>CM057451.1:60145000-62755000 GCA_016271365.2 Neoceratodus forsteri
GGGTTATCATATCTGATGACCTAAAGGTGGCTGGGCAGTGTGACAAGGCAGTCAGAAGAGCTAGCAGGATGCAGGGATGCATAGGGAAGGGTATCACCAGCAGAAAGAGGGAGGTGGTGCTACCCCTGTATAGATCACTGATGAGACCTCACCCTGAGTATTGTGTCCAGTTCTGGATACTTCATCTCTGGAAGGACATGGAAAGAGCTGAGGCGGTCCAGAGGAGGGCAACCAAAATGGTGCAGAGTCTGCATCAAAAGCTCTATGATGAAAGACTGAAGGACAGCAATATGTATACCATGGAGGAAAGCTGGGATATGATAGAAACGTTCAAATACCTCATGGGTATGAATAAGGTTCAAGAGGGAAGCATTTTTCAGAAAAAAAGATGATCAAGGACAAGGGGTATGTTATGAAGCTGGAGGTGGTAGACTCAGAGGAGATGTGAGAAAGTACTTCTTCATGGAGATGGTGGTGGATGCCTGGAACAGCCTCCCTGTGGAGGTGGTGGTGGCAAAAACTGTAATGATGTCCAAGAAACATGGGATAGGCATAAAGTAACCTTAGAGCTGAGACGGGGAAGGGATAAGCAGGAATTCGAGTAGAGTCTACAGTGATACAGTATGTAGGGAAAATCAAGCAGACTAGGTGGGCCGGATGGTCCTTATCTGCTGTCAAATTCTATGTTTCTATGTTTCTATAGGGAGCTGGTACAACAAAGTCTGATAGCCTTTATCCCAAAGATCATGGATTGGGTCTTTGGAGCATTAAGGACTAGCTCTCTGTTAATAAGCCACTTCTGTACATGGGAGAAGTCTTGGCTGAGTTGAACATTTAGCTACGATGTGTGGCTTGAGCAAAAGTAAAGGGCAATATTGTCTGTATTCATAATTGTAGAACAGGCAGTGGAGGCAAGGAGGAGATAATTGATAAATATGAAAAAAAGAAGTGGCCCAATGATAACACCAATCATACTCCCCAACCCCATGAGCTGATATTTCATGTCAAACAAGCACTTTTTCAAAGAGTGAAGGAAGCTCCTACTGGTAACCCTTTTAAAGTGCAGGTGCCCTATCAAAGTGCATTAATTATTAACACTTAAGAGTACAATTGTAACAGCTTGTGTCATGAACATAAATATACAAACTAAGGGCTCTATTCACTAACTGGGTCTTGGTATGTGTGAAAGGCACACAGCTGGGCCACACAGCTCTGCACCCAAGGACAGGCACACACTGGCCAGCATTCACAATCATTGCCTTCCTGTCCATGGCCCTTTTCCCCCTGCATGCAGGATCATAGGGATGGATAGATGTGGAGCATAGTACATAGGAGGGCATCCAATTGGATACCTGTCCTGGGTCCTGTAGTGGACACCCTGCTCCACATGAGCAGAGGATTCAGGGCAGGTGTGGGTCCAGAATTTTGAAAGTATAGGTGAGTGCCTGAAGGGTTGCCCCCAGCAATGCCATGCAGCTAGGAGGGCTGGGACATTATGCTGGGGAGAATTCCCTGTCCCAAGAGAGCCAGCGGTCATTGGTGGGGGCACACACTGGTAATGGCAGAGTCCATCCTACCCTATCTCAATCCCCCTGTGCTCAGCACTCCATGCCTAGGTGAATGGCATGGAGGCGATGGAATGACACTCTCTCCAGACCGCCTGTGGCACATGGCTGCATGGGCAAGCAGGGGATTGAGTGTGAAAGGGGCTAGCACACATCCTATAAATGTGACTGGCACTGCACAGCATTCTGACTTAGGGTTGCCTATGCATCACCACGTAGGCAATCTGCTGTTTGATGTATAGAGCCCTAAGTGCAAAAAGGATTACAACTCTGCCTGATGTGTTCTGATGTTTATCTGGTGGTTTCAGGATGCTAGTCTAAGTGAATTTTGTCCATCACACAAGATGTGAAATAGAATCCAAACTGGCCAAGCCTTGAAGAATGTGTGGTTCAGGAAATCCATTACCTGGACTTCTATGATAGACTTATAAAAAGAATGCACAAAAGACCAGCAGGAAGACAATGCAGTTTAGTCCTGTAATCTAATGTATCACATTAGGACTAAGCATTAGATAAAAAATGCATATTAAATAACTGTTGCTGAAACTTGTGATATTGCCTGAACTATTTTTACAAGCAACATTTTTAATGCTTTCATTTTTGCACTTGGTTTTTATATTTATGTTCATCACAGACACTGTTGTGATGGGGCTCTCATGTATTACAACTGATGCACTGTGACTGCTCACTTGCACTTTAAAAGTGTTACCTGCATGGGGTTACATCACTATTTGAAAAGGCACTGATCTGGTGCAAAACATCAGAGTGTGGGATTGTGAATCTCAGCTGCTACTGTCATTTCAGTAAGTTGTTTATCTTTTACTATGAATGCTACTATTAAATTTACCTGAAGTAAAGACTACACAGTGAGTATAGATTTTTTACATTGGTGGGCCAGGAGCTGTGTCTTTTTGTTGTTGGTAGATTCAGGATCACCTGCAAGCATAAGAAGGAGGAGCTGGGCTGGCCCGGTGGTGCTGAGGATTGAGGCGCTGGATGCCACACCTCACGCCATGGCAATGACCTGGGTTCAGGAATGGATTCTGGTAGCTGGGGATCGTCCGGGGAGGGGGTTAGGTCATGGACTTGGATCAAGCTGCCGGCTGGCAGCTCTCCTTTCCTGGAGAGGGTGGGCTTGTACTGTGCTGCTTTGTCGGCCCCTAGTGGATATTGGGGGCTCTGCTGTGCAGTGTGTGTCTCAGTGGGGTATGGTGGCACGGCAGATGTCCTGCAGGCAGGTGCGGGAGCACACCAGTGCTGCGCTGGACATCATTGCGCATCTGTGCTACCGGGAACATAACCAAGAACCTCCCCTGTGCCAGTGGTAGGTGAAGGCAGGTCCAGTGGGTGCGGCCCCATGTCCATTGCCGGGCTTCAAGATGTTCACTCAGGTCTTTCCTCCTAAGTGCGGCATCCTTCCCATACTATAGATAGAGTGCCAGGAAAAGGAGTGTGGCAGTCCTTCCTTGGGGGACTTAGATCCTGGGGGTAAAATGGGCTAGCCATGCATGGAGGAGGGACACTCCTCCCTGGAGAAGGATGCCAGGGGCTTCAGGCCGGATGGGTAGAGCCGACACACTGAGAGACCACACTGGAGAGAGGCCACTTGTGAGCGAGAATAAATAGAGTTAAAAAAAAAGAAAAAGAAAAAAAAGGAGGAGATGGTCCAAGGTTGGCATTTGAAATTCAACACAAAAAAAGCGCAAGGTGATGCACTTCGGGAACATGAAACCCTGGCTGGAGTATTGACTTGAAGGCAAGGCAAATTTTATTATTAAGGCTCCCAATCCAGGAGGCTCTGGGCACCATACACAATATAACCAAATACATACATATACACTTAAAAGCAGCAGGAGATAAAATCAGTACTCAAAAATTAAAATTTACTATAATAAAGATAGGGTTGGGGTATGTTATTCAGTGAAAGCCTGGCTGAATAGGTGGGCCTTAAGCCTCTACTTAAAAACACCAATTGAAGGGGTCTCCCAGACTGCAGGTGGAAGCACATTCAACAGGGTCGGCCCAGAGACACTGAAAGCTTGATCACCAGAAGTCCTGAGCCAAACCCTGGGAACATTCAGGAGACCCTTTGAGGAGGAATGAAGACAGCAAACAGAGGCTGGTGGTGACAGGAGCTCTGACAGGTAGCCAGGACCCAGTCCATATACGGCATTTTAGGTGAGCAAACCCACCTTGAAAAGGACCCTCCACCTGACCAACAGCCAGTGCAGAGCACGCAGGACCAGGGTTACATGACATGACCTGGGTAGGCCCATCAGTAACTGGGCTACCATGTTCTGCACCAGCTGCAGCCTGCAGAGGGTCCCTCCCATGACCCTGAAATAAAGAGCATTGCAGTAGTTGAGCCTGGAGGTGACAAAGGCATGTAACAGAGTTGGTAGATCCTTGGGCAGAACAAAGGGCTTGATCCTGGTGATGTTCCATAAGTGGTAAAAACCACACTTAACAACAGATGATGCTTAATCTTCAAAGATCAGTGTGCTGTCCAGGATCACACTAAGATTACACACCCTCGGGGAAGCAACCAACAGAACAGACCCCAGGAAAAGACCTGAGTCTGTTCCAGGCAGCAACCTATCATGCCCGCATCCCAGCTCAACCACCAGCACCTCTGTCTTATCTGGGTTAATTCTCAGCCAGCTGGAAGCCATCCAGACAGATGTTAAGCACTTCAAAGGCACTGAATGTTCCGGGAGCAAATGACAAATACAAGTTCAAGTTCAAGTTCAAGTTTATTGCAGGAAAACTCCATTGAGCAAGCTCATTCACAAGAAGGTCCTGTGACATAAACACTTAAAGTACAAACACAGATAGGTAATAACAGTATATACATGAAATACACGTTACATGATACAGGCTGGATATACATACAAGGGTACCACATAGGGTGACCGCAGGTGGTAAACACTGATATGAGACAGGGAAGCGACTTATAGGTCGCATACTGATAAATGAAACATGATGACTGGTGTGATTTGATTTAATCAAATCAAATCAAATATACAGTATTTTGGCAGCTAGAACAAACAGTCTACAACTGATATGGGAGGGAGGAGAGATTTGATAGAGTAGCAGTGGAGCGTAAGCAAAGATAAAGCCAGGAGTAGAAGGGGAAGGGAAAGCAGTTAATATGACAAATCAATTATACAGCTGGGTATCATCTGCTTAGCAGTGAAACTCCATGCTGTATTGCCAAATGAACTCACCCAGGGGCAGCATATACACTGCAAACTGCATCGGTGACAAGATCAAGCCCTGCGGAACTCCACATGACAGAGGCATTGAAGAGGAGGAGAAATTCCCCATCACTACCCGCTGCACCCTATCCAAAAGATAGGACTCAAACCATCTGACGACAGTACTGGCAAGTCCACAAAACTCACAGAGCCGATCAAGAAGCACAATGTGGTCCATAGTGTCAAAAGCTGAAGAGAGATCGAGGAGTACAAGAACTGACCTGTCTCTTCTATCTCTTGCCCTGAGTAGATCATTATGCACCCTCACTAGTGCCATTTCTGTGCTGTGTCTAGCCCAAAAACCCCACTGAAATGGCTCATAGATGTTGTAGGACACGAGGCGATCCTTGAGCTGATGAGCCACCAATTTTTTGACAACCTTGCTCAAAAAGGCAGGTTGGAGATAGGACGGTAATTCACCAGGATGTCTGGGTCAAGGGAAGATTTCTTTAGGAGAGATCTCACCAGCACCTCTTTCAAGGCCACTGGGAACACCCCCTCCACCATCGAGCACCTGGCAATCCTGGTGAACACTGGGCCAACAGCCTCGGCACATCCCATCAAGAAACATGTCAGGGCTGGGTCCAGCTCACAAAATGTGTGCTTCAGCTTTAAAATCTTATTCTGAGCGTGCTTGCCCTTCTAAGGTTGGTGTCACTCATCTGAGGAAAACACTTTCCTTGGTTGATCAGTAGCTGCCTTAGAAGGCCAGCCAATGAAACACAGTGTACAGCAAAGGAAACAAAATATTGGGGTGTATAGGGAGGATTCAACAGCAGGCACCGAGAAGTGATTCTACAATTGTACAGATCCCTGGTGAGGCCCCACCTAGAATATTGTGTCCAGTTTTGGAGCCTATAACTTAGGAAAGACAGGGACAGGCTGCAGACCATTCAACAAAGGGCAACTAAAATGATACAGGGGCTCCAGGGGCTACTGTATGAAGGATGCCTTGAGGTGTTGAACATGTACTCACTGGAGACAAGGAGAGAGAAAGGGGACATGATAGAAACTTTCAAGTTCCTGAGGGGAATTAATGCTGTGCCCTACACCGAACTGTTCAACAGGGCTTTCAGCTCAAATACAAGGGGACATGAATGGAAGCTGAGGGGTGGGAACTTCGAGAGGGAACTCAGGAAACACCTTTTCTCAGAAAGAATAGGGGAGCCATGGAATAGGCTGCCCACGGACATGGTGGGAGCTAAGAGTGTGACAGCTTTCAGAAAGGGTTAGGATAAAGAGTATGCTGGAATTAAATATGCAGGTACTTGCATGAGCTGGGTCCTGGGATCTCCAATGACCCTAGGAACTCATGGGCAGACTTGCTGGGCCATTGGCCTCCTTCTTCCATCACGTTTTCTGTGTTTCTTCTTCCTGGGAACCTGACAGTTTCTTTAAGAACTGAGTTTATAGGCAACTGTATTAAGAGTCCAGGGTGAGGGAGAATACTCTTAAGCCACTTGTGGAAGGGTAGTTTCCTGCTACCCTAGCACCTTTCCCTGGGGACTCCATAGTGGATTCCTGCTCCTTCTGGGCCACTCACACTTGTTCCACTTGCAGGAGCCTGACTAAAAAGGCAGAGGGCATTCTGCCTCCTCTTATAGTTCCTGCTCCTGATTGGAGCACAGAGCTGATTTATGTGCAGGGGTCCAGGCTTCATGGAGCCTGTCTGCTTGCTGATGGGGAAATCCGGTACAGCCTACTGGCTGGCTCCCAACAGTTCTTTCCCTGAGTGATACTGGCTCAGGCTACCAGAAACCTCCATTGGGACATGCTGGACGAAAGATGCCCAAACACAGAAATGACAGTTTTAAAGCCTGAAAGTTGCAAAGTCATATCTTCTGTTACAGCATCTGCCCCAGACTAAAGCATGGAAAATGGAGTTGAATGATGTGCAGGGGTCTGGCCCTTGTTGTGACTGTCGGCATGCTATAAGACTGAGGGTGGTTTAAAGCTCACTGAAGTTAAAAATAGAGAAACAGAGAGGATGGCATGCAGAGGGAGGTAATAAGGTCACATAGTGGAAAAGTGGCGGTTGTGTCCACACCTGGGTCTCCAGAGTTTTAGCTCTGTACTTTATTCACTAGGTTACATTACCTCTTAGACCAGTTGCATACATCCAAACCAGCACATCTGATCATGCTGATGATCCTCCATCCTTTGGGCAGGCTTCCCATATTGAACTTATGTCAAAGTTGAGTAAATCCCAGCAGGAGATCAAACCCATGAGCCTTCGTCTGTTAACCACTGTATTACTTTGTACATGTGAAATTATCCTAAACACTAAGGACAATGGCTGAAGCAAATACGATACTGTTTCTGCATCTTGTATGGGTATGATAATGACAATTTTATTATACTCATAAACTGTTTGCAGCTTCCCTGCAGCACACAGTAATTTCACCAAGAGTTTCAAAAGGTCTTGAATTACATTAGTGCAAAATTGAGATTAATGGGTTTTATTATTAATGTACTTCTCTTTTCGAAGCAAGTTTCCCCCTTTTTCTCTGCTTCTGCCAAGTGCAGAGCAAAGCAACTTCATTCAACTATTTGTCAACTCCCATTAGAAACATTTAATACTAATAAAATTTATGGATTTTACTTTCCAGAGCATACTGCCAGAGAAGTTCAAGTTTGCTAACTCAGTACTAAATGCAACCATTGTTCACATTAGAAAAATTACCAAACGTTGCCTTGAAAACCTATAGTGCAGTTTTAATTCAGAATGTTAGTGCAGTACAGGGAGGATTATAATTTAATTAAAGTAGGAAATCACTTTCATTTGCCAAATCAACAGACTAACCAGGCACATGATGAAGATAAAAATGAGTTCCATGTCAAAGCCTTGTCCTGAACTATGTAGGCATTTGAGATTTGCACAGCCAAAGAATAAACGAAGGATAAAGGATGGAAGTACTAGCCTGAAGTGAAGGAATATTCAGCTATGCTCTTCAGTAAACAGTAAGACACATCCAGAGGCATAGGCATGAAGACATTGGCCCAGCTTCTTTAGGTCCCAGAAGTCTGGTTAGCACAGCAAATTACACACATTGGAGTGTTTTATTGTGCTTCTACAATAAGTATTACAGGTTAAAGTGAGAAAAAAGAGAGAGACCACAGTTTTCAAGGTAAAACTAAACAGAATACTGATTGAAACAAGAAAGCAGTTTTTTTTTTTCTGTCTGTGTGGTTGAGGTTTCTTAAAACAGTAATGAACTGTGACACAGGTGAAGTGGTTTCACAAAATACTTTGCCTGTGTTTTTTTTACAATAGTTACAAACAGGGGTTAAATTGGGCAGGAGCCCACATGTACTCAGTTCTGCCTCCTGTTAAAAAAAATATATGACAGTTCCAGCACCTCTGTCATCTATCGGCATTGATTTCTATTGGAGTTTAACCACCTAGAAATGACAGTACTGCCACCTAGAAATCCAGCTATTAGACTTCCTCCACCTAAACATTTCCAGTTTAACCACTGGTTGAACAGTACAGAGCTGTGACACAGGTGAAAGGTTCTACGAGTGCACTTTGGAACTGTTTCAAGAAGCCCAAACCAAACTATGTGGTTGTGTTCTGATAACTTACACCTTTGGGCACTAACAGCCACTCAGCGTGGAGGATTTTAAGAACTCACTGTATAACTAAGCAATGACACATGGCAAGGGCTGTGCTTATTGTCCTGAAATAACATGCATTGGGTGTAAGGATGAGCCAATGCTAAATTTGCCTTTGGTGAATGTGGTCAGATCTGATAGAACTGACAACAGCAAAGCTGATCTGAGGAACTCAGTTTCTCTTCAGCATTTTGGCATCTTATGCAGCACATTTATCAGGGAGCACACCTATAGCTGTCAGTCAGGGAAACTGGAGATCAAGAACTCCTTGTGCTGTGAACATCTCAGTGCCATTTTCAGATCTTTGTCACAGGGAAAGGAACTGGCTACTGATAGAAGTTACATTTTATGTAACAAAGGGTGACTTTTGATCAGAACACTTTAGAAATCATCAAAGAATTATTCCAGCTAGCAGATTTGCTACATGTAACTGTGTTTTTAGGATGACTAATGAAATCCTGCTGCAGATAAGAGGGGAGAGTGGCCAGTGTAAACCTGTACTGTCAGTTGCTGTTCCTGTATCAGGAGCAAGGCAGAGAGATATCAAAGGACATGCAACTGGTGGCTTCTTGCCCCAAAAAGTCTTAGTTGGTGCCTCCTCAGTCACAGTTAAACCCATCATCCTTGACTCATTCAACATCCATTTCACCACTGCTAGGTTAGCTTTTGAGTCCTCCTTGGCTAGTACCCTACAGACTAAACTTGGTTTCGATGCTTTTGACCCCCCATTATCTAATTCATCCTTCTACTTCCAACCTATATCTCCGCAGGAAGTGGAGGACCTCCTGCTCCATTTGGATGTTAGGAAAAGCCCTGGTGCCGACCACATTGACCCTTACTTCCTAAAGGCAGGCTACCATGCCCTAGCATTTCCTATAACACACTTGTTCAATTTATCTATCTCCCAAGGTGATCTTCCTACCTTTTGGAAAACTGCACATGTTATTCCTGTATTTAAGAATGGACACTCTAATGACCTGAATAATTATAGGCCCATATCTCTCCTCTCCATTTTGTCTAAATTGTTGGAAAAGCTAATTAATTTCCAGCTCAGGAACTACCTGGAATCAGTGAATCTCCTAAGCTCACTTCAGTCAGGCTTCAGGGCCAATCACAGTGCCATCTCTGCCTTTGTCAAGGTTAATGATGACTGGTAGGATGTGCTAGATAACAAGAATTTTGTTGGTGCTGTCTTCCTGGACCTCAGCAAGGCTTTCGACACTGTCGACCACGCCTTGCTCCTTTCATCACCATGGAATATTGGCATGGATGCTCTCTCACTCTCTCTTAAATGGTTTAATAATTACCTATTAGGCTGCTTTCAGCAAGTTAAGGCTGATGGTGAGGTCTCACCCCTTAAGCCTCTGATCAGGGGTGTACCACAAAGTTCTGTCTTGGGCCCCCTGCTTTTCGCAATCTATATTGATAAAATTAATGCCACTATAAACAAGGCCCAAATTCATCTAGTCGCAGATGATACAGTGCTCTACACCAGTGGGCCTTCCCTTGACGCAGTACTTTCAACTCTCCAGAGCGAATTTAACCTGCTGCAACTTCAGCTCCTAAAACAGAAGTTGCTACTGAATGTGAAGAAAACAAAAAGCTATGCTCTTCTCTCCTGTGCCTAACTCTCCAACTCTGTTCTCCACTGGGTCATTATCTCCAGTTATCACCATTCTGGGTGAACAGTTGGAGTACATGTCCATATTCAAATGCTTGGGGGGTCTGGATCAACAACCACCTTTCATTCCATGGACACATTGAAGAGCTAATAAAGAAACTCCGCCAGAGATTAGGACTTTTCTATAGGGAAAAAGCCTACATACTAGGGAGGCCAAAATGCAGCTAGTCCTAACAACCTTTCTCCCTTTGATAGACTATGCTGACTTTCTTTACAGCCAAGGCCCTGCTGGTACTCTTTCAAAACTTGATACACTCTACCACAGAGCACTAAGGTTCATTACGGAGCTCTCGTACTCTACTCATCACTGTCTCTTGTACTCCACCGTGGGTTGACCTTCTCTTACTCTTAGACGTCAAAGAAATGCGGCCTTCTGGACATACAAAGCCATTATCAATAATCTGCCTAGTTACACTGCAGACTGCTTATCGAAAAACACCCTAAGCAATTACGCCTTGAGAAGTGCCTCATTTATTATGCTGAAAGTACCTAAGGTTAGATCCTACTTCGGCAGGGCTTCCATGAGCTGTGCACTTCCCCAGCTGTGGAACTAGCTGCAAAAAAACTTAAAAATAAGTCTCTTCATTAGTCTAGCTTCCTTTAAAGCCTTAATCCTGTGCCATACCAAGGAATCCTGTGACAGCTTTCTGTAATCCCTAGGACTGCAGTCACTTAGTCCTCCCTGAGCCTGCTCTGTCTCTGTAGGGCCCTTTTTCTGGTCCATGCCTTGGCCCCTACTACTTTGGGCCTACTTTTTGACTGTCCAGCCCCCTTCTTATAAAAAACAAGCTGCAAAAAACCTTAAAAATAAGTTTATGTGATGTTGCATCCTGTATTATCTGATGCTGTATTTATTCTGCTTGCTACGATTGAGTCCTGTATAATTTATTGTTGATTTTACTATGTCGTGTATATAGTGCCTCTGTGTTAGCCTGTACATAGCTGATTTTATGTATATTGCGCTGTCTTTGTGTCTATTTCCTTATTGGCTGTTTCCCTCTGTATGCCTGTATTGTCCTTCCCAGGTCCTCCTTGAAAATGAGTTTGCTCAACGGTGTCTGCCTGGTTAAACAAAGATTTTGATTGATTGATTGAGTGAATTTAGCAGATTTTAAAAGGTGTGTGTGGGAGTTGAAAAGTTTATTTGACATATATTTTTGTTACTGATGGCTGGTGTTGCAGACAGGGCACAGAAATCCAACTTTATTTATTTATTTAATTAATTTGCCTTTGAATGAGGATTAGGGAAATGATTTGTCAGTGGTTGACCAACACGTGTGAGCATCTACTATCACATCATGTAAAAACCATGACGAAAAGAGCTGAAGAAGAAGGGGATGCAAGGGCGAGGAAAGGCACAGGGAAAGGGTCCTTCATGCCAGTTCCATGAATTACCATTTCTACAAGGTCATAGTGATGGTGGAGAAGGAGTTGGGATGGGGACTGGAGTCATAGTGGAGTTGGCTACACAGTAGGAAGACTAGGACTAGGCATGTGACAGTACAACCAATATAGCCATGGTTCACAAGTCAACAGACATCCACTGGTTCCACTTCCACTGGAAGTAGATTTCAGAGCTGGTTGTTCAGTGAATCTGGCAATGAAACCACTCTAAGCAATCCATAAGCACAGCAGTCATTCTTTCTTCCTCCTTCCAGTGCTTGAGTTCCCCTATTTATCATACAAAAGGTGCAGCCAGATTAGTAAAGCCAAGCCCACCGACTGTCCATTTCATATGAAGAACACAGCACAGCTGCCACTACAAGCACCTGTACCTGCAAGTAGGTGTGGACAATTGCCAATCCACCTTGAAGCACTATGTGATGCCCTGCCCCCAAATCACACATCATCAGCAGTACAACCCAATCCAGTGCTAGTGCTCAGTCATTGTGTAAGGAAGGTGACAGTGAGTCTGGGTCGGGTACGAACACTGTAGTTGCCTTGTCACCAGAGGAGGAGATCAGATTTCTCTTCGACCAACTTTGAAACTATACAACACTATCTAATCAAAAACAGGCTTGTTCTTAAAGCAAGAAAGATGCAGGCAATGAGTTTTGGTTTTGAATGTAAAATGGAACTGCAATCATCAAATTCCATGGTTGTTGTAACCATTGATAAAAGGATCTTTGGAAACTGCTGTATTATAAATATCTGGACCTGGGGTTCAGTGCAGGTCTATCTTGAAATGCTCATATTGCATGCTAACGGTGATAATTTTAAACTATAATTTTTTATTCTATTTTAATTGCCCCTTATTTCATGTCTGCTAAGATACTGCTTCCAACCCATTTTGTGTCTGTTTTAGCACTTTTTATTTGAAATAATAAAAGGAACACTCCCTTTAATATGGTTTTCCTTAGGTTTTTGTCAGTAATCTCATCTGTTTTTGAACTCTCGGTGGGAGGCGGTGTTCAAAGACTTGCATCTATTTTCTGGACGTAATTGCACACTTCCATCACAAAAATTAAACCACAAGTAGGTGGTCTAACTTTAGGGTGCAAATGCCATAGCTGTGTCTGGATAATGGATGCAAGTACTGCAGTTGCTGCCAAAAGTGCCCTAAATGACATAACTTGTCCCAAATGTGTCAGGATGTATGAAAATGGGATGCACACATCCAGATGCATTTGCATGGATGCAGCACACATTTGGATGGTGAGGCCTGTAGTTCAATGGGGGGGACAGAGCTCCTCCCCCATCCTCTACTTAAGTTTCTAGCTTCTGCTCCCTCTGCTTAGAGCGAGTGGACTCATCATGCTGTGTGGCTGTGTAGCTGGCTTCTCTCCCTCTGTGCCTCTGGTGCCCCCCAAACCTAGGACATCCTCTCATCCTTCTTCTTGGCTGTTTTCTCCACTCCCTCCTCTGCCCTTTCTTGTCTCATTTCCCTCCTGCTTGCATCTCGCTTTCCTTGCCCCCATGTGTCTTGGGTACCTGGCTGCTTCTCTCCCATTTTCTTTGGAGTTTTCCACCAGCCTCTGGTCACCGGTACACCTGAGCCCGCCACAGTGTCGCTCCAAAGATCCCACCAGCAAGCTCGTTTCTCACTCTGGGACACTCTCCTTCTTCCCAGGCTTCCTATTTCACTGGAAGTGCTCCTTGCACCTCCTCCTTGAAGCCATTTATTCCTTTCTGTATTTCTTCTCGGCCCACTCCCTGCTACTCCTGGCCGGAAAGCATTTCGGGCTTCCACGCACTCAATTGCGGCTGGCTCACCACCAGATTGCAGTGCTTCCCCACCCTTTCTGCTGACAGAAGGGGTGGGGAATCCTGGATTGCTTCATCTGGCTCTGCAAAACCTGCTGCATCAGTTGTGCACATCCTTGAACTGTCTCAGCATTTTGGATGTTGCTCTCCTTCATGCTTCTCTCCACTAGCCCTGCTGTGACAAGCCAGGATATTTCCTTTCTGGACATCTACCTCATTCCCAAAAGGATTACTTTATTCCAGACCTGCTTTGCATTCTGTAACTGTTACCTCCTGATCCTCTCATAGTTTATCTGGGTTGGTATACTTGTACCTCCACTGTAGGACACCCTGCAGGTTCAATTTCTGCCAGCCCTTGGGGCCACTGCACTTATCAGCCCTCCATACCACTGCTTATTTATATATTTATGTATTGAAATGTTTTACCAGTATGGCACACTGAGCTACAAGTCGCTCTTTTCCCAGTGCCCCTTTACTTGTCGCAGTCCTACTATGCTTGGATGGCCCACGATGTCACTCTACTGCATGCATGAATCTACCATGATGTTCCTGAATTGACACCTTTCCTGTGTTTCCCTTCTGCCTCATTGCCTGCTAGTCTCTGGAGCAGTCCAGCTTCATCCCTCCTACGGCGGCCTAGATGAGGCCACCATGCTGCCAATCTACTGCATAAGGTCCAGACAGCCAATTCTCTCCCTTCTCAGGCAGACCTATGTCGAGTTCCTGCCATCCAGCTAGCTTACTGGAGGCCTAGCTCAGCTTCACTCGCTACACTCCTTCCTAGGGCTGACCTACATGGAGGCCCAGCCAGTCCTGCTTACCTACGTGGAGGTTTAGCTCAACTCCTTCACTTCTACTCATCTTTAGATGGACCTACATGGGGGTTCTGCCAGTCCAGCTAGCCTACTTTGAGGTTTAGCTCGACTCACTCCCTCTACTCCTCCTCAGGCAGAACTGCGTGGAGGTCCTGCCACTCCAGCTCGCCCACATGGGGGTCTTCTTCCTATTCAACAACCTTATATGCTTTCCTGCCTGATCTCTGAGGGGTCCCTCAGGTGTTCTGACCAGGACTTTCATGTCACCTAAATGTGAGCAACCTTTGACTTTTACAATCCAGCTGCCATCCCATCATTACTGTTATCCTCTACACCTTCCTCACTACACACCGCAAGGGTTTCAGCCTGGCTATATCGATAACCTCAGCATTTCATCATCTCATCCAATCCCCAGCATGGAATCTCTTCATCAGCTTCAGTCTCTGTGGGACCTCAGAAGTTCACAGTGTCCACTCTTACTATTGCGATGGCTGACACACGGAGATCCCCTCATCTCAAACATCCTCGCCCACAACTGGGCATCTCCTCATCGCTCCTAATCCGTACTACATGTGGACTTACTTGGACTACCTCCTCATACTGGACCATGCGCTTACTGCTATGGTGGACTGTGAGGGGTCCAGCCATCCTTTCCTCAGAAAGCACAATATTAAGGTGATGGCAGACCATGTGAAGTCCCGCCATCCCTAAACGTATGCCCCTCAGGGGTCTTCTCTTCATTCATCCATACTTAAGTCATTACAAGCAGCCACAGGGGTTTGCCCTGTTACTTTGAGCTTATCAAATCATAGTGATGGCGAACCCATGTGGGGGTCTCACTATCCCAAATCCATCGAGCCTCAAGGTACTCCTTGCTCAAACAGATTACCATCTTCGTACAGCAGACCTGTGTGAGGGTCACATTCGTCCTCCAGCTGACCACCTGCTACCTACTAGATCACTTGAACATTCAAACTCTGCTTACTCTGACCCTCAAGGAACCCATGCTCCAGCTTGCCATTCCAGGCCTACCCAACTTCATTATTTATTACTCTTCTTTTGCAATCATGTCCATTCTGATCCAGTACCAACCTAGTATCTGCACCGTACATCTCCATCGAGTATTCCTCCATCCATGGACAATTTAGGACAATTCTCCTTTTGATAAAGTACTCAATTGAAACCTACTATTGCATTGGACTTCCAGCTTCAGGCACATCTCCCATTCCATAGACTCCTACCTCATCATCGTTCCCAGCTGGCATCTGCCGATATATCATCCTCTAAGATTCTACATCCTCAAATATTGTCCTGATGGCACTTATCTTCAACCTGGTTGACTGTCCATGAACAATTTACTGCAATTTCACTCAGCTCCCTCAATTACAGATTTTAACCATCATCCCTTCTCCTCCTGATGTCACTCCTAGCTGAATTTCTCCATCTGCCAGACATTTATCTTCCTGTGCCTTTCCACTCAGCATCGCCATAGACAACAGGACTTGGAAATCTAACACAGACATCTTGCTCATCTGCCATTTTACATTATCTGCACATAGCAGGCTGTCTCCTCTCATTAGACAATACATAGCTCTGCTTCTCGTCAAGGAAAAATGTTTGCCACTTCCTACCTTTACTTCCCCTTAACTGCGTTTAGGATATCTGTCATCATCTGGGTCTTCACCACATTGGCCACCATTCCAGCCCATGGTCTCAGCATTATCCTGGGATATATTCTACTTGCTGCTTCACCCATCAAGGGGCCTAGCACTTGCTCAATGCAGTCCTTTCACCTTGGCCAACGAATATAGCTCTCACCTTATTCTGTAACCAATGCACTGGTGGACCACGTGGGGTCCCACCATGTCTCTGGCTTCACCTGCTTAAGGCTGGCTGCTGCACATATGCATTCTGTCCCCTCTCAGCTGACCCACATGGGGGTCTTGCCATCTCTACCAGACAAAACTAGCATAGTGGACCATGTGGGTCCACCATGTCCCCTGCTTCACCCACACAGGGCTTAGCTCATGCTCACTGCACTCCTACTTCACCCAAAAAATGGGAACATCAGCTTACATTCCTCAGATTTGGCCCGCCTAAAGGCCCTTGAGGTTTCTATCTGCATTCATCCTGCAAAGGAGCCTGGCTGCCTGCACACTACATTCTTGCTTCACCCTTGCAAAAAAGGGGCCTGGCGCCTTCTCTACTGGAATCATGCCCATTGGATCACGTGAGATCCACCATTCTCCTACTTTGCCCCTGCTTCGGAGGGCCTCGCTGCTTGCTTACAGTAATCTAGTACAACTTATAGAATGGACTTCATTCTCTGTCGTACTCTAGGATTGTCCATTGACCAGTTCTACATTCTCACCATCCCAAGATGTGATTCTGCAAACAACTGCTAGCTAAGCTACCTGAATAAGCACAGCTCCTGGCCTTCTACACCTACAGATATTATGGACTTGAATTCGCTAACCTCTTCAGCTAATGTCTCTCTCTCTCTCTCTCTCTTGGTGGACTCTCATTTGCCAGTACCTCATCTTCCAGGATTACCTATTTGTGATCAAACTCTGGATATACTCTTCGACTAACACTCTGGATCTAGTTAGAAGATATTTATCAATATGTACCTACATTAGGATTACTCTCCTTTAGTATGCCCAGAGGACAGGCAGGTCAGTAGCCATGGGTCCTTGGAGGTTCCTCCTAAGGGAGCCCTCTGGCCAGCTATCAAATATCAAATATGCAGTACAGTAATAGGGGAACTATTTTTGCTATTACCACTATAGTAACATACTAAAATGCCATCAGAATAGGCCTAACGGTCTCATGAGTCTGTTCGATTTTCAGCACCCACACTGAGGGCCAATTTTGGTGTCCCCCCTTCCCCTTGGGTTATACTGTCCCCAGTCCCAGCTGTTCCACCTGTATTGTGCTGGTCAGATTTACCCTCCCCCTGTACCTGTCCCATCCCCTCTTAAACCCGTCCACAGTCTCCATCTCTACTAGCTCCCTGGGCAGTGCATTCTATGGCTCTACCACCCTTTCAGTGAAATAACATCTCCTCCTCCTCTCCCTGCTGAGCCTGAGCCCTTCCAGCTTATACCTGTGATCTCTTGTTGCCCCACCCTCCTTCCTTTGGAGCACCCTGACTGGGCCTCCTTTATTGATCCCTTTCATGTACTTAAAGACCTCTATCATGTCCCCCCATCCCTCCTCTCCTCCAGGGTGTACAAGTCAAGCTCCTTGAGCCTCTCCACATAGGTCCTCTCCCCCAGGCCCCATATCATTTTGGTTGCCCTCCTTTGGACCCTCTCTAGGAGTGTAACATCCCTCTTTAAATTTGGTCTCCAAAATTGTACACAATACTCAAGGTGTGGCCTAACCAAGCAGTTGTACAGTGGAAGGATCACTTCCGCCTTTCTGGAGGTAATCCCCCTGGCGATGCATCCCAGCATCCTATCTGCCCTCGCCGCTGCCCTCCTACAGGTCTCCAAGTTGTTCATTTTGACATCTACCACTACCCCCAGGTCCCTCTCACCCTTGGTAACTTGAATCATATCTCCTCCCAGGGTATACCCCTGGCCTGGATTTCTGACTCCCAGGTGCAGAACCTTGCACTTCCCCACATTGAATTTTAGCTTCCATTTTCCCGACCTCCTTTCCAGAGCCTCAAGTTCCTCCTGCAAGGCCACCCTCCCCTCCTCCCCATCCACCACTGCACCTAGCTTTTAGTCATCTGCAAAGAGACTCATCTCACTCCTGATCCCCCTCCTGATGTCTGAGATATAGGTGTTGAACAGGGGTGGCCCCATCACTGACCCCTGGGGAACCCCACTAGTAACACACCTTGGGGATGAGGCTAACCCTCCAACCACCACCTTCTGAGAATGCTCAGAGAGCCAATTTCCTGTCCATCTTAGCAACTGTCTCCCTACCCCCATGTTGAAAAACTTCACTTCATGGATTAATTTGTGAATTTGTGATTTTGCCTCACTTTTTTGAATGAATCCACCTTGCAAAGTCATGAACTTCGTGGACAAACTGATGACTCCACGGAATGCGAAATCCGAACTTCCCTGGCAAAGTGATGCACAGAGGCGAAGTCTAGAAAAGCTGGTGAAGTTTGATACAAAGATGAAGTCTGCAATTAACTTAATGGGATTAGGAATGGAGGTCACATGTTGCTGAACAGCCAATAGGGAGGTCAAAGACTCACATGCTGCTCAACAGCCTATAGGACACAGAGATGGTTGTCTCTCAGTGTAGTGTGTATGAAGTGCAAGTAGTGAGAAGACTGTGGGCTTGTATCAAAGCAAAAAAAAACATTTAAATTCATTATAAAAGAAATCCTTTTTCCATCCAGATTTTTCCCAATTGTTTTTGGAGGGCTCTTTTCTACTAGATTTGTTTTTTTTTTTTGTTCATTTTGTCTGTAATTATTTACCTTAAAGTAGTGTTTTCTTTTGGCAATCTGCAAAGCAGTTGTGTGGGGGAGGGTAGTCTGAAAGCAGCAAGGTAGTCCAGAAAGATCTGGAACTTTTTTTTTCAGTCAGCAGAAGATCTGTTAATTTTTTATTTTCTCACTCTTTCTTGCTAATTTTTGTTTTTGATCTGTAATTTGTCATTTTTATGTTGCTTGCACGCATGTGCAAGAAACATAGTGCCATCATCCAAGTTTTCGGAGGTGTGGCACCTGTCTTCCAATGCCGTCAGTGTGTTTGCAGGTGGGCCCCAGTTTCCCAATCACTGCTGCAGCTGTCTATGACAGCAGTTGAAAATGCAGTGGTCGTACAGTTGAAAGGGAGCGCTCCGCTTCAGTGAGCAGAGCTCCCCCCTCCACACACACACACACACACACCGCATGCTGCTTGCTCATGCACCTTCCACTACCCCCACACTGTACAGCCGACAGAATTGCCCAATCCCCGCCGGCTCACTACCCCCAAAAGCCCAGAGATGCCATGCTGGGAGCCCATCCCAGCATGGCAAAATGTTTGGCGGCGGTGGGGTGCCCAACCCCCGTCGGCTCCAGCCCCCAACAGCCTTCCAGCTGCCATGTTGGAAGCCCGCCCCAGTGTGGCAAGCGTCCCTCGTAGTCTTATTAAAAACCTGTAAATAACAAAAACTGTCCCTCGGCGCTTGTCCCTGGCCCCCCACAACCCTCACCCACCCACTGCGCACCCTGCCTCCCTACACCCCCCTTCACCCCATACTTACCTCCGGACCTCGGCGCGATGATCTTTGGTGGACCGGGAACACGTCTGCACTCTTCAAAGCCGACCGCGAACTGAGGAAATGCCGGTAAGCGGTATAATGGGATAGATAGGGGTTTTTCAACTTTGCTGCATATCTAAGGCATGTTTTGTAATTTTGACACCAGATTTTCAACATGGGTTTTCTGGGACCCCTCCTCATGAATTCTGTCACTGTCATGGTGTTAATCGGGCCCGAAGGGTGATTTCATGGTCACTGCTTGAAATCACCTTTCGGGACCAATTAATGAAATGACAGTGCCAGTGTTCATAAGGTGGGCTCTCAAAAAGCCTATGTTGCAAATTTGGTGAAAGTTCATCAATTTTTAATATTTGCACTCCGGATTTTCAACATAGCCATTTTACCACACCTCCTTATGAGCAGTACAGCTGTCATTTTTCACATCTCGCCCAAAATGTGTTTCTGCCCATGTAGCGCACAATGGCACAGTCGATGTGCGCAATCAATGTTTGGGACAGATTAAGAAAATCACAGTGACACTGTTCATGAGCAGAAGTATTAAAATGGCTATGCTAAAAATCTGGAGAAAAAATTCCCCAAATTGACTGTTTTATGAGCATTTGTTGCACTGATCCTACGCATGCTCGTAAGTTTGTGAATTTTCAATATTTGCACTCCAGATTTTCAACATTGCCAGTTTATCACACCTCCTTGTGAGCAGTATAGCTGTCATTTTTCATATCTCGCCCAAAACATGTTTCCGCCCATGTAGCACACAATGGCGCAGTCGGTGTGCGAAATCAATGTATGGGACACATTAAGAAAATCACAGTGACACTGTTCATGAGCAGAGGTCTTAAAATGGCTATTTTGAAAATTTGGTGAAAAAATCTTAAAATGACTGTTTTACGAGCGTGCATTGCGCAGTTCCTACACACGCTCGTAAGTTCACACATTTTTAATATTTGCACTCCAGATTTTCAACATTGCCATTTTACCACACCTCCTTATGAGCAGTACAGCTGTCATTTTTCGCATGTCACCCAAAATGTGTTTCCATGCATGTAGCGCACAATGGCACAGTCGGTGTGCGCAATCAATGTTTGGGACAGATTAAGAAAATCACAGTGACACTGTTCATGAGCAGAGGTCTTAAAATGGCTATGTTGAAAATTTGGTGAAAAAATTCCCTTCAGACATTCTGCAATGTTACTAATGAAGACATTGAACAGGACTGGCCCCAGCACCGATCCCTGCAGCACCCCACTGGTCACCTCCTCTCCCTAGACTGCACACTATTTACCACCACTCTCTGCCTCCTGTCTGTTAGCCGGTTTCTAACCCAATTTACCACCCTTTCCCCCATGCCCAGCCTACCCAGCTAGTTTATCAGCCTCCTAGG
This sequence comes from Neoceratodus forsteri, assembly GCA_016271365.2. NCBI lineage: Eukaryota > Metazoa > Chordata > Ceratodontiformes > Ceratodontidae > Neoceratodus > Neoceratodus forsteri. The sequence goes on from CM057451.1 coordinate 60,165,757, forward strand.
TGGGATGGTGTCAAAGGCTTTGCTGAAATCAAGGTAAGCGTAGTCCACTGCCCCATCCTGATTCACTTCCTTTGTCACCCACTCAAACAAATCAACCAGATTTGTCTGTCATGATGTCCCCACTGTGAATCCATGTTGTCTATGGTCCTGGGCTCTGATGACTTCTAGATGTCCCACTATCCTTTCTTTAAGCAATGTCGCTATGATGTTTCCCACTATTGAGGTGAGGCTGAACGGCCTATTGTTCCCCGCCTCTTCCCTGCTGTCAGTCTTCTGTAGAGGGACCACATGTGCCCTCCTCAAGTTCACTCATATTGAATGACTCAGTGGACATGGCTGCCAGAGGTACTGCTATCTCTCTTCACAGTTCTCTTAATATCCTTGGGCATATGCCATCTGGTTCCATTGCTTTGTCCACCTTCAATTTAGTGAGCTCCTGCAGGACTCTTTTGCCTGTGAATGGACTATTGTCCACCTCTTCACCCCCTTGGCAACTGCTGTACTGTTGTGGCCCTAGCCCTTCCCACTCTTCTGTGAATACTGAACGGAAAGACACAGTGGATGTCTTGGGAGGAAGGCATGGAACTATCACTTCCAAATACCTAAATAGCACATACAAGCAAGCAACATTCGGCATTGACAGATACTTGTTATTCCTGTCATTTGACTGTATCATGTAACTTGTGCATCTCAGTAACTCATTTTGTCAGTGTATTTCTGTTGAAGTTTTAGGGATTTTCTACTTATATTTTCCTTAAAAAGCCGATGACACCACATCTACTGCTTAGTTGGATTTGTGTCAGAATGGCATATTGTGTTGTTAGGTGAATATGATTTTGTGTAAAAAATAAGGTAAATACCTTTTTTTATGTGTTCCTCCCACCACAGTGATGCACGCTCCTATGCTGTAGTAACTCTGCTTCTCCAGAGCTAAAGACATGCTTACGTCAGGTCTAGAATCTGTGTCTCAGCAGAGACTAGGCAGCCCGTAGAGCACTCACTAACTCAGTAGTAAACAAATGAGCATGTATTTTACAACAGACATACCACTGCATGCCAGGTGCTGTACTTTTAAAAATCACAATATTATATCATTGCAAGGCTTCAAAACAAAGAAATGTTGTAGTTATCAAGTTTATTTGAATGTGGAGGCCCCTATATAAAAAGAAATGCTTGGATCAGTTCATTTTGTGTTTCTGTATGTGTGTGTGTGTATCAAATATATTCCTTTGCAACATGCATACACACCTGCTGAAGCAAGGATTTTTCTATTTGGGATATCATAAAAACGCATATGCTAATACTTGTCTTATACACCTGGAAACGAGCTGCAGCTCAGTGCACCTTTCCCGGTCACAAACTTTCAAATAAATAAATAAATATGTTCAAATTTTCAAATTCAGACTGCGTGTCTTATAGTTATAACTCAGTACAGTATTGTGGGAAGGAGAAACATGCAAAAGCCTTCTCCCTTCTTTTTAGATGTTGCATTTAGACTGCAATAAGTTAGTGTATTAAGTGAGAAAATTAAACCGCATAAATCCTAAAGGTAATACTGGTATAATTTAATTTGACAATGAAACCCTGCACATATCAGTCTGGAAATGAATCCCCTTCATGTTTCTGATCTAGTAATTAACAGTTCGGGATATGATACCTGTGCATGGCAGTCTGAGTCTCCCCTTTGAATTCTACAACAGTACTTCCTCAGTGTATGACCCTGAGCAAGTCATTTCACCTCCCTGCGCTTAACCTCTTCCCAATTTTATTGTTCGAATCTCTCCATGCACTTGATATGGTAACATCTCTCACCCTCTCACAAATACACACTCTCTCTTATTGTAAAGATGTTTGAATGACGTTTGTTTAAAAGGCTATAGATTCACCAGTATTAATCTAGTCAATTTCAGGTAACACACACTCTGACATTTAGCATATTTATGATATCTGACAATCTTATCTCTATTCACTTTCGAGATTTGAGAGAGGGAGAGCTTTTCTGTAAATATTGTTTTATTAAAGAAATGTTGTGGTGCATCATGCATCTGGTGTGATATCTTAGAGGTTAAGAATCAATACAACACTATAGATATAGGCACTATAAATTATAATATAATAACAACGTCAGCCACCCACTCCATCCCGGGTCAGCATGTGGGGGAAGAGAGTTTGCGTCTCTGTTTCAGCATCACCTGTATCTACAGGGAGCATTGTTCCTTTTTTTATTGGCCAAGGCATTTTAACATTTTTGTGGAAAATTGATGCATTTGCATAAATAAGTTTTGTTCACAGAACTACAAAGCATATAATGTTATCATTTTAGGTATGTTGAACTGGATTTAAAAAAAAAAATAAGATATAATTAAATATGACAGATTGACTAAAAACTCACAGGGGACACTGAAATGATAGTGAGTCCAATAAATGTTTCATAAGACAGACTTGTTATCTTCACAGTTGAATATATGAATCTATATGCCAAATGTTTATACTGAGTAACAATTTGAATACACTTTCATTACAATGGCAATACACCTGTTAGCCTAGTCCTGGAATTAATTTACTATAGAAGTCTAATTAGTGATCAGCTTTTCTTGAGCCAGATTTGATGTGGTTGAAACCAGTTACGTTGAAATGAATGACTTGTTGGCCTTATCTAGATGAGGGTGGGGGGTGGGGTGCTATTTCTTTCATTTTGCTCCATTTCATGTAATAGCAACATGCAGTCATCTGTACATATGATTACGGCAGTGAGGCTGAACTTCAATTAGTTCTGCTGTACATTAAATAGTATGTTAATCAATGCTGCTATCTGCTGTGCTGCTACACTGGTAAACCTTAGAAGGGTTAGACTACAGCACCAGTCTGTTCCCATACCTGACATCACTCCCAAGCATTTCCGGTGGCACAGACAGACTGAATGACTGTAAGCTGTGCGTTCAGGTGCAGACTCTACAAATATAATTTAAACCTTTAGTTTACTTTTTTCTTCAAAACAAATTTGGTGGTTTGGCTGTCACAAGGGTCCTAGAGCTTGGGGCAATAATGGATTCAGGTACACAGAAGATATCAGCTGCTGTTTAAAGTCAAAGTCTTCTGTTATCCCTGTTCTTGTAATCCCTGACCCTGTACTGTTTATAAAAAAGTTGTCACTGTTCTTGACCATTGCCATAATCCCTGTGCTGTATTAAAAAAATGGTTCTGTCATGGTTGTGACCCCTGCTGTTGTAATACCACCTGTGCTTTTTAAAAATCTGTTCTGTTTCTGTCACTGTTGTTACCCCTGTCATTAATCCTTGTGCTGTTTAAATGAAGAAAACATTGTCCTGTCACTGTTGTTACCCATTTTGCTGTAATAACTCTGCTGTTTAAAAATGTGTTCTGTCACTGTTGCCCCTGTTGTTGTAATTCCTGTGTTGTTTTAAAAAAATTGCACTTTTTATAATTTTTTTTCTGTTACTGTTCTTAACCCCTGACATTGTAATCCCTGTGCTGGTGAAAAAAAAAATAATGATAATTTGTCCAGTCACTGTCCCTGTTGTTGTAATCCTTGTGGTGTTAAACTGTTCTGTCATATACTAATTACCCCTGTTACTCCTTATAATCCCTGTTTTTTAAAAAAAAAGAATTGTTGTGTTACTATTCATTAAACTTCTTGCTTCTGTTATTCTAATCCTTGTTGTGTTTTGAAAAAATCATTTATGTAGTATGCAGTAATGACTGGGAAGAGAAGCTCAAATAAAGGGAGAAGGTCCAGGGAGGCAGAAAACAAGAGTTTGGAAAGCAGTGGGGCAAAAACAGTGCTTCACTTAAAAAAACAATGTCTGCAGGTGTGCCGACAGTGTGTTCTATGGGGTCAGGGTCTGGGAGCAGTGAAAGAGTAGTTCACAGTGGGGCATTAGTGTTGAAATTTTTTTTTCAGCCACATCTGTGGAAGCCATGCTGGTTGCTGATAAGCAAGGTGACCAGGGAAGCAGCAGGACCAGCAAACAAAAAACAGTGGTAGAGGAGGAGGTTCTTTGTGTTCCCATTGCTGGTGGTAGTGGTCATGCTGCTGATCCTGAAAGTGTGGAGACAGTGGCTGAGGTGGGAGATGTAGAAACTGTGGATCAGACTTCTGATGATGAAAGGGTCAGAGAGCCTGCACACAGTGAGGCTGAGGAGGACAGACCTGTGGAGGAGGAGAAGGAGAGCAGTGGCTGTGCTGCTGATGATGTGTTGGATCTTCTATGGGAGTCTGAAAAGAAAAAGCACAAGGGTCATGATGCAGAAGGTGCGGGGATGTTGTGTGTACTAGTGGTCCAACTACCAAAGTCCCCCCCCCAACCAATATTTTTGAGGTTCTCAAATCAGCCCAAAAAACACAAATTTCTACCCCTTCCCCTCAACTGTCCCAGTCATGGCACCATGGCAAAACAAGGTGAACAAAATCCCTAGTTTGGGATTTCTATGTGCTTAGAAACATAGAAACATAGACTTTGACTGCAGATAAGGACCACTTGGCCCACTCAGTCAGCCCATTTCCCTACTTACTGGATAAGCTGCAGATTCTAGTTAACCAATAGCCTACTTCCTGCCACCCCCCACTACAATTGCCTTGTGTCTGTCCCATGCATGTTTGAATTCCCCCACTGTTTTAGCCCCAACAACCTCCCCAGGAAGGCAGTTCCATGCATCCACCACTATCTCCGTGAAAAAAGATTTCCTCACATTACCCCTGAGCCGTCCCCCCTCTATCTTTAAATTGTGTCCCCTTGTTCTTACACATCTCTTTTTCTGAAAGATGCTACCCTCCTGGACTTTGTTGATTCCCTTGAGGTACTTGAACATTTCTATCATGTCCCCTCTGTCCCTCCTTTCATCAAGGGTATACATATTTAGCTCTCTCAGTCTCTCTTCATATGATTTCTGATGCAGACCTTGCACCATTTTAGTTGCCCTCCTCTGGACTGCTTCCATCCTGTCTATGTCCTTGTGTAGATGAGGTCTCCAAAACTGCACACAGTACTCCAGATGGGGTCTCACTAACTGTCTGTACAGAGGGATAACCACTTCCCTTTTTCTACTTGCGATGCTCCTTCCTATGCATCCCAGTATCCCCCTGGTTCTCCTCACTGACTTCTCACATTGCTTACCCACCTTTAGATCATCCGATATGACTACCCCCAAGCCCTGTTCCATTTTTGTTGTTGTTAGTACCTCCCCTGCTATTGTGTACTTTTCTCCTTGGTTTTTGTTTCCGAGGTGCATTACTTTACCCTTCTTTGCATTGTATCTAAGTTGCCATATATCTGACCATTCCTCCAACCTTGCCAAGTCCCTTCTCATCCTTTCTACCCCCCTTTGTGTATCAACTCTGTTACAGATCTTTGTATCATCTGCAAAGAGGCATACCTTTCCCTTCAGACCCTCTGCAATGTCACCTATAATGATGCTAAAGAGGACTGGACCCAGTACTGAGCCCTGAGGTACTCCACTAGTGACCCCCCTTTCTTCGGAATGTGTGCCACTCACTATTATCTCCTGTGTCCTGTTGTGCTGTCAGTTTGCAACCCAGGCTACCACCCTGGCCCACTCCCAAGCTGGCTAACTTGATTATTAATCTTTTGTGCGGGACTGTGTCAAATGCCTTGCTAAAGTCTAGGTAGGCCATATCCATAGCCCCTCCCTGGTCTATTACTTTGGTCACCCAGTCAAACAAATCTATTAGATTGGTCTGACATGACCTTCCTGCTGTAAATCCATGCTGCTTTGGGTCCTGTGCCCCGCTGGCCTCTAGGTACTCAACAATTCTTTCTTTCAGAAGTGATTCCATCATTTTGCCTACCACTGAGGTCAAACTTACAGGTCTGTAGTTTCCTGCTTCTGCCTTGCTCCCACTTTTGTGAAGGGGAATCACATCGCCCTCTTCCAGTCCTCAGGTACCACCTCATCCTCCCATGATTTGTTAAAAAGTGTGGTCAGTGGTGTCACCAGGTCCTCCCCTAGTTCTTTTAGGATTCTGGGGTGAATCCCATCAGGCCCCATTGCTTTGTCCACCTTGAGTTTTAGGAGTTCTTTCAGGACTCTTTCTTCTGTAAATGGACTGGTGTCAACCCCCCTACCTAGAGTGCTTCTATTGTCTGTTTTAGGTAAGTCCTCCTCATCTTCTTTTGTGAATACTGAGCAAAAGTATTCATTCAGTATCTCTGCCTTTTCACTGTCTCCCTCTGTCCACCTCCCCTCTCCCTTATTAATCTTCACTATTCATCCCTTAACCTTTCTATGCTCCCTAATGTACCTATAAAAAGGTTTATCCCCCTTCTTAACTGACTTGGCTATTTTTTCCTCAGTTTGGGCTTTTGCTATTCTGACTGCCTTCCCCACTTCTTTCTGCTTTAATTGATACAGTTCCCTGTCGTGCTCCTTCTGTGATGCCTTATACTTTTTGAATGCAGCCTTTTTCTCCTTAACCTTCCCTGCCACCTCTTTTGAGAACCATAGTGGTTTTTTACTCCACTTTGTTTTCTTTATCTGTTTCACACAAAGGCTTTTGCCTCTATGATGGCAGTTTGATTTTCTCCATTGTTCTTCCACCCTCCTTTTTTCCAATTTGCTGGTGTATTCCTCAGGTATTCACCCATTTGCCAAAATCAGCCCTTCTAAAGTCCAGTATGCTTGTTTTGTGCTTGTCTCCATGGTTGTGCTTACTGTAAGCACACTGTGCAGTGGTCGCTTGTTCCCAGATGTCTACCGACTTCTAAATTTGTGATCCTCTCCATTTGAGTACCAGGTCTAGTATTGCTTCCTCCTAAGTGGGTTCCAACACTAGCTGTCTAAGGCCTGCCCCTGCAAGGCATCAAGAATGACCCTGCTCTTGGATGTGGCTGCAGTACATGTCATCCAGTTAACATCTGGCATAGTCAGGTCCCCCATTAACAGTATCTCCCCTTTTTCAGCCATTTTAAGAATGTCCTCTATCATTTTCTTGTCCATTTCCTCCCCTTGAGATGGGGGTCCATATACAACCCTGTGCGGATTGAGATGCCATTACCTGTCTCCAAGGTGACCCAGAGTGCCTTTGTCCTCCCCTTTACTTTTTAGTTCTGTAGCTTTGATCCCTTCCTTATGTATGAGCTACTCCCTCCTCTTTTCCCTCCCTGTCCTTCTGAGACTATGTACCCCGGTATGTTGACATCCAGTCATGGTTCCCCGTGTACCATGTTTCTGTGACTGCCACAATATCCAAGTGTTCATCTTCCATCAAGGCTACTAGCTCAGGAAGCTTGTTTCCCAAACTAGGGGCATTTGTACTCATTGCCCTCCATTTAATGTTGGCTTTATCCTTTTTTCCCCATGCCTGCTCTTTTTGTCCTTGTCTATTTTTCCATTTACCCCTGTCCTGCCCTCTGTTGAGCACTGTACCTCAGTTTTTACCTTACTACCCGTCTTGATTTGTGGGGGGAGGCTTGAAATTTCCTGCCTCTTATTAGCACCTCCCCCCATAGCTAGTTTAAAAGCTTGCCAAGGAAACATTTAAACCTGTCACTTAGGATCTTGGTTCCCTTCATGGACAGATGCAGACCATCGTGCCAGTATAAACCTTCAACTCTCCAGGTGTACCCCCAGTCCCCAGTGAAGCCAAAGCCCTGTGTTCTGCACCAGTTTTGTAACCATTCATTAAACTGCATGGTGTGTAGTACCCTAGCCTCACCCCTGCCATGGACTGGCAGCACCTCTGAGAAGGTAACCATGCTTGCTACCTGTTTGAGGCCCCTCTCCAACTCCACAATTTCATCCTGCACTGCACTGATCCCATGCCTAGCTAGGTCATTTGTCCCAAGGTGGACAATGATATCTAGTTCCCTCTCCTGTGATGCTGCTTCTGCAATCCTGAGGATTCACTTCTTGTTCCTCCAAGCCATGGCACCAGGCAGGCACCTTACTTCCCTCTCCTCTCCCTTCCCCAGGTCTACCCCTGTAACAACTGAGTCCCCTATCAGAAGCTGTTTCCTTCCCCTGTGGTGTCCCTTGCCACCCAGTTGATGAGTCAGTTGCTGTCAGCAGTGTCAAGCACAAGTCAATAGGGGTGAAAAGGGCAGCCACCTAAGCACTGGTGGGCAACACACCCACCTGAAGAACAGGAACCTGTCATGCTGGCATCAATACAGAAAGGAAGCGAGTGCAGGGGGCCCCAGTCCCTTATCATCATTAGTCAAGGCAAACACACATTACAGTGCAATAGATCTGGCAGTTGGAGGGGTGACTCAGGCAAATGAAGAGGACTACACAGAGGAGGAGAATGATTCTGTGGGTCTGCCTAGTAGTGGGAATAGCAGCAGAAGTAGTGGTTTGAGTAGTACCACCCCATTGAGTCAGAGAAGCACAGTTACAGCACTGCAGAAAACCCAGAAAGTCAGTGCTGTCACTCAAGCAGCAGCACATAGCACCCCAGCAATGCTGCCATGACAAGTCCAGCTGTTTAGTAGCCTAACCCCAAGAAAGGTCCAGCCTGCAGTGCAAACCATGTTTGAGCGGCACTCCAAATTCTCTCTGAATCATGCTACTGCATATGAGCTAAATGCAGCAACTGTGAAAATGTTGGCTATTGATCTCTTGCCATACTGTTTTGTTGAGATTGCTGGTTGTTGGAGGTTCATGGCCAGTGCCTGTCCCAAATGGCAGATTCCATCCAGAACATATTTTTCAAAAAGTGCCATTCCTGAACTTTTGGGACAGTGTCAGAGATGGCAAACCATGCCCTCAAGCATTCAACAACACCATATGTACATCTCAGTATGAATATGTGGACCAGTGGCCAAAGAGCTGGTAGCTCATACTTGTGCATTACAGCACACTGGGCACAGGTACCTGGGGTACTGATTGACTCTGGGCATGGATAAAGCTGTACTAAGCCCACTTTTGGTGGTAGCAACATTCCAGGTCTTCGCCAGCATGCTACACTGACAATGAAGAGCATACTGGGCTCACACAGAAGAGACAATGCTGGAAGTGCTGCTTATTGAGATTGATGACTGGCTTTATCCCCATTCACTGAAGGCAGGTTTTATTGCAAGTGATAAAGGGTTGAATGTCATGAAATGCATTCATGATGGGGGGTTGTCAGAGTGCTATGACTGGCACACTGTCTGAATCTCATTGTGCAGCAGTTTCTCACCCATCCAGAAGTCAATGACATGTTGGCCATGTCCCGTCACTTCTGTGTCCACTTTGCCCATTCCAGAAAGGCCCGTGATTAGCTACATCAGCTGCATATACAGAACAACCTGCCTCAGCTCCATATGAAGATGGATGTTCTTACCCCAGGAATTTTTTAGCTTCAGTAACTTTTTGCACTTAGCTGGCTTGGTGCAATTGTCCTTGGTGTGCCTTTAAGAGATTTTTTAATGAGCGTAGGGCCAGCCAATCAAAAGGCAGAAGGGGGTGTGAACTGAGTGAGAGCTGTTGACTGCTTCAGAATTTTTTCTCCACTGGACTGAGCATATTGCCTCTGAGGTGTCTCCCAACTTTCCTTGTTGACAGCCTCCTTGTGCTTATCTGGGTAAAGTTTTCCTCATAAATCATTTCCTTTAGTGTGCTGAGTGATAACTTTTACTTTTTCATTAGCGCTTCGCAAATTTTTTATTTTTAGCTCGACGGCGCTATTTAGACTTTATTTTTATTTATTTATTTATTTATTTAGCTTTTGTTTAACGGGTAAGTACACTGGACAAGTATTATACCTATTTTCAGGAATGACCCAGGAGAATACAACATGAGGAACAACAGTCAAGGAAACATGGCAAAGAGAGTGCAGTTTTTTGTCACAGTAAACAAACATGTGGGAAATACATCATTTGATGCTAGGGGAAACATATAGTAGTAAGCACATTTCAGATTATGTAACACTTTAGACTAGCTAGTTCACTGACAGATATATACAGGTCATCATACATAGGAGTGGAGCATAGTTCTAGGAATGGATTGGTCATAATATAACTTATAACATTGTAGTATACACTCCCTAGGCTAGTTGGATCGCAAACAGGTATTTACAGCTCATCACATTTATCTAAAATATGCACATGTTAGACAGAAACAGAACACTTGGGAGTACGAGTTTCTACCTGTGACTAAGGTGCAATTGTTACGGTCAGCCTATGACTGTGAAGCAATATTGGGTTTAAAAATGCCCAAGGTTTTTAGCCAGGAATAGTCAGAAGTCATTGATACAGTGGGGAAATATCTCCAGAAATTCAGTGGAGACAGTCTGAGGAGGTTCTGACCAAACAGTTTGACACTTCACTCAAGGGAGGTTTGGGGCAGTCACACACTGAAGCTAGTTTTAGGAAACCTCACAGGGAATTTCGAAAGCTCAGATAGGAGGGGGCAGATTGGATATCCACAGGCAGCGAATTCCAGAGTCTGGGCGCACTTATGGCAAAGTCCCGACCCCCCATGAGGGTCCGGGTGGGAGGGACTTTGAGCCTCCTGATGTGAGACCTAAGATGGTAGGGGTGGGATCCAGTTTAGGCAGAAGCCGGGTCAGCCCTGGGGTGCCAGTTCTGATCACTTTCCCGGGAGGCATCCTAAACCAAAATCAAGGTATCTAGCTGGGAAAGCCAGCAGGGTTCTCATATAGCTCACAATGGTGGGTGAGTCGGGGCAGTCAAGGCAAAGCGACAAATGTTATTGTAGGCCGTGTACCACCGGGTGAGATGTGTCTTTGGGGAGTGAGCAAATAGGTGCAGCCCATAGCTGAGGGAGGGAAGGAGCACACCCTTCGCAAGGGCAAGTCTGGCTGCTGGTGTAAGGTTGTACCTGGCCCTATAGGCCAGACTCAGTTTGCAGTTAGCCGCCCTGCAGATGTTAAGGATATGAAGGGATGAGAAGGGACTTGGCAAGGTTGGAGGAATGGTCAAATGTATGGCAGCTCAGATTCAGTGCAAAGAAGTGCAAGGTAATGCACCTGGGAAACAAAAACCCAGGCAAGAGTATACAATGGGGGGTGAGATACTGACAACAGTAAAAATAGAAAGGGACCTGGGGGTAATTATATCAGATGACCTTAAGGTGGGCAAGCAATGTGAGAAGGCAGTAAGGAAAGTTGGGGGGATACTGGGATGCATAGGGAGAGGCAGTAGAAAACAGGAAGTTGTTATCCCTCTGTACAGACAGTTGGTGAGACCCCATCTGGAGTACTGTGTGCAGTTCTGGAGACCTCATCTCTGCAAAGACATAGGCAGAGTGGAGGCTGTCCAGAGGAGGGCAACCAAAATGGTGCAGGGTCTGCACCAGAAGACATATGAAGAAAGACTAAAGGAGCTTAATATGTATACCCTTGAGGAAAGGAGGGAGAGAGGGGACATGTTAGAAACTTTCAAGCACCTCAAGGGAATCAACAAAGTCCGAGAGGGTGGCATCTTTCAGAAAAAGAGATGTGCAAGAACAAGGCTACAATTTGAAGATAGAGGGGGACGGCTCAGAGGTAATGTGAAGAGTATTTTCACAGAGGCGGTTGTGGATGCATGCAACAGCCTCCTGAGGAGGTCATGGAGTCAAGAATAGTGGGGAATTCAAGAATGCATGGGACAGACATAAGGCAGTCCTAGTGGGGGTAGGAGGAAGTAAGCTGTTGGTTAATGGGATCTGCAGCTTATCTTTTAGGTAGGAAAATGGGCAGACAAGGTGGGCCATGCGGTCCTTATCTGCGGTCACATTTTATGTTTCTATGTTTCTATGATTACCCATGTCAAGTTGGGGGTCGAGTGTTACCCCCAGATATTTGATGGAGCTCACTATGGGTAGTGAGGATCCATCTGTGCTGGTGATGTGTAAACGGGCCGATGAGGCTTTGATTTTAGCCATTGAGCCAAAGAGCATAGCCTGTGTCTTTTTCAGGTTCAGGACCAGCTTGTGGCTAGTAACCCAAGACAATACACTGTTAAAGTCATCAGTCAGGTTCTGGTTTAGGGTAGTGGCATTCTGGGAGTGAGCCAGGATTACCAGATCATCTGCATACAAGGTGGTGCTACAGCTGGTAGTAACCATGGGTAGTTGATTGATGAAGAGGGAGAAGAGGAGGGGAACCAGTACCGAGCCTTGATGAACTCTGGAGGTCACCAGCAGGGGCTCAGAGAGGACTTTATTGAAGCAGGTATGCTGCTTTCTACCATGTAGATAACCCATTAGCCATTTCATGGCATCGGGGGAGAGGCCAAGTGACCACAACTGTGCACCAAGCAGTTTGTGGTCAACGAGGTCAAAGGCTTTGGACAGGTCGATGAATATGGCACCATAGAATTTGCCCTGGTCCATGGCTGTTTGGATACTTGATGTAACCAAGATTAAGGCTGTGGTGGTGCTGTGTCCCTTACGAAAGCTGTTCTGGGCTGGGGACAGAAGTTCATGAGAGTGGATATACTCCGAGAGCTGCTCAGCCACTACCTTTTCAAGGAGCTTGCTAAGGGTTGGGAGAATGGCAGTTGGTCGATAATTGTCAGGAAGTTTAGGATTTCCTTGCTTCAGTACAGTGTCTATCCTCACCTCTTTGCAGATGTCGGGGATGGTCCCCAGACCAAGGGATAGGTTGAAGATACTGTAAAGGCTACTGGTGAGGCAATGTGTGCAGCACCAAGCTTAAGGAGTTTAGGCTCCAGGTTGTCTAGGCCAGGACTGGAGTACTGGGAGAGGTCAGCTAGGCATTTTTTCTGCAAGTCCTGGACTGATACAGCCCTGAGGTGGAACATTTGATGAGGAAGGTGATCCTCCAGCCGAGTGGGGGGAAGGGGGTGGGGCAGAGCCTCGTCAGGTGGTAAGAGGGTTGTGAAGGCCTAGAGGTCAGAGAAGTGATTATTTAGGGAATTGGCTATAGTATGGGGATTATTACAGGAGACTCCATTTATGACCATGTCCGTAACCCCCGGATGGAAGGATCTGCTGACAAGGGATTTAATATCTCTCCAGAACCTTCTGGGATCACTGGCAGAGCTTAGTAGGGCGGACTTGCAAAAGTCACTCTTTGCTGCCCTGATGGCCTTTTTGCACTTGTTCCTGAGGTGTCTGTACCTTTGAATGATCATGGGATCACTGGTACCTTTGGAACGAGCCCGCATCTGGGCTAGGAGATTCCCATTTAACCAGAGGGTAGCGGAACCCCTCACCCTAAGGGTCACCTTGGGAGCATGCTTGTCTTGCAAGGCCCCAAAGATGGAGAGGAAGTAAGAGGTTGCTGCTGAGGGGTCAGTGGCACCATACACCCCAGACTAGTCAGTAACTCTTAGGTCCTCCAGGAACTCCCCAGGATCAAATCTAGAGTAGTTTCTGACATGCATAACTTTGTGTGGAATTTTGGGGGTGGGAATTTTCCATACACAGAAAACTGGTGAATGGTCAGAGATGGAGTCAGATAACGTACCCACTGATGAGATCCTGTCAGGATGGTTAGACATGATCCAGTCCAGTAAGGTACTGGAAGATCCATTAGCTGCCCACCTAGTTGGTTCCTGGATGAGCTGGGTCAGGGCAAGGTTAGCAAGCAGCTCAAACTGCTTAACATTACCACTATCCCAGTTAAGGTTTACATCCCCCAGGATTATGAGTTCATTATCTCCAACTCTGGGACCAATTGTGTCCATGAAGTGAGTTAATCCAAGTAGCCCACCTCTTGGAGGGTTATAGGTGCACACCAGGTGCAGTTTCTTTGTGTCCCCAAGTAGCAGTAGCACATGTAGCAACTCACAGGGGGACACTTTGTATCCTGGTGGGCAAGTTGGGAGATTTTTAAGTGGCTCTTATGGTAAATTCATATGCCATCCCCCCCTTGCCCCCAGCTCTGTCCAGTTGGGTGAATTCATACCCAGTGAGTTCACAGGCAGAGTCAGGGACAGAGGGCTTCAGCCAGGTCTCCGTCACTCCTAGGATGTCGGGTTTGTAGAGTGCAACCCATGCTAATAGCTCATCATGCTTAGGTAGCAGGCTCCTAATGTTAAGATGAGCTATTTTTAGCCCCTTACTCATGCCCCATACGGGAGGGATTTTGTGGGTCAGATTCAGTGGGCCAGGGTTGGTTTCAATATCACCAGCCAGTAGTAGTGCAAGTAGGAGGAGCCAGGGGAGATACCACCTCCTATGTGCCTGACAACCTGGAAGTTTTTTAGCATGGGTATGCTTAACCCTGCTTGTATACATAAGGCACTGAAGAGCTAGACTGCAAGTAACACAGCAGTGCGCTTCAGAGAACACAAGGATATTGGAGAAGGTGTAGTCTGGGACCTCATAGGTGGACAACCATCCCCAGTTGTCTCCAAGTGATATTGGGGGGGAGGTGAACATATGCAACAAGGAGAGTCCCACTATAAGACCTACAAGGCCTATATCCCTGTGGATGACAGCTAGCACCCTCTCTACCTTTAATATTTGAGTATCCCTATCCTAACTAGATGGATTGGAGGGGAACCATGTCCACATCTTGGCTGGAGGCATAGCACTAGCCTGTGAGATAATCACCAGTCAGCTAACAAGAACTGCTGTGTAGGAAGAAGGGATGGATATACTAAGGCGGGAAGGAAGTCAGTGAGATTTGTTTTGGTATGTGCCAGTAAATAAATAAGGCCTGCACAGTACAACTCAAAGCTACCAGCTATGGACGGAGGGGCTGAATTTGATTCCTGGGAAGGAGTTCCTGCCCTAGCCCTTTGTAAGCACACTTACCACCTGTTGACAGTTATACGAGGACAGAGTTTAGACAGCCGTCATCCAAGCAGTGCAGGTGGGGTTAGGATTAGTATAATAGTAATACTAGCATGGTTGTTTTGAGCAGACAGTGTAGCAGGACTGGGATAGTTGGGCCCTACTCCTTTTGTCAGGAGTCTGGTATAGTGAGGCCCTACTCCTTTTGTTAAGATCTCTATTAGCAGGGGCTGAGACAGGAGGAACCAGCAGTATGAGAAACACCTGTACAAGACTTAGGTTCTGACACAAGACAGAGCAGGGCAGTTTATCAGGAAATAGCTGCAGAGAAGTAGGCCATCAGGATAATGCTGACAGGCAGTAGACAGTAGTGCAGTCAGTAAGCATATACTAACATATAACATTTCTTTGACTCTATTTAGCATATACCAACATGTAAAATTTAAGAGAGTAGGAAGAGCATTAACCAGGGTAGAAAAGATGGCCTAGTTACCACTGATAATTAAGCAAAGAATTCCCCTGTTAGCCGTTTGGGTGTTATTGGATTCCACAAGATAGAAATCAAGCTAATTACCACTAACAATGAAACAGATATCTCCTCTATTGGCCGATTGGGTGAGGCAGTTCATAGGGAGCGGAGCCAGTGAGCATTTAATGGGAGGAGGGAACGAGGTGGGCAGGTGGGCCAAAAAACCTGTTCAGCTTTCTCCTGCACCGGGTCAGGGGCCAGGAGCTTGTGCGTTGCAAAGTCATCCACCGAGGAGGCCCGCCGGAGCAGCAGTAGCCCACGGCACCTCCACTCGGCAATTCTGCAGTCCTCTGGGTGGCGTGAGGGGGGGACCTTTTGGAGCAGGTCAACCCTCGCCTCCCCTCTGCGCGGCGTCAGCTGTGTTGCAGGTCGGTGGGACAGCTGTCCTTTTCAGGAGCAAAGCGAGAGTGTCACTGTCGAACAGTAGTTAATGGGGGATTGCGCTTTCGGCGCCAAGTTTAAACAACAAAGTTCAGAGTCCAGGACAAAGTCAAGTAAGGGATTTCATGGTCGCTGCTTCTGAAAATTGTCCTGAGTGCCCCCTCAGCTACCCTCCTTAAATGCTGCAGCCCTCTCTCTTTTCTGGTCGTAATGCAGGTTGGAGCAGGTAAAAAACAATTTTAGATAGCAGCACTATATTGTTCCAGCTGATTGACTGGGAAACCTGTTCAGCTTTCTCCTGCACTGGGACAGGGGCTGGGAGCTTGTGCGCTGCAAAGTCGTCCGCCGAGGAGGCCCACCAGAGCAGCAGTAGCCCACGGCACCTCCACTCAGCAATTCTGTAGTCCTCTGGGTGGTGTGGGGGGGACCTTTTGGAGCAGGTCAACCCTCGCCTCCCCTCCGTGCGGCGTCAGTGACTATTTACTTTAAAGCCTAATTTTATCGTGGGTGTTTATTTTTGATGGTTTCCTTCATTTTTGACTAATTTCTTGTGAGAACCATTGAACTGGGGACAGTTGCCTTGTTTTTTACCTCGGACCTCGCGGGGTTTACTGCGAGACACCTGCAGTAGATTTCAAACTTAAACAGTGCCTGGGGGTTTTCTCTCTAGATTGGCAATTGCGAGGAAACCTTTTTTGTTATATTACTTGACCTTGGTATCATCTGTGTCAGGACTGTCCATAAGGGTCCAGCAGCTACCTGTGCGCAGTTGAGTATTACTGGTTTTCTATTAAGATTGGCAGTGGTATAGATCCCAATTTTGCAACCAAAAAAAAAAAGGCAGTTGTAATAGACAGAGTTTATTAACTGGGGCAGGACTGGCCAGTGGCATTTTCACAGAAACCTGCACTCAGTTCATAGCTTCAGAACTGGTTTGCTTTGCTTAAATTGGTGAACATAGCAGACAAACCTTTGATAATTATGGCTGAGGATAAATCAAAGGTTTCCGATGAGGGGCCATTCAAAAATACTAATACCAAAAGCAGAGGTGCTGAGGAACCCTCCAGATCCCAGTCAAAAAATAAAGCCTCCAAAGATGAAGTTCCTCACAAATTGAAAAATAATAAGAGTGAAGAAAAAAGGAAGCTTGATCAAGCCTCTGATGAAGTGGCTAAAAAGAAACTCTGTCAAGACAGAGATGCTCCAATTGCTCCTGGGAAAGCCAATAGTGAGACAACAGGCAGCTTAAAGCATTTAGAAAAAACAAAGCACTTACAAACTGTGCAGGTTCTTCCATCAGTGCAAGATATGGAAAAAGTATGGCAACTGTTTCAGACCCTTCAAAAGATGGGTCCTCTATTTACTGGGGCTGGCAAGCACTCTTCCACAGTTCTCTGTTCTGTAGACTGTGAGGGTGACACAGATAATGATCAATTCTATGATGCCCCTGACATGGATTTTGAGGGTCTTGAGCCCCAGAAGTCCCTGGACCCTCACCTTGGAGATCCCCCTGGTGACCACAAGGATCCTTCCTCTATGTTTTCATTGATACAAAATATGCTGGATACCCTGGACCTCCCTACACAGGAGCCCAATCAGGATGTCAATGAAGATGAAGATTATAGGAAGATGAAGGGTCTTTCATCCACAGAGACCCTGGTCGTCCCTATCTATAATGTGAGATGCTTTGCCTGGCTTAGAACAACCAGTCTGACCACAGACATTCAGAACAAGGCCATGTATTTTCCCTGTGATCAAAATATTTTGTTTGATTACAGAACCACTGACTACATGAAAAAGGTCGATGAGTACAAGGCCTTCTGGCAGAGCCATTCATCCAAACCTAAACCCGACACCCCTCAGAGATCCTGTCTCAGGGGCAGTAGGGGCAGAAGTTTTGTTCCCAGGCCTTACAGTCCCTATCCCCAATCTGACTTTAGCCAGTACAGGGGGTCTTTCAGAGGCAGAGGCAGAAGGGACCAAAGAAGATCCACCTCTACCCAGCCATCTGCCTCCCAGTCTAAGTCCTGATGTGAGTGCCCAGGTCGACTCCCCGTTTCCGGTTAGAGGCAGATTCTCTCACTATCTTCAGCACTGGTCCCTCATCACATCGGACAAGTGGGTGCTGGAGATAGTGGAGAAGGGTCTGTCATTATAGTTCAAGCAGCTGCCAGACCTCAAGTGTACCCAGGTGTCAAGACCTCTGTCACCAGCACAGATACCGCTGTTGGAAATGGAGGTACAAAACCTTCTGGCTTTACGAGCAGTGGAAAGGGACCCCACCCATGAGAAGGGCAAGGGCCTCTACTCCAGGTATTTTCTGACACAAAAGAAAACTGGGGAGTGGTGACCTATCTTAGATTTCAGATACTTAAACAAACATCTGAAAAAAAAAACAAATTCAAAATGGTCACTCTGTCACTGGTCATACAGTCCTTACAGCAGGGCAACTGGCTAGCCTCCCTTGACTTAGAGGATGCCTACTTCCACATACCCATAAGGAGATTTCACAGGAAGTTTCTCAGGTTCAGACTTCCTTCAGGTCACTATCAGTTCACCGCAATGCCCTTCAGTCTGTCCTCAGCCCCAAGAGTCTTTACCAAGTGCCTTGCAGTGGTAGCAGCACATCTCAGGAGACTGGATGTCGCTCTCTACTCCTATCTGGATGACTGGCTCATACTAGCAAAGTCTCCTTGCCAAGTCAAGGAATCTCTTTCCCTCACAGAACGCACTCTGGAATCTCTAGGTTTCCTAGTAAACCTCAAGAAGTCTCACCCAGAACCCACCCAGCTGCTCACCTTCATAGGGGCCCAGCTGGACACTCAGAAGGGATATGCTTTCCTCCCAGGAAAGAATTCAGAGTTTCCTTTCAATGGCAGATTCATTTGCCCAGGGACAGCCAAGACCAGCCAGACATTTCCTCAAACTTCTGGGACATATGGCCTGTATGACTGCAGTAGCCCCAGGGGTCAGGTACAGGATGAGACTCCTGCAAGCCTACCTCACAGCTCGCTGGTCTCAGAGAAGCAACAAATTTTCAAAGTTAATACTGGTGTCAGAGCAGTTCCTCCAAAATTTGCTGTGGTGAAAGGACCCTGCAAATTTGCAGGCAGGGGTTCCATTTCAAGCTCCTCTTCCCACAAAGGTGATCACCACAGATGCCTCCCTGTTGGGATGAGGAGCTCATCTAGACTGTGCCTCAGTAAGCAGCAACTGGACTCCCGAAGAGTCACAGTTGCACATACATCTTTTGGAACTCAGAGCAGTCTTACTAGCTTTCAAGGCTTTCGCTCCCAGCATAGAAGGGCAGGCAGTTCAAATTCGAACAGACAGCACCACTGCAATGTTCTACATAAACAAGCAGGGTGGTACCAGATCAGGAATACTCTGTTTGGAAGCTCTGAAGCTTTGGACTCTAGCATTCTCCCTGTGAGTCAGCCTCTCAGCTATTCCCCTCCCAGGCAAACTCAATACTCTGGCGGATGCTCTAAGCCGCATCAGTCAAGGTCAGAGCAAATGGACACTTAACAAGCAAGTACTAGCCACAGTTCAGGTAGTGGGGCACACCAGAAGTGGATCTGTTTGCCTTGCCTCTCAATTTTCAGCTTCCTCAGTACTGTTGCAGGTCCCCAGTTCCGGGTACACTTTCTCTGGATGCCCTGATCCTGGACTGGTCAGGGAGGTTCCTATACGCATTTCTTCTCTTTCCCCTGATATTCAGGGTTTTGCTGAAACTCAGGCAGCAGCCTGCATCCATGATCCTAGTGGCTCCAGACAGGCCGAGGCAAGCCTGGTACCCTCTCCTTCTCTCAATGTCCTGCAGCGCGCCCATTCACCTGCCTCCAACTCACTCCCTGCTGACTCTTCCTCAGACGGGAGTGCAGTACCCAGACGTACACTCTCTTCACCTCAAATCCTGGTTCTTGAGGAGTTAGAGTTACCATCCTCACAGTACTCCGAACAGGTCCTTAAGATACTGAGGATGGTTAAAAAACTGAACACTTAAGAAGACTTAGGCAGCCAAATGGAAAAGATTTTCCCTCTGGTGCAGAAGTGAAAAGGCTGTACCCCTATCAGCTTCAGACCCTCAACTGCTAGACTACCTGGTACACCTACAGGCGTCAGGCTTGAAACCATCTTCACTCAAGCTACATCTGGTGACCTTTTCAGCTACCTTTTGGTAGGAAAGAAGAAATCAGTTTTTTCCATGACATTTTTAAACAGTTTTTCAAAGGCCTCTTGCACCTCCAGCCTCCAACCAGGGAGCCTGTTCCTCCTTGGAGCCTGAACCTTTGCATAGATGGGCTCATGAATCCACTTTTCCAGCCTATGTCCACGGTCCACATCAAGTTTGTAACTTGGAAGACCATCTTCCTGGTAGCCATTATGTCTGCCAGGAGGATTTCAGAGCTACAGGCCCGGTGCACTGAGCCGAATTATATCATCCCTCACAACAATAAAGTTGAGCTCAGGACAAATAGGAAATTTCTGCCAAAGGTGGTTTCAGAGTTTCACTTGAACCAGTCCATTATTCTGCCTGTCTTCTTTACTGAGCCATGCACTCCTGGACAGCAAAAGCTCCACGGCTTGGATGTCAAAAGAGCCATCTTTCACTACCTAGATCACATTAGACAGTCCAGAGGCTCTTCCACTCAGTTGTTCCTCACCTATGGGGATGTAGGCAGAGGAAGACCAGCTACCAAGAGAACTATTTCCCATTGGTTGGTCTCTTCTATTAGATTCTGTTATGAGAAAACTGGTCAACAACCTCCAGTGGGGCTCAGGGCACATTCCACCAGGGGCACTGCAGCCTCGCTTGCAGCAGCAAGAGACATTCCCCTACTGGATGTCTGTAAAGCAGCTACCTGGAAATCTGTGCACACCTTTGTGAAACACTACAGTTTGGAAGTGCAGACCAGATCTGATGCCACATTTGGCAGGGCAGTTCTGCAGAGCCTCTTCCCTAAGTAGGTTCTCTGCCAGCCTCCCACTTGGTACTGCTTGGTAGTCTACAAAAAGTTACTGATGCTAAAGGACTCCTGGGGTAAGAAGAAAAAATTACTCACCACAGTAATCTTCTTTCTTCCATGGGGTCCTTTAGCATCAGTAAGCTCCCACCCTTCCTCCCCGATTCACCTGTCGGAGAAGGGTTCTTACATCAGCTTTTACCAAATTTGGCATTTGTTATTGATGAGTTTTTACCTCATGTTGCTGTTTCTATTTCCACTTTTGGACATTTGCATGTTTTTTGAATCCTGTAAATTCTTTTTCGGGGCATTTGCCTTCATTTTTCCTTGAACAAATTCTGAAGCAGTCAACAGCTCTCACTCAGTTCACACCCCCTCCTGTCTTTTGATTGGCTGGCCCTACGCTCATTAAAAAATCTCTTAAAGGCACACCTCCGGGGCAACTGCACCTAGCCAGCTAAGTGCAAAAAGTTATTGATGCTAAAGGACCCCATGAAAGAAAGAAGATTATTGCGGTGAGTAATTTTTTCTTCTCACCAGATGGAACTCCACCCTGTATATCATTGAGCGGTTGTTCCAGCAGTATAAAGCAATATCTGAATGTCTACTAGTACATACAAGCCATGACTGTGCTAGAGCATCCATGTGTCTGACAACAGAGCAGTGATGTCAGATGGATGGACTGATCGTGATTCTCAGGCCATTCGAACATGCAGCACAGGCAGTGAGTGGGGACAGTGCCTGTATCAGTCAAGGCATTCCACTACTACGTGTGCTGAGGCAGACACTATTGAATGTGCAGCAACAGCTGGAGGCAGGCAGTGATACTGGAAGTTATGCTTTGATGGTTCACATGCTCCATGTGTTAGAGTCCAACACACATATTTCCAGAATTCTGCAGTCTAAGAAGTTTGGGATTGCCACAATGTTTGACCAATTCTATAAATGTGGGCTGGCATCAATAACTGAAGGTGGGTGTCAGCAGGTTCAAAAATTAGCAGACCTTCTGATAAGAAGGGCATGTGGGGCACAGATGCTAAAGACACATGTATCTAAGGCCCAACATAAAACAGCACAGAGACCAGATGTTGCTACCACCTTTCAGTCCTCGCATGTGAAAGGGGCTAACAAAACATGTAACTTAAAAGAAAAAATGACAAATGCCATTTGGGATGTTTTAAGTCAGGTGGATATTGCAGACATGGAAGAAAAGAAGGAGGAGGTTGCTGATGAGACAGCAGGTCTGCAAGCAGCACAAAGCAAGGTAGATGCATATTTGGTGGACACAAGGCACCGTATCATTGCTAATGAGCTGGTGCTGTACTGGAGCAGCAAGGTCACTGGGTACCCAGGACTGATCTCGGTTGCCATAAAATACCTCAGCTGCCCTCCCTCGAGTGTGAGTGTGGAACATGTATTCAGTTTGGCTGGTGTCATTCTACATGACAGGCATACCAATCTGTCACCAAAAAATGTTAGTATGCTAACATTTATTAAAATGAATGAGGGTCACATTCTTTTTTCTTTTTTTTTAATATTATCTTTTTTCTGCCCACTCTGGCTAGGGCTTGGTGACAGCGTACTGCCTATCCTGAGCTCCTTCTCCCCCAATCAGTGATCACTCTGCACTGCAGTGGGGTGGGATTTTCATAGTTGTGGAAAGTAACTACATTGTCCTTTCCCCACCTCCAAGGACGCTGGTGAACAGGACCACAGTCCAAGCGGTAAGCTGTGGTGATGCATGGCTTCCGCCACTCACCTAACGATGCCCTGCCAACACCGTCCACTAGTTGGCATGGTGCCCAACCCACCCCAGGAGAGGAGAGTTGCTAATTGGGGACTCAATCCAGCTCCTCCCCTCCAGCTGACCCCTGGCATTCCAGGCTCATTCCCAAACCTTTGTCACCAGTGTAGTGCAAGGTTGTGGCATCTAGCGCCTCAACCTTCAGGGCCACCAGGCCAACAAGGGTCACATTCTTCACAAGACAATAATGCCTGTTCCAGTCGCATAATGGCGCTGAAGATGAAGAGGAATGCATTGTCGACAGTAGGGATGTCAGAACTAGTTCGAGTAAGATTCGAACCCATCTCAAACCCTGGTGTTCAAGTTCTAATGTAAAACTCGAACACTAGAGGGTTCACAAAAGGGTTCAAATCTTTGTAAAAATCCAAGTCTTGAATGCAAATTGGTCTCTGAGTGAAAAAATCTTACTTTTTATTGCTGGTATGCAAAACTGTCAGCTCCTGAGAGTCCCGACTTCAGTTCCACTTCTGTTCTCTTCCCAATCCCATCCTGGTTCCAGCTGCAGTTACTGTTGTTGTGTGTGTGGGGGGAGCATTGTGATGAGATTGCGCCTGCGCACTCCTAATCACAGTCACCATCACCACCTGACCAACTGCTCTGCGGTCATGTGGTGTGGTCAGACCAGCACAGTAGTCGTGCATGGCTACGTTCTTCACATTCAGTCTCTGAGATGGAAGGAGGTCTGCTGAGCCTGCTAGCATTGCGACTTGCGAAGTTGCGAGCCGAGTTGTGAACTTTTTAAAAAAAGTTTAGTGAACTGTCGACCTGCTTTGCCTCCAGCTAGAGTAAAAAAAAAAATAAAGGTAAAGTGTGGGTGGGGGAACGGGGTGAAAAGGTTGGGGGGATGGGGGACCGAGGAAAGAAAGGCCGGGTAGGAGAAAACGTTTGGGTCTTCTCTTTTGGGTGGGACACAGAGAGGGATCTATTCTACAGCTGACTGCCTGCATTAATTTGGAGTGCTGCTTAGTCTTAGTCGCTAACTTGCTACTATAACTTGCCTTTGCCTCCTGAGCTGTTTAAGAAAGATGAACTATAACTAATCTAGTACTAGTACTCATCTCTGTCTGGTGGAATTTGTCTGGAGACACAAAGCACCCTGACTGGGGGAGAGGTGAAGAAAATAATCAGATTTTGACACAAAACAAAGTAAAAAAAAAAATGTGTGAATGAATGAACAGATAAAGTTTTATTGAACTGAATTGTTTAAAGCCTACAAGTATCAGGAGGGAGGACCCTACTGTGTTCCCTTCCCTTTGACTGCAGTGACTGTACCATAATTATTACTGCCGAGCCAATGTGAGTTTTATGGTGGTACTATTGGGAGGAGAGAGACCATCTCCTGTGGGCAGCCCATCACTGTGCTGCTGCTAAATACACGACAGAAGCCTAAAAATATATTTCCCTGAGGAGAGACAGAAAAATCTCTTTCCTTGGTTTGTGTATGTAACTCTGTCTCTTGTGGTCAGCCCATCACCCTGCTGCTGTGCGACCCTTGACTGCACTGTACCTTACCCAGTGTGTGTTACCATGTGAACCCCAGTGGCCAGTTGTGTGGTGGCATTATCCTTAAATACATGACAGAAGTCAAAAAATATATTTTCCTGTTGGGAGGAGAGACAGAAAAATCTCTTTTCTCAGTTTGTGTGTGTAACTCCGTCTCTTGTGGTCAGCCCATCACCCTGCTGCTGTGAGCCCCTTGACTGCACTATACCTTACCCAGTGTGTGTTACTATGTGAAGCCCAGTGACCAGCTGTGTGGTGGCATCACTGTGCTGCTGCTAAATACACGACACAAGCCTAAAAATATATTTCCCTGAGGAGAGACAGAAAAATCTCTTTCCTTGGTTTGTGGTCAGCCCATCACCCTGCTGCTGTGCACCCCTTGACTGCATTATACCTTACCCAGTGTGTGTTACTATGTGAAGCCCAGTGACCAGGTGTGTGGTGGCATTATCCTTAAATACATGACAGAAGTCAAAAAATATATTTTCCTGTTGGGAGGAGAGACAGAAAAATCGCTTTCCTCGGTTTGTGTGTGTAACTCCGTCTCTTGTGGTCAGCCCATAACCCTGCTGCTGTGTGCCCCTTGACTGCACTGTACCTTACCCAGTGTGTGTTACCATGTGAACCCCAGTGGCCAGTTGTGTAGTGGCATTATCCTTAAATACACGACAGAAGCCTAAAAATATATTTTCCTGTTGGGAGGAGAGACAGAAAAATCTTTCCTCGGTTTGTGTGTGTAACTCCGTCTCTTGTGGTCAGCCCATCAACCTGCTGCTGTGCGCCCCTTGACTGTACTGTACCTTACCCAGTGTGTGTTACTATGTGAAGCCCAGTGGCCAGGTGTGTGGTGGCATTATCCTTAAATACACGACAGAAGCCTAAAAATATATTTCCCTGTGGGGAGGAGAGACAGAAAAATCTTTCCTTGGTTTGTGTATGTAACTCCATCTCTTGTGGCCAGCCCATCACCCTGCTGCTGTGCGCCCCACTTGACTGCTATGTGTATGCCTATGTCCAGCAGCCCAATCATTCTGTAAGCCTTGAACCTGGGATCCTTTAGTTGCAAACCGTCATATTCTTTAATTACTTTCAGCCCACTGCATCACAGTGTCACACAACCAAAATACAATTTTGGAGTTGTAGCCAGTGATCACAGATCACATTGCTTTGTTACACAGGAATTGTGTGGGTGTGTTCACTGCAGTATACTGGTACTGTTATGGCTGACACCAACATAGATGAAGCATCTGGTGCTGGTGCTGGAGCAGGTGTTGGTGGTAGTGGTAATCCTGGTGCTAGCAGAAATAACCAAAATGTTTCACGTGATAAAAATTCAACAAACAGCAAAAGAGCAACAGTGAAGTGTGGTAAAGGGGGACCTTTTAAGAAAACATGTGCAGCTGCTGGGGTCACACACAGAGGCACCATAAGGTATGCCGTTCATGCTGTTAAATTCCCTGTGACCAGCAGTAATAATGCAAGTGACAGTGAGTCCCTCTCTGACTCAGACAGTAGCTCTTTGTCTCAGTCCAACACTGTTGTGTCTTGCAATGTATCATTACTCCCTCAACAAAGTGAAATGAGCAAGTCTGCTGACAATGAATCAGGTAGTGCACTTGCAAATACATCCAGCACTGTTGGCAATGAAAAGGACATATCCATTGAATCCACCACTTCTGTGTCAGCCAGCAATGAAAATCCATCAGAGTCTTCTGCCCACTCTTCTAGCACCAAGGAGCATGTCCTGGGTTCTGTTAGGACAGGTGAAAAGATGCAGACAGTCTTTGGCTATCTTCCTAGCACTCAAACAAAATCTGTCACATCTGAGGTGTGGAATTATTTCTCTGTCAGTAAAACTGATCCATGCAGAGCAATTTGTTCCCTGTGTAAACAGAGTGTAAGCCGTGGTAAAGCAGTGTCATGCCTTGACACTACGGGCCAGATATTCAAAACTTTGCCCCGGGGCAAAATTAGCACTGCCCAGCGGGCAAACTTAGCCAGGAACACAGAGCACGCTATATTCAAAAGGAATAGCCCAGGGCAAACAGCTTCCGAATATGGCATGGTAATGAGGCCATGCAAACTGGGCTGGGAGTGCAGGGCAAAAATAGCCTTGGAATAAGACAGCACTGAATAAAGCAACCAGGAAGTGCAACCCACAACAACAACACAGTACACAGCAACATGAGGGCAGATACAGACGAACTACGTGGCCAATGTGTGTGCCAGCAAATGCATGGACTCAGAACAGCTGCAGGAAGCAGCAGATGTGAAAGAACAGTGATCAAAACTGTATAATATTCCCGTGCATGTTAGCAGCCAACACATTAGCTGCATTAGCGCTGAGTTAAGAAATTAGCCCAGAGCAAACACGCTTGTCCGGGCAAATGTGCCATATATCGTAAAAGTGCCATACAAATGAGCCTACTTACTTAGTCTCTGGGCAAACAACGGATTAGTATCTCATTATACCCTGATTTGCATGCAGTTTGCCCAGCATTACTGCAGAGTCCCACAGAGCCACCTGTAGGTCAGTCTGGAAGTACAGGGGCTGACCAGGTCCAACCGCAGCTCCACCTGTAGGTCAGTCTGGCAGTGCATGATGATAGCTGCAGGCTACATGTAAACAGTACAGCATAGCATAGCATATTATACCCCAGGGGACAGGA
This sequence comes from Neoceratodus forsteri, assembly GCA_016271365.2. Lineage (NCBI taxonomy): Eukaryota > Metazoa > Chordata > Ceratodontiformes > Ceratodontidae > Neoceratodus > Neoceratodus forsteri. Next base: position 60,192,280 of record CM057451.1, read on the forward strand.
CACCATAGGCACAGGTGGTGATGGTGCTGCATGCCACTGTCACATTGTAGGGCATGCTACAGTGCACAGCAGAAACTACAGTAGCAAGGGGGCCAGTAGTGCGTGGACACAGCAATGCCTATGGTGTGTAGGGCAGTGATGATGACTGCACTATACACAGTGAGACGCCCAACCTGCGGATGTTTTCTGACACTGGACATTACTGTTATGCTGTTGTGTGACCCACAGATGCTGCACCTGTGGCATGGATGCTCACAGTGACATGTACATTTCTGGCTTTGTGTGCTATGGCAGTTGTACAGCTGTGAGGTATGTGGCCGGGGGGGGCATATATTATCTGAAAGGCACACTGGTGTTGGGGTATTCCCAATACTGACCCATGTACACTGCATGATGTGTCCCAGCCTTGTGGCCACACCTGATCTGTAGCACAGCCTTGCCACCCGTATATGCTCCTCTCAACATCCTCCATGCCCACAGTGCTGCATGTGTGTGCTGGCATCTGTTGGTGTCCACGGATGTGTGGTCCACAGGTGTGTGCTGTATGGCCACACTGCCATGCTGTCCACTGGTGGCAGGGTCACCACTTACTGCCTGGCATGGCTGGGACTGGTGGCAGATGATGGCATCATTGTGATGCCATCAGTTAGCAGCATGCTTCCTCTATGTTTGGCTTTATCTATGTGTCATATTTATTTGTTAGGGTCAAGCAAAACCCACGCTAAACCCGCGCAAACACCGCGCAAAGCCATAATGTCGCGCAAAGCTGATTGCCCAGGATTAAGACCAGCTTTTCCTGAGTGGTAATGTGCACCGCGCTAAGTGTCGTGCTAAGTAGCGCAAAACCACTTAGCGTGGCGCTAGTCGCTGAATATAGCATTGCGCCTGTATTCATGTCAGTTTGCCCCTTGCATACATTATAATTTTGCCCGGCGCTAATGCAGTTTGCCTGTGCTATTTGGCCTTTTGAATATGGCAGACCCGAGCTAATCCCGCGCTAAACCTGCGCAAATGGTTTTTTCCCAGCGCAAAGTTTTGAATATCTGGCCCAACAGCTCTTAAACACCATCTGAAAAAGCATTCAGTTTTGCTTGATCCTCCAAAACCCATGTCCTCCATCTTCCAGACCGCACGTGAGAAGGGTCAGGAATCTGAAGTGGATACTGAATTGTCTGAACTTGATGCGGACAGACCACTGCCAGCCCTAGGTTCTCTATTACCACCAATGCCAGCACCATTAGTACCAGTTGCACATCCAGTGATGTTGTTAAGGAACAGTTAAGTATGCCTCATTTGGAGGCAAGAGTTTCATTTTTCTTGAGTAAGCATGTGGTAGTTTTAGCATTTGAAAGGTGGAGGAGGGTAGAATAGCTGCTGGAGGGTGGGAAAGGGCTGGAGGTTGGTTTAACATGGATGCAAGAGGGAGAAAGATGGCATGGATGCTAGTGCATGGGTGAGGGTTGCGGGTTGGTTTTAACATGGATGCAGGAGGGAGAATCATGGCATAGTTGTTAGTACATGGGTGATGGTTGGTGGAATGGGTTTTAACATGGGTGAGGGATGGAGAAGGGTGACATGGATGGTAGTTCATGACTAAGTGTGGGGGTAGTTTAAACATTTGGGTGAGGGAGGAGGGTGGAATACTTGCTTGAGGGGGGTGAGGGTTGTGGGTTGGTTTTAACACATGGGTGTAAAGGTGGTATGGGTGCTACTGCATAGATGAGAGTGGTGGAAGAAAAGTGGAATGGGTGCTGGGGTGAAAGGTGGATGTTGTTTTAGTCCTTTCGTTTACAGATTCCTGCTCGGCTGGGGATGGTGAGGAAAAAGATGATGACAGACCAATGGTATGGGAGGGCTGTACCGATTGCCCACTGTGGAACTTACTATAGATATAACATATATATATATATATATATATATATATATATTTTTATTATTATTAAATACATTGCAAACTACTGCCACCTAGCACAAGTGTCCTGTCCCCTTTAAAAAAGAATAAAGGAATCAGAAATAAAAGAAAATCTGCATCAGCAGTTTTCACAGAATGTGACCTATCATAAAGTGTTTTTGCCTTACAAGTAGTGATAATTTGATACATAATGGGATTGACAGACACTGTCCCTTAAACATCACATGCCAACTGCTGCAGCTACATTAAATGTTTCTTAAATTAGTATGTGGTGAGGAAACCACTTTTTTTATTTATGTGACTGAAATACAGATTTTATTGACGTATCAGCTGGAAAAATGCATCATCTTAGAAAGTTGTATGTATTACTTCAATTTGCCAACTAGAATGTTGGTATCTGTATGCATTATTTTAGAAAATTGCATGCATTTTTTCACAGCAACAATGAATGGCATATTTTTTTTATTCAAATGTCTTGACTGACTACGTTATGACATAATATACAGTTCCATGAGCTGCGGCTGCAGTACCTTGGCTTCACTTTGTTATAAAAGCTTTATTTTAAACATAGCAACTTTTGATTTACTCATTTAAAACACAAAGCAGCAAATAGCTGAAATTAGGTAATATCAGTTATTTTTTCTAGTAATTCATAATGATGAGTATATAACTGAGTACATAAATGGCTAATGTGCCTCTTTCTTTCACTAAGGAACTATGATGCAGCTGCAGCAGGAAAACTTTCAACATATGGGTGGGTGGGTGGGCCTATTACGTATTAAGTTGCTGGCTTTAGCAAACAGAAGAAATCATAGATAAACCTAGTTGTATTCCTATCAATGTCACACATGATCATTTCTCTCCCCCTTATATTAAACAGTTTTTCCTTTACATGTATTTCATTACTATCTTCATTACTGGCAGCACAATTAAAAAATAGGGTTCAAGTTCTAAAAAGTTGTAAAAAATATTAGAACCCTAGAACTTTTTCCAAAGTTCTAGACTAGAACTAGAACCCAGAACTTCAGAGGGGTCTGACAACCCTAGTTGGCAGCATCAGTACTAGCAAAACTGAAGTGAATGAAGCAGTAATGGAGAGAGAATTTCCATCTGGTGACAACTCCAGTCTGGAGGACTGTGAGGGCTACTTCCTTGATTATGCTGAAGAAGACTAAAAAAAGATGTGTTTTTTCCCTCCTTGCTCCTCCTCAGTATAATTTTTTAATGTATGATTGACAAATAATGCTGTTATTTTCATCCATTTTACAGTCCCTTCTCCATCCCAAATTGTTGTGCTGCTGTTTCCTTGCACCTAATTGAGTACCTGCCTCCACCACTATGTGATGTCTAGAGACAATACCTGCTCCAGCCAACATGACACAGCACTGCTTCCTCTTCCTCCTCTGCAGTAAGGAGGGCTGGGGGGATACTGGAATGCATAGGGGGAGGCATCACCAGTAGAAAACAGGAAGTTGTTATCCCTCTGTACAGACAGTTGGTTAGACCCCATCTGGAGTACTGCATGCAGGTCTAGAGACCCCATCTCTTCAAGGACATAGGCAGGATGGAGGTGGTCCAGAGGAGGGCAACTAGAATGGTGCAGGGTCTGCACCAGAAGCTATACAAAGAGAGACTAAAGGAGCTTAATATGTATACCCTCAAGGAAAGGAGGGAGAAGGGGGACATGATAGAAACTTTCAAGTACCTCAAGGGAATCAACAAAGTCCAAGAGGGTAGCATCTTTCAGAAAAATAGATGTGCAAGAACAAGGGGGCACAATTTGAAGATAGAGAGGGGGATGGCTCAGAGGCAATGTGAGGATGTATTTTTTCACAGAGAGGGTGGTGGACACATGGAACAGCCTTCCTGAGGAGGTAGTGGGGTCAAACACAGTGGAAGAATTCAAGAATGCATGGGACAGGCATAAGTCAATTCTAGTGGGAGGGTAGGATGAAATAGGCTGTTGGTTAACTAGGATCTGCAGCTTATCCAATAGGTAGTGAAATGAGCAGACTGGGTGGGCCAAGAGGTCCGTATCTGCCATCAAAGTCTATGTTTCTATGTCTATGTTTCCTCTGGCCTACTTGGGTCCAGCACAGCCACAAACATCATGGGCCACCACCTCCACACTAATGCAACATAAAAATGCCTGTTCCCCATTCCGAATTGTGCTGCTGTTGCGCCTAATCGAGTATCTTCCTCTACCACCTGAATGTGATGTCTAGAGACAACACCTGATCCAGTCAGCAAGACACAGCACTGCCTCCATCTCTGGCCTGCTTGGGGCCTATGCAGTCACATACAGCTTGGTCCACTAACTCCACACTGATGAAACAATATTCCTGAGTGTACAGAAAACTGTTTGCCTTGATCCTATGCTAGAAGTTACAGTTCCCACCTCATCTAAGAAGTCAAATATCTTAATGTACTGTTCACCTTGAGATAATATCTACTAGATTTGGAATTGAAGAACCCCATTCATGTGGAACAATTAAAAACACTTTGCAGACAATCAGAATGGATACTGGGGATGGTACCATTACAGCAGGTCTACTACAGCAGTGTCCAGTTTGGAACCATATGACCTGAGGATACTCACGCCGACCCTCCGGCCAACGAGCTCATCAAGGCAGCTAGACATCAGCCCCTACATGGCCTAGCATTGTCTGCTGTGATCATAAGACACTTTCACTGTTGTCCACAGTCATTATTCTCACTGCTGGTGGGGTGATGGCAGTCCTCTGCCTCACAGAGGCCAAAAGGCCTTCCACATTACTCAGAAAGACATTCATATGTTTTTCTTCCTGTCTTTGTCATGTCTCCTTGCAGGTTATTACAGAACAATGCCTGTTACCAATCCTTCATCATCACAGTGGCACGCACACGGCGAGCAGCTGTAACCTAACTGTATCATTATGAATTTTTTTCTTTTCATTTTGTATTAGAAAGATTGATTTACAGTAAAACAAATTATGTTACTACTTACTAACTGCTTATATGGATACATAATTTGGTGTTCATATGTTTAATGTTTTTTACCACAGAATTATGTAGTATTATGCTGGTATCATAGAGAAGATTCAATAACACTGACAGTCCAACTGAGAAATGTTTCAAATCAGAAGAGATGTGACGAGTTTGACAGTAATGCAGTAGTATTAAGTTCTTTTGTAGGCAGCAAGCTTTATTTGACCTTTTGTCTCTGTCAGTCAGTATTTGGCCCCTTAGAGGAAGTAAGGCATTTGTAAATCAGAAACACACTACAGTGTTTTTCTTTCTGTCCTTTTGTCTCCTCTCCCTGCAGGTTACAATACTCACAACGCCTTTTGCAATCCAAGTCCTACACCATCTCACTGGCACCAGCGGTATACACATGGCGAACAGCTGTAACTTACAGTAACTGTATCATTATGACTTTCTTTTTTTCCTTTTTATTTTATATTAGAAAGAGTGCTTTGTTGTACAAAATTCTGTAACAAACTCCTTATATGGATACATAACTAGGTCATGCCAGTGTTAATATGTGTAATGTTTTTACCCAAGTATGATAATGGTATCAAAGAGAAGATTCAATAACACTGACAGCCTAACTGAAAAATGTTTCAAATCATCAGAATAGATGTATCGTTTGATAGTAATGCAGTAGTACTCAGTTATTTTAGTAGGCATAACGTTTTATTTGTCCGAATATCTCTCAGTCACCTGGTACAGGTAGTTGACTACAGTACTTGACAAAAGACCTTCATAAGTTGCTCAGAAAATCATGTTTTTCCTTCTTTTCTTTTGTCTTCCCTCCCTGCAGGTTTCAATGACTGTTCCTACACCAGTTCACTGGCACACACCACACCACAGCACAGCCAACAGCACTAATGTAGAGGTAAGTATCAGTATGATTCTCTTTTGTTTTTTTCTATTTTGTTTTGTTCTCCTTTCTCATGGGTATACACTGCTGCGCTACAGTGGCCAAAGGAACACAAAATAGTTTCTTCTGTGAGGAGTCCACAATGGCTATACTGGGCAGCCACCACAGTGGCCGAGTGAGGCAAAATTATTTCATTTTGTTTTCCACAGGTGGCAGATGATCATGTAGTAGGATAGGGACTGAACAATGCCTATACTGGGTGGCCACCACTGCCACAGTGGCCGAGTGAGGCAAAATAATTTCTCTTTTTTTCTTCACAGGTGATGGGTGGTGTAGATGTGCTCAGCCTCACAGAGGACAAAAAGCCTTCATAAGTTACTCAGAAAACATTAAAATGTTCTTCTTCTTTCCTTTTGTCTCCTTGCTGGTTTCAACGACTGTTCACACACACCAGTTCAATGGCACATACAACAGTACTGCCAGTAGCAGTAATGTAACAGTAAGTATCAATATGATTTTCTTTTTTCTTGTTCTCATTTTTCACAGGTACACAATGCTGTACTACAGTGGCCAAAGGGACACAAAATAGTTTCTCCTGTGGGGAGTCCAGAACAGCTATACTGGGCAGCCATCACAGTGGCTGAGTGAGGCAAAATACTTTCTGTCTTTTTCTTCACAGGTGACAGGTGATGTAGAAGGACAGGGATTGAACAATGCCTATACTGTGTGGCCACCGCTGCCACAGTGGCTGAGGGAGGCAAAATAATTTCTCTTTTTTCCTTCACAGGTGATAGCTGGTATAGTAAGATGTGGTCAAATTGACGTGTACACCATGTGGCCACCAGCACAGTGGGCACTTATTTGAGTAGATTCTAAATAATCTTTTCTTGTCTTCTTCATATGTTGCCTGTGTTATGCTGCTGTCCTGATCCAGACCAGCATTCTAGCCATTGCCATCTTTTGTGCACCGGCACCCAGACAACATTGCAGCAGACAGATACTGAAAACTACCTGAAATAAGGCCAACGGAAACAGAAGACAATTACTCTGAAATCTACAAAACTTTTCAGCCTCAACCCCCCCCCCAAAAAAAAATCATGCGTACCTTCCCATGGTTGGAAAAAGTGCTGAATTCCAAAAGTAAAAGATACTATGAAGTAACATGATGTCATCACCTATACCTGAAAATGGAAAAATAGTAAGAAGGAATGGTTAGACAGTAACAACCCCCCCCCCATTAAAAAAAAGGAACGGAACAAATACTTACCTTTGATATTATGTGTGATTAGCCACACCAGGCATCAGCTATCAGTCACCCCAGCAGCATGTGGCAGTAGCACAGCAACTTCTCCTTTCAACTGTTGTCTCTGGATATCCATACCCTTTTCCAACACAGGACACCCAACTTCTCTTTCTCAACTACTTTTTTTCCAGAATTTATAACAACAACAGCATCAGCAGCACCATCACCAGCACCAAGATCAGCAGTAAAGCACCTCCTCCTTGAGATTTCTCATTAATAGACATCATGAGAATTTCTTAACATAAGATAGTGAAGTGTTCCTTCTCATCCACTACTTTTCCAGAGTCACTCAACAGCAGCATCAGCATGAAACTTGTGTTATCTGCAATGTTTTGTTTTATCTCTACATCTTCTATTTCACGTCACTTAGTCACTGTGATGGACATGTGACCAGATTGATCCATTACTTTCTTTTTTTAATTTCCTTTGTTAATGTAATCATGCTTCTGTTGTAAGTTCTGTTATTTGTGAAGTGGACACAAAACATGGCTTCCATGGTCACATGTCCAAGCAGGGCTCATAGGATATAATTAGCCAACTCAGCTGCAGGGGAATGTTCCCTTGGGAACATTTAGCCACATATACTGAAAGGCAGATGGGACAGTGCCATTTTGAACCCCTCAGTTATCCTGAGAGGCAGAGGCATGGAGTCGCACACCTTGGACATCCTGGAAAACAGAACTGTAAAATTGGACTGAGGATGTCTGGGTGTGTACTAAGCCAGCTGATCCGGATGATGTCATTCCTCCAGACACACACCCATCTGGAGGGAGCAGGGGTAAACTATCATTCATGGGGGGGGACCAGCTCCCACAGTCAGAGAATAAATCAGCGAGCTGAGGTTCAGCTCTTTCTTGGACTTGGAACATCTGAAAACCAGGACCCTGCCATACAAATTCAAACAATACAGTCATGGAACTCACCTCCAGTCTCCAAAAAACTGATGTCTATGAAGAAAATCTTTCAAAAAAACAACTAGCAGTTTATTATAGCAGGACAGAGGTTCCGTACAGGTTGAAATGAGAAAAATAAACTGACATTTCACCCATGAAGGGCTTTGTCAAATCCCATAATGGGTGAAACATGAGTTTGATTTTCTCACTTCAACCTGTAAGGAGCTTCCATCCTGCTGTAAGAAACTGAGTCTTTTTTTTGAAAGATTTTCTTCATGGACATCAGTTTTTCAGAGACTGGGTGTGGGTTCCATGACTGTATTGTTTGAATGTGTACATTTGGTCACTGGGAACCCGACCCAAGCAGTGCAGCTCTGATTCTGTAGTCCCTGCCATACAAAGACTAGCTGACTGGGAAGATAGCACAGTGATGGACAATGCTTTCTGTAGCTGGGCAAGAAGGATTTTAGGTAAGGATAGCACAGATTTTTGCTGTACACCAGCTGTCTGTTCAACTGTTTTATTTTCTATTTCTTAGTAAATATGTAAACCTTTTGCTGCCCTGTAAATATATCCTGCTTGTAAATACTTGTAGTCACAAGTAAAGAATCCATTTTTAGTAGACTCAGAGACTGCTTGTTTTTTTTTTTAAAGATAATTCTACTATTTCTGCTGGACTCTGTTTGCAGTCTGTCTCTGAAGGGGCACTCTACCTACAGTTATTGTAATGACCTTCCTGACCTCAAGCAAGGAGGAGGTAAAAAGTAGTTTTCCTATTTCCTATTCTGGTAAAAACTTGGTGGTGGTGAACTAGAAGTCCCTGGTGAAGGGAATTTGTGTCACATTGGTGGCAGAGTGGTGGGATCAGGGCTGCAACTGGTACCAGTGCAGTGTGGATCAGTGCATAGATTAAAAGCCAGAATTTGTACACAGTGTGCTTTCCTGTGAGGCAGGAACTCTGAGAGAGAAGTAAAGCTTTACCTAGCACACTGGAAACAGAGTACTGGCAGAAATATACCTTAACAGTCACAAAACAGGATATATAAATAGTTACATTGTTTTTAGAGGTTCCCAAGCACACTGTCTATACTTAAGGATTTTTCCTCTTGTTTCAGGTCAAATTTTTGGTTTTCAACTTTTTCTTTCTCTGACTGTGAATGGGGAGTATGTTTTTTGTTACCTGGAATGTTAAGGAGTTCAAGATAAAAGAAAGTGATATATGGTTTTATGACATCTTAAGACATTATTGGTGGGGATGCTATTCTGCAAGAGACACATATTCAACATGAAGAGGTTAGTCTTTTCTGTAAGGAATGGATGACTCAGGCTGACGGTACGGGTAACAATACCAAATGCGGGGGCATTGTTGTCCTGATTTTCTGAGGCCTTACCTTTAAGTTACACTAAGAGTTATGGGACCCAGAGGGTAAACACATCCTTTTGTGAGGTTGGCTGGACCTTGCTGAGATTCTATTGGGATCAATATACGGTCCCAATTATAGACTCTCCACATTTCTTTGTCAACCTTTCTAATAAGCTTTGCTCTTTTTCGCATATACCCATCATCCTCGGTGCTGACTGGAATCTAGTCTACCAACCAGAACTGGATCAGTCAGGGACTATTTGAAAGATCTTATCCCCAGGGCAACGGGGCCTCAGGGAGCTTCTGGACCCTATAGGCTTGATAGACCCTTGGCGTATCCTCCATTTCAATGATAGACAATATATGTTTCACTCTCTCCTCATAGGTCATTTTCTTGGATAGACTCATTTTTATTCAGTATTGAGTCACTTCCCTGTCTCCTCACTTGTGAAATCCATCCCACGGTTGTTTCTGATCATGCACCAGCTACTATGGCCCATTCTCTCCGTGGGCTCAAGGAACTCAACAGAGTGTGACGTTTGAACTCTCAACTTCTCAATGACCCTTCCATTACCCCAATTATACAAGAATATATCAAAAACCTTTTTCCTGACTAATGAAACCTCAGTCCCACAATTGGACATCATGTGGGGGGAGTGCTAAGTGCGCAATCCGAGGTGAGTGTATCAGGTTAGCACCTAAGTGGCATAAGGCTTGTATCGCTCAATTGGACAGTCTGCTTCAGGAGATCTGGATCTTGGAAAGTGATCTTTTCCCTGCTACCCCAGAAGCACGTTGGCTCCTACTTCACACCCTTCAGGCTCAGTACACCAGTCTCCTTGCCGAGAAGGCAGAATTAGCTTTTCAACACATCAAGGTCAAGTATCTGGAAATGGCAGAAAGCACTGGGAAACTCCTGGCTCTCCATCATAGACAGCTTGAATCAATGAAGGCCATCCCAAGCATTTGCCTAGGTCCTGCGGATACCGTGGTCACTCATCCCCAAAAGATTGCTGATGTTTTTCATTAATACAATCACTCTGTATATGAAGAAGAGACTCCCTCTGCTGATTGCACAGACCTCATGCATGCCTATATGGATGGGCTTTCCCTCCCCTGGCTGACATTACAACACCAAGAGTTGTTTAAGTGTCCTATCACTTTATTCGAAGTCACCTGAGCAATCCAGCAGCTCCCTCTGGATAAGGCACCAGGTCCCAATGGCTTTAACAATAACTTTTATTAAGCCGTTGTCATTGATCTTGCCCACTTTCTCACTCATTTGTTTAATTATTTATTTTCTTCTGGTTTTATGGATCCCAACTTCACTCTTGCATGGGTGACACTTATAAAAAAAACTGGTAAGGATGAGCAATTACTGGGTAGTTATTGACCCATCTCACTTCTTAGTACTGTCTTCAAGCTTTTAGTCAAAATATTGGCTAATCGACTACGACAGGTCTGGGATAGTCTGATTGGCCTGGAGCAGGCTGGGTTTATTGCGGGACAGCTGTCATAAATTTTATTATTTAATATCCACGTCCAAGGAGAGTAGGAACCCTTCTGTCCTGGTCTCCCTGGATGTGAAAAAAGCCTTTGATCAGGTGTCTTGGACCTTTTTATTTTTAATTTTAGAAAAATGTTGTTTTCCTCCTGATTTTTTAACTTGGGTTAAGGTGTTGCAGTGCAACCCTACAGCTCAAATATGGTATAACAGTGTGCTTTCCTCTTCTTTTCCATTACAAAGAGTGACACGACAGAGCTGCCCACTCTTCCCTTTACTCTTTTGCCTTAATTTGGAACCACTGATTCACCATCTTCAAAATAACCCAGATGTGAAGGGGATACTTGGTGGTGGAGATCGCTATAAATTATCAGCCTATGCTGATGATCTCTTATTACTTATTAAAGATCCTAATAAATTTATCCCTGCAGTATTGGCTGAAATTCACATATTTTCTGCCTTTTCCAGTTGTAAATTGAATCTTGAAAAAAACAGAATTCTTCCTCTCATTACTTATGCTGACAAACAAGGGATTTTGGACATGTGGTTGGTTTGGGAGCCCAAAGTTTTAACCTATCTAGGTGTCCGCCTTACCCTATATCCCTCTGCTTTAATTAAAGAGAACTTTCCTCCCCTCTTGCGGAAGGTAAAGTCCGACCTGCAGAAATGGACGATGATACCCCTCTCTCTGTTGAGTAGAATTAGTATAGTCAAAATGAATATCTTACCCCGTGTTCTATATCCTCTTGGCATGCTATGCCTCTACCTTTCCAAGTCCTGGTTTATGAAATTTCAGAATTTTAATTATCTCTTTCCTTTGGAAAGTGGGCACAATTCATCTAGCATACTTTAAACTTACAGTCCCAAGGAATTGGGGTGGTTTACACCTTCCTAATATTTTTCTGTACTACTGTGCACTTCATGCCAGCAAGTTTCTCCAATGGAGCTAGATGGGTGCAGCCCTCGTAGATTTCCCTTACATTCCCCTCTGGTTGCATATTGAAAAGGGACTGTGTCAACAATCTAGCCTACAACTTCCCAGTTTATTACACCACAGCTACCCGTAGAACTTAAAACAACCCCGTCTTTGTATGCTGTGCAACAATTTTATTTGTACATAGGCCAGGGTTGGTTGAAAACTACACATCAGCCCATATTGGGAAACCTGCATATACTGATAGACCATAGACCAATCCCCACCACTTTTTGTCCTGAGCTTTGAGACATTACCTGTGATGCATTATTGGTGGGGGTTAAGTTTCTTCCATTCCCTACAGTTAAAGAACATTATTCCTTATCCTCTTCACATGGGTTTAAATACCTTCAATTAAAACAAGCTGTCTCTGGCTATTCTGGTCCTGGTTCCCTGACAAAGCAACAGGACTTGTACCTTCAACCTTATGTTTCTCTTGCCATGCAACCCGACTTGGTAGCTAAACCATATAGACATTTTCAACAAGTGGATCCATTTAGTCTTCCAGGTGTATGTTACTGCTGGCAGCAAGCACTCAACATTCCTGTAGATACTCTAGCCTGGCAGTCTATTTGGTGATCTTTGTATAAATATATTAAACAGGATTGATACTGATTATGCCAATTCAATACCTTGCACAATTTGTATTCTACTCCCATATGATTGTGTTGAATGCATAAGATTTCTTCCCTGGTTTGTAATAGGTGTATATCAACTGATTGCAACCTTAACCATATATTATGGGATTGCCCAAAGATGATTCCCTTTTGGAATGCTATTAAAGAGTCCATGGAGCCCTTATTAGGCCTGGAAACCTATTTTACCCCTGAAATTTGCCTAGCGGGTCATTATCCAGCCAGTTTGTTTGGTCTGCGGAAGGCACACATGGCCTTGATTTCTATTACAGATAAATTAATTATACTAAGACATTGGTTAAATGAGGAAACCCCCTCATATAAGGAATGGCATCAGGAGATTCTACAAGCCTTAGACATGGAAAAACAACTTACATCTTTACACCAACAGTTAGAGTGTTTTAGAGACAGATGGGAATCACTCAGTGCTCTGATATCCATCCAGTGCAGTCGTAGGGGAGTAGTGTTAGCCCATTGTTCTACTATCTCCCCATTCATATCTGAGCTCCTTCTTAGTATTCTGTTATGGGTTCCTTTATGTAATGCACCTTTGTGTTTGTAGTGTCTCCCTTGTTTTGGTTGATCCCAGAATGTGGTGGGGGGGATTTTTTTTTTCTCTTTTTTGGATCTTTTGTATGTTATTAATGTACTGTTTTTACTGTTGTATTGTGTCTTGTCACTGGTTTGCACTGTAGTGAAATGTTAATAAAGTATAATCAATTTAAAAAAACAAAAGGTTACATTATTTACTACTTTTATTTGTATTTCTAGATAGCTTAGTACAGCATAGCTAGATATGGTGAGCTCCTCAACCTATGCCAGATTTCAGGTACAGCAGTTTTGTGAGCTGTGCGCAGACAGGGGGATTGTCCATGAGGGCCTGACAAAGAATGTACTCATGGAAGCCCTGTTGGTACATGACCAGATGCAAGGTGGCAGACAGTCTCAGGGGTGCATGTCTCAATCCCTACATAGCGGGCGGCCACTGAGGAAGGTGACCAAGGTAGTGAGACTGTGATCACAGTAACCATGTCGGGGGGGCACCTTGAGCCATGAGTTGGTAAGGCAGAACAGACCAAACCTGAGCTTAGAGCTTCTACAGCAGAGGCTAAACATTGGCTGGAGATTCTGAAGGTGAAGCTTGCACTGAAGGATGTCAAACTGCAGAGGGCAAGGTTGGAGGATGAAAGGGAGAAAGTAAGGCTGGAGGCAGAGAAAAGAGAGAAAGTTCACCAGCATGAGATCCTGATGCTGGAAAAGAGAGAGAAAGAGTGACAGCATGAGATCCAGAGCCAACAGCATGAGATCCAGAGTCAACAGCAAAAGAAAGAGATGGTGAAACTGCACCAGCAGACACTGCAGCAACCGATGAGTAATGGCATAGGGGGTTCAACCTCCGAAGCCATAATTAATTCTAAAATGTTCACACACTACCAGGAGGGGATGATCTGGATTTGTTTTTTTAAATCATTAGAGAGGGTTTGTGGGCAGTTTAAATAGGACAGAGCTTCATAGGTGACCCACTTGACCCCATTGCTTACTGGCCATGCTTTGCATGTATTTGCTGGTGTAACCCCCCTACAAATGGGGGTTCCCAAAAAGTCTCCCTTGAGCTTGCCTAAATGCTCACTGCCAGGCTGGTGTTCTGCATTTTGGCAGTTTGAATGTGATTGCCAGAGCCTGTGTAGCCTCTGTGCACTGTCTCTTTAAGAGCTGCTTGTTTGCAGCATAAGTAATCTGAGATGAAGCTCTGTTGAAAGATGCAACTATTTGCTGAAAACCATTTAGAATGATAATGTAGTTTGTCTAACCTGCTTTCTTTGTAGCAAGGACTGTTTTGTTTGTCTCCACTATCTTGGTCCTGGACTGCAAATTGGACCAATCAGTTATGGTGGGACCTAAAATGTAGCCGGACTACAGGAGCTGTCTGAATTCAAAATCTATAGGAACTGTGGTTTGAGTTTTTGTGCTTTTTTTGCAACTGAAGTGGGAGCTCTTGCTTTGACTGGCAGCCAAATCAGCCAACCAAAGCTTTTGGATCTTGGGGAAGTCCCGGGCTGCTTGCAGTTTTCAGTTAGAACAAAGCTGGAAATTGAGCAAGAAAGAGCTGAAGTGATTCTGAGAGCAATCCTGAGTGGATTAGCATGGGAGCACTATGAAAAGGCTGAGAGTTTGGCCTCCATGTCTGCCTGCTGCTCCTGAGAGGGAGAGAAGAGAATTATTTTGGACTAAATCCAAGTTTGTGTGACTAAAGTAAGCTACTGAAGTGGGCCAGGCTCAACCTGAAGAAGACCGAATATTTTTGCTGAATGCGATCGGCCTGTCAGGAGTTCCAGCTACCCCTAAGCTACAGGTGTATGCAGAGACTTTGCGATTGTGCCCGGGGAGCGCTTTGCCTGGTACAGTAGAATTCCCATACATGTAAATGTGCTATGAGCTGCTAGTGGGTTGTGAATTAGTTCCCCACTGTGTGAACTGTGTTCTGCTTGCTGGAAGCTGTATCCAGCCCAAAACGGATTATTTCCGAACTTGTCTCCATGCGGTCTGGGCTTTGCCAGACTGGCCCAGCCAGACTATCCACTGCACAGAGAAGCCATCGACGAAAGACTTGCCTGGGGATCAGCCCCCTGCTCCACACTTGAACAGGAACGATGCCTCTGCAACTTGTGTGGGCCCTGCTTCTCCTGGCATTCCAGATCAACCATCTGCAGTCTCGATTTTCATCCGGCCTGTGTCCAGTCTTGGGTATTGTGAGTAAATACAAGGGTAGCTCCCTACAACAACAGCTTAATCTGAGTGTGTCATCTGATTGTCTTGTTGTTTCATTTCCTTTATGAACTGAGCACTCTAGCTCTGGATTACAAATATTGTGTACTGTGCATGTTGTGTTTTCCATCACAGGGCTCCAACCAGCTGCAACCCTGGGCAACTGTCCTGGCTAGCCCATCTCTTCTCTACCTGGGTACCCAGAGGTGGACTGTGTGGGGGGACTCAAAGCGCATGCATAACTGCTTGATTGATATAACCTTTAAGCTAATTAACCTGATTTTGCCCCTCCCTTGTTCAAGTCCCCTGTATAAATCAGATCTAACTTTTTCTGCATGTAATCTGACTGTGGTTCCAGTTTGTGCTCAAAGTACTGTACTGTTGCTATTTGCTGTGCTTAACCATGTTTTGCAGGGGGTCCCCAGAGTTGAGCCAGAGGAACCAGCCCTGGTGGTATGTGCAAACAGTGTGGGTACTTGTGTGGTGTATCAGGGGTATTGTGAAAGTGATTATTGTACAGTGTTCAGGCCACTAGAGGGGAAAGAGGGGGGTTACAGTGTCCCAGAGGGCTGTGCCCAGGTTAGCTTGATCACAACCAACCAACCCTGACCTCCGGGTGGATGCACCCATTTCGGAACTCAGGCTCCTTAACCTGCTACTAGCCAAGCAGGCAGGGGTAGTAGCCCATTGGATAGCACCACCTAGGGGGTACACTAGAACAGATGATAATGACTGCATGGACTATGATAAAGTCAAAACAGTGTTGTTGAAATGTTTTGAACTGACTTCTGAGGCTTACAGGCAGAAATTCAGAGAATTAAAAAAAGGCCCAGGAGACAACTATGTTGAATTGCATGTTCAAATGTGTGCGTACCTAGACAATTGGGTAGATGGGACTAAAGCAAGGACTGTAGACAAAATTAAAGACTTGATTGTGAGGGATCAATTTCTAAAAATTGTACCTGATGACCTGTGCATATGGCTGCTGGACTGGGCGGGCAACTCTGCAAAGGAGGCAGCAGAATGTCCTGATTGGTATGTGGTTAGCAGACCACATTCACTGCTTAAGACCAATGGGGTGGGGTAGCACATGGTTTTAAGGGGACAAAGGGAGGGCTGCCTAAAGGAAACCAGCCTGTACCCAAGCCCAAAACAGAACCTTCTGGTTCTAAGGGGAACAAGCTGCCAGGGGCAAAGGAATGCTGGATTTGCCAGAAAGTGGGACATCTGTCTTATGACTGCCCTAAAAACAGAAGCAAAGGGCAAAAGTCTGAGGGAGAGGGTGACCAAGACAGTACTCAGCAGTTTGTAGGCTGTGCACAAACTGCAGTGTCACCAACTCCACCAAGTATATGCACCCTATTCTAATCAATGGGACAGTATTACAAGAATTGAAGGACACTGGTGCCTTCATCTCCATGGTAGGCAGGATCTGATCCAGGTGGAACAGATTCTGAAGGGGCCAGTTTTTCAAGATTTGAGGAGTCATGGGTCCAGTGGTCCAAGTGCCAATGGCTTGGGTCTTCCTGAGCTGGGAAGGCAGCTATGGGGTACAGGGGGTGGGAGTCGTACCTGATCTCCCTGTGGATGTGATCATGGGGAATGATTTTGACCATAGGGAAAACTTAGTATGTGTTACTACCCATAGCCAGGCAAAAGAGCAAGCTTCTGAGGGAGAGAAGGGGTGACACAGCCGTGCAGACCCCTCCCTCAGCAGCTGAGGTAGCAGCAAGTGTGGGTGAGGGGCTAGCTAAGAGTAGCAGCCCTGAGCCTCAGCTGCAAACAGAATAGGTCCCCACTAGGGGCAGCTTTCCTCTTGAAGGGGAATTGGGGAGGGTTAGACAGGAGAAGCTGGGCAGGGCACAGCAAGCTGATCCTACCCTCAAAAAACTGAACTAGATAGCAGATAGTGCTGAGGACTCTCAGGAGAGGAAAAAAAATCAAGCTTATTGGGAGAATGGACTGTTGAACAGGGAGTGTACATCACAGGGGGTCAGAGGGAGATGTATTCCAGATGCTGATAGTCCCCTGGGACTACTGAAAGCAGCTTCTGGCCCTGGCCCATGACATATCTTTTTCAGACCACTTGGGTATTAACCACATGAATAGGTGGCTCGCCAACAACTTGTTTTGGCTGAGCATGCACACTGATGTGGTAAATTACTGTGGGACTTGTCCAGAGCACCAGCGGGTAGGAAAGGTAGGGGACAAGGTTAAGGTAGCTTTGGTGCCCCTGCCCATTATTGATGAATCCTTTAAGAGGGTAGCCATTGACATAGTGGGGCCCCTGTGCACCCCAAGTCACAAGGGCAAAAGATACATACTGGTTGTCATGGATTATGCAGAAAGGTACCCCAAGGCAGTGGTCATGTCCTCCACTGAGGTGGAAAAGGTGGCTGATGAGCTCCTGGAAATCTTTAGCTTAGTGGGATTTCCACAGGAGATTTTGTCAGACTAGGGGCCAAATTTCATGTTGTCCTTAATGACCAGTTTGTAGGAGAAATGTGGTGTCAGGCAGCTCCGTTCTTCACCATATCACCCAGAGACAAATGGCCTGGTCGAGCTTGTTCAATGGGACCCTCAAAACTATGCTCAGACAAATTTGCTGACCAGAACAAAAGGGACTGGGATGAATATTTGCCCCACCTCTTGTTTGTGTACAGGGAAACCCCACAGAAGTCCACAGGATTCTCACCCTTTGAGCTCCTGTTGGGTCACAGGAAGGGGGGACCCTAGATTTAGTCAGGGATAAATGGGAAAGTGACATTGCCTCCCAAGGAGAGTCTGTTGTGGAGTATGTCCTGAATTTCAGGGCCTGCCTTAAGGCGCTCATGGGGCTCTCCTAGGAGCACTTAGCCACTGCACAACAGCAGCAGAAAACCTGGTACGACCATGGGGCCAGAGCCCGGGAGTACGAAGTCAGACAGAGAGTGATGGTATTTGTCCCACTCTGACCCAATTAACTGCAGGCAGCATGGGAGGGCCCATTCTCCATAATCAAGATGGCAAGTGATGTTAACTATGTAGTAGGGCTGCCTGACAGAAGGCGCAGGCAGAGGGTATATCATGTGACCATGATGAAGCCCTACTATGATGGGGGAGAAGGTCCTCACTTTGTGCAGTGCACCAGAGGAGGGGACCAAGGCTGATCCCCTGGTGGACCTCCTTGGGGAAGCCCAGGAGGGATCCTCAGTGGGTAACCTCACATTCCTAGTGCAGCTGGCACTGGTCCAGGCTGAGGAGATGAGGGAGGTGCTCTGAGAAGTTGGCAACTTGTTCATGAGGAAGCCGGGGTACACCTCTATGGCTGAACACCACATGGACACTGGGGCTCAGGTTCCACTGAGGCAGTCCCCCTACAAGGTACCAGAGGGGATTAAGAAGAAAATGCTGAAGGAACTCGGGGAGTTGCTGGCCCTTGGAGTGAACCAGGAGTCCAGTAACCCCTAGGCCTTGCCCGTGTTCCTGATCCGTAAGAAGGGTGGTACAACATGGTTCTGTGTCGACTACCAGAGGCTCAATAGCTGCATGGAGTCTGATGCTTATCCCATGCCCAGAATGGATAAGACTTTGGAACAGCTGAGTGGAGCCCGGTTCCTGACCACAGTAGACCTGACGAAGAGCTACTGGCAGGTGCCGCTACCCCTGCAGCTAGGTAGATGTCTGCTTTCATTACCCCATATGGCTTATTCCAATTCAGAGTAATGCCATTTGGGATGGAGAATGCACCTGCAACCTTCCAAAGGCTTGTGAATTGCATTCTGGCTGGGGCAGGTGAATTTGTGCTGGCATACATGGAAGCCATTTACAGCCAGATCTGGGACGATCACGTCAGGCATGTGAGGGAGGTGTTCTGCCAACTGAAGGCTGCAGGGTTGACAGTTAAGGTGGAAAAATACTAAGTAGGCATGGCCAAAGTGTCCTACCTTGGACATAGGGTGGGCAGTGAATGCATCCATCCAGAGCCTGCGAAGGTTGAGGCCATCCAAGCCTGGCCCACACCTGCCACAGAGAAACAGGTAAGGGCATTTCTTGGAACAGCTGAGTACTACAAAAGGTTTGTCCCTCACTACAGTGATGTGGCCAAGCTTCTGACAGACCTGACAAAAAATAAAATGCCTCAGAAAGTTCTCTGGACAGAGGACTGTGAGTCTGCCTTCTGATGGTTGAGGGAGGCATAATGTGGGTCACCTATGCTTGCTAGCCCATGTTTTGACCTAATGTTCGCAGTACACATAGATGCCTTGGACCCTGGGCTGGGTGCTGTCCTGAGCCAGGTTACATGGCTGGGGGAGGAGCACCCCATAGTGTGTCAGGCGCAGAAGCTTCTATTCAGGGAAGAGGCATATGCTACAGTTGAGAGGGAATGTCCGGGGATAGTGTGGTCCCTTCAGAAGCTACAGTCACATCTGTAGGGGAGGGAGTTCACTGTGGTCACAGACCATAACCCCATGACATGGCTCCATAGAACTAGTGGGCAAATACAAAATTATTGCACTGAAATGTGGTACTACAGCCATATAATATGATCATTCAGCATCAAAGTGGGGCATGGAATGCCAATGCAGAGGGACTGACAAGGCAGGGCTGAGTGCATGACATGTTCCTTTAGGCACTCCCCATGCCCTACATGAATAGCATTGTCTCTTGGGGGGTTGCCCAAAAGAGACACTCCTTAATTTCCGGGGAGATGTGATGGACATGTGACCAGATTAATCTATTACTTTCTTTTTTTATTTCCTTTCTTAATGTAATCATGATTCTGTTAAAAGTTCTGCTATTTGCAAAGTGGAAAAAAAACATGGCTTCCCAGGTCACATGTTCAAGCAGGCCCAATGGGAAAGAATTAGCCAACTCACTGCAGGGGAATGTTCCTTTGGGAACATTTAGCCACAGATCCTTAAAGACAGATGGGAGAGTGCCATTTTGAATGCCTCAGTCATCCTGAGAAGCAGAGGCATGGGACTATACACCTGGGACATCCTTGAAAACAGAATTGTAAAATTAGACTGAGGATGTGTGGGTGTGTACTTAGCCAGATGGCCAGGATGATGATGTCCCTCCATACAAAAACCCACCTAGGGAGGGGAGGGCAGGTGTAAACTGTCACTCAAAGGGAAGAAACCACCTCCCACAGTCAAAGAGAATGAATCAGCAAGCTGAGGTTCAGTCCACTGTCTTGGACTGAGAACATCTGAAGATGAGGGCCCTGCCATACAAAGACTAGCTGACAAGTAAGATAGCACAGTGAGGGACAGTGCTTTCTGTAGCTAGGGCAGGAAGGACTTTAAATAAGGACAGCTCAGATTTTTGCTGTACACCAACTATCTGTTCAACTAGTTTTTTTTATTTCTTAGTAAATGTGCAAACTTTTTGTTGCCCTGTAAATACATCCTGCTTGTAATTACTTGTAGTCACTATTGAATAACCCATTTTTTTATAGAATCAGTGACTGCTTGTTTTATTTAAAAGGTAATTATATTTCTGCTGGACTCTGTTTGCAGTCCAACTCTGAAGGGGCAATCTATCCACAGTTATTGTGCTGACCTTCCTGACCTTGTGCAAGAAGGAGGTAAAAAGGAGATCTCCTGGTTCCTGTTCTGGTAAAAACCTAGTGGTGGTGGTGAACTAGAAGTCCCTGGTGAAGAGGATTTTTGTCAGTCATGACTCATGAATCACGATCACGAATCACACCACCTCAACATTTTTTGGTGGAATCTTTTTTTTTTAATCTTCTGTTTCTTCATGAATCACAACACCTAATTATCGTGTCACGAGTCACCTTGGTCCAGTACAATGTTTCTGTTAGTGTTTACATCCTGCAGGATACCCTACTAGCAGCCTATGGTGAGACTGACTCGTATCTTTCTCTTCACCAGCTGGCTGAGGACTCTGAGGAGAGCAGACTTATTGGGGAGGAGTTCCATAGCAACCCAGGATCTTCTGTTTCACATCACTTAGTCACAATTCATGAATCATGATCACAAATCAAACCACCTCAGTTTTTTTTGGTGCAACCTTTGTTTTGTTTTTTTCATAACCTTCTGTTTCATTACAAATCACAACATCTGGTTATCACATCATGAGTCACCTTGTCCCAGTATGATGCTTCTGCTAGCACTCATATTCTGCAGGATGCCCTAGTAGCAGCCTGAGGAGAGATGGACTTGTACTGTATCTTTCTCTTCACTAGCCAGCTGTCATTGAATGTCTTCCAAAAACCCAAACTCCAAGCGAACATTATATTCGTTTATATGTGATTTTCAGTTAGGGAGTTCAGGGAAGTATTGCCATAAGTATTTCAATGACAACTATTATCACTGGTGTGGAAGCTCAGTTCCATGCAGTTTCTTGAGCTCTGAGAAGCACTGCCTTACTGCACTCATCACATGTAGCAGTTCATGTCACTTCATAACCGTGTCTCATGATAGCTTGTAGAGCACTTTGGGATACAGTGTGTATGTAAAGAGATGTATAAATGCTCATTCCTCTTCTTCTTTTTTAAGTGGTTCACATAATTCTGAGAGTACCAACCCAAAATTTGACCTACTTTAATTTTCTGTAGGATTGACAAATTAAACTGCCTACTCAACCCTAACTATAGTGTTGCTACCACACCACTATAATATATGTATGTATATATTATTTCCAAAAAAGTATATCAATGCACCAATTAGGGTTCAACTTAATGCCACAAAAGTAGGGAAATGTAGTGTTAGGCTTTCAATCCCGAACTCCCTTCTCCAGCAGCAAAAGACAAGAATTCATGCGGCTGTCTGGTGGGTTGTTGAAGTGCAGGACCCTCTAGGTCCTGCATAGGGCTCTGCTCTTCCTTGTGGCTTCAATTATACAGATGCATAGGGCAAAGAGTCTATTTATTAGCCAAAACACAGTGCTCTCTGGCACCCATGGGTGCAGAGGTGCAGGATCCTATGGCAAAAGGAGAGTTCTCTTCACTATATGGTACTTAAGCCCATGTGTGCACCCCTGTACCTTCTCAGGCTGAGGAGTGGTGTTGCATGACTGTGCCACCCTTCCAGCCTCAGCCCATCCAGCTGGCCCACTGAGTTTGCCCCCAAACTCAGCTCAGCTCACTGGCAGGGGATCACAAAGTACTACTTACTGGGGTAAAGACTGTCACTACACACAGCATTTCTTCATAATTTATTTTTGTTCTTTTGATCCTAAATTTTCCAAATAGTCACTGTATGACTCCCTTGATAAACATGACATGTGGCATTTATGGAGTACTGTCCAAAGTGTCATTTCACACCACAAGTTTTGAAACACATCTCATCCAGGATTTGACAAACAAAATGACAACTGTCAAGTTGATGAAGTGGTGTGAATAAATGGCTACATTGAAAGTTTGGAGTCAAAATAATGAAATTAGTGAAGTTATGAGTATTGAAATATTTCAATGTTCACTCATAATGTGGTCATTTTACCATATTTTCACACCAAATTTTCAATATACTGTAGCCCTCTTATGACCCCCCTCATGAACCTGGTAAGTTAACATTTTCAAATCTCTGTCAAAGTATAATTTTGTGCCACAGGTGCAAAAACACAATTTGACTAGGGTTTGAAAAATGATGGCTGCCACATTCATGAGTGGGTGTGAAAAAATGGCTATGTTGAAAAGTTGGGGTTAAAATATTGAAAATTACCAAAGTTATGAGTGAGTGTTGAAAAATTTCAATACACGTTTCTAACATTTTTTTCAAACATTCTTACCCCAGATTTTCAACATAGTCTTCTTATGACTCCATCTCATGAACCCAGTAGGTGAAAATTTCCAAATCCTACACAAAAGGTTATTTCGTGAAGTGACTGTGAAATCACATTGTGGGCAGTACTCGAAAATGTCACCTTCCTTGTTCAAAAGGTGGGGTACTAAAAAGGCTGTGTTGAAAATTTGGGAGGAAAATATTGAAAAATTACCAAGTTATGTGTATGGTTGTACTGTCTGCATCTCTGAGATATTATCTATCTCAAGAGCCACTAGCTATACTACTTCCAAAATAAAGGCCTTGAATGAATGGTACTGTAAATGGTGCTATCAACAAGGAATCAAGTGCTTAACACACTGGGAGGAATTTGAGGACAAATCCTCACTCTACTGTTGGGATGGATGACACTTAAGTAGAAGAGGTAGTACTATTTTGGGTCAAAAGATGACATCATACATCAAAACTTATTTAAACTAACAACTAAGGGGGAGGCTAGGATAATATCCCAGCCTCTTATTAAAAATCACTGCCAGAACAAAAACTTTACAGCAAATATTCTTACTTTTAATGCACAATCAATGAACATCTCCAAGTACGCAGAATGGGAAATTCTAACCCAGACCTTTGAACTGGCAATAATAGCAATCACGGAAACATGGGGTAACTCAGAAAAAGAATGGACAGCAGAACTTCCTGGCTATAAACACTACTTTAAATACAGAGAGAACTCAAAAAAAGGTGGAGGGGTTAGTCTTTACATAAGAAACGACATACATTCTTATGGGATAGACACCAATATACAAACCGAAAGTGTATGGGCCTATATTCAACCAACAAGTACTCAAAAACTACTCATAGGCACATGCTACAGACCACCATCATCTGACTTAAATGCTACCAGGTTGTTAGTTGAAGAAATAAATCAATTAGCATATAAAGATATAGTACTCATACTGGGGGATTTTAATTTACCAACCATAAACTGGGACACCCTTTCAGGAACTAACCATCATGATGAACAATTTCTTTCAGTCATTATAAATCTAGGTCTCAAACAAATTATAAGGGAACCAACCAGGGGGAAAAAACATTCTTGACCTAGTAATAACAAATCTAGAAACTCCCATATTTGACACCAACATTTTAGCACCCTTGGGAAACAGTGACCACATGTCCATATCTTTTTCGATACAGTTCTATCTTCAACCCCAAATCAATAAAATTAAAGTAAAACAATATCATAAAGCTAATTTTGACCAAATAAATTGTTCTCTAAACAAAATTAACTGGGAACAGACCCTTCTCCCTTTAAGAACTGACGAAAGCATGGGTCTTATTAAAAGAAAAAAATATCTCAACTTGAAAAGCAATACGTACCTGAAAAAAATAAATACAACAGTAAAGGAAAAATTCCACAATGGTTTAATAAAAACATCAAGACACTAATTGCAAAAAAGAAAAAGCTTTTCTCAAAACTCAAAAAAGCTCCACCACTTAAAGTCGACTCAATATTAGTGCCATATAGGGAAACACTCAAAATGTTAAAAAAAAAAAAATCATCATGGCAAAACGTAACCTAGAATTCAAAATAGCTCATACAAAGGATTGTCACAAGGCATTATATTCATATTTAAATGTAAAAAAGGGCTGTACCAAATCAATTGGGCCACTAATTATTAACAAACAAATAATAACATCAGATGCAACAACTGCAACAGAATTAAATAACTACTTTGCATCTGTTTATGCGCAAAAAAACAATTCCATCAGCTATCACTGTAACATCGAACTCAGAAACAAATAAGATTTCTGAACAGGACACTTTGACTGCACTGAACACTTTAAAAAAAACATACTAGTCCAGGTCTAGATAGTATATCCTCAAGATTTCTAATGGAAACAAAAAATTCCATTTTTTTACCCCTAACAATAATCTATAACAAATCCCTTCAAGAATCAGTGGTACCCAAGGATTGGCGTTCTACTATAGTTACACCCATCTGCAAAAAAGGATCACACTCTAAAACTGAAAACTACCGACCTATTAGTTTAACATCAATACCAAGTAAACTAATGGAAAAAATTATTAAACACAAATTAGAAAACGAAAAGTCAATCTTAAATATTAATGATGTGTATCAACATGGGTTTAAACCAGGCTACTCATGTACTACAAATTTAATTTCATTTTATAACTATATTAGTTATAATTTAGATTGCAACATACCGATGGAAGTTGTTCTATTAGACTATAGTAAGGCATTTGACAAAGTTTCACATTCCATAATAATAAACAAACTTAGCAATATGGGATTTTCAACCTCGCTAGTCTCATGGATAAACCAGTGGCTGAATAACAGAACTCAGAGAGTCAGGGTAAATGATGCCCTGTCAGGTGAAAGGGATATGTCCAGTGGGGTGCCACAGGGTTCTGTGCTTGGGCCTACTCTGTTTAATTTCATAAGTGACATGACTATCTCATCCAGTAACATAATGGTAAAATTTGCCAATGATACCAAACTTGGGGGAATTGCTATTAATTTAAGTAATGAACACGGACTTCAAGCAGATTTAACGTTAGTGGAACAATGGGCATGTACTAATAAAATGTACTTTAACTTGCCCAAGTGTGCAGTATTACACCTGGGAAAAAATAATCCGGTTCAAACATATTACCTGAACAATACTAACATCAGAACTTCACAAGTTGAAAAAGACCTAGGGATACTAATTAATGACAAATGAACCCTGTCTACCCACTGTACCAAGATAGCAAATCAAACAAATGCACTACTTCGTAGAATCTCCAAAACATTTGTGACTAGATCAGAACATTGTCTTTTGTCCCTCTACAGATCTCACATAAGGCCCCTCTTGGATTATGGTTAACCCTTTTGGAACCCATATTTGAAATCAGATATTAATAGAATTGAGCACACTCAACATAGAGCCACCAAGCAAATCCTGCACTTAACCAACTTAGACTATAACACCCGATTAAATAAAACAGGACTATACACATTGTCACAAAGACGTACCAGAGGTGACTTACTACAACTGTTTAAAATTCTTGGGAACCAGGAACAAATGAAATTATGTGGTATCAAATATTCTACTAGAAAAACTGTTGCTAGACTTCACAATAAACAGCTACAGGTTATGAGGGCCAAAAGTAATAAAAGAATGAACTATTTCACAATTAGAACACCAAGACTATGGAACACTTTACCACAGAATATAGTTGATTCAACAAATATCTTAACATTTAAAAACAAATTAGACACATGGATGTTTGGGTAGGGATTGGGTTAATGTTCCATGTATATGGAGGACAATCACGATGGGAAACCCGCCTTCTTTTGTCCAGAACTACCAAAGTACCAAAGTATGATTGAAAGTTCAAAGCACATTGAAATACATTGACTGCATTTACCTGATTTCCTCAGTTCCCAGTCTAGCACTGGAGAGTGATGAGTGGTCTCTGGTCCAGAGATGATTATGGCATTGGAATGAATTTAGGTATGAGGGGTATGGTGGGTGAAGGGTGGTGGCTGCTGAGTCAGGTGCAAGGATTTTGGGGGGGGGAGGGATGGCAGCACAACAGAGAATGAACCATTTTTTTTATTACAGGCTAAAATGGACCATTTTCTTTATTACAGGTACTGAAAATGGGGACTGAACACCCCAGTGTAGGCTTGATGTTTAGCAGGACCAAGGGCAGGCACCCCTGTGCCTACAACTTTTGAGTCTGGGGGAGAGAGGTGGTCTATGCTGACACAATGGATTGGGCACCCCAATGTCCAGATTCTGATGTGGCAGACTTGGGGACAGTGAAAATGTTGGTGACAGTGAAGCATATGTTATAGTATCCATTTTGTGTTTGAATGGAGCTGTGTATTGCCTTGTGCACATTTTTTATATTGTAATGAACAGCTGATTGTATCATTGGCACATCCACCTTACGGGGGGGGGGGGTGCAGGATGCCCATTTGGAAAAACTGATGACAGTGGTGGGTGAACCTTAGCATGAATCTACAGGCATTATTGTATGCAGTCTATAAATTTGCCTGCTCCTTTTGGGAGAGACCCTGCAGACAATGGCTCCATATTCAAGCAATTTAAAAAGAGCATTGGTGGCAACCATTTTCCTAGCCTCAGTCATTGTTACTTTATAAAGGACCACATTTTTTTTATTTATGCTTTGGTAGTTTTTGTTATGTGTTTGGTGAAGGACAGGTATGGGTCAAATAGGAGGGCTAGCTATTTATATACCTTTGCAATTTGTAGGGTGGTGCCATCTAGGCAGCTGATGCCCAATATGTCCTTCCATTTGTCTAACTTGTTCCTGGAGCCAAAGAACATTGTTTTTTGAGTTTTGTTTTTATTAATAACTTGTTGGTAATCAACACCACAAAAACTGTAAGCTTCAGTGCTGTAGAACGTAGGATACTGAAACTGTCAGCAACACAACTGGCACACCCAATTACGGTTCTCTTCTATATCTTCCTCAAAATAGACTCAATCCCAAATGACTGGAAAGTTGCCATCATCATCACCTACTTAAATTAAGCTCCCCATTAGATCTAAACAACTACCATCCCAGCTCAGTCTTGTCTGTACTAAGAAAACTCATTGAGAAACTAGGACAATGACCACTGCTGGATCATTTACTCCTATGCAACATACCTGCTGAGGCACAATTAGGATTCTGACCAGAGTACTCCACTTGTACTGCCCTATTAAAAGAAGCAAAATCTACAGTAGCATTTGTTTTTCACTCTGGCCTCCACAGTGGTGCAACTTCACTGATCCCAAAAAGGCCTTCAACTCCATGGACCACACATACTTCAATACAAAACACATATTCAAGGATTAGCCCAGAATGCTTTGGCCTGAATAGGATCTTAACTGGCCAGCAAATTACAAACAATAAAAGACAATGGTGAATTCTCTCCCCTCTGCCACCTCAACCTTGGAGTCTGGAAAAAATCAACACTTGATCCTTTGAGTTTCTGTTTCTTTGCAAATGACCTCCCATTAGTGTGCAAGGATCACAAAATCAGCATTCACCTACAGTATATGCAAGCAACACCATTATCTGTAAACAGTCTGGATCTTCTATGTCCTTATCAGCACCTTTCAGTCTTTAATAAAACTCAGCTCTGGATGACTAAAAGCAATATTTTCCTAAACAACTGCAAAAGTAGTTATGGCATTCCATAGAGGTACATCCCTAACCCACTCCTTGCAAATCCAACCATGCTCAGGTCCCCCACTTGAATGTATACAAACCGGTAACCCGTGAGGTTGGCGCATGAAGAAGGGCAGTGGCCATAACGGCGACACCTTCCCGGCACAATCCCTCATGGTGATGGGAGGGTAGGGTGACCTGATGGGGTGGGCGAACTGGGCAACAGGATGTCGCTATGCGTTCGCATGGTGGGGGGGTGGGAGTGAGCATTTTGAGCGTGGGCTGGGAGGTGGAGGAGAGGCTGTAGGTGGTGGTGCTGCAGTGGATGGGTGAGCTACGTTGTGGTATCGGGGGTTAGCTACTGGCTGGGGTGGCTGAGGTACCAGGTTCGGGTCCAGACACTGGTGCAATTTTATTGTGCCTGGCCTGAACCTTTATTTTTTTTAATGCTTTCACCCCCCCGACATGTACCTCCCTGGAGTTGAGAATTCTTAAGTAGGAGGGTGCGGGGGGTGAAGCCTCCCATGAGGGGGGCTGTGGGGTGGCACAGCCCCCCCAGCAGAAACCATTAAAAATATCTCCTGGCACCATTGTCCTGTGTGCTGGGGTTGTCAGAGTGCCGACAAGCTTTTCAGCACTCTGTGCGATAACAGAGATCGCCTTTAGGCATTCGCTGTTATCACATAGACCCATACAAACCATCAAGTACCTTGGCCTAAGCCTGGACCAAAAACTCAACTACTTGGAACACTTTGCAAAAAAGATTAGACTGACACATCAAAAACTTGGTGTATTCTGTCATGTTAGCCTCTGTCTTTCTCCATCAACCAAGAAGTTTATAATTAAGCAATCATTATTGTACTGCTGGCCCTGGAACATGGCGGTGAAATTTGCAGGTCAGCCCCAGCCTTCACATTGAACAAAATCACAATGACATTCAACTGCAGTTGTAGAGTTGCACTGTGTTCTTCAGGTATGAAAAAGGGATCTGTGTAGCCTGAAAGCTTGTGTTCTGTTTTTCTTTTTTTTTTTTTATGGTTCAGATGAGTTTTGAGACCCTATTATCATCTGATTGTGGTTCAGCGTATAAGGTCATAATTCATCAGCATTACCATGGGGTCTTAGGTCTTTCCCTAATTTTTATTAAGTTATTTATTCATCTAATTTTTATCAGTTTATGCCTTATTGTATTATGTCATGGAATGGTGCACATATTTTGTAAAAAATTTCAACTTGTTCATTTTTAATCTAATAGATTTTTTCGAAATTCATTATATCTTCATTATATTTATTCATATAATTCTATCATTAACTTCATCCATGTTTCCCACACTGGTGGGTTACAGTCCTTCCACTTTAACAAAATGCATTTCTTTGCTATAATTGATGCTATTATCATAACGCTTTGTTAATACCTATCTAACTGATTATTAGATGTAGTTATTGCTAATAGTGTAAACGGGTGTTAATGGTATATTTTTATTTAATGTTTTGATTAATAGTTGTAATATTTTTGACCAGAAATTAGATTTGGGCAAAAGTATATTAAATGTATTAATGTGCCTGATGTGCAAGCACATCTAGGACATTTATCTAATATGGTATTATTAAATTGATGTAACTTGGACGGAGTATAATATGTCCTGTATGCAGTATTTAACTGGATTTGTTGTAGCTTAGTTGCTTTAACTTTTATTGTAAATGTATTTATTATATCTGACCACAATTCATCTTTAATATTTATTCCTAAATCTTTTTCCCATTTAATTCTCAATTTATTCAGATTGGTTTCATTGTCATTTATTGTTTTCATAAACCATAGATATTAATTTTTTATTATCTTTTTTATCTAATATTACCTGTAAAATTGATGAATTATTGATATTTAAATTACCATTTGTATGTTTAATATATTTTTTATCTGTAAATATTGAAACAAGTAGGATTAGGGTAAGTTGTATTATTGTCGGATTTGATCAAATGTTTTGAATTTGTCATTTAAAACAACATCCCAATTTCAGCTATTCCTTTATCTTGCCATATTCTAAAATTATTTCCTCCTACTGATGGTAGAAAATAATAATTATTATAGATTGGTGAGAATGTGGTGCATTTAGTTTCCTGATTTATTATTTAGTGTGCTTTTATCCAGCAATCTATTGTATTTTTAGTTGTGATACAGTTATTGTTGTTCTTTGTGTTCTGGTACTATCCTAAAAATACAGTAATAATTTAAGCTTGTGGTCTGAAAACTTTTTGTTGGTCCAATGAAAGGTATTAAATCATCCACTTCATTCTTCTAAGAATGCATGTGAGAACACTCTTAATACCATAAGAGTGATCTTGGAGGACATAGAAATGTAGAATTAAATGGCAGAAAAGGGCTCAGCGGTCCATCCAGTCTGCCCACCCTGCCTAATTGTCATGTCTGGGCTTAAACGACCATCGTCCTTCCTTAACCTTTCTCCTTTACTACATAATAACATGCATAAGGGTGTCTTGTGTGGGGGGGAAGGTGCACTCTTATTGGTCAGGAGTGCTCTCTCAATCTATAATGTTGAAACCATCACACATAAACTCAGCCTAACAAAAAGCAAATACTTGCGAGATTGTGAGCTGATGTAAGCTATGTGTTATGTTATTTCCAGTTCTTGAACTGAGGTTAGAAATGCGTCCTAAGTGAAAAATGCAAGTTAACAAGGTATTCCTGTGTTTATATTTATTGATAGTATAATATGTATAGGAGTCGGGTACCTCAAGAAGATGCCCTTTAATTTGCAAACTCAGTATATAGTCGAATGCATTTTGTAAGCAATGACAGACTGATAGTAAAGTGACTGTAAACATGTAGTGGCAGTCATTTCTAACATCAACATCAGCAAACAGCCTTGGGCAATCACATGAACTGGTTTTATGGGAAGGAAACAGAGGCCAGGACACTGGGGAACATCCTTTTCTCTTATGACAAGTGCCTTGGGTTCTTGAACATGCACCTGGACACTGAAGAGGACAGCACCAGAAATGGGCAGAAGGGACATTGGTTCCAACATCTTATCTGAATGACAGTACACCACAACAGTACAGCATTCACCTAGTGCTTCACTTAGGTGCTAGTGATCATGGTGTGAGCCATATGGGGTGGGACTAGAACCCACTATCTTGTGGCCCAGAGGTGGACGTGCTAGTAACTGAGCCATACTGATACTTGATAGCAAGTTACTACACAACCTAGCAGAACTGCATGACAGCATAACACATCTGAATATAAAGATCAACTACAGGGTAAGCACTATCCAAGTATTAACTTGCTTATGGGTAGGTGATAAAAAGTGGACATTTTGCAGTATTTTATACATGACAAACAGAAAGAAGAACTTCCATTACAGTTCTTTAAAAGGAGATAAACAAGCCTTAAAGCTGACAAGAAAGAGCAGAAATTATTACTTGCTAGATTGAAAAAGGGCCAAAGAGGGAATTGTAAAAGGAAAACTTCATGATCAATTAATTTGTATTTTTGTTTTTATTCCTGACACATGGAAGGAAATGCTATGTGTTTTCTTAAGGAAGTGCAATTTTCTCCACTTCATCCATTTTATGTCTTCACCCACAGGCCTTTTTTTACTGAAGCATAAGGCTTGGATACTTTAAATAGCCACAGCTTTCCCCAGTAGGATTTGGCCTCTGCAAGTCACTAACTGCCCAGAAGGCCCAGAAAGGAAAACCATTTACTTAAATTTGGCAGCATCCATTTACAAGGGTTCATATGGAGCATCAATTTATTTTTCATGGTCTTTTTACCATAATTGATGAAACATGACATGCAACTGGATATGACTTAAAAGATTCACAGACAGTTTTGTAAAGCACATAATTTGACACAAGTCACAATTAGCCATGATTTTACTTTGATACTTACTTAGAAAGTGACTGTTCAGAAGGTCTGCCCTTGCAGTTGTTGCTGGGAAATCAGGAAAGTATGTTCCCGTACACCCCACCTCTCTCCCTCTCAGTGATCTGTGTAGGCTATGTTAACTGGGGATATGACACATCAACCAAACAAAGCTACAGAGCTGATGTGGTTCCTAGTCACAAAGTCAGATGTGTGCATCGGATTTATGAGTGCATTGGCTGATTAAAGCCTTTGTCTCACAAATCTCAGAAGGATGTGCACACAATAGGCATCTACATTCCTGGGCTGCAATGAATTCGGAGGATGTAAATACAGTAACAGATTGGGGAGCAACTGGAAAGCTAATCCTGGGATGTCTCCAGCATTGTACTGCTGCCAAAAGTCTGTTATTCTGACAAGAGATATTGGCTACCTGTTTATAAATTAGAAAAGCAATGCTGAACCACCCCCTCAGGAAAATGAACTATTTTACATGCAATTTGCTTTCATGGAGAGAAACATTAATGTAGTTCATTACATTCACAATAATCATATCTCTAGGTACGCTACCAACAGTAGTCAGTGCAAAAGACATACTACAGCCAGGGGTGAAAGCAGGTTGTCAATGCAATACTGCTTCAAGTGCCGCTCTATGAAAATATTATTCGTTCATCTAGAACTATGCTAATCCACACAGTCAAATCATATCTGATTTAAAAAAAATCAGATTCATTTTGTCATATTATGAGCCCAGCCAAATGTTGTTGCCTATGCTTAACTTTACATACAGGAGGTGGAGGGTTGGTTGGGTGCATTATGGTGGAGGGGGTATAATAACTTATCTAGACACCCCCTTAGATTTATTTCCCATATCTCCTCCATTTGCCAGTTTCTCAACTCTAAGTTAGGCTTTGCCTATAGAGTTTGATTTAACTTATATTAATTATTATGTATTGTTGTACCTGTTGCTAACCTGTGTTAAAGGAGAAGACTCCTGTATATTTATGATTTGGATATGTCTGATGTATTTATTATACATTACATCAAGTACTGTACATATGTCAATAAGAGATCAGCCATTTCTTCTGTTGCAACAGATATCTTGAGTTTGAGGCTCTGACACAAGATAGTAAAATGTCAAGCAAGCCTCCATTTACATGCAAATGGGTCACTTGTAATAGCGCCCCTCCCATTCTATGATGTCACTGCAGCAACAGTGCAGAACAAAACATAAGAGTATCAATGCTGTCTAGCCTGATTTTAGTTTAAGCTTGCAATGGCTTAAGGCAGTTCTCTCATGCAACCCACACAGGAAGTAGTACTTGTAGCTCTAATACTGTATGTGTAGAGCAAATAATACATCTAACAGTATTTCATTCACAGGAAATGAAAGCTGTTTTTTTGTACTGCTCATTTCTCTCTGTGAGACAGTTGTAACATGTTGGGGAAAGCAGTAGACTGAATCAATCAACCAACCAATCAATCAAACAGTCAATCAGTCACTCTGTATTGAACCAGGTGAACACCCGTGAGAAGATTCATTACAAGGTGAGCCTGGGCAGTTTACCAATGGATCACACAAGACTGACTTATACACATCCCCTTTCAGCGGCCTGAAAGTGGAGAGCTAGATCATTTACTTTATAAAGTGTATTGTTTCACATTTCAAATGCTCCTTAAATCTGAGTTTCTGACTGGAAATACCAGGACACAGAATGCATATGACATGGGAGGAGTGAGCTAAGCAAACACAGAGCACTACAAACACTGAGATTGATTAGTTTCTTTATGTACAGCAGCTGAGGTGTAGCATCTGATTTATGAGGGATGTCCTACTTCAAATGCTGGCATTACAAAGCGGGGGCAGCCACAGCTCATCCTTAGTACCTTGAAAGTGAAGTGCTGTAGCTCTCACATCACTGCTAATGATTTATAATGGGACTTGGAACACTTTTAAAGTCATGGACCTGAGGGGCCATCACAGTTTCCAAGGAGGTTAGGGGAACTTCTTAAAGGTTAGAGAGTAAGGGACTCTAGTAGAATTTGAACCAGAGTCCCCCAGTGCTTGTGCTTTAACCACTAGATTACCCTTCTTCCATATGCTGCAGCTGATGCTTTCCTGATAACCTATTCCTTGTTATAGCTGAATTCTTTATTGCCATATTGCCTTACAGCAGCTATCCAATCACTGACTGCTTAGTTACAAAGGGAAAGGGGCCTATTTGCAAGGTTGTTTCTCACTGCTGGTGTCAATCAAAACAGAGAATGCTAACACACACACAACATAATGCAACAGCTGTATAATACCACTTAAAACTCTTGTTGTACCCAGAGTCATTTATTGGGTAAACTGTTTTTGCTAACAGAAACAGTAACACAACACATGCAGGCACTTCCTTATATGAATAATGTTTATACCTCAAATCAGTGCTGCATCACACTCACATGGTCCTAGTCCCTATTAGACCTGCACTTCAGGATGTGCACAACACTTAAAGGATTCCTCCGTTACTCAAGTGGGGAACCAAACATTGTGGGTTTGGTTTACTGGTGGAACTGCATTTAGTGCAGCACTATTATCTGTTGCTCTGATGACATCATCCTCCAGCAACATTGATGGTAAAATGGAGGACAAACACATTGATAACTTCTGGGAGCTGTATATTTTTATTTATAATCTAGATTTGGACATCAATAGGACTGCTGGCAACTGGAGGAGGCACACAACAGTTACACATAAGGAGTTGGGAAAATATTGGTGTGAAACTATGGGAGACTTCCCCTTTAACTAGTCTGGTTTACATTCCCTACAACTACAGTATTAGGCTAGTTATGGCCTTGCACTCTTTTTGTCTCTTAAAGCTCCGTGTGACTTGAATAATTGCTTGCTGAATTGATGATATTCCATTATACTCTCTTGATTATTGTTTGGCTAATTTCTATCTTTGCTACTGACTTGTCTCCTCTTTATTGTATTTTGAACCTTCCTGTTTGTTTATAGTATAGTTTTCTTTTGCACCATGATCTCCCAGTTTGTACCTGAACATAAGCAATTTGTATAGTTTACTTACCTGGTTGACAGAAGCCAAATGCAGTACATAAATATAGAGAATACTGAGTGGGCAACTAAGCACAACCAGCCCATGCTGCTGCCGAGAGATTCTGATTACAACAGACCTTGACAGCGAAGTTTGAGATGTCCGATGTAGTCAGAAGCCCAAGGTGGCATTATAGGCTGGTTGAGAATGTGGTTGCCCTATCCCCATTTTCATAGTGTGTAGTTTTTTGTTTTAGTTTTATTATTTTTTTCTTTAAAATGAAAGTGTTTTCACAACACTCCATGGAAGCAGTGTATGGGCCAGTGGTTTCAGTTCAGAACTTGATTGCTGTGCATGCAGCAATGTTGTATCAAACATCAGCTGCCATGAGGATTTTTGCTCAACTGGAACATTACAGAAGTGCACAACTGCATTTCATTACTTTTGAACGTGGTACAGTACAACAACGTTTCAGCTGGCATGGAAATTCATGCAATACAAACCCTCACTACACTATAAATAAATAACATTCAGGGCTGGTTTGTGGGTACAATAACCAGATGAGTGGGGTGTTTTTAAGGTTTAAAAATATTTTTATTTATTTTAACTTCTTTTGGTAAGGCTTTTCCTTGAGTTCAGTGGCCAAGCAGCCAGCCACTCCCACTTCCTGAGCTATATAATCAGTTCCTTTCAACCTCACTGTGAAGCATTTTTTCTTTGCAGCTGGAAGCTTTGATAGTTTGTCCTTTGAGCTGGCTGGGGCCTACCCCACCCCCCGCCGCTGTTTCTGTGTGTCTCTGCTGGACTTCAGTGTTTGTTTTCCTGCTTCTGGTTTGAATCTTTCCTCCAGCTGCATGCTTCCCTGTGTTTTGTGTTTCTTGTTTTTGGGCCTTTCCCTGTTTTCTGTTTTGCTGTGTTTTGGTTTTGTCTTTTTTGGGGGGCCTTGTTTCTAAGCTCCTAGCATACTGCTACTCAGAGCTCATGCTACTGCTTTCAGTTACCTACAGCTGCAGCCACTGCTGCTGTTTGCTTAATTACTATTGTGCCCAGTGCTTGTGTTTTTACACTGTGCTCACCATGCTCAAACTATTGCAGTGCAACTGCAATCATTATCTGTATGTTTCAGCTCAACCATAGCTGCTCCATAGTGCATACTCAGTTCTTTTCACCTGACACAGTTTACTCCGACCCTAGCTGTGCTGCTCATTCCTAATCTCATTCTATTTACAGCTTCATTGCACTGCCTGGCCATGCCTGCTTTCAAAGCATTTGTCTCCATGTTTCATTGCAGTTACAACTCTGAGGTCAGCCAACTAAGCTCTTGCTGAGGCTGTTAATATAACTTATTATTAAATCTTGCCTCCCTGCTGAAAATCCTCAGAGTGTTTGTCACCTTGATTTGGCTATTCATGTCTGGCTGACTTGCCCCCAATTCAGTGCTGTTTAATTGTTATATAGTATGATAGGCAGGTCCACCTATCACTACTACTGCTTATTGACCTACGTGCAGGTCCACACTTGCTTATTCAACCATTGCTCCTTGCTTACGCAAACCATTGCTTTATGCCTACTGCCATCCCCTCGGCTTCAGCCTCTGGGATTCTACTGCACTCAATCTGCATTCAACCTTGCAAGGCCTCAGCACTCAATGCTCATTACGATCTCAGCATACCATGCTCATCAGCTCACCAGCTTTTCAGCTCTCAATCAATTTCTGAGGCATGCCAGCCATTCTATTCTGGTGCAGGGTTCCTGCAGCCGATGGTCTTGCTCTGCATTAAGTCCGCATCGTGAGCATGTCCAACTTGGGGGCGGGATTGTTCTCACCTGGCCCATAGCTGGAATGTTCTCGCCCCGGGTTTGGCTGTAGCTGCCTGCTATGTGACAGCAGCTCCTGGTGTAGAATTTAAGACTAGTGGTGAAGGGTGGAGAAAGTTACCTTCTTTGGCTCTAGTGTTCCACTATAACGGTTAGCTATTGACTTTTGTGGTTTCCCTAGTGAGGCACCTTCACCGCATTCTCCCTATGACTGCCTCTGGTTCACCTGGTTTGATTTAGGGTGGCTAGGCTAGGTGAGTGCCTCAGCAGTTGTTACTGTCCTCCTGCACCTTGGATACATGTATTCTTGCAGAGTTTTCTCGCAATGTTCCACGGCGTTCCAGCTAGATGGTTTGAGTGAGAGCCTTCCTCCAAATTGGAATATTTTCCACCTAACTTTAATTGGGTTTTCTAAATTGCAGCTGCAGAGCCATCACTAACTAAACTATCCCAAGCCTGGAGGGAAGGCGACCTAGGCCTTGGATCCCCAGAGATTTCCTCCTCATGGGGTGCTCTTTTTCTCTCCTCTGTTGCCTCAGGTCATCACACTTAGTTAGCATAGTTGTTTCCCCTAGTTTCTTAGGTAGGTTCCGCTGTTGGATGGCGGTGAAGGATGTCCTGCCATTCCTGCTCTCCTTAGGGGATCTCCTAATATCAATAAAATCCATCAGTATCATGCTGCGCAAGCCTGGGTATTCATTACATTATCCAACTGAGCATCTCATGCATTATCAAACTGCCTATGCTTCACCGCTACTACGTTACAGTTACTGCTTGCTCATATGCTTTCGGTTGCCTCCTTTTTGGGGATGATACTACATTTCTTTTGGGGATTCCTAAGGTACCTTTAGCCATGGGAATCATCCCGTGGCACCTCTAGGGGTGGAACCTCTCCGAGTGTTCCTTGCCTTCGTACTCCTACAGGGTGGTAATTCCTCTGGAACAGAGAGACCGAATGGCCAAAACCAAACTAACACAGTTGCACAAGCATAACACTATACTGGCTGCATAGGTCAGTGAATTGGTAAGGCTTTGCCTGGACTTCAGTGGCCAAGCAGCCAGCCACTCCCACTTCCTGAGCTATATAAGCAGTTCCTTTCAGCCTCACTGTGAAGCATTTTTTCTTTGCCCCACCATCCTCCCCTCCTTCTCCAGCAGCAGCACTCTCTCCTTAGGGGGATTCCTAAGGTGTCTTTAGCCATGGAAATCATCCCTTGGAACCTCTAGGGGTGGAACCCTCTCCGAGTGTTCTTTGCCTTCGTACCCATACAGGGTGGTAATTCCTCTGGAAAAGAGAGTGCTAATGGCCAAAACCAAACTAACACAGTTGCACAAGCATAATGCTATACTGCCTGCGTAGATCAGTGAAACATTTGTTGAGAAAAATAGGTGTGGGAAAGGAAAGTTTGACTACTCCTACAGTAACTTTCCAACTGTGCAGTATCTTTACCTGTAAAGTTGAAATTCATGACATTTATACAAGCAGAAGATTATGACTTCATGCTGGAAAAGCATGAGGACCAGAATGAAGTCAAAATGCCAGTTTACATGTCCGCAGTTGTACCGCAGCAACTGACACCTTGGGTGGATGCAGTGCAAATTTGGCTGTGAACACTTACTGATTGCGGTAAGCTGTTTCATGCTCCTCTTCCTGAACCACTGCTCAACTGGGGATGTGTTCCAGAGAAAGCAGTGTAAGCAGCCTTGTGGACAGGCTGCACTGCTCGCTCTGGTGCATAGCCAATGGTCCCATCACTCTCCCACTAGGCAGCTGGACTCACGGCCTGTCTCCAGTGTGGCTTGAATCAGTGCTGCCAGGGCCATGTATCTCTCCCCATGTGCCTTTTCTTCATAGTTTTCTCCATGATCTCTCTTCTTTCCTTTCATTTGCAAAATACTTCCACTCCCCACCATACTTCCCTTGCAAACCCTACTACTCTGCTAGCCCCCTGCTTCAACAAAGTGGCAGCTCCAACACCTTTTTATCATACCTGGATCCACTTCTCCACATGGCCTTCTGCCCCACTCATGTCTTTATCTTACTCCTACACTTTACTGTGCATCCTTAAATTTCAGCTCTCCACCTTCAGTTATTAACTTCATTCCCCTAAACCATCTAACAAACCTTGGTTCAAGAGTACCAAGCTACATTTCATCATTATCTCTCTCTCTCTCTCTCTTACTCCTCTCAGCAGGAGACATAAATCCCAACTTGGCTCCAATACTCAGTAAAGCCCTTACCCCATTCACTGCCCCCTCCTCAGCCTCTGCTTCAACCCCAGTTTCACTCCACCGTGGCCTAAAAATCCTCCACCTCAACATTCACAGTCTGCTCCCTAAACTTGACCTACTACTCCCACTTGTAGGATCCCTCAATCCAGACATCCTTATTGTATCAGAGACCTGGCTAACAAACAAAATCCCCGATGCTTCTATGGAGTTCCTGGATATGCCATTACCTGCCAGGACCACTTTGGTAGGGGTGGGGTGGGTAGCTATCTTCTCATCCTCCTCTCTCCAAACCAGTACTATTCTGTCATCCACTGACCCCAATGCCTATGAAACCCTCATCATTAGATTATCTCTACCTTTTTCCTTACCAATACTTATCATAGGAGCCTATTGCCATCCTGGTCTACACCACTCTGTAGCCACTGATCTAATCACCACTACTGGGTTCCTTACCTCTTCAGGTGAGCTCTACCTGTTAGGGGATCTAAACCTGAACTGGTTATCACCTACCCTAGATAAGACTCATACTGAAATAGCTGCTCTTAACCTGTCCCAATTAATCACAGAACCTACTCGCCTAAACCAATTATTATGTTCTCATGATCTTTAAATTTTGTATTAACTAGAGCCATTCTCCCCTGTTTGTCTGAAACAGAGCTGATAACATGTCCCTTAAAGTTTCCTATCCAATAATATAGCCACCACTGTACTTCTATTAGTTGCACCCAGTGAGTAAAAAGTAGAACCTGAATATCTGTTTTTTAGCTTTTCCATTTCCTTTTTGTTCAAAAAAGTTTCCTGCAACACAGTAATATTCACTTTACTTTTCCTGATCCTAGTCAGAATTCTGCTGCATTTCACAGGCAAATTTATACCATTAATATTCCGGGTACATATTTTAATTGGCATCATTAGTGTAGGTGGAGTAAATCAATCCCCTTTAACAAATTCATTACAATTCCATCTATTGCTTATAAATGTAGCTCTTTGTGAACTCCCCCCTTCCCATTATACCTAAGAACATGATCTGACATATCCCCTCCTTCAACTTGGTAGCAAAATCAGAAAGACGGTTAGTCCCCCCAACACACACACACACTTACTTGCAACATGTCACCCCACTTCCTTTGTTACATTCAGCAACTTACATAATACTATTTATCTATTTTCTTTTTTTTGTGCATCATTTATTTATTATTTCCTTTTTTTCCCACAAAGTAACATACAGATATACATACATACAGACATATACAACATGAACCTTGATTCATAACCTATTTACACCAAGATCCATTTCATTATTCCAACATCTCATTCTATCCATTCAGTTAAAAAGTTTTCCCCTTAAACAATTATCCCAGGTGGTAAGGAGTCAGGGCCCCTGTTATTTTAGTGTCTACATATACCCCCTTCCCTTTTATATTCACTTCAAACCCAGCCCTCTTTCAACATAACACTCTGCTACTGTCAACAATGAAAGGTATGGTTGCCAAACTCTATAAAAGAGTTCCTCTTTATCCTTGACCGCATATGTCAGTCGCTCCAGAGTAATGGCCTGTATTATCAGGGCTTTCCATTGGGCTACAGTAGGTGTCACAGCCATGACCCAAGTATTAAGGATACAGTGCCTAGCTATATATATTAGTACCCTAAGCCATTTCTGTACAGGGGCCCAATCTCCTTCCTCTGTTTCCTCCACCCCAAACAGCAACAAAAGAGGGGACAGAGGATACTGCTGTCCTCCTATCCTTCACAGTTCAGACACCACCACTCCCCAAAACTTCTGTAAAATTGAGCAGGCCCAGAAGTAGTGGTAGTATGAAACTAGGTTGTTATTACATCTAGGCCGTACAAGAGAGATTGCAGGATTATACTTATGAACAACCAGAGGTGGGCAGTATAACCTATGGCAGAACTTATAGTAGGATTCTTTATATTTATTACACAACAAGACACCTTGATGTAGCTGGACAGGTATCTTCCAATTATCTGCTGAAATTGTGGTCCCTAAGTCTCTCTCTCTCTCTCTCTCTCTCAGATCATCCTAGTGTTTTGTGTTTTATCCAAAGACCAGGTTTTACTTTCTTTAGCCATTCTCCGGATTGTTCCCTTAGTTTTTTTTTGTCCTATCATTATTAGTTGTTCAATTGCCTCCCACTGTGATATGGAGCTCCTTAGCCTCCCATTAGATCTGATATATGCCCTTATTTGGACATAGCGGAAGAAGTGCTGGTATCCCAACACTGTCTTATCTTGTATGCTCTCAAATGAATCCAGTTCTCCACATGTGAATAGATGCTTGAAGCAGCTAATTCCTCTTGTTTACCACTCCCTATATCCCCTGTCCTCCAGTCCCGGAAGAAAAAATGGGTTTCCTCTCAATGGTAGGAGTAGTGTATCATCCTGTCCAGTACCTCCCAGTTTAGACATCTCCCTCCAACTATGTAACACCGCCATGACCAAAGGATTTGGGTTAGGGAGTCTCTGGTATGCCTTCCAGCCTCCAAGGGACAAATATGGTGAGATTTTCCCCACACTCCCTCTCTCCTCCAAGTCTATCCAGCCAGCTTCCCTAGGCCTGCCAATCCAGTCCTGAATACATCGACACTGCATGGCCCTTTGGTAATTCTTTAAGTCTGGAAACTGAAGTCCTCCCTTTTCTATAGGGGCCTTCAAGTGAGCTAAGCCTACTCTGGGGCGTCTCCCTCTCCAAATAAAGTCAGAGAAGGCTTTTTCCAATTTTCTTACTTCCGTTTCTCTTAATCCAATATGAAGCATTTGTAAGCTATAGAGTATTCTAGGGAGTGGGTTCATTTTGATAAGATTTATCCTACCCAGCCATGTTATAGGAAGGTCCCTCCATCTAGACAAGTCCGCAATTATATTTTGCACCAGTGGCGCATAATTCAAATTATATAGAGCTCGAATCCCCCTCACTTATTTATCTATTTTCAAAACCTGAAAATATAGTTGGGAGACTTATTTTCAAATCTAGTAAGGCTTCTGAGGGAGCGTTATACAACAAAATTTGATTATTCAGAAGCACCGAAAATCTGGCTGGAAAAATTACAAAAGCTTTAATATTCTCTTTCCACAGTCTGTGTTGAATTCTCCCACATTTTTTCCTTTGATCCCACAGTAACTTAGAGAAGTCATTTCTGAAATAGATAGGCTGACCCTGAAAAACAAAATGTTTTGACCCATCATTGCTGTACCTGCATAGGACAGGAAGCTTTCTCCTACCACTTCCCAAAGCTTTGGAACTCACTGCCACCTCCTAACAGAATTTCCTCTTCCCCACCTTCAATTTCCTTAGCCCTTCACAATTTCTATTCCCTTAACTGCACTTATTATTAGCCCCCCTTCAACACTTTTCACCCTGGTGTATTATCCTTTAGCCCTACTTTACTTATATTCTCCTAACTGTACTTGTTCTTAGCCCCCTTCACAACCCTCCTAATCCCTTGCACACTATCCCCTACTCATCTATCCCTGACTTACCTCCTGTCTCCTAACTGAACCCTTCCTCTGATTACTTCCTCCCATGCTACCTCCTGTTATATCCCCTCCTCCCAACCCCTACCACAACCTATTGTGCCATTTTGAAACTCTGCTACCATCCACAAGCTATTGTGCAATTTTGACACTCTACAGCTCTCCTTCTCCCCATAACCCCCTCTTCCCCTACTGATGTGCCCCCCTTTTTCCATTACTAGTTTACCCCTATTTTTTCAGCCACCTTATTCCTTATCCCTCTTCTCCCTCTGGTCACTCACCACATGCCACTTCTCCTCCCTGCCCCCCTTCTCTCCCCTTCTTTTCTGCCATCCTGAAGGGGTATAGATCTTGGCTCCCTCGCTTCTATCCCTCTTCCTTTCCCCCCACTTTCTAATCCTGACCCCCTGACAGGGTCCTCTGCATCCTGAAGGGGTATACATTGGCTCTCTCTCATGTTCTCCCTCTCCATTCCCCCCTTTCAAAGCCATCACATACCCACCTCCCTTCCTGATTATTCCCTTCCTCTCCTCCTGTTCCCCTGCCCCCCTTCTCTACCACCTCACTCCATTTCTCTCCCCTCCCTTTCTGCCTGGTTCTAACCCTCTTGCAGGGTTCTCAGCAACCTGGATGAGTATAGATCTTGGCTGTCCCTCTCTCTCTCCCTCTTCCATCCCCCACACTCTATCCCTCATCCTTCCACTTCCCCACTTGTCTTATAACTGCCCTCCCTTGGGTATACAATATCACTTTGAATCTTGTGCTCAGCCTACTACTTCTTGCACTTCAAATATGTTATCCATCCTCTAACCTTTACCCTACTGGATCACCTGCTCTTGGGTTGTTGTAATGTATGTTCTGTCCAAACATGGTTTTATTTACCCTGGCCAGTTGGTCTGGGTTATTTCTGCTCTGTAATAGTACTACACTGTTTTGTTTTAGAAATTGTACTTGTATTGCTATGTGTTTGCTTGTTCACCCAACTCTTGCCCCCCCCCCCAGACACTTCTGGAAATGAGCTGTTTACAGCTCATGTTGTCTTTCCTGGTGAAACAATTTACAAATAAATAAATAAAACTAGACACAAGATTGGCATGGTATGTCAGGGCAGCACAGGAGCTGCCCAGGAATCAACTTGGAGCAGCCGTGTAAGCATGGCTTAAGGGGCAAAGAGTTGGTTTTGAAACAAATGTGTTTAATAATAAAGTATGGGATGTCCTGAAATTCAAAGTTC
This sequence comes from Neoceratodus forsteri, assembly GCA_016271365.2. NCBI lineage: Eukaryota > Metazoa > Chordata > Ceratodontiformes > Ceratodontidae > Neoceratodus > Neoceratodus forsteri. The sequence continues at coordinate 60,236,121 of CM057451.1, forward strand.
CTTGGAATGTTGCAAGATTTTAGTTCTGCTTAGTACAACTGGAATTGTTTTTCAACAAACTGGAAAATCACTTTAAGCAACAACTCTGCTGTTGTATATGCTCCTCCCCCCATCACACCCTCTTGAAAAGTAATGGCTTACTAAATGGAGCCTATTCTGGTGTGGCTGGCCTTCACACTTTATGTTACCCAAATTCTAGAACTCACTGCCTCCAAACACTGTATGTGTTGCTCTCTCAGTCACTTGCTGTTCTTCAGGGCTGTAATGGTTTCATTATGCCTTGCAAGTCCTTGATCCTATCCCTGTTATGGTTTATCTCTACCTGGCACAGTGCACTTTTCCTATTAATAATTTGATAACATTGCTGCTAATTTACGTAGGTCAACTGAACCTTTGGATTAGACATCTGCCTCTCTGATGAGATGTTAAAATAAGGTCTCATCTGCCTGATCTGGTGGTTGTGCAGGAGGATGTTAAAGATCCCATGGCACTTCTGGAAAAAAGTAAGGGAATTTCACCAGTGTCTTGGCCAAAATCCCCCACCCCCCATTCACTAAAACACTACTAACAGCTTAATACGGTTCAGTTTCAGTTGAGTTGCATCTGCATCCACTCTCCCCCAGGAACAAGGATGAAACTTTTTTGTGCAGTTGTATTTTTTTACTTAATAGTGGATCCCATTATGGTCCTGCATGTTACTTGCATTGTTAATGCTGTCATTGCAGGGCTTAAAGTGGGCTGGGTCTTGGTGGGTCTCTGATACAGCAAAACATTTTTGAGAGATCTGAGGTGGTCTCACGGGGTCTCAAAGCAGATCCCGTACTCCATGTTTGTTTCCCTTTACAATGACTTCAGAAAGGCAGTATGACCCTTGGTTCCTTTGTCCCTCAATTTCCTACAGTATCTTCATGTTTTGTGCCTGCCTTTTGATTTATTATTGAAAAATTGGCTAATAAAAAGCAAATTTCATGCTATGAAGGAAAACAAAGAACTTCCACAGTAGATTTCCATTCATCTGTTTGTAATTATGACCTACAGAGATCCAGCAGTTTCTTTTCAGCACACTTTATGCACTGTGTAATTGTAATTTGTGTCCTTAACTGCTACTGTAACTCTCAGAGGTCATATCTAAAAATAGGTATCAGCATGCGTGGTGCATTTTATCTGATAATCAAAAATAAATTAAAAATACAAAAATAAGTAAATAATTACAGCAATAAATAAACTTCTAAATACATAAATAAAACTGCTAGAGAAGTGGTCTGTATTTTATTACATGACACAGAACATGGAATCTGATGGCAGAAGGGGACTGATGGCCCCACAAGTCTACACATATTTCTTACTACAGAATCCTACCCCCTGACCTAGTGCTGTGCTGAGTTATTGGATCCATGACTGGTCATCAGCAAACATTTTGTCAAATAACCAGACAGCGAAACTGGCAGGTCAACCACTTTTCATGGTCAGCTGCTGGTTCCAGAGAAAACAAACTGTTTTGCCCCCAAACCCTGATGCAGGGGTCTGTGTCCCCTGCACCCCCCACTAAGGATTATCAATTCCGAGTCAGACCTGATTTGGGGGGGTGCAAGACCCTTGACAGACAGTGCCAGGTTCAAGCATGGACACTACAGCGACGTGGCACTGTAGTCGCTGTAGTTTTATTCGCTGTGCCAGTGTCACTGTCAGGGGGATATATGTGAGTTATTCACTTGATGCACCCCCTTTCTGCTTCTTCCTCCTTCCTGGTTCCCTCAAGTGGAACTAGGAGAGTCTTGGCCTTGTTACACCCATGTTTGAATCTATTTAGGGCTCTCACACCCAAAACACTCTGATGGCAATCAATGCATCTCTGATCAACAGGACAAAATCAGTGGCAACATAAAATCTGTACTTTGCTTTATGGGATGCAACTAGTGTCAATGCTGTAATTCACACCATCTGGCATATACTCCATATAGTAAAACATAGACTCTAGCCTGCTCGCCAGCACAGCGGTAGGGTCTACACTCATGATGCTGATGTCTGGGGATCAGGAACGGACTCAGAAGTCAGAGGTCCAGCTGGGGAGAGAAGGTTTGAGCATCCTGGTGACTGTTATCCTTCTCTGGTGGGGGGACTGTGTGTCCAGTGTTATGTTTACCTCTACTGGAGGCTGTGGGGTTTGACAAATGACCAGAACCTGACTTGCCGAGAGGTAGAACAGACTTTGTTTGAAGCCATTGCACATTCCACCTCTCTGGGGATACATTTGATACAAAATGCTGCCCCCTCCCTCCATGACACTCCACTTTCCATGTCTGGCCCAATCCCCATGGTCCCTGCTCAGTGACTGAGTGACGTGTCTCTGCCGGTACATTCTGATCCCGTGGACCCACCCTGGGAGGTAAGTCTGGGGATTCCTCTGGTGAGGATGGCTGCTGGAGTCCTGACATCAAGTCCTTGGATCCTTGACTGACTGACAGCCCCATCCAGTAGGGGGTAAGCCTGGCATCAGGATCGCCAATATGGTTAAGCCCTGGGGACAGTCAGAACTCAGAGTGGTGGGGGCTGAGCTTTGGGAGGCATGGCAGTGACAGAAAGTGAAGTAAATAGCAAAAAGAAACATATACAGTACTCTGTACAGTGAAATGCGTACATCATTTGCACAAAAATTGACATCAAATAGTGAAACACATACACTAACTTGTGAAATAAATTTGAAATACCTTCATAATAGACTGAAATACATATATCATGTACAGTACTGAAATACGTACATTTAATAATGAAACAGATCTATATTAAACTTCTCTGTAAAAAAAATTGTTAATGCATCAGTTAAGGTTCAAGTTAATGCCACAAATGTAGGGAAATGTGGTGTTAGGGTTTCCAAATCTAACCCCCCACCCTACCCACAAGCAACAAAAGGAAAAATATTAGGGTTTGAGGTTTATGGAGTCTTGGTGAATCAGTGGTGGGGTCTTCCTTTGTGTTGTCAATTCTAATGTTCACCCCTTCCCCAGCCTATAGTCTCCTGTCTGAAGCACAAGGTACAGCTCCAAGTCAGTGCCTCATACTGATACGCTCTTTAAAGATTGAGAAGTATGTCTCACCACATGTTGCCAATACAATGTGTTGTAGCTTTCTTCACATAGTGCCCTATGGGCCCTCTGTGAAGAAAAGAGAGCACATCTGACCTTGTTTGCTCACAGAACAGGGTGGGTGTTATGGCTAACAACCCCAAGGAAGACCCTACCACTGATTCACCAACATTCCAGAGACCAAAATCCCAATTTTTTTTTCCTTTTGCTGCTTGCAGTAGGGGTGGGGAGTTAGGGTTAGAAACCCTAATGCCACATTTCTCTATCTTTGTGGCATTAACTTGAATCCTAACTGGTTCATTAACAAAGTTTTTTGCAAAGAATTTCCTTTCTTTTTGAGATAGTGGAATCATATTCTCATTCATGCAGATCCCTGAGGGACCTGCATGAAGACATACAGATGTGCAGGTCCCAAAGGAAGAAAGGAATGACTTCCGCCACCTATGAAAGTGCAGAATTCTTGCATGCCCTGCAGTTCCATGCAGCAATGGATGCCATGAATTCATGGGGCTTTCAGCTTGGCTGCAGAAGTACTGGGCTGTATGTTCTCTGTGCATCCATGTAGCTGCAGATACATATGCACAGGGGAATGAGTCCATTTGTTATTCAATTTATGGGGCACTCTGCCACCTACAGGTGCAGACATGCAGAGCCCTATACAAAAGAGAAGAGTTGCCTTCACTATATGTGCAATAAAATTTCATGGCGAGAAACCAATTTAAGTCATACAACCAAAATTTATGATGTGCAATCAAATTTCAAGTCAAGCAAATGTCACGTTATGAAACCATTTTCTGCTGTGAAATGAAAAATTCTGATGTGCAATCAAATTCCAAGCTGAGAAACCAATTTTCTGCTGTGAAACAAAAAGTCTTAGGGCTGGATTTTCAAAACTTAAAGAATGCCACAAGACCCTGTTGCATGAACATATGGTGCATGGGGCTTGTGGCATTCTCTGGCTGGTGATTGGGAGTTTCTATCCCTTGTGCCACATATCGCATGTTAGACCACATTTCTGTGGTCTTGCTTGTGCTACTCCGGGGGACCTTTGTTCAGAGCTTGCACAAGCTGCCATAAAGCATGGAAACTGTTGCAACTGCATTCAGGATTGGAAAATCAGGTGCAGTTGTGGCAAAGGGGTTTGGCTCACCACTTGTCACAAAACTTTCCACAGATGTAGACCTTGCCTATTAAACAACACATGCAAAATTTCAGCCAGTTTTGTCAAATGATGCCAAAGCCATTAAAGTTCAAAAATTTGGAGGCTTAACATTGAACACCCTTCTCAATCCTAACTACAGGAGGCCTACAGTGGCCCTATAATACATACATCCTATAGTAAGGCTGTTATATAATTGTATATGAAAATGCCTATGCTATACTGCATGATAAATGCATGCATTGTATAGTGAAATTAATGCATAAACTACGAGATGAAATGCATATCACATACTGAAAGACATACTGTACATTGTATAGTGAAACACATATTTTACAGTACATGTCTAAAAAGCCTTTATCATAGAGTAATGCTTATAAATGCATTGTATACCAACAGATATACATTATGTGGTGAAATGTATTCATCATATAGTGAAATGCATACATTATGTAATACAGATTATCACTTACACTATAAACTACTATTAGCTTTTCCCCTTGGAATTGCCTGCTACTGTGTTCATTTCCAGTTGTACTCAGTAAAATGCTGGCCTGGTGTGAATATGCTCCTCAAACTGCAAAAGGTAAACAAAGCCACACTATCTTATCTACCTCATTATGTTTTTTCTCATCTTGTTTTAATTGCACAACTGTAAATTTCAGAATATTGAGATGTGACAAAAAACTTGTATAATTAGTTAAAATACAATTTCTTCTTTCATCGGAGTGCAGCCTTTATTTACTGTAAAAACACATGTGTTAGGGATTGTGAAGCTAATACTTAAAATAGCCATAGCATACCGCAGTGATGCCATGCAAACATAAGGGACCGTACACATGTTTCTATTGCACTGTAAACTGAAATTTAGTTCGACTACCATGGAGAATGTTACACCAAGCTTTTCTTCAAAAGCATAGTAATCATAGGGATAATTAAAACTCTTAGAAGACTTAAGACTTTTTTCAGAGAATAGAAATCTTTGGACTCCTAGATTTTTTCAGCTTTTATGAAGCTGGGATGTCCCAAGAAAAACACTATTCAGGTCAACTGCAGGACTTTCAGTGTGAGACAACTGGAGGGTAAGACTAGAAAGGAAATGACTGGACTAAATATTTACACTTCAGCAGTACGTAAGAAATGTATTGCAAACATGACAAAAAGGAAAAGACTACCAGAGCAAATGATTTGTACAGTTCATAGGCAAGGCAAGGCAAACCAAAGATTATTTAGAAAACGTCCTATCCCAGGGGCTCAGAGTGCTGTGTAATCAAAAATAATAACACAACATAGAACAACATTTTTTAAATAAATAACACATACATAATACTATCAATTTAAATTAAAAAAAACTATCTGGGAATGCTAATACAAGCAAATAGGTTTTTAAATGAGGCTTTAAAGGCCTCCACCATGTGGGCTTAGTGAATGCTCACAGGTAAGAAATAGGCAACAAGTAGACATTGGGTGTTTGGCTGAGTACATCTTTTCTGTAACATGCAGTCGGTTGCATGGACCTACATTATACATTTTTGGATTGTTATCTGTTTTCTGATTGGTCTCATATGTACCCTAGTATCAAGAATAGAAGCCTTAATAAATGTGGTGCAAGTAGTTTAGAGCCAAGGACGTATTTGAGAGTTGGTCTGTGAAGCAGATGTCATATATTGTCTAAGATGTACTGTGGTTTTTTCATGTGTAGTAACTGTTGGCAATCCATTTTACAGTGTATCAGATAACGATCTTTATTTCTAACTTCCTTAGCACTGCTTTTTACCTCACACTAATAAAACATCACAGGTTACCTTATTCATCTCTGTAAATTTGTGTTGTGTCTTTACTTTGAATGTACTGAGGAGGAGAAACTTAAAGCTGATGACACTCTAGGTGAAATCACTTAGTTAAAATCATTCCACAACTGAGGCTGCCAATAGGAAAGCTCAGTAAATCTTTGATACTGTAGAGAGTCAAGGTGTGTAATTATAGCTGTGCAGTTATAAACAGCTCTGGATGGATGGCATGGAGAGTAAAAGTGCGGACCAACAACTGAGTAGACTGTAGGTTCAATTCTCCTTTGGGGCAGAAACATCTCATCTAAGGAAATCTGAGGTACTGTATGTTAGTTGCATTAAACTTTCTTTTAAGAAGGTACTGCATTAGCATGGCAATGCTCTAACTGAGATTTACAAATCATTTAACCTTTTTCTAGAAAATCGGAGTGCCAGGTCCATCATAGATTTCAATGATTTATTTATTTGTTTATTTGAACACTGGTCCCAGGGATCTTTATGGCATGCCTCAACCCATAAAGAAGGCAACAAAACAGAAACAACAGATGCAGTAGAAACACAGTACACACAAGCTATAGTAGTAATAGCAGGAATAGATTTTATTTGATATGATATATTTCCCTGGAGGCTCAGGGTGCCATACAATACAATGAGTACATATAAATTCAGTTAAACAATATAGATTAAAATTTGCAAAACATTGGCCCTCATTTTCAGAAGGTTAGCATAACACTAAACATGTTGGAGCTGCGCTAACAAGGAACGGTATGGTCAGACAGAGAGGCGACTATATTCAATGACTCCCAGTGTACAGAACTAAGCCAACAGCATGCATGTACACATACAGTCTATCCATGTAAATGAGGGATCCTCCTGCATACAGAGCTCTATAGTATATACAGAGGTTTTGGAAGTAGTAAACAGTCAAAATCGCAGCACTGTTTAATGCTTCCAAAACATTGCCCTTATCACAATGCTCAGTGGTGCGTATTGCTCCTACCCCTGATCATCATTCATATACCACAAACTCTGTGTTAAAAGTATCCCTGGCATCCAGTGATCTCCCAACTCCCTGACTGCTGTTTAGATGCCCCAAACATTGTTTTATAAGTATCTGCAGTGTCTAATGGCCCCCAATCCTGATCACCATTCACATGTCCCATAACAATAAGTAAACATGATCCCTGGTGCATATTGATCACCCCACACTTTGATCAACATTCAGATGCTCCAAACACTTTATGAACTTTGTGTCTGGTTTCTAGTGACCCCACCACCCCCAGTTAAATGTCTGTGCTCCCCCTTACTGTCCAAACCAGTCAAGTCTATTTAGATCCTCCTCCACTTACCCATGAAGGCAGCACCCTCCCTGTGATGTTACTACAAAAGGCGCACATCTGCTCTCTGTCTCTCAGATGGTGGCCACCCAATGAGGTGAGTGGTGGGGCTGTGCTAATCACCAACAGAGGGAGGGGGCTGCCAGCTGGGATAAGTAAGGGTCTGCAAGGTGAGGGGTGGAGGGACCTGAGTGGGTGGGTGGGACAGTGAGGATGGTTCAGACTTATTAACGAGGCCTGGGTCCAGTAGACACCAGAGATACATTAAATAAAGTATTTTGAAGCATCTGAATGGTGATCAAGGGGTTGGGGACCACTAGGCACCTGGGATCATATTCATATTTTGTTACGGGCAAGGCCAGTGATTTATGGTGGTTAAAGAAATTAAATTCCATTTTCAAGTGCTTAAATTCTAGGAATTGCACTGGTGATTGTAAGTCTAATTTCTGTACTTCACCAGGATTCTACTGTCATTCTTTTAGTATGTGTATAAATAATCAGAATACAAGAAGGCGTAATAAACAGAGCATTAAATGCAGCAAACTAAAAACAGTACAGGAAGCAATTCTAAGAAAAATACAAGTTCTGTACATTTACTTATCTGGTATAAAATGTCAAATTCCATGAAATTCTTTGTTTTTACCAGTGTACAGATAGTCCAAATTCTGGAATTTTACTGGGTTTTCAGGTAAAAACTGAAAACCAGTGGTCTTGGTTATGGGGCAAATAAAAGGTGATTGGGAGTAAGGGGACCACTAGATACCAGGGATCACATTAATGCATTGTTCTGGGTTATATGACTGGAGACTGGGGGACCAATAGACACCAGGGATTTTATTAATATATTGGTATGGGGCATATGAACAGCAATGGTGGGTAGGGCTGGGCAACATATATCATCCACCAGTGAAATTCTGGCACAATTCCAACTTCCCTGCTGTGAAATTTCATAACATTTCACCAAAATTGTAATTTCAATTATTTCCATGTAATTTAAAAAGTATTTGTCTAAAGTGTATGAAATTTGGTATGAGGACTTTACCAAGGGCAATACAGGTGAAGTTTCATATCACTATTTTCTTAGGTGACTGAGATATAAACCTCCAAACTTACAAACATTTTTAAATTACATTTTGCAATTACAGAAACTAAATATATTTGTCAAAATTGCACCAGATTTAGTATGAAGACTTTACCAAGGTGCATACAGAAGTGCACCAAGTATCAAATCTCTATCTTTAAAGATGACTGAGTTATTAGCTTCCAAACCTTTGGAAATTATAAAGTTACATTTCACAATTATGAAACATAAAAAACATAGCAACAATGACAGCAGAAGGACAACGAGGTTCATCTAGTCTGCTCAAGTGTTCCTGAGAACTTTTTGATCACAGGACCTAAACGCCCATTTGATTAATAATTCCATTGCTCTCGTTTCTTTCATGTGTGCCTTAGCTCTAGCCCACCCCAGTTTGAATTATGTCACTGTCTTAGCTTCCACCACCTCACTGGGCAACCTATTCCATGGTTCTACCACCCTTTCTGTAAAATAGTGTTTTCTAACCTCCCTCTTGAAGCTCCCCCTCCTCAACTTCCAGTCTTGACCTCTAGTGCTGGAGTTGGTAATTCTACAGAATAGATCAGATGCTGGCACCTTGTTTATTCATCTTAGGAACTTGTATGTCTCAATCAGGCATCAGTCAGCAATTGGGAGGCAGTATAGTGCAGTGGTTTAAGGCTCTGAGGTACAAATCTGGAGACCTGAGTTTGAATCTCACAGCCCCCACTTGCACACTGTGTGACCCTGAGCAAGTCACTTAACTTCCCTCTGCTCCCAGGTCGTACCTGTAAACAAGCTTTCAGCTTAGTGTGCCACTCCTGGTAAAACAATTGGAAAAAATAAATAAATCATGTCCCTCCTTTCCTCCACTGGGAACATATTTAATGCCTCTAATCGCCCCTCATACAAGAGCCCCTGGAGGCCTTGAATCATTTTGGTCACCCTTCTCTGGATGGCCTCCAGTCTGACCTTATCCTTCTTAAGGTGTGGATTCTGAAACTGGACACAATATTCTAGACGAGGCCTTACCAGGAATCTGTAGACAGGAAGTATTACCTCCCTGCTTCTGCTGTCAAATCCCCTCCATATGCACCCTAACATTCTGCTGGCCTTGTTGTAAGCTGTGTTGCATTAACTTGTCTGTTTAAGGGTATTGCAAATGATGACCCCTAAGTCTCTTTCCTCTAGAGTGGCATTTGACTGGATTTCATTAAGGCTGTAGACTGTCCTCGGATTCCTCTTACCCAGATGCATCACTTTGCATTTATTAGCATTGAACTTCAGCTGCCAGACATTAGACCATCTTTCCAGCCTCTGAAGGTCTCTTCGTAGGTCCCTAACTGGTTCCGCACAGTCCACTCTTTCCCCTAGCTTAGTATCATCCACAAAAAGTGCAAGTTTGCCCTGTATGCCTATTCTGATATCACTGATAAATGCTTTAAACAGGAGTGGCCCCAACACTGATCCCTGTGCCCCCCTCCCACTCGTTACTTCTCCTTCCTCCAACCTGTCCCACTGACTACCACAGTGTGCTTGCTGTCATTGAACCAGCTACCTATCCACCCCTGACTATGTTCGTAGCTATTCCCAGGTCCTCCAGCTTTGTCAGCAGGCAGCTATGAGGCACAGAGTCAAGGGACTTACTGAAGTCAAAATAGAGGAGGTCCACTGGGTGGCTTCTGTCAATTTCTGGTGTCACCCACTCAAAACATGTGATTAGGTTAATTTGGCATGACCTACCTGCCATGAAACAATGCTGCCTGTCATCCATGTTAGCAGTGTCAGTGGCTTAGTAGGTAGCACACTCGCCTCTGAGGCCGGGAGGTCAGAGGGCTGTGGGTTCAGTTCCCACATCTGGCACTTGGGTTAATATCCCAGTACTGACACTGTAGTGCAGCATGAGAGGTGCTGCACTTCTGAGGTGCCATCTTCCGGATGAGACGTTAAACCGAGGTCCCATCTGCCTAAATTGGTGGTAGTTCAGGTGGATGTTAAAGATCCCATGGCACTTATCGAAAAGAGTAGGGGAATTTCCTCAGTGTCCTGGCCTAATTTCCCTCATTCACTAAAAATACCACCAAAAGCTTAATCTGGTTCAAGGTCAGTTGGCATTCATCTGTATCCCCCTCCCCCGCTAGTGCCTGAAAATAGGCAGGATTTGTCTAGTGCACTTACCCGGTCAACAAAAACTAAATAAATAAATCCTGAAGACCATTCTTTTCTAGGTACTCCACCAAATCCTGCTTTATTAAGGTTTCCATAACCTTCCTTACCACCGATGTGAGGCTGACTGGTCGGTAATTGCCAGCCTCCTCACAGCTCTCTCCCTTGTGGAGGTGAACCACATCTGCCTTTTTCCAGTCCTTTGGCACTACCCCCAACTGTAGTGAACTGTTGAACAAATGTGTCAATGGATCTGCCAACTCCCCAGCCAGTTCTTTTAGCACTCTTGGATGAATTCCATCTGGCCCTGGTGATTTGTCATCCCTGATTTTTTCTAGGGCCTTCTTAACCTTGCTGGTTGGATTTCCGGTGTGTTCATTAGAGGGACCCTCTTGCTTCTGCTTTAATAACACTGTCTAGTAATGGACCTGTGTGTTCCTTGATAAACACTAGAGATGCAGCAAAATTAAATTCCACTGGTGAAGTGAACGTGAAGTGGCCTCTTTGCATTGTCACTCTGCTATGCATAGTGGCCAATAGGAAAGGCTCACTTTACCTTGTAATTATTACTTTGCATTGTCATACCGTCTTAACACAAAGTAAGGTGGAGTGGCAACAATATTTGCAGCCCCCCAATGCTGCCACACACACACAGTCACCAGAATTAATGTGGATCCCCAAAATGCTCATGTCTTGTGTCCAGAAAACTCCCCAGTACTGCCAAAGTGAAATGAGAGCATAACAAAACATACAAAGTCTCCCAGAATTAATGGCACACTCAGTCATGTGAGCAGTGGATGTGGTCACATCACACACAGACACCACAATAAATGTGCATACCCAAAATGCTACTGTCATCTGTCCAGAAATTTCCCCAGTGTTGGCTAAGCGAAATGAGAGGGTAACAAAAAATGCAAAGTCTCCCAGAATTAATTGAGCACTCTGTCATACGAGCAGTGGCCACACACAGTCACCAGAATTAATTTGCATCCCCAAAATGCTACTGTCTTGTGTCCAGAAAATTCCCCAGTGTTGACTAAGTGAAATGAGAGCGTAACAAGAAATGCAAAGTCTCCCAGAATTAATTGCACACTCAGTCATGCACGCAGTGGTCACACACAATCACCAGAATTAATTTGCATCCCCAAAATGCTACTGTCTTGTATCCAGAAAACTCCCCAGTGCTGGCGAAGTGAAATAAGAGGATAACAAAAAATGCAAAGTCTCTCAGAATTAATGGTGCACTCCTTCATGCGAGCAGTGGCCATACACAGTCACCAGAATGAATTTGCATCCCCAAAATGCTACTGTCTTGTGTCCAGAAAATTCCCCAGTGCTGATGAAGAGAAATGAGGGGGTAACAAGAAATGCAAAGTCGCCCAGAATTAATGGTGCAGTCTGTCATGCGAGCCGTGGTCACACACAGTCACGAGAATTAATTTGCATCCCCAAAATGCTACTGTCTTTTGTCCAGAAAATTCCTCAGTGCTGGCAAAGTGAAATGAGAGGGTAACAAGAAATGCAAAGTCTCCCAGAATTAATGGCACACTCAGTCATGCGCGCAGTGGTCACACACAGTTCCCAGAATTAATTTGCATCCCCAAAATGCTACTGTCTTGTGTCCAGAAAATTCCCCAGTGATGGTGAAGTGAAATGAGGCAGTATAATGCAGTGTTTTAAGGCTCTGAGCTGCAAATCTGGAGACCTGGGTTTGAATCCAACAACCCCTACTTGCATACTGTGTGACCCTGAGCAAGTCACTTAACTTCCCTGTGCTCCCAGGTTGCACCTGTAAACAAGCTGTCAGCTTAGTGTGCCACTCCTGGTTAAACAATTAGGAAAAAATATGAGAGGGTAGCAAGAAATGCAAAGTCTCATAGAATTAATGGCACACTCAGTCATGCACACAGTGGTCACGCACAGTCACCAGAATTAATTTACATCCCCAAAATGCAACTGTCTTGTGTCCAGAAAATTTCCCAGTGCTGGCGAAGTGAAATGAGAGGGTAACAAGAAATACAAAGTCTCCCAGAATTAATGGTGCACTCCGGCATGTGAGCAGTGGCCACACACAGTCACCAGAATTAATTTGCATCCCCAAAATGCTACTGTCTTGTGTCCAGAAAATTCCCCAGTGCTGAAGAAGTGAAATGAGAGGGTAACAAGAAATGCAAAGTCTCCCAGAATTAATGGTGTACTGCAAATGCACAGACAGATTAAGATTGCACTGCACACTCAAGAGATGCAGAGTCAGACGCAAAGGCACAACAACAGCTAACCAGTTCTCACAAGTCACAAATCCAAATCTGGAAAAGAATACCTTTTGCCAGTTGGGGGGGCTAGTGCATGGCAGTAACAGTCTACTACCAGTAAAGATACCACAAAGCAGTATAAAAAATTCATGCAGGTGCGGTGGATAGCAGGTTCACACTGCTGAAATTACTCAGGCACAATAAAAGTTGCCTGATTTAATGGTATGCATTGCACATACACTCTCACACACACTACAAGTATTGCGTAGCAAATTGAAAACCTTTAGCGATATAACCAAATGTTTTAAACAAACTGAAATTATACACTGCTGCACCATTACAATCAGCAAAAAAATTTTAAGAATTACTGAAAATATTACTGTGTGTACATTAACACAGTTATACAAGAAAAATATAACCAAAACAGAAAGACTGCCTTTTTCTCCCAGTTAATCTTCCTACACCACAGATACACCCCTTCCCCAAAGTACACTTCACAGTACACAGACTGATTGTTCTAAAATAACATTCAAAATCCACACACAAACAATAAACACTCAATGATATGAGCACAGGAGGGTTTCCTATAATCGATGCACTAAATTTTGAGAAAAAAAATGGCTCAAAAAGGCTTTTTTAACAGCTTTTAGAGGATTTGAATCGCAGAGCACTGAAAGGAAACTGTCTCCATCTTCCACTACACACACACTACACAGAACTGAGGCTGTACAGAACAATCTAGAGCCCATGTGACCTGCAATCCCATGAAGCACTGCAAATTCACCTTGGAGCTCAATAACAAGGTGAAGTGATGTGAAGTACATTGATTTCAATGTACTTCACCTTAAAATTGGTGGAGAAAGCCAGCCTGGTGGTGTTGAGGGTTGAGGCGCTGGACGCCCACACTTCACACCACACCAGTGACCCGGGTTCGGGAGTGAACTCAGGCCGCTGGGGGTTGGCTGGGAGGAGGAGGCTCAAGCATCCGAAGACAGCTCGCCTTTTCCGGGGGGAGGGTGGGTACTTACACCAGCAAGCGGTGACCCCTGGCGGAGGCTGGGGGGCACTACAGCTGCTGGAGTCACTGGGGCGCAATTAGTCGGGGGCTCAGGCCATGGACCAGCCAGCTTCAGGGATGGGAACTTGGGGGTGGGACTTTGGGAGTGTTGCCACCTTCGCCTGGGGCACGCAAGTTCACCTACAAAAATCAGAAATAGCCACTTCGGAGTCGGGTAGATAGAGAACTGAGCCGAGTCCCAATTTGCCAACACCTGCCCAGCCGAATTAGGGTCCTGATGAGACTTGAAGGTTCGGGGGTGCCCCTACCCTGACCCCGTGTGGGGGGGTAAACTGCAGCATGATGGAGGATCCTGACCGGTGAGGTAGGACGGGGGTAGGGACAGGCTCAATTGGCTCTCCTGAAGAGGCGACTCCGGAGGGGAAGGGGGAGAATAAAATATCTGGGAAAAAAAATTAAAAATTGGTGGAGAAGTGGTTTGGGGAAGGCGTAATAATGCAAAGTCATTGGTTTCAATGGACTTTACCTTCCCCATTATGATGCAAATTACTCCACTTCGCGTTGCAGACACTTCGCGGATTTCACGTTACTCCGCAAATCACTCTGCGGAGCAAATTTTGGCCACTTCGCCCACCTCTAGTAAACACAGAGCAGAGAAAGTTATTTAGAACAGTGGACTTCTGCCTGTCCTACTCTATGATTTCATCTCCATCTTTAAGTCTGACTATTCCTGCCATCTTCCTTCATTTTTCTTGTACATATCTAAAAAAGTGTTTATTCCCTTCCTTAACTCCCTCTGCCAGCTTAAGCTCTGTTGTGGCCTTGGCTGCTTTAACTGTGCTCTTTGCCTCCTTATTCTTTTGGTTGTACGCTTCCCATTCACTGACACTCAAGGTTCTTTTATAGTTTCTGTATGCCTCCCTTTTGGCCCTAATTGCTGTCTTGACTTGGTTGGTGAACCACATAGGGTTTTTATGTCTGTTCTTTTTAGACACTGTTCTAATGCACATCTTCGTAGCCTGCAATATGGTCTGTTTTATTTACTCCCAAATGTCTTCTACCTCCATATGCTCCTATACTTATGCCAGGTTGTCCCTGACTATATCTCTCATTCTGCCGAGGTTAGCCCCTCTAAAGTTTTAAACCTCTACCTTTGATTGAGATTTTATTGCTCCAAAGATCATTTCCAACCACACAGTGTTGTGATCGCTGTTGGCCAGTGGTTCCCTAACCCCGGTGACACTTACTACCTCTGAATTTGTGAGGACCACATCCAGAATGTTGTCCATTCTAGTTTGAGTATTAATCAACTGTATAAGCAGGCAATCTTGTAGGGCATCTACCATCTTTTGACTCCTGGAGGAACCAACCACTGGGATGTCCCACTCGACATCTGGCATGTTTAGATCTCCCACAACTGTTTCCCCTTTTTGAGTTGCACCTCTGATTTCCCCTAGAAGCTCCTTGTCCTTGCCCTCTACTTGCCCTGGTGGTCGGTATACTACCCCTAGTAGATTTTTTTTTCCTGATTCTGAGTTAAGTTGCACCCATAGGGATTCCACACCATCCTTTATTGTCAAGGTCTACTAAGATGACTTTGATCACTTCCCTCACATAAAGTGCTACCCCTACCCACACCCTCCCTTCTGTGCTGCCTGAATAGTATGAAGCCTGGGAACGATAGGACCCAGTCATTTTTCTCCAATGCCCACGTCTCCGTAATGGCCACCAGATCTAATACGGACTCTGCCATTAATGCCTGTAGATCACTTAATATGTTACCCAGGCTTCTGGTGTTGATGCATACCCCTTTCCATAGCCCAGATTCTCTTTTTTTCCTCTGTTTTTGCTTTCTTCTTTTGGGATGTTGTTGCCCGGCCCTTTGTTTGACCCCTTGAGTTTTTCTTCTGGTTCCTGTTTGGTCCCTTCCATCATGGGTTAGAATTTCCTGCTTTGGGAGGAATGACTGCTACGTTCTTATCAAGAGTGCAAACTCTGATAGTTTCCCTAACATTAGACTCCCCTCAATCTAGTTTAAATGGTCAAGATGAACATCACGTTTCAGCCCCAGTGTGCTCACTCCTTCCTTAGTGAGATGAGGTCCATCAACTTTGAAAAGCCTCTTCTCCCAGAAGTTCCCCAAAGAGTCTATGACTTGATATCCTTTCTGCTGACTCCATTCATGTAACCAAGTGTTGAATTCCTCGATTTCATTGTTCCTGATCCTGGCCTTGCTATCCCCTTTGTCCCAAACTAGGAGAATCTCTGAGAATGTCAGGGATGTTGTCTAAGCCTCCAACTTCTCCCCCAGATTCCTGAGGTTTTTCTTAGTTTCATCCAACATTTTTTGTGATAGGTCATTTGTTCCAAGGTGAATCACTACATTGATTCCTTTCTCCGACTTGTCCACTGTCCTACCAGTGCGTTCAATGTCACACTGAATTGAAGATCCCAGGAGTCATTTAACCGTTACTTTGTGATGTGTACCTTCCCTTAGGTGGGACTCAACTTTTCTGATCATTGAGTCTCCCAGCACAAGTACTTGCTTGCTTCTGGATTTTCCCTGATCTTCCTTGCTCCCTTCAGCTGTGGCTTCCATGTTCCATCCACCTTGTCCATCCTTGCTGCCTCTGGCTGCCTTTTCTTTGCTCTGTCTGGTTGCCCTGACCTGTTCTGTATCCTTTCCTGCTGTGCCCTGATCCTGCATCTTCTCCAGGGTTGTAAAATGGCTTGCAGTCAGAATGATGTTTGTTCATGCTTTGTCCATCCTCGTAACATTCCCCCCCTTGACCCACCACCTTCCACCTTCCTGGGACAGTAGGTCTCTGGGGGAGAGGATGTGGGGGGTTTGTATTCCAGTACATCTCTTGTCGCAGGTAGTCTATCTGTCTCCACGTTGCATACAGCTGTAATCTCAGGCCTCCCAGTCTTCTGCCTGTAGTACACTGACCCATCCTTTCAAGCACTCCTTGGAAGACAAGTGCCCCACAGCCATGGCAACTGACCACATTTATCCTAAAACCAAAGAGGAAAGAAAGAATAGCAATAATTTATTTTTTTATGTGAACTGCAGAATTTTAAGCCCTTATACCTTTAAAACTAGAGAACAGAATATCACCAATTTTGTTAGGTTCATTGACTCTAGAAGGAACATGTGTGGACACTAGACAAAATGGACACTTAGACCTAAAGCTCTTCAGCCAGCTCAACATATTTGATGAAATGTGCTCAGGGAATCTGCTCTCAATAACAGAAACCCTACCTCCTCAATGACAGCTGGTTATGAGCATTCATCCAGTACCTCGTTTGGACTGATCATCCATCGGGAACTGGAAATATTGTCTTTTACAAAATTACCTTAGAATGCAACCATTCTGGTGCTAAAATAAGGGCCATACTGGGGACTCATACAGCTTCTGAAAATGCTGGCCTTCAGGAAATAAGAAAACATGCTTCACATCCTTATTCAGGACATTCCACATATTAGAATGGATGTAAAAGACCTGGGGGACTGTATGGAGACATTAGAAATTTGGATGGTTGACCAGGTTTTGTGGACCGCTGCAATGGACACCAAATTATCTATTCAACAAGACAGGATACAGTACCTTGAGCAGGAGGTGCAAATGATTTGGGCAACATAGAAACACAGAATATAGAAACATATAATTTGATGGCAGACAATGACTGCTTGGCCACCTAGTCTGCCCATTTCCCTACCTAATGGATAAGCTGCAAATCCTAGTTAACCAACAGCCTACTCCCTCCTCTTCAAGTCACAAGTGGGGTACCTCAGGGATCAGTCCTGGGGCCAGTCCTCTTCAATATCCCGTCAGGGAGTTGAGGAGGGTTGGACGAAGGCTGGAGAGGCGTTGGCGGAAGTCCGGTCCGGATGATGACAAACTTAGTTTGATGGACCATTATATGGCCTATCAATCAGCAATCTCTCGTAAGAAGGCAGAATTCCTGTCCAGAGAGATAGCGGCTGCACAGAACAGACCAGCTCAGCTCTTTTGGACTGTGGACAGACTGTGCAATCCAGTCTGTCTTCAGCCCAGAAGAGCTTTTTCTCCAGAACGGTGTGAGGAGTTTGCTCTCTTCTTTGCAGATAAGGTTACCAAAATCAGATCGGACATCCGTTCTTCCCTCTCCAATGGGAGCGGTGATGGTCAGCAGGAGATGTCGAACACTCAGTTTGTATGGTCTGACTTCAGCCTCCCCACAATCGATGATATTGTGATGATCATCCGAGCGTTGCAACCGACCAACTGTGATTTGGACCCTGGCCCCACACGCCTTTTAGTGGATTGTGTGGATAAAATCGTCCTAGTCCTGGCTTTGATAGTCTGGAAGTCTTTGGAAAGAGGGATCTTTCCAGATCCCCTTAAAGAGGCTATAGTTAAGCCTCTATTAAAGAAGTCCTCCTTAGACCCAGATTGTCTAGCAAATTACAGATCAGTCTCTAACTTACCCTTTGTGGGTAAAGTTATTGAGAAGGTGATTGCAGTGCAGTTGGATGGTCATCTGACCAACAACAATATCTACGACTCTCTCCAGTCCGGATTTAGGAAAAGGCATAGTACCGAGACAGCACTTGTTCGGGTACTAAATGACCTCCTAATAGCGAGAGATCGTAAGACCTGTTCTATCTTGGTACTTCTCGATATCTCTGCAGCATTCGACACTGTTGACCATGGTGTGCTGTTAGATCATTTGCGGTCCATCTGTGGATTATCTGATACGGTCCTCAGGTGGTTTCGCTCCTACCGCTAGAGTAGGACTCAGAGGGTGGTGTTGGGAATTTTTTCCTCTGCATCAGTCTCCCTATCCTGTGGGGTATTGCAGGGTTCTATTCTAGCGCCTAAGTTGTTTGCGGTGTATATGCTGCCATTGGGAGCGATTATTAGATGATACGGTTTGGGTTTTCATTGCTATGCAGATGATACCCAGCTGTATATGTCTTTTGTGCCCGGCCAGGATGCTGCCTTGTCGGTATTTAATAACTGCCTTGCCAAGATCCAAGACTGGATGAATGGGAGTTGGCTGAGGTTAAACCCGGAGAAAACTGAGGTGTTGGTCGTGGACAAGGGTCGCTGTAGGCAGGTCTGCGGATGGATCGCCTCAGGCTTATGGCTTGGGGCGTTCGCTTGACGACCTCAGATCAGGTGCGGAATCTTGGCGAATAATTGATGACTGCTTGACACTTAAATCTCAGGTGTCAGCGGTGGTCAAAACTTCCTTTTTCCATCTGAGGAACATCGCCAGGGTGAAGCACCTGGTTCCTCCAGAGGATCTTCCAACGTTGATCCACGCTTTCGTTAACTCCCGCCTTGACTATTGCAACTCCCTGTACCTAGGGCTATCGGGGGTTGAACTTCGCTGTCTGCAGCTAGTGCAGAATGCAGCGGCCAGGTTGTTGACTGGATCTTCCAGATCCAGCCATATAATGCCTGTGCTCCACGGACTGCACTGGCTGCCAGTGTTTTGGTGAATCACCTTCAAGGTCGGTTTGCTGACCTATAAAGCCCTACATGATCAGGGACCTACTTACCTGAAGGAGCTCCTGTGTACCTACTGTCCATCCCGGCCCCTCTGATCCACTGAAGAGGGATTGCTAGAGATTCCCAGGGTTCGTTTGAAAACTTCAGGGGCTAGGTCATTTAGTTTTATGGCTCTGACCCTGTGGAATTCCCTACCTCGTCAGGTGCGAAATTGCCCCACTGTCCTAAGCTTTAAAGGAGCTTTGAAGACACACCTTTTTAGTATAGCTTTTAATGATTTATGTTAGTTTTAAACTTGGTTTATTTATTGTTTTATGAAATTGTACAGGCGCTTTGGTTTTGAGAAAAGCGCCTTTTAAAAATAAAGAATGATTGATTGATTGATGAATATCTTCATCAGTGACATTGCAGATGGACTGGAGGGTAAGGTTTGTCTGTCTGCAGATGACACCAAGATCTGCAACAGAGTAAATGATCCAGATGGGGTGGGCAGAATGAGAAGAGATTTGGATAAACTGGCAAAATGGTCAGAAGAGTGGCAACTAGGGTTTAACGCAAAGAAGTGCAAGATTATGCACATAGGGAAGAGAAACCCTAAAGCCACCTATAGGCTGGAAGGGGAGTTGCTGGCAGTCACAAGGGAAGAAAGAGACTTGGATATCATCATCACAGATGACCTGAAATAATCTAAGCAAACCACTAAAGCAGTAGGTAAGGCTAGGGGGATGTTGGGGTATATTAGTAGGGGTATCACAAGTCGTAAGAGGGAGGTAATACTCCCTCTTTACAAGACACTGGTTAGGCCACATCTGGATTACTGTGTGCAGTACTGGAGGCCACACCTTCACAAGGACATTAACCAAACTAAGGCAGTCCAGAGAAGGTCAACCAAAATGATGCAGGGACTACATCAGAAGACATATGAGGACAGATTAACGGAGCTGAATATGTATACCCTAGAGCAAAGGAGGGAGAGAGGTGATATGATAGAAACTTTCAAACACCTTAAGGGCATTAAAAAGGTGAAAGAGTCTAACATGTTTCAGTATAAGAAAAATAGCAGGACAAGAGGACACAGCATGAGATTAGAGGGAGGCCAATTAAGGGGTAATGTGAGGAAGTTCATTTTCACAGAAAGGGTGGTGGATGCATGGAACAGCCTACCTCAGGAAGTGGTGGATATGAATACAGTGCAGGACTTCAAACAGGCATGGGATAGGTGTAACCCCTAGGTGGTGCTATCCCAAGGGCTACACTACCCCTGCCTGCACGGCTAGTAGCAGGTTAAGGGGCCTGAGTTCTGAAACGGGTGCCTCCACCCGGAGGTCAGGGTTGGTAGTGGTCAAACTAACCTGGGTACAGCCCTCCGGGACACTGTAACCCCCCTCTTTCCCTTCTAGTGGCCTGAGCAATATATGATAATCACTTTCACAGTACCCCATGTACACCAAACCAATACCCACACTGTTTGCACTTACCACCAGGGCTGGTTCCTCTGGCTCGACCCTGGGGACCCCCTGTAAAACAAGGTTTTGCACAGTAAATAGCAATAGTACAGTACTCTTGGCACAAACTGGAACCACAGTCAGGTTAAATGCAGCAAAAAGCTCAGATCTGATTTATTCAGGGGACTTGAACAAGGAAGGGGCGTAATCAGGTTAATTGGCTTAAAGGCTATATTAATCAAACAGTTATGCATGCACTTTAAGTCCCCACACAGTCACATACTCTGGGTAGCCAGGTAGGAAAATGGTGGGCTAGCCAGGAACACTGCAACTGGTTGGGGCCCTGTGATAGAAGAAAAGCAACATGCACAACACCCACTACTTGTAATCTGGAGCCAGAGGGCTCAGTTCATGAAAGAAAAAGCAACAAGACAATCAAATGACAACACTTTAGATTTAGCTGTTGTTGCAGGGAGCTACCCTGATGTTTACTCACGATACCCAATACTGGACACAGGGAGGACGAAATTGAGACTGCAGGTTGTTGAGCTGGAGTGCCCCGAGAAGCAGGGTCTACATGAATCACTGAGGCGTCATTCCTGTTCAAGTGTTGAGCAGGGGGCTGATCCCCAGGCAGGTCTCTCGTCGATGGCTTTATCTGTGCAGTGGGTAGTCAGGCTGGGCCACTGTGGCAAGGCCCAGCCACAATGGAGATGATTTTGGATTCAGTCCCTGGGGCTGGATACAGCTTCCAGCAAGCAGAATACAGTTCAACCCACAGTGGGGAACCAAATCGAGACCCACTAGCAACACACAGCACAATTACACATGAGGAAATTCTAATGCAGCTTCCAGCAAGCAGAACACAATTCAAACCACAGTGGGGAATCAGTTGTAACCTCCAGGTGGAGCTGTCCCAAGGTCTACTACCCCTGCCTGCTTGACTACTGACAGGTTGAGAGGCCTAGGTTCTATGGCAGGTGCCTCCACCCAGAGGTCAGGGTTTGTAGTGGTTAGACTAGCTTGGTCACAGCCCTCTGGGACACTGAGACCCCCTTTTATTCCCTCTAGTGGCTCACATAGTACACAGGAGTTACAGCCCCAATACCCCATGTATACACACTGTTCACTCTTAAAGTACCACTTACCCTCGAGACTGATTCTGCAGCACATCTCTGAGGACCCCCTGTAAAATAAGGTTAAACAACATACACAGCAAAATACAATATTGTTTCCATAAGTACCAACACCACAGACAGTATATAGTATAACAACAACAAATCTGATTTATTTAGGGGACAGTAACATTGGGAGGGGCAATCAGGTTAATTGGCAGAATTAAATCACAGTACTGTGCACACATACAGGGTCTGAAAAGTCACACTCTGGGTACCCAGGTTGGGGGGGCTAGCTAAGTCCGTTGCTCGGGGTTGGCTGGCAGGTGCAGATGGACGGGGCCCTGTAGAACAAAATATATGCACAACACCCAATTGTAATCCAGAGCCGGATGGCTCAGTCCATGAAGAAGTGAAAACAATAATTAGATGGCACACTTGTAATTGAAAACAGGCTGCAGGGGAAAACCCTGATTTGTACTCACAATACCCACGCTGAGAACCAGATGGTGGATGTTCTTCTGGGTTGCCAGAACAACAGGGCATGGAGACAAGGTCCTTGTGACTGGACCCCACTGCAGTAGATAGCAAACGGATTTAGTCCGAGACAAGCTGGGGTTTGCTTCCAGCTTCAACACACAGCACGCAGCACAGGGGATTGGAAATAGCGATTCCCCACAAGCACCACGCACATTCATATGTAAAAGGAAAGTACTATACCAGGCAGGCTGCTCCTAGATCCCAATCGCAATTACTGCAAAATACTCGGGAGCACACACAGTAGCTTCAGTTCCTGACAGACCGAGCGCGATTCAGCAATTTCTCCAGTCTTCTACAGGGTGAGCCTAGTTTCCACTCTTAAGATTTCCTTCTTTCTCCTCACAAATCGGATTCAGTACGAACTGACACTTACAACAGCTGCAGGCCGAACCTCAGGGCCTCACATGTGCTTCCCGCGCAAAACTATACACCGCAGAAGCACAGAGCTCCTTCTCTCTTCACTGTCACAACTGATCTAATCTTTCCAGTCACAGAGCAGGGCATTTCCTTTAGCTCCACACCATTCTGTTGGCTGGTTTGGCTGTCACTCACAATAAGACTCCCTCTGTTGGTGGAAAAAGGCGCCAAGGTTAAAACTACATTTCCCAGAGTCACTGCCCATACAATTCACTTGTGGCTGGCTCAAAATTGAGAGTCCAAGTTCCAATTTGTCCACAGACTCCATTCTGGGGTCTCCCTATCATCCTGATTGGTCCAAGTCAGCTATTCAGGACCAAAATGAAAGAGTTACACTGAAACAGTTCGTGCTGAAATGAAGACAGGTTAGACAAACTACATTTTCTCAGTCACTCTAAATGATTTCTGGCAAACAATTATATCTTTCAACAAGGCTCCCTCTGCACCTGTAGCAACGGCAGAAATGGAGCGAATTGACAGCAGCCCGGGTGGGATTTGGGTATTAGAACACACAGTCCCCCCATACAAACTAATTAAGTCTGCAAGCAGACAGCTCTTAAAGAGACAGTACTTGGAGGATCAAATAGCACTCTCTTGGAACCACATTTAAACAGCTCAGATGCTGAACACCACCCAGACTTGGAGTATTTAGGCAAGCTCCTGCAAGACTTTTGGGAACCCCCATTTGCAGGTGGGTTACACAAATCATGACCCACTATAAGCACACAATACAGTTACATGTAAAGAAACTCCACTGTGCCAGGCAAAAGGCTCTCCGGTCACAATTACAGAGTCTCTGCACAATCCGGGAATTTAGAGATGGCTGGAAGTCCAGACAGGCCAATCTCATTCAAC
The DNA here is from genome assembly GCA_016271365.2 of Neoceratodus forsteri. NCBI lineage: Eukaryota > Metazoa > Chordata > Ceratodontiformes > Ceratodontidae > Neoceratodus > Neoceratodus forsteri. The sequence goes on from CM057451.1 coordinate 60,259,856, forward strand.
AAATCTTCGATCTTCTTCAAATAGGAGCCTGGTCACAATTCAGTGGCTCACTTCACTCTCCAAGCTTGGTTTCAGTCCAAAAAAAGGCACACGTTCCCTCTCCAGGACAGCAGGCAGGCATGCAGACCAAAACTCAGGCCTTTCCACAGTTCTCCCATGCGAATCTACGCCGTGGCTGCTGCTTGAATCATTCAAGCTGTTATCTCTTCACTTCCCAACTCAGAACTGAGACAAACTGCAAGCAGCTTGGGAATTTCCCCAAGATCCAAAAGGTTTGGTTGGCTGATCTGTCTGTCAGTCACAACAAGGGCTCCCCCTCCAGGTTATTTTAGGTGCCAAAATGCAAAAACTACAATTCCTACAAGTTTTGACCCCACCAAGCCCCTGTAGGCAGGCTCCATTTTAGAGTCCCAACAGTACTGATTGGCCCATTCTGACAGTCTTGGGCCAAGTTGGTGGAGATAAACAGAACAGTCCTTGCTGCAAAGATGGCAGGTTTGAACAAACTGCAATATTATTACTACTCTAACAAATGATCAGCAAACAAGTACATCTTCTAACAGAGCTCCCTCTCAGATTAATTATGACTGCAATCCAGGCAGCTCTTAAAGAGACAGTACACAGAGGCTATACAGGCACTCACTGGCAATACATTTAGTCTGCTAAAATGCAGAACACCAACCTGGCAGTGAGAATTTAGGCAAGCTCAAGAAGACTTTTTGGGAACCCCCATTTGTAGGGGGGTTACATAGGCATAAGGGAGCAATACAGATGAGTATGAATAGATAGGCCATTGACAGAGCAAAGACTGATGGCACATTCATAAGGTAGAAAAAGAAATGGGCAGACTGGATGGGCCTTGAGGTCCTTATCTGTCGTCAACTTCTATGTTTCTATTTTTCTATGTTTCTATGTTTCTCCTACCCCTTACTAGAATTGTCTTATGTTTGTCCCATGCATTCTTGAATTCCCCCACTATTTTTGACTCCACAACCTCCTCAGAAAGACTGTTACATGCATCCACAACCCCTCTCCGTGAAAAAATACTTCCTCACATTACCTCTGAACCATCCCCCTTCTATCTTCAAATTGTGCCCCCTTGTTCTTACATATCTCTTTTTCTGACAGATGCTACCCTCTTGGACTTTGTTGATTCCTTTAAGGTACTTGAAAGTTTCTATCATGTCCCCCCTCTCCCTCCTTTCCTTGAGGGTATACATATTAAGCTCCTTTAGCCTCTCTTTGTATGTCGTCTGGTGCAGATACTGCACCATTTTGGGTTGCCCTCCTCTGAACAGCCTCTACCCTGTCTATGTCTTTGCAGAGATGAGGTCTCCAGAACTGCACACAGTATTCCAGATGGGGTCTCACCAACTGTCTGTACAGAGGGTTAACAACTTCTTGTTTTCTACTGGTGGTGCCTCTCCCTATGCATCCCAATATTCCCCAGCTCTCCTTCCTGGCTTCTCACATTGCTTTCCCACCTTTAGATCATCTGATATAACTACCCCCAGGTCCCTTTCCATTTTCGTTGTCAGTATCTCACCCCCCATTGTGTATTCTTCACAAGGGTTTTTGTTTCCCAGGTGCATTACTTTGCACTTCTTTGCATTGAATCTAAGCTGCCATACATTTGACCATTCCTCCAACCTTGCAAAGTCCCTTCTCATCCTTTCTACCCCACCCTGTGTATCAACCCTGTTGCAGATCTTTATGTCATCTGCAGAGATATACTTTTCCTTCCAGTCCCTCTGCAATGTCATTTATAAAGACATTAAAAAGAACCAGACCCAGTACTGAACCCTGCAGTTCCCCACTAGTAACCCCTCCTTTCTTCACTGTAGACTCCGATTACTATTACCCTCTGTGTACTTTTGTCCAGCCAGCGTTTTACCCAGACTACCACCCTGGGACCCACTCCCAGGCTGGCTAATTTATTTATTAATCTTTTGTGCTGGACTGTGTCAAATGACTTGCTAAAGTCTAGGTAGGCCATATCCACAGCCACTCCCTGGTCTACTACTTTGGTCACCCAGTCAAAGAAATTGATTAGATTAGTCTGACATGACCTTCCCGCTGAGAACCCATGCTGCCTTGGGTCCTGTGCCCCAATGGCCTCTAGGTACTTGACAATTCTTTCCTTCAGAAGTGATTCCATCAATTTCCCTACCACTGAGGTCAAACTGACAGGTCTGTAGTTTCCTGCCTCCGTCTTGCTACCACTTTTGTGAAGGGGAATTACATCTGCCCTCCTCCAGTCTTCAGGTACTACAGCATCCTCCCATGATTTGTTAAAAATAGTAGTTAGTGATGTTACTAGTTCTCCCCTTAGTTCTTTTAGAATTCTGGGGTGAATCACATCAGGTCCCATTGCTTTGTCCACCTTCAGTTTTAGGAGTTCTTTCAGAACCCATTGTTCTATGAAAGGGCTGATATCAACCCCCCTATCCAGAGTACTTCTATTGACTGGATTAGGTACCTCCTCCTCCTCTTCCTTTGTGAATACTGAGCAAAAGTATTCATTCAATATCCCTGATTTTTCACTGTCCCTCTCTGCCCATCCACCCTCCACTTTATTCAGCCTCAGTATTACTCCTTTTGGCTTTCTTTGCTCCCTAATGTACCTGTAAAAGGTTTTATCTCCCTTCTTAACCAAGTTGGCTATCTTTTCCTCGGTTTGGGACTTTGCTATTCTGACTGCCTTCCCTGCTTTAGTCTGCTTTAACTAGTACAGTTCTCTGTCCTGCTCCTTCTGTGTTTCCTTATACTTCCTGAATGCTATCTTTTTCTCCCTAACCTTCCCCGCCATCTCTTTTGAGAACCATAGTGTTTTTTTCTTTTCTTTTGATTTATTTGCTTCACACAAAGGCTTGTTGTATCTGTGATGGCAGTTTTGATGTTTCCCCATTGTTGCTCCACCCCTCCTTCTTGCCTGTTTGCTAGTGCTTTTCTGAGGCACTCTCCCATTTTGACAAAATCAGCCTTCCTAAAGTCCAGTACCTTCACTTTTGTATGGCTTGACTCTACAGCTGAGTTTATCATGAACCACACTGTTTGGTGGTCACTTGTTCCTAGATGGCTACCCACTTCTAGATCTGAGATCCTGTCTCCGACCCCATGTAGGAGTACCAGGTCTAAGATTGCTCCCTCACGAGTGGGTTCTAACACTAGCTGTCTGAGGCATGCCCCCTGTAGGGCATCAAGAATGGCCCTGCTCTTGGATGTGGCTACAGCAAAGCAGCTCCAGTTAACATCTGGCATATTCAGGTCCCCCATCAGCAATATATCCCCTTTCTCTGCCATCCTAAGGATGCCTTCTATCATTTCCTTGTCCATTTCCTCCCCCTGATATGGGGGGTCTGTATACAACCCCTGTGCAGATTGTGGTGCCATTTCCAGTCTCCAAGCTTACCCAAAGTGCCTCTTCTCCTCCCTGTTTACCCTTTAGTTCCTTTGCTTTGATCCCTTCCCTTACATAGAGAGCTACTCTTCCTCCTCTTCTACCCTCCCTGTCCCTCCTATAGATTGTGTACCCTGGTATGTTGATATCCCAGTCATGGTTCTCTGTGTACCATGTTTCTGTGACTGCCACAATATACAGGCATCCCTCTTCCATCAAGGCCACCAGTTCATGGAGCTTGTTACCTAGACTATGGGCATTAGTACTCATTACCCTACATTTTTTTTGATGGCCTTACCCCTTTTTGCCCCATCCCTGTCCTTACTGCCATTGTCTTTTTCTCAGTTTACCCCTGCCATTCTCTCTATCGACTTCTCTATCTTGGTGTTTACCTCACTAACTACTAGAGATGCAGTGAATTTAAATTTCTCCGGCGAAGTGCCCACGAAGTGGGCTCTTTGCATTGTCACTCCACTATGCGGAGTCGCCAATGCAACAGGCTCACTTTGCCTTGTAATTATTACTTCGCATTGTCATTCCGCCTTAACGTGAAGTAAGGCGAAGTGACAATAATATTGACAGTCCTTCACACACACAGTCACCAGAATTAATGTGCATCCCCAAAATGCTCATATCTTGTGTTCATAAAACTCCCCAGTGCTGATGGTGATGAAGTGAAATGAGATCACAAGAAATGCAAAGTCTCCCAGAATTAATGGTGCACTCTGTCATGTGTGCAGTGGTCACACACAGTCACTGAAATTAATGTGCAGCCCCAAAATGCTACTGTCTTGTGTCCAGAAAACCCCCCAGTACTGACAAAGTTAAATGAGAGCATAACAAGAAATGCAAAGTCTCCCATAATTAATGGTGTACTGCAAATACACAGACAGATTAAGATTGTGCTGTGCACTCAAGAGATGCAGACACAAAGGCACAACACCACCTAACCAGTGCTCACAAGTCACAAATCCAAATCTGGAAAAGAATACCTTTTGCCAGTTGGGGGGGGGGGTAGTGCACGGCAGAAACAGTCCACTACCAGTAAAGATACCACAAAGCAGTATAAAAATTCATGCAGGTGCAGTGGATAGCAGATTTACACTGCTGCAGTTACTCTGTGGCACAAAGAAAGGTGTCTGATTCTGCATCGCACACAGACTCAGACACACTACAAGTAATGCGTAGCAAATTGAAAACCTTTAGTAATATAACCAAATGTTTTAAACAAACTGAAATTCTACACCGCTGCACCACAACAATCTGCACCACAACAATCAGCAAAAAATGTCAAGAATTACTGAAATTACTGTGTACATTAACAGTTATACAAGAAAAATATAACCAAAACAGAAAGACTGCCTTTTTCTCCCAGTTAATCTACTACACCACAGATACGCCCCTCCCCAAAGCACACTTCACAGTACACAGACTGACTGTTCTAAATTAACATTCAAAATCCACACACAAACAGTAAACACTCAATGATATGAGCACTGGAGGGTTTCCTACAATCAATGGACTAAATTGTGAGCAAAAAAAATAACTTAAACAGGCTTTTTTAATAGCTTTTAGAGGATTTGAATCGCAGAGCTCTGAGAGGAAACTGTCTCCGTCTTCCACTATACACACGCTCTACACAGAACTGAGGCTGTGCAGAACAATCTAGTGCCCATGTGACCTGCAATCCCATGAAGCACTGCAAAATTTGAATTCACCTTTGGAGCTCAAAAACAAGGTGAAGTGACGCGAAGTACATTGATTTCAACATACTTCACCTTAAAAATGGTGGAGAAGTGGTTTGGGAAGGTGGAATAACACAAAGTCATTGTTCTCAATGTACTTCGCGTTCCCCATTATAACGCAAAGTACTCCACTTTGTGTTGCGGAATACTTCGCGGATTTTGCGTTACTCCGCGAATCACTTCGTGGAGCGAATTTCAGCCACTTCACTCACCATTACTAACTACCCTGATTTTTTTTGGGAGGGGCTAGGATTTCCCTTGTTCTTTTCAGTGCCTCCCCCTTGGCTAGTTTAAATACTTGCCAATGAAGCATTTAAACCTAACACCTAGGAGCCTGGTTCCCCTCCTGGACAGATGCAGACCATCATGCCAGTATAGGCCTGCATCCCTCCAGGTTGACCCCCAGTCCCCAGTGAAGCCAAAACCCTGAGCTTTGCAACAGTTTTTCAACCACTGATTGAATCCCATGGTGTGGAGCACCCTAGCCTCACCCATACCATAGACAGGCAGCACCTCTGAGAAGGTTACCGTGTGTGCTACTTATCTAAGGCCCCTCCCCAACTCCACAAACTCCTCCTGCACTACTCTGATCCATTCCCCAGTCAGATCATTTGTTCCTAGGAGGATAATGACATCCAGCTCCCTTCCCTGTGCAGCTGCTCCCACGATCCTGAGGATTTGCTCCCTGTCCCTCTAAGCCATGGCACCAGGCAGGCACCTTACTTCCCTCTCCCCTCCCTCCCCAAGTTCTACCACCCTAACAAGGGAGTCCCCCACCAGGAGTTGTTTTCTTCCCCTGTGGGGTCCCTTGCCACCCTCCTGTGGGTCTCCTTTGTGGAGGTTCCCAGCAACCTTCTTGGTCTCCACTGCAGGTGCCTCCATAAAGGAACCACACTCTGCCAGAACAGCATATGAATTGTGGAGAGGTACAACTGGAGGGATGCGCCTCTGTTCCACCATCCTCACCCTCCCTGAGCTCAGTGTGGTCCAACTGCTCATCTTTCTTGGCAATGTCTGAGGCAGCGGCAGTGGCCCTGGTGGTCCCGGGATGGGAAAGGAGTTCCTCAGAATCCTGGTCAACTCAGCCTGGAGTTGAGCAACCTTCTCCCTCAGCCCAGAGAGGTGCCTGCAGATGGGACAACACTGCATCCTCCAGAACGCCTCCTGGGAAAACTGCTGTTCCACAACCACTGCACTGCACCACTCTCATCATGTCTTATTTGTGGCCCCTTAACTGTTGTTTTGTATACTTACTCTTTACTGTCTCTGTTTATTTTATTTATTTATTTTTTACATAATTTTTTTTTCTCCTTACTTTCCTACTGCCTCTGTGCCCTTAAAGCTCCTGATCTTCCTTTTCTAGGACAGTAGGTTCCTACATTCCTCAGTAGTCTCCTTCTTACTTGCTCAGAGTCAGACCTCCTACAGCTGGGGGGGACGGAGAGCTACTCTTTTCCTACCAGGAAGGTGAGTTTTTTTTGTGCCTTTGAGATCACTCCCTTTCTGCTCCCAAACAGGAAGTTCCTGTTGTCAGTCAAATCTTGTGCCTATAAAAGTAGAACTGGCTAAGGGTGGAGGTGGAGGGGAGGGATGGAAGGCAATATAGTCCCAGTAAAGATCTAACAGCAGCTCTTTCCCCTTGCTGTTCTCTACCACAAGCTATCTAGGTCAGTTTTTAAATGCAAACACCTGGTTTCCTTCTCTCTAAGCCACTCCCCTTTATTCACAGTTTCTTTCATCACCTAGTTAACTGCATAGATAACAATTCCTTCACCCAGCTCAGATAACACACTCTTTTTTTGTTTCTTTTTACCCTCAATTAAAGTTCCCAGTAGTAGAGTTCTAGTTATTTAGTCCAGTAGAGTAGTAAAGTTCTAACAGCAGCTTCTTTCTCTTGCTGTTCTTTGCCACAAGCTATCTAGGTCAGTTTTTAAATGCAAACACCTGGCTTCCTTCTCTCTAAGCCACTCCCCCAATTCACAGTTTCTTTCATCACTTAGCTAACTGCACAGATAACAATTCCTTCACCCAACTCAAACACACTCTTTTTTTTGTTTGTTTTTACCCTAAATTGAAGTTACCAGTAGTAGAGTTCTAGTTCTTTAGTCCAGTAGAGTAGTAAAGTTCTAACAGCAGCTCCTTCCTCTTGCTGTTCTCAATTATCTGGAGAATCGTGCCAGAAGGAACCATGTCTGCATTATTGGCATTCCTGAAGGAACAGAAGACAGGGATGTAATTTCCTTTCTACAGGCTGCCCTTCCAAAGATGTTAGATCATTATTGGGACTACCCCCTTGAAATTGAGTGGACCCATAAGACCCTTGGACCTCATCCATGATGTGGTGCACCTCCACAACCAGTATTGACTTACTTACTTCTGTATAGTGTCAAAGAGCAAGTCTTGTGGATAGCAAGGGAGAGGGGCACACTGCTCTGGAATGGCCATTTGGTCCATATTTCCCAAGACTTCTCTAAGGACCTGGCAAATTGACAACAAGCTTATGTCCTGCTGAAGAAAGAGCTAGTGTGTAGAAACAGTCAATACACCCTGCAATATCCAGCCACATTGCAATTACTATAGAACAGCAGATGGGCATCCTTCTCTATGCCTGCAGAAGCAGAGACTTTCTTATGGCAAAAGAGCCTGAGCACTTAGAGGAATGTAGGTCAAAACAAGCAGCAGCCCCCTTCCCAGCAGTGGACACCCGGTCAACAACAACCCAAACCCAGACAACCCTCTATGCCTGCTGCAGATCCTAACACATGTGATGCAAGTACAGAATACCAAAATCAGTGGCAAATGGTGAAACTGAAGAGGCTCAGACCCAGAGACTGAGACTGCATACCCCACAGTCAGCAAGACTACCTCCCTGGAATGTTCAGAAGTCAGGGCTCCTGCCACTCTACTCCAGGATTGAGCCATCCCTCCTATGAGCAACAGTATCCCTGTAGGTTGGCTAGAGAACTAGAGCTCATGGTACCCAAGAATATGGACAATCTAGTGATGGAAGAACAGATGGATATGGACACGGCTTCAGTTCTGCTGCCAGAGGACAAAATCTCCCTTAGACTCAGCTGGGCAGCCATTGTAGAGGCCTCCAGGGATGATGGATTACAGCCGCTGAAGCAGCCCATGGTTTGAAGAGACTCAGGCATGATTAGATGAGCAAGCGAACAGGTTCATCACCCAGGACATCTGATTACTATGAACTGCCTCTAGAAACTCACCCCTGTTTCTTAAACCAGGACTATTGAACTATGTCATGTTTTGGACTTAAGGGACAAGCTAACTTGCACAATTTTGCCCTTCCAGCAACTGTCCCAGGGTACCTGTGTATCAGAAAATGACCACACAAGTTACATCAAGCCAGTGAGTATTTCATTGAGAGCTTGGGTGAGCGTTACCCTCAGCGCTTCGCATCTCAAGCATGATGCTTCCTGATGAAGCGTTACACTTGAGACTCGAAGCGCCAAAGGTAATGCTCACCCGAACTCTCAATAAAATACTCACTGGCTTGATGTAACTTGTGTGGTCATTTTGTGTTTTTGTGAATATGTTTATTTGCCCAGCACCTCCTACATCTTCTGTGTGTGGTATTGTTGTGTTGCTACCTGTGCATCAGGTACATGTACTTATTTAAACGGGATATGGAGGAGATATGGCACTAAGGGGAGAGTCTGGAACCAAAGGTGGGTGGTAGTGTCAAGGGGAGTATGTATCTCTCTCATATTTGCATGTATCTAGGGTTGTATGGTGGCTTGGAGGTGCCAGAAGGCTGCTAACCAGTCTCAGGAAAAAGGTTTTCTCAGTAGCCTGAAAAAACCTTCACCCCTCACAGTATAGGGCACTTCCCATGTCATTTGGAGGGCTCACTACCATAAAAGTGGGTGGGGAAAATTATCCTTAGGTCGAGCACATCATATGGGGGAACAGTACTAGACACCCACCTAGTGCCTCTGTTTGATGGTTTCCTGCATCTTGGAATCCGCACTATTCTGGGCTTGACTGCATGGCAAAGTAATGCACCACTTGTCTTCTGTCCCACTCTACTGAAAACATAACACCCTTAAGAATAGGGCTTATAGGGGATTGAGGCACCAACTATATAATCTCCACCCTTTTGTATTTCAAATTCATCCTTTATGTGAAACTCACTCATCTTTCTCTGAAACCAGTACATTGGACAGTACTGATATGCCAGCAGGGTAACATAGGGAAGGCCAGGTCTCCAATAAGAGTGTTAACAACATCGTACTGTTACCCAATGTTATAAACACTCTCTGAGAATGTTTACAATATCGGGTAACATTATAGCTCTGCAACTGGCATACTTCGGCACTTCCTCGCCCTCCTTCCAGTGTATAGTTTTTCCCAGTTTAACCCATAATACTAACAGATATCCTCAGAGGCTTGATGGGGGTTAGGTGGAGGTGGGTAACTGAGGCCATCACATGGACTGCTGCAGCCAATGGACTCTATGATATGTTCCACGAGGTGCGTAGAATCTCCTCAAGGCAGCTGGGGGCAGACCCCCATAATGAGGACTCCTCTGTTACACAAACAAATTTTTAAAAAAAGCATACAGTTACACCCTATAATAGTTGATCGGCCTTACTCTGGTTGCCAGGGAGGACAATCCCTTGCACCTAGCCTGGGAAGATGAGATAGGTAAGCCCCTTGAAATTTAAAAGTGAGCAAGATGACAACAAGTAGAAGATAAGAACTCTTCTACTCAAGGGGAAGGAATGCCTGATATTAACATATAGCAGGAAGCAAATATCCCATGAGTTATTTCAGCTTGCCCCCCCTCCAAATAGACCCTTGGGAGACCTGTTGCTACTTTATCTCCTAGCTCTGGAATCTTTACACTGAGAGAGGATAACCCAGTGGCTGGCTCACTTTAGCTATATTGGTCCTCTACTCTTATTTATTTAGAAGATGAAGGCATCCCCAATGAGAATGGTTACAAAAACATAACTACAGACAAAATAACATACATATGGAGAGGTATGTTTTTTCTCAGATTTGGAAGGCTTGGCCTGTAGTTCAATGGACAAGCAGCCAGCCACTCCCAGTTCCTGAGCTATATAAGCAGTTCCTCTCAGCCTCCTTCTAAAGCACTTTTTCTTTGCCAGCTGGAGACTCTGTTGGTCTGTCCTCTGAGCTGGCTGGGGCCTACCCTGGGGCCTTCACCCCCCCCACCTTGCTGTTTGTGTTTGTCTCTGCTGGACTTTGGTGTTTGTTTTCCTGCTTCTGGTTTGTATTTTGCCTCTGGCTGTGTGCTTCTTTCTGCCCTTGCTTTCTGTGTTTTTGTGTATCTTTGTTTGTTTTGGGCCTTTGTTCCCTGTTCCGTGTTTGTGTGTTTTGGTTTTGTCTTTTGGGGCTTTTGTTTCTCAGCTCCTAGCATTTTGATACTCCAGTGCTTATATTACTTGCTCTCAGTTACTCACAACTCTCAAATTACTTGCAATGCAACTGCAACCATGTACTGTGTGTTTCAGCTCAGCCATAGGTGCTCTCCATGTTGCACTTAATTGTTTTCACATGATTCAGGCTCACTCTGAACCCTAGCTTAGCAGCTGATTCATGCTCTCTCAAATAATTCTACTTCCTCATTGCTGCAGTTTGATTGCACTGCCAGGTGATAGCTACTTCAGAGCATGGTGCCTCCTTTCTATGTTTCTTGAAGTTTACAGCTCAGTGTACTCAATACAAATGCTGCTTCTATGTTTGTACACCCTATTATACTCTGAGGTCAGCTAAAGCGACTGCTGATGCTGTAAATTAGTTTCAATACCTGCATGTGGGTCTCGGCCCTTCATCACATTCTTGTTTTTCCTACGGCAGGGACATGGAGGTGTTTGGGGAGTTGTGGCCCCATGTGGCTAATTATTTCTGTTCTAAATCCTGTCTCTGCCACTGGAAAATCCTCAGAGTATTTGCCACCTTTATTAGCTTTTTGAATTCCTGGCTGGCTTGCCCCAATGTTCACAGTGCTACACCTTTGCTACTACATTTTGCAGACCTACGTGCAGATCCAATTATTACTACTACTTACTGGCCTACATGCAGATCCACTCTTGCTTATGCAATCATTGCTGCTTACCTACTGCCATCCCCTCGGCTTCAGCCTCTGGGATGTCTGCTGTGCTCACTACTGCATCTGACCTTTGCAAGGTCTCAGCTCACCAGTGCTCATTCAGCTGCTCACCAGTTTTTCAGCTCTTTATCAGTTTCTGGGGCATGCCAGCCTTAACATTCTGGTGCAGAGTCCCTGCAGCCAACAGTCTCACTCTGCATTCTAAATCTGCATCTTGAGCGTGCCCGGGCTTGAAGGGGTCCCTCCTCACCTGGCCCACAGGTGGGAATTTCCTCGCTCCAGGCTTGGCTTTAGCTGTTCACTCCATGACAGCAGCTCCTGGTGTAGAATTTAAGACTAGCTGTGAAGGGTGGTTACTCTAATCTCCTTTGGCTCTAGTGGTTCCACTATAATGGTTATCCATTGGCTTTAGCAGTTTCTCTAGCAAGGCACCTTCACCGCATTCTCCCTACAACTGCCTTTGGTTCACCTGGTTTGTGTTTAGGGTGAGTAGGCCAGGTGAGTGCCTCAGCAGTTGTTGCCCTCCTCCTCCTGCCTTGGTTGCCCTCTATGTTGCAGAGCACTCTTGCAACCTTCCAAGGTGTTCCCAGTAGAGGGATTGAGTGAGAGCCTTCTTCCAAATTGGAATGTTTTCCACCTCCTTTTAATTGGGGTTCTAAACTGCAGCAGTAGAGCCATCACTAAATAACATATCCCAAGCCTGGAGGGAAGGCGACCTAGGCCTTGGATCAACAGATATTTTTTTTTCTCTCCTCTGTGCCTCAGGTCATAACTGTTAGTTTAGTATAGTAGTATTCCCTAGTTTCTTTAAGTAGGTTCCACTGTTGGGTGGAGGTGGATGGTGTCTCTGCCATTCCCTCTCTCCTTAGAAGGTCCCCTCATTCTCAACACAAACATTGAATCATGCCATGCAAACCTGAGCTTCTCAATACGTTGTCAAGCTGCCTTATGCTTCATTCTACTACTACATCACAGCTCCTGCTTGCTTATATGCTTTGTACAATATTTCTTTTATTAGGATCCTTCCTAAGGTACCTTTAGCCACAGGAATCATCTAGTGGCACCTCTAGGGGTGGAACCCTCTTCAAGGGTTCCTTGCCTTTGGTACCTCTACAGGGTAGTAATTCCTCTGGAATAGAGTGCGAACCACCAAAACCAAACTAACACAGTTGCACAAGCATAACACTGTATTGGCTGTGTAGGCCATTGAATTGGAAGGCTGGGCCTGTAGTTCAATGGACAAGCAGCCAGACACTCCCATGTCCTGAGCTATATAAGCAGTTCCTCTCAGCCTCCTTCTGAAGCTCTTTTGCTTTGCCCCACCATCCTCCCCACCTCCTCCAGTAGCAGCACCTCTCCTTAGGATCCTTCCTAAGGTACCTTTATCCACGGGAATTATCCCATGGCACCTCTAGGGGTGGAACCCTCTTCGAGGGTTCTGTGCCTCTGGTACCACTACATGGTGGTAATTCCTCTGGAACAGAGAGTGTGAACAGCCAAAACCAAACTAACACAGTTGCACAAGCATAAAACTATACTGACTGCATAGGCCATCGAAATAAGAATAGGGCAAGAAGTCACCTAAATAGGCTGGATGCTCAGACGGCTGAGAGATATCTCTAAGCAAAGAGGATGTAGCAACTGGTTGCTGCCTCAGATGGGATGGGAATAGGAGTTGGATACCTTTGGGGTATCCCTCTTGGATGTATACTCTCCACTCAGACAAATCAGTCTGGGAGAATAGTATGTTACAGCCTTCTTCAAAGAACACTCATGCATGCAATAAGAGGTTGTGGATTTAGGTAAGATGGGTAGGGAGAGTACAGCTAATAAGGGGTTACCGGTCAGTAGCCCAGCAGATAACAAGAACTGTGCCTTAAGTCTTCAGCATCATTTAGTTTTTGGCAAGGAGATTGCTGTAATTCTTACCGTGCTGTGTATTGCATTGCACTTAGCAGTCATATGTACTTTACAGGGAAAACTGGTACGGTGGTGTTAGGGATCTCTAAACGAGAACACTACATGTACCACCATTCAGAATAGGGACATGAATACATCTTACTGTACTTTTCTAACTTTAACTTTATCTTACCTATCAGCAGATACCTAGAGGGACGGCGAAGGGGGGGGCCTTATCCAGACTCCTAACTGCTGACCACCAGCCACAACCAGGTAAGCCTACTTGTCTATTTTCTGCATGGATTCACCAGTTCTGCATCACCCCACATTATGACTGAAATCAATGTAATTTCTTATAATGTGCACGGTATTAATCACTCCATTAAGAGAAAATAGATCCTCACCTACTTGAAGTCAGCCAAATGTGATACCGCCCTCCTACAGGAAACACATTTGATTTCCACTGAGTCAACTAAATTAGTGCGAGACTGGGTGGGTTCACAATATGCCACCAATTACTAACCAAAACAAAAAGAGGGGCTAGCTATCCTTATTAAGATGGGCAGTCAGCTAGTGGTGGACAGGGTAAATACAGACAAGAAGGGTAGATGAGTTCTCCTCTAGGGCCACTGCCACATGTGACACAGTCTTAAAGGGAATATATAGCCCCTGAACCAAGATGTCCCCAATTTCTTTACCTCCCTGGTGATCCACACCGCACAGCTGGTGACATCTCAAATGATGGTACTGATGGGGAAGGGGGAATTCGAAGTTGGTACTGGATCCTATTGTGGAAAGAACAATAAGAGAAAAGTGCAGACCATCCCATATGCAGGCTAAAGAGGCTTTGTAGCACTTGTGCAATGAGCTTCATTTGTTTGACACCTAGAGAGTACTCCACCCCACTGATAGGGATTGTACTTTTAGGTCAGCTACATTTCACACATTCAGTAGTTTGGATTCTTTCCTTACAAGCACTTTCTGTACACATCAGACACTGGATACCTCCATTCATCCTATACTTGTATTGGATCATGCACCAATCTCTTTTATGTTGCTCCATTAATGCTTGGAGAGGAAATCCCCAAGGTGGTAGCTTAATTCCATACTGCTCTGGTCTTTGGGCTTTAAGACATGGATAAAACAGGAAACAAGGGAATATTTTCTTATTAATGAGCAGCCATACATGCCACAATATACCTTATGGGATGCTTGCAATGCCTTTATCAAGGGTCACATGATTTCTTATGCAGTAAAAGAAAACAGAAGATCATAGAGTTAACACAACTGCTTAAAGACCTAGAACAACAATTTTATAATGCACCACTGCAGCCAGATAATAAGTATAGGCAGATTCTGATTCTTAAACACAAGCTCAGTTTGATCCATCACCAACAGGCAGAAAGGGAATTATTCATCACGCAGCAGAGCTACTGAGAGGGCAGAGAAAAAGCTTGCAAACTGCTCTCACATATCATCTGAAATGACAAAAGATGGAGACACAAATAGCACAGATCAAACAGGCATCAGGATCCACCTTGGGGGAGCCCACTAAAATCTGCCAGGCTTTTCAGACTTTCTATGAATGACTGTATACAGTATGCTTCAGGTCAGTCCTTTGCAGCAGGCCAAAATTTGACAGGTTATTAGATTCTGTCACATGGTAGTGTACTGTAACTACCCCAAATGCCGTTGTTGTAACTCACTTAGTTGGAAATTCTACAAACAGCACAATATACATAAATTGAGTGTTTGTATTTTGTGGTGTAAGTGACAGAATAAATAAGTGATGCTGTTGAATGCACTGCTGCTGTGAATTTTTCTTAAGATGTGCTTGATACTATAATTTATATATGCTGCTGCTGGCTGGTGCCATGCTGTACAAGCCTCCTACCACAGCAACTGTCAAAATGCACTTTAACATAGAAGCATGCAATCTGGTGGCAGATAAAGACTGCTTGGCCAGCCTAGTCTGCCCATTTTTCCCCCCAACTACAGTATCACCACAGACCCTGACTGGTCTCCTGCTCTTTCTCCCTTCCCCTTTCCTTTCCATTAAGACACCCTTATGCCTATACCATGCATTCTTGATTGCCACCATTGTCATTGCAACCACCACCTCAAGTGGAGGCTGTTACAGGAATCTACCACACTTTCTGTGAAGAAGTACTCCTTCATATCTCTCCTGAGTCTACCCTCTTCCAGTTTCATAGCACATCCACTTGTTCATGGGCTCCTTTTTTCCAAAGAGATACTTTCCTCATGTACCTTATTTAGCCCTGTGAGGTATTTAAAGGTCTCT
This sequence comes from Neoceratodus forsteri, assembly GCA_016271365.2. NCBI lineage: Eukaryota > Metazoa > Chordata > Ceratodontiformes > Ceratodontidae > Neoceratodus > Neoceratodus forsteri. The sequence continues at coordinate 60,275,302 of CM057451.1, forward strand.
ATCATATCCCCCATTCCATGATGTACATATAGAGGTCCTTCAGCCTCTCATCCTAGAACTTTTGGTGCAGACCCTGCACTATTTTTTTGCCCTCCTCTGTATCACCTCCCCTCTGCCTACGTCCTTATGAAGACTTGTTCTCCAGAAATCGACACCGTACTCAGGAGGGGTCTTACCAGTGACCTACAGAGGGGCAACAATACCCCTTCATTCTGCTGGTGATACCCTGCCTTATTAAGCCCAGCATCACAAAAGTCCTCCCAACTGCCTTGTTGCACTGCCTGGCCACCTTTAGGTCTTCTGATATGATTACCCCCAGGCCTCTTTCCTGCTTGGTGATTGTGAATACTGCTCTGCCCGTTTTGTACTCCACCACTTGGTTTCTGTGCTTTAAGTGCCTTATTTTGCAGTTCTTTGCATTGAAACCCATCTGCCATACCCTTGACCACTCCTCACGTTTTCTCAGCTCTACTCATCTTTTACACCCTCCCTGGAGTGTACACCCCATTGAAGATTTAGATGTCATCCACAAAGAGGCAGGCCTTCCCTTTCAACTCCTATGCAATGTCACTTATAAAGACAGTAAAGAGGACCAGTCCGAGCACTAATCCCTGAGGCATACTACTAGTCATCCCTCCCTGCCTTGGAGTGAACTCCATTTACCACCACCTTCTGTTACCTATCCCTTAACCAGTGTCTTATCCAGTTTACCACCTTTGGACCTACTCCTAAGCTACCCAGCTTGCTTTTTAGTCTCCTATTAGGAACTGTGTTGAAAGCCTTACTGAAACCTAGGTACATCCACCACTCCACCCTAATCTAATTCCTTGGTAACCCAGTCAAAGAAATCTATTAGATTTGTTTGACATGACCCCCTATAAATCCATATTGCCTCGGATCTTGTAGTGCCTTGGATTCAAGATATTCTACAATCCTTTCCTTCAGCAGTGTTTCCTTTAACTTTTCTACCAGCAATGTCAAGCTGACTGGCCTCTAGTTGCCAGCCTTCTCTCTGCTACCACTTTTGCGTAGTGACACTAAACCTTCCCTCCTCTAGTCCTCCAGAACCTCTCCTGTTTCCAGTAAGCTGTTAAATAACACTGTCAGAGCTGCAGACAGTACCTCCTTGAGCTCCTGCAACACTTTTGGATGCACCCTGTCTGGCCCCATTACTTTTTCCACTTTCAGATTTATGGGTCCCTTTAGCACTTTCTCCACAAATAAAAGGATTTAAAAAGGACAAAATGACTTTAGTTCCTGAAAAATAAAAGTGAATTCTCAACGGTGAAAAAATTCTCATTAAGCCCCAAAATGAGATGTGCTCCGATAACTTATACAGTATATGTTGCTACTGCTGCTGGCAGCTAGTGCTGTGCTGTGTGAGTGTCCAACCACACCATGTGCCAAGATGCATTCTAGTACCCAGAAAATAAAAATAAATTATCATGGCTAATAAACCTTCTCATGATGCCCTGAAATGAGATGGGAATCAGGAAGTCATATGCTGCCACTGCTGGACTTTGTGAATCTAGTCTACAACAACTGGATCCTGATGATGATCTTCAGCTCGAGTACCACTTTGTAGTGACCTACCAGCAAAGATAACTATTTTGGGGGGGGGGGATTGTGATGGGTGGGAGCAGGTTTTAAATTGTTGCATTTTTAACCATTTATTGTTAACTGTTTCTCTCTTTGGAGGTATTTATCACTAGGGTGGTTAAATCCTGTTGCTGCATGGGTCTTGCCCAGATCTTGTTATTTAATTTAGGGGTTGTTTCCTAGCATGGAAGGTAAGCATTTTTTTTTATTTTTCTAAATGTTTTCCATATCTGTATGTCACTGTAACTATTGTTTGTTCCTGTTTCTCTCATTTTTGTTATTTTTCAGCTGTCTGACAAATTATATAATGAGGCAGCAGCATGAGTTGAATACTGTCATTTATGCTGGATAGAGAGGACATGTTGACTTTAATAAGACCACACACAGTGGTGGAGAAGCTGGAGGAGGAGATCCATGCATGAGTTGGCAAGGCTGACCACATCAGCAATCTAGTGGAGAAGAAAGCAATGGCTTGCCTGTTGTAGGAGGAGGGACTTATCTTGATGACAAAAAGGAAAGAAATCTGATGTGAATACAATATTGATATTATTTAGAGTACAGTTCACTCATTACACCTGTGAAAGAAAACAAAATTCAAAAATCAAAAGAAAAAGTAACTTTTTGAAAGGATACCTATCGTCGTATTGGTGATGGCCATGCTTTGAAAAGGCATGAAGGTGCCCAAGACAGAGGAGGAGGATAGGTCTTGCTTCCTGGATGAGTAGACAGTAGGACAGGAGGAGACCTGTGAAGACAAGGGCAAATTATGTAGACCTTACTGAACTGGCCTCTGGGAGTACCTGACCACACAGACAGTGTATCTGCTGTCCATTAGAAGTCTTACTGTACCTGTCACCTGGTCATTTTCCAAAAGTACCAGTATATCCATTGTTCAATATCACTCTTCTTATACCTGTCACCTCTGAAGAAAAAAGGTGGATTGCTTTAGTGCAGCCATTCCACAATTCACGGTAGCATTGGTGATCTACAGGGCAGTTGGAGGCTTCAGCTTTGTGCCTTGCCAGGTTGCGAGCACATTGGCAGGCCAGAATCTCAGGAGTGACACAGGGGAGGTGGCCGCCGTGAACCCTGGTTTGGCAGGGTGGGGCACAGAAGTTCCAAACCTGCTGAAATTTAGAGGTGAAGTAAGCAAGGGCATTGTCCACAGAAACTGCTGTGATAAGGGGGGACCAGTCAGTTAGAATAAGGTCATGAAGCAAGGATTGCAGGTCAAGGAATGCGAAGGGATGAATGAGAATAATTTTAGGAGGGAATTTAGGCCTATGTATTTTTTGCACTACGAATGTCACATGGTGGTTACTAATAGAGTCAGGAAGTAGCCCTAAGGCCACTACTCAGTGTGGATGGGAGGTGAGGACCAGGTCCAGCAGGGAGTGGTTTAGTGTTTTATGGTTTAGACGAGTGGGTTCCTGAATCAGCTGATAGAGGTTTAAAGGTTTGATGGTGGAGCGAATGTTAGCCGGTGAAGGGGCCAGCCAGTTTAGATTTAAGTCACCCAAAATGAAGAGTTCGCCACCGCCGGTGAGCGAGGAGAGCTTAGAGACCAAGTCAGTGATGTTGGAGGGTGGCTGACCAGGGCGGCAGTAAACTCCTGCAGTAAAAATGGGGGCTGTATGGGGATAGGAGATTTTTAAAAGGAGAGCCTCGTGAGATGACTGGACAGATGTGGTGAAGGAGGGAGTGATTTGGAGGGTGGAGGAGGTATAAATGGTGACCCTGCCACCTCGTCTGGTCCTGTCCTGTCTAGTTAAAGTAAAGCCAGGGATAGCTATTGTCTGATCAGGAATGGATTTGGATAGCCAGGATTCAGTGATCACAATGACATCAGGGGCATAGTACTGGACTAAGGATTGTAAAAAGGAGATTTTGGGAGCAAGACTTCTTCTGTTTAGGTGGATGATTTTAAGTCCATTTGGTAGAGGAAGTGGATTTGTGCCTGGGTGGGCACTGGCAGGTGGATGGGCAGGTGCAGGACCAGGGTTTGGATGGATGTCACCAGATGCTAAGAGGAGCAGGAGAATAAGGAGCTGTGGGAGGCTGCATCCCTTGGGACAGCGATAGAGAAGTCGTTTACTAGTTTTAGGGGGGACAGTCATAATGATAGGTGAGGATGCTATCTTAAGGAGGCTAATGAGCTGAGTGTGCGCCACTGTGATAGTGGCACAAGGGATTATATGGCAGTGGGTTAAGGAGGTAGCAACTGGGTAGGGCATTGTTCCAGTGGGGCATGTCAAATTATCAACCACCGTAAGGGACACCTGCAGACTAGGTTGGTCTGATGGCAGCTGAATATAGATTGACAGTAGTATGAATGGGATGAGCCACAATTTTGGAGTCTGCCAGGTTTCCATAGCACATGCAGTGATGGAGAGAGAGCACAGGAGGTTTAAAACTAGAGTAAGTGAGCAGCAGCTCAAGAGAGGGACACCACAGCCTGATGCCTCTAGTGGTGGAGAAATATAAGGAGCCGATGGGAAATTGGGTAGATAGAAAAAAAAGCCGGTCAGGTGATCGTTGGTGACTATAAGTGTAGACCATGGGTGGATGAGCAGGGGGGAAGTTGAGGTAAAAAAGCTGGCAGCAAGTGCCGTACCTGGAAGGCTGAGGATCTGGGCAGGAGGACTCGGGTGGCAGCCTGAGGAACGCCGTCAGTCCGGAGGCCAAGCTGGTTGGTGGTAGAACCTGCGGTGCCTTGGAGGGAGGTCCCAGCTGGAGAGAAATGAGAGGGGGAGAGTTTAAGTAGCTGGCCAAAGTGCAAGAGGCACAGACAGCACAGCAGGGAGCCCACTTAACACAACAAAGGGACCAGAAATTGGGCACCAAAAAGTCTGGGCTTCAATGGAGCAGCACCAATTCCCTAGGAGATCTGTAATCACAGCCTTTTTCAGAAAATGTTCACAGCTTATACTGTAATACAGTACAATCTGAGCATACAATTAGGTAGAATCCTGAATATTGAGCAGAATTGGTGGCTTAGTATGAGCAGAGACCAGGGAGAGCTGCGGACCAATCGGAGCGGGGCCAGAAAAGGTGCTCATCTTCCTATTGGCTGGCAGTGAGTGCTATACCTGGAAGGCTGAGGATCTGGGTAGGAGAGCTCAGGCGGTGGCCTGAGGAGCGCTGCCAGTTCGGGGGCCTAGTGGGTCAGTGGTGGAGCCTGCGATTCCTTGGAGGGTGGTCCCAGCTGGAAGGCTGAGGATCTGGGTAGGAGGTCTCGGGCAGCGACCTGAGGAGCGCCATCGGTCTGGGGGCTGAGCAGGTCAGAGGTGGAGCCTGCAGTCTCTTGGAAGGAGCTCCTTCAGCCTTTCCTCATACGGCAACTCTCCTAGACCCATGATAATTTTTGTAGCCCAACACTGCACCCCCTCCAGTGATCTCACATCCTTTTTGAGGTATGGGCACCAGTACTGTACACAGTACTCCAAGTGTGGCCTCACTAGTGATCTATACAATGGCAGGATGACCTCCTCCTTTCTAGAGGTGATCCCTCTGGCAATATACCCCAGCATCCTATTTGCCCTTGCTGCCACCCTTCTATACTGTGCTGATACCTTCATGTCCTTTGTAATTATTACCCCATGTCCCTTTCCTCCTCTGAAACTGTTACTTGCACTCCCCCAGCCAGTAGCTGTTCCTGGGATTTCTGGCTCCGAGGTGACCTTGCACTTCTTAGCGTTAAACCCCAACTGTCACTCCCTAGACCAGTATTCGAGTATAGCTAGATCCTCTATGAGTGCCTGCCTCCCCTCCTCATTACCCAATTTTGCACAAATCTTGGTGTCATCTGCAAACAAGCTGATCTTACTCTTGACCCACTCTATAATGTCTCCAATAAAGACATTGAACAAAACAGGGTCCAGCACTGAATCTTATGGTACCCCACTCGTTATTGGCCTTGGCTTGGATGTCTCCCCCCTTACAACTACCCTCTGTTGTCTGCCTTGCAGCCAGCTCTCCACTCACTCCACCAGTTTTTCCTTTGCCCCCATGCCCCTCAGCTTGCTCATTAACCTCACGTGCAGCACCGTGCCGAAAGCCTTGCTGAAGTCCAGATACAGGGCAACCACAGCATGGCCTTTGTCAACCACCCTAGTGACCCAGTCGAAGAAGTCGATCAGGTTAGTTTGGCAAGATCTTCCCATGACAAACCCATGCTATCTCTCATCCTGCAGACCATTGCTATCGAGAAAGGTTATCAATCTCTCCTTCAGAATGGTCTCCATCAACTTGTCCACTATGGAAGTCAAGCTTACTGATCTGTAGTTGCCCAGTTGGTCCTTGAGTCCACTCTTGTGAAGGGGCATCATGTGAGCCATCCTCCAGTCCCTGGGTACATTCCCCATCTCCAAGGAGGTGATGAAGACTTCCTTCAGAAGGCCTGCCAACATCTCTGCCAGTTCCTTCAGGACCCTTGGGTGTACACCGTTCAGTCCTGGTGTCTTGTCCACCCAGAAGGCTTTAAGGCCTTTCAAAACTCTATCCTCTTGGATGACCCCATCTGTTATCTCTGCCCCCCTCCACCTTTGCCCCCTTTCCCCTTCGGCATTGGGCCTTCCCTTTCTTTCGTGAACACCGAGCAGAAATACTCATTCAGTGCCTCTGCCTGATCTTCCCCTTGTTCTGCCCATGCCCCCTTTCTCTTGATTCTAACAATGTCATCCCTACAACTCCTCTTCTCCCTTATGTATTCAAAGAACCCCATTTCCTTCTCTCTGATCCCCTGAGCCACCTTCAGCTCCTTTGCTGCCTTGGCTGCCCTGACTGACCTGGTCACCTCCCTAGATGCCTTTGTGAACATCTCTCTATCCTCCTCATGCCCTGATTTTTTGAACTTATTGAAGGTCAGCCTTTCTTTCCCTCACCTTACTCTCCACTTCCTTGTTGAGCCAGCTAGGTTTTTCTGACCTGGGCTGCTTACTCTGAGATTTGACACATGTATTTGTGGCCTCATTCATCCCCTTCCTAATGATTGCCCACTTCTGTTCAGCGTCCATCCCTGGGTTAATTTAAGCTAAATACCCCTCCAGAATGCTGCCCATTCTGGCAAAATCTACCTTCCTGAAGTCCAACACTCTTGTCCTGGTCTTAGCTAACTCCCTTCCTCCCTGTGTTGAGGAGGAAACACACTGAGTGGTGGTCGCTTCCTGCTAGGGGGTCCTGTACTACCACATCCTGGACTTGATCCCCATTTGTTAGCACCAAGTCCAGTATGTTTCCCTCCCTAGTAGGATCCATCACCCCTTGCACTAGGTAGCTGTCTTGGATAGTCTCCAGCAGCACCTGTTCCCTGGCATGTGCTGTAGTCACTGCCTGCCAGTCAACCCCAGGTAGGTTGAAGTCTCCCATTATAACTGTATTCCCTTTGTCACTGACCTTCCTGATTTGCTCTCCCAGCTCCCTATCCACCTCCTTGCTCAGTGAGGGTGGCCTGTACACCACCCCATCCTGAGCGTCTTACCTTTAGGGCTTTGGAGCAATACCCACATGGCTTTCGGCCTCCCCTCATCCCCCTCTACCCTTGTACACAGTATCCCTTCTCTGACATAAATAGTCACCCCCTTCCCCTACCAGTCCATGTAAAACACCTTATATCCTGGGATTGTGAGATCGCGGTCATGGTATTGGATGGAACCAGGTCTCTGAGATAACGGCAATATCTACCTCTCCCTCCACCATCATTGCCTGGAACTCTGCCACCTTGTTTGCTAAGCTCTTTGCATTCAAGGATACTACAGGCCACCTTGTGTCCTGCCCCTCCTCTTCCCATCTCACCCCCTTCCACTTTTGTCTTGGTAACTTCCCCTCATTCTCCTCCTCCCTCTCTGGGGGGCGAGGTATATGTGGTGGAGGCAGTGGTGGACCATGCTGTTGGTGGTTGTGGAGGACACAAGTAGGCCAGAGGAGGAGGTGTCTTGATTGCTGGTGGATGCATGGTCTGCATGGTTGGCAGCAATGGTCTTTACACTGGCTTAAGAGTCCTAGTTTTTCATTCTTGAATGAGTGTATGCAGTGGAGGCAGTGGTGGAACATGTTGTTGATGGATGTGGATGACACAAGCAGGCCAGAGGAGGAGGAGGAGGTGGTGGTGTCTTGACTGCTGGTGGATGCATGGTCTGCATGACTGTGATTGGCATTTATGCTGACTTAAAAGATAACAGTCTTTGGGTCCAATTCACAAAGGTCGGCGCAAGCTTCACCAAAGGCAGCTTATGCCGATTGCTGCTACGTCAGGGACCCTGTGTCCGATTCACTATCAGGTAGGGTGCCGGCAGTAAAGTCCCATGGCTTGTGGCAATCATGGCCCTTTGCCAATCAGATGGTGCATCTAGAAGGTATGCTGCAAGCCACAGGGTGGCTGTATGGCAATAGATCCATGGACAACACTCCCTGGTGGTTAGCGGTCCCCCCCCCAGCCCAGATCCCCTTTCTATGTTCAGTAATCACTTTCCCTGGTGGTGTAGCAGTCCCCCTTCCCAGACCTGATCCCCTTTTAGTAAAAAAAATCACATCCCTAGTGATCTAGCAGCCCCCCAGTGTTGATCTGCCAGTATATTAATAGATCCTTCCCTGGAGATCTAGCAGACCCCCCAGCCCTGATCTGCCCATATACCAATAGATTCTTCACTGGTGGTGGTCTAGTGGACCTCCCCAGCCCTGATCAGCTCAAATATTAATAGATATTTTTCTGTTTGTGTATCAGACTCTGTCCCTGTCCGCAATCAGCCAATAAAATATCAATTTCCCTGGTGATCTAGTGGACCCCCACCCTCCTGGCAGGTAGTGCCCCACCATCCCATCCCCGAGGCAGCGACTGACACAGCTCTCCGCATTCCACCATGGCCAGCCACTGACTGAAATGTCATGGAACACATGCTGTATACAGTATGTGCTCACTGATTGACAGAGCTTTCAGTTAGCGAGTGCGTATGTATACAGTACGAGCTCAGGGACAGTTCAGATGCTGGCTGGCCAAGGTGGAGTGCGGAGGGTTGTGCCAGTTGCCAACTCAGGGATGGGATGGAGGAACAAGATGGTGGGGCACTGTATATTAATGTAGTGAGTCTGTGAGGGGGAAGGGGTAATTGTATTGTTATGTCACTTGCATATTTTCTATGTTGCAGTATTGCTTGTTTGTTTCAGTGGTTTGTTAGTGTGTTGATTCTTGTTTTTGTACTTATAAACTATAATAAAGTTTAGTAAATTTAAAAAAAGGGTGGTGGGGGAGGAGTCAAGTGCTGTGGTGTGCTAGGTAAGATGCCTCTCTACCCGCTCCGACCTACCGCCCATTATTTGCCCTTCAAAATCCTGCTTTTCAGTCATTTTTACGGAAGACTATTAATCTACAGCCTTTCTGAGCACTCCAGTTCTGTTCGTGGGGCATCGATGGATGAGGAGATGCCGAAAATCGCTCCAAAGCACACACCTCCTACTACACCCGAGAAGGCCTCTAAGAAAGCCAGGACCTCCTCCTTGCAACCCTCTCTGCCTGTTACCGCTGAGTGTCCTGATAGTGACCTTCTTACCCTCTCAAGGTTTCTAGAGGAGTTTCAGCCTTTTAAGGCCAAAATGCAGAATATGGCAGGGGAAATGAAAAGCATTTCTAATACCCTGGAGGAGCTTTCTATGAAAATTGCTGACAACGAAGTATGTATACGATTCATTGAAAAGAAGCAAGATAATGCTGATCTGGAGTTGGTGGCCCTGAGGCAAAGGCTAGTGAAAATGGAAAATAAGGTTGAAGATCTGGAGGGGCGTAGTAGCCGTAACAATGCAGTAATAATTGGCTTGCCAGAGGGTGAAGAAGGCTCGGATCCCATCAAGTTTACCAAAAAGTTTGTGGAAAAGGTGGCAGGCCCTTCTCCTCTCGGTGCTAGCTACATCATAGAAAGGGCTCACCAGGCACTATGCCCCCCTCCCTCGGCTGGAGCCCCTCCTAGGGCATTCATATTTCGTTTTCTGAATTTTCAGGAGCGACAACACTTCCTATACAAGGTTAAAGAGGTGCAAGATTTACAATGGGAAGGTAAAAAGCTGAGGGTGGCACAAGATCTGCCCTTATCTGTCCGCCAGAAAAGAGCTACATTTCATAAAGTGGTCCTCAAGCTGATCGCCGCGGGAATTAAGTTCCACATGGGTTTTCCTGCAAGGCTTCAAGTTTGTATAAATGGTTCATGGGTGACCTATGAGGAGGTCAAGACGGCATCTACTGGGCTCAAAGAAGTGTTCCCTAATCTATTCAAGCCTGTATGAGAGAGGATCTGGCGTAGAAAGACACGCCGAATTTCCACCTGGTGGAGCTGCATATCTGCAGTAAATCATATTTGTCTGCAATACTTCTGGGAACAGGCCACAGATATACTGTATACCTGGTTGTTTATCTCTCCATTACAGTTCTTGAGTGGGGTCCTCCTTCTGATGCAACATGGACATTCTATTCCTGATCTGGTTTTCATCTTCAGGACTTTTTGATACGTTGTGGACTCTTATTTCTCACTTCAGTTTATTTCTGTCTCAATTGTGTTTCACGAGCTAGGTGTTAGCAGGCTCATTTGTGTTTTCTCGGTTTTATGTAATGAGCATATGAACGGGGCCATGGTTCTTATGCTAAATCCCAATTTGCTAGTCCTGGTGCCTCTGTTTCTCAGGAGTGTTGACCCAATCTCATGGTAATGGGGGGGGGGCAATGCTTTTCTTTTTCAGATTTTATTATGAGACCTTTCAGGCATTTGTGGTATCTCCCTGGCCTTGTTAACATGGCGTACTCTCTTTTTTTATTGTTCTCAGATTTCACTCCTTCTCATGTTCCCTGCTATTAATGGGCAATGAACAAGGATAATCTGTATATTAAGGGAGATCCTGCATTTAAGGATAGACCAAAATGCCAGGGTTTTGTTCGCTCTCACTGGGCTTTGGTTTGCCCCCTCTTTATAACCCTATCTAAGTACTGTCTCTGGAGGACTCCCGTTTTCTCCTTTTTCTCCACCCTTTTTTTTTTTTTTTTTTAAATTTCTCTTTCTCATTGTGATGGTCACTGGTTCTGATTTAATATATGCTCTGGACAGTGACTTTGGACCTTTCAGTTCTCACCTATTTCATGGCGGGTAGCCATAGACTCTCTGTCCTCAGTCTTTAAGCACTGATATTATGAGGCTACACCGCAAGATGGTGTCTGAGATTAATCCTCACATATAATACCTTTGGGTTTTAGCCCTCATGTTCTGCGGGCCGTGTGGTTCTATGGCTCGTGGGATCACTTTAGGGAGAACTGTTTTTTTTAAAGGGCTGGTATAGCCAACCCCCTGGGATCATCTAGGGGTATTGTCAGGATATTAATGCTGAGAATAAGCTATTCTACTGGAATGTTCTGAGTATTGAGGGGCAATTTTGTTCCTGATTTCTGCTTTGTGAGGGCGGGGTGGTTGAGGGGAGAGGAACTTTTCAGTCTGCTGGACATCATTTACCATGTAAAATATGGGAGGGGTAGGAGGAGGGTTAGGGTCTATGGGGTGTTTTGGGTGGGGAAGGTGTGGGGGTGGCTGGGGGAATGGATTAAATGGGGGCAGAATTGGGGAGGTAGAACAACCCAGCGCATACTATGTTTGGAGCACTATAGATGGAGTATGCATATATATGTGTGTTTTGGAGGATCCTGAGATGGCAACTTGAATGATGGCTAGAAACATTCAAGTTATTAGTTGGAATGTTAAGCAGGTGAGGCACAAGACCAAGCAGTATAAAATACTAAAGCACATAAGCCATTTAAAGGCAGAAATTGTGTTTTTGCAAGAGACACATTTGCTCATGAGGGAGGCTGAAAAGATGAGACGGCAACAAATTGGGCAGATGTTTGCAGCGGAAGGAATGACCCATAGTAGAGGGGTCATGATCCTCTTACATAGGTCAGTTCTGTTCAAACCTCTTCAGGTTATATCTGACCCTTCAGGTAGATTCCTGTTTGTAAAAGGCAGATTGCATACCTTGGACATTCTCCTGGGTGCTATTTACGGCCCCAATGTAGATTCCCCTAGCTTTTTTGTCCAGATAATTAAAGTCCTAACTCCCTTTTTGGACACTCCCATGGTCATAGGGGGTGATTTTAATCTTGTTTTTGATCAGGCCCTTGACAGGTCGGGTCAATCCCATCAAGGTCTTTCCCGGCACAAAGAGCCTTTAGGGACCCGATGGACTCCATTGGTCTTTGTGATATAGGGCGCGTATTGCATCCCAATGTAAGGGACTACACTTTTGTTTCTCCAGTGCATGCCACCTCCTCTAGGATTGATTATATCCTCATCTCTCAAATCCTGTTACCAGGGGTTATATGTTCTAGCATTGTTTCAGGAGCCCCTTCGGATCACTCTGTGGTTACCTGCCTAATAACCTTAGCCTCGTTGCCAAATAAAGGGGGCAGATGGAAGCTAAATAACCAAATCTTGAAGGAGCTGAAGACGGTTCAATACCTAGAATCCCAAATAGAGCAGTTTATTGCTTCTAATTCTAACTCTTTGGGGAAGCAGGACATGATATGGGGTGCCTGTAAGGCATATCTGAGGGGGATTATAATTGGTTTAACATCAAAAAGGAAGAGGGAGAGGGCATCTCAGATTTCTAACCTTCTTTCTCAAATTAGGAGTATGGAGACTGTTCTTTTTCCTTCTTCCTCTGAGGCATTCAAACAAGATTTAACGAAACTGAGAGAAGCCTACTTAGCAATGTTAACGGAACAAGCCGAATATGCAATTTTGAAAACAAATGCGGTATATACCGATCAGGGCGAGAAGGCGGGTAAAATGCTAGCATTACGTATTAAGCAACAGAAATCTGCCAGACTCATTCCTGCTATCCACTCTCTTAGTGATAACTCTCTTAAGGTCTCACTCCCGGAGATAGCGGAGGAGTTTACAAAGTACTTCCGGGATTTATATGGCCCTATGGTTAATTCCCCATCTAAGGAAAGACTTTATGAATATCTGAGTGATTTACAGTTGCCAACCCTTACACAATCCCAGCAAATAATTCTGGAGTCTCCCATCTCTGAGGGTGAAATTGAAAGAGTAATTAAATCTCTCCCATCTGACAAATCTCCAGGCTCTGATGGGTTTACTTCCAATTTCTATAAAGCTTTTTCAAAGCAGCTTATTCCCATCCTGTTGCCGCTTTTCCAGGCTATTCTTTCGGGTAAAGTCTCTGATCCCTCTCTTTTTGAGGCCTTAATAGTTCTGTTGCCCAAGCTGGACAGATCACCGGATCAGGTGGCAAGCTACAGGCCGATATCCCTACTTAACCAAGATATTAAAATCCTGGCAAAATTACTAGGCGACCGTGTGGAGGCAGTACTTCATTCTCTTATCAGGGCTGAACAGGTTGGTTTCATGAAAGGGAGATCATCGGTTGACCATCTCAGGACCCTGTCCCATGTCTTCTTGGCATCCAAGGATGCTCCTCATCCAATGGTCTTGATCTTGTTGGATGCAGAGAAGGCATTTGACAGAGTCCACTGGGAGTACCTATTTGTTACGATGGAAGCCTTCAGTTTCCCTATGGAATTCCAGAATTGGGTGAGTTCTCTATATAAGTTTCCCTCTGCCAGAATCTCATGTAATGGGGTTATTTCTAACCCCTTTAGACTATATGTTGGGACTAGACAGGGGTGTCCCCTATCTCCTCTTCTCTTTAATATTTATTTAGAGCCACTTATCAGAAGGTTATCAGGAGCCCAGGGTATATCGGGTATCTCTCTCAGGAAACAGATGGTTAAAGTGGCGGCCTATGCAGATGACTTATTGTTACAGATATCGCATCCACTTACATCTATTCCTGCTATCCTAAAGCTTATAGACGATTTCAGTAAGGTTTCAAATTATAAACTTAATGTAGGAAAGGCGGTAGTTTTTCCTCTTAATCATAGGGTCTGTAAGCAGGATATTTACTGTGTTTGGTCTCACCTGGAAGTCTGATCATATTAAATACCTTGGGCTTCTTTTAGCAAAGAGCACTATGCGGCTCAGACAGTTAAAAATTGATGCGTTAGTACATAAAGTAGATCTTGACCTTCGTAGGTGGGCTCTACTCACCCTCTCTCTCTATGGGGCAGAATAAATTTAATAAAAATGAATGTTTTCCCTCGTCTGTTCTTCCCCCTCAATATGTTGAACATATGGCTTCCCTTGTCCTGAGTCAAAAAGGTACATGGTATGATTTCCGCTTTTATATGGGGGGATAAGAAGGCCAGAATGGCATTTCATAAGTTAGCAGCCCCGAAAGCCAAAGGAGGTTTAAGACTTCCCCATATCGGGCTATACTATTGGGCCAGCCAGGCCAATAAATATCTCAGATGGCAGACCGTGGACCAGCTCTCCATGGTTGCTACATATATCCCGACTTGGTTAGCTGTCGAATCTGCTTCCATTAAAAAACACGGTCTTTCTCCCGCTGCGTTGTTATATACCAAAATTGGTTCTCTGCCAAAGTCTCTACGTAGTTCCCCTATAGCTTCTCTATCAGGGTTCATACATGATTGTGTGCATTTCTAAGATATATGAATCTCAAGGTTTATCACAACCTGTAATAGGAGTCCCAATTTCTTATTAGAGGGTAAGCCCCTCCCAGCCACATGGCTTTCTCAGATATGAAATTGCTGTTTAGAGGAGTTTGTGTCACCTAATAGTCAATGGTATTCTTCAGCTGATATTATGTGTAAGTTCTCGATACCTCGTGCAAATATTTTTAAAATGTTCCAGTTTCGTCACCTTTTGGTTAAGGTAATGGGCTCGACCCCCCACCTCCTAATTTCAATTTTCAGAGCACCTTAATGGAGTTGGCAGGTCTGCCTCATGCTGTATCCAAAATATATAGTGTTCTCTTCATTTGGGCCTACCTTGGTAATTATGCTCCCGTTTCTTTTGGGCCTCTCTCTTTCAGGGTAAAGATTTGGATTGGTCTCTCCTGTGGCAGAACTGCCATAAATTCCTTAAGCAGGACAGACTTAGGCTAATGCAGTTTAAGATTCTGCATAATATCTACTACTCACTGCAGAAACTTGCTAGGCTTTGTCTTGTATCCTCCCCCTTTGTACAAGATGTCAATCTCGAGAAGGAGATCTTCTTCATATCTTCTGGAGCTGTTCTAATATTGCTCCACTCCGGACTGTGATCAAACAGCATGTTGACCCTCTGTTGGGGCTCTCGGACCTCTTCACCCCCAAAATTTGCCTCCTTGGAGATTTTTCCTCCATCTTGGTGGTGAACAGGAAGTATTATATAGCCCTGATGTTGATGTCTGTTAAAAAGGTGGTTTTAAGACATTGGAGGGATATGGAGGTGCCAACATATGTTGAATGACTTCAGGAGTTACTTGCAAATCTCAGAACTGAAAGGACTATTGCCAGTTTATCTAACAAACTAAAGAAGTTCGATAAAATCCTGGGACCACTTCAGGCTCTCTATGCACTTCAAGGTTAAGCTTTAATAGGTTACATTCATAGGGATAGTGCTAGAGATATAAAACGGCGCTGGGTTGTTCGGTGTGGGAGTGGGGTAGGGTGGATGGGAGGGTGGGGGGAGAGCGAATCACTTCATACTCTATACCTGCTGTATATGGACATTTTATCCATTGTCATGATTCGCTCTTTGTACTGGAAAATTAATAAAGTTTGAATTTGAAAAAAAAAAGGGTGGTGGGGCACTGCCTGCCAGAGTGGGGTGGGGGTGGTCCACTAGACCACCAGAGAGATATGTATTTATAGTATAAGGGCTGATCAGGGAGAGGGGAAGGTTCCGCTAGACCACCAGGGAAAGATCTATTGATATATGGGCAGATTGGGGCTGGGGGGGCACTTGGCCACAAGAGACATGATTTTTTTTACTAAAAGAGGATTAGGGCTTTGGAGGGGGCCACTAGACCAACAGGGATGTGATTTATTTACTAAAAGTGGATTGGGCTGGGGAGGGGGGACCATGGCACATTCTCACATGGTTCAAAACCCACCCAGAGGACACACTTTTAAGTACTCTTAGACCTAGGGCTGGTCTAAGGGTACTTAGAATTTCACCCTCTGGTAGGGTTTCATGAATCCTGATTTAGGGGATATGGCAATTTGTGTCTTCTGCATGCTCCCTAGTGCCATGCCACAGCCCATTTTGTGGCATAAGGCTGGTGGGAGCCCACTTTGCATGCAGCTTGTGTTTGACATAGACTGCTTTTGTGAATCACTCCTAGTACATCTTGTGGTGCAAGCCACTCCTTATGCCATTCCTTGTGGCACAAGCCCCTTGTGTCATTCATGTGAGCTTTGTGAATTGGGCCCCATGTTTTTCACTCTGGATGCATGCAGTTGAGTGGTTGTGGCCATTATTATTGTAGGCAGACTTGGCATCTCATGATGTAGTGTTCAAAGAGTTTCTACTGTGCATGTGGACATGATATAGTAGAGGGTAGATGGAGGTAATCAGATGGATGTATAGAATGGCAGCACAACCTGGGAAAAAATATAATCACAGTAAAACAACACTGATTCATAAAGAAAAGGATTCAACAGATAAAACAAAATTGATTCGTAAAGAAAAGGACTCAACTGATAACTTAAGGAACAAAGGATGGATCTAATACTTTTGTGTTTATGCTCACTCTTATCAAAGAAGCAGCCCTCACAGTCTTCCAGACTGCAGTTATCCCCACATGTGAATTCTTTCTCCATTACAGCTTCATCTACCTAACTGGAAGGCAATGTGCAAATGCTGATAACACCAGTCTGTTCAGGTTCTTCTTCATCAACACCACCACTGTCAGTGGTATATATGCAGACCTTGTTATATTACATGGAATGTACCCCGAATTCATTTTAATAAATGTTAGCATTCTAACATTTCTAGGGAACAGATTTGTATGCTTGCCCTGCATGATGGCCCCTGCCGAATTGAATACCATCTCCAAGATGACACCGGAGGGCGGACAACTCAGACATTTGACTGCTATGGAGGTCAGTGCTGGCCAATCAGTGACCTTGCTACTTCAGTACAGCAGTAGATTGTCCAATATGTTAAGGTACTCGACCTCCACCAGATATGCATCCACCATGTGCTGCACTGCACACAGTGCTACTAACTCATCAGCCTTCTCCTCCTTTTCCTCCATATCTTCAATTCCCACCTGATACAAAGCATCCCAAAGTGGACTTATTGTAATTTTTTTTAGTTACCATGCAATTTTTCTTTAGTCCATTTACCTGAGGGGGTAGCAACACCCATTCTCTGATCACTTTCATGTTGAGCCTTACCTAACTGTGACCTTAACATCTGTGCCCCATGAACCTGTCTTGTAAGCTGTTCAGTTAGGTTTTGAACCTGATCACTCCCACATTCAGGTATCAAGTGACAGGCACCATTTATATCATGGGTCCAGAATGGTGACAGTACCAAAATCTGCAGACTGCAGAATGCAGGGACTATGGCTATTGCAGGCCAGCACATACAGCATGTATTCCATTCAGACACAGCTTTCACTATCACCACCACCTGCCTCTAGCACCTCCTGTAAATTCAACAGTGTCTGCCTTAGTATCCTTAGAAAGGGGATGGCCTGACTACAACAGGCAGTGTCCCTACTCACTGTCTGTGTTGCATGATCAAATGGCCTTAGAATCATGATCAGGACATCCATTAGTCACCGCTGGTTTGTTGTCAGAAACATGGATATTCCAGCACTGTCATGGCTTGTATACAGCCATAGATATTCTGAGATGGATTTGTACTGCTTGCACAAGTGCTTGATCATATATAGTGTCACGTTCCATCTGGTGATGACTTCCAGCTTCAGACAGTGTTGAGGCAGTTTGTTATGGATCTGTAGGTATCTTAGATGGTCTCAGGTCTTTCTGGAATGGGCAAAGTGGATACAAATGTGACGGGCCACAGTCAACATGGACATGAGTTCAGTATATGTTGGAGACTCCTGCACTACTAGATTAAGACAGTATGCCATGCGTGGCACCCTGAGAGCCCCCTCCCACATCAATAATGCATTTAACCACATTCAAGCCATTATTACTCATGATGAAACCCGCTTTTAGGGAATGTGGGTGCAGCCACTCATAAATCTCAGTCAAGAGCAGTTTTAACATTTTCTGACCCATGTGTGCTCCACTTAACACTCTTCATTGTCAGTGTCGCATGCTGGTAAATACCTGAAATGTTGCTACTACTGCAACTAGGCTTAGTACAATTTTTCCCCATTCCAGCATCACTACATCCCCTGGTATCTTTGTTCAGTGGTTGTAATACACAGATACGAGCTTCCTGCTGTTTGGCCACTGATCCTCCTATCCATTCAAAGATGTATGTATGGTGATGATGAGTGCTGCATGGCATCTGTTACTGTGCATGACACAGTCCTATAAAGTTCAGGAATGGCACGGGTGGAGAAATAGGTTCATGACTGTATCTGCCACTTGGGACAGGCATGCACCATCAACCTTCAGAATCCCACATTTCCCACAAAAGAGAATGGCAATAGATCAATTTCCAGGATTTAAGTGGTTGCTACATTCAGTTCCTGTGCAATAACATGACTGGGTGGGTGTTTTGCATGATGCTGAAACATGTTATGCAGTGTAGGCTGTACCATTTGGGGTCTTGGGATACCAAACAGCTGGACTCTGCATGGTGGCATGGCTAGTGGGTTAGCATTTGATTCAGGGGGAGGTCACAGATGCTGCACAAATGAATGAAGTGATTTTTTTGGTGTTTTGTAAACTGGAGTTGATGTGCTTTGGTGAGTCTTGCTGCTAGCACTCAACCCACAGTTGCTACTATGGCCCTTACAAGGCAATCCCATAGACTCCTCCTATCTGTAGTAGTTCTCTGTGGCCAATTCTGACTCCACTGGAAATGTCTCCATGCCACTTCTGGATCACTTGCCAAATGAAGATGATAAGGGAGGGGGCACCCCTACACCAGCTTCCCTTTGGTTCTGAGTCCAGCATAACAGATGCCTGGACTTGAGATACGTGTGTTGCCCATCAGTGTCTAGGTGGCTCCCTTTTGTCCCACAGCTAACATACACTCGATGCAGCTGGCTAATAGCCACTTTTTTGTAAGCTGGGTCCAGCATTTAAAAATGCCAAACTAGGGATTTTATAGCCCTTGTTTTAACATGGCAGTGGACCTGGTACTGGGACATTGGAGTGGTGGCACTGGTTGTTTTTGAGAATGATTTCTATACTGCAGCAGTGTGCGGTTCATGTGTTAATGGCTCAACAATGCTGACAGGAACAACAGCAGAAGCACTGGGGGGTGCTTTTGGTAATTCTCTGAAATAATTGTGGTGTACACTGCACCACAGGTTCAGCTGCATGACCCTTACTTTTTATTTTCAGGTTCTCATAGGGGATCCAAATCATCATCCCCATTCCCAGCTAGGCTGATAACCTCCTCCTGAGAACTATTCTCCTCCTCCTCCTCCTCACTTTCTCCACCCTCTCTTTCTTTCTTATCATCCTTGCATGCAATAGTCAGACTTCCACCATCAGACTGTGAGCCATGGTCAAGTTCATCAACACCCTGTTTAGGAAATGGGAATCTCTCATCCAGATAAGAGTCACCACCAGTAACAACAGTCATGGGGACGACAGCAGTCACCTTCTCATCCTCAGACACATTTTCAGAGCAAGACATTTTTCTATGTCATGGACTGATCCTCTTGTGCCTCCCGCCAGCAGTGCCAGCACACACCAGCACTGATGCCACAGATGTGCTAGAGAAAAATGTGGCCACACTACTGCCACCACTTACAACAACTACTCCTTTGCTAGTAGTACCACAGGTCCCTGATGAACCTGTGGAAGAAGTAGTTATTTTAGGTAAAACACCATTCTGAACCACAGAACCTACACTCTTCTTGGCAACATTGCCAGCAACTCAAACATTACTCAAGTGTCTCTTTCCCATCTTTTGATATATAGATTTTTGAACACTTTTTAAACTAAAAACAGATTTTTAAACAAAACACCACCAGCAGCAAAGACACTACAACACCTCAACAAAGCAGCATGATTTAAATAACAAAACAGTTTCTAGGGACATGGATATGTTGTTCATCCACACTTTCTGGCAGGTATCCTTGTCACTTTAATTCTTGCCAGAAGGTCTTCAAGATGGCTCCTCCCACCCACCCGGGTGATAAAACTCTCGGCTCCGCCCCATGACGCCAGATCTTCCTTACCACTTGGAAGCTCAGGTTCCCTCCTTAGCGCTGTGCGTTTTAGACTGGATCCTAACTCTTTGGTTCGTCCGAAATTGGTTTTGAAGTTTTCTAAACTTCGGTCTTCTTCTTCCCTCGTGGCTACAATGGACAAATCTGTTCCCGGCTTTTGGAGGTGCCCTTGCGGGCAGAAAATGTCCATTTCGGATCCGCACTCCACGTGCATCTACTGCTTAGGCCTGGATCACGACCCGCAGGCTTGAGAGTTGTGCCGCTCTTTCTCGGCCAACGTTCTGGACAATCGCGCTGCCCGTTTGAAGCTCAGGTGCCCCGAGAAACGTTTCCCGCCGGTAAAATCTAAAGAGGCTCATTGGGTGGTGTCTGCGGTGGCCAGCTCGGCTGAACAGCTTGAGCAGTTGATCACCCTCGAGGAGGAGGCGGGCCAGGCCACATCTTCCTCCTTCTCGGCCGTGGCATTTATCCCACTCTCTCTGAGTTCCTCGTACATGACTTCGTTCAAGGAGCTTTGCCAGTCCCTTTCCACGAAAGGAGAGGGACCTTCGGGACATTCTTCTTGGCCCAAGAAAAAGGAGTCAAAAGGTAAGTCCCACCGTCAGCGTTCATGGGAGCGGGAGAGGTCCCCTTCCCCGGGCAGCTGACCGTCGACTTCGGTCGTGGTTGCAGCTGAGGCCACTGGCTTCACGGTGCCCCTGTCAGGCCAGCCTGCTGAGACTCCCGTCGACGAAGTCCAGATTTTTCTCGATCCGTTAGACGGGCTATTGACTGGAGAAGCCGACAACCCTACTTCACCGGTTCCCCCAGTGGATACCGAGGATCTGCCTGCTCCTTCAGGACCGCGGTCCCGGTTAAAGTTCGAGCCGGCGGAAGGCGGGTGTCCCCCACCCCTTTCCAGACCCACCTCGGTCCCCCCGAGGGTCTCGGTCTCGGACCTCTTCTCGGTCCAGCCGTTCCCGCCAACATCGGCGGTCTCGGTCTCATTACCGAAGTAAGCGGCAATGCCGTTCTTCCTCGTCCTCCTCCTCGGGTGAGGAGAGGCTGTGGCACAAGTTGCGCCGGCGCTACAAGGATCTTATGTGGCAGCAGTTGCTGTTATCCAGACCTAAGCCTACCCCGGCCAAGACCCTGGCCATCAAGTGGCTGTCACCTGAACGCCCAAAGCAACCACTCGTTCCAGTTGAGTTGCCCGCTCCAGGGCTGGTTGCTAAGCCGAAACCATCTGGTCCACCAATTGTGGTGGAACCTCCGCCTCCACAACCGAAGTCGGGGGCACCGACCAAGAATTCTCGGTCGGGTCATGGCCTGCCCCATAGGTTGTTGGTCACCCTCACTCCTGACCATCCTCAGCAGGTGGAGGGTGGCTCAGAGCTGAGGCAGCTCTTTGCAGACTCTTTGGAATCCAACGACGATTCATCCCTGTTCTCCAGGCAGTGCAATCTGGAGTCCTCCGGGGACCAGTCAGTGGACGACAGCCCATCATCCTTCTTGGGTCTGCTTCGACTCATCTTGGAGTCCACCGGGATGCAGCTAGAACCTGTGTCCAAACAGGCCAAGTATCCCCTGACGGAGATTCTGGACCGAGGGGATTCTCCCGCGGAAGCCTTTCCGGGGGCTGAGGCCATTGTCGGCCCAGCCTTGGAGCTTTGGCAGAGGCCTGCTTCCTGTCCTGCGCCCTTGGCCAGGATGGCCAGGAAGTATGCGGTCCCTACCGGCTCTTTGCCCGGTTTCTCGGAACACTCCTCTGCCGAGGGTTAGTCACCGACAGCATTTTCTGGCGTTCCGGTAATGCTTGGGACGTGGACAAGCCCTTTGACAAAGAGTCCAAAAAACTGGACTTTGCCGGGCGCAAGGTGTATGCTGCATCCTCCCTCGGCCTCCGACAGGCCAGCTTGGCCGTGCTGATGGCATACTTCTCCCACACCCTCATGGGCTCCCTGGATGAGGTTGTTCCTCATCTCCCGCCTGACCTGCAGACCACGGTCTGCCAGGTGCGGGACCAGGGTAGGGCGGTGGCAAAGCAGCAGCTCCAGACTGCTCTGGACACAGGTGATTCCTGTGCCAGGTCAGTAGCAGCCACGGTGGCCATGCATAGCAGGGCGTGGCTGAGGATATCCACCTTCACGGCGGATACCCAGCACAAGTTGGCAGACGTCCCCTTCTTGGGGACTGACCTCTTCGGCCCTGGAGTGGAGGGACACCTCCAGCGGATCGAGAAGTCCAATGCCACTCTGGACTCAGTCACCTCTGCCCAGAGGGACAAAGGCCGCCATCAGCAGCAGAAGTCCTTTCGTCCTTTGGCCCCTGCTTCTCAACTGGCCCAGCAGCACCAGCAACAGGGCCAGCAGGCTCGCGCTTGGCATCCCAAACCCAAGCCGGCGGCTTCCTCCAACAGGAAGCAAGGAGGTAAAGGCCCGGGAGGTCCCTTGGCCGGTTCTTCCTCCAAGCCTGCCCAGTGACAGGTTGAGGGGTGCCGCCCCCAACCTCATCACTCCCCCCCTGGGTTCCCCCTGTGAGGGGATGGCTCCGCCACTTCCTTTCCGCCTGGTCCGCTATCACCACAGACCACTGGGTGTTGGAGGTGGTAGGAAAAGGCCTGCCTCTGGAGTTCTAGCAGGCTCCACCTTTTTGAGCCATCACCCCTTGGGGGCCATGGGGTCCGCAGCCTCACTGTCGGCCCGCCGGGCCGATATTGCCCTGCTCCTCAAAAAAGAGGTAATCAGGAAGGTGGCGGATCCTCCTCCAGACCCGGTATTTGTGTCCAGGTACTTCCTGGTCCCAAAACGGACAGGGGGCTGGTGCCCCATTCTCGATCTGCATGACCTGAACAAGTTCCTAAGGTCTCGGACCTTCAGGATGGTCACTCTGGCTCAGATAATCCCATCCTTGGAACAAGGTGTGTGGTTCTGCTCCCTGGACCTCCAGGAGGCGTTCTTTCATGTCCCAATCCGTCCGTCCCATCAGAGATTCCTCCACTTCAGAGAGGAGGGATCCCTATATGAGTTCTGGGCCGTGCCCTTTGGCCTCTCCCTAGCTCCCAGGGTCTTCACCAAATGCATGGCAGTGGTGACAGCATTCCTGCGGCGCCGAGGGGTCCGGGTGTACCCTTACCTGGATGATTGGCTGATAGCAGCCCCTCCAGACTGGAGGTGGAGCAGTCAGAGATCTGGCCCTCCAGGTTTGCTCTCAGGTTGGCCTCCTCATCCAACGAGGCCAAGTCAGGAACTTAATGCAAAGCAGGTGATTCTGTTCATCGGGCCAAGCTCGACTCTCTGCGAGCCAGAGCACGTGCTCCCGGCGGATGGGGCCGAGGTTCTTTCCTCATTTGCCCAATCATTTCTGGTTGGGCAATTGCACCCTGCCCAGGACTTTCTGTGCCTCCTGGGCCTCATGGCGGCCTGCACCAGCGTGGTCCATTGGGCCCATTGGTACATGCATCCCCTTCAATGGGACTGGCCAGCCAATGGGTCCTAGCGCACGATCGTTGGACTGGCCCGTGACAGTGACCAGGAGATGTGGAGCGCTCTCCAATGGTGGATCATTCCAGCACATCTGCAGGAGGGTATCCCATTTGTCCACCCCGAGCCGACGGTCTCTCTCTCTCGACCGATGCATCTCTGATGGGTTGGGGTGCCCATCTGGGGGAACACTGAGCGCATGGCCTCTGGTCCCCTTGGGAGTCCTGATGCCACATCAACCTGCTGGAGCTCTGAGCGGTCTGTCTAGCTCTCACCACCTTCACTCTGTTTCTACGGGGTCAAATGGTTCAGGTCCAGATGGACAACATCACGACCATGTACTATCTGAACCGCCAGGGCGGGACGCGCTCCATGCTGTTATGCAAGGAAGCTCTCCACATTTGGTCCCTAGTGCGCAGCCTGGAGGCGGATCTCCTAGCCATTCACGTGGCAGGAGCCTCCAACACCCTGGCCGATGCCCTAAGCTGGATAGGGGCTGCATCTCACGAGTGGTCTCTCCTGCCGGAGGTAGTACAAGATCTCTTCTCCCACTGGGGCATGCCTCAGGTGGACCTGATTGCCTCCAGGAAGAATGCGAAGCTGAGTCTGTTCCATGCCCGCCCCCCTCAGCAGGGCTCGCTGCAGGGGGATGCCTTCTCGAGGCCGTGGACCCCAGGCCTCTTCTACGCCTTACCCCATTTCCCTTGATCCACAAGGTGCTTCTCAAGGTGAGGAGGGACAAAGCACAGGTGATCCTGGTAGCCCCAGACTGGCCCCGCCGGTTCTGGTATCCAGATCTCCTCAGCCTCAGCTCCAGGCTCCCGAGGCGGCTTCCAGCCTGCCCGGACCTGATCTCAGTCAATCAGGGGAAGGTATTCCATCCAGACCTTCAATACCTGCACCTGACGGCCTGGTTTCTGAGTGGCTAGAGTTCTAGGCTTTGGGTCTTTCCGACGAGGTCCTCAACGTCGTTGAGGTGTCCTGTAAGGAGTCAACCAGGAAATGCTATGCCTTCAAATGGAAGAGGTTTTCCATTTGGTGTCAGGGGAAGGGCTTGGACCCTTCCGACTGCCCCTTTGCAAGCATTCTGGACTACCTGTGGTCCCTTTCTCAGCAAGGGCTTCGGTCGATGACCCTTAAGGTGCACCTGGCAGCCATCTCTGCTTACCGGGAGTGGGCCGGCAAGCAGTCGGTGGCAGAGGAGAAGGTGGTCGGGTGCTTCTTCAAAGGCCTTGACCACATTTCCCCTTCGGTGCGAGAACCTCCACCTCCATGGGATCTACTGCTGGTATTGGCCAAGCTCATGGGCAAGCCATTCGAACCAATGCACAGGTGTGATCTTTCACACCTGTCATGGAAGACCGTCTTCTTGATGGCTATCACATCAGCCAGAAGGATGGGAGAGCTCCAGGCGCTTTCCATTGAGTCTTCCTACCTGGTCTTCCACAGGGACAAGGTTGTCCTGCGCCCCCACCCGAAATTCCTTCCGAAGGTGGTGTCGGAGTTTCACCTTAACCAGGTGTTGACTCTGCCGGTGTTCTACCCCAATCACACCTCGGAGGTCGAGTATAGGCTCCATACTTTGGACCCTAGATGAGCGCTCGCTTACTATAAGGAGCAGACGGCCGAAGTTCGGGGAGAGGTTCACCAGCTGTTTGTCACCTACACTGAAGCTGCACCTGACAGACCTGCAGCAAAGTGGACGATAGGCAGGTGGATCACCTCCTGCATAGAGCTCTGCTACAGGTTGGTGGGCATGGAGCCTCCCAGAGGGATAACAGCTCATTCTACCCACCATACCACTGCATCGGTAGCTGCTTCCAGGGACGTCCCTATCCAGGATATCTGCAGGGCTGCTACCCAGAAGTCGGCACATACCTTTATTACCCACTACCACATCGACCTTGAGTCATGCCAGTATGCTGGTTTTGGGGCCTCGGTTCTCCAGTCTCTCTTTCCAAAGTAAGTATCGGGGGTGTGCGCCTTGCCTCCCTCCTCCCGGAGAACTGCTAGGAGTCTGCCAGAAAGTGTGGATGAACAACATATCCATGTCCCTAGAAATACAGGTTACTCACCTGTAACAGGAGTTCTAGGAATGGTATATGTTGTTCATCCACACGTCCCACCCGACCTCTCCGGCTTCGACGCACAACCTGAGCTTCCAGCGGGCCAGATCTGGCGTCATGGGGTGGAACCGAGAGTTTTACCACCCAGGTGGGTGGGAGGAGCCAGCTTGAAGACCTTCAGGCAAGAATTAAAGCAGCAAGGATACCTGCCAGAAAGTGTGGATGAACAACATAGACCACTCCTAGAACTCCTGTTACAGGTGAGTAACCTGTATTTACTGAGCTAACAGCTAAGGTAAAAACTCCACAAAAATAGATTTCCTTTTAATTTTTTAACACAAATGATACACAAAGAAGACTAAGAAAACACACAAGACGGGTAATTCTAAACAAATTACTGTGGGTACTACAGTAAAACTGTAACTTCAGTAACTAAACAAAATAACTACAATCAATATAGTAACATCAGATTGACAAAAATAATGCACTAAAACACACACAACTGTCTACAGAAATAAAAGAAATCACATACCACAAAAAAAAATACAATAATTATGAAGAAACACTGACGGGGGAATCACGTGTGTGAAGCTAGTAGCACCACGGACCAGCTCCCGCCCTGAATTTCAGTTTTTTACTAATTTCTACATTTATCCTGCAGTCTTTTCTCCACTACTCACCAGTATCAACTTCAGATAGTCTGCAAACCCATCAGAAGTGAAGTCTCTGGGAGATAAAGCAGCAGAAAGCATCGGATCACGGTAAAAATATCTGGGCCTACGGGGGGCATGGAGGCCAAAATGCACCAGGCGCCCCTGACTCGTACTCCACCGTAAACTCTGGAAAAGGGGCCGAAGAGAGCCAAAGGTCAGTCTGGTGCATCAGCTAAAGTGACTGCAGCCTCAGCAGCCCTACAAGTCTCAACTCCTCTCTCTCTGAAAAAAATTTTGGGAGGAACTTCAACCTTTTAAACTAGCGCTGCAAGAAATAACTGCTGAGCTCAAAACTTTGAGAGGGGAACTTGCCAACACCAATCGAGCTATCTCCAATACTATAGCCTGTGAGACATCTCTGGAGGGCTGGAAGGGCAAAATTGATCCAGAAATTACCAGTCTGCGGCAAAAGCTCCACAAAACTTAAAGCAAACTTGAAGAGCTGGAAGGCCGAAGTCGCAGAAACAACATCGTAATCTTTGGCCTTCCAGAGGATACAGAGGGGCCGACACCAATTCTTTTTCTTCAGAAAATGCTCACCAAGATCATTGAGCCCTCTCCTAACAACACCATATAAATTACTGAGAGGGCCCACCACTCACTAAAATTGTGGCCAGCAAGTGGAAAGCCTCTCCGTCGTCTACTTTTAAATTTCGAAATTACCTGGACAAAACTCATGTTTTGGGGCAAGTCAGAGGCTTCAGCAAGTATTGTGGGAAGGTCAGCAACTCAGATTTGCTCAGGATTTACCTGCCACAGTCAGGCAGCAAAGAGCAGACTACCATCCCTTAGTGACAAAGCTGGTGGGATTCAGTATAAGGTGCAATACCCCTCCCGTTTTGCTCTTTTTAACTCATGATCCTGGCACAACTTCAACACGACTCAGCAAGCCCTCCCAGCACTGCAGGCCCTGCTCCCAAATCTATTTTCTGCTCATTGATGCCTTCCAGCGTGTGGTGACCCAATGGTTTACTGAATAATATTGCACAAATGTGTGCATCTTTCTGTGCGAATGATTGGTATCACAAGGTCCAGCCACAAGAGGGAAGCAAAGTACTGTGCTGTCTGGATCCCGTTATGACAGCATACACCAGGGAATTTTTTTCTATTTTGCTTTCAGTTTCCATGTTCTCTTGCATTTTCATGCTATTATTGGATGTCTGATCTACCCTACACAGGCTACTCCAGGACATTACCTTTTTTTTCCCCCTCATGCTGTCTGGTACGGCAGCTTTTGTCTCATGATATTGCATAGGTTATGTTTCTGTTTTATCTATATTTACCAGCCAATTGGGTAGTTTCTGCTGTGGTTCTTTGTACACCTCTGCTCTTCCAATCTAACTGTGGACTCCACCATGTAACATCTACAGTTTTAGTTCTTGGACTGTAAGGCTCTTGGGTTGGGCATGCTGGATCTGAGATGCACATCTAATTTACATCTAGATGACCATTGCTGTTTGGATGTTGTTTCACTTATCTGTACATAGTTTCCCTCAGGGATACTTTATTCATCTACAATCAAGAAATTGTTCTTTTTCTTCATTTCATGGTCCACAATGTTATATTATGATGCTGTTATTTGGGGCGGGGGCAGGGTAGTGGAAGTCTTGCAGTTTCAGCAGGGTGTTATGTGCTATGATAGGGGAGGGGGCATCCACAGCTGCCACATGTGCGTATTCCACAACTTTATTTTTCCTATGTTAGTTTTTACTTGCTGCTGCAGCTTTTGGCAGGCTGAGCATTATGTCAGCCCAGGGAGGCATCATCCGTTATGCTGTGGAGAATGGATACTGGGTGGTGGGGTGGGTCTGGGAGGGTCGAACTTTTATTACTTCACTTTCTCATGGTTATCTATACTTCAGGCTTGGATTTGTTTAAGGGGGATGGGGGGATTTAGGGAATTGGTACACACTGTAACTCATGTTAAGATTTTTTGTGCAGAAAGATCTATTTATTGCTGCATTGACTTGTCTCAAAAGGATGTTATATTATTAAGGGAGTCACATGGGTAGTTATAAGATATGTTCATGGAATGTGAAGGGTGCCCAATCTCCTGTGAAGAGAGCCAAAATACTGTTACATCTTCGCAAGCTAAATGTTGACATTGCCTTCCTCCAAAAAACCCACTTGCCTCCCCCAGGTTCTCCAGTTTAGGAGGACCTGGGTGGGTCAAGTACAGGGAACAGGTCTTAATACCCCGCAGAGGGGGAGTTGCTATACTAGTAGCATGCAGATTACCCTTCCGATTGCTAGACACCATAATGGACGTCCAAGATCAGTTTAGTGTAATTAGATTTCTGATAGGCCACTCGGAGGTGGCCCTCAGGTCAATCTACAGTCCAACGGCAGATGATCCCCAGTTTTTTACAATGCTTATGATCCAGCTAGCTCCATGGTCCACTTGTCCTCTTCTGCTGGGCGGAGATTGGAATCTGGCTTACTGTAACATTCTTGATAGTTCTGAATCCAGTAATTCTGCTCTCTCCCCCACACAACTCGCCATTAGGGAAATGATGGATGCTGTGGGTCTAATTGATCCATGGAGAGCCTTCTTCCCCTCCCAAAAAGAGTACTCTTTTCACTCTATCCCCCACAATTCATTCTCTAGGATTGATTATTTTCTTCTGGACATTGTGCATCTTTCCTCAGTACTGTCATGCACCTATCTTCCTAGAGTTATTTCTGACCATTATCCCACTTTACTTCACTGGAATCCAATAACAGTCCAATGGGCTGAAGTACTGCACACTCAAGCAGACTAGATAGACTACATGGCCTGCATCTGCTGGCAATTTCGTATGTTCATATGAAGTCCGGGCCCCCCTGATATCCGAGATAAGGTTTAGAGATTTATATGCCAATTATTGAAGTCTGATATTTTAAAGTCCCATCTCCAGACTTTTTTCAGCACTTTTCTAAATATTAACTCCCCTACCATGTCCAAATTAGACGTGCTTTGGGGAGCCTTAAGTGTACTCTTAGGGGGTGAGATTATCCGTTTGGCCACCATTAGGAAAAAGATTACCTCTCAGGTTACATCCCATCTCCTTCAAGAAATAAGGAGAGCAGAACTGCCGCTTCCTGTTTCCCCCAACCCGGAGGCTCTTATCAACCTAGACATTCTCAGAAACTGCTACAATCTATTGTTAATGGATAAAGGTGAGCATCTCCTTCAGCGATCCAAGATTTGCTATTTTGATCAGGGAGATAAAGCAGGTGAACTACTGGCCCTTCGGCTATGGGCTCAAGCTGTGGATAGGATAATACCTTGCATTTGCAGTGCTGCTGGTCTACTAGTCACCTCCTCCCAGGACATACTTCACCACTTCCGGGACTACTACCAAGCACTATACTCTTGTCCAAACGCCCCTTTTTGTTCTGAAGTGGTAGACCGATTTTTGCAGAATATCCAGCTTCCGTATTTGGAGGAACACCAGATAGCTGTATTAAAGGCCCCCCTTTTGGTCACTGAGATATGATACGCTGTAGATGCACAGCTGTTAAACAAAACACCAGATCCAGATGGCTATGCTACAGAATTTTATAAAGCCTTTAAAGAGCAACTAGCCCCTATTCTTTTAGACACATATCAATACATTTATGAACATGGTATGTCAGATTATTCCCTCTCAGAAACTACGATAGTTGTCCTCCCTAAACCAGGGAGGAATCCCCTTCTCATCTCTAATTATCGCCCTATTTCTTTGATAAATGTAGATTTTAAAATCTTAGCTAAAATTCTAGCTGACAGACTAGCCAAGGTATGGCAATGTCTGATAAGTCCAGAGCAGGTAGGTTTTGTGGTAGATAGATATTCCTCAAACCATATGCATAAGTTGGCACACCTTTTCTCTGCATCCAGGGATTCCTTAATTCCAGGTGCCTTGGTTTCCCTGGATGCAGAGAAGGCTTTTGATATAGCCTTGTGGAACTACCTGTTTTATCTCCTGCCCAAATATCGACTTCCTTCACAATATATTAACTGGATAAAAGTCTTGTATATGCATCCTTCAGCTCGTGTGTTTCGTAATGGTTTGCTGTCACAGTCCTTTACTCTGCAATAGGACACTAGGCGGAGATGCCGTTTCTCCTTTTTTGTTTGATCTCTATTTGGAACCACTTATCCATAGTAGTAATGTCTCTCCTTTAGTCTCAGGAATTGCTGTTGGGCCCCACCAATATAAAATATCAGTCTATGCTGATGATATACTTCTTCATATTTCGCACCCTTCTGCATCAATTAAGGCCACGCTGTCTATTATTGATGAAATTGGTAGATTTTCCAACTATAAACTTAATGTGTCCAAAACAGAAGTAATGCCCCTTAACATCCACACATTCTCTTCTGAGATATCTTACCTGGGTCTACAATGGGTCAAGGATAATTTGAAATACCTAGGGATTTATCTTTCCATGTCTAGTTCCCACAAGAAGCAATACAATCTTGACAGAATTCTTGCTCAAATTAAAGTAGATTTAAACCATTGGACCCTACTTCTCATCACTCTGGGGGTGCATAAATGAAATAAAAATGAATGTTCTCCCTCACTTGTTACATCCCTTACAAATGACTAATCTTTTTCTCCCAAAATTCTGGTTCACTCAGGTAAATCGAATAATATCTAGTTTCATATGGGGTAGCAAAAAGCCCAGGAGAGCCCTCTTTAAATTACACAAAGGCAGCCTACAATCACCTAATTTTCATCTTTATTATTTTTCTGCTATGTGTTCAGTTTTCCTGCAATGGATTAAGGAAGTGCCACTGATGGATTCTCTGCCATACTCTTCCCAGTGGTTACGAACTGAAAAAAAACTTTCTTCCCTCATGGTCTTCACCTCAATACACTTATATATGTTCCCATCCAGAATATTCCCAAAGACCTGTTTCACACACCCATTAAGGGTGTTTTCCGGGCGTACGCCCTGTTAAGTGCTATGATTCACGTATTTTTAGTTAAAGATGTATCACAACCTATATTTAAAAATCCTAATTTCAAAATTGGTGGCAAACCCCTTAATGAACATTTCTGGCCATCGGCTCCCAAACTCAAAGTGGTTGATCTTCTGAAAGATCACAGACTGCTGACATTCCTGGAAGCCTGTCTCAGATTTGGTTTGCCTCCTGTGTACTGCTTTAAGTATTTTCAGCTCTCACACATGCTTTATCACCACTTTGGGACTGGGCTTTGGGAACAAGACTTAGTGGGACCCATATTACCTGTCACCCTAGCTCCCCCTACCTCACATCTCATCTTTCTTTTACCATCTCCTGCAAGATTTTCCGGAGGAGTTAGATGGCCAGCTACACTACTCATGAGACAGAACATTACCTGCTACTTCCTCACACATGAGGTCCTGGTCCAATATATGGTCCCATTTATACAAGGATGTGAAATGGGATAGGTACCATCTACTACAATTCTTTGTAATTCATGACCTATACTACACCCCAGTTAAATTGTATAAAATGGGGCAGCTATCCTCCGATTTGTGTTCCAGATGTAAGACACAACCTGGTACCTTGCTGCACATACTATGGGAATGTGAAAAGATCTCACCATTTTGGGATGCTATTAAGACCAGATTGGATCCTTTATTGGGCCTTTCAGATGCTTTTACACCAGAAATTTGTATCCTGGGAGACTATGGAGGAGCTCTGATAGGCACTCAGCATAAACACATGGTCACTGTTTCACTCTGTGCCAAAAAAATAATATTATGCCACTGGCTCGACCAGGAGGTACCCACCCAAGTAAAATGGCTGCATGAGGTTCTCTTCATTTTACAAGCAGAAGACCTTATAGCTCAGATGTCTGACAGGCCACATTATTACCAAAAGGTATGGGCTCCCTTGCACACCTTACTGACCCTCTATTCAGATTGGTATATGATGTGATACTGATAGCAGCTGTTAAGCTAACATTGTCTCTCTGTTTATTCTGTCATACTCTGTTTAAGTTTCATTGACTACCTGACACAGATGTGCATACCAGGGGAGGGAGGGAGGAGGGTTCACAGGGGTTGGTGAGGGAGGGACGGAGGGGTTGTTTACTTTGTGATATTCTACATGTTGTATTTATCTTGTTCCTGTTTATTAGGTATGCAAAGATAGTTTCTATGTTACACTTGTAGTTAATAGAATGTAGTGGTACTACAAGACAGTTTTTTTTCTTTGTTTCTTTGCTCACTGTACAACATCATTGTCTACTTGCTTTTGATGGATAAAACCAAAAACTTAAATAAAGTATACTGAATTTAAAAAAAAAAAGAAGAAACCTGAAGAACACAACACTAGTGCTCACAGACAGGGCTGTCTTGCTTGCTGCAATAAAAAACTGCTACCCGCACCCACGGAGCACTGCTTTACTATACACAAAATAAATAACTGTGTTGTACTTCAGCATCTCTATGAGAAATATGTGAAGTTTAGGAGACAGAAGATCTTTACTGCTTTCATAGATTATTCATCGGCTTTTGTTACTACAGTTCAAGACAAATTTTGGGCATGTATATTGTCCTGGGGTGTGTGCCCAATTATTATTAACATAATTAGACTTTTATATTCAGCAACATGGGCCCAAACAGAGTTAATTTTTCTATAAATGACTATGAAAAATGGTAAGATAGGGTACATTCTTGCTCCCACCCTATTTTCGAAATACATGAATATAAGTTACTGTTAAATTTAGAAGAGAGTCATACAGACTCCCCAAAATTGGTCCTATAAAATGTCCAGCATTAGCCTATGTGGATGACATAGTAGTATTTTCCTTGACACCCTCTGGCCTACAAACAAAACTTAATATACTTGAAATGTTTCCAAAGGATATGTCATTAAAAGTAAATATAAACAAAAGAAAATTGGTTCCGGGTTGTAGGAAAACAAAATTTAAATGGTTAATTGATGCTACACCATTTGAAGTGACAAAAAACAATCAATATCTGGGTCTGATATTTTCTCAAATACTTTTATGGGAATTACACTTTGTTACCCTGTTGAAAAAAATTAATAGTTCGATTAGTGGTTTAAGAAGATTTAATGCAATATATGGTGGGGCTTCTATTTTTCCCTTTTAAGGACTATTGAGGCAAAGTATAATGCTCAGCTTTTGTATGGCGCACATGTTTTTGATCTTAAATATATGGGAAAAATAGAAAATTGGCCTTTCAGATCATTAGATCAGCAAGAGGTTTTCCACGTTCTATCCCTGCATGCTTTGTACATGCAGAGGTAGGATTAGCCAATCTAAGAGCTTTGGCAGAATCCCATCGGATTAACTACTGGTTGAAGGTCGGCAAACACCCCCCCCCACACCAAAATAAAAGACTGTCAAGAGAATTCTGGGAAGAAAAAAGATGTTGGGACCTTGAAGGATGTGGGAGATCTGCCTGGCTGATTGAATTGAAAACAATATTAAATTCTATGAATCTTGTGAATCTTTTGGATTTAGCTAAAGATAACATTATGATAGCTGATCAATATAACTCTTATATTAAAAAAGGCTTGTTGAAAAATACAAATACCAAGATTTAGAAAAGATAATTCAAAATACATGATTTGATATACAAATAATGATTGTGTGCATTTATTCACATACTATTTAGATATCTTGGGAAATCTACTACAATGTAAATTATATACTAGATACAGAATAGAATTTTTTGATTTCAATAATTTATCAGCCAGATTTAACAGATCCACAGATCCCACACTGGCAGCACTGGCAGACTGTTATTGTGGAAGTATAGAAATAGAAAATTTAAGGCATGTAATGCCTACTGTAGATGTCCTTGGTACAAAAAAACCAGAAGAAACTGGTTAGGTCCTATTTTTTGTGACAATTTAAAGAAGTGAAGAAAATGAAATTCTGCTGATTCTATTTATAGTAGAGGATGATTTTATAATCAGGACAGCAAATTACCTGATATTAATACAACAAATGATGAAAAGGATTGTAAAAACAGTCATAACATAATGGAGTTTTAGCATTAATGCACTCAAAGGGACAGCTAGAATAATTTATTGAATGTTATACTTTTTCTACTGTATGTATCCGATTTTATTGTTCTTATAACTGTCTTTATATTTGTAAGCATTGGCCCAGATATTCAAAAGAGTTGCGCCATGCGTAATAGGGTTGCTCCAGCGCAAGTCTGAAAATGCACCATTCTGCGATATTCAGCAGGAGGCAGTTGCACCCCCAAATCACGCTGAGCAAGAGCGCAATGATAATGAATGTATGCATAACTGAAGGGGGAGGAACCATGCATAAATGGCGTAGTGCGATATTCAACAACATGCACCATGTGCAATAGGGGAGCAAGCGGAAGTTGTGCCATAGCGGAAATGAGCCAAAATAAAAAGGGGAAAGGGAGAGGTTCAAGAACGCTGCAGGGAAGGCACATGAGGCTGAACTCTAGCCAGAGAAACTGAGCAGGAGTGACACACAAGGCAGGCCAGGGAAAGGGCACCTGGAAGCCACAGGCTCAGGGGAAGGTATGGGGAGCCACAGTGCAGAAGGCAGAAGTACTTGCCGCACAGCAGTGAGGTCAGCACAGTCAGGTGTTCCCGGTGCAGGGGAAGTAGCACCCAGGACAGCAGGGGGAACACAAAAACAACTGCCGGGGGGTGAACACAAGCCAGGGACATGGCCAGTGCCACCATCCAGATGGAGGCAGTAATGATGGGGGGTGAGAAGGTGGACAGCAGGGGGGCATGGCCGTGGAAGGGCCCGTCGGCGGTATGCCCCAACAGGCAGTACCGAGCCAACACCAACTTCATGCTGTATAGTGATACAGAGATCATGGGCTGGTACTGCCTGAATTGTGCAATTCTGAGGCGGCTCTGCGAGCTGTGCAGTGATGTGATGCAGGCACCCACACGGCGGAGCCATGCTCTGTCAGTGGAGACAAAAGTGACAGCTTGCATGTGCTTGCTCGCCATGGGTACCTTCCAAAGACCTACTGGGGACACCACAGGCATAACCCAGTCAGCCGCGTCATGCCACCTCACCCAATTCCTCAGCGCACTGCTGCCACATGCTGCAGAGTACATCCATTTTCCCCAGCACACCGGCAGAGTGCACATCAAACATACAGGAGTTCCACAGGGTAGCACTTATGCCTGGCATGCTAGGGGCAATAGACTGCACCCATGTGGCCATCTGCACACCACCTAGCCCTGAGGGGGGCCACATCTACAAATCAGAAGGGCTATGCTAGCATCAACTGCCAGGTGGTGTGCGATGCCAGGGGGCGCATAATCAATGTCCGTGCCATGCACCCTGGGGGAGCATGCGATGCCTTCTGGCACCAGTCAGCACTGCACCACAGATTTGAGAGTGGGGATATCCTCACTGGACACCTAGTGGGTGAGTTTGCAAACCACACAGACAATCATAGGGACTGGGGGGGCATGGTCAGAGGTGACATGGGTAGTGGCCTACATGGCCAAGGGCAGGGTGATGCTGTTCACCAAACTAACCTCCACCCTCTACACACAGGTGACAGTGGATACCCACTCTGTCCCCTGGCTGCTCACACCCTACCAGTGGCCCGTGACCCCATCGCAGCAATACTACAATGAGGCACATGCCACCACATGTAATGTCATCGAGCAGGTGTTCAGGATGCTGAAGGCACATTTCCATTGCCTGGACACCTCCGGCTGTGCTCTACAGTACAGCACCTCAAAGGCCTGCGGGCTATTCCTGGCCTGTTGCATCCTGCACAACATGGCCAATGAATGTGGGATAGCCGTACAGGTTGAAGAGGGGGACAGCGATGGGGACGATGAGGACACCAGTGACAATGGTGATGGGCAGCCCCCCCTTAGGCGACAGGACCCCCAAACTGCTATGGCTGGCACAGCTGCACCGAGACACCATCACAGAGGAGCACTTCAGCCAACCAAGGTAAGTCATGGGGCCATGTGCAACCACCAGTGGCTACGACACAACCCACAAACACGCATGGACACACACCAGGGGTGCATGCCATCAAGGGAACTGGCTGGGCATGGAACCACACACAACACCAGAGATGGGTGAGGTCTAACATGGCACGGGGACAGACATACGCACACACACAATGCACCAGACATGCACAAAGGGTAGGAGGCACACTGACCCAGAATGCCACCCCTAGACACACACATGCCCACAGACCACCCTGCCCACTGCCTGTCATTGTGCGTGTGTCAGATGCTGAGCACCATTGCACATTGGTGTACAGCACAATGCAGGCATCATCATGCACATGCAACTGCGGACAGCAGCTGGGAGGGTGTTCAGATGGACTGTGTGTCTGCGCGCAGGGCCGGGTACCCACCCATGCATTGCCCGCTGAATGACACAATGCACACAGGGAAGCATCAGACAGTAGCCGCTTTGGGAGACAGGTCAGTCACATGCCACAGTGCCCCGGCTGCCACAGATGCGTGGGCGGCCCCACCGAGACCCGCCAGCACTGACAGGCTGACCACTGGCCTCATGGGGTGGCACCGATGGTCCCCCAGGGTTCCACTGCACGAACGCGACCATGCCCGTTCAGGGGTCTGCAGCACACTGAACATGCCTGTGCCAGGCATACTCGGGATGCCCACAGCTGAACCTGCTGTCAACAAGGATGGTGTAGCACGATGCTGGGAATGGGGAGTGGACAGTGCACTGCGTGGTGTCTGCGACGCATGGGCAAATAACTGTGTGCCCATTGTGGCCATGACAGCAGTGAATGCCTGTGTCTGCCTCTCAATGGCAGTGGTCACATCCTCCCGCAACCGGTCCATCCCTGCCAGGATCAGAGTGGTGTCTCTGCGTCTCTGCTGCGATGCTCCTCTGCCCACTCCAGTGCCGCACGCAGTGCATCCACTGATGTCGCAAGCCGCATCTGCTAGTTGACTGATGCTTGCAGTATGCGGGTGTGCTCATCGAAGAGGTCATCTGCCTCCTCAGCATCCTGTCCCTCAGGGTGTGTGCGGCCCTGATGCTCAGCACCTCTTGAGGGTGGGTGCTGCACACCAGGACCAGGTCTGGGCATGTCCACAGGTGGTGCACTGATGCCACCCCCTGACACTGTACCCCTAAGCCCATTGGCTGACTGCTGATGCTGCCCTCCGGCTCCCACTCGCCAAGGCTCACTGGTGCCGCCGCAGTGGATGCAACATTCCCAGTGTCCTGTACACACACCAGGGCTGCCCCACTGGTGCTGACAGGCACAGTCTGGGACTGTGAGGACATGCAGGCCTCCACAGCAGCAAGACCCATAGCCATGGCTGCGATGTTACCTGCTCTGTGGCCATCCTGTGGCACACACGTGTCACTGCCCATGACGTTAGTGACATCCTCTTCGGTGACGGACGTGGCACCAGCCCGAGTCACAGCATGCTGGAATCCATGAACACTGGCATGCTGGGACATGGGCAGGGCCTCCTCCACACCTGTTTCAACAACATCAGTCTGGACAGCCAGGCAGGCCCACTGTCGCACTGAGCCGCATATACCTGTAGAGGTGGATGGGCCCTCCTCCATCTCCATCTGACTGGCCTCAGTGGAGAGGCCCACCAACGCTGACCCATGCAGATGCTCAGGATCTGTAAGGGAAAACAAAGTCACGTTACTTCATGTGACCTACCCTGCCCCCCCAATAGACAGACCATGACCTACCATACAGTGACAGGCTACCACCTGTCTGGAAGCCACCACCTGGAACACCCTCAATGGCACAATGCTGCATGGTGCCAGCAACCCTCTCCTCCTGTGGGGTCAGGTGCAGCACCTCCGGCTGTCCCCCACCTGTCACAGATTGTGTTGACCTGATGGCAGCCACCTTCTCCTTTATCCTCCTCCTGTCTGTGCCCATCTTCTTCTTGCACTCCTGCACGGAGTGCTGGTGGCTGTCATGCAGGTTCACAGCACATGCCACTTCCTCCCATGCAGCAGCACGGGCCTGTGGTGTTCCCTGACATCCGCTGAGAAGTGGCTCCTGGTCCAGGTAGGCCTCAAGCAGGGCATCCATCTCAGCCTTGGTGAAATTAGGCCTCCTCCTCCTCCTCGTCCCACAACTCTGTTCCTCCTCTCCCACAACTGGCTCAGTAATGATTCAGCCTGTGAGAATGAAAGTTGTTACCTGTGACTGTGCAGTCCCATGCATGTCCCAAAATCCACAGTCCACACTTCCAAACAGCATGCAACTCACCAATAGAGTGCAGTAACCGACTATGGCCAGTGCAGCCCAATGTCACGCTTTTATAGCGCAACCCAAGCAAATGAGGTGAGGCGCAACTTTAAGTGGATGCAAATTGCAGTGCTGCGCCATGGAATGGCTGGTTAGCTGATTTGCATATGACGGCTGAGTGTCACGCTTTTGTGCTTTGCACAATTGTGTTGAACGTGCTGAGCCAAGGGTGCAGTTCTGTGACATGCGCAGTACACACCTAACTGCACATGCCCGGGTTGATGACGCAGGTGCCTGCCATGCTGCTGACGTGCTGTGCATGGGAGGCAATGCAGGGCACGGCCACCATTGTGCCAGTGGCGCTACAGTGATGTTCACCTATATGGTGCTGTGGCACTGGGGCATCATAGGCACAGTGGGGCAACAGCGTGGTAGGCCACTACTGGAGGTAGCACACAGGCACCCAATCGCACTACATGCATTGGGTTCCAATTGCGCTGTGCCTGTCCATGCGCCAGGGACCCTTGACCCTATGCCCGACCTTTGCCCCCTAGGCGCCATGCATCAGGCATGGGTGCACCACTATCACGCTGTTCAGTGACAGCGCGGTAGGGAATGGCAGTGCTATACCATGCAGCATTTGCACATGGTGGAACCATGCTTCAGAGCGCCATTTTGAACCTACTGAGCAAGAGAGATGGCATGGAGGAGAGCTGCCCAGTGGAGCCAGATTGAAATGGCAAACCTGGTTGCCATTGTTGAGCCACTTTATGGCCCACTGTTTGGGGAGGCACCCCTGGACAGGTCCAGGAGCCAGGTGTGGCAAGAGGTGGCCGCCGCCCTGGAAGAGGCCACAGGAATGGGGCAGATGGTGGAGCAGTGCCGCCACAGGTATGGGGACCTGAGGCAGAGGGACCCGGACCTGCTTGCCCACCTGTGGGCACATGCCAGGAGGGGCACTGTGCCATGGCAAGGTAGGTGTAACATCCATACACTTTTATCTTCCATATGGGTATCACGGTTGCCTGTGTCCAGAACATGGGGGGACCATCCAGTGTTGGCTGTGGTGGTGTTATCAGGGTGTGGGGTGGGTGGGATTGCACACACATGGGGGCAGGGGGACTTTGCTACAGGATTGTACTGATGTTCCTCTCTCCAGGTTTGCACCTTAGGCCCAGAAGAGAGATGGCCAGCAAGGGAGCGGAGGCACCAGCTGGAGGACCGGAACAACACGAGGGGCGAAGGTCCGCAGTGGCAGAGGGACCAGCCTGATGATGGTGAGTGTCTCACCTCCATGATTACTATTGCATGCGGTGTAACAGGGCAGACAGTGGGGCATGACCACCATCCATTGACACCACTGCCATGCATGCAACTTGTCACAGTCAGCACTGTCCAGTGGCACTGCATGTCTGGGAGTGTGTCAATGGTGGTCCATGCATGCACAGGGTACATGGCTGTGCCACTGCCTTCACACCACATAGCCATGTCACTAAACAGCCACAGTGGTGCAGTGCAGGACTTGGCCAGTGGGTGTGTGCAGCAGTCCGCACGGCTGTGTGCACCTGGGTGGGCAGGTCTTGTGGACACGATCACTGTGGGTGGTCACACACCATCAGAGAGGCATGTCCCATGGCCGTATGCCATGCACAGTGGGTGGGCTGTATGGGGCTGTGCATTCACACCTATTGACTCTGCTCCCTTGTCCTAGGTGTCCGGCAGCTGCGCATGATCAGGGAGGCACTACAGGAAA
Organism: Neoceratodus forsteri; assembly: GCA_016271365.2. Classification (NCBI taxonomy): domain Eukaryota; kingdom Metazoa; phylum Chordata; order Ceratodontiformes; family Ceratodontidae; genus Neoceratodus; species Neoceratodus forsteri. Next base: position 60,315,296 of record CM057451.1, read on the forward strand.
TTCTTACTGTGGCCAGGGCATCGCTGGACATCCTGCAGAGGATTGAGCGGCTGGGGGTCAGGTGGCGGCATGGAAGGAGGAGCAGCCGGAGCGGGGAGCGGGGCTCCCACTGATCATCAAACTGCCCCTGATTTCCCCTACCCCCCCTGGACCCACCCACACACCCCTCCTTTCCTGTACCATTTGTTCACTCCTGCCCCTTACCCTCCCCCACCTTGTTTGTGGCCCTCCCCCCACACATTTGTAAATAATTGTATATAGTTTTGTTGGATGTTTTTGAATACAGTTCTTTTGATATGACTACTGTGGTGATCTCTAATTTGCAGAGGGCTATAGGTGCTCAGCTGCAGTGGTGTGCATGGCGTCGGGGTGGTGCAGTCATGTGTATGTGTGTGTGTCTGTGGGGAAGTGACTATGGTGTGGGAGTAGCTATCAGTCAGTGTCTGTGGTGTGTATGTTGTTCCCTGTGCACTAGATGACTGTGTGCAGTGGCCCATGGTGCATGCTCTGTGTCCATGGTGCACCTGTCAGCCTGTCCATGGCCTGTGCAGCTGACACCCTTGCATGTCTGTGACCTGCATGGTCTGCTGGCATGTCAGTGGTGGTTGCCCATGCAGGGCAGCCACTGTACCCGTCACAATGCTGGATTGCCTCCTGTCACTGGTGTGGTGCACGTCTGCCTTGGGTGACACTGTGGCCTCCACTATTGTTGTACCACCTCCATGCTGTGACTTTGTGTGTGTTGCAGGGGATGTGCACCACTGTCTGTGACTTCTGCTCCGGGCAAATGCTGGTGGCGTACAGGTCCACAGTGCCTGCACAGGGTGGCTGGCACTCCTGTGCCATGGAGGACTGCTGGCCATGTGTACATGGTTTCTGTGGCCCCACGCTAGGGGCCTGGTTGCCCTGCTACTGCGTCCCTGTGTTGGTGTGCCCTTGGGTATGGGTGGGTGTTTGTCCATGCACTGTGTTGCATCCTGTGTGGTGCATGCTTCCATGCGCCACTGTGGGTGTCTGCACTGGCTGTTGTGGCCAGTGCTGGGTTGGGGTGTGTCCTTGGGAGGGTGTGCCGAGTGCTGTACCACTGGTGGTGGGGTCCGGGGCATGCCCTGTCACATGTGGGGTACCTCATGTGCCGACGCATGGTCGGTCGCTCAGCTGTACCTCGGGGGAGCTGTGCATGGTGGCACTGTGTATGCTGTCATTGCATTGCTGTGTTGTGCCACCTGCTGATGGGTGCTCATGGTGGGGCTGCCTTGCATGGTTCTGTGGTGCACAGGGTTGCATTGTCACAGTGGGGGTAGTGGCATGCATGGGGTATCCTGCACTGGTGGATGCTGCTCCTGGGCAGGGTGTCTGGGGGTCACGGTGCAGGATGTGCTCTGTATTGGGGGGATGGTGTGGCATGGGGTGGTCGGCCCTCTTTGTGTGCCGGTCACAGTTTGCCAGGGGGTGTGATGGGGCACCATGGCCCAGCTGTGGGTTGATTGCTTGTCTCCATGGGCCAGTGGTTATTCCAGCCCTCCCCCAGTTGTGCAGTGCATGGGGTTTGGGGGAACGATGTCTGTTCTGTTGTGTGTTCCTCTGCCCATCTGTGGCATGGGTGGTGGGCCCCTGCATCCCTAGTTGTGCTGTTGCATTGCTGGCCTGCTGCTGGGGGGCGTTCCTGGTTGTGCTATGGAACATCTGGACTGCTCAGCTGAACATCCCTTGTTGAGCTATGGCGCATCAGATATGCTCAGCTTCCCCTCCCTAGTTGTGCTGTGGTGCAGGTGGTGTGATATTCAATCGTCAGCTGTAGGCGCATCTTGGCCAGTGCAGTTTTTGAATATCGCACCTCTTGCGCATGGGCGCAATGGACTTGTGCTTGCTCCTGCTGTTGTGCACTTTTTGGGCACAGTTTGAATATCTGGGCCATTGTAAAGATCTTTTTTATGAACAAACAATAAAGAATACTACTACTACTATAGACAAAACAAAACCAATACTTTAAACAACTGTAAATAAATTTGAAAAACTACAAAAGAAAAATTATTAATCTGCTGCATAATGCATTTTAGACACTTTCAGGGGTGATTTTGTTCAAAATACTTCATGTTTAAAGTACTTTTAATTGGATTTTATGCTCAGAAATTCCGGGACAGACTTAACTCCAACTCTGTCTTCATAAGACTACACGGAACTCAGCTTACCCTTGGGATACAGCTCATTTGAGTACCATGTGACCTCCAATCCCATGGAATATTGCAAACTTTGCCTGTGAGGCCCATAGAGTTCACTACATATAGAGAGGCTAGAGAGTATACTCCAATGGCTCAGTTGAAGTTGCACATCTGCCATATTAGGGGAGGATTGAGGTGCCAGCTGATAGCAGGAAAGCTTCTTGAAACTTAGATAGCAGCACCAGCACACTGTTCTGACAGCAATCAAATAATGCATTGCTTATGCAAGCAAAGAACAAATGAACATACAGTACTTTGTTTTTGTCACCACAATGTGCATCTGCTTCATAATTTCCCTGCTGTCAATGGTGCTTCTTACCCAAATGGATCAGTAGATTACTGTTAGAACAGTGTACTGGTGCTGCAATATAAGTTTCAAGCAGGGTTCCTGCTATCTGCCGGCACCTCAGTCCTCCCCTAATATGGTGGATGCATGGCTTCAACTGTGCCATTAGAGTCCACACTCTAGCCTCTCTCAATATTGAACTGTATGGTGAGGCCACTTTACAGATGAAGTTATTGACTCCACCATTCATGAATTTAGCATTGTACTGCAAATTATAAATTCGCAAAGTGGATTAACTTTATGAATTTGGGTGAATTTGTGAATATTTCCAAGCAGCAACGTTTGCTAAATTTGCATATTTGTACCCAAGACCATGCAAAAGGCCTTGCTCTCATCTACACAGTGCTACTGTACTTGTTCATATATCTCTGAATATTGTTAGTACTAGATTACATATTATGTATTATAAATATCACACATATAAACATTTAAAGATATATAACTTTCAAGACCCTGTGGGCTGGATTTTCAAATGGCTGTGATTGCCATGATATGGCATACCAAGCTTGTGGCAATCTAAAGGGATCTCCTATCCCTTGCGACAATTAATGCAAGTTAGATTATCTTTTTTAGTCTAGCTTGTATCCATACAGGGGTCATTTTCACAGCGTTTGCACCCGCGATTTGGCAAAAACTGCTGTAAAGTGAGTAAACTGTCGCAACTCTGCCTGAGATTGGAAAACCGGGCACATTTGCAGTAAACTGGCATAGCGCATGAAAAGGGTTTGATGTAGGGCTTGATGCAAGCCCTGAAACACCCGTTGAAAATCCAGCCCTATACACAGTATATAGTTAGTTATTTGTTTGTTTATTTATTTAAAATTGGTAACCTCGAAAGGCACTCTGAACAAGGTTTATTTCCAGGTGAGACCTGAGGAAAAGTGGACTACAGAGATAATACAAATAACAGCAAAACTTCAGAAAGCAGTTATCAATATAGGTGAAAGAGCAAAGTGGTACACAGGTAGATAAACAACAGCATGGGACATCATAGTTATAGGTGGACAAGCATACAGGATCATAATAAAGTATGCAGTACATGTTGGGAAAGGGGACAGATTTATGACATTTCAGAGTCAGACCTCCAATGTATTCACAATTAGCTTAATATTAGAGGTGGGTCCTGAGGGGGAGGGTAGTCAGAAAGGGAGGAAATGGAGTCAGAAAGAGGGTTGACAGAGACAGGCAGGAGCAGGAATATGCCTTAGTTGGCATCCAAGGGCTGGGAGAGAGGGAGAGACGTGGAGGGAAAGGGGAACAGGTTCCAAGGGAAGGGAGGCAGCAGGAGAAGGCAGTTTGGCCCACAAAGGAGTTAGGGTGGGGAATAGAGAAGGTACAGGAATCCCTGGAACCACAATATAACTTTAATTATGTGAATACACCTGGGGACAGCAAATTTGTTTTTATAAGTAAGATGTCCGGATAATCATGAATTAATACTTTTGAGCAAATCAGACTTTGGGGGCGGGGGATGCTCAGTTAAGAATAATCAGGAGATCAGGATAGTCATGGTTCAGATAATTTAAGTTACACTGTACAAGTCTACATTTTACAAAACTGCTCTATTTTATTTATTACATAGTGACATACTGCATGTAATATGTACTTGTAATATCTTTCATATGAATACTAGCTATAAGATACAGAACAATCCATGTGAAACACAGGTAACTTGCTATAAGTACATTAGTTTCAATTACTGTATATCTGTGCTACAGCTCTCACCTGTTTGTTGCTATCCTATTTTGTAGTTAGAGCATAGGTCTTTTACCAGGTGTTAGCAATTGCTGATGACTACTTATCTACCTCAGTTAATTACTAATCTGCCTAGATACATTTGCTTGCTACTGTGTACTGTCTAACTACTGTGGTTACTGATTACCATTTTCCTGTTTGCGCCCTACTTCTGGCCGCAGTGTTCCTTGCACTCCTCTGATTGCTCCATTTCCACATTTTCCATTATGCCCCTACCTCTTGCCCCCATCCAGCTCTCCTTTTCTCCCCCTCCATCTATCTCCCTCTCTCCCTACCATTCTCCTTCCCTATCCACCCCGGTCTCCTAGTGTTCCTTTCCCTCAACATGGAATGTCTCCACTGTTTCCTCTTCTCCCCTCACCACCCCTCTTCTCAGTCATCTCCAACCTGCTTCAAGGGTAGAAAGCCAGGAATTCTGACTCTTTTTTTTCCAATTGTTTAACCAGGAGAGACACACTAAGCTGAAAGCTTGTTTACCAGTGTGACCTGGGAGCACAGGAAAATTAAGTGACTTGCTCAGGGTCACACAGTATGCAAGTGGGGGCTGTGGGATTCAATCCCAGGTCTCCAGATCTGCAGCTCAGAGCCTTAAACCACTACTCTATACTGCTTCCCTCTAGCCTGTCCCTTCCTGATAATGATCTTTTCAGGCAGGATAGAGAAAAATGTGAAGTGGGGTTGTTATCTATGTCCACCGGAGCCTCTCATGTACTATGGCCATCATGGAGGCCATACCCTCTTTCCACAAATTTCTCCTAGTCAGGCTTTCATTCCCCTTCTCTGTGCCTATATTCATTGGGGCTGTCTATGCCTCTCCTAAGATCTCACATTCATCCCTGGTTGACTCTCTTTCCTCCATTGCCCCTCATTCTTCCACAGGTGAACTCATCCTCTTTAGGGATGCCAGTGTAAATTGCCTCTCCCCATCCTCCAAATCTACCATTCATAGGACTGAGTCCCTTAATTTCTCCCAGGATATTCCAGAGCCCACCCAGCTCTATACACAACGTACAAACCATACCCTTTTGGATTGGGTTCTACCCTCCGACATCCACCTCAATGTTGCAGCAGGTATTTTGCCAGATTCATTTATCAACAACTGCATAATGTTCTGTAGAAGAAAAATCTGGCATCCCCCTCTTCACCACAATATAGCTAACCCTGGTCTCTTAACATCAATGCTCTACTGAGTGACCTCACTACAACAAAATGGTCGGCCATCCTCTCTGCCTCTGATGGCCCTCGTCTCATACTATTCCAAATTCACATCCATCTGGGACAAGCACACAACCCTCAGGAAATCAAGGTCAAAACTTACCACCACATCAGCATTACCACTGAAATCAGTGATCTGTGCAAGTCCCGAGACCTCGAATGGGCTGCTACAAATTATCCCACTCCTCTCCTGACCTCATCTCTTACAGAGCTCTGAGAAACAACTGTATGAAGGCTGTCTGGTCTGCTAAATCACAGTATTTCAAGGTGAACCTCCTTAAAAACCTTAACTCTTCAGAGTAATTATGAAAGGCTATCAACACTCTTCTCACCCCCACCCAGCCCGCTCCCCCAGTCCTCATGGTTAATTGTCCACATGTGTCTGACCTTACTTCTGTTGCTGCTCACTTCAACAAGCTGGTCACAACCTGCCCTTCATCTCCCCTTCCTGGCTCCTCTCCTTCCATTCCTGCTGCCCCACCCCTCACCAAATTTCCACTTTCCCCCAGTCACCATCCAGGACATCCTGCTTGCTATTTACTTCTTCAACCCATCTAAGTCCAGCCCTGAAGATCTGGACCCCAAGCTCTTCCACCTCTCAGTTTGAGTCCTTACAGCTCCCCTTACTCACCCACTCAACATTTCCTTCCCTCAGTGCTGGTCCTCAATCGCAGAAGTTGGCAAACTTTATTTCTCTTCATAATAGAGGTGACCCCTCCTCCCCTGGCAACTTCCATCCATCTCCCTCCTCCCCAACCTCTCTAAGCTGCAAGAAAAACTGGTCCACTCTAGATTCCTCAACTTCCCTTCATCCTCCAATTTCCTCTCACCTTTCCAGTCTGGTTTCTGGAAGCACCATTCCACTGTCTCCTCTCTGCTGCGTATCACTGATTCTATCTTCTCCGGGATAGATCAGAGGCACATTATGGAAGCTGTATTCATTGATCTGGCCAAAGGCTTCAATTTGGTGTCCCATCCACTCCTCTTGGACAAGCTGAGCTTTGCTGGCCTCTCTGCTTCTGCTGTTGCTTTGTTCCGTTCCTTCCTTATAGACTGACAACAGTTGGTACAAGTTGGAAGTGACTTGTCACCTCCTCGTCCTAGCCAGGCTGGGGTCACACAAGGCCCCATGTTGGGTTTCATCCTTTTCTCCATCTTCCTGAACAACCTTCCCTCTGCCTATGCCAACACAGATATCAACATGTAAGTAGATGACACAGTCATCTTCACCTCCTGGCCCTGTACTGCAACTGTGGAAAACCTGCTCCAGTAGAACTTCAACAGTATTCTCTACTGGTTCCAATCCAGCCAACTCAGAGTCACCATCAGTGCCCATTACTTTTGATAGCAGTCAGAAACTGGTCAGACTCACTGCCACTCTGTTTTCACCACTCTGAATGGCATACCTCTTGTATCAGTTCAGTCCTTCAAGTACCTTGGTTTGTGGCTAAACAGTAAGTTTGACTTCTCAGCCCACCACATAGATGACATTGATGTGAAACTCCATCCCACGCTTGTTGTCTTGTACTGCAACAAAGAATGCTTCTCTCTGCATCCCTGTAGGGAGCGTGTTACCAAAATGGTGTTCCCTGTCTTCAACTACACAGATGTGTTCTATGGAAGTGCCCCTTCACTTCCCGTACCAGCATGGACACCCTCTGTAACTCTTCCTGCTGCTTTGCTACAAGCTCTTCCCCATGCACCCATCACAGTTCACTGTATTCATCCTTATCCATGTTCTCTCTGCCCTACTAACATATGAACACATGATTGTGCCAGCAGAAACAGACCTCCTGGTCTATCAACGTATGTTCAAGTGTGCAGCTAATGCCCCTAATTTACAACTGCCCCACCCCCTTCCCTTTTGTCTGCCCTCAGCCGTTCTCAGCCTCACCCACCCCGTACTCTCCTGTTCTCTGTCCTATGCCCTTTTAAAACTACCCACAGTTTTGCATGATATCACCCTCTCTTGTAGGGAATTCCACTTCGATACCACTCTCTCTCTGTGAAGTAATGCCTCCTCATCTCCCTCACATCACCAGGATGACTGCACCTCCTTCATATCCAAATACTGGTTTAGCTCCCTAACCTCCTCTCTCTCTCTCTCTCTCTCTCTCTCCCATGTACCCCCGCTTCCTGTTCCCTAAGTTCCAGGGACCATCACACTTTTGCCACTCCCTACCCCTGCTTCTCAGCTTGGCAATCTATGTTCTGCTATCAATTTCCCTCACTCTGGTACCAGCTCCCTTCCTCCCTCTGCCTCTCCTCATCCCATGGCTCCCTCAGGCACTAGTTGAAACTCCAACCCCCCCCACCTGTTCCTGTTACTGTTCCTCCTGTCACCTCCCTGGTCAAGCCTTAATCATACCGGTAAGCAGCCAGATGGATCCCTGGTCCTGCCTTGGTTTCACTCTCACACACTACATTTTTCTCCCTTCAGTGTCAGTTCAGGCAATAACTCGCTTTATAGGTCATTCACCTGTTGCCAATATTGTTGTTGCTCTCTGTGTGTTGCTTTTTTTTAAATTCTTTTGGCTACTGGCTGGCTAATCATTAGTCCAATTCCTTCCACCCACATCCCCGGGACTTACCTCTACCCCTAATTGCACCCTGGCATACCCCCCAGGGTGGGGCTTCTGGGGAGGGTCCCACTTCTCCCTGATGAAGGACTGAGCCTGATCTGGAGGAGGGCAGCTCAAGCTGTGTGGGTGTCAGCTGAACACACAACCTCCTGCATGGCCTGGTAAGGCTTTTGCAGCTGATTTGTGCCAGGGGGTGTGGCATGCAATAACATGGTGGCTCACGGCTGAACGTTTTGCACTCCTCCTAAGTATGCAAGCTCTGGTTGCCAGCCCCCCCCCCCAGCCTCTACTTGGGGCTGCTTGAGCCCTGAGTGCTTCCCCCCTTCCCCTGGAGGCAGAGAGCTGCCCGTAGAATGCTCAGTCCTCCTCCCCCGTCTGGCCCTCTGACTCCCAAGCTCACTTCAGAACCCAGGTAGTCAGTGTCATGAGTGGTAGCACTAATGCTGTACCGGCGGGCCAGCCTGTTTACCATATATTGCTACCACCTCTGAATATGCACTTGTTAGGTATTCTTATTGAGTTGTACTGCACTTTATTCTCCGTACATACAATTTTTTATTCTAGCTTGGCACAATCTTTTTACCAAATGTTCAATTGTTTTACAGTTATGTGTTTTGGTGCTGTTCTTCCATAATTCCACTCTCCTGGGTTGCACTTGGAAATAAGCCTTGGCTCAGTTTGCCTCTCCTAGTTACCAATTTTCAAATTAATAAATAAATCAGAGTACAAGTATGTAATATCTATAGTACTGCACGAAATATGTACCAGACACTCGCTAGCAACTGAATAATACACATCATCATTATTGTACAACTAGCAGACTTATGCAAAAAACAATAATGTTTTATTTAATATATATCATATTATACAAATAACTAGAAATAGCCAAAACCGATTGCAACAGGGGAGATGGGACTCACACCTTAGGAGATGCAGTGCCATGCTACAGTTAATAAAGTTTACACAAAGTGAGGGGAGCTGGCACCTGCTAGATTGGAGGCATACTGTTTGCATTTACCAAAAACTGAAATGAGGTATTTCCTTCTTTATTGCCAAGTGCTTAAGATATGCACATCTTCAGCACTTTGTAATAAAAAAGAACACCATGGACTATAAGGTAATACCTCATTTCAGTAATTGCTAAATGTAAGCAGTATGCCTCTAAATTAGCAGGTGACAGCTGCCTCTCATTTTGTCTGAACTTTACTGGCTATAGCATGGCACTGCTTCTCCCAGGTGTGGGTCCCATCTCCCTTGTTGCAATCAATATTGGTTAGTTTTAGTTATTTGTATAAGATGACATATATTAAATAAAACATTTGTTTTTACATAAGTCTGCTGGCTGTACAATGATGAACATGATTCGCAATATTATATGTAAACTACACCACATATCGTAAATTAATTTAGAAAATGGATTTGAAAAATAATGCATCCTGATTGGCTGAAAGCCATGGTCAGGCATGAATTTATTTTTCAATACACATCCACCAAATAACAAGTTGCAACTTGGCACCACTCACTGAAAAACTGGTATCCTTGTGCCAGTTTGAAATTTAAAACTGAGTAGCTGCCATTTTGTAGGTGCTCAGTAAGTGAGAGAAAAGCCGAGAGATACCCACCACACACACATATATACAGGCAAGCACAATCCTGCCCACAACAGCACTGCCATTCTTTTTCTTCTTCTTTCTTAAATAAAACATTAAAGACTTCATAAGGGTCACCAATCTGCCTGCCCATGTTACGTCTGCACCCGCCACCCCACCAGTACCGTAAACAATCCTTGGCTTGCTTCTCCCGATACTGTCATTTCACTTCACAAACTCACACACATGCATGAACAACCCTTATAAGTCCATAGCCATTCTTTATTTAAATAAATACAAACAATTAGATTTTCCTTGGTTGCAGTACATTTCTGGCAACTGCGTCCCTGATACTAGCTCGCTATTTCCCACTACCAGCATTATTCTTTCAACTTTCAATTTTCCCTGACAGCAGTACCTTCTTGTTGATAGCTCCACCTCCAGGTGACTGATCTCACCAATACTGTCAGCCTCACTCCACCCACACTCCGTGCCCACCCAACCACAATTCAACACATGGGAAGCGGGCGGGGGGGATGGATCGATGCCAGCATACAAAAAAAAAAAAAAGAACACTGCCTTTTATATGCTCTGTGTGTCAGGTGTGGTGGAAGCAATCAAAAGTTTCTCAAATGCAGCCAGGCAGACTCATGATCTCTGCTTGTGTGTGTCTCAGGGGAGATAACCATAACAACCACTCCTACTCACAACTGTAGAGGGTCTTCTAGAGCAAAAGTCCCTAGCTAAACAAAAAAGAGTGGAGGAACTATTTTACTACAAAACTTACTTTAAACCAATTTTTTATTAACTTACATTTTTGACAGTGTCCATTTTCTAAGTGCAATAATACCCTCCGGGGTGGGCAGTATTGGGAAATACCAAACCTTGCATGAGCTATAAGGCCCTCCACTTACAGTGTCTGGCCTCATTATGCCCATGGGAAGTCCAGTATTTCCTAGTACCACCCACCCTGTTGGATATTATTGCTTACATAATGTGCTAGAGGTGGAACATAAACGTATGATACTTACACATCTAAAATGCATAATATGCATTTGAAACAGCAGACAAAAAGGGTATAATTCCAGATCTGCTGTTTGATCTTGGATGACAAGGGTAGGGTATTACAGAGAGTTGGAGGAATTAGGGCTTCCATTTTCACATTTACAATATATTGACCCTGTATGACACAACAGACTAATTGGTACTTGTTTCTCATGGTACTTGTTTCTTAGCCTTTCATTACAGTATTTGGTGAGAGGGAGGGTGAGAATTATACTTATGTGACAAACTCTAATAAAACATTTCCAGACTTTGTTGGAATGTGGGTTATCAACAGAAAATAAGAAAAAACTGTTGGGATTGTATTGATAACCTTATACCATATTTCTTAACTTTTGGATGTTTGAGTTGTGTGTAGTAGAATCCCTAATGTGGATTAACATATCTTTTTGCCATAAATCTCCTTACTTTCCAGGACAGCAAAATCTGTATGTACACTTTCTTAAATTTAAAGTATTTAAGCACAGTTACTTGCACAATCTCTCTACACTGCCAAAAACAATTGAAAATCAGCCAATGAAAAACATCATTTATTTTTCATACAGTAGGTTAACAGTTCAAAATCAGAACCCCTTTTTCTCAAAATAAAGGAATAGTTATGACAGACCATTAAAACTCAGCCAATAAAAAAAAAACCTATTCACTGCTCACAGGCAAACAGTTCAAAGCGTGAATAATATTTTCAAAATATAGTAGTAGCCATAACTTACCTTTAAAACTCCGGCAATGAAAAAAATGATGTGTTAGAGCCCCCTTTCTCTGAAACAATGCAATAGTTATGATTGGAGCACCTACTGTACTGTACAGAACCATTTGTGAACTAAGCAACAAAAGGTTTGATGACATAAAACAACCATACACATTTTAGAATCTGAATCTCAACTTGACAATTTAAACCAAAAGTAAAACCTCCTTATTAACTGTAGTTCACTATTGGAAAGTTACTGATGTCTAGCAGTGTGTAACAATTTCTGTGAATAGCTCAGAAGCAGACTGTATGGATTGTGGGAGACTCCTGGACAAGCAGAGTGTAGGCTTTTCTTAAGAAGATGAACTAATGAATCAATCTGAACCTACCAAACTTTATTATTGTTTGGATGGGTAGAGGTAGAGAAAGTATTCACTGGCACCAACTGATGATGAAGCACTACAAAGGGATCTGAGTCTCCATTTTTCATACTTCTGGACATCAGCTGATCTTAACTGCCAAAGAAGATTTTAACCTGATTTGCCACAGAATGCCTCAAACTAAAATTCCATTCTCTGTGATATCTTAGAGCTACAAGAGGTTTCATTAGGGCAGCTTTGCATGGTGGGCATAGGAAACACCCAAGTGAAAGTAAATAGTCAGGTTTCTGCTTCTCTGAAAGATTAAGGAATGGAGGGAAATAAGCACCAAAATCTTACGTTTTCTAAAAAATTTTTACACCTCTTGGATGGAATTTTCTTTCTTTCTTTTTCTTTCTTTCTTTCTTTCTTTCTTTCTTTCTTTTTGAAAATGTGTAAACAGAAAAGGTACTCTGAGCCAAGGCTCATTTCCAGGTGTGACCCCAGAAGGGGAGTACAAGATACAATAAAACACACAATATCGATGCTCAGTACAAATAAAATGCAACCAATGTGCAATAAAACATAGAATAAGTACAAATAAATCAGCAGGACACAACAAGCAGAAACAATTACCAATAAAGAGACCAGTTCAGAGGAATGATGGTAATGTAGAAGAAAAGGGGTTTGGAAAGGGATACAGGCTGCAATAGAATCCAGGAGGAGGCCTGACATCATGGAAAGTAGGAGGGCCAACAGGAGACAGCCAGGTAGAGGGGTTACAGGAGTAGATGAGGGTAGGGAGGAGTTGTAGCCAGTACCTGAAAAGGTCAGGGGAGGGGGATATATGGATGGAGGAGGGAAGCAGATTCCATATAGAAAGAAGGCAATAGGAGTGAGGGTATGGCATGGAGAAGGTGTGAGGATCCCTGGAGCAGATGAGGGAGTATGAGGCAGAGGGGATGGGAGAGATGAGTGATGATATGTAAGAGGGAATGGACCCAAACCAGTATTTGGAGATGAAGGAGGAGCAGTGGGACTGACAACGTGAAGGGAGGGGTGAATGCAACAATTTTTAGTTTGAGGGAGCAGTTGGTAGCAAAGCAACAAAAGGCATTACACAGGTAGACATGGGCGAAGTGGCCCCAATTCACTCCGCGAAGTGGAACGTGGAGTGAAAGCGAATTCGAAGAGTGCTCTGCAATGCTAAGTGGAGTACTTATGTTATTAATGAGTAACGTGAAGTCCATTGAAACAATGACTTCATGTTACTCCGCCTTTCCAAACCACTAGTCCACTAATTCTTAAGGTGAAGTACATTGAAAACAATGTACTTCACCTTATTTTGCCTTGTTTTTAAGCTCCAAAGGCAAATTTTGCAGTGATTCGTGGGATTTCAGGTCACATGAGCTCTAGATTGTTCTGCACAGCTTCAGGTTGGGGTAGTGTGTGTAAGAAGCTGTAGGAGACAATCTGCTCTGAGAGCTCTCTGTGGTTCAAACCTTCTAAAAGCTGTTAAAAAAGCCTTTTTGAGTCATTTTTTTTGCTGAAACTTTAGTTAATCGATTATAGGAAACCCTCCTCTGCTCATATCATCGAACGTTTATTGTTTGTGTGTGTATTTTGAATGTTAATGTACAACATTCAGTCTGTGTACTGAGAGACAGTGGAAGTGTGCTTTGGGGGAAGGGCGTATCTGTGGTGTAGGTAGATTAACTTGGAGAAAAAGACAGTGCTTTGGTGATATTTCTTGTATAACTGTGTTAATGTACACACAGTAATATTTTCAGTAATTCTTGCCATTTATTTGCTGATTGTTGTGGTGCAACAGTGCATAATTTTAGTTTGTTTAAAATATGTGGTTATATTACTGAAGTTTTCAATTTGCTACACATTACTTAGTGTGTGTGTGAGTATGTGTATGATGCGTGTCATCAAATCAGACACTTTTTATTGTGCCACATAATTTCAGCAATGTGAACCTGCTGTCCACTGCAGCTGTGTAACTTTTTGTACTTCTTTGTGGTATCTTTACTGGCACTTGTACTAATGAATCTTACTGCAGCAGTGCAGTACACTGCCCCCTTCCCGTGGCCCGCCCCAACCAGCAAATATATTCTTTTCCAGATTTGAATTTCTGATGGTGAGCACTGGTTAGGTGTTGTGCCTTTGCATCTGCATCTCTTCAGTGCACAGCGCAATCTTAATCTTTCTGTACATTTGCATCTCTTGAGGGCCCAATTTTCACCTCTAACTTAAGTCACAGTTGTTTCTTTGGCTTCCCTTCAGAGTACTGGACAGGTGTGGTGCATAATTCAGCATGAATATTGTACTCATTAATATGCATTTTTAAGTCAGGACCATCATCAGGAGTTACTCGTGATACAAATCATGTTCTTCATCATCACGGTCACAGATGCAGTCACAAATTACGATTTAAGATCACGTCACGAATCACAACAGTAATTTTTATTACTAGTTACTTGGATGTATTGTAAGCCTGTTTTGTAGTATCTCTCCATGCTTCACCACCCCACCATTGTACTCATTAATGAGTGTTTTTAAGATGGGGAGTTTCATGCCACACCTCATCGGGACCCGGGGAAGTACAGCCGTAGGCATTTGCATTTCTTTATCATCACGGTCACAAAAGCAGTCACAAATCACAATTTATGATTATGTCACAAATCATAACATTAATATTTTTACTAGTTAAATGGATCTATTGTAAGCCTGTTTGTAGTATCTCTCCAGGCTTCACCACCCCACCATTGTACTCATTAACAAGTGTTTTGAAGTCAGGGAGTTGGACAGTGAGTGTCTGCAGTACATACACAGACTGGAAAGAAAACTGCACCCATGCAGTTTAGCACAGTATACCTCCACTGCTCAGAATACATATGGAAGACAACAAAAAAGGGCATAATTACATACAAGGGTCGGGGATGGTGGAGGAATACATTTTATAACACAGCAAGGAAGGTGTGGAGGGGCACATGGTGTGAGGGAAAAAAAAACTAATGTGGGATCCCATAGGGATCCAGCAGCAGTTCCAGCATGGACATAATTTGCAACTTATGTCCCTCTATGTAAGAAAAATAAAATTTACAGACAGAACAAATTAAGTAAAAAAGAGTACAGACAGAAAAGACAAAGAAATGTAGCTTTAAAAAAAAAGCTGTTGTGTCTAAATCAAAGTTTAAATCTCCTCCTCGTTCTGATCTCAAAGTATCAGCAGTCACAAAACACAGCCCTCTCTCTCTCTCCGTCTGCACAGGAGAAAGTAAAAGTGTCTGCTTGTATGATTCACTTTCTTCCTGCCTAGCTAAAGATCATGTGACTTACAGTACTGTAAGTCATGTGATGTGTGTGGGGGGGCTGCCAAATCTGAAACACAAGTGGATCACTTAGAATCATAATGAGGAACGTGAAGTCCATTAAAAACAATGACTTCACCTTACTTGGCATTGCCATTCCACCTTAATGCGAAGTGGTAATGACAAGGTGGAGTAAGCACTTTGCATTGCCCACTCCACGTAGCGGAGTGGCAACGCGAAGTGCTCACTTCGCGTTCACTTCACTGGCGGAATTTAAATTCACTGCATCTCTATACACAGGGTGTCCAGTCTGGTAAGGGAAGAGGAGAGGGTGGTGCCATTGATCACATCTGTGTAGTTGAAGACCAGGAGCACCATTTTGGTAACAAGCTTCTGACAGACCTGCCCATATGGAAATTACATTTTATTTTGGCAATCTCAGAATGGAACATAACTGATCTGAATTAAATATCTTGTTATTTATGTCTGGATAAACTATTTTTCTTTTCAGAACCACCCAACAAGTTCAACCCAAAAAATAGATATAATCAAATTATAGCATGCACAACATAAAACCACAATATTTTATGTTAAACATACAATTAATCATTATTAATGTCATCCTAATATGCTAAATAACAAAGATTTTTAAATCTTCATAATTCTGTTTACACTTCATTTTAAACTGTAAAGACACTATAATGCTAAATACAAATAATTTAAAACAAATTACAAATATAGAGTAATCTATGTTCAGCAGCCTTTTAAAAAAAATCAGCAAGGCTGCTCACTGATTTTATCAAAGTCTATTTTTAAGATTTTACGCATTATAATACAGCTGAAAAAAATGTAGGTAAGCATAATCACAGTGGGTAGACTCTGTGACAGTACAATAAAGCATACCATGTTTTAACAGTAAGAAAACTGCTTTGCCCCAAACTCTGTTATTTCACTGAGGGGTACTGCTGAAAAATTCCATCTGAAAGTGTATACTAAATAGCCTAGTCTGCCATGAGCAGGGAATGTCTTAAACAGGTATCCTAAAACATTGTTATCCCTTATTTTAACTGTAAGGCTTGCTCCCCCATATCCAGCATAGCTAGTGAGAAATAATAGGCAGCCCCAGAAGAAAAACTAACACATTTAAAGGCATTATTAATAAAGCTGAGATAAAAAAAGCTTTAACAGTGCATATATACTGTCTATCCAGTACAATAGCAAACATATACTGACCATAAACTTTAAGCTCAAACAAATGCAAGGTCACTCAGAAATAAAATAAAAAAACAAAAGTGATAAGGCGTTATTGTGAGGCAATAACCAAGACCAACAGTAGATGAACTGCATAATGTTTTAGTAATTTCAAGCATGGTAAAGTAAAAGGCAATGAACAAGTTTCAAAAGTCTTACAGTATCTAGTGTGCAGGAAACGTTGTCCATAACTGATCATCTCTCTACAAGCATCAGAATGGAAGAATACCCACTGCACTTGTGCAAAAAGGAGTTACTGTATGGCACAAAAATGCCTCCTCCAATTGAAGGAAGAAGGAAGTAATGCATGTGAAGACGGGCCAATGGAACATGTTACCACCATGTTGCTTGATCTGTGTTCCACCAAGGATAAGATAAACCTATGGTGGTTTATCTTATCCTTGGTGGAGCACAAATAGTTTTTAGCTAGAACAAAACAACATAGCTCTGTGGCTGCAGCATGAACAGAAATCCCTTATAAAGTCAAAAATGTTAATTAGGTACATTGTCAGATAAAAACATACCTTCTTCAATCTTGCTTGCTTATAGTTTGAAGAAAAACCCTTGGTTATGCAGCCTGGTCTCCTCTTTGGAGTCATGATCCTGCCATTGGAATTCTTTTTCAATGTTTTCCAGAAGCTTGGAAGTGTCCTTGGGATCAGAAAATTGATAAGTCTCGTCCCATATGCTATCTAAAGGTTGGCAAGCATAAGCAAAAAGTGTTGAACTCCTAGATACCACAATCTTGTGAGCACCCCATCAAAACTTTTGCATCTCTACCAAGTTTAATAACTAAGGTCAGGGAAAATATGGACCAGTCTCTTGCTCCATTCCAATGGGCCCTTCTGTTTGTCTTTCAGCAGAATTTAATCGTGCTCAGTTGCCACCCTCAGTTTGACCAGAATAGTCCGTGGCTGATGGTTATTGGTCAGTCAATGATTTTGGGATCTTCTGGGGGTGATCCAATAAGTTTTTAATACTGTTGGAGTGGAAGGCAACTGGTAGTAATCAGTCAGCCAAGTGGTAATAAAATCTTTAAGGTTGTCCACTCGGGCATTCCCCGGAAGTCCCAAAAAGTATACATTCACTTCTGTGATAGTATTTTCCAACCATTTTCTAAGAAGACCATTTTCCTTTGTTAGGACTGTTGAGAGTGTGAGAGCTTGAGCTGCCATCTGTGTAGCTGTCTGAGTGTCAGCCAAGAGAGTATTTATTTTGGTTCTGGGTGGTCAGGGTGCCAGCATCAGGGCACCGTAAATCAGAGCACCGGTGAGAGGGCGAAACCGCAAGGGCACCTCCACAATTAGAGCACCTGTGGAACAGGGTGCCCATCACTCTGGAGTACAATGCTGCACCTGCAGGTAGTGTTACATGCCCTGCTGCCCCCTGCCAGTACTGGTCCACCACACCCTGTCAGCATTATGTTGCCCCTGCCCACTGCCACCACGGTTGGCCACACATCTGGGGGGTGCCTCACAAGATAGCCCGTCGCTCATGTGTAGCTCCCAGCCATGGTGCAGTTGGCTCTACTGTTGGTGGCCATTGGTGTTGGGCATAACAGTACCATGACATGGGGCATGTGGGATGGGGGCCATGCCATATGGTCATGTACATGGCACCCTGGTCCCATGTGCTATGGGTCCATGGGGTGTTGTCTCATGCACACTAGGCACAGTGGTGCTGCGCTGTGTTGCTGAACCTCCTGTGATCCTGTAGGCATTCAGTGGGTGGGTCGGGAAGTGTGTGGTGTGTGGCACTGCCCAGCTATGCAGTGTTGACTGGTGCTCCCAGTTCCATGCAGCTCTGAGGTCCGGCACTGAGCCTGCCAGCAAACTCCCACCGGCACTCTGATTTATGGTGCCTTGTTGCCAATGCCCTGACCACCTGGAACCATTTATTTTTGCATCCATTGATTTAAGTTGATCCTGAAAGTCTGCCATCTGCCTGTACAGCAATTGTATGGTTTGCAAAAGTGAATTAGTGGGTTGAAAGAAGTCCCTCTCTGTAGTGGGTGGCTGGTCTTCTTTGCTGGGTCAAGGTCACAGTCCTTTCAGCCAGGATCTCTCACCTCCTGCACCCACCTGCTTGTTCAGACTCACCATGCTGATCACCAATGGCCAGAACAATGATAAATTTGGTATGGCTGGAGGCAGCTTAATATCTTCTATCCATTGCGGTCAGCGAAAAAAGGATTGAAAATCTGAATTTCAATAAATTTGAAAGAAATGTCTTCTAGTAGTACAAAAGCCTCTCAGAGTTGCTGCTCCTTGCTTGTCAGTTGGCCACGCCTCCCCTCATTATGCTTTGTATTGATTACAATAAAAATCTGTGAACGTCTTGTCAATTTTATTGAAATTAATGAGCATCATGTTGCCTTTAATAAAAAAAGTCTATGAACTGTTAGTTTATTTTATAAAACTCTATGAGAAGATCTTGCTTTTATTAAACTTGACATGCTGCACACTAATTTCAATAAAAATCTACAGGATTATTATCAATTTTATGAATGTCTACAAGCAGCACATTGGGTGTAATAAATCTATGCGCTGTTTATCGATTTAATAAAAGTCTACAAGAAGAGAGTAGATTTTTTTACAAAACTCAACATGCTGCACTTTGATTTTGATTAAAATCTATGAGCTGCTTGTTGATTTTATAAAGCTCAACAAGCAACACATCAAGTATAATACAAAAAAATCTATTGACACAACATCAGTTTTATAAAACTCTACAGAAAGCTCACAGATGATATTAAAATCACTGATCAGCACATTGAGTTTATAAAATCTGAGATCTCTCATAAATGTTACTGAAAATTGCAAACAGCTTTTTTATTAAACTCAACGTGCTACTCAAAGACTTATAAAATCAATAATCAGTTCACAGATTTTTATTAAAACCGGTGAACAGTAACTTACGTTTAGTAGAAAACAAATCTAAGAACTTCATGAAAAATTCAATAAAATGGATGCTGTTGTAAATCTACAGTATATGCAGACCAGAAGTTAACATGCAGTTCCAGCAAAAAATGTTAATCTACACAAAAATATAAAAAAGCTACATGAAGCTCATATTAAAAAAATCAGTGCACATCTTGTATATGTTTTATAAAATCAACATGCTTCTTGAAGATTAATTAAAAAAATACCTTTATGAAGACTTACAAAACTGACAAGCAGACAGATGCCAAAAAGCATGGAAACTAACAAATAGCAGGTAAACAAACACCATATATGGTTAAACCAAGGTTGCAGAAAAGTGAAATTATCAGTTACTGTTTTGTTTTAATTTTGCAAAAGTAAGAAATAAACAAACAGCTGGATATAGTAACTAGTTCCACATATGCAAATACAGTTAGGTAGAATGACAAGACAACTATGACTGATACAATCAATATAGGTGAGGCCTTGCGTATAACATTTCTGGAGTTGTTACAAAAGTCATTTAACCAAGACTGAGGTGGAGGAAGCAGTATATTCATGCCCCATTAGGTGTGATGGTGGGGTGGTGAAGGGCATGGAGTACAATGTTTATCTGATCCCACTAGCCGGTGGGATGAGGTACCTAGGTGTATAAGGCAGAACCATGTCCAGGGGTCAATATGAAGAAGGTATCCATCCCATATGCCAAACAAAACCACATTTCAGTGGGTATGTGGGTCTAGAGCTCCATTCACTGGACACCAGATGGCAATAGGAGAGAAACTCTATATTCCACCTCTCCTACACCAAGACAACCAGCAGCAAAACCCTAACACAGTGAAAAGGGGAGGAGAGTCTGTCAGGTTCTCTAGGGTACATTTCCACAGTTGGGGGTGAGAAAAGGAGAAATATTCATGGAGATATAAGCATTCCATCTCTTCCTGTAATGGGAACATGGGTCTATGGTTCACAGGGGTAAAGCAATATAAGGTACTCAAATCTTGCAGAAGGAGGGAAAAGTGTATTTTATTAAGTGGGACATCCTGGCTAGACTTTCCAGTTGGATCACCACCACCACCAGCCATTCTTATAAGGTTGGAATTTCTGCCCTCATCTACCTCTGAAGAATTAACAGTTTTGCCACCACACCATGAGTTACTTGCCATTGGGCTTTTGGCACTATGTGAGATGCTCTTGGAGAGAAAAGATCAAGCAACAAAATCTGTGTGGTAAGGGGGGGCAACTACTTTGGAGCACTCTTTCTGAATGGCCTGCTAAATCTGCTGGCGCACTGGGCAAGACCAAAGAATATGGTTCAGTTCTGTACTGAAGTGTAGTATGGTACCATTCATACAAGGTTTTATTCTGCAGCAGGAGGCTGTGGCTACCTCAGCAGGTCTAAGGGGCAGTCACCCAGCAGCCACTCCATTCCTGTTCTGTGATACTTATGTGAAGGGACTTCTTCCATCTCTGCCATGTATTAGTGGTTTGATCCGGGATCGCTTCCATAATATATCCATGTATTCAACCCATTTGGCTTTCCTTCACCTGAAACAAGTGAGATATGGGGAGACTGGTTGCAGAGCAGTGTGAGTGGGCCCCACTCCCCAGTTTGGAAGATAGATGGCTATGGAGCTAGAAAAGGTTTCCAGAAATCAGCTTGGGGTAGATAAAAACATCATCTGAGTCCTGAAAAGAAGTCTAGATGTGCAGCACAGGCTGGAATAAATCCTTTGCTAGTAGTATATCCTTATTCTTCCAAGAAGACCACATCACCATCTGTTGGTCAAAGCAAATGGATGGGGGGGTCCACAAAGAGGCAATCATTCAACAGGCATGAGTAGGGTCTTAACCATCCTACCTAGCTTTACCCAGGCATACATGGAGACAGATAAAGTGGGACAGTTATCAGATGTTCTGACTATGAAGAGCATAGATATATGGTGTGGGAGTGCCACCTGCACTCAGTGGAATCCATGGCAACCCACTATGTTTCTTTATAGAACAACAGCCTCTCCCATTGTGTAATGGTAACGTTTTCTTTTTAGTGGTTTCAACAAACATAAAAGCTAAATTTAAGAAACTAAGGCGGCTAGATAGAAAAGCAGGTGTTTGGCATCTACTGTCTTTTGCTCCAAGTTGAAAGTGAAGCCTTTATATGCCCAGTATGCTTATGACTTCACCAGGGATCACCTGAGGATCACCTGACACAAAGTCCCATGAAATAAAATAAAAAAACTAAAACTTTCAGTAAAATGGTCAACTTTCTCTGTCTTTATGTGAAAAACATTGGTCACTAATATATCAATATCAGCTAACAGCTGCCACCTTCCCCTGCCATTTCTCCTATATGTATTTATCTCCCATAAACTTTGATAAGACCAAAACTTTTTAATTTTCTGGAGATCCTGTCTCTAGTCCTTAAATATTTTCAATCCTTTTCAGTGTTTTTTTAGTCCTTCAAATAACCCCTAATTTGCTTTTACACATGTCTAACTTTCTTTTCTTCTTGAGAACCTTCTTCAGTCTCTGGGTATGACCCCTGAATCCCAGAAATTGGCTTTGAATGGGGTTGTAATGAACTCCAGGAAAAGGGGACTAGTAGAGTCTCACATTGGGAATGATATACCCAGTTTAAAACAGCTGAAGCTAAAAGGAGATTAAAAGCAAACAAGTGCACTTTTATAAGTGCAGTAAATCCCTCTACTTATTTTTTTAAATCCACAGCAATGGAGATGTACTTAGGCAACAATATCATACTAATTTAAACTATAATAGGCACATAAATACAGAGGCAATTCTCTGGTTCACCTGCTCATCTGCTCCCTGATCTGTTACTATATTTCAATTGTAGTACAAAAACATGATTGCCAAAAACAAAGCCTTATGTGAAATGCAGAAAAAAGAGCAGCAGGAGAGGCAGTGGAAGGATTTTGTGGAATGAAGAGTCACACACCAGTCCAAAGATTAGTGTCCCTGGCAGTGTAGCATTGGAGAGACAATTGGGTGAGTTGCTGTTTGCTTGGCTATATTCTCTTAAGTCAAAAACATTGAGGATGGAGAGAAGAGGAAACAAACAGCTCCATTAGCTGAAGAAATGCATACAGAAATGGTAGTTTACTCACCCGGTAAAGGTGATTGTGGGGGTATACATCTCTGAGGCACTCCACCTTCCTTATACCTGGGTATTGTGTCCACCTGATAGGTTGCTGATGCACATGTGACTTTCAAAGGAAAGTCCGCCCCTCTTCCCTGTGATGCTGTCTCTCCTGTATCAGTTCCATGTCTTCCAAAGCCGTACCTATTAAAAGAACTTGTTGGTCTGATGACCCGTTATTCCTCCATATATCTGCAACATCAATTAAACATGATCATATCATCCATGCATAAAAAGAAATCACATGACTGTTATGATTATCAAGTGAAGAACTGGACGGGTAGTCCATTTATTACCTATTTTATACACACTAATGTAAGCCGGCCTGTACGGCATGCAGGTGAAAAACTATATGCATATAATGTCATTCAAATTGTTCTATCAGGGTGGGTTGTGGAGTGCCTCAGAGATGTATACCCCCACAATCACCTTTACAAGGACAGTAAACTACCATTGTGGGGGTTAATCTCTGAGGCACTCCACCTTCTTTACACCTGGGTAATGATTTAAGTAGCAGTACCTGGCAATAGGGTGGGGTAGTCAGTCCATATTTACCTTCAGGTCGGTCTTAGCAGCTAGAAGTACTGCCCTGGCGAAGTTGGTTCTGGCCTCCCTAGACACATCTACCATATAGTGTCTAGTGAACGTGTGTGGTGATGCCCAAGTGGCAGCTGCACAAATCTCATCCACTGATGCCATGTTTCTTTCTGCCCATGAAGTGGCTATAGCCCTAGTGGAATGGGCTTTAATGCCTGTGGGCCGATCTAGATTTGTCACCTGATATGCTTCGGTGATTGCAGACTTAAGCCAGGTGGCTATGGTGGACCTAGTCATCACTTGTCCCTTCCTGTGTCTTTGTGAAATAACAAACAGTCGATCTGTTTTTCTGATGTCCTCTGTTCTGGAGAGATATGTCTGTAACAACCTCCTCATTCCTAGTAGTTTGAGTTGTGGCTCCTGGTCCACTTCTTCTGACGGTATCTCTGCTGGGATGTCGATGTATTGGTTTGCATGAAATGTCATGTGAACCTTAGGTATGAAAGATGGAATTGGTCTGAATGTGATCTTGTCTTCGTGGAACGTGAGGAATGGTGTTCTACATGATAATGCCTGCAATTCACTGATCCGCCTGGCCAAGGAGATAGAGACCAGAAGTATAGTCTTTAGTGTTAACCATTGTAAAGATATAGTTTCTCATGGCTCGAAAGGTGTGGTCGTCATTGCCTTGAGTACCAGAATCAGGATCCATGGCGCGGTCGACTGCTTGACTTTTGGTCAGATATTGTTTGTTGCCTTAAGGAATGTTATGATATCTCTGTGTGCCCCTGGAGTCATTCCCTCTATAGGGCCCCTGGCCACCCCAACTGCAGCTACCTGAACTCATAATGATGCAAGAGATAAACCCTTATCCAGGCCTTCTTGCTGAAAAAGTTGAATATCTGGCACCGATGCAGTCAACAGGTCCACCCCATATTAATGCACCACTTCTGAAAATTCCTCCAGTGCCTTTGATATGTCAGAGTTGTGGAGTTCCTTCTGGAGTTAGCCATGGTGTTGATGACCAAGGGATGGTAGCCTGCCCTTAACAATCTCTCCCTTTCAGCAGCCAGGCTATCAGTTTGAGGCTTGTTGGGTTGGGGTGTTAGATTGGGCCCTGACTGAGCAAGTCGTGTCTGTAAGGCAGGGTCCATGGGTGATCTAGCACCATCGCCATGATGGTGGTGAACCAGCTTCTCCTTGGCCAGTAAGATGCAATTAGGATCACCCTCGATCTGGTCCTGCATATCTTTATCAGGACCTGGGGGATCAAAGGAAGCGGCGGGAATATGTAGGCATTGTGGAAGTTCCACGTCGTGGAGAGCGAGTCCACTGCCAGGCTTTGTGATCCCGAAATCTGGAATAGAACCTGTGGCACTGGTTGTTTTTGTGGGATGCCATTAGATCTAACTCCACTGGGCCCCAATGGTTGTTGATAGACCTGAAAACTTGTGGGTGAAGCATCCACTCTCCTGGGTGTATCATTTGTCGACTGAGTAAATCCACTGCGGTGTTTAGCTTCCCTGCTAGGTGGATGGCTAAGAGGCTTATGAGATGTTTCTGTGCCCAGGGGATAAGTCTTTCTGCCTGTCTCTGCATGGATCTGCTTCTTGCCCCCCTTACTTGTTGATGTACACCATGGTTACTTGATTGTCTGAGCGAATGAGGACATTCTTTCTCTTTATGTCCTTTGCGAAATGTAGCAATGCGTTGAACACCGCCTTTCTTTCTAGAAAGTTTTTTGACATCTTTGACTCATGTCTCGACCATTTTCCCTGTGCTGATTTGCGACCCATCATGGCCCCCCAGTCTGTCAGGCTGGCATCTGTGTCTGTCTGACTGTCTGTTTGGATGTCTAGCGGCATACCTCTTAACAGATTGTCCTTTATTAGCCACCACCTTAAGGAGTGTGCAACGTTTGTAGGTAGTGAAACCTTTTTTGAGAAATCTAAATCGTATGTGGGGCCTTGTTGAATAAGGAAGGATACCAGTGGTCTCATATGCTATCTTGCCTATGGAATGGTGTCAATACAAGATGACATCAAACCTAGGGTGTGGGAAATTACCTCTAGTGGTGGTCTTTTTGTGTTTGTTAGTTTGTTTGTCACAGATAAGAGGGTAGAGACTCTGTTCTCTGAAGGTCTGACCTGTCCTTCTAGAGTGTCTATGAGGTTGCCTAGGTGTTCCAGTTTTGTGCTCAGAGTGAGTTGACTCTTTTTCTGGTTGATGACCCAACCATGAGCCTGAAGACACTGAACTGCCATTGTTGTCTCCCTCAGTGACTGAGGAGCTGACCTTGTTCTGATCAGCCAGTTGTCCAGGTAGGGTATGGCCTGGATCCCCTGCTCCCTTAGGTTGGAGGTGAGAACTATGGATGTCTTTGTAAACACTCGGGGGGCAGATGCCTGTCCGAAGGGGAGAACCTTGTATTGGAAATGTTTCCTCATAATGTGAAATTGGATAAATTTTTGGTGAGAAGGTCTAATGGGAATGTGTAAGTAGGCGTCCTTCAGATCTATGGATGTGAGAACATCTCCTGGACGGATGGCCTTTAGAGTGGATCTTATTGTTTCCACCTTGAAAGGTTTGTATTTGACGGTCCTGTTTAGAAACTTGAGATTGAGGACCGGATGAAGTTCTACTGTCTTTTTTGGTACCATGAAGAGTGTGGAGTACACTCCTTGGCCTTCTTCTGCTGGGGGCACCCTTGCAATGGTGTTGTTGCTTGTTAGTTCATTTAGTATGTCTTGAAGTTGCTGACCATGTCTTTTCCTGACCATGTCCGAAAGAAACTAGCTCACATCATTCCTGCTGAACCAAAGCCAGGGACATTCTACATGCTGCCTAAAATACATAAACCTGGCAATCCAGGGAGACCCATAGTCTCTGGTAATGGTACCTTGACTGAGGGGATCTCAGGGTTTGTAGAGACCATTTTGAAACCGCTGGTTATGGAAAGAGACAGTTATATCCAGGACACTATGCACTTTTTGCGTGTACTTTCTGGTTATAAGGATTTACCACCTGATACCATTTTAGTGACAATAGATGTAACATCTACACTAATATTCCACACACAGATGGCATTGCAGCACGCCTTAAATACATACGTGAGAAAGGACCTGACCAAAACATCAACCCTGGAGTGGTGGGGGAACTTATGGAATTCATTTTGACACATAACTTCAACTTCAATGGTAAACATTATGTTCAAACTATGGGAACAGCAATGGGCACCAAAATGGCTCCACAGTATGCTAACCTCTTTATGGCTGACTTGAGGAGTGATTTTAAGGCAGTATCCCCACAAACCACTGGCTTATTTCCGTTACATTGATGATTTGTTTATCATCTGGACGGAAGGCACAGATGCACTCAAAGATTTTCATCACAAACTTAACAATCTCCACCCTACTATAAAGCTTACCTTGGAGTACTCTACCACCAAGGTTAACTTTCTGGACACCACAGTCATCATTAAGGATGGAACCTTACATACATGTATTTACAGGAAGCCAACAGACAGACAGAGGTACCTGCACAGGAAAAGTAACCACCCTAATCATACAAAAAAATCTGTCATATACAGTCAAGCACTTCGTTGTCAACGTATTTGTTCAAATGAGGATGACAGAGATACACATTTGGCTATGTTGAAAAACACCTTTATGGAGCAGGGACACTCTTCCAGGGAAATTGACAGGATAACAGAACGGGCAACGCAAGTACCAAGACAACAACTACTTCAATATAAAGAAAAGACAGCTACAGAAAGAATACCCTTGGTAGTCACATATCATCCACCTTGAACATCCGCGTAAGATTATTAAAGATCTCCACCCAATATTTAGTGAGGATGACACCTTAATTGTATTTTTAGGAACTCCACTACTATCTTTTAAACAACCGCCAAATTTATCCAGCCTAATTATTAGGAGCAAACTTTCACCGAACAGAATACCATGTCACACAAGGCACACGACCCTGCAATCAACGCCTCTGCAAGACTTGTGGGCTAATTTCTACCTCAGACTGTGTGGTTACATCACAAAACAGACAATTCCAGGTGCATGGGAGTTATACATGCATGTCACGATATGTTGTTTATTTCATTCAGTGCAAGAGATGTCCACAAACAGGTTATGTAGAGAGACACGCCAACAGCTCCGCACTAGGATGAACTCACACAGGCATACTATTACAGCAAGGAAGACTGAAAAACCAGCGGGCATCACTTCTCCCAGCTTGACCACTCAGTCTCAGATATGTCAGTAATGGTCTTAAAAGGAAATCTCAAACACACAACAGAGACGAGCTTTTGAGATTAAACTTATTTTACATCTCAATATGGTAGCAGATGGGATGAACTTGGATATTGGCTTTATGGGACACTACAGAAATTAACATCCACAGACCTTTTCTTCAAGCTGACATATTATAGGACTTCAGCATGTGAGATGTGGATGCGTGTGTGTATGTATGTGTGTGGTATATGCTGTGAGGTATGTGATATAATAGATGTGGGGCTTGCTGTCACATTGAGGTAAGTCTCTATTTAGCTATATGGAGGTATAATGTGTTACTATTTTCATTTCACACACAACAAATTTCTCCTTACTTTTTATCTTTGCCTGTGTGGGGGATTGATTCCATTGCACCATATTCAGTTTACCCAGCCTGCTAGTGTACATACAGGAGTGTTATCTTATACTGTTATATATAATTTTTGTAACTCTGTACATATTGGGATGTGTGATCTCATTTGCTTGGGGTCCTGCACATATCTTTTTACATTAGGCTAATATTGTAGTAATTTACTCAGAATTTCATTACAAGTTGTATTCCTTTGGGAACAATTACAGTGACTGAAGTTAATATAGGTTCACTAGAGAGAGATTGAGAGTGTGTGTGTGTGTGTGTGTGTGTGTGTGTCTGTGGGGACAGAGAAAGAGAGAAAAGGAGGGGGAGAGAGAGAGACAACATCTCGTTTAAGTTATAGATCTCCCCACCCACATTATTGTGATGTGGGGTGGTTAGGTTGTACTGTTTGTATGAGCAGGAGGAGATAAATTACTTTTTATCTCTTTTCAGATTCCCTAGACACTTGTGGTACATGTAGTTGCTACATTCTCAGTATATATTGACATCAGTACATATCAGGATGCATGGTCTGAATTCTTGAGGTTCCTCTACTAGAGTTTTTTGTTTAACACTAATATTATCAATTTATATTTATATTATCGCTTATATAGTCCTGAGGTTTTTGTAATTTCTTGGGCCTTTTATTTAGCTTGAGAATACAGCTGGGTGACATGTCTAGCTAGGTTTTACATCATCACACAGTGTGCACTGATGTTTTTAGACAACTTTACTGGTATTCTTGTCTTTAATGCATACATTGTAATTTCATGAGCCCTATAACTATCTTAGTTTGTCTTTGCTGGGTGGGGTTGCCTTTTCAGTAATCACATCCTTATACTGACTGTGACACTCATGGCTTGATTTGGGAGTTATCTGCTTCAGCAGTGTTATCTTATGTCAATTAAATTTATGTATAGTAGGATTCTTTATGTTTGTTGCACCAAGCACATCTTAACCCAAGGTTCATTCGGACTGAGGGCAGTATTGTACTGTTTAACTTCTCTGACATCATCTTCTGTTTTTTTTTTTTTTTTTTAAATGAGTATTTTAAACCAATGGGGATTTTTTTCTGTTTTTCTCTGCATTATCTAGCTGTTATAAGTATTGTATTTTCTAAACAACTGCCATGAGCTTCTGAAGAAGGACTGGTTGGTCTGAAAGCTAGAGCACTTTGTTCTTGTTGTTACATCTATGTTGGTCCATTAAAAGGTATCAAATCATTTGCTGCTGGATCTATTCTTGCAAGGACCAATACAGCAACTACTAAATCAAGATTTGAAGTTGCTGAGGGATGACCTTGTGTCTTGGTACTGGCGATGTTATCAGTCTGTTCATCCTTGGTCTGTTTGCAAACTCTATCGCATATCCCTTTTGAATTATTTCAAGCACCCATCTGTCCTGCCGCGGTCTTATCCATTCTTGTGCAAATTGGGTTAGACGGCACCCACTGGCACCTTGGATTGCGATACGCAGCAGTGGTAGTCATAGTTGGACCAGCATAACATTCTGTGGTGATTTGCATATGCAGCCCATGGTGCTTTGCATTGTGGGGGCATGTGTGATTTTGTATTTTCTTGAAACTTGGCTTCCCAGCCAAATGCCCTTTGGGGTAACCCTTGCCTCAGTGTTTATGCACAGAGGTTCTTTGTCTTTTAAATTGTTTGTTATTGTTCCTTCTTCTGTACTGGAAGTTGCCTCGAGCTCTGCTCTGTGTTCCCCTACCCTGGTATCTATTGAAGGTGTTGTAAGAGTTAAAGTTTGTTCTGTAGTTCTGTCCTCTATGTGAAGACTGACCTCTACATCTGTCATGAAAGGGGTGAGCGCGGATTGATTGCCTAGCTGGTAGGTACGTAGTGAGAACTCTGTCCTTTCCCAGTGCCTTTCCCTCCTCCTTTCCCTTTAAATACTTCTCTAGACCTTCTCCAAAAGTAGATTGCCTTGACAAGGTAATTTCAGAAGAAGTGATTTGGACTAATTATCTGCATTCTACAGCTTCATCCATATACATCTTCTTGCTCTATTCAAGAGAAACACAGAAACATAGAAACATAAAATTTGACGGCAGATAAGGACCGCTTGGCCCACCCAGTCTGCCCATTTCCCTACCTGATGGATAAGCTGCAGGTCCTAGTTAACCAGCAGCCTACTTCTTCCTACCTCCACCCCCTAGAATTGCCTTATGACTGTCCCTAGAATTTTGTGGCAGCTCTGGCATTGATCTTTAAAGAGTCCACTGCCATATCTGCAAGGTATTTAGTTGATAGGATGACATTATCTAGAATGTGAGCTTCTGTTGACTTGACTGTTACAGCTTTCTGAATCTCTTGAAGCCATTCCAGTTGAGCTCTGGTGGCATAGATAGCTGTGGTGGCGGCCCTAGCCCCCAGACCTGCTAGTTCAAAGTTCTTCTTTAAAATAACAGCACATGGAGCCTAAATCCCTGAGCAAGGTCCCCCAAGGAGAATAAATTCTTGTTCTAGGAACACAGCCTGAACAGAACTCTCAATAAATTACTAGAAAATCACACGACGTAATCACAATAGATGCCTGAATTTATAATTGCTACAGCACAATGTCTAGAGGGAGTTTCCAAAGTTCAGAAAATGATCTTACCTTAGTATTTGTAATGAATTTCAAAACTGCTGGGGAGCTGTTGTGATGCACCGCAACCCGATCAGATGCACTAATTTAACTGATACAGGAGAGGCAGCATCACAGGGAAAAGGGGATGGACTTTCCTTTGAAAGTCACGTGTGCATCAGCAACCTATCAGGTGGACACAATACCCAGGTGTAAGGAAGGTGGAGTGCCTCAGAGATTAACCCCCACAATGAACTGAAATGTAATTCTCCCTAGTTCCTAGTGGTCTCCACAACAGCATGAGGCTTCAGGAGATGCTATATTTCCAGGCAAGTAATAGTAATATGTGTTTATCTATTGGTATTACTTGCTTTTCTAATCCCCCATTAAAACCTAGATTCACTGCTAGAGTGATACATTTTTGTACATACCCTTGGACTTTTTTTAGTTTCTTTTGCAGGGTTGCTTTTCTGGTTTTTAATTTGTGTTTTACTTTTGTTTGTTTTACTACTTCTCCAGTAGCCTTGTCATAGTTCTCCTTTCCTTAGTTTTGTGTAGCTAAATTCAGCATTTCCTTGGGGTCTGCAAGGCAAGCAATGTTTTAGCTCATTACAGATCTGTTGCAGTTGGGTGGTTGACATAGTTGTTCCAATGGTGTGCACTTCTATGTTTCAAGAAATTATTTGACATTTGTATGTTCATTTCACAAGTGGCACCTGTTTAGGTGACTTATGTGATTGAAAGCTGTTTAAACTTTTACAACTTGTCCTGTATATTCCTTCTGTATTCAAAAGTTGGTGGTAAAAATGCACATTCCCTCTCAGCTAAATCAGTGATCCACCAATGACACTCTGAAATGATAGCATCAGTGACACAATTGTCTGCAAACTGAGAAAAAAAACTTCTAGAGGTTGTGCCTAAGGGGGAGAGAACAGTGAGATATTCGGGACAATGAAATGTCATATGCTAAACAAAACACTGAAGTCACAGATTCTAAAATCCCTGACACTGTGACTTTGGAGTGACAATTGGGTGAGTTGCTCCTCACCCAAATTACTTTTCTAAGACAAAGATGTTGAGGACTGAGGAGAGAAGACACTGAAGTTAATAAGTAAACAGAGCAATGCTGTGAGAAAGAACTTTAAAAATGATTTTCCGCAGTGGGTTACAGTGGTCTGAATAGCAAGGGTGAGCAATGAGGCTTGAGGTGGTGTTAACTGATAGGCCAACTAATGGGCTTGGATGGTGGTTGAAAAGCACACATGTAACTGGGCAACAGGTGATGATGAAAGCTGTAGGTTGAGCAGGATGATCCTTTGGAGAACAACTCTTGGAGGGGGAGGATGAAAAGGTCACATTGGCAATTGGACAGCAACATATGGTGGGAGCAGGAGGCAGACCTGGATGATACTTTAGAGGAGAACTAGAGAAGACAAGAGGGACAGTTCAGAATAACAGAACTGATGATGAAGAAGCAGGTATTGCTGTGCTTAGTTGTGAGATAGGTTGCACTGATTCATGGTTCAGTGCAAATGACACTATTTGCAGAATTTCTGGGAATCTAGTGTAGAAACCATCCATCACAGTCATCCTCCACACAGTCATTGGTCTCAGCACAATCTGGGAGAACCTCATCTGCATTTAATTTCTAAAAAGTATAGTCAAATGACAGCAAATGCTCATTCATCTTAATGTGAGGATCTCTGCTTTTTTGGGGGGGGGCAGTGTAGTCCCCTGAGCAATTACAATTACCCCAGTGGCTATAAAGACATACTCTGATGATACACTGTCTGGATGATAGGACATATATTCAATAGTGAGGTATGCCAAGCCAGACCGTTCCTTTCTTTTTCAGTGCCAGTAATGCAAGGGATCATCCTCTACTGTTAGCAGTGTTGGGTCCTCCCTGTACGCATGAATGATTTTTTCAGCAGACATGGATACTTCTGCCAGAGTGCATGGTGTGCTGTTCTTTCTGGCATCCACAACACCAAATTTGGAGAGGCTTTTCCAAATAGGGATGTTGCTGGTGGGGGTGAAAGCTTGTTGTTGGTTGGTGATTAATAGCGTCACTGCTGATGTTACTGTTGGTTATGCTGGAGATGTATCATCCACCTCAGATTCCTGCCTATAGGAATAGTTAAAGGTTCCTCTGACCATTCCTTTCACCCACTGTTGCTTCTTCACTATTGTTTTTTGTGACTTCCAGAATGTCCAGATAGGCTGCTTTACTTCATCTCCACTCTCTGTCTGCTCAGGAGTCCCTCAAGGGTCTGTCCTGGGTCCTATTCTTTCTTCCATATTTTTGAATGACCCTTCCTCTGTCTGTTCCTATGCATCCTTTCATATGTATGCTGATGATATAGTTATCTTTTGTATCTGGCTCCGCTTCTCATGACCTGACTTCACAACTTCAGCTGGATTTTGACAATGTTCATCATTGGGTTAAGTCTAACCAACTGTTCCTCAGTGCTAAGAAAAAGTCTCCATGACTTTTGGTACTCATCAGTGGCTTTCAGGACTTGCCTCTCTCCCTGCTTTTCACACCCTTGATGGTGCTATTATTGATGATGTTTCCTTTTTAAGTACCTTGTTTTCTGGCTTGACTGTCATCTTGACTTCTCCATTCATATTGATGCCATTCACCAAAAGCTTCACCTCAAGCTTGGTGCACTTTACAGGAACAAAACAAGTATCCTGCTTCTTATACACTAAGACAATTTAAAAATGATCCTCTTTATTTTTGAGTATGGTGATTTAGTCTATAGTAGAGCTTCCAAATCCACCCTTGCCAGACTGGACCCTCTTTTCAATTATGTTTGTTGTTTTGCTTTAGATTGCTCCCCACATACTCACCACTGTTCACTCTACTCTGCTCTTTCACTCACTCCATTCTCTTGATAACAGGTGCCTTTTCTACTGTGATTCCTTTATATCTAAATTCTGGTTTGGTTCCCTTCCTTACTACCTTCCTTACTTATTATAGTCTCCCTCAGTTTCCTGCTATCCTTAATGTAATATTGGTTCTCATTCCCTCGCTATTCCTTCTAGGAAACTTACAGCTGGTCAGTCTGCCATCTATCACTTCCCTAAACTTTGGTCTTCCCTTCCTTTGTCCATTTGCTCTGCCTCTTCTGTGTTCTCCTTAAAATCTCTCCTTTATGACTTTTTTTCTCCCTCCTGCACTTGTCCTTGACCCACTTTATTTGCCCTCTCACTAGTTTTGCCCTGGTAATCTGTTTTTCCCTTACCTAGGCATATGCTATTCTGATTTGTATTTAAAGTTTACTATTTCTTCATTTAAATCGTATTACTGCATAGTCAGTATATATATTGTAAATGCTTTATATGATGTTTCCTATCCCCTTCCCAGGATGCATTTAGAAATGAGCTATTACCACCTCAGTGTGTCTTTCCTGGTGAAACATTTGAAATAAATAAATAGAACCATGTTTTTAACCTGAGTACATCAAGATGGCAAAGTTGAATTCCTGAGAACTGCATAAAATGTCAAGCCTCAATATGGAGTTTAGGCTACGGAGCATACACTGTGCCAAGCGGACTGTCTTTTCTCATTATTATTATTCTTCCCAAAAGGTACAGTCACTTTAGGCACTGGGTGCTGCAGTATGAAAAAAATGGAATTGCAATACTGATGAATTCTGCATTTGGCACTGACTGCCTGAGTGGTATATTTAAAAGGAGTAAGCATTTCATTTACTTTTCATGTCATGGTAATGCCATAAGTCTCTGTATCTTCCCCTCTGCTTATGAAAAGCTCTTCTTAATTTGTCCATTCCATGCTTCCTTCCTGTCTTCATTGCTGGTGTGTACTGCTGCTCTGGCTCAAATTCAGACACTATTACTGAGCTCCTGTCTTCCATTTCCTCTGGTCTTGAATACAGTGGTTTACAAGACCCAAGGCAGCATGGTTTCACAAAGCAGAGGTCATGTCAAATGAATCTGGTAGACATCTTTGACTGGGTGACCAAGGAACTAGATCAGGGTGGAGTGGTGGATGTGGCCTACCTAGATTTCACTAAAGCTTTTGACATTGTTCCACATAGGAGACTAGTAAGCAAGCTGGGGTATGTAAGGAGTGGGTCCAAAGGTGGTAAACTAGATAAGAAATTGTTTAGGGGATAGGGGTCAGATGGTAGTGGTAAACGGCATTCACTTTGAGGAAGGGAGGGCAGGATGACCAGAGGGGTACCTCAGTGATCAGTGCTGGGATCGATCCTCTATTATGTCTTTATAAGTGGCATTGCAGAGGAGCTGCAAGCTAAGGTCTGCCTCACTGAGGATGACACCAAGATCTGCAATAGCGTGGACCCTCCGGGGATAGGTTGTAAAGGAGGATCAGAGACTTGAGAAAACTAGAGGAGTGGTCAAGGGCATGGTAATTGGGTATCAGTGCGAAACAGTGCAAAATAATGCACTTAGGGCACAGGAAACCAGGGGTGGAGTACAAAATGGGTAGAAAGCAAGAAGAGACTTGAGGGTAATCATATTGGATGACCTAAAGGTGGCCAGGCAGTGTGACAAGCCAATAGGGAGGGCTAGTGGGATGCTGGCGTGCATAGGGAGGGGTATCACCAGTGGAAAAGGGAGGTGGTATTGCCTTTGTATAGATTACTGGCAAGACTCCACTTAGAGTACTGTATCCAGTTCTGGAGACCACATCTCTGGAAGGACATAGACAGAGTGGTGCTGGTCCAGAGCAGGGCAACTAAAATGGTGCAGGGCCTGCATCAAAAGTCCTATGAGGAAAGATTAAAGGACCTCAGTATGTACAACCTGGAACAGAGGAAGGAGGGAGGGGGATATAACAGAGAAATTTAAATACCTCACAGGAGTAAATAAGGTACAGGAGGGAATACGTTTCAGAAGAAATTGTGCCCAAGAACAAGACAACATGCTATGAAGCTGGAGGGGGTTAGATTTAAGAGAGGTGAAAGGAAGTACTTTTTCACAGAAAGAATGGTAGATTTCTGGAACTGCCTTCCTGAGGAGGTTGTGGGGGTGAAAACAGTGGTTAGGTTCAAGAATGCATGGGATAAGCACAAGAGAATCATAGTGGAAAGGAAGAGGGAAGGAGAAAGATCTGTAGATCAGGCACAGTCTGTGGTAACAGTGTAGGTAGGGAGAAATGGGCAGACTGGATGGGCCAAGTAGTTCTTATCTGCCATCAAATTATATGTTTCTTTGTTTCTTCATAATTATTCTTAAGTGAACTGCTTATTCTTGGTGACTTCAATGTCATCTGGCTTCCCCTCCCTTTCATAAAATCTGTCAAAACATTTAATCCCTTAAACTCTCCCAGATGATCTCTGTACACACCTGTCTTAATCTCAGAACACAAAACCTCTCTCTCCTGAACTAGGTATTGTACTATCACTGCCACTCTACTGTGGATGTTGGCAGACTCCCTGATGCCCTCAGTGACCAACATATGATCTTCTGTCTGTGTAAAATCCACAGGCCCAAAGTCACATCCAATCTCATACATACTCCTTTTTTCAGTTTACTGGATGTGTCTGCTCTCCATGGATTTTCCCACTACAGCAACTGGTCCCCCATCCCTACAGCCAACAACATCAACATTAACACTGCCCTCCAAATCTTCCAATCTAAATTTGTGGCTGCTTGGGATTCACATGCCACCTTAGGAAAATGAGGGTTAGACGAACACACCTCCTGCGGACTTCAGCCAAGCTTCTTGGCTTCCTCTGTGCAAGAAACATGACTTGGCAGGCCAACAAGACACCTTGGTCTCACACTGATCTGCTTAAATATTGAACTCTTCACAAAAAATACCCCAAAGCTACCAGAGTGGCAAAATCTGAATGCATTGCATCACATTCCAAAACAATCTAAGCCACACCCCTAAATTCTGGAAAATGATCCACTCACCATACCCCCTTCTTACTCTGTCTCCTTCCCCTGTCCTCAAGCATGGTAAGTTCTCCATCACTGAACTTGTTGAGCTGCATCCTGTTTCAACACCTTTCTTGCATCTTGTGCACATAGCTTTCTCTCTTCCTACCCTCCCTATTCCCCTCTTTCCCCCATGTGATCCTTGTGCCTTCTCCTTCACCTCCACTTTTTCCTTCTCACCCTCAACACCTTCTGCCTCTCGTAAGTCCCTACTTGCTCTAAACCCCTTCAAAGGCCTACATTCTAATGGCCTTAACCCAAAAGTTCTCTGCTTGTCTGCTCCCATCATTGTTACCCCTTTGGCATAAATTCTTAACCTCTCTTTCTCCATGGTGGCTGTACCTGATGCTTGTAAGCATGCTACTGTTATCCCCCTTACTGGAGACTATTGCCCTATCTCTGTTTTTCATACCCTGGTTAACTTCCAGGAGCACCAATCCCGTTCACAACTCTCTCCCTTTCTTGACTTCTCCTTCATCACTTTCTACAGTCTGGGTTCCGGAAGTCCCACTCTACTTCCACCCAACTTCTCTGGGTTGCTGACACTATCTTAATTGGTATGGACCAGGGCCTGGTTACAATTACAATTTTTGTTAACCTGGGCAAGGCATTTGACACATTTACAGTTGCAGCCATAGATATGGCCAGAATTGTCCAGATATGTCTTGATATATCTAACTAGATTCTCTCTGGTGGCTCATTGTGGTACTGCAGGCAAGCAGGAAATTTCTCCAGAGATAGCACACAAATTTCAGTAAATATCTGACCTTGTCCATGGCTGCCAATGTATACTTTCACTTCTACTGGACAAGCTAAAAAGGGTGGGACTCTGACCATTTAGTTAACTGGTTCTGCTCCTCCTTTGTAGGCAAGTCTCAAGCTGTCTGCATTAGAAGCAGCCATTCTTCCCTTTCCCAATCTGCTCAGGTGTTCCCTAAGGCTCTGTCCTTGGCCAAATCCTGTTTTCAATCTCTCTAAATGATCTTCCTAATGCCTGTATCTCTTTGACCATCCATACGTACTCGGATGATACTGTGATTTTTGCATCTGATGCCTCTATCTCTGACCATGTTGCTTGGCTACAGATGTATTTCTGTAACATTCAGCTCTGGTTCTTGGCTATGCAACTGTCCTACTATGCCACAAAGATGGTCTTCATGTACTTTGGCACAAGGCAGTGGCTGGCCAGATTCTTACCTTTCCCCACCTTCCATATCCTTGGTGGTGCTGTTGATGAGGCTATACCCTCCTTTAAATTCCTCAGGGTTGGGTTGGACTGTCACCTTGATTTCCCCATCCATGTGGATGCCAGCCAACAGAAGCTGCACTCCAAACTCGAGGCTTTATATTAGCATGTATCCCACTTTCTGTATGCACAAAAATCATAGGGAAGATTATCCTCCTCATCCTTGACTATTGTCACATTGTGTACAGAGCCACTCCCAAATCCACAGTGACCAGACTAGATCCTCTGTTTCACTCATTCAGCTGATCTGCACAGGACTGCCCCCATTCTGCACCTACTACTGTTCCCCCTACAATTCCCTTGGTCTTTCCTCTCTTGAAGCAAGACACCTTTCTCAGTGTCTCTCCTTTTATCTCTACGTTCTGGCTTGGTTTTCTCCCCCTTTACCTAGGTTTTCTTCTTTCCCACCCCTCCTTTCTGCATGTATTCCCTTTATAACACTAACCCCTGCTGGTTATTCCTTCCTCCCATCACATCCTCTGTGGGCCAGGCAGGTTTCTCCTTTAGATTCCCAAACTTCCTGTCTACTCTATTCCTTGCTTTTTGCTTCCAATCCCCTCTCTCTCTCCTCTATTAAGTCCATCTTTTGGGACTTCTTGGTTCAGGCTTACAAATGCCTCTTATCCATTCTAGCCCTACTACTCTGCACAAATGTCAGCTCCTGTGGTCCACTACCCCGGGACCCTCTTCCCATGATTACTTCATTGGCAGCATTGAAACTGCACCTATCATTGTGGTGTGGTTGTACTAATTATCCTTACATATTGTAATTGCTTTTACTGTTGTTCCACTGTACGATTACTTTTCCATGTTTTATTATATATACATATATACATATTATTGAATTAATAAATTGCTGTTTTGCGTTGTTTAATCCCTTGTCACCTCCCCCCATGATTTATCTGGAAATAAGCTGTTATCAGCTCAGTGTATCCTTCCTAGTAAAACCTTTGAAATATGTAAATTTGGTGAAAGTAATGATTTATGTGAGTCACCCATCAGCAGTGAAGAAGAATCTTTAATCCCATTATACTGCTTGTTCCAACTTTGTAGCACATAGAGAGTGCAGTTCAGGCATGTTGGTACCTCTTGTTTCAACCTGTGCTGTGGAAGACCATTCGTTATCTATAAGTCACTTAACTGCTTTTTGGCTTTTGAAGGACCAACTGAAGTATACACAGATTGTTTTGCATATTTTGAGCAATACCTTGGCCTCATCCTCCTTTCTCAAGAAATCCTATCAAATTTATGCTGCGTGCACAGCAAGGTACCTGAAAGCAACCCCCCTGATACATTGGTGATACAATGCACCATTGCCAATAGCAACAAAGCCAGGTGACAGTTACTGAGGTGTGAGACACTCATCTATCATTAGATTAAACTCCTCAAGAATATTCACACCAGTGTGCAATTTTTTTCCAGACTGCACATTCACAAAGTTACATGCTGCCTGACTGTTTTGGACTTAGCTGCTACTTTGGATAAGGAGGGACTGAATAATGCCCTGTGTGCCATAATACACATGTATTGGCCAATTGGCCACATGACTGTTGTGATATGTACTTTGCCTACTGCTCAGTGTCTTCTTCTTCACTAAGGCACAAATACTGTTGAACAATTATGGCATAGCTACTGTTGAAAAATAAATGTGTCTAATTACTTGCCAATTGGGATGTACTCTTTGAATATAATGTCTGAATCCCGTACCTGCTACAATAGATTATGACAACAGTTCTTCTGCTAAAATTGTTGTCATATCTGCATTACATGCTTGTGCCACTGGATCGTTTGTATGGTACTTTGTATGGCACCAAAAAAGGTCAAGAAATGTGGCCTGATGTTGTGCAACCTGAAAGGCGGTTTGTGGCTTAATGTTTTTAAAGGTTGTGTCAGTTTTCTCATGGGGAAAAGGATGACAGTAATGAGAAAGGTGATGATACAGTAAATCTGTGAAGGGTTAATTAGTGGTTCAACTTCAGAACTGTGTTAGTGCACAGGAGTACGTAGTAGTTGTTAACAGGAACTGCTTGATGTTTGCTGTTGGCACACTGCTTGAAGTGCTTATTGACTAAGCTGCACTTGACATCCTTCATAGGATGTGCTCATTTTTCCAGCTACAACAGTTCTACTTGCTTTTCTTCATCAGAATCCAAAACAACAGTACATCAATGTTTTCTGCTTGTACCTTGCTCATTTTTTTTGCAGTTGTGCCAACCAAGTGTTGCAGTGATGTACTAAATGCCGTGTCTGTCTTCCCACTTCCAAATGTGTTCCCTATTTGCTCCTGTTTATATGCTGACTACAAAGGTGACAAATAGCTAGGCTTTCATCTTTCTTACCTGTTGTAATAGAAAATGGCACTTTTCTTTCTTACACAAGAGGCTGACAGTATTGATCATCTGAAGGATGGTGCCATGACTGGTATAGATGTAACAATGAGGCACATGGGATAATTAGAGGGGTCAAAAATACTTTTTCAACATGAACTGGTACTGGACACTTATTAGTATGATGAGCTGATGTAGCAACAAGATTATTAGCTGGTTCATTACCACCCAAGTCTTTATTTACAGATGATAAAAGAAGCTCTATTTCCACATTCAAGGTTTACTCAGAGTTTCAACCACAGCTTCATCACTTTCTGCGTCACTTACATCTTTTCCCACATCATTGTTTTTGTACCTGGACAATTTATTTCATTTTCTTTTACCTTTTGCTCCAGCCTCCTTTTCTGGCAGCCAGTTTACCTCTGTGTCATCCTCATTTTCCACTTCATTACTCATGTCTTATGTTCATTTCATGTACTTTCCTTGCATTTCTCAGAGTCCAATGTCAACATTGCCATCACCATTTCTATTTTCACCTGAGCACAGGTGGCCTTGCTGCTGTGGCTGAAATGTTTTTTTCAGAATATCCTCCTCAGGTGTTTAGTAACTGTGAATAATCTGCCTAAGACTCCTGCAAGTCATCATAGAAACAGAAACATGGAATTTGTCAGCAGAAAAGGACCACTTGGCTCACTCAGTCTGCCTAGATGTTGCCTGCTAATTCTGCTACCGCAGACCCTATCTGGTCTCTGGCAACCCTTCTGCCTCCCAGCCTCTTTCTAATATACCATTATGTTTAGCCCATGCATGCTTGAAGCCCTATGCTGTTCTAGCCTTCACCACTTCTACTCGCAGTCTTTTCCAGGTATCTATACCCTTTCAGTAAATAAGTATTTCCTCACGTCCCTCGTGAACTCCCTCCCCCCCCCAAGTTTCATAGCATGCTCCCTGGTCTCTCTGCTCATTCTCATTTGAATGATACTCTACACCTGTACCATGTTCCCCCAAATGAGGTACTTGTAGACCTCAATCAGTCTCCCATTTCCTCTCATCTCTCTTCCAGGGTGTGCATGTTGAGATCCCTCTGCCTTTCCTCATAGGATTTCTCATGTAAAACCTGTACCATTTTTGTTGTACTCCTCTAGACTGCCTCTTTCCTGTCTATATCCTTTCTGAGGTGGTATCTCCAAAACTGGACACCGGACTTGAGCTGGAGTTGTACCAGAGAGCAACACATCATCAGCAACACCTCCCTCCTCCTGTTGGAGATACCCCTCCCTATGCACCTCAGCATCCCATTAGCCCTGCTCATTGTATTGTCACATTGCCTTGCCACCTTGGGGTCCTCAGATATGATAACCCCAAGGACCTTTTCCCATCTAGTGACTGTCAGTACCTCCACCATCTTACACTCAGCACCAGGGTTCCTATG
Organism: Neoceratodus forsteri; assembly: GCA_016271365.2. NCBI lineage: Eukaryota > Metazoa > Chordata > Ceratodontiformes > Ceratodontidae > Neoceratodus > Neoceratodus forsteri. The sequence continues at coordinate 60,356,460 of CM057451.1, forward strand.
TCCTAGGTGCATGATTTTGCATGTTTTGGCATTAAACCTCTGAGTGTCTGCTCTACAGAAATTGCCATGTTTTGAACATTCCTTGGGTTTCCCAAGATCCCTGCACATTTTCTCAACCCCCTTTTGAGTGTCTACTCTACAGAAACTGAAAATCCAAAAAGAAATGTAAAAGCCACAAAATAATATAAAGTCTATTAAAAAAAATCCCTTGAAAGGAGGTCCACTTCTAAGTGTTTTGCATGAGTTTTGTGAAGTTGTTATGTCTAATAAACTTCAGAATCTAAGACACAGCCCTTTTATCTTACAGTGCTGTGCCCGACGGAACCTGGAAGACTCAAACTCCTACAAATGTTTGAAGCATTTTTTTTTTTGGGCCAGTGAAAGTCATTAGCCACCTATTACATGAAGCCAATGTTTCATGCTGCTGGGGTCACTTCCTCAGGGAGAGCAGTGGTCAGGCATAAGGTTAATTTAATTTCACAACCTTATTAGGTTCTGCATTATTTTTATTTCCTTAATATATGCTATATGCAGGTTTCCCAAACAAGTCACTTTCCCTTGAAGATTATGGTAGGTTTCTCATCACTCCATCTGTCCTCATGCAGCTTTTAAGTTTGTGACATCAGCCTGTTACTCTTCAAACAAGTTTTGTATCAAACATTTTTAGGAGCTTGTGTCTTCCTTAATGGCAACACTGTCCTCTCTATGGCCTCTATTCAGCAATGTGCATAGCACACTATGTAACACATAAGTGCCCCATGGATGGCCATACATGCAAATCATATGCATGTTATATATAAGTGGGATACACACCTGGGGCATGCAGCGTGCATAAGCATGGCATGTGCATACTTCTGGGAGGCTCTGCAAAGGGACATGTCAGATGGCTACATGCTGTACACATGGTGTAATGGTGATGTTCCAACCAGTTTATACCAAAAAGTGCATGCATAGGCCACAGCATATGTAAGCCAGGCAGACCCTTGCTGTAAACTTTGACCTGTGGTCCCATATGCCTCTGTTCCATAGGGATGTAGACAAACATGCCAGCTGCAACTGGGCCCCCCCCCAACAATGCACACATGACACTAAGGTCAGTTGCCATCAGTACTGTACCCATAGTGGACAATGTCCCCCATGTTCCAGTGTCACAGTCAACATTCCTTGTGGGTATGACAGTTGGGTCACCGCATGCAAGGTAACTGCAGTGGACACTACTACACAGTATGCAGCATCACTGATGCAGGTCATGTGCCCCAGTGCCCTGAGGTATGACCTTCCATACCATCACCTGGTGCACCCACTCTATGATTCCATTCACAATGCTGTCCTCCCCACCTCTCCAATGAGGTGTCCATATAAATCACTGCCCAGGTGTCTTTGCCACCACCATACCCACAGAGAAAGTAGATGACATAGTAGGCTTCTGAACAGTGCAAATATTATAAATGCCCTGAAGTCACCCACTGGGCCATAACAACAGCAGGAATACGAAAGAAAAATGTGTGCATGTTATATTGCACTACAGGGGAGGTGTCACTAACAGTCCATCTAGGGGTATAATAGGGAGACAACTAAGGAGTGCAGTTGTATGTCACTATGTAAACAGTGTCCTGCATCACAGCACATCATCCAGTGACCTGGATGTCACCAATGTTGTAGGTCAACCCCCATGGGGTGCAATGTTCCCCCCCATGACCATCTAGAAGTAATAACAGGGGTCTGGCTTTGTGCAAAGCTTCCTGTAGGAGTCCATGGCATCCACCGAGGACTCCGTTCTGTTGTTCTCAATGTTCATGTACAGGACACAGTGCTTCATGATGGTCAGCACTTCATATACTGTGTCCATCAGAGAGCTGGCATGCAACTGGGCCTTGATGAGATGTGTCAGTGCACTGTTGTTTCCCAGTCATTGTTTGGCATGAATCTTGTCTGCGGTCACCTTGTACACCCAGTCCTCCCTGTACCTTTAGAGTTCACCCCAGAGCATCTCTGGGAGGTAGGAATAGTCATGCATGGGTACTTCACCTTCGAACTATGGCAAATGAGCTTTTCGGCCTGAAACCACTCAGATATAGAATGTTCATGGCCCTGCTGTGCCTGTCCTGGCTACAGCCACTGTCTCTTCTGGTACTAGGAGAGGTAGGACTTTCCACTACCCATGCCCCTACTGGTGGTGGCTGTTGCTTTTAGTGGTTCTTTGGTGCCACATCTTCCTGTCATTCATGCATAATGCTTTCTGGGCTGTGATCACCTAAATGGCATGCAAGAGGCAGTACCACTGTGACAGTCCTGGCAACTACAGGGCATGCTGTCACCACAGAGGCCTGAGAGATCACCTGTGTGTTAGTGAGGCCTTCACTCTGGTGTAGCTTGGGTGGGGCAGGCCCTGGTGCCATTCTGGTCTATGGCAGTAGCCACCACCATGCCAGTTCCATGTTGTCCAGCCCCAGTGAGAGCAGTGGTAGTGTAGACAGTACCTGCATTGCACTGAGCTACAGGCTCCTGTCTTCTTCCTCAGATGCACCATGTACCCCTGTAGGATCTACCCTGGCCACAACCGCTGTTATTAGCATTACCCCAGAGGGTTCATGACACCCCATGCATAGTCTTCTTGTCATGACATTGGGGCCCCTTTGGTTACAAACATTGCAGTCAGTCTGCACCTAGGCAGTGGGACCGGTACTCGAATCACTCAGTATCATCCATTCCAGCATTGCCAGGTGGACAGTTACAGTAGCAGCCACATACACTGCCAGCTATTTCCCAAAATGTCTGTAATATTTCCAGAAATATCTCCTGCTTTCTGCATTTCCGCAGTAAGGGCAGCAAAGAGAAACTCTTCAGAAATTTCGTGAAATATCTGGAAATATCTGGCAATATCTGTGGCTACTACTGTACATCCCATGTGTCTCCTCTCCAGGCCATGTTGACACCCTGTGAACAAGACACTCATATTAGTTCCTGTACCATCATATATCATGCTCTTCCTTAACACACCTACACAGCATCAGCCTGTATACAGTATCATTATCTGGACAGGTCTGCTGAGTCTCATAAGTATGTGAATCTGTCTGTTACGGCATGCATACATTCCATTGTGCTCTATACTCTGTGTCTGTACAGTGACCTCTCATTGGGGTGGATGTCCTGGGCACTCTATTCTCTGTGTGGCATGCCGGGTGCTGTGCACACAGTAGTCCCTCTGTGTCCGTTCTCACCATGTGCAGCCATATCACCAGACCCTACTACAGGCACTGTCCCTTACTACCCTGACCAGTCCTGTGTTGGGCATGGTACTACCCAACAGGTTTCCACTGCAGGCACAGCTCTGTGTTTCACATCCACAGTGCTCACAATATTGGTCTTGCCTAAGAGTATACTGAATGCTGCCCAGATGGGTCATTCATCAGTTTACCATAGTGGGACAGTGGCTACTGTACAGTTACTGACTCTTTGCTCCATTCATCTCCCTTCTCGCACTAAAGGTGTCTGCCTGGCATCATGAGCCTGTTGTGTCCCAGTGCACACCACACCCACATTGGGCAAGTGGGTTAATCATAGGCAGAGTCCAGGGGTGGGCAGCAACACTCTGATGGAGTATGGCATGCACCAGGGCATGCTTCTACCCAATCACAAATGGGCCCTTTCAGAGTGGTTCATGTGGTGGGGTCCATCCCACTAACATGCAGGCTGAGAACCTCTAACCATGGTGAGCATGGTAGCTGTGATGCCATGTCCAGGGCCTGGGTTCATGGGCAACACAATAGATAGTACTAACAACCAGTACCCTGCAATGCACATCCAATCCCTACACACAGCTTCTGCGCCCACACTGAACAGGTGCACACACTACTGCATTTACCATCCATTGCCACATTACACCTATATCAGCAGGCCATGGGATGTCGACATGAACATCACATTGCTGGCGTGGCACCTTTGACTGCAGCACTGTATGTTTCATGGCATTTTTGCCATGTCAGTGACTCCACATGCAAATACATGCATGTGCATCAGGGTGCTGTGTGTCCTTGCCAGTGAGGATCACCATATATGGTAGGGTCAATGGGCGTTCCTGCCTACGGCGATCCCTCCCATGTCCTGCTTTGCATGCTTCAGTCAATCCCTATGCACCACACCACCGATGTATAGGGGTATTGGTGAAATTTGCATAATTTGCACACCTCCACTGATGTTCACCTATGCACTTGTCCCTATGCTCAATTAAAGTGTAAATGGCCATTTTTATTAGTTGAGGCCAATATGAGAGCCAAGCTGCAGCTTAACAGACACCAATAAAATGTGTGGTAAGTTCCAGAGCACTGTCCAACATGATGGATCAGTTGTAAGTTGAACTTTAACACCCTCCCAATTTCCTGTTAGAACCTGAGGAAAACAATTCCACAAATTCCGGCTGTCTATGTTGCAGGACTTTTTTGTCATCTTACCAAGGTTTTCATACATTTCTTGGACCCTCATTACCCAGTAAAATACTCCAACAACTGCAGAATTTTGTAGTTGTTTTCTCTGCATCCAGTGAAGTTAGCTGTAGGCAGAGAAATTGCAGTTTCTTCTGCCACTAATGCTAAATAGTACCAACTATGTCCTTTCCCCACTGACTCTAGTTTGGCCTACCTGGTAAGGACCCTGCAGATCTGTAAGAAAAACAAAGAATACAATGACAACAGAAACAAATTGAAATGAGAATATTAAGAGTTTGTGCAGCTGCGACAGCCTGGATGCAATTCAGAAGTTTGCAGTATTGTATTGCTACAAAATGCTGCAGTATGCTGCAGGGAACATTATAATTCCATGGCAATTAAGACCCTTTGTCACCCAATATTTTCTGATGACATTTACTGCAAGTTCTTGAGCTGTATCCTGACTGGCAGTGCAGTAATTTGACAGTTTTCTCTGAGACATACAGTATACATAGCAACACAGTATTTTAAGGTTGGAAGGGACTCTAGATCAATCATTTCCATACACCCCGATTCACAAACATTATGAAAAGAATGTATTAAATAAGTTATACTACTGCTTGAAATGAGTTGTAATTGATGTTAAACACCATTTGAGTTTAATGCACTATTACTGTTCCTAAAGTCATCAACAATATGATGCCTAAATATGATTAAAAAGGGAAGAATATTAATGCTGTGTTTGAAGTATTTATTTTGTAGTAATATATCATATATTCAATCCTAAATACTTAAATTCCAAAGAAAGGATGTTTACGGCTAGAGTTACAGTACGTTTAGTCATTTGTATCTTAGTCATACCTATTATTACAACTTATTATTCAAACATGCAGTACTGTTTTGATTACTTTTAACCTATAGAAAGATATCTGTTCTCTAATGGTCAGAATTAGGTTTAGAAAAAATGGTTACTAACAGATTATTCTGGTGAGTAATATTTCACGTAACACACTCTGGTTAAAAACCATGATGAGCTTTCTCCCTAGTCACACCCTCAGCATACCACAACCCTAACCTATTAAGAAACAATCAGTCTCCTCCTTTCCAGCAAAGCACCACCTCTTAGTACAAAAAAATAACTAGTGACCCTGAAACTAATATTGTTTCCCTTTCAGAAGCAAAACTACAGTACTGTAGTGCTTTGAATTTTCATTTTCATATATGAACTTTCATTTAAAGGTCAGCTTTGCCAGCCAGTTTCAAGTAAGGAATCACTAAGCAGTAAAGTTAAGCATGTCATGTTTAACCAAATTACTGAAAGTATTGATCAGGGCACCTTTTAGTACATAATATTTTAGTTCAGATTTATTAAGCAAGTGTATCAAGCATTGTGCAAAGGTGGTAAGCAATGCATATACATACATACATGGACCTAGAAACAAGCAAACACAATTTCTGCAGCCTTTAAGGATAAACACTGTTACCATAGTTTCTGCCAATGGTACCTTACAGGATGCTGCAGTAATTCAATGTAATCTACTGACAATTATTACAGTTTATGCAATGGGGTGGACAAAATGGATTGTAATGAATCCATTTAAAGGAGTAGTCCACCTAAAATGTGTAAAAATATATGTTGTGCAGTGTTTTGATTTATATACAAAGTTCTAGTGTGTCCTTCCCTCTGTCTGCTATTAGGAGTTTTTCCTAAATTAACCTGTTAGCTTTATAGTAGATTTACAACCCCTGGGGAATCTCCATCTGAGTCAGTTTAATTGCATTTCTTGTTCCCACACTGCATCCTCTCTCATGTGACAGTGATGTAGCAGAGACCCAACATTCAGCACACACATGCCAAACAAACAAAATATCTTGGAAACTTTACTAGCTGCACAAAAATTACCAGCAGCAAAATTCTTCAGGACAGTAAGACCTTTATGATGAGGGTAGTGACTAAGCTGAACTCTATAGATTTTAAAATATAGCCATCTCTACTGTTGTGAACTGATTGTAAAGCAGTGCTTTCTGCTGGATTTATGGTCTCTGCTACATCACTGTCACATGAGACAGGGTGCATTGTAGGACAAGGAATACAATTAAGCTGTCTTAGATGGCGATCCCCAGGGGTCGTAAAACTACCATAAAGCTAGCAGGCTAATTTAGAAAAAAAAACTCTTAATAGCTGACAGAGGGAATGACACACTAGAACTTAACATACAAATCAAAACACTCTCCACAACATATGTTTTTTGCAAATTTTGGGTGGACTACTCCTTTAACTGAGTAACTATGAATATAAATGTAGGATTTTGCATTTATGCACATAGTTACTATATCATCCTCCATTTATGTATATAGTTTCTATGTCACGATTCCCCCAAAGCTGGCCATATGGTACTTGTTTTACTGACTTTGAATTTTCAAAAATCACCCACTCCTACCCATTTCCCACACCATCTCCATAACTACAACACTGCTGTTATCAACAAATCCTTATGACATGCAAACATGAGGGCTTAATTTACAAACTCCATTTTTGTGTTTGTTTGTGTGTTTTAAATACCTTTCTGTCTTAATCAAAAACTGCAGCACTCTGCTGCTTCATCTACTGAGAATGCTGCAACAGATCCCTGAAAGCTGCATTCAGGAAAACGTGATATGCAGCCTCACTTCTGCTAGATAAAAAACTGTTTTTTTATTGTTTTAAAAATAAATACAAATCTGCCACACCAATGGTACTCATGCTACATCCTAGCGAGTCACAATGTTCAAGACCCCAGACCAAACTTTCAAGCCATGCTTGCTAAAACTAAGCAACATTTTCTTTGTCATTTTTTCTCACCTCACCACAACAAGCCAATTAGCTGCAATGCTGCAGTTTCAAAATCAATGTAATGAGGGTGCATCCATGGCAACACCCATAGCAATGGCGATGGAGAGACACTACTTCACCAAATAATCCCACTAACTTTATTAATTAAAAAATAAATAAATAAATAAAACATTAAAACAAAATAACCAATCAGACAAGGCCCTGCTCTATTGCATTAATGGAACATGCAGCTGGGACCTTATGTGATACATGATTTCTGTACTCTCATGCTGTTTTGACAGTAATTCCATAAACACAAATACTCACAGAAATACTTACATACACACACACACACACTTACATCTTACAGACATGTACATTATAACTTGCAGTGGTAGTGCTTTAGTCCAGAGAGGGGCTTTATAGATGTGTCAATATGCAGTGGTATATCCTGTTTCTAGAGGACTTTCTTGATTTTGCCACTGCTGGAGAAACAGCTCCCTGTCACAGAAGGCCTTTTATCAATGTGGCAAATCACCTGTCTGACAGTTACTAGAACTTCCCAGCTTAACAAAAAAAAAAGTTATATGGTGTCCCTGTTGTTAGTACATATTCCTGGCTGGTAGAACACCTCCCCCAAAAAATTACACTGGCAGCAGGTGTGATGTAGAAGTACAGTGTGAGCAGCATGGTAAACAGTTAAGAATGAGATGATGATCTTTTTCACAGGCACCCCAGGGTGCATCTTGAAGATGTATGTTGGGTCTCTGCTATACAACTATATGGGAAAAAGTTCAGACCAGTACTACAGTCCATTGAGTGTGTAACTACACAGACTGCACAACGAATGCATGTCTGACTCACACTAAAGACAACATGAATCGTGACAAAATTAACATGAAGCACCAAAGGCACTGACATGCTTTGGCACAAAGGATGTAATTTATATAAATAAATATTTCTGACTTGCTTTTTATGTAAGTAAAAAGGGACTCAGGATATCATGATCAAGATTAAGATAAGTTTCATTATTTCCATGTGTGTATAAAAAATATATCATTTGTCACATACTACATAATTTAAAACTTCCATATAAAAATTCCATTTCAAAATAACTATAAATATTTCAGTTACAACTTACAAACATACAATATCACAATTTTTCCCACTTTCTCCTTACTACCAATAAGGCGCTCTCTGTTTCATATTTTCCATTTAAATTTCTGAGCAATTTATATGCAAAGCTGGCCAATGCAAATATCTCTACAGGATTTTCTGCATTACATATATTTTCAATTTGCTCACTTTTCTTCAAATCATTTTAATTTGTAACTACACTGTAAATAAAGTCTTTCCTTTCCAGAATTAAGTGTGTAGTATTCATTAAGGCATTGTTACACCCACTGCATATTTGTATTAGATTTCCAGAGTATTCTATCCTTCCCCACAGTGCATATTGACCGACCTGTATATAGGGTAATGCTTTCCTATGTTTCTCATTTTTGCATGTAATTAAATATTTTTTAGATTTAAAAGACTTTTTAATATGCTTCATGTTTTCACAATTCCATGCTGTTTCTATAGTTCCTATATCTATCTGCATTTCATTATCAAATACTCTTTGTATTGTTTCAGAGGCAAAGATGTTCAGGTTTACTCCCACATTCACAATAGCATTAAATTGAAGACCATACTTATTTAATTCCTTATTCAGTTTGCCAAACCACATTAAATTAGTGTATTCTTGTTTTTGTACTACTTCTGTCCAACAATTATATATTAGGCTCTTAGTTGATGCTGTTCTAATTTTCTTCCAATATAAAATAAATGTTTTCATTATTGCAGCATATATTGAAACAGTACCGGTTTCTGCTTGTACTACTGCATTAGATGTAATTTGCTGGACTCCCAAGACCTTTTTTAAATATTGATTTTGTATTACCTCTACCTCCTTTATGTTGGAAAACAAACCCCATGCTTCAGCCCCATACATTAATTATGAGTGCACTTTCGCCATTAGACATCGATACTGTGCCAGATATGAATTTTTGGCCATTACATGTGTGAATTGTGTGATTTCATTCAGAGTTTTAGTTGCATTTTCCTTCATTCTCTGCATTTGTTTTCTCCAATTTGAGTTTTTATTGAAAATAACTACCAGGTATTGAAAATCATTTACTGTTTTTATCTTTTCTCCCTTCATTTCCCAAACTTTATTACACTGTTTTCTTTCTCCAAATTCCATTAATTTTGTTTTTTTCCAATTTAGGATTCATACCGAGGAGTTTTACCAGCTTCATGGTTTCCTTTCTAGCTCTCTTTAAGCCTAATAGGGTTTGTGAAAGTAAAACTGTGTCATCCACAACAAGTAATACCCTTATTGGAATTCTATTTTTGGTGGAAAGGTATCTATTTTCTCTAATCCTTCCACAAACCCTTCTGTACAGATATTGAAGAGACCTGGGGCAAGCAGGCAACCCTGCTTTACACCATTATTCACCTCAATCCCATCTGTCATTGCTCCATCTTTCCAATATCTAACAACCAACTTGATGTTTTCATGTAGTAATTATATGATTTCTAATAAGTTTCTTTCCATACCCTTTTTTTCCAATATTTCCCATAGAATTTCCCTTTACACAGAAAAATGCAGCATATATTTTTCCATTTTTAATCTGAGTATTCTTATCAACAGTGTATTTCAATGTAAATAGTTGGTCCATTGTTGACCTGCCCCTTTGAAAACCAGCTTGATATCTAGAGATTATTTTATTTTCCTCAACCCAGAGTTGCGTTCTTTATTCGTGAACACATCTTTAGACTTATATTTAACAGAGTAATGGGTCTATAGTTTTCAGGTAGTAACACTGATCCTTTTTTATGTATGGCGACTATTATTCCCACCCTCCAGTTTTCTGGGATCTCTTTATGTTTTACAATATTTTGAAAAAACAGCTAATAAAATAAATCCACCCACCACTCAGTGTTTGCTTGATATAATTCTGCACCAATTTCATCAATTCCTGCTGCTTTGTATCTTTTTTGTGCTGAAATTGCTGTTTTTACTACCTCTTTAGTTACTTGTGACCAGTTTTCAAACTATCCACTGGTTTATAACATTTCCAGATTTCTCATGCCTTTATGTTTAGGTTTATTAAATATCTCTTGGTATAATTTTTTCCATTCCCCAGCTGGAATTACTACCATTATATTTATTTTTACCTGTTCGCTATGCCACTAAGTTCCAGAATGCAGAACTGTCCTTCTATTCTATGGCTGACTGTCATGGATAGGGTGTTTAAGGAATACACAGACACAAAGCTATGGAGTACAACACACTAGTTCAATGTGATTTTTAATAAAAAGCAATAAATCAAAAGAAAAGCAACTATTATTCCCACCCTCCAGTTTTCTGGGATCTCTTTATGTTTTACAATATTTTGAAAAAACAGCTAATAAAATAAATCCACCCACCACTCAGTGTTTGCTTGATATAATTCTGCACCAATTTCATCAATTCCTGCTGCTTTGTATCTTTTTTGTGCTGAAATTGCTGTTTTTACTACCTCTTTAGTTACTTGTGACCAGTTTTCAAACTATCCACTGGTTTATAACATTTCCAGATTTCTCATGCCTTTATGTTTAGGTTTATTAAATATCTCTTGGTATAATTTTTTCCATTCCCCAGCTGGAATTACTACCATTATATTTATTTTTACCTGTTCGCTATGCCACTAAGTTCCAGAATGCAGAACTGTCCTTCTATTCTATGGCTGACTGTCATGGATAGGGTGTTTAAGGAATACACAGACACAAAGCTATGGAGTACAACACACTAGTTCAATGTGATTTTTAATAAAAAGCAATAAATCAAAAGAAAAGCAATGGAAAGCAAAAACTATAAAACATACAGATACAAAAGCAAACAAGGACAGCCTAGGGGGTAAATGGCTATACCCTAGTACCTCTGTGCCTTACCCATCCTATGGCAGGCCCAAACAGGGTGAACTTGTCAGGTTCACTCCCCAACTGAATCTGACTCCTGATTTCTGAGGACCAAGTTTTATAGCAATAGGCTCCTCCCTGAGGACTCAGGGTCCACCCCTCTTTGTTCATATCTTTGTTTCTTTTGTTTGTATTCATTTATTTTTATGTACAGACATTAGCATGCATATTAACATCTTGTATAATCATTAATTCATGTAGCAGGATCTTTAATTTCATTATGTAGACAGAAAACCATACATTTATATGCTAATTCCTTTATTAGCATACAAAACCACTCCCTCGTCCTGATGACTTGACAACCAGGCATACACAAAAGGAGGTCAGAATGAGCCACTGGCTCCCTATACAGACACTGGAGGACACTAGGTGAGACCTTAGCAACAGCAGCAACCTGCAGTACAAGGTAATATTGGTTAGCTACATTCTTTCACTTGTTAATGCAGTTTTATAAAATACTTTTTCTCCACTGGGTTTTATTTTACCCACAAAAGTACTTTGAATACATATGCAATGCAGCTGCACATTGTTTGTTTAGGCATTTTGTTTATGTATCGTTCAGCTTTTTATTTTCAGGCTGTCAGGAGCACTGTGTACTATCTTGAGAATGTGGTTTACGAGATAGATTAAATTGGCTGTCTTTTTCTTTCTGTTTCTTATTTTACCAAACAGAAATAATTTTGGGAGCATGGTTTGTGGAACAAGCAGTCAGACCAAACAGCCCCACCCTGTTCTCTGCTGCACCACACAGCTCTTCAGATCCCTGAAATGGGTCAAACAGAATTAAAGTCTCTATAAATATATTTTATAAAGCAGGGACTAGGGCTGAGAGAAAAGGTTTTTCAACAACATTATTTGCTCTTTGGATACAAGGACATGGGGGTATACACAATGGAAGCTTCTTATCTTTTACAAAGCTTAATTTATTTCACTTGGAGGCAAATTCTTAATGAGACAGAGGCAGGGGTGCAGGCACATTTCCTTGGCAGGGTGTGACAGGGTAACCTTAATGTCAAAAGAGGAATGTAAAGAGAAGAAAAGATGTTATAGCAGGTGGCCAAACTACTATAATGGAAGTTTTAAGGATGGAACAAAGAAAATAGAAAGGGTGCTGTTGCAACAGACTTAGAAAAAGGGCACCTTACACAACCTCATGCCAAGGGAAGGTGGACCTCCATCACACTGACTGTAATAAACACCACATATTATAGTTATAGTTTTTCTTCTTTAGTGTTAACATACCCCGATATTCCTGCATTATTGCTTTTCTTTCTTCCACATTATTATACTTTGTTACTCTCTTTCCTATCTTACATATGACCTTTCTTTTCTCTTTACAATCTCTATCAAACCATTCTGCTAGTAGAAAACCTCCCCCCAGAAAATTACACTGGCAGCAGGCGTGATGTAGAAATACAGTGTGAGCAGCATGGTAAACAGCTGAGAATGAGATGATGATCTTTTTGTCAGATACCCCAGGGTGCATCTTGGAGATGTATGTTGGGACCCTGCTATACAACTATATAGGAAAAAATTCAGATCAGTACTGCAGTCCATTGAGTGTGCAACTACACAGACTACACAACTAATGCATGTCTGACTCACACTAAAGACAACATGAATCTTGACAAAATTAACATGAAGCACCAAAGGCACTGACATGCTTTGGCACAAAGGATGTAATTTATCTAAATAAATATTTCTGACTTGCTTTTTAGGTAGTAAAAGGGACTCAGGATAAGTCTTTTGGCCAGTCAAGAGGTCCTTTTCATGACTTCATAGGGGTAAAGAACCTAGAACAGATGAGTGGTTCTGGAACCCTAAGAAGTTAAAGTGTGATACCCTTAATCAGTCAAGAAACTTCTCCAGAACTACATTTACTTTTTGTTAAGTATTTCCTTTTTTTTTTAACTCAAATTCAATTCCAAAGAAAAGTTCAAAATGCTTTATAGTGAATGAAGAAAAAAAGAATTCAAAGTTAGATAACTGATACACCTGAAGAGCAGATATCATGTTTACTGATCACCACAATGCCTGGGTTTCATTTTGTGTTATTGTCTTCAATATTTTAATTAAGTACACAGTGTTTTGTATTTGAAAAACATAACATTATAAATTTCCAATCATGCTAGCCAAAAACTCAATATAATAGTTAACATACACTAGAGGTGCATGCCCCTATATTCAGACATGGACATTAGAGCTACACAAAATAGTGCATTACCATCAAGATGTCATATTCATAAGGCAGCAAGAATGAATATTCAGCAGTGGTAGCACTGTACAAAGTACATATGCATGATGCACCACAGCTCCCTGCTGCCCAGGAGCAAAGAGTGATATGCAGTCCCAAATGGAGTAGTACCTTGACTACTGGGTATCATATTTATAGACACACAGAAGCTCACCTGAAACTGGCATGCTGCCAGCTAAAACATATTTCAACCAAAGAAAACAAAATAGCGGTGCTCTGGGAACACACAGCTATGGAATAAATTATGCTCCAATATTTTAGCTTAATCCGAGGTGCAAGGAATGCAGGGGCACAAAGCTTCACCCAAGCACTTTGCCTTCATCTCATGATGCTTTGTCAGGGAGAAGGGACAAACAACAGCAACTAGCATTCAATCTATAATCATAATTCATGAATAATTCACTTTTTAAACAAACATTTGAAAAGACCTTGCAAACAAACACTCACTATCTAGCAATGGAGCAATTGGCTCATAAAATGCTAACTGCTGATGTCAAAAGTAGCTTGTCTGATAAAAAAACAAACACCTTAAAAAGTGCAAAAAAAAATGTACTGTACAAAAAATAAGGGCTAGATATTCAAAACTTTGCCCCGGGGCTAAATTAGCACTGCCTGGTGTTCAAAAGTTGCCCAGATCAAATAGCCCGCCCTGCTAATCCTGCTGAATATAGCATGCTAAGGAAGCCGGGCAGACTGGGATGGGAGTACAGGGCAAAAATAGCCCAGGAATAAGACAGCACTGAACATAGCAAATAAGATGGCACTGAATATAGCAAACAAGAAACCACTGAATATAGCACCCAGGCATGTAGCGCAAACACACAGTGGAACACAGTGCAGAGGTCAGACAGTGTGGCACTGGGACCCATGCAAAGAAACACTGGCCAGAATTAGAACCCAAGAGCTGACCACAGTGCAGAACCCAGTATATGATACGGGCAGGTAAATGGCAAGCAACAACAAGGACCCATGTGTGAGAACCAAGGAACAGTACTCCATGTGAAAACACCTGCAGCAGTAAATGACACAGGATACAGTAAACTGGATAAAGTGGAATGTAATAACAAACAAATGCCAAAGCAACAGGAACAGAACAGTGATGCAAACAGTACAAACAACAGTGAAGTAAACAATAGAAAAGCAACAACCAATAGCAATATGTGAAAAAAGAACACTACAACAACTACCACTACAGGAACAACAACTAAAAGAAATAAAGGAATATTTACAAACACCAGTAACAGAAATGTCAACCCCTTCCCTGAAATGAACCCCAATACACAACACAACCAGGAACTACAAGTATAAGAACAAATACCAACAATTCAGGAACATGCAAAACTTATATACAAATATACAATATTTACAGGATGGCAATGGATAGGGAAGAAAGGGGAATGTGAACACAAACAGGGAGAAAGGAACAGAGGATAGATGCAAGGAACAGTCAGGTAAGGGGGAGAGAGAGCCAACAGAAAAGGGGTGTGGCCTATGGCTGGCTGCTGGACTGCACAAGCAGATGGTCCTCCAAGACTGCAGCTACATGTCGTGTTTCAGCAATTAGGATGGCTTGCTGTTCAATCATAGTGAGCTGCTGTCTGATGATGCAGTGGAACAGTTCGGCTCCCCTCTCTGCCTCCTCTGGGCACATGGCCCAAAGGGAGCTATGACGTGAACCTACACAAGGAAGGGAGACAAGGTCAGGATGGGACACTGACAAGGCAGCATACTGCACACCCTGGGTGGTAACCCAGGGATGGACAGCATGTCCCAACAGCCATGCTCATGCAGTGATACAACATGGAACGTAATGCAGAACTGAACATGCACCAGTATGCTGAGGCAAGATGGCACAGGCCACCCCCACCAACCCAACATACAGGGTCAGGCATGTAATGCCACTGTCAACATTGTGGCACACTGCACACCTCAAAAACCAGTGGAGCACACGGTGACACAGTGCAACCAGACAGCCAGGCCCCGGGACTACATGGACAGGGGGCATGGCACAACAAATGCGTGGGAAGACCCATGTTGGAACATGCTACCTAAAGGAACAGAGCAATGGAACAGACAGCACGGCACACCTACCAGTGGAGTGGCCACAGCCACACTGCCGTATGATGGCATGCAGCCCATACAGTAGCAGAGCAGGAAATGTGGCGGTGCAAACACCTACAACAGCAGCACACACAAGGCAGAAATGCATGGCCAGACACATGCAACAAAGGAATGCAGGCCATGGACCACCAGCAGCGGGACAACAGTAGTCCATACACATGCCCATGACAGTGCAGCACACACTGGCAAGGTTCAGCAGGCCCCCCATGGAGGGTGCAACACCAGCCACATGAGCGGACACATAGCACACCATGCCACCACAACTGGTCAGCCCCTGCATCCCCCCTGCATGACCTGAACACAGACACCAGGCACTGCATGGACAGGGGAACAACATCCAGTCAAGGAACATGGCCCCTCCCCCACCACAGCGATACACAACCAGAGCACAGGATGTGCAGAACCACAAATGCTTGTACAACACTAGGGCCCCAGACCACCAACCCCAGCAGGCATGGTGTAAAGCTGCTGCCCAACCAGACCCAGGGTCCACCGTGTCATACTGGTGGCTGACATGTGCCACCCACACACTGGCAGGGTGTTGCTGTGTGTACGTCGCCCTGCAACACCATGTAATGTACACTGGCAGAAACACTGGCGTGCACCTACAATATGCAGTTCAGTACTGCAGCAACCCAAGACCAGGTGGTCACAGACACACATGCCATGTGAACAGCAGAACAGTGAACCAGGGCACCCCATGGCAATGGCAACACATGTTGGCCAGAGCACCACATGCAAGTACAACACATAGGCCCCAGACAGCCCCACCCCAGCCCCTCCCCACCAGGCACAGTGCATGGATGCTGACATATTCACATACCAAGATATCAACATACTACATGTCAGCAGAGTATGGCTACTGGCCCATCATGTCTGCTCATGCTGCAGCACCCTAATTGGGAACCGTAGCCCTCAATCAGTACCCTTCCAGTGTTACCCCAGCCCCCAGTGCTGCCCCCCTCAGGCAAAGCAGCCACAGCCGCTCACCATGCCCAAACCTGTCCCACACTCTTTGGAACCCCTCCACCATAGCAGCCTGCAACAACAACCCAGGATGCGCAGTCCACATTCCACCACTGCACGGTGATGTACCGCCCCTCCCATCCCCCCAAGTCCCCCACCTCTGTCCACCAACAGTGTCCTCTGGTGAGTCCACTATCCGGAAGCCAAATGATTCCATCTTGGCTCACACAACTAACTCCTGGGGTACTGGGGCACCCCAACCATGTCCACCAGTCTATCCACTCCTCCAGCGAGCCCTGGTTGAGCTCCCTATGTTGTATCTCAGAGGACACATCCCCCAGGCCCTGAAACATGCTGGTTGCTGTCCTCTGAACCCACTCCAGTGGTTGCATGTCCCTCCTAAGGTGTGGCCTCCACAAATGCACACAGTACTCAGCATGAAGTCTTCCCAGGCTGTAGTACTGTGGCAATAGCACCTCCCCATCCCATGAGTTATTCCCCCAGTGGTGCATCCCAGCAACCAATATGCTCTCATGGCAGCCCTCCTGCAGTGCTTTGTTGTATGCATGGCAACATCCACCAAGGTTGCAGTACCCTTCCATGGGCTGCAATCCATCCCCTCCAGGGTGTACACATAGCTGGGGTGTACCCGTACCAGGCATAGCACTTTGCATGTGGAGGATGTACATACCAAGCCACAGGTGCAGGACCACCAATCAAGGGCATCCAGGTCCCCTTGCAGGGCCATGCACCCTTCCTCCCCCCAACACTGCCACCAGCTGAGTGGTGCCTTCTAAGAGCCTCATGATGCACACAATACCATCCATGATATTGGAGATGTAGGCATGAAGCAGAAGCGGACCCAGGACTGATCCCTGTGGCATCCCATGCATGGCACATCTCCCGATCCCCCATTATGGATGTCCACAACATGCACCTGCAAACAATACCTTGGCACCCTCCCAGTCCCCATCAATACGTTGTAGTGAACCGCTATTGGCGCAGCCAAGACATCCGCCATCTCACACAGTATGGTTGGATGGGTAGCATCAGGTCCCGGGGATGTATCCTGTTCTAGGGACCTGAGGACGTCCAACACCCGACCAATAGGAATCTCATCATCTGCCCCCCCTTCCGCAGAACCAGCCTGACAATGCAACCCTGGCCTACCTCTCCCAGTGGCTTTTACCACAGCAGGTACCACAATAGTCAGGTGTGCTGCACCAACCATGTCCTGCAGCCCTTCTGTTGGAGGTTGCCCAGCCCCTCACTAGTGAACACTGGGCCAAGGTATACAGACAGTACCTCTGCCTGCTCCTCAGCCCCTTCCACCCACCTCCTTGCTGACCTCCAACCACTGAGCTGGCCCTTGACTGACACCCTCTCACCAATATACCACACTAGGCTGTGCACCCCACCCCGAATCCCCTGTGCTAGCCCATTCCTCCTTCCAGGTCTTTGCCCCCCTCAGCACTTCCACGACATCATGTAGCCTAGTGGTTAAAGCACTGAGCTGTGAACCAAATGACTAGAAAAGGGTGGTGGACAAGTGAAACACCTTGCCAGAGGAAGTGGTGGGGGCTGAAACAATCATGGGATTTAAGAATGCATGGGATAGACATAAAGGAATTCTGGAGGTCAGGGGTAAGGGGCAACAGACTTCTAGGAAAACATAAACTGAACTTACAAGCTCAAATGGGCAAACTGGGTGGGCCATAGGCCCTTATCTGCCTACACTGTCTATGTATCTATGTATCCTTGGGTGCAAGGTGACAGTTCCCATTAGCCCGCTCTCCCCTCATTTGTATGTACCCATTGTAGTCAGCCTTCACTCCCATACTGTGTCCTGGACCCCCATGGTCCACCAGCATGGTGTACCAGACCTATTGTCCATGCGCTTCACCCTTGCACAGTTCCTGGTCACCTCCTGTAGCCCCCACATCATGAACCCCCACCTATCCCCCACTTCCAAACCGTGTAACATCACCAGCATATGCCCCCTGATAATGTATCCTGTGTTCCCAACGTCCACCTCGTCTGTTCCGAACCATGGTGCACCTTGCCACCCCAGCATCCAACATAGGACCACATGGCACATGCCATGGTACCAGATACACAGCTCATGTGCTCAGCAGGTACAGCACTGTCAGCCCATGGAATGACCCACCCATGTCACATTTTGTGCAGTATGTAGTCAAACAGTGTACTCACACAATAGGGAGCTATCATCTGTGCTGTTCTCCTCTGCACGCTGTTGTATCAGTGGCACCCTCTGACTGCCACCGGCTGTTCCCTGGGCATCTTGCTGGTTGCTGCCCCCTTGGCCGCTCTGGTCTCTGCACTCTGCAATGTGAAGAGGGTACAGCAACATTACTACAACATAATGTATGGGGAGCCGGTATTATGAACTTTGATCAAGCAGATCACAACCTTGTTATGCCAATGTTATGCTTTCACTCTGTTAACTCTTTTTGAGTATGTCATATCAATGTCATATCAATGTTCTAACAAAACGGCATGCACACAACTATCAATGGCCTAACAAAACGGGATGCTCACTACAATCACTGTACTGTAAAGTATATCAGTAAAGTAATGCAATCAGTGATTACACATTCTTGGTAGCCCATACGCTACACCATATAATGTATGGTCTCTGGTTAACAACCATGCTGAAAACACTTCTCAATGTTGCCATAACATCTGAAAACCTCTTGGGCTGTGCTCTTGAGGTGTACAATGGTGTCATGGCAACCTCTTGAAGTGTTTACAGCATGGTTATTGACCAAAGACTATACATCATCCTATATGTAAGGCCCCAAGGTACACCACAGCAGTGTCCATGGCACACAGGGTAGTCCCATGACTACCCCCCTGCCACTGGTGGCCTGGTAAAATGCACGCACATGTGCCCCCCCAGCAGGCACACTGTGTCCCCCAAGCCATGACCTGCACCATACAGTCAATGCTGCAATGGGCCATTGCATGGGCAAAAGTGCACACTGGGCAGCCCATCATGGCATCTGTGCCATGGACTTTGGCCATATGCATGTGGAGAGTGGCACGGCACACACACTGCAGTGGAGGTATGCCGTAGGCTGAGGCACCACCCCTACTGCTTCAAAATGCTTTGTTCAGCATGCACAGCTGCACTCAGCCCCTGCCTGAATATCTGATAACAGCAGATCCACTGGGAGCAGGTGTACTGGGTGAACGCAACAACTGTGGGTGGTTTTGGCCATGCACTGTACACACCACAGTGCAACACACAGGAGCCAACACTTCTGCACCACTTGATGCCTGATTACCCCCACCACCCACAGCAAGACACCTACAGACACCAGCACAGACTGCACATGTCATACTGAAAACAAGATGGCAGAATCTCAACAACACATTCTGTATTTGTGACAATAAATACAGCTTTTGTGGCAACAAAACAGTTGTTTTGCATGGCACATCTTACTTTTCCCATAGGAAATAATGGGAACATTGAAACTATAATAACTTTTGAACGGATTAAAATTTTTTCACCAAGCCCAGGGGTCCTATTAGAACAACATGAAGAGGAAATATAGGTTGACACAACTATCCTTGACTCAGTATACTTTATTAGGTTGATTTTATGTTGTTATACACTTAGTTGGTAGGAATCAATGTGTTTATTAAAGTAAAAACGAGGAGAGGAGAAAGAGAGGGTAAGAAAGTATGATATGAACTTTAAGAAATGTGCTTTTTATGAATGTACATGAATCAAAAAGTTATGGAAAATGACTATATGAATGTAACATGCAATTTTTCAAAATAAAGTAAATATAAAACAAGGCACTTCTGTGACCCAAGACCTGTATACCCTGCAAATTTTAAACCACAACTCAACACAGTTACTGAGAAAGAGTGTGACAAATAATTTGAACAAAAATGGTAATTTTAACATTTTTTGATACTCAGTATCTCTGTGCCACACATGCGACTGGAACAAAACTTGCCACATCAAGATATCTGTGGCCCCCAATGGTGCATGCACAAATACGTGCTAATTGGTCAAATGGTTGCAAAGTTATTAAAGTGCAAAATGTTGGGTTTAACATGGAAGTGACCGTTGAACCCGAACTACAGGGCACGACCATGTCCTATTATATATATATATATATATATATATATATATATATATATATATATATATATATTATGGTAGCATGGTAGCACTACCATAGTTAGGGTTGAGTAGCACTTTTAAGGTTAAAGGGTCAAATTTTGCACCTTAATAACTTTGTCACCATTCAATGGATTTGCCTGAAATTTGGTATGCATGATGGGGCATGGCAGATCTTGGCACCTGCCAAGTTTCGTACTGGTCAGTTATACAGCCAAGGAATTATTAAGGGACAACAAAGTGGGTAATTATGCATTTTTGCGAATTCTTTGCTCTCGACTACAGATCACATGGTTTGTGTGACCAGTCCAAAAACTTTATGGAATGTGTGGCCGGGGTCCCCGATGTGCCTTTTGAAGATTTCATGAAAAAATATTGAACGTTTCGGAAGTTATTCAAAAAACAAATTCCCATTGTAAGTCAATGCGAAAAGTTAACAAAAAGTTCAACACTTTCACAAATGCACTTTTTAGTGTCACAAATGGCCCTAGTAGTGTCACAAATCTGCCATTTTGTTTTCAGTTGGAGATCAGAAAAATGCTTGGCATTTAAAATCGGGAACCTCTAGGAACACAATTCTTTTTGTGTTCACCTATTGGACCCTCAGAATGCTAGCCACATCTTTATTTTGGGGTTAAACACCCTAGAAATATGTTTTTCAAGTTTCTGGAAAAAGTAGTGTCGCAAAGTAGTGTCGCACTTGTGACACTTTCGCAAAATTTTTCGAAAGCTTTCGCAAATTGCGACACTACTTTTCCAAACTATGGCCAAAATGACAGGAGTTCTTTGCCACCCTGCTGCAAAAGAACAGTTTGGTTTTTGGCTCAGATTTGGAGGGAAGGCAGCCAACATCTCGCAGATGTGCCTTTTGGTGGTTTGGTGAAAAAATATTGTATGGATGGCAAGTTACGTTATTCCGAAGTTGACGTTTTATTTCCATAGACTAACATGGTGGCATATGCCGTGCCTTTCGGGGCTCGTATCTTGAAAACGATACGAGATACAGATTTTTTGTTGCGAGTTACATAGCCCTGTGGGCTATAAAACAACAAAAACCTAGCCAGGAAAATCAAGAATTTTATGAAATTTAAATTTTTTTTCTACGTCATGCGGTTGCTGAGATATTAGCAATTAAGTACTTCCAATGCTTGTTTTAAGCTTCGATCCCCATTACAATGCATACATTCTTTGTACACACTGTATTTCTGTATGCACCTGTTTGGCAAAAACAGGGTATGCACTTCCATTACTGTTACAGTTACTGTTTCCACTTGCGTTTATGTCCCCATTTGCGTTACCGTTCCCCTGTATGCCACCGTGTGTGTTGCCCTTTGTGTTGTCATTCGCGCTTGCATTTTCATTACTGTTACCATTTCTGTTTCCACTACTGTTTCTGTTTGCATCACTGTGTGCATTGCCATTTGTGTTTCCAGCAGCCCTTTCATTTGCATTTCCGTTTCTCTTTCATTTTGCGTCTTCCTTGCTGTTACTGTTACCATTTACATTTGCAGTTGCATTACTGTGCCCGTGCACATTATGGTTTGTGTTTCCATATGCGCTTGCATTTCCTTTTGTGCTTCTATTTTCTTTGCTGTTATTGTTGCTGTGTGTTACCATTACTATTTGCGTTTACAATTGCGGTACTGTGCCCATGCACGTTTGGGTTTGCGTTTCCACACAAGCTTCTGTTCCTGTTTCTGTTTCACTTTCCTTTTGCATTATTCTTTATGTTAACTTTACCATTTGCATTTACAATTGTGGTACTGTGCCTATGCGCGTTACGGTTTGCGTTTCCGTGTGTGCTTGGTTTCGCATTTCCATTTCTGTTCCCTTTCACGTTCTGTTTGCTGTGACACTTAACATTTACATTTAAAATACTGCTACCATCTCTGTTCATGTTACCAGTTGTGTTTTTGTATGCGCTTCAATGTCCCTTTGCATCACTGTTTGCTTCGGCGTCACTTTGCGCTTGCGTTTCTATTAATGTTTCCTTTACCATTTACGTTTGCGTTACCATGTGTGCCACTGTTTGCACTTCTGTTTGTGTTGCTGTTCCTGTTACTATGTCACAAGACATTATGTGGTGGCAGTGCGGGGCCCAAAGGGCCCCGCGCTCCCCCCTCCGCATTACATTCACTATTTCTCGTCATCATTCTCAAAAAGAAGGGAAATTAGAGGCAAAAAACTCCATATAATGCATTAGTTAGGGTTGTTCCACAGCAACAAAAGTGAGAACTTGGTGTTAGTTGAGCGCCCCTTGGACCCTCTAGCCCATCTTCACCAGTATCGGGTATCAAGTGAGGTCATCGGTCCTAACTCTCACCCTGTTTTCCTATACTTCTGCTTCTTTACACATGTGATGGGGTGAGACTTAGCACCATGACCCCAACATGCACCCCCGATGCCGGTTGGGGTGATCTGGGGGTCCAAGGGAGGCTTTCAACCATAACACTGAATTTCACTTTTGTCGCTGTGGAACAACCGAACTAATGCAGTAAACTGAGTATTTTGCCTCTAATACATATATATATATATATATATATATACACACACACACAAATATAAATATACACACACACACACACACACACATATATATATATATATATATATATGTATATATATGGGATATACAATGGACTGACTCAGAATATACAATTTATTTTCATGTGTGTGGGGGCAGGACCACAAGTGAGTTATGAAAGTTCTGCTCATTCACAAGTGATGATAAATTGCCTATTTTGAGTCAGGCTATTGTATAATTGATATATACAACAGTAATTTACAGGTCAGATCTTTCAAATCTGTAGTTTATTTAAAGATTGTGCTATTTTTCTTTGATGTTAACTGCTTGCTTCAGTGCTGCACTAGGCATTGTGATGTAGTCAGCATTGTAGAAGCTGCTTTCTGATTGGTTCAGTATTCCACTGTGATGACAGTAACTTAAAACATATCCATCGTGACAAAAGTAACAATGATATTTTTTGATATCTTGCTGTTACTGATGTCACTAAGATATATTTTTTATCTTGTCATTTTTTGTCATTTTCACCACATTCGTGTTGTGTGAATGAACAGTATATATATATATATATATATATATGAACCACAGAGAAGCAAAGGACTGGAAACAGCAAGTAAAAGAAGGGAGACAGTAGAGGAACATTTTGGTACCTTCGGAGTGGCCAATTCCTAGGTACCACAAGAAAAGTTGATTGCACATTCAGACAGGCAAGACACAGACAAGGAGCAGAAAAGAAGAGAGTAGACTAGATCCTTACTATTAACTCTCTCTCTCTATATATATATATATATATTACAAAATGGACAAGGTCTTATTCAACCCTGGAATATAACTCCTCCTATGGAGATGATCCAGTATTATCTGAAGTATGGCTTGGAGCCTAGAAAACTCCTACTTTAACTGGATATCTCAGGCATGATGTCAGCTTGTGTCATGGGAGCCTAGTAGGCCTTAGAGTGCTATAACATGACACTTAAGACTGCCTTAGACACCCTCATATCTAATTATGTCTGTCCATTAACATTCCATTGAAGCTTTCCATGGTATGGTGATGAGTTACTGTAGTTGAACACTGAAGGCTAGAAGTTGGAAGATAAATATCCCACCCACAGGAGGACAGATTGGCATTGAGGACACAACATGGTGTCTATTAGTGGATGATCAACATGAAATAGACAGAGTTCCTATCAAGGGCAATTGCTGCAGCAAAGAATTGGCCAGCTCAGCTCTTCGGCACCATAGACAGATTGATAAATCCTCTTTGTTTGCGATCCAAACAAGCTTTTTCAGCAACAAAGTGCAAGGATTTTAACCAGTTCTTTGGTGACAATGTGATCTCTATAAGGGCTTTGATTTCATCTAAGGAGTCTGGATGAACAAGAAACATGCCTTGGTGTATCTTGTTAGTTTAATTTTTGTGGTTTTTCAAATTTTTTTTTAAACAGAACAACAGAAAACAAGGTGGTGGCTCATGTCAGAGGATTTCTTCTCATGAAGAGGGATTCCAAATTTTGCGAATAAGAATTGATCTCACAACACTCAATCCTTCTTCATGAGATGAAATACCCCTTCATGAGAAACACCTCTATCCGAGAAATGGAATGTTCAGCAAAGTCCCATAGGATGCCTGTAATGGGCATTCAGGGGACAGCCCGAAAGGGGCTCAGACACTCAGTCATCCTGGGTGAAGTTTCAGTCAATTGTAGATGAGAAAGTGTTCTGAGTGGTCTCTGGGTTGCTGTGCACCTGCTGTATTTTGGACACAGTGTCCAGTCAACAGCTGATTCATTGTCAGCATCCCTGGTGCCCATTTTCCTCAAGATTGTTAGGTGCTCATTTTTGAAGGGGCTTTCCCCACAGAACTGATAAGGGCTGTGGTGAAATCCCTTCTAAAAACAATCTTTGGAACCTGACTGTCTCATGAATTACAGACCTGTCTCACACATTTTATTTTTAGGGAAGGTGATTGAGAAGCTGTAGGTGGTGGAGCTTGAGGCTCACTTGGTTCATTATGACATCTATGAGCCTCTTCAGTTGGGTGTCTGACCATGACGCAGCACCAAAACTGCTCTCATTAAGGGGCTCTCCCTTACAGAAATATAAGTGTGCTGTCCTCATGCAGAATGCATGCCACATGCTTAATTGAGCAATGTTTGCATGTGGTTTGCATACACAAAGTGAACCCAAGTAAACCAGGTCTAAAGAGCAAATCAGTTCACATGCTGCAAGCTTGACATGTGTACAGCAGGTAATCAGGTACAAACATCATCTTAAAATCACATCAGGTTTGCGTGTTGCATGCTTGACATGAGGGCAGCAATTAAGCTGGTATGAACATCATTTAAAAATCACATCAGGTCCACATGTTGCACACTTGCCATGTATGCAGCAACTAAGCTGGTGCAAGTCTCATCTAAAAAAAACACATCAGTTTCTATTTCTCATACTATGCTGGCAATTACAACCATTAAAATACATTTTTCATTAATTTTCCCATTAAAATTAGGTAAACTCATTAATTCTAATCCTTATGCAAGTTGTTTAATGGCTTTTGATTGTTGTCATTAAATTGAAATTAATTTGTAAAGCATTGTTTGCTTACTGCATTAAATGCCTAGGATATAGTCAGTCAACATCCCTTATTCCAGATGTGCAAAGAGAGACCTCTGTTTTGTGAAGCCTGACCTTCTTGTTTTGGGTCATGCAAATCCACGTATTCATATTTAGTGCTACAAATGTGTTTCTCCATGACTGTTTCAGCTCACTTACTTTCCCTTTGTCATTCTGTATGGAGCATATACTCTATGGCCATATTTAGCACTCTTTGCGCCGAGTAGGGTCTTGGATGCATGCACCATACCTCACATTTTGTCACTGAAATGAGGGACATGGACACTCAAAATGAGGGACAATGAGGGACTCTAACCCTCATGATGATCAGGACACATCCTGAAACATGGAGGTACAGTACCTCAGAACACACTGGAAACCATTGTATTTTCTTGCACTGATATTAGCACCTGAGAATGAATTTCTACCATAAAGCAGGGGTGCCATTTAGATAGGCAGAGAGGGGGTAAGTTGCCCTTCCCCCCGTATTTGTGCCAAGGTTGTTCTTAAGGTGTGGCAATAATGACATTCCATTCAGATTTGATCTTTTGCACAAAATGTCCACCCCGGCCTGTGTGCGCTTATGCTGCAGGTGCACTCCTGACTCAACTGTCTGTATTGTGTCATCTAGACTCCCCACATATTAGTGGCACTGCCATCACACATGATGTGGTGGAGCTCTAGCCAAGCAAGAGCACGAGTCATGTGAGTGTGACACTGTCTTTCCCACCACAGAGCACACAGGCTGCACACTACAGCTTGGAGGAGCTGGTGAACACTGAAATCTCAATAGTGGTATTGTGGCAGCATATTTTTGTTTGTCTACTCTTAATGAGTCTTAGTCTCCCCTGGTGGCTGAAGGAGCAGAGGGTGAGCTAGAAGCTAACCCTAGACTAGGTTACCTACTTATTCTACAAGACTCACCTCATCAAAAACAAAAAACAGCACAGCCCCCCCACGCAGCAGCAAGCTAGGCCTAGTAGCAGCAGTGACAGCAGTGTGGGAGGCCTTCATAGGTCTTGATCAGTGCAGTGCAGTGAGCAGCAGCCAAGCAAGAAGCAAGCAACACAGGTTGGTTGGGTTCAGTTGGTGAGGTGACTTGGTCACAGACCACACTGGGGACCTGGGATGGTCAGTTCTAGCATGCAGCATCTGGCAGAAAGATGGAAGTGGAGTGGACTGAAAACTGGGCTGGTGGCTGTGGCAGAGTTAGGCTACACCATCAGCTGTGACTGATGGACCACTTTTCTATCTTCTTGTTTCCTAGCTACCAAAACCTCTGTTGCACAACAGTTAATGCTTTTTCTCTTTGCTTTTCTTTCTCCCCCCCACCCTAGGTTGGCCACCTGGAATGATGCCAAACACCCAGAAAGGTGTTGTGTAAAGGGCATAAGTGCATTTTGTGTACAAAAAGAATGAAGGCTGTTTTTAATAGGAATAAATACAGTTAATAAAGCCTTTTTAAATAAAAAGGATTCAGAAGCCATATAGAACAATAGTACTTTCATGATTAGTACAGTTATAAGAAATCCTTAAGGTATTTTCATAAATTCACACTATAAACCTGTTACTGTATAAGGTTATAAATGTGCTTAGTCACTGTGGATCAGAGATATAGAGAGTCAGTATCTGTGGAGATATACACTGTACATTTAACTGAACCATGAAATCACCTGAAACAACCCCCCCCCCCACTTTGGTTTGGAAAAAAACATATTCAGACATGAAACAGCAAGTCCAGACATGTAAATAGAAAAGGGCTAAGTCAGGTGATCCCACCAAAAGATATAAAAACCTCTTCACTGAGTTCACTTCAGTTCAGTCCAGTGGGGCTCTGCCCTGAGAGAGGAGAAGAGAGGCAGACAACCTGTTGAATGCAGATGAGAAGGGTCTTAGGTGCTCTAAGATCCAAGACTGTATTATGTGAGAAACTACTGATGTTAAGTAGTGATTTTCTTTGCAGTGTTTTTGTTTTCACTTATTGTTTTTCTAACCTTTGAAAAATAAATATCACACCATGGTGTGTTTTAAACCTGTAAATTTGCCTTGTCTGAAGTTTATTTCCACTCACTGGTAACAGTGGCACACTGTGCCAGGTTGCAGGGTCTGACCAGATGGCCAGGTAAGTAAAATAAATAGTTTTTGTTTTACAGGGGGATTGGGAAAGGAGGAAGGACTGAAATATTGATGTAGTTTTCATGTCTCTGTGTCTTTGGGAGGCTTCACAACCCATATGGGATCGTTATTGAATGGAATGGTGTCAGGGATATAAATTGGGACAAAGTTTTTATTTTTGGGGGGGTTAGAACTTCATCCAAGAAACAAACTGGTTAGCAACTGGGTAGGTTTAAGCCCAAATCTGATGCACTGCTCCGTGGTATAGACAGATGTATCTTATACATTAGAAGTTTTCCTGAATGCATATCACTTTTCAGTCACAACAAATGAGTTGTACCTTTTGAGATGTTCTAGACATTCTAAAGCTTGCCACCTAGTGGCTAACTAGCACCTGACATCCACAGCTTGTTGGCTCCCCCCTGGTGAAATCTGAAATGGTGCCCCTGCCATAAAGTCTAAATTTACAGGACATCCTCTGTATGAGCAGCATGTTTTCCATGAAGGATGGATGAGGAGCAGAGCAGTTTTCAGGGGTAAAATGAGGGCTGTCTGTCACATTCAGGCACGGTTAAGGTGTGTGGTATGCATAGACTACTTGAGCCCCACTATAGTCAGGCTTATCCCCACCCCAGTGAAGCTGACCCCCACATCCCCATGCTCAAGCACATTAATACATAGAGCAAAGGAGACTGCAGGGGCGAGCACCATTGAAATGATTGGGGTATTTTTTTTATAACTATTTTATACAATATTGATGGAAAGTGGGATATTAATGAGGGCCGCCGCTCGACTAACAAGGATATTGATAGTAGAACAGTGGCTTTCATTATTCTCCAACTCACTGTCATAATGTATAAAACACCTACAGCACTCTGACCCATTGACATCATCTCTTAAAGACTCCTTCCTCTGGCTCCCTGGTACTCAGGTAAGAGACTTTTGACTTATATCTATACTTGGTGGGTGTCTGTAGCAGCATGGCTGCACCCTCTACAGTGTGTGTGAATGGGGGGGACTGGTAGTATGCACCGGCAACTGTGACACCCCAGTCGTGAAGCACACAGGGCGATCCTAGGACGACGAACCTCGCCAGGGTGACAGGGCACCAACAGTGACAGGGCACTGAGGGAGACAGGATGCAGGGTGACAACAAACCCCCTGAACATGCATATGCGGGGCCGTATCATGCGGTGATGGGCAGGACGTTGAGCAGGGGGCCCTAGGCACTAAGGCAGCACCACCCCACAGTGTTGGCAATGACAGCACCGAGGAGGCCCAGCGCTGAACAGACCCAGCACTGTGCACACAGGCAGGCCAAATGGGACTGCACAGTGACCGGTGGTTGCCCAGGTGGGCGGGTGCACACAGCGCCACATCATAAAGCACCACCGGGGGGCTCTGCATACGTGTCCACAAGGGACGGAAGGAAGAATGCAGCCCGAATACATGCAGAGCACCCGAGGTAACAACCTCCTAGCATTCCAGGGATTCCTCTGTCAAAGGGAGAGAACACATGGACCGGTGACCTATTGGAAGTGTGTCCAGTACCATGCTGGCCAGTACCATGGCCAGGCCTGAACCGTGGAGGGGGTGGAAGATGTGTCGCTCACTGGCTGGCACAACCATGTGCCGGATGGTGCAGAGGGAGCAGTGTGGTGGATCCATGTGGCTGTGAGGCAGTGGACTGTAACGTCAATGGAGAGCAGTCAGCAGGTGGTTGTAGCCTGCTGCAATGGGCTATCAGATGCTGTTGAAGGGCAACTAACCATGGGCGCACACCTGAAGCGGACGGTGCAAAGGGCACACATCTGGTGCAGAGGGTGCCGGTGGAACCAGCCATGCTCACAGGTCTCACCATCCCGGTGGAGTGTCAGCTGACTGATGCGGGTGAGCAGTTCCTGCTCCTTGACTCCGGGGGCACCACCAGCTGCATCATGCTCTTCAGCACACAGCAGAATCTCTAATATCTGTCCCGCTGTGCTGCATGGTATGCCGATGGTATGTTCAGGACCAGCCCAAGGCTTTTCCAGCAGCTGTACAGCCTGCACGGTGTGGAGAGTGAGACTGTGCTGCCTGCGGTGTATGCGCTGATGGGGAGTAAAACCGTTGTCTGCTACACTGCCATGCTCCAGACACTGCACGGACTGTGCCCAGACCTGGACCCTCTGTCGATAATGATCGACTTAGAGCCTGCCGCCTACAGGGCACTGCAAACAGTCTTCCCACAGGCATGGCTCTGGGGCTGCTTTTTCCATTTAATGCAGTGCATGTGGAGGAAGCTACAGCAGCATGGGAACCTGGCCCAAGTGTACCTGTCCAACGATGAGTTCATCCTGCACATATGGATGTTGGCAGCACTCACCTTCATGCCACCAGGGGATGTTGTCAGTGCCTGTGAGGAGCTACTGGCCTGGCCTTTCTTTGAACCTTTCAGGGACACCCTGGGCCCCTTCCTTGATTACTTCAAGGACACTTGGCTGGGCTGTTCAATGCACAGTGGTGTGCGGTGCTGGGTGACCTATCCTCTCGACTTCTGGAACGTGTATGCCTCAGTCCATGAGGGCCAGCCAGGACCACTAATGCCCTGGAGGGGTGGCACCAAAGCTTCAATACACTGATGGGTGCAGCGTATCCCACCATCTGGTGCTTCATAGAGGTACTCCGAGGTCAACAGCGCCTGACAGAGCTGTGGTACCAGCACCTGCTACATGGCAATGAGGTGGCCAGCAGTTGCAGGAGGGCCAGGGATGCCACAGACTGTATACTGCAGATAGTGCAGCAGTATGAGACATGGCCACTGTGGGACTATCTCCTGGGCATTGCCCTGAATGTCTGTCTCCAGGTCTGAGTGCCTGGGTGGCTGTAGACTGTGCCACATGGTGCCACAAACATTCAGCGGGTGTGGGGGTTTGTTCTGGGGTGTGGGCACAGGTGCGGTTGTATAGCAGTATGTATGGTCTGTATGTGCAATAAACACGTTTGGTGGCATCCCTGGCTGTGCTGTCTGCCTTTCTGTACCGACCGCCCAAGGGCACACCACTTTGTGATGCTGCCCTGTGGCAGGGGGTGTCCCACTGGCATAACGTTCAACTGCTAAGTGGTTCGCATAGTGCCATGGCCTCCATCCCACTGTGGTCCCTTGCACCACATGGGTGTACTGCAGTACCCAACTGTGGAGGGGCTCTTGCTGGACATGCACACCTATACAGCACTACAGTCCATTGCTAGCATCATACCTTGACACTACCTGTCCGGGGCCCACTGTCTGTCAGCATTGTAATGTGCGCTATGGGTTGGTGCTTCACTGTCTGGCTGATTGCTGTGTTGTCGGGGGGCCCGTGCTGTGAGGTGTCTTGCTGCAAGGGTGTGTGGTATTCCCACCCACACTGCTGTGGTTGCCCATGCCTGTTGGGCCCTATGCTCAGCACAGTCCCCCTTTGATGGGCACGGTCTCTGTGCCCTGTCTGGTGGGCTTCTGTGGGCAGCCATTGGGCCCCTGCACAGCTGCAGTGGTGTCCTGGTGGTGCATGTGCCACCCCATGGTCCCTGGTGCCATGCCATGCTCACTGTGGTCACCATGGCACCCAGCCCACCCTGCCTGGGTCTGCCCCATCTGAGTCTGGTGGGTCCATGTGGGGGGGCCGGGGCTGTTCTGTGTTTGTGGTCTTGGAGCCCCTCCTCCAGGGCTGTATATGTGCCCCCATACAGTGTGGGGGGCAGGATCCCTGGGCCCAGTCACCCTTCAGTGTGTGCATTGGCCGTATGGCTGTTGGTAGGTGGGCGACATGCACCCGGGTGTGCTGTGGTTCCTTGTGGCTGCTGCCCTGCTGCCCCTGGCTGTTCAGCACTGCCGCCATCACCGTTCCTGTCCACACCATGCTGTCTTGGCGGCCTTGCACCCTGCGCTTTGCAGGTGTCACTGTAGATGACCTCGCGGTCTGTGTTGCCACCATTCTGTCATGGATCCGGGACTGGCCCTGTGGGTGAGTGTTAAATTATTGCTACTTTTGTGTTTGCCCCTTAAAGTCTGTTTGTGTGGAAGCATTCAAAACTATGGAGAGAAAATAGAGGCGTACAGGCCAGATATAAGTAATTAAGTAGTTTTTTTTGGGTACGTGTGGGTATTAGGGGTTGGAAGAACCACATGTGTTTCCATTGGTATGTATGCTACAGTTCAGCTGTGCAGCTGAGATGAGGGAGGAAAAGAAAACTGTAACATATAACAGTGGCTGTGAGTATGCTGCATGCGTGCAGATGTATGCAGATTTGTATTGAAGTACAAGCAAGCCATATGTGTGCAGGCAGTATAGCTTAGTCGTTAAAGGCACTAAACTGTAAACATAGAAATATAGAATCTGATGGCAGAGAAGGACCACTTGGCCCACCTAGTCTGCCCATTTCTCTACCTAATGGATAAGGATAACAGTAAGCCAGGAGACCTGCAGACCTGAAGACCTGAGTTTAAATCTGGTCAACCCCCACCTGTATATGATGTGATCCTGAGCAAGTCACTTAACTTTTATGTATGCAGTTATCAGTAACCACTTTCTTTTTTGCATGGATGCCACATGCATGCAGTCTGCTCCAATTTAACATAAAAAACCATGCTTTCCACACTTGCTTGCTGCACGCATGCCACATGCATGCAATCACTTCCAATTTAACATTTAAATCATGCTTGCAGCATACATATCACATGAGTAGTTTTATGTTTGCAACATGAAAGAATTTCATATAATTATTTCTGTAAGGGCTATTATCTCCTCATTGCATGAGACAGTGGGTATAGATCTATCTTGGTCCTTGTAGATCTCTCATCAGGGTGCTGATGGAGCACCTGAGGGACCATCGGGGTCTCCCAGGCACTGTTTTGCATTCATTTGAGTCTTACCTCACCGGGAGAGCACAGCAGGTAGTATTAGGCAATTTCATCTCTAGTACTACTATGCTCAACTGTGGAGTGCCTTAAGGTTTTGATCCCACTCCCATGTTGGTTGTTGTGTACATGTTGCCATTGGGTGAGATCATCAGGTGTTATGGTGTTGAGGCTCACTACCTTGCAGCTGATACTCAGCTACACCTGTCCTGTGTACCTGATGATGGGAATAACATGGTCTTGGTGGTTGAGCAGTGGCTTGGTGAAATCAACACCTGGATGGCCTCCAATTGGTTGAGTTTTAAAACAGGTAAGACAGAGGCAGTGCTTATCAAACTAAATCCCCATTAGTCCACAAAGAGAACTGTAAATGCTATGATGCCAGCATTAAGTAGCAATTCACTTCAAGATGTGGATGCAGTAAAGAATCTAGGCATCAGCATGGACTGCATGCTAAGTCTAGAATCTCAAGTGTCAATTGTAGTTTAGTGTTGCTTCTACCACCTCCATAATATTGACTGGATTAAACCACATCTTTTACCTGGGGACTTGGTGATGTTAGTATATGCCTTTGCTTCCTCAAGATTGGATTACTACAATGTTCTATACTTAGGGTTATCTGGAAGTTTGATGCTCCGCATGCAGTTGGTCCAGAATGCTGCAGCTGGGCTAGTAGCCAGAACTCCTCTAAATGAGCACATAATACCAGTGTTATGGACTCTGCATTGGCTGCCAAATATGGTGGTGTGTCAACTTCAAGATATGGTTGAATATAAGGCTCTACACACACTCTGGGTCCTGACTAGCTAAAAGAGCTCCTGCTTCCTCACACCCCTGTATGCCCTTTCTGCTCCAATGATGCTGGCCTTTTGACAGTTCCTCATTTCTGACTAAAATTATCAGGTGGCAGAATTTTTGGGGTTGCTGCTTCTGTCTTAGGAAACCCCTTCAACCTAGTATTCCATTGTCCTGCACAATGGATGCCTTCAAGGGATAACTGAAAACTCATTACTTCCAGCTTGCCTATGGTTATTAATTTTATCTGTTTATTATTGTACAGTATGTATTATGCTAAAAATGTTATTGTCTTAGTGTCTCTGTGAGGCACTCTAAGCTACATTGAATGGGCACCATATAAAAAAAGTTGCTTTGACTTTCCTAATCAGCAACAAAATACAACACCAAGCAGTCCTCTTGAGTAACCACTACAAGTGGCACAGAACAAAAACATTATTTAATAAGATACTCTCTAGGTATGAACCCCCTCCCCATGCTTATCAATTACAGACCAATTACAGTCAGCACAACATGTAAGAGGAGCAAAGGCATTTTGCAAAAAGAGCAGTTGAATGCATAGACTATATAAGAATACAGACAATGTCCACTATATTTGTTTTTATTAGTGTGTCCAATACCTATGTATGTACTGTGTTGTATTTTTAAGCAACATCATGGAAATGCTAATCCTTTGGAGCAGAACTGTATGAGAAATCTTTTCAATAGGCAGTACATTCTAATGACCATGTCCTACATAAAATATAATAATATTTATAATCTGCAGAATGTGCACACATAACAACAATCATGCACTACTATTAATCAATGTTCAACAAGTGCTGAGAGATGCATAAGTAATCTCTCATTCCATTTTCACCAACAGAGGAAACAGGGTGCCATCAGTGCTGGATCGCTACCCAGTACCACTCCTTCATTTTAATTGAGTGACAAATTTAACAACTACCACTATAAAGCCTGTGAGAACCCCATACAGCATATCATGAAGCTCTGTGATCACTGCTACTCACAGAAAACCTCTGGTCAGAGCCAAAATGGCTGCTAATGCATTAATCTGACAAGGGATATCCAAAGTTGTCTCCAAATATCACACTGAGTAATGTGTATAATTGAGAGAGAGTGAGAAAGTGAGTGAGATGGAGACTGAAATATCAAAGATTGGGCAAGATCATCCCAGAAACATAATCGATACTTGACCTAAATGTGACACAAACTACTTAATAAAAGTTAAAAGAAAAAGTGTACTTTCCATTTTCCCTCATACTTCCTTCTTGCTCACCTTCTAGTTGATTAACTACTGTAGAGCACTTGAAATAAAATAGTGGCAGCATCAAATTTAGTCAGAAATACCATCTTAAGCAAAAAGAAAGGATTTTAGCGAATTAGGAGTCATGTTGTCACACACACTATAAACGTACAAAATACAGACCTATACTGTATGTCAACAGAAACTGCAGAATAAAGGAAAGGCTGTAGGGAATAGTAAAATTAACAAAAAACAACAAAGTATAATGAATGTATGAAAGAACTGGAGTGCACCAGGTTTGGTGGTGCCTCACATTAAAAATGGAATCCATGAAAATGAAAAGATCAGCAGTCACGCAACCACATTTGTAGGACTTTCTAGTAAATAAAAGCTCTCTACAGCTAAGTCTTCATATCTCTGGTTTCCTTTTGGTGAGGATTTAGCTGGCGTATTGTGGTTTGGCCAGAGTTCCCAATATGCCTGTTGGAGATTGATGTTTGCACTTGAATGTTTATTGCACAAATACAAAAAAAAAGACAGATACGAAGAATCAGATGTAGTGCACCTATGTTTACCAGAAAGTTCTTTAAATTCAGTTGGATGAGCACTTACCTTTTCAGTGTCATGGAAAGAATAACAAAATTCATAAAACCAATTGTTGAAGAACACACTTTAAAAGGCAATGATTTATTAGAAGAGAAAAATAATACAGTACCACCTGCACTAGAGGCTGTTAAAAATGTCTCAAAAATTAATTGCAGCGTGGTTCTGGAGGATAGTCAAACAAGTCTGAGTTTGGCCTCCTCCACATTCACCCTAGTTCATCAAATACTGAAAAATGCACCTCAGCTGAGGGAAAAAAAACTAAAAGTAAGAGCAATTTATTGAAAATTATTAGCTGGAATGTTGCAGGACTTCTGAACAAACTGGGAGATAAGGACTGGGTAAATTTGATTCAAAATATTCTTATAATAACAGCCGAAGAAACCTGGATTGAAAATAAAAATACATGTGAGTTGAAAGGCTCCAGAGAAATAGTCTGCTAATAGAGAGAGCAAGTTTGGTCAACTAAAGGCGGGGGCTAGCTTGTTTTGGTGATATTACCCCACAGACATGAGCTCCTCATATTTGCTGGGTACAGTTGTGAAGGTGAATACAGTGAGTATTTGATCATGCTGAATGTATATATTGCTTCTAATATCTGTCTTTTCTGCAGCTATGAGTAAAATCAATCACTGGCAGTATAGCCTGGAGGTTAGAGTAATGAGCTTGGTACATTCAGCACACCTGGGTTTGATTCCCACAACCTCCACTTGCATACTGTGTGGCATAAGCAAGTCACTTATCCACTCAGTGCTCCCATGTCACCTCTGAAAAGAGGTACTTGTGCCTATTGGCCTTACCCAGTTACTAAAGAATAAAATAAATAAATATTTCTGTAACAGAATCAACAGTTACATGGTGACCCAGTGATACTTAAAAAGACCATCCCTATCAATCATATTCATCCCTTTCAAGTACTTGAAAGTCTCTATCATGTCTCCTCTCTCTCTCTTTTCTCTCCTCCCAGAAGTACATGTCCAAGGTCTCCAACCTCCAGTCATATGTTTTACCCTGCTGGGTATGGTAGGGCTGTATGCCCATTGGTCCACAGGGTGCAGCCCGTACCATACTACACAGTCCAGATATGTGAATGGATCCATTCACATATCTGGACTGTGTAGTACGGTACAGGCTGCACGCCCATTGGCTCACGCTGTGGACCAATGGGCGTACAGCCCTACCATACAGTGTCAGTCGGCAGGTGGCGGGGTGACAAGTGGATGGGGAGCTTCTGCCCGCTGCTGAACGGGAGGGGAGCGGGGCCGTAGGGCTCAGTGGGCGGATGGGGAGGGAGTACCTCTAGACCACCAGGGTTGGATTGGTGTGGCATTATTTTCTACTGACGCCCGCGATCGGGCTGCAAGCGGTCCACTGGACCACCAGGGATAGTGTTAACAGTTTTAAACAGACTTATGCCCGCGATCAGGCTGCAAGCGGTCCACTGGACCACCAGGGATATAGGACGATTATAATATTCTACATATGCCCGTGATCGGGCTGCGAGTGGTCCACTGGACCACCAGGGATATAGGACAATTATAATATTCTACATATGCCCGCGATCAGGCTGCGAGTGGCCCACTGGACCACCAGGGATATAGGACTATCCTTTTTCTGTATGCCATTGATCGGGCATGAAGCGCCGCCACGAAGGTGCAACGGGCGGCGGTGTACGCACAGATGGCAGCTGCCGTGTTGCACCCTGCAATATGGCAGCTCACCTATGGGTGGCCAGCTGTTGCTCCTTTTTTTTTCGCTCACCTGTGTGCAGCGCAGGTAGGGGTTGTACATGCATGGGGTCAGCACATCCCGGGCTGAATATCGGGATGTGCGGAGTATGCATGGGCACGCCCCCACTACCTGCGCCGCATACATTACTGATGCATTCGGTGCATCGGGATTTGTGCCAGTCTCAATCCCCGTTTGAATATCGCACCAGGGCGCATCAGTGTGTTGTGCATGGTGCAACTGTGTTGCGCCATGCGCAACCCTTCTGAATATCCCGCCCTGAATGCTTACCTTTTTGTAAAGCGCCTTGGCATTTGAAAGGCGCTTGAAAAATAAATTTTACTTTTACTTTACTTACTGTGCTGACAATTCAGTATATGAAAATTCTGTAACTGACTGAGCTCACTACAAACAAATGAATATTTTCTACATGTAGGTAAGCTTTTTTTTGTTGTTAAATTTAGAGTAAAATGTGTAAAAGCTTACCATTTGGATGGCTACCAAGCCAAATAATTGTAAAGAAATGATAGCCTTTTTCCCAAAAGCGGACTTAAAACCTTGTGGCAAAAAAACTGAAAAAAAGCCACTACAAGCTTTCACCAAAGGGAGGGAGGAGAGGGTCCACTAGACAAAATACAGAAAGTGTGGTGGAACATGAATCCTCTGGTTTACTTTTATTCCATTTTTTTCCAGGACCTGAGACCCCTGTGGTATCAACTGAGGCACAAGCAGATGCTCCAGACACGGAAATGGAGAATGGCGAGGAATGCCCTGAACAGAGCACCACACTGGATTTTCACTTTTCACAGTGAGAAGCCAAAATGGAGTAGACAGCTCAAGGCTTTATGGGAGAGCGTAGACCCAACAAACCTCAAGATTCGACAGCCATTATGAACAGCAAACCACGTGAGACACTGAGACACACAGCAAGGATGATAGTTCTCAACAAACTTTGTGTAAGTGCTTATGTGTACTGTTACTTTAAGAGCAGCCGAAGCTGCCCTGTAAATGTGTGTTTCTGCCTGTCACTTGGGGACCTATTGCTAGGGAACTAGTGACTGGAAAAGAAAGACTCTATTAGTGCCCATTCCGCAACCTAATTTTAATGGGAAGTTAATGAAATATGTATTTTAATGGCTCTAATTGCTAGCAGTAGTATGAGAAATAGAAACTGATGTGTATTTTTAGATGGGACTTGCACCAGCTTAGTTGCAGCACTCATGTCAAGCATGCAACATGCAAACCTGATGTAATTTTTTTAAAGATGTTCACTCCAGCTTACCTGCTGCACACATGTCAAGCTTGCAGCATGCGAACCTGATTTGGTTTTTAGAGCTGGTTCACTTAGGTTCACTTTGTGTATGCGAACCACATGCAAACACTGCACAATTTAAGCATGTGGCATGCATTCTGCTTGTACACAGCACACTTATATTTCTGTAAGAGAATCAACAGTTACATGGCGACCCAGTGATACTTAAAAAGACCATCCCTATCGATCATATTCATCCCTTTCAGGTACTTGAAAGTCTCTATCATGTCTCCTCTCTCCCTTTTCTCTCCTCCCGGGAGTACATGTCCAAGGTCTCCAGCCTCCAGTCATATGTTTTACCCTGCTGGCCTATGATCATATTTGTTGTTCTCCTTTGGACTGCTACCAGCAGGTTAATGCCTTCTTAAGGTGTGCACACCAGTACTGTACACCATACTCCAGATGTGGCTTCTCTAATGACCTGTACAAGGGCAGTATAACCTCCTCTCACCTACTGCTGATTACCTTATACCTCAAGAACTGATTGATATTTTTTCAAATAACCTTCAAAAGGTACACCCATGGGTGAAGTCCCTTCTACCCTGAAAATTTGGGAACAAAATTCCAAACCGTTTTGCTCTACAGGTGAACAATAAATTGCAAAAAAGTACATTTTACAGATTTTTTAATTTCTGGATCTCATAATCCAGATGAGAGGCCATCATGAAACTTCTCAAGTGTTAAGAACCTGGCACATGGACTGTGCATGCAAAATGTCTTACAAGTTTGTTGAATGACATCAAAGTTATCAAGGTGCAAAATCAGGGTTCATCATTTAAGTTTATAGTCAACCCATGCTCAGAAGCCCAATTTTTAAAACCTTATAACTTGAGAACCGATTAATATTTTTTTTTCACAAAATCTTAAAAAGGCACCTTCTTGTACTTAGTTGTTTCTAGCCTAGAAATTTTGTAACACAATTTCAGACTGTTTTGTTCTAGACAGTCAGCCTTACCTGTCTGGAATATCTGGTGGGTCTGATGCTGTCCTGGTGCTGGAGAGTTGTTTAACTGAAATTAACAACTGGATATCCTCAAACTGACTATATCTTAACCTGGTAAGATGGCGGTCATGATCATTGTACCTGGTAGGCAGGGACCAGCTATGATGAATGGACTGACCTTGCATCCTTCACTGGGTGGTCAGCTGCTCAGAGCTGCAGATGTGGTTAAGAATCTTGGGGTTAGACTGGACAGTAAGTTAACACTTGATCAACAGGTGTCAGCCGTGGTCTGCTCTTGGCTTTTATCACCTTTGTAACATCACCAGGGTTAAATGGCATCTAGCCCCTGCTGACTTGGAAATGATAGTGCAAACTTTGTTAACTCTTTGCTCGTTAACTGCAACACTCTACACTTAGCATTATCCAGAGGTTTGTTGTGACACCTGCAGCTTGTCCAGAATTTTGCAGCCCAGCTGATTGTGGGCTCCTCTCGTAGTGACCACATTATGCTGGTGCTGCATGCACTGCACTGGCTGCCTATGCGGTAGCACATAATCTTCAAAATATGCTTGACAACTTTCAAGGCACTACAAGGTATGTGACCAGACTACTTAAAAGACCTCCTAGTACCCTACCACCCAACTCGCTCGCTCTGCTCTTCTGATACAGGCTTGCTTTCTGTCCCTATTTGTAGGCTTTGGCAATTGGGGCACAGTGTGTGTGGCAGCACCAACTTTATGGAATGCTCTGTCGGAATATGGTAGATCTACCCACATGATAAAGGCCTTTAAGTATAATTTAAAAACCTTTCTCTTTGCTGAGACTTTTCCCTGAAATTTTAAAAGAGAACTTTGTGAATTCAATAAAATTTGCACATTTCTCTGTTAAGTGAAGTTTTCTAACTTTGTCTACCTCTAATAGTGGGTCATCTATGAATTTCCTGAGGTCTGGCAAAACCTTTGGTAGTGGGGCTGTCTCTGCAAGATTATTTAGTTGTTGCTGGGTTCAGTTTACCTCTGAGGTGTATAGTGATTTATAATACTCTCTGAAGCAGTTGTTAATTTCCTCGAGGTTTAAAAGTTAATCTTCCTCTGCAGTTTTGATGCAATTGATGTGTGCAGCCCCAGCATTGGCCCTGAGCTGCCAAGCCTGCCATTTACCACTGTAGTAACCATCAAAATATTGACCTGCTCTTACCATCAGGATTTGGCTTCCCAACTACAGGCTGGTGAGAGTGTCATATCGAGGTTTTCAGTTTCTGCAAGATCTGGTACACAGAATGAGTAGGGTTGGCCATATAGGCCTGTTCACATGCCTGGATCTCTGAAGTCAGGGCCTGAAACTGAGCCTGCACTTGCTTCGTAATGTGACTGGCAAAGGCTATGATATATTCCCTAATGAAGGCCTTTAAGGCCTGCCAACTCATGGACTCTTAGATGTCTCCCACGTGGTTATTTTCTAATAATTCTTGAAATTTGGTGCACATGTCTGCTTTTTAGACTTTGTTTTTGAGTAATGTAGCGTCCAGCCTCCACGCTCTAGGCACCTGAGGTACTTCCTTTGTCCATGGGATAGGGTAATTGGGCAAAGGTCCAAGATTAGCATGGAAGCATGCATGGCATGCTCTTCCCTTGCCAGTAGGTGATTGTGGACCAGGAACACATTGATCCTGGCATACAATATGTGGGCTTCAGAGTAAAATGTGTACTCACGTCCTGAGGGTATCAAGTGCCACCACTCATCTACCAGTATATGGTCATCTGCAATGGTTTTCAAGGGCCTTGAACTCTTATCTTGGGTTAAGGGGATACAAGAGAATCTCTCCATGACTCCATCCTAGACGCAGTTCATGTCCCCTCCCAGGATCCATCCCCCCCCCGTTAGTTGAAATTTCCAGTGAGAGTATCTGTAAGAAATCCACTATGTCTTCATTTGGTACATGCAGAATATATTACACAACAATGGCACTGTTAAATTGACTACCTGCTTATAATTTGGAAGGGCACTGTCACAAAAGCAACTAAATTCATAGAAGAGTTAAACAGTATTCTTAATCTTAGTTTTAAAATAGACAGCAAAACTGTAGAATTTCTAGTTCTGTGTCTTTTTGTTGATAACCAGAATATTATTGCTTCATGCTGTTTAGAAAAGAAATGGTTGGCATTTTACATGCCAAGAGTGCCCATCCCCCTGCCCTGATTTCAAGCATTCCTTATGGTCAGTTCATACGTTTATGTAGGAACTGCTACTCTGAAAAATGGGGTTGCCATTTAAAGTCAACCTGAGTTGTCAAGTAACAGCCAAAGGAAATGGTGAACTGAGGATAGGGGGCTAGCCAGAAAGGAGGGGGTAGCGGAAGAAGCCGGCAAGAAAAAGGGAGGAATCTAGTGATGTCGTGGGCAACATCACCTGGGGGGAGGTTACAGGTGCCCCAGGTGGATCAGGATTGGTTAAGGGGAGGAGCTAAGTGGGGTCTTTTTTGGGGTCCTTAGATGGTACTTAAGGAGCTGCAGCCCTGAGTTCTCCTTCTTTCAGGTAGGATTTTCAATTGAGTTGGCCCTAGCACATTGTCCGGCAAGTTAGGATTACACTGAATTGAGAGGGGATTGCTTTAGAGGGCTGCATGGCTAGGCCTGGGGGATTAGGAGGAGCAAGGTATGGATGAGACTTACAGCCATGCTGACCTTTTTCCCTTTGTTTTCTACTTATTTGTAACTTTGATGAATTCAGCTGGTTAAATTGATGGGGTACATATGATGTGAAGGATTTGATTGGTTTGGCACTGATGGAAGAATGGATTTATTTAGTTTCCACTAATGGAGGGCATCCACTGGGTTTCAGCACAGTTGGTGGTGTTAGACATATATGCCTTGGTTATGGTACGCCATGAGGTGCAGATGGGTATCTTTCATGATGAGAGGTTTGCTAGGGTTTTTTTGTTTGTGGAATACTGTTTGATGGAGTCGGTGCTAGAGTGCAGGCTGGCTTTGGTTT
Source organism: Neoceratodus forsteri (assembly GCA_016271365.2). Lineage (NCBI taxonomy): Eukaryota > Metazoa > Chordata > Ceratodontiformes > Ceratodontidae > Neoceratodus > Neoceratodus forsteri. The sequence continues at coordinate 60,398,947 of CM057451.1, forward strand.
TGAGTTTGATGCTCAGGGTTGCTCGATCTGTTGTCCGGTGGTTGCTTCACCTCTTTTGGCATTGGCTGGCTTGTCCATGTGCATAAAGATGTGGTGGTTTCTCCACTTGGGAGTTTTTTCTCTGAGTGATCCAAGTTTCAGTCCAGGTTTACAAGGTCGGTGCTACAGGGCCCAATCACATGGTCCACCGAGTGCTGTGGGAATGGTAGAGGAACCAAGGGACTGGGCTCTGATCACAATCAGAGGCAGCAACAAAAGCATCTGAGGGTGTGGATCAAAAGAAAACAGTAAAAAAAAGTAAAGAAGGAAACAAGTAAGAGAGAGTGGAGTGGAGTGGGGTGGTCGATAGAGCCAGCCAGCCTGAGCCCTCTCCACAATCGCAGCAGGTGGCATTGACCATGGAGGTTGGCATGTGCCACATGATGGCCCCCACTGTTTCTTGGACTGGTTTTCTTTTTTGCAGCACAGGGCAGGGTCAGGCAGCAACTTGCACCAAGACGTGAATGGGAGCATGCAGCGACCATGGCTTCGGCACTGGGGAAGGGATTCTTGTTTCCAATGAAGACTGACCCATGTGGAGGGGCCCTGGATGTGGCCGATTGGCCAGGGCACATGGGACATAGTGAAGGGGTCCAGAGCACAGAAGGAAGCAGAACAAGGTCAGTGATGAAAGTTGGAAATACAGATGGAAATACAGCAACTACAGTGGGCAAGACCGACTGAGGGAGCTGTTTCCACACAGTGGGGACAGGGCTTCATGGTGGAGGTGTGGTTTTTGGCCTGTGTGTTGGGGAACCCGGGAGGGGGGCTGGGACTGGTGTTGTTTTCATGGTGTGGTGGCACTGGTGAATGGAGCGGGCATTTGGAACTGTGGGAGGTGGCCTACAAATCGAGAGATGGCCCAGCAGCACAGCAATTTAGGCACCACTTGGCATGGGAGGTATAACAGGAAGCCGTGTTTTGCGTCATAGGAGCGCCTGAATGCCTCCTTTGAATGAAAGACAGTGCTAGGCAGTTCCACATCTGGCACAACAGTCTGGCTTGTTTAGATGCAATTTTCTGTGAAATTTTGGAAGTAGATGACAGCTCAGTATGGGAAAGGTGGATTTTATTGTGGGAGGGGCCTTGCACTTGCTCTCAGTGGGTACAGATATCACAGCAGAGACACAGTGGTGATCTTCAAATGGGTCCCCTCCTGGGCACATGGCAACCAGAGGAGATGGATTGATACAGTAGATGTATGGGCAGAGCACAATAAGGGAAATGAAGGGAAAAACTGTAGATCTAGGTCTTTTTCATCAGGGGGTTTGGTTGCTGCACAGTTGGCCAAGCACAAATATACAAAGACATTAGAGGACCAAGTAAAGCATTTGTTCTTGTAGGCAGCACCAGTCCGCAAGGACAGGGCAAAAACATTTCTGAAGGATCACTGGGGTCATGTGGCTAAATCTGGGAGTCTCTTAAGCCTGAACACTCAGGTGGGCATTCTGTGGTTTGTTATGAATCCAGGAATTTCCGTAGCTGACATTGAGCAGTACTGCATCAATGGGAGATTCAATGGCCTACAGGCAAGTTAAGAGTATAACAAAAAAAAAAAAAAAAAAATTTAAATAGGGACATTATCATGGAGCACATTTCTGTTCTTCAGTATCTCCTGTCATGGCTACAGCTTCCTTCTTCCTTTTTAGAGTTGGATAGGTGTAAATACAAACTGCTTATCGGAGGGCTATTGGGGGGCGAAAGGCCCACAGAGGGACACAGCCAGTTACCTTTAATAATGGTGGTTTTGTCTTGCTGTCCCAGTTTAGCAACCAGAAGAGCAGATGGCTCCTAGAAGACCTCAGGCACCAGCTACCAGTGCACAATTAAGAGAGGAGGCAGCAGAACTAATGCAGAATATGACCCAGCTGATAGACCAAGCCCAGAAAAGGGAAGAGGCAGAGGAGGAGGCTAGAAAAAGGAAGGAACCCTCAGGACCAAGGTACAAAGGTTGGGGTTGGAAGCACCCGTGGGGCCACCCCACATCCCACACTTGAACCATTGCCGGAACCCATTTCTGAGCCCCAGAAACTAGGAGTGGGTAAGGGCAATAAGAACCCATCTGGTGAAGGGAACTTGAAGGATTATTTAGAGGGTCTTTTAGGTGATATGGTAGACAAGGGCCTAGAGAAGATGGAGAAGGTATTAGAGGAGTTAAAGAAAGGAAAAGTGGAGAAACCCAAGGAGGGGGGCATGGGGAAGGTGGGCAAGAAGCTTTATGATGGGCCTCTGGGCTATTCATTGGGAGACCATGTTCCATCATCCATTAAGGACAAAATATGGAAGGGGGGAATACATGGATATCTTTGGCCTGGTAGAGCAAGAAATGGCCAAGAAATATGAGCAGAAGGAGTCTGTGGGTAAGTCAGAAATGGTGGCAGCCCTTGCGGTAGTGGGACACAAAGAGGAGAAAGTCACATATAAAGGGAAAAATCTGGACACATGGCAGGCTATTTTTTTGATTTTCAGTGCAATTTTAATAGAAAAGTAGCTGGAGCTGGACATACCATTGTGACCTATACGGCCATTACCAGAGATGCTTATAAGGTGCAGAAGGGATATGGGTGGTTAAAATATGATGAGGCATTCAGGTGCAGGATGGCTGCGAAGGGGGACCTCAGATGGGATTGTACCCACTCTGAGTTGTGTTTCAGGACTTTGTCGGGTCAATTCAGTGGGGGGAGGGAGAAGCAGAAAGGGGAAAAAAGACATCGGCCCCAGTGGCCAAGACATGCTGGGATTTTAACAAAGCCTCATGGACTTGGGCCAATTACAAATTCAGACATGTATGCTCTAAATGAGCAGGGCAACACCCAGTGTTGAAATGCAGGTCCAACGGGGAGAAAAGGGCAGGTCATCAGTATAATGAACAGTCCTTTTGATGGGGCAAGGGGGAAGTAAGGGGCCCTGGGGGCTACGGGGGGGAAGATTCAGGGGATCCAGAAACTAGGGGGGTTACAACTCCAACTACGATTTGAACTGACAGGGTGAGGGAGGGATCTGACAGGTGAGGTTTTCCACTGGTGGAGACCCCCCATAAAAGTGGCAGTAGTGGTGGAATGGACGTTGGACTACCCAATTAAAAGGGAGGTTTGTTGCTATGGGAGGGGTTTACACAGGGTTCCCTTTGGCCTTCCAGGGGGTCAGGAAGGGGATGAGGGCAAAATCCCTGGGATCCATAAAGGGGAAGGAAGAGATTGTGTGGAAGAAGATCCAGAAAGAGTTGATTGTGGGTAGGGTGAAGGGGCCATTTAAAGATCTAACTTGTGCACATTTTTGAATATTTCCTTTCGGGATAGTGCCTAAAAAGCAGGCTGGCAAGAACTGTCTGATACACCATTTGTCCTACCCTGAGGGTGCATCCGTAAATGACGACATACCAAAGGAGATGCGCATGGTATCCTAAGCGTCACTGGACCAGGTGGTTAGCTTGATCAGGGTGTTGCTAGGGGCATGGCTTGCAAAGACAAACATAGAGTCTGCATTCTGGCTGTTGCCAGTGAGGTCAGAGGACTGGGATGTATTGGGTTTCCAATTCAATGGGGGAAGGGGATTTACTTTGACAAGGCCTTGCACATGGGCTGGTCAGTTGCATGCTCCACATTTGAGACTTTTAGCTTATGGGTAAAGTGAGTTTTCAGGCACAGATATGGTCACTGGTGAGTCATGCATTGCTTTTTTTTTTTATCACAGCTGCTTTTTACCTCCTCTGCAGGGTGACCAGCTCGGGGCATCCAGCCACCAGCCCTGCCCACCAGGAGAGCTGGGTGGCTCATACCACACCCAGGAGGGTCCAGGATGGCTGTAATGCTACCCTGATGGAGGGCCCCCTCTGCCACTCCCAGCCAGGATAGCCCCGGATCCTCCCCAACGGGGCCCCTCGCAAGTCCTCCAGGCAGCGCAGGGTGCGGCCATCAATCTGTATGGTCACGGCCAGCATTTTTTCCTCTGATTTTTCACCCATGGGAATGCAGATGTGCAATGATGTCAGCACTACATGCTGACATCAGCCTCAGCCTCCCAACTGCCACCATATTTGGTAGTACATCTGGGCATTCCCAGAGGTTGCTGCCTCATGATGGTTGTTCCTTGACCCACCCCAGGACTAGGAAAGCAGTCAATGGATGCTCGATCCTAGTCCTCCCCTGCCAACCCCGATGACATAGGCTCATTTCCAAGCCCAGGTCACCAGTGTGGCACAAGGTGTAGCATCCAGCGCCTCGACCTTCAGCACCACCAGGCCGACCAAGTCATGCATTACTTGAACAACTTCCTACTGGCTACTGATCAGCAATAGCAGGAAGGAGGTCAAGGGGATGTTAGCAGATTTCCAGGACATGTGCCAGGAGCTAGGCATCCTGCTGGCAGCAGACAAAACTGAGGGTCCAGCCAGGACCCTGGAATTCCTGGGGATTGAAGTGGACAAGGAATTGGAGTGTTTTTGGTTGCCAGCCAGCAATGTGGACAAGCTGAAACATTTGTTGGGGCAGGTCAGGGAGAGAAGGAGGGTGCCGTTAGCAATAGTCCAGCAGCTGCTGGGGCACCTTAATTTCAGCTGCCGAGCAATATGTCCAGGGAGGGCATTCACTAGGAGGTTGGCCAGGGATGTGGGAACAGCTAGACTGCCTCACCACTGGGTGAATATCAACAGGGGCATAAAGCAGGAGTAAGATATTTGGGATACCTTCTTGGGAGATTTTCATGGTTTGTCATTCTGGCATGAGGAATAGGTGGACAATGTGGATTTGGAACTTTACACCAATGCATCAGGGGCCTTTGATATGGGGGCTTACTTTAAGGGGCAATGGATGTCAGCAGCCTGGCTGGAGAAGTGGAGGTCTACAGGCATCTTGAAGGATATCACCTTCTTGGAGATCATTCCAATCTGGGTAGTTATTATGGTGTGGGGGGAAAGGATGAGAGACAAGAATGTGTTGTTCTGGTGTGATAACAGAGCTGTGGTGGAGGTCATAAATATGAGATGGGGGGTCAACAGACACAGTTACTCGAGTAATGTGGCAATTAGTGTTGGTGGGGCTGTGGCTCAACCTAACTTTTAAAGCCAAGCATGTAAAGGGGGTAAACAATGACATCGCTGACAGTCTTTCCCATTTTCAGATGGGAAAGTTCTGAGAGTTGGCTCCCAGAGCAGTGGAGGTGGAAACATGGGTACTGGAGCAGTTATGGGAGATTGGGTGGCAAGAGCATGAATGTTGTATCACAACTCCTGGTCAGCTAGCGTGCTGAAGGCTTATGAGGAAGTGTGGGAAGTCTTCCAGGAGTTTTGGAGGCAGCAGGGCATGGAGGTAAGTATGCTCCATTCAGAAGAACAGGTAATGAGGTTTATGGTGGATAAATGTGTCAAATGTATAGCTTTATCCACCATGGGAGTGCAACTTGCCACATAGGTTGGGTTTGTGAGTCATGGAGGTGGCTGGATCCCAACAAGGCCAACAGGGTTAGGCAAATGATGCTGGGGTGGCAGAAGGGACAGGGGCTTCAGGTGGATGGCAGAAAACCCACAACAGAGTATATCTTAATCAGGTTAGTGTCAGCTCTAAAGGCAGTTTGTGATTCAGCCAATGAGGCCTGTCTCATGCACTTTTCTCAGTTGTGGAAAAGGGGGCATTCAGAGTCAGTGAGGTCGTTGCCAAGAACAAGACAGACTCAGAAAGTGGGTTGCTGGTGGATGAGGTCTCTTTTCAGAGAGAGAGAGTTTGGCGATTTGGCTCAGGAGGTCCAAGATGAACCAAATGGGCTGGTGAACAAGGGTGGCGATACGGCACAAGAGAGGGGGCATTGGTTGTGCAGTAAAGGCAATGGAAGAATATAGAAACATCTGGGCAGCAGGATGGGGCAATGGTTAATGCATGGGAATGGGGTGCCAGTCACGACATACCAAGTAGGGGGAGTTTTGAAGAAAATCTTGATATTCATAGGTCTGGAGCCAGGGGACTTCACCTCTCATTCCTTCAGGATTGGGGCTGCTTCTGGAACAGCAGCCAAGGGTGGTCAGAGGAAGAAATAAAGGCAGTAAGTAGATGGAAGTCATCTTGCTATCAAATTTTCTTTCTATTATGTGACAGGAAGGCACAGGAGGAACATCTGGATATTAGGACACTTTTTATCTACTGGGCTGAAGGATATGTGGCAACCACTATGGGAGGGAGGCAACATCGGAGGGGCCTGGAGACAACTCAAGTCTGCTGGAAGGGGATTCAGGACATGAAATGGGCCCAGCTCTTACCACTAATTGAGGAGTTAAAAATTACATGGTGCAGGCTGGATCTCCTAGTGATCCATCAGGGTGGTAACTATTTGGGGGAAACTCCTTGGGGGTCATTGTTTCAGGACATAAAATCTGATTTCGAGACTATTAAAGTGTGATGGCCATGGGTGGAGATCATATGGTCAGAGATAATCTCCAGAAGGGTCTGGCAGTATGCAAAGGATATACAGGTAGTTGAGAAGGCCAGAAAGTGATTGAATAGGAGGGTTGCTGCTCTGTTCATGGAGATCGGGGAGTCATATGTAGCATATAAAGAAATAACTTTTGAATGGCCGGCCAAGACTATATCGCTCAGATGGAGTTCATCTCTCCAAGGCAGGCATGGCTTTTTTCCTACTACCACTGGTGGAGCTGGTAGGAAAATGGGAGAAGAAAGACTGAAGCTGGCCTGCAGGGGGAAGCCTACCTTCCAATGCAAGCTGGAGGTGGGCTAGTGGAATGGGGAAAGAGAAGAAAGGGAGGGTATAGTGGGGAAAACAGGGGATAGCATGGGGAGGGGGAGGGCAACACAGGTTGGGATCAGTGGCATCTGGACATGAATAAGGGGGGTGGGGAAGGGGGAATTAGGAGTACTAGGAGTCAGGGTATTGCCTCCAGACCTAGGAACATGAATGCGGTGATGGTGTGGGGGGGGCAGATTTGGCATCCAGACCCCTGAAAAGAAGAAGAAAAGGAAGAAGAGCTTGGAGCCAAAGAATGGACTTCATCATCATAAGAGTTTATTATATATCCATGACAAAAAAATGCAGGACTTTACAAGATTGCAGAGTTAAAACACATGCAGCAAAGTTTCAAACATAAAAGAGAGAAAAAAACAGATTCTTAAAACACAATTATAAATAGGCAAAACTATTAAGCAGAGCACTTGATAATACTAAGCTTTCAATGACCAGAAATGCTTTTTTTTAGACTTTATTACTGAGGCCAAAAATTTGGAGATTAAGTCCACCTCTTTCTTTACTTTAGGATGAAGTAAAATGAAAAGAGGATCATAATCCAGATTTGCATATTTGGTAAGGAAAGATTTTAACGATTGATTACATGCAGATTTGTAAAGTGGACATCAAACAATAATGTGATATATAGTTTCAATAAAACCCTTGTTGCATCTACAATGGGGCTGGGCAGCTTCATTTTGGGGTGGCTTATTAAAGTAGGTGTATCTAGAAACAAGGGTGCCCAATCTAGCCCATGTGATCAGTTTTCTGAGGTTTAGCACTAGTGGGAGAGTTAAATAGTCTTCTAAATAAGAGTCAGTCTTATTGAGGCTAAACCATATAGCCTGTTTCTGCTCCCTCACTTGCTGCATTTGTTTGAATTGCACATCAGTTATGAGTTGTTGCTTAAGAGTAGACTTATAAAGAGGGGAGATAGAAATCTCCTTCAAGGAGTCTTCCAGTAAGTGCATCATATTCACCTTTGAAATGACAGGTTTAAGGCCCTTTAACCAAGGAGACAAAAAGCCATTTTCTGCCCAGTATAATTTATCCTCAATACACAGCTTGTGTATAGGGTTGTGTTGGTTATTAATTGATCTGAGCTAATAGAAGACCAGTGTATATGCACTAAGGTGGCAATGGGAAGCCTACTAGTTCTGCTCTTACCACTAAGTTTGCTGTGGATAGAGGCATTTGCAGGGACTCACTGAGTGATTGTGAAAATTGTTAGCTGTTTTATGTGTATTACTGAAAGATTTTTGTAATGTACACTTTTAAGGCACCCTGAGCTTTGGAAGGGCGCCTCATATAAATAAAATTTTACTTTACTTACTTTACTTGTAGGAGAGCTTTATAAAAAAAGGAAAGAAGAAGCCCCAAGGAGGCCAGTGGTTTTGAGCCCTAGACTTCTGTTCCGTAAAGTAGGATGGGATTGATCTTAGCTTCTCCGGCAACTAAGGCTGGTGCCACTGTGTGTCCTCTGTAATTATAAATAAACCGTAATATAGCTTTCATGGCTAGCCTGGCTTTGGCAGTCTGTTCTGTCCAGTGAGCAGACCATTGACCATTCACAGAGAATTTTATCCAAAGTAAGTGTAGTGGGGAACTACCTCCACCAGCTCATTGTCTATATAAAGTTTAGGTGCAGCAGGACGTACGTTTTGTGAGTCAAATACCATAAGTTTGGTTTTGTTGGGATTTACTTTTAGGCTGATATAGTCACATTTTGATTTCAAGAGGTTTAATTTCCTTTGGAGGCCAGCAGAGGAAAGTGAGAGAAGGAGCAGATCATCTGCGTAAGCAAGTATGTGCACCATTTGGTGACTAATTTTTGGGGAGTATAATACAAGGGAAGAGTCAAACTGCAAAACTGAATCAATATAAAGGTTAAAAAGCAGCGGTGCCAGTAAGCATCCCTGTCTGATGCCCTGAGAGGTATTAAAGTGCTCAAATATGGAGCCCTTCTTATCATACCTGATAGCTATGGTTGTGTTTGTGTATAAGAAATATATTGGTATTAATAAATTTAGAGAGAGTCCTCTCTGGAGGAGGATATCCCACAACGTGTTTCTAATAACCGAGTCAAAAGTGGCCACAAAGTCTATAAACATAACGTAAAGTTTCAAATGCCTATAAAGTATGTATTTTTCCAGAAGATGTGAGAATACATATATGGTATCTATGGTCAAAAAATCCTGTTGAAAGCCTGCTTGAAACTTTGAAAGTGGAGATGTTGATTCAATCCATTGCTGCATCTTGACCAGTAGAATTCTAGTAAAAATGTTACCACTAATATCCAGTAGGCTAATTGGCCTATAACTGGAAGGAAGGAAGGAAGGTGGTACAAACCTTTTTTGTGTATGGGGACTATAATGTTTTTAGTCCATGATGGGGGGAAAAGATTCTTTAAGACAGGCATTGAAGCCGGCCCGGTGGCGCTGAGGGTTGAGGAGTTGAACGCCACACCTCGCGCTACGCCGGCGGCCTGGGTTCGGGAACAGACTCGGGTGGCCGGGGGTCGGTAGGGGAGGGAGGATCAGCATCCCAGAGGATGTTCTCCTCCCTCGGGGGGGTAACCAAGAACGTTCCGCGTTCTGCATTCCTTCCATAGCTGGTGGAAGCACCAACCAAAGGAAGGAATGGAGGTGGCTTCGCTTAGCGGAGTCGGGGAGGGGGGACGTTGCGGTGCATGAGGGCTGACGTGCGTCAGCACGTCGCCACTCAGGATGTACGTCCTAGCACACGGCATCTCAGGGGGACGGGGTCCTAAGGGAGGAAATGCGGAAACACCCCTCCGGTAGTCTAGATGAAGTCCGCTCCAGTACCACCCAGGAGGCCACCTACAGGACAGATCCCACTGTGCGACAAAGGAGAGGAGGAGGAGTAGGCACTCTAGGGGCAGATCCTCAGGTAGGTGACCTCGGGGGGACATGAGCAAGGGATGGAAGGAGGGGCTTCGGAGGGACGGCAGGAGGATAAAAAGGAAAATAAAAAAAAAAAGACAGGCATTGAAAAATTTGTAAGAAACAGAATCCAATAATTGATATGGGCTTTATAAATTTTACCCAGGATAGAGTCAGGGCCAGGAGCCTTATTGTTAGCTAGCCAAAGAATAGATTGATCAACCTCACCCAATGAAATAATTAGTCGACAGGAGCCATTGGGGAGCAGCCACTCTTGATGAAGAGTAGCATGGGTAGCAGGGTTTTCACTATTAAATAGGGCTTTATAATGGGAAACCTAGGTCTCTTTGGGAATATAGGAGGGGAGGGATGGAGAGTAAAGATGTGTGCCTTTTGCAACAAGTCTTCAAAAAGACATTGAGTCTTTAGTTGCAATAGTCTAATGCATCAGTGTCCATCTCTTACAGGTATAATCCATTTTTTTTTTTAACCAAGACTTTTTTTTATAGGATTTACATTCTTTGTTTAACTTGACAAAGTTAAGTTTTGAAAGGTGTTTCTTAACAAATCTGACTAATTTGGCTAGTTTATGTTCTTGTGTATAGTGGGCATCAAACCAGGAATAAGAAGTGGTTTTACTGTTGATTGTCATATATATCATTTGGTTAATTTTGTCACGTCCAATATGTAACTGCTCACTCATAAATTTAGTGTTAGAGTGATCCTGAGCAAGAGAAAAGAGAAAGGAGAAGAAAGAAGAATATATAAGATTTGCCACCTTATTCCATGACTTAATATTTAGGTTCAATTTTGCTTTACCTGACTGTGCCAAAGGAACAGAAGGAATCGAGTTAACTGAGGACTGTAAATTGTGAGTTGATTCAAGTGAAAATTAGATTAGAGTGTGGTCGCTTTCGGGTCTCATGACCACCGAGAAGTCCTTGCAAACATCATAAGAGTGAGGGGTAAAAAGGGCAAAATTGATAATGCCTTGGCCTTGAGGTGAAAAAAGGTGCAAGCACCTTCAGGGTCCCCATCACCCCTGCCATTCAATATCAAAAAATTGTTGCTCGTAATAAAATCCTGGAAGCATTTCCCTGAGTCAGTCACAATCTTGTCCATGGAGTTTCTAAGTCTTAGGTTGCCCATGTAAAGCTAATATTGTAAGAGAGGAAGGCTGTCAAATTGAGCAATTCTAGCATTGAAGTCTCTGACAAGGATAACCAGGTCAGGAGAAAACAATATGGAGACAGTATTTATTTCAGTTGTCAATTTAGACCAGATAGCATGATTTTTTTCCAGAGTAGGAAAAAGGGGGAATATAAATGTTCATTAATAATACAATTAGGTTATCCCATTTAATAAATGTGGTTAAAAATTCCTTAGTTGAACCACAGCTCTCTAGTACCCTCATCCCCTCCCTAATTTTGACCAAGGTCACAAGACCCCTTTAGGTCTACCATGATAGCTGGTGTTGACAGCTGGAATGTAATAAGATTCACAGCTGTTGATGAAAGCTTGGGTAAGAACCCATGTCTCCTGTAGAGCTAGAACTTCAGATTTTGAAACGAAATTCAACCATTGTGGATCTGTTAGCTTGTTTGCTAACCTTGCAGTGTTCCGGCTTAGGATATTAGATCTTTGATTCTAAGTATCAACAGAAAAAATAGATACATCGGCAACTTCTAAATCAGATACTAGTCACACAGAGCATTCAGGGTTCCTTGGTAAGTTGAATGATTGGTCATATTCAAGGAGTGAAACTAAATGGATATCTATTGAGTCAAACTGAGGGCTTTTTTTTAAGTAATAAAGAGAACAGTTCCTGTAAATGTACGTAACAATCTATCTCAGTGTTGTTAGTACCTGGGAAAATCCTGACTGTCCTACTTAATTCTACTGCAGGGATATATTTTTTAATGATTGAAACTAAGCTTGCCCTCACGTGGAATGCCAGATTTTCAGTACTTTCTTCCTCCAGGAGATCAATCCCAAATATGGATATCACATTAGAGTGAGAAGAAGGCTCCAATTTTCAATTAAGTCGAGCCAGGGTAGTGGAAAAAGTTCCAAATTATAGAATTTTGTGTGCCTTAGAGCCCCCATAGGTGTATCTCCAGATTGTGGATCATGTTACTGGAGACAAAATAGAATGTCCCAGGTGATTAAGTGTTAGTTGCTTAGCCCACATAGATTTGGCAATATCCATGTTAGTAACCATGACAAAAACTGGGGAAAGGGGATTTGTCAGATCCCTGTACACAAAAATAAATGAATCTGCAGCAAGGGGGAGCTCAAGTTCAGCTCTGAATAAGTGCTGAGTCAGCTCAGAAGGTCTTTTTATTTTCATGTCTTGAGAAAAATGTTCTCTATTTTAAAGACCACTTCTCCGCCTGTGAAAATAAGTTGGGGTTGAGCAGGGTCCATGGGTTTTGCCCTTTCTCCATTGTGTACATCATCCTTTTCAATTGAGTTCAATGGTTCTTGCAACCTAGCTATAATGGGTGGGAAGGAAGGTGATTGAGTGAGATGATTATTGACCAGTTCCAGGTTGCTAGGAAGCTCTTTTTCAGCCCCAGCAGAAGGAATAGTTGAGGGTACTTTGGCTTTTAACTGAGTGGTAAAAGGTGATATATTTCGCTTATATACTGTAAGTCATTAACTGGAACTGCCAGGATATCAGGTTCAGAGTGTGTGAGCCTTATTGGCTCAGATCCTGTGTTGTTATCAGGTTGATTAGATTTTGTACTACTCTTTTTCTTAGGCTTTGATCTGGTTCTTTTCTTCTGTTTGTTGGGCTTATGAGGAGGGAGCTGCTTTTTCCTTATGTTAGAAGGAGGAGAATCTGGAATTATTACAGTAGAAAAAGAAATATTTTTATCATAGGGTCTATTCATTTCGCTACCCAGTATTTCTTTGGTCAAATTGTCAATTTTCTGTTCCAATAAGGAGGATTTTTCTGCATATAAGGAGTTTAAGTTCTCAGTACAGTGCTTTATTCCATTGAACGCTTCTAACAGAACTATGTTAGACATAATGGGGTGTGCAAGAGCTTCAACAGTATATTTTGAGATGGTATCTGGACATTGAACTAATTGCTCCGAGTCAATATTGATTTGATTGACTTCCTTGTGTAGCTTAGCAAAAACTTCATTAGGGGATCCTGCTAATATATCAAGGTCGTTCTGTGGGGAGGTAGTGTTGTTCAAGGCATTGGAGAGATCCATTGGGCTAAATAAACTAAGCCTGGAGGGGCAAAGGGAGACATCAGCCCCCCTAGAGTCAAGCTCACTAATATATTTCCTGGAGTGAGTCGGTGGTGTTCTAATGTATGCCCTCTTGCCCTCAGTGTCCCCTGAGCCTTTGAAAGGGGTAGTAACATTGTTGGCCAAGCTGACAGGGGGTTGGTTTTAAAAAAAAAAAGAGAAATAGTCTGTAATTTAAGTCTGACCAATCGGCTCTGTGTCCTCCTTCCTGGCTGTGTTTGAGGGTAGTAATATGCGTTCTGACCCTTGTAAGCCCTTGTCAAGATTGGTATCTGTACTTTTCATTGATTCCACAACTGTGTGGCCCACTTTGGGGGGGGTGGGCTGCCTATCGAGGCAATGTCCTGCTCTAAGGTAGGTGATTGTTGTAAGCAGGAACAGATCATGGAAATTTTAATGTTATTATTACTATTATTGTTATTGTTAAGGGAGCAATCGACCCTCTTATCTAAGGACACTTCTTCCTGGATATAGTGAATCAGATTGTGGGTCCATAGTTTTGAAGAGAGTGGATTAGGGGTGGAAGAAGTTACCATAAGTCCCTGAGTAAAGATACATCCATTTTTATATTTCTGAGTTTTTTTGAGACCTCTACCATTCACCTTTTTAACTTTGGCCATAGCGGCCTCTTTGTCCACACCCTTACTTCTGTAACTAAGGTCTCTGCTTGGCCTGGTCCAAACAAGGTAAAGCTTGAAGGCCTGAAGCACTTAAAATACTAGTAGCTATTAGTTATCTGTAAAATCTGTAAAATGCTAGTAAAGTGCAAAACTGCTAATTAACCCAAAGTGCAATAGCAGTCTGATGTACTAATAAAGTGCAAGTGCTACTAAAGTGCAGATTGTAGAGTTGCTAAAGAGCAGCCTATTGCAGAAATAAATCAGCGTTAGTATATTCTTAGGATTTAAAACAGGCATGGAATTACTGTAAACATAATGGGCCAGATATTCAAAGCTTTGCCCCTGGGACAAGTTAACACTGCCTGGTGGGCAAACTTAGCCTGGAGCACAAAGCAAGCTATATTCAAAAGGAATAGCCCGGGGCAAACAGCTTCTGAATATAGCATGGGAATGAGGCCGTGCAAACTGGGCTGGGAGTGCAGGGCAAACGTAGCCCTGGAATAAGATAGCACTGAATATAGCAACCAGGAAGTGCAAACCACAACATCCACACAGTGCACAGCGACGAGAGGGCAGCTAGAGATGAACTATGTATCCAATGTGCATGCCAGCAGATGCTTGGACCCAGTACAGCAGCAGGCAGCAGCAGATGTGAACGAACAGTGATCAAAACTGTATAAATATCCCCGAAGCATTAGCGCGGCTTTAGCGCGGAGCTAAGCTGTTAGCCCAGTGCTAAAGTGTTTGCGCTATGTCGCGCTAAACACCTTAGTGCGGCGCTAGTCGCTGAATATCTCGTAGCACCTGTATTCATGTTCACTTTGCCCCTTGCATATAATTATGGTTTGCTCAGTGCTACTGCACTTTGCCCGTGCTATGTGGCTTTTTGAATATGGCAGTCCTGTGCTAATCTCGTGATAAACCTGCACAATCTGTTTGCGGACCGCGCAAAGCTTTGAATATCTGGCCCAATGTGGATTAAAAGTGCTTAAATGAGCAGTTAAAAGTTACAAACTATAATATTGCACAAATGAAGTTTTCCCGGATAAATATTGCAATATTGTCAGGGCTATTGCATAATTAGAAAACTGAGGAAAGCTGAAACAGGTTTTTCCTGGTGTGTTTCTTGAATATTCAAATGAAAACTAGCCCTAGAATTAAAAGGATTAGTAACAAGCCACACTCATTAGAACTTGTACAAAATATTAATCCCGTTTGTGGCCTTTTCCTATAGGCCACAACTTCTCCTAGCCTCTCAGTAACCTGCTTACAACACTTAAAAACATACAAATAACCTACAAATAAAGTGTCAAGAAGAAAAACATGTATAAAAACCAACCCAGTAAATTATAAAATCATTATCTAATAAGGCCAGCATAAGAAATCAGATCACTTATTTAAAAGTCGATTTCTGGGGAGAGTTGCGTGCTCCACGGTTTAGCTTGTAAAAACAAAGAAGGCACTGCTAGAGAGTTAAAACAGGTGAAATCACAGCACCATAAAACACTCATTGCTATATACAGTGGATGGAATCTTTGGCTTGCAACAACTCAACGTTCAAAGTTTATTGTCGGCGTGCGCTCGAACACAATGGCATTCTAAAGTCTACACCATTTAAATGTAAAGATAGGAAAGGAGCCATCAGTCAATCAGTTAGAGAGGCTTTGGAAGATTAGTTGGGCTCACCATCATGACTAGTCCACTCCAGTGGCTTCTTCACTAACCGAACAGTTGCTCCAGCCTTTCCGGCCTTTCATTCTTCAGGACCAAAGCATGTGCATATCCACAGTTCCTCTGTTCAGCACTGCTTGTTCACTCGAGCCCTTTGTGACAGCTGCAACTGCAACAAACAGCCTGTATTAAAGTGCAAATGCAGTCAAATGCAGTCAGAGTCCGTAATGTGGCAGGTTCCTCTGAATTCCTTCAGAGCACTAGATCACACACACAGTTCAATCAGTTGCCCAAAAGGTAGGTACTTATCAGCAGCGATGATATACACTGCGCCTGATGAATTACAGTCTTCTTGTTGGTGTGGTTCCGTTTGGCTCTCCTTCATAGTTCTGACCTACCAGTAACTTTCCTCTCAGCCCTGTCCCACTTTCAGGAAATTCCCTGGTCCACCAGTGGGCCTTTCTCCTGTAGGGAAAATGAAGCCAGAAAGCCACAATACCACATGACAGAGGTGCACAAAAAGATAGCCTGGTAAAGCGTTGCTGGAGTTCACATCCCCCCTTCACTCTGCACTCGACAAAGGTCACCTCGCTGGTGCAGTCTTTGTGGACTTGTCAAAAGCATTTAACACAGTTAATCATTGCCTCCTTCTCTCTGCCCTTACAAACTCAGGTCTCTCCCCCAAAGCCACTAACTGGTTCTCTGACTACCTCTCAGGAAGAATGCAGTAAGTCAGGATAGGCACTGCACGCTCCTCCTCCCTTTCAGTCAGGTCTGGGGTCCCACAGGGTTCCATCCTTAGGCCCCTCCTCTTCAGCCTATTCCTTAACACCCTCCCTATGGCATGCTGTGGGCAACTAATACTTTATGCCGATGACGCGGTCCTGTTCACATCCCACTCAGACCTGCAACAACTCCAACTCTCTCTACAGAAAACCTTCTCTGAAGCTGAGTCCTGGTTCATAGAACTTCAACTTATCTTAAACTACAAAAAAACAAAAATTATGCTTTTCGCCAACCCCCAGAGTAGACATGAGGACCACTCCCTCAGTATCCTCAACTCCCAGTTACAGCTACTCGACCAGGTTACCTCCTTCAAGTACCTCGGTATCTACATGGACCTTGCTCTCAATTTCCACAGCCACATTCATCACCTCTGCACTGCTGTCAATACCAGGATCAGATTACTCTACTGAGTCAAACACTACCTCACCCCTGATGCCCTCTGTCTTGCCATTTCCTCCTCCATCCTTGCCCTCATTGACTACGGGATCCTAGTCTATGGTGCGGCCGATACCACATCCCTCCAGAGTTACAGTAACTCTCAACAAAGCCTTCCACCTTATATTAAGCTGTGTCAGCAACACTCACACATGTTCCCTCTACCAGCAGTCCAGCTGGCTCAGCCTTGACAACAGACTCAAATACCACACCTGCCTCATGGCTAAAAAGATCTGTACTGGACTTCCCCCCCCAGGCTCGCTCCCCTTCTGTCACCTGCTCCCCGAATGAAAACCACCTGCAACTCTGTTAAATCCCTATTCCTTGTCCCTCACTTCCAAACCTCTCTTGGTCAATGTACCTTTGCTTACTGAGCCCTGCTCTGGATGAATGCCACCCCTTGCCCCATTACATCCGAACCCAAGTGCAACCATTATAAAACCCTCCTCAAGGATCACCATCAGACTAACAATGACTGTGACTGCCCATAATCCCCAGTTACACCTGACAATGGATCCTCCTCCTGCACCCCCACCAGCACCAGCACCATTATCCAATAAGGCATAGTTCTCTGTTCTCCCAGTACCTTATTGTACTCTGACACTGTCAGGCCTATGTTCTGGCTAAGTCTGAACCTTGAAATACTATTTTTTATCTCCTGTAACTCATATATGTACCCAAATTGTGTATGTTGACCTTACCTGCTGTATATTTGTCTAATGATGTGGTGCCTTTAGAAATGAGTCTGTGACTCAAAGGTTGTAAATCCGAAATGTTCAATAAATAAATGAATAAAGGAGACAAACTTTACAACATAGGCGGCATACCTTTTGTTGAAAATTATGAGGCAATGTCTCTCTGCTTCTCAGCCTTACTCCACAAGATTGAGAGCGCATAGCACCTGTCTGATTCCTTCACTCCCCCTCGAATGGACTTCAAGGAAAGATTAAATATGGACATTTGGATGTGATCATCTGTAAATAATTTGAATGATTTTGAGAATGTATTAATATGCTGAAGTCAGTGTATTAACATCTTGCCTTACCAGCATCCATAAGAAAGTGTGGACATTGATTCATTTCTGAGGGCTGGTCAATTGACAATGACTTGGTT
The DNA here is from genome assembly GCA_016271365.2 of Neoceratodus forsteri. Lineage (NCBI taxonomy): Eukaryota > Metazoa > Chordata > Ceratodontiformes > Ceratodontidae > Neoceratodus > Neoceratodus forsteri. The sequence continues at coordinate 60,416,506 of CM057451.1, forward strand.
ACACAGACACACAAAATGTACAACAGATTTTTGCAAAGAGGCTGTGGCAAGGAAACATTTGATACTGTCCTACAAAAGGCCAAAAATCAAAACGGGAATCATCTATTAAAACCTAAAAATAAGAGAAATTTATACAAGAAAAAGCAGATGATATTTGTTTTGGAATTCAACAATATCTCTCCAAAAGTTAAAAATATTCTTCTGAAAAATGAGGACATTCTCAGCTACTGCAGTGTAACTAGACTGTTTTCAGAAAATCCCAGAATTCCTTACAGCAGGGCTTGCAGTATCAAGGATATTTTTTGCCATAGTCATGTTCCACCAACAACAACCACCCCAACACCGACAGTGGTTACCAACTAAGCCAATTGGCTTTTTTACCTGTGGTAATTTTACAGCTTGCCAATATGACACCCCATGAAAAACCCTTGAACATTAAAGGGGTGTGAAAAAAAACTTCCGCAGGTGTAATTTAAGCTTTCGAGGAAATTCCGCCTGCATTACCCAATTGCCCAAAATAAATAAAATTTATCCCAGGTAGCTAGCAGTCCCTCCCCCCACCTGATCACCTGCCCACCCACCCAATGTTTAGTATAAAAAAAAAAAACCTTGTGGCTAGTGGTCCCTCCCCCCACCTGATCACTTGCCCGCCCAATGTATATTTTAATGAAAACAACCTTGGTGGCTAGCGGTCCCTCCCCCCGGCTGATCACCTGACCACCCAATGTATATTTTAATGAAAACAACCTTGGTGGCTAGCTGTCCCTCCCCCCACCTGATCACATCCCCATGTCCAGCAGTAGTCCATATAAACAAGTAACTCCACTCCCTAACCCCATCCCCCATATTATTAAAACATATTTTTCCCTTTCTGATGGTAGTGAACCCCTTCCTTCCTATCCCCGATCCCCAGTATATATATATTTTTATTTTTTAATTCCTTCATGGTCTAGTGGCCCCCCACCCTCCCTATCCAGCAGGTAGTGTCCCACCCCACTCCCTCCATCCTGAAATGGAGCGGGCCACCGGTATAGCCCTCCACTCTCCTCCGTGGCTGGCAGACCACTGAGATGTGAATGAATGAGTGCATGCTCCTGTGCACATGCTCATTCATTCACATCTCAGTAAGCTGCTGGCTGTGGAGGAGAGTGGAGGGCTGTGCCAGGGCTCACCCATTTCAGGATGGTGGGAGCGGATGTGACACTACCTGCTGGGTGGAGGGGTGGGGGGGCGGGGACTAGACCACCAAGGAATTAAAACACAAAAAACTCTACATACTGGAGATCAGGAATAGGGAAGGGGGGGTTCACTAATGCAAGAAAGGGAAAAATGTGTTTTAATTATATGAGAGATGTGGCTGGAGGGGTTACTTGTGTAACCTGGGCATCACCTCCCAATGGGCTACTACCCCTGCCTGCTGACCTTAATGCAGATTGAGGAACCTGGGTTCAGTTCTTATTGGAAAAAAGGGCTCAGTACTAACAGTGAAACTATTTGTGTGGTTCCTCCACCCAGAGTGACTTTTAAGAGGGGTAAAACACTAAACTAGCACAACCCTCTGGGAAGATGTACCTACCCACAGCTCCACCCAGAGGTCCCACACATGAAGTTACACAAAACACTTCACGTTGCAGTCACAGGTACACTTACTGGTGAGTGCTAAAAATATGCTCACAGTACATGCACTTACCAACAGGGCCTGGACTTCTGGAAAATACCCTGTGCACCTGTCTGAAATGGTTACCAGTAATAGCAACGTACCTTTTATCTTCTGAAATAGACCAGTATATCAATAATGACCTGCTTATGGACCCATGTAACTTCAATCAATGAACTGATTTATTTAGGGAATTAAACAAGGGTAGGGGATGCAAATCAAAATTAGATTAATTAGCACGTGGGTTTGGCAATACATTTTCTCTGCATTACATTTAAAACAATACATTCACCCCCTCCCCCTCCCCCCCCCGGACCGTCCAGTTAACCTCACTGGGTACCCAGGATATGCTGTGTTGCAGGCCTGAAGAGTTGCTGTAGGGTGGCTGGCATTGCAGCAGTTTGGGCCTTTAAACAAACAAATGATTATTATTTCATTTATTTGTTTCAGATTCAGATTAATACCTTTGAGCCATGGAGCTCTTTTACAAAGGTTCCAAGTCAGTTGTAATGGAGTACAAGACATAGGGTACTGGCAAGTTCACAAGACAGAACAGTAAATACTCAAGGATACATTACATTGACAGTTTCAGAAGTGCGAGGTGTTAACAATAACAACAATATATGCAGTACAGAGTAGTTCTGAGGCGCAAATACATAGTTATGCTACGAAAACACCTTAGTTACTTAAGTGCAAGACAGTGGTGTAGTGGCAGCCTGAGTAGGCTTTGTCAGGATGAAAGAGGAGAGTATAACGATGGGGGGAGGGTGTTGGGCGTAAGATGATTAATTCTTTCAACTTTAGTGGTTGCAAAATTCACAAGCACTTTAACCCAAAACGGTTGTAATCCTTAGGCCCAATGGCCAGCAATAACAGTCTAAACCACCATGAGAATTTAGAAAGCAAATCAGATGGTAACATACTGTTAATTTGTGTTGCAAGGTTAAACCCTGTTGTACTCACTGAACCAGGACCTTGGGATCTGGGATAGTTTCCATGCTGGATCCTCTCAAGGAAAGTCTCTGTGGTTGTTTGCTGCAGGCTGCAGGTTTCATCCTTCATGACAGGAACCAGGATACAGGGACCAGGCTTGCATGACTCACCCCCCGCATCATGACTTTTCCCCAAAGAATGGTCGCAACTCATTATGATCTTCTTCGCAGAAGCTGACTTCCCAGCCCGGCCTCCCAGCAGCTTTTGTAGAACAGGCAGGAACAGTCTCTCCAATATAGTTGTCTGGCATCACAAGATTAGATTCTGGCACAGTCTCAGATAGCCCACGCAGCTTATCTGCTTGCAAACAGCAGTCCTGGAATTGTGAGTTGGCAAACAGAAGTTCTTGCCTTTTGGCAAGCAGGCAGGGAAACCAGCCAGGAGTCACAGGCTCCAATTTCTACCTGTCTCTGAGGCAACCTTTCCTTGCAGCAATTCAGCTTGCCCACTTTCCAAACTCTGAGACAGATCAGGCAAAAAATTCAGTCTCTCAATCAAATTGCTCTCCTTTTCAGCTCTGGAACAGTAGCAGTCACTCTGCTTTCACTTGCCAATTCTCCAAGATCCACACAGGACAGAAGTCTATGGGAATGCAAGCAGGCGTCTCTCCAACTTCCACAGAGCTGGGGCACAGATCCTCCTCTCTTCTCAGAAGCTTGAGTTGGTCTCTCCACTCAAACAGTCCCTCTAAATTGAAGAACAGAGTTCCTGAGATCTGGTTGGCTGTCCAAGCTGTTAGTCATAGTTCAAGTTTTTCAATTTGCTAAAATTTGGGCCCCAGGAATTGTCCCTGCTTTTTCCCACAAAAGTCTCTGGCACTGTTCCAAAAGTCTCTGCACCCAATTCTGGCTTTTTAATTGGCTGCTAGGCTGCAAACATGGCTGCTGTTATACACAGTGCCCAAGCAGTCTATACAGTCTCCCACTTTAAAAGATCTGGTGCATCAAGTAGAAAGACTTTCTATCTACAAATACACCACTGTGCAATGACAGACCTTGTGCCCTCTTCTTATACACTGCCATTATTTAATACATTATTTCAGTCCTGCACTTGTCGCTGCCACTGAAATACAGTATGCCTAGGCGGCAGGCAGGATTGCTCATTAATATTCTTGCAGGCTCTAATTAATATTAATGATCCCAAGACCAAAATTACAGTGTGATTGGCTCTCTTTATGTAAAATGTCAAGTGGGCTGTCTTGGCCCTTGTTCAGGTCTCCGGTCCCTAACTAGGTGGACTGTGGGCCCCCCAGAAAATGCCCATTTTTACCGCTATAGCAGCATGAAACAGATGTGCGCTACTGCATATGTGCAAGCCATCCACCACCACAAGAGAGCAGAAAGAAATGTGGCAGCTCATGACTTATCTCCTCCAGTCCCATTTTGGGGCAAAAAGCAAATTCAGGGACAGGACAGAGGATCAGGGGCACCAAAAGTCCTGGGTTAGGCGGTGATGCACACCAAGGCCAAATGGGGGAACACCAGGAGGAAACCGGAGGCAAACAGGAAGCATTTAAGGTAAGTCCCCCATTTGGAGGGAGGAGTTACACCTGTCTATATGGACTACTGCTGGACATGGGGGTGTGATTGGGTGGGAGGAGGGACAACTATCCACCAGGGTTGTTTTCATTAAAACATACATTCGGTAGGTGGGTGATCATGTGGGGGAGGGACTGCTAGCCACCAGGTTTGTATGTTTTGTAATCCACATCGGGCGGGTGCGTGATTGGGTGGATGGGAGGGAACGCCAGCCATGGGGGGATGGGGGTTATTAACAATAACATGTTGGGTGGGTGGAACAGGGCAAATTTTCATCCAGAACGTTCAGAGGTTTTCCGATCCGTTGTAGGCAGAAGCTCGGAAACTTCCTCAAATGTTGCCACATTTTCGCAAAAGTTCCGCTAAGGCAGAAATGGCAACTTTTGTATACCACTATTGAACATTCATCATCCAACATTAAAATTGAAGTAAGGGAATTCATTTCATGTTATACATCATTTGGTGTATATGGTATCACATGCAGTTGTGGCCTCATTTATGTGGGCAGAACCATTCAGCCAGTTCAACAACATATTCTCAAATTGGTTCATAACAGTAAACATACCAACATGGATTCTGCTTTAGGCAGCCATTTTTAAGAATATCATGCACATGACCCTAAGCACATGAAAGACTGTGCATTTGAACATATAAAACCTCCATCCAGAGGTGATGACAGATTGAAGTGGTTACTTCAACAGGAATCAAGAAGGATCTACAGTATGTTCTAAAAACTTTAACACCTACAAGTCTCAACAGAGAGATTGATTACTGTGTATAACTGTAGCTTATAAATCATTTAAATGAGTTCCACATGCTTTTTTATCTGCCTTCCCCATTAACTTGGGAATTGTATGTATTTATTGTACATATTTCAGCCTTTATTTCACTTGTATTAATCTCAGTCATTTTTGTCTTTAACAGGACCCTTCATCCATCAACTCAGATCCCACAATTTCATAACTGTACAGCATCATTCACTGATTCCATGACACTTATGTCTCTCTGGCAGAGGGGATTATGCCCTTGTCTTATTTAATTTTTTGGTATAGGATAAGTGTTAGCTTCCTGTAATCATTGTCCAGTGCAGATTTGTTCCCCTTCACACCTTCTTTTCAGCAGTATATTTTTTATCTTCAATCACTTTTATTCCTTTCCCTTATGCTCATTTTCTATTTTCACTGCAAAGTGTTTTCTGGTTTATGTGGTTTTAATTGCCAGTTAGCTGCATCACCATTGCTACACAAACACCACTTAGTATTCTTCCCTGCCAGCCCCCCAACCTCATCCTCTGGTGATCGTCTTTATTCCGGACAGATCCCATTGTTTGGTTGCAAGCTCTTTCAGTACTACTTAGTATTCAGTCATGAACTGTATTTATACAGTATATATTTGTTATTTATTAGAAGGTTTCAACTATTTCCTTTCTTTACCTGGGTAGTAGCTGTTTATGTGGCTCAACCCCCTAATGAAGAGTCAGAGTGACTCGAAGCACCAGGGACCATTGCAGCATTTGTTTATCATGGTTCATTAAACCTTTTTGTACTGCCATTGCCTTGGTGTGTGCTGCTTTCCTTTTGTTTGTCTGGAACCTTCAACCTTGCTCTGCTGCACTTGTAAGACACACAGTGTTTATTTCCTGTCTTTGACAACGTTCAGCCTTTCCTCCAGTTCTGACAGGCTTGTGACATGCAACTTTGTGTTCTCTGTGAGTCCTTTCAAAACCCCCTGCAAGTAGGTGATTTGAGCCATCATGTAAGTGAAGCTTACCCTCATTCCAGTGCACAGGTTGTTAACTGAAGTAAGAAGGGTTCTGCCATTTTCATCTGATGCTAGTTTTGCTACTGCTTCTTGTGGCCTGCTTCTCACTGTGGCTCCTATACAGGCTTGTCTCTGGTGGCTGGCTGGGGATCGGGGCTCCTCCTGGACTGGCAAAACTTAGCTGTGTTTGTTTTTACTGGGTCAGCTGAGTACTTGGGTTGCTCTGCATTGAAGTAGGTTGTTTTTAGTGGGATTTTTTTTTACTATGGAAGCCTTTGATATTAAATGGATGATGGTCATGGTTGAGTAAGTCCAGCAGTCAAGATTCTGCCATCTTTGCTGGCTAAGCCATTCCCCCCCAAAGTAACAACATAGAAACATAGAATCTGTTAGCAGATAAGGACCATATGGCCCACCTAATCTGTTCATTTCCCTACTCACTGTTGCAGCCCCAGATCATATTTGATCTGTGACTCTCCTGCTCTGCACATCTCCAGGGTACCCTTATGTCTATCTCATGCACTCTTGAACCCCATGTTGTTTTTGCCTCCACCACTTCTGTGAACAAGGTTATATCATTTTAAATAGTGTCACTAAAAATACCAGAATATAATATTCTGGATCCCAGTTAAAGTGAATTGTTATGAATACAAGGCAATATAAATTTTATTCAAAATTAAAGACATTAAAGTTGAAATTAAAGGGATGCAGGCCTATTCTGGCATGATGGTCTGCATCTGTCCAGGAGGGGCACCAGGATCCTAGGTGATAGGTTTAAATGCTTCACTGTCAAGCATTTAAACTAGCCAAGGAGGGAGTCACTGAAAAAGATCAGGGAAATCCTAGCCTCCCCCCCAAAAATCAGAGTAGTTAGTGAGGTAAACACCAGGATAGAGAAGTCGATAAGGAGAAGGGTATGGGTAAATGGAGAAAAAGGCAAAGGCAATAAGGATAGGGATGGGGCAAAAAGTGGTAAGGCCATAAAAAAATGGAGGGTAATGAGTACCAGTGCCCGTAGTCTAGGTAACAAGATCCCTAAACTGGTGATCTTGATGGAAGAGTGACGCCTGGATATTGTGGCAGTCACAGAAACATGGTACACAGAGAACCATGACTGGTATGTCAAGATACCAGGGTACATAATCTACAGGAGGGACAGGGAGGGTAGAAGAGGAGGAGGAGGAGTAGCTCTCTATGTAAGGGAATGGATCAAAGCAATGGAACAAATGGGTAAACAGGGAGGAGAGAAGGCACTGTGGGTCACCCTGGAGACCGGAAATGGCATCACAATCTGCACGGGGGTTGTATACAGACATCCGTCTCAAGGGGAGGAAATGGGCAAGGAAATGATAGAAGGCATCCTTAGGATGGCAGAGAAAGGGGAGACATTGTTGATGGGGGACCTGAATATGCCAGATGTTAACTGGAGCACCTTTGCTGCAGCCACAGCCAAGAACAGGGTAATTCTTGGTGCCCTACAGGGGGCATGCTTCAGTCAGCTAGTGTTGGAACCCATTAGGGAGGGAACAATCTTAGACTTGGTACTCTTAAATGGGGATGGAGAGAGAATCTCAGATCTAGAACTGGGTAGCCATCTGGGAACAAGTGGCCACCAAACACTGTGGTTCACGATAAACACAGCTGCAGAGTCAAGACATCCAAAAGTGAGGGTACCAGAATTTAGAAGGGCTAACTTTGTCAAAATGGGAGAGTGCCTCAGAAAAGCACTAGCAAACATGCAAGAAGGAGGGGTGTAGGAACAATGGGGAAACATCAAACCTGCTATTACAGAGGCAACAAGCCTTTGTATGAAGCAAATAAAAATATCAAAATAAAAGAAAGAAAAAAACACTGTAGTTCTCAAAAGAGGTGGCAGGGAAGGTTAGGGAGAAAAAGACAGCATTAAGGAAGTATAAGGAAACACAAAAGGAGCAAGACAGAGAACTGTACCAGTTAAAGCAGAAGGAAGTGGGGAAGGCAGTCAGAATAGCAAAGGTACAAACAGAGGAAAAGGTAGCCAACTCAGTTAAGAAAGGGGATAAAACCTTTTATAGGTACATTAGGGAGCAAAGAAAGACCAAGGGAGGGTTAGCGAGGCTTGATAAAAGGGAGTGTGGGTGGGCAGAGAGGGAAAGTGAAATAGCAAGGATACTGAACAAATACATCTGCTCAGTATTCACAAAAGAAGAGAAGGAGAAGGTACCTAATCCAATTAATAGATGCACTCTGGATAGGGGGGTCGATACCAGTCCTTTCACAGAAGAAAGGTTTCTGAATAAGCTCCTAAAAATGGAGGTGGACAAAGCAATGAGGCCTGATGAGATTCACCCCAGAATTCTAAAATAACTAAGGGGAGAGCTAGTGACACCACTGACTACAGTGGTGTAGTACCTAAAGACTGGAAAAGGGTGGATGTGATTCCCCTTCACAAAAGTGGGAGCAAAGCAGAGGCAGAAAACTACGGATCTGTTAGCTAGACATCACTGGTAGGAAAAATGATGGAATCACTTCTGAAAGAAAGAATTGTTGAGTACCTAGAGGCCAGCAGGGCACAGGACCCAAGGCAGCATGGATTCACAGTGGGAAGGTATTGTCAGACAAATCTAATAGATTTCTTTGATTGGGTGACCAAAGTAGTAGACTAGTGAGGGGCTGTGGACATGGTCTACCTAGACTTTAGCAAGGCATTTGACGCAGTCCCACACAAAAGATTAATAAACAAATTAGCTAGCCTGGGAGTGGGTCCTGGGTGGTAGCCTGGGTAAAACATTGGCTGCACAACAGGACATAGAGGATAATAATAAATGGAGTCCACTCTGAAGAAAAGGGGGTTACCAGTGGGGTACCACAGGGTTCAGTATTGGGTCCAGTCCTTTTTAATGTCTTTATAAGTGACATTGCAGAGGGTCTGGAAGGAAAAGTATGCCTCTTTGCAGATGACACAAAGATCTGCAACAGGGTTGATACACAAGGGGGGTGGAAAGGATGAGAAGGGAGTTGGAAAGGTTGGAGGAATGGTCAAAAGTATGGCAGCTTGGATTCAATACAAAGAAGTGCAAAGCAATGCATCTGGGAAACAAAAATCCAGGGCAAGAGTACAGAATTGTGGAGGGGGGGTAGTAACAACAACAAAAATGAAAAGGGACCTGGGGGTTGTCATATCAGATGACCTAAAGATAAGTAAGCAATGTGAGAAGGCAGTAGGGATGGCTGGGAGGGATACTGGTATGTATAGTGAGAGGCATCACCAGTAGACAACAAGAAGTTGTTACCCCCCCCCCCATACAGACAGTTGGCGAGACCCCATCTGGAGTACTGTGTGCAGTTCTGGAGACCCCATCTCTGCAAGGACATAGACGGGATGAAGGCAGTTCAGAGGAGGGCAACTAAAATGGTGCAGGGTCTGCAACAGAAGCCATACAAAGAGAGACTAAAGGAACTTAATATGTATACCCTTGAGGAAAGGAGGGAGAGGGGGGATGTGATAGAAACTTTTACGTACCTCAAGGGAATCAAAAAAGTCCAAGAGAGTAGTGCATTTCAGAATAAGGGATGTGCAAGAACAACGGGATACAATTTGAAGATAGAGTGGGGACGGATCAGGGGCAATGTGAGGAAGTATTTTTTCACAAAGATGGTGGTGGATGCATGGAATGGCCTTCCTGAGGAGGTCATGGGGTCAAAAACAGTGGAGGAATTCAAGAATGCATGGGACAGACATAAGGCAATTCTTGTGGGGGGTAGGAAAAAGTAGGCTGTTGGTTAACTAGGATCAGCTGCTTATCCAATTGGTAGGGAAATGGACAGACTAGGTGGGCCAAGCAGTCCTTATCTGCCATTAAAGTCTATGTTTCTATGACTCTGGATTAAAGTTAGGTGACTAGAAATGTGTGTCCTTATTTTGCCAATTAAATCTTGGGATCGTTTTAATATGAGTGACAAAAAACTCCTTTGGGATGTATCAGCTTCTAGGGATTTTTTTCTGAATCACCTCACCTGCTGCCACCAGCTGGTTACACCAGGAAAATACCTCTCTCCTGCTCAAGGACTTGGAAAATCAAAGCCAGTAATAATATTTGGTAGAGTGCACTTCAAATGGTTGACTTCAAACAGAGAATGTTCACTTTTCCCAGCAGAAATATTAAAATTACCTTTGCAATTAGAATGTTCAGCCACTTGTACTATAACAATACATTTTTTACAATTAATTGCTACAAGTAGGGCTCTGCAGAATATAACATTCCACCATCAGAATTGCTGGCAATTCTGCTTCTGAAATACTTTCCAGAATTTCTTTTTAAAGTCCACAGAATTTCAAAAGGCATTTCCATGCAAACTGGGAATAATTTTCCACGGATCATGAAATCATGTCCCCTTTCATCTTTCTTAACTCTAAGCTAATCAATCTCACTTTGTCAAGTCTATCTTCATAACAATACTTTTCCAAGCCAAAGATCAATTGAGTGGATGTCATCTGTGTCCTTTTTAGTGATAGTATATTATTTGGCAAATCAGGTGACTAGAAATAGGACACAGAAACCATGATAGATCTAACCAGAGTAATGCACAGTTTACACTCATGTTTGGGATTGGGGGAGGTTTAACACCCCCTATTCTACTCCTAGGGCCAGCTTTCCCATGGGCAGGGGATGACAGCAGCCTCTGCCAAACCCCTCCCATGTCCCACTTGTTTGCCATAGCACTCTGCTTGTGGCAGATCCAGGAACTTTGGCACCAGGACCCCTGTTGTATCAAAATCCAGCACAGGTTCCCTGGCACATTCAGAGTTTGCTACAGGCATGTGTTCAGTGCAAATTGTGCTGATCTATCAGCCCTTTAAAAATCTGGCCCATAAAATCTATAAAAGTTTCAAAGCTCTTGTTAGTGCATGGTTGCGACTAAGCTGGAGGGTGGTGAAAGTATTGTAATGAGAGATATAGTGGAGGAGAGAGTAATTAAGGTGGAAATGTAAGCAAAGGTCAAAAAATCACCAAGTCCAGAAGGTCTGCACCCTAGAGTGCTAAAAGCGATGGGGAAATAGCTCTCATAACCACTAACAGGCCTCTTCAATTGCCTGTTTTAGATAGAAGTGGGGCCAGTAGATTGGAGGGTAGCTGATGTAGTGTTACTACAAAAGACTGGCAGTAGAGATGACTCAGGAAGCTACCAGATGGTGACCTTGACTTCAATTGTTGGAAAGATTCTGGAATCCATCGGTGGAACACCTGGAGGTAAATTGGCTATACAGAAGGTCAGTAGGCCACTTGAGTTCATAGTAGAAATTTTTGCCTGATGAACCTAATTGATTTCTTTGATTGGATAACAAATGCTGCTTATAGTGGTTAGAGTTTAGTTAGGCATTTGACTCCATCCTGCACAGAGGGCTAGTAAAGAAACTGGAGACCCTGTGCATAGGGGAGAAATTAACTGCCTGTGAGGGCAACCAGCTGTAGAGTAGAACACTGACAATGGTGGTTAAAGGGGAATTTTCAGAAGTGGGGTGGTCACTAGTGGGTACCTTAAGGGTTGGTATTGGGTGAAAGGATATGGGAACAACTATATCTGTAATCCTAAAACAGACTGCCCAATGTTAAAAGACAACTGGCAAGGCCATGAGAATGGTGGGATCAATATGCAGAGGGATTAGCTATACAGATCCCTGGTGAGACCACACTTGGAACATGGTGTATAGTTCTGGAAGTCTCACATGACAAAGGATATTGATAGAACAGAGCCTGTTACAGAGAAGGGTCACCATAATGATTCAGGTGCAGAAGGATGCATCATATTAGGATAGGCAATTGGACTTTGGACCTTGGGATTTTCTTGCTGAAACTAGGAAGGAGCGGGGAGACAAGTAAGAAAAAAATCAAGTTTCTACAGATCATGAAGAAGGTGGACAGCAGTGCACTTTTCACCTTAAGTGGCAACATAAACCCTAGAGGTAACACAAAAAAGGCTGGTAGGAGGCAGTTTTAAGAAGGATAACATGAGGGACATTTCAATGGAGAGATTGATGGCCAAGCAAAGCATAGTGCCTAACAATGTAGAAGTATTAGTAGTAGTAGCAGTAGTACTAGTAGTAGTAGTAGTAGTAGTTCTAGTAGTAGTAGTAGTACGTTTTTATTTGTTCAGTCAAAGACCATTACAAAAATAGATACATAAATAGAACACACAGTTAAAAATAGGTCTGCATAAGTTACGACATACACAAATTCATCTTAATCAAATAAGTATTCATCCTTATTACAAGTTGGTCAGAGATATAATTAGATATAATAAAGTGTTCAACTGTTATATATAAGGTTAAAGTAACCACAGTTAATCATTTGTACTTGTTGCGAATAATAGAAATGGCTCTAAAAAAAACCTGCTGCCTTCTTAATCAAATGTTCATCTTGCAGTCTTCATAATTTCCAATAATGTATCTTTATCTAAAGTAGCAATCTGAGACCATACTGGAAGCAACCAGTACATCCTTGGTTTGTTATATCAAGGACATACAAAAACCACATGAAAGAGGTTTTCTACTTTGGTTCTATTACAGCCACAATATCTGGAAATGGGATCAACTGCTTTACTATGTCTAGCCATAAGAACATTACTTTTGAAGAGTTCAGATCTGTATCATGTATAGCCATGCCTTAATTCCTGATAAGTTGGGAAATCCAAGTATATTCTATATGTATGGCAAATATAATTTTTCACCAGCCAGGGAACAATCTTTAGTGTAAGGACATCTTCACAATCCTTCATTCTGAACTTATTCAAAATTTTGCTTGTACAGTATTTTTCATATTTTACACTGATGTCAATAGCCATGCCCTAGTGTTTCTTTAAATATTGCAAACCATAGATCTGTAACCCCTTTAACAAATATGTATACCAAAGTAACTGTCTACATCCAGTGTTTTTCCACCTCTATTTTTCTTTCAAACACTCCTTAAGTAGTCTATCAGAAGCCATTCTGATAATGGTAATCCAATATCCTAGTAGTCTAGAGAGGGCAAAAGACTCCAACCTGGGAAAACCTAGCTCAGCTCACAGCAGGGAAATCGGGGTAGAGTCCCCTAGGCCAAGCACAGTTCTATGAATTTTGTTTAGTGGTGTTTCTTATGTTTTTATCTTCCTATAGCCCCAAATCTCCACCAAATAGCCTATGGAATATACTTGGCCTGTACAGCTTTCAATAGGGGCAAAACAGAAAAAACTCCATACTTTTTTAAAATCTTTGGAGGGCATCAACTGTTTGTTTAAGTTTTGCCATTTGACTCTTTACATGAAGTTTCCAGTTCCCAATGTTTGTAAAAAAGAGGTCTAAATATACATAGGACTTTACAGTCTTTATTTTATGTTCACCTACCACCCGATTTGTTTTACCTACCCTGGACCCTCACCTGCCATCCCTTGCCACTCCCCCAGCTCCCTACAATTCTCTCACCTCAAATTACCCCAACACCACCCCTTTCCACCCACTATCCCCCCTAAATATTCTCTTTCTCCCAATCCCTATCTTTCCCTCTCTCTCTCCCCCTCCTCCTCTCTCTCTTCACCATCTCTTTTCCCTCTCTCTCTCTCTCTCTAATCTACCCCTCATTCACACTCTTCCCCCCTTTCTGTCTCCTACTTTTTCTGATACTCTACCTTGACAGGCCCCCCTGGGGCAGCTATGCCATACGTTGCTAACTGGGAAACCTCGTTCACACTCTCCCACCTCTCTTTCTCCTACGCTTTCTGATACTCTACCTTGATAGGCCCCCCCTTGGGCAGCTATGTCATACATTGCTAACTGGGAATCTCCTCCTGCTGTTTAATTTCAGTTATCTAGGTTACTCAAATGTATTATTTATCTATTTTCTGTATTGTACAGCAATCTTACGTTTTGTGTTAACGGTCAAGTTTTTGTTATGTCTCTGCTGTTTTACTTCCTGACATATAACCTTTGTAAAAGAATGTATACTCAAAGTTTGTATCAGAATTACCAAATAAATAAATATATTTTTTTTTATAGAAGTATCCCTGGATCCAAAAATCACAACTTTACTTTTAGTCATATTGATACGTAAGTTGTGAGTAATAGCATATGTATTTAAAATATTTAGTTTCTTCTGTAGGCCAGGTCTAGATAAAGAAAACAGAGCCAGGTCATCAGCGTAAGCCAACGTCTGGCAGGGCCTAGTAACAGCCAAAGGGGAATCTAAGGAAGACAGTAGCAATTCCACAAGTAGCTGGTCAACATACAGAAGATACAGAATGGCTAACAAGGTGATCTGTGAGAATTCAGTTCTATGGTTCACGTATACAATAGGTGGTATAGATACAAGGGTTTAGTAGGCAGAAATGGAGGTGAGGGGAGTAATAATAGAAAAGAGAAGAAAGTAGGTAAGTAACCACCAGGGGGCCCTGTCATTCAGGGATACATTCTGACTGGATAGACCTAGTCACCTTCATGTACCATCAACTTCTATATTTCTTTTAGCCTAAAATAATTCTGACAAAATGGTATTCTTTTAGCCCAAAATAATTCTTACAAAATGGCATTTTATAACTTCTAAAACCCATTAAAGACGTAGAAAAGAACAAATCAGCAATAGTCTTGAATGTGCCCCAGGTCATAATTAGATAGAGGGCAAGTTCTTCACAAGATAGTCTACCAAGTACATCAGATTTCCCTTCCTTCATATTATATTTTAAATGATCACAACCAAATACCAATGTGTTTTAAGACATCAGGGTAATGTTTCCCTAGCTTACTACAGGGCAGTTCTTGTGCAATGCTTTGTTTTACTGACCTCACTGGTGTTTTCTCTTCAGATTTTTCCTACGATTTCATTCTCTTAATTCTGAGGTTGCTTTTCTACTTGATGGAAGGTCCAAGTCAGCATATTTTGTTTTCAGTTTTACTAGGATAAAGGCAGGCAAGACATATTTAATTCAAACTAGCTGGGATCATCAGCGAAAGGTGGGGTTTAAACTTGTGAAGGGGGGAGGGATCAAAAAAGGGGCAGTGCCAGCAGGTACGATAAATGAGGAACATGGTCTCCACTCCTCTAGGGGGCTAGGGAGATATTGAAATGGGTCACCAGGTAGGGTGCAGGAGCTGAGTAATGGGAGCTCAAGGAGGGGAAAGGAGAGGAGGGAAAAGAGGTGGAAAGTGGTCCTGATAAATGCCAGGAGCTTAGGAAATAAAATGCCTGAGATCCAGGTGATGCTATTTGAGGGGGAGGTAGATGTGGCAGCAGTCACTGAGACCTTGGTCACTCAAGGGCACGAGTGGGACCTAAATCTGGAGGGTTATACTATGTTCAGAAAAGATAGTGGGGAGGGAAGGGGTGGTGTTGTAGCACAGCTTGTCAGAAATGGCATGGGTGTTGGAGGGGTAGAGGAGGCAGAGGGGAACAAGGAGGATATTTGGGTCACCCTGCTGATGTAGGGGGGTAAGAGAGTAAAGGCTGGAGTGGTATACAGACCACCAGAACTGGCAGAGGTTCTGGAAGAAAGTTTGGTGTCAAATCTTGAGGGACACTGTAGATTGGGAAAGGGACAGGTAGTGGTAATGGGGGACCTCAACATGCCAGGAACAGACTGGGGGACTATGACGTCACCAGCGGCCAGGGAGCAGAGGCTGCTGGATGTCTTCCAGGATGCATTTCTGACACAATAGGTGAGTGAACCAACTAGGGAGGCCCGGACAGTGGACGTGGTCCTAGCGGACAGTGATCAGATTAGGGGCCTAGTGGTGAGGGACCCGTTGACGGGGAGTGATCACACTACAGTCTGGTTCTTCCTGGACCTGGGGGGGGGAGGAAAGCCAAACAAGGACAGTAGTAACTGACTTTAGGGGTGCAGACTTCAGGAAGATGGGAAGGATCCTTAAAGATCATTTGGACAGGATAA
Source organism: Neoceratodus forsteri (assembly GCA_016271365.2). NCBI lineage: Eukaryota > Metazoa > Chordata > Ceratodontiformes > Ceratodontidae > Neoceratodus > Neoceratodus forsteri. The sequence continues at coordinate 60,432,352 of CM057451.1, forward strand.
GGCTTGATATGGATGCTGACAGCAGGTGGAGTATCATTAGGAGGGGGAATACAGAAGATTACTGAATCTTGTGCAAGGGAAAGGCATAAGTTCGGTAACACCAGAAAACCCAGCTGGTGGACCTGGAAGGTACAAGAAGTGGTGAGGGACAAGAAGGCAGCCTATAGGCGCTTCAAGCACTCAAGGAGTGAAAGGGATCAGGAGGCATATGAGCTGACAGCCAAGAGAGTCACCAGGGAGGTGAGAGCAGCTAAGGCAAAAAAGGAGCAGTCCTTGGCCAGTAGGATCTGGAGGGGGGACAAGGGGTTCTTTAGATACATAGGGGAAAAAGGAAAGTAAGGGGGCAGATCAGCAAGATAAGGATAGGGGATGGTTGGGCACAGGAGGTGGGGTAACAGGCAGAAATCCTAAATTAGTACTTTACCTCAGTTTTTACCAGGGGGAATGGAGGGGCTATGTCTTGCGGGGGGAGAGGGGGCAAACCGGAGGAAGGGGTGGGACCAGTAGAGATCAGGGGCCCTGATGGGTCTGGGGAAAGGGAGTGGCCACCATAGACAGGTGGGGGGCCAGCAGTACAGGGTGAAAAGGGGGAGGACAAGGAGGCTGAAATCCCAGTAGAGAGAGTAAGGGAAGCCCTCAGGTCCCTTCAGAAGGAGAAAGCACCTGGGCCAGATGAGATACACCCTAGGGTGCTGAGGGTACTGGCGGATGTCCTAGCAGCCCCCCAGTGGAGCTTCTCAACATCTCTCTGAGGACTGGGTGGGTGCCCCAACTGGAGGGTGACCCATGTCGTGCCAATCCACAAGGGGGTATCAAGAGAAGAGGCGGAAAATTACAGGCCCATTAGCCTGACATCGGTGGTCGGCAAGGTGATGTGGGGTATTGTTAAGGAAAGGCTGGGGGGGGTTACTGGAGCAAACTGGGTATTTGGACAATAGGCAGCATGCCTTTTTCCCAGGAAGATCATGCCAGACAAACCTTGTTGAGTTCTATGACTGGGTGATGAGGGCCCTGGACAAGGTTAGGCCAGTGGTCATCCTCTTTCTGGATTTCAGCAAGGCATATGATTCGGTACCCCACAGTGGCCTGCTGGCTAAGCTAAAGGAAATGGGGGTAGGGAGACAGTTGTTAAGATGGATAGGAAATTGGCTCTCTGAGTGTACTCAGAAGGTGGTGGTTGGAGGGTTAGCCTCATCCCCAAGGTGGGTTACTAGTGGGGTGCCCCAGGGGTCAGTGCTGGGGCCACTCCTGTTTAACACCTATTTCTCAGACATCAGGAGGGGGATCAGGAGCTAGATGAGTCTCTTTGCAGATGACTCAAAGCTAGGTGAATTGGTGGATGAGGAGGAGGGGAGGGAGGCCTTGCAGGAAGACCTGGAGGCTCTGGAAAGGTGGTTGGGAAAATGGAAACTAAAATTCAATGCGTAGAAGTGCAAGGTTCTGCACCTGGGAGTCAGAAATCCAGGCCAGGGGCATACCCTGGAAAGAGACACTATTCAAGTCATGGAGGATGAGAGGGACCTGGGGGTAGTGGTAGATATCAAAATGAACAACTCAGAGACCTGTAGGAGGGCAGCAGCAAGGGCAAATAGGATGCTGGGCTGCATCACCAAGGGAATTACCTCCAGAAAAGTGGAAGTGATCCTTCCACTTTACAACTGCTTGATTAAGCCACACTTCGAGTATTGTGTGCAGTTTTGGAGATCACATTTAAAGAGGGACATTACACTCCTAGAGAAGATCCAAAGGAGGGCTACCAAAATGATCTGGGGCCAGGGGGAGAGGACCTATGAGGAGAGGCTCAAGAAGTGTGACATGTACACCCTGGAAGAGAGGAGGGATGGGGGGACATGATAGAGGTCTTTAAGTACATGAACGGGATCAAAAAGGGAGGCACAGGCAGGGTGCTCCAAAGGAAGGAGGGTGGGCTACGAGAGGTCACGGGTGTACACTGGAAGGGGGCAGGCTCAGAGGCTAGAGGAGGAGATGTTATTTAACTGAAAGGGTGGTGGAGCCATGGAATGCACTGCCCAGGGAGCTGGTAGAGGTGGAGACTATGGACAGGTTTAAGGGGGGATGGGACAGGTACAGGGGGAAGGTAAATCTGACTAGGCCCAATACAGGTGGAACATCTAGGACTTGGAACAGTATAGCCCAAGGGGTATGGGGAACACCAAAATCGACCCTCAGTGTGGGTGCTGAAAATTGAGCAGACTCGAAAGACCATTAGGCCTATTCTGCTGGCATTTTAGTATGTTAGTATGTTAGTAATTCTTTGTTTGAGGAAGCAGAACAATTTTTAATTTTTAATAGCCGAGCTTCCATAGCTTCAATAGTTTTTTAACCAAGTTCAAGGTGCATGAAATAAAAATATACTGTAAAAATTTTCAAAAGTGATCAAAGGTTCAAAAATATTTCAAAATCTGTATCTACTAAGTAAGCAATAATACTAAACAGGGTAGGTGGTATTGGGCTATACAAGCCTGCACAGGGGTCTAACAAGGCACTGTTTCACAGGCGGACAGCCTCAAAGCTCCTAGAAGGGTGGATATAGCCATTACTGACCACCTTGAACTGTATTATTGTGCTTAGGAAAATGGGAGTCTATTGATATTTGAGTAAAGTATTTTAAAATAAACAAATATGCTTAAAATTAGTAAAATTAAAAAAAAGACCTTTTGTTTAGAAGTAGTCCTGCTATTAGTACACTTGCCAGTAGAGGGCACTGCTGTTTTAGAGAGTGTTTTTTATTCCCTGTTGTTTTATTAATATCCCCCCCCCACTCACCCGCTGGTAAGAGTGAACACTGAGACATACTTGGCTTTGAGTTTGTTGTCCTCCTTCCTTACTCCCAGTAGCTGTCCGTTTTTTAACTCTGTATTAGGGTTTGAAATCCATGAATGCAGGACTGAGGAACAAAGCGATCAGGAGAATATCAATGCTCAGGAAAGCAGTTGGTCACGTTAATTTTTCAAGCGAAAATCATATTTAAGTGTGGTTCCTGTTTGACGGTGAGCAGTAAGGGGTGAGAGTGAGTAGTGCAAATAAGAGAGAAACAGGAGGGAAGTCAGTTCACTAAGCAACTGAAAAAAAATGGTGGCTGCTCACTTTTTAAAATTTTCCAAGTGGTTACAGAGATGTTACTTAGTACTGAAGCAGCTTGGCATTTGAATTTCTTTCCTGGATCTTTGTTGGCACATACTGTAAACATACCCCTAGGTGAGGGGCTCAACCAATCTAAGACTGGGATTTTTTTCAACCAATTTTCAAATGTTACTTTTAACCTCATCCTCCCAAAGACAAACTCCCCATTTGTAGGAGAAATACTGTGATTCACTTGAAGTTGGAGCAAATGAAATACAGTAGGGGGAGCAACTTGATTTTAGGTACATTCAAGCTTATATAGCAGTCAAGTATTGCACAATTGTTTACACATCAGCTGGGAATAAGGGCTATTACTGAACTGTGATTGAGTAGCAAATATACAACATTAAGAGGGAAAGGAGTACTTTGGTTTCATATTGTTGCTTTACTACAAACTGTATCCCAAAGTACTTCAGAGTCCAGGACAGGGCAGAGAGGATGTTGTTAGAACAGAAGTGCGAAACAGCACAAAAACAGATCATAGAGACATGAGGGGCAGGTTAAGCACAGATAGCTTAAGTGACATCTCCAGGGTCACACACTGAAGAAGTGGAAATTGTGGATTTCAAACTTAGGTCTCCAGATTCATAGCTCTGCAGTCTAACCACTAGGTCAAACTGCCAACAAGCTTGTTCCATGCACTACAGTAGCTGAAAGCAAGATACAGTTGACTGAAATCGACACTGGTTTAAAAGCTGAAATGCAGAATCTTTAAAAGTACAGTATGCTACCAGTAGGTTAAGGAACAAGTGTGTAGGAGTTTGTGGTATACTCCTGCAGATCTGTGACACACCTTCTTCACCAAATTACCAAGCTCAGTCATGTTTTTTTTTAAATTATTATTATTATTTTATTTATTAGATTTTATTAACTGGCAGGCCCACTCAGACTGCAACAAATGGTTCCATGTGATAACGGCAATCGCAGAATAGAGATCACTGTTAGGGGGAGTGTACATCGCCAAAAATGAATTACAGTGATGTACACTCACAGTGGCTGTTTTTTTATTTTATGCAGGGGGCTGTGGCCCTACTAATCAGTGGGGGCTTTGCCTCCTGCACACCTACTAAAGGATTTTCAACTCCACCGGGGAGGGGGTGCATGTCAGGAGGGTGTACAACTTAAAAAAATATAAACCTGAACCCAATGCAAAAACACAGTTGTGCCCAGCCCAGAATCAAACCCAGCACCCTCCCAACCCGCCACCTACCCACCTCGCCACATAGCCAGCTTGGCAGCTGACTGCCAGACTACACCCCACATAACCTCCATCCCCTTCCACCCATCATGCAACATGGTCCATCCCCCACCCCATGTGCATGTGTAGATACACATATCAACATCCCATCACCATAATCACCTACCCCCGTATCCGGTCACTAGCTCTGTACATAGGCGTCGTGATTGAGTCGCCCTTTATGAAAGCTCTCAATTGTGGTCACCCTGTACATGATATACCCAGCAAACGCTGCAACAGAAATAAAGAAAAAGTAAGCAATCTTTTGTTTTGGGCATCATACACTGTAAAGAAAAGTGTACGGGAGCCCAAATACACAGTCTCTTTTTCTCAATAACTCGTGCTTTCCATGATGACATGGACCTCTCAAGCTTCGCACTTGAGGTCCTCGTCCTCATGGAAACCACTCAGTATGAGAACAGGCTCCAATACACTATTCTATATCTATATCTATATCTATATCTATATATATATCTATATCTATAACTATATCTGTCTATCTATCTATCTATCTATCTATCTATCTATCTATCTATCTAGGCATGGTCATGCCCCTATAGTTAGGGTTGAGTAGCTTATTTAATGTTAAACCTCAAATGTTGCACTTTAATAACATTGCAACCATTCAATGGATTTGCACAAAATTTGGTATGTGTTATCCTGTGGGGTAGATCTCTTGATATGGCAAGTTTCATTCCAGTCAGATGTGCAGATTCTGTGATCTGTATAGCAAAACAAAAATAACAAGTCACCATTTTATGCAGTTTTTTCCTCATTGCCTTGTGCTCAGACGGTGTGGAATTTTGCACAGTTCTCAGCAGTGGTGATCACTGGGAGGGTGGTGCTTCTCCAAATAAAGTATACTTAGTTCAATAGTGGAGAGCACTCATCCCTGCAGTAGCGGCTTTGAGGCTTTGAGGAAAACGGCCAGTCACACAGTCAGTGTTGGTTCAACTTTTTTACTCTCATAGGCATCAGCATAACAACATGACAGGGAAGCTTTCCCATCATTATGTTATGCTGATGCTTATGAGAGTAAAGAAGCTGAACCAACACTGATTGTGTGACTGGCCTTTTTCCTACTGCAGGGGTGAGTGCACTTCACTATTGAACTAGGTGTGGAATTTTGTTTAGATTTTTTGTGGTAGAAGGAACTTTGGTAACAGAACTTCCACTGTTAGTTTGGTGCAAAAATATTAAACTAGTGCAAAGTTATTATGTTTTTAAGTTCTCATTATATTCTATGGGAAGTTCATTTTTCAGGATAGATGTATCAAGTTTGACACAGAATTTGATCTCACGAAAATGGATTTAGTCTCATGAGAGAGTTTCTTCTTCACAAGAACAAAATCATTTTTCATGAGGAAAAACTCCTTTTTCGTGAGCTGCCATCTTGTTTTTTTTTTTTCACCAACTTAAATGCATGGAAAATACATAAAAATGTTGACATTTTACAAATCAAACACCAGAGCCTAGCTAAACAGGCCCCATCTAACAAGATTCTGATGTTAGGTTTTCAGAATTATGGCCAGAAATAGTTTTTCTGGGCACCCAAAAACCTGGATGCCGAGCTTAGCGAGAGGATCCTTCTGTCATTTCTTTCAACCGAGTAGTACTTCTGTGGTCATCTGTCAGAAAGGCAGAAAAAGTAGGAAAAAATGATCTTCCTAATAATGTGTGTGTGTATATAGGGTTAGGGAGACCCAACTGTAATTTTAATTAAAAAACAAAACTGCCTGTACGTATCTTGACTTAGGACTCAGGACAGTCAGAGAGAGTAGGGTCAAGTGAGCTGGTGTGAGCTATACGGTGAGTCAGAAGAAGAAATAGCCAAATCAGCAGTGTTGCCTGCCCTCACATCACACAGCACAGGGTCATGACTTGCCAGGCTTCATCAAGAGACAGAGTCGCTGCTCAGAGAGGCAGAAGGTATGGATGGGAATTGGGATGGATTCCCCAAAATGAAGACTCGTAGGCCAAGGCGTGCTATGCACAGGGGGTAGGGACTGAGTCACTGACTTCAACCCGAGAACACTACACAGGCTGTTTATTGTAGGATCAGTCACTCACCATGAAATAAAGCAGCTGATTAGAAAAGCATTCACACAGTGCCATTTAATCTTGAAGAAAACACCTAACTTCAGTTTTATTTTAAATTTAAATGGATTTCACTGATTCAGTTTAGCAATCACATCTCTATTTTTCCACACCTAGATTGCTTGCTCACTCATTCAGCATGCTGATTTTATTTAACTTCCTGCTGTCAGTGCCAGTTCCCATCTCTTGCTTTGTTCAGATGAGATCCTCCATGTTATCCTTGGCTCAAACCACAGAACTAGAAAGTAAAGGATTTCTCTAGTTCTGTGGTTTAAATGAACATATGAAAATACAAAATTGCCAGCAGATAAAGGCCTTATGGTTAATCAAGTCTGCTCAATTGTGTAGCAAGCAGCCCTTATACTACAGTTGCCCCTTCCTCCCCTTCCCTCCAGTGACCCTCCCCTTACCCTGTCCCATCCCCTTTTGAAGCAGCCCAATGTTCTGCAGGACACCACTTCCTTCGGCAATGGGTTCCATCCAGGCACAACCCTCTCTGTAAAAAAGTGACTCCTCATTTCCCTCCTGAACCTTCCCCCTTCCAATCTCAAATCGTGCCTGTGAGTGTCCCTCCACCTCCTTAATTTGAAAAGCTCTTCCGTGCCCATCTTATTTATTCTATTCATGTTCTAGAAGGTTTCAATCATGTCCCCCATCCTTCCTTTCCTCCAGGGAGCACATGTTCAACTCCCTCAATCTACTCTCGTAGGGTAAGTCCCCTAGTCCCTTGTTGCCCTGTGCTGCACCACCTCCAGTAACCTAATGTCCTTCTTCAGGTACAGTCACCGAAACTGCATGCAGTTCTCTAGGTGTGGTCTAACTAGTGACCTATATAGTGGCAGGATCACCTCCCCCCTCCTCGATGATATGCCTCTGGCAATACAACCCAGCATCCTGTTGGCCTTTGCAGCTGCCTTTCTACACTGTGCAGAGTTGTTCATTGTTTCCATTGTGATCACCCCCAGATCCTTCTCCTCCTCTTACATCTTGGCTAGTTGAATCCCCCTAAGTTGTTAGCTCCTTCTTGTGTTTCTTGCACAGAAATGTAGCACCTTACATTTCTTGGCATTGAACCCCAGCTGCCAAGTGTTTGACCAGGCCTCCAATTTTGCCAGATCATCTTGCAATCCCTACCACCCTCCTAAGTGTCAGTGTGGCTCAGTTGGTAGCACATCCGCCTCTGGACCAGAAGATCATGGGTTCTCGTCCCACACCGGGATTGGACTTGCACCTAAAAATCGCTGGCATCCGAGTGCAGTATTGGGGGGTGCTGTACTGCTGGGGTGTGCCGTCCTTTGGATGAGACGTTAAACCGAGGTCCCTTCTGCCCATCCTGGTGTTGTCCTGGTGGGTGTCCAGGTGGAAGTAAAAGAATCCAGGGCACTCTTCACAAAGAATAGGGAACATTCCTGGTGTCCTGGCCAACATTCCCCTTCCCATAAACCGGTTCATGCAATTATCCAGGCTGTGTGTGGGTGATGATGTGCGATATGGCTGCCACCACACATTCAGTCACTTCACTACCAGTCTAGCATTGCTTGTAAAGCACTTTGGATGTATGAAAAGCGCTATATAAATGCTGATTCTTCTTCTTCTTCTAAGTCATCCACTACTGCTCCCATCTTGGTGTCATCTGCAAACAGACTGATCTTGCTTTTGATGTCTATTGAGATGTCTGCTATGAAGATCTCAAACAACTCTGGTTCCAGTACAGAGCCCTGTGGCACCCCGCTTTTCACCACCCTAGGAGATGAGAGCTCACCTCCCACCACCACGCTCTGCTGTCTCCCTTGCAGCCTTTTCACTACCCATGCCACCATCTTCGGCCCTGCCCCTGTGCCTTCCAGCTTATTTCCTAGCCTCCCATGTGGCACCATATCAAAGGCCTTACTGAAGTCCAGATGCAGGACATCCACTGCATGGTTCTTGTCTAATTGCCTGGTTATCCAGTCATAGTACTCCACTAGGTTGGTCTGACAGGATCTGCCTGAGACAAACCCATGCTGTCTGATGTCCTACAGTCTATTAGCATCTAGGAAGGAAACCATCCACTCCTTGAGGATTGTCTCCATCAGCTTTCCCACAATGGATGTGAGGCTTACCAGTCTGTAGCTTCCTGGCTCATCCTTGGGGCTGCTCTTGTGGAGGGGTACCACGTGCGCCATCCACCAGTTCTGAGGTACACTCCCCGAGTCCAGGGAGGCATTGAACAAGTCTGCCAAGGGTTCTGCCAGAACTTCTGCCAGCTCCTTTTGCACCCTGGAGTGAATTCCATCTGGCACAGGCATCTTGTCCACCTTCAGTGCCCTCAAGCCCTCCAGTATCCTGCTCACTGAGATTTCCCCATCTGTCACCCTCCCTCCTGCCCACCCTCCCACCACCTTTGGGTATAGCTCCCTTTTCTCTTAGTAAATACTGAGCAGAAGTACTCATTTCTGCCTGTTTGACCCTTGTTTCCACCCACCCACATCCCTCATGATCATTACTATCTGGTCCTTACAACTCCTTTTCTCCCTGATGTACCTAAAGAAGTCCTTCTCCCCCTCTTTGATGCCCTGTGCTAGCCTGAGTTCCCTGGGTGCCTTGGCTTCCCTAACTGCCCTTGTCACCTCTCTTGACTCCTTCAGGTATTCCTCCCTGTCCTCCCCCTCCCTGTTTTTTCTGTAGCTTCTAAAGATGGCTCTTTTCTTCCTTACTATTTCTATAACCCCCCTGCTCAACCAGCTAGGCTTCCTGGCCCTAGCCTTGTTACTCAGTACCCTTGTACATGTTGCAGTTGCCTCCCCAATTCCCAGTTTAATTACCTACCACTTCTGATTAGAGTCCATATTTGGATGTATCCTGGCCAGATAAACCCTTACTATTTCCCACATTCTCCCAAAGTAAGCTCTCCTGAAGTCTAACACTCTTGTGCCCATTTCTACTCTCCCTTTTCCCATGTTTATCGTGAACCACACTGAGTGGTGGTAACTTCCCGCAAACGGTTCTTCCACCCCCCACTCCCTCACAAACTCAGCATTTGCCAGCATGAGGTCTAGGGTGTTCCCTAACCTGGTTGGCTCGTTGGCCATCTGCAATAGGAAGCTGTCCTGGAAGGCATCCAATAGTACCTGCTCCCTCCTATTTGTGGTGGCTGGGATACCCCAATCCACTCCAGGCAGGTTGAAGCCCCTCACAATCACCTTGCTGCCCCTCCTGCAGGTCCTTCTGATCTGTTCCGCTAGCTCCCTAACTCCTTGGTCTGAGAGGGTGGTCTGTACACCATTCCTATCTTGAGTGTCCTATTTTTCAAACTATAAAAAGTAATTTACCTTTACTTTATGCTTGCAATTTGTACTGAAACCTCCAGCCTGTTGGCCTTGTGCTGCCGCTTCCCATCTTGAAACTGCCAGCCTCTCGGTCTAGAATTTGTATGTTAATTCACTACTATTTATGGCACATCTATTTAAATGGCAACTTTCAGGAATTGGATATGCTATGTGACAGACTGTGGCAGTCATATACAAACTGTGGCCATACTAAAACAGACTGCTTGTTGCTGTCCCAGGAAATTTCAACTAAGAGGGAGCAGCTATGATTGCACCATACCACACAGGAGGCCATTCCTTATTTACAACAATACAGTATGTTTTAAATCTTTATTTTATCTTTTATTTTTCTATTTTATTTTTATTTTTTTGAGTTGTGGCTTTCTCTGTACCTGATGTCTAGTGGTACCCCCCCCCCATCCTCTGATGTTTTTCCCCTTTTGTTGGTGGTTAGTGGTGTCCCCACCCTCCAAGCTGTGTTTTTATGCTTAAAATAAGAAAATCATCCCTCGTTGTCTTTCCTTTTGTTTACCTGTAGAAAAAAAATAAGTTACATCACCAATCACGCTCATGACCCCCACTCAACCAGCCACTGTGCACCCAATTCCTAAATCCCTTGACACCTCCATAGACCGTCACTCACCTGCAGAAGTCCCAGGTTCGAGATCTGCTGTCCCGATCAAAGACATGTCTTGCTGCTGCAACCGGTGACTGCAATATAAGAAACTAAGGTAAATGGCTTCAAAGTATTTCAATGGGGGTTCAATGTTTATGCATAACTCAGCTGTTTTTTTGAGATTTTGACCCCAAATTTTCAACATAACCTATCGGGGGTCCCACCTGATGAACACTATGACTGTCATTAGGCAACTCCCATCAGAAAGGTGATTTCACGATCAGTTGGCAAAATCACCTTTGCAGTGAGATTTGTTTAATGACAGTCATATTGCTCTTGAGGTGGGGTCATAAGAAGGCTATGTTGAAAATTTGGGGTCAAAATTTAAAGAAATGGCTGCATTATGACCATTCCTTGCTATTTCGCTATGCACGCTTGTACCTTACCTTTGGAAATTTTGATATTTTCACCACATATTTTCAACATAGTCTTCTTATTACCCCATCTCATGTACAAAATGTCATGGTTGTCATTTTTCAAGTCCTGGCCAAAATGTGTTTTCACACCTGTGGCACAGAATGGCATTGCTGTTGTGCAGAACTACGTTTGGCAGGAATTTGAAAATGTTCTGTACTGGGTACATGTGGTGAGGTTATAAGAAGGCTATGTTGAAAATTTGGGCCAAAATTATTTAAAATGGCACAGTTATGCCTATTTGTTGCAATTTCACTAGTCATGCTCATAACTTTGTGAACTTTAAATATTTTGAGCCCAAAGTTTTAACATAGCCTTCTTATCACACCACCTCATGTATGTCACAGCTGTCATTTTTCTAATCCTGTCCAAAATGTGTTTTTGCACCTGTGGTATGGATTGGCATTGTGCTCAGTTATGTTTGGTGGGTACTGAAAAATTTTATGCAGTGGGTATATGAGGTGGGGTAATAAGATGGCCTTGGTGACAGTTTGGCCACTGTTATCCTATAACTGGAAGAGCAGGGGCTGGAGGTCCCTGTGATTCTACAGGTAGATACATAAATGCATCTATGGAGAGATGGGAGCGCAGGGCCCAAAGAGTCCTGCATGGGTCCTACGCTCCCACAGGCAGTTAAGGTTATGATTATACTATCTCAAAAAGTAAGGAACCAAATTGCAAAAAAGTTTGTTAATGCATCAGTTAGGGTTAAACCAACAAAAGAAGGGAAATGTGGTGCTAGGGTTTCCAACCCTAACATCCCATTTCCCCACCCTACACGGACTAACAGGGGGCTGTCTTGGGGCCATCAGCCCTAATGCTCACCCCATTCTCCTATGCTGTACCCATGTCACCTTATTTTGTAATGGAATGGGGTGTGTTGGGGTTAATGGCCTGAAGACAGCCCCCCCCCACCTATGGGTCTGTGCAGGGTGTGGAATGGGGTGTTAGGGTTGGAAATCCTAACACCACATTTCCCTACTTTTGTCGGTTAAACCTTAGCTGATGCATTAAAAAAGGTTTTTGCAATTTATATATTATAGGGGCATGGTCGTGCCCCTATAGTTAGGGTTGAGTAGCCACTTCGGTGTTAAACTAGAAATTTTGCACTTTAATAACTTTGCAATCATTCAAAGGATTTGCATGTAAATTCACATGCACAGTCACCCAGGTAAGATCTCTAGATGTGGCAAGTTATGTTTCGGTTGAATGTGCAGTGACCAAGTTCTGGAGAGGTGAAAAAAGTATTGTTTTGCTCATTGACTTTGCTGGTGTTTTTCTTTGAACTTCCCTGTAGCTCAGACATTTTGGAATCTTGGTCTGACATTTTGAGGGCAGAAAGGGAATAGCCCACAGATGTGCCTTTTACTAGTGTGGTGAAAATATAATTAGCCATTTTCAAGTTATTGCATTTTACAAATTTGAAAAACAATAATTTCTAAGCATGCTCAGTAAGCACTAAAAGATAGATGCATAGAAATGGAAAAAAAAATCATATGACATAATCCATTTTCATTTGAGGAAAATCCTTTCTCATATTGCCACCATCTTGTTTTCAGTTTTGCCTGGGAAATTCAAATTTGGAACCCCCCAAAAATGATATTCTGGGGAAAAATCAACACATATAGCTTGCTTATCGGGACCCCTTAGCTGCATTCTGCACTTTATTGCTTGATAAATGCCCTTAAAATGTGTTGTTTTTTTTTTTTTACATTGAAATTCTTTTTTTGTATTGGCAGTATACGGAAAAGATCTTGTTTCATATGACAACTCATGAAAAAAGATCTTTTTTCATATGTGAAATCAATGTATTTCAACAGGATTTTCAACTTTGGTGCATAACTTTGCCATGTTTGCATATTTTGATACCAAATTTTCAACATACCCTTTTTGAGACCCCTCCTCATGAACAATGGTGGTGTTGTTACACAACTTCTGCCTGAAAGGTGATTTCATAGTCACTTGGCAAATTCACCTTTCACACAGAATTTACATAATGATAGTCATATTATTCATGAGGTGGGGTCATAAGAAGGCTATGTTGAAAATCTGGGGTCAAAATATGCAACAATGGTAAAGTTATGACCATGCATTGTAATTTCGCTATGCACTTTCATAACTTTGTAAATTTAAAAGACTTTGACTCCAAATTTTCAACATAGACTTCTTATGACCCCACCTCATGTATGTCACAGCTGCCATTTTTCAAATCATAGTCAAAATGTGTTTTCACATCTGTGGTGCAGAATGGTGTTGCAGTTGTGCAAAATTACGTTTTTGAGGGGATTCAAAAAATTTCTATACCAGGTGCAGAAGGTAGAGTAATATGATGGCTATGCTGACAATTTGATCACATTTTTCCTATAAATGGAAGCACAGGGCCCTTCAACAGCAACCTACATAAACACATATATGGAGGGATGGTAGTGCAAGGCCCCAAGGGCACTGTGGGCCACAGGCAAAAAAGGATATGACTACTCTATCTAAAATAAATTATACATGGGTGGGTGCAGAGCTCAGAGGGCCCTGCACTCCCAGAGGCAAATAAGGCTTTGATTATACTATCTCTAAAAATAAAGAAATTCTTTGCCAAAAACTACATTAATGCATAAGTTAGGGTTGATATCAAACCATATTAAGGAGACAAATATGACATTAGGGTTTCCAACCCCTACACCCCACCCAGAACACGCCAACAGGAATCAGGGGAGTGCCTTGGGGTTGTCAGCCCTAACGCTCACCCCATTCTCCTATACTGTACCCATCTCAGCTTATTTAGTTATGGAATGGTGTGGGTGTTAGGGCTGATGACCCCAAGGCACACCCTTGATTCCTGTTGGTGTGCAGGGTAGGGGGTGTTAGGGTTGGAAACCCTAATGTCATATTTCCCTCCATCAGAATGGAGAGACACTGACCGCATGGTTAAAATTGTTTAGGAAGCAGGAGAAAACATTGATATCCTGGTACACGTAGGGACTAATGATCTCGCCAGTGGGTCAGTTGTGGTGACCAAGGAACACCTGACCAGGCTGGGTGACAAACTATCATCCATTTCATCCGGCATCTCCTTCTCTGAGATCCTGCCAGTCTGGGACAGGGGGGCAGATGGACGGAAGGTCAGAGAAGGGGAGATAGGGGAGCTAAACATGTGGCTCAATGGCTGGTGACAGGAAAAAGGACACAAATTTGTAGGGAACTGGCAACAGTTTTGCGAGTGAAAGTTCTTTAAATTTGATGGACTGCATCTGACTAAGGAGGGAGTTAGTGCATTTGGGGCAGAGGTTTGACGTCTTTGCAGAATATTTAAACTAGCAAATGGGGAGAGGGGTGCAGCACCCTACACGTCAAATGGGAAGAACACCCCTCCCCCCTCAGCTAGTGGTCAAAAGGGAGTTCAGCATGTTTGCAGTTCATTTGCATCACCAGGTAAGGAAAAAGGTCCAGCTTCCTATACGACACACAGGGGAAATGCCAGACCTCACCCAACAACTAACACACGAAATCTGGCCAATGGAAAATATGTACACAAATGCTTGCAGTCTGGGAAACAAGATCCCAGACCTACAGGCAATAATGACAGAGGCTAAACTGGACATAGTAGCAATTAACGAGAAGTGGTTTACCAGTAACCACACTTGGGAGACTTCATTACCTGGCTATGTACTTTTCAGAAGAGACCGGGGTGCAAAAAGGGGGGTGGAGTGGCCCTGTATGTCAATGAAAATATCAAAGCTACAGAAATTCAGAATACACATAAGGAGCCAGAAGAACTGTGGGTCACCCTGGAAACAGGAAATGGGACAGCGATAAGAACTGGGGTTGTCTACAGGCCCCCAGACCAGGGGGAGGACATAGACACATTACTGTTAGAAGATATTCAAAACATGACAGCTAAAGGGGAGTTTCTGATAATGGGAGACTTTGATATGCCAGATACAGACTGGTCAATACCATCAGGAACATCTGCCAGAACTAGACACATGGTAGATTCTCTGCAGGGGGAGGGCCTCAAACAACTAGTACAACAACCCACAAGAGACATAGCTATCCTAGATCTAGCGCTTACTAACAGGGAAAGGATCACAGATCTCCAGGTAGAAGGTCACCTGTGGGCCAATGACCATCACATGGTATGGCTCAATTTGGCCACTACAGCTAAATCATCCAATTCCATGGCAAAAATATGGGACTTCAGAGGAGCTGACTGATAAGATGGCCAACAGAGTTAAGCTAGCCCTGGCAAAAAGAAATACAGGTGAGGGGGTACAGGCAAAATGGGCAAGCATTAAGGATGCAATACTTGAAGCAACATCCCATTGTGTTAGAGAGAAAAGGAAGTGCAAAAGAAGAAGGAAACACTTTGGTTCTCAAAAACAGTAGCAGAAAAGGTCACAGCCAAAAGACTGGCCTTCAGAAAATATAAGGGAACACAGCAGGATGAAGATAGGGAGGCATACCAAACTTCCCTAATGGAAGCAGGGAAGGCAGGCAAAGGCCCAAACCAAGGAAACACTAGCACAAACAGTAAAAGAAGGTGACAAGACTTTCTATAGATACATTAATGAAAGGAGACAGTCCAGAGGGGGTATTGCTAAGATCAAAGGAGATAAGGGGGCCTTTTTGTTTGTTTGTTTTTTCCAATTATTTAACCAGGTGAGACACACTAAGCTGAAAGCTTGTTTACAGGTGCAAGCTGGGAGCACAAGGAAGTTAAATGACTTGCTCAGGGTCACACAGTATGCAAGTAGGGGCTGTGAGATTCAAACCCAGGTCTCCAAATTTGCAGCTCAGAGCCTTAAACCACTGTGCCATACTGCCTCCTACTGCATGTGAGGAGGAGGACCATGTAAAAGCATCTATCCTAAATATATAATTCTGCTCAGTATTTACTGAAGAGAAGGTAGGGCAGGGCCCACAGCTCAGCACCATGGACACAGGGGGAAGGGAGGTGAGCACTAGTCCCTTCACAAAAGAAAGGGTCCTACATGAGCTCGATAAGCTCAGGGTGGACAAGGCAATGGGACCTGATGGCATACATCCCAGGGTACTAAAGGAGCTAAGGGTGGAACTAGCAGAGCCATTATCAGAACTGTTTAATGAATCTCTGAGCACAGGAGAGGTCCCAGAAGACTGGAGAAGGGCTCATGTGATCCCACTCCACAAGAGTGATAGCAGGGAGGAGGCAGGGAACTATAGACCTGTCAGTCTTACCTCACTAGTGGGCAAGATTATGGAGGCACTCTTTATTTATTTATTTTATTTTATTTATTTATTTAGCTTTTGTTGACCGGGTAAGTGCACTAGACAAATCCTGCCTATTTTCAGGCACGACCCGGGGGAGGGGGAATACAGATGAATGCCAACTGACCTTGAACCAGATTAAGCTGTTGGTGGTATTTTTACTGAATGAGGAAATTTAGCCAGGACACCGGGAAATTCCCCTACTCTTTTCGATAAGTGCCATGGGATCTTTAACATCCACCTGAACTACCACCAATCCAGGCAGATGGGACCTCGGTTTAATGTCTCATCCAAAAGACGGCACCTCAGAAGTGCAGCACCCCTCTCATGCTGCACTACAGTGTCAGTACTGGGATATTAACCCAAGTGCCAGATGTGGGAACTGAACCCACAGTCCTCTGATCTCCCGGCCTCAGAGGCGAGTGTGCTACCTACTGAGCCACTGACACTTTAAGGAAAGGATAGTGCAACACCTGTAATCCATAGGAGCACAGGATCCAAGACAGCATGGGTTTACAACAGGAAGGTCCTGTCAAACTAATCTCATAGATTTCTATGACTGGGTAACCAGAGTGGTGGACCAAGGGGGATCAGTTGATATCACCTACCATGACTTCAGCAAAGCTTTTAATACTGTTCCACATAGAAGATTGATTAAAAAGCTGGGTAGGCTTGGGGTGGGTCAGAAGTTGGTCAACTGGGTGGCAAACTGGTTGGCAGGCAGAAAACAAAGAGTGGTGGTAAATGGTATACAGTCAGAAGAGATGCAAGTCACAAGTGGGGTACTTTAGGGATCAGTCCTGGGGCCAGTCCTCTTCAATATCCTCATCAGTGACATTGCAGATGGACTGGAGGGTAAGGTTTGTTTGTTTGCAGATGACGTCAAGATCTGCAACAGAGTAGATGATCCAGATGGGGTGGGCAGAATGAGAAGAGATCTGGATAAACTAGCAAAATGGTCAGAAGTGTGACAACTGGGGTTTAATGCAAAGAAGTGCAAGATCATGCACATAGGGAAGAGAAACCCTGAAGCCACCTATAGGCTGGGAGGGGAGTTGCTGGCAGTCACAAGGGAAGAAAGAGACTTGGGCGTCATCTTCACCAATGACCTGAAATCATCCAAGCAGACCACTAAAGCAGTAGGTAAGGCTAGGGGGATGTTACGGTGTATTAGTATGGGTATCACAAGTAGGAAGAGGGAGGTAATGATCCCTCTTTACAAGACACTGGTTAGGCCTCATCTGGGGTACTGTGCGTAGTACTGAAGGCAACACCTTCACAAGGACATTAACCAAATTGAGGCAGTCCAGAGAAGGGCAACCAAAATGATGCAGGGACTGCATCAGAAAACATATGAGGACAGATTAACGGAGCTCAATATGTATACCCTAGAGCAAAGGAGGGAAAGAGGTGATATGATCGAAACATTGAAACTCCTTAAGGGCATTAACAAGGTGAAAGTGTCTAACTTGTTTCAATATAAGGAAAATAGCAGGACAAGAGGACACAGCATGAGAATAGAGGGAGGCTGAGGAAGGGGTAATGTCAGGAAGTTCTTTTTTACAGAAAGGGTGGTGAATGCATGGAATGGCCTACCTCAGGAAGTGGTGGATATAAATACAGTGCAGGGCTTCAAACAGGCATGGAATGGGCATAAGGGAGCAATACAGATAAGTGTGAATCGATAGGCCATTGACAGTGCAAAGGCCGATGGCACATTTATAGGGTAGAAAAAGAAATGGGCAGACTGGATGGGCCTTGCAGTCCTTATCTGCCATCAAATTCTATGTTTCTATGTTTCCTTTTTATGGTTTGATACCAACCCTAACTGAAGCATTAACGTAGTTTTTTGCAAAGAATATATTCAGTATATACTGTATATGCGTGTGTATATATAGTCATTGCAAAAAACTTCATCAATGCATCAGTTAGGGTTGATAGTACAGTGACAAAAGTGTGGAAATTCCACATTAGGGTTAGCACCCCTACCACCCCACCCCCACCCACTCCCCCCTCCACACAACAGCAGGTGTCAGGGTTTGCCATGGGGTCATCAGAATTTCCCTTCTTTTTGAGAAAGTGGAACATAACTGGTAACTGGTATGTATTTTGTGGGGGTGCGGGCTCTCCAGGCCCCACACTCCTTTGACACTGCCCATTTTTTCCTAAAATTATGCATAAATATGGAGCCATACTGCAGCCCCATAGTACTGAAAAGGAACCCTTGTAACACTTTTTTGGCAATATCTAGGTAACCATAGCAATGATGAAAAGAATTTCATTGTAGTTGTAATCATGACTTCAAAACTTCCATGTGAGCTTAGTTCACTGAAAGGTGGACTAAGCTACGGGTAGCAAAAAATCCGTATCTCGAATAATTTTCGAGATATAGGCACCAAAAGGCACTGCGGGCACTGCAATGTTATCCAATGGGAGATTTCTCAACTTCAGAATGCTGTAACTATGGACCTATTCAATGGTTTGGGACCAAACCACCAAAAGACATATCTGTGGGACCAGGGCTTGCCACCCTGCAAATTTCAGCCCAAAAGCACAATCCACCTTGGCACAATGAAGTGACAAAGAAAACAACACATGGGAAAATGTTGTTGAGCATTGTTTTTGTGACAAAAAAAATAATTTTGTGACAACAAAAATGTTTTTGTGACGTCCCTATTTCTTATAATGAAATGTTTTTGTGCACAAAAAAATGTTGCACACTAAAAAAAATTTTCGCGAATGTTTTCGAAGTGCACATATAAATTTTCCCATAGGCTAAAATGAGACTTTAAAAACTTGCGTAACTTTTGAATGGATTAATATTTTTTCACCAAATCTTCAGAAGGCACCAGTTTAACCCAGACCGCATATAGACATGCAAATCCTTTAAGCCAGACCGAAAAATTAGCAAAAATTGAGTATTTTTCACTTTTTTAATGCTCTACAGTTCAGCAACCATACATCTGATTGGAACAAAACATTCCAGATCCAGAGATCTATGGTTGGACACCATGCATGCACATTTTTAGGCAAATCAGACAAATAGTTGCAAAGTTATTAATGTATAAACATTTAAACATTGGGGTTTAACATAAAAGTGGCTGTGCAACCCAAACTTTACGGCCTTACCGTGCCAGTATAAAATATATATATATATCTATATATATAGATATATATGCATATATATATATATATATATATTAGAGGCAAAAAACTCAGTTTAATGCATCAGTTAGGGTTGTTCTATAGTGACAAAAGCGAGGAATTTTGGTGTTAGGGTTGAAAACCCTAACTCCTCATTCACCCCCCACCTCCCCAGCACCACGCACACACAGACACACACACACACATGCAAGTAGGAGGGAGGACCAAGGCAACACGACCAATCACAGACAACCAGCAGCAGATGCGCAGTCATGCTCTGATATACGCACAGCCATCTGTGGCTGTCCACTCAGGATGCAGCACCTGGTTGTGGGGGCATTGCCTGTCTGAGGCGATGCAAATCCTAACTGTGCTAATTTGAGTATCCTTGCAATCATTGAGGTGTAGCATTGATGTCCATATCCTCAGGTTTGCTGTAGGTCTCCACTCAGGATGCAGTACCTGGTCTTGGGGTTTGGGGGGGCATTGCCTGACTGAGGCCATGCAACTCATAACTGTGCTAACTGGAGTATACCTGTAGCCAGGGAGATGTACTATTGATGTCAATGGACTTTGTTTTCCTGTGGCTGTCCACTCAGGATGCAGTAAGTGCTCTCCGGGGTGCAGTGGCTGCCTGAGACTGTGCAACTCCTATGTGTGCTAACTTCTGTGCAGCTGCAATGAGGTAGTGACACTGTTGATGTCCATTGGCTTATTTTTGCTGTGGCTCTCCAGTCAGTATGCAGTACCTGGTCTGGGGGAGTGGGGCATTGCCTGGCAGAGGTCCTCCAATTCCTTACTGTGTTAACTTGTGTGTACCTTCAGTGAGGAAGATATACCATACATGTCCATTGCATTACTATTGCTGTGGTCCTCCACTAAAGGTGCAGTACGTGGTGTACCGGGGGCATGGGCATTGCTAGCTAGGGCCATGCAAGTCCTAAGTGTGGTTACTTGTGTGCACCTGCAATCAGGGATATCTACTGTTGGTGTACATGGTCCCAGTTTTGCTGTGGCTCTCCAGTGAGCATGTAGTACCTGGTCTGGGGTGGTGGGGATGTCTTGTAGTACATTTAGACGTTTGTATTTTATTTCTGTCAGCTGCCGCTGGTTGTCTGTGATTGGTCATGTTGCTTTGGTCCTCCCCCCTACTTGCATGTGTGTGTGTCTGTGTGTGTCTGGTGCTGGGGGGGTGGGGGTGAATGCGAAGTTAGGGTTTTCAACCCTAACATCAAATTTCCTTGTTTTTGTCGCTGTGAAACATCCCTAACTGATGCATTAAACTGAGTTTTTTGTCTCTAATTTCCCTTCTCTTTGAGAATGATGATGACAAATAATGAAAGTAATGCAGCAGCGGGGCAACACAAACAGAAGTGCCAACAGTGGTGCACATGGTAACGGAAACGTAAATGGTAAAGGAAACGTTAATGGAAATGGAAGCGCAAAGTGACGCAAAAGCAAACAGTGACGCAAACAGACATGGACGTGCATACTAAAACACAACTGGTAACACGAACAGTGATGGCAGTGGTATTTTAAATGGAAATGTTAAGTGTCACAGCAAAAAGAACGCAAAAGAGAACAGAATCGGAAACACGAACGCAAGCTCACACATAAACGCAAACTGTAATGCACACAGCCATGGTACCACAATAGTAAATGCAAATGGTAAAGTTAACATGAAAAATAATGGCAAAGGAAACAGAAACAGAAATGGGAATGGAGGCATGTTTGGAAATGCAAACCGTAATGTGCTTGGTCACGGAACCGCAATTGTTAACACAAATGGTAACGGTAACAGCAACAATAACACCAAAGGAAAGAGAAATGCAAATGCAAGTGAGTACAGAAATGCAAACTGTTACACGCACGGTCATGGTACCGCAATTGTAAATGTAAATGGTAACAGTAACAGCAAAAATAATGCCAAAGGAAACAGAAACGAAACTAAAATGCAAGCACGTACAGAAATGCAAACCGCAATGCACGTGGACAGTACTGCAACTGCAAATTAAACTGGTAATGGTAACAGCAACAATAATGCCAAATGACACAGAAATGCAAATGCAAGCGCAAGCGAAAACACAAACCTTAACGCAGACGGCGGAGTAGACAGTAAAGGTGCCACAACAAACGGTAATGGAAACGAAACTGGAAATGCTAACTGGCACAGTAATGAAATGGCACATCCTTCTTTTCCCCCCAAAATGCATTGGAAAACACAGTGAAAATAAAGAATGTATACATAACAATGGGTCTCGGAGCAGAAAATGAGGACTTGGAATATTAAATTGCTTATATCTCAGGAACCGTACGATGTAGGAAAAAAATGTAAATTCCGTATGAATTATGACTTTCCTGGCTAGTTTTGTACTTAGCCTCTGGTTGGGGGGCTAAGCATTTTGGTGATGAAAAGTCCATATCTTGCTCCGTTTCCAAGATACGGGCCCCAAAAGGCGCGACGGATGCCGTAATGTTATCCAAAGGGAAAAAGCATTAACTTCGGAGTGCCGTCACTGTGCCGCCCTGTAATATTTTTTCACCAACCCACCACAGGGCACATCAGTGTGATGTTGGCTTTCTTCCCTCCAAATTTCAGCCCTAAAGACCAAACCATTATTTTGCAGCAGGGCAGCAAATGATTCCTGTAATGCGGCGGACGCCGTAATGTTATCCCATGGGAAAAAGCATCAACTTTGGAGTGCTATAACTTTACTGCCCTGTAATATTTTTTCACCAAAAATAGTGAAAGGCACATCTTTGAGACGTTGGCTGCGATCCCTCCAAATTTCAGCCCATAAGACCAAACTGTTCTTTTGCAGCAGGGTGGCAAAGAATTGCTGTCATTTTGCCATAGCCTGGAAAAGTAGTGTCGTGATTTGTGAAAGCTTTCGCAAAAATTTGTGACACTTTCGTGAGTGCAACACTACTTTGCACACTACTTTTTCCAGAAATCTGAAAAAACATTTCTAGTGTGTTTAACCTCAAAATAAAGACATGCCTAGCATCCTCAGGGTCTGACTAGGTAAACACAAAAAGAATTGTGTTGCTAGAGGGTCCCAAATTTAAATGCCAAGCATTTTTCTGATCACCAACTGAAAACAAAATGGTGGATTTGCAAAAGTAAAAGGAACATTTGCAAAAGTAAAAACTGCATTTGCGACACTTTCAAACTTTTTGTTAACTTTTCCCATTGACTTATAATGGGAACTTGTTTTTTGAATAACTTTTGAACCATTTAATATTTGTTCATGAAATCTTCGAAAGGTACATCAGGGACCCCAGCCACATGTTCCCTGAAGCTTTT
Organism: Neoceratodus forsteri; assembly: GCA_016271365.2. Lineage (NCBI taxonomy): Eukaryota > Metazoa > Chordata > Ceratodontiformes > Ceratodontidae > Neoceratodus > Neoceratodus forsteri. The sequence continues at coordinate 60,454,920 of CM057451.1, forward strand.
GGACTGGTCACACAAACCGTGCGACCTGTAGGAGTGAGCAAAGAATTCACCAGAAAGCGTAGACGTGCATGCAGATCACGCTTAATAACTCTGCAGTCGTATATCTGACCAGTACAAAAGCTGGCAGATCCCAAGATGTATGGTTCTTGATCAAGCATTCCAAATTTCAGGCAAATCCGTTGAACAGTGGCAAAGTTATTAAGGTGCAAAATTTGACCCTTTAACCTTAAAAGGGCTCTTCAACCCTAAATATGGTTATATATATATATATATTGAGTTAGATATAGATCTCATTATATATATATATATATACAGCTCTAGTTTTACTTAGTAGTGATTATATGAATTAAAGTATGGATTAATAATAGTAATTCAATAGCAATCATGGGCAGATGTAGTTCCTCTTCACAAAAATGGTAGTATAGGGAGGAGGCTTGCAATTATAGGCCAGTCAACCTGACATGGCTAGTGGGAAAGTTAATGGAATCACTGCTGCAGAAAAGGATTGTGCAATGTCTGGAATCCCATGGGTTACAAAACCCAAGGCAGCATGGATTCATGGGAGGTGGTGGTGGGGGTCCTGTCCAATGAATCTGATAGATTTCTTTGACTGGGTACCAAGGAACTAGGTCAGCATGGAGCAGTGGATGTGGCCTACCTAGATTTCAGTACTATTTTCAACACTGTTCAACACAGGACGCTAGTAAGCAAGCTGTGCAGCTAAAAAGTGGGTCCAAAGGTGGTAAACTGGGTAAGAAATTGGTTATGGGATAGCTGACAGAGGGCGGTGTTAAAAAGAATTCACTCTGGGGAAGGCAGGGTGACCTGCTGGGGCATCAAGGATGAGTACTGTGGCTTGTCCTCCTAAATGTCTTTATAAGTGACATTTGTAGCTGGAAGGGAAGTTTATCCTCTTTGTGGACAACACCAGTATCTGCAATAGGGTGGATTCTCCAAACGGGGATGGAAAAAATGATTTGAGATATGACATATCATGAGGAGTGGTCAAGGGTATGGCAAAATGGTTTCAATGTGAAAAAGTGCAAAATCATGCACTTTGGGCACAGAAACTCAGGTGCAGATTACAAAATGGATGGGGCGGTAGTGAAGACCAACAAACAGGAAAGAGACCTTGGGTAATCATATCGGATAACTTAAACATTGCCAGGCCATGGGACAAGGCAGTCGGGACAGCTAGTGGGATGCTGGGGTGCGTAGAGAAGGGCATCACCAGCAGAAAGAGAGAGGTGGTGTTGCCTCTCTATAATGTAGATCACTGGTCAGATCCCACCTAGAGTACCGTATCCAGTTCTGGAGGCCACATCTCCAGGACATAGACAAGGTGGAGGTTGACCATAGGAGGGCAACTAAAATTGTGCTGAGTCTGCATCAAAAGCCCCATGAGGAGAGGCTAAAGGACCTCAATATGTACAATCTGGAAGTGAGGAGGGAAGGGGATATGACTGAGGCTTTACGTTCCTCATGGGAGTAAATAAGATACAGGAGAGAAGCATATTTCAGAAAGTAAAATGCTCAACAAAAAGGCATGCAATGAAGCTGGAGGGAGGTAGATTCAGGAGAGAGGTGAGGAAGTACATCTTTACATAAACAGTGGTAGGTGCCTGGAGCAGTCTTCCAGCAGAATTGGTGTGGGTGAAAACAGTGGTGGTGTACAAGAATGCATGGGATAGGCATAAAGAGATTCTTAGTAGAAAGGGGAGAAGAGATAGTGATTAAATAGGGTCTGTGATGACACTGTAGGGAGGGAAAAATAGAGATGCTAGGTGGTCCAAACAGTCCTTATCTGCCTTCAAATTTCTACATTTCTATATTTCTATGTTTCAAGTCTATCAAAGTCATCCTTCATGTCCCTAATCCATTCATCAGTGTCTCACACATCTTTACGTCATGACCAAAAAGGCAAATTTTACCTTTAATGCCATCCCCGTGTCATTTATGAATATATTGAAATACACTGGCCCAATCATTTGAATACCGTTAGCAGGGAACCATCATTAGGGCATGCTAAAGAGGGCACCCACAATGTGGCCATTTGGTAGTTTGGGGCATGGGACACTATGTCCACCACCTCCCTGATACAGGGCAGGAAGATTGATTATACAATAGTAGGGGGTGCGATCTGGCAGTGGGTTTCCAGTTCTTTGACGCTTGCCTACTGGGCGCTCTTTTGCCTGCTCCTTCATGGATGGTGCAAAGTTTCTTTGTGCACTGACATGGGTGAACCCAATCACCCATCTCTGCAGTACCCTACTTGTTACCACCGACATTCCTGAATGTTCCCCACCAACCATTCCTCGCTGACTTCTCCCCCAGCCAGTTTGCTACCCATCTAGTAATGTTATCACTCCACCCCTAGATTATTCAGCTTCTTTGTCAATCTATTATGAGGGACTGATTCAAATGCTTTGCTAAAATCCAAGTACAAAGGTCTACCACCAATCCCCTTTCCACCACTTGTTTCTCAGTCAAACATATTAATTTAGTTTGACATGAAAATCCTTTCACAAACCCATATTATCTGCCATCTTGAAGACTATTCACCTCCAGAAACTCCACCATCCATTCCCTTAGTATAGGTCCATTAACTTACCAGCAATCAATGTCAAGCTGACTGGTTTATAGTTTCCATGCTCAACCTTAGGCATGCTCTCATGCAACCGCACCTCAATTGCCATTCTCTACTTGTATTGTACCACACCTGAGTCCAATGAACTGCTGTATGTCAGCCAGAGGGGCTGCCACAACTGATGCTAGTTCACTCAGTACCCTGTGGTGAATACCATCAGGTCTGGGTGCTTTATGCACCTTTAGTTCTGGTAATCCATTCAGGACACTGTTCGCTGTGACTGGTTCCTCACACCCTGGGCAAGAATCTTTTGACTGCAGGACTAAAACAGGTTGTCTGATGAGTTTAACAATATTATACAGTTGTAGCTAAAGACAATGACAGATATTTCCTGTAATTTCTGTAATATCTCTAGAGAAATTCCCTGCCTGCCTGGTGTATCACTCAAGGGCCATCAGAGAGAATCTCCTTAGAAATATTAGGAACTATCGGGAAATATCAAGAAATATCTGACCAGGTCTTTGGCTGCAACTGTAAAAGCAGGGTATTTCTAGACACCAAAATATTGATTGACTTCATCCATAAGATTTTAGTATAGGAATTTCATGAATTTTCATGGTTCTTACATAGATACATAGACAGTGTCAGCAGATAAGGACCTATGGCCCACCCAGTCTGCCTATTTGAGCTTGTAAGTTCAGTTCATGTTTTCCCAGAAGTCTGTTGCCCCTTACCCCTGACCTCCAGAATTCATTTATGTCTATTCCATGCATTCTTAAATCCCGTAATTGTTTCAGCCCCCACCACTTCCTCTGGCAGGGTGTTCCACTTGTCCACCACCCGTTCTGTGAAGAAATTCTTCCTCACGTTTCCTCTGAATCATCCTCCCTCCAACTTCATCCTATGCCCTCTAGTCCTGGAACATCTTTTTCACTTAAAATAGTGTATTTCTGCACCCTGTTCCTCCCTGTAAGATACTTGTATGTCTCTATCATATCTCTCTCTCCTTCCTCTCCTCCAGGAGTACATTTCAGTTCCTTCAACCTGTCCTCATAGGACTTGTGATGCAATCCATGTACCATCTTTGTTGCCCTCCTCTGACCCTTTCTACCCTGTATATGTCCTTACGAGGTAAGGTCTCCAGAACTGTACACTGTACTCCAGGTGGGGCCTCACTAGTGTCTTGTATAATGGAATTATGACCTCCCTTTTCCTGCTGGTGATGCCCTGCCTATGCATCCCAGCATCCTATTTGCTTTACCTGCTGCCTTGTCACACTGTTTCCCTACCTTGAGGTCATCAGAGATGATAACCCCAAGATCCCTTTCCTACTTGGTGCATGTTATATCCTCACCCCCAACTGATATATTGTGCCAGGGTTTTTGTGCCCCATATGCATTATGTTGCCCTTCTTTGCATTGAATTTCAACTGCCAAATCCCTGACCATTCTTCAAGTTTCTGCAGGTCCCTTCTCATTCTGTCTACACCCTCTGGTGTGTCTATTCTGTTACAGAGCTTTGTGTCATCAGCAAACAGTGAAATTCTGCCTTCTAGGTCCTGCACAATGTCACTGATGAAGATGTTGAATAGGACCGGTCCCAGCACTGATCCCTGTGGTACCCCACTGGTAACTCTTCCCTCTGTTGAGTGACATCCATTTACCACCACCCTCTGTGTCCTGCTGCCAAGCCAGTTACCTACCCACCACACTACTGTCCTGCCCACACCCATATTCCCCAGTTTGTTTAATAGTCTTGTATGTGGCACAGTGTCAAAGGCCTTGCCGAAGTCCAGATAGGCCATGTCCACTGCCCTCCCCAATCCACCTTCCTAGTCACCCAGTCAAAAAATTCAGCCAGGTTGGTCTGACATGACCTCCCCCTGGTGAAACCATGCTGCCTTAGGTCCTGTAGTCCATTAACAACCAGATGTTCCACCAATTTCTCCTTCAGTAGTGCTTCCATAATCTTCCCCACTACCGAGGTGAGGCTGACTGGTCTGTAGTTCCCCGCTTCCTCTTTGTTCTCACTTTTGTATAAGGGGACTACATCTGCTGTTCTCCAGTCTTTGGGTACCTCCCCTGTTTCCAGTGATTGGCTAAACAGGATAGCCAGGAGTTCAGCCACCACCTCTCTTAGTTCTTTACGGACCCTGGGGTGCATCCCATCTGGCCCCATTGCTTTATCAACTCTTATTACTTCCAGTTCCTTCAGGACCCTTTCTCATGTAAAGGGACTTGTGTCCATTTCTACACCATTCTAAACCCCTTGTACTCCCTTCAGACCCATTACCCTCCTCTTCCTCAGTAAAGACTGAGCAGAAATACCTGTTCAATATGTCAGCTTTACTGTTGTCATCCTCCACGTGGCCCCCATCCTCCCCCTTCAGACTCACTATCCCTCCCTTTGCCTTTCTTTTTTCACTTATGTACCTGTAAAAGTTTTTGTCCTCTCTACCCACTGATTTTGCAATGTGTTCTTCTGTCTGAGCTTTGGCTTCCCTTACTGACCTCCCTGCCTCCCTTTGCTTCTCCTAGTACTTCTCCCCTATCCCCTTCTGCCTGTGTCTTTTTGTATTGCCTGAATGCAATCTTTTTGGCTTTCACTTTCTTTGTTACCCCTCATGTAAATGCCTACCCAACTCCTGCTCCAGCAAGGTCCTGCTATATGCAGATGATGCGGTTCTCCTCTCCTCCCACCCTGACCCCTCCTCTCTTCAGGCCTCCCTCCAGCTCTCTTTCAGTCAAATTGGAAACTGGTTCAACGACCGCAGGCTGGTCATTAACATTAAAAAAACAAAAGCCATGTTGTTTGCCCATCATCAAAATAAGGCAAAAAAGTCACCCCTCCATATACTATCCAGCTCACTCCACCCACTAGAACAAGTTAGCAGCTACAAATACCTGGGTATTACCTTCGACTCTGCCCTCTCCTTTCACTCGCACATCAACCTGCTCACCTCAGCAATTAACATGTGCATAGGCCTTCTCTACTGTCATAAGGACTGCCTCCCACCGGATGCCCCCAGATTGGCTGCCTCCTCCTCTGTCCTGTCTCTTGTAGACTACGGCCTCCCTGTCTACGCTGCTGCTGATGCCACCGCCCTCAACAGAATCCAACTATCCCTAAATAAGGCCTGTAGACTCCTTACTGGTACAGACAAATGGACTCATGTATGCACTTTATACTCGCTGGCCAACATACTCAATCTAGAAGAGCGGTTACAATATCAGACCTGCCTCTTGGTTAAAAAAATACTTCTAGGTCTTTCCCCCCCAAGGGTGTCCTCTTCCCTCCACCCTGCTTCCCCCTCTGCCTCTACCCATGGCCCCACTAAGGCTGCTCTCAGAGTCCCAAGGATATGGACATCACTCACCCAGAGATCCTTTTATTACAGGGCACCACACTGGTTCAACGCCCTTCCCTCCTCGATCTCCTCACTCACTAAAATAGGTCCTTTTAAGGCAGCTCTCAAGAGCCTCATTTTCTCCACCCGCAGCTGCGAATGCGCTCCACAAGCGGGATCCTAGTCCATAGGTGCCCCACTCCCTTCCCGGACCCTTTTATAGACTCTTGATGACAATCGCCTTATCTCAGGCTGCAATTCTGAATTTACTGTATTTGTTCTTGGAGCCAAGCTTTCACACTGTATAGACCTCTGTACTGCTATTGTAAACTGTAACTCCTGTCTGGGCACTGGATGGCTTGGGATTCTATGTTGTTTGTTCTGACACCTGCAAATATAAGAATACTGTTTGCTGTTTGTTGTTTGGTATGTAACAAAAAACTTCTGTAACCTCCTGTCTATTGTATTGCATTTGTATTGCTGTCTATGTGTTGAATCCACTTAAACTGACATGGAGCCTTTGGAAAAGAGTCCATGACTCAAAGGTTAGTAATTCTGATATGTATAATAAATAAAATAAATGAACACAGCAGTACCATTCAGTGTTCATATACAGTTCATGAACAATTTCATGCATGCGTAATGAAGAGTCATGGGCTGAATTAATTAACTGTTTTTGAATAATTCACAAACATTCATGAACAATTTGTGATTATTTTAACTCACTTTGATTGTTCAGGAGTCCAGGACTTCATAAAGAAATTTTAAAATAGACATCATGTTGACCACTGCCTGGTGTCTGCGTGGCCAATTTAATTTTTCCATGAAGGCCAGAAGCCAGCTAAAGGATTTGCAGTCCAAAAACACACTACCACACCACCAAATGAAACACAAGGTGACCACAGGGTAGAATACAACATTATATATGTCAGAACAATTGTTTGAACAGCATAAAGCACTGACAAAACTCATCGTGCTGCACTGTGACTGTGACACATCATCTCTTTCTAGTTGAGCAGTAGAGACTGATTGACACCCTTGTCCAGACATTTCAGCATGCTACCCAATCAGAACAGAAGAAAAAGTGTTTATTAGCCAGACCATTTCATTGATTCATGTCCTGTGACAGGCACATGTTAAATATCCAGGGCAGTTTGAATGGACTGATGACAATGGAGGCAGTGAACTGATTGAGGTGATGCTTAATCATGTGTCCTCAGATGAATGTTCATGCAGCATGATAGAGTCACAAGAGTATGCAGTGATGACCTTGTTAGATCCCAGGTAGAAATATAGGATCCTGCCTCTTTTGCATGGGGAGAAGCAGAGGCGGACAGGAGCATTTGGGCACCGACAGGGCCAGTATATAAATGCATGATGGTACTGCCTTGACAACTATGGACCTGTCAAAGGCTTTTGACTTGGTAAATCATACTCTCCTCCTCTCCAAACTGAACCTGATTGGCTCATCTGAGGAAACCACACACTGGTTTAAAGTTACCTTACTGACCACTCTCAATTTGTTTGCATTTTCTCAGCCACCTCTCCCACCCTATTTGTCTCCAAAGGGGTTCCCCAGGGCTCCATACTGGGCCCTCTTCTCTTTACCATTTTTGTCAATACCCTTGACTCAGGCTGCCTCACCTGCGAATTCCTCATTTATGCCAACAACCTAGTTATCTACAACAGCAACAATACATTCCCAACATATCCTCCGACTTCACCCAGAACTACTGTGTTGCTCTAAAAATGGTTCACTGATAACTTGATGCTGGTTACAACCAAAAAAAACAAGGCAGTGCTGTTTGGGTCAAAACCTTTTCTTGCCCGAGCACACAAAATCAACTCTTCTCTCTAGATCCACCCTCCCAGTGGTCCTGCCCTCGAAAGCGTCCACTACTTCAAATACCTGGGGGTCATGCTTGACCCCTTCCTCTTCTTCACTGACCATATTAACTCAGTAGTTCAAAGTATAAATCAGAAACTCTGTGCAGTGTACAACATCATACCCTTCCTGACTGCGGAGGCCTGCCTTGCTATCACTAGAGGAAGCCTTCTCCCTATTTTTGGACCACTGTTCCCCAAACTACACTTGTGTCTCCTCTACCCTCTGGACTCAACTCATAACTGCATACAACAGCATCTGCCACTTTGCCTGTACGCCCCCTACTCCACCCATCATTGTGACCTCTACCACTCCCTAAACTGGCTCTCATTGCAAGGTCACTTTGACTTTACCCTCAGCTGCCTCACCGATACTTGCATTAGAAGGGGTCCTGCTTCCCCTCTATCCACCTTCTTTAAGCCCCACAGCACTCCAAGAAGTCTCCGACTCTCTCTTGTCCCTCCACTGGAGACACCACGAACTACCACAAACATGGGTGGTAATGCACTGTTGGTTGCGGCATCCCTAGTATGGAACCGGCTGCCTGTCCAATCACAGCATCCAACAAACCTCACGCCTTCAAACTTAACTTTAAATCCTGGCTTCTCTCTAGGGACAGCTGCACATATCCATCCAGGTAACACCATCCCCCAACTCTCCTTGGACTTGTCACGTAATCTCCTTACTATCTTGTTAGGATTTCAGTCACTCTGGACCTATTGCCTCTGGTAGGGGGGGGTGTAAACCTCCTTGTGTACTAATAGCTGCCTGTCTTTGTAAAACATTTTTACCACTTATATTGTACCTCGGTATCCTATTTGTAAACTGCATTGTGTTTGTATACAGGTTTGTATTTGTAACTGGTTTGTTCGTTCATCACCACCTGCTTGTCGATGACTCTACACTGTGTATCGTGTTGTTACCAAATTTACTGTTGTTACAGTATCTGCATTCTTTTTGTTTGCTCATGCCTATTAGGCTCAGGTCGTGCTTGTAAACTGTCCTCTGGACCACTGCACCTTACCCGGTCAACAAATTCATAAATAAAAAAAAAATTAATAAAAAAAACTTTGTTTCTGTTCTCTTTATCACTTTTCAAAGTTTCATGTCATAATAGCGAGTGCAAAACAGCGATCGCTATTATGCTGAGTGTATATCGCCGAACAGCAAATCGGCGATTTACACTTCAGGGCGACCCAACATCTGGAATTGAAAAAAGTGTTTTGGGGGGCTCTGCCTCCCCAGCACCCCCATTACTTAGGATTCTCAATTCCAGGGGGGATGCATTTTGAAGAGGGGGCCAAAATCTAGACCTCAGCAAAATTTAAGTGCCTCAGCTCACTGCTGCAGCAAAGTGTAACTCGCTCCTGGTCTCAAACCCAGTACCCGCTCTTCCAAAGCTAGCCTCCCACAATACCATGCTACATGGCTAGCTCAGCGGCAGCAGGTACACCAGTGCCTGAAAATCCCTTCCCTGTCCCTCTCCTTACCCTCGCTATTCCTCCCTTCTATCACCCTTCCCCCTGGTCACTATCCCATACCTTCACTATTCCTCAGGGTAGCCCACCATGAAAGCACCCAAAATGAGTCGCTATATTTCAAGTCACTCATTTTTGGTTGTTCTTATGATGTGATACCCTTTTCAAAATGTTAGTCATCCTACTCATTCCCTTCCTCAGTTACAGTACTATTAGTAAGAAGTCTTAATGCTGTGGATGGTGTAACCCCTCTTTGGGCTGTTTTGCATTCTGTGGGGGCATTTAGTAAAATTCCCTCACAGTCAGAAAGCCATATACAGTATCTGCTGGCTCTGAGGTTGAGGCCTACAGGGGTGACATATAACAGCAAGAGGTGGAAAAGTAACTCTTTTGTACATGCAGCATCAATCTGATGTGTGACCTAGATGTGATACAGTTGAATTTGAATACCTCTCCTGCTCATTAGCTCAGAGAGAGTGTTCAGCACAGTAGGAGCAATAATAACCCAGACACAGAAGCTACAGTGGTGGAGGTCAACCTGGATATTGTGACCATTACCAAGTGATGGTGCAATGACAACCATGACTGGAATATGTCACACTGGGCTACATGATGTTCAGAAGAGACAGGACAGGAAGGAAGGGTGGGGGAGTGGTGCTTTATGTGAAGGAAAGCATAAAAGCAATAGAAATACAGAGAATTAAGGGGGAGGCAGAGATGCTGTGGGTCACCCTCGAGTTTGGAAATTGAACCATTATTTGGATGAGTGTGATCTACAGGCTTCCAGCACAGGGGCAGGACTTAAAGGAAAACTGCACTGAATCTGTAAGTCATTTTTCCCAGTAGATGCTTTTTTCATATATTTGATCCCTTTCTGTTGTTGTTCCATCTTTACTGGTCTTTTAGTAAACATAGTGAGTGTTTCTGATGTACATTTTGCTGGTAAGTGCCATTTTAGAACTGTATGATGTAATTTATGTCCCCTTTGGGTCACAGAGTTCCAGAGCAGAACATGAAAGCATTGTGAAAACACTGTAAGTTCTGTAACAAGGACATAATGTACATCATACAGTTCTAAAATGGTACTGCCCACCAAAGTGTAAAGCAGAAACACCCAGTGAATTTACTAAAAGGCCAATACAGAAGGGAACAAAAACAGAATGTGAACCAGTATTAGAAACCCATCTTCTACAGAAAAACAGGCTTGCAGATTCAAGGCAGTTCTCCTTTAAATAAGTAAATGTTAGAAGCTATTGGCAGAATGGCTGAAAAGATGGAAGTGTTTATGGTGGGGACTTCAGTCTGCTGGATGTAGACTACAACCTCCCTGCTATGGCTTCAGCTAGGAGCAAGGACATACTGGACTCCCTGTAGGGGACATTCCTCAGACAAGTATTCAGTGAACACACTCATGATGGGGCAATACTGGACCTGGTGCTTACTAATAGGGACAGTGCTGCAGACATCAGAATGGTAAGCCATCTGTACAGTGTGGTTCAATAAAAGAGCAGTTGTAGAATCCGACCACACAATGGTGAGAGTCCTGGACTTCAGAAGGGCTGATTTTATAAAGATGGATGGATGCCTCAGGAATGACTTGGCAGGGAAAAAGGACTGGGGGGGTGTGGGGGAGGAAAAGTGGGACAAACAAAAAGAGGGCATAGTGAAGGCAACTAACCTCTGTGTCAAGCAATTAAGCAAAAGTAAAATGAAGGAGAGACCACTCTGGTTCTCAAAAAAGGCTTTCAACACCATTTCACATAGAAGACTGGTAAGCAAGCTGGTTAACTTCAGGGTGGATAATAAGGTGGTAACCTGTATAAGGAACTGGTCAAGGAATAGGACACAGAAGACAGTGGTAAATGGAGTTCACTCCAAGGAAGGGAGGGTGAACAGCAGGGTACCTCAGAGATCAGTGCTAGGTCCAGTCATCTTCAATGTCTTTATAAGTAACATACAAGAGGAACTGGAAGGGAAGGTCTGCCTCTTTGTGCATGACTCTGCAGCAGAGTGGACACGCCAGTGGGGTGGTGGAAAGGATGGGAATGGATCTGAAAAGACTGGAACAGTGGTCAAGAGTATGGCAGCTGGATGTTAATGTAAAAAAGTGCAAAATAATCCACTTGAGTCATAGAAACCTGGAAGCGGGGTACAAAATGGGCATAGTGTTACTGACAAAGACCAAGCAGGAAAGAGACCTAGTGGCATAAAGACCAAATCAGCTTAATTATGAAAAGGCAAATCTTAGATAATATATAGTGAACCCTCACTCTGTTTCAGTACGCATCCAGGACTCAGCAGCAGGCACTGTTGCTGAATCTGGATGCAGAAAAAGCTTTCGAAAGGGTGACATGGAAATAATTAAATTATACTTTACTTTGATTTGGCCTCTCCACCTGGTGTAATCATATTTGATGACCTGAAGGGGGCCAGTCAGTGTGACAAAGCAGTCAGGACTGCCAGTGGGATGCTGGGGTGTATAGGTAGGGGTATCAAAAGGGAGGGAGGGTGGGAGGTGGAGGTGGTACTGCCCCTATGTAGATCACTGGTAAGACCCCACCTTGAGTACTGTGTCCAGTTCTGGAGAGCACATTTCAGGAAAGACATAAACAGAATGGAGGCAGTCCAGAGGAGGATTACCAAATGGTGGAGGATCTGCATTAAAAGCCCTGTGAGTAGAGCATAAAGGAGCTAAATATGTATACTCTGGAGGAGAGAAGGGAAGGAAGGGATATTACAGAGACCTTTAAATACCTCACAGGGGAAATTAAGGTAAAGGAGGTAGTATTTTTCAGAGAAAAAGGAGCTCTAGAAAAAGGGGCATGCTATGAAGCTGGAGTGGGGTAATTTCAGAAGAGATGTGAGGAAGTACTTCTTCACAGAAATGGTGGTGGATACCTGGAACAGTCTTCCAGCAGAGGTAATGGGGGAAAAACAGTGGTGGGGTTCAAAAATGCCTGGGACAGACACAAGGTAATTGTATGGGTAAGGAAGTTGGGGGGGTTGCACCATTGATCAAGTAGGGTCTGCAGCAAAAGACAAAGGTTAAAAAAAAATAGGCAGACTGGGGGGGCCCAGTGGCCCTCATCTGCCATCAGATTCTATGTTTCCATGTTTTTATAACATACTGTCAAACTTCTCTGTCGATCAAGAAAATGCAGATGTTAATGTCAGTAAAATCATTAATGTGCATATCACACCTGATTACAAGATAAGTTTAAAGTCAATGTTCAGTGATGACCATGAGGATACTAAAGCACAACATGTATAGGTTGTGAACGAGTAGGAGGGTAGTGGGCTGGATTTCAGTCACTTGGATGAAGGTAATGCAGAGGCCATTTCAAACATTGTTAGATGGCATACCAGGACATATATTAATCCAGCAATGATGTATTGTGCTACAAACATTATTCACAAGCAACATTTTCCTCAGATCAGTTTGTGGAATTCAGATGTTATGCTAATGTTTTAACTTTGCTCAAGAAAAATGTTGTTTGTTTTATGATGGAGTATGTTCTTACAGTATATTCCTCTCGTTACAGACTATTCTGACTGAGGCTCTTCTTTGGTCTGTTAAAGCATCTATCTGATCTAGCCTGCAGTGCCTTTTGAATGGTTTAAATGGTTGTGTGTGTGCAATAAGAAATGTGATACAGCACAAGTGGTCGTCAAACTGTAATCAACAGCAACAGCAACTGTCCTGATTTTATGTTTTGCTGCTTTCATTTCTGTAGCAGATCAGTACTGCATGGTACTGTAGTTGTTTGGATTAGCAATCCACAAAACAGTGGACAAGCACCATGATCCATCCACAGTGTTGCATTGACACAACAACAGCAAGAACAAGGAAACAAAGAACCCACAGCAAGGAATAGGCTCTGATGATGCAAGTGGCATAGCTTACCGTTGTCTTCTAAATATGTGCAAACAAAAAAACAACAGTTATGGTTACCATCTTGCTAACAGAAAAAAAACTGCTGGCAGTGACTTAGTGACATAAGAGGTAGTGAAACTAATGCTGACGTTTCGCTCAGGCACCTTCAAGTACCCTTAGAGGGAATTAGAGCTTCATAAGTGCACCCATTTTATAATGTTCATTTAGTGTCTCATGATCACCGTTTTCCGTGTATATTAAAACATTTTGTGTTATTAAAATTTACTTGCTCACATATATGATCAACCAGACTTAATAAAAGCATGTTCTAACACTTAGTGGTGCTGATATTGGGCCCTTTGCACTAATGGGCACAAGTTACATGCAAATTGCGCGGAACCCGCCCATGCAGCTCCACACCTGCGGACAGGTGCGTACCTGGGCTACGCACAATGGAAGTGCACCTGTCCACAGCCCTGTCACCCAGTACACAGGACTCCACAGGGCAGTCGGGGGTGGAGCAGCAGATCTGGCCGGGCATCCAACTGGATGTCCATCCTGGACAAGGAGTGGATCCCATGTGTGAAGAGACATGGGTCCGGGTCCATGAATGCCCTCTGCAGGCACCCAGACCTGTGTGCACATGCCACCATTCTGGGCTGGTGGTTGGCAGCCCCTCCACACTGTAGGGCCAGTGCCAGGAACAACAGTCCAACCCCTTGCCCATACCCCTGCCACAGTGGGCCAACCCCATGCCCGACCACTGCTGCTGTTGACCGTACCCATCCACAGGCTCCCCAACCATCAGACTGGTGGGACAGTGCCCCCTGGCACCAATGCCCCCACGGTCACTGCGTCACCTGTACCATTGCAGTGGTGCCGCCACTGAGACAACTGGTAGCATAGCCACCCTCTCACTGCTACAGCTGGTGGCCATCTGGCATACATGAGCTCTCATCAGCTGCACACCCCTGTGTATGTCAGATGGATGGTGGCCATGGCAGTGAGTGGAGAGCTGTACCACCAGTCATCTTGGGGGCAGCACTGCCACAATGGTACGGTGGACAGGGGTGATGATGGGGGCGCAATGGACACCTATGCAGGGCAGGGGTGCCTAGTTAGTGGTGGGGGGCATGTACCAAGCTATGTGGCAGGGGTGGTTGTTGAGCACATAGGGGGTCAGGGTGCACAAGGGTCTGTGTGTGCATGTTGGGGGTCCTCAGTTGCAGAGACTGGTGTACCGCCCAGTGGTCAGGGGTGATGCATGTGTGGCACTGGGTATGGGGCTGACATGTGAGGTGGGAGACACACAAGGGCCACTGCCATTGCACTCCCAGCACTCACCTTTTCTGGTGCCCCAGCCCTCCCCATCTGCTAGTGGGCCATGGTGGTGGGGGGCCCATTCCCAGTCCCCCAACATGGGTGGTGCTTTTCCTGTGGGCACATATCAGGCTTATGTCAGGGTTCTCCATGGCATAGTCTGCACACCCATCTGCACCCCCACAGCCAGCACTACATGCTTTGGTGCATGGCGTATAGTGCTAGCAAGCCCCTCACCCACCAAGGTGCATTGCTCTTCATGTGCCCAAGAGATTGGGCACATTTGTGCTGTGTGCCCCCCTTAGTGCATCCCACACTGGGGGCACATAGGATGTGAAGTGATTGAGCACCACAGATGCGCGATCGTGGCCACTCCGCCCGAATGGTGCATAAGGCACAATATTATTCCAATCCTACAATTCAAATACAACTAATTCAGGATGTTAACAACTTTCTCAACAATGTCAGCTCGATGATGAAATTATCAGAACACAGCCTTTGCCCACATCCATTAAATAAACACTTTTTTTAAAATGACAAGTAGTAAGGCAAAATCCTATATGTTCAAAGTCACTGACTGAACTCCTCCGTATAATAAGGATATCATCAGTACTGAGATGCCATAAATCCAGACATGAATATAACAGATTTCTGGCATTGCTATACAATACATCTGAATCCTATTTCCCCACAAACAAACTTGCTTATTTTGGGGCAATGGTGGCCTCCATAGCTGTACTACATAATTGTCTGAAGAATTTTTTCTGGAATACAAACATATTGGTTTCTAACACTAAAAGTGCCATTTCCAACAGATAACAGGCAGACAAGTCTATACAAGCAGACTCTTCTCTTTTACTAAGGAAGTGTTCCAAAGCTGCTATGCCACCATCATGGGGGTATGATGGTGTAGAGTAAATCTATAGTACGTCTACGATAGCAAAATACTGGGACTCCTGCATGTCCAAATATTCCATGCTATTAATGACTTCCATAGAGTCTCTGATATAAGAACTTTCCCACCAGATCTCTAGAATTTTAATCTTTACCCTGTGCTACTCACAGTTCCCTGAGAAGTGGAAATGCACCCTGGTGACACAAGTTTTCACAAGCGGAGACCACACTTTCCTTGCCAATTACAGACCCGGGGCTATTTCTACTCTCCCCCCCACCCAAGACCCTTGGGGGAATAGTCTCTGACCAACTTGTCACATGCCTACAACAATACAGTTTCTAATATGTACAGCAACATGGCTTCCAAAAGCTCCACAGCACCAACACAGTGCTGTTGGAATACATCAGCTATGTTCATGAGGCCCTTGACAATGAGTAAAGTCTTCCACCTGATCAACCATAAGCTCCTACTTAACAAACTCCTTGGCCTGGGTTTGTCACAGAACACAGTTGTTGGGTTCCACAGCTATCTCACAAATCACTCCCACCATGTGAAGACTGATACATCTTTGTATGACAGTAAGGGAGTATCTGTTGGTGTCCCCCTGGGCTCTATCTTGGGCCAACTTCTATTTGGCCTCTTCATAAATCAACTGTCTAATGCCTGTCAGACAGCCAACATACTCCTCAATGCCAATGATGCAGTCATCAGTTTAAAAAACCCTGACCTTTTTAGCCTTACTGCCACTTTTCAAAGTAATGTTAGGTCACTCGAAAGCTGGTTCTCCAACAAGAAACTTGTCCGCAGTCACAAAAACCCAAAGACCATGCTCATCTCTAGCCTCCCACAGAAGAGGAAAGTTCTACTCTTTGTCATCCAAAATGCCCAAGGGCAAAGCCTTGATCAGGAGAAGACCTTCAAATACCCTGGACTAACTCTGGATGATCCGTATATTTTACACCACATGTTGAGAATCTGGTGGCCATCATTAACAGAAGACTGGGTACCCTGTACTGTAACCAGAACAATCTTACTATGGATGCTATGATGCTAGACACCTTATTGTGGACAGCTTCATTCTGTCATTTATATGATTATGGTATCCCTGTCTTTGCAGCTGCCTGTGTCACAGTCCTAAAGAGATTAAAGCTGATCTGTAATAAGGTGTGCCACTTTGTACTTGACGCAGATAGCCACACTCGTAGTTGTACCTTTTACACACTCATTAACTGGCTACCTTTACCCAAAAGAATAAAGCTCCAGACCTGTTTGCTAGCCAAGAGGGTGCTCAAAAGAGGTGGAGGGGAAGGTTAAGGAGAAAAGGATAACATTCAGGAAATATAAGGAAACACAGAAGAAGTAGGACAGAGAACTGTACCACTTAAAGCAGAAGGAGGCAGGGAAGGCAGTCAGAATAGCAACGGCCCAAACTGAGGAAAAGATAGCCAACTCTGTTAAGAAGGGGGAGAAAACCTTTTATAGGTACATTAGGGAGTGAAGAAAGACCAAGGGAGGCAACGTGGGCAGAGGGTGACAGTGAAAAAGCAGGGATACTGAATGCATACTTCTGCTTAGTATTCAAAAAAGAAGAGGAGGGGGAGGAACCCAAACCAAACAATAGAAACACTCTGGACAGGGGGGTTGAAACCAGTACATTCACAGAAGAAAGGGTTCTGAAAGAACTCTTAAAACTGAAGGCGGACAAAGCAATGGGGCCTGATTAGGATTCACCCAAGAATTCTAAAAGAACTAAGGTGAGAACTAGAGACACCACTGACTACCCTCTTTAACAAATCATGGGAGGATGGGGTGGTACCTGAGGACTGGAGGAGGGCAGATGTGATCCTCCTTCACAAAAGTGGGAGCAAGACAGAGGCAGGAAACTACAGACCTGCTAGTTTGACCTCAGTGGTAGGTAAAATGATGGAATCACTTCTGAAGGAAAGAATTGTTGAGTACCTAGAGGCCAACAGGGCACAGGACACAAGGCAGCATGGATTCACAGTGGGAAGGTCGTGTCAGATGAATCTAATAGATTTCTTTGACTGGGTGACCAAAGTAGTAGTCCAGGGAGTTGCTGTGGGCATGGCCTACCTAGACTTTAGCAAGACATTTAACACAGTCCCACATACAGGATTAATAAATAAGTTAGCCAGTCTTGGAGTGGGTCCCAAGATGGTAGCCTGGGTAAAGAATTGGCTGGAGAACAGGACACAGATGGTAATAGTAAACGGAGTCCACTCTGAAGAAAGGGGGTTACTAGTGGGGTACCACAGGGTTCAGTATTAGGACCGGTCCTCTTCAATGTCATTATAAGCAACATTGCAGAGGGACTGGAAGGAAAAGTATGTCTCTTTGCAGATGACACAAAGATCTGCAACAGTGTTGATACACAAGGCGAGGTGGAAAGGATGAGCAGGGACTTGGCAAGGTTGAAGGAATGGTCAAACGTATGGCAGCTTAGATTCAATGCTAAGAAGTGCAAGGTAATGCACCTGGGAAACAAAAACCCAAGGGAAGAGTACACAATGGGGGGTGAGATACTAACAACAACAAAAATGGAAAGAGACCTGGGGAGTCATATCAGATGACCTAAATGTGGGCAAGCAATGTGTGAGGGCAGTAAGGAGGGCTGGGGGGATACTGGGATGCATAGGGAGAGGCATCACCAGTAGAAAACAGGAAGTTGTTATCCCTCTGTACAGACAGCTGGTGAGACCCCATCTGGAGTACTGTGTTCAGTTCTGGAGACCCTATCTCCACAAGGACATAGACAGGATGGAGGCAGTCCAGAGCAGGGCAACTAAAATGGTTCAGGGTCTGCAACAGAAGCCATATGAAGAGAGAGACTAAAGGAGCTTAAAATGTATACCCTCGAGGAAAGGAGGGAGAGGGGGGACATGACAAACTTTCAAGTACCTCAAGGGAATCAACAAAGTCCAAGAGGGTAGCATCTTTCAGAAAAAGAGATGTGCAAGAACAAGGGGGCACAATTTGAAGATAGAGGGGGGAAGTCTCAGAGTTAATGTGAGGAAGTATTTTTTCATGGAGAGAGTTGCGGATGCATGGAAAAGCCTTCTTGAGGAGGTTGTGGAGTCAAAAACAGTGGGAGAATTCAAGAATGTATGGGTCAGACATAAAGCAAATCTAGTGGGGAGTAGGAGGAAGTAGGCTGTTGGTTAACTAGGATCTGCAGCCTATGCATTAGGTAGGGAAATGGGCAGACTAGGTGGGCCAAGTGGTCCTTATCTGCCGTAAAATTCTATGTTTCTATGTTTGGCCTAACACACCTGCTTTAACAAATTGCTTCCACATTGTCTCCAACCAATACAACACCAGGAACATGGCCAGGAATGCCCTTAAACCTCTTGTCCAGCATACTTAGCTGGGCAAAGGTCATTTGCTGTCAGGGCTGCTAACTGGTTAAATGAATTGCTTGATATACTGTAGAATGTCCACAAGTTTAATCAGTTTAAGAGATCTTTGTGGTCTGCCTTTGCAGTCTAATGCATCTGTAACCATTCAATAGTTTTATTCGGTTTCTAACCGCACAAAAACTGTGACTTTTTATACAACAGTCTGTATGGATTTTTTTCCAAAACTGTATGTAATTCAAGGGGTTGAATCACTCCTAAACAGGACCAACCAATTGGGGATCAGGGTCAGATGTCTCCCTGGGGCTACAGCAAAAAGGGATGCAGGCCATCTTGAGAAATGCGTCCGTAAAGAGGAAGATATCAGGGCCATCATCATTCACCTAGGCATGAGCGATATTGCCAGCCAGTCTATTGAACAGGTCAAGGAGCACATTTCACAATTGAGTAATAGACTGTCTTCCTTTTCGTCCACCCTGACCTTCTCCAAGGTACTCCCAGTATGGGAGAAAGGAGGAAGGCAGGGACAAGTTAGAGTCACTGAAATCAAAGAACTAAATGCATGGCTCTGCACAAGGACACTCCTTCATTGGTGACTAGAAGAAATTTGGGGAAAGAGTATACTTTAAATTCAATGGCCTTCACTTTACCAAGGAGGGTGTAAGGGTACTTGGACAAAAATTCTACGTATTTACCAGTAGTTTAAACTAGAAAGTGGGGAGGTGGTGGTCAGATTGGAGCAAGAAAGCAGAACCCCTGACATCACCACCCCACTCAGAGGCAGGCAAGGACACCCCCTATTGGCTACAAAGGCAAAAGCAAAAAGAACACGGTAACGTCACTCTTGGGAAATGAAACTCTTGTGAGCAAAGGAAGAACGATGGCAGTGTATGGAAGGCAATGGTAACAAATGTCAGGAGTTTAGCTAACAAAGTCCTAGAACTCTCACCCACAATGGCAGAAGCAGGACTAGACTGGGTCACAGTAACTGAGACATGGCTAAGTGAGAGCAATGAGTGGGTTGTTGCTATCCCAGGTTATAGGTTATTCAGAAAGGACAGAGAGGGATGACACAGGGGGGTGGGGTTGCATTGTATATAAAGGAAGACATAAAGTCTATGGAAGTCCAAAGAACTCAGGGAGAACCTGAGGTTCTATAGGTCACTCTCAAATCTGGCACAAACTCGGCCCTCAGACTGGGAGTGATTTATAGGCCCCCTCCACAACATGGGGCAGAAGCAGACAAAGCTTTGCTACAAAGCATTGTAAAAATAGCAGAAAAAGGAGAAGTCATACTGATGGGGGACTTCAACCTTCCAGGCATAGACTGGTCCTCCTGCATGGCATCCACAGCCAAAAGCAGAGAATTCTGTTGAGGGGTCATAATGTTGCATGGCAGAATGCCATGCAGCAGAATCGAGTTGCACAGTTTCATTTTATTTATTGTTCTGTGGGGGGCTTTGGCCCCACACCTCCCATTATGTGGGTTGTGCCCCTGACCTCCTCCACTAATGATTCCAACTCTGGGGGGCAACTCTGAGTGCACACAGGTCTAGGATTCACCATAATGCCATACACTATTAAGCATACAACATTATGACCCGATGTAGAGATTTTCTGGACACCATGCAAGGTGCTGGACTCAATTAACTCATCACAGCCCACACTAGAGAAAGTGCAGTCCTAGACCTGGTGCTCACAAACAGTAGCAAGTTCAAGGAGGTGGAGGTGGGGTGCCACCTGGGGACAAGTGTTCAGAAATCAATCTCGTTCAAGCTCAATACCAAGGAGGAAACAAATCACTCTAAAACATGGGTCCTGGACTTCAGAAGGACAGATATTGATCAGATGAGAATATGCTGTAGAGATATCCTCAAGAGTAAACCAAAAGGTGGGTAGAAGTATGCTGGACTAACATAAGACAGGCAATAGCAGAGGTCACTGACAAATTTTCCAGACTGGTCAGTAAGACAAAGAAAAGGAAAAATCATCTCTGGTTCACAAGAGAGGTAGCAGCTGTGGTAAAAGCAAAGAGGCTAGCATTCAAAAAATACAAGGGCTCATATAGTAATAAGAACAGGGATGCTTACAAAAGCAGCTTGAGGGAGGCTTCTAGGGTGATTAGAGTGGGAAAGGCACAAACTGAGATGGAAATTGCACAAGGGTAAAAGGAGGTAAAAAAACTCTTTTTAGGTACATAAGTGACAAAAGGAGAAACAGGAGTGGTATTGTTAGACTAATAAGCACTGATGGGAAGAAGAGAGAAGGAGACAGAGAAAAGGCAGGTCTTAAATGAGTACTTTTGCTCTGTGTGTTTACAAAGGAGGAGCCTGGAAAAGGGCACACCACTAAAAGAGTTAATAATTGCTCAAGGGGGGCAGACACAAGCCCTTTCACACTAGAGAGGGTGAAAACTGAAATCAATAAATGAAAGATAGATAAAGCCATGCAGCTGGATGGCATCTACCCACACATACTGAGAGAACTTAGGGATGAAATGGCAGCATCTCTAGCAGATCTTTTTAGCAGATCCTTGAGAGAGGGAGTTGTTCCACAAGACTGGAAAAGAGCAACAGTGGTTACCATACATAAAGGAGGGAACAGGGAGGTGGTGAATAACTACTGCCCTGTCAGTCTCACCATGTTGGTAGGCAAGATGATGGAAACCTTGCTAAAGGAAAGAATTTTAACTTTCCTGGAAGAGACCGGACAGCTTGACAGCAGACAACATGGCTTCGTGGCAGGAAGGTCCTGTGAGACTAATCTGATTGAGTTTTTCGATTTGGTTACTAAGATAGTGGACTGGGGGAGCCGTGAATGTTATCTACTGGCTCCATGTGATAATGGTG
Organism: Neoceratodus forsteri; assembly: GCA_016271365.2. Classification (NCBI taxonomy): domain Eukaryota; kingdom Metazoa; phylum Chordata; order Ceratodontiformes; family Ceratodontidae; genus Neoceratodus; species Neoceratodus forsteri. The sequence continues at coordinate 60,476,528 of CM057451.1, forward strand.
ATTGCAGAAAGGTGATCACCGTTAGGGAGCATGTACTATACATCACTGAAAATCAATTTCAGCGATGTACAGTCCCACAGCACAGCAAAAGGATACTGGGGACAAAGTTTTTTATGTTTATGCTCTGGGCTGCCCCATACACCCCCATGGGGGCCTTTGCCCCCACATCCCCTACTAAAGGATTCTCAACTCCAGAGGGGGTGCATGTCAGGGGTGTGCAAAACCTAGAAAAGAAAAAACAAAAGGGAGAGACTGGCAGCGTGTGTGTCTGTCTCTATCTCTGACAGAAGTGCTGCACTAACTGAACTCTGCTGAAAGAGAAAAAAATTATCAACATTAATTAAATAAAATAGTGTGTGTGTGTGTAAAAAACAGAATTTTACACACACCCTCGGTGCGGGATGCTTTAATAAACCCCTCAGTTGCAGCATCCACACCTCGAACAATAAAATTTTGGTTCACTATACCCACCCATATATTATTCTATATTTTAATAATGCATAATAATGCATTTCAGGTTATGCATGTTTTAACAATGTTGTCCATTTATGTGTTTTTGCAATTAATAACAAATAATTGTGTCCTATTTTTTCTTTTCAAGTTAAATCTGGGTAGAAAGAGCATACTATTTTCAGAATCATAACACATGATCAGATTGTTTTTACTGTCTTTGTTCAGGAAAGGCATACTGAGCTACAACTTGTTCCCAGATATATTTTGAGAGCACAGAGAGGTTAAGTGGCTTGCTGTAGTCACACACTATACAAGTAAAGTATGTTGTAATCAAAACCCATTCTGCTAGATGAACAAAGCTTGTTCATAGCTCTTTGCTTTATCCTCTAGGCCAGGGGTTTCTCAAATGGTGAGGCCAGCTTCCCAGGGGAGACCCCAACCTGTTACAGTGGAGGCTCAAGCAAACCTTAAAATGTACTATATTTAAATGCCAAGTTTTGGATGCTTTGAGTGAAAGGATACAGCAAACTGAAAGCAAATAATGGCATGCAAATTTATGTACAAAACGGTTACCAGGAAAGACACACTCAACAAACACTTGTTTCCTGATGTGACATGGGGGAAAGCTGAATGGAGGAAATACAATTCTTGGAAACTGTGCAAAAGAAAATGCAAAATAGTGTGAATAAATAGGAACAAGGTAACAACTGATCCATTATACTGGCTGCAGAAAAGCACAAATACAAAGGCTAAGCAGAGAGATACTAGAAGCAAGAGCAGAAGGGAGCAAAATGATCCCTGAGAAGGTGTTTAAGAGCAGGGTAAAACTGACAAAGAAAACAATCTGACTCATGGAGGTATTGCAGTGAGTGGTAAATAGGGTCCGAAAGTCAGAAGTGTGGAGTGAGTAGGCTGATCTGGGGATGGGGTTATAGAGAGGGAGAATAATAAGTCCAATAAAATGAGAATAAACTCAACAACTCAAATGCACTTCATTGTATTCTTCACGTAATGTGCCAAGTATGATATTTGTTTTAACTATGGGGAGGCCAAATAATTTTTCTATGTTAGGGAGAGGCTTAAGATCTATTCCAAGGTTTGGGGGAGGCTCACTATGACAAAGTGTGAGAACTCCTGCTTTAGGCTGTGCTGCCAGTTGATAATCAAAAACTGCACATTTCAAGGCTGGCACAATGATGCCAGGCCAGTAGGTACATAGCCACATTTGTATCTTGTAGACCTGAGATCACACCCAAAATTGTAAGGAAAAGGCAGTAAGAGAGAGAACAGAAAAAGACAGAAATTGGTGCTGTGGCAGCCCCAGAAATCTGTACTGACATGGACACAGCCAGGGTTTAGAAATCTTGATATAAGACTCCAATACCTGTTGGCACCACAGAGCCCACTTTGAGATGTGTAGTTTTTGATTATCAGCTGGCAGTATAGCCTAGAGGTTAAAGCAATCCTGAAGATAGATTATTTTTACTAACAGTTTGAAAAGTAAAGGTGATAACTCACTAGTTTCAATGCACATATAAAACAATTATTATAAATGTAGAAAGTGTTGTAATAACACCTTAAAACACACTTAATAAAACAGACAATTTCATATTTAACTTGTTAGATTATCTACAGTCAAAGGAGAGCCAAGTCCCTCGGTGACATCATTTCCTGTCAGGTGCCTAAAACACATGGCTGCCCCAGCCCTTAATTACAGGCTGATTTACATATAAATAACTCTGGACTGCAAAGAATCACACATGAAGACAGTGGCTCGCTCAAATTAGATTTCTATGGGCTTTCAGACATTAGGAAATCCTGTAGATGACATTTCCCCTTTAAGTGCTTTGAGCCTGACTCAACTACATTTCCTCTGGAACTGCTTATTGAACTTGTAATTTTTTTTGTTACTATGTATTTGACATGGAACCTTTGTAAATGAGCAATTGTGCTCAAAGGTAATTCCTTATTTCAAGGAAAGGAGGGTAACCAACGGGGTGCCACAGGGGTCAGTTCTGGGGCCAGTCCTATTTAATGTCTTCATAAGTTACATTGCAGAAGGTATGGAAGATAAAGGTATGTCTGTTTACAACTAAGATCTGCAATAGGGTTAACATTCCTGTAGGGGTGGAAAAAATTAGGACTGACCAAGGCAAACCTGAGGAATGGTCAAGAGTGTTGCAGCTAAGATTTAATACAAAACAAAAAAGTGCTAAATCATGCATTTTGGGGGCACAGGAGGCTTACATGATGGGTGGGAGATTCTGATTGAAACCAAACAGGAGAGGGATCTGGGGAAAATCATATCAGATGATCTAAACATGGCCAGGCAATGTGCCAAGGCTGTGGGGAAAGCCAGTGGGGTGCTGTTGTGCACAGGGAGAGGTATATCACCAGCAGAGGAAAGGAGGTGGTGATACCTCTATGTAAATCATTAGTGGGGCCTCATCTGGAGTACTGTGTCCAGTAACAAATACCTCAGATAATGATACTGCCCTAAGTCAGGTTCCTCCTGATCTAAACCCTAAACAAATGGAAATAATAGAGATATAATCCCCCCTCCCTGAAACTGAGGTACCAACATTTGCAAAACAACAACATGAGCAGGGAGAGCATATGTTAACTGTATAAATCCCAGCAAAATTAGTCAAAACACAAGAAACTGGCACCATTCCAAGGGTACCAGCAAATACTGGACATGGAAATTTAACTACAGGGGAAGTCCCCCCACCCAACCCAGAAAAATGTCAATGTTATGTCTTGGGTGAATCGATAATTAAATACTCAACCAAAATAATCTGTGGCAAAAATAAACAAAATTGTACTTGCAGTAAATTTAGAGATGCCGGGATAAGAGATATCACCACCATGTCTAAAGACATACTAAGAAATGCAGGTGAAAATCCACTTGTCATTATACATATTGATACAACTGATTTAAGCAAAGCTGGAATTGAGGAAATCCAAAATGATTACCAAGAATTCAGTAAAACACTTCTTAACATGGGATGCAAAATTCATACTTTTAAGATTCTACCAGTACCCAGAGCAGGTTATGCAAGGCAGAAAAAAATCAAGGCCATCAACAAATGGCTATGCAAATGGACACTGGCACGTAGACTGTCATGTGTGATGCATTGGGAAACCTTTGAAAATAATCACAATATGTTCAGCTGGGATGGCCTTCACCTGAACAGAAGGGATGCCCATTTGTTAGGTAACAATTCGATCAAGTAATTACAAATTCTTTACACTAAAAAGGAGGGGGAACACAGAGGGTAAAATAATCCCAAAACCACCACAACTTAAATGTGACTGATACAGGTATGTGTACATTTTTCATGGTGAATGCTTGTAGCTTAAATGTTCTTAAAAAGGAACTAGAGGCCTTTCTTATTGAACATATAAATAATATTGTTACTATTAACCAAACTTGGGATCACTCTAATGCATGGATGAATGAAATCTCTGGTTACTAACTTTTTATAAAAATAGAAAAGGGAAGAAAGGTGGAGGAGTATATTGCTATGTCAGGGATCATATAAACTGTCATCAGTAGTGATGCAGCGAATTATTAATCCGCTCATAAAGTGGACGCGAAGTGGGCACTTCGCGTCCGTGGGGCCCAACGTGAAGTGGGCCCTGTAAAGTGCTCACTTCGGATTATTATTACCAATTCACATTGTCATTATGCCTTAACATGAAGTAAGGTGAAGTGAGAAGAAAATAGGCACATCACATGACTTGCAGTACTGTAAGTCACATGCTTTAGCCAGGCAGGAAGGAAGTGAGTCAGAGAAGCAGTTTTACTTTCTCCTTTGCATTTATAGAGGGAGAAAGCAAAATTGTGAGAGGAGAGGAGTTTGCTTGGCTTTCGTTGCTTTTCAGTGCCAGAACCCAGAACAAACAGCTTTTTTAAAAGCTATTTTATTTAGCTTTTGTATTGTATTAGTGTTTTTTTTGTTAGTGAATTTTTTGTATGTTTTGTTTTGTTTTGTGTGTGTGACTGACTGTGTGTGTGTGTGTGTGTCCACTGTCTGTGTGTGTATGTCATCCCATGGACTCAGGAGAATGGAGGGTCATGTAGGAGAAGGCAAGACGCTGGCTCATGGGAGCGTTAGGAGGGGAGGAGTATGGACCCATGGGGGGCAGGGCGGTAGTGTGATGTTGGACCGCTCCAGACTCCTGGCCGGCATTGCTTCCCCAGCAGAAGCAACAGGAACAGCAGCAGCAGCACCAGTGCCACCGGTGGTGTCTGCGCATCCACCTTCTCCACCACTACCACCACTACCACCACCACCACTAGCAGCAGCTGTTGGGGCTCCAGCAGCACCCCCTCCACCAACTCCACAGTCACAGGAGTTGGCTCCAGAAATTGTAGGTGGTAGTGGGACTCGTGCCCGATGTGTGAAGACTGTGTCTGGTCCTGCCTGCAGCTCCCCAGTGTGGGAGATTTTAATTGTGTGGGGGGAGACAGCACAGTGGTGGAGTGCCGTATGTGTGGTGTGCTGGTGCACCGTGGCCCCCCTGGGACACATTCGAGGACCGGTGGCCAGTCACCAAGATGCTGAACCACCACAGGGCAGAGTGGCAGGCTGCCATGGAAGGGGCCAGGTGTCCACCTGGTGGCCCTTCCATGGCAGTGGCCGAGAGTGTTACTGGGGTGGGAGATGTGCCTCACAGCAGTCACTGCCACAGCAGGAGAAGGAGGGCTACTACAGCAGCTGCTCCACCACACCACCATCACTGCCACCACAGCCACCAGCACCACTTTCCACCACCAGCCCCACTACCTGGATTCCCCACTTCAGTGGACCCCGCCACAGTCCCTACAACGCAGTCTGACCTCCTCCTGGTGTGGGCAGTGCTCGAGGAAAATAATGAGCAGTTCAGTTCTTTGGAGCAGCAGGTCAACAGAGTGGAAGCACAGCAGCAGCAAATACTTTCAATGCTGCACCTGCTGCTGGACCACCATGGCATCCCTCGGCCATTGTAAATCAGGGGATTGTTTTCTGCCCCCCCAAACATTTTCCCTTCCAGGGGAATCTTTCTTGCACCACATAGTGCAATACATTTTTGAGAAAACCACCAATAATTTCATTACAGTGTGTCACATGACGGAAGAATTCCCGTTCTGAAAATCTGCCCGCATTCCGCATTCTGCCTCCCTTCTCAGCAATGTTAGGATGTGATGGCAAGGAGAGCATGTGTGTGTGCTCCTCACAGAGAATATCTGATTGTCTGGCAGGTTACCAAATGTTTCTTTATGTTATAATGGTCAGTTTGTGGTGAAATGTGTGGCCACATTTCCAGTAAGAAGAGCCTTGTTAGTGGAAACGTCCCTCATTTCACCACAAAGTGAACCTTATAACATAAGGAAACATTGGTTGGGATAGCTGCCAGACATTCACTATAGTGGAGCATGCACCTGCGCTCCCCTGGCATCACGTCCTAATGTTGCTGAGAAAGGGGGGGTGGCTTTTCTGATTGGTAATTCCTCCATCACGTGACTCACTGTAATGAAATTATGGGTGGTTTTCACAGGAATACATTGCACTCTGTGGAGCAAGAAATATTCCAGTGGTAGTAATGACCCCACATATTAGTTTATGTGCATCACCATAACTATGTAATGTGGTGAATGTCTGTAAAGTAGCAGCGCAACAATCTGTTGATAACCCTGACCTATATTTTGTAATGCTATGTTACAACTTCCTTTACTTACCTACTGACTGACTGAAATGATATGAGAATTTCCAGTAGTTGAGTCTGTTGTACTACTTTTTTTCATGTGTGAAATAATGAAAAGAGCATTCCTTTCAAATTCTTGCTGACCAGGTCTTTGTCATTGTTTTCCTCCGGTTTTCTCCATCACATCAAGAAGTTGTTCTATATCACTTCTGTTGTTAATTAACAGTTATGCATCAGGCAGTGTTTTATGACACCACAGAACAACAGTTCTTGAAAAGCAGCTGCAAATAAATACAAAGCTGGTCCGAACAATATTGGAAGGCGTGCTCATTTTTTTTTCATACATGAAAAAAAGTAGTCAAGTAAGTAAAGCAGACATAAATTGTGAAAAGAATCGTATCATTCAAGTCACGACTCGGAGGTAAGTAGTGGTGGCTGTGGCAATGTAAAATAGAATAAAAAAGTACAGTTCAGAACTGTGAGGATATTCTTGCAATGCTGCTTTAATTGTAAAAATGTCAGTATGACATCATGAGCTCACAGCAACAATCACAGAACACACAAAAGTGGCACAGAGTCCCCACATTTTTTCTGCAGGCCCAAAATGCATCCTGCTTGTGTGCAGAAAATTGACAAATGGTTACACAGTGAAATGAGACTGTTTCAGCACATACAAAGTCCCCCAGAATTAATGGCGCACTCAGTTATGTGCATAAAAGTGGCACAGAGTCCCCAGATTTTTTCTGCAGGCCCAAAATGCATCCTCCTTGTATGCAGAAAATTGACAAGTGGTAACAAAGTGAAACGGGATTGTTTCAGCACATGCAAAGTACCCCAGAATTTATTGTGCAGTTACTCATGCACGCAGTGCCCCTAAAATGATGACCGTGAGAGAACTGTTGCTGGTCCAATGTGTGCTGCAATTCAAGCAAATGCAATGTGATCATCTTAACTGGATGGAAGGGTGCCCTTTGTCTGTACACTAATAGTAGCCTTGGTGAGTTGATATATATAGATACATATTTCTGTAGTTTGTAGGTGAGGAGGGTTGACATGGACATGTACTCGTGGTATTGTTCTGTATCCCAGGTCACAGCTACTGTTGGTGTGCACATTCAAGTGCTTGATTAGAACCTTTTGCGCACAAATTTGCAATGGATAACTGTCAAGCACATGAAGGTAAGTATTTTTTTTTGAGTGGGGGAAGCATATTTGCAGGTTTTCTGTAATGGTTTCTTATTTTCTTACTTCTTCACAGATTTCATCTGCATCCTTTTCGAGTCTGGTGATGGTCATGGTCATCTAATGAAATGACTTCTGCATGTTGCATGTGCGCCCCAGGCCCAGGGGGGTGGGGCCTGATGTTGAAGAACTTGTTTGGATAAGGCCACTTTGTCAGAACAACAAAGCATCTGGAAGTTTCCTAAAAAAAGAAATGAATGACTTCTTACAACTTAATTGTTATGTGTCCCTCCCTAATTCTCAGATGTCAATCCCTAAAGTCAAGTTACATTTCAAAGATACATCTTGTCAACTAACACAACCTGCTGTATGCAATATTTGCTGTAGTCTTTACAAAACAATGAAACGGATTAAATTAAATCTTCATACTTACCAGAATGGATTTCACATGGATATTACATCAGTTCCTCACTGTACAGTACAGCTACAGCATCATTCTCAATGTGTTTTAGCAATGCAGACTTTTTTTATTACCCTGTAAAAGAAACAAAATAAGTGTACTGTATGTGTTTCACCACTGTAGCTCTGAAAGCTACAGAAAATAAAACATACAACTAAATGAAGTGAAGCAGCATAACAAACATGAGTACACATACTCACTTTATGGTTTAAATATTAAGAAGCTGGTGGTGGTGGTCCGTGCGGGCAGACAGACTCATGTGGCAGACTTGGATAACATCAGTCCCGGTGGTGGTGGTCTAGGGGGGCAGACAGACTCATGTGGCAGACTTGGATAACATCAGTCCCAGTGGTGGTGGTCCAAGGGGGCAGACAGACTCATGTGGCAGACTTGGATAACATCAGTCATGGTGGTAGTGGTCCAGGGGGCCGACAGACTCATGGTGGCAGACTTGGATAACATCAGTCCCAGTGGTGGTGGCCCGGGGGGGGTAGACTCATGGTGGCAGACTTGGATAACATCAGTCCCAGTGGTGGTGGTCCAGGGGGGCAAACTCACGGTGGCAGACTTGGATAACATCAGTCCCGGTGGTGGTGGTCCAGGGGGGCACACCACCTTTTAAATTCTGCAGTTAAAATCTGCCAACATTAACCACATCATCATCCTCATAAAGAAAACTGCCATCACAATCATCGATGTCTGAAGTCTGACCAATGGGAAATTCTTTCTCCATTGTGTCATCATCTACGTCAGTGTTGGGCCGTTTCATGCAGCTACTGCCAGAGCCACCAGGATGCTCCATTTCCACATCAGCGAGACCACCATGACTAGGCCAAGGTATGAATACCAAGGTTACAGTCTGTGCTGATACGTGCCTCTCATTCATTTTAATGAATGTTAGCAAACTAAGATTTGCAGGAGACAGGTTTGTCTGACAATCCTTTACTATTGCACCTGCTGAGCTGAATACCCTCTCAACACTTACACTGGAGGGTGAGCATGTGAGGTACTTCAGTGCCACTGCAGACAGCTCTGGCCATTCACTGACCTTTCCACTCCAGCACAAAAGAGGATCTTCACTTATTGTCAGATGCCTGTTTTCAGACAACTATGACTCAACCATTCTCTGTGCTGCACGAAGTCCAATTGTTGATGCATCATCCTTTTCTCCCGAATCATTTATTTCACAAATACCCACTTGGGACAATGCCTCCCAAAGCAGGTTGACGCCACCCACTTTGGATGACAGACCACCTGGAACTACAGTCCCCTTCCCCTTGCAGGATATACTTGATAGTCCTCCAGGTACACCTTCAGCAGGATTATGCTGCTGAGGTTTGCTGACCGTGGCATGTGACTTCTGTGCCCCATGAACCAAGCGCAGCAGTTGACCACATATATTTTTTATCTGTTCAGGCCCTCCCTCCAGTACTGATGCAATTCCACATTTGTATCGTGGGTCCAGCATTGTTGCAATGGCAAAGTTGTCACTATGCTGAATGCTCACAATGTGATGATTCTGGTCGAATACTGTCAGCATGTGTTGCAGCAACATACTGCTACTACCGTCTCCGGCAACATCAAGGCTATGCTGTACATTCACCAATGTCTGCCTCAGCACCCGCAGCAATGGAATTGATTGTCTAATGGAGGCAGACTCACCACTCACTGCCTGTGTGGCATGTTCAAAAGGCCGCAAAATTGTTATTACAGAGTCCATGAGGTGCCACAGTTCAGTTGTCATAGACATGGAAGCCCCGGAACTGTCATGGCTAGTATGCATAACAAGATATTCTGAGATGGCTTTGTACTGTTCATACAACCCCTCTGCCATGTATAATGTGGAGTTCCATCAGGTGGCAACTTCCAGCTTCAAGCGTTGCTGAGGCAGGCTGTTTTGTATCTGCAACTGCTGCAGCTGGTCACGGGCCTTTCCAGATCTTGAAAAGTAAGAGCACATATGTCGTGCAACAGTCAGCATTTCCTTTATATCAGGGTGCTGCAGAAACTCCTGAACCACAAGGTTTAAACAGCGGGTCATGTGTGGAACACCAAAAAAACACCATTAGTGATGCATTTCACCACATTTGACCCATTGTCACTTGCTATGAACCCAACTCTCTGGGTCAGAGGGTTTAGCCATCTGTCAATTTCAGTCAGTACCATGTCCAACATGTTCTCACCAGTGTGTGAACAGGTCACACTGTGCATAGCAATTGTTGCATGCTGTCGAATTCCAGGAAGATGGCTACCGCGACAATCCACCTTACTGCACTGATTATTCACATTACCAACATCACAAACAACCCCCGGCACCTGCGCCCAGTGTGCAATTATACACAGATATGAACTCCCCACTATTTTTCCACTTGTCCACATATCCATACTTATATGAATGAATGGAGAGGAGGAATGTTGAAGGGCATGTCTTACTGAGTCGGACACAGTGCGGAACAACACTGGGACAGCACGGGTAGAAAAGTATGTCCTGGATGGGACTTTCCATTTTGGACAGGCATGTGCAGCAAACCACCAGAACCCAGAATTCTCCACAAAGGAGAAGGGCAAAAGATCAATTGCCAGCATTTCTGCTACAGCAGCATTAAGTTCACGTGACACTGTATGATTGCAGGGGTGCTTCAGCTTATGCGCAAAAACACTCTGTAATGTGGGCTGACTTAAACGTTTTACATGTGGTGTGTTGTTGATCATAAATGGTTGTGCTCTGTGATGAATGGCATTGGCAGGGGGTTGAGTGTGGACATTTGATCAAGACGGTTGCACAGGTGATGATGAAAAACCCAGAAATGATGTTATTTAGCCAGATTTGCCAACCGGGGTTGATGTGCCACTTGTACTAGACATACTGCATTCACCATCACCACCACCACCACAAAAACTGCTACTCTCACCAGCACTGGACAACATTTCAAAGTCATTATGGTCCTCCACCTCATCATGCCTGTAGTAATCCTCTGTTCTCATTACCGCACTACTGCACACATTTAATTTCCTACTGGGCTTAACAGTCATGGAAGGGGATAATATGCTGGCAATGGTTGCCGGTGACATGGATGAATGCCCCACTGTGGTATTAGCTGCCAACTTGTGCTGGGTCCACAGAGCCAAGTGCCTATTCTTAAAATTCGTATGCTGTCCTCCTGTCCCCAGATGGCTCCCCTTTTTACCTTGACTCACACGCTCATGGAAAACCTGACAGATTGCAACTGAATCATCATTTGCATCTTGAACAAAAAAATCCCAAACAAGGGAATGTGATGCTCTGCTTTTAACATGTTCATGATGATGTGGCTTATTTAAGTCTGTTATTTTAAGCACTGAAGTGGGGGAGCACATGATGTTTCTGGCACTGCACATCTGGACTGCAACTGACCACCATGACTACCTATCATATTGATTACTGGGTCATCATCATCATCATCAACTAAAAGAGGTAGATCACAAGTTTTTATGGGGGGGGGGATTCCTGTGAATCGACTCAGACACAGCCACTTTTAATTTATTTTTCTCTGGTTCCCAACTGGGGTCAATTACATCATCATCATTATATTCATCAACATCACACACATCCACATCTTCTGCTTGGATGCTAGCATGTGGACTGCATGTTGCAACAACAGCAACATCATCATTATCACATTCATCATCAGCATCTACACCACCATCACCTGATATTTTTTCACCACACTGTGAATCACTGCATGGAAAATCCGTGACGTTAAGTGCCACAGTGGATGGAATATCACATTGTATGCTATCGTGGATATGATCATCAGAATCCTCATGTTCAGTTACTGGGATGTTACTGGGATGTATGACATCATCTACGCTGCCACTTACTTGCACTGCTTGACACTCAATATGTTTGGATACAGTACACTTGTTGGAATTAGAACTTGATGCAACAATACTAATACTACCTCCACCACCACTAACACCAGTAACACTAACACCACCAGCTGGGAAAACATCATCTCCTCCAACTATGAGTGAAGCTGCTGATTGGGCTATAAAAAACATTGCAGGAGAAATACCTTTCCTCACATCAGCAATGCACTTCTGCGTCTGCGTACTTCTACCAAGCCCACAGACCATCTTACTGCCAACATTGCCATGGCGAGAAACAGCTTTGCTTGCACGTCTCTTTACAGGCATTTTGGGGGATCAACCACAGATATTATTACCAAAGTCAGATTTTGATACGTTCACTTTCTGATTGGAGGGATGCTGGCTGGATGTGAAGCCAAATAAACAACTGCAGATTCAGCAACAGTTAAGAGACTGCTCTGAGACTGTCACGGAATTAAAACAACTTCAGTAACCAGTGGTGCTGATGTGGTCACAAAAACAATCCTGTCAGGTAAAAAATAACTTTTGAACGTGGGGGTGGGGGGAAGCATTGAATACAGACAGTGCTGATTTTTACTGCACTACAAGCAGCAAAACTAAGAACAGAGAACATGATCATAGTACAAAATCAGGCAGCTGCAGTGGATAGCAGGTTCACACTGCTGCGCTTAGTTGCAATTACACTAGTCTGTGTCACACTAAAAGGTGTATTATTTGATGCACGCAACACTGCACACACACTCACACACAACACAGAACAGTTTGTGTACACTGCTGAATGAGGAATGCGATGCAAATGCAAAAGTTCAGTGTACTATTCCACGTTATTGTAAATTTGTAATTTAAACAACCTGACCTTATGAACTGCTGCACCACATCCACACAACAAACAACAAGAAAATTTGTACTATTACTGACAATATTACTGTGTGTACATTAACACAGTCAGTTATATAACAAAAATATTAACAAAAAACAAAGAAATCACTATTTCTCCAACTTAAATCTACCTACACCACAGATACGCCCCTCCCCCAAAGCACACTTTCACTGCCTTTCACCACACACACTCAATGTTGCAAATTAACATTCAAAATCCACAAAAAAAATGCTCAATGATATGAGCACAGGAGTGTTTCCTACAATCAATGAACTAAATAAAGTTGGATCCCCCCAAAAAAACTAAAATGCATTTTGAACAGGTTTTACAAGATTCCTATTACAGACATCTATCAGAGCACACTGTCTCCTACTCCTTTCTACTCTTACTACCCCAAACTGAGGCTGTGAAGATCAATATAGAGCCCATGTGACCTTAAATCCCATGAATAACTGCAAAATTCTCCTTTGCAGCTCAAAAACAAGGTGAAGTGAGGTGAAGTGCACTGCCAGCAAAGCACTTCACCTTAAAATTGGAAGAGTAGTGGCCTGGGGAGGCGGAGTAGCGCAAAGTCATTGTTTCTAATGGACTTCATGTTCTTCATTATAACACAAAGTAATCCACTTCACGTTGTGGAGCACTCTGCGAATCCGCCTTTGCTCCGTGAATCACTTCACGGAGTGGATTGAGTCCACTTTGCCCACCACTAGTCATCAGATTGAAATAACTGATAATATTGATGTCTCCACAGAAACAATATGCTTACAACTCCAGTTTAAAAATAGAAATAAATTAATTCTATGTAAGTACTACAGACCAGCAGCATCTATGAAACAAGATAATGTTTCCTTACTAAAAGAAATAGGGGCAGTCTCATTATTGGGAGATACTATAATACTTGGTGATCTTAATGCACCTGGTATTTAACTGGAGTACTTCAAAAGGCTCCTCAGAATTTGAAAGAGATCTCCTAGAAACAATCATTACAAATGGACTTGAACAACTAGTCAATAAACTAACTAGAGGTTTAATCACACTTGCTCTGGTGTTGACAAATATAGAAATGAAATGTCTAACTTAAATGTATGCAGTCCCTTAGGTAGTAGTGACCATTACATGGTCACATGCTCCTTGACACATGTAACAAATCGACTATAAATAATACTACCACCTTCAGAGATTATAACCATGCAAACTGGAAAGATATAAACACTATCCTTACTTCCATAAATTGGGAAGAAATATTAATGTGCTGAGATTTGGAAGGATGATGGAAAAAAATAAAAAATACCATCTTAAATATGGAAGATAAATATGTCCCGATCAAGACAAAAAATAACAATAAAGAGAATTGTCCTTTATAGTTAACAAGACAAAAAAAAAGAAAGAAAAAGCATACAAAAGAACCCCACAGAAGTTAATGGGAACAAATATAGACATACGTTCTGAAATCTGAAGAAATTGTTAAAAAAGGAGAAGCAAAAATTTAAATACAGATCATCACAAGCACAAGATAACAATAAAGCTTTTTATGCATATATAAACAATAATAAAACAATGAGCACATTTGCTGGTCCACTCTTACAAGATGATTATATTATATCAAGCCCCAATGAGATGGCACATCTTTTCAATATATATTTATGCTCATTATACAACAATAAACCTAAGGCTGAGATTAAAATAGGGATCACAGTTAATGTAAATCAGCATTTTATTGAGGAAGATGTTTTGGCTGTCCTGGAAACTATCAAAGAAAATACCCCACTAGGACCCAACAATATTTCATCCCATGTTTTTGAAGAGACAAGCTGAGCCTCTAGCCCTTCCCCTTATGATCTTGTTCAACAAGTCACTTAAGTCTGGGTTGGTTCCCATGGATTGGAAGAGAGCACTAGTGGTGTCCATTCACAAAAAAGGAAAAAAAGCAATGTATCAAGTAATAGACCAATTAGACTTAAATTGTTGTGCTGCAAGTCATTAGAGAGGCTTTTAAAACAGATCTTGGACCTAGAAATAAAATCTCTAGGATTAGGTGATAATATCCAGCATGGGTTTAAAAGGGGGTTGTCTTGTACTACAAACCAAAATCATATTAGGGGTAATATATAGACCTCCTTCTTATACTAAAGAACAGGATATTAAATTAGTTCAATATCTGGAAGCATTGAACCCAGATGACAAAATAGTATTAATGGGGGACCTGAATTATCCAACAATTAATTGGAGAACTTACTTGTCAGATTCTGCAGCGGGTAAGGAATTCTTAGATGCCATCAATTACCTTAATATGGAACAATGTGTTAAAAAACCAACAAGGGGGTCTCATATATTAGATCTAGTTATAGTGTATAGTGGAACGTTGTTAGGGATGGAACTCCATCCCTCATAAAACTTTGTTATACTGCACTCGCTACGTCAGCTAGCTTGTTTTGCTGTACTAGCTATGTAGCTAGTGCAATATAACAACTTTGAATGCATTCACGCATGTGCAATCCACAGCCCTCCTATTATTGAGGAAGGGCCACAGCAGTAAGAGATGGTCCAGGAGGCAAGTGCCAGGAAAAAATTCAAAAGTAAGGACAACCTTGTTCATTATGAGTGACCATAGACTATAAAAGCCAATGCCAATTATATTTTTAAACTCTCAAGGTTTCCATGGTAACAAAACCTCTTGAGCTGCACTCTCGAGGTCTCTAATTATTATGGGAACCTCTCGAGTGAAAAAATATCATTGTTGTGTATGAGCTATCATACACTATCCTCTATATATGTAATATGGGTGAGAACATCGATGACTGTGAGGTATCAACACCACTAGGATCTGTGATCATAACAAAGTACAATTTAAAATATCTGGTTCTAATGAAACTTTAACAGGGGAAACAATAGTTAAACTATTTTCCAAAGCTGACATTAATTGTATGAGACAGGAATTTCTAAATTGGGATTGGAAAAATGAATTTATAACTAGTCAGTAGAAAATAGATTAAATAGATTAAACATCATTACCAAAAGGTTTATCCTCATTAGGGCTAAATATAATAAGTTAGGCAAGGTACCAAAATGGATTACACTAAAATATAAGAAACTTATGAATAATAAAAAGAAGACTTACAACAAAGCGAAGGCCAGTAAGAATATGGTACATTGAGAACACTATAAAAAAAATCACTCAAGGACTATGAAAAACAAACTAGTAGCGGTAGAAAAAAATATGAGCTAAGCCTGATCGCAAAGGTTAAAGGCAATAAGAAAACATTCTTTAAATATATAAAAGGCAGGAAAGGAGATGCACAAATGGTCACATGTTTAGCTGATGCAAAAGGAGACTTGGCTACAGATCTAAGTAGAATAGCAGGTATTCAGAATGATGCCTTTACATCCATTTTTAATAATAACACAGTAAGAGCTGGGCAACATCTAAATGAATCCGATGAAAGCAATATTAAAATTGCTGTGAATGATGTAAGGGACAGAATGGCTAAACTTGATCAGAATAAATCTCAGGGATATGATGGTATTCACCCATGAGTAGCAAGAGAATTGGCTGAATTTTTAGCTGCACCCTTGACAGAAATATTTCAAAAATCATTGGAGAAAGGAGAGGTAGTGGAGGCATGGAAAAAAGCAAATGTTGTGCCACTGTATAAGAAGAGTAATAGGAGGGATGCTCAAAACTATAGACCTGGGAATCTTACTTCTGTGCTCAGAAAGATGATGGAGTGCATTATTAAAGATCATATCTTAAGACACCATAGAAAGGGCAGGCATGACAGATAAGTTACAACATGGGTTTACTAAAGGTTGCTCATGCCTGACAAATCTCTTGGAGTTCTGGGGTAAGGTGAGCAAGGCCCTGGATAAAGGTCATTCAGGAGTTGTAATGTTCTTTGATTTATTGAAAGATTTCAATAATGTATCTCATGGAAAAATAATAGATGAACTGATTAGATTTGGAATATCTGGACAAATAACTAAATGGATTGTGGCTTGGTTACCAGATAGAAAACAGAAAGTCTGCATTAGAGGCACTTACTCAGGGTGGACTTCAGTGATGAATGGAGTGCCTCAGGGATCCGTTTTAGGACCATGTCTGTTTAACATCTACATATCCAGTATGAATAGGGGGTGTGACTTATGGGAAGCAACATATGTGGATGATATGAGAATGGGGACAGTAGTAGACGCTAATGAAGATACACACAGGATTCAAGAAGCTTTAGGGAATATAGGGAAATGGGTATCAGAACATGGGTTAGAACTTAAACAAATGTGCAGTCAAGCATCTTGGAAGGCACAATAATAATAAATATAAACTAAATGACACATACTTAAGGGAAGTTTCTGAGAAAGGGGATTTGGGAGTGTTAGTAGACTACAAACAACCCTTTAGAAGACATAGTAGACATACTATTAAAAAAACAAATAACATCCTAAACTGTATTAATAGGCAAATTAGCAGCAGGAAGAGAGAAGTGATAATTCCGTTGTACACAGCCCTTATTAGACCTAATTTTGACTACTGTGTGCAGTTTTGGGTACCTAGCAGAAAGACTGAGATAAAAACACTGGAAAAGATACAGAAAAGAGCAACAAGGATGATATATGTTTCTATGTTTCTATGTTATGTTTCTAACCCACGGCCTAAAATCAATCCAGGATTGGGCAACACAAAACAGCATGTCCTTCAATCCAGGGAAGTGCACTGTGTTACACATGGGTAAAAACAACTCCAAATACCAATACTGTCTAAATAATGAATTGTTCTAGTCGGTAGTCAAGAAGAGGGATTTGGGCATTATTATTAACAACAAATTATCATCAGTTGACCATTGCACTCAAGAGTCTAGGCACACAATTAATTTGGTACATTCGATCCAGTGTTCATTCATTTCAAGAGACAGGTAGTGTATTACTTAATTATATAAAACCCACATTATCCCACACCTGGACTATGGTTCTCCCTTTTGGGATCCCTATTTGAAAAGAAATATTAAACTAATAGAGAGGACCCAAAGATGAAACACAAAACTAATGTATGGGATGGGATCACTAACATATGATGAAAGGCTTACCAAGCTTTGTCTCTTAAGCCTAGAGGAGAGGAGAAAAAGAGGGGACCTCTTATTATTATTTAATATATTAAAAAATCCAGACCTTATAACCCAATGTGGTCTAAAATTTAATAACAGGTTGGTTCAGCTTAGGTTCCACAATAAACAATTGTTTATTCCAAAAGTAAACACAGATAAAAGGAATAATTTCTATATGATATGAGCAGCATGGCTGTGTAACTCACTCCCCCAGGACTTGGTTGAACAAGCTTCATTCAGTAGCTTTAAGCATGGACTGGACAACTTTCTATTGTTCTCAAGGGACAAATAATATACCAGCTCAGAATGGGGGACATATTGTGATGGGCCAGTGGCATCCTTTTAGTCCAAACAAACCAAGTAACCAAGTAAGCAAGTTTTGGAGGCCACATCTATGTAAAGACATAAACAGGATGGAGGCAGTTCAGAAAAGGGCAACAAAAATGGTGCAGGGTCTGCACCAAAAGTCATCTGAGGAGAGATTGGAGGACCTTAATTTGTACAACCTTGAGGAGAGAGGCGAGAGAGAGAGAGAGAGAGAGAGAGATGGGGGATATGATAGAGGCCTTTAAATATCTCAAGGACAAAAATAAGGTACAGGAGAGTAGCATCTTTTAGAAAAAGAGATGTTCTAGAACAAGGGGTCATGACATGAGGTTGGAAGGGGGTAGACTAAGGGGTACCATGAGAATGTATTTCTTCACAGTAAAGACGGTAGCTGTATGGGACAGCCTACTAGCAGAGGTGTTGGGGCAAATTTGGTAAGGGATTTAAAAAATGCTTGGAATTTGCATAGGGGTACCCTAGTGACAGGAAGGAGAACAAAGCCAGAGATCAAGTAGGGTAATTGGTTTTTGCAGCAGGTAGGAAAAATTGGCAGACTAGGTGTGCCTGGTGGTCCTTATATGCCATCAAATTTTATGTATCTATGTATCTGTGAAGTTTTCAGTCAATATATAAATATATATAAGACAGCAGGCTTCTAACAAATAGTTGCAAATGTATGTCCAGGAAACTAAAAACTGGTTATGTGATACAGCCATTCAGGCAGTATAGCGCAGTGGTTTAAGGCTCTGAGCTGCAAATCTGGAGACCTGGGTTTGAATCCCACAGTCCCCACTTGCATACTGTGTGACCCTGAGCAAGTCACTTAACTTCCCTGTGCTCCCAGGTTGCAGCTATAAACAAGCTTTCAGCTTAGTGTGTCTCACCTGGTTAAACAATTGGGGCAAAAAAACATTGTCAGTATTCCAGGTGGATGCCTCAGATCTTTGTGTACCTAGGATGTTGTATATGTACTGGGGATGGTTGGATGTGCAACTGTGAGGGATCTGTATGTATTCTCTGAGATAAAACCTGTAATAAATCCCTTGTTAAGGCAGTCAACCACTTGCTGCTTGAGAATTGATGTCTGATTGGTTGGTAGCCTTTCAAAAACATCTGGAGTGAGATGGTTGGTGCTCAGTTTCTGTAACATAATCAATCATGTTCATAACCACAACACCCCTCCCCCCAGGTTGATTGCAATTGTAATGCTTTTTACTAATTTTTCAAGTGCTTCTCATTCTTGTCTAGTGCCGTTTTTATAATGACTAGACAAAGGTGATATTCTGTGGACTTGTAAGTAAAATTCAAATTTTTTGACAAATGCCATGACCGCTGGATTGTAAACTGGACAGTGTGTTGACTTAGGCCTAAGTTCCAGCCCATTTGGAATTGCTTGTGACATTTGTGTTCCGCCCTCCATTTCTGAGGCAGAATATATGCATTAAAATGTCAGCATTTCAGCAAAGTGGTGGAGGTCAACCATAGTTTGGAAAAAATCAATGTCTGTAGTAGAGGCAAATGATAGCCCCTTATTCAGACTACTCTTTTCCACTTCTGTCAATGATACTCACCCAGCTTCATTCATAAATTTGAATTGAGTGTCTAGAGGAGTTTTTTGCCTTGCTACTTGTCATTTTAAACAATGCATTTCTTTAATGGATGTG
Source organism: Neoceratodus forsteri (assembly GCA_016271365.2). Taxonomy (NCBI): domain Eukaryota; kingdom Metazoa; phylum Chordata; order Ceratodontiformes; family Ceratodontidae; genus Neoceratodus; species Neoceratodus forsteri. The sequence continues at coordinate 60,496,151 of CM057451.1, forward strand.
GGCAAAGGCTATGTTCTCATAATTCCGCCATTCAGCTGACATTGTTGAGAATGTTGTTAACATCGCAAATTAGTATTTGTATTTGAATTATAGGACTGGAATAATAATATCAGCACTACCTAGTGTTAGAATAGGTTTTTATTAAGTTTGGTGCCTGAACATATATGTGATCATGTTAATTTTAATAACGCAATTTTTTTTTTTTTATACACAGGTAAGTGTGATCGGAGGACACTGAATGCATACTATAAAATGGGTGCACTTACAAAGTTCTAACTCACTCTGTGGAAGTTAAAGGGTGTCTAAGCAAAACATCACTGTTAGTGTCACTACTGGTTACATTACTAAGTCAGTGTGGGTGGGATTATTCCATCATCAAGATGGTGACCATGGCTGCTGTTGTTGTCGGCACACATTTGAAATAAAATGGTAAACTATTCCATTAGTACTGTTTGAACCTATTTCTTGCTGTGGGAGCTTGGGTTCCTTATTCTTGCAGTTGTTTGGATTAAAGTCATTATTTAACTATGATGTATCCCCTTCCATACCTGCACAGACTCTTTAAACTCACCTCACCAAAGAATCTACAGCACTGAAAATCCCCTCCATTTATGGCTGGCTGTCCAGGCAAATTGGTAAATCATCAATCATGATTTATGAAGGTCAGTCATGACTGATTATTGTTATTCATCAGATGTTACCATAAGATCATCAAAGGAGATCATGATCTAAGATCAACATCTTGATCATGATATAAACATCAAACATGAACTTTCAAATCACCAACTGATGATTATTGATTATTTTTGTAAACTTAAATCAGCATGATCGTTGTTGATGATCTGTAGATGATCAAGTGATGACCATTGATGATTATATTAGTTCAGGATTATAAGATTGTAAGTCACAGAAGTAATGCTTACAGTTTTATTCATTACTTGTAAAAATATGAATGTCACGTATCAGCAAAAGCAAATTAATTATGAATTAAAACGTAAATCTTGTGAAGTCAAGTTTCAATCCCATTAGGAAGAGTACATGCAATGTCTGGTATAGAATACATATTTGCATACCGAATTTGCATATGTCAGCAGCACAGTTTAAGGAATAAAACAATGGTAATTTCTATTTTTAAATTAATTTTGCATTGACAGTATTAGTTTGCAGATTATTAGGAAATGTTTTGAGCACACACCAAGTACTTTTAGGAACTTACCACAACCATTAAATGTACCACTTTATGGGGATATATAAACCGATATGATCCTTTCTAACTCTAGTAGAATGTGAGGTATCAGAGTAAGCATAACTGAAAGCAGTGGGCTTCTAGAGAAAATGCATCATAACTGATCATTCCAGTAAAAATGTCTAAATACAAAATAAATTTCAAAAGCATAAAGAAAAAATACATTGAATTTTTATATTTATTTCTGTAATCTTGACCATGGGCAATCATGAAAAATCATGATGATATGAGAGCATCATTAATCATAATCACCATCTCCATAACTTCATGATTTCTGATTGGGGGCCATTTAATGTTGATGGTTAATTATTGTTAATGATGATAGCAATTGTGGTTTTTGAAGCTTAAATATGATCTCAGAACATAACTGGATAATGATCAATCATGATACATCATAAAAAAAATCATCATCTTTTCAGCTGGGTGTCCTTACAAAACTAAACATTGTGGCACTCTGGTGACTCTCCAAGTGGAAAAAGAATTCAATACAATGCGCTTTGTATCTGGTGGCTCTCCTTACAGAAAATGAATGAAACCCAAAGCACTCCAGTCTCTGGCGGTCCTCACTGTGCACTCTCATGCTGAACTTTGACAAAACCTAACTTTTTAGGTAAGTACAGCAAAAGAAACTAACAAGGAAGGATGTTGTGTTAGTAGGACTGCTACAGGAGGGAGGAGGAGCAGAAAAGAAAACAAGGAATTATGGTGTGTTAGTAGGATTGCAATAGAAGGAGGGAGGGTGGTTGGGTAGATGCTGGAATAAGTTAGTTTATCACCTCATTAACACTTACATCTGGTTTAAAGTAGTCAGGTATTCAGAAGGGATTATCAATACCTGCTCCAGCCATTAAGCATCTGGTACAGCAGACACACTGAGTATGATATAAGGGGCTGTGATATAATGGCTGTCCATGAGGAAGGTTTTTGTGAAAAGGATATTGTCGTTTATAGATTTGCCACTCTTCCTCCTCCTACTGCATCTCTACAGCCCTACATAACTTCCTATCAGTAAATTGTACCTGTGACTAACCTCAGTCGTACCTTTGCCTAACCCCTGCTCTCCTTTCCCTTTCACTTTTCTAACCACGGTTTCAGTTCCATCCCTTGTACTGCACCCAGCTCCCCCTGTCGCTTCCCTTCCACCCCCTGTAGATTAATCCCTACCCTACCCCTTCCTACCCCTCTTGTTCGATCTCCTTACTCCCACTCTCTCCTCATGCAAGCTGGTTATATGCCTCACCCCCTGTAGAAAGTGTGTCTCTAACAGTTGCACTTATTTATTCACAAATGTTTTTACTGTATTACACTTGTTATGTACATGGTTTTGATTCATATGTAATACTTCTGTTATGCATACTCTGCACATGCTCTATCTGTATATTCAAATTTAGAAACATAGACTTTGATGGCAGATAAGGACTGCTTGGCCCAACCAGTCTGACCATTTCCCTGCCTATTGAATAAGCTGCAGATCCTAGTTAACCAACAGCCTAATTCCTCCTGCCCCCAGAATTGCTTTATGTCTTTCCCATGCATTCTTATAGAAAAATTTTATATTTGGATTCTATGCATCTTTTTTCCCCTATACCCTTTCCCCCAGGATGTACCATGAGATGAGCAACTTGTTGTTCAGTGTTCTCTTCCTGGTGAAACATTTCAATAAATAAATAAAGAAGTAGTCCATACTAATCAAGTTCGATATACGTGACACATACTACATCATTTATCTATTTAGTTATTTATTGTCATTTATTTAATCCAGCCAGGCAAGCAGCGATACATTTTGAAAGAACACAGTCTCAGTTCCAGTTGTGGGTGGGTGGAATGGAGTGAGATGAGCAGTAAACTAAATAACAGTGAAGCAATAAAAAAAAAAACAAGGTGCCAAATCAGCAGATAAGTGATAGGAATTCAGTATCACACAGACACACATATAACCTATCACATATCCAAGGAATCCATCCCTATGTCAGTGGTTCTTCCTATTCTGTGTGCCAACCACAAATATTATCTTCTCTAACATGAATAATGGCCATTCCCAATATTTGGGAAGGCTTCATGAACAACATACTGTTCATAAGGGCTGTGTTAATAACCATTTCCAAATAGCCTTATTTGGCAGCCACATATTCAATTATTCTGTATTCAGCAGTTTTTAATTATTAAAAAAGCACCACCCCACCCTCACTGAATCCTCTCCACCCTTCTCTGCATCCTCAGCCCTTATGGAGAATCTCCCCCTTCCCCCACCATCATAGGACCCAACCCACTCTTCTCCCCCACAGCCCATCCCTGGAGAAGTTTTTATTCAAATAGTAAACTCAAACCAAACAAAACCCTCCCTTCACCCTTGTCCTATAATCACCATTTCCACCCTCCTCCCCCAACCCCAACCCTGTAAAAAAACTACACCCCATTCCTCCACCCTTTATTTACTCATCCAACCCTCCTCCCAACATGCAAACTTAATTAAATTTATAAAAATTCCCCAAATGCCTTTTTCACATACTATGCCATTGCCAGCCATGCTTCAGATGTTGAAGCTGCAATCTGTTTTGTAAAAACATCAGTCTTAGTCATTTCTTTGATGTGTTAACTGCACTTTGTTTCTGGCTGCCCTCCAGTTTTCCCTTAGTGCTAGCTTGCGGCTACACCCCAAGAAAGATATGCAAGTGAGCTGTCAATCAATTTCACTGGCTGCACAGTCCATCGAAGAGGGAAATTTTGTTAATGGTTACAACAGTATAACAGCTAATATCCTGTTTTACATATAGCAAACAAGGAATTCTTGGTAAATTATAAGGTTGACTTAAATGTTCCTTACAGCGGTGTAGATTCCCATTTTGGTAGTGGTGACTACAGTATGGCACCTACATACATAATGTATATCCATAATGTCGACAGATAAGAACCTATATGATCCACCTAGTCTGCCCAGTATTACCTCAACTACTGAGCTAATATGCAGATGTACATAGCAAGGCACTGTGGGTACATTAAGAAGTTGTTTTCCAGTTTCCTTACTGTGAGGCACAGTCTCCTATTCTTGTAGTGGCTTCAACAACATAAGATCTTACATGTTTATTTTTAAAACAAGGCATTGTACATACAGCATCTCACTGACAATATTTCTTTATTAAGAGATAGAGGGCTGGATATTCAAACTGCGCTATTCTGTGGCGCAAGCCCTTGCGCTGCACAAAATAGTTGCGTAGAGGTGTGGCCAGGGCGATATCGGAATTGCAGCTGTTGAGCAACTCCTTTGAATATCACCCCCCCGGCCACAGCCACTGTGCATGGCGCAGTGGAACTTGCGCCACTGCAAGTGGACAGAGTGGAGCATTCAAGATGCGGTGGTGCAAGTACCATTGCGTCATACACAAATTTCCGATATCAAAAGGTGACATGCAAATGGGGCCATAATTCATGCAAGGCGCAGAGGGGGCCATTTGCATCTAGTTATGGTCCCATTTGCATGCCATTAGCATGCAGGTGCGCCGATCCCCGAGGACTTGCGCCTGGCGCCCTGCCAGACAGCAGCCGTCGGGGACCAACACCCCGTGCAGCCTGATCATGGGCATAAGTGAAAAAATCCCCCCACCCCCCAACTGGCCCAATCACAGGCATATGTTTAGAAACCCCCCACCTCCCGACTGGCCCGATCGCGGGCATCAGTGAAAAAAAAAACCCCCAACTAGCCCGATCGCGGGAAGAAAAGAGTTCAACCCCAAGAACATATCCCTGGTGGTCCAGTGGACAAGAAGCCCGATCGAGGACAGAAAGAGTTCAACCCCCAAGGACCACCTACCCTGGTGATCTAGTGGCTCCCCACCCCACCCACCCACAGAGCCCCACCACCCGCTCCCCCCTTCAGCGGCGGGCAGCAGCATCCACCCGCCTGCCGCCCGCCGCCTGCTGACTGACTGCCCAGTAGGGCTGCATGCCCGATGGTTCAGAGCAAGAGCAATTCATTCATTCACATATCTGGACTGCCTTGTACAGTATGGGCTGCATGCCCATTGGCACTTGCTCTGAACCACGGGGCATGCGCCTACCAGGCAGTCGGTCAGCAGGCGCGGGGCGGCAGGTGGGTGGATGCTGCTGCCCGCCGCTGACGGGGAGCGGGGTGGTGGGGCTCCATGGGTGGGTGGGGTGGGGGGCTACTAGATCACCAGGGTAGGTGGTCCTTGGGGGAGTTGAACTCTTTTCGCCCGAGATCAGGGCTTCGGGTCCACTGACCACCAGGGATATGTTCTTGGGGGTTGAATTTTTCTGCCCACGATCGGGCTAGTGGGGGGTGTTTTTTTTTTCACTTATGCCCGCGATCGGGCCATTCGGGGTGGGGGATTTTAAACTTATGCCCACGATTGGGCCAGTCGGGGTGGGGGATTTAAACTTATGCCGCGATCGGGCCAGTCGGGGGAGGTTATATGCCCGCGATTGGGCTGCGGGGCATAGGAGTATGTTGAGGGCCACCACAGGTGGCACGCTGCTGTGTTGCACCCTGCAATACAGCAGCTCACCTGTGGGTGGCCCTCGACTTACTCCTTTTTTTTCTCAAAGTTGTGCAGGGGCAGGTTGGGGGTTGTGCCTGCACAACTCTGCACAGCCCGCTGAATATCGGGCTTTACAGTTTATGCATGGCTCCTCCCCCTCCGGTTCAGCATGCCTTCATTAGCATTGCGCTGTTGCTCAGCTTGACTTGGGGGGTGGTGCAACTGCCTTCTGCTGAATATGGCAGAATGGCGCAATTTTGGACTTGCTCAGGCGCAGCCCTATTGCACATGGTGCAACCCTTTTGAATATCCAGCCCATAGTCTCCTATTTCTGTAGTGAGCAAGGACATATAATGGCCTGTATACTAATATACACAGTAAGGCACTGTGGGGACAGTAAATAGCTGAGTTTTCTATCTCCCTAATCAAAGTGCAGTCTCCTGTTTTAATGGTGTTTACAGCAGTACAGTGCGTAGAAAAGCTTCTGAAAAAATGTTTTTGTTATGCAGGTAGGCCAAAAAGATCATTTGCCATTCTGTGCAAATGTTATTTCATTTTTTGTTTATTATTATTTATGCTCCTGCTCCTCTGCCCTCTCAATCTGGGGGGGGGTGCAGCCCTATCACCTCAGCATCCACCAGCCAGTGTAGTACCCAAGGGATTACCCCCCCGGAGGGGTCAGCAGAGGGGGCCCTTCCCCCACCAAAACTAGATCCATTTGCGCTATGGCTAGCCAGGTGTGGGGCCTGTCAGCTCCCCCTCGTCATCCTCTGGGAGCCTTACTTTTTCTGTTTTTCTCTGTCTTGCGGGAAAGTGGTGGGCAATGACACCAGTGACTGAGCCCACGCACACTCCCATGCGTGAACCAGTGAAGAAGAAGAAGAATCAGTATTTATATAGTGCTTTTCATACACAGTGTATCCCAAAGTGCTTTACAAGCAATGCTAGACTGGTAGTGAAGTGACTGAATGTGTGGTGGCGGCCATGTCACACATCATCACCCACACACAGCCTGGATAATTGCATGAACTGGTTTATGGCAAGGGGAATGTTGGCCAGGACACCGGGAATGTTCCCTACTCTTTGCAAAGAGAGACCGGGGTTCTTTTACTTCCACCTGGACACCCACCAGGACAACACCAGGATGGGCAGAAGGGACCTCGGTTTAAAGTCTCATCTGAGGGACGGCACACCCCAGCAGTACAGCACCCCCCAATACTGCACTCGGATGCCAGCAATTTTTAGGTGCAAGTCCAATCCCAGTGTGGGATGAGAACCCACGACCTTCTGGTCCAGAGGTGGATGTGCTACCAACTGAGCCACGCTGACATCAGTATCTGCTGCCCCCCCTGCCCCCTGTGATGCATTTCCATGCTGTTGAGCCCCAGCATCCGCTAGGGGTCAGGCGAGTACCTGCTGCTGTAATCCCCCCTCCCTGGAGATGGAGAGAAGTCCATAGGATGCTCAATCCATCTCCTCCCAGCCGACCCCCAGCAACCAGTGCTCGTTCCCGAACATGGGTCACCGGCATGGTGCTAGGTGTGGCGCTCAATGCCTCAACCCTCAGCACCACTGGGCCGGCCATTGTTTCACTTTTACTGCCTTCTGGTGAAGTGACAAGTCTGAAATGACAGCTCCTGTCAGAATGTTGGAGTGTGATGAAACTTTTCTATGTTTACGTTATAGAGCTTGAATGGCTGTAAGTAGTTTAGGAGAGTATTTATGGGTCAATAATTACATGACTCTGAGCTGCTTTCAGTTAATCAAATCACTAGAATTTTTCTACACATTATAATGCTAGATACAGCTACTTGCAAGCAATGTAAACAGTCAGCTAAAAACCGACAGTGTCCCTTTAAAAACTATGTTTCCCTTGCATGATGTAAAGCTTTGGGGTTGCTGCACTGAGGAGAAAAAAGGGGCAGTGCTATGTAAATGAAATGGAGCACAGAAATAAAATGATTTTTTTCATGGAAAACAGTACTTTTTTTCGGTTTGAATAGTAGGAGACCGATTCACAACTCATACAGGTTACTGTGCCCATTTGCTATGGCAACCTTCTGCAAATCACTTTAATAAATTAAGGTCCGATGCTGAGTGACCAGCACAAAACACCCTCCTTCTTTGACTAGCTACCATCTAATGAAATTCCCTCAGGGCTTTGTCTAAGTTTAGTAATGAACTGATTGATCAGCTGGTTTCTATACTTAGCACAAGTGTGCAAGAACTTTAATCCATTAGATGTCAAATGACCAAAAAAGATGTGTGGTTTGTGCTGGTTGCCTAGGGCAGAACCTTTTTAAATTTTTATGTCAACAAAAAGGCAGGAGGGGACAATGGGTGCCTAGAGGGTGAGGATTGGGGAATGGGGGGTCTTTTCTTTATACTGGGTTGGACTGGTAAGGAGAGTAGTAATGGGTCTGTAACAAGGAGGGGAACGTTTTGTCCATTTTAAAATCACTATTTGAATATTATCATTACTGGGGATGGGATGGGTGGGGGAGGTGGGGTTTGTGTGTTACATGAGTGGGGAAAGGGAATACTAATTCCCTTTAATAGCAAGAAGTAGGGGAGAAAATTAGGAAGGGTGCTCTGAATGTGGGAGATGTTTTTTATTTTCCTTTTTTGGCCAAATAATGCGGAATAGCTTAATTCTCCCCTAATTGGCAAGGGATCCTGAATATTCTGGAGACCTACTATTTGTGGTATTTGGGGAAACATATTGGGCCAGAATGTGCACATTCTTGCAATTCATAATATTCAATTGTGGTGTTTCCCACACACAAACTAACAACCCAGTCTCAAGAGCCAGTGTAAAAACCTGAAAACCCCAGCATGTGTTTACCCTGTGCAGTCACTCCTACTCCACCATTTCATCAATCATCCACCTGTAACCTGTGACAGTCACCAGCAGCCCGGCCTCATGAACCTCATGACATAAACAGAGCACCAGGATATGGCCGTCACTATCATGACAGAAAGTATAATTTATTTTTGCGGCTGTTTGTCATAGATATTATTGAGTCTATCAGCAAATGTGACTCGATCTTTTCTCAACAATTTTTGCAGATTCCTCTCAGATCCCGTTATTGATGCTGCCTCCTTACCCTCTGCCTCCAGGAAAAATGGCCATCACTGCCATGATGGTAAAGTATTGTTTTAGTTTTGTTATCAGTGCTTCCTACTAAGGAGCTATTTTCTTCTACAGGTGGCCACTAGAAGCATAACAGGGCTGAAAGAGGAGGAGCTCTGAGCTCCACTGTTAGTTTATTATTGCATATGTGACTCTGATTTCTTTCTGTTTTCACTGGTCCCCCTGCAGATCCCTCTGCTGCTGCAGCCTACTTCCTACTCCACCTCTGCCTCCTCCTGCCTATGGTGCTGCCCAGAACTCAAGTGGACGTACCTTGTCAATGGCATTCACCTAACATGCTAACCACTGTTGGTGCTGCTCCTCTCTTTCTTGGAGCACTCAGACTGTGAGTACAGCCAAAAGCAGAGACATCCTGATGGCAACTCAGGGGGATGCTTGAGACAGCTTGTGGCTGAACCCAAACATGAGGGGGCTATACTAGACCTGGTGCTCACCAATAGGGACAGGGTCAAGGATGTTAAGGTAGGCAGCCACCCTAGTGCAGATTTTGGTATCATCCACAAAGAGGCAGACTTTCCCTTCCAGCATCTCTGCAATGTCATTTGTAATGCCATTAAAGTAAACTGGCCCCAGCACTGATCCCTGAGGCACCCTGCTGGTCACCCTCCCTTCCTTAGAGTGAGTTACCACCACCCTCTGCTGCCTTATCCCCCAAACAATTTCTTTCCTGGTTTCCCACCTTTAGACCTACTTGTAAGCTACCCAGCTGGCTTACTAGTCTCCTATGTGGAATGGTGTTGAAAGCCTTACTGAAATGTATGCAGGTTACATCCACTGCTCTACTCTGATCTAGTTCCTTGTTCACCCTTCCAAAGAAATCTCTCAGATTCATTTAACATGACCTCCCCCAGTGCATGAACCCCAGCTTTCTCATGTTTGGTAACCCATTGAATTCAAGATGATCCACAAGTCTTTCCTTCAGTAATGATTTCATTAACTTTCCCACCACTGAGTCGGTCACGTGATGTGCTTAGTGTGAAAGGTAGCATTCTCTCTCTTAGCTCCATGAACTGAGCTTGTTAAACAAGGCAAAACCCTGTAATTTCTATTAGTTTTCATTTTATTTATATACTGTACATATTGCCTGAGGATCACCCACAGAATATCTCGACTCCTACTACAGCTGAGATGACTGACCAAGAACCACAGCAGATGGACTTGTCAGCAGTCCCTCCACTACCACCCCACTCTGAAGCAGTAAAAAGGCAGGAGTAAGACTCACTGCTTGATTCTCCACCAGAGCCTGGTGCCCCAGAAGACATAGCTGACAAACTATACACTGTCAGAGCTGATCACTTACTTCAGGACTCTAAAGTCGCCATGGAAACATTAGCAATGAGAGTGGGTGATGCTGAAGAGCGCATCAGCTCAATCAAGGACCGGCAGGAGTGGGAATCTTTGGAAATGCAGCAGTTAAAGAAAAAAACTTTCCAATCTAGAGGATCATGTGGAGGAACAGGAAGGGAGGAACAGGAGAAAAAACCTGGTCATTGTGGGAATCCTGGAGAAGGCAGATGGAGGGAATATGCTCATCTTTGCACAAAAACTACTTCAAGCGATGGTGGAACCTCCCGAGACTGGGACCACTTACACCATCAAGTGGGCTCATTGCTTCCTGAGACCCCAAACTCCACCTGGGGGTAAACCCAGAGCAATCATTTTGTGGTGTTTAATTTATCGAGAGAAAGTTTACATCCCGAGCCAAGCCTGCAAACAAGGTACCTTAATGTGGAATGGGACTTGTTTCCAAATTTTTAGTGACTTTACTCCAGCAGTTCACGAGAAGCAACTGGTATAGAAGAAAATCAAGCAAATTCTGCATAGTGCACAGATGAAGTTCCTCATGTTATACCCTGCCAGGCTTATTATAACTATGGCTCAGGGAATGCATGCATTCCCCAACATTGAGGTGGCGAACAAAGAACTTATGAGACTGCTGCCTGATCTCTTCAGACCACCTCCACTTCACTGATTACCACCACCCCCCCCCGCCCCGGAAGCTTATCTTGCACCTCCTCAGGTACCTGAACCTTCACGTCCATCTCTACTGATTGTGGAATGTCTGGTATGTAGTATTTAATATTGCCAACCCTAGTTTATATATTTACTCTGCATTTAAGGATCCCCTCTGTCTGTAATATCTGGAGTTTTTCTCCCCTCTCTTACTGCATTCTGATCAATGTGGACACTGCACTATATTTGAACTTGGTTTCTGGCCAGACTATTTGGACCACAATATGGTGGATTGGATCTATCTCTTTCTGCTGTCACCTTTCTTTCAGGGGCTAATGTCCCTCTTCCTGCTACTCAGTTGTTGACAGAGCAGCCGCGGCTCTACTCTCCTGACAAGAACTGTCAAAACTGTCATTCTCTGCAGCTGTGCGATACACCTACAAGGCTGTCTTACCTGGCCACAAATCGTCCAATGAGGGCTCATACAGAACACATCCCTCTCCATCACATCCCTACACTGCACTGCTGAGAGGGACTTTGTACATTCAAGCAGCCTGAGCTGCTGGCCGAAAGTTTACTGTTGACCTTGCACATTGCAAAATGGGGTTTTGTTTCTTTTTTTTTTTTTAGTTATCATACAACCCCTGTGCTATATAACAGCTAGCAAAGTGATGGTGTTTTGAAGGCTGAACCAGATTTTACTCATGCATCCACTCTCCTCACTCAGCCTTTCAAAATGTAACAAGCAGCAGCATGGACTCATTGGAGCACCCGCTTTACTGAACTTTGTGCCTTCCAACTGCCACATGTACTGTAATCATACTGCTGATTTTATCTGTCTTTTTGGACTCTTACCTCTCTCTCTCCAGCTCAATGGACTTCACTCAGTGCACACTGCAGATGTGAGAGCTTTTCCAACAAAGGTTTTAAAACTGTTTCTGTTGTCAAGCTAATGGCAGACTAACCCATGTGATGGTCAGATATGTAAAAGTCTCCAGAAATCCAGGATATATGGGGGGTTACTGTATCTCACCGAGTCTCTATTTTTACCTATGTTTTTCCACTGTGTGCAGCTCCTTGCTGTCTGATTATAACTGAGTTATTTACTGTGCTGCATATCAATCCCTATTGCATACTGTCACAAAACCACTCAGCAGGCCAGGCCCTCTGCTCACACAGTGCCAACTTCCAAGCACATTCTTGTGAACAGTTAACAGAACAGGGTAACCCTCCTGTCTGCTTTGTGGGTTTGAATTAAACTGTGGTCTCAAGTTCTGGAGGGATTCAAACTGTGATCCTCTTGCTAGCATACCCAATGTACAGACTCAGATAATTCTGCTCTTCAGGGGGGCAGATATCTTTTGCCTATGGGCACCTAACCAGGTGTGCAATTTGAACCCTTAAAACTCTATTAAAGACCTCAGAATAAACTCTTACCTTTTCCCAGTTTGGTAAAATCAGTAAGCTTTGTACAGTGTCAACTTTAACCAGGTATGCTTCATTTGTCAAGAAAAAGAATTTCAAAAGCACACCAAGTAGTCTCTAAAGTAGAGGTTTACTTAAAAATAGATAAAAAAAATTTAAAATGTAATATACAGAACCTTATATCACAAAAACACACAATCATTTAAAAGAACAAGGGCTAAAAAAGAAGTGCAAAATTCCTACAACCAGACAATTTGACTTATATATCTAATGTATCTCTTCTAATAGTGCTGATAGACAGATGTTATTGTCAAGAGAGTCCAAACGTGTGTCTTAGTGGAAAACAGAATACTGTTTTAAACCGGGCTTTGCCAAGCTCTTTGCATGAGGTCACTTAGCTCCTCCGTCAGAATATAAAAATTTGTACACCCAGGATATCTATCCAGCAGGAGGTAAAATAATAAAGGTGACCTCAGCAAAACTCATGTGCCCACATGACTTTCTTTAAATAACATCCCCTCTTTGATCTCAAGTAGCTCTTCTTCCCAGGACACATCAAAGAATATTTTATGACTTCACACTAAAGCGTCATAACTTGCTCTCTTCCTCTAAACATTATAAAAGTTTATGATTTCCCATCCTAGCAGCTGAAAAGCTACAATTAAGCTAGATAAACAGGGGGATCCTTAATTTAGTCTCTTCTAGCATGTAATTACACAATAATAACAGTGTCAGTGGCTCAGTAGGTAGCACACTCGCCTCTGAGGCCGGGAGATCAGAGGGCTGTGGGTTCAGTTCCCACATCTGGCACTTGGGTTAATATCCCAGTACTGACACTGTAATGCAGCATGAGAAGGGTGCTGCATTTCTGAGGTGCCGTCTTTCGGATGAGGACGTTAAACCGAGGTCCCATCTGCCTGGATTGGTGGTAGTTCAAGGTGGATATTAAAGATCCCATGGCACTTTCGAAAGAGTGGGGAATTTCGGTGTCCTGGAAATTTCCCTCATTCACTAAAAAAATATCACCAACAGCTTAATCTGGTTCAAGGTCAGTTGGCATTCATCTGTTTCCCCCTCCCCCGGTCGTGCCTGAAAATAGGCAGGATTTGTCTAGTGCACTTACCCGCTTAACAAAAGCTAAACAAAATAAATAAAAAAATTATCTCCTGGCTGTTCTTTTTTAGCTGAAACAGCATGTCTAATGAGAGACACTCCATAACACATTTTTATATTACAAAAATCATGCAGCGATCAGAACCAGCTGTCCAAGTGTCACAATCCTCCCACCTAGATTGAATTTGGGGGCTCTATCCACTGTCTTGGATGAGCTTCCCAAATCAGTTCACTCCTCGTAGACATGAGACAGCTCATCGAAGTTCTGATTTTTTGCTCCAGCCCTATGTAATATTGTCATATCACACCCTTGCAAAGCAAGACTCTATTTTAGCAATCTACCATTGTTTTTTCCCATCTGCATCAGCCAAATCAGGGGGTTGTGGTCAGTCTGTACCACAAAATGCTGCCCATACAAGTATGGCTTTAATTTATTTAGGGCTCACACTATGGCAAGACACTCCTTTTCCACCGAGGAGTTTGCCTGCTCACTGGGAAGTAACTTCTTAATCAGATATGCTACAGGGTAATCTTTCCCTTGGCTGGATGTCTGACTCAGTACTGCCCCAATACCCACATCTGAGGCATCAGTCTAAACTATAAAGGGTCTGCTACAGTCAGGACTTGTCAAAACAGAAGCACTGCATGGTGCCTCCTTCAATCTGGTAAAGGCTTCTTCACAGGCTGGTCCCCAGGTAATCTTCTTTGGCATCCTTTTCTTTACCAGGTCAGATACAGGAGCAGCCAGGGCGCTGTAATTGGGTACAACTTTTCTATAGTACCCTGCTGTTCTGAGGAAACTCCTGACCTGCTTCTGCATTTCTGTTTGGGACCCACCCAGATTACCTCTATCTTTATTTGGCTAGGACAGAGCTGTCCTCAGCCTACCACATGCCCGAGGTATGCCACCTCTCCCATGGCCCCCTGGCACTTCCCGGCTTTGACAGTGAGCCCGGCCCTCTGTATCCTGCCCAGCACATCCCTAAGGTGGGATAGGTGTTCCTCCCAGCTGGTGCTAAAGATGGCAATGTCATCCAGGTATGCCACGGTGTACTCCTCAGCACCATTTAACACCTGGTTCACCAACCTTTGGAAAGTGGCTAGGGCATTCTTCATTCTGAAAGGCATTACTTTAAATTCGAATAAGCCTATCGGACTGATGAAGGCTGACCTATCCCTAGTTCTGTCCATCAACTCTACCTGCCAATACCCCTTGGTCAGGTCAATGGTCGTAAGGTAGTTTACCTCCCCCAACTTGTCCAGGAGTTTGTTAGTCTGGGGCATCGGGTGGATGTCTGACTTCATGACTGCATTCAGTCCACGATAGTCCACGCAGAAATGAGTAGAGCCATCTGGCTTGGGCACAAGGATTATGGGTGAGGCCCAGGGATAGTGACATCTCTGAATTACCCCTAAATCCAGCATGACCTCCACTTCCCTCCTAATGCCCTTTTGGACAGCATCTGACACCCGATATGCTGTCTGCCATATGGGCGTCTGTGTGCCTGTCTCCACATCGTGAGTTGCTAAGGGGGTTAGTCCAGGCTTGGCGCTAAACAATGGGGCAAAGTCTGCTAAAACCTCCCTTACTTCCTGGATCTTGTCTGGGGTCAGCTGGGGAGACAATTTAACTGCCTCCACAGAGGACTCCCACTTATTTTCTTCCAGCAAGTCCAGAAGGGGGTCTCCTTCGTCCGTCCCCTCCCCAGGACTACAGACTGCAAACATCATGTCAGCCCTTTTTGCATATGGCTTCATCATGTTGACATGGTACATGCTTTCTGTCTGTCTTCGGTCAGGTAACTCTCTAATATAGTTCATGTCATATACCTTTCTAACCACTTTGTATTGTTCTGCCCACTCAGCCTGCAGCTTGTCTTTCCAGACCAGAATAAGGACCATGACTTCCTGACCCACCATGTATGAGCGAGCTCTGGCTCTGTGGTCGTACCACACTTTTTTTTTCTGCTAGGCAGCTGCCAGGTTGCTCTGGGCTGTCCCCATAAGCTCCTTCAGCCTTTCCTGAAATCTAAGGATGTAATCCACAATGGGAGTTCCCTGGGTGGTGTGCTTGCCTTCCCAGTCCTCCCAGATCAAGTCTAGGGGCCCATTTACCCAGCGGCCATTTAAGAGTTCGAAGGGGGAAAATTCTGTCGACTCTTTGGGCACCTCCCTGTATGCAAACAACAGGTGGGGAAGGTATTTCTCCTAGTCCCTCCCATGCTGTTCAGCAAATGCCTGGAGCATAAACTGCAGGGTACCATTGAATCTTTCCACAAGGCCATTGGCTTGTGGGTGATATGGTGTCGTGCATCTCTGCACCACCTCACATTTCTCCCATAAACATTTCATCATGTCCGACATGAAGGAACCCCCTCTATCGGTGATAACCTCCTGTGGAAACCCAACACAGAAGAAAATCCCAAGTAAGGCATCTGCCACTTTGTCTGTCCTCAGTGAGGATAGGGTGACTGCCTCCGGGTACCGGGTGGCATAATCCACCACAGTCAGGATGAATCTCTTCCCTGAGTAGCTGGGGGTATTTAAAGGCCCCACAATATCCATTCCCACCTTCTGGAATGGCTCCACCACTATGGGAAATGGAATCAGGGCAGCTTGGGTTTTCTTGCCTGCCTTCCCTATTTCTTGGCACTGGTGACAAGACCTGCAATACTCCTTCACCTACTGGGTGAGGTTAGGCCAATAGAAATTCTGGACCAACCGCTGCATAGTGCATGTGATTCCCAGATGACCAGCCAAAGGAATATCATGTGCAATCTTGAGCAACTGCTCACGATACCCCTGGGGAACGACAAGCTGCCTGCCTAGCACCCCTCCCTTTGTCTGCACAACCTGAGTATATATCAGTCCATTTTCCCAATAAACCTTATATCTGCTGTCACCTCCCTGTGCCCTGTCAGAGTCTGCCCAAGCCCTCAGCTTCTCTAGACTAGGGTCACTTCTCTGAGCACCTGCAAATCCCTCACACATTCCCAAGGCAAGGGACAGGTCCCCTTCAGTCACTAAACTAGAGTACCTAGCACTAGCATCAGGACACTCAGGATCACTGTCAATCCCAACCCTCTGACAATGGGTCACCCCTCCTTCTTTGGAGTAACCATCTGTAGCTGTGTGGTTACTTGCTACCAGGGAAATTTCTATACCCTTTTAATTAGTCTCCATATCTGGAGACACAGGCTTGGGAACCAGCCTCTCAGTGGTTTCCACAATGGCTTCTATGGGGTTCAGGGAACTACAATTTTCACTTACCACTTGGCTACGGATAACTGCACACACCATCTCCTGTTTGAGATTGTTGCCCAGGATCACATCCACTGCTAAGGTTTGGGCAACAGCTACTTGTTGCACAGTTCCCCATGTTTCACCCCAGTCTAGGAGAACACTAGCGAGGGGCAATGTTTTCTCTTCACCAGTAAAGTCCTGTACAGACAGTGTCAGTGGCTCAGTAGGTAGCACACTCACCTCTGAGGCCGGGAGATCAGAGGGCTGTGGGTTCAGTTCCCACATCTGGCACTTGGGTTAATGTCCCAGTACTGACACTGTAGTGCAGCATGAGAGGGGTGCTGCACTTCTGAGGTGCCGTCTTTCGGATGAGACATTAAACTGAGGTCCCATCTGCCTGGATTGGTGGTAGTTCAGGTGTATGTTAAAGATCCCATGGCACTTATCGAAAAGAGTAAGGGAATTTCCCCGGTGTCCTGGCCAAATTTCCCTCATTCACTAAAAATACCACCAACAGCTTAATCTGGTTCAAGGTCAGTTGGCATTCATCTGTATCCCTCTCCCCCAGATCGCGCCTGAAAATAGGCAGAATTTGTCTAGTGCACTTACCTGGTCAACTAAAACTAAATAAATAAAAATTAAAAATAAATAAAATTTATTGGGTATAAGCTGACCCGGCTCTACTAGATCCCCCTTTACCAAGGTCAAGGATGCCCCTGTGTCCCTTAACCCTTGCGTCTGTACACCATTCACCATGACTGGGTGCATGTGTTCCTTCTTGTTCACTGGCATACTTCCAGGGACACACAAACAACCCACTTCCTTCCTAGCCCCCTGTTGTATATTGCTCACCATTTTGGGACACTGTCTGGCAATATGCCCAGTTTCTTTACACAACCAACATTCATTTCTTCTCTCAGAGAAATCTATTTTCTAAAATCTGGGGCTAACTGGTTTTGGTGGAGGCAGTGAGGGTTTTAGCTGTCCTGAAGTCACGCTTTTCCCTTTCTGCACTACCACACCTGCCCCATTCACTCTCAGAGCAGGTCTGCTCTTGGCATAGTAGTCCGAGATTTCAGGAGCCTCTTGCACTGTTTTGGGATCTTGGTCCTCCAGCCAGGTTTTCAGCTCTGCTTGGCATGCCCGAAAAATTTTATCAACAGAGTTTGCTTCAATTCCTTCCCACCAACATTTTGCAAACTGACATTGTTTCATGGCTAGCTTCTCGTAGCTCACATCAGGGCTTCTCCTGAGCTTACAGAATTTAGTTCTGTATGATTCAGCAGTTAATTCAAATTTCTTTAACTGTGCAGCTTTAAGTTTGCTGTAATCACCACTGTTCTCATTGTCCATTTGACCCAATGCATCCCAAGCTTTCCAGGTAAGTAGTGGGGATAGCTGGAAGCTCCAGGAATCCCTAGGAATTTTAGCCTGAAAACAAACTTTTTCAAAATAATTTAAAAAGGCATCCATATCCTCCCTTTCTTTAAATTTGGCTATCAATTTGGAATTCAATTTGTAACCCAGTCCTGTAGTCCTAGTTAAAGCCAAGCCACTTACCTGCTCTGGTACCGCTGGTTGGAGTCTTAGCTTCTCCAGTTCATGTTGCCTCTGGTGCTCATGCTCCTCATGGTCTGCATCTCTGCATTCTCACGCTGTCTCATGGTCCACCTCCCGCTGTTCACGGTCTCTCTCCCTCTGGAGCTCCAGTTCCATTCTGGATCCAGGATACTGGTGACCTTCCCCTGCTGCTGTGGCCTTTAACTGACAGTGGCCCTGTTGTCTTCCTCATCGGATCTGGTCGCTGCACTGGCCACTAGCCCTGCCACACTCAAGGTTTGGTCCTTTTCAGTCACTGTCTGTGACTCGATACTCTGGGTAACTGTTACCATCAGGGCATCCATGAGGTTCTGTTTACTGGCTTTTGCCTTGAATGGGACTCCTCTGTCCCCGCACAACTGCTTTAAGTAGTCTACAGTGTGCCTGCTGTAGTTGGAAGCCATCTTCTTCAGTAACTATGGCTACTCTGACTTGCACTTTAGAGAAAAAAAAATAATAAAATGGGTAGGAATATGACTGTATGCCAAGTGATATAGTCCTGTCTCCTTTTTAAAAATAAATCACTGCCTTTTTCTTTCTTTGCAAGTGAGCTGACAATCTCAAGCTGACACACTGAACAATAAAAGCATGTAATACCAAAATAATCACACTGCTGCCAACTAATCTGTCACAAACCCACTCAGCAGGTCAGACACTCTGATCCCACAGTGCCAACCTCGGAGTGCAGTCTTGTGAACAGTTAACAGAACAGGGTAACCCTCCTGTCTGTTTTGTGGGTTCGAATCAAACTTTGGTCTCAAGATCTGCAGGGATTCAAACTGTCAACCTCTTGCTGGCGTACTCAGTGTTCAGGCTCAGATAATTCTGCTCTTCATGGGGGGGCAGATATCTTTTGCCAACAGGCACCTAACCAGGCATACAAAATGAACCCTTAAAACTCTATTAAAGACCTCAGAATAAACTCTTTCCTTTTCCCAGTTTGGTAAAACCAGTAAACTTTGTACAGTGTCTGCTTTAACCATGTATGCTTCACTTGTCAAGAAAAGAATTTCAAAGGCGCACCAAGTAGTCTCTGAAGTAGAGGTTTACTTAAAAATAGATAAAACATGTAAATAGAGAACATATATCACAAAAACATATAATCATTTAAAAGTACAAGGGTTAAAAAAAGTGCAAAATTCCTACTACCAGAGAATTAGACTTATATATCTAATGTATCTCTTCTAATAGTACTGATAGACAGATGTTGTTGTTAATAGAGTCCAAACATATGCGTCTTAGTTGAAAACAGAATACTGTTTTGAAATTGGCTTTGCCAACCTCTTTGCATGAGGTCACCTAGCTCCTCCCTGTCAGAATATAAAAAATTATACTCCCAGGATATCTATCCAGCAGGAGGTAAATTAATAAAGGTGACCTCAGCAAAACTCATGTCCCCACATGACTTTCTTTAAATTTTTATTTATTTTGTTTTTATTTTAGTTTTTGTTGACCAGGTAAGTGCACTAGATAAATCCTGCCTATTTTCAGGCATGACCCAGGGGAAGGGGATACAGATGAATGCCAACTGACCTTGAACCAGATTAAGCTGTTGGTGGTATTTTAGTGAATGAGGGAAATTTAGCCAGGACACCGGGGAATTTCCCCTACTCTGTTGGCTGTGGGAGCTGTGGAGCTGACTGAGTGAGTCACTGTCCAGACAGCAGCTTAGAGTAGTGGAGGTCGGATGGCTGCTGTGCCTTTAAAGGAATTTGCGAATGAAGGGAATGGTATGGCTGGAAAGCATCTGTGTGATGGCCAGCTCAATGTACCTATACCCTCATGGTAGGCATCCCCGTTTTACGATGCAGAAGTCATCAGTAATTCCACAACTGGTGAGGGCCCAGTTCAACGGGCAGAGCTTGAGACTCAAGCTGTGACTGAATCGGATGGTGTTCGCTCTATATTTTCTGAAGTTCCACCAGTTCCTGTAATTGAGGATATGTCTGTACAATTGGAACACTAGCGACTGGTTTTAGAGCTCACTTTAGCGGAATATCGACAAGCACAACTCCATGCAAAGGAGGAGAAAAAGTGGAAATGGACTGAGTCAGAATCTCCCTCGGGCCCTCCAGGTAACACCAGCAAAGTGCTAAAAGGTTTTTCTTATGCGAGTAACATTGCACATTCCCCACCCCAGACCTCTCCTTCAGGAGATACTTGGTCCCCTCAGCGGGCTCTACAGGATGCAGGATGGATTAGAATGGAATCAGGCATCTGGGTTGCTGATCCTGAGATTCCGACCCCTGGGGTATCTAGGGTGGGTGAGCTGGCTGTACCAGTGGGTAAACTACTAGAGGTTTTACCCTCCCAACAAAATTGCCCCTCTGATAATAATATATCACAGAGTATGTTGAATCCTGCTTATCTAGCTTCTCCTGTCTCAGATGAACCCAACCCATTACCTGATGCAGTACTTGTAACTCTGGATTCTGTCCCTACAAATGGACATATTTCCTTTTCCCCACTTACAAACTCCAAGCTAGATGATGTTCAAGCTATGGGTGATGATATGGGACTGAATGTGCCCAATACTATTCATGAACAAGAGCAAGCTAGCTTTACAGTGCCTTCTGCTACCTTTGCTAGTCTGTTCAAGAAACCTGTGACACTGGCTAAATGGCGGAATGCAGTTTGTCTGTGGTTTTTGGGATCTACTGATGATATACTGGATCGCTTTTATGTTGGCAAGGTTTTGATCAAACAATTGTTGGGTTTCTCTCCTAGCGAAGTTTATGAGCTTATACATTCACATGGGGATAATACCTATGATATTAGCTTTTGTACCCCTGACCTCTTAAACCATTTCTGGATGAAATATGCCATACTTAAAACTAATCCAGCTTGGTCACATTTTCAGGTTATTCCTCTTACGAAACAGTCATTTAAAGTGATAACTGTCTTATTTAGGAATGAGGGGGTAAATGTGGAGGACATTACATATTGGTTGGAATGGAAATGTACAATTCAGGGTAACCCAGAACCTATTTTGGATATTGAAGGTTTTTGGAATGGGGGATGGAGGTATAGGGTTAATTTACTTTAAACAGATGATGGTCTACAACACTTGCTGAGCTGTTTTTACCTGGGTCAGGATAAGAGGTTTATTTTCTACCCAGGACAGCCACGGCATTGTTATAAATGTGGTTCTCCCAGGCACCTTAGTAGAACTTGTGAAATTGTCAAATGTGTACAGTGTGGTGAATTGGGTCATGTTTTTACTGATTGTCATCATCTGGTAAAATGTTCCCTCTGTGAAGATACGCATGCTTCTGTAAACTGCCCTTTTGCGGCCCAAAATAAGTCTAATGAGGATTTTTGCATACAGGATTTTTATATCAATATGGTGGTTAAGGCTACATTGAGACAGAGGGCTCCTCCCCAGGGAGACTCGGGCCACAACCTCATGATGCGCAAGAGCCTAACCTTGTGCACAATCTGCCTGTAGCTGTGCTAGCTGCTGTAGACCCTGTACTAGTAACTGTTTCTTTGCCTCCTGAGGTGCCCAGTATTACACCCACTACTTCCTCGGCTTCCATGCCCCTACCCTTGCCTCCTGAAGGAGACTTTACGTTGGTATCCACTTGACGTCATAGTCTCCAAACTAGGAGTGTGGGGAAAGCTGCAGCTGATACTGTTCAGCTAGTTCTTCAGAATAACTACCAGGTACTTCAAGATGAGGTCAGTATGGAGTCTGATTCAGCTTCCGTACAATCATCACAACCTGAGGGCACATCCGATGTTGAGCAACCCCTTGAACATTCTGACACTGTTAAAAAGAAAAGAAATAAATTGGGGATGTGGAAATCCAGTAAGAAGAAATAAATTATATATGGTTTATTGTTGACATAATTTTTTGTCTAGGATGATTTCTCAACTGTGTACTTTTATCATCTTTCTGTATATGCCTGGGTTTCAAAATCTTTCTGTGGCCTCCCTGAATGTCAATAGTATTCAGTCAGAGAGGAAAAGGTTGTTAATATATTCTCTGTTTGAAAAGGGAGGCCATGATGTGGTATTCTTACAGGACACACGCTTACATACTCAGGAAGATATGAATCAGGCAACAGCTGGGTGGTGTTGGGGATTACATATTGGTCCTTTGGTGAGGACATCTGCATTGGTGTAGGTATTGTGGGGAACAATCTTACTGCTAAACTGTCCCGCCTGGTGGATCTTTTTCCAGGGCGTGTTTTATTGTTGGATTTAGTGGTTAGTGGTTTACAGTGTCATTTTATAAATGTGTATGCCCCACAGACTAAATCTGATAGAATCAGGATTTTTAAATTAATTTTGCCCTACTTGTTTACATCAAAACATGTATTTTTGGGTGGAGATTTTAATTGCAGTAGGTATAACAATGATCGTGGCCTTCGCACAAACAAAATCTTTTGTGATGCGCACTGCCTTAAAGATTTATTGACACAAACAGGTTTAATAGATGTTATGGCTTTAAAGGGTACTCCCGATAAAACCTTTTTTCAGGGTACTAAAGCAACCCACATTGATTTTTGGTTTATGTCTGAATCCTTGAATGCCATAGACATAAAAACTACACCTGTGGCACCTTTGGATCACGCAATTTTAGAGGCCATGGTTTCCAGCCATGATAGTTTGCATCATGGACCGGGCTATTGGAGGCTAAATGTAGAATTGTTACTTCTCCCTACAGTAGAAGATGGATTTTTAGCATTGTTGAAAGCCAGAAAATCAGTAGTTTGCCTTTATGACACATACCAAGAGTGGTGGATGGACACAAAGCATGATATTAAACTCTATTTTTCATGTATAGGTAAGATTAATGGTAGACATAAATCTGACGAATATACACTTGTTAGGGAACAATTTTTAGATGTACACTTTCAAGCGGCACAAGGGAATGTTTCAGTTCTCCCTACATTCCATGCACTTCAGAAAGCAATGAACAATATACAATTTGACCGTTCTAAATCCTTGAATAATGAACAACGTTTCGGGGCTCAAGGAGATAAAGCTTTTATGAATCCCTCTCAGTTTTGTGCTTATCAGAGACAGCAAAAATATATGTCTGTTATTAAAAACCAGAAAGGGAAGAGGTGTATGATTCAGAAGGAAATTCTTTCTGCTGTTGATTTTCATATACAACAATTATTTAGTTCACTAGATGTCCCAATTGTTTCACATACACCTTGGTTGGCTCAGTGTGTCCTACCCCAGTTATCTACCCATAGTAAACAGATGTTGGTAACTGACATTACCCCTTTAGAAGTGACTGCGGCTTTTTCTTGAACTAAGTCATGAACAGCTCCGAGTACGGATGGGATTCTGTATGAATTATATAAAATAATTATTTCCATTCTATTACCGGAATTCACTGCGGTTTTGAATAGCACTTTGCTTTCGGGTGTTTTACCTGATAGTATGAATGAAGGTTTGGTAATTTTTTTGTATAAAAAAGGGTATAGGGAAGAACTGCTGAATTGGAGACCTATTACATTACGTAATACTGATTTTAAAATTTTGGCTAAAATTTTGAACAACCGATTATTATTACGTGCTGATTTTCTTCTACATCCCTCACAAATGTGTTCTATTCCTGACAGAAAGATAACTGGTAGCTTAATCCTTTTATGTGAAATTATGCAAAAAGGAGCCTCAGGGGAAATTACAGGCCTTCTATTTAGCTTGGACCAGGCTAAGGCCTTCGATAATGTGAGGCATACATATTTATGGGATTGCTTAGAATCCTATAGAATACCACACACCTTTATTACATGGTTAAGGACTTGCTATGCTTAGGCTATGGCACAGGCATATTGTAATGGTTGGTTGGGTAGGAAGTTTCCTGTGCTATGAGGCGTTTGTCAGGGCTGCCCCTTGAGTGTGCTTTTGTATTTATTTATGTTAGACCCTTTGATTAGAACTATACATAACTCTTCAGATATACATGGCACTTCCTTTTCGAGCAGTGATCCTGAGATAAAATGTATAGCATATGCAGATGATATATGTTTTATTGTAGGTGATCTGCTTTCTGCATATTGTTTAGAGAAGGTTCTACAGGATTTTTTCTTGTATACAGGAGCAAAGATAAATTATAACAAATGTAATTGCATACCTCTTCAGGTTTTAGACGTTCAAGTTGTGACTGTTATAGGTATACCAGTTATATAGGAAACTTGTACAATTCTAGGCCTTCTATTTGGAGCAGGTGATTTGGAATATCTATATTGGAAGTTTAAATTACAAGAAGCACAAGTTAAAATAAATATTTGGAATACGTGGAGGTTATCTAAATTGAAGTGGGATTTTATGATTAAAACTTTCCTTTTACCCATTTTTTTGTATTTAAGTTCAGTTTTTAGTCTCCCTTTGACTCTAGAAACACAGATGTATAGCTGTTTTTTCTCATGTATTTGGGGTGGTAGACTGAACCCTATAAAGCACAGTTTGCTGTTTCGAGATCGAAAACAGGGGGGTTTAAACATGATCCAACCTATTGTTCTCTTTTTTACAATGTTCCTTTATACTAATCTGAGGCCTGTAATTGCTCATATAGCCAAAAGATGGACACCGTGGCTTCTAGATTCTGTGGGAGATATGGTTTCTACTTGGCCAGAGCATGCTCAGATCCCTAGACAAAGGCCTATAGTTAATCTTCCTGCCTCCATGAGAGTCTGTTTTGGAAAAATTAAATTATGGGCTATTTTGAAAGGTTCCTTTATTCAGTTTCATAGAAAAGAATGATATAATTTTATAATCCAAAAATATTTCCAAGATGTGGCTCCCTTTGATATCTACCCTTCCCAACAACAACTGTTAATTGGTAATATGTTGACCTCCCCGCGTATCCCACATCAGATGTGAGATGTCTTATAGTTATCGCTCTATGTTAAACTTAATGTTAGAGGTAATTTGAAGCATAAACAGATTTCCGAATGGTACTGGCCAAGAGAAACCTGTTCTGACACAATTGAAACTATGGCACATTTATTTTTGGAATGCACATTTATTTTGGAGTTTTGGAGAATGGTACAACTTAAATGGCCAACATCCCCATTTTTTCATCTCTCCTTGGAAATATTATGTGTAGGGATTCTGCCTTACTTATGGACTAAACATGATAGGGTTACAATGTGGTTGTTTCTGGTCTGTTCCAAATGTTATATTTGGAATGTACATTGTCAGCTCACTATTCAACAACATCATTTTACAACTGAGGAATAGTTCCATATGGTGGAAAATGCCATTAATAGTTTATAGCTAAATGATTTGAATACAGTTCCACCTGTTCTTTTTAAATCTAGATGGGAATCAGTAGATTGGTTATGAGTATTAGCGTACTTTGGGGTATCGCTACCTTAGTGTGTTTCGACAGAGTATGAAACATGCGGCTGCACTGTAGAAACTGTTTGGGAACCAATTGGTTATTTCTCTTATGGGAGTTGTAGAAAACTGTGCAGTTCTAAGTGATTTTCTACTGACTGAGACCTAGTCTGCTGTAAGACTTCTCTTTGGTGCTTGCTGGATTTCTATCAGGAAGTTGAGTATAGTATCATCAACTTATTGTTATTGATTTTCTATTCAAATGTATGTTGTACTATTAATTTATGTTATCCTTAACATTTGATACTATATGCTATACCAAAATTATGTCTATGTTTTGCCTTCTTGGTCTACTAAAGAAATTACCCTCCTCATTTTCGGGGCTGCTTAGCATTTTTCTTATTCTATTTTAGGACTGATTGACAGCATTGTGTTGTATATATGATGAATCACTTGATTGTATGTATTTATTGTTTTTGCATTATGTATTGTGTGCAGTAACACTTGTGTGTATATGATTTGTTATTAACTTTTTCTATTCCTTCTGTAGGGAGAGTGCGCAACTTCAATACTCAAATTCAAGGCTCTAATGATCTAGATTTTGTGTTACATGTATGTTGAATGCTATATTTGTTATTACTGTTTGTATTCTGATTTTGTGTGCTGCAACACTATTTTTGTTTATGTTTTACCCTTTAGTTTAACAAATGCTTTCCTTATCTTCCTTTTATAGAGGTTTCTGTATTTATGTATTGTTTTAGAACTCTATAACATTATTATTTGCTGTATTGCTTCTTTTTGTTTATCTTAGTTAATGTATTATGATTACGTGTGATGTAACACTATTATGTATGTGTTTTACTTTCCAGTTTAATAAAAATTCCCCTACTCTTTTCGATAAGTACCATGGGATTTTTACATCCACCTGAACTACCACCAATCCAGGCAGATGGGACTTTGGTTTAACATCTCATCCGAAAGATGGCACCTCAGAAGTGCAGCACCCCTCTCATGCTGCACTACAGTGTCAGTACTGGGATATTAACCCAAGTGTTAGATGTGGGAACTGAACCCACAGCCCTCTGATCTCCCGGCCTCAGAGGCAAGTGTGCTACCTACTGAGCCACTGACACTGTCGAAATAACATCCTCTCTTCAATCTCAAGTAGCTCTTCTTCCCAGGACACATCAAATAATCTTTTATGACTTCACACTAAAGCGTTATAACCTGCTTTCTTCCTCTAAATGTTATAAAAGTTTATGATTTCCTATCTTAACAGCTGACAAGCTACAATTAAGCTAGATAAACAGGATCCTTAATTTAGTCTCTTCTAGCCTGTAATTATCTCCTGGCTGTTCTCTTTTAGCTGAAACAGCATGTCTCATGAGAGACACTCCATAACACATTTTTATATTACAAAAATCATACAGCGATCAGAACCAGCTGTCCAAGTGTCACACATACTACATCTTCTCCTTATCCACTTCAGGTTTACTTACTATGGTGCTTAAATTGGTTCATGAGCAGAGGCTCACCCTTGTACAGGCCTTGATCAGACTTACTGATTTTGGTTGGTGACCCCGCACCAGTCGGACACCTTTCTGAGGTTACAGCTGGTGTGGGTCTCAAACCACTCCAAGACCTTATTTCTATTCTTTATTGGCCTTACTGCACCACAGGTTCTTTTGTGCTTTTAGTGGTGCAATGACAATTATTCATGTTACGTGTTTTATCCAGTGAATTGTGTTGTATGTTCTTGTTGTTACTATAGTACACTGCTGATACAACTTTATATGAGTATGCTCCAATAATGGGTAAGGGCTTGCTACCAATAGAAGACTTCCTGCAACTGTGACACCAATCCCAAGTGTTACAATGCTAATCAAAAGCAAACTGATCAGTTCCCTTTAATAGCTTTGTTACACGCTTCTTAAACATTTACCTTTAGCTAATTATGGGAACTGGCAACAGTTCTGGGAGCGAAAGTTCTTTAAATTTGATGGACTGCATCTGACTAAAGAGGGAGTCAGTGCATTGGGGCAGAAGTTTGACGTCTTTTCAGAATATTTAAACTAGCAAATGGGGAGAGGGGTGCAGCACCCCATACTTTGAATGGGAAGAACACCCCTCCCCCCTCAGCTAGTGGTCAAACAGGAATTCAGCATGTTTGCAGTTCATTTGCATCACCAGGTAAGAAAAAAGGTTTGTCTCCCCATACGACGCACAGGAGTAATGCCAAACTTCACCTAACAACTAACACACCAAAATCTGGCCAATGGAAAATCATGTACACTAATGCTTACAGCCTGGGAAATAAGATCCCAGACCTGCAGGCAATAATGTCGGAGGCTAAACTGGACATAGTAGTAATTAGTGAGACGGTTTACCAGTAACCACACTTGGGAGACTTCAGTACCTGGCTATGTATTGTTCAGAAGTAGACCGAGGTGCAAAAGGGGGAGGAGGGCCCTGTATGTTAATGAAAATATCAAAGCTACAGAAATTCAGAATACACATAAGGAGCCAGAAGAACTGTGGGTCACCCTGGAAACAGGAAATGGGACAGCCATAAGAACTGGGGTTGTCTACAGGCCTCCAGACCAGAGGGAGGACATAGACACATTACTGTTAGAAGATATTCAAAACATGACAGCTAAAGGGGAGGTTCTGATAATGGGAGACTTCAACATGCCGGATACAGATTGGTCAATACCAGCAGGAACATCTGCCAGAACTAGACTCACAGTGGATTCCCTGCAGGGGGAGGGCCTCAAACAACTGGTACAGCAACCCACAAGAGACAGGGCTATCCTAGATCTAGTACTGACTAATAAAGAAGGGATCACAGATCTCCAGGTAGAAGGTCACCTGGGGGCCAGTGACCATCACATGGTATGGTTCAATTTGGCTACTACATCTAAATCATCCCATTCCAAGGCAAAAATATGGGACTTCAGAGGAGCTGACTTTGATAAGATGGCCAACAGAGTGAAGCTAGCCCTGGCAAAAAGAAACACAGGTGAGGGGTACAGGCAAAGTGGGCAAGCATTAAGGATGCAATACTTGAAGCAACATCCCATTGTGTTAGACAGAAAAGGAAGTGCAAAAGAAGAAGGAAACCACTTTGGTTCTCAAATACAGTAGCAGAAAAGGTCAGAGCCAAAAGGCTGGCCTTCAGGAAATATAAGGGAACACAGCGGGATGAAGATAGGAGGCATACCAAACTGCCCTAAGGGAAGCAGGTAAGGCAGTAAGGCAGGCAAAGTCCCAAACTGAGGAAACACTAGCACGAACAGTAAAAGAAGGTGACAAGACTTTCTATAGATACATTAGTGAAAGGAGAAAGTCCAGAGGGGGTATTTAAGCTTTAATGGAGAAAAGGGAGCATGTGAGGAGGAGGACCTGTAAAGGCATCTATCCTAAATAGATACTTTTGCTCAGTATTTACTGAAGAGAAGGTAGGGCAGGCCCACAGCTCAGCATCATGGACACAGGGGAGGGAGGTGAGCACTCACTCCTCACAAAAGAAAGGGTCCTACAAGAGCTAAGTTCAGGGTGGATAAGGCAATGGGACCTGATGGCATACGTCCCAGGGTACTTAAGGAGCTAAAGGAGGAACTAGCAGAGCCATTAGCAGAATTGTTTAGTGAGTGTCTGAGCACAGGAGAGGTCCCAGAAGACTGGAGAAGGGCTCATGTGATCCCGCTCCACAAGAGTGGTAGCAGGGAGGAGGCGGGGAACTACAGACCGGTCAGTCTTACCTCAGTAGTGGGCAAGATTATGGAAGCACTCCTTAAGGAAAGGATAGTGCAACACCTGGAATCCATAGGGGCACAGGATCCAAGACAGCATGGGTTTACAAAAGGAAGGTCCTGTCAAACTAATCTCATAGATTTCTTTGACTGGGTAACCAGAGTGGTGGACCAAGGGGGAGCAGTTGATGTCGCCTACCTTGACTTCAGCAAAGCTTTTGACACTGTTCCACATAGAAGATTGATAAATAAGCTGGGTAGGCTCGGGGTGGGTCAGAAGTTGGTCAACTGGGTGGCAAACTGGTTGACGGGCAGAAAACAGAGAGTGGTGGTAAATGGTATACAGTCAGAAGAGATGCAAGTCACAAGTGGGGTACCTCAGGGATCAGTCCTGGGGCCAGTCCTCTTCAACATCTTCATTAGTGACCTTGCAGATGGACTAGGGTAAGCTTGTCTGTTTGCAGACGACACCAAGATCTGCAACAGAGTAGATGATCCAGATGGGGTGAGCAGAATGAGAAGAGATCTGGATAGACTAGCAGAATGGTCAGAAGAGTGGCAACTGGGATTTAATGCAAAGAAGTGCAAAATCATGCACATAGGGAAGAGAAACCCTGAAGCCACCTATAGGCTGGGAGGGGAGTTGCTAGCAGTCACAAAGGAAGAAAGAGACTTGGGCATCATCATCACTGATGACCTAAAATCATCCAAGCAGACCTCTAAAGCAGTAGGTAAGGCTAGGGGTGTTAGTGTATTAGTAGGGGTATCACAAGTCATAAGAGGAGGTAATAATCCCTCTGTACAAGACACTGGTTATGCCCCATCTGGAGTACTGCATGCAGTATTGGAGGCCACACCTTCACAAGGACATTAACCAAATTGAGGCAGTCCAGAGAAGGGCAACCAAAATGGTGCAGGGACTGCATCAGAAGACATATGAGGACAGATTAACGGAGCTCAATATGTATACCCTTGAGCAAAGGAGGGAGAGAAGTGATATGATCGAGGCATTCAAACACCTTAAGGGCATAAACAAGGTGAAAGAGTCTAACATGTTTAAATATAAGAAAAATAGCAGGACAAGAGGACACAGCATGAGATTAGAGGAGGCCAATTAAGGGGAATGTGATGAAATTCTTTTTCACAGAAAGGGTGGTGGATGCATGGAATGGCTTACCACAAGAAGTGGTGGCTATGAATACAGTGCAGGGCTTCAAACAGGCATGGGATAGGCATAAGGGAGCAATACAAATGACTATGAATAGATAGGCCACTGACAGAGCAAAGGCCGATGGCACATTTATAAGGTAGAAAAAGAAATGGGCAGACTGGATGGGCCTTGCGGTCCTTATCTGCCATCAACTTCTATGTTTCTATGTTATGGCAGTCAACCCTTATTTCATTTTGTTTTTGTACACTCTGTTTCTACTCTGGGGACCAGGGCATCTCTTGGAAGTGCCCTTTCAGCCACTATCTCTACTCCCAGCCTGAAACCTCTGTGCCATGGGGAGACACATTGTTGAGCACCCCCTCAGAGCTCATGGTCCCATCCTGCCCCCCAGATTACCTCCTGGGGGAGGGCCTGCCTCACCTACCTGAAGGTCTATCTGAAATTAGAAGGATGGTCCAAGTCCAGATTGAGGGGCTCGGGAGAGCTGGTGGTTGGTAGGTTTGGTGACGGGATTTGGGCCTGGGCTCCTGGGGCCTCCGTCGCCTCCCTCAGTCCACTAGGAAGTTTTCTTGTTGTGTTTCCCCCTCAGGATGTGATGTGCAAGGACTCCTGCATGACTTCCCATCACACCTCTTGCACTGGACCCTGCCATCGTCCCACCCTCTTCAACATCCCATACACTTGTGCTGCCTCCAGTCTCCACCAGAGGCATTTACAGTGCCAGAAACCCCCTACAACCCACCCCAGGAGAGGAGAGCAGTCCTCTGCATGCTCAATCCTCTCCCTCCACTGTCGACCCCCAATGGCCCAGGTCCATTCCTGAAACTGGATCGCCAGCGTGGCGCGAGGTGTGGTGTGCAGCACCTCAACCCTCAGCACTACCGGGCCAGCTAGTCAAGCCTTATTGTTGTGTACCAGGGAATGTGAAAGGGGCCCAGACCAAAGAAAAGAGATACCAACTTCTCAAGCATCTTAAATCCCTAAGGGTTAAGATTGCCTTTTTACAGGAGACACCCAGACCCATGCATCAAGCTTTAGTTTGGAGTAGGGAGTGGGAAGGATAGGTGTTTGCTGCAGGAGTTTGTAACAAAAGGGTTGCGGGGCAGCAATCCTAATTCACAGAAACTTGTGTTTTATGGCCCAAATACAGAGGAACCACAGTTCTTCACAACTCTTTTGAGTCATTAGGGTGCCACAAGGGGAAATTCGTCATCACCTCCCCAAGGTACACCCCCCTCCCAGAGTTAGAATAATTAGTCAGTGGTGCATGGGGGAGTGCACCCCCCTGAAAAAAGATGGGATGATGAAATTGGGACTTGGCACCCTGATGACTGGGCATGTCCCGACGGGTACATTCTGGTGGTGGAACCCTTCACAACACTTCTAACTAAGCTGACAACTATGTCTAGCCACCCTATTCTTCTGGTGGAAGACTGGACTCTAGTTCCTGACAATGCCTTGGACAGATCTAGAACCAAACAGTTGGGCCTTTCTCTACCCAAAGGGCCTTCAGGGAACTCCAGGGCTCACTAGGGCTAGTGGATATTTGGCAGGTGTTACACCCTACCCCCCAGAATATACATTTTGGTCCATGGCTCATGACTCCCTCTCTAGGCTTGACTTCTTTTTTAATAAGTCTTGACATCCTTAAGGTCATCACTGTTTGCGAAATGTATCCCAGGGTCATATCTGACCACTCTTTGGTTGACATGACCTTTTTACCTCCCAAGCAGGCCTGTCGTGACAAAATGTGGAGACTTAACCGTAACCTTCTAAAGGACCCACATTGTCTAGGCAACATAAATGAATGTGTCAAGCAGTTATTCCATATTAATACAAACTCTGTTATTACCCAAACACATGTTTTGGGGCATTGAAGTGCATGCTCAGGGGCAAACTCATTTGCTAGGCCTCCACCAGAAAAAGAAAAAGAGAAGCGAAGGGTAAACAGCTATTGCAAACCATTACAGATCTTGAA
Organism: Neoceratodus forsteri; assembly: GCA_016271365.2. Classification (NCBI taxonomy): domain Eukaryota; kingdom Metazoa; phylum Chordata; order Ceratodontiformes; family Ceratodontidae; genus Neoceratodus; species Neoceratodus forsteri. The sequence goes on from CM057451.1 coordinate 60,528,586, forward strand.
AAGAAGGTCCCTGGGGGAAACAACACCACTACCCTTCTTCAGCATTATACAGCCAAATATTTGAGCTTCTCATGGAACAGACAGAATTTGCAATATTTAGGGGCAAAACCAAATATGATCCCCAAGTAGAAAAGGCAGGGAGACTGTTGGATCTCAGGCTCAAACAACAGGAAATGAGCAAAACTATTCAATCAATTAAATCTAAATTTGGACAACCCCTATCTAATTCTAGGGACATTGTTATGGCCTTTGGAGAATTTTACACCAAGCTATATGCTGAAGAGCCACCCATGCCTGCATCTGAGATCCAATAGTTTCTCTATAAGGCTCATCTCCTTATACTCGCACCCAAACACATTGAAAAACTGGGTGCCCCCTTCGCAGAGCATGAAGTTAAACAGGTTATAGCCTCCCTACCTCCTGACAAAGCACCCATGCTATATAGGTTCTCCCCTAACTTCTACAAAGCCCTGGCACAGGACTTGCCAATCCTTCTTGTGCTTCTCTTTAATGAAGCTAAGACAAATGCAGATTTAAACCTGACACTGCAGGAAGCCCACATAACCCTACTCCCAAAGCCTGATAAAGATCTGACACTTATGAGTAGCTAAAAACCTATTTCACTCCTTAATTGGAAAGGCTATGCCTGGAGTTTGATGGCCAAGCAACCAGCCACTCCCACTTCCTGAGCTATATAAGCAGTTTCTCTCAGCCTCATTCTGAATCACTTTTTCTTTGCAGCCAAAGGCTCTGTCAGCTTGTCCTCTGAGCTGGTTGGGACCTACCCCCCCACTCCTCCACCTGCTGCTCCTGCTTGTCTGTTGGATTTCTGTGTTGCTTTTTTATCTGCTTCTGGTTTGTATTTTGGGGGCTTTGTTTCTAAGCTACTGGCATACTGCTACTCCAGAGCTCATACTACTTGTTTTCAGCTACTTACAACTCGAATAGCTTTCAGTTACAACACTCAAATTCCTTGCAATGCAGCTAAACTATAAACATTATCTGTGTGTTCAGCTCAGCCATAGCTGCTTTCCATATTTCACACTTAATTGCTTTCACCTGAGTCTAGGTCACACTGAACCCTGGCTATACAGATCAATCATGCTCAACTCATTCTACTTGCCTCATTGCTGCTGTTAATTGCACTGGCTGTGATAGCCATTCTGTTCTGGTGTAGGGTTCCTGCAGCAGACGGTCTCATTCTGCATTTAGTCCACATCTTGAGCATGTCCAACTTGTGGCGGGATCCTTCTCAACTGGCCCATAGCTGGGAATGTCCTTGCCCCTGGCTTGGCTTTAGCTGCCTGCTATGCAACAGCAGATCCTGGTGTAGAATTTAAGACTAGCAGTGAAAGGTGGTTACGACAATCTCCTTTGGCTCTAGTGTTCCACTATAACGGTTAGCCATTGACTTCAGTGGTTTCTCTAGCAAGGCACCTTCACCGCATTCTCCCTACGACTCCCTCTGGTTTAACTGGTTTGAGTTTAGGGTGGGTAGGTTAGGTGAGTGCCTCAGCAGTCATTGCTCTCCTCTTCCACCTTGGTTGCATGTATTGTTGCAGAGTTTTCTCACAACCTTCCATGGAGTTCCCAATAGAGGGTTTGATTAAGAGCCTTCCTCCAATTTGGAATATTTCCACCTCTCTTTAATTGGGTTTTCCAAATTGCAGCTGCAGAGCCATCACTAAATAAACTATCCCAAGCCTGGAGGGAAGGCAACCTAGGCCTTGGATCCCCAGAGATTTTCTCCTCATAGGGTTTTTTTCTCCTCCATTGCCTCAGGTCATAACTGTTAGTTAGCATAGTAGTGTCCCCTAGTTTCTTTAGGTAGGTTCCACTGTTGAATGATGTGGAGGGTGTCCTGCCATTCTCACTGTCCTTAGAGGATCCCCTCATTCTCAGTGCAAACCATCAGTATCATGCTACGCAAGCCTGGGCATTTCATTACGTTATCAAACTGAGCATCTCATTACATTATCAAACTGCCTATGCTTCTCTACTACTACGTTAAAGTAACTGCTCCTACGTCACTTTTACTGCTTGCTCATAAGCTTCGTGTCACTTCCTTCTTTGGGATATGATTGTACTACATTTCTTTTGGGGATTCCTAAGGTACCTTTAGCCATGGGAATCATCCCATGACGCCTCTAGGGGTGGAACCCTCTCCAAGGGTTCCTGGCCTTTTGTACCTCTACAGGGTGGTAATTCCTCTGGACTAGAGAGTGCAAACAGACAAAACCAAATGAACACAGTTGCACAAGCATAACACTATACTGGCTGCACAGGACATTGAATACTGATTTGAAAATTCTTGTCAAAATTCCAGCTACCAGAGTGAATGCTGTCTGGAGTTTTCTGATCAGCCCTCAGCAAGTGGGCTTCATGCAAGGCAGACTTGTTACTGGCCACCTACAAAAACTGGCCCACATTCTCTCTGCATCCAGGAGGTCGCAAACCCCAGCTGTATTATTTTCCCTGGATGCATAGAAGTCCTCGACAAAGTGTCTAGGACCTTTCTCTGTGAGACACTGCATGAATTTGTTTTTCTCTCCTTATTACTTGACTGGGTTAAATTGTTATACTCACACCCCTCAGCCAGGATATTCTGTAATGGGGACCTTTCCCCTCCCTTTAAATAATTACTGATGTCTCAGAGAAAACTTTGAAAAACATAATAATTAGGTACAATTCAGCTTGCATTCCATCTATATTTTACATATTTCTCTTCCCCATTATTTATTACTGAGTAAATCTGTATGAATACATGGTGGTTATCCCTTAGAGGTCCCTTAAAGTTTATATGTCTCTACAGCTTACTCCCCACTTCAAGTCATTATCCTGTGTTGTGACATCACAATCTGTTGCCATGGGAGTAACTGAGATGTCACAAGCAGTGCATCATGACCTCAGGTAGGGAAAAGGCAACAGGAAAAGATGAACGCTTCAGGAGCAAATATCCTGTTTTCATGAAAATTACCTCAGTAATAAGTAATAAGGAAGAGGAACACACCACTAATATGAAATACAAGCTGAACTGTGTTTAAGTATTGTGTTTTGTTAAACTTCTACTGAAGGTGTCAGTTGCTCTTTAAGTTACAAAAAGGCACCAGACAAGGCTTCCCCTTTCTCCCTATCTCTTTAATTCATATCTAGAACCTCTAACAAGAAGAATCTTGGTCGATGACAGCATAAATGGCATCAAGGTGGGGGACTTCAGATATAAGATTTCTACGTATGCTGATGATGTGCCTCTACATTTTGAAGACCTAGCCCACTCAATTCCCTCAGTGCTTACCCTGCTGCAGGAATTTGGGCATATCTCAGGGCATAAATACAACCTCATCAAAACATGTATAATGCCACTCAACCATTATATGCTCAAAACACAAACAATGCAATGAGAGAGCACCTGGTGCCCTGACTCAGTTAACTACCTTGACATTTTTATTACCCAGAGCAAGAAGACAATGTTATCTAAAAACTTACACTCCCTTCTCACTCACATCAAGTAGGATCTGAATCACTGGACATCTCTCCCTTTGACTTTCTGGGCCAGAAGTAGCATTATAACAAGCATTTGTCAATGCTGAATGTTGGTTTGCTGGTATTGGCATTGGTAGTGTAGAAGTTAGAGAGATGCATAATAGGAATGGCAGTGAAGTATTGAACTAATGCCAACCCCCCCCCCGCAGGGTCATCAGCCATAACGCTTGCACCATTCCACCTCACCCCACCCTCCACACAGCAACAGGTGTCACGGTGTACCTTGGGGTATTCGGCCCTTACGCTCACCCCATTCCATAAGGAAATAAGCTGAGATGAGAGCAGTATAAGAGAATGGGGTGAATGTTAGGGCTGAAGATGCCAAGGCACACCTCAATGCCTGTCAATGGCTGCAGAGTGGGGGGTGGTGGTAGAATGCCATGAGCATTATGGCCAATGAACCCAAATCACACCCCCAAGGCCTGTCAGTGTCTACAGGGTGGGGCGTTATGGTTGGAAACCCTAATGCCCCAGGTGTTTGCTGGTATTTTCACTCCAAATTTTCAATATGGGCTTTTTGGGACCCCACCTCATGAATAGTGTAGCTGTCATTTCATTACTCAATCCTGAAAGGTGATTTCACACAGTGACTGTGCCATTTGATGCCACAGGTACAGAAACACATTTCGGGCAGGATGTGAAAAATGACAGCTATACTGTTCATGAGGAGGTGTGAAAAAATGGCAATGTTGAAAATCTGGAGTGAAAATAAGAAAAATTAGCGAAGTTAAGAGTGTGCATAGAAACTGCACAACACACAACTGTAATACAATCATTTTTTAAAAATATTTCCACGAAATTTTCAACATGGACATTTTGGGACCTCCCTTCATAAACAGTGACACTATGATTGTGTTAATCTGTCCCAAAAGTTGATTTCCTACAGCAACCGCCCCATTCTGCACCACATGTGCGAAAACATGCTTTGGGAATGATGTGAAAAATGACAGCTATACTATTCATAAGGAGGTGTGAAAAAATGGCAATGTTGAAAATTTGGAGTGAAAATATTAAAACCTGGAGAAGTTATAAATGTGCATAGAAACTGCAACATACACTCATACCGCAGTCATTGTTTGGATTTTGTTTCACCAGATTTGCAATATGGGTTTTTTGGGACCTCCCCTCATGAACAGTGGCATTGCCATTTCATTAATTGATTCTGAAAGGTGATTCCACGCAGTGACAGAGAAATCACCTTTCAGGACTGAGAAACAAAATGATAATGCAAGTGTTCATGAGGTGGGGTCCCAAGAACCCCATGTTGAAAATTTGTGGGCAAAATTCCAAAAAATGGCTGAAATATCAACCTAAGTTGAAATTCCCCCACTGAGTCCCATTATATGGCTTACCTTTGCTTCTTCATTTTGCGGTTCGGCTTTACAGAATGCAGACGTGTCCCAGTCCACAGAAGATAACAGCACCTGACCACTGGAGGTAAGTATGGGGTGGGGGGTGCAGGGAGGTGGGTGCGCAGAGGTAGGGTTGGGATGAGGGAGGGGGATGGTGATACAATGATGGACTGTTTCCTTTTTTACAAGTATTAAAAAAAAAACAGCGAAGGACAGTTTTCTTTTTTCACTGGGAATTTTTTTTTTTCATTAATGTAGGCACACTGGGGTGGGCTTCCAGTATGCCACATAGAGAGAGGGCATGCTGAAATGGAGACTGGGCACCCCAACATTGCAAATCCATGTAGAGGGGTTTGGGGTAGGCTCATCCAACACAGGAGTGGGCATCCCAGTGTCGGAAAAAATAAAATACCTCAGCACACTGGGGTGGGCTCCAGTATGTACATTTAATGGGAGGATACATGCTGACACGGGGACTGGTCACCCTGATGTCAACTTTATAGGACTGTCTGGTGGGTGGTAGGAGCCGCCATTGTGGAAAGCCACTCTGCAGCTACATTATTTATAGGAAAGCTATCTTCAATTCTGACTCCCACCCCGGCAAGGCTTACCCTCCCCCGTTTAGCTTTTTACATGAAATGTATTGAAGTGAGCAGTGCTGCCCTGCACCTTTACAATAAATGGAGCCCCCCCTGCATCTGCCATACTTCCAGGTAGCAGACTTTTCCTTTTTAAAATAAAGTACTTTGTGGCACGAGAAAAATGCTGCTTTTCATGTAAAAAGCTAAACCGGGGGTAAGCCTTGTGGGGGCAGGAGCCATAACTGAAGACATCTTTCCTCTGAAATGTTTCACCAGGAAAGACACACTGAACAAACATGTTGCTCATAACTCCAGCCATGTGCATTACTGTGCACTGTAATGCACGTGGCCAGAGTCTTGTCATCCGTCGCTGCAATGACAAAACTGCACCTGATTGCAGCGGCAGATTTCTTTCAACTTTTTGGCTCTCTTGGAAGATTTCTGTCATTGCCAGCATGCTCACTGATTTGCGGCTGAGGGACACACCCACTATAGCATCCCCTGCATTGGCCACAATACTGACATGCCTCTGAAATGTGACACTACCACAAGATGTTGCTTGAGCATGAGCGCAAGCAAACATAAAAATGACTTCCTCCCCAGGTTATTATACCAACTCAGTCTGACAGGCTGTGTGATTCAAAACACCTGGTTCATTCACCTGAAATTCTTCCTTTCTCTGGAAGGGTAAACTCTCATGCAGGGCCTACCATAAGTTATCCCCTTTAAAAGATCAGGGTGGACTACAGTTCCCTGATTTCAGACTATACTATCATTCCACGCACACAAGTCACTTTTTATGGTGGAGAAAATACCCAGAGCAAGTAGATGTCTTTAGCTACCTTCCCCAATGGAAAATCATGGAGTTAAACATATGTCAAACAGCGGGTGAGGACATAAAATCCCTCAGTATCCCATAAAATAAGCTCCCGGAGACCCTGAAACCTACCCCTATAGGAACCTCAGTCTTGGTTAGTAAACAACTTCATGGACTATTGATCACAAGCCCCCACCTGGATCCTGAACAATCCTTAACATGTAATCTTAACTGCTAGCAAATTTTCTGGGTGCTGTTGAGTTGCTTAATCTCAATATGCTAATGGAGAGAAATTCTCTAGTATCCTATAACAAGTTTAAGCAAAATAAGGCACCCATTTATATACGAGTCTTCCCCTTCCTTCATCTCCAACACATGTTGGCCTTGGCCCTTGGCCTCACACCCTGGGAGACTGAGAACTTTGCTAAATGGAACAAACTGGGGATACTGGTGGAACAATGACATGCCACCTCTCTAATATATAAAAAAATTGTTGTCTCTCACTGCTGCTCAGGAAAATGCTTCTTGCCCATACTGGCAATCCGAGTTCTCCAAACTCGGCACTCCAAGTAACATAACTGTTATGTGGAAACAGACTTACACATTTCTCAAATTCAATGGCCTAAGGCTAGTGCAATATAAAACCAATCATAACCTTTATTATACCCCAATAAAATTTTATAAAATAGGGAAGCTCAATTCTGACTTATGTTCCAGATTTAAGCAGGATAGAGGCATGCTGAAGCATATCCTATGGGATTGCCCTAAAGCAACCCCTATGGGATAAGGTGAAATCACAACTGGATCCATTACTGGGATTAGAAAATGCTTACACCCCCCACATCTATTTACTAGGGCTCAATTTATACATGTTTTTTGTCCAAAGGAAATATTACATCTCCCTTTTTTTCAGATATTATTTTTCCACATAGGTTTTTTCTCCCTTTGTGGCTCTGGCAGGTTCTGCTCAGGTCCTCTACTCAAGAGGATTAGTTCCACCCCCCCATCTCATGGACATCATCCTTTCTGCCCTGGTTCTCCCTTTTTCTGTTTTCCCCCCTTTATCCTGAGACCTAGCTACATGGACGCACATGTGCGTGGGGGCATGCTTGTACTCTCAGGCTCTGGTGATGGCCTCTTCTTCTCACACAGTACAGTGTTAGGTCCCCCTAGGCTTTGCACTGCCAGCAAGCCACCACCTGGTGGTAGCTAAGAGCTGGGGAAGCCCCACATCCCTCCATGGGAGAGGAGAGCTACCTGTTGGCAGTTCAATCTAACTCCTCACCCTCCCCCTGGTGGACACCCGGTGCCTCATGATCGGTCCTGCACATGGGCTGCTGGCGTGGGAAGAGGTAAGGTGCCAGTGCCTCAGCCCTCTTTGCCACTGGGATGGCCCCTTATTTCAGTTATTGTTAAAAAGGTTTTTCTTAAACATTAGATAGATGATGTAGTGCCTACCTTCCAGGAATGACATAACTAGATACTGGAGGCATTACGTATAGAGAAAATGATTTGCCACATGAAGAATGTGCAGCCACTATATCAAAGAAGATGGGGGATGTTGGATGATCTACTCTTAACTGTATGAATGTGCTGTAAGTTAATGTTCATCCTTAATTTTCTCTACTTTCTGCATGTAGTTGTATGTCTGGAATTAGGTCCAACTTATAATTTTTGTATCAGCAACTTTATAGAACTGCCTGTTCCCTGAATGTTGATGGGTCAGGCAGTCATTAGCCTTGCTGTATGTTCTGCTCAGTGTTATCTGTTTTGTTATACTTAAAAAAAAACCAATAAAGTTTACTATTTTCAAAAAACTTTCCCACCACCAATGTCACTTGGCCTATAATTGCCAGCCTCTTACCTGCTAATACTTTTGTGAAGTTAGACCATATCTGCCCTCCTCCAGCCCTCCAGAAACCACACCTGTTTTTAATGAGCCGTTAGGTGGGACTGCCTTTGAGGTGCAGACAGTACCACTCTGACCTCCCTCAATATCCTTGGATGCACCCCTTCTGGCCCCATTGCTTTGTCTACTTTCAAATAGCCAGTGCCTTCAAGACTCTCTCCTCTGAAAAGGGGCTAGTGAGTACCTCCATCCATCCAATGTTCCTGTCACATATTGTGGCTCCTCCCCTTCTCCTTCCTCTATGAACACTGATCAAAAGTATTTGTTTAGGATGTTGGCCTTTTCCTGGTCTCCCTCTGCACAGTCCTCCCCTCTCCATTTTAACCTTACAATCCCACCTCTTGTTTTCCTCTTTTCGTTTACATACCTAAAAAATGCCTTCTCCCCTTCCATTATTGTCAAGGCTATTCTCACTTCAGTTTGTGTCTTCGCTCTACTTACTGCTCACCTGCCTCCCCTGATAAACCTCCCTATCTGCCTCCCTCTACATCTCCTTATACCTTCTGAATGGTACCCTTTTAGCTTTTACCTTTTCTGCCACTTCTTTTGAGCAACAAAGTTGTCTTTTTTTCCATTTGCTTTTGCTCACTTGCTTAACACAGAGGTTTATTGCCTTCATTATGGCTCTATTTAGTTTTGTCCACTGTTTCTCCACCCCATGTAGGTTATCCCACCCACCAGGTCATCCCTGAGGCATTCACCCATCTTTTTAAAATCTGCCCTTCTGAAGTCTTGGACCCTTGCCCTTGTGTGGTTCAGTTCTGCAGCCATCCTTATACTGAACCACACTGAATGGTGTTCGCTGGTCCCCTGGTGGCCTCACACCTTGATGTCTACAACATGGACTGTTATAGTTAGTACCAGGTCCGCTATCACCCCATCATGAGGGGGTTCACTTACTAGTTGCCTGAGGAACACCCCCTGCAGGGATCCAGGATGTCCCTGCTTATACAGGAAATACTGCAAACTAAGGATGTCCAATAACTATACACAGAACAATATACAGTGTTTCAGGTGGGTCAGTTATACAACACCAGTGGTGAATGACAGCATTTTAATATATATAATGTGCAGATAGGAATATGTTCTTCATAATGCCTCACTTTAAAAAAAAAACAGCCTTTTCTGGAAGGAGAAAACTCTGCTCTGATATGGATTGGAAAGCAAGCGGTGGAGATAAACCTTTTCATACCACTGGCTATTAGTCAACATGTGAAACCCTTGTGGTGTAATATACTGCTGAAAAATCCCCCGTGCCAAAAAGTGTATGTTATTCCATGTATTTGAAATTCAAAAATACTTCTGAGGTTCCAAACATGGGGCTCTATTTAGTGAGAAAAACTAAGCTGACCAGTGCTGAAGCTTCTCCAAAGGGACATAAGAAAATTATTGGGTCATTGCATGAGATGTGTGGCAAAAAAAATTTCTCCTTAGTTTCTTCATGAAACACTGTGACTTCCATAGGCCAAAGTGTGGAAGTTATTGCATTAATTAAAAATTCAAACCAGTTCTCAATGTCTATGCCTGGGAGTCAATGTTTTGTTAAAGACTGAATTAAACAGGGTCAATCACGTAGCACACAGCTGACATTTTTGAAAAGAAAAAGCTGAGTTACTTGAAGTACTGCATAAGAAGAGCTGGAGTGAGATTTCTGTAGCAGTAAGCAGTGGGGAGAGGGAGTGTCCTGGACCCAGGCCATAAATAACTCAAGGACAGACTGCACACTTCTCAAAAATTACACCATGGGCCAAAAAGTGGAAGTCATTCCATACATTTGAAATTCAAAATTCAGCTTGCAGTCTGGGACTAGATGTTGTGTGAAAGGCCGAGGTACTTGAGGTCAGTCAGAAAACATGCTGCTGACCACTGTGGAAAGAAGAAGAAGCTGGGTGACATGAGAAGTCAGAAGATCTGGAGTGAGACTGCTGTGGCAATAAGCAATAGGGAAAGGAAACTGTCCTGGTCTCATAAACAACTGAAGAACAAATGGGAGGTGTCATGGTGAAATGCATGCCAAATTAGAGAAAGGGATATACGATCTGGTAACAGAACCATTTGGAAAAAACAACCATTTTTCAGGAAACCTGTCAAATACAGGAAAAATAAAGGAAAAATTATCATGTGTGGATGTATGTCATCCAGACTGACTTTGAGGTCCTGTTGTATACATCAATTATGAGATGATCGAAGATATCAGAGGTGAGGTACCACACAATAAAATATTTCTGATATGTTTTCTCATCATCTCATACCAAATATTTATCACATGTTCTAACTATTATACAAGCAAAAACATTACATACAATTTATGTGAAAGTTAAACACTACATAGAAATTATTTCTTGTGGCCAAGAGGCAATCTAAATAAGGATCGGTCCTTTATCCTTCAATTTGGACACATGACACATCATAAAGAAATCCTATACAAATTTATTTATTTTATTTATTTAGTTTTTGTTAACCGGGTAAATTGCACTAGCCATAGAGATGACTATTTTCAGGCACAACCCGAGAGGCTACAATAGAGAATATACTATACAGAGAGAAAGAGAATACAAAAATGAGATAGATAAATACAGTATCACTTGATGGCAGAGACAAAATAAACATAATATGAGATACTGTCATCCAAATGGAGGAGCAGAGCAGCTTGAACTGTGGTTGATGATGACATCACATTGCCCTCTACTGCACTCAAAACAGAGCAGTAAAATAAAACAGGAACAGTAAAAACACATACATTTAAATCATTCATATTTAAAATACAATATAAAAATTGGATTGCATAATATCTCATATATCTTGAGGTCAGGTATTGAAGAATAACCTTATACAACTTAAGGACTTATGGCTTGAGGTGCTAAGACCCCACGAAGAAAAACTTTTGTTGGTGGCTGGCACTCAGTGTTCAGTGCCATGACTTATTGTACATGTGTTTGGCACTGCATATAATGCATTTACCACACCAACCTCCTCACTTCATATTTTTTCTGTGCTTCAGGAGAAAAAAGCAACAAGGAAAAACACAGCTCACAACATTACAATGATACTACTAAGGTGGTATAAACTGCATCCTGAAAAAGGAGTACAGATGGTGTAAGTGAAAAAGACCACAGCATCAGTTGAGTAGGGATAGCTTAGTAAAGGCAGAGAGTGGACATCGTCAAATTTTACATTGTGGATATCTTGAATAATGACAGTTGTGCCAGGTAGAGGATGCCAACAGGCTTGGGGTATGCTGATATAGCACACAAGTGGACCTTAAGTATTGAATATTGTAGGCCAGTATCAGAAGGTTCCTGCAAGTACTCTAGAAACTTGTCAGATGGACACCCAAAGGGGTCCATACAGGTTTTGCAGCATGAGATGGAAAATCTCTTCCATTTGGCTGTGTAAGTCCTGCAAGTGGAAGGTTTATGGGAAGCCAAAAGTATTTCAGAGATCCTCTGAGATATCCTGTACCTGTTCATTTCTGTCTCTTCAGAAACCAGGCCTAAAGGTGATGGTCATGCAGGCTGGGATGGACCAGGTGACTCTGAGTCAGCAAGTCTATCCTGAGTAGAAGAATCAATCCTCAGTTTTCTGGCTGTTACTGTGTTCAACAGAGGAGACCATATCTGTCAAGGCCAGCAAGGGGCAACCAGTATCATCTTGCCCAGACTGGACATCTTCAAATTTTACATTGTGGACATAATAAAGGGAAAGATGACCCCTGTGATAGACTATGTAAATAACTATAGAACAGAACATGTTTTCTTCTATTTTTAGTTATTTCTTTAAATAATATCCTGCAAACATTTGTAACAGTAAAACACTTATTATTATAAAAGGAAAATAATTAACCCTTGAAGCCAAGGATGGTGAATCTGGGCCTAAATTCAAAAGTACTATGTCAAAGTTTTAAACTGCTAAATCAAAAGCTAGATAAACAAATAATAACACATTTACACACCCTAGTGATTAAAAACATAAGTTTTTAAGGAAATATAGGCCTTTTTTTTACATTTTTAATTTATAATTGTGAACTCAGTTTTGCCTTATTTTGGGCTCAAAATTAATGCAGCTGTTTTCCTCCTTATAATCCCCTATATACTGTATATAGTAGTTTTAATTAAGTTAGCAGTTCCACAGTGCAGTGACACACGTTCAGGCTGTGAGGTCTGGCAGGAGACAAGGGCCCCTCTCCACACCTGAAACCCTAGCTAACATTTCGGGTAACAGCAAAATTCAGGGCACAGAACTACATAGCAGCCCGATCCAAAATGAAGTACCATGAATAGCCCAGATTGGGAGTGGTGCAGGTAAGGGCTGCCAGCCCACACAATACAATAGTCCCAAAAGACCTGCACTCCAGTATGGCTACTAAAACAGAAACACTGCTCACAAGTCAATCACCATTCAAAAGTGCTTTATTAACCCTTGCAGGGCCTTGGACAGATATATCAGTCCAAAATTCCTATAAGTTCTAATTGTGTTGGCAGACTAAGGGTTAAGCAATAAAGTGAGTGTATGCAGACCGATCCACTGCCACAATGCCCCAGTGCTTTGGGTCATTGAACCCTCTGTCAGAGGGCATCATACATAGCAGTCTACCTGCTACTCCTCTACTGGAATGGTGCCATCTTTGACTGGGACCTTTACCAGCTATGCCACACCACGTGGCCATTTGGGGGGGCCGGGGGTGGCATAGACCTAATGATTTTTTTATTTATTTATTGATATCTTGGATGTACACCTTTGAGCTTAAGCTCATTTACAAAGGTTCCACGTCTATGTTAGGACAAGACTGACATCACTAAATACAATTCTTCAGTTGACAAGTTAGGATTACATAACAAACACATTGTATTTCAATAAGTTACCATAAGCAACCCCCTCCCCCCCAAAAAAAAAAATCTCCACAATTTGGGTCCTGAACATGGGGCAATTAAATTCCCTCAAGACCCACCTCAGCCAAATTAACTGGTCCTCCCTTGACACTCTATTGGATGTTGACAAGGCCCTAGATCTTTTTATTTCCATGTTTAATGCTGCTTGTGACATGTTTGCACCAATAAAAAAGCATGTGATAAAGGGGGCTATAAACTCATGGGTCACCCCAGCCCTGCTGGACCTTATGAGAGCTAGGGACCACCTTTGGCAAAAAGCCAAAGCCACTGACAGACAAGCTGGCATCCAGCAGTACTGAACCGCAAGAAACACATGTACGCATGAGATCAGAAAAGTCAAAATACGACACTTCAAAGACTGCCTCACAACAACTTGGGGAGATGGTAAAAGTTCTGGGATAACTTAAAGGACCTCACAGGCAAAACTAGCAAAGCTTCTCCCTCTATCCTGCTAGTAAATCGGGAAGTTACCCAAGACCACAAAGTGACAGCTGACACTTTCAACATTGCATTCTTGGACCATAGTAGCATACTCCCACCAGAATTCCTAGAGGCAGCCAAGAGCAACTCAGGAAATGCTAGGGATACCAACAATGAGCCCACCACTGGACCCCCCCCCTTCTATTTTAAGGAAGTGTCACATGCTGAGGCCAAAAAGTACCTCCTATGGTCACTTGGGAAATGAAGACATAGTAATGACGCACTAGACAGGTGACTGATTGCCCTAACACTGGACAAAGTACTAACCTCACTCACAAAAATCCTCAATCTATCCCTCAGACTAGCACGATTCCCCCAGAGATGGAAAGCTGCAGTGATCACCCCTGTCCACAAAAGTGGGGACTGGGATAGCCATGCTAATTACCACCCCTTTTCAATTCTTCCCCCACTCTCCAAAGCACTAGAATGGATTGTCTTCAACCAACTGGTAGACTACCTTTATATGTATAACTTGCAATGTCCCCAGCAACACGGATTCCGGAAGGGACATAGTATCTCAACAGCTGTACTTGAATACACCGGCACTCTTCATGAGGCCCTAGATTGGAGCCAGCTTGTGGGGGCAATATACATCGACCTCACTAAAGCATTTTACACAGTCAACCATAACTTACTACTCAGCGAACTCCACTCCATTAATCTCTTTCCAGATACCGTGTTATGGTTCAAAAGCTACCTCACCAACAGAATACAACAGGGCAAAATAAATGGCACTGTCTCCAACAGTAGACTAGTAATCATAGGTGTGCCACAAAGGTCGATCCTAGGTCCCCTCCTGTCTATCTCATTCCTCAACCAACTCCCCACAGCCTGCACTGAAAAAATACTCCTACATGCAGATGACGCAGTCATGTTTGCCAACAGTCTTGACCCACTAACACTAGAGGCTTGTCTCCAAAATAACTTTGCCAGAGTGCAGACATGGTTCTCCGATGACAAACTACTCTTGAACTATAAGAAGACTAAAGTTGTTTGCCAACTCATAGAATAAACATAAATCATATCAATTGACCATAAATAACAACATGCAAGCACCGTTAGAACAGGTACATATCTTCAAGTAAACACAACTGAAACGTGCTGTTCACAGGACCAGGGTGAGGTGCTGGTGCAGGTCTGTGGCCCAAATAACATAGAAAAGATAAAGGACATACTAGCTCACCAGAGCCAGGAGCCTGTATGCCACGGTACTTGATATTGCAGTGAGTACCATGTGTCTGTGTACTCCAGTGTTTAATTTGGCCAAATCAAGCCTCTTAATTAAAATCACTTTTGGAAACTACAACTTTGTGGTCTTGAACTTCACTAGAGCTTTACAAGCTCCTGCCTCTGGTGTGTTGGTACGTACTTTGTCTTTTACATATCTTATGAACATATGAAAACACCAGCAGATACAGGCCTCACGGTCTATCAAGTCTGCTTAATTGTGCAGCTAGGCCCTCTTTAAGTACTAAAGAGACAGAGAGAGAAGGAGAATCTTGAAGTACCTGGGAGTCAAACTTGATAGCTCCCTTTCCTACACCCACCACATCGATCATGTTGTTAAGGCTGTCAATACTAGAATAGGCCTGTTGTACAAACACCGACATAGTCTGACCTCTGAGGCACTGTTACGTGTGATTAAAAGCTTAATTCTCTCCACTATCAAATATGGGCTTGTAGTATATAGTGCAACCACAGACACAAAAGAATGGCCTTAAATAAATCCTGCAGGCTAGCCTTAGGAGTTCACAGGCTAACCCACACCTACCACCTGTACACCCAAACCAATTGGCTAAACCTGGAGGAAAGAATTAAATGCCAGGTCTGTCTCATAGGGCAAAAAACCCAGCTTGTCTTAACTCTGACAGCCTTACAAAACCTACTTAATCGAGCTACAAATCCACACTGGACAAGTGGTATGGCAAGAAACCCACTCCAAGTCCCTTTCTACTGAACGTCACAAGCACAATGTTCATTTGCTTACATAGTGCCCTTCTGGCTCAATGACCACCCACCTATCATAACCAATGAATAAAAATGAGGGCCATTTAAGAAAAAACTCTTACAGTGCCTCTCTTCTCTTAGCCACAGTGAACTTGTACTTGTTTATGATGTGAAACCTTTGTAAAAGCGCTTCTAGCTCAAAGGTGTTTCTCCAAGACATTAAATAAATAAATAACATCATATAAGCTGAAGACTGCAATGAAAAGAAACCAGTGACATCAGGAGAGCTGAACTCACTGGACCTGCTTCATTGTAATCTTCAGCTCAACTATCACTGGATTTCATAACTGCTAAGTGATTAACAAATGAATATTGGGTGCCAGAAACAATGTATTAATATGGTACCCTAAATAATGATTACACATCACTGTTCAAAGCAAACACACAACACAATATACAGGGGTGATTAAACAGACTTCACACATGCCCTAAATTTGCAATTTGCATATTAAAAATGTAAACAACAAAGTTTATTTTCCCTTTAAAATATGTTGTATAACTGAACATCTAAAACCTCTAATAAAACTAATAAAAAAACTATACAATAAACATAAAAATAGAGTAAAAAAAAAGAAATGATTCAACATCAATATTTTTAGACCTACTGCTGTGCCTCTTTCTCTTCCTATAGGGTGGGCGGAGGCAGGCAAGCAGCTAAAAGACTCATTAAGGTTGTGCTCTGTCATGGGAATGATTTTCTTTTGGTCATGAGCATCATGCTTCAGTCAGCACGGGCAGCAGCTGGGTGGCTCCTGCTGGTTTTCTTCAGTCTAGGGGTGGCTGACAGCTGGGTGGTTGCAGACATGGGGGAGCCTACAGATTGAGAGTGGGGGGTTGGACCTAGCCCATGCACATCCTTCTCTGCTTGCATGGTGACTATACAGCTCTGGATGCTTTTACATAGGCCTTTTGCTGGTTTTCCTTATGGTGGCTCAGCTCCTCAGCATGTCACTCTATAATAAAAGAAAACAAAATAATATTATACTCTACTGAAAATGTGGTAGAGTTGGCTTACTTCCATTGTCTTGACTCTCTTAGCATTTGATGCCACCAAACCTGGGATAATAGGTTATAAACATTAGCATTTCTATCCTGTTACTAGCAACATTAGTAAGATCATTACTGTATATATAGGAAATATATGGGCAGCAGTTTGCAACAGCAGTGTGTTCACTTTCAGAGATTGTCATGACAACCTAGTAAACCTCAAAAGTATAGTTTGAGAGGTTTACTGTTGTCATGAAAACCTCAAGAAGTGAACTCGGCTCTGCTGTTAACTGTTGCCCATACATTGTCTTTTATAGTGTATGGGTAACAGATGACACTGAATGAGCACTTCGGTTGCCATGCATGTTAAACACAGAAATAAGATACAAAATAAAAATAAGATTCTACCCTTAGACACACTCTAGTAGTACCACACGCTTACTTCTCTCCAAGACACTAGGACAAGACGATCAATGTCAGTAAACATAATGAATAAAACAATCAAATATTAACTTGTGAATGTAGAAATAATGTTAATGGAATGAAATACAAAACATTAAGAGAGAGAAAACGGTCGTCTGCAATGTTTTTCTGACATCGGACATCAATGTGTGTCAGAGTCGACTGAGTGACTGAGCATACTAGCAAGAAGTGTCATGAAACTTTCTATGTAAAATCACATTCACTCAGTAAGGAGGTTTTGAGGAACATATTTCATTTCAGTTCAGTTCAGGCATCAGGACACATGGACCCATGAGAAAGGTACAAAAAAAATTTACATATCACTTGTTCAATAAGAATCTGGGTGGGGGGGGTTGAGAGAGGGAATAAATTCAGCCAGCAAGTCATCCAGTTCTGTGATAGGGATGTCCTTCATTGATCGTGAATCACCAACGTCTACAAGGTTATTTATGAATATCTTTAAATCAGACTCAATTTTCATTAATGTTCTTACATTTTCCTGATCTGCAACAAATGCCTTACAATCACCAAGTTCTGTTTTAGAAAATGTTGCAGCCACCTTCGCAATTGCTCATTTCTTTAGTACTTACTGTCAAAACTAAGTGAAGGCTTTAAAGAAAAAAGAGCAATTGCAGATGCTGCCAGTGTAACAGGAGCTTGAAGGATTCCAACTTATTGTACCATTGATGTGACGTACTCAAGATGATACAATAACACTTTGATCTTACATTGATAATAGAACATGGTTAGAAATTCATTGAATTCCATACATAATAGCCCCCTCCCATACACTATAATTTTGTATTGCCTTGTTTACTTAAAATTGGTCACTACTGTTAGGAAAGGTACAATGACACTAGACTCTGCAAAGCTGCAAATCAAGAGAAAGTACAAAGGAAGAGAAACAAAACTGGCAAAAACACATACATATCTTATAAACAATAATGGATACAAGTCACTACAGTGAGCAGCAAAGCTATAATATAATACTTCCAAAGAACACGATAAAATAAGAAAAAATGAATACAAGTAGGAGTGTCACCCTAACTAAATAAATGGAATGCCACAAGCATTACTATATGCTCTGTAGATGAGGTTGTAATTTATAGCTAGCTGGGAGAAGGTCAATTTCACTGGTAAAATTTTGGGAATACAAATTATACAATGGCAAGAAATATTCTAGGAAGCTGATTGGCTGCTTAGCTGTAGAGACAGTAATGTTATTACATTATACAGTAACATCACTGTATCTAGGGCTGGCACAAAATCGACCATAGTACACTCAAACATATCCCTCCTTGCTCAAGTAGCCTGAGCCCAACATGGCTTTACATTTCCCTGCTTGCCAGGAAAATTCACAAATGACCATTTCAAAATGTCAGAAAAAGCCATCAGTAGTTCACATTGTGCAACCAAACAGTACAAAGGTTTTTTTTTGGTTTTGTATGACATTTAGTAAGTGCCACAGCAAGCAGCATCTGGTAATTGTAAAGCCTGCAGTCAGACATCCTCCACTCCCCAACTGCCTAAACACAACAGCACTGTCAACTACCATCATGATACTCTTCTGCTCTTCTTGTGGCAGTCTGTTACTGATTCACAATCAGAAGCAACAAAGCAACACAGTTTGCAGAATAGAAAATCAGCTTCATTTTCAAGTCTATTTTCTTCCTGAACCCAGTGGCTTCAGTGAACCGCGTAGACCATAACTGTCAGTTGCATGGTTCGCTGATGCTGTGTCAGTTCCAAGGACAAAAGGAGCCATGAAAATTAAATCTGTTTTCTCTGTTTCAACTGGCATGCATCCTCCTCACTGCCCTGCTCCTCCTATATTCATCGGCAAAGTAAGATAAATTAAGGCTCTCACACAACACCAAATGACTTCCCATCTCCTTCTCAGGCTCTCAAATCTTGTGTCCTTTAAAGTTGGCAAGTGACTCACTGACCACATAAACAACAATGATGTAAAGAAAAAAGTTAAAATACAGCCTCTATAATTGGGGGGGGGGGGCTGAGGGTCTATGTCCCACATTTTCCTACAGGTGAGCGAATGACCGAGTAAGGAAAGGGATCGATATCAAAGATCAGTGCACCACCAGACACAACTTAGGGGACCTGAGCAGGCAGCACAATCTAGACAGCAGCTCCACCTCCTGATGGAAAAATACAGTAGACTTTCTTTTAAATGTGTACCTCCACACCAAAAATGCAAAAAAAAATGCAAAAAAAGGTTTTTTCTTAACAAATGAGCCATTGTATAATAGCTTGCATCCTCATGCTTCAACTACTCAAGGCATAACATTATTACACAATAACACACACCCCGTCGTGCCTTACTGCTTAATTAAGACCCAGGACTTTAGGCCAAGGCTTGCATACTCCCTTGACAAGTCAGTAGCAAGACAGCAGGAATAAATCTCTGTCATTCAACCAAGGCAAAATTGATTTATTTTATTTGATGTTTTATAAATGTCATACAGCAAATCTGTGGGTGCACTTCCTCTGTGTCTTCAGCCAGACCTTCAGACCTGTCACTGCCATGATGACACCAGATGTCTATGCTCCAACTCCTCCCTGTCCCTCAACAGATTTTGGAACAGCTGCTGCTGACAGAAAATGTAAGATTGCATGAACATGACATTGGGGATGATTACTTCTCAGTACTACAACAGTTATACTAACTGAAAATCATTTTACACCCAAAGTCACCTTTCGTTCTAGCACTGTATATAAATGGGCTGCCAGCAGAAAGCTAGGAAATGTTCTTCAGTGACACATGGCAGATGTACCAGGCAGGTAGAATTGATGCTGCTTTATACTGTCATCACTGTGATTGGTCAAGAGCTAGCTATAAGAGCCACAGGTGGTAGACTGTGTCCATTATGGATGTCTGCCATGGGTAGCAAGATGGAAGAAAAACATAGAAACAACAAATGGATATGCAAATAAGCATCAGCACCACTTTACAGATGGATGCGAGTACCATATTTCTGGTGGATGTGACTGGGGAAGCCTCCACAGAGCACAGAGTCAGACTCATAGACTTCTGGCACCGGTTGAACCACAGCTAGCCACTGTACACCAGCTAGCACCATCCTACTAATTCGCAATCACTAGTGCAACATTACACACTATATAATTTTCTTAAAATATTAGAAGTTTCATGTATATTATTACAATGGGTCTCTGAGAAAAACCTTCCAGATTGCCTGTTGTCAGTGTGTCAGGCCAACTATGCTAATCTCTGGAAATATAAAGGTAACGTAATGTGGAGCATGTAATCTTATACAGAGTGCAACACTATTGTATAGTAAGCAAGCCTTTGTAATACCATTTCCACACCAGCACAATAAGGCACTAACAGGGGCCATGTTAATGTTCACTCCATCACACTGTAGGGGTATTTAAATGTAGGACAACGATTCCAAAGGAGCAAGAACAAGGATGTGGTGCTTCAATGCCCCAAAAATGCAATATACTTTACAAAAAGGCAGAGCACACACTAACCAAGACATACCAAGGGCACGGGTCATAAAAATACATATAATGAAAATACATATAACAAAAAGAGACTCCTGACACATTTCAGATGCTTCTTACATCCTCTCTCAAAGGCTAAAACCTCTTGAATTATGTAACCCTTAAATACACACTACCTCACTCACATCATCATGACATCGCACATTAAAATTCATTAAGAACAGCTGAAAAAGTTGATTAACAACTCAAAAGGTAGCAAGAACATAGGAATACAGATACATCTTAATTCCTAATGGCCTAATTATATTCAATACAACATGAACTCGTATCAAACATAAACAAAACTCATTAAAAGAACACTCATTAAAAAGAAAAGGGGTGGGTGGTTGTGGGGAAGGGAGTTTTTTGATTTGTATTTGTGCCTCACTACTGTAGCTCACTCACTCCATGTACGTCAGCCAATCATGAACAGAACTTCTATCACTGCAGCCACCATCATCTCTTACATTTCTTTTTAAACAGGTGTAGTCAGGAAGATTCCCGCTCTTCTGTCCAGTCACTAAGTAATCCACCTCTGCACCTGCACTTGTGCTCCCTCCAGCTTCATTGCTTACTTTGGTACCTGCCCACCTCCTTTCTATATCCAGTCTCACACAAGACTGATTTTTAAAAAGAAATCCCTGCAAGGGCATACGCTACTGATATAAGTAAGAGGGGACAGGGCTCTGCCAAGATTCTGACATTCTTTTAAATAATCCCCAACCATGCAATTGACATACCTAATGATAAGCTGGTTTGGAATGCACTCAGAACTACAGTACTATAACAAGCATTTGTCAATGCCGAATGTTTGCTTACTGGCATTGGCAGTGGTAGTGTAGAAGTTACAGAGCTGCATAATAGGAATGGCAGTGAAGTATTGAACTGAAACCAACCCCACCACCACCCTGCAGAGAGTGACAGGCATTGGGGTGTGCATTTGGGTCATCAGGCATAACGGCCACGCCATTTCACCACACCCCACTCTGCAGAGACTGACAAGTGTGACGTGTTCCTTGGGGTCTTTGGCCCTTATGCGCACCCCATTTCATTAGGAAATACGGTGAGATGGGTGCGATATAGGAGAATGGGGTGAAGTTTGGGGCCGAAGAGTCCAAGGCATATCTCGATGCCTCTCAGTGACTGCAGGGTGTGGAATGGTATGAGCATCACAGGCAAGAATCCCAAGTCACACCCCTGATTCCTGTCATTCTCTATAGGGTTGGGCGATTTAGTTGAAACCTAATACCTCAGGCATTCATTGGTATTTTAACTCCAAATCTTCAACATGTTTGTTTTGTGACCCCACCTCATGAACAGGGGAATATCAGTTTGGTAGCCGAGAGCTGCTTATGCACAGTGACTACGGGATTTAGCACCACAGGTGCAAAAATATTCCGAACAGGCTGTAAAAAATGACAGCTGTACTCTTTCATGGGGAGGTGTAAAAATGGCTATGTTGCAAATGTGTAGTAAAAATATTTTAAAAAATGGTGAAGTCACGAGTGTACATAGAAACTGTGCAATGCACACCAGTTATATAAGTAGGTTGGGGATATTTTATAGCAGATTGTCAACTCAGGCATTTTGGTGCCTCCGATCATGAACAGTGTCACTGTGATTTTCTTTATCTGTGCCGAACAATGATTTCCCACAGCGACCATGCATCTCTGCACTGAAAGTGTGAAAACACACTTGACCATGTTGTGAAAATGGCAGCTGTACTGTTCATAAGGAAGTTTTGAAAATGCCACTAGTGAAAATCTGGACTGAAATATACAAAGTCATGAACTAACGAGGATGCATGGAAACTGCACAATGCTCACTCGTAACACAGTCATTTTATGGACTTTTTCACCAAATTTTCAACATAGCCATTTTAAGACCTCTGCTCATGAACAGTGTAACTGTGATTTTCTTAATCTGTCCTAAACATTGCTTTAGCACACCAACAGCACCATTGTGTGCTACATGTGCGATAACACATTTTGGGTGACATATGAAAAATTGCAGCTGTACTGTTCATAAGGAAGTTTAATAAAATGGACATGTTGAAAATCTAGAGTGAAAATATTAAATTTGCAAAATTACGAGCATCATAGGAACTGTACAACGCATGCTCGTAAAAGTCATTTTTAGGCATTTTTTCACCAAGTTTTCAACATAGCCATTTTAAGACCTCTGCTCATGAACAGTGTCACTGTGGTTTTGTTAATGTGTCCCATACATTGAGTTTGCACACCGACTGCGCCATTGTGCGCTACATGGGCCGAAACACGTTTTGGGCAGGATGTGAAAAATGACAGCTGTACTGCTCATAAGGAGGTGTGGAAAAATGGCAATGTTGGAAATCTGGAGTGGAAATATTGAAAATTCGCAAACCTACGAGCGTGCGTGGGAACTGTGCAACGCACACTCGTAAAACAGTCATTTTTAGGAATTCTGTCACCAAATTTTCAACAGTACCATTTTAAGATCTCTGCTCATGAACAGTGACACTGTGATTTTCTTAATTTGTCCCGTACATTGATTTCGCACACCGACTGGGCCATTCTGCGCTACAAGGGTGGAAACACATTTTGGGTGAGATGTGAAAAATGGCAGCTATACTACTCATAAGACAGTGTGGTGAAATGGCAATGTTGAAAATCTGGAGTGAAAATATTGAAATTTCGCGAACTTACGAGCCTGCGTAGGAACTGCGCAACACACGCTCGTTAAACAGTCATTTTTTGGAATTTTGGCAGCAAATTTTCAACATGGGGGTTTTGGGCCCCTTCATGATGATGTCACTGTCATGGTGGTATTCAGTCCCAAAGGGTGATTGCGAGTCACCGCGCAGTCACCGCGCGAAATCACCCTTCGAGCCTGAATAACGCCATGACAGTGACATTATTCACGAGAAGGTCCCAAAACTCCATGTTGAAAATTTGCGCAAAAATTCCCAAAAATGCCTGAGATATGCAATAAAGTTGAACCCTCCTATCTAGCCCATTATACAGCTTACCGGCATTTCCTTAGTTCGCGGTCGGCTTTGAAGAGTGAAGCGTGTTCCCGGTCCACGAAGATTATGGCGCTGGAGTCGGGTAAGTATGGGGTGAGGGGTGTGGGAAGCTGGGTGCGCGGTGGGTGGGTGTGGATTGTGGGAGGGAGTTCGGTGGCGCGCGCGGACTCCCAGTGTGGCACAAGGACTTTGGGGCGTTCAGCCAACGGGGATTGGGCACCCCTGCCGGCAAAAAAAACAAAAAAACTGCAGTGGACTGTTTGCCATGCTGGGGTGGGCTCCCAGCGTGCTGGGGAACTTTGGGGAGGGCGTGTTCAGCCCGGCGGGGGTTGGGCGCAGCCCGTGGCAACATGACGGATTGCCCGCGCTGGGTGGGCTCCCAGCGTGGCATCAACTGTGGGAGGAGGGAGGAGACAGATGCAGTTCAGCCGGCGGGGGTTAGGCACCCGTCGGCTATCACAGCTCGTCTTGAAGTCGCATACGCTTCCTGCGGCTGGAGCCGGCGCGAGTACTATCGCTGCTCACTCAAGCGTAGCTCCCCCTTTCAACTGTATGCCACTGCAGTTTGGAGCGTGTCATAGACAGCTCCAAAATGCATTGGCTTACAGGGTCCGCGCCTGCCAGCACAGTGCCTGAATTGGAGGAGGAGGTGACACACCTCCGAAATCTCCGATGAAGGCACTATGTTTCTTGCACATGCGTGCAGGCAAACATAAAAAGTACAGCTAGAGAGGCCAAAGTAGGACAAATGTCCTAAGGCAAAAAAAAAAAAAATACATCAAGTTCCACCAGAGAGAAAAAAACTACTTGATCAAAATTAATCTAAACATTTTAATGTTTATGTATTGCATTTAAACATTGTTTTTAATTCTTAATGACAAGCAAAAAAATGTTTTTATGAGCACAATAAGACACTGCAGGGGTATGCATTGTGCTTTTCTAACCACACGTACAGGAGCTGAAGGCACTCCAGCTCTACCTGAGGTATCTTCCTCACTATGCCCCTGGGCGTGCAGTTAGACCAGCACAATGTACACCACTTATGGCTCACTGCTTTTGTAATGTGCCATTCTTCAACATATAAATTTAAATATGTCAGCTATTGTTTTTCCTCGCATAGCCAGTACCACATACCCTAGCCCCAAAACAACAGTTATTGTCACCTGTACTTGCATTGGTTAGTGACTGAGTTTTTTCTCCATCCACCTACCTGCTCCATCCAACTCCTACTCAACTGACCTCGAACACTCAACCATTGTGACCTGCTCATTCTGCTCTCATTTCCCTCTCTGACCTACTAAACACTGAACACACATCCATTTTCTCACAATACAAATCAACTGCTTCACTTTTTTCAAAACACAATGTACTTTACAGTTTTGAAAAAACTCAGATTCACTAATAGCCACTGATCTGCTAATGCTCTACACGTTCACCTCAGTCTGCTCCACCCACGGCACTCACAACAGCTGCACCTTTGTAACTCACTGTTCACAGATCGTTGCCTGCTGCTGGCAAGACCATTTTAGCCAGTTTTGGTCTTGCTGTGGTCTTAACTGCAGCAGTCAGTGTAGGTTAACTGGAGTGTAGGGAAGCAGGTTGGAAGGGAAAGATGGAAGAGCAGCACATACAGTCCCAGAAAATTTAGCATCAACTGGTGCTCCTTCGTGGCACCTGTTGGCAGATGAACTATTTGACATTGTTTAAAGCATTTTGTGCAAAATGATTTTGTGATTCTGTTTTTAAATGTCACTACTTTTTTAATTTGATAGTTAACCCTTTTAAACATGCAGTAAAACATTCCAGGGATGTCCACTGTACTGGGATAACTAACTGCACTTCCAGGGGCAAAAGGAACTCAATGTCCAAGAAGCAGCTCCACTCCTGTTATGAAACTCCTCAGTCCTCAAAGCACAAGTCCACAGACATATTTCCAAAGTGCAAAATATTTATTTAAAAAATAGTACAAATCATGCAAAAAGTGCACTGTAGATTTACTCTTAAAGTTCATATTGAACAGACCTATAGAACTGCTGTACTTCTACAGCCAGGTGCACTGCACTTAGTTGCTTATGACTCTGAGGCCCAGATAGTCAAACTGCACCCAAAAAGTGCGCAATAGCAGGAGCAAGCACAAGTCCATTGCATCCATGCACAAGAGGCGCGATATTCAAAAAGTGAGCTGGCCAAACTGCGCCTACAGCTGACGACTGAATATCGCACCACCTGCGCCATAGCACAACTAGGGAGGGGAAGCTGAGCAGATCTGATGCGCCATAGCGCAACAAGGGATGTGCAGCTGAGCAGTCCAGAGGCACCATAGCACAACCAGGGATGCCCCCCAGCAGCAGAGTAATGCAACTGCACAACCAGGGAGGTAGGGGCCCACCACCCATGCCACAGATGGGCACAGGAACACACAGCAGAACAGACATTGTCCCCCCACACCCCATGCACTGCCAGCTGGGGGAAGGCTGGAATAACCACTGGCCCATGGAGACAACCAAACAACCCACAGCTGGGCCATGGTGCCCCATCACACCCCCCAGCAAGCTATGACTGGCACACAAGGAGGGCTGACCACCCCATGCCACACCATCCCCCCAATGCAGAGCACAGCCTGCACCATGACCCCTAGACACCCTGCCCAGGAGCAGCGACCACCACTGCAGGAAACCCCATGCATGCCACCACCCCCACTGTGAGACTGCAACCCTGTGCACCACAGAACCATGCAAGGCAGCCTCACCACGAGCACCCATCAGTGGGTGACAGCACACAGCAATGCAAAAACGGCATACACAGTGCCACCATGCACAGTCCCCCCGAAGTACTGCTGAGAGACCAACCATGCGTCAGCACGAGAGTACCCACATGGGACAGGGCTTGCCCGGACACCACCACCAGTGGTACAGCACCCTGCACAGTATCCCAATGACACACCCCAACCCAGCACTGGCCACAACAGCCAGCACAGACACCCACAGTGGTGCATGGAAGCATGCACCACACCGGATGCCACACAGTGCATGGACAGACACCCATCCATACCCAAGGGCAAAACAACACAGGGACGCAGTGACGAGGCAACCAAGCCCCCAGCGTGGGCCCATGTAAACTGTGTACACACAACCCACAGTCCTCCATGGCACTGGAGTGCCAGCCACCCTGCACAGGCACTGTGGACCTGTACGCCACCAGCATTTCCCGGAGCACAGGTCACAGACAGTGGTGCACATCCCCTGCAACACACACAAGGCACAGCATGGAGGTGGGACAACAACTGTGGAGGCCACAGTGTCACCCGAGGCAGACATGCACCACACCAGTGACAGGAGGCAACCCAGCAGTGTGACAGGTACATTGGCTGCCCTGCATGGACTGCCACCACTGATATGCCAGTGGACCGTGCAGGTCACAGACATGCATGTGTGTCAGCTGCACAGGCCATGGATGGGCTGATAGGGGTGCCATGGACACAGAGCATGCACCATGGACCACTGCACACAGTCATCTAGTGCACAGAACACAACACACACACACCACAGACACTGACTGATAGCTACCCCCACACCATAGTCACCTCCACACAGACACACATACATACCACACCACCCCTGACACCATGCACACCATTGCAGCTGAGCACCTATAGCCCACTGCAAATCAGAGACCACCACAGTATTCATATCAAAATAACTATATTGAAACAACATATAAAAGGTAACTATTTACAAAATATATACAAGGTGGGGGGGTCACAAACAAGGTGGGGGTGGGTAAGGGGCAGGGGTGGACAAATGGGACAGGAAAGGAGGGGTGTGAGGGTGGGTCCAGGGTGGTAGGGGATTTCAGGGGCAGAGGGACTTCTAGCGGGAACGCCGCTCCCCACTCTGGCTCCGTCTCTGTCAGTGCCTCCGAAGGACCCCGGTGTCATCGATCCTGCGGAGGATGTCGAGTGATGCCCTCACCACCTGCAAGATCTCCTGAAACACCTCTCTGATCTCTCAGAGATGGCGTGTACCTAGGACAAGGGAGCACAATCAGTAGGTGTGAATGCACAGCCCCATACAGCCCTCCCACTGTGCATGGCATACGGCCGTGGGACATACCTCTGTGATGGTGTGTGACCACCCACAGTGATCACGTCCACATGACCTGCCCACCCAGGTGCATACAGCCATGCAGAACTCTGCACACACCCACTGGCCAAGTCATGCACAGCACCACCATGGCCATTTAGTGACATGGCTATGTGGTGCAAAGGCAGTGGCACAGCCATGTACCCGGTGCACACATGGACCACCATCGACACACTCCCAGACATGCATTGCCACTGGACAGTGTTGACTGTAACAAGTTGTGTGCATGGCAGTGGTGTCAATGGATGGTGGCCATGCCCCGCTGCCCACCCTGTTACAAAGCTTGCAATAGTAATCATGGAGTTATGGCACTCACCATCATCCGGCCAGTCCACTGGGCGGTGTGGACCCTCACCCCGCCTGTCTTCCCTCTGTTCTTCCTGCCACCGCAGATCATGTGCAAGGCACCATTCCTCCAGGACTGTGGTACAAACTTGGAGAGAGGAACATCAGTACAATCCCATAGAAAAGCTCCCCTGCCCCCAGGTGTGTGCCCTCCCACCCAGCCAGAACCAGCCACCCCACACCCTGATAACACCACCACAGCCAACCCCGGACGGTCCCTCCCCCATGTGCTGGACACATACAACTGTGATACCCATATGGAAGATAAAAGTGTGTTGACGTAACACCTACCTGGCCATGGCACCGTGCACCACCTGGCATGTGCCCGCAGGCAGGCTAGCAGCTCCGGCTCCCTCCGCCGCAGGTCCCCAAACCTGTGGCGGCACTGGTCTGTGCTTCTCCCCCATCCAGTGGCCTCCTCGAGTGCAGTGGCCACCTCCTCCCACATCTGGCTCCTGGACCTGTCCAGGGGTGCCTCCCCAAACAGTGGCCCATGGCGTTGCTCCACAATGGCCACTAGGTTGACCAGCTGTATTTGTCACCACTGAGCAGCCCTCCTGCGTGCCATGCTCTCTGCTCGATCTGCAAATATGGCGCTCTGCAGCGCGGCTCCCCACATGCAGATGTTGCGTGGTACAGCACTACCATTCCCTATTGTGCTGTCACCGAACAGCACGATAGAGGTGCACCCATGCCTGATGCATGGCACCTAGGGGGCAAAGGTCAGGGACAGGGTCAAGGGTCTCTGGCGCACGGACATGCACAGTGCCATTGGAACCCAATGCATGTAGCGTGATTGGCTGCCTGTGTGCTACCACCAGTAGAGGCCTACCGTGCAGTTGCCACAGTGTGCCTATGATAGCCCAGTGCCACAGCACCATGTAGGTGACCATCGCTATAGCACCACTGGCACATTGGTGGCCATGCCCTGCATTGCTTACCATGCACAGCACATCAGCAGCATGGCAGATGCCTGCGTCAGCAACCCGGGCATGTGCAGTGAGGTGTGTACTACGTATGTCACAGAACTGCGCCATTGGCTGAGCACGTTCAACACAATTGTGCAAAGTGCAAAAGCGCGATATTCAGCCGTTATATGCAAATCATCTAATCAGCCATTCAATTGTGCAGCACTGCAATTTGCATCCACTTAAAGTTGTGCCTCGCCTCATTTGCATGGGTTGCGCTATAAAAGTGTGACATTGGGCTGCACTGGCCATAGTTGGTTACTGCAGTCTATTGGTGAGTTGCATGCTGCTTGGGAGTGTGGAATGTGGATTTAGGGACATGCATGGGACTGCACAGTCACAGGTAACAACTGCCATTCTTACAGGCTAAATAATGACCCAGCAAGTTGTGGGACAGGAGGAACACAGTGGTGGGAGGAGGAGGAGGCCTAATTTTACCAAGGCCAAGACCGAAGCCCTGTTTGACACCTACCTGGATCAGGAGCCACTTCTCAGTGGATGCCAGGGAACACCTCAAGCCCGTGCTGCTGCATGGGAGGATGTGGCACGTGTTATGAACCTGCATGGCAGCCACCAGCCCTCCATGCAGGAGTGCAAGAAAAAGATGGGCACGGACAGAAGGAGGATAAAGGAGAAGGTGGCTGCCATCAGGGCAGCATGAGCTGCAACAGGTGGGGGACAGCCGGAGGTGGTACACCTGACCCCACAGGAGGAGAGGATTGCTGGAAGCATGCAGCATAGTGCCATTGAGGGTGTTCTGGGTGGTGGCTTCCAGATGAGTGGTGGCCCATCACTGCATGGTAAGTCATGGTCTGTCTATGGGGGGAGCAGGGTAGGTCACATGCAGTAACGCGACATTGCTTTCCCTTACAGATCCTGAGCATCTGCTGGGTCAGTGGTGGTGGGCATGTCCACTGAGGACAGTCAGCTGGAGATGGAGGAGGGCACATCAAACTTCACAGATATACGTGGCTCAGTGCGACAGTGGGGCTGCCTGGCTGTCCACACTGATGTTGTTGTAACAGGTGCAGAGGAAGCCCTGCCTGTGTCCCAGCATGCTGGCATCCACGGATGCCAGCCTGGGGCTGGTGCCGAGTCCGTCACCGATGATGATGTCGCTAATGGCATGGGCAGTGACATGTGTGCGCCACGGGACGGCCACACAGCAGAACACATTGTGGCCATGGCTGTGAGTGGTTCTGCCATGGAGGCCTGTGTGTCAGCACAGTCCCAGCCTGTGCCTGTCAGCACCAGTGGGGCAGCACTGGTGTTTGTTCAGGACAGTGGGACTGTTGCGGCCACTGCGGCAGCACCACTGAGCCCTGGGGAGCAGCAGCTGGAGCGGCAGCATCAGCAGTCGGCCAATGGACTTGGGGGTACAGGGTTCAGCGGCGGCATCTGTGCACTGCCTGTGGACATGCCCAGACCTGGTCCTGGTGCTCAACGCCCACCCTCAAGGGGTGCTGAGCATCAGGGCCGCGCACACCCTGAGGGACAGGATGCCGAGGAGGCAGATGACCTCTTGGACGAGCACACCTGCCTACTGCAAGCATCAGTCCAGCAACAGATGCAGCTTGTGACATCAGTGGATGCACTGCATGCGGCTCTGGAGTGGGCAGAGGAGCATTGCAGCAGGGACACCACTCTGATCCTGGCAGGGATGGACCGGTTACAGGAGGATGTGACTGCTGCCATTGACAGGCATGCACAGTCATTCAGTGCCGTCATGGCCACAATGGGCACACAGTCATGTGCCCATGCTTCACAGACACCACGCAGTGCACTGTCCACCCCCCATTCCCGGCGTCGTGCGACACCCTCCCTGTCGACACCGGGTTCAGCTGTGGGCATCCTGAGCATGCCTGGAGAAGGCATGTTCAGTGTGCTGCAAACCGATGCATGAGCACGGTCACGTTCACTCAGTGGAACCCCTGCGGGACCATCGGTGCCACCCCATGAGGCCAGTGGTCAGCCTGTCAGTGCTGGAAGGTCTCGGCGGGGCCACCCATGCATCTGTGGTGGCCAGGACACTGTGTCGCGTAACTGACCTGTCTCCCAATGCAGCTACTGTCTGGTGCTGCCCTGTGTGCATTGTGTCTTTCAGTGGACAGTGCATGGGTGGGTACCTGTCCCTGCACGCGGATACACAGTCCATCTGCACACCCTCTCAGCTGCTGTCCGCAGTTGCGTGTGCATTATGATGCCTGCATTGTGCTGTACACCAATGTGCAATGGTGCTCAGCATCTAAGACACGCACATGGACAGGCAGTGGGCATGGTGGTCTGTGGACATGTGTGTGGCTAGGGGGTGGTGTTCTGGGTCGGTGTGCCTCCTGCCCTTTGTGCAAGTTTGGTGCATTGTGTGTGTGTGTGCGTGTGTGTGTCTGTCCATGTGGCATGTTGGTCCTCAGCCATCTCTGGTTGTGTGTGTGGTTCCATGCCCTGCCACTTCCCTTGATGGCATGCACCCCTGGTGTGTGTCCATGCATGTTTGTGGGTTGTGCCTTAGCCACTGTTGGCTGCACATGGCCCCATGACTTACCTGGGTTGGCTGAACTGCTCCTCCATGATGGTGTCCTGGTGCAGCTGTGCCAGCTGGAGCAGTCAGGGGTCCCGTCGGCCAAGGGGGGGGCTGCCCATCACTATCGTCCGGCATCCTCATCGTCTCCATTGCTGTCCCCCTCTTTGATCTGTATGGCTATCCCACATTCGTTGGCCATGTTGTGCAGGATGCAACAGGTCAGGAATAGCACGCAGGCCTTTGAGGGGCTGTACTGTAGGGCACCGCCAGAGGTGTCCAGGCAATGGAAATGTGCCTTCAGCATCCCGAACACCCACTCAATGACATTACATGTGGTGGCATGTGCCTCATTGTAGCGTTGCTGCGATGAGGTCGCGGGCTGCCGGTAGGGTATGAGCAGCCAGGGACAGAGTGGGTATCCACTGTCACTGTCACCTGTGTGTAGAGGGTGGAGGTTAGTTTGGTGATCAGCATCGCCCTGCCCTGGGCCATGTAGGTCACTACCCATGTCACCTCTGGCCATGCCCCCCCCAGGCGCTATGATTGTCCTTGTGGTTTGCATACTCACCCACTAGGTGTCCAGTGGGGATCTCCCCACTCTCAAATCTGTGGCACAGTGCTGACTGGTGTCAGATGAAGGCATCATGTGCTCCCCCAAGGTGCGTGGCACAGACATTTATTATGCGCCCCCTGGCATCGCACACCACCTGGCAGTTGATGCTGGCATAGCCTTTGCAATTTATGTATGCAGCCCCCTTGGGGCCAGGTGGTGTGTGTATGGCCACATGGGTGCAGTCTATTGCCCCTAGCATGCCAGGCATATGTGCTACCCTGTGGAACTCCTGTATGTTTGCTGTGTGCTCTGCCGGTGTGCTGGGGAAGTGGATGTACTCCACAGCATGTGGCAGCCGTGAGCTGAGGAATTGGGTGATGTGGCATGACGTGGCTAACTGGGTTATGCCTGTGGTGTCCCCAGTTGGTCTCTGGAAGGTACCTGTGGTGAGCAAGCACATGCAAGCTGTCACTTTAGTCTCCACTGACAGGGCATAGCTCCGTTGTGTGGGTGCCTGCATCACATCTCTGAACAGCTCACAGAGCCGCCTCAGAATTGCCCTATTCAGGCGGTACCGGCCCACAATCTTGGTATCATTGTACAGCTCGAAGCTGGTGTGGGCTTGGTACTGCCTGTTGGGGGCATACCACCGACGGGCCCTTTCACGGCCATGCCCCCCTGCTGCCCGCCTTCTCACCCCCCTCATAATGGCCTCCGTCTGGAAAGTGGCACTGGCCATGTCCTGGCTTGTGTTCACCCCCCTTGGCAGCTGTTACTGTATTCCCCCCCTGTCTTCACTGCTACTTCCCCTGCACCGGGAACACCTGCGTGTGGTGGCCTCTGTGCTGTGTGGCACTTCCCCCTTCTGCGCTGGCTGTGGCTCCCCACACCTTCCCTGTGCATCTGTGTTCACGGTGCCCTTTCCCTGGCCTGCCCTGTGTGTCCCTCCTGCCCTGTCTGTGTAGCTAGAGTTCAGCCTCATGTGCCTTCCCTGTAGAGTTCTTGCACCTCTTCCTTGCTCCTTTTTATTTTGGCTCATTTCCGCTATGGCGCAACTTCCGCTTGCTCCCCTATTGCGCATGGCACAATGTGTTGAATATCGCACTGCGCCATTTATGCATGGTTCATCCCCCTTCAGTTGCACATGCCTTCCTTATCATTGCACTGTTGCTCAGCGTGATTTAGGGGGTGCAACTGCCTCCTGCTGAATATCGCAGAATGGCGCAATTTCGGACTTGCGCAGGCACAACCCAATTTCGCATGGCTCAACTCTTTTGAATATCTGGGCCTGAGTATTTTCTTTCTCCCTCACTGCTTACTGCCACAGCAATTTTGATGCATATCTTTTCATGCTCCAACTATCCAGGCTTCTTGTTCCCCAAATTGTCAGCTGCAAACGTTGTGACCTGCCTATTCAGGATATTGGTCTCCTTTGGAGGGAGTGATGGTGTTGGAACCTTACTGGCTATGGTGGTGTTTGTGTCCTGTTGAACTGCAGACATACAGATTTCATTTTTGCCATATTGATCCTTGTAAGAACAGATCCAGAAGCAAATTATTTGATACCTTTTATTGGACCAACATAGATGTAATAAAAAGAACAAAGTGCTTTAGCTGTCGGACCAACCCAGTCCGTCTGAATAAAAGGTATGAAATCATGTGCAGACATGGATATTTACGTTTTGAATTTATTTTTAACTGAACTCAGCAAGCTGCTGCCTCATAGTGTCAGACTCTCTCTCTTTCTGAACACAACCAGATGAAAGTGAACCATATACACAAACCAAAACCAGTGAACTGGAACCAGACAATTAACTAGAGTTTTGCAGATTACATAAACCTTCACAGGAAATCTGCCGAATAACATTCAGGAACTTCATCAGTGCATTATAGAAAAGCACATGCAAATTATAGACCTGCACTTCCAATGATCCCTGGAACAAAAATCCATTGAACTATAACTGTGCAATCCACATTTATACTTAGAATTGGTGGAGTTCAGCCATAATTTTAAGTGACACTTCCCTTGGGCTTTTTTGGCTAGGACCCACTTCTGCCTCTGCCAGCACCACCTCTCATCCATCAAATCTTCTCTTTCCTGGACTCCTGAGGACTCCCCAGGCCACCTGCAACATGTTGCTGTATTGTCCCTTCTGACTGAGCAACCAGAGGCAGGGCCTGGCTTCGGCTTTTTCAGCAGCTCTTCCTCCATATCCAGCTGCCCACTGTGGCGGTGAAACCCTGGAGTGTTCCAAGGAGCCAAGAGAGGATGCTCAATGTTGGACAAGCAGGGCTTCAATTGCCCTGCCAGTGGCTGATTTTACCCTCTATTCTTCCTCCCATGGGATGCAGCTATGAAGTGGCAGAGAGGGCACACACCCAGACATGTGCAGATCATGCCGGCACTGGCCATGTCCTGACCCTCCCAAAATTACTTGATGCAACTGCTCTGCACCCAGTCTCCACAAGGTGGCAGTTTGATGGCAGGTCGTTTGAGCTCCCCCAAAGGAGGAGAGCAGTCAGTCAATTGCTCCATCCTCCTTCTCCCAACTGACCTCAGTGACTCAAGCTCCCTTCTGAACTTAGGTCTTTGGAATTTTTAGCAGTAGCACTACTGCTGTGCTAAAGGACCAGCCATCAATATATCTTATTGAACTCCCAGGTAAGTGTTAAGGCCATTAGGAAGCAAGTGAATGCATTTTCAATTGAATTCACCCACTTGATTCCACATCACTTGCATGCAATGCTCGCAGAATGACTGTCTGTGGAATGAATGCAAATCAGTGGAATTGTTTTCCTCTTATACACTTCAAATCCATGTTGCAGACCCATTCTCAAATGGCAGAACCACATCACACAGATTCAATAATGAGTCTGCCAATTGCTTTTGGAAGTCCATGTAATGAAGCAGCAAATTCTGAAATTTGTTCTGTTCCACTGGCTGAATTCTATATTCCATACAGCCCTAATTGATACAAATATCCATGTTATTTTATTTATTGGCACAACACTAATACATTTCTACATGTTGCAATGCAGTAAAAGGGTATTGTCTGTCTTGTCTATGTTGAGCTGACTCTGTACTATCATTTCTTTTATAAAATTAAATTCATAGCCGTAGTGGTTCCAAAGTTGTCTTTTTGGAAAGATTATGGGTAGTATTTTTAAAAGTGCTAAAAATGATGCACTTATATCAAGACTCATGGATCTGCATCACACAGATGCAACATATATTGCACTGTATTTTTATTGCTGAGTCAAAACCAACAGTTATACTTACATCAGAATTGTAGCATATATGCAGGTTACATCATAATTACACCACTTTTGTGTCACTAATCTGGACATAAGCGCAGGCACAGCAGACTACAGCGCAACCATCTTCTGATGGTAGTGCACCCTTCTAAATGAGATGCAGCTGTGATTGGCAGTGCAAATCTGATGCAACTTGCTGGTGTGTCCATCGTTGCTATTTGGAAATATAGGCCTGTTTCTCTTAGAAGTGTTAATATTGGAACCTTTATCGCTAAGAACATATTTTTTTAATAAAATAATGGAGTCAGCACAACCTGCCTAAGCACTGTAAATACAGATTCTAAATACTGATATCTGTCAAAATGTGTTGATACATGGGGGATATGCAATGGGCTGACTCAAAATATACAATTTGTCTTCAAGTGTGAGTGGCAGTACCATAACTCATGAGTGGCAGAGCCACGGGTGCATTATGAAAGTCCTGACCACTCACAAGTGATAATGAATAGCCTATTTTGAGTCAGGCTATTGTGTATTAAATGTTTATATTATACATTGATGTTTTTCGCTGGAATAAAAATGCTATCCATTGCACAGAATCCTAAGTAGTTAGATTTTTTTTTTTATCTCCACACTAGGGTACATCAAGCAATGTATTTAGCTACTAGGGTGCACCATAGACTACAGCTAATTCTAGTAGCTGTGATTTGTGTTAAGTACAGCTGAACACTCCTACTACCATGAATAGTCCATGTCAATGACTGCAGCAGTTATTTTCATAAACTGCAAATTAAAAACCACTAATCTACTGTATAAAGGTTCAGTGGCTTGGCAGGGAGCTGGGGAGGTTGAGGGCTGAGGGGAGGATTGTGTCAGTAGGAGGGCTGACATTTGAGAGTATTGTGGGGGCACCACAGAGAAGGAACAGTGGGTCAAGGGAGGGGGAGGGGCAAACTAGTTAGGAAGCCAGCTAATGAAGGGTGGACTCAAGTAGGTCCTAGAAAAAGAGGAGCAGCAGTAGGCAGGAGGGAGGAGAAAGCACATAGTAAGGCAAAGGAGATAGGGAACATGTTTACTTTACTAGCAACACATGGGAAAGAGGATGCAGGAGGTGATTGCACAAGGGATAGCACTCACAAAGAAGAGGGAGTGAGGAGCATTACTAGTGCAGAGATTGAGCATGGTGTGGCAGGGGGAGGGATAATACTCAGAGAGGTGAGGAGGGAGAGGGAGGTTGTCAGTCAAACAGAAGGAGGGGGAGGGGTCTTATTGGGAGGGACAGGGGGGAAGACACTGAGGCACATGGTAAAAACACAGTCTTTAGTGGCTCCAAAAATGAGAACCTGGGTGGGGGGTGGTGACGGGGCACAAGGAAAGAGGAAGAGGGTGTACTGGTGTTGGAGGACTCCATACTCAAGGGGATCAGTTGGGGCAGCAAGGGGGTGAGGCACAGTCGGATAAGGGTGGAGTCCATACCCGGATTAAAGGCAGACATGGTAGGACAGGCAATCCTAAGGTGCGTAAAGAGAGGCAGGAGGAAACCACATATTGTGGTACATGTGGGGACAAATGACCTACCGGGGGAAACGGTGGAGGTAACAAGGGAGAGGACTGAGGAAGTGGGAAGGTTGTGCGAGGAGACTGGGGAGTCTGTGGCCTTCTCCGAAGTGTTCCCAGTACCCTGCGCAAGCACAGTGAGAAAGGAGAGGATTAGAGAGTTGAACACATAGTTGGTAGAATGGTGTTGAACTAAGGGGTATTGAGTTGTGGGCGGCTAGGGCAGTACCTGGGATAATAACAATCTGTTTGCAAGGGATAGGCTGCACCTGAGTGGGGAAGGGAAGGAGGTATTAAAGCAAAGACTGGGGAGGTATATTGCGACAAGGGTGGATTTAAACTAGATGGGGGGGTGGCAAGTGAACAGCAGGTAGGCAGGGATCTGATACAGTGGAGTCACAGCCTACCCCCCCAGGCTAGCAGGGAAGGACTCAAGGTAGCCAAAAAAGGATGGAGTGGAAGGGAGGAGATGGAAGCTAGTGAAGGGAAGGGGGCATTATGGAGGGTGGTCTCATTGAATGCAAGAAGCCTAGGAAACAAATCCGCTGAGTTACAGGCACTCAGCAGTGTGGAGGCTGGATATTGCAGCTGTCACAGAAACATGGGCAACAGAGCACCAGGACTGAGATCTGGCAATCCCAGTATACAAATTATACAGGAAGGACCATAAGGAGGGGGGGTAGGGTGGCAGTCTATGTGAGGGACGGGATCAAATGCACAAGGGACGAGGGAGAAGAAAGAACAGAGGCAATCTAGCTGCAGCTCCTAGACTCAAAGGGTAGGAAATTGAGATTTGGGGTGGTATACAGGCCACCGTCCCAGTCTGAGGAGCTCGACAAAGAGTTAGCTGGACAAATGAAAAAGGTATGCAGAAAAGGGAAGGTGGTAATCATGGGGGATTTCAACTTGCTGGGGGTTGACTGGAGCATTCCGGCCACCTCCAGTGCTAGGGAGCAAGTGCTCCTGGATGCGATGTAGGAGGGTCTCCTGACACAGTTGGTTACTATACCTACTAGGCTAAAGAACACTTTAGATCTGGTATTGTCAAATGGGGAGGCAGTGAGGGAAGTAAAGGTAGAGGACCCATTAGCCGACAGTGATCACCAAATGGTGTGGTTTAATATCACGATGTGCGGGGTGCCAGAGAAATCAGTTACTCGGGTGGTAAACTTCAGGGGTGCAGACTTTGGGAGGATGCAGGAAGTACTGAAAGGAAAACTGGAGGGCATAAGGCAGGAGATGGATGTGGAGCAGAAATTGGATATTATTAAATGGGGGGTTAAAGAGGCAACAGAAGCCTGCACCAAGGCACAGAGTAAGAGGAGTAGAGCAAGAAAAACATGCTGGTTGAACAGCGAGGTTGTGGAGGTGGTGAGGGCAAAATGAGTGACGCACCAGAGGTTTAGGAGGATGGGAAAGGAAGTGGACAGGGAGGAATATGCAAGATGGTTCAGGGAGGTGACCAGAAAAGTGAGAGAAGCCAAGGCCCAGAGTGAGCTGAGATTAGCACGGGGAATTAATGGGGGGGAGGAGAAAGACTTTTTCAGATGCATCAGGAAGAAAAGGAAGTGCAAGGAGACAATAGTGAGAATTAAAAGGGGTGGGGAGTGGACAGAAAAGGCTGAGGAGAAGGCAGAAGCACTGAATGAATACTTTTACTCAGTGTGCATGGATGAAAAGGGGGGACCGCTACCAGCATGGACTGGGAGGGTGGGGACGGGGAGAGGAGGTGACAGATGGAAGAATTGAGGCAAGTAAGAGTCCTAGAGGGACTGAGGGCACTGAAGGTAGACAAGGCACCAGAGCCGGATGGTATCCACCCCAGGGTACTGAGGGAGATGGTGAAGGTGT
Source organism: Neoceratodus forsteri (assembly GCA_016271365.2). Classification (NCBI taxonomy): domain Eukaryota; kingdom Metazoa; phylum Chordata; order Ceratodontiformes; family Ceratodontidae; genus Neoceratodus; species Neoceratodus forsteri. Next base: position 60,567,328 of record CM057451.1, read on the forward strand.
TGGCGGAGCCATTGGTGGATCTGTACAGCACCTCTCTGGAGTAGGGATGTGTGCCACTGGACTGGAGGATGGCACATGTAGTAGCATTACACAAGAGTGGGCCAAGGGATGAACCGGGTAATTATCGTCCGGTAAGTCTCACCTCCATAAAAACACAGAAACAGAGAATTTAACAGCAGATAAGGACTGCTTGGTCCACCTAGTCTGCCCATTTTCCTACCTAATGGATAAGCTGCAGATCCTAGTTAACCAACAGCCTACTTCCTCCTACCCCCCACTAGGACTGCCTTATGCCTGTCCCATGCATTCTTGAATTTCCCCACTGTTCTTGACTCCACGACCTCCTCATGAAGGCTGTTCCATGCATCCACAACCCTCTCTGTGAAAAAATACTTCCTCACATTACCTCTGAGCCGTCCCCCCTCTATCTTGAAATTGTGCACCCTTGTTCTTGCATATCTTTTTCTGAAAGATACTACCCTCTTGGACTTTGTTGATTCCCTTGATGTACTTGAAAGTTTTTATCATATCCCCCCTCTCCCTTCTTTCCTCAAGGGTATACATATTAAGCTCCTTTAGTCTCTTCTTGTGTCTTCTGGTGCAGACCCTGCACCATTTTGGTTGCCCTCCTCTGGACAGCCTCCACTCTGTCTATGTTCTTGAGGAGATGGGGTCTCCAGAACTGCACACAGTACTCCAGATGGGGTCTCACCAACTGTCTGTACAGATGGATAACAACTTCCTGTTTTCTACTGTTGATGCCTCTCCCTATGCATCCCAGTATCCCCCCAACCCTCCTTATTGCCTTCTCACATTGCTTTCCCACCTTTAGGTCATCTGATATAATTACCCCCAGGTCCCTTTCCATTTTTATTGTTGCCAGTATCTCTTCCCCTGGGTTTTTGTTTCCCAGGTGCATTACTTTGCACTTCTTTGCATTGAATCTAAGCTGCCATACATTTTACCATTCCTCCAACCTTGCCAAGTCCCTTCTCATCCTTTCCACTCTATTGAGTGTATCAACCCTGTTGCAGATCTTTGTGTCATCTGCAAAGAGACATACTTTTCCTTCCAGTTCCTCTACAGTGTCACTTATAAAGACATTAAAAAGGACCGGTTACAGTACTGAACCCTGCGGTACCACACTAGTAACACTCCTTTCTTCACTGTGGACTCTGTTTACTACTACCCTTTGTGTCCTGCTGTCCAGCCAATTTTTTATCCAGGCTACCACCTTGGGACCCACTCCAAGGCTGGCTAACTTGTTTATTAATTTTTTGTGAGGGACTGTATCAAACGCCTTGCTAAAATCTAGGTAGGCCATGTCCACAGCCCCCGGTCTACTACTTTGGTCACCCAGTCAAAGAAATATATTAGATTCATCTGATATGACCTTCCTGCTGTGAATCCATGCTGCCTTGGGTCCTGTGCCCCACTAGCCACTAGGCACTCAACAATTCTTTCCTTCAGAAGTGATTGCATCATTTTCCCTCCCACTGAGGTCAAACTAACTGGTCTGTAGTTTCCTGCCTCTGCCCTGATCCCACTTTTGTGAAGAGGAATCACATCCACCCTCCTCTAGTCCTCAGGTACCACCCCATCCTCCCATGATTTATTAAAGAGAGTAGTCAGTGGTGTCACTAGTTCTACCCTTAGTTCTTTTAAAATTCTTGGGTGAGTCCCATCAGGTCCCATTGCTTTGTCCACCTTCAATTTTATTAATTCTTTCAGAACCCTTTCTTCTGTAAATGGACTGGTATCTACCCCCATCTCTAATGTGTATCTCTTGTTTGGTTTAGGTACCTCCCCCTCCTCTTGCTTTGTGAATACTGAGCAGAAATATTAATTCAGTATCCCTGCTTGTTCACTGTCACCCTCTGCCCACATTCCCTTCCCTTTATTAAGCCTCAGTATCCCTCCCTTGGTCTTTCTTCGCTCCCTAATGTACCTATAAAAGGTCTTATCCCCCTTCTTAACAGAGTTGGCTATCCTTGCCTCAGTTTGCGCCTTTGCTAGTCTGACTGCCTTCCCAGCTTCTTTCTGATTTAACTGATAAAGTTCTCTGTCCTGCTCCTTCTGTGCTTCCTTATATTTCCTGAATGCTATCCTTTTCTCCTTAACCTTCCCTGCCACCTCTTTTGAGAATCATAGCGTTTTTTTCCTTTGTTGTGTTTTGTTGATTTGCTTCACACAAAGGCTTGTTTATTTATTTTGAATAATCAGATTTACAACCTTTGAGTCAGAGACTCGTTTACAAAGGTACCTCATCGCAGGGAGGGTGGACAAACAAGCAAGCAAGTGATGTTTAGACAGAGGTTACAATACAGGTGAAATACAGGCATAGATAAACAAACACAATTTGTTTTAATTATACAAGGCAGAGTCATACTCTGCAGTAGAACCAGTGCTTAGTCATCTGTGGAACCCAGGGAAGTCTGGGAGGGACTAATTAGGCAAAATACAGTTCCACTATAGGCAGTTACAGCACCGACTATCGACAATGTATTTTCGAAGGGCTATTTTGAACTGGCCAATCCTGTGATGTGCTCTGGGAGAGAGTTATACCAGGCTGGTGCTTTATGGTGAAAGGATCTTTGGCAGAGAGAGGTCCTGGCTCTAGGTACTAGGAAGGTGGCTTTAGTGGAGTTACGGGTGAGCACAGGCTGGGTGGCCTGTTGCAGGGATGTGGTGACCCCTGGGGGGTATAGCCCAGATAGGGTATTTTTTGCCAGCAGGCAGGTATGGTATTTCAGCTGTTCCTCAAATGTGAGTATGTTTGAGGCAGAGTATATCAGGCATGTGTGGGTTCTGCTATGGGCACCAGTCAGGAGCCTGCAGGCTTTGTTAATTGAGGTCTGAACTTTAGTAAGGGCAGTGGGGTCCGCAACTGCATAGATTGGGAGTCCGTAGTCTGCCAGTGACAGCAAGGACGAGGTGATGGCCAGTTTTAAGGCAAATTCAGGGAGGCAGTCTTTGTGGCGATAGAGGAGACCAATCCTGGAGTTCATGGCTGATGACAGGGTTTTTAAATGGGTGTGGAAGGTAAAGCCTGAGGCAAAAGTGATGCCCAGGTACTTGTGTGTTGTTACCTGTTCAAGTGGGTGGAGTGTGCTGGGGGTGATGAGAAGGGGAAAGTCACTGGCGCTGTTTTGTCGGTGTGCAAAAAGCATCGATTTTGTTTTTTTCAGGTTTAGGACTAGCCGATGGCTGTTGAACCATTTTTCTGCTTGGTCGAAGGTGCGTTGCAGGGTGCTTTGGAGCAAGAGTGGGTCTGAATGTGATGCGATGATGCCTGCATCATTAGCATAAAGAAGTATTTTGCCCAAGCAGGAGCTTGGGAGAGTGTTTAGGAAGAGACTGAAGAGGGTGGGCCCAAGGATGGAGCCTTGGGGGACCCCAGAGCTTACTGGTAGGTTGGTGGACAGGGTCCTATTTGGCTTGACTCTTTGGGATCTGTTTTGTAGGTAGCTTGAGAACCAGTTCAGTGGGCCAGGTGAGAAACCTAGTTGGCTAAGGGAGTTTAGCAGCAGGGGGTGACACACAGTGTCAAAGGCCTTGAATAGGTCGATGAATACTGCACCTGCAAGTTTCCTAGCATCAAGCGCAGAGTGGATTTGGTGGGAGAATTCCAGAAGGGCTATGGATGTGCTGTGGCTCAGGTGAAATCCATGTTGCTCAGGGCATAAAATGTCATATTTAGATAGGTATTCTATGAGCTGCATGGATACTATTTTCTCCAGGGCTTTAGAGAGGGGGGGAAGATGGAGATGGGCCTGTAGTTATTTGGTAGTGTTCAGTCCCTGGACTTATGGATAGAGGTGATTTCAGACTGTTTCCATGCATCCAGGAATTGACCAAGGCATAGGGATCTGTTAATGACATTCGTGAGGGGGATTAGCATGACATCCAGTGTGAGGCGGAGTATCCTGGAGTCAAGGGGGTCACTACTCGGGTTGTGAGAGGTGAAGGCTTTTAAGAGGAAAGGTTTGGCGTCATGGGGTGAGATTGTTCTGAAGTGGAATAGGGGCCGGGAGGTAGTGGTGTAGGTGGATGGGGGGACGGGGTCAAAGAATTGGGCAGGAAGTAGCACTTAGGTCCGAGAAAGTTCTGTTTAGGCAGTCTGCAATGTACGTTTGGTCCATCGAAACAGCCACATTGATAACAATCTGAGAGGGTGGGAGCGGGTTTTGCCATTCAGTTCTTTTATATTGTCCCAGAAAACTCTGGCTGAGCCCCAGGAGGATGTTATAGCAGCCTGATAGTGTCTGGTTTTTGTGTATTTGATGACCCAGGTGCATTGGTTACGGGCTGTTCTATAGGCTTGCCTATCCACCATTCTGCCAGAGTCGACTGCAATGTGCCATAGGTTGTCCCTCTGTTTTAGCTGCTGGATCAGTGTGGGGGATATCCATGCAGCAGCCCATTTTTTGGATGAGATATGGTGATGGGAGCAAATAGGTCACAAGCATTGCTGAAGGCACTAGTGAGATAGGTTAGGGCAGTATTTATGTCTGATGCAAGGGTGATTTGGGTCCAGTCGAGTTGTGCAAAGTGACGCTTGAGGTTGCCAAGGCCCCTGAGGAGAAATCGATGATGAGGGGTGCTGTTATACTCAGGGCTGAGTGTGGGGGAGGACCAGAAACATAGGACAGGGGAATGATCACTGAGTGAGTCCGCTAGGACGTTAACCGATTTCAATTTGTGTGGTCGATTAGAGAGTACTATGTCTAGGAGGGAGCTGGTCCCGTTCGCTTGGTTAAGTCTAGTGGGCTGAGTGACCAACTGAGACAGGTCAAGGGCCGCAAGGTCATCCTTTATATTTTCTGATGAGGGTCTGAGCCAATTGGTGTTAAGGTCTCCCAAAATTAGCTGTTCAGCCTTATGTGGCAAAGTGGATAGATAGTCTATAAGGGAGTGGATAGCTATGTTTTTCGTACGTGGGGGTATGTAGGCGGTGGTAAGGTATAAGGGGCCACGACCGGGATGCGGGGTGATTTTCAAAGTAATAGCTTGTGCCCCATGGCCTAGCTCAGGGATTGGTAGCACATGGCCTAGAATGTAGTCGTGCAAGTAGATTACACACCACCCTCCATGCTTACCTACCCGATCAGCCCTGAACCAGGTGAAACCTGGGAGGGAGACAGCTGAGTCAGGCGTAGACTGGGAGAGCCAGGTTTCCACTAGCATAAGGATGTCTGGGGTGTGCTGTGCAACCCAGCATTGGAGTGCTGCAGTTTTCTTAGGGAGACTGCATATATTCATAAATGCAATGCTGAGACCTTTGCCAGGGTTGGGCAGTGGCATTGCAGTAGGGCCTGGCGCAGGGTTTGGGTGCACATTTCCTGAGAGCAGGAGAAGCAGGGTAATTAGATGCATCATGGGGCTGTGGTTATTGTGGGTGAGATGTTTTCGAGGTTGCCACGATCTCAGATGGGTTGTGCATGGGATAGGGAGCAAGATTAGTGCAGGTGTGGCTAGTGAGGTGAGTGACCATCGGAGATAGTATTCAGGGTACAGGGGGTTGTGTATTGGTGGTGGGTGAGTGGGGACAGAGTGGTGGTCCAGTGTGCGGGATGGGTTAGTGGAGATGGGCAGTGGGCTGGATGGACTTTGATATGAGTGATAATAGGGATACTCTGTCTGGAAGGGCTGGGATTCGGGCAGGGGCACATCTGTGGGGGATTTATAGGGATCCAAGGTGGTGGGTGAGTGTGGTAGCAGGAGGATTGATGAAATTCTCCATAGCATTGCAAGGAACATGCTTATGCATGGTTTTGTAGCAGTAAACATTGGTTTAGAGAGCAGGCTCCCTCTAGTGTTGAGGAGATATAACCTGCAAATGGAGAAGTTGGCTGATTGGTTCTGGCACCCCATGTGACTATAGCTATAAAACAGAGTGCTGACCAAGCGTGGTGGTGGGGTGGTGGGGAGCCGGCGCACAGCACCGGCAGGGCCAAACAAAGCTGCCACACAAAGGAACGCTCTCTACAGGCAGCCAAGCGCTGCTCCACAATGACTCGCGGGTGTACCTAGTCATTCCAAGGGGGAAGGGGGGCGAGTCCTTCTGAGGAGGTCCCGGGGAGGGCAGGCTCTCGAGCTCTCATGACCCTCTGTGGTCTCGGTGACTGAAGCAGATACCCCTAGTCACTCCAAGGGGGGGCGGGTTCTTCTGAGGAGGTCCTGGGGAGGGCAGGCTCTCAAGCCCTCATGACCCTCTGTGGTCTTGATGACTGAAGCAGGAACCCCTAGTCACTCCAAGGGGGAGGGGGGTGAGTCCTTCTGAGGAGGTCCCGGGGAGGGCAGGCTCTCAAGCCCTCATGACCCTCTGTGGTCTCGGTGACTGAAGCAGGAACCCTCTGTTGCCTCTGTGATGGATGTTTTGATTACTCCCCATTGTTCCTTCACCCCTCCTTCATGCCTGTTTGTTAATGCTTTTCTGAGGCACTCTCTCATTTTCCCAAAGTCAGCCCTCCTATAGTCCAGTACTCTTGCTTTTGTATGGCTTGACTCTAAGGCTGTGTTTATCGTGAACCACACTGTTTGGTGGTCGCTTGTTCCCAGATGGCTACCCACTTCTAAATCTGAGATTCTTTCTCCATCCCAGTTTCAGAGTACCAGGTCTAAGATTGTTCCCTCCTGAGGAGGTTCCAATACTAGCTGTCTGAGGCATGCCCCTTGTAGGGCATCAAGAATGACCCTGCTCTGGGATGTGCCTGCAGCAAAGGTGCACCAGTTAACATCTGGCATATTCAGGTCCCCCATCAACAATATCTCTCCTTTTTCTGCCATTCTAAGGATCCCTTCTATCATTTCCTTGTCCATTCCCTCCCCCTGAGATGGGGGTCTGTATGTGGTGCCATTTCCTGTCTCCAGGGTGACCCAGAGTGCCTTATCTGCTCCCTGTTTACTCTTTAGTTCTGTTGCTTTGATTCCTTCCCTTACATAGAGAGCTACTCCCCCTCCTCTTTTACCCTCCCTGTCCCTCCTGCAGATTGTGTGTCCTGGTATGTTGACATCCCAGTCATGGTTCTCTGTGTACCATGTTTCTGTGACTGCCACAATATCCAGCCATCCCTCTTCCATCAAGGCCACTAGTTCAGGGAGCTTGCTATATAGACTATGGGCATTGGTACTCATCACCCTCCAATTTTTGATGGCCTTACCCCTTTTAGCCCCATCCTTGTCCTTACTGCCTTTGCCTTTTTTTGCAATTACCTCTGTCCAGCTGCCTAATGACTTCTCTACCTTGGTGTTTACCTCACTAATTGCCAAGTTTTGTGGGGGGAGGCTGGGATTTTCCTGCTCCTTTTCAGTGCCTCCCCCCATTGGCTAGTTTAAATGCTTGCCAATGAAGCATTTAAACCTATCACCTAGCATCCCAGTCCCCGCCGGACAGCTGAAGACCATCGCACCAGTATAGGCCTGCATTCCTCCAGGTGGCTCACCAGTCCCCAATGAAGCCAAAACCCTGAGCTCCACACCAGTTAGTTTTTCAACCAGTCATTGAATTCCATGGTGTGGAGTACCCTACCATCACCCTTGCCATAGACAGGCAGCACCTCCGATAAAGTCAAAATATGCCCTGCTTGTCTAAGACCCCTTGTCAACTCTACAAACTCCTCTTGCACTGCTCTGATCTCATTCCTAGACAGGTCATTTGTCCCTAGGTGGACAATGACATCTAGCTCCCTCCCTTGTGCAGCTGTTCCTATGATCCTGAGGATATGCTTCATGTCCCTCCAAGCTGTGGTGCCAGGCAGGCACCTTACCTCCCTCTCCCCTTCCTCCCCCACTTCTACCCCCTAATGATTGAGTCCCCCCCCCAGGAATTGTTTCCTTCCCCTGTGTGGTCCCATGCCACCCTCCTATGGGTCTCCTTTGTGGCGGTTCCCAGCATCCTTCTTGGTCTCCACTGCAGGTGCCTCCATAGAGGAACCAGTATCCACCAAAATAACGTATGAATTGTAGAAAGGTACAGCTGGAGGGATGCACCTTTGTTCCACCACCCTCTCCCTCCCTGAGCCCACCTTGGTCCAGCCACTCCTCTTTCTTGGCAACCTCTGAGGTAGCGGCAGTGGCCCTGGTGGTCCCTGGGTGGGGGAGGAGGTTTCATGAATCCTAGCCAGGTCAGCCTGGAGACGGGCAACCTCCTCCCTCAGACCAGAAAAGTGCCTGAAAATAAAGCAGCACTGCAGCCTCCAGAATGTCTCCCAGAACACTGCCGACCCACAGCCATTGCAATGCACCACTCCCATCATGTCTTATTTTGTGTCCCCTCTCCTATTTCTCTGTATGCTTACTCTCTCCTCTCCTTACAACTCTCACCCTTCCTGTTCTGGGAGATCAACTTCCTGTATTCTTCAGTAGTCTCCTTCTTCCTTGCTCAGAGTTAGATCACCAGAAGCTAGGGGGGGAGAAAGAGCTACTTTTTTCCTTCAGGGTTGACAAAACTAATGTTTCCCTATGATCATTCCCTTCCTACTGCAAAGCAGGAAGTTTCTGTTGTCAGTCAAATCCAGTGGCTATAAAAGTAGAACTGGCTTAGGGTGGGAGGATGGAAGGGTGGGATGGAGGGCAATTAGTAAGAAAAATGGTAGCTTTTTTAGTTAGCTGCTTTCTGCTCTACAAGCAAGAGCTAGCTGCAAGAAGTTGTAATTTGAGTCATCTGCTTCTCTACTGCCTAAACCACACCCCCAATTAACCACTCCCCCTCCTACTGATTTAGCAAAGTAAGATGATAGAGTACCCTTTCCAACACAGAAACACACTCTTTCTTTTTTTTTAACCCTAAATGAGACCCCCCCTCTATTTCTAATAAAGTATCCATTTGCTTAATCCCAACAGGCACTGGCTCCTGCTGAGATAGAAGTGTTAATTTAGTAAGAAAAACTGTAGCTTTTTTAGTTAGCTGCTTTCTGCTCTACAAGCAAGATTTCTGTATTCCAAAAGCTAGCAGCAGGCATAGTGTGCAAACTCATGGAAACAATACTAAAGGAAAGACTAAGTGTCGTACCTGGAGGACATTGGCCTCCAGGATGTGAGGCAGCAGGGGTTTGTTTCAGGGAAGTCTTGTCAAACCAGCCTCATACAATATTATGACTGGGTGACAGGTGAGCTGGATAAGGGTCTTGCGGTGGCTGCTCTTTACTTGGACTTCAGCAAGGCCTTCAATTCAGTGCCTCATGGGCGGCTTGGGGAGAAGTTAACTGGTGTAGGGGTACGGGCAAAAATGATGAACTGGATTACAAGCTGGCTGAGTGGCAGGCTGCAATGTGTGGTGGTGAGAGGGGAGCTCTCAATTCCAAGACTAGTGATGAGTGGGGTGCCACAGGGCTCTGTGTTGGGGCCAGGATTGTTTGGGCTCTTCATATCAGACATTGCACATGGGGTGGTGAGTAAGGTAAGTCTGTTCACTGACAACACCAAAATCCGAGCAGTGGTGGATGGAGAGGAGGGATTTAAGCAGCTGCAGGGGGACCTAAACAAGCTAGAGGAGTGGTCAGAGAGGTGGCAGCTGGGGCTCAATGCAAAGAAGTGTAAGGTTATGCACTTTGGGGTGAAGAACCCAAGGAGAGAATATTGGTTGGGGCGGTAAGCTGGGGATCACTGAGGAGGAGAAGGACCTAGGGGCAATAATAAAAGGGACCATGAACAACACTGCCCAGTGCAGGAGAGTGGCTGCAAAAGTGAACAAAATACTGGGGTGCATAGCGAGGGGATTTTTGTCCAGGCAAAGAGAGGTGATCTTGCCCCTCTACAGGTCACTGGTAAGGCCGCACTTAGAGTATCGTGTGCAGTTTTGGAGGCTATACCTAAAGCGTGATTCCCTGAGATTTGGAATTTATATTCACTTGTGGTCAACGACCTCTTTTTTTTTTACTTTATTTATCTCCCAAGGCCCTGGACTCTCTCCAGTGAGGGCACTCAACTGCACCTCCATCCTGTCATGCTGTAGACTCAGTCCTGCTATCTAGTCGGGGATGCTCCACTCCACTCCCCAGGTATCTGGTCCCCTGGATTTAAGCCCCACATAGTGGTACTAGCCTTCCTCCCTGGCCAACCTTTCTGTAATCTGATCAGGTGATCCTGGGGGGCAGGGAACTCCATATGCAGCCACCGCACTCGGTGCTGGACATGGGGGGTTGGTTCCTGGCCCCACCTTCACCTACCAGAGCCACATATTTTTGTCCTGCATTTTCCCCCTAGAGCTCGGTCATGTAATGATATCCAACTTGCTGTGTGCACTCACCTGTGCACATGCAAAGGACATCCACCTTAGCTCCCCCATAGATTGCAGCTGCATATTGCTGCGAACCTCCAGCTGCTGCTAGAGGCCACTAGCACAGCAGCTAGCACATACCATTCTCCCCGGGAAAGGAGAGCAGTCCTAGGGATGCTCAATCCTTTTCCAGTCCCCGTCAATCCCCAATGACTCATGCTCATTCCCGAACACAGGTCGCCGGCGTGGTGCAAGGTGTGGCATTCCGCTCCTCAACCCTCAGCACCACCAGACCAGCATGGGCAGTGACCTCTTTTAACCTCACTTGTGGCTTTGCCACTCATGAGAATCAAGAGGTCACTGACCACTCATAAAGATAAATTCCAGATCTCATGAATGCACTTCACATTTCCCCTATATATACAGCAATAGTTTACAAGTTGTAGCTTTTAAATATGCAATTGGTTTAAAGATTGTATTGCTTTTCTTTCATTTCAACTGCTAGATCCAGCACTGCACTAGGCATTGTGATATCATCAGCATTGTTAAAGCTGCTCTCTGTTTGGTTCAATATTCCACTGTGATATAGTACGCTAAAATTCATCCATTGTGACAATAGTAACAACATCATATTTTTGATCTGTTGCATTTACTGATGTCACTAGCCAAGATTTCATTTTATCACATAATTTTTATCCCCACTCTTGTTGTATATCTGCAAATATGCAGATGAAATCAGAATAATATACAATTAATTACAGATAAGCAAATGTTATCCTGAAAATTTGATCTTAAGGATTAAACCAAGATAAGGTTAACCTCTGGACAACTATAGAACCCACTGGAGTATGAATGGTGTAGTTAAAGAATTAGTAGCAAGGTATGTCTGGACATATTGTTTACCACTGTGTGTACTTAGGAGTAATGTTGTTCCCTTATTATGTCTTGCTGCTCTCACATGACTAAATACTTTGAATGTATTGATGGCCTGTTGTTAATTGCTAATTGCTGAATCATTTGTCTAATTGTTCAATTACTGCTGTACTATGCAATTGTTTTACCACTGTACAATGTTATTGCTGTGCCTCTACTTACTACCATGTTATTGTTGTGTTTCTATTTACTGCCTGTTGCTATTGTTTACTGATCTTGTTCTTTGTTACATATCATGTTCTATGTTAACTTGCTCATTATTCAATTGATTGTACTATAAATTGTGACTTGTACTCTCCCGGGTCATGCCTGAACATAGGCATTTCCTATGTCTAGTGCACTTGCCCGGTTACCAAAAATAAATACATTAAATGTCCATGAAAATGGTTACCAAAGTATGATACGAGTGTCAATTTTCCATATCTATAGTAGATTCATTTTAATAATCTTTACAAGGCACCATGACTGAAGAGTGAAAAAGTGACCATGTTGTTAGATAACTCTCGTACAGAGACTTGAGAAAAAGCACATTCAGCATTGTGCTTGTAAAAGTGAACACCACAGTGCTGCACAAGTAACAAGGACACTTCACAACTGTTAATGTTAAAAAAAACGTCTTTACTTGATTTCACTTTAATAAGCATTTCAAGACACTGTGACCCAAGTTTGATAAAAGGACCACATTGTGAGATAACTCACTGATGGAGACTTGAGAAAGAAGCACTTTCCATGTTGTGTGTATAGCAGTAGACAACAAGCAACACTGCATATGTAACAGTATAACACTGGGCACGACACAACTATTGAAGTTAAAATAGCATCACCTGGACCACTCAGTCACAGATGTCTCATAGTGCTTTTAAAAACCAGCCCCACCCCCCCCCCAAAAAAAAAGTTGGATGTTTTTGCTGCAATTTTTAGAGGCATGTAAAAATGTAAATTGGTGGGGCACCACAGTTTTCATGCACCGTGAAAATGCTGAGTGAACCAAAAAGTTTTAGTGCATTTAAGACCAGAGAAAAAAATGACTTCATTAACAAAAGACAACACCAGAGAAAGTTTTAAAAATAATTTTATTGTAGTGCTGCTAGAAGAAAGTCTAAACAGAAACAATGAAATACAATATGGTTTTGCATATCACGATTTGCTGAGAGAAATATTTGCCATTTTGGAGTTGGACATTTTAAAGAAATGGATGCACCATGGCATCTCACATTATACAATTTTTGCACTAAATATTTGATTCTTTAGTACTCCCATTTGATGAACTGACCCAGCACCAAATTGGCAGAGAGAACATTTAATTAATTTTTATTAGCACCAGTAGTTACTTTTAACTTGACAAGTATTTTTGTCTTGTTCCTTTTATCTGTCAGATAATTTTCTACCTAATAGTGTATGGTGTGATCTAAAGAAAAGTCTGTACCTGATGGCTGGCATAGTGTATCTAGCGCTAGTCCTCCTTATACTAATTAGCATTGTAACCTCCAACATTGTAACATCTCAGAAGACCAATCTGGCACTGTGTGAATGACTCACTTTGGCCAACTGTGATGTCATATTCAGTAAGGGAACAGTGCTGATGAGATAAGAAGGGGAATAAGCAAGCAATAACACATAATGAGGTGTGGGTTATCTCCTGATAAGAGCATGCCCAGGTGCGTTGTTAGGCACGAGGCGCTTGCACCGAGTGCCTTATGCACATGGGCATGCTCTTATCAGGAGATAACCCACACCTCGGAGTGTGTTATTGCGCTTATAAAATGGGTCCCTTAGTAAAAATATTAAATACAAATTCAGATAAGAATTTTAAGTAACATTATTAAAAAATATGATGTCATGAATTTAAAGAGAGAAAAAGTAATCCATCTCATTTTATTATTGTGAAGATGCTTGATTAAGTAGAGGCTTTGCTGCATGTTTGTTCGATCCTGCCATCTTCCACTGAGAAAGAAAATTATGCACAATGTGTTTTTTTCCTTTTGTGTATGTGTTTTTATGATTAGGAGGCATGATTCAGTTACTTACAGGAGCAGGACACGGGATCTCATCAGCTGCTGTGGTTCTGATAGTCTGTCTGCCCCCACCCCCACAACACAGACACAGTTGTCAACAATATGCTTTTGGCTGTGTGTGTGTTTTTCATTTGTTTTCTGAAGATGTGATGCAACATAGGAGTTTTTCTGTAAGGAGTGGGATTGAGCATGTCAGCTGGGCGCCGTATTCAGCACTTCCATGATAGTGCTTCCACAATTACAGTTTCGAGCAACTTGGTGTGATGTATTTTTATTTGAAATGTTAACCGTGAATGTTTAAATAAATACTCATACTGTTAAAGAATTAGTGGAGGAGCGGGACAAGAAGAAGTATGGCGTCTTCTGAAACAGTTGGTTTGGGGTACGATTGTTATTTGAAAGCCAGGGCATGAGCAAATCGCTGTGCTGATCAGATTGGGTTGTGCTCGCAGTTTTTTAAGGTCAGCTTTTTGTTTAATGAGAGATAAAATAAATTAAAATGTTTTCCTGTGGTGCTGTTGTACTGTAAGTGGTGTGTCTCTGGTGTCTAGACAGCGTTGGTAGTGAGAGTGTAGTGTGTGGGTGCGGGTTTGAAAATGAAGCTGCAAGTAGCATGAATAGTTGAGAGCAGTGAGCGGGAGAGCCTGGCAGACAATTATGTTCAAAAACTGGCAGGCATAGATCTCTGACTATATTGCATCCTGCTTGGCATAACAAGTACCAGTTGCTATGTATATGTGCTGATAAGGACACGGCTACTGGTACCTGTTAACCAATCAAGATGCAGCATCTCTCGTACTCATTTTATAAAAGTAGATATGTCAGCTTCCAAGAAAAACACTGTTCAACTAGGTAAAACACAAACCATTTGGGAAGAATCAGAAGAAGCAATTTTCTTGAGTGCTGCAAACCTCTAGTCCAAGATCCAATTAATCAAAATGCAAAAAAAGATGGTGCACTCCATGCTATGAGTCAAATAAATAAATTTATTCACATAACTTAATTTGCTTTAAAAAAAAAATCAGTCAATGTGGATTATGTTTACAAAATGTTGGGCTTGTCCAGACTAACATTTGTACTTCACTTCAGTTCATTATGTTTGTGGGATAATAATATATTGAACGGCTATGCCTATAGTTCAGTTGGGTGAACAACCAGCCACACCCCCTTCCTGAGCCATAGAAGCATTTCCTCCCAGCCTCCTTCTGAAGCATTTTCTCTTTGCTGTCCAGAGGCTCTGTTGGTCTGTCCTCTCCCTTTGCTTTGCCCCCCCCCACGTTGCTTTTGCTTGGGCCTGCTTGGTTTGTGATGGATTTCTGTTCATTTTGTTTCTCCTGCTTTGGTTAGTATTGCTTTGCCTCCAGCTGTTACGTGCTTTCTTGTGTGCTTGTTTCAGTCATGGACCATTACTTGTTTTTGCTTTTGTTGGTTTCTTTTGGGCTTTTCTAGTTTTATAGTGCCCTGTATATACATTGCTTATTTGTGTTTCAGGTTACATATTGATGTTTCCTTACTTTAAGCTGCCCTGTGCCTGTGCTCTCAGCCTCCCATTTACTCACTAGATTTTGCAAACCTGTATGTTTCAGCTCACATTGCTGTTTCTCTGATGTCTCCTGGGCTTCCACCTTAATTGTCTTCACCTGGTCCAGGCGCATGCTGCTCAGCTAGCTGCCACTCCCTGTTCTACAACTCTGCACTTAATTTACTCAGTACTGGCTCAAACTTGAAAAAGGCTGGTTCCTACAATACCAACATTATAGTTCCTTTTGGTCTCATGGTGCTCAGCTTGTGGCTTCCCTGTTTTTCCCCATGGCAGGGGACTGTGATGTCACAGAAGAACATCATGGCTCCAAGCAATGGGAGCATGCTATTATGTAAGCTATATATTTGCCCTGTTCCTTTCCCTTCATGGCTTTCAGTTATCATGCTTCAATATCTCGCAGCCTTCATGGCTGCCTGTAAATGCTCCCTACTAGGATAACCTATCTCTGCCTACTGGCATTTAAGGTATTCATGCCTATCATACAGTATCAATTCACTATTCATGCTGAAACCATAGCAATCATATGCTAAACCTCATTGATTCAATTACACAAACTCTCATTGTTTTAATTACTGGCATCACATCCTCTCAGTGCCTAAACACGTACCTTCTATGTCACCATCAATTCTGCTTCTGTAATGGACTTGGTTGGCTTGTTTTCCACTGGTTGCTACAACTATCAAACCACCAAATGCTGTCTTGCACTGCAGCCTCCTACCTCACCCAGACCCCACCTTGGTAGTTCTCGTTGTTGCAGAATTCACTGACAACCTTTCAGACCCCACTTTGGTAGTTCTCATTGTAGCAGAGTTCACTCACAACTTTTCAAGGCTGGCCTCCTCATCAATATGTACAGCTGCTGGCTTTGGCTGGCCTCCTCATCATAACCTGCTACCTAATCTACAGCTGCCAACTTTGCTGGCCTCCTCCTATCTAGCATATCAAAGTTGATTCATGGTTTCACTCATAAATTTGAGTCATGCCAACCATGACCATTACCTTTTCTGGCTCAGGGCTTGGCCTGTGGCCGACAGTCTCACTCTGCACCCATGAAGTCCACATCTTGAGCATATGAAACTCAGGGTAGGGTCCTTCTCAGCTGGGCCATAGTGGGAATGTCCTCACTCTAGGCAGAGCTTCAGTCATCTAACTCATTGGCAGCACCTCTTGATGTAGAATGTAAGACTTCAGCTGCTTATTTATTTATTTATTTATGTATTTATTTATTTTATTTATTGCAATTGCTTCACCAGGAAAGGCACACTGAGCAACAATATGGTCATCTCCCGGTGCGACCGGGGGGGGGGAAGGTACACATGGATATGATAACATGCAGGTTATCAAGTGAACAGTTAATAGAAGCAAATAAAAAGCAGCATAAGGATACACGATTGCATGAATATACAAGTAGCGCACATTGAATGCTTAGGATATTATAGTATCAAATAACAATTTTTGTGACAAGAAGCAGAAGACAAGGTAAATTAGCAAAGTAGTAATAGCTGTAAACAACAGAGGATGTATATTACAGTTATACAGTTATACACAGTACATAGGGCAAAATAGGCCCAGGACATAAGTGTAAGGTTGGGGTTATATGCCAGCTTCTGTAGCAAGGCTAAGGCCACTGGTCAGGCATTGGGGAGGGGATAGTGGGCCATGGCAGGTTCAGGGACAGGAGCAATTTGTAGTAAGGAAGTTTGCTAGGGTGGTAGACAGAGAGTAGGAAGAGGAGGAGTGCCGAATTTGTGGTGGGAGGCATACCAGAGCTTGGGTAGCCGGTGTGAGAAAGCAGCTTGACCAGCAGAGTTCTTCCACCTAGGGACTGAAATTTGGCAGGCATCACTGGATCTAAGATGATGGGAGAGGGTGGGGCATCTGTGAGCATGGTGGCAAGGTAGGAGGGGATGGATCCGAGCCATAGGTTGGAGACAAATTTAGCACAGTGAGAGATGAGGTGGTTTTTGAGGGATGGTAGTGCCAAGGCTCGGTAGAGGTCACAGTGGTGGGTGAGGGGAGATGCATCGAGAGCAAAGTGGCAGAAGGCATTATAAAGTGTGTCCAGTTTAGATAGGGTGGACTTAGGGGCTGCACTATATACAATGTCGCAGTAGTCGATGGAGGGCAGTATCATCTTCGGGACCAGTTCACGTCGGACTCGGGGAGGGAGGCTGCTGTGGTTCCTATATAGTGCACTGAGCATGGGGCATAGTTTTTTTGAGATAGCATAGACGTGGTCACAGAAAGAGAGATGGCAGTCAAGCCAGACCCCCAAGTAACGGAACGAGGACCCATCTTCAAGTTTTTGTCTATCCAGGGTGGCAAAGTAGGGAAGGGAGGGGAGTCTGGCCAGACGTTGTCATGGGCCAAAGGTCATAGTGACAGTTTTTTTTTTGCATTTAGGGAGAGCTGGTGGGAGCTAAAACATTGCTGTACCTTGTTGAAGTAAGCTTGGAGGTTTGATTGTATCACATCGGGGGCAGAGCCCGAGTAGTAGAGTACAGTATCATCTGCATAGATGTGGATTGAGGAAGTAGAGCAGATGAGTGGCAGGTCATTTAGGAATATAGGGAACAGAATGGGAGCAAGAACTGACCCCGGTGGGACACCGGTAGTTAATGGAAGGGGGGTGAATATTGCATTTGAGACTCTAACGGACTGAGTTCTATCAGAGAGGTATGATCTGAACCAGTTTGTGGCTACAACAGAGAGGCCTGATTCAGCGAGACTCAAGAGCAATATGGGATGGGAGATGGTGTCGAAGGCTTTTGCAAGATTGACAAAAACGGCTGAGGTGATCAGCCCACTGTCCATGCCTGTCAGGATAGTGTCTGTAAGCCATAACAGGGAGGAGGTGGTGGAGTGTCCCTTCCTGAAGCCAGACTGGAATGGCATGAAGAATTTGGAGTCAGTGAGGAAGGAGGTGAGCTGGGTGAGCACAAGGTGCTCTTGTAGTTTTGCTATGGCTGGGAGGAGGGAAATAGGGTGGTAGTTAGAGGGGGAGGTAGGGGTACCTCCTTTTGGCAGATGGATGACAATGGCATGCTTCCATGCATGGGGGACAGCAGTGGCAGCAAAGGTTTGGTTTAGGAGTTTGGCAAGCGGAGTTGCTATAGCGGGGGCAGAGAGGTATAGAAGTTTGGGGTCCAGTCCATCCGGAGATTTGCTTTTTGAAGGGTTGAGAGAAAGTAATGCATCTAGGGCCCCAGTTGCAGAGATGTGTTTGAAGGAAAAGGAGCGAGGCCTAGTCTGGGTCTTTATGTGTAGTGAGGGAGGTGTAGTGTTGGGCAGGGAAGAGAGGAGGGTGGCGGCACAAGTGGAGAAGTACGCATTGAACTTAGTGGCGACTGCTGTGGGCTCTGATAGGAGAGAGTTATTAACATTTAGCATTGGAGTGGGATTGGCAGCCAGTGGGGTGAAAAGGGAGTGAATGACCTTCCAGAATGTTGAGGGTTTATTTAGGTTTGACTGGAGGGAGGTGCTGAAGTACTCTGCTTTTGCAAGACAAGTGGCTCTGGTGCACTTGTTATAGAGCATGTGGTATGTGGAGAGGTGTTGTGGGAGGCGTGAGGATTTATGCTTTTTCCAGGCTTTGACCCATGCAATTTGACATGTAATCAGTTCTTGGGTGACCCAAGGTAGGTGGTTTCCTCATACTCTTGTATGACGCAGTGGGGCATGTGTGTTCCAGATGCTGAGGAATGTGTTTTTAAAGTGTAGGAAGGCATCATCGATAGAGATCGTTGGAGGGGCAGGGGCCCAGTGTGCTAGCGCAAGGTCATCTAATACAGGGGCTAGATTGAGGGATTTATAAGAACGTTGGTCTACAAATTTAATGGGGGATTTTGGGTGGTGGATTTTACGCACTAAGAAGGTTACGTGGTGGTCGCTGAAGGAGTCAGGAAGAACACCGACTTGTTTGACCAGGTGGGGGGGGGTGTGTGGTAAGGACCCAGTCGATGAGCGAGTGGTTACCATGATTTGTGAGAGGTTTAGGGTTGAAATTTCAGTCCTGGTTTTGTTGAGGGCAGCAGCTAGCCAATTGTGGTTAAGATCACCCATAATGTAGAGTTCCCCTGTTGTGGTTAGACAGGAGATTTGCTTGAGGAGGTCGGTGACAGCAGAAGCTGGTATACCAGGTCGGCAGTATATCCCAGCAATGTAGATTGGTAGCAAGAAGGGAAGGACAAGTTGAATTAGTATTACTTCAAGGACTTTTGGTTGCGACTTGGTCAGGACCACTGAATAGTGCAAGTCTGAGTTTATGTAGATGGCTATTCCGCCACCTTTAGAGGCTCTATCCTGGCGGGCCATAGTGTAAACTGGGATAGCGACAGAGCCGTTGATGTTTTTGTTGAGCCAGGTTTCAGACAGGGTGAGGATATTTGGAGCATAGTGGACAGCAAGAACCTGAAGGAAGTCAAACTTGTGGACAAGGCTTCTTATATTTAGGTGCAGGAGGCACAGGCCACATGGGAGAAGATCCCCAGAGTGAGGGGAGAAGAGGCCAATGTTGGAGAGGGGCATGGGGGTAGTATTGGGGCTATGGTTATGGTGGATGTCACCTGCTTCAAGGAGAAGGATAGTGAGAGTTAGGTAGTGAGCAAATAGCTGTATATGACTGACTGTGAGCGGACGTCTCTTAGATTGGTGGCATATATGAGCTAGGCATAGGAAAATAAGTTGAAAAATTACCAGGGGAGCGATGGGTTGAAAACAAAATGGGCTGGGATGTGTGGAAGAGTGTGTCCATGCTTGGGTGAAAGGGGAGGTGGACGCCGGGCTGGAGGGGTGGGAGAGCTCAACGAGGTTTGGCAGGATTTGGGAAGGGGGCATGGGAGAGGTGGGTGGCATGTTGGAAAGGAAGGGAGGGAAAAGAGAATAGGGATGAGCAGGGTCAGGTGGCCTGGTAGAAGGATCATAGTGCAGATCAGGTGCTAAGAGGACCCTACTGCTGCGGTTACTTAGTGGGGAAGGTAGGTGCTGTAGTTACTTAATGAAGAAGGTGGAGGGCTGGGATGGGGGCAGGGAAATGATAAGGACCCATAAGGACTAGGAACCAATGGGGTAGCAGAGGGAATGAGGGTTTTAGGTAGCCAATGAGGGAGTGAGCAGTGCTGCTAGGCTTATTAGCCAATGAGGGAGCTAGTGCTGCTAGGCTTACTAACCAATGACAGAGCGAGAGGGAATGTGGGCTGGCAATAGGTGTATTTAATCAGTGGAAGGGGTGGGGTTGGTTGGGAGGGCCGAAAATCCTTCTATGAGACACTAGAACTTTGCTTAGTTGCAGCTAAATCTATTTGTAAAAAGCGCCAGGTGGCAAAAGCAGGGAAAAGTCCTTACCAATCGGAGCGGGTTTGCAGGAAGCGCCCTTGTTCCAATTGGCTGCGCTGTCGCCGCACCTTCCAAGGAACTGCAGGCGGGTGTCCTGGTCTTGTCAGCTGGGTGCTGTCTGACTGTGAGGGAGCTGAAGCAGCCCTCTTCAAGGGCAGTCAGCTTCCAAGAAGCGCAGGCGGGTGTCCTGGTCTCGGTCTTCTGGGTGCCGTCTGACCGTGGGCGAGCTCAAGCAGCCCTGTTAAAGGGCAGGCAGCTTCCAAGGAGCTGCAGGCAGGCATCCTGGTCTTGGTTGGCTGGGTGCCATCCGACCATGAGGAGCTGAAGCAGCCCTGTTCAAGGGCAGGCAGCTTCCAAGGAGCTGCAGACGGGCATCCTGGTCTCGGTCAGCTGGGTGCCGTCCCACCGTGGGGGAGCTGAAGCAGCCGTGTTCAAGGACCCTCCAGCCCAAGAGAGCTCCTTTGGCTATGGCTTTGCTGTGGCAAGTTTGAAAGTCATTCTCCCTATGACTGCCTATGGGTCACCTGGTCTTCTCGACCTCCACTTCCCTGCCCAGCTCAATTCTCAGACAGTCCTCAGGGAAGCCCCTCAGATGTCTGCCTCCTCCTTAGGTCTCCTGGATGGAGGCCAGGTGAGTGCCTTCCAGCAGTTGCTGATCTTCTCTTCCTGTCTTGGGTGAGGGCCTCCTGTATGGGAGTCTCCCTTTGCTGCAGAGCTATCTTCACAGCCACACACGGCATTCCCCGTAGAGGGATAGAATGAGAGACTTCCTCCAAATTGAACCCCCCCACCGAAACTGGATTTCCAAATTGCAGTAGCCAAGCCACCACTAAATAAAATACCTCCTGAAAATTCATCTGCTAAGGGGGAGACATGGTTTGGCCACCAGCCCAATGGCAGCTTGAATCTCTCACTGTGTCCCTGACTGGCGGTAATCTGCAGTTATCTCCATGATCCCAGGGAGTGAGGATAATGTAAGCACATAATCTACCCTCTGATTCCCCCCCCCCCGACTGTCCAGTGCCTTTATTTTCCACTTGGGGACCCGGTAATTGCAACTTGAATGCCAGTGTAAGTGCGAATCGCTCCAGATGTGCAGGCCACATAGGCCATATGGCTATCCCCCAGCTTGCGAAACCACAAAAAAAACACATTGGGGGAAAGAGTCAGTCATCGGAACTCTGCTGTACTCTTGCTGTAATATCTGGAAACCACTTATCCCTGCTACGATCTTGTGCCCTGAAGGTTTGAACGAGATGACCTCTCTCACTCGCACTCAGTCTTCTCCTACTCAATCAGGACAGGAGCCCCCGCCTCAGCAAGCCACGGTGGGGGATTCCTTGCAGCATATCACCAGGATGCTGGAAACATTGCTCAGCAGAATTGATGGCATCAATGTGTCTCTCATTGCTATGGTGGCAGATGTCCACAAATTAGAAGACCAGATGAATGAGGTTGAACAGCCAACCCAAGGATTTAGAAATACAGCAATAAAAAATTTGGCAGAGACTACAGGCACATGAGGCCTGGTTGGCCACCTAATGGTACTGTTCAGAGGACCAGGAGAACCAGGGACACTGAAACAATATTTGGATCCTTAGCATCCCTGAGGGGTTTGAAGGGCAGAATATAGAAATTTCCTCAATGAGGCCATCCCAAGGATGTAAAGCAACAGCTGGAAGGCCCCAGTGGAAGTTGAGAAGGCCCACAGGCTAACAGCTAAAGCAGGTTACCCCAGCCTTTCGCCTAGGCCCATTATTGCTTATATCAAGAGATACTCTACAAAGGAGTAAGTGCTGCATGCTGCACGGGACATTGGGGAGGTCTACTGGCAGGGGCATAAAATTTCATTTTTTTTAAATTTTCCCAGGAGGCTGCTGCACGGAGAAAATCCTTCATCCCCATAAAGAAAGCCCTACAGCTACATGGGTTTAAGTATAGATTCAGGGGCCTTACGGGAGGGAGCTGGTGGTATGCCAACTGAGAGACACTGAGCTGTGGGTTTCCAAGTTTTGGCCTGACGTATTGCTGCAAACTACATCTCCCAGATGCCTCTGGGAACCTGGCTCGTCACCTCAGCATAGGAGAACCCAACACACAGAGGGTAGGTTTTCTGGGGAACCTTTTCCAGACCAGACTGATCCAGCATTGAAGGATTCCCCCAGAGATGCCTTCAACAACCACTCTGCCCCATCACCTCCTGTACTCATACCTACAGCAGTTGCAAGAGATGCCCCATTGCAACTCCGTGGCCAGAGTTTGGCGCTTCACTCTAGACAGCATTCAAGGAGTGGGACCACCTCCCCACAGATCAATGCTCCACAGCCTAACCTGCCAAATTGCATCAGGATGATCTCACCTCCGATGAGGATTTACCTTGGCCTTCTGCACCAAATCAGGAAGCAATGGCTGTGGCTATATGCTCAGACTGGTCTGAGTCTCCCTAGGCTGATACAGCTGTAGCTGAAACAGATTAGCAGTGTCTGGTAAAGCCTGGCTTGAAGCCCCATGCAGCGGTGGCCGCCTTAAACACACCTCAGCAGGCAGAAGTGATCTCTTTTCCAGATGTCCCTCCAGCACAAGGCTCAACAGGATGAGCTTATTTTTGACATTATGCCTTCTCTGTTTTAATATAAAAGGGACTTTCTTGCCATTTGGACTGGGTGGGGCAATCAATGTTTGGGACAAACTATGAGGTTGTACTTGGTTCACTACATTATATAAAGGATGCAGGGTTCTTGCAGCTTCTAGCACACCCCTATGTTACCAATATGCTACCTGTGTAGATCTGACACAATGAGCCACAGGTGTGTTCTCCTGTAGCTCACGTCCAGGTGGGTCACCCAGCCCCTTTCACGTTAGGTAGAGAGGCAGGGCTTACATGTCCTTATCTGTTTGCCCTTCCCCAGCTGATCTGACCCACTCTGGCTAATGTGTAATGCTTCTCCCTTACCTGGCCCCTTATCTCCTATATCTGGGAATGCTACTCACTGATCATAACCCCAGTAAGTAGACCTAATATGACAATAGCGGTCTACTTGGAACTGGTCGGGGGGTTCCCCCTTTCACCCTTCCACTACCTCATTTCCCCTTCTCTCTTCCTGCATAGCCCTCAGCTGAGACCCTCCGCAGCTGCATCCCATTTACCCTGACTCCCCTCCCCCTTTTTCCACCCCCTGGTATCACTGAGCTCATACTGTGGACTACCCCAGTTGGGAACATGACTAAGCCTACTGGATTTAACTCTACAGTTTCTCAGATTGAGTGAGTGAGTTAGCGTAGTTGACAGCCCCCTGGAGCAGGGGTTTTCTTACATGCTTAGCTCTCTAACTCTAGTGTAATCACTCTTAACTGGCTATCTCATTACTTTGCCTTTGTTAGCAGCTCCTTTTAGTGGGTGCAAGTTTAGAGGTGGGCTTGAATTTGGTGTTGATACTTATATTGTCTGTTCTTTGGTTTTTTCTCTTTCAGGTTGGTGGCTATCACCCAGTGTTGTTAATACCTTAGTGCTGACTTATAAGGTACAGCGACTGCACTTCCCATTGTCATCAGCTGATACACCTGCTTTGTACATCCAGCTGTCCCTACCCCTTTCAGACGCACGTCACCCACCAGCTGTTTCTTAGCTTTTGTGGGTGAGTACCCCATTTACCTCTCACACACATCCCTGCATCATGTCCAAAGTCTCTGGGGGTCTTAGGTTAATTTCCTGGAACGTTAAAGAGCTTAACCACCCAATCAAACACACCAAAGCCCTTCAACATTTGTGCTCTTTGCAGGCTGACATTCCGTTCCTTTAAGAGTTGCACCTCACTGCCAGGACCGCCCTTTGGCTAAAAAAATCTTGAGTAGGCAGGGTTATAGCCAACTCTACGACTACCAAATTTAGAGGGGTCACCATTTTGATATGTTGTTCCTGTTCCTGGGCTGAAGAGGCGGTTAAGGCAAATGTACACAGTAGATGGGTAGTCCTGGAGGCAGGGCTAACCTTGTTAATATATATGCTTCCTAATGTTGATGATGCTGACTTTTTTCCCAACATTTGTCAAGCCATTGCCACCCTTTCAATGCATCACTCTCACATCCCAGTTCTGATAGGTGGGAATTTTAACCTTGTACCAGATATCTTTCTCTACAAGTCGAGACCCACCCCACAGGCCCATCCCAAAGCCAGGGCTGCCCTGCATGATATAGTGGAGGAATGGGGCCTCACAGACTTATGGAGGAGGGATCACCCTATGGGGTGGGACTACTCATTCTTCTCCCAAGTTCATGCTACCCACAGCCATATAGATTTTTGGCTGGCCAATGGGTCGGCAGCCATGAACCTCTCAGACACCTGGATAGGTAATATCCTGATCTCTGATCATGTTCCAATTATGTGTTCCTATACCCCCATCACACCAAGCACAACTGGTACCAGATGGCGATGTAACCCATGTCTACTGCAGGACAAAGAATTTCAGCAGGTGGTCACACAGGAAGCTAAAGAGTACTTCTCCCTCAACTCCACAGGTGAAGTGGCTCTGAGTATGGTGTGGGAGGCATTCAAGGCGGTTCTGCAGGGCCAAATTATATCCTTTGCCGCATCCAAGAACAAGGTGAGGAAAGCAACTCTTGCCCAGCTGCAATCCAAACTAACCATACTTGAGGCCCAGTTTAAGGCCTCCAAGGGGAACGTCCAGCACCAATCCCTAACTAGGGAGATAGTAGGGGTCAAATGCCAATTTAACTCACTATTGCAGCAGTCAGCCGAGTGGATGTTACTCCATGCAAGACACATACCTACTGGGAAGGGGGGGAGAAGGGTGGTAAACTCCTAGCATACCAACTGAGGAAACAGCAAGCCTCCTTGCATATCCATGCCCTTAGATCATCCTCGGGTACTGTGGTATCAGACCCCAAAGGGATTAATGACACCATGCAGTGCTTCTGTCAGGTACTCTATCAGTCCCGTAAATCCCCAGGCCCTGTCCAATTGGCTCAGGAACTCCGCCAGTTCTGTCTCTCTTCCAGTACACCCCACCTCCTCCCAGAACAGGTGGCAGCTTTGGATCAACCCTTTTCAGTGGACGATTTAAAGCTTGCACTTTCACAGCTAGCCAAAGGCAAAGCCCCATGCCCTGACGGCATGATGGCTGAGCTTTATCAGCTTCTGAGCCAAGAGATCACCACCCCCCTGCTCAATGCTCTGCAGGGGTTGCATAATTCGGGCATTCTCCCTCCCACCATGAGGGAAGCTCTGATAACCCTCCTCCCTTAAAAGTCAAATGATACATTGCACTGTGCCAACTATCGACCTATATCCCTTCTCACAGTAGATATGAAAATAGCAACTAAAATCCTAGCCAACAGAATGGTAGCTGTCCTCCCAACTATTATACACCCCTCCCAGGTTGGATTTACTAAAGGTAGGTCGGAGACTGACAATATTCGGCTCCTGCTTAACCTTAAGTGGCTGGCACTTCGCTCCTCCATCCCCATGGCGGCTTTTGCCATAGATTTTTCCAAGGCTTTTGATTCTGTGGAATGGGGATACCTCCATGATGTTTTTCATTTTTATGGCTTTGACCCCTATTTCTGCCAATGGGTCTCTACCCTTTATAACTCCCTAATGGCTAGGATCTTGACCAACACGGATATTTCTCCCGCTTGTGCACTGTATAGGGGCACTCACCAGGGCTGTCCCCTTTCACCCCTGTTAATTCTGGTGGTCCTTGATCCCCTTACGAGGAAACTTACCTCCTCCGAAGCCATCTCAGGCATACACATATCCGGTGTTACCCATCTGGCTGCCGCATACATGGACAATCTTCTGCTCACCTTGACTCATCCACAAAAATCTCTACCCCACATTCTAGAGGTCTAACAGGACTTTGCTACACTCTCTGGGCTCCAGTCTAACAGGAGGAAAACTACCCTTGCCCCGTTGAACCTAGCCTGCACCAAGGAGTGTATACAGGGCACAGACCTGGCTTGGGCACCATTGGGCTTTTCGTACTTAGGTATGATGATACCTTACAAGTGGAAAGACTTAGAGACAGGCAATTTCTCTCCTCTAGTGTCAAGTCTCTATATGGAAATTGACCAATGGTGCAAGCTCAACCTGCCACTAAGGGGTAAAGTGGCAGCTATACGAATGCTCCTTCTTCTCCGTGTGGCGTACCTGCTCAACAATTTACCCATTCATTTCTCTTCTAAGCTCTTCCACTCCCTGGACAGACTAGTATCCTGGCTGTTATGGGAAGGGAACCCCCCCATTGGTGCCGTAACAAGCTACAGGCTCACTGGACCTGTGGGGGCCTGGGCATACCCTGGCTCCAAGGGTATCACATGGCCTGCTTGGCTGCCCAAGCCACCAGATGGTTCCTCCCCCCTCAGCACTGGCCTCCTATCTGGATTGATCTTGAAGCTAAGATACTGGATGACCAACCTCTCAGTTCATTACTATCACCAGGGTCCATATCATCCCACAGTTTATCTCCGGTTATGCTCGAAACCAGATGGGCTTGGCACCATCTCATGTCTCTTTCCCACACCCCGCGAACATCCTGGGCTCCCCCCGTCAGATATATCAGCCTCTAGAATAATCGACTTATCTCTATAGACAGGCAGCCAATCTTTTGGTCCGAATGGGCTTCTCAGGGCATCAGAGCATCAGACATGTCCAGGATCTGTTCATGTCTACCTCCCCAGAGTTAATGTCTTTTGAGCAACTGAAGTCCCATTTTGACCTTCCCTCCAGAGACTTCTGGAAGTATCTGTAAATCTGAAGTGCAGTTTGCTTTCTCCTGTTTGGTTTCACTCTAGACCCCAAATAGCAATGGCTGGCTTCCCTCCATGAGAAAAATACCCTCCGTGGTCTAGCTGGGTGCTTTTATAATGTGTTGCGTGATTCCCTCCCAGACCATACAGAAGAATGCCGGTGCAAGGGGATGGCTGAAACTCAAAGCCCTATTTCACCAGACACAAGGTCCCGCTGCCTTAAATCATCTCACTTAATATACACCGATGTCAGAAGCCAATTCATTCAGCTCAAAATCCTCCTCAGATGGTATAGGACCCCGTATGCACTCCAAACCAAAGGGATACTCTCACACTCCGAATGCTGGAGGTGCCAGCAAAGCCCTGCCTACACCTTGCACATACTCTGGCACTGCCCTCATCTTATCTCCTTTTGGGTTTCCATCTTGGCTGACTGTAACAGTGTGTTGGGTCAGCCGGTTTGTCTGTCTGACCCCATGCTGCTCCTGGGTGACTCCTCATTACTCAAGCCACTATCCCCTGAGCACTGAGACTGGGTTATGCTGGCTCTCATGGAAGCCAAGTGAGTCCTGCTGATGAAATGGCATCAGCCGGCACCCCCAGCCTTGTCGGCTTGGCGTGCTGCTTTAGTAAATCTTGCCATTATGGAAAGGCACTCATTTTTCTGTCATGGACAGCTAGCTAAATATTTTCTGAAGTGGGATCCATACCTCCTCCCTTTGCAAGGTACCAACCCCCCAGGTAACGCTCCTATATGAAACTGCTACCATATTACCCCCAGCCCTCAGCCCCCATTCTCTTCCTATATCAGGACTACCCTAGAGTCCAGTTACAATATGTTTTCTCCTTGCAGAGATTTTTGGTATAAAGGCCTCTGGATGTACTAGATATATTCTTGAAGTTGGGAAGTGCAACAATTCAGCAAGTTCTTATTACACAGGACAATTACTAAATGTAAAAAATCAAATCTTCTATGATAAAAAAAAAAATAAAATACCTCCTAGCCTGGAGGGAAGGTGACCTAGGCCTTGGATCCCCAGAGGTTTCCTCCTTTTAAAAGGGTTTTTTCCTCTCCTCCACACCAAAGGTCATAATATGTAGTTAGTTTATAATATATTTCCTAGTTTTCTTAGGTAGGGTTCCGCTGTTGGATGGAGATGGATGATGGTCCTACTTGCCTTTCCCTCTCTCATTAAGAAGTCTCCTGATGTCATCAGTGCAATCCATTTTATCAGTGCAGTCCTGACAACCTGTACATCTCATTGTGTTTCATCAAGTTGTCTTGTTACTGTCATTCTGTTTCTCTGCCTTGTAGCCAATATTTACTTCTAAATGATCTTTTTGAGGCTCCTTCCTAAGGTACCTTTAGCCAAGGGAATCTTTCCTGCGGCACCTGTACAGGTGGAACCCTCTTCAAGGGTTCCTTTCCTTCTCTACCCCTACAGGGTGGTAATTCGCCATGGAATAGAGAGTGCAAACAGCCAAACAGTTATCACAGTTGCACAAGCATAACACTACTCTGCTTGTGTAGGCCCATTGAATTGAAAAGCTATGCCTGTAGTTCAATGGGGTGAGCAACCAGCCACACCCCCTTCCTGAGCTATATAAACACTTCCACCCAGCTTCCTTCTGAAGCACTTTTTCTTTGCTGGCAAAAGGATTTGTCAGTCTGTCTTCTCCCTTAGGGCCTGTTGAGGCATTGCCACCCCCCCTCCCCACAGTATTACTTGTGCTTGGGCCTGCTTGGTTTGTGCTGGATTTCTGTGTCTTGTGTTTCTCCTGCTTTCATTATTATTGCTTTGTCTCTGGCTATTATGTGCTTCCTTGTGTGCTTGTTTTATTCCTGGTCCTGTACTTGTGTTTGCTTTTGTTTGTTTCTTTTGGGCTTTTCTAGCTTTCTAACACCCTGTGTATACATTTCTAATTTGGACTTCAGGTTACATATTGTTGTTTCCTTACCTTAAGTTGTCCTGTGCCTGTGCTCTCATGCTCCCATTTACTCATTAGATTTTGCAAGCCTGTATGCTTCAGCTCACATTGCTGTTTCTGTGATGACTCCTCTGCTTTCACCTTAATTGTTTGCACCTGGTCCAGTATCATACTGCTTAGCTAGCTGCCACTCTCTGTTCTACGGCTTTGCCCTTAATTCACTCAGTGCTAGCTCAACTTGGACAAATGCTGGGTTCCTACCCTACCAACATTACAGTTGCTTTTGGTTTCCTGGTGCTCAGCTTATGACATCCCTGTTATTCCCATGGCAGGGACTGTGATGTCATAGAAGGGAATCATGGCTCCAAGTAGTGGCAGCATGCTATTATGTAAGCTATATATTTGCCCTGCTCCTTTGCCTTCATGACTTTCAGTTCTCGTGCTTCAATACATTTACCTTGCAGCCTACATGGCTTCAGATATATTTATTACGTTTTATTACTCGCTTGCAAATACTTACTGCCTGTAAATGCTCCCTACTGGGATAACCTAACTTTGCCTACTGGCATTTAAGGTAGTCATGCCTATCATATCAATTCACTATTCATGCTGAAACCATAACATTCATATGCTAAACCTCATTGATGCAATTACGCTAACTCCCATTGAGTCAATCATTGGCATCACAGCCTTTCAGTGCCTAAATACCTATAGTACCTTCTACGTCACCATCAATTCAGCTTTTGTAATGGACTTGGTAGGCTTGTTTTCCTCTGGTTACTACTATTATCAAACCATAAAACACTGGCTTGCACTGCAGCCTCCCACCTCACCCAGACCCCACCTTGGTAGTTCTCATTGTTGCAGAGTTCACTCACAACCTTTCAAGCCCTGTATTGGTAGTTCTTGTTGTAGCAGAGTTCACTCGTAACCTTTAAAAGACAGCCTCCTCACCAATGTCTACAGCTGCTGGCTTCATCCGGCATCCTCATCATAACCTGCTACCTAATCTACAGCTGCTGGCTTTGCCAACCTCCTCCTATCTAACATATCAAAGTTGATTCATGCTCTCACTCATAAATCAGAGCCATGCCAACCATGACCATTACCTTTTCTGGCTCAGGGCTTGCCTTGTAGGCAACAGTGTCACTCTGCACCCACTAACAATGCATCTTGAGCATGTGAAACTCGGAACAGGGTTCTTCTCATCTGGTCCATGGTGGGAATGTCCTCACTCCGGGTGGAGCTTCAGTCATTTAACTCACTGGTGGCACCTCTTGATATAAAATGTAAGACTTCAGCTGCTGATGGATGGGGGCCTCGATCCCAAGAGCACTCCTTTGGCTATGGCTTTGCCATGACACCTTGTTTTTTTGTTTAACCAGGGGAGACACACTAAGCTGGAAGCTTGTTTACAGGTGTGACCTGGGAGCACAAGGAAGTTAAGTGATTTGCTCAGGGTCACACAGTATGCAAGTGGAGGCTGTGGGATTCAATTCCAGGTCTTCAGGTTTGCAGCTCAGAGTCTTAATCCACTAAGCTATTCTACTGTACCTCCTGAATGGATCACAATGCAGTGGGCACATGTGGTCTGTGGTGCTGCTTGCCTGTTTGGCATGGCGGGCTCCGTCTATTTACCATACTGCAGTTTCACACACTGTATTGTGTGCCACTGTGTGCTGTTTGGGCCCATTGTCATGGCCAACTCACCCACTAGGTGACCACTGGGTATCCCCCTGCTCTCGAACAGGTGGCACAGGGCTGACTGGTGCCAGATGTTGGCATTATGTGCACTTCCAGGGTGCATGGTACACACATTGATAATGCACCCCATGACATTGCACACCATCTGGCAGTTTATGGAGTGGTAGCTCTTTCTGTTGATGTATGCCACTCCCTCTAGGCCAGGTGGTACGTGTATTGCCACATGAGTGCAGTTTATGGCCCTAACACACCTGGCATGCATGCCACCCTGTGGAAGTGCTGCATGGTTTCTGTCCCCTCTGCCTGTGTGCTTGGGAATTTTAGGTGCTCTGAAGCATGTGGCAGCAGAGCAGTGAGGAAATGGGTGAGGAGATGGGATGTGGTAGACTGTGTGATGCCAGTGGTGTCACACACTGGCATCTGGAAGGTGCTCATGGTGAGCAGGCACATTGCTGCTGTCACCTTTGTCTCTATCGTCATGGCATGACTCCTGTGTGTTGATACCTGCAGGTCATCATGGAGCAGCTCACAAAGCTGTCTCAGCAGTGCCCTGATGAGTCTGTACTGGCCCCCTATCTCCATGTCACTCAGGTGGTCAAATGTGACACGATGTGGTACCTTCTCTGCTGGGCATACCCCCTACGAGCACTTCCACGTCCACACTGTTGTTCTTGTCATCTCCTCACTCCCCTCATAACTGCTGCATCAGTAAGCTGTCCCATCCCTGGCTGCTTGCTGCTCTCTGCCCATGGGTGGACTGCACTTAAGCATGCTTTTTATATGCCTATCTTTGTGCAGTGCATCTGCAGGTTGCACCATGGATGCACAGATCATCTTTGCTGAATATGTGGCTACACGGCACATTCATGGGAATGCCTGCTGCACATGAGCCACATACATTATATTTGCACTGAGGCACATCTGGCTTTGTGCTGTGCATCCCTTTTCTTTCATTATTGCACCTTGGCACATCTTCTGATTTGCACTGGTGCATCTTGGGATGCACAGTGTGTCTGCTTTGAATACCTAGGCCCATAAATTTGTCACGCATATTGTTTGGATGGGATCCTAAACAGATTCTAATTTTCAATACATTTTGATGAGTGGCAGGGAAGGTACACAGCCTCAAAGTCTGGTAAATTATTATTCATGTGAAGCTTTCTGAAAACATTTCTATGCTTACAACTTGGCCAGCTTTGGAGCTAGATAAAATGGAAAATTTATATGCATACATTCTGCCAGCCTTCTTCAACTAAGATGAACCGCTGATCGGCAACTGTCTTGGACATGACCTGCCTCCAGATGTGACTTTCCAGGCTTGCTTCGGAACCCAGGTCATCAGCATGGCAGCACAAGGCTCTGCTGCTGGGCCATGGGGGTAGCCTCATAGCCTATTGTTTAAGGTCAATGAACCTAACAAAACTGTGAATGTTCTGTCCCCTAGATTTAAAGTTATAGGGGCTTAAGATTCTGCAGTTTACCTAATTGCAAAATGTAATTTTTAAACTTTTTGAAGGTTTGAAGGATCCTTTAAAGACAGCTCTGAAACTTGACACTCTTCTTTGGACCAGGGTAAAGGCATCACACCATATTTGGCACAATTTGGACAATATTTGGACAAATACTTTTAGTTTACATAATTGCAAAATGTAATTTTAAAATTCCCCAAATCTTGGAGTCTTATAGAAACATAGAAACATAGAATTTGATGGTAGATAAGGACCACTTGGCCCACCTAGTCTGCCCATTCCCCTACCTAACGGATAAGCTGCAGATCCTAGTTAACCAACAGCCTACTTCCTCCTACCTCCCACTAGAATTGCCTTATGTCTGTCCCATGCATTCTTGAATTCACCCACTGTTTTTGACTCTATGAGCTCCTCAGGAAGGCCGTTCCATGCATGTACAACCCTATCTGTGAAGAAATACTTCCTCACATTACCTCTGAGCCGTCCCCCTCTATCTTCAAATTGTGCCCCCTTGTTCTCGCACTTCTCTTTTTCTGAAAGATGCAACCCTCTTGGACTTTGTTGATTCCCTTATGGTATTTGAAAGTTTCTATCATGTCCCCCCTCTCCCACCTTTCCTCGAGGCTATACCTCTTAATCTTCTTTAGTCTTTCTTCATATGTCTTCTGGTGCAGACCCTGCACCATTTTGATTGTCATCCTCTGGACAGCCTCCACCCTGTCTATGTCTTTGCGGAGATGGGGTCTCCAGAACTGTACACAGTACTCCAGATGTGGTCTTACCAACTGTCTGTACAGAGGGCCAACAACTTCCTGTTTTCTACTGGTGATGCCTCTCCCTATGCATTCCAGTATCCCCAGCCCTCCTTACTGCCTTCTCACATTGCTGGACCACCTTTAGGTCATCTGATATGACTACCCCCAGTTCCCTTTCCATTTTTGTTGTTGTCAGTATCTCACCCCCCATTGTGTACTCTTCCCCTGGGTTTTTGTTTCCCAGGTGCATTACTTTGCACTTCTTTGCATTGAATCTAAACTGCCATACATTTGACCATTCCTCCAACCTTGACAAGTCCCTTTTCATCCTTTCCACCCTACCTCATGTACCAACCCTGTTGGAGATCTTTGTGTCATCTGCAAAGAGACATACTTTCCCTTCCAGTCTCTCTGCAATGTTACTTATAAAGACATTAAAAAGGACCGGCCCCAATACTAAACCCACTAGTAACCCCCCTTTCTTCACTGTGGACTCTATTTACTATTACCCGCTGTGTCCTGCTGTCCAGTCAGTGTTTTACCCAGGCTACCACCCTGGAACCCACATCCAGGCTGGCTAATTTGTTTATTAATCTTTTGTGCAGGACTGTGTCAAATGCCTTGCTAAAGTCTAGGTAGTGAAGGAGAATCACATCCGCCCTCCTCCAGTCTTCAGGTATCACACCATCCTCCTATGATTTATTAAAAAGGGTAGTCAGTGGTGTTACTAGTTCTTCCCTTAGTTCTTTTAGAATTCTGGGGTGAATCCCATCAGGCCCCATTGCTTTATCCACCTTCAGTTTTAAGAGTTCTTTCAGAACTCTTTCTTCTGTGAAAGGACTAATATCAACCCCCCTATCCAGAGTGCTTCTATTGACTGGATTAGGTATCTCCCCCTGCTTTTCCATTGTGACTACTAAGCAGAAGTAGTCATTCAGTATCCCTGCTGTTTCACTGTCACTCTCTGCCCAATCACCTTCCTTTTTATTCAGACTCAGTATCCCTGCCTTAGTCTTTCTTTGCTCCCAAATGTACCTATAAAATGTTTTATCACCTAACTTAACCAAGTTGGCTATCTTTTCCTCAGTTTGGGCCTTTGCTATTCTGACTGCCTTCCTCGCTTCCTTCTGCTTCAACTGGTACAGGTCTCTGTTCTGCTCCTTCTGTGTTTCCTTATGCTTCCTGAATGCTATATTTTTCTCCCTTACCTTCCCCACAACAAATTGAATGATGCTTTTAAGAAGATCCATACAGAAGTGTGCCAAGTTGCAAAGATAGAGATTTGCAACTTGGTACACTTCTGTATGGATCTTATTAAAAATATCATTCAGTTTGGTGCAATGCAGACAAATATTCCTTAAATTAGATGGAAATAATTAACATTCTCAATTTTGGTTAAATTTTGTAAACTTTTCACAGAAATTTCATGAAATTTCACAGATGTGGAATTGAAATTTTGCCAGAATTTTGCTGGCAGAAGATACATTTCACCCAGCTTGAGGGTGGTTAGGGCTGGAAACCCTAATGTCACACTCCTCTACCTTTGCAGCATTAAGCTGAACCCTGACTGGTGCATTAATACAGTTTCTTGCAAAGAGTATCTATATTTGTATCTATATCTATATCTATATCTATATCTACAGTATATATATATATATATAGATAGATAGATATATCTATATCTATATCTACAGTATATATATATATATATATATATATAGATATATCTATATCTATATATACAGTATATCTAGATCTACAGTATAAACATAGCTATATCTAGATCTACAGTATATCTATATCTACAGTATAGATATAGATATATCTATATCTGCAGTATATCTGTATCTACAGTATATGTAAACCGATGAGCTAATAAATACGAGACTCTGAGACATTTAGTCAGTGTGCCTGGACCTGATACAATATATTCTCCAAGGCTACTGAAATCATCACAAGAGCATAATGAAGAAAGCAAATGAGTCCTGCTCTTCATGTCAAATGTATGCCATTGGTAAACAAGCACCTACCTTTGCCTGTGACAGATTTGTGTTAGTTAGCAATCTGCAGGAGGAAATTAAACATCTCCAACCCAAACAAACATTAAATACTGATATTAAAGCTTAGGTGGACCACATAGATCAAATGTCACACCTCCTGGAGGTAACTACATCCTCCACTCAAATGGTGGATGCTGCTATTAACCACGAATCCCACCTCAATATACCATCCATCCCTATAGTAGGAGAACATCAAGCCATCACTTCCACACTTCTAATTTCTGCACCTTCTTTTCAACCACAGTATACAAAAGAGGTAGATAACTGGATTACAGTTCCCCAAACCAAACCAAAATGAAGAAGTGTTCACTCCCCCCTTCAGTATCCCTGCAATTCCATTGCATAACTCCTTTGAGCACTTAATGCAAATTACTGATGAAGTAATAAACA
Source organism: Neoceratodus forsteri (assembly GCA_016271365.2). Lineage (NCBI taxonomy): Eukaryota > Metazoa > Chordata > Ceratodontiformes > Ceratodontidae > Neoceratodus > Neoceratodus forsteri. The sequence goes on from CM057451.1 coordinate 60,602,444, forward strand.
TTAGCCCAGATCTTGGTACAAATGTAGTAAATACTATACACCCTAACCCTACACCTAGTCATCGGACCCCTGTCCTACCAACCCAAATACCAGTGCCCCCCCATAGCAACTCAGGTGGAACCACCCCAATCAATGATTCTATGACTAAACGGGTGTATGTTCTGGGAGATTCCATCATAAAATATATCAACAGGGCTGTCTGTAACCCAGATAAAGAACACTGAACCTGCTCAAATTATCGAGGGGCAAGGGTTTCAGATATAAAATCTATGGCAAAAACAATACTGTCATCAGCTGGTAAAAATTCCCTAGTGGTCATTCATGCAGGGACAAATGACATCACTAGATTTCCACTACAACAACTTAAACAAGACTATGTTTCCCTTTGTAACATACTGGTGGAAAGGGGGTGTAACATATACCTGTCTGAGATATTACCCATTCCACGAGCCACAAATTACATCTCAGCTAAAATAAAAGCCTTGAATGAATGGCTACACAAATGATGTTAATGGCAAAATATCCCCCATCTAATGCACTGGGAAGAATTCTATAACAAACTGTCCCTATTTTGTTGGGATGGTTTACATCTCATTAGAAGAGGGAGTACACTATTGGGATGTAAGATTGCTACATATATTAGCAACCATTTAAACTAATGGCAAAGGGGGAGAGTGGGTTAATACCTAAATCTCTTATTACAAACACTTATCCATCACACCATAATCACTTGAATGTTCTATCCCTTAATACCCATTCTCTTAATATTACCAAACAAGCTGAACTAGAAATTAAGGCACAATCCATTGACCTGGGACTAACAGCAATAACAGAAACCTGGGGCAACTCTGATAAAAAAATGGATAGTGGAAATCTCTGGATATAAACATTACTTTAAAAATAGAACAGATAATAGAAAAGGGTGAGTTGTAAGCATATACAGTATGTTAGAAATGAAATTCACTCTTTTGAATCCTCAGCTAATACCAAGTCTGAAAGTATATGGGTATATATTCAGCCCATGGGTCTTCCCCAAATTTTAGTTGGCGCTTGTTATCGCCCTACCTCTATAGATATTAATCAAACCACACAGTTAGCTAATGACATTTTTCAAATAGCAAATAAAGGTACGGTCCTCATATTGGGGGACTTCAACTTACCCTCCATAAATTGGGAGACCCTAACAGGTTTAAACTAACATGACGAACAATTACTCACAACTATTATAGACTTAGGCCTTAGCCAACTCATTAGGGAACCTATGCGGGGAACAAACATTTTAGATCTTGTCATAACAAATTTAAAAACTTCTGTAACTGATCTTCAGATCTTTGACCCCCTTGGTAATAGAGATCATATGTCTATATTATTTTCTATTCCATTTCACCAACAATCCAAATTTAACAATCTTAGAATTAAGCAATATGATAGGACAGACTTTCATAAAATTAATGAACAATTAAGTTCTATACATTCAGATCACATTCATTCTCCCCTTAACATCGAAGAAGCCTGGGACTTATTAAAGTCAAAAATCCATGAATTGGAACAACTATATGTCCCAGAAAGGAACAAATATAACATCAAAGGAAAAATTCCTCCTTGGTTTATTAGGTCCATCAAAAAACAAATTACATGTAAACAAAAATTATTCTCATTATTAAAAAAATTTCCCATGGATCAAAAGGATGACATATTAGTAAAATATAGGGAAGCCCTAAAAATACTGAAAAATAAAGATTAAACTTGCAAAACGCAACCTTGAATTTCAAATTGCACACACAAAAGATTCACACAAAGCCCTATATTCCTACCTAAATAATAAAAAAGGGACCAATCGACTGGTAGGACCATTAATCATTAAAAACACAACTATTACTTCTGATACTGAAACAGCTACTGTGCTTAATGAATACTTTTGCTCAGTATTTAAGCATGACAACTCACTGACAGCATCTAAAACTCATACTTCCAGCTTTATAGACTATAAGGTCTCATTACACGACACCCATAAACTATTAGGAACATTAAAACAAAAAACAAGTCCTGGTCCCAACAATATAAACCCAAACTTCCTTATAGGAGCAAAATAATCAATTATCTTACCATTAACCATTATTTTTAATAAATCCCTGTATGAATCCAGAGTTTCATCTGATTGTTTGACTGATACAGTCACTCCTATCTTGAAACTAGGTTCACATTCCAAAGTAGAAAATTATAGACCAATCAGCCTCACCTCAATCCCCTGCAAATTGATGGAAACATTAATTAAATCACTATTAGAAGTAGAAATGCAATCCTTGAACATAATATATACATCACAACATTGGTTCAAATCAGGTTTCTCCTGTACTACTAATCTGTTCTCCTTCTATAACCATATCAGACCCACTATGCACAGAGGCAGAACACTGGTTCCAGGTGCTCAAGAGGTTCCTGCCGGAGAGTCTGGCTAAAGAGTCGGAAGAGGATTTTTTGTGGGCTCAGTTTGAGAAGGACCCCCTGACTGAGCAGGATATTCCTTTGTTTCCTGTGTTCCCAGGATATTACCCATTGAAGGTCGGAGATGCAAGTATGGAATTTGAATGTGAGACCCCAGGTAAGACTGTGCCTAGTGATATTGTGCTGGGGTTGAAGACTCCAAGCAAGCAAGAAGAAGCCTATGAGGCTGAAGGGACATTTTCTTGTATTGATGCAGCTAAATCTATTAACAGTATTGACTGGGGTATACTGCAGGCTAAAGATGATAATATTGCCAAAATATTATAATATATTAAGATCAAGGAGGTGGTACATGTATTTTTATTTGTTGATGAAAAACCTACAAAGGAGGAGTTGGGTGGAAAATGGATTGGAATCTGTGTTTGGGTAACACCAAAAGAGTGTCTACCCTCAGGTGTCTGTATCTATAGCAAGTGAAATGAATCAAGAGACATAGTGGGTTTATGTAGAGGGGTTGAACCTAGGACTGGGCCCCTGCTTAAAACTGACATGTCTGGTAGGGTTGGAGCAGGTAATTACTTACCCCAGAGAAAGTCTTTCTAGGGTGCTGGACTTTACAGCCATCCAGATTTTTGGTTAAGAAATATGACAGACTTTCCCTAAAATGAGATGGGAAGGTACCGTTAGTCTCTGTTGAGAAATGTGTTAATACCTCAGGGTGAAGAATGATGTCCGCTATGTTTATGATAGAATGCTTATCATTAATAGGGACCCTGAGACAGAGCTTCTGAAGATGGATGGGTGGGAGCTCCATCGCTTCCTGGGACAGGAAGGTGGTAAGCAGTCTGCAATAACTGCTTCCCTCTTAAGGTGGGGGATATGTGACAGGGAGCTCTTGCCACTCTTGAGGACCCTTTCTTAAATCTGTTGCAACAGTTCTTCTGTTTCTTGGCCTAATCTATCCTTTACAATTTCTAGTCCATAAGGTTGGCCACCTATGGGCATCCCCTTCCCTTTCTTGACTGTGCTATAGTGTCCTCTTTAATTTTCCTTTTACCTCTCAGGTCCTCGTACAAGGAGGTTAGTGTGGTGACCTCGAAGCATATGTAAAACAGGTTGTGTTTATTGTTGTTGGATTTAGTATGTAATAGCACTATGTCATAAAATACCTTGATGTATATACCTTATGTTTACGAGACCTGTAAATGTTGAAAAAAACATGGCACTAGGGCCCAGATATTCAAAAGGGTTGCACATGGTGCAACAGTGTTGCACCATGTGCAACCCACTGATGCGCCCCAGTGCGATATTCAAAAGGGAAAACTGCGCGGCACAAATCCCAATGTACCAGAGTGCATCATTAATGTATGCAGGTGCAGGTAGGGGGTGTGTGCCCATGCATACCCTGCACAGCCTGATATTCAGCCCGGGATGTGCAGAGCCATGAATGCACAACCCCTACCTGCGCCAGCACAAAGTTGATCCAAAGAAAAAAGGAATAACTTATGGCCACCCACAGGTGAGCTGCCGCATTGCAGGATGCAACACAGCAGCTGCCACCTGTGGGTGGCCACCCGAGCTCCAGCTGCACCTGGCAGCACCCCCCCATGTCTGATCACAGGTATTTGTAAAAAAAAATAAGAAGTCTGTCAAATGTCCCTGGTGGTCCAGTGGACCGCTGTCTGCCCTATAGCAGACATTTGTAATATATAAAGAAATATATCTCCAAACTCCCTGGTGGTCAAGTGGACCGCTGCCCACCCAATCGCGGGCTAAGTAATAAAATACTATCCCCAAACTCCCTGGTGGTCCAGTGGACCACTATGTGCCCGATCGTGGGCATTTGTAATAAGGAAAATAAATAAGCCCAATATCCCTGGTGGTCCAGTGGACCGCTATGTGCCCGATAGCGGGCATCTGAATGTAAAAATAACTTTGTCCAATATCCCTGGTGGTCTAGGTACCCCCCTCCCCACCTGCCCACTGATCCCCACCACCCCGCTCTAGCCCAGTCAGCCGGTGAGCGGCAGCACCCCACCCACCTGTCACCTTGCTGCCTGCTGATTGACACTGTCAGTAGGACTATACGCCCATTGTTTCACAGTGTGAGCCAATGGACGTGCAGCCTGTACCATACTACACATTCCAGATATGTGAATGAAATCACCCTACTAGTGAATGAAATAATTCAAATATCTGGAATGTGTAGTACGGTATGGGCTGCTTGCCCATTGGCTCACACTGTGAACCAATGGGCGTACAGCTCTACTGACAGTGTCAGTCAGAGGGCAGCGGGGTGGCAGGTGGGTGGAGTGCTGCTGCCTGCTGGCTGACTGGGGGGAGCAGGGCTGTGGGGCTCAGTGGGCAGGTGGGGAGGGGGTACCTAGACCACCTGGGATACTGGACATAGTTATTTTTATATACAGATGCCCGTGATCGGGCAGACAGCAGTCCACTGGACCACCAGAGATATTGGACTTATTTATTTTTCTCATTACAAATGCCCACGATCAGGCACATAGAGGTCCACTGGACCACCAGGGAGTTTGGGGATAGTATTTTATTACTTAGCCCATGATCAAGCGAGCAGGTCCACTGGACCACCAGGGATGTTGGGGACAGAAATATTTTACTTAGCCTGCGATTGGATGGGCAGTGGTCCACTGGACCACCAGGGAGTTTGGGGATATATTTCTTTATATATTACAAATGCCTGCAAGTGGGCAGATAGCGGTCCACTGGATCACCAGGGATATTGGACGAATTCTTCTTTTATTTATACAGATGCCCACAATGAGGCAGCTAGCAGTCCACTGGACCACCATGGACATTGAACTTATTTACTTTTATTTTTACAGATGCCCTCGATCGGGCAGACAGTGGTCCACTGGACCACCAGGGATATTGGACATATTCTTTTATGTATACAAATGTCTGCAATTGGGCTGTGGAGCACATTGCCAGCTGCAGGGGGCGTCGGTCCCCGACGGCTGCTGCCTGACAGGGCGCCAGGCACAAGTCATCGGGGATCAGTGCACCTGCATGCAAATGGGGCCATAATGACATGCAATTGGACTCATGTGCACCTTGCATACATTATGGCCCCATTTCCATGTTAACTTTTGAATATCACGGTTGCTGTGCATGGCGCAATGGAACTTGGGCTAGCGCATTCATGCCACTGCGCCATGCACACTGTGGGTGGCCAGGGTGCGATATTCAATGCTGCTGAGCCATGGCACAGCTCTGTTGAATATCGCCCCATCCACACCCCTGCGCAGCCAAGTTGAGCTGCACCCAAGCTTGCGCCACAGCCTGGTGCAGTTTGAATATCTAGGCCAAGGTGTTTTAGATAATGGTAAAAAGTACTAGGTGACTATTACAGAAATTAAGTTATTTGTACTATTTAAAATGCATGTAAATTGCTGTAAAATGAACAAGTCTGAAATAGCATGATGGCAACTGTCATGACACAAAAAAAATTGTTGTGGAGAGAAAGCAAAAAGCTGTCATGACAAGGAATTTTTCATGTCATATCGGAGGGTTATCCAAAAATCTGACTTTTAAATCCTTATAACACTGGAGCTATTTAATATTTTTTCACAAAACCTTCAAAAGGCACTACTTTTGCAGAGTCCACTTCTATCCTGAATGTTTTGGAAAAAAAATAATTCTGTTCTGTCTACAGTGTAAGTTAGAGTGAAAAAAAAACATGTTAAGTAATAGGAAATAAAAAATAGCCCTCACAGGAAAATTACATAGCGGATCTCAGAAACTGCACAAGTTGCCATCATGAAACTGTCCACATATTTTGACACTGCCTCCTAGACAATGCATACCAAATCTGAATCAATGTCATCAAATGCCACCAAAGCTATTAAGGTGCAAAGTTAGAGGTTTAACATAGAACATGTTGAGCAACCCGAAGTATACTGGTTCTACTGCACCAGCATATTACATGTCATATATATTATTATTTTTTTCATTATTTGTTTGTCCTCTTTCCATCCCAGCAACTGTCAACCCCATCATGTTGGTCCCCCCAAGTCCCATCACCCCTGCTGTCCCTGGACTTACCTTTACCACACTTGTTCCTCTAGATTTGCCCCACCCCAGTGGGGTTGGTGTTTGTTCTTACATCCACCAAGACATGGATCTGGTTGTTAATAGTGCATGGGTCATTTGCTGTGGGCCTGTGGGCTGCTTGAGTAATTTCATCAGCCAGGGGTATTTCTGCCTGTTTTTCTCCCCTTTCCAGAGGCCAGCTCACATGTAGTGGTGTGAGCTTGGTATAAAGATACTGCATGCATTCAGACACCTATGCCCAACCCTATGAGAACTGGTGGCATGCTATGTCACCTAGCCTTTGCTAGGTACAGCTAAACAGGGTCCCACAGTGCCACCCCACCTCATGGAAGGAGTAGAGCAGTATGTGGAAGCTCAATCCCGCTTCCAAAGCCAGCCCCCCAGCACCCTTTGTCTATTCCTGAACCTGGACTACCAGTGTGGTAGGTGGTATGGCAACCAGTACTTCATCCCACAATGCCACTGGGCTGGCCCTCTATTTGTCTATCTATCTATCTATCTAACTATCTATCTATCTATCTATCTATCTACTCTATCTGTCTGTCTGTCTACTCTATCTATCTATCTATCTATCTATCCATCCATCTATCCATCTAGCTGTTTGTCTCTAAAAATAAAAATAAAAACTTTGACACTGATGAATGCTAAAATATTGTGGAGGCAAAATAACGCCACCAATTTATTTTTGTTTAATTTATTTTGTATGTTTCTTGATGCTTGTTTTTTGGGACATATATTTATATCATTTGAAAAATTATGAGGCTCCAATTATATTACATAGCATGGAGATAAAGCAAATTCTACAAGGGGTGTAAGCCTTAAAGTCAGCAATGTGTATTTATTTCCATAACTCAGTGGGCTGTGCTACTGTTGCCTTAGTGGTTGCAGACTTCATTAAACCAGTACAAACACAGCAGTCACCAGCAGTGGCAAGCTAACACCACCTGCCACAAAGAAATTAAAGTAAAAACATGTATTGCAGACTTCAAGGCTTTTATGTACCACTTATTTGTAGTCTTCCTTACCCCATGCCAATTATTGAACTAGGACCTGAAGTGTTTCAGTTAAATTATCAAATCCAAATGAATGTCATGGGGGTCCAAATCTTTTGACAATGATCAACATCTTTCGCACTAAGCCCACTGTACCAAGGGACCTGGAGGAAAACAAGCTATTGTAGCTCATGGGACCATGGCACAATCAGTTTTGTGCACATTTCATGGCACAATCAGTTTTGTGCAAATTTCAAATACATGAATGAAAGAATGAATGAATGAATTAATCTGCTAAACCATTTTTGTTAGTTATTAGAACCTTATCAGAACATAAACACATGTTCTAGTAAGAATCATGTTCAGAAAATAATTTACTGTAGGTAATGGATTTAATGAAATAGCAAAACTATTTTTATAAGTTAGCAGAACCGTATCTCAACTTGAACAAAGGTTCTGACATGGTCCAAGTTCAGAAAAACATTTCGGTTCTTGATGGTTCTGAATTGTTGTGAACATGTTCTTGAACACTTCTCAATAACAAATACACTAGTAACTGACAAAATACTGGTCCTTAAGAGGACAACCTTTTCGTAACCCTTGAATGCTCTCAAGAAAAAGAAAGGTCTACTGTAAATAAACATTTCTCAAAAACATCACCCACATCATTCCGAAATACAATGCAGAAATGCAAACTGCTGCACAGAAGTGAAACAATAATTTTTCTTGTGTAATAGCATGCCTATAGTGTGCTGGGGTAGTTTTAAATAAATACAGTCTGGACAGCCCTCAATATTAGTGGGGGAAGGTCTCTTTAAGGAAAGGATAGTTTGCTTATTACCGTGCATCTTTCTGACAGGATGTTTTATTCCACTGCAAAAGGAAAGTTACAGATTGCTCATTTTATTGTGGAGGGGGCTGTATTCTTTCAAGTCTAACAATAGTTTAGTCATCAAAATATAATGAGGAAACTACTACATTAGGTGGGTCTTATCAAAAGATGCCACTTCTACTCCATCAAATACCGTACATTCCTTAGTACTTGATCATGCAGTTTCCCTCCCTGTGGAGCCACTGCTTGACTTTCCCAAAGCCGATATTAATATCACAGACCATTGTAATATAGCTATTTTCATGGAAGCCAGAGAGGAAGTCACATGGTGCTAATTGGTCCCCCGTGCCCTGGAGGTCTACATTTAGGTCGTTGTTTTTACTCAAATAACCATCAATGAAGTGGAAAAGCTGAGGAAGTAGCAGTCATTGTCTGAAATGAGCTGCTTTGAAAAAGGAGGGCTGCTTTGTTAATGGAGCAGGATATTTGTATTTTGTTTTATTTAATACGAACATGTGTGCTATGCCTGTGCACTCTCTGGCAACTACATGAGCCTTGTGTTAGCTAACTGTCAGCCAATGCCACTGGTGTCAGGTGCTAGACTGCCATAGCAGACTGAAAGCTAATCACCCTGGCTTTTGGCTCAGCATCCAACTCTCATTTAAGGAGTAGGCTTATGTAAACTAATAGTTAGCCTCGATTAGTCATAATACAAGCATTAAAATCAGAAGGAATATGACTCAAACCACTCTAATAACTGTTTTTATAACCTATGGTATTTAGTCTAGTATTTCATATTTCCAGCATTATTAAAAATCAGTATCTCACCTATTCTAGAGCTGTGAAGTCTGCTTTTTGTTGATTTTGTCTTGAGAAGAAACCATGAAAGGGAAATCTTACTGAAACAAAAAAAAAAAGAAAATATTTATTTACCCATTAGCACCAAATAGACCTGGCAGACAGTTTGTTATCAGTCTTCCATAATCATAGATCACTAATTAAAACAAAAGTGAAAAACATTTCATGTTAGTTCATCTTTTTTTTTATTTCAAGTCTCTCAGCCTATTGAGAGAAGCTAACTAGACCATGCAGTCCCCAGTAATTACTACTGTATGAGTATGCATAATTCACCTGGAGACTAGTACGTGCTTGCTTCTGTAAGGGCACTGATGGAGAACAGCTCACTTGTGGAACTAAAAAAAATGTTTCAAATAGCCATCCATTCAGGGATTGTTTTTCTTAGCTAAGCTGGTCCCAAATGAAAAAAAAAGTTATTGTATGGAAACTAATTAATATCCATCTTATATACTGACTATATTTTAAGACTAATGAAAGATCCATATGGGAGAATAGTGAGCACTGCATTTTCGTTCTGTCCTACTCCAAACACTCCCAGCACATTAAGTGTAACAGGTGCACTGTCTTGGTTGTTTTTCTTCCTTCGCTCCTAAGGAAATCATAAACCAAATATATTACAGGAGGATGGTTTCTGGGGTGCCCTGTGAGCAAACTAAGAGGGGAAATGGATCAACGAGCAGCCACTGGGGACAGTAAATCAACAGACTAAAAGGGGAGCTGAATGTACTAGCTAGGCCTTGGGAGTCCATCCCAAGGCCAAGGCCTCTGTCAGTCACAATCCTACATTAATGTCAAAGCCAGCTGGAGCTGGCAGCCTGCAGCTATAAGGAAATGATAGAGCTGTCTATGTCACTAACTCAGAATAGTCCACTAGAGGCCAGAGTGTTGCAAGATAAGGTTTACTGTATTACAAGAACAACAGGACCTATTCCATTCAGAATTAATGCCACTGCTGACTAATGAAAGGTTGCTCTTGTGGCAACAATAGGGTGTCTAATGGATTGGGAATAGCAGTGCATTCTTAGAAAACATGATCACAGCATAACAACAAGCATTTGTCAATGCCAAATGTTTGCTTGCATGCTGTTGTACTGGTCCTGCTTGTTCACATTTTTACTACATATTTACCCATGATAGACCAAATGAGATATGTCATTTACAAGGGTGTCCTGATAGTACCAATTTCTTATACTCTGCTTACCCAGGATAGTTGAGGTGAGATGCAATATCTCATTTTTAGTGTGGTCCTGCTTTTATAATGTATTTCCTAGGACAGATCATCTTAGATGCAGCTTCTCCTTTACAGTGGTGTTCTGGTGTATGGTCCTGTTTTTACACAGTTTTGCAATATTTTTAGCTCAGATTACCCAAATGAGATGTAATACTTCATTTTCAGTTGGGTTCGGCTTTGCCACATTTTTGTAATGTATTTACCCAGGATAGCACAGCTCAGAAGCTATCTTGTTTTCAGTGGGATCCTGTTTTTCCCAGTTTTTACACAGTATTTACCCAGGACAGAAACATAGAAACATAGAAGCTGATGGCAGGTAAGGGCTGCATGGTCCATCTAGTCTGCCCTTTTTGGTTGCATTGCATACACTGTAGACCCCTCCAGGTCTATGGCACTTTCTCTGCCACCCCTTACCTATCCCTTATGACTCCCTTGTGCTTATCCCAGGCTTTTTTGAATTCCACCAGTGTTTTGCCCCCACAGCCACGGCAGGAAAACTGTTCCAGGCATCCACAATCCTTTCTGTGAAGAAGTATTTCCTCACATCTCTCCTAAGCATACCCCTCCCCAGCTTCATATCATGGCCCCCTTGTTCTGGGACACCCTTTTCTCTGAAAAATACCTTCCACCTGTACCTAATTCACACCGGTGAGATATTTAAAGATCGCAACCATATCTCCCCTCTCCCTCCTCTCCTCCAGTGTGTACACTTTTAATTCCGTTAGCCTGTAAGTCTCTTAGCCTTTAGCACAGCTGAGATGCAATATCTCATTTTTGATAGGGCCTTGCTTTTATCCATTTTTATGTTTGCTTGCATGCATGTGTACTGCTCATGTGCAAGAAACATCTTCAGACAGTACAACATTTTAGAAGTGTGTGAGTTTCTGCTCAATGCAGTTGATGCTTCATGGGGCTCGTCCCTCAGGCACCAATGAATCGTCGAGCTGTCTATGACAGCAGTTTGAGAGAAGCGGTCTTCACTTGAAAGAAAAGTGCCACTCCAATCAGGGATGGTTATGAGTTGATGTTTTATGTGGCATGTCCCTCAGGCACCAATGAATCAGCGAGCTGTCTATGACAGCATTTTTTGAGAGAGGACCGCACTTGAAAGAAATCTGCTGCTACAATGAGGGACAGTTTCCTCATTGCAGTGGGACATTCCCCTCCCACGCAACCAGGCACACAGACATACCTTCTCTCTGTTGGCAGCAGCTGACAAGACTCTGGCCATGTGCATTACAGTACACAATAATGTGTATGGCCAGAGTTACAGTTCTTCTTGGCTTCTGCCGCTGAGCACCTTGTTTGTTCAGTGTGCCTTTCCTGGTGAACCATTTCAATAAATAAATGAATGAGCCATGGTATGGCTTTCCATGTTGGCGGCTCCTGCTGCCCACCACACACTCACCGGAAAGCAGACATCGGGGTCCCCAATCTCCGTGTCAGCATGTATCCCCCATCCCCCCATTAATGTGACACACTGGGAGCTCACCCCAGTGTGCCAAAATATTTTTTATTTATGTTTCCGACACCAGGATGATCACTCCCAGTGTCAGATGACACCCCCACCCACCCAAATATTTCAAGTGCCGACATCAGGGTGCCCAATCCTCATGTTGGCATGGCTCCACACACACACACACACACACACACACACTATTGTGGCACACTGGGAGCCCACCCCAGTGTGCATAAATATTTTTGGTAACCTGTAAATTAAGAAAACCATCCCCAAAGTGTTTTTCCCCCCATAAAAAAGAAAATGGTCCCTTGTCATCTCCCATCCCCCCTTCCCCCATCCCACCTTCCCTTTGCGGACCCACCACCATGCACCTACTTTACCCCATACTTATCTCCGGAGGTCGGGAGCAACGATCTTCTATGGACTGGGACACTTCTGCACTTTTCAAAGCCAACTGGCAAACTGAAGAAATTATGGTAAATTGTATAATGGGAGTCAATGGGAGGGGGTCAACTTAGGTTGATATCTCAGCCATTTTCAGGAATTTTGGCCCCAGATTTTCAACATGGGGTTCTTGGGACCCCACATCATGAACACTGTCATTGTCATTTGGTTACTCATCTCAAAAGGTGATTTCACAGTTGCTGCATGGAATCACCTTTCAGGACCAGTTCATGAAATGAAAGTGCCACTGTTCATGAGGTGGGATCCCAAAAAAATGCATGTTGCAAATTTGGTAAAAAAAATTCCAAAAAATGACTGTGATACGAGTGTGTGTTGCACAGTTTCTACGCATGCTTGTAACTTCACCAATTTTTTATATTTTCACTCCAGATTTTCAATATTGCCATTTTTCACACCTCCTTATGAACTGTAAAGCTGTCACTTTTTACATCCTGCCCAAAATTTGTTTTCACACCTGTGGCACCGAATGGCACAGCCACTGTGTAAAATCACCTTTCAGGATTGAGTAATGAAATGATAGCGCTACTGTTCATAAGGTGGGGTCCCAAAAGGCCCATGTTGAAAATGTGGAGTGAAAATACCAACAAACATCCCAGGCATTAGGGTTTCCAACTGTAACGCCCCACCCTGTAGAGACTGACAGACATCAGGAGTGTGACTTGGGGTTGTCAGCCGTAATGCTCACATCATTCCACCCCCAACCCCACCCTGCAGCCAGTGACAGGCATTGAGGTATGTCTTGGGGTCTTTGGCCCTAACGTTCACACCATTCTCCTCTACTGCACCCATCTCAGCTTATTTCCTTATGGAATGGGGTGAGCACAAGGGCTGAAGACCCCAAGGCACATTGCAATACCTGTCAGTGTCTGCATGGTGGAGTGAGGTGGAATGTCATCAGCTCTATGGCTAATGTCCCAAATGCACACCCCCAAACACCTGTTAGTCTCTGCAGGGTGGGGGTGGGGGTTGGCATTAGTTTAATACTTCACTGCCATTCCTATTATGCATCTCTATAACTCCTGCACTACCAATGCCAATACCAGCAAGCAAACATTCGGCATTGACAAATGTTTGTTTATAATGTATTTACCCAGGATAGCGTAGCTGAAAGACAGTTACATTTTCAGTGAGGTCCAGCTTTTTCAGTGTATTTTTCCCAGGATAGAGCAGCTACAACTGGGGTCCTGCATTTACACATTTTTACTAGCTATATGTTTACCCAGGATAGACCAGATGAGATGCAATGTCCCATTCTCAGTTGTGTGCTGCTTTTACACATTTTTAGATTGTATTTACCCATGATAGGACAACTGAGAGGCAATGTGTAATTTTCAGTGGGCTCCCACACTTTAACCTCAAACTTCCAACATAGTTTTTTTGTGCCTTAACATTATGATCAAGACAGGTGGAATTTTTTATTTTTCTTTTTGCATATTCTTTTTATCCCTCCTCACCACACCCAGCCACCCACTCCTTTGGGGGGCCAGCTTTCACCTGCTACCGCCTTTCCCGTTCTGCTGCTCCCCACTGCCCAGTTGACCTAGATGTATCCCTTCACTGGGGTGCTCCCTACCCATCCAGGGCCATTGGGAGGGGAGACTGGAGTACACATAGGCACTTCCTTGCTTCTTTGCCAGGTGAGGTTATGCAGCATCAGGGGCTTCCCAGCTTCACAGCATGGGGAGGTGGGGCCACTGTAATCTGTCCAGCATCCCCCAACTACAGTGCTGTTCTTGTAGTGCTCCTGATCTCCACTGGGGGCCGCTACAGAGTGAGACAACCCCTACAACCCACACCAGAAGAAGAGAGTAGTCCACTGGATGCTCAATTCTCTCTGTCCTCTGTGAACCCCCAGTGTCCTGCTCTGTTTCTGAATCTGATTTGCCGGCATGGTGCGAGGTGTGGCATCCAGTGCCTCAACCCTCAGCACTACTGGGCTGGACAGAATTTTTTAAAATCTCATCCAAAAGGTGATTTTGTAATGCAACTGTAAATACATGTTTCAGATGGGTTTTGAACAATGACACCTGTTATGTTCATGAGATGAGGTAAAACAAGGGATATAAGGGGCCAAAATCTGCAAAAATAAAGTTATGAGTAAGTGTTGGAACAATTTAATGTTTTTTCATAACTTAGTTATATTTTTCACATTTTGATCCCAAATTTTCAACATTGTCTTGTTATAACCTTCTGAGATGAGCAAGACAAGTGGATTTGTTAAAATCCTATCTAAAAAGTAATGCACAGAGGGACTGTGAAAACATATATCAGAGGTGTTTTGAAAAATGCCACTTGCCAAGTTCATTGACTGGGGTAACAAAGGGGCTATGTGCACATTTGGAGCCAAAATCTGCAAACATCACAAATTTATTAGTAAACATTGAAAAAAGTCAATGTTTCCACATGATTTTTTTTTTTTTACATTTTGACCTCAGATTTTCAACACTGTCTTTTTATGACCCCACCTTATGATTACAGCAGGTGGAATTCTTTAAAAATTCCATTTGAAAGATGACTTTGTGAAACAAACGCAAAAACATGCTGTGAAGCAAATTTGAAAAATAACACCTGTCATATTCATGAGGTGCAGTAACAAAAGGGCTATGTTGAGAATTGGGAGCCCAAATCTGCACCCATCGCAATGTTTTGAGTAAACAATGAGATAATTCAGTGTTCCTTCATAACTTTGTTGTTTTATGACATTTTGACCCCAGATTTTCAACATGGTCTTTTTATGACCCCTTCTTCTGATCATGATAGGTGTCATTTGTTAAATACTGACTGAAACATCATTTCATGCCACCACTGCAATAACACATTTTGGCCAAGATCTGAAAAAATGACACCTGCCACATTCAATGGGTGGTATGAACAAATGGCTATGTTGAACATTTGGGGTCAAAATGTTGAAAATTACCTAAAGTTATGAAGAAGCATTGAAACATTTCAACATACCTTCATAACTTTGTTGTTTTCTTTAATATTTTCTCCCAAATTTTCAACACAATCTTCTTAAGACACCATCTCATGAACCCAGTAGGTGAACATTTTCAAATCCTGCCCAAAAAGTGATTTCACAGAGACACTGTGAAATCACCTTTCTGGCCCCATTTGCAAAAAAATGTACCTACTTTGTTCATAAATTGGGGTCCCAAAAAGGGCATGTTAAAACTTTGGGGGTGAAATATTAAAAGACGAATACATTATGAGTACAACTTCAAAATGCTTTGAAATACATTGACATGCTTAGCTGATTTCCTCAGTTCCTGATCTGGTGCTGAAGAGGGAAGACGTGTCTCCGGTCCAGACAGGATTGTGTCGTTGAACCCTTAGTATGTAGGTAAGGGTAGTGGGGTGGTGGATGCTCAGTTGGGTGGTTGGGTGCAGGGAGGGTAATGCCAGCAGATGAAGGCAGCAGCAACAGACATTAATGGACCATTTTCATTTTTATAGGTTACAAAAAGACAATGATGGATGGTTTTCTTTATTTCAGATGTTTGAAAGGGGAAGAGGAAGTGATAGGGGGTGGCTACTTGGTTGTGGGAGGGAGTTGTTTTCACAGACAGGGCACACAGGGACAATCAGGAGGTGGACAGGATATTTGGCAGTGGGAGGACGTTGCTTTTCATTGATGGGGTACTGGGAAACAATTGGGAGGTGGATGGGATACTTCTCAGTATAAGTGAGTTGCTTTTCACGGATGGGCGCAGGGGACAATTGGGAGGTGGGTAGGATATGTGGCAGTGGGAGTGAGTTGCTTTTCTATTGATAGTGCATGGTGAAGAATCAGGAGGTAGGTGGGATACTTGGCAGTGGGAGAGGATTCATTTGTAGAGGTCTGTCTGTGGTGGTGGGAGCTGAGAGCTGATTGTGAGGCTACTCAGCTGCTTGTTGGGTGCCTTCATGCAGATGAAACCATTCAGGTACTCTCTCATAAGAGCACTTCTGTCCTTTCAACTGCAAGAAGTTTCCACCCAGCAAACAGAGAACAGTGTCACAATCATTCTGGCTGATCAATTGCCTGTCACTGCTGAGCCCACTTCAGCTTCAGTAGCATCGGACCCGACAGTGACACACCTCTGAAATGTGACAGAGGGTGGCGGTAAATGGAGTTCACTCCAAGGAAGGGAGGGTTACCAGTGGGGTATCTCAGGGGTCAGTGCTGAGACTGGTCCTCTTTAATGTCTTTATAAGCGACATTGTAGAGGAGCTGGAAGGGAATGTCTGTCTCTTTGTGGATGATAACAAAATCTGCAATAGGGTGGACACTCCGTGGGAGTGGTGGAAAAGATGAGCAGAGTCCTAAGAAAACTAGAAGAGTGGTCAAGACTATGGCAACTGGGTTTCAATAGGAAAAAGTGCAAAATAATGCACTCAGGGCACAAAATCCCTGAATTGGACTACAAAATGAGTGGAATGGTATCAACAACCCCCAAGCAGGAAAGAGACCTGGGGTAATTATATCAGATGACCTAAAAGTGGCCAGGCAGTGTGACAAGGTAGTGGGGGGGGGCTAGTAGGATGCTGAGCTGCATAAGGAGGGGTACCACCAGTAGAAAGAGGGTAATGGTGTTGCCTCTGTATAGAGTACTGGTAGGATCCCACCTAGAGTACTGTGCCAACTTCTGGAGACCACATCACTGGAAGGACATAGACTGAGTGGAGGTGGTCCAGAGGAAGGCAGCTAAAATGGAGCAGGGTCTGTATGAAAAGCCATATGAGGAGAGACTAAAGGACCTCAATATGTACACCCCGGTAGAGAGGAGGTAGAGGGGGACTATTATACAGACTACTAAATGCCTCATGGGGGTTAATAAGCTACAAGAGGAAATATTTTTCAAAAGAAAAGGTGATCAAGAACAAAGGGACAAGCAATGAGGCTGCAGTGGGTAGAATCCGGAGAGATGTGAGGAAGCACTTCTTCACAGAAACAGTGGTGGATTCCTGGGACAGCCTTCCAGCAGAGGTTGAGGGGGAAAAAACAGGGGTGGGGTTCAAAATGCATGGGATAAGCACAAGGGAATCATAGTGGAAAGGAAGAGGGAAGAGAGAAAGCTGTAGATTGGACATGTTCTGCAGTAACAATATAGTTAGGGAGAAACTGGTAGAATGGATGGGCTAAACAGTCCTTTTCTGACGTCATATTCTACATTTCCATGTTTCTAAGAAGACCAAGGAAGAATTAGGGAGAAAGACAGGTAAACAGCAAAAAAGATTCAGGAGTTAGATGGAAAGGGGGTCTGCCTTAACGCCAGAAGCATGGGTAATGAAATCTGTGAGCTCCAAGCAATAATGGCCGAAACTGAGATGGCACTTGTGGCAATCACAGAAATGTGGGCATCAGAAAATGACTAGGACCTGACAACCCCTTGATATTCAATGTTCTGGAGGGGTAAAGTAAAGGATGGGGGGAGGTGTAGCCCTTTATGTTAAAGATGGTATTGAGGTTGTGGAAGATGAGTGTGTCGGGGTAGTAATGGGGAGACAGAGTTGCTGTGTGTGTAACTCTCACTGGCCTCAGGCAAGAAACTATGCTTTGGGTGATCTATAGACCACCAGGCAAGGGGAGGAGAGGGACAGGGAGCTTTGGGAGGAACTAGAAAGGAGAATGACAAAGGGGGAAGTAGTGGTAGTGGGTGATCTGAATCTGCTGGACATCAAATGGGATATTCCAGTGGCCAGGAGCATCAGAAGTCAAGCTTTGCTGGATACATTCCAAGACTCTGTACTGGTACAGCTAGTTAAGGGACCCGCCAGGCAAGAGGCCATTCTCAATGTGGTGCTTACCAACTCAAAGGTGGTAGAAGCTGTGAGAGTAGGGGAGCCACTAGAGAGCAATGACTACAACTCAATTTGGTTTGAACTGACCTATGGGACCAGAAAACCCCAATGAAGAACCGAGGCCCTTGATTTCAGAAGTGTGAACTTCAGCACTTTGAAGCAGTTGATCCAGGACAAGTTAGTCTTGGTGAACAGCATAGGAGGTGTGGAAGAGAGATAGGGGCAATAAAGGGGTCATTCACGAGGCATCTAAGTTATGCAAGAGAACAGTGACCAAAAGTGACAAGTTCAAGAGTTCGTTATGGTTCTTGGCAAGGGTCAGGGAAGCAGTGAGGATCAAGGAAATGGGTTTCTGCAGGTACAAAGAAAAGCAGTTGGAGGAAGAACGGGGAGACTACTTACTGAGAAATAACGAGACAGCGATGGCATTAGGGAGGCAAAAGCAATCACTGAGTTTTATATTGCTGAGGGGATCAATGACAAAGAAAAACATTTCTTCTGGCGTAATAAGGAAAAAAGGAAGAAAGGAGGGTGAATTTGTAGACTGTCTGGGGGGGGTAGGGTGATAAAGGGGGATTTAAAAAAATGCTTCTATCCTTAGTGATTACTTTTGCTCTATCTTCATTATGTAGGAATGCAGGCCCTTGCCAGACAGTGGCATCAAAGTAACCACAAAGGGGGTCCCAGAGATGAGGCAGCCAGTATTTACAAGTGAAAGGGTCCAGAAAGGGCTAGCAGCCCTCAAGATAAATAAGGCCCCAGGACCAGATGGGATGAATCTGAGGGTTCTCAGGGAGCTGGCAGCAGAACTGGCTTAATCCCTTGTAGAAAAATTAAATAGCTTACTACAGAGGGGGATAGTTCCACAGGACTGGAGTGTGTGGACACAGTTTCTCTCTATAATACAGGGGACAAGAAAAAAGCGGGGAACTGCAGACCTGTCAAACTTACCTGTTGGAGTCACTGGTTAAAGAGGACCCCATGGACTACCTAAAGAGTAATGGTGCCCAAGACAGTAAACAGCACGGGTTTGTTACAGGAAGGTCTTGTCAGACTAACCTGATAATTTACTTTGACTGGGTGACAAGGTCATTGGATAGGGGACATGTGGATTTACTCTACTTTGACTTCAGCAAGGTTTTCAACTCGGTGCTTGACAGATACTTACTGAAGAAGATGGAGGGTCTGGGTGCAGCTAGGAACATAGTAAGATGGGTAAGTAAATAGCTGTAGGAGTAGCAGCTGAGGGTTGCAATTAACAGGGTCAAATCAGAAGAGAAGGAGCTCATGAACAGGGTACCACAGGGATCTGTCCTGGACCTAGTCCTCTTTAATATATTCATCAGCGACATCAGAGAAGGAATTCAGGGCAGGTTGTACCTCTTCACAAATGACACTAAGCTCTGTTGGAGAGTTGATAGTGATGAGGGAATCAGGGAATACAGAGTGACGTGGCAAAGGCCAACTAGGTGGTCTAAGGTTTGGGGGTTGAAATAAATTGGAGGGTGATACACCTAAGGGACAAGAACCCCAGGACAGATTACTAGCTGCCTAGGGTAAGACTTAGCAATATGACTGAGGAGTAGGACCTAGGAGTTATCATCTGTGACACCCTCAAACAATTAGACCAGTGCAACAAGGCCTACAGTAAGGCAAATAGGATGCAAGGTTGTATTTGAAGGGGAATTAATAGCAGAAGAAAAGTGGTAATACAACCAGTATGTAGATCCTTGCTGAGGCCACACCTGGAGTAATGTGCCCAGTTCTGGAGTCCTCACTTCAGAAGAGATAATGTTAGGCTGAAGACGATGCAGTGATGGATGACAGAGAGGATTCAGAGACAAGAAGACAGATCTTACGAGGGGTGTCTCAAGGCACTGAACATATACTAGCTGGTGACCAGAAGGGAGAAGGGAGATATGATAGAGACCTTCAAGTTCCTGAAAGGAATAAACAAGGTGAACTGTAGTGAATTATTTAGTATGAGTAACAGTTTGAGATCATGTGGGCAGGAATAGAAATTGTCAGGAGGGCGGTTCAGGAGGGATGTGAGGAAGTATTATTTTACAGAAAGGGTAGTTAACCAGTGAACAGACTACTAACTGAGGTGGTGGGCACTAAAACTATTATTGGTTTTAAACATGGTTAGAACAGAGTGAAGGAAATAGCGGTTGCTTGGTGTGACCAAAACAGGGAAAGAAATCGGAGGATGGATGGAGAGCACTAGGATCTTGGGTTAGATAGGGAACTAGGGGCAAAATGGATGGACCAGTGGTCTTTCTCTGCTGTTACTGTCTATGTTTCTATGTTTCTAACTACCAATAAAGCTTGAGGGAGGAAGATCTCAATCCTGAAAAGAGTGAGAAGCAAATCATTTGAGTATAGCAGGCTTCTGTACTTGTGAGATCCCAGTCTGATTCCATTGATTTCCTGTCTTTGTCTGAGTTACTCAGACACAGAAGCTTTATTGTGGTTAGGAAGAGGAGGGGGTAGGAGGCACTCCTGTCTAGTGTCTGCCTGAGTGGAGTTTGAAGGATTACAAAAGCCAGCCATTGATAATGGCAGAGGCCTTAGGGGATGCATACATGGTCCTTACCCAAAAGGACGTGTGGACGGAATCTCACGGTTTCACTTCATTTTCATCGATTGTACTGGAAAGGCATGTGAGCATAACTGCATGTTTTCACACATGTCCAGTCTACACACTACAGAGCTTAACATAGTTACAGTACAGAGCATAGAACAGATACAATTACAGTGTAAATAATTTATACATGATGGCCTACATAAAGAGGATAAGGAGTGGGGTTATAAATAATTACTTGCAATTTCAGTCATTTAATTTGGATGAAAGAAAGAGATGAAGCAGGACAGTGTTAAGTTCAGGAACAGACATGTTTCTCAAGAAGGTAGTGTTTGGTGTTATTTTTGAAGGTTCCAAGGGATGAACACTGTATCAGGGAATCAAGGAGGCTGTTAAATAGTCTGGAGTCCCTGGAAGAGAGAGAGAGAATGAAGACCCTTGGAGGTGCTGAAGTGAGGGACCAGTAAGGTGTGGTGAGCAGTAGATCTGGTGGTGCAAACAATGGTAGGCCTCTGGAAGCAGGGGGCGATGCTGCTAGGGAGTAGAACATGGAGATCTTTGTAGAAGAAGGTTAGTATTTTGAGTTTAAATCTGTCTTCCAGAGATAGCCATTTAGCAGCCTGGTAGAGGCGACAGTGGTGGGATCTTCTGGGGAGGCCAGTGATGAACCTGATGATGCTGTGATGGGTGGTTCTGAGCTTACTGAGATTCTTGAGGGAGGGGGTGAAGGAGTAGATGAGGGAGCCATAGTCGAGGACTGGGTGCAGGAAACTATTTGCTACAAGTGCACACGTTTCTGGGGTGAGAAATTGGGTAATCCCGTATAGCATTCCAAGTCTTTGGTGGATGTTCTTGATAAGCTGGGAGATGTGATGTTTGTAGGAAAGGTGACAGTCAAGGTAGATACCGAGGTTCTTAAATTCTGTAACACTCTCAATGCAGTTCCCATCATTGTCTCTGAGTGTGAAGTTGAAGTTGTCAGATTTCCTGGAGTCAGAGAAGACTAGGGATTTATTTTTTTTGGCACAGAGGACAAGGCCAAGGGTGGAGAACCAGGAGTGGAGATTGCTGAAGTCATGCAGGAGTTTGCTAAAGAGGGTTGTGGGGCATCTATCATTGCAGAACAGGCAGCATTGTCAGCATAAAGGATTAACTTGGTGTGAGAACATATGGAGGGAAGTGGATTTATGGCAAGGGAGAACAGCAAGGGGGTCCAGAATGGAGCCTTGAGGGATGCCATATTTAATGTGATGAACATCTGAGTATTGACTGTTGATCATGGTAGAGTACGTTCTGTTACTAAAGTAGTTTTGGAACCAGTTAAAAACCTCATGGGAGAAGATGAGCTTGGATAAGGTTATGAGCAGTATGTGGTGGTCGATATGAACGAAGGCCTTTGTGAGGTCCTCAAAGACAGAGGCGCTGAAGAGACCTTCATCAGTGGCCTTGTTAATGGTGTTGGTGAGCTAAACAAGGGCAGTTTCTTTACTGATGCCTGACCTGAAGCCATGCTGTGATTCTATGAATAGGTTATAACTATCAAGGAATTCAACGGTTTGGTCAAGCATGATTTCTTCTAGGAATTTGGAGAGGGGGGCAAGAAGGGAGATTGGTGTGAAGTTATTTACATCGGTTCTGGAGCCAGATATGTGAAGTGGTTTGATTGTGGCACTTTTCCATTTACTGTTCTTGGATAGGTGCCAGTTCAAAGACAGTAACTGAGAATATTAGTTAGAGGAACTGCAATGTATTCACAAACGAGTTGAGAATTCGGTAGTCAATGGAATCATCCCTGAGGGAGGGCTTGGGGTTATTCTTTTTTATGTAATCAATTACCTGAGAGGGATGCGGATAACAAAAGTGGAAGCTGGGGTGGGTGGGTTTGGAGGGTGGTTCAGGGTGGTATGTGGGCTTGGTATGTTGTATGGCTTTATGTGTGGCTTATATTTGTCAAGGTCACCAAAGTGGAGGTTGAAGAGGTTGGCAACTGCTTTTGGGTCCTTGATGAGAGCAGTGTCTTTGGTGAGAGTGATTTGCGCTTCAGATTTGGTCCTACTGATTAGTTAATCAATTGTGTACCATGTAAGTTTAGGGTTACACCAGGCTCTGGTTTGTTTGATTTTAGTAATTTTAATTTGGACTGCATGGACTGCGGATTTACACTTATTGAGGACAGTTTCATAATCTTGTCAGAGACTTGGGAGTTTGAGTTTCCTGTAGGAGGACCAGGCCTCGTCTCTCTTCTTCATAAGCTGTAGGAGAGCAGGGGTGAACCATTTGGATTTTTTGCACTTGACCCTTAGTTTTTTTTAAGGGGATAAAAGAGTCACAAATGGAAAGGAAGGTGTGGCTGAGGGTGTCTAGTGCATCGTCAGTGTTTGTGATGTTGTTGGTGAAGGACCAGTCAGTGGAAGAGATGACATCCCAAATTCATCAATGTTAAGTTTTTTGAGGTGTCTGGACAAAATGTATATTGTTTCAATTTTTGGTCCTTTAGCAGACCAGTGGCAGAAACTGCACTGTGATCACTGGTTGTGTCCAAGAGGATTCCTGAGGCAACAACCCGGTTTGGGTTGGAGACAATGATCCAGTCAAGGGTGGATTCACATCCAGTTTTATAGTGGGTATGAGTGGTGGCAGTGATGATTTGGTGGAGGCTGAGTCCAGCAATGGTGTTTCTGGCTAGATCAGCTTGGCCTGAGAGCCAGTTTTGGTAAAAATCTCTGAGGATTATCCATTCCTTATTGTAGGAGAGAGAGAGAGAGAGAGAGAGAGAGATTTTGAGATCTAGGAGAGATTCCAACACATTGCTAGGTATGCTGAGGGGTGAGTAAGCGACGGTCAGTGTAAGCGTTTTGCTGTTACCCAGTATGAGATTAATGGAGAGTGCTTCAAGTATGGGGATGTTGGTATGGATGGTAAGTTCAGTGAAGGTAAAGTGGTTGATGAAGAAGAAGAGGTAGCCTTCCCCCCTTTTGCCAGACTTGTCCCTACTGGACACGAAGTAGCCGTCGACATTAATTTCATTAAGTCTCAGTGAGAGTGATGATGTCAAATTTGTTGGCTGAGACTCAGGATTCAAAGATGGATCATTTTGCTATGAGACTCTATATATTTAGGTGTGTGATCCTGATCACATTGGCATCTTGGGGTGGGGTGGGATTGCTGAGCGAGTTAGAAGGGGCGGCCAGGATTAGGATGAGTGGAGCCAGACAGAAGGACTAGAAGAAGGATTAAATGCCTGTTTGGAGGTGAAACGGAGGAGTTTTGTGGATAGGGAGGAGGAGGTGTAGGTGGTGAGGTATTGTTGGTAGCTTCCCCAGAGGGAGTGGCAGCATTGTTGAAGGCAGGAGAGGTTGATTGGATTAGTGAGTGTGAGACAGGAAGTCTGGAGTTCTCTACAGAGGGTGGGAGTTCTGAGTTCTGGTGGGGGGTGTTTTTATTGGGAGCACAGAGTCCCAGGTGGTGCAGGTAATGGTGGGTTTGTAGGAGAAGAGGGTGATTATTCCAGTTTTGATGTATGTTGGGACTGGATGTTCCAGTGAGGAAAACAAGTGTAAAGAACTGCCCAAGGGAGGGTAGAGGGATAAGCATTGTGAGGTGGGAAGTTGTGGAAAGAGGTGGGGAAATGGTGAAATTGGTAGTGTGGGGTGTTTACTGGTAGGGACCAGTCTAAGATTATGGAGTGAAAGTTAGGGGTTTAAGCCAGTTAGGGGGAGTTTAAAGGGATGGCTTGTGTGCAGGATGCAAAGTGCTGTGAGAGAGTGATTAGGTAAGAAGGAGAGTGAGGGTGGGGGTAGTGAGTAGGCATGATAGCAGGGTTGCACAGAGGAATGGGGTAGTCAGGTAAGAGCAATGTGAGTTGGGTGAACTGGGAGGGAGTTGCATAAATCCCAAGTGCTGAGCCTGGGTGGGTGTGGTGGGGGGCAAGTAGGTGGATACCACTACAGTGCGACAAAGAGCCCCGCAGAGGAGAAAAAACAATTTGAGGGTGACCTCTGACCAAATATGTGGGGGGAAGTGCAATCCAGAATAGAAAAGGATGCTCCCAATCAAAGATGCCGCTGGACACCAAAAGCAACATGGCCCAGACCATACCTGAGGGATTTTTGCAGGGTGGCATTGTGCTCAGGTATCTGGAGGAAAGGGCTGCAATCCAGTGCCTTCATGATCCCAGAAAGAGCCAGATGGTGTCCCAAGGCTGCAAACAGAAAAAGGAGAGAGACTAGGGAGATGAATGTAGAAAATATGTAAGGCTCACCTATTAGGTAAGGGGGGTGGGGAAGAAATCCAGTCATGAAGAGGAAGTGGCTTCAGGTGGAGTTGCAAGGCCCTGAGGAAGTGGGGAGGAGAACCGTGGCAAAGTAGTCGCGGCACGTAGAAGATCTTGTTAGCCCTTTGGGTGAGATTAGGACGCTAAGGAGAGAGGAGAGGAAAAATAAAAACAAAACAAAAAAAAATATTCAAGTGAGGGAAAGGCATGGAGAAGTGGGGACACAGATGGTGAACAGATGGAAGAGGGTAGACATTGGGGTGGGGTGTTGGGGAGGGTTACAGAGAGTGGAAAAAGGACAGCAGCTAGACAGTAGGAGAGGAGCAGATGGCAGACCAGCAAACAGAAAAGCAATTTTAATATGTTTAAACAGCTAAGGTGGAGACTTGGGTCTAAACATGGATGCAGCAGCAGGGAAAGAGCAAAATTCTGAGCTGAGCACAGGAATGCTTGAAAATAATATAGTCAGGAAACATTCAAATGAAACGGCTAAAATAATAAAACTCTGAGCCGAGCACAGGAATTCTTGAAAATAATATAGTACTATATAATGGATTATTAAACAACTGAAAATAAGGCCAGAAAAAACAGACAACATGGTGCACATTTGGGAGATAGACTAACAGGCAGGAGTATCAATTTTGATGGGGTAAACAGAGTCAGGAATCATTCAAGTAAAATGGATGGCCTTATACAGAAATTCTAGCTCTACTGAGTTGAAGGTCTTCTCCACATCAATAGCTACCAAGGCCAAGGATATGCAGGCTAATCTAACCTGTCCCAGCAGATTGATCACCATCCAAAGATTATCTGACCCCTGCCTACCCTTCATAAAACCTGCTTTAGCCCAGAGTATGATATAGGGATGGGCTTTCTCCAACCTAGCAGCCATCACTTTCATTAGTAGTTTTGAGTCTACATTTCACAGGAAGCTAGGCCTGTAGCTGGCAGGAAGGGTTCTATCCTTCTGGGGTTTAAGAATGACTATGATGGTCACTTCCTGCATGGATGGGAAGAGTTGACCCAATCTATACATGGCCTGGTATACACACAGCAATCGCAGTACCAGGGTGTCCATGAAGGACTCCTAAGTCCATCAGGACTGGGCACCTTGTCTTTGGTGAGTGCAGAGATCAAACTCTTTATCTCAATAGGAGGGGGACTCTACTTCTGTCTCATGCACTATATTCTCTGGGACATGTGGGAAGTGGAGACTCTACAGGTAACTGTGAATGTCTGCCTTGGGAACTGCTGCTTTTGATGTGTCGAGTTCTCTACAGAAGTTTATAAATGTTGTATAAATCTTGTTGGGGTCAGCAGTGATGGTTCCTTAGTTAAAGGAATACAATCCCTCTACCGTGATCAAGCCAATGGAATATTAAGACACTGAAAATGTACAAAGATTTGACTGTCTAGGGTTAGGTTTGGAGGCTAACTTGTCTTTCTCTTGTTACATTGATTACCTAATTAAGAATTCATAGCCTCACCTTGGTCTCTTATACTGTACACATAACTGGTAAATTTCTGAATGAAGAAAGCTAGCTGCACATAGTCTGATAGTCACTCAAATTTTGTATTGAATATGCTGGCCCGGTGGAGCTGAGGGCTGAGGTGCTGGACGCCACACCTCACACCATGCTGGTGACCCGGCTTCAGGAATGGACTCGGGCCGCCGGGGGCTGGCGGGGGAGAGGAAGGATTGAGCGTCTCATGACTGCACTCCTTCTTCTGAGGTGGGCACGGGACATGCAGCGTGCTGCAGCGGTGTCTAGCGGAGGCTAGGTGCACTGCCAATTGCGAGCATACCAAGAGGCGGGAGCATGGTGGGCGTCTGCACGTAGGTGCATCAGATGCCATTGCATATCCGGCTCCCTTACTGGGTTGTAAATGGTGGAAAAAGTGTGGGGGACTGTGGTGGCTCATGGCCGAGCCCTACACCCCTGGACACAAGATGCTTGGTCACCAGGATCCTGACACAGGCCCCTGGGGGGGGGGTCCTGTATGGGTTGGCCTGTGTGATTCAGGCACATGGACCTGGTCTGGGGCTGCGGGCGCTGGCATCCAGCAGTTGCTGAGGCCCACTCTACACAGAGGAGGAGGAAAAAATGTAAAAAAAAAATTAAAATTTGTATTGAATTGTCTACTTTGCTGTTTATAAGACCTGTTTGGCAAGACTGCATGTGCTGTATAATGCCTTTTTCAATTTCATCTTGGATGCTGATCACAGGCCTCATCCCTGTGAACTATACCCTTGTTTGAATTGGCTATCATGAGGTGATAAGTGCAAGTATTTTTGTATGACTAGCTGTCACAACCTGTCAACTCTCAGGATGCGGTCTGCAACATGTTGCCAATTTTCCTCAGCCCTATACACCTGTAAGGGCACATCAGTAGCTGCCACCACTCAAAAGTGAATCTCTTACCTGGGCACTTTCTTGGCCCATATCCCTACAGAGCCCCTGCTCACACAGTACAGTGCTCCTTTGGCTAAAGGCAAATGGCCTTCCCCTATCACTCACTGCAGAGAAACCACTTCATATCTTAGAATATGTTAACTGTAGCCACAGTCTCCCTCTTCAGAGGCAGATCATGGATTGTTCAATACCAGCAGTTAACTATTCTCCAAAAATATTCAGTCATAGAGGCATGAAGAATATAAAAATATTATTTACCACCTCACATTATTTACAAAATCTACAGGATAGCACAATACACATGGGCCAGATTCATGAAGCAGCCCTTGGATTGACACTGCCTGTGGTAAACTGCAGCTTGCATCACTTCCCAATGCCCCAGGGGCCTGCAGTCAATTCACTATCAGGATGGGTCCTGCCACCAAAGTTCCATGGTGTGCAGCAACAGCTGCCATGTGGCAAAGTCAAGGTGCACAGGGGGGGTTTAACACAAGCTGCAGGGTGGTCTGGCAGAATTGGTGCCCACTGAAGGAGAGCCACCTGGAGGCTGGCAGGGTCATTAGAGACAGGACGGGACAGTGGATGAGAAGGGAAGGCCAGGTAGAGATAGGTGGAGGGGGTGGCAACAGATCTGTGATGGGAACATTGCATGGCCACCACCATGCCTGTGCTAGCTGTGGTGATGTGGCAGCCTTATGCTTGCACCATCTGGAGGACCCTGTGGGCACTTTCCCACCATGGTGTGATGCTGCCAGTTGCTCCACTGCTGCTCTGTACCTGTATGGGTCTTTTATGGACATGTGATACTCCAGGCAATGGTCCTGTGGGTAGTGCACAGCCCATTAGACCAACTCCAGGCTGGTCTAACTGTAGCAGACTGTGTGCCTGTTGGGGCGGGGTTCCTGAATCCCATTTAAGGGGGGTGCTGTATTGCCTCTATGGTGCATGCCCCCTTCTGCAATGGCACACCAATGCAATCATTGCAAGGACAGCACAAGCCCCGCTGGTGCAGGCGGTCCCCCATCTAGCGCAGGCTGCCTTGCCGAATCATAAATAATGAAAAGTGTTGCACAGTCAGCTCCTTGCATGATATTTCTTTGATGCAAGCACCTTGCATCATTCCCGATTCTTTCTGAATCAGGCCCATAGATTATGGTAATTACAGGGTTACTGCAGTTATTAAAAAAAAATGGTTTACACACAGCAGAAGAAAAATAGAAAAACCTTCCTATAATTTCTTAACTCTTATCAAAGTACTGTATAATGATTTCTTAGCACATAGGATAATTTTAGTGAGCCGTAGCAGACTGTAACCTTACATGGTGAAAGTATGAAGCCCCATCACTGACTAACTTGCTAGGGTCTGGCAAGACCTCAAAAGCCTTCAGTTGACAGTCCACTTTCCAAGTCACCAAATACGTCTCTGTGACATCATGGATTTGACACTTTCTCTGCCTACTGTGGTAGCATCTCTCTTGGAAGCTGTCCTAAACCAGAACCTTAGTTGTTTTGGAATCACCAGATCCTCTCATTTTTCTGAGCCATGTCTATCCCTGCAGGGGGTGGCTGTGTGGCCAGGACAGTTACATGGCATGAAAGGCCTTGACCTCTTTGAAACTCCCTTATTAATTGACAAGGGGGTCCTGTTGCTACAGGACAGGATGATTATAATTACTTGTCAAGGGGCAGCTCTTCTGCCTCCAGCAACAATTTTAATCTCATTTCCCAACCTGTCTCTGTTCCCTCAGCAGATAGTTAATTAAAAAGAAAAAAAAAAAAAACAAGAAAAATACGCAATTATTGTTACACTAGCATATGACAAACTTTATTTCAGTTTGGTCCATTCCTTGTACAGAACTTATTTACATTACCCTCTCCCTCCATAGAAACATAGAAACATAGAAGTTGTCATCAGATAAGGACCACTAGACCCATCCAGTCTGCCCGTAGGCCCTATACATGTATGCATCCACTCACCCTAATTTGTCAATGGCTTTTCATCACTCCCTTCCTGCCCAAGCTTCCTCTGTGCTTATCCCAGGCATGTTTAAACCCCTCCACTGTGCTTGCCCCTACCAACTCTTGTGGCAGACTAATCCAAGAATTTACCACCCTCTCTGTGTAGAAAAACTTCATGACATTACCTCTTAAACCCCCCCAACTTCTTATCGTGCCCCCTTGTTCTGGTATCTTTTCTACATTGGAAAAGATCTCCCACCTGCACCTTGTTTATGCCTTTGAGGTACCTAAAAGTTTCTAACATGTTGCCCCTTTCTCACTCCTCTCCTCTCCTCTCCTCCAGTGGGTACATATTGAGGTCTCTTAGTCTCTCCTCACATATTTTGTGGTGCAAACCATGCACCATCTTTGTTGTCCTTCTCTGTACAGCCTCCACCTTGTTTATGTCCTTACACATGTGTGGTTTTCCAGTACTGCACGCAGTACTCCAGGTGAGGCCTTACCAGTGTTTTATACAATGGCATCACCACTTCCCGCCTCCTACTAGTAATACTTCGGTGTATGGAACCCAGCATGCCACTGGCCCTCCCTGCAGCCATTGCCCACTGCTTTGATACCTTATCAGATATGGTAACCCCTAGGTCCCTCTACTCTTTGGTGACAGTCATCACCTCCCCCCCTATCCTGTAGCTCTCCCCAGGGTTCCCCCTACCCAGGTGCATTATCTTGCACTTTTTCGAATTGAACCTCAGTTGCCACATCTCCAACCATCTTTTAAGCTTCTACAGGTCCCTCTTCATTTTCTGCACCCCTTCTGGAATATCCATCCTGTTGCAGATCTTGGTGTCATCTGCAAATAGGCAGATCTTTCCTTCCAGCCCCTCTGTAATGTCACTAATGAAGACGTTGAACAGGACTGGTCCCAGTACTGATCCTTGTGGCACTCCACTGGTCACCCCTCTCTCCCTGGATTGGATCCCATTTACCACCACCCCCCTCTGCCTTCTGTCTGTCAGCCAGTTTCTAACCCAATGTTTCACCTTATGCCTCATGCACAGACTGCTCATCAAGTTAACCAGACTTCTGTGTGGGACGGTATCAAAGACTTTGCTGAAATCTAGGTATGCGACGTCTACGGCCCCTCCCTGGTTCACTTCCCTAGTCATCCAATCAAAAAAGTCCATCAGATTCATTTGACAAGACCTTCCTGATGTGAATCTGTGCTGCCTCAGATCCTGGGCACCAATGAATTCCAGGTGTGCCACTATCCTTTCCTTCAGCAGTGTCTCCATGGTCTTCCCCACCACTGAGGTGAGGCTGACTGGCCTGTAGTTCCCTGCTCCCACCCTACTGCCACTTTTGTGCAGTGAGACTACATGCGCCCCCCTCCAGTCCTCTGGAACCATCTCTGTGTTGAGTGACTCTGTGAACAGAGTGGCAAGAGGCACTGCTAGTTCCCTCTGCAGCTCCCTTAATATCCTCGGGTGTATGTCATCTGACCCCATGTCTTTATCCACCTTCAACTTTGTGAGTTCCTCCCGAACTCTGTCCACTGTGAATGGACTGGAGTCCACTCCCCACCCCCCGATTGCCTCTGCTCCCCAGCTGTGGTCCTTGACCCTCTCCCTCCTCAGTGAATACTGAACAGAAGTATTTGTTCAGTATTTCTACCTAGTCTAGATCTCCCTCCTTGCAGTCTCCCTCCTCCCCTTTGAGCCTCACAAACCCCCTGGTTTTTCTTCTATTGCTGATATACCTATAGAACGTCTTGTCCCCTTTTATTTTTTTCACCGTCCATGCTAAACTCTCCTCATGTCTGTGCCTTGGCTGTTCTAAAGCCTTCCCTGCTTCTCTTAGACATTAAAGGAACACCTCCCTGTCCTCCTCCCTTTGGGTCCCCTTATACTTCCTGAAACTTGCTCTTTTTGCCCTTACTTTGTCTCCCACCTCTTTAGAGAACCATAGTGGTTTCTTTCTTCTTTTCTCTTTGGCCACTATCATAACGCATTGGTTAGTTACCTCCATAATGGCTCCTTTTAGTCTCCCCTACTTTTCCTCCAGCCCCTCCATTACCTCTACCATCTCCAGGGCTGCTCTTAAACATCTAACCATTTCATTGAAATTCGCCCTCCTGAAATCTAATACCTTTGCCCTTGTGTGGCTTAATTGAGTTCCTGTCTCCATGTCAAACCACACCATATGCTGGTCATTGGATCCCAGCTGCCCTTCCACCTGGATTCTTTTGACTCTGTTCCCATTGGTTCATACCAGGTGTTGAATCGATTTGTCCCTGGTGGGCTCATGCACCAGCTGTCTGAGTCCAACCCCCTGTAGGGATTCCATGATGGCCATGCTTCTGGCTGAAGCAGCTGCCTGGGTGGTCCAATCCACATCTGGCATATTGAAATCTCCCTTCAACAGGATTTCACCTTTAGCTGCCATGTCGTGAATTTCCTTCACTATTACCATGTCCACTTCCTCCCTCTCTGTCAGAGGTCTGTAGGTCACCCCTGTATGTATTGCTGTGCCATCTCCTGGTTCAAGGATGACCCACATTACCTCAGCCTTCCGCTACCTTTCTTGTACTTCTGTAGCCTTTATGCCTTCTCTGACGTACAGGGCCACCCCCCTCCCTTTTTACCTTCTCTGTCCCTTCTAAACAGTGTATAGCCTGGTATATTGACATCCCAGCTGTAATTAGCAGAATACCATGTCTCTGTTATCACTGCTATGTCAAGGTCTGCATCTGTCATCAAGGCTTCCAGGTCTGGAACCTTATTTCCCAGACTGCGGGCATTTGTGAACATGACCTTCCATGTTTTACTCCCTGCCCTCCCTCTGTTCCTGTTTTCTCTGCTTTGCCTCTTCTCCCTGCCCCAGTATTCATGTTCATGTGCTCTTGCCCCCCTTATTCCCCCTTATAAACGTTTCCCTTGCCTGCCCCTCACTGCTCGCTTCAATTGTTCCTGTTGTCAGCTTGTACTTTTGCATGTTCTCACGGGGGGGGGGGTTCCTAGGCCACCTGTCTCTCCTGGCTGTCCCCCCTTGGCCAGTTTAAATGCTCTCTGCTGTAGCATTCCAACTTCTCACTAAGGACTGAGGTCCCCTTTCTGGACAGATGCAGGCCATCCTCGTGATACAAGCTCGCATCTGCCGAGGTTGGGCCCCCAGTCCTCTATGAAGCCAAATTCTTCCCTTCCACACCAATCCTTCAACCAGGAGTTGAAGGTTCAGATGTGGCATGCCTTGGCCTCCCCCATGCCTTGGACAGGTAGCACCTCCAAGAATGAGACAGAATGTGATACATGTTTCAGGTCCCCTCCCAGCTTTCTGAAATACTCCTGGACTCTGGCTAACTCTACCCTTCTCCTTGCCAGGTCATTGGTCTCTGGGTGGACAATGACATCCAGCTGCTCCCTCCTGGGTATCACCCTAGCAATCCTATGAATTTGCTTCCCATCCCTCCATGCAGCGCTTCCTGTGAGGCACTTGACCTCTCTCTCCCCTCGTTAGGTGTTCCTAATTTCACACCCCGTACAATAGAGTCCCCCACTAAGGGAAGCTTCCCCCTCCTCTGGGGTCCATTGCCCCCCTTCCTTGGGACTTCAGCTTGGAAGTCCCAACCATCCTCCCTGGTCCCAGCTGTGGGTGCTGTGTGGGGCATTCCCATTCATCCAAAACAGCATAGGCATTATTAAGCTGGACCAGTTGGGGGATGTGCCTCTGACCTCTCCCCACTCTCCCTGAGCCCACTGTGATCCATTCACCCTTCTTCCTGGGCAGTCTTTGAGGTTGATGTTGTGGATCCAGTGGTCTCTGGGTGGGGGTGGATGCCGTCTGCAACCTGGCCACCTCTGCATGGAGACAGGCAACCTTCTTCCTCAGCCCAAAGAGGTACCTGCAGATAGGGCAGCATCGCAGCCTCCAGAATGCCTCCCTGAAGACTGCTGCTCCACAGCTACTGCACTGCACCAGTTGTACTCATTCTAAGGGCTAGTTATCTCTATCTGTTCCACTAAGGCACACATAGTCTGGCCAAGGGATTTTTAATTTTAAAGCTATTGAACTGTGAAATGCACTACCTTCTCATTTATGTAATGTTGCTGCTTTTGATTATTTTGCAAACTATTGGGAGCATTTTTTTTTAATTTGACTCAATAAAATTGCGTTGTTGTGTATGAGTCTGTAAGGAGTTTGTATGTGTTGCTTATGTACCTGGTTCCCCCTTGAAAATGAGCTGTTGTTTCCATTGGGTTCTCCTGATTAAAAAAATGTTAAATAAAATAACTCAAAATAAAAGAGAGAGTCAGGATATGATGGGGCCACTTATCACTGTCGAGGGGGGGAACCACTGAGTGAGTCAGAGGGAACAGAAGAGGCACTGCATAACTGTTTTGTGCCTGTTTTAGTCATGAAATCAGGGAACATTGCCAGCTGGGGTGGACGTTATGGAACAGGTGTAGGCCAGGCACATGCACTGCTGATTTTACCAGAATTATGTTGATATCTGGAGCATATGAATTCTGGATATCCCAAAGTCCTGATGTTAGTCACCCAAGGATTATAGTGGAGTTGAAGGAGTTCAAACCAGACCCTCTGCTGATATCTTACAGGACTCTTTCCAAACAGTAATAGAGCTAGAGGACTGAATAAACTAACTCTTTTTTTCTTTTGCAGGTACATGGCCTATTTACCATCCTTAAAATTAGACATGTATTTTAAATATTGGTAAGGGGTTATAGTCTCGGGTTAGGATGGATGGTTAGGATAGATAAAGACTCTATATGTGCTGGTTGAAGGACACCTAGCTGAGCACCCTAGCAGTGGAGGAAGGCCTTGATGTTGCACTTCAAAATGTTCTATACAGTGATAACCAGTGACAGGATGCACTATATATGACCTCTGGATAAATCAGGAAATATCATAGGGCATCCAATTGTATTGAATGGGAATGTCCATGATATATCATTATATACAGTATCTGTATATTAATGCCCAACAAAGTGGATGTTATGCTCGGATAACATCCTGTCTCAGGTGGTTGGGACCTAGGCCGCAGGCCGAGGGCATCCAACACCCAAGAAGGGATGCTATCCCAGCATAACACCCACCCTGTCGGGCTTCATTCCTATTATACAATGGCTCATGTTTCATTTTTATCCTCATTACAATGTGATTACTGCTGACAGACTGAGGAAGATGGAAGAAACAGTGGCTAGCAAGTGAAGGTGTATAACAGTCAATATCCCACTGTTGGAGAGCAGAGACAGAGGCTGAATGTGATCACCGTTTTGACAGCAAGGACATTCCAGAAAGTGAACTTAGTACTGGCTGGATTTAAAAAGGATTTGTTTCAATTTTTTTTATTTGTTGGCAGTGTCCTGCTGTTGGAGAGTGGAGACAGAGGATGAACAAGCGGGGCGGGGAGCACCGATTGGAAACTCCGGGTTCACTTTTGCTCGGAGCGGGAAGCGATGGACTGCTGTGGACTGATTTTTTTTTTTTTACTTTTAATGAGGTCACGACTGTAGTGGGACTTGAGCCAGGATGTCATGCTGGGATAACATCCTGGATCCAGTCCCAGTCTGACCAATCAGTGACCAGCATTCTTTCTTGCCATTGTATAATCTGCATTTTGTCACTATCACTGTACAGATCTTTCTTGTGGGATCCACATTACGTCTTGCCATGTTTAGGTGGGTTATCACCAAGTACCTACCACTGCTCCTTTAGGTTTTGCTTTTGCAAGCCACAAGTAGAGGGAGAATGTACACTAGTGTTGTGCAAAATTGTGAAATTATGAGGGAGTGTGCACACAAGTGCTGCGCAGAATTGTGAAATTATGTGTCTGATAGAATTCCACTGACTTCTGACTAAAGTAGAATAGGCATTTTCTACAGTAAAGAAAAATGTGAAATGAACAGTTTTGCTAATTGAAGCAAACTTCTGCAGAACATAGAACAATTCCACAGTTCCTATCATTTTTCCGCAGAACATGTTTCTACAACTTAACAAAATATATCATGGTTCACATTACAAACCAATGGTATAAATAAATAGCTCCTTACAAAGTTCTACATGTAGCAGAGTTTTCAAAGTTCTACTCAAATCTTTCATGACTTATCAGAATCTTTTACAACCTCTGAACCTTTTGCTGTGCTTCCACATGTAGGGTCTTAACTAGAGATAATGGGTGTTTACTCACCTGGTAAAGGTGATTGTGTTGGTTGGTGTCCATGGCACTCCAGACATTACATCATGGGTTTTAGCCCACCTGATAGGCTAGAGATGCAAATGTGACCTAGTATCAAATTTCGCAGTATACCTTGGTCCCAGGAGTCCCTGCTCTCCAGTTCGATTGTCTTCCCAAGCTGAAACAAAGTTAGTCAATAGCAACATACACTTCGCTCTATGTACCATATTCAAATTAAAATAATGGAAGAGACCATACAATGTACCATAAGGGTTTATTTCCTATTGCTACAATGCTAATGCTCAGGCTTATTAGGTCTGATGAGGTCATGATTAAGTCTCTTAGCCACTCTGTTTCCAAACCTGCATATTTTTGGCCCAGAATTCATGCCCACTCAAATCTCTCCGTGTGCTCTGACAGGAGGGCTCTGGAGTGCCATGGACACCGACCAACACAATCACCTTTACCAGGTGAGTAAACACCCATTGTGTTGGTCGTGTGTCCATGGCACTCCAGACATTACATCATGGGTACTTAAGCAGCAGTACTTTATCCATCAGGGTGGGACAGAGCGACTAAGAGTGGGCATGTTGGGAGGCTGCCAAAAGGACCTTGGTGGAAAAAGAAGCCCTCTATTTATACAGGGTTTCTAGTCTGTAATGTCTTGCTTATCTGTGAATGGATGTCCAGGTTGCTGCCCAGCAAATATCCTTGGACGATGCATTGGCCCTTTCGGCCCAAGATGTGGCTACTGCCCTGGCTGAATGAGCCTTGATGCCTTCTGGTGGGGTGACATCCTTGAGTCTATATGTCTCTGGAATCGTCCTTTTTAGCCAACTAGCAATTTTTGTCCTTGAGGCTGCCATGCCCTGTCTGAGTCCCTTCGCAATGACAAAGAGCCTTTCGGCTTTTCTCAGGTCCTGAGTTCTGGTGATATACATTGCTAGGGTGACTCGTACATCAAGGTGATGTGGGATAGGGTTGTCCCCAGACTCTCTTTGGTTATACAAGGTTGGGGACTCTAGTGTCTGTTCCATATGAAACTGGGAAGTGACCTTCAGAGTGAAGGCAGGTACTGTTTTCAAGGATACCCCCTTGGGAGTAAAGATGGTATAGGGTTCTTTACATGATAATGCCCCAATTTCCCCCACCCTGTGGGCTGAGCATATGGCTATGAGGAAGCAGGTCTTCAACCCCATCCAGTACAGTCGATTGTCCCATATTGGCTTGAATGGTGGCAATGCCAGAGCATCCAGGACCAGAGTGAGGTCCCAAGGTGCTATGGATGGTCTGGTTCGAGGCCTCATCACCTCTACCGCTCTCATGAATTTGATAACGTCCGGGTGAGACCCTGGGCTATGTAGGCCCACTGATCCTAATGCTGCCCCTATGGCTGAGACTTGGACTCTGAGGGAAGAATGGGACAGTCCTTTTTCCATACCCTGCTGTAGAAACAGCAAGATAGTTGACATATCTGCTGAGTTTGGGTCTTTGTTCCTACCGTAGCACCAAGTGGAGAAAATGTTCCACTGACGGGCGTACGTGGACATGGTGGAGGACCTTCTGGATTGCAGCAAGGTGGAGATGACTGCACTGTGATACCCTGTTTTTAGCAGTCTCTGCCTCTCAGGAGCCAGGCTGACAACCAGAAAGATTCCAATGTTGGGTGGTTCATTGGGTCCTGGGTTAGTAGGTCCAGCCTGCATGGTAGCTTCCATCTGCCCACTGTTATGGCCATGGCCGTGGAGAACCATGCCCTCCATGACCAGTAAGATGCCACCAGAATGATGACCCTCTGAGATTCCTTGATCTTGGCTAGTACTTGGTGGATTAGCGGAATTGGAGGTAATATGTATGCCTTGCCCCGGATCCAGTCTTGTGACAAGGCATCAACTCCCTTGGCCTTTCTCTCCTTGTACCTCGAAAAAAAGTCTTTCACCTGGTGATTTGCTTCTGTGGCCATAAGGTCCATAGTGATGGGCCCCCACCTGCTCTGAATAGATTGGAATACCTCCGGGTGGAGTTGCCACTCCCCGGGATGAATCCATTGTTGACTTAGCCAGTCTGCCCTGACGTTCAGTTTGCCTTCGAGGTGGATGGCCCCGATGTGTTTGAGGTGGACTTGTGCCCAGGTAAATACCCTTGTTACCTCAGCCATCATGGCTCATCTTCTTGTGCCCCCTTGTTTTGACAGATAGCCTACCATGACCTGGTTGTCTGAGCGTATAAGGACATTGTGTCCCTGCGCAGTAGCCTTGAATGCCTTTAGTGCAAGGAACACCGCTCTCATCTCCAGAACATTGATGGAGCATCTGGCTTCCACTGGAGTCCAAAGGACTTGTGCCGACTGAGAGCCTAGACATGCCCTCTACCTGGTGAGGCTGGCATCCGTCTCTATGGTTATCTCGTATGTCAGCTCCAGAGAGGTCCCCCACTGGAGGTTGTGCCTGTCCAGCCACCAAGCGAGGGAGTGTCTTATCTGTTGCGGTAGAGTAACCCTGACTCCAAGATTCTCCTTGGATGGGGAGCCCTGATTCAGCAGGTAGGTTTGCAGTGGTCTCATGTTCCACCTGGCCCATGGGACATGGTCTATGCAGGAGGCCATGCATCCTAGCACTTGTGCTGTCTGGCCAATTGTTGGTTGCTGGCGTGCCTTTATGCCTTTTATTAGACCCATCATGTTGTCTGTGCATCTCCGCGATGGTCATGCTAAGCCTGTGGCAGTGTCCATCTCCACTCCTAGGTGCTCCAGCTGCTGAGCTGGTACCAGAGAGCTCTTGCTGTAATTGACTACCCAGCCAATGTTCTTCAAGTCCAGGCATCTGATTTGTGCCCTAGCCACATAGACTGCCATGGCGGCCACCCTTGCTGCCATGCCAGTGATTTCAAACATCTTCTTTAACATATCTTCTACCTACTTGTCCGTAGGGTCCTTCAAGGATATTGTTCCACATGGCTCTTCCTCAAACCCCATCATAAATTTTATGGCTTTCATGATCCCTGGAATGAGGTTGAAGGAGCATAGTTTAGAGGTGAGAGAAGGAATGGACTGGGAGATGTCCATCTCTTCCTCTTCTGAGTCCTCCTCCTCTTCATCCTGTGGTTCCTCATCTCTTTGTCCATTGCCTGGTTGAGGTGGGGCAGGTTCCAATGGTGATGTGTTCTTATCACCATGGTCACCTGGAGGGGGGTGGGTTCTGGTCTTGGGTTCGGTGATGGAGATATGTTCTGGGTAAGAGCCTCCAACTTCTCCATCACCCGCAACATAAAGTTCAGTTGGCTTTCCATCATGGCTGCTGTGGCCTGTTGATTTTGGATGAGGAGTGCTCCCAGGTTGATCCACGTGTTTCCGCTGGTACCTGGGATATGTGGATCCAGCGAGGGGGATTGCTTCAAGGATAGTTCGTCATCATCATGGAGGCAGCCCGGGCACTGCGGACCTGTGTTGTGAGGCAGGAGGGGAGCTCTGCATAAGATGCACTTTCTTGTTTTTTCCATCTGGAAAACATGTGGACAAAACAGGTCCGATTAGGGGGTGAGCCAAACAAGTGACCAGGTGGGTGAACCAGTGTCAGTACCTCCTGTAAACTCACACCTTATTATTCTTAGAGGAAAAAGACAAACCCTGAGATGTATAGACATTCTGTGCCCTGGGGGGGCAGTATGACCTCTGTCCTGACCTGCTTGTTCGGTGGTCTGGAGGAGTCACTCCCAATAACTTGTCTCCCCTTACGACTGAGAGCTGCCACTTTTAAGAGGTGCCCCGATGGGACTAAATGAGGTTGTGAGCTTCAATCTGCTGGGATAGGTGATCGAGGCTGACCTATATCCAAGGTAGGGGGAAAGTAGAATTCACATTATAGTAGATTGTATTAGTAAGCTGCAGCTGCTAAGAAGCGATCCAGATTGGACTAAAATGATGTAGGTCCCTAGATCCACTGGGATAGAGGAGTGAGGCTAACCTTAAAAAACCTCAGGTAGTTTTGAATATTGCTAATAATTAAACATATATGCTGCTGTGCCTTCTTTCGATCCACTATGGGAGTTGACCGAAAGAGTAGTCAGCTAGAATCCTGGGAGTTACAAAATGGTGACTGAGCACCATGCTCCAAATGGCTGCCGCATCTCCTGCATGGACATGGCCACATGCATAGGCCAGGAGCATGAGAGGGGTTACAAAATGGAGGCTTTAGTCCCCATATTCAAAATGACTACCATGTAGAGGGCCTCCGTCTCCATGCCATGCGGTCTGCCATGGGGGGGACGAGAGCCATGGAGGTTTGCTGCTATGTGCAAGCACTTTTCTTCTTGGTCTTGCTGTGATTCCCTGCCATAAGGAGAAGCAGGAGAGGCAGGCCTGCAACCTGCTTTGCTTGTGAGGGAGCAGGCCAGGCCAAAGCACTTTACTGCTGTGGAGGAGGTAGATTCCTGGGTTATTGCTGTTAAGGGGGAGCTTGCAGGTGACCACTAATTATGGGCATAACTCTGCTGACTTAATAACTTAGAGATAAAAGACAAACCCTGAGACATATATACATTCTGCATCCCAGGGGGGCAGTATGACCTTTGTCCTGACCCGCTTGTGAGGTGGTCTGGAATGGTCACTCCCAAAAAACTTGTCTCCCTTACAACTGAGGGCTGCTGCTAATTAGAGGTGCCCCAGATGGGACTAGCTGAGGTTGCGAGCCTCAATCCGCTGGGATAGGTGATCAAGGCTGACCTATACCCAAGCTAGGGAGAAAAATTACTCATATTATAGCAGTTTGCATTAGTGAGCTGCCGCTGTTAAGGGGCACTTTGCATGGGGTTCAAAGATGTAGGTGCCTAGATCTGCTGTGATAGGGGACGAGGCTACCCTTAAAAAAACCCAGATAGATGCAAATATTGTGTAAAAAACAGAGTGTCTATGCCATTGTGCCTTCTTTCGATCAGCTATGGGAGGTGATCGAAAGAGTAGCCAGCCAGAAATTGGGAGTTACAATGGTGGCTGAGCACCCTGTTCAAGATGACTGCCACATCTCCTAGCGTGGTCAATGCTGAATGTTAGGCCAAGAATAGGAGAGGGGTTACAAAATGGAAGCTCCAGCCCCCTTACCCAAAATGGATGCCATGAAGAGGGCCTCCGAGTCCATGCCTCATGGTCTGGTGGGGGGAGCGAGAGCCATGGGGGTTTGCAGCTGTCTACATTGCTGTAGACCCCTTGGTTTTCTGATTCCCTGCCATGAGGAGAAAACGTAGA
The DNA here is from genome assembly GCA_016271365.2 of Neoceratodus forsteri. NCBI lineage: Eukaryota > Metazoa > Chordata > Ceratodontiformes > Ceratodontidae > Neoceratodus > Neoceratodus forsteri. Next base: position 60,643,258 of record CM057451.1, read on the forward strand.
GGCAGGCCTGTGATCTGCTCTGCTTGTGAGAGAGCAGACCAGGCCACTTTGCCACCATGGAGGAGGTAGACTCCTAGGTAATCTCCCTTCAGTGTGGGGACTCACAGGCGACCACTAATTCTGGGCAAAATATGCCCAGAGCAACAACGCTATCTGCTAGTGCGAGGGGTCCTGCTAGATCGAGGGAGGATAGTCGTCCCCCACGTGGTTGCAGCCTTTGGGGACAGCCATGGGATAAGACTGGCTCCCCAAGGGATTGAGAGCAGGAACCACTCAACTAGTGCTGACTAGCACCGCTGCATGCTGCGGTTTTTTCTCTCTCTCATCTGGCGCGATTATTTGAAACAAAGGCATACGCCTGCTGCATTAATCTAAAATAACATCACTCCTACAACTATTTTTATCCACAGACAGCTGTGTTTCATGCTGAAAGTGGTATAATATGAATCTCTCTCTCTGGTCACAATTTAGCCAAGCATTCACCAAACTAATATTTTATCAACTTTATAAGCTTTAAAAAAAACACATCTCGAGCAACCAGCAAAAACACCAACTTCAGCTTCTGTTTAAACTATTCTGGTCAAACTTCACTACCTGACCAAATGCCAATATCAGCTTTGTCTCTTTTCTTTTAAAAGAGGAATCTAATCAACTTTACACTGATCATGTTGCTGGCCTTAATTAAAGCTGTATCTAGCTGTGTTCAACCCAGGAGCTATCGTGTGTGCTGCAGTAGGAGCCGCCCGACTGGCGCAGACTAGCCCTGCTGTAAGCTATCGGTTTTCTCTACCTCCTCAGGCACGATATTTGAAACAAAGGCAGGTGCCTGTCTGCCTGCTGCGTTACTACTAAACGGCCACTTCTCCCACAACAGGAATCTCTCTACCTGGTCACAATCTAGCCAAGCACTCACCAAACTTCTTTCTATAAACTTAATACAGTGCTTAATCACACCTCTAGCAACCAAAAACACCAACTTCAGATTTTTCTTTGTTTAAAATAATCTTATCAAACTTCACAAACTGACTAAACACCAACATCAGCTTTTTTCTTTTCTTTTAAAGAGGAATCTGAACAAACTTAATCTGATCAGACTTCATAAGCTGACTAAACACCAGCATTAGCTTTTTCCTTTCTTTTAAAAGAGAATGTGAACAAACTGGTAATGCTGCTTGCCTTAATTAAAGCTGTATCTAGCTGTGAGGAGGGCCCCTCGTTAATTAACACTTCCAGCATTCAGCTAATTAGATCTTAGAGCCAACATTAACTAGTTCTTCAGGAACTCCCCTGGGATGGTTGATTCTTGAGAATGCAGATTGTAATACAGCTTTCTTTTTAGCAAACTCAAAGATAAACTTCTTATCTCTTACCTTGTTTGGGATTCTAAGCAGGGACCCCTGTGTGCTAGCCTTTCAGATGCACTAGAGCACTGGAAAGCAGGGACTCCTGGGACCAAGGTATACTGCGAAATTTGAAACTAGGTCACACGTGCATCTATAGCCTATCAGGTGGGCTAAAACCCATGATGTAATGTCTGGAGTGCCATGGACACACAACCAACCCAATTATTCTTTTGAAGTCACAAAAGGCTAGGAACAGATAAGAGAATTATGTGCATACTCATACTGCAGCCCAAAGTCCATTCCAAATATTAGATATCTAGATAGTAAGACAGACAGAGAGACAGACAAGACAGCTGGATAGATAGACAGACAGACAGACAGGCAGACAGACAGACAGACAGACAGACAGACAGACAGACAGACAGATAGATAGATAGATAGATAGATAGATAGATAGATGGATGGATGCATGGATGGGTGGACAGGTGGACAGGTAGACAGTCAAATGGATGGTCAGTTGGATGGATGGATGGATGGATGGATGGATGGATGGACAGGTGTATGGAGGGAGGGATGAATGAACAGTCAAGCCAGCAAACAGACAGACAGACATGGCAACAAGGATGGATGGATAGATGGAGGAAGGATGGGGCAAGACAGAGAGACAGAGACAGTAGACAGAGACAGTAGATACTGTGGAATCTGTTTTAAATACACACTGTTTTGCATAGCAAAAATGTGCATTTAAGAACAACGTGCATTTACCCGAAATTGACATTGTGTGCCTTAATTAAGTAGCCATGAGCCCCATTTAGCATAAACAAACATTTATTGGTCCAAATGAAATATTATAGCCACATTAATAACACTTTAAACATTTTTCAGTTCAGTGTTTCTGGCAATGCTCTCACCCAAATTCCCACTCACATTTACAGCTCCAAAAAAATAAGTTATTTTACTTTGTTTTGTACTTTAGTGTGCAAGCTGTGCAATGTAATGTTCAAACTCAAACAATTTGCTCAGATCTCTCTTCTCTCTAGTGCGCACAAATTAATTTAACCTTTCCAGGCATGCTGGCTGCTGGCTGAATGGAGAGAAGCATGAACGGCTCTGAATGGAGGTGTTAAATGCAGCTGCAATACCTAATTAAGATCCATCACGAATCATAAAAAACCTGTGCACTAATACGGCATTAATTGCACTTGATAAGTTGTGTCAATCAAATCAAATCAAATCAAATCAAAATGTATTTATAATGCGCTTTTCAACATATCAAAGCGCAAGTACAAAACAGCATCTTACATAATAGATAATAACATAAAAACAATAAAAAGCAGCAATAAACCTATCCAAATGCTAATTCAAATAGATAACTCTTCAGGGACACCTGAAATGATTCCGTGGACAGGCACTCTCTAATTGATGAGGTAGAGAATTCCACAGGGTTGGGGCCATAAAAGAGAAAGCTGTGGCCCCAGATGACTGAAGACAAACCCTGGGAATCTCTAGCAATCCCTCTTCAGCAGAGTGGAGTGGTAGAGTCAAAGAAGATCTTCCAAGTGGCCTGATCCCTTACCGTGTAGGGTCTTATAGGTCAGCAATGCAACCTTGAATGTGATTCTCTACTGCACTGGCAGCCAGTGCAGTTCGCGCAGCACAGGAGTGATATGGTAAGTTCTTGGTAGCCCAGTCAATAACCTGGCTGCAGTATTCTGCACCAGCTGCAGGTGATGGAGATCCACCCACGGCAACCCTAGATATAGAGCATTACTGTAATCAAGACGCAAGGAAACAAAGACGCGGACCAACACAGGAAGGTCATCATGTGGAACAAGGTGTTTTATCCAGGCAATATTCCTCAGATGGTAAAAGGAGGACTTGACAGCAGTAGATACCTGTGTCTTCAACGTTAACTCACTGTCAAGAATTATACCCAGATTCCGCACCTGTTCAGAAGGTCTCAACTAGTTACCCCCTAACACAAGGCCAGAGGAAGACCCAGGAGTCAACTTCTCTACACGATGACCTGGGTCCACAACCAACACCTCAGTCTTATCCGGATTTAGTTTCAACCAGTAAGCACTCATCCAGTCCTGAATCTCAGTGAGGCAGTTATTAAAGACCGATAATGCGTCATTCTGTTCAAGTACAAAGGACATATAGAGCTGAATATCATCTGCATAGCAGTGAAAACTCAGCCCATAATGCCTTATAATGTCTCCCAATGGCAGCATATACACCGTGAACAACATGGGGGAAAGCACAGAACCCTGTGGCACCCCACAGGACAGAGCAAAGGGAGCAGAGGGAAAAAAATCCTGAGACTACCCTCTGACATCTGCCTGTGAGGAAAGAATGGAACCATCTGAGGACTGTCCCCGACAGTCTGCAGAGCAGACGCAGGTGATCTAGCAACATCCCATGGTCCACAGTGTCAAATGTTGCAGACAGATCAAGGAGGATCAAGACTGAATGGCTCCTCCAATCTCTCGCTATTAGGAGATCATTAAGTACCCACACCAATGCCATCTCGGTACTATGCCTCTTCCTGAAACCGGACTGGAGAGGATCATAGACCTCATGGGTGGTAAGAAAGTCATCGAGCTGCAACGCGACTACTTTCTCAATAACCTTGCCCAAAGAGGGCAGGTTAGAGATCAGTCTGTAGTTAGCGAGACAGTCTGTATCAAGGGAAGGCTTCTTTAAAAGGGGTGTCATGATAGCCTCTTTCAAAGACTCCGGAAACACCCCTTTGTCCAAAGAGCACCAGACTATCTCAGCAAGGACTGGTCCAATCACATCCATGCACCCCACAAGGAGGCACGTGGGACCAGGATCCAAACTACAGCAAGTCGGTCGCAAGCCCTGGACAATCTTCATGATATCCATGATCGCTGGCTGGTCAAAATCTGTCCAGGCAGACCAAGGGCTTGTAACCTCACATCGATCACTGCCACGCTCATTAGAATGCATACTGCGGATCTCCGACCTGATCGATGATACTTTGACCTCAAAGAACTGAGCAAACTCGTCACACTTTATTTGTGAGATGGCTCTCCGACCCCGCAGACAGACTGGATTGCACAGTCTGTCCATGGTCCGGAAAAGCTGAACTGATCGATTTCTTGATGCAGCTATCTCCCGGGACAGGAACTCTGCCTTCTTACGGGAGATTTCTGATTGATAGTCCAAATAATGGGTCATCAATCTAAGTCTGTCACCTTCCAGGCCAGATTTCCGCCAACAGCGTTCCAATCTTCACCCCATTCTCCTCAACTCTCTCAATGTCCCATCAAACCAGGGGCACCGAGGGTGAAGGGAGAGGGGGTGAACATGGACAGGCGCTATGGAATCCAGTGCCCTCAGCACCACATTATTATAGTGCACCACTAAGGCATCTGGTTCCATGCACTCCATAGGCCAATTCGATAGGTCCAGCACCGCCATCAGACCCGCAGGGGTAACTCCCCTCAAAGGGCAGTACTGGACCATCTCCAAAGGGGTAGGTCTCACAAGGTGGGTCACGAAATTGAATCTTATGGAGTGATGGTCAGACCACCCAACTGGTTCCACCACCAGTTCCGTGAACTCCATCCCCAGGGTGAACACCATATCCAGAGAGTGACCCTGAATATGGGTAGCAGCGGTAACAACCTGTGTGAAGCCCAACAAAATCATTAATTGGAGGAAGTTTTGACCAAAATGTGAGAGTTCATCATCAACCCATTCATTGAAGTCCCCCAGGACCAACCACCTGGAGGGCTCCAACACTAGGTCGACAATGAAGTCTGCAACTTCCTGCAGAAAAATTTTCTCATCACCAGGTGGACGGTAGACGAGTAAAATTCTGCTGCCCACACCTGCTCCCATGATACACTTAAAAGATCTAGGGGCCACCACTGGAACCTCCACAAGACCCAATTCCGATTTAAAACAAATAGCGACCCCCCCCCACCCCTTGATCCAACCTCGGATGATGTATTACTGAGTACCCAGCTGGAACGACTGATTCTAATATGGGACCAGCATTCTCATCCAGCCAGGTCTCGGTAATGCAAGCCAGGTCAGATGACTCAACATGATCAGCAATAATTGCTGTCTTGTTTTTCATAGACCTGGCATTGCATAACACCACCCTGGTTGGATGAAAGGCCTTGGAGGAGCAGGCCACTTTACCACTCTGAGTGGAATCCTTGGGTATGGGAACCAGGCATCGCACTCCCCTATCCTGGACCCATTTCACCCCAGGGCATCTCCTAGACCCCACAACCCTTATCCACCCACTCCGACCCCCCTCGCAGCCGAGGAACCCCCCTCCCCCTCCACCTCCTCCGTGCAATCCCCAAGGCATGACAATGCCTATATACCTCGGGTTGCAATGGGGGGCTATCGAAGGGGCGCAGGTCCCTCAGCCTAGAGGGGGAATAGCACCTGACCATGGAAGCCCGGTCCCAACACATGCTGCCAAATATTTAAACACAGATATTAATCAATCAACCAATTTGATTAATACTGTCAATGCTGCAAACTTATTTAAATGTCTTAAACGGCAGCCCTACTTCCCATTTCTAACACAAAATAAAACAATTGTCCATTTCACTTCAGACAAACTCCCCAGGAAAAGTCTTAAGCAGTCTGGATAAATTTTAACTCCTAAAGCAGAGTGTATAACAGTATGAACACAAAGTCTCAGTTTCTTTCAACCTGTACACCGCTGAAAACTAGGAATAATGAAAAGACCCTCAGAGCTCTCACCCCTAAGGAATTTGTCTCAGGCCTATCTCTCACATAGGCAAGTAAACAGTCGCACACATTTGTTCTTAATACAAAGTGAAGCACTCTCACTGCTTCACCAGAATATGCAGGAAGAAAGAAACAGCCTGACCTGGGGTAATCACATCCTTTGCTGAGCAGGAAAAATAATACAAACATTACATATCGATTCTTCAAACGAAGCCCCTCCAAAACACCGGCATCCGGAGAACTACCAGCTGCTCTCAAAGCTTTCAGCAGCAAATATCAACAGAAAAGTTGAAATTGAAGGTCGTCTTCTTGGTGGTCTCAGGTGTACAGAGCAGGATCCCAAAAATCCCAGACACGGACCAAAACCACCAATGCCCGCAGCCACACTACAGAACTCCACCAGGGCACACCCACCATTATACCCCCAGAGAACCTAAAGGACTACCAACCCAGTCCACTGGCTACCCAGCCAGACCAGAGTGCAGCCCTCCATGTAGCCGCACACCCCAGTAGATAGACGCCCATCAGGGTCGGGACCACTAACTCACTACACCACACCGCACCAGTCCTCCCACATCTTCATTTCGCCACCTACTTTTAAACTCCAACAATCTTCATAGCTCCCGAACAGATCCAAAAAGTATGCCTTCACTCTAGGCCCATTCTAAGTCACTGACAAGCAGCCTCCACGGACACAATACAGAATCCAAAATCTAGTCAGCCCAACACATTTTGAGGGTAGCGGTGGCCAACAAAATGATTCCAGTACATGCAACAAGATTATTTTGGTCGTCCCAATATCGCTTCAAATGCACTCACTCTCTAAACGTGGTCTTACCGACCGACTTTAACTCGCCAGTGCCAGCACGAACACGGGAGCTTAAAACTTAACTGGAGCTGATAAGCAGGTAAAAATGACAAATAAAATGACTAGAAAAGCAAAGTTTTAAGAAGAAAAATCATAAACTAACTGCTTAAGCAGCCGACAGCAGCCGACAGCACTTGGCTCTGACAGATAGGAAACCTGAATATGCATGTCAATAAACTGGCAGTTAGTGTATTTAACCAAAAAGTGCACTTATTCAGTGTGTACTTAGGCAGAATTTTTAACACTATAAACATAGGAAAAAATGAGAAATAAAAAAGATGTGCACTAAAATGGAATGTACAGTAATCTGAAGTGCATTTTTTGCAGGACAGCACATCCACAAGAGACATTCCAGGAACCACCATCAGCACCCTGATAAAATGTATTCTGACACACAATTTCACTTTTAACAGCATGCACTTTTTACAGATCATGGGGACAGCCATGGGCACAGACATGACACCACAATATGCCAATCTCTTCATGGCATGTCTAGAAGAAGATTTTTAAACAACACCCCTATAAACCATCAGTCTATCTCAGATATATAGATGACATACTCCTGATTTGGACAGAAAGTGAAGACTCCCTCAGAAAGTTCCATCATGATTTTAGCAACTTTCATCACTCTATAAAACTCTTTATTGAATTCTCCACTACCAGTATACATTTTCTAGATACCAGTCAGTATCACCAATGATGGACATATACAAACTGCCTTTTACAGAAAACCCACTGACTGACCTTCATAATTCCAGCTTCCCTCCTTGGCATACAAAAAAATCTGTAATCTACAGCCAGGCAGTTCAATACCACCAAATCTGCTCTGATGAGAGAACAAGAGACAGATTGGTCTCCTCACTTTGGAATTCTCTGATCCAGCAGGACCACTCCCCAAGAGAATTTGACAGAGAATTTGAACAGGCCATACAAATACCACAAGACAACCTGCTAGAATACAGGCAAAAAGATCAAACTGATTGCACACCCCTAGTTGTCACAGCCCCATGCTAAAACCCCCTCCAGTTAATGATTAAGGAATTGCCACCCTTGCTGACTGAAGATGAAACACTGAAGGACATCTTCCCTGAACCACGTGTAGTTGCCTATAAGCAGCCACCAACCTCTTGGAGATAATAATTCACAACAAACTCACAGCAAATCAAAGTAACTGGGGACCAAGAGGGACAACACCATGCAACATGACAAGATATTAGATCTGTACCCACATATGCACACAGACCATCATCAAGACTAGCTAGAACAGCACAATAAAAATCAATGAATCCTACACATGCCAATCCAGCAATGTGGTTTACCTATTTCAGTGCAAGAAGTGCACAGATGGATGCTATATTGGGGAAACTAGGCAACCACTGCAAACCAGGATGAACCACCACAGACACACAATAGTAAACAAGAGCAGCACACCAGTAGGAAGCCATTTTTCGCAAACAGATGATTCTCTGTCTGACTGGCTCAACCAGTGAAACCAAATTTGCCAGTTCTGTCTGGCTCCAGATTGCTGCTTGTCGACGTGCCATCTTTGGATCATCTCTGAGTCAAAATGGTGCTCCCTAGCACACGTATGCCACGTGCGGATGCTGTGTGGTACTGAGCTGCCATTCCCCATTGCACTGTCACTGAACAGCATGATAGGGGTGCACCCATGTGGACGCAAGGTGCCTGGGAGCAAAGGTCGGGCACAGGGTCAAAGGTCTCTTGCACACGGACTGCCACAGCACAATTGGTACTCACTGCGTGTAGAGCAGTAGAGCACCTGTGTGGGGACTTCCTGTAGTGGCCTACCATGCTGTGGCACCATGGCGCCTATGGCGCCCCAGGGCAAGGGCGCTATACATGTGAACAGTGCTCTAGTGCCACTGGCACAGTGGTGGATGTGCCCTGGACTGCCTCCCGTGCTCAGCACGTCAGCAGCACGGCAGGTGTCGGTGTCGGCGTCAGCACCCCGGGCATGCACCATGCGGTGTCTACTGCGTACGTCACAGAGCTGCACCCCTGCCTGAGCACGTTCAACACAATTGCACAAGGTGCAACAGCGTGATATTCAGCCAGCATATGCAAATCAACTCATCAGCAATTCCATGGCGCAGCTACTGCATTAGCATCCACTTCAAACTGAGCCTTGCCTCTTTTGCATGCATTGCGCTACATAAATGTGACATGGGGCTGCAGAGGCCATAGTCTGGTATTGCAGTCTATTGTGGTGGGTTGTATGCTGTTTGCCAGTGTGGACTGTGGTGTGTGGGAGATGCTTGGGACTGCACAATGAAAGGTAACACCTGTCATTCCCACAGGCTCTACAATGAACGAATGTGAGGAAGAGGTGGAACAGGAAAGTTGGAGGAAGAGGAGGCCCAACTTCACACAGGCAGAACCAGATGCCCTGTTTGAGGCATACCTTGACAGGGAAACACTGCTCAGTGGACAGCAGGGAACAACACGGGCCCATGCTGTGGCATGGGGTGAGGTTGCACATGCTGTGAACCAGCATGGCAGCCATCAGCGGTCCGTGAAGGAATGTAAGAAGAAGGTCAGCACAGACAGGAGGAGGATTAAAGACAAGGTGGCTGCCATCAGGGCTGCACGTTCTGCAACCAGTGGTGGGCAGCTGGATGTGCCTCGCTTGACACCACAGGAGGAGCAGATGGCTGGCAGCATGCGGCATTGTGCCATTGAGGGCGTTTCAGGTGGTGGCTTCCAGATGGGTGGCAGCCCGTCACTGCATGGTAGGTCCTGTGCTGTCACTGTGTGGGTGGCAGGGGGAGTGCCACAGGGTAGAGCGGTGACATTAACGCTACTGTGTTCCCTTGCAGCTCCTGAGCATCTACATGGATCAGCGGTGATGGGTGTGTCCACCGTGGGTGAGGCCCTGGACATGGAGGAGTGCCCATCCACCTCCACAGGTGTCTATGGGTCAGTACCACCGCATACCTGCCTGTCTGTTTGGACTGAAGATGGTGGTGATGGTGCAGATGAGGCCCTGCCTGTGTGCAGTGTGAGAGCGGCCACAGAATCCAGCATGCTGGGACACAGACTGGTGCTGGATCAGGCACCGATGATGATGATGATGATGATGATGAAGGATCACACATCCCAGACAGTGATCCATGTGGGATGCAGGATGGTTCCACAGCAGGGAATGGCACGGGTGTAGCCTTGGGTGGTGCCACTGTGGAGGCCTGCATGACATCACAGTCCCATCCTGTGCCTGTATGCACCAGTGGGGCAGCACTACTGTGTGTCCAGGCCGGTGGGGCTGTTGTGGATGATGCGTCGGCACTGGTGGGCCCTTGCGATCAGTGGCCAGAGGGGCAGTGCCAGCAGTCGGATGATGGAGACGGGAGGACAGTGTCAGGGGGTGGCATCAGTGCACCACCTGTGGACATGCCCAGGCATGGCCCTGGTGTGCAGCACCCAATCTCAAGGGGTGCTGCCCAGCACAGCCATGAACACCATGAGGGACAGCATGCCGATCAGGCGGATGACCTCTTAGATGAGAACACCCGCATACTCCACGATTCAGTGGATCAGCAGTTGCGGCTTGTGACAGCAGTGGATGCACTCAGTGTGGTCCTGCACCAGGCAGAGGGGCGGTGCAGCAGGGATACTGGTCTGCTCCTGGCAGGGATGGACCGGCTGCGGGAGGATGTGACCGCCACCACTGACAGGCAGACACAGGCATTCACAGCTGTCATGGCCACAATGGGTACACAGTTATTTGCCCATGCGCCACAGACACCGTGCAGTGCCATGTCCACCCCCCATTCAAGGCATTGTGCAACACCTCCCATGTCAACACCGGGTTCAGCTGTGGGCATACCATGCACGCCTGGTGCAGGCATGTTCAGTGAGCTGCAGACCCCTGTGCGATCATGGTCGCCTTCCAGCAGCGTCGCCCCTGGGGGTACATCTGTGCCACCCCATGAGGCCAATGGTCAGCCTGGCATGGCTGGCAGGTCTTGGTGGGGCCGCCCACACATTAGTGGTGGCCTTGGCACTGTGCCGCGTAACTGACCTGTCTCCCACCATGGCCACTGTCTGCCACTTCCCTGTGTGCAGTGTGTTGTGCACCATGAGATGCACGGGTGGGGCACCCGGCTCTGCACACACACAGTCCATGTACACACCTTCCTGGCTGCTGGCCACTGTGGCATGTGCATGATGATGCCTGCGTTGCGCTGTCCGCCAGTGTGCAATGGTGCCCAGCATCTGACACACACACACAGTGACGGCCACTGGGCATTGCCGTGTGTGGGACTGTGTGTGGCTAGGTGTTGCAGTTGTGGTCAGCGTGCCTTCTACCACTTGTGCATGTCTTGTGGGGTGGGTGTGTGTGTGTGTGTGTGTGTGTGTGTGTGTGTGTGTGCACATGTCGTGTTTGGCCATGCCCATCCCTGACGGGTGTGTGGATCCATGCTCAGTCACATTTCCTTGCCACCATCCACCCCTGGTGTTCATCCATGCATGTGTGTGGGTTGTGCCCTTGCCAGTGGTGGTTGCACATGACCCCGTGACCTATCTGTGTTGGCCTAAATGCTCCTCTGTGATGGTGTCCCGGTGCAGCTGCACCATCCTGTACAGGGGGGGGTTCCTTCACCCAGGGGGTGGCTGCTCATCACCGTCTGGACCGGCGTCCTCATCATCCCCATTGCTGTCACCCTCTTCGACCTCTACAGCTATCCCACAGTCGTTGGCCATGTTGTGCAGGATACAACAGACCAGGAATAGCCTGCAGGCCTTCAAGAGGCTGTATTGTAGGGCACCGCCTGACGTGTCCAGGCACCGGAACTGTGACTTCAGCATTCCGAACACACGCGCGATGATGTTATGTGTGGTGGCATGTGCCTCATTGTATTGTTGCTGCGATGGGGTGGCGGGGCGCCGGTATGGTGTGAGCAGCCAGGGATGGAGTGGGTATCCACTGTCACCTGTGTATAGAGGGTGTACATTAGTATGGTGGTCTGCATCACTCTGCCATGGGCCGTCAAGGCCGGTACCCATGGCACCTCTGACTATGCCTCCCCACCACAGCTGCCCATGACATCCTGCATGTTGTGCATTCTCACCCACTAGGTGGCCAGTGGGGATATCCCCACTCTCAAACCTGTGGCACAGTGCTGACTGGTGTCAGATGAAGGCATCATGTGCTCCCCCAGGGTGTGTGGCACAGACATTGGTTATGCACCCTCTGGCATCGCACACCACCTGGCAGTTGATGCTGGAGTATCCCTTGCGGTTGCGCTAGGCAATGCCTTCCAGGCCAGGTGGTGTGCGGATGGCCACATGGGTGCAGTCAATGGCCCTGAGCATGCCAGGCATACGTGCTACCCTGTGGAACTGTTGTATGTGTGCTGTGTGCTCCACCTGTGTGCTGGGGAAATGGATGTACTCCGCAGCATGTGGCAGCAGTGCGCTGAGGAATTGTGTAAGTAGGCGTGACACGGCTGACTGGGTTATGCCTGTCATGTCCCCTGTTGGTCTTTGGAAGGTGCCCGTCTTGAGCAGGCACATGACAGCTGTCATCTTGGTCTCCACTGACAGAGCATGGCTCCGTCGTGTGGGTGCCTGCATCTCATCACTGCACAGCTCACACAGCCACCTCAGGATCACCTGGTTCAGGCGGTACTGGCCCAAGATCTCTGTATCACTATACTGCTGGAAGGTGATGCAGGCTCAGTACCACCTGTTGGGGGTGCACCGCTGATGGGCCCTTCCATGGCCGTGCCCCCTGCTGCCTGCCTTCTTACACCCCTCATTACTGCCTCCATCTGTACAGTGACACTGGCCATGTCCCTGGCTGTTGTTCACCCCCCCCTGGCAGAAGTTGTCCCGGTCCCCCTGCTGTCCTCTATGCTGCTCCCCCTGCACCAGGTACACATCCGGCCTTCTGCTGTCCTGCCTTCTGCCACTGACCTGCCCACTCTGCAGCACTGCCCTGTTGTCCCTGCCCCATTTGTCTGGCTCCCCAGACCTGTCCTGTGTGGTACAAGTGTGCCCTGTCCTGCTCCACCACTTTTCCTCTCTCTGTTACTCTCCCTGGTTTGGCTGCCAGCTCACCCCCACTGCAGGCCTTCCTGTAGCGTTCTTGCACCTCTCTCTTGCTCCTTTTTATTTTGGCTCACTTCCGCTATGGTGCAACTTCTGCTACCTCCCCTATTGCGCATGGTGCATGTCGTTGAATATCACACTGCGCCATTTATTCATGGTTCCTCCCCCTCCAGTTGTGCATGCATTCATTACCATTGCACTCTTGTGCATTGCAATTTGGGTGGCGCAGCTGTCTCCCACTGAATATCTAAGAATGGTGCATTTTCTGACTTGCGCTGGTGCATCTCTGTTGAGCATGGCGCAACCCTTTTGAATATCTGGGCCTAAATGTACAGATTCTACTTCCATGGAAAACACAACTTTATTTATTTATTTCTTAATTAATTTATTTCTTGATGTACTTATTCATTCATTCATTTATTCATTTATGTATGAAGGTATGTTTCCCATTTATTTAGTTATTTATTTATTTATTCATTTATTCATTCATGTTAGCTGAATAACATGAAAATACTGCATTTTGCTGATTCCACACTATTCTGCAGATTATCACATGTGTCTATATGAAAATCATCATAACAACAGAATTGCAACACATCCACAGGGTGAACTGCCCCCAGGTTACATATATTCAACAATTTACAATGAACCCGCCCTAAAAGTGCAGGAAAAAAAAAACTGCTGTCAAACCCCTCACCTACTCTGAAAAAAATCTGCATTTTGCATTGTAAAAACAAATTCCCCAGTAAACAGCAGCACAAACTCATGAACATATTGAGTGAGAGATCTATTCAGTAGGGCAATGATTGACAGTACACCTAAGATATTTTGTTAATAAGGGTTGTCAGTGGCTCAGCATTAGTGTCTGTGGCTCAGCAGTTGCACACTCATTCCCTAAGCCAGAAGACTGGAAGGTTGTGAGTTCAGCCCCACACCAGGAGCTTGGGCTAAAATCACAGTACTGACACTGTGTGAGGGAGGTGGTGCACTCCTGAGGTGCTGTCTTTTTTTATAAGATGCTAAACTGAGGTCCCATCTACCTATTCAGTTGGTTGCTCAGGTGGATGCTAAAGATCTCATGGCATGTCTTGAAAATAATAGGGGAGTTTTTTTCATTAAGGAGGTAAGTATACACTAGTATACAGAAAAACATGAAAAGAAAAACCATACAGAAATAATGACAATCAATATAATGCTGGTTATCACAAAGTAAATATGTCAAATCAATAGGAGAGCAAACTCCTTTGTTATCACAGAGAGAATTACTACAACAAGTGGAGTGGCCCCCCCACCATTCCAGATAAACTGTATGTGGGAGAATACTAATTTCTCCATCTCTAATTTCAGTAATACTGTCTAAGACAGAGTGCAGAAGTTACTCTCGTTGAATTGCAAGCTGTTGTAAGGTTAGTCTACATCTTATGTGCCAGATCCAATATTTAAAGCATGCCAATAGAAGCCAAATTGTGCCTTCATGATATTGTACACCTCAATGAGGTAGAATTCCTAAAAACAGAGCATCATGGGAAATTATATGTTGTTGGAAGGGTTTCCATTTCTTCCAGATCAAAGGCCAAAATTGCACAATGTATGGACATTCAAATTATAAGTGTTCCAGGGTTTCCAGAGTCTCATGACAGAAAGATCGGGAGCAATATCATTCTGATTTAGCTTTGTGTTTTAAATTACTTTTAATGTTAAGTTTGCCATGAGTTCAAAACCACGTGACATCCGACATCTTAGGCAGGGTCCTGGGGCCTGTAAGCATTTGGCCGATTTGATTAGTCTCTTGCAGAGTTCTATCAGAAAAGAAAAAGTGGGCAAGATAGTGTAGCGTTTGAATCATTTCATACAGTAGAACTGTTTTCTAGTGTGTGTTAGAAGGAATTGTCTGGTAATACACCATTGTTTCAGTTTACCAATGCTACTTTATAGATACCAGGCTAAATCTACTATGAGTGTTTGTCTATGAATAAAGGAAGTGGGCTCCCAAGATGATAAGATGTGTGAGATCTGGTCAATTACCCAAGTGGTTCATAATGCCATTCTGCCTGATAAAATGGATGTGATGTTAGCATACAAAAAAATACTATGGTAAAAGACCACGGGTTTAAGCATATTTAAACCTCCTGTTTTTATAGGTAGGTAAAGAGTCCCTCTTTTGATATGATTCATTCTGCTTCCCCATACACACTCTGGAAAAAGCAGCTGAAGAGCTTGGTTTCTAGAATCTTCAGAGGTGGTAAACATAACTAAAAAATAGGAATATTGGGTAAGCTAGGTCTTAACCATATAATGTGCTTTTTCTTATATGTGAACCACTTGTTCCATTGTGCAACTTGGTCTAAGGCAATGTTAATCGTGTATTCCCAATTATACTGAACAAAATCACCTTGTCCAAAATAGACACCAAGAATTTGCTTATGTTACTTAGTAACTGGAAATCCTATGACCTCTGAAACAGTGGGGCAGCCTGGTCCTATTGGAATACAATGATTGTTTTGAAAGTTTATCAAGGAACCAGAGATATCAGAAAATGTTTGTAAAATTGTCTGAGCATTATATGATCTGACAGAACTAAACAAAGATCATCAGCATACACAAAAGTCTTTATTTCCAAATCCTGACTAGAAACAGACAATCCTTTGAATGAGCGGTTGGCATTTAAGTGGTGAATCAGTGGATCAAGAACTAAAATGTACAGTATTGGGCTAAGGAGGCACCCCTGGCAGACTTCATTTCTTATCTGGCTTGGGTTACCATTCCACCCATTTACATATGGAGAGACACTAGCATGTTTGTAACACAGCTGTATCCAGGAAACAAAACATTGTGGAATTCCATACACCAGCAGGCAATGCCATAAATATGTATGGGACCCCTATTGAATGCCTTTGACTGGTCCAGGCTAAGCAAGTAGCCAGTCAATTCTTCATTATAGTCTTGTACCGTAAGTTCCCTTAATATTATCAAAATATCTGACATTTTTCTACCAGGAAGTGAAAAGGTCTAGGTAGGACGAATCACATCACATACCACATTGGTCAATCTATTACTTAACAATTTAGTTATGATTTTTAAAATCTGAGTTCAATAGGGTAATGGCCCTTCAATTAGACAACAGTTCTCGGTCTTCCTGTTTGAATAGGAGGATTAGTAAGCCTTTATACATGTCTTGGGGTAACAGATCATGAGTTAACATAAAGTTCCACAGTTCTGTCAATTCGTTAATTAAATATGGATACATTTTTTTGTAAAATGTGTGTGGTAAACCATCTATCCCTGGAGCTGTCCCAGACGTAAGACTGGAAAACATAGATTCAAGTTCTGTTTTGGTGATAGATGCAGTCAAAGTTGTAACATCAGTTTGCAGTATCTGTGGCAATTTGCAAGATGATAACCAGTCTAAAGTGTGGGGTTTATCTGGAAACGATTCTCCAAATAATCCCTGAAGATGTTCTTCTACAGTGGAGACAATTCCTTTATTCCCCTTCAGCTTCCTACCTTGTTGGTTTTTATGCAGGAGATTGTTTGCCGAGTAGTATGTTTTAGACAACTTTTGAATGGGTTAATTTGAAATTGTGAACCCCTGGTACCAAATCTTTGCTCACATTCCAAAGATTTTTTTTGTGTCATATTGGTACTGGGACATTTCTTGATTGATTTCTTTGATTTGTTGGGAGTAATCATATGAACTCTCTTTTTGCAGAGACATTAAATGGTATAACTGGTCCCTGAGCTTGTTGTATGCAATATTTTTACTGCGGCCATTAAGGCTACTGATTAATTTTAAAAAGGAAATAAAATCAAGTTTACTTTGTTCCATCCACTCAATCAGGTAATCATAAAGAAATAAAAGCAGATGTTCAGGCTTGAATGACATGCATGAAACCCCCCATAATTTCTTTGTTATCTAAGAGGCTGGTTTTCAATCTCCAATATCCCATGCCAGCCATGGCATCCAGGGAGGACAAGACTTTGATATAGAGAAGACCATGGTCAGATGTAGCCACTGGTAAAACAGAAGACTGAGTAACAGAAAGTTGTTGTGATATAAATCAATAAACTATTCTAGTTGCAAGTTTCCCCTTAACATACGTGTGTTGTGAACTAGTGTGGGACTGATGAAATACATCTACCAGTTTAGTTTGTTGTAATATCTTGCTTAAAAAAGATGCATTGCAAAAAGTTTTATTGGTAGCGAACCCTCTGTCTTTATGCAACCTACTACAATTAAAATCTCCACCAAATAAAACATTTTTTGAAGTAAAAGGGTAGGGTTGCATAAGTTGAAATATTTCTACACATCCTAATTTAGTTTGGGGTGCATAAAGATTTATGAACCTAAAGTCCTGACCCTCAAAAGAAACATCCATAAGAAGTGTTTTCCCAGCCAGCCCGCTGGCACAGCAGTAGAGCTACTGCTCGTGACACCAGCAAGCCGGATTTGGTAGCGAGCCAGGGTTGCTGGAGGGCTGGCCAGGTGGAGAAGAATCGACTGCCCGATGGGCTGCTTTCCTTCTCCAGGAGGGGAAGGCTGTATCCTTCACCATGATACTGCCACCACCTTGGTGACCACGGGTGGTGTCGATGCGGTCAGGGATCAGACAATAGTGGAGGGGCTGGCATCAGCCAGGGATCTGAGCAGAGGTATGTCTCAGTGTGCCTCCATCTCATTGGTTCCCCTTGAGTGCTGACACCAGAGGGGAGGAGACCAGAACAAGGAAAATGTGCCCTGTTCCCAGTCCAGGCGATGAGCCTCCAGCACCACACCTACAGGAGGAACTGAGGGCAGACTCCACAGTGCATGTTCCCATGATGTTCAGGGGAGGTTAGGGGAGGCCTCCTTCACCCTACCCAGTGGGTTGTCCGGGGGCTCTAGAGGTAAGTGGAGTGAGTCGCACTTTAGGAGCAGACACCTCAGGCCTCTCGGCAGGTGTATCTGTGTGGTGCATGGGGCTCTGAGAGAGAGATTAGGAGTGGAGTGAGTAAGGGGGCACAAAAAAAAAGAAAAGAAATGCTTTCCACACGGAAACATCTATTATATAGATCATTTTAATGTATGGGTTATTAACACAAACCCCAACCCCACTGCAGATGTTTTTTCTGACTGACCAGTGTGTGAAGCCCCACAACCATTTCACACTTACCGTTTGTATATCCTGGGTGGTAATTAATCTAATCTAATACAGGCTCCTCTCCTCCCTCGGTTACCATATAGTTGCACTGGACTATGAATGCATTGTATTATGTATAAGACAAGGCCTCCCTGAGCCAACTTACTTCCAACTCATATCATGCATTATTTTAGCTACTAGTTCTATAGGTCTTAAACACTCATTAGGTAAATATGTTGATAGCAGAAACTACCTTCCCTGCAAGATCACTAGCCTTTTATTTCCACGGGGACACTTGTGCAATATATCTCGAGTAGCTGCTATCCAAGAGATCTGTGTCATCGGAACAGTTGGGCAGCCTGTTTGATGTTTCAGCAAATGACTGTGAGTGTAGCATACGTGTGACTTAGTAACTGAAACTGTTCTGATTTTTTCTTCTTGCTGCTCTGCTGAATTGAGGGAATTACCCAGGTGTGTGCAAGAGGCCATTTACCTGCACGTAATTTCAGCTCAGGGGTGAGCCAATAATAGAGCAGGTTTGCATCTGTGGGAGGGTTTGCTGCTGCATTTAAACATCGTGTTCATGCATAGCATGAGCGTGAGTGGCGCGAGCGCCACTTGGAGTAGATTTTGCATAGGAATATGCTCCCACAAAAGATAGGGACTTCATTTTAAATAGGTTTTATTGTTTATTCGGTTTTGTACTTTTTGGTTTTAAGTGTGGGACTGGTTGTTTTTGGGTGGGTGGGCTTTCTACAAATTTAAGGAGTGATTCCTGTGGAAGATTTAGCTATCTAGATAAGCTTTCACCTGACTCTTTTTCAGTCCCACTCTTAAATTTGCATTTATTAGTTTATAAACTTCCTGTTTTTGGATATTTTTATTTATTTTTGGAGTTAGGATTTCATTTCTAGGAATTCTTTTTTCGTATATGTATACTCAAAGTGGTAAGATGGTAAATAAAACTGTTAAAGGGGCAAATAAAGGGAAACAAAGGATAAATCCTAAAAAGAATAAAAAAGGTAATTGTTGTGTATTTACACAGGAATTGGTTATCACGGCTTCGACCCCTAAGGAATTAGTAGAAAGTCCCTCATTATCTTATTCACCTCATCCCTTTAAGGAGCTTATGAATGAGGAATATAGATAAGATTCAGCTGGAGATAGTTTAGAACCTAACGGAAGAAACCAAATTTCGATGGCTAAGAGCTGGGATAAGAACAATCTGAATAATACAAATCAAGATATTTGGATTAATTTATTGGAGAACCAATTTAGTGGTAGTGAAAGGATCAATGGGGAATTTGAGGAATTTAACCAATTATCCTCTTTTGATAATAAGATTATAACTTCGGACTTGGAAGTAATTAGTAATTTAGAGATTGGTGTTAAAGCTGCATCCCAAGAGAAAATTACCGATTTCTTTAAAAAAAAAAAACCCTACTAAAGTCCCTAATAATATCTTTCAGGACGATCTAAAAATGAACAGTACACATATGGTTTCTAACATAGGTGGTCATGACTGTACCACTTTTGGGGAAAAAAACAAATACAGTGGATTATTCCCAGGTTTTTAGACAAGATGAGTGGATGGGGGAGGTAGAAGCTAGTCAGCAATGTATGTCTGGGCAAGGAGACTATATAGATAAGGATGATGGTATTTCATGTTTTCTCTCTGGAATAAAGTTATTTAGTCCATTAGAGATTTCAAGTGAGGTAGGGAGCTGCAGTATCGACTCTAAAGAAATGGTGTATTCATCCCTTAATGACGTGCCTGAGGAGTTATTTCAAAAAATGGATAAAGAGGTCCAGGACATCCATTTAGATAAAGATTTTTTGGCTCAATGTCCGGATACTAGATTGAAATATACTATTAAGGCTCTTGCTCATCCAGTAATGTCTAATGTTGTCTTATTGGAGGCATATAATGGTATTAAGACAGCCTTGGAAAATCTTTCTTGTTTTTTGCTGCGAAGTTTGCTGCACTAGAACAACAAATTTCACAATTATTGGGGGAAAAGGAAGTTCATAGATCTAGGCATAATTTGTCATTTTCTCCCCCAAATGTTCATGAGCCCTCAAAAGGCAAAAAGGGTAAAAAGAGGGGTGGAGCAAGCAGGAAAAAAGGGGGGAATAAAAAGTTTAGGCCAGTGGGACCTATTCAGATTCTTAAATCAGGAAAACAGAAAGATGAAACAAATATTAAGGATGAAAAGACTAATAAAGTTGGGGCTACAGGTTCCATTAGGATAGGAGAGATAACAGAGAGATATAAGAAAGAATTCTGATAAAAAAAATAAATCTATACTTGTGGATGGGATATCTATAAAAGATCAAGGAAAAGGGGAGGGTGATCCCATTGCAAAACAAAAAACAAATTCTAAGGAGAATTCAATTAATGTAGATCAGTTTAACAAAGACCTTCGTTCAAATTTTTTGTTGGCCATGGAGGACAGTAACCCCAAGGGGTATGACTTGGAAGCATACAATTTAATCTGTACAGGGAAAGAAGTAGTCTTTAAATTAGATAAGATGTACTTTAAACATTATGAAACCACTGTAACTTTAACCAGTATGATAGCCCATATGTTGAGAGCAGAATTAGGGTTACCAACTGTTGCAGATGCCCTTATTATGGTGACTAGGGATACTTCCAATTTTTTTAATTCAGTTTATTTTATGCTCCCTAATATGGATATGGCAAAATTGGTCTGGGCTAAGCAAGGCCTGGTAAATTCTCTGGGATTACTGTTATCAACACCAGTGACATGGTCAACAATCTGGAAAAATGTTTACAACAGGGCAAAAATAGGGAAAATGTTAACATATGATACATTTAAAACTACTCTTGTAACACTGAATTGGGAGTTTGGAGTTTCCCCTGAAACCTCAACGGTCTCTATTTTTGGGCTGGATATACTGGAGGGAGAAATTGCTACTAATCTGCCCACACTTTTGTGGATGATTCTATCAACTATTATTAAAACTCATATACTTCCTGAAGAATTTGTGGAGGTGAATAGAGTCTGGAATGATAAAGAGGGTACTCAGATTAACTGTACTATTGGTTCTGTACAATTGTTAGCATTACTTTTTGAAAATAGATATGTGTTGGATGAGGTGGGCATTTACATGGTGGAATTGAATGAGTGGGAGACATCAGTTCAGTCTAGAACCATGCAACCTTGACTAAGTCTTCTAGAAATACAAAGTAATGATACCACATTAGAGCAGGAATGGGGGTCAGAAAGTAACCCTGGTTATAATGTCCTTAATTGGAATATAGCAGGACTCCATAATAAGTTTGTGGACCCGTAGTGGGTTACTTTTATTTCTCTACATGAAGTGATTATTTTCCAGGAGACATGGGTCTTAACATCTCCTTACCTGAATGGATATGAAACTAGTTTTGTTCCAGCAATTAAAGGGAAAAAACACGGGAGAAACAAAGGAGATCTGGTTACAATGATTAAAATTAAGGAGGGATTAAGGGTAATCGAAAGCTATTCCCCCACTCCCGAGATTCTTATGGTAGTGGTCAACTGGGATCTTTGTACAGTTCTGATTGTAAACATTTATATTCCACCAGGTTTTCACATTTATTCAACATATGATTTCTAGTCTAAATTATCGATGGAAATAGATTTAATGATACAGTTAAATTGGATAGATACTGTTCTTTTAGATGGGGATTTTAATGCTAGGATAGCAGAGTTTGATAATTTATCATTGTTACAAGAATTATTATATATGGCAGATTTAGAAAAAAGAAACACAACTGATATGATTGTTAATGAGGCAAGGAGACGTTTTAGAACCTTAATCACAGATAATAATCTCCTGATTCTTAATGGGAGATTAGAAGGGGACCGACGGGGAGAAAGTACTTTTTTTTCCCCAGTTGGTAAGAGTGTAATTGATTTTATATTATGCTCTCCCCTTAGCTATCATCTTTGCAGGAGACTATATGTGGCTATGAGAACAGAAAGTGATCATGCAGCAATTTTGTTGGACTTTAGGATATCTGATAGTAATATTTCTCCCTTAAACAAGCCCTTGGCAGATATTGAGATTAGTGGGAAAAAGAGGTTAAGATTGAATAATGAGTCGATGCAAGGAGTTTGGAACCTTTTATACTCTTCTATTTTTGTTGATTTATTTCAGCAGCTACATACTGGCTCCAAAGGTGAAAGGATTAGTGAGTTATTAAACATAGGGTATCAACAAATTAAGACACTGATTTATTCAGCTAATAGTGTTAAGCCTCAGCTAGCATCCTGGTTCGATGAGCATTGTAGGAGAGAGAAAAGAAATTTGATGAGGGCCATCAGGCAGACTAAAAAAAATCTGAGTAAGATGGCGATTATAAATCTAAATAAAATGCAAAGGAAGTATAAAGAATTTCTCCTGCAGAAAAAAAGAGAATTTACTGAAAAACAATGGGGCATCATGTACCCAGTTATTAAGGAGGGCGATATTAGGCTTTTCTGGGCTTTAGTGTCCAAGGGGACAGTTGACCAGAATTCTAGACCTCCCATATATATCCCCAAGGAAACGTGGATATCTTATTATAGTGTATTACTTAATAGACATCTTACCAATGGTGATGATGTGATAGACAATTTTAACATTGAGGGGGAATACACATCGTTAGTGTTTTCATTTGGAGAGGTGGAAGAAGCCATTTTGAATTTATCAAATAATAAAGCACCTGGACCTGACTCGATACTGGAAGAAGTTTACAAGGGGCATTTGAATTATTGGGTAGTTTTTTTCACTAATTTTTTAATATCTGTCTAAAAGAGATTTATTCCATTATCTTGGACAAGAAATAATAGTTCAATCCATAAAAGGGTCAGCTCCACTTGCCATCTAATTATCGCCCAATCAGTCTCATTGACATCAGTGGAAAAATCTTTGCTAAAATAATATTGCATAAATTACAAGATTGGGTAACTGTAAATTCCCCTTTATCGATGTTTCAAGCAGGTTTTCGTAAGGATTTTCTACGATAGAGATTTACATCCTAGCCAATCTGATAGAAAAATACAGATCATTCCATAAAATGAAGTTGTATGCTGTGTTTGTAGACTTTTCTGCAGCATTTGACTAGGTTAATAGAGCCAAGTTGTGGGAGATATTACTAAACAGACATGTGCCCTTAAACTTACTAGCCCCTATTATTAGGCTATATTCTTATACAACATCGGCTATTAGATATGATAATAAGGGCAACATCTCTGACTATTTCAGTACAACTTCGAGGAGTTAAACAGGGATGTTTTTTGGCTCCCCTTCTTTTTAATCTGTATATTGATGCCCTTTTGACTTATAAAGATATAGATATTCTTGATTCCCTCAGAATTAAGAATATCCCAGTACATTGTCTGGCTTATGCAGACAACTTGATTATTTTTCCCCTATCTGTTCAAGGTCTACAAAATAAAATAAATACATTTTCTTCTAAATGTAAACATTTGGATTTAATAATAAATATGAAAAAAACTAAGCTGTTGACCTTTGCACCCTTACAGTGACATCAAATTAAACCAAGGATTTATTTAAATAACGAACTTATTGAGGTGGTATCCTCTTATACATATTTGGGGGTGAAGTTTGTTTCGAATGGAAATTGGATAGAGCATTGGAGGGGACAAATGATAAGGGCAAAATTGATTGTTAAGACCCTCTTATATTTTGGTAGGAAATATGCAGGATATTTGGTCTCGCCAGCACTGATTGCCAGTGAGGTCAAAATTAATCCTATTCTTTTGTACAGTGCAGAGGTCTGGAACAATAATGTCCCTTTATGGCTGGAGATCCCACTTTCTTTCTACTATAAATCTTTATTGCAGGTTCCACTTGCCACTTCTAATGTTATAGTTAGGGCAGAATTGGGTAGAGTGCCTATTGCTACAATAATCAATATATGTCTTATGAGTTACTGGTTAAAAACTATTAATCAACAGACCAATGTTATGCCTTTATTATATCTAAGAGAAAAACTCTCTTGGCATAAACAGAATTTTAGGTCTCCTTGGGGATAAAAATATCCAACGTATTTTGGGAAGTGTTTATATGCTTCATCTTTGGACAGATTGGGAGAAATCAATATCAATATCTCATGTGTTTAAGGAGCATGTTAAAAAGAAAATACTTAGGCTTGCCTATGATAAGCAAATGGATCTCCTTAGAGTTCAACGTCAGGCCAGTTGGTTTGCTCAAAACAAGATCGACGTATTTATAGAGAAATATCTTACCCTTGGGTTGACCCTGCTAGAAAGAAAAATGATCACTTGGGCAAGACTTGGAATCATTTGTTCTAAATATGTTTTTTTTAATAAGATAACTCCACCCAATTCAGATCTAGAGCTTTGCAGATGTAATAAGGGTTTTCAAGAAGATCTTTATCATATTACGGTACAATGCCCTTTATATAAAACCCCGCGGTTTAACTTGTTAAATGATTTTCTTCTCAAATATGCAAATGCAAAATATGATATCCTATTTATACTTCTTCATCCTCAGACATTGGAGGAGGCTAAGATGGTTTCAAGTTTTTTTCATCAGGTGATGAAATATAAAGAAAAACGTCTCTCTGCCTATGATAATTAATTTGTTGATGGATCTTTATGTGTCAAAAGTTTACATGCAGTATTAGATTTTAATATTTTCTTCTGTTTTTTTATACATAATTTTATGCTTTTAGTATGTTGTAAAGGCTTGATTGCTGAACAATAAACATTGAACCTGAACCTATGTTGATAGCTCTGTACTGTTTTAGTTACCAAATGTATAGGCATTAACCTGTGCTCATTGTAGTTATACTCCTCATGATTGCTCACCCACATTTATTCTATGTATGTACTGTATGAATGCCTATGTTTATTCTGTTGTGGAGCCTTTGGAAACAGGTCTATTACTCAAAGGGTTGTAATTTCGATTTCCTAAATAAATAAATAGTGTCCTGAAAAAAAAAAGATCATATGTACAGTTGATAAGCAAGCGTAAGTAGATTTCAGTTTTTTATCAGATTTAAGGCTATTGACATTCAAGGATGCTATTAAAAAATCATAGCAGTCCATTTTTAAAGTCAGTCAGGTTGCTTTTTCTTTAAACTGGATATGGTTCCCATCCATTTTTTTCTTTGGGTCAATTTTTGGTCTTTGTAGTCGATCTTCCCATTCTGAAATCCACTCAACGTGGGAAGAGTGTCCTGTTATGTGTCTGAATCATTTCCCATTTCAGTATCCCCCCACTACAAAGTGGAACATTTATTTTGCAATGGGATCTGTTCTGGGGGTACCACCATATTGATTGCTTTTTTCCCTTTCAGGACTTTCTGGAATCCACGGTCTTCTTGGTTGCGGGGGGCATCACAGTTTCCTCAGTGTCTTGACTAAGAGGCATTGCAGGAAGTGGAGGAGCCACAATGGTATGGGATTCAGTGGGCACTACCTGTGAGATCACTGGGACTGCAGGAGATGTGGACCTAACTGGTACTATAGAGACAGGAACAAGTGTAGTTGGTGGAGTCTGAGGGGGGGTTTACTACTTTGTTGATATAATAGTCCTACTCCCCATAGTCCACATTCTCTGTATTGTGTGCTGTCCAAGGGCATGTCACAAACATGTGGCCCTCTTTGTCGCAAAAGTTACATTTCAGGGTGGAAGTACAGTGAAACCCAGAGTGCCCCACCATTCCACACAGAATACATTTCAGCACTTCACAAGTGTTACACCTGTGCCTATGAGAGCCACAGTTATAGCATGATTGTGGCTGTCCTTGATAAAGAAGAATCCCCTTATCCTTGCCTAGATAGAAACAATTAGGCAGGTGTTGTATGCCTTTATCATCTTGGAAAAGTTTAATACAAAATTTTCCACCACCCCCTGTCCAGAACCCTTCCCCATCCATAATGGGGTCTGGCATACCTTGAATGTCACACTGTTTTTATAACCAGTAGGTAATGTCGGATATGTTGACCCCCTTATTTCAAAACAAAATGGTAACCAATTTAAAAGTAGGTTTAGTGAGGGGTATCATTTAGAATGGAGTCCATGAGGGGGTATTTTTTTGTGAAGCAAATAGTGTACAGAATCTGTCCAAAAGGATAGCAGATCTAAAGCTGATATCATAGGTGTTTTCCCCTTGAGCATGGATCAATGCATAAATCTCTGAAGGAGAGAAACCTAGAGCCTGTTTAAGAAGTGTTTTTCTAACATAAAAACAATCTGGGAGTAGTTCCTTACCACCCAGATACCTCAAATGCACAGTGTCTCTCCATTTAGCCTGCTCTAGTGGTTTTTGGAAAAGATTGACAAAGGTTGCATTCAGTGGGGCAGTAAGACTTGGCTGTAGATTTTCTGTTCTGTTTGATTCTGTAGAAATGTGGTTTATTTGTGAAGTACTAGTCTTAGGTAGTGACAAGTCAGATAATGCTTAAAAAAAACAATCTCTCCAGTGTTCTCCAAAGGAGAATAGGAGGGAATACCTGAATCATTCTGTCTTTCTGCTGTGTTGGGTTTGGTCATCAGTTCTCCTTCAGGCCTTGTGTGTGCTTCAATGGGCTGTGGTAGCTGGATTTGATTCTCTGAGAGTACAAAAGATCCTGCAGTGGGAGAACCCAAAATGGGTATGTCTGGGTCAGGTACCCACTCTCCCATTGGTGAGTGTATCTATCCTGCATTTGCAATGCTACATCAGGCATCCATTGCTCCTCTGTAGTTTGTGGAGGGTCTGATGTGTGGTGCTTCATCACTGGGTTTGAATGCAGATCCTTCTGGGCTGAACCAAAAGAAAAAATATCTTGGTCGTTTTCATTTCTCGGGGTTCAAGAGATGCTTCAACATTACGTTTTTTCCTTTTCTTTCCCTCAAGCTTTGATTTTTCCAAGTAGTAGTTCCGTTCAATTTCTGACATTTGTTGTTGTAAAGCTTGGATTTTGTGCATAAATTAATTCTTGAGTTTTTTTCTCTGCTAATACTAGCTCTGTGTCGGTACCAATATCCATGAGTTGAGCAGTAGTGGCCACTGATATGTGTGTGGTAAATTCTGTGATGCAGCATCAGAAATATTGATTATGCAATCCTGTATTGTGGCAGCATCCCATTCTCCATTCTTCTCCCTCTCCTCTGGAGGCTGTATCTCTTTCACAGGAAGTGTACCAACCTATGTGGCAAGAGTAGGGGAATTTTTTATTATAATCACATCAAAAAAAATATAATGACACACTGTATTAAATCATACAAAATAATAAGTACAATTCATAAACAACAAAAAAATGTAATTAAGTATTATTGTCATACATCCGCCAAATAAAGAATGAGTAACATACTGAAACACCACCCTCCAATTCCCCCTAAAGCCCTTCTCTTCCCCAAAACCAATTCTTATACCCCATCAGATTAATTCCAACTCATTACAAACCCTCATATGTATGTTACATTCTGTGAACCACTGAAACTCGTTATATTTCATACATACCATACCCCCAACATCCTCCTAATTTCTTATACTACCTTAATTCAATTCTCTAGACCTAGACCTCCTATCCTTACCAAATACCCTACCTATAGCCTGTTTATATTTAATAAATCTAGCAAATCCTTTCCACTAATCTGTCACCTGTCTGGTGGATGCAAAGCCTATATCCTTAAGATATACCTGCTCTAGGGCTCCCTGAATTATTAATCCTACTACATCATAAGGCATCTTTTCCTGATATAATACCCATTGGCATTGGGCCTGCCATAAATAATATATTAATGCACAACAAAAGATGTGTAGAGTCCCATATGATACATTTTTCCTAAGTGAGCAAAATGACCCAGAACCAGTGTATCATAGTCCAAATAGCCTAACCACCTCATTTTCCAATGAACTGCCAGGAATTTCCAAAGAAACTTGGTATATATACAAGAAAAGAAAAAATGCTCTACCGTTTCCTCTTGGTTCTACACAGTTTAAATATGGACAATTTCTTTCATTCCTAGCCTTATATTTAGCATTACCTCACACCCCAATCCTACCATATACCATCAGCCATATAAGTTCCCACATATATTCCGGTAGTCTGGGATTATTTAACCTCTGCAGTACCAATTTTGTATGTCCTGAAGGGCAGTTTTTAAAGGCCGGTTCATTTGGGTATAGAAGCTGCATAACTTTAGTATACAGTTGTGTCCCTGTATTATCCCTCACCACTTGAGCCATTAGCCACCATTTAAATAATTTCATAGCTATTGGCAAAAAGTAACCAGGGAGGAATAGGGTGGGAATAGGCTTTGGAGGACACATCAACTAAACTGAGAAATACCGGTTTAAAACTTGTTTTATCAATATTCTTTCATTTAAAGATGACGTCCCCCAACCTACCCTAAGATTTGAAGCTATAAATAATGTAGAGAAAAAATAACCAGATCGACCATCCCCAAACCCCTATTTCCTGTGGCCAAATACGTATAATGATGTTTAATGGGGTTAAGTCTATTTCCCCACACCATCTGGAAGAATAAACTATACAGTCTTGTCTCCAATTTTATTGGTACTGGAAATATCTGAGCCGTATATAATAAACTTGGAATAATAAATTGTTTGATAACATGTACCCACTTAAGTCTGGACAATTTCCAATGTTTCCAAATGTTAATTTTCTCTTCTATGGATTGTAATGCTTTCTCCCAATTCAACTCGGGCAAATTCTGGGCTCCATACCATAAACCTAGAATTTTGATTGGCTCAGAAGAAATACTCAGTCCCTGCACCTTTATAGTAGCTGGAAGATTTACCCCAATAAATAAACTTTGACTTTTGGATGTATTAAGTTGTGAATTAGAAATTCTCGAATAGTGATCCATAAAATCCAAAAACTGTGTCACTTGATTATATTTCGTAATGAACAAACACAAATCATCTACATATGCTTGTACATGTACTTCCTGTAACAAGGGGGGGCCCCCTGATCCCCTTCCATAATGAATATTATGATAAATATTGAATCAAAGTACTGTATCAATAGTAAAGGCATATAATAAAGGACTTAGTAGGCATCCTTGACGTACCCCCATCAGAACATGAAACCCCTCACCAATTTCTGTTTGAATTATGGGATGTGTGATATTATTATTATAAATGGCTTTAATCCAATTTAAAAAACGTTTTGGTACTCCATAGTGGGATAATACCAAAAATAAAAATGGATGATAAACTCGATCAAAAGCTTTTTTTTTTGGTCTACCGACACAATACATCCAGAAAGCTTGTTCAAATTAGTATATTCAATCCAGTCCCTAATAATCATATGTGTATGAAAACATTTTTCCCCAGGTAACCCACAAAATTGATTGGAAGAAAGGACAGTAACCGCCAATTGCTTCAGCCTGGTGTTTAAAATACTTGCCAAAAGTTTGTAATCAGAATTTAGCAGCGTAATTGGTCTCCAATTCTCTAATAAGTATCTATCCCCTGATTTATATAAAAAAATTAACAATCCCTCAGAAAAACATACTGGAAATTCTTCTGAGGCTAGAAAAAAGTTAAAAACCCTTTCCAAGCACTCAGAGAATTCCCCCAGAAAAGTTTGATATAATTCTATAGTTAGTCCATCAATCCCTGGTGAGGTCCCTGATTTTTGATCCTTGATAACACTCACTATTTCTACTCATGAAATGGGTGAAATGAGGAGCCCTATAGGCCTTTGTAATCCGGGTAATTTTAATTTTTCCAAAAACTGCTTCATAGTATAAATACTAGGTGGTCTCTCAGGTCTATGAGCAGAAAAGAAGTGTTTAAAAACCGTTAGAAGGTGTTTTGACTCTTTTATAGTATTTACATCTTGATTCTTAAGGGCTTCCAAAGTTGTGTTATGTTTGTATTTTTTAAAAACCTCGTAAGGATCCCCAGAAAGACGTTTTTTTACTCCATATTGAAAAAGAGCTTGAAGTGTGTTGGCTCTATTATATTGGACCTCCTGAAGTTATTGTTTCACCTGTGCAATTTGGGTTGAACAATCAGCTTTGGATGTATTTGCTATTGAAATTAAATAATACAATTGTCGTAATTTAAGATACTGAAGAAATTTCTCATTTTCCCTTGTTTTACCTAGATTTTTTAATAGTTTACAAAAACCATCTTTTGAATCTTTCCACCAGTCTCCCAAATTATCATACAAAAAGGCCACAGAAAGTCTTGGCAGCAATAAAGTTTTAAGCTTCCCTATCACCTCAGGACATTTCAATAATAGTGCATTTAATTTCCATCTTGCCTGCTGTAGTAGTGGTGCTGCATAAGGACAAACAGTACATTGAAGGAGCTTGTGGTCCAAAAAGGAAACAGGAAAAGTGTGAAATGTAAAGGGAAGTGTTTCCGAAATGAAAATATAATCTATTGTTGATGTATATAGATGTCTCTGATAAGTGAATTTTATCCCTCCTTGTTGATGGCAACTGCCATCAACTAGGCCGGATGATTTTATCAACTGCCCTAATGCATTTGAATCGCAGTAATTTTTTTTTCCCCTTTTGAACTGTGACTACCCCCCATCTTCAACTCACAATTGAAATCTCCACATAAGAATATCTTATGTGAAGTCAGTAAAAAAGGATTTATCAGCTGAAAAAGTGCTACACGTTCTGCTTTAACTTGAGAACAGTATACATTAATAAATCGGCACGTCAGGGATTTCCAGACTCCATCCAGAATCATTAATCATCCTGGAATTAAGTCCATTAATTTAATTAAAGAAAAATTATATGAGTTAAAAAGAAATCCAATACCATCTGCCATTTGCTGTGCAAAGGACCAATAGGCTGGCCCCCAACACCACTCTTTTTGGAAAAGCCTGGCCTGGTCTAGAGAATACATCTATGTTTCCTGAAGAAAACATATATCCAGAGCTTGATAATGTACATAATCATAAATCACCCTCCTCCTTTTAAAGTTTAACAGACTATGCACATTTATCGAACCAAGTTTAAATGCAATCATTTAGAGAACGTACATTTCAACCATCTTTTTTCCTCCTTTTTTCTTTTTTCCTTTATACCCTTCTTGTATCTGGAAGGGAGAAGGAGGACTATCCTGTATGGGCTGTGAATCTAGGTCATGGCAATCCATTTCTGACTCTCCCCATGAAGCTGCCGAAACTGAAAAGGGTTTACTAGTTTCCATTTCCACTGAGATAGGCCCTGTAGAAGGTTTCAGGTTCTGAGAGGACCTTCTTACTGGGATCATAACCGGGGGTCTTATAATGTCAGGGACTCCTGCCTCTTCCTGTACTACCAAACCCCCAGGAGGAGGCATAGAGGATCTCTGAGGCAGTGCTTCTGAACTTGTTCCCTGTACCAGATCTGTGACAGGGTGCCCCCCTGGGTCATTATTGTCTACTCCTGATTCTAGATTGGTTAGGTCTACATTTGCGACCAGGTCCTGGGTCTTCTGGATCAACAAGTCAGGGCTGCCACTAGAGGCCTTATTTTTCGCTGTCCACTCACACTCAGAAAATACATGACTGACACCCTCACATAGGTCACATTTGATGAAGTTAGCACATTAAAATGCAATATGACCCACTTCCCCACAGTTATCACAGCGAGGTTTGTCACAGGAGCTAGATAAATGTGTCCTTGCCCATTTTATAAGCGGGAGGCTGCCCTGCATAAAAACATACCCCTCTATCCCTTCCCAAGAGAAAGGAGTTTGGAATGTGTTTAGTCCCTTTTTCTGTTTGCCTTAACTTAATTTTAAATCTCCATCCCCCAGTCCAGAATTGCTCCGAATCTAATATAGCCTCAGGCGGACTCAATATTTCACATTTTTGAGACAACCAGTGTGAAATATCATCCACATGAACTCCTTCATTTCGGAACATGATGGTAACAAATTTTATTAATGGTTTTGTCAAAGGAATGACCAAAAAGGGTGTACATATGGGCGAAAATTTCACCTGGTTGTATTTTTCCCAAAAAAGGTCTAGCGCATAAACTGAACGAAAACTTACATCGAAATTGTCCTCCCCAGATATGTTAATAAATGCAAATACCTCCCTGGGTGAAAAATGCAAAGATTCCTTTAACAAACATTTCCCCACATACAACCTGTCCGGTCTAACCTCCAGACCCCTTTTGTATCATAAATGGACCGCATTCCTGTGAGGGGCTGCTTCTTTTTTAATTTTAGCAAAGAGGTCTGACATCAGGGGTTTCTCTGTTACTGGAGTCTCCTGCCCATTTCCCCCCAGTTGTACTTCTCCTAAATCAGGGGTAAAAGTAGAATTAGAATTAACCATGGAAGGTTCAACCTGCAAGGCCGTCTCAACAGGCCTTCCCCCCACTCCCCCTTCAGAAACTGCAACCACGGTAGGTAGCGTCAGTTGCCACACAGGTTAATTCTGTGAAAAATTAAGTTTTGGATCCCAGTCAGCTGTCAGATGCCAGGACCCTTTCTCCAGTGTCCAACCTGCCTCACTTAATGCTTTTTTTGGAGACCAAGTGTCTTCTATTAGGGGCTTCCTCAAATGAACAGTATCCGAGACCATCTGATCCTTTTTAACCATAGTCAAATCTTCTGTCCGTTTTCCAATAGGTGTCCCCAGGTTCCGTTTAGCAAATACAACTGCAGCCCTTTTTTTCTTCCCCTCTTCTCCCAATTTCTCCTGTCCATATGCAGCTCATTTTAGAAAAGAAAATTCTGAAACCCCCTCTTGCTGCCTAGGGTCAGTTTGAAATACACAGTTCTTCTCAGCTGATACTATTAGGGATGAGGGAGGCT
Source organism: Neoceratodus forsteri (assembly GCA_016271365.2). Taxonomy (NCBI): domain Eukaryota; kingdom Metazoa; phylum Chordata; order Ceratodontiformes; family Ceratodontidae; genus Neoceratodus; species Neoceratodus forsteri. Next base: position 60,676,171 of record CM057451.1, read on the forward strand.
TTACTGTCCCTCGAAATATGAATCCCGCAGCCCTAGACAATGAAACTCCACTTCCCAAGGGCTTGGAGCCTCTGGGCTCCAGTCGGGCCACATTCAGGTCTTTCCCGATTCCCTTAGCAACCAAGAAGATGCTTTCAGATGCCGCGGTTACTTCAAACTCTTCCAAAGGCTGTTGGCCCTGAATCTGCCTTGATTCCACTGCGTCAACCTTCCCAATAATGTCATTAGTATTTCCAACTTGCACCTCAATAGTCTTCGTGTTACACTCACCCATCCACTCATCTCTTGGATGTAGCAACACCAGCTCCTCCTGATTAACCTCCATCCAGCAGGTAATGACAGCCGATTCCTTTGCACCAAGTGCAGAAATTTTCCTCAAAACTCTTTCCTGCTCCAGTTGTAGTTCACATAGCTGCTCCTATAGTTGCAGTTTAATATTTGAATGTGTTGCCATATGTTTAGGGAGCTCCGGAGTTATGGAACCAGATAAATCCTCCGTGGATACAAACACTTCACTTTCCTCCATAATTTGAACCAGTGCCGACTGCTCTCCAGACGTACTATTCTCATGTATTTGCAACGGGAATTCTCCCCGCACGTCCTCTGCTGCTGCTTCCATCCTCCACCGGGTCTGACCACCGAGTGATCAGACTTACCGTCGCAACAGCCCCCTAATGCCAGCAATGCAGTAGGGGAATTTCCCCGGTGTCCTGGCCACATTTCCACCATTCACTAACAATACCACCACCAGTAGCTTAATCTGGTTCAATTTCAGTTGCTTTCCATCTGCATATCTCCCCTTTCCTTGGACAAGGCTGAATGTAAGCAGAATTGCCTAGCCCTCTTTCCTGGTCAACAAAAAATAAATAACATAAATTGCCAACTTCAGACTTGTAGTCTGAGTTTGCTTATCTTCCTTGATTTTGTAGATGGGTGTAAATGCTCATGCTTTGGCTACTAGTCTGAAGGAAAATAACCCATATTTCCTCATGTCTATGGATAAGTTGAGTCACAGCACAGAGCTTTTTTGAGTAACAGAACTGATGAAGTCCTAAACCTAGCATAAAGATAAACAGTTTACTTGTGAAGCTACAAAGTTTGTGAAGTTAGAAAGTATTTCTTCACAGAAAGGGTGGTAGATGCATGGATCAGCCTCCCAGCAGAGATGGTGGGGGCAACATTGGTAGGGGAATTCAAAAATGCATGGGATAGGCATAGGGGAACCCTAGTGATAGGAAAGAGAAAAAAAAATGGAGATGAAGTAGGGTCTGTGGTTTTTGCAACAGGTAGGGAAGAAGGACAGACTGGGTGGGCCTAGCAGTCCTTATCTGCCATCAGTTTCTATGTTTCTGTGTTTATGCTTCTCTGAAATCTGTTTATATTATAACATACTGATTAGCACAAATACTGGACAGATAGAAATTGGATTCCACACATCTGGAGGATATAAAAAAATCACTCTTTGAGAATGGAGAGTTTCTTTTAATACTAAATAAAAACAGCCTTGAGTTACACTTTGTTGGAATTGATCACAGTCCTCCTTGACGAGGATACAGAATACTAGACAAAGACTGAGAAGGAAATTATATTGGTGCAGCTTAAAAGACAGATGTTGGCTGACTCAGAGGAGTTTCATCAACTCTGTGAAGATTTCAAACAAGGGGTAGCTGAGTACAAGAAAGATAGCCCTGAAAGTAAACAGACCAAGTTTAATAGTGATTATCATGACTACATAAGAGTGCTGTCTACAAATGGGACAAGTGTTCCCGTTATTATTTATAGGGTAGATGTTATTCAAGAGAGTGCTTCTGAAGAAACAATGGAAATAAACACAGGAGTAGCACAGATGAACAGGTGGTCTTGTGTAGTGATGACAGCTCCTTACAAAAACAAGTACTAGTAGACTATTTGTGTTTTTAGAGAAAAGAATATTGAACTTTTTTGTTAGATTTTAGTTTTTGTGGCTCTGTGCCCACCAGCACCTCTCTCCTTCAGCCACTAACACTTCCCCCTCTACCTGACAGATTCACCTTCGCATCTTCATCCACCACTGATGTCCTCCTGCAGCCTTCTGTCTTCTGGGCAGGCTTGTCCATGCCGGGGCCCTCTTCTATCAGTTGTAGAGGGGAAAGATGCCTGGAGCATCCCACCTTCTTCTAGTTGGCTGACTTGTCCCTGCTGGGGCCTCCCTGTCAACTAGAGGTGGAGCAAACAAGTTAGGCAGAGGTTGAGGTATGATGTGATGCTGATACGCAGGGGGTCAGTTGGTGTGGGATGGTACTGTACTGCCATCATCCGGCATAGATTCATAGGTTTCATAGGTTAAATCTGAGCAGAGAAGACAGTAGTCCATTGTGCTAGCAATTACCCTAGTTGTAATAACTCATGCTCTTGTTTGCTACACAGCATTGTTCAGTTTCCTCTTAAACCCAAGCATGTTCTTACTTGCAATTACCTCTTCAGGCAAGTTGTTCCAGACTGGAATTACCCTAACACTAAACCACTTTTTCCTTTTTATTGTCCTAAAATGTTGACCCTTCAACTGCAGTGTGTGCATCCTGGTGTCACAATGCTGATCCCTAGCTGTAAGTCCCAGTTTCCCCCTTAAATTGGTGTCCTTGATTGATCAATACACCATACACAGATCTCCTCTCAGACGCCTATACTCCAGTGTGTACATCCCCAGGTCCTTCAATCTGTCCTCATAGTATCTGTCCCTAACATCAGCCACCAACCTTGTTACCTTTCTCCAAACCCTCTCCAGTCTCTTGATATCTGTTTTGAATCCAGGTGACCAAAACTGGGCACAGTACTCCAACTGTGGTCCCACCAGTGAACTGAAAAGAGGCACAATCACCTCTCTCCTCCTACTCCTAATGTGTTTCTTGATGTTATAAAGTATACCACTTGCAGTCCTAATCATTTGGCTACAGTGTTGATGGAACTTGAGATCATTTGTCACTTTGATGCCCAGATCTCTTTCTTCAGTGACCTTACCCAACTTATGTCCATTTAGAACATAATCTATTTTTTTGTTATTTTTCCCAAAGTGCATAACTGCACATTTGTTAGTGTTAAAGGATAATTTGTAATCCTTTGCCCAAGTTTCCATCCTAAATAAAGCATCCTGCAGCTTCTGTGCATCCTTGTTATGTTTGATGCCAGCACCAATCCTGGTGTCATCTGCAAATTTGGTCTCCCAAACTTCCCTTCCACCAGTCAGTGAATGTATATATATGTTAAACAAACAAGGCCCAAGCACTGATCCCTGGGGAACTCCACTATCCACACTTAACCAATCCAAATATACACCCTTCAAACAGATACTTTACTTTCTTTCACTTAACCATGCTATTACCCAACTTGTGATGTACCCTGGTATATTGTGTTCTATTAAGGCATCAACTAATTCCCCATGGGGGACCTTGTCGAATGCTTTTGAAAAATCCCAAAACACTACATCCACTGAGGAACCCTCATCCAATGCCCTACTCACATGCTCATAAAATTCCAGGAAATTTGTTTGGCATGATAAGCCTTTCCTAAAACCATGTTGTGTGTTGTCACAGTCCCCTGCCAGGTTCATGAGCTCCACTATTTGGTCCTGAATAATGGTCTCTAACATCTTCCCTAGTATAGTGGTCAAGCTCACAGGCCTGTAGTTGCTCAGTTCTTGTTTTGACCCTTTTTTATGGATTGGGACAACGTTTGCCCTATGCCAAACCTCCATCACCTCACCTCTATCCAGTGATGTTTGAAACAGTGCTGTTATGGGTTCTGCCAATACTGCTGCCAGCTCCTTAAAGACTCTAGGATGGATCCCATCTGCACCATGAGATTTATTGGGGTCCAAATGGATCAATCTATCCCCAATATCCCCTCTATTCAAAATAACTCTATAGCCTTCATTTTTCAGATGGTCTCTAGTACCTTTAGTTATGTCATTAAATACTGATGCAAAATAATTATTAAAATGCACCACCATAGCCTGGTTGTCATCAACAATTGCCCCAGCCTGATCCTTTATATGCTCCACAGTAGTTTTGCACCCCTTTTTGTTATTACTGTAAGTAAAAAAAAATTATGATTATCCTTAACTTTTGTGACCAAATTAAACTCATGTTTTCAGGTTGCTTGATTAATTGCTTTTTTAGTTTCTTTTAATAGTTTTTTATACACCAACCAGTTTCTTGCACACCCACTTTTCCTGGCCTTATTATAAGTTCTTTTTTTCATTTTAATCAATTTTTTAATTCTAGGGGAAAGCCATGAGGGAATTTTGCCTATATTATTATATTTTTTCCTAAGTGGAACATGCTTTTTAACCAAGCCTATAATTATATTTTCCAAGATAATCCAGTTTTCATGTAATGTTTATTTTCAAACTCTTTTTGCCATTTCCAGTCCATTGGTGTGGCAGTTTTCCCTCCTTTTTCCCATCAAGCCCACCACCTGCATGGAGGCACGCATTGTGGCTGACCGGGAGAGAGGGTATGTGTGATGTGAGTTCATCTGCACTATCAGCAGCACCACCATAGAAACATAGACTTTGATGGCAGATAAGGATCACTTGGCCCACCTAGTCTGCCCATTTCCCTACCTACTGGATAAGCTGCAGATCCTAGTTAACCAACAGCCTACTTCTTCCTACCCCCCACTAGAATTGAATTATGTCTGTTCCATGCATTCTTGATTTCCCCCACTGTTTTTGACCCCACAACCTCCTCAGGAAGGCTGTTCCATGCATCCACCACCCTCTCTGTGAAAAAATACTTCCTCACATTGCCCCTGAGCCGTCCCCCCTCTATCTTCAAATTGTGTCTCCTTGTTCATGCACATCTCTTTTTCTGAAAGATGCTGCACTCTTGGACTTTGTTGATTCCCTTGAAGTACTTGAAAGTTTCTATCAGGTCTCCCCTCTCCCTCCTTTCCTCAAGGGTATACTGTACATATTAAACTCCTTTAGTCTCTCTTCATATGGCTTCTGTTGCAGACCTGACACATTTTAGTTGCCCTCCTCTGGACTGCCTCCATCCTGTCTATGTCCTGGTTGCTGGAGGTAGGGGGAAAAAAACAGTATCACTGATGTTGACCAAGAGAGAAAACCATGACATGCCGTGTTATTGTTATACATGTTGCAGCTCAGTTTTTTTAATTACAGTGGAAGCAAATTGACGGGAGTAGAATGTGCAAGGGATGAGTTGTCACGGGAGTGTATTGTCAGGAGTGTATTGTCTGAGAGTGAATTGCCGGGAGCAAATTGTCGGGTTCCCAATTTGATTGTGGTCTATCATTTGTAGTTTTGCGAGGTGAGAAACGCAAAATTAAATTTGACTTGTGAAAAGTATTGTTTAATTTTGATTCAAAAAACTCTGTTGGAAACACATATTGGTTCTGGATCATAACTTGTAGTTTTGAAAATGGAAACTGGTTGCTCAATATGAGAATTGATGATGGCACTAGAAGTCGTAAGCATCAACTGTTGGGGGGCACGATAAAAAACAAACCAAGGAAAGGATTCTTTGGCCAAAGAGTGATCTGTACATAAACTGGTTTATGTGAGATGGTATTTGAAAGCCTGTTTGAAGACACTTTACATAAAGACTAGATAAATACTTGAATACTCTGGAATGGTAAGGGAAGTAATGTGAGCAAATGAACTTGTAGGGCTTAATCTGTCTTGTTTCTTTCTGCAAGTCCTATGTTCCTGTGTTCCTTCAGTGATTCCTTAGGACTGACTTCTGAATATTTCAATTCATTTGATTCCAGATTAAATGAATTACATACCTCTAAAGGATGTTTCCATCATTTAGTGAGCTAGTGTATTGTCTAGAATTAATAGTAACTTTCAGAAGTTGTCAGCTCTCATATCTTTCTATAGATACATTAGTGAAAGGAGAAAGTCCAGAGGGGGTATTGCTAAGATCCAAGGGGATATGGGGGCGTGTGAGGAGGAGGACCATGTAAAAGCATCTATCCTAAATAGATACTTCTGCTCAGTATTTACTGAAGAGAAGGTAGGGCAGGGCCCACAACTCAGCACCATGGACATGGGGGGAGGGAGGTGAGAACTAGTCCCTTCACAGAAGAAAGGGTCCTACAAGAGCTCGATAAGCTCAGGGTGGACAAGGCAATGGGACCTGATGGCATACATCCCAGGGTACTAAAGGAGCTAAGGGTGGAACTAGCAGAGCCATTATAAGAACTATTTAGTGAGTCTCTGAGCACAGGAGAGGTCCCAGAAGACTGGAGAAGGACTCATGTGATCCTGCTCCACAAGAGTGGTAGCATAGAGGAGGCAGAGAACTACAGACCAGTCAGTCTTACCTTAGTAGTAGGCAAGATTATGGAGACACTCCTTAAGGAAAGGATAGTGCAACACTTAGAATCCATAGGAGCACAGGATCCAAGACAGCATGGGTTTACAAAAGGAAGGTCCTGTCAAACTAATTTCATAGATGTCTTTGACTGGGTAACCAGAGTGGTGGACCAAGGGGGAGCAGTTGATGTTGCCTACCTTGACTTCAGCAAAGCTTTCGATACTGTTCCACATAGAAGATTGATTAAAAAGCTGGGTAGGCTCGGGGTGGGTCAGACTTTGGTCAACTGGGTGGCAAACAGGTTGACGGGCAGAAAACAGAGAGTGGTGGTAAACGGTATGCAGTCAGAAGAGATGCAGGTCACAAGTGGGGTACCTCAGGGATCAGTCCTGGGGCCAGTCCTCTTCAATATCTTCATCAATGACATTGCAGATGGACTGGAGGGTAAGGTTTGTCTGTTTGCAGATGACACCAAGATCTGCAACAGAGTAGATTATCCAGATGGGGTGGACCGAATGAGAAGAGATCTGGACAATCTAGCAAAATGATCAGAAGAGTGGCAACTGGGGTTTAACGCAAAGAAGTGCAAGATCATACACATAGGGAAGAGAAACCCTGAAACCACCTATAGGCTGGGAGGGGAAATTGCTGGTAGTCACAAGGGAAGAAAGAGACTTGGGCGTCATCATCACTGATGACCTGAAATTATCTAAGCAGATCTCTAAAGCAGTAGGTAAGGCTAGAGGGATGTTGGGGTGCATTAGTAGGGGTATCACAAGTCAGAAGAGGGAGGTAATAATCCCTCTTTACAAGACATTGGTTAGGCCCTATCTGGAGTACTGCGTGCAGTACTGGAGGCCACACTTTCACAAGGACATTAACCAAATTGAGGCAGCCCAGAGAAGGGCAACTCAAATGGTGCAGGGACTGCATCAGAAAACATATGAGGACAGATTAACGGAGCTCAATATGTATACCATAGAGCAAAGGAGGGAGAGAGGTGATATGATTGAAACATTCAAACACCTTAAGGGCATTAACAAGGTGAAAGAATCTAACATGTTTCAATATAAGAAAAATAGCAGAACAAGAGGACACAGCATGAGATTAGAGGGAGGCCGACTAAGGGGTAATGTGAGGAAGTTCTTTTTCACAGAAAGGGTGGTGGATGCATGGAACGGCCTACCTCAGGAAGTGATGGATATGAATACAGTGCAGGGCTTCAAACAGGCATGGGATAGGTATAATGGAGCAATACAGATAAATATGAATAGATAGGCCATTAACAGAGCAAAGGCCGATGGCACATTTATAAGGTAGAAAAAGAAATGGGCAGTCTGGATGGGCCTTGCGGTCCTTATCTACCATCAACTTCTATGTTTCTATGTTTCTGTATCTGAAGTATTCTTGTTCTTTTCTGTTTTCCTAATTAGAACATTTTTTACCTGTCAGTACAGGGTGTGATGTCTGGAATGGCACTCTACCTGGATGCTGACATCATCAGTCCTTTCCCTTCCTATTCATCATCAGTATTGTGACCTCATGACTGTATAACTAGTAACCCCAAAGAAACAATTTCCTGCTGCATGATTGGTGAATTGTGACACATGTTACCAATAAGGCAGCAGAGCCTGTGATGTAACAATTAGTGAGGTCACATGCTGATGACGTAGTGGGAGGCACAGATCTAAATATGTCTGCTTCCAGGTAAAGCATTGCTTTTTATATAATACCCAATGTTATTAAGTAGAACATCATTTCATGAGCACATAGAAAAAGAAAAACACTTCATGATTAAAAAGTGGTAATGGGCTACTTTTATAATTGCTAACATGTTCTGCCTGCTTCTTTTTTTGGCACTACTGGCTCTTTCTAACAGTGATGACAGCCAACCAACAATTCTTCTAGTATTATTAAAAGAAGGGGTTGCCTTAAACTGGCATTGATATTTTGACCCAGTATCAGTAACCAGAAGTTGCTACAGTATGTTTCAAAAGCTGGTGCCAAAACACATAAATGAGCTGTACAATGCTAACTGAGAAAGACAGTATCAGAATACAATAAAGAAGGAAAAAGAAGCTATTGACCAACTGGTATCTACATCTCAAATGGAAATCAAGTAGGCTGAAAAAGTTGATAAAATTGTATGAACAGATCACAATACTGGAATGAAATCCTCCATCAACTTGAGGACAGGAATTGCTGCAACCCATTGAATCAAAATCTAGTCACACTCTATTTTAAGTGTCAGTTTCAGTGTAACTGCAGGGTAGGTAATCATTAATTACATGCTGTTGTTACGTGTTTGTTGCATGTAACTACATTGCAATTGCAATGCAGTTACAGTGTAGTTACACTATAACTACAGTGTATTTGTGGAAACAATGTGTTACCCAAAACCTAAAATAATATTTTCAAAAAGATGGATTCATTAATTGAAGATACCCTTACAGCAGGGTATATCAGCCAACAGGAATCCTTGGTTTTGAAAACTAAATCTCCAACAGTATAACACCAACACTTTACACCTTTCCTAATACACACACACACAGATACACACAGAAATGTGATGGCAGAGAAAGGCCCCTCAGCCCATCTAGTCTGCCCAACACCCTATCCCCCTTCTGTTTGCTTCCACCATCCTTTCCCAACCCCTTACATCTATCCCAAGCCCTCTTGAATCCCTCAACAATTTCAGCTGCCACCACCTCCTCTGGCAGCTTGTTCCAGGCCTCCACCTGTGAAAAACTGCCCCCTGACATTACCTCTGTATTGCCCACCTTCCAGTTTGAGGCTATGTCCCTTTGTATTCGTTCCCTTCTTCAATTTGAACAAACTATCACCCTCCACCTTGTTTATTCTCTTCAGATATTTAAAGGTCTGAAGCATGTCCCCCCTCTCCCTCCTAGTCTCCAGAGGGTACAAATTCATCCCTTTCAATCTTCCCTCATAGGGTACATTCTGCATCCCTTGTACCATTTTGGTTGCCCTTTTCTGTACCCTCTCCATCAGCTCAACATCTCTGCATAGGTGAGGCCTCCAGAATTGCACCCCATACTCCAGATGCGGCCTGACCATGGTTCTGTATAATGGCATTAGCATCTCCCTCTTTCTGCTATTAAAACCCCTTGCAATGCAGGCCAACATTCCATTTGCCTTTCTCACTTCCCTGCTACACTGGCTGTCCACCTTGAGGTCTAGTAATACCATAATCCCCAGGGCCCTTTTTGATTCCTTCTCCTTAATCACCACCCCTCAAGAGTCTAAGGTTCCCTCCTATTCCTCCTCTCCAGGTGCATCACCAAGCACTTTTGTGCATTAAACTTCAATTTCCAGGTGTATGACCACCTCTCCAGCCTCTCCAAGTCCCACCTCATGGATTGCACCCCACTAGGTGAATCCACCCTATTGCAGACCTTTGTATCATCTGCGAACAGGCACACCCATCCTTCCAGACCCTCCACTTGGTTACTAACATAGATGTTAAATAGTATTGGTCCTAGCAGTGACCCCTGTGGCACCCCACTGGTCACCGCCCATTGCCTTGAATGTGTCCATTTACCACCACTATCTGACTCCTTCCCTTCAACCAGTTTTCCACCCACCTGGTGATCCTGTGGTCCACCCCTAGTCTGTTCAGCTTATGCACCATTCCACCATGCGGAACAGTGTTGAAGGTCTTACTGAAATCCAGATAGGCCACGTCCACCGCTCCTCCCTGGTCCACTATCTGTGTCATCCCATCGACAAATTCTATCAGGTTAGTTTGACAGGACCTTCTCTTGGTGAAGCCATGCTGCCTGTCATCCTGCATGATATTCATCTTCAAGTATTCTATCAAGCTGATCTTAAGAAGTGTTTCTATTACCTTCCCCACCACCAAGGTAAGACTAATGGGACAGTAGTTTTCTACCTCATTCTTCCTCCCCCCCTTATGCAGTGCAACCACCTCTGCCCTCTTCCAGTCCATTGGCACCACCCCTGTGACCAAGGACAAGTTAAACAGCCTCACCAGGGGCATCGCCCATTCATCCTTCACCTCTTTGAGAACCCTTGGGTATATTCCATCAGGTCCCATTGCCTTGTCCATACTAAGTCTACCCAGCTCTTCCCTTACTCCTTCAGCTGTGAATTCTTCCACACTCACCTGCCTGTGCTGTCACCCTCCACCCCGGTCCCCTACCCTCGTTTTCCTCCATGAAGATTGAGGTGAAATAGCTATTTAATGCCTCTTCTTTTTCAAAATCCCCTTCCAGTATTGTTCCACTTTCCCCTTATTCGTCCCATCCCATGTTGTGCCCTCTTCCTTTCTCCTTTGTATCTAAAGAAGGTTTTGTCCCCCCCTTGCCTACTTCAGTATCCTCTCCTCAGTGGCCTCCTTAGCACTCCTTATCTTTTGCCCTGCCTCCTTTCTTTTTTCCTGTAGGTTTCCCTGTTGTCATCCTTTTGTGTCTTCCTGTACCTCTTGAATACTCTAGTCTTCTCCTTGACCCCCAACGCCACCTCTCTAGTGAACCATAGAGGTCTTTTCCATCTTCTATTTTTCCTCACCCTTATTATACATGAGTCCATGACTTTATATACTCCACTCTTGATGGCTGCCCATAATTCCTTCACCCCCTGCAACTCCCCTATCCTCAGCATTTCTTCTCTAACTACCATCCTTATGCCATGAAAATCAGCCTTCCTGAAGTCCATTACCTTGGTTCTCATCCTAACCCTTTCCCTGCCTGCTGTCACACTGAATCTGACAGCCCTGTGGTCACTGGTACCAAGCTCTTCCCCCACCTCCACCTCCTCCACACTGCCCCCATTTGTGAGGACCACATTCAACAGTTTTACACCCCTAGTGGGCTCACTGACCCTTTGCTGTAGGAATATGCCCTGCAGAGCCTCCAAGATGCCCCTGCTCCTCATGGAGATTGCTGTCTGGTCCTCCCAGTTTATGTCTGAAAGGTTTAAGTCCTCAACTAGCACAATTTTCCCTTTCCATGCCATCCTCATTACTGATTCTACAAAGTGTCTATCCCCTTCCTCCCCCTGCATAGGAGGCCTATAGACTACCCCAATGTGCAGGTTTTCCTCCTGTCCCCCATCTAGGTAACCCACATTATCTCTGTTCCCCCTCCTCATCCTGCCTCTCCATGACCCTAATTCCTTCCCTGATATATAATGCCACCCCCCTTTCCCCTCCTGATCCTTCCTAAACAAACGATACCCTGGGTTCACCATCTCCCAGGTGTGGTGCTCATTCTACCAAGTCTCACTCACTGCTACAATGTCTAGGTTCTCTTCCATCATGGTGGCCTCCAGTTCTCCCACTTTGTTCCCAAGGCTCCTGGCATTTGCAGCCAAAGCCCTCCAACATGTATCCCCATCCTGTTCTTCCCTGCTGCTAACTGTTCCCTTGATGAGTGTTGTAACATGGAGGGGAGGCTGATAGCCTCCCTGCTCTGCCTCCTGTAAGGATGGCCCTGTCCTTAGCCCCCCTTATTCAGTTTAAATTGAACTCTCTTGCCATGAAGTCCCCCAGTTTACTCTTTAGTGCAGCTACCCCTTTAGAGCTCAGGTGCAGCCTGTCTTGGGCATACAGTCCCTCCTCCTCCTCCCATGTAGAGCCCCAGTCACTTATCCAGCCAAACCCCATTTGACTGCACCAAACTTGTAGCCAATTGTTGAATGCCCTTATCTTTTCCTTTCTGGGTGTGCTTGCTCTTGGTACTGGCAACACCACAGAGAAGAAATGGAAGGATATATATATATATATATATATATATATATATATATACACAAGGATCCTGTTAAGGCCTCAGGGTACCGTATCATGCTAGGAGTGGAGTCACAAACAGAAACATTAACTAAATTTGTTGATTTTGTTTCTGTGAAACATGTAGTGGCCCTGTCCTCATACCTCAGGAGTACAAAAGATGTGCTGGAAAAAATTTCCAAATTTCACTTTGACTCCCAATTTCAAATGATTGACAATTGAAGTGGCCTCACCCTATATGTCCACTCCACTTTTACTTGCCCTGGAAACCATTATATATATATATATATATATATATATATATATTTGTATTGCAAAAATCTTTGCTAATGCTTCAGTTAGAGTTAAAGTGACAAAAGTGTGGAAATGAGATATTAGGGTTGAGACCCTAACCCCCCATCCTCCACAGACTGACAGACACTGGGGTGTGCCATGGGGTTGAGAGGTCTAACTCTCACCCCATTCTCCTTTACTATAGCATGTCAGCCTCTTTACACATGGAATTAGGTGAAAGTTGTGCCTCACGACCCCATGGTACACCCTGGCGTCTTTCAGTCTGTGGAGGATGGGAGGGTGGGATGGTGGTGGGGCTTAATGGCTCAACCCTAACATCTCATTTCCCCACTTTTGTTGCTTTAATCCTAACTTACGCATTAACGTTTTTGCAGTGAATATATATATATATATATATATATATATATATATATATATATATATATTCATTGCAAAATTAGTGTCATCAGTTAGGGTTGGCATAGCATCAAGGGTTACCAATCCAACCCCCACCCCACCCCCACCCCCACCGATCACACACCAACAGACATCAGGGTGTGCCTTGGAGTCTGGGGGCCTAACCCTCACCCCATCCTTTTATACTGCACAATCCCATCTTTTTTGCACATGGAATAGGGTGAGAGTTAAGCCCAGTGACCTCAAGGCACACCCTGACACCTGTTGGTGTGTGGTGGGTGGGGGAGGGTGAGGGTGGGGTGGTAGGGTTGATAACCCTAATGTTGAATTCCCAGCTTTTGATGCTTTAATTTTCAACCCTAACTTGATGCATTGACAAAGATTTTTTGCACTGAATTTCCCTTCTTTTTGAGAAAGTGTAATGTAACTGGTATGTGGTTGTGGGAGCATGGGCTGCCCAGAACCTGTGCTCCCCTCACGCTACCCATTGTTGCATAATGATATGTATAGCTCCCACTTACACATAAGTACAGACATACCACAGCCCTATGGTCATGAAAATTAACCCTTGCAACACTAATTTGGCAATATCTCAGTAACTATAGTAACTATGGAAACAATTCCACTGCAGTTGTAATCATGACTTTGAATCCTCCATGGGTGCTTAGTTGTAGAGAGTGAAAAAATCCATAACTTGAATCATTTTCAAAATACGGGTCCCAAAAAGCACTGCAGGGGTCACAATTCAATGGACGTATGCAACGCAGGCATTTTCAGGATTTTATTCACAATTTTCAACATGGCCTTTTGAGGACCCCACCTCATAGACAATGTCACTGTCATTTCATTAATCTGTCCCAAAAGTTGAGTTTGCACAGTGAACGTGCCATTCTGTGCTACAGGTGTGAAATTATGTTTTGGGCAGAATGTGAAAAATGATTGCTGTAAACTGCTCACAAGGAGATGTGGAAAAGGATAATGTTGAAAATCAGGAGGGAAAACATGAAAAATTGGTGAAGTTATGAGCTTGCATAGAAACTGAGCAATGCACGCTCTTAACTTGGCCATTTATGGACATTTTTTAACCAAATTTTCAACATGGGCTTTTTGGGAATTCCTCTCATGAACACTTGCACTGTGATTTTGCTAATCCATCTTGAAAGTTGATTTCACACAGCCACCATGCCATTCTGCACCACTGGTGTGAAAACTCATTTTGGACAGGATGTGAGAAATGACAGCTGTACTGTTCATGATGAGTGTGAAAAATGGCAATGCTGAAAATCTGGAGTGAAAATGTAAAAAAATTGGTGAAGTTACGAGCAATGCATGCTTGTAACATGGCTGTTTTTGAGATTTTGTGCACCAAATTTTCAACATGAGCTTTTTGGGACCTCCTCTCATGAACATTGGGACTGTCATTTCATTAATTGGTCCCAAAAGTTGATTCCACGTGATGACCATGAAATCACCTTTCATGACCAAGTAACAAAATGACAGTGTCAGTGTTCATGAGGTGGGGACCCAAAATGCCTATGTTGAAAATCTGGTGAGAAAATATTACAAAATGGCTGAGATATCCACATTTAAATTCTTTGTTTGTATCAGAGTCATATGAAGTATGATCTTAGTTTGTATGATGAGATACGAACTAAGATCCTACTTCATATCACTCATGAAGTAGGATGCTACATTATATCTCATCAGACGAACTAAGATCCTACTTTGTATGACGCTGATATGAACAGATAATTTAAATGTTGAATAAAACACATTCTAAGGGCATTTTCCAAACAGTAAAGTGCAGAATGTACCTAGGTGGCCCCAATAAGCAAGATACATGTATTGGTTCCTCACCAGAATATCATTTTGAGAGGTTTCCAATTCTGAATTTTTCAGGCAAAACTGAAAACAAGATGGCGGCCATACAAAAGAGGGATTTTCTCATACAGTGCAGGATTCCTCTTTCATATCATACAGCTATATTGAAGTGCCTACTGAGCATGCTCAGAAATTTTTTTTTCAAATTTTTAAATTACAATAACTCAAAAATGGCTTATTGTTTTTTCAGCAAACTAGCAAAATGCACACCTCTGTGGTAGTCCCTTTCTGTCCTGAAAATTTCTTACCAAACAAACAAACCCTCTGGGCTGTAGGTAAGTTCAAAGAAAAATCCCAGCAAAGTCAGCAGGCAAAAACATGTTTTTTCACCTCTCTGTAACTCAGAGACTGCACATCCAACCTGAACGTAACTTGCCAAATCAAGAGATCTATCCCACAGGAAGCTGCATACCAAATTTTGTGCAAATCTGTTTAGCGGTTGCAAAGTTATTAAAATGCAAAATTTTGTGCTTAACATTGGAGTGCCTACTCATCCCTAACTATAGGGGTGTGACTGCACCCCTATAATATACATATACATATATACATATACAGTGGTGTCCCCCAGGTTGAAATACAATTCTGCAGCATTTTGTAGCACTCTGCAGGATCCTGCAGAAGATCTACTGAATAAAGCAATGTAATTTCAATGGTAACTAGTCCCCTTTGTCATTCAGGAAAATGTGACACTGCCAGATAATGAGAATGCCACAATTTCCTGCATGACAAAAGGGACTAATTGCCATTGAAATTACATTGCTTTATTCAGTAGGATTGCTGCAGCATACTTCAGAGTACGTTAAAAGTGTGTTTCATCCTGGGGGACGCCACTGTATTTATATATATATATATATATATATATATATATATATATATGCTGTATATGTTCAATTCACTTTATTTGGTGGGTAAGCACACTGGCCCAAGGCCCATTTTCAGGAATGACCCAGAGCTTCAAACAATTAGAAGCTAAGATGGTATACACAAAATTCAAAGTACATTGATACTACAACAAGTACAAATGTTAGTATGCATATTTAAAAACTATTACATAGAGCTCAACATTGCAAATGGCTAAATAAAACCTTCTTAAATATTACACTTCTACTGGTATTTACACAGTTGGAAGGTAACGGATTCTGGAAAATATAACTCTGAACAGAAAAAGCCCTCTCTCCCATACAAGTGGAAAACTTAGGCAATGTCAAACAAGTGTGTTAGAGGAATGAAGCAATCTAGATTCCTCTTTAATTTTGAGTAAGGAAGATAAAGGAGATTTACTACCTGGAAGATGTGTAAAATTAATCATGCAACCCAAGTTGTAAAGATAAGTCAATCTGAGTGGCAGCCAACCAAGGGCATTGTATAAAGTACAGTGGTGCATTTTATAAGGCTTTGCAAGACAAATCTACATATAGAATTATAAGTTTTGTTAACTAGATCCAAGTCCTTTTTCGCCAGTTTGGTTAACAAAAAAGAATTATAATACAGTGTAGGCAGTAACACACTTTTAGATATAGTTTCCCTAGCTTCTCTGGTTAAACAGTCTTTAATATGATACAAGGCACCAAGTTTCTGATTCACAGTCTTTATTGTCTTTCTAATATGGGATGAATATGTAAGATTTGGATCTAGCAACACCCCTAGGTATTTAGTCTCCATAACTTGATGTATCAAAGATCAGGTTAAGTCAGACACTAGTGGTGGTTTAGCATTGTGAAATTTAGGTGTAGAACCAAATACTGTAAGATACATTGTGTTTTTTTGGCGTTTAATATTAGGCAATGTTGCAATGACCATCTATTTAAAGCAATGAAATTTTGATTTAATGCAATATTAATATCATCCCCTTTTGCAAAGCTAGTAAATAAAATAATATCATCTGCATAAAGCAATACTCTGGAAGTAGTTGGAACTATTGAAATTGGTTCGATAAATAGGGAAAACAACAGGAGTCCCAAAATAGATCCCTGTGGGACTCCCTGATGAAGCATACATGTCAGTGAGTCAGTCCCACCATGATTTACTTTCATAGGGTGATTCATTAGATAATTGTAAAACCATTCACAAGGCTTATCTGTCATATATACACACATATACATATATATATATATATACACACTGCATACTCAGTGTCAGTGGCTCAGCAGGTAGCACACTTGCCTCTGAGGCTGGGAGATCAGAAGGCTGTGGGTTCTGTCCCCACACCAGGCACTTGGGTTAATATCCCAATATTGACACTGTAATGCGGCATGAGGGGGATGCTGCACTCCTGAGGTGCCGTCTTTTGGATGAGACGTTAAACCGAGGTCCCATCTGCCTGTTTTGATGTTAGTTCAGGTGGATGTTAAAGATCCCATGGCACTTCTCGAAAAGAGTAAGGGAGTTTTTATTGCAATAATAAACATATAATACAACTCAAAATATCAAACAACACAGTATTGCACCGTAACACGGGAAGAAAAAAAAACCAAAATGAAAAATAAAATGAATAATACCTTAAATAAACACAATATACCCAATCCTAAGAACTTAATATGAACAGTAAATTATTTATATTTAATAAAGTGAGTAAAACCCTGCCACCACCTATTAACTTTACATGAAGAAACCACCTTCATATCTTGTAAATACATTTTGAAAAGCTCATTTGTAACCAAAATGCTGAAACATTCATATGTCATTTTTCACTGATAAATCACCCATTGACATCTAACTTGCCATAAAAAATACCATATACAGCAAAAAAATAGAGATAAAGTATCCTCATGAAAACTAGCTAAAGGTAATGGATAAATTCCTAAAACCAGAATATCATACGTAAGAAACTGTAACCAAGAAAACTTCCATAGCTTAGCCAAATATTTCCACAAACCCATAGAATATAAACACTGTAAAAGAAAATGTTCCATAGTTTCTTCTATGTATATGCATTCCATATAAGGACAATTTCTTTCTTCTGTGACCTTATATTTCGCATTCCCCTGAACATATGAAAGCAACAATTGCGTTTCCCATTGACCTGGAGGTAATCAAGGATTATTAAGCTGTGTCAATTTTTTAGTATTAAATGAAGTAGGACAATTTTTAAAACAAGGAACTTGTGGATGAATTGCTTCCATCACTAAGGAATACTGAGACTGAGTGTTATGTTCCTTAATCATGTTTCTAGTTATTTGCCATTTATACAATTTTTGTGCTGCAGGTCTAAAATAGTTAGGAATACAGACATGGGAATTTAATTTCGGGGCTAAAATCTTCCAGGCTTGAAAATATCTTCCCAACACCTTATCCATCCACCCCTTTTCTAAACTTACTACTGAAGAAAGTCCCCTCTTAACAGTGGTTATAAAAAATAAGGAATGCAAAAATGTAATACGATCAATCATCCCTAAACCCCCTAATGTTTTCCCTAAATAAGTATAATGCTGTTTTACTGGATTCAATCTATTCCCCCATAGCATTTGAAAAAAAATACTATAGGTCTTTGTTTCAAATTGTGGTGGAAGAGGAAAAATCATTGCTACATATTGCAAACAAAGTAAAATAAACTGTTTCAAAATCTGAATACGTTTCAATTTAGAAAATTTCCACTGTTTCCATCTCTTAACTTTTTTTCTACTTTCTCTAGTGCCAAAGTCCAATTCTCTGCAGGCAAATTTTGAGGGCCAAATAATATTCCTAAAATTTTTTGTGGAGTTCGAGAGATACTGATATCATTTTGTGTCATCTCAGCAGGACCAATTGCCCCAATCAATAGGCCTTTAGTCTTCTGCAGATTTATTTTTTGCATTTGAAACTAATGAAAAAGAATAAAATTCTTCTAAAAATTTAGGACTTTGAGATATATCTGCAAAATATAAATTTAAATCATCTGCATAAGCTTGCAGATAAAGCTGATCTGTAAAGAAATCACCTGTTATCCCTGTCCATTTTGGGGTTTTAACTAAGGTCTGCAAAAAGGGATCCAATGAAAAAACATATAAAAATGGACTTATGGGGCAACCCTGACGTACCTCTGTTTTTATCCTAAAACTTTTTGCAAAACAACCTTTTACGAATGGAAAAACTGTATTGTGTTGATATAATAGTTTGATTATATCCACTATCTTTGCAGGAACCCCATATGTTTGGAGAACTAAAAAACAAATAAGATAAATACACTTTGTCAAAGGCTTTCTCAAAATCAGCAATCAAAATACACCCAGATCTTTCAGCCAAAGATAAATACTCAATGACATCCCTTAAAATCATTAAAACTGATTGGATCCGTCTATTGGGAATACTACAAAATTGATAAGAAGAAATTACACCTTCAGCATAAGCCTTCAATCTGTTATTAAAAATACTGGAAAAAACATTATAATCCGTATTTAGTAAAGTAATAGGCCTCCAGTTTTTAATATTAGCCTTATCTCCAGATTTAAACAGGTGTATCAAAAGGCCTTCAGTAAAGGAAGAAAAAATAGTATTAGTTTCTAAAAAAAAATTAAATAAATGTAGTAAGCAATCACTAAATTCTCACAAAATTTTTATAAAAGCTGATTAGGGAGCCCATCTATCCCTGAGGAAATGTTAGGCTTCAATTTTTTAATAACCTCTAAGATTTCCTGTTTGGTAATAGGCCTAGATGACTGAGTCACCTCAGTGGAAACCAAAGAAATGTTAACCGAACTTAAGTAGTGGACTATAGAATCCTCCTTAATGGAGGAATCTGGTTCTAAAGAATGATAATGTAGTTCTATTAAGTCTTTTAACTGCTCTAATGTGGTGGCATGTGACCCATCTGCATTATACAGTTAATCAATAGTGGATGAATCCCTTAAAGATTTGCATGCTTCAAAGGGATCCCCAATAGGGGTCTTGCTTGTAGCGTTTACTAGAATTGCTTGCAAAGTCTTGGCCCTGTCATACTGATATAGTCTCATATCATTTTTCAGCTGCTTAATCTGTTTTGAATAATCAAATCTGGTATTATACGAAAAGGTAATCACCCTCTGCAGCTGCTGCCTAAGAGACAAATATTTTAAAAAGTTGTGGCCTTTAGTTAAAACCCCTTGTTTTTTAAACCAGTTACTCAGGTCTAATTTGGTATCTTCCCACCAGGCTCCTATATCAGTATATAAAAAAAACTACAGACAAACGGGCCTTTAATAAAGCCTGTATTCCTATCTTTATGTGAAAAGAATCTAGAATAGATGTGTTTAATTTCCATCTCCCTTTATGACCATCTGATAAATTACCTAAAAATAGAGAACAAATCAAAAAAAGGTGATCTGAAAATTCACATGGTTTTATACTAAACGTCTTTGCCTGTACAGATGGAGATACTAACATATGATCAATAAGTGTATGCAATTTTCCCTTCATAAAACACACCCTGGGTCCCTGCGTGCAGTAAGAAAAACGATTAACCAATCCTGCTATCCTTATGATGGAAGCCAGAGCATGGGAATCGCAATACATTTTTTTATGCTGCTGAGATGTTCCATACAAACAGCAATTAAAATAACCCCCACATAATACTTTTGCAGTGGTGACTAAAAAAGGCTGAACTGCTTTCATGCATGCCATTCTATCCGCTTTACCCTGAGGGTTATAGATATTAATAAACCTGTAGGTTGAATTCAGCCATTTACCATCCAGAATCATCACTCTACCTGGAATAAGGTCAATTAAATTAAGAAGGGAAAACTGAAAGGAATTGAATAAAATGCCAATACTATCCACACAGTCAGTCCCAAATGACCAATAAGAGGGTCCCCAGGGCCATTCCCATTTAAAGGCTAATAAATGTTCAATAGACTGCATCCAGGTTTCTTGTACAAACATAACAGACATTTTTAAATCATACATTAATTGAAACAAAGCTTGTCTTTTGTTAACATTTAACAAACTGTGGGTGTTCAAAGATCCCCAGACTACCTGCATGTGGCAATATCTAGAAAAAGTATTTCATCAGTTATTTCTTTCTTTTTTCTTTTTTTTCTCTTTATAATTATCTATGATTTTAGACATGGTATAAACTGAGGACTTTTGAGAATCCGAGTCTCCCAAATCCATATCCATCCCCGCCATGAGGTAAATAATGCTGCATAAGAATTACTTGTTTCAATAGCAACCGTAAGGGGGGGAGATTTGAGTGGCAAGTTCCGTGAGGACCTCAACCTAGGTAGGGGAGAAACAGGGGCACCAGCAATCTGCTCCTGTTTAGAAGCTACAGGTTCAGTATAACAAACCGGTGCCAACTGTAAAATTTCTGGGATACTTATACTGGGTTCAGCCTTCCAAGGGGCTACCACTACTGCCTTTTCAAGCACCTGTGGTTTGGAAAGTAATGATTGTGTCAAAGGGGGAGCCTTAGACCTCCCCATTCCTTCCATAGAGGGAGGGAGGGGAAGGAGATGCAGGGGTGGTGGTGGTGAGGGAGGTGGGGAAGGAACCTGCAGCATCCTGGGCTTTTGAATCAGCAAATCGGACTGATACAAGTGGCCTTGTTTTTAGCTGCCCTGGGGCATTCACTAAACACATGTCCATATTCCTCGCATAAGTCACATCTGGAATGATTTGCACATTGTATTGTGACATGCCCCACTTCCCCACAGTTGTCACATCGAGGCTGATCACACACACTAGATAGATGAGTCCTAGAGCCACACTTATAGCATGCTCTAGGCTGCCCCCCATAAAAACAAACCCCTCTATCCCTTCCTAATAGGAAAAAATTAGGGACGTGTTCTATACCTGATTCTGATTGTCTGAGTTTAATTTTATACTTCCATCCCCCTGTCCAAAATTGTTCTGAATCTAGGATAGGATCTGGAGCACTCAATACTTCACATTTCTGTGAAAGCCAAAAGGTAATATCTTCTACATGCACACCCTCATTACGGAACATAACTGTCACAAATTTTATTAAAGGTTTTGTTAAAGGAAACACCAAGAAGGGAGCCCATAGTGGTGAAAACTTTACTTGCCCATATCTATCCCAAAAAAGATCAAGAGCATGTGCAGACCTGAAACTTACATCAAAATGATCTTCCCCTGATATATTTATAAAGGCAAAGACATCCTTAGGGGAGAAATGAAGTGAATCCTTTAACAATGTTTTCCCCACATAATACCTATCAGGTCTATTCTCCAAACCCCCTTTATAATGAATGTGAACAGCATTCCTTCTTGGAGCCGCCTCCCTTTTAGCTGTAGAGAAAAGTTCGGACATGAGAGGCTTTTGAGATGGTGGTGGAGCGCTCTCTTCTTGTGGTGGAATAGCTCTAGAGACAGACTTAGTACTTTCAAGAGTCTCAGGCCGAGGTGCTTGTTGATCCATAGGCCTGTTAATAAAAGAAGGCTCTGGAGCTCCTGGCTGAATCTTAAGTTCCACAGGTTTAGTTGAAGCATCTGCCTGAACACCAGGTTTCCATACTGGTGAATTTTGAGAAAAAGTAAAATCAGTTTCCCATGTTGGGTCAGGAACCCAGGTACCTGATAAGGCCTGTTTCCATCCTGCTCTGGATAAGGCTTTCCCTGGTGACCAGGACTCCGATATTGAGTGTGAAGAAACAGTCTCAGATTCAGACCTTTGAGAAGATGCTTTAGGCACATAGGCTTCAGTTCCTTTTATAATTTGTTTAAGAGGAGGTCTAGTTGAAAAGGTGAAATGCGTAACCCCTGTTTGAGATTCTGGCGTGGATTGATATATAATATCAGGGGATAAAATAACTTCCTTTGTAGGAGGTATAAATGTCCCAGTAACTGGTTGCCAAAACACAAACCCAGCTGATTTACTAAGTGGGGTAGATTCAGTGTGTAAGACCTCTACAGATTTATAACTTTCATTTTTCTCCCGCAGTGTCTGTTTGATGATAGTACTTAAATCCTTTCCTTCATACTGCTGGGATGATAAAGGCTGTAGGCACTTGTTTGAAGCAACGTTAAAACTGCCAGCCTGCTGTGTGCTAAGAGGGTTAGTACTATTACAATGCATAGCAGGAGACACTAGTTCCAACAAACCTGCTTTGCAGAAGCGCTTGCAACAATTCTAGCAGCTGTTCCACTGACAGAGTTTGCAATAATCATGACAGGGAGTGTCTCTGAAGCGGGCAGCAGCTGAGCGCTTATTTTTGCTACCGCACTAAGCTTCTTAAGTGTCCCAAAGCTATCTGCACCATTACAGGCCTCCACATTAGGTTTCCCAACCTCACAAATAGTTATATCTGTAGGCATAGCTGAGACATGCTGTATTTGAGCAGAAGACTGTGAACTCAAAGGGCAACATAACAATGTATGAGGCTCTAGGCACTTGTTTGAAGCAACGAACATACTGCCAGCCTGTTGCGTTCCCTGGAGCGGTAAAGTCAAATTTTTAGAAGCAGAAATTAATGAGAAGGACTCACCAGAATCCCTTTGTTTATCATAAGAACCTTCAGTAGCCAGATGCACAGCTGAGTTAGATGTTTTAAAAGCAAGGAGCTCCTCCTGAGGTAGCGAGGTCTGTAAATTTGCCGTAGCAGCGTCTTGTAACATAGAAACTTTGGGACGATCGTCCTCTGAAAATCCCATTGCTTCATGATAAATCTCTTCTTGTTCTGTTTTGATTTCACCATCTTGAAGGGCCTCCTCTTGTGATGCAGTGAAAGGTGAGGCCTTCCCTTCCACCAAACACACAGCCTCCTCCTCCGCCATCTTGGTCCCACAGGAAAATGCCAAGTTATTTTGCCTGTAACTTCTAAAATGGAGATCCTTAATGAAAAGGAGGTGAGCTCACCTTTAAGATATTCATCATCTATAATTGTGTAGAATTCTGATTTGCAAGAAAATATTTTAAATGAAGAAGCTGAGGAATTGTAACAAATAATTCAGCATGAAGAGCAAGCCCTTCAAGAAAAAAAGGCTTTACTACAAAAGAAATTGTTGGCTGCTAACCAGAATGAGAAATCAGTCTTGACAACTTGCCCAGCTGTTACTGACAGCCAGCTGGGATCTGCTGATGGAGCTCCAGCTACGGGAAACTTGCCAGAAACACACTCGTCTCCTGAATTAGAAACAGAGACTTTGCTTCATTCTGATGTGGCTGGTAGTGTAAACAGAGAGGGCTCTGTGTGCCTACAGCCGCACAAGTCTCTGACTGTATGACCAGAAATATCGCAACGCTGTATGAGAGATGCTCAACCTCAAACAAAACACAGGCAAGTGGATGTTTTACTTGGCACTAATATAACTGCTAGTTCTCAAGGGGCTTCTACCGCTATCGCTCCAACCACAGATTTAGCATGCTTAGGATCTCCCCAGGAAAATGTACAGCCTTTCTCATGCTCTCAGTCCATGGACTGGTCAATTGATATGGCCTTTCGGGAGGCTGGGTAGGAGAAATCACCAGACGGGTTGCATTGGGTCTCCGGTGCCTCGCCAGTCAAAATGCCTGTACCTCATGAAAATGTAGCAGCATCTTCACCACTGCACCTTATCCAAGAACTATGTTTTGCTGACACTCCTGCTATAAACCCCTTACAAAAGGATCATGAGAATACCATATATCCACCAGTGGCCCCTTTAAATATCAGGCCTACAAATCCTCGGCTACCATATGCCTCATTATTTCACTTGCCCATTGTTCCTGCGAAATGGCATAATGCTGTACAGCTGTTGTATAAAGGGGGCTTAGATACTGTTCCAGATCAGACTAACTTAGGAAAAACCCTACTTAAGGACTCTAAAATTATTTGTAACAGAAGTATATGCTCTCATACAGTACATGTGTCAGGAGAACATACCTACGACATCAGTTTTAAACTAGCAGGAGGATTGGAGAGATTTTGGAAAAGATACTCAGAAGTCAAAAATACTCCACTTTGGCTCCCCTTTGAAGCTATTCCCCTTACCAAGCCAGCTGTGAAGCACATTACTGTGCTATTTTGCAACAAAGGGGTTAGTGTGTCTGATTTAGCACAGTGGTTAAAACAACATTGCAACGTCTTAGAGGGCCCTACAGCAATCTTTGACAGTGAACATTTCTGGACAGGAGGCTGGAAATATAAAATATTACTGAAATCTACAGATGAGGGTCTTCAACATTTACCAAACTCCTTCTTTTTGGGAAGAGAGAGGGGAGTTCTTTTTTATGCCGGCCAACCCAAGGCCTGCTACAAATGTGGCTCAGAAGGACATATTAATAGCATTTGCAATGAAATTAGATGCTCCTTATGTACAGAACATGGACATACTAGTAACCAATGTTTAAATGAAATGGTGTGTAGTTTGTGTGAAGAAAGAGGTCATTCTTATCTTATTCTGGGCAGCACACAATAAAAACCAACAGGCAGATAGTGAGTAACAACGTATACTAATTGTCATGGTACAAAGACAACACAGTGGTACAAACATTCCTCCATCAGAAAATTCCTCATTTTTACACCCTTTGAGTACTTTTGCTCAGGATACAGCCCCCCCACCACAGGAGACACCCCCACATGAGGCCCCCCTCCCTGTGACCCCTCGCCTAGCTTCAGAACCCCTTCCCTTTTCCACATCAGACACTTTTGAAGAACAACCAACAGCACCTAAAGCCGTGATGGCTCCAGTCCCCAGTACATCGATTAACATGCTCCCTCCTCCCTTGGACAGGAAAGGCATGCTAATGCACAAACAGCCAGATACAAATAATTTAGTCTCAAACTTAGCAAAGAAGCAAACTATCACTACTTCAAACAGATACAATCCCTTAACATATGATAACATTGAATCTGAACATGACACAGACTCATCTTCAATTATTTCCTCAGCATGTAATGAAGCTTCTGAACCTGAGAAGTACGCCCCTGCCAATGCAGTATGGCAAAGGGAATTGAGGCAAAAAACCAAAATTAAGTTGAAATCCAAAGCTGGTGCTAAGAAAACAACTAGGAAAAAATGAGTTTTGGTATTTTTCTACTAATGTTCATGATTTTTGATTTACAGTGTTTTTCTGTGAATGTAAATAGTATTAAGAGTCCCAGAAAGCATGCTGTAGTTTTTTCTGCTTTGCTTACAGGTCCACCTGGAATTTAGTTCTTACAGGATACCTGGATTCATACTGTACACGATATACAGCATGCAACTTCTGCATGGTTTGCAGGACCCTCCCATTGGTCCATTGGCATAGACCAATGTTCTGGAGTGGGAATTCTTTTTCATTCTATTGAAATTAATTTATTCAAATTATTGGATTTGTTTGCAGGCCGAGCTTTGTTATTAGATATTATATATCAAGGTAATTTAATCTGTTTAATTAATATTTATGCTATGCAATCCAAAGCGTGCAATTATTTAAGGACATTCAGCCATATATGCATGCTGCGTACACAATATTTTGGGGGTATTTTAACTGTGGCCTAACTAAGCAGGATAGAGGACTTCATACTACTACCACTAAAATTGTTAGTGATAGGAGGTGTCTGTCTAGCATTGTGCACACAGCAGACTTGGTGGATGCATCTCTCCACTACATGGGGAAAGTCATCCCTACTTTCCATAAAGGGGTCTTATCCACTAGGATAGATTTATTTTTTATCTCACGATCTTTGAATATTGTTAAAGTGACTTCAGATGCAGTAGAATATACAGATCATTCACTGTTATCTTTACATATTGGAATCCCACAGTCTTTAAGACATAACATCTGGAAGTTTAACTCTACACTCCTGACACAAGCAAAAAAATCCATTATCTGAATGTATGACTTGCTAGCCTTATGGTGAGAGGATACAAAATATGAGTTGATCTCCCTATTGAAATCTATTGGTAGAAGTAATAGACAGAAAGCATATTTTTTATACTTACAAAATAGGAAACAATTATAAAAATGAATTTCATTGTCTCATAATTTTACACATAATTACTATGCACAGATTCAACGGTTAAAGATGGAAATGGTCCAATTCCACAACAAAAAGCAGAAACACATAAATATCAACAAATATTTGGATTACAAGGTGATTCCTCTATGCTATGTCCTTATGATACCTGTAAATTGAGGGCCTAGAATAAACAAATACTTAGGGTGGGATATTCAAAGGGGTTGCGCATGGCACAACAGTGTTGCACCATGCGCAACCCACTGATGCGCCCCTGTGCGATATTCAAAAGGGGATGTTGTGCTGCACAATTTCTGATGCACCGGGGTGCACCAGTAATGTATGCGGCGCAAGTGCAGGGAGTGTGCCCATGCATATCCGGCACATCCCGATATTCAGTCTGGGATGTGCGGCGCATATGCAGGCACAAACCCACCTTGCGCCGCAGAGGGGGGACGCAAAGATCCACCCCTGAAAAGCAGGAGCAAGTCCTAGCCACCCACAATTGAGCTGCCATATTGCAGGGTGCAACACGGCAGCAGCCAGCTGTGGGTGGCCACCCAACCACCCCAGACACAGGCCAGGCGTCGTGCCCCCCCGCCTGAATGCGGGCATAATGTATCGATATCCCTGGTGGTCCAGTGGACCCTACCCCCATGCCTGATCATGGGCAAATTAATGCTTACTGTCCCTGGTGGTCCAGTGGACCTGCTCCCCTGCCCGATCATGGGCTAAAGTAAAATGAAATATCCTCTGGTGGTCCAGTGGACCCACCCCCCAGCCCGATCACGGGCTTAAGTAAAATGAAATATTCCCTGGTGGTCCAGTGGACCCACTCCCCAGCCCGATCACGGGCTTAAGTAAAATAAATTATTCCCTGGTGGTTCAGTGGACCCAATCCCCAGCCCGATCATGGGCTTCTGTTGTAAATAAATGCCCTGGTGGGCCATCGGCACCCCCCACCTGCCCACTCAGACCCGCCAGCCCACTCCCCCGGTCAACTGTGGGTGGCAGCTTCCCACCCACAAGCCATCTGGCTGCCTGCTGACTGACAGCGTACAGTATGGCTGTACACCCATTGGTCCACTGCGTGAGTAAATGGATGTGCAGACCATACTGTACTACACAGTCCCAAAATGTGAATGGTTCATTCACATTTCTGGACCGTGTATTACAGTATGGTCTGCAAGCCCATTGGCCCATGCAGTGGACCAATGGTCGTACAGCTGTACTGTACACTGTCAGTCAGTGTGTGGCAGGGCGGCTTGCAGGTGGGCAGCTGTTGCCTACTGCTGACCAGGGGGAGCAGGATGGCTGGTCTGAGTGGGCAGGTGGGGAAGGGGTGCTGATGGCCCACCGTGGCATTTATTTACAACAGAAGCATGCGATTGGGCTAGGGAGCGGGTCCACTGGACCACCAGGGAATAATTTAGTTTACTTAAGCCTGCGATTGGGCTGGGGAGTGGCTCCACTGGACCACCAGGGAATGATTTAGATTATTTAAGCCCGCGATCGTGCTGGGGAGAGGATCCACTGGACCACCAGGGACTTCAGATGTAACTGATGCCCGCGATCGGGCATTGGGGTGTGTTGCCCACCAAGGGGCAGGGAGCATCGGTCCCCGTCGGCTGCAGCCTGGCAGGGCACCAGGTGCAAGTCATTGGGGATCGGCACACCTGCATGCAAATGGGGCCATAATGACATGCAAATGGCCCCATTTGTGCCTTGCATTCAAAAAGGCCTCATTTGCATGCTCACCTGTGAATATCGCTCTTGCTGCATGTAGCGCAGCTGCACTTGTGCTGGCGCAGCCCCCTGCTCCTCTCCTGCCACTTGCGCTGGCGCACTGCCACTGCACCGTGCGCAGTGCGGGTGGCCCTAGTGCCATATTCAGTGGTGCTGAGCCATGACACAGCACTGTTGAATATCACCTGGGCCATGCCCTGGTGCATCCCAGTTGTGCTGCGCCAGGTGTGCACCCATGTCTGGCACATGTCTAAATATCCCACCCTTAGTTTACAAGATGATGATAGCACCATTTATACAGACCAAACTAACATAAACAGAATAGTAACAGAATTTACTGTACAATCCTTTTCTGATATTCCAGTAGATTTAGATTACATAAAAACAATTTTGAGTACAATTCTGACTTCACAGTGTCCATCTCATATCTTGGAAGAGATTATAACAGACATTAGATCTGAAGAAGTTAAAATTGCTATTAACTCTCTCTCCAATAATAAATCTCCAGGAAGAGATGGATTAACTGGAGAATTATACAAATTTCTTTCATACCATTTATCAGAGGAATATGCTGCTGTGTTTACTTTAATACTCAACACATTGATTCCCTTAAAAATGACAGAAGGACAATTAATTTATTTATATAAAGCTGGGGAGAAATCTAAAATAAACTGGAGACCTATTTGTTTACTTAAAGCAGACTTTAAAATCTTAACTAAAATTCTTACAGCAAGATTATCAGCCATGGCTCCCTATGTAATTCATCAGGCCCAGGTATATGCTGTACAGGGGAGAATCATTTCAGATCATTTGTTATTACTAAGAGAAATCAAATATAGAGAAAATAAGAATGAAATTACTGGATTTGTGGGTTCATTGGATCAAAAGAAGGCCTTTGATTCTATTAGTCATACTTATTTATAGGAAGTGTTAGATAAATATGGTGTACCCCAGCTTTTTATTAAGTGGTTAAAAAATCTATATCGCACTGCTACAGTAATACCTTACATTAATGGCACTAGTGGACCATTACTTCCAATTAAGAGAGATGTAACACAAGGCTGTCCACTAAGTCCTCTTTTATATATTTTTTGCATTGCTCTCGTGTTATGACTTATAAATATTAATCCTGCTATGCGACCTTTAAGAACAAGCCAAATTATTATACCATATACTGTACATGCATAGCTTATGCAGATTATTTATGTCTCTTATTGGAGGATGAACCACCAGTAGTGGCAGCACTTCAGATATGCACACAGTATTCTAGGGCAGCTGGTGCAAGTTTAAACCTGGAGAAATGTAAATGTTTACAGTTAGGTCCTATAGGCCCTTTTCTTAATCATGTGGGTAACATTCCCATTTCGCAAACCCCAATAAAAATCCTGGGAGTAATTTTTGGATTAGGGGAATTGGATCTATTAAATTGGACTCCAAAAATAGAAATTGGGAAATCCATCATGGCCAAATGGAATAAATGGTAATTAAGTAAGAAAAAGCATATAGTTCTTATTAAAACATTTTTATTAACTCAATACACATTTATAAGTACAATTTTTCCTGTACCAAGACAATTGGAAGTTACTTTGCTTAGCATTTTCTTCCAGGGAGTTTGGGGGAGCAGACTTAATCCCTTAAAATGAAATATCACTTATTTGCCATATCATAAAGGGGGACTTGCCATGATTAATCCTATTGTTTTTCTTTTTAATATCTATCTCTTTGCTAATATAAGACCTTTAATAATGAATCAAGGAAAGGTATAGATCCCTCTTTTCTCCCAGTCCACATAAACCTGGTTTTCAAAGTGGGACACAACCACCCTTTCTGTTATAAAACAAGTACCAAATCTCCTTCCATATTATAGAGATATTTTTCTAAAATTTAAAATGTGGGGTATAAATAGCCATATGGTAATCTCAAACAATAGAAAACAAATGTATACATACATCATAGACTCCTATTTTACAGATCTTGTTACATTTCCACATTGTCCTATAGCATATCAGTCCTCTCTATTATACCGTTTAAAAGACACTCGAATCCCAGTAAAAATGTGGGATTCACATTGGCTCAGCTGCCATGAAAAAATTTGTGTTCAAAGCAATCAAAAACATAAGCAGCTAACTGAAAGATTCTGTTCCATACCAACATGTATGCATCAAGAGGAATCAATCATGCATTTGTTTTTCACATGCTCTTACATAATATCATTTGGGAAAATGTTATTCAAAACACTGGTTTATGCCACTCATTGCTACAGTAACATATGAAATTCTTATGTACAGATCTTATCCTATTGCCTGGACAATCTATCATGAAAGTACCTTGAATATGATTTTTATGGTGGTGAAGTGGTATATATGGAATTTGAGATGTGTTTTTTTGTTTGCAGCAAACAGAAACTCCACTTTTATATTTAATTCATCAAATTACGGAAGAATTAAGGACTATTTACAGGGATGAAGCAAATAGAGTGCCTCAACAAATTTTGGAAGCACATTGGTGGAATTTGCCATGGATTACGAACACTGATACTCCTACTATCTAACTGCTTTACATTTATTTGTTCTTTAATATAGTATAATTTTTGGTTTGTCCTTATTATTGGTTTTGTGTCATTGTATATTGTATGATTTTTGTTTTCAATAAGATACCCCTACTCTTCCTAGAGGGCAGTTGTACTCGGTGGGAGTGTGAGAGTGTCAGCAGAATGGAAAGTGAGAGCAATGAAGGAGGAGGTAGTTTAGCACTACCGCAAGCGCTAAATGGAGAGGCTCATAAGGTGGCTGGGATGTACCTTTTGGGTGGCCAGCATATCACTTTTCATACCTCTCCACCATGGTCAGCTGAGCCAGGTGCCAGTGACACCACAATGGCGGATTCTAGTATGGCTAACCCCACAACTGCAAGGCCAGGACATGCAAGTTTGAAAACCCAGGAAAGCCATGATACAATGGATACTACAGAAGAAACAGAAAGACAATTTCAGGAAGCAGAACTAGCTTACCTGAAGGCCAAACAAAAGTTGGACGATGAGAAAAATAGGAAAAGGGCAGTTCACAACTCTCCAGGCATGACACCACAATCTGCAGCTAAAGTTTTCATTTTTTCTGGGAGTAGGGCAGCTCTGATAGTAGGAATGTGCACCCCAGACCATCAAGGTGTGTCAGCAGAAGAAAACAGAGACGGATGGTCACCAGATAAGCACTCTTCGGAGCGGGATGGCTCCAGCAGGAAAACGGAGCTTGGATACCTGATCCAGCAATACCTCTCCTGGATGTACACCGGATCCCATGGATATCCAACAAACACATCAAAGAATAACCTTAGACATTCACCCACAACTGGAGACAGCATCAGAACCAGACAAGGGAACAACACAAACAGAAAATGTGACTCCTGCCTTTGAGGCAGATCCTAACACAGGTAACATTTCATATTCCCCTTTGGATACAACAGATGTATTTTTTGATGCACCAGCTGGACCAGCTGAAGTTAGGAGAGGGGAAGTACCCTCTCCCCCACATACTGTAATTGACTCTAATGTGTTAGTCAGGGAAGGGGAGGAAACCCATACAGGTACAGCAGTTTCTACTGAGATTCTAACTGATCCTACTACCCCTACCTATGCCAGCTTACACAAAAATCTGGTAGAACTGGCAAAACAGCCTAATGCTGTACATTTACATTTTCTAGGTCGACAAGAGGAAATTCCAGACAGATTCTATGTGAGGAAAACTTTATTGAAACAATCCATGGGGTTTTACCCCTCAGAGGTATACGCCCTTATTCACACCCTGGGCTAAAGTACCTATGACATAAGCTTTCACACTTCAGTGATTTTAGACAGGTTTTGGATCAAATACAGTGCATTAAAAACTAATCCATTATGGGAACATTTTCAGGGAAAACCCATTGACAAAACAGACCTTTAAAGTAATAACTGTTCTGTTTCGAAACAAAGGTGTTAATAGTACTGACATTACATATTGGTTGGAGAAGAAATGCAAAATTCCAGGAAACCCAGAATCTATTTTAGATTCTGAAAGGTTCTGGAATGGGGGTTGGCATAATAAAATAAATCATCTACAGGTTGATTCAGGTTTACACCACTTACCCAATTGTTTTTACTTTGGTAGGGATAAGGGTTTTATTGTTTACACAAGGCAGCCCTGGCATTGTTACAAATGTGAGTCTTCTAGACATCTGAGCAGATCAAGCAAAGTGGTAAAATGTGCTCAATGCAGGGGAAACTGGTCATTCTATTTTCCATTGTAGAAGTGCTTTAAAATGTAATTTGTGTGAGGAAGCGCACTCTTTTACCGACTGCCCCTGGGCAGCTCACAACACTGCAAACACAGACTACACAATTCAGGACTTTTATGTCAATACAGCATTAAAAACTGACAGATCTGGAAATTGTCCTCCCCCCCCACCTATACATCTAATTAACCCAGCCAGAGGGCCAGTGGAGACCACCCCCAATATCCTTTGACTCACTGTGGAGACCACCCCTGCCCCCGCCCCACAACATCAACCTTCACTCAATTACAGGGTACAGGGGCATATTCAAGTCAAATGGTAGGCTCAGAGCAGGCTTCCACAAGTACAGTTGCAATGTTACCTCCCCCCACAGGGGTACCTAATGACCAATATCAAGTGGTGAACAGGAGGAGGAGTAGGAAAAATACAGCTCCAGACAAAAAACCCCCTCCCCCCAAAATCCTACTGTAGTACTACAAAACCAATATGAGGCCCTAACAGGAGGAGGAGAGTGAAAGGGACTTGGAATCTGACTCTACAGCTATACATTCCTCACAAGTAGATGGGGGCTCAGACAGGGAACATCCTACTGATGATCTTGATCCCAAACCCCCGAAGAAGCACATGGATACAAGAGCATGGGTTAAGTAATATCGTAAAACCTCACACTGCTGCAGGCCCCACTTTACAGCTTGAATATTGCATCCCTTAATGTCAATAGCATAAAGACAGAACTGAAACAAGCACTCACCTATGCACAATTCAAGAAGTCCCATTTTGACATTATTTAGTTTCAAGACACCAGACTTCACACTGACTTAGAGCTTCAAGAAGCTAGCCAAGCCTGGATATCGGGTACTTCTCATTGGTCTAAGGGTATAGGCACAAGCAGTGGGGTAGGCATATGTATCAAAAATCCAACAGCAAAAGAGGTTCATGAGGTAGACATTGTACCTGGTTGAGTATTATTACTAGATATTTCTATCTCCAGTGTGGAATTCAGATGCATCGATGTCTACGTTCCACAGACAAAAGCTGCACGAACTGAACTATTTCACATCTTGTTTTGTATGTTAGGTGGGGATTTCAACTGTAGTAGGTATTAAAAAGATAGGGCCCAAAAAACAACAAAATATTTTGTGTTGTTTCCTGTTTAAATAATCTTATACAAACACGGTTAAATGATGCCTTTGAATTCAGTCATATAACACCCCCCCCAAAACCTATTTTAGAGGCTCTTTTGCCACAAGGATAGATATTGGTTCCTATCCAACAATTTAGACATATGGACAGTGTCAGCCACTCCTGTAGCCTCTTCAGACCATGCCTTGATAGTTGTAACAATCGCTAATTTCGAGAAAATGGGCCAGAGACCAGGGTACTGGCAGATGAACATGAGTCTGTTACACAACCCCCTAGTTCAACAGGGTTTTACAGATCTTCTGATAGCCAGACAATCAGTGGCATTTTTGTATGATTCCCCCTGGAGTGATGGGAGGACACAAAACTATTTATCAGAGAATATTTCCAGACAACTGGGAAATTAAAAGGAAAAATAAAAACAGATTTATATAAACAATATAAAAAAGACCTGTATCACTTACAATCTTTACAGGAACAATCTCAAATAGATGTAACACATCAGATAGTAGAAATAAAGCAAAAAATGTCAAATGTACAGTATGACAGGATGAAGTCTTTGGAATTAGAACAGAAATTTAGAACCCAGGGCAAGCAGAATTTTGTCAATCCATTCCATTTCTGCCAAACTCAACATAAACAGAACATTATTTTTCTTCTCTTACATCCACATCAGGGAAACAGCTTACAAACAAAATAGATACATTACAGCATACATCTCAACCTTTATTCACCAAAATGTGTGACACGATGTGTGACAAATGAGAAAAATGTGTGACACATCGTCTAACATGGCACTGCAAGCTCAGAACACTATAGCTATCAGTGCACTAATGATCATAATGTTTTTTGATAACTGAGCATAATAGATTAATATGAATTTCTGCTTTAAAGTCTCAGTGGGGAATGTGGAAGATCACCTTCCCCATGATGGACAAAGGGTTTCTGAGAGGTAAAATGAGTGACGTACCTCATAATGTGTGACAGTTGAGAGGCATGCATTACAGAAAGTACAACACATTTTGCAAATGTTCTCTGAGCATCCAACGTTAGACAGTGGCAGAGCACATTGGTTGACCTCTTGTGATCTCTCAATCCTCTCAGCAGAGCACCAACATCTACTAGTACAGCCAGTTACTAAAGTGGAATTGGAGGAAGTAATAGCCAGATCAAAATCAGGCTCTGCGCTTGGACTGGATGGTATTCCCTATGAACTATATAATCATTTGATGAGACATTTATCGAAGGAAATGGTTGCCCTCTTGAATGCCATATTAACCTCCCACTCTATTACGGACAGCATGAAGGTAGGACTAAAGGTACTACTTTTTAAATCAGGAGATAGGACTTTACTTAATAATTGGCACCTCATTACACTACGTAATGCTGATTTAAAGAGCACCTGACATATCTGTCTTTTTTTGTGGATCCCAACACCTTGCGACAGGTTTTTTGTAGGGCAGCTGTTACTGTGCATTTTACAATTTCTGTTCATTGTTCTGAGTGAAATGGTCATGCCACCCACTCCCCCTATGGTTTTCCTGTGGTTTGCCAGGGACTGCCAGGCTAAATCAAAATTCCATCATTTGTAGGTGTTCTTCAGGGAACCTATCTGTTTGTTTGTTTGTTTATTCGCTTAACGGGTAAGCACACTGGAAACAAGTTCCTTTTACAGGTGCGACCCACATATATTGCATACAGACAATACATAATCAAACATACATATACAATGCAGCAAATTGCAGACAAAAATGTCTTTGTTACGTATAAAATTCATAAAAAAAATTCATAAAAACAGTTACAATTAAATTGAGATTGAAATACATCCTTAATGCATCGGCAAACTTTTGACAGAACACAACCACCTAATATCTTGAGGAATTTCATTCCAAATGAATGGAGCAATATAAGCAAAGGATCTTTGTCCACTTTTAGATTTCATAAAGGAATCTGAGAAACCTACTGTCTGACCTATGTCTAGAATAATGACCATCAATATATGGTCTCAAAACTTTGAAATACTATGTGGAATTCCAGAGTCCATGACTTTATATATGAACTTGGCCACACAGTATTGGAAATTTAATGAAACGGTAACCAGCCCATTTCTTTCAAAATCACACAATGATGAGATGACTTAGAACAATTTAAGCAAACTTAGCTATCAAGTGAAGTAAAGTGGATTTCTTTGAAATCACTGTCATGAGAAGCA
Source organism: Neoceratodus forsteri (assembly GCA_016271365.2). Taxonomy (NCBI): domain Eukaryota; kingdom Metazoa; phylum Chordata; order Ceratodontiformes; family Ceratodontidae; genus Neoceratodus; species Neoceratodus forsteri. Next base: position 60,712,024 of record CM057451.1, read on the forward strand.
GTGTCAGTAATCATAGCTGCATAGTTCACAATAGGAAGTAAGCAGCAATTTGAAATAACCAGCCTAGACTCAGGAATAAGAAATGAACGGATTCTGTACAAAGAACCTAATCTACAATGTATTCTTGAGGTAACCCTCAAAAATGAGATTCATAACTTAGATGAGAATCTAGTAATACCCCAAGATATTGAAATGTATCAACATAGTCAAACAGTAATCCATCAAGAGATTTAACTTCCAAAGTACCAACCTCAGATCTCAGTCTAGGTGGGGTACAAAAACCATCACCTTTGTCTTAGATTTGTTTAAGAGTAATTTACAGGCCATAAGTGAAGACTGAAAATTGCACATTTCCTCTGTTAAAGAAACACCTAGATCTCCAAATGACAAACCCTAGTATAAATTACTGCATCGTCAGCGTAAAGTGTTAGAGAAGCATTATTAATCACATTACTAGTTGATCAAAAACAAAGAAAACAAAAGTGGCCCCAAAATAGAACCTTGTGGAACCCCACACTTAACCATTACAGAGTCTGATATAGCACCCCTATATTTAATCCTTTGAAACCTATTTGTTAAATAATCCCTCGTCCAGTCCAAGAAAGACTCACCAACTCCCATTGACTCAAGTCTAGAAATCAACAATTGGTGATCAACTGAGTCGAATGCCTTGGTCAAGTCCATGAACACGGCACCTGTCAGACACCCTTTATCCATGCCATTAAGTACTGCTTCGTGAACTCGACCAAGGCAGTCTCAGTAATCCTTCCTTTCTAAAACCATGTTGGTTCTGAGACAATAATCCAAAGCGATCCACATACCCAATCAACTGATTATAAACTATTCTTTCCTGAACTTTAGCTAAAGCAGACAAGATAGAAATAGGTCTGTAGTTACAAAACTCATGTTGTGAACCAGATTTAAATATAGGAGTGACAAAGTATGTTTCCATATATTAGGTATAGTACCTGTAACAAAAGACAAGTTGAAAATAATACTAACTGGAAGTGCTATAACCGAGGCAGCATCCGCAATAAACTAGGACATAAGCCATCAGAACCAGCTGAGCTGTCCCTCTTAATACAACATAACAACTTCTCTACCTCCTTGAGTAGTAGTCCTTAATACAGTTTAGGATTAACTGTAAAATCTTCAGTCAATCCCAAGTAGTTCACCTTGGACTGGTCACTAAAGGAATCAGGCAATGCAGTAAATTTCAAATTAAACTCGTTAGCTATCTTCAGTGGACAAGACAACAAGTCACCATTCAACCTCATTGAACCTGGTTGACAAACATTAGGCCTTATGAAATTATTAATTGTTTTCCAAAAAGTAGTAGCGTTAGATAACCCTTCACATTGTTTATGACGAATATAGTCTGTTTCAGCCTTCCTTATCTTAGCCTTACATTGGTTCCTTAAAGTCCTATACGCATGATAACCAGGAGCAGAATGGTTCATTTTATACTTTTTCCCGGCCTTGTCTCGTTGTCTCATAAGTTTAATCAAAGGAAGTGTTAACCACCCATAAGTTTTCCTCGGACCCTTCTTTTAACAAGGGAGCTAACTGGTCCAAAACATGTGTAAACTCAGTAATGAAAAATGCAATGCAGAATCCACATCAGGGATAGAATATAAAAAGACCAATCTATTTTACCCAACTCTGTACAAAAGAATGTACATCAAATTTGAAAAAGATCTCGAAATCCTTATAATTGGCTTAGGCTTCTTCAGTCCCCCATGCTTCCAAATACAGAAGACTGGATGATGATCATAACGAATCAGAGGTCAAACCACATTTTATCATATTAATAGGTCTATTTGTTAATATCCAGTCCAGCAATGTGATTTCCTGATCTATTATTGTGTCGAGTGGGGCAAAGTAATAATTTGTTGTAAACCAGACTGAGACAAGACCGTATTTAACTTTGTTATATCTGAACCCATCCAATTTAAATTAAAATCCCCAGTAGTATTAACTCTGTAGAAACCCCAGTATTCAAAGCATTTACAAGTTCTTGTAAGCCTGATTTGCTACCATTAGGTGGAAGATATACACAACAAATAGTTAATTTTTGACAAATCAACAATAACTGAATAGTAATATGTTCACAATATTCCAAATTACTGTTAAATATAGTGGTCTCATTTACCATTAAATATTCCTTAACATAAAACAAAACCCCACCCCCTCTACCAGTGACACGATCCTTTCTAAAAAGTTTATAAGCAGGTATACAAAGTTCAGTATCAAGAACAGGTAAGGTTAACCAGGTTTCAGTCAGTGCCAGAACATCCGGATTATATAAACTAATCCATGACTCCACCTCGTGAAATTTAGATGTTAAGCTTAATACATTAAAATGCATAATTTTGAGGCCATATGAATGCTGCAAAAAAAAAATCACTATCTGCCATATCGTTTGCTAAAGGACCAGGGTTGCTTTCAACATTGCCAGATCGAATTAGCAAGAGAAAGCAATGTAACCAGATTCTTATGCAAACAGGCAGAACACATTTCCGTGTCTTATATTTCCTAACACTGTAACCCAAGTTATAACACATGTATTTAACCTTTACACCAAATAAATGACTATAATTAGGAATAAACAGTTGAGTCTGGGACTCCAGAATCTGATTATTTTCATACGTTCTAAAGTCATTATTAACACACATAGCACAAAATAACCCATCAGTACACAAAACACAAAGTGTATAGGCTACACACAACAATATCCCTCTGTTAATCATAACTAATCTATAGGTACAAACCCAAAAGAAATGATTAACTCTAAGCAAGATATTACAAACTCTAGTAGCCCAGTCCGTCCCCGGTCTGACTCCGGTCAGACTCCTCTCTTCACTTTGCCGTCCCACTTAGCTGCTGCCGCTGTGTAGAAGGCAGCCTTTATATTGAAATCGCCCCCCCTCCACTTCCCAGAGCTGCCACCATCTGGAAAAATGTGGAGACCAGAACAGAATTCAATGAAAGCACTCTGGGACTGAAAATGAAGGCAGCTGAATAAAAAGATTGCAGAAGTAGTTTCCGGCTATGAGCATGTTACAGTTCCCTCCCAACTGAGGAACTTGCTTCTTTCCATTGCCGGTTAAAAAAAAGAACAAAAAAAGAAACTTGGCTGGTTGAAAATCGATGAGGGCCAACTGAAGCTCAGTTTGGGAACACTTGTTCTACTTCACTTTAAAACACTGGGTGGTCCAGACATATCCCTAAGAGCTCATAAACAGGGGACTGTCACCGGCTGATATCAGCAGCACTAATGTGAACAAAACACCTGAGTAACCAGGGACAAACACCAATCGGCTGATTTACTCAATACTCAGGTTTGCTCCATTGTCTACTCTGTGCAAGGATCTAAGTCAGCATAGAAATACTGTATGTCTGGACCACCCTGATCTGAGTTTTCTGTGCTCACACTGCCAACTACACATATTAGGAAAAGGGGTAGTGAGAGTAGATGTTAGACAGTGCATAAAATAGAAGCACTCAGATGTTTTAAAGTGAAATAGAATCAGTGTTCCCAAACTGAGCTTCAGTTTGCCCTGATTAGTTTTCAGGCAGCTGTGTTTCTTTTTTTGTTCCTTTTTTAACCTGCAATGGAAAGAAGTAAGGTCCTTAGTTGGGAGGGAACTGTAACATGCTCAGAGCAGGAAGCTACTTCTGCAGTCTAATCATTCAGCTGCCTTCATTTTCAGTCCCAGGGTGTAAGGGTAGGTTCCCTGAAGAACACCTACAAATGAAATAAGTTTTGATTTAGCCTGGCGGCCAGTGGCAAACCGAGGGAAAAACTATAGGGGGAGTGGGTGGCATGACCATTGCACTCAGAACAATGAGCAGGAACTGTAAAATGCACAGTAACAGCTGCCCTATTAAAAACCTGTTGCAAGGTGTCAGGATTCACAAAAAAAGACAGATGTGTCAGGAGCTCTTTGAAGATTCTTACAAAACTACTCAGTAATAGGTTAGCTCTCGCTGCAGCATACTTTATACATCCAGCTCAGCCGTATGCAATCCAAGGGAGAATCATACAAGATAATCTAATTTTGTTGAGAGAAATTCTACAAAAGTGACAAGAAGGGGAATTTTTAGCCTTTCTGCTGTCTTTAGACCAGGCCAAAGCCTTTGATTTTGTAGGACACCAATATCCTTGGGATTGCTTATATGCTTATGACATCCTGGAAACCTTTATTAAATGGATTCAAGCATGTTTTGAGAATGCTTAGGTAATTCCATACTGTAATGGATGGCTGGGCCTGGAATGCACAATTGCAAGAGGAATAAGGCAGGGCTGCCCCTTAAGCCTTCTACTCTATGTTTTAACATTAGACCCACTGATAAGAAAAATCACCTTATCACAGGAGATTACAGGACTCTCATTTTCTAGCTCAGATACAGAAATCCACATGATTGTATATGCAGATGATATCTGCTTGATTTTAGCAGATGTTAACTCCTGCATACAGGCAGGGAGTATTTTGTCAGAATTTATGGATACCACGGGAGCTAAAATTAACTTTGCCAAAAGCAAGTGTCTATTAATTTGTGAGACAGGGTATACATTAGACACTATCTTAAATATCCCAGTGGCCAAAGAACCATGTAGGATACTGGGCGTTCTTTTTGGGGCAGGAAACATGGCTCTCTTAAATTGGCAACAACAACTCAGTCTAGCCCAGGAGAAGGTTGATACTTGGAACAAATGGAGGATGTCCAATTAAAAAGAGTGTATATGCTTAAAACATATTTATTAGCTTCGCTATTACACCTCAGTTGTATATTTCTTCTACCACAACATCTTGAAACTAAAATGTATGCTTGTTTTTTTAGGTGTATTTGGGGCAATCGCCTCAACCCTATTAAAAGAGGGATTTTATTTCTCAACAAAGCCCTAGGCGGTCTGAGAATGATCAACCCTGTATCATTTTTTTCCCCATGTATATTATATACAATATGAAACCAGTATTACTCAGTAAAGACAAGTTGTGGATATCTTGGGTAAAAGATTTCTTAGACCCCCTACTTCTTATATGGCCAGAACATGGGATAATTCCCAAACAAAGATCTATTTTGGATCTTCCAGCACATTTCAGGGGTTGTTTCAGTAAACTGAAACTCTGGATGCTTTCCAAACATCAAGTGGAAACTTGTCAGAGGAAAACCATATATGACTGTATTATGCAGACGTGGTTTCCAGCACAACCACATTACAGTAATATACCCCAGCAGGAGAAAATAACAATAGGATGGATGTTGACTTCCCCTAGAATTCCTAAACAGATGTGGGATGTGACTTGGTTATCTTTGCATCTAAATGGTAAAGGCAATTTAAAACATAAAGGACTAGAGGAAAGGTATTGCCCTAGACAGTCGTGCACAGCACAAATCAAGACCACGTAACATCTGTGTTTCGAGTGCCCCTACATTCAAAACTTTTGGGATATTTTAATACAGAAATGGCCAACTTCCCTTTTTCGTACCATCTACCCTGACATTTTATGGTTAGGTCTTTTTCCCAGAGTCTTGCAGAAATATGAGACACAATCATTATGGTTGATTTTAGCATGCTGTAAGTTTTACATTTGGCATGAGAGATGTCATGTAACCATCCAACAACCAGAAATATCAGAATCTTAGTTATTTTATATGGTGCAAAATGCCGTGGTAAAAATTAAACTTAAAGAACTTTCTGTGTTCTCTGCCCAGGTAAACCAAAAATGGTGGAGAGATATTATGTGGATCCCATAAAATCAAAAAATAGGAAGCAGCAACACATGTTTTTCAACAAAAAAACAAAAAAAAAACAACAAAGTGTGGCCTTCCTGTGGTCTCTAGAAGGTAACAGTGATTATACAGAAACATAGTACATAAGAATTTGTGGGGTAATACAACTTCACGGAAAATTAAATAGTAACAGTATAGAGATATGAAGATATTGGTATTTGTGGTCTTGAGGATGATTGCAAAATACTGCATCTCACTTTTGCTGGTACAGTCTTGAAACTATGAGATTAAGTACTTATTTCTTTGACACTTCCAGGGAAGGCCTTTAGTAAGCATTCCACTTAACAAGCATTACCTTTGCTTAGAGGGGACTTTTCTGTTTAAGACACGGGGGGGAGTATGAATATAGAGATTTGTTTATGTCTGTAAGGGCATATGTGAGCACAATACTAGAAGGTACTGGTATTGATTTTCATTTGGATTCCAACAAAGTTATCCTGCATTTGTGAAACTTTTATTTTTTTTATTTTTATTTATTTATTTTTTAAACTCTAGGATTACAAATACCTTTGAGCAGGAACTGCTCATTTACTAAGGTTCCACATCAAAAGGATGTAGGGTAACATACATACAAAGGTAAACAGCAGTTACATTCTTAATACACAATGATGACTAAACATTATATATACAGTCAATAGTGGAGAGAGACCACATAAGCCAGATAAAAACAGTTTTTCAGGGTGAACTGTATTTGGGATAGGAGTGGGTCAGGAGGGAGTTGGCAGGCTAAAGGGCCATTGTCGGAGGGTAGCGGTGGTTGGGAAAAGTGTAGTATGGGTGGGCTGGAGTCCTCACGAGGGAGAGTGCCAGCTGAAAGGGGAGGGGTGGGTGAGGGGGTAATAATAGGTGAGAGGAGGGAGGCTAGTACAAGTAGAGTGAGGCAGTATGGCCAGTTATAGATTACCAATGACGGGGTAAAAGGAGATGACTGTTGCTTAGGAGAAGCAGTCCCATTGTGTGGTAGAGGTGAGGGATAGTCGTAGTTGCCTTTTAAAGGGACCTAGTGTCACAGCTGTAAGTGTTTCTTTGTTTAGGGTATTGTACCACTAAGGAGCCCTGTGCGTAAATGACCTCTGACCCATGGTGGTCCAGCATCGGGGGACATGGAAGGTCTGTTGTAGAGCACTCCGAGTATGCTGGGTGCTGCTGTAAGCAGTAAGGAGTTTTGTCACACATGATGGCATGAGCCCTAGGAGAACTTTCTTGGTGAGCAGACAGGTCTGGTATTGTATTCTACTAAGGAGTGGTAGCCAGCCAGCCTGGGTATATAGGTCACAAGTGTGTGTTAGATGGGCAGCACCTGTTTGGAGCCTACAGGCCTTGTTGAGTGTCACAGACATCCTCCGGAGAGCAGTGGGGGAGGCAGAGCCGCAGATGACTAGTCCGTAGTTGATAATGGAGGTGACAGAGCTATGGATGGCTAGCCTAAGGGCTTCAGGGGTCAGGTAGTGCTTGTGCCTGTGGAGCAGGCCAATCCATGTATTGGCAGCCTTTGCTACATTTCCAATGTGTTGTGAGTAAGCAAGTGTACTGTCCAGGGTGATGCCGAGGTACTTAAACTCAGGAACATGTTCAAGTGAAGCCCCCGCATAGTTCTTGAAGGTGAGGGACAGAGGTTTATACTTACTCCTTGGGTTGTAGAATGTCATGACCTTGGTTTTGCTATAGTTCAGTACAAGTTTGTGTGAGCTAAACCATTCTTCAACACGCCTGAAGTCACATTGCAATAGACTCTCAAGTTGACTAGTATCTTGGTTACTAGTGAACAGTACTGCATCATCCGCATAAAGTAATATTCTCTGTTGGCAGATGCTAGGGAGACCATTAAGAAACAGAGAAAAGAGCAATGGCCCCAGTATTGACCTCTGAGGGACACCTGAGAGGATTGGTTTTTCATCAGAGGTGACTCCAGCAATCCTGACACATTGGACCCTTTCCCCAAGGTAACTAGCAAACCAGGGCAGTGCATCATTAGAAAGCCCGAGTGCAGTCAGTCGATCGAGAAGGAGCGGGTGGTTAACAGTGTCAAAGGCCTTCGTTAGATCAATGAATACTGTCCCCCCAACATGTTCCTTGGTCGAGGGTGTCATGTAAGAAACCAGTAAATTCCAACAGTGCCGTGGTGGTACTATGCCCTTTTTCCGAAGCCATGCTGTTCTGGGCATTGGATTTCATATTTGTCCAGAAACTCTACAAGCTGGTCAGAGACTATTCATTCCAGAGCTTTAGATAAGGGGAGGAGAATGGAGATGGGCCTGTAGTTGCTGTGCAATGACTTTTCTATGCTTTTGTGCACAGGTGTGATAGTCGCCTGCTTCCAGAGTGATGGGAATTGACTCAGTCTTAAGGACAGGTCTAAGATCTTTGTCAGGGGTTCAAGGATCTCATCCAGGACTAGCACAAGTAACTTCAGGTCAAGGGAGTCACCACTGTAGCCAGTTTTGCTGATGGCCTTGCATATATGGGTTCTGGCTAAGTGCATTGGGATCTCTTTGAAGAAGAATTGCAGAGCATTGTGTGCTTGGAACACAGTGGCAGAGGTGGAGTTGGAGGTGGGGGCATTGAAAACATCAGGTGGAAGGACACTGCTCAGGTTAGAGAATGCATTGTTGAACATGTTGGGGATGGTACCTAGGTCAAGCGTAGGTGTACCATCAATGTTGAGCATGGTGGGTGGTACCTTAGCATCATTGTCAATGAGGTCCTTCAGGTTATTCCAAAATGTTTTCCCATCACCCCAGGAGTTGGAAAGTGCTTCCCTAAATTAATTGCTTTTAGCCTTCTGTATAGCTCGGGTACAGTCATTTCTTGCTGCTTTGTATTGTTGAATGTTCCCTTGCGCTGCTGTGGCTCAAGCACAGTGCCAGAGGTGGTCCCTTTGTTTGAGCCATGCTATAAGCTCAGAGGTTATCCATGGGTTAGACCTGCCTTTGACCTTCCTCTTTAAGAGTGGCGCATAGATATCACAGGCCGCAGTGAAGTGGCTGATGAACAGTTCTAAGGCTTTAGTTGTGTCCTTGAGAGTGTCAATTTTAGACCAGTCCAGCCTGCTTAAATGAGACTTTAGCAGGTGTAAGTGCCCCTGTTTGAGAACCTTGGTGTGTATTATTTTAGGGGGGTCTTGGTGTAGTTGTTAGCCCAAGAGCAGATAATGGGTGAATGGTCACTTAAGGAGTCTGGGAGAACAGACACCTTATTGATTCTTTCAGGGCAGTCAACTTGTCATGATTTTCCTAAAAATATGACTCTTAGGTTAAAAAAAACCCCTACCCTTGCTCCTTTAATGAGGAGGGAGAGGGGGTTAGTTTACAGTAATTAGTGCCTGGGTTTAGGGAAATACAATGAGGAATTTAGTATGGAGTGACTGTGGCAACAGAAATTCGTCTTAGAATATATGATGTAATACTTATTTGTTTTTACCTCTATGTTGTATTAGATTTCATGTGAAACACCCATACTTTTTTAGTGGGGGGGGGTGGTTTTTAGCATTTATAAATATGTTTTGGGGTGAGAATGATGCCATTGGGTAGTGATGTATGATGAAATACTGATTTATTTTTATCCTTTTCTTGTATTATAATTTTGTGTGAAGTAACACTGTTCTGTATGTATTTTGCTTTCAAGTTATAAAAAAAAAAAAAATTCCCCTGGTCTTAGGGGTAGGGAAGAGGGGGGTTATGTATGGGTAGTATGTATTAATACGTATTTTGTTTTTAATGTAAGGGGTTGTCTTGGGTTTTCTATTCATATTTTGACTATGTTTTATTATTTATAGAAGGAACTGTATGAATTAATACTTATGTTGCTTTCAGATTTTGCTTTCTGTTATTTCTGTACTGAATTATGATTTTTTTTGAAGTTTATATACAAAATCCCCCTGCTCTTGTAGTGTGCGTGTGTGGAGGGGGGGGGGTCTGTTTTCAACATTTATTAATATGTCTTTTAGGGCAACAAAAATGTAATTTTGTATTGGATATATGATGAAAAACATATTTATGTTTACTTTGTTTCGCATTATGATTTTGTGTGATGTAACACTATTATGTATATATTTTGCTTTCAAATTGTAATAAAAATTCTCCTACTCTTTTTGAGAAGTGCCATGGGATCTTTAACGTCCACCTGAACAATCCCTAGAACAGGCAGAAGGGACCTCGGTTTAACGTCTCATCTGAAAGACGGCATCTCAGGAGTGCAGCACCCCCTCATGCTGTACTACAGTGTCAGTATTGGGATCTAACCCAAGAGCTTGGTGTGGGGATAGAACCCACAGCTTTCTGATCTTCTGGCCTCAGAGGTGAGTGTGCAACCTGCTGAGCCGCTGACACTGCTAAATAAATAAATAAATAAATAAATATATATATATATATAGATATATATTTTTTAACCAAGTCTTCTGAAAGGATCAAATAGCTTTTACTTTCATTCACTGTTTTTACTGAGTGTATGCTAATACAATAATTATACAGGCACAATAGTGCCTGTATATTAGGGTTGAATAAGCACTTCTATGTTGAACTCAAATTTTTGCACATTAAAGTACAGTCTCTGAGCCAGGATCTTTTGATCTTGTAAATTTCAAGTAGATTGGTTCAGGGGAGGCAAAGTTACAGAGGTGCAAAAAAAAAAAGTCTCTGTTTTTTAAAATGTTTAAGACTTTTTTGCCATCTGATAACTAAAAAAATTGGAGGCTTTTAAACCTGAAACTCTCAGGTTTGATAGAGGTTGGTCCAAGGTGTGTGCTTTAGCGGTTTTTAGCTCCCACTGTTAAGTATTTATAAAAATATTTAATAACAATGTTTCATTAACGAGCATGTGCAGTACAAGCAATCAACATTCTATTTGTAACTGAATTTTTGTGAAAGCAGCAACTTGCACTATACGACAGAGCTGTCTTTAATAAATGACAGCTATGTTGTATAGTGCAACCCCTGCTGCTGTCGCCACTCATAGGTCAGGGACGGGGCTAATGTCATTGTAGCCCTGTCATTCTGACTTTAAACAGCAGGTTGCTACTGAAATTGTGTGTGTGAGACAGACCCGATTTTTAACTGTTGACAATAAAACATTAGCCCGTTCTCTGTGTCCTGATCCCATATTTTTGTGTTGCCTTTTATTGGGGAGTTGCTGTGAATATAAGTTTGCTTAGCAGGCTTGGAGCGGAGAGAAAATAGACTGCAGAGAAGTGCCATGAAGCCTGAGTCTCATTGAGGTTAGTAACAGTAATTCGGCTTAGGCTTCACCCTCTGATCAGTGATGCAGCTGCTTACTTTGAACCGACCAGGTGGCATGCTCATCCTCATCTGAGGCAGTGGATTTGCTGCTATTCTACCATTTCAACTCTATCAGTCTTGATGGGAACCCGGTACATGAATAGCTGATCCACGTCAGGCAACTGCCACTTGTGAAAGTAGTAAACTGGTCTTATGACAATTTGAAAAGCCTTCCCTTTTTATACAGGGTAATTCACTTTTAAACTAATATTTAGTCTTTGCCTTTCTGATCCACCCGGCCCCTTCCTTGAATTTTACAGACTTTGCATAGAATGGTGCCCTGTAGTCTCTGGCCAGTTGCTGACTCTTGCAGTATAACTCTTACTTGTGCATATTTTCAGACCTAAATAAATGTGTTTTTTTTTAACCTGGAAAAAAGAAAACAGTCACTCATCATCTGTCACCATCTCCCTACCCTCAATCTCCTCCTACTAAACATCCCCCCCACCTTACCCTATATTTAACTACTGAGGTCGAGACAGATATGACACAGCTGCCTCTAATAAATGACAGCTGTGCCATATAGTGCAAGTACTATAGGACACAGCTGTCTTTAATAAATAATAACTGTGTCATATAGTACTTGCACTGTATGACACAGCTGTCATTATTAAGAACAACATTACTGTATGGTCTGAGCTGGTGCTGTCTATGGTTGGCACGGTAGGTCAGGGATGTGGCTGCTGTCATTGTAGCCTCACCAACCTGACTGTGGCTAAATGAAGCTGTTATCTGCACACCAGTGGCCCCAATCCCCAGTGGCAGTGTATTTATTGTATTTATTTATTTGTCAGATTCCCCCCCCACCCTTGGCAGCCATTTTAATTATGCCATTGCTGACACTGGAGGGCCCAATCCCCATGTCAGCTTTTACACCCACCCAGCAGTATGGGACATTGGGGAGCCAACCCCCAGTGTCCCAAAATACTTAATTTCTTTAATGTTTGACCTGTAAAGAAAACACCTCACGATGTCTTTTGTTTTGTTTTCCACCTGGAAAAAACCATCCTCATAATCCCTGCCATCCCTCCCTACCCCATCCGACCCCTCCCCACAGCACCAGCACTCCACACCCCCTTATCCTATACTTATGTGCTGGGGTCATATGCTGTCATTTTCTGTGGAGTAGGACACATTGGCATGCTTCAAACCCAAAGCGCTAACTGAAGAATCAATGTAAGTGCCGTGTAATGTATTTCAATGGCGTTTTGAACTTATGTTGATATCTTCATCATTATTTTGAATCTTTTCACCAGATTTTCAACATGGGGTTATTTGGACGCCACCTCATGAACACTGTCACTGTCATTTCATTAATCAGTCCTGGAAGGTGATTTCACAGTCACTGCTTGAACTCACTTTCCAGAACTGATTAACAAAATGAAACTGTTCTACACAGGTGTATAACTTTGGTAATTTAGAATATTTTGACTCCAGATTTTCAACATACCCATTTTTTCACACCACCTCATGAACTGTACAGCTATCATTCCTCATATCCTGTCTGAAACATTCTTACACCTGTGGCATGGAATGGCGTGGTCACTGTGCAGAATCACTTTTTGGGACTGAGTAATGAAATGAGAGTGCCAGTATTCATGAGGTGGGGTTCCAAAAAGGGCATGCTGAAACTTTGGTGAAAAAAATTCCTTAAAAGGGGCAAGTTACGAGAGTGCATTGAAACTTTTCCATGCAGGTGCGTAACTTTGGTAATTTACAATATTTTGACTCCAGATTTTCAATGTACCCATTTTTCACACCACCTCATGAACAGCACAGCTGTAAATTTTTTACATCCTGTTGAAAATATGGTTTCACATCTGTGGCGTAGAATGGCATTTCAGTACGGATTTAAACATTTTCACCTATGGGGTTTATGGGGTGGGATCGTAAGAAGAATATGTTGAAAGTTTGGGGTCAAAATATTAAAAAACAAAGAATGTATTAAGTAACACTGATTGCAGGAAGTCCATGGCACCTCTGGGGAACATGATGTCACTGAGCTGAGATCAGGTGTGAATTCAGTGAGCCAGTTTACTTGGACAATGTTGATGGTGAAGGTGCTACAGCATGCAGCACCAGTCATGGCCTGGGTAGGGATGGAGAAGTGTTTTGATGCAGACGCCACACCCTGTGGTGGGTCGGGGAACGTCACCCACAAGGTATTGACATGTGTGCCGGGGTCTGCTGGGCCCATGCACTGCATCAGAACTGTCTCCAATATTTGTGAAGGCCCCAAAGGAACCTGCACAAATGAGGATACTATTCCAGTACTGTCTCCAATATTGTATTTATCTCATTTGGCGCAAATGAGGATACAGTTTCGCTATCACACAAAGAAGGGAAATTAGTTGCAAAAACACTATGTTAATGCAGAGATTAGGGTTGTAAAACTGCAAAGCATACAAAGACAGGACATGACAAAGCATTAGGGATTTGGGCCTCCGGAGTATTGCCAAATCAGTGGTGGGGTCTTACTTTGGGTTGTCAACCTTAATGCCCACCCCTACCCTGGATCAGATGAGGTCAAATGTAATATGGGCCCTGCGTGAAGAAAGCTGTGACAGATTATGTCAGCCATACTGTATCACTATAAAAATAAAGATCATGTATCCATGCAAATTTACTCAGTAATAAATAATGAGGAAGAGAAATATACAGAATATATGTGGATTGCAGTCTGAACTGTATCTAATTATTATGTTTTAGTTTTCTTTGAGGCGTCAATAGCTCCTTAAGTTAAGAAGTGTTACTGGAGGTGGAAGGTAAGGGATGGGGAAGAGGAGGTCCTTTCACAGGGAAAGGTGCAGTGTTACATTTACAGTGTGGGCCCAGGCGGGGGATATTTTACAAGAAGTCAGATAAGAATGGGATTCTAATTTTGTTTCCAACACCTTTTCAGAATTCAGATTTTTGGCTGTCAATTCTAAAAATTCACATTCTGAAAACAGTTTGGAATCTGATGAATCTGATTCCCGAAACAATTCTAAACATCCCTTACTTTTGGTAAACTTAAAAAAAAAGGGGTTTAGTGCTACAATAACACACACACACACACACACATATATATATATATATATATATATACAGATAGATAGATAGATATGTGTATATATATTATTAGTTGCAAAAAAATATGTTAATGCAGAGATTAGGGTTGTAAAAATGCAAAGCATACAAAGATGGGAAATAAAAAAGCATTAGGGATTTGGGTCTCTGGAGTGTTGCTGAATCAGTGGTGGGGTCTTACTTGGGGTTGTCAAACCCACCCCCAACTCATAGCCTCCTGTCCGAAGCACAAGATACAGTTCCAAACTAGTGCCTCATAGTGATACAGTATGGCCAACATAATCTGTCACAGCTGTCTTCACACAGGGCCCATATTACATTTGACCTCATCTGATCCAGGGTAGGGGTGGGCATTATTTAATGCACAGTTTTACAGGAAGAAGTGCCAGAATTGTTATCCCACAACACAAAATGCACGTGAGACTACAAATAGACTTCTGTTTGCATTTCTGGTTGTCATCAACAAGGAGGGATGTGGTTAGGTTGGAAGGTGTGCAAAGCAGGGCAACAAAATTGATGAGGGGACTTTAGGCTATACTGTACCATACAAAGATAGACTGAAGTAACTGAATATTTACAGACTGTTAGCAAAGGAGGATGAGGAGTGACCTTTTTCTGATGTATGAAGGAGGGTCTAATTTTTCAGGGTTGGAGCTACGTAAAAAATGTACTAGATAAGGAGACATGATCAACAGTTTAGGTAAGAATGATTAGCGTACACCAGTCGATTAGCACTACAGTAGGGTTACTTCTCCTGATGGTGGACACCTGGAGTCAGTAACATCTATTCCTCTGACCTCATAATATGCAATGGTAGAGGATGCCTTTGTGTCATCGTACTGATGTCAGCTACATCCCAACCACTTCTCCCTCCTTGGACCACAGAGTCAGAGGGCTGAACTGATTTATTTCTGGCTTGTTTTTTGGTGCTAGGCAGCGGAGAACACAGGGGAGTTTTTATTCCTGGATGTTGCCTGGAATGGAACAGAGCAGAGCACACCTGAACCTCAGTGGGCACCGGTGATTGTTGTTTGAGTATTACCAGTTGTCTTTCTTTTTTTTTTTCTCCTTTTTGCAGCGGACACAAGTGGGAACAAAGGACTGGGGGACAAAGGAAGGACTGGACACCACAGGGCACAGCTGAGTTTGGTGCCAAAACTAGGGGCTATTTTTTTTTATTTTAGATTTTTTCCTTTTTTTTCTGGGGAGCTGGCAGGTGGCTCCATCCCCTTCCTCGAGTGGGGGGGTCACATCTGGTCCTGGCCATTCACTGCTAATGTCATGGAGCCTGCCAGTGCTGTTTTTCTCCCTGCCCCTGCTGCAACTGCACATGTGCATATGGAAGCATGTGCATATTGTGGTCCCACATCACCCACCCTTTCTTGTGTTGCTCCTGACCTGCGCTGCCCTCAGGCTTCCACCAGGGGGCAGCCATATGGCAGGAGCAGTGATATCCCGCACTGAGAGAGGAGAGCCGCATGCATTGTGGCTGCTCAATCCAGCTCCCGCCCTCCCCCTTGCTGACCCCCGCCAACCCAGGCTCATTCCCGAACCTCGGTCGCAGGTGTCACATGAGGTGTGGCATCTAGTGCCTCATCCCTCAGGGCCACCTGGTGTGCTTACCCAGGGGCTATTTAAATTGGAACTCAGGACACAGTAGATCAGTTCTCCCTCCTCAGACCACAGAGTCAGAAGGCTGAACTGGTAGTTTATTTCTGGTTTGTTTTTTAAGTGCTTGGCAGTAGAGAACACAGGAGAGCTTTAATTCCCCGAGGTTGCCTGGAATTAAACAAAAAAAGCACACCTGACCCTCAGTGGGGAGTGGTGATTGTTGTTTGAGTATTGCCAATTGTCTTTCTTTTTTTTTTTCATTTTTGCAGAGGACACAAGTGGGGATAAGCAGCCTGGGAACAAAGAAAGAACTGAACACTGCAGGGTGCAGTTGATTTTTGGCCCTCCCTCCAACTCTCCACCTGCCCAATAACTATATAGCTACAAACACACCAACTGACGGACATCACAGACAGTGGGAGAGAGATATCTTTAAAGGGATATGGGTAAATTAGTGCACCTGTAAACTGTAAACTGGTGGTTGGGAGATTTTGCATTGGGGGGTTAGATAACTGAGAGGTGAAGAAGGGTTACCAAGTACCCACAGGTAGGGAGAGAAAAGAGGAGAGGGGGAAAACAAATAACAAAAACCAAAAATGAGAAGGAGTAGGTAGATCTTTATGTGGTGTATGCAAATAGGGCTTCTTGGAGTGCATAATCTATAGGTTAAAGATTGGATCAGGAGAATTATTAAGGGCTAATATGAAAGACTAGATAGAAGGGGTAGCTATGATGGGAGTGGTGCAGTGCAGCAGCTGTGGGGCGGCAGTCTTCAGGGAAACTTTCTTGAGGCTGTAGTGCTGCCCCATCTGCAGGCATCTATCTGGGATGAGGGAGGAGGTTGCTAGACTCATTGCTGAGATAGCTTGGGTTAGGAGGACCTACTCCCCCACTCAGGGACCACCAAGTCCACCATCACTTCCTCAAAGGGTGCCAGGAGTGAGGAACAGCTGGACACCTGTGGGCTCAGGGAGGGTTAGGATGGTGGAGAGTAGGTAAATCCCAAATCCCATACCACTACTGAATGCCTACACCATACTGGAAAGGTGGGACTGTCCCACAGAGGCACCTGAGGTAGTGGCTGGGATGGATGTGGAGGTCCTCCATGGTGGAAAACCCAAGGGGGTGTCAGAGGACCCCAGCAGAGGAGAAAGAAGCAAAGCCTAGTGGGAGACTTGATGGTAAGGGGTATACAGCTGGGGATACGTAGGAATGAGGAGAGGATGGTAAGGTGCCTTCCCAGTGCCATGGCTCATAGGAATAGAAGGAGGCTCCTAAGGATTGCTGGGGAGGCAGGTGGGAGGGAGAGCTGGATATCATTGTCCACTTAGGGATGAATATCCTGGCTATGGAAAAGCCAGAGGCAGTGCAGGAGGAGTTCAGAAAACTGGGGAGGGGTCTTAGGCAGGTAGCAGAATCTGTTATTTTCCTAGAGGTGCTACCTGTCCATGACAAGTGGAATGACAGGACACTGTACACCAGAGACTTCACATTTTGGGAAATTAAATGGTGCAGAGGAGAGGGATTCAGATTCATTTGGTACTGGGTCTCCACCTAGAGGGATAGAGGCCTGCGCAGGAGTTATGGCCTGCATCCCTCCATTAAGGGAACTGAGATCCTTACAGAACAGTTTAAATGCTACATCAAAAAGCATTTAAACAAGCCAAGGGGTGTGGCAGAATAAGGCAGGAAGACATAGTATGCCCCTCCCAAATGCTTACAAGGTCAGCACTGGAAATCACGAGGGTGAGAAGTCCCAATGGGAACAAACACAAATAGGTAACAAGTAGGAAGGGGAAGGAAAGAAGAAAAGGAAAAAAACACAAATAGGTAATGAGGAGGAAGAGGAAAGATGAAAAAGGAAAACTATAGTGGAGGAAAATAGGGTGGACAAAAAGGCAGAAAGAGAATAGATGGCACTACAGAATGGAGAGCCATGTGTACAAATGCTTAATGTCTGGGCAACAAGATGGCAGACCTAGAGGCCACCATGGCAGCAGGAGACTTGGACATAGTAGCAATTACAGAGACCTGGTGCAATGAAAACCAGGAATGGGAGGTAGCCATACCAGGGTTCGCACTATTCAGAAGGGACAGAGTAGGAAAAAATGGAGGAAGGGTGGCTCTTTACATGAGAGAGACCATAAGGGCCATGGAAATACAGGGAAGGACACAGTAAAGTAGAGGTATGGTGGGTCACCCTGGGGACAGGGAGGGGACAACTATTAGAATAGGGTGATCTACAGATCTCTAACACATGGGGAGTATAGGGATGAGGGTATGGTAGAAGAAATCAAATGGATGACTGGCAAGAGAGAGGTACTATTAGTCAAAGGATTTCAATCTACCAGAATGTGGTTAGACCTACTTGCTACCCAGTATCAAGTAGGGAAATCCTAGAAGTCCTTTTGAGGGGTGTTCCTCAGGCAACTAGTCAAGGAACCCACTCATGAGTGGGCATTACTGGACCTGGTATTGCCAAAGAGTGACAGTGTCACTAACATCACAATGGGAAGCCACCTGGGGTCCTGTGATCATCGTATGGTGTGGTTCAACATAAGGACAGGGACAGAAACTAACCACACTAAAACGAGGGTCCTGGACTAAAGGAGAGTTGATTTCAAGAAAAGAGGAGAGTTCCTCAGGGAAGCCCTTGCAGAAATGGGGAATAAGGGTGGGGTAGAGGAAAATTGGGCAAACATAAGGAAGACCATTGAGAAGGCAACAAACCTCTGTGTCAGTCAGGTGAAGAAGAGCAAGAGAAGGAAAAGACCACTATGGTTCTCCAAGGAAGTTGCAGAAAAGGTTAGAGAAAAGAAGCATGCATTCAAAAGGCGCATGATGACACAGAAGGAAGAGGACAGGGAGAGTTATCAGGAAAAACAAAGGGAGGCAGGAAAGGCAGTTAGGCGAGCTAAAGCACAAATGGAAGAAAACATAGCCATATCAGCAAAAAGGGGGTAAAACATTATTTATTTATTTTTTTATTGTTTTGGAGAAACATCTTTGAGCTAGAAGCACTTTTACAAAGGTTCCAAATCATAAAGTGGTACAAGTTACAGGCATACAAGGTACAGTAAAATACAGTCCATGACACAGGGTTAGTGCCAACAAGCTGAGGCGATATAATAAAAGACAAATACATACAGACCTACAAGAAACTTATGAGCATACAAGATGCAGTAAAATACAATCAATGATACAGAGTTTGTGCAAATAAATTAATAGACAAATACATATCTAGCATATAGCCTGGTAGCAGTCAATATTGACTTTGTTAGGTAGGAGAGTGAGCAAGAAGATGGGGGGAAGAAGTAAGGAACTGTAGTTGAATGGGGGAAGGAGGGAGGAGGGGGAGTGAGATGGGTGGTGTACAGAGAGGGGAGAGTTAGGGGTGAGTAAGGTAATATATTACCAACTAAAGCTCGCCAAGAAAATAAGGTGCATGGGCCAATTATCAATACAAAACCCCAAAAGAAAGCTTACACACTAAGGCCCAGATATTCAAACTGCGCCAGTCTGAGGCGCCAACCCTCGCTGCTCAAATAGTTACGCAGGGTGGCGGGGTGATATTCAAAGAGTTGCGGCTGTTGAGCAACTCGCTGAATATCGCCAACCACAACACTTAGCATGGCGCGATGGATTTACCACACCGCAAGTTGCCAAGTTGAGCATTCAACTTGCGGTGTGCGCAAGTACCATTAGCCATCGCGCCAAATTTCCGATATTCAAAAGGTGACATGCAAATGGTGCCATAATTTATACAAAGGCGCGAGGGGCCATTGCATCTCTTTATGGCCCCATTTGCATGCCTTTACATGTAGTGCGCCGATCCCAGGACTTGCTCCTGGCCACCCTGCCAGGCAGCAGCCGTCCGGGGACCGGCGCACACTGCAACCCGATCGCGGGCATCACATTACATGCCCCCCACACCTCCCACAGCCCGATCGCGGGCATCACAGTCATGCCCCCCACACTCCACAGCCGATCGCGACGCAGAACATACATGTCGCCCCCCACACCTCCACAGCCCGATCGCGGGCAGAACCTGTAACCCCCCCAGTGCCCGGTCGCGGGCAGAACCTGATAAACCCCCAGTGCCCGATCGCGGGCGGGCAGATAACCCTCCCCCAGCCGAATAACTCCCTGGTGGTCCAGTGGACCGTAAAGCCCGATCGCAGGCAGAATGTCACAGCAGAACCCCCCAAACATCTCCCTGGTGTCTAGTGTCCCCCACCCACCCACGAAGCCCCTCCACCCGCTCCCCCCGCGGCCCGGCGGCAGCATCCACCGCCTGCCGCCCGCTGCCCGCCGACTGACTGTCGGTAGGGCTGCAGCCCATTGGTGCAGAGCTACAGCCAATGGGCTTGCAGCCTATACCGTACATGACAGTCAGATTTATGAATGATCATCACAAATCTGGACTGTCATGTATGACAATGAGCTACATGCCGGGAGGCGAGTTGAGAGGCCAGCCAGGGTGGCAGCTGCTGCTTGCGCCTGCAATGCAGCAGCTCACCTGTGGGTAGCCCTCGACTTAAGCCTTTTTTTGGCTCAAGCTTGTGCAGGCGCAGCTTGGGGTGCGCATGCACAACTCTGCGCAACCCGACTGAATATCGGGTTCGCAGGTTATGCATGGATCCTCCCCCTCCTGTTGAGCATGCATTCATTTGCATTGCTCTCTTGCGCAACCTGGTGCCAGTGGCGTAACTGCCTCCTGCTGAATATCGCAGAATGGCGAATTTTGGACTTGCGCATGGCGCAACCCTGTTGCGCATGGCGCAACCCTTTTGAATATCTGGGCCTAAGTGTGCAAAAGCACCTTGACCACTATAAATGCTTATATAAAGATGTTTTATTGCTCACTATAAAAGCCAAAGGGACACAGAAAAAGGCACTCCCATAGCCTGACAAAATGACCCGATGGCATTTCGTACCTACGTTGGCACTTTGTCAAGGGTGAAATACACATAGTAAGTTGTTGCTTAAATACACATGATTGAAGATGTCATAACAAGTGAAATCCATAAATAAATCAATCAATGACCCTCTACATTTCAAAGGCAACCCCACCCCCCTTAAACATCATTAAAGTGCAACAATAAGGACTTAATATCTATTATCTATCGACTGCAACCAGTATCATGAACCACATTCATTAAGTATTCCTTTATCATGCATTTAATTGTTGCTTTCAGTCCCAATGATTTAATGGGTGGATCAGCTCCTGCTTCCATCTTTAGCTTGATCTGTGTTTTTTTCAAACTGTTTCTTTTTACTTTCTGGTGCAGTACTTGATTGCTTCAATCATCACAGGACTCACAGGATAACATTACTTTATACATGAGTGTCTAAAAACAAGGAACAATAAAAAACAATTACATTCACGAAACAACTTATTCATTCCATTTACTTGTAGGTACGAAATGCCATCTGGTCATTTAGTTGGGCTGTGGGAATGCCTTTTTCTGTGGTCCATTGACTTTTATGGTGAGCAATAAAATATCTTTATATAAGCATATATAATGGTCACAGTGCGTTTGTGCACTTAGTATGCAAGCCTTCTTTTGGGGTTTTGTGAGTAAGATAAGTAGTGTGAACAGAGAGTATGGGGGGTATTAGAGAGCAGGTGAAATTAGGTACATAGTCGGAAAAAAGAAAAGCAAGGCAGGGATAGTAAGACTAAAAGGGGAAGGGGGGAATTATGGAAGAGGACCAGAAAAATGCTGCCATACTGAATAAGTACTTTTCTTCAGTATTCACAAAGCAAGGGGTAGGTGATGGGCCACAGATAGTGGAGAAAGGCATTATGGGAAGGGAGGTGGACACTAGCCCTTTCACAGAAGAGAGAGTCCTCAGAGAACTTGCAAAACAAAAAATAAACAAGGCAATGGGGCCACATGGGATTCACCCCAGGATACTGAAGGAACTAAAGGAGGTACTGACTGCTAGTGATGGTCGAAGTGGCCCCAATTCGCTCTGCGTAGTGATTCGCGGAGCGAAGATGAATTCGTGGAGTGCTCCACAAGGCAAAGCGGAGTACTTGGCGTTATTAATGAGTAACGCGAAGTCCATTGAAAACAATGACTTCACGTTACTCCGCCTTCCCAAACCACTACTCCATCAATTCTTAAGGCGAAGTACATTGAAAACAATGTACTTCGCCTTACTTCACCATGTTTTTAAGCTCCAAAGGTGAATTTTGCAGTGTTTCATGGGATTTCAGGTCACATGGGCTCTAGATTGTTCTGCACAGCCTCAGTTTGGGGTAGTGTGTGTAGGAAGCTGTAGGAAACAATCTGCTCTGAGAGCTCTCTGCAATTCAAACCTTCAAAAAGCTGTTAAAAAAGCCTTTTTGAGTCATTTTTTTTGTTGAAACTTTAGTTCATTGATTATAGAAAACCGTCCTGTGCTCATATCATTGGGCGTTTATTGTTTGTGTATGGATTTTGAATGTTAATGTACAACATTCAGTCTGTGTACCGAGAGACAGTGGAAGTGTGCTTTGGGGAGGGATGTATCTGTAGTGTAGGTAGATTAACTTGGAGAAAAAGACAGTGCTTTCTGTTTTGGTGATATTTTTCTTGTATAACTGTGTTAATGTACACACAGGAATATTTTCAATATTTCTTGCCATTTTTTTGCTGATTGTTGTGGTGCAGCAGTGCATAATTTTAGTTTGTCCCTGATTCCCCCCTCTTCCCGGACAAAAGACAGACACCATTATTTGTTGTTGTGCTCAGATTGGCAATTAATTTATTTCGATTCATAATTCCATATTCCATTCCAATTCCTTTATTATCATATTTCCAACATTTTGTTTATTCCATCCAATATATCAATCTCTGATTATTCTTCCCCCAGGTGAAGACCTGGGTGCCTTCTTCTTCTCCTTTTCCGTTAGGTAACGGTGAAAACCGAGACCGCTTTTCCTTCATCTTCCTTTCTTCTTGTGTTATTCCTTTTCCTCCCCTCCCCTTTTCCTCTTTCTCCTGCCATCCACCTTTGGCAGTCCTTAACCATGTTATCACCTGCCATCCACCTTTGGCAGTCCTTAACCATATCCTTACCTGCCATCCACCTTTGGCAGTCCATCTCTTGTCCAACGCTAGTGCTTTCTTACACACCATCACAGACCCCCATACAGTCCCATCTTGACTGTCCTCCTTACTCACCCCCCTTTGACAGGGTGGGTGGGAGGTATCCAAAACTCCAGCAAAAGTGGCTGAGGCCCCTTTGTGCTGCCTTTAGGTACCTCCCTATCTCCCTCCCCTTCCTGTTTGTCTGCCCATTGTTCTGCCCCCCCTTAGCCCCTCCCCTTCCTCTCCCTCCCCTTCTGAGCTCAGCCATCTTAAGCATGGGAGCAGGGGTGCACCAGGACAACCTGGTCTGTCCTCTTAAAGGGGCAAACTCCATTGTCCCAGATTCCCCCCTCTTCCCCCACAAAAGACAGACACCATTATTTGTTGTTGTGCTCAGATTGGCAATTAATTTATTTTGATTCATAATTCCATATTCCATTCCAATTCCTGTATTATCATATTTCCAACATTTTGTTTATTCCATCCAATATATCAATCTCTGATTATTCTTCCCCCAGGTGAAGACCTGGGTGCCTTCTTCTTCTCCTTTTCCATTAGGTAACGGTGAAAACCGAGACCGCTTTTCCTTCATCTTCCTTCTCTTCTTGTGTTATTCCTTTTTCCTTCCACCCCTCCCCTCCTCCCCCCACCCTTTTCCCCACTAGCCAGTCTCCAGCTTGCGTTGGATGGCTGGCTTCCCCCTTTAACTAGGGTAGCCTTCACCCTTACTTCAGGGGAGCTCCTTTCCATTTATATCTGTTATGATTTTTTTTTTATTTCCCACTGTTTGTCTGTCTCCTCCATTCTTCTATAAATCCCATCATTTCCGTACTGAACATGTCTATAGCTATGTCTGACAGGTGTACCCCGTCTGACCTGTAAAATTCATCTACCCATTCTTCTACCCCCCCAGTATCACCTGACCTCCCATCTGCCTTACCAATGTCCCAACTCTCCTATTCATCTTCCTCCTGGCCCTTTCTACTGCTCTGTGGCTGTGCTCTTGCCTCCACACTCTTCTCGGTATCATATCTGACCAAGCAATGCACACTTGTGGCCACTGCTGCCGTATAGCTCTTAAGTCCTTTTTTATTTGTAAATATGTGTCCACCCAAGGCCTGTTTGCCAGGTCGTTGCCTCCCAAATGTATAATAATTAGGTCTGGCCTGGGCCGCCATTCTCAGAGTTCTGTTAATGTGGGAAGCAGCTGAGCCCACCTCATCCCCCGTATGCCATGCCAAAACAACCTACACCTTCTCACATCTTGGTATAGCTGCTTTCCCCCAGCCTTCTTCTCTGCTCTCTCTCTGGCCCAATAGATGTAGGAATGGCCACAGATCCATATTTCCGTGATCCTCCCTCTATCTATAGGGTGCAAGCAAAATCATTACTATACAAGCTCATAATGTCGCTCCCATATTCATCCCCTCTTTCCATGCCCCCATCCCTGTCTGTTCCCATTTCTTGAGTCCCCCATCGCTGCAGTCCCAGCCTGGGGCCAGACCATCCTCTTATGTCTAAAATATGTATCCATCTATACCTACATAGTGTCACTTTTTTTTTTTTTTTAATAGTTATTTCAGTGCTCTAATGTATCTTTTATAACTGGCCGATTGCCAGCGTCCCTTTTTCAATATCGTGCTCACTGTCTCGCTTGCCACCACCCACTGTGAGGCAGCCCCGATCTGCAGGGAATGGGAAGAATAATTAGCTGGGTCTTCTCCTAAGAATTGCATGTCCTTTTTCAGTATTGCCATGACTTGGTAGCCAGTCATCCTTCTCCCATCCCCATGTACAAATAATTTTCCTGTCCTGTTCCCCTGCGCTGCGGCAAAAACCCACAGCGCCTATACTGGGCATATTGCGCCCTCTGTTTGACTTTTTAGCACCACCACACAACCTTTTCCCCCTTGATCTGTCTTAGACCTCCTCATCCTGATCTGTATCTCAGTCACTCCCCAGGTTATGTCATCCCAGTCTAGCCCCCCTTCCTTGTCTTCCTTCCCATGGCCTACTACCTCACTCACTCTCATGGCACCTGCAAACATTATCACATAGATCGTGTGAAACAGCTGGGCCTCATTCCGTGATCTGCATATAGCTGGGAGCACACCCTTCAGCTTTGTAAGCCATTGTTCCCCTATAGGCCTCCTGCTATCTGCTGGTCCCTGTTTTAACCTGCTCCATCCTTGCATCATTCTTCTGATGAGCAATGTTTTTGTCGGGTCTCTCCACCCTTTCAGACTGCAGATAAGACCAATCCCTGCCAGGTAAATTCCCATCATGGTGTGGGCTGTGCCTTTTTGCCACTGTTTCACTGTGAATATTCCCAACTGTTCCTCTGTGAGTGGCCTACTTACCTCCATCTGGTGCTCTGCCCTGAATGTTTGAAACACTCGCCAGGCCCCGTCGTAGGCTCTCAGAGTCCGAGGCACCCATAAGCTGCGAAACAACACTTCTGCTTCTTCCTGCCAACGTCCCAGATGTTCGTTGGTATGGGTGTTTTTAATTCTTCCGCTGCTGGTGCCAGCCTCCAAAAATGGTCCAGCTGCAGATGGGAAAGGCTGTCAGCCAAAGTGTTGTGTACCTCTTCTATGTGTTGTGCTCTAAATGACATGTTCAGTTGCAATGCCCTTAAGACTAAACGCCGTAATACCTGCATGACTGTGTCCGATCTGGCTCCCTTGTAGTTCGACACATGTACCACTGCTCTATTGTCACACCAAAAAGTTACTTTCTGATCCCGCAATTCCTCTCCCCAGACTAAAGTACATGCCCATATGGGCATGATCTCAAGCAATGTAATGTCTCTCACTTTCCCCTCCTGCACCCAAATGGCTGGCCAGGGTTCTACGAACCATTTACCTCTCATGTACCCCCCATGCTCAGACCCCCAGCCGCATCTGTGTATAGATTGAGATCTGTGTTGTATAGCTATTCCTCCTGCCAGAACGAGCAACCGTTGTACTCCCTAAGGAATTCCTCCCAAATCTTAAAATCCTCCTTAACCCCTCGAGTCAAATCTACCCAGTGATGAGGTCTGGTGACCCCTGCTGTGGCCCTGGCTAACCTCTTTGTGAATGTCCTTCCTGGCCCAATGGCCCTGCAGGTGAAGTTCAAGTGCCCCAGTACCTGTTGTACCAGCTTTAGCTGTACCCGTCTTCTGCTGGTGTGCAATTGTATTAATTCTTTCAGCTTATTGACTTTCTTATCCGGTAGTCTAAATACCTCGTTCGGGGCGTCTATCTCAATTCCCAAAAATTCTATAATCCTGCTGGGCCCCTCTGTCTTTTCTGGGGTTAGTGGCACCCCCAACTCCTGACACAATTCCTGGAACTTACCCAGCATCATTTGTGTCTCCCTTTTCCCTCTTCCGATGAATAGGAAATCATCCAGATAATGTATGACCCTCCTATAACCTGTTTTTTCTTGAACTATCCACTGCAAACAGGTGCTGAAGGCCTCAAATGTCACACGTGCTGTGGAACAACCCATCGGCATTGCTTTGTCAAAATAGTATCTTCCCCCGCTTTTGAAACCCAATAAATCCCAGTCTTCCCTCCTGACCGGAAGCAGTCTGAATGCAGACTCAATGTCCGTTTTAGCCATCCATGCCTCCTCTGTGACCCGGATCATCCAGACTGTATCTTCTAGTGTCATATAAGTCACCCTACTGTGCTCCTCACTGATAAAATCATTTACTGACTCTCCTTCTGGATAGGACAGGTGGTGAATCACTCTGTATACCCCTTCCTGTTTCTTGGGTACCAGACCTAATGGTGAGACCCGCATGCTCTACAATGGGGGTTTATCAAATGGTCCCTCGACTCTGCCCGCTGCTACTTCCTTCTCTATCTTCTGTCTTAGTACCTCCTCCTTCCATTTTACTGACCGTAGGTTGCTGGCCTCCATTGCTCACCTAGGTCCTGTAAACTGTAATGAAAAACCCATGCTAAAGCCCTGCAAAATCATATTCCGCACTCTTGTGTCTGGATATTTATCCATGTAACCTGCCCATACCTTATCTTTGATTGGGGTTCTGGCCATCCCAAACTGTGTCTTACCTCATTCCCCACCCTTCCCCTTTTTTCCCTCTATCTCTTCCTGACTGCCCTCTCGTCCTTCATCTGTTCTGTTCCTCCCTATTCGTGTTCCCCCTACCCCATCCTCCTCTGCTACATGTCTGGCCTCTAAAACCTTGACCCTCTCGAAAAAGCTGTTGGCCTGTTCCTTGCCCCCCATGTGCCTGCATCCCTTGTCCCCATGCCGCTTTACATCTGCTTGCTGGGTGGCCTCCCCCGCACCTTAAGCACGCATGCCAAAACCGACATTGAGGCCAGGAACAAAAGGCTCTGTTATAAGTCCAGCAGCATCTCTGGGTCCTAAAACCCTTCCTGCCCCATTCCCCTTCAGGCGTGGACTGATCTGTGACATAATCTGTCCATAAATCTATCTGTTTAGTGTCCCACCTCACATCCCCAAACATTGCCATTCCCTGCTTAAAGGATTCATCATAGTATAACCACCCCATCCCACCCTTTGCCTTTGCCTTCCGAATTATCAGGAATAGGTAATGGCGGATACTAACTCGACCTCTTTTCCATGACAATGGCTGAGAAAGTAGAAACCTAGAACCATCTATCCCAAGTCTTCCTTTTGTGAACTTATCCTCTTCTTTCCTCCCTAAAAGCACTATAGCTGCTGCCATCTCACTCTTCCCTATGCCTTCAGCCTCTTCATACTTGGTGGCGGCCTCGTGGCTCACCAAGACGAATATGTCCACATATTCTCCTTTCCAAATTTTTTCTTTCATGGTCAGTGGCACATGCTTGCCTATCCACATTCCAGGGGCGCCTATCTCCCTTGTCCCTGCTCCCTCTCTCTCCCCTCCCTGTTCCTTCCTTTCTGTCCCTTCTTTCTCCCTCCTGATCTCTGCCAGTGCCAATTCCATCTGCCCTATACCGCCTGCTCCTAAGGCCGTTACTATTTGCCCTATATATTCTCTTATACTGTCCCCCACTGCACTGGATGTATTACCTGTGACCTTGTCCAGGCCTTCCTGCCTGAAGTCTTCCAAGGTCCCTCTTGCTTGTCCCAGCGGCTGTGGAGGGGGGGTGGGCTGCTGGGTTTTGTGGAGGGAGCAAACCATTCTGGGCATTGCGGGTTCAACCAGGGAGATGCCATCCTGATCTGGGTGGGAAACTGGTGACACAGTGACCGTAGGTTGCAGGGGCAATGGATCTGCCATCTTGGCCGGCCCCGTTACTACCGGTGGTGCCTTCCCAGTACCATGCGACCCTCTGGCTGGTCGATTTTCCTTGCCACCCTTTCCTGTGGCTGCCTTTCTCTTTTCCCCGGGTCTTCCTGGCTCCTCTCCCTCCACCAGCTCCCACATCCTGTTTGCTTTTTCCGCCAATTCCATTATTGCCTTGTAAGCCTCCTCTTTTGATGGCCTGCTCTTCTTTGGTGCCATTGTCCTCTTTCTCATTTCCTGTGAAGACAACTATGAGGAAAACAAGGTCAATTGTATAACTCTTCTCATCTGAGCGTTTTTTACTTCGGCTGTCCCCCATCCTGTTCATGATGCTGACCATCAGTCAAGACCCCATTCACTCTTGACCAGCTTCTTGCCCTCTCCGTCACCCTTGTGACCCCTCCAGTCCTCCCTTCTTTGTTCATAGCTAGTCCCCACTTGTTGTACCCTGCTGTCTGCCTCACCTGCCTGACTTGACCAAGGCACCCCACAGTTAGCAGCCCCACCATAGGAATTGGTTGTGCCCCTTGGTCCAAAGTCTCTGCCCTCCTCTGTTCTTTTCTGGCACCCAATCCCAAACAGGGGAGAAAAAAGGGGGGGCAACACAGCAATCAGCCCTACCAAAAGTGAGGGTACTGCTTCCAATGCAACCACCTCGCGGCGTGTGACAGTCACCCACGAGGTCACGGTTCGCACTCTCTCACCTTCCGCCCCAGGCCTCTCCCAGACCCCTTACTCTCCCCTTAGTATGCCTCTGAAAAACTACCCGGGCTGTGAAAACAGCCTGAGCAGATGAGTATCCTACTATGCCACTATCTTCTAGCTAGCACCAGACCCAGGAAAGTGCCTTACCATAACCACCACATGGCGTGTGATGTCATGCCACATGTACCCTGTGTCTGGGCCTATTCCAGGCCTTACCATTCCTACCCAGGCCACCACCATGGCCACAACACAGCCCCTAGAGCCTTAAATCAAGGAAAAAAGGGGGTTTTACAACCCCCCATGCAGCATGTGATGTCACGCCACGTAGTCCCGTACTGCGCTCCTTCCGCCCAGCTTCAAGGCCTCCTCCAGACCTCTTATTCCTAGTGGGTAAATGAAAACCTCCACACAGCACCCCAATAGCCCAAAAAAACCAGGACAAGTGCTTTTGACACCCCTACATGGTGTGTGACCTACACGCCACGCAGTCCATGCCTTCGGGCCTCTCCCAGGCCTACCATTCAGTCTCCAGGAAACCAAAATGGCCACAAAATGTCCACCAGAGTACCAGAAATGGGGAAAATGGGGGTTTTACACTCCCCCATGCAGCGTGTGACATCACGCCACGTGGTCCCGGGTAGCGCTCGCTCCCCCCAGCTTCCAGTCCTCTTTCAGGCTTCCTAATCTTATTGGGTAAATGAAAAAGCCACACAAAGCTATCATAGCCCAAAACAAAATGTAAGTGCTTTCAACAAAAACCTTACATGGCATGTGACATTCACATCACGTGGCCTCTACCATTCAGCCTCCAGGAACCAACATGGCCACACAAACAGCCAACCAGCATACCAGAAGAAGAAAAATGGGGATTTTACAACCCCCACACCACGTGTGATGTCATGCCACATGGCTCCTGGATCGCGCTCGCCCTCCCAGCCTCAAGGCCTCTTCCAGGCCTACTGTCCCTACCAGACAGCCACCAAAAGGGGGAACAAACTGCCACAACCATCCAGAAGCCAAGGAAAAGCTGCGTTAACCCCCCCATGTGGCCTGTGGCATCACCTCATGCCTCTCTCCCCACCGTCTCAGGGCTTTACAACTCTTACCGCCAGCAAACCAGCCTACAAAGAAAACAAGAAACCCCAGAGCATAGAAAACAAAGAATGGGCTTTTTCACAAGACCCCCCACGTGGCGTGTGCATTGCCCCCACATGGTCCTGGGTCACTCTCTCAACCAGACTCTGACCCCCACCGTTACTCAAGACCCCTTAATATCTTCAGCTGCATATTGTAACATATTTTAATCTTGATACTGTATACCTTATTCCTCCCTTCCCCTTTTTTTTTTTTTTTTTAAACACATCACATCTCGTCCTGCAAATCAATTACTTGTTTCCTTACCTCTCTCTCCTGGTGAACAAACCTCAAAGGATTGCCAATCCAACGTGCTGCAGTTAATGTTGATCCAAAACTCCAGCAAAAGTGGCTGAGGCCCCCTTGTGCTGTCCTTGAAGTACCTCCCTATCTCCTTCCCCTTCCTGTTTGTTTGCCCATTGTTCTGCCCCCCTTATCCCTTCCCCTTCCTCCCCCCTCCCCTTCTGAGCACAACCATCTTAAGCATGGGAGCAGGGGTGCACCAGGACAACCTGGTCTGCCCTCTTAAAGGGTCAAACTCCATTGTTTAAAATATGTGGTTTTATTACCGAAGTTTTCAATTTGCATGCATACTTAGTGTGTGTGTATGTGTGTGACATGTGTCATCAAATCAGACACCTTTTATTGTGCCACATAATAACTTCAGCAATGTGAAGCTGCTATCCACTGCAGCTGTGTGATTTTTGTACTTCTTTGTGGTACCTTTACTGGTACTAGTACTAGTGACTGTTACTGCCACAGTGCATAATTTTAGTCTGTTTAAAATATGTGGTTATATTACTGAATTTTTCAATTTGCTATGCATTACTTGGTGTGTGTGTGTGAGTATCTATGTGACACGTGTCATCAAATCAGACACCTTTTATTGTGCCACATAATAACTTCAGCAATGTGAAGCTGCTATCCACTGCAGCTGTGTGATTTTTGTACTTCTTTGTGGTACCTTTACTGGTACTAGTACTAGTGACTGTTACTGCCACAGTGCATAATTTTAGTCTGTTTAAAATATGTGGTTATATTACTGAATTTTTCAATTTGCTATGCATTACTTGGTGTGTGTGTGTGAGTATCTATGTGACACGTGTCATCAAATCAGACACCTTTTATTGTGCCACATAATAATTTCAGCAATGTGAAGCTGCTATCCACTGCAACTGTGTGATTTATGTACTTCTTTGTGGTATCTTTACTAGTACTAGTGACTGTTACTGCAGCAGTGCATTACACTGCAGCCCCCCCCGTGGCCCGCCCCAACCGGCGAAGGTATTCTTTTCCAGATTTGAATTTCTGGTGGTGAGCACTGGTTAGGTGTTGTGCCTTTGTGTCTGCATCTCTTCAGTGCACAGTGCAATCTTAATCTGTCTGTGCATTTGCATCTCTTTAGGGCCTAATCTCCATCTGTAACTTAAATCACAGTTGTTTCTTTGACTTCCTTTCAGAGTACTGGACAGGTGTGGTGCTTAATTCTGCATGAACATTGTACTCATTAATATGCGTTTTTAAGTCATGACCATCATCACGAGTCACTCTTGATACAAATCACATTCTTCATCATCACGGTCACAAATGCAGTCACAAATCACGATTCATGATCATTCACATTACGAATCACAACATTAATTTTTTTTCTAGTGACTTGGATGTATTGTAAGCCTGTTTTGTAGTATCTCTCCAGGCTTTACCACTCCACCATTGTACTCTTTGATACGTGTTTTTAAGTCTGGGAGTTTTAAGCTACAGCTCATCGGGGAAGTACAGCCGTAGGCAGTAGGCATTCATGTTTCTTCATCATCACGGTCACAAATCACGATTCATGATCATGTCACGAATCACAACATAAATTTTTTTTAATAGTTACTTGGATGCATTGTAAGCCTGTTTTGTAGTATCTCTCCATGCTTCACCACCCCACCATTGTACTCATTAATGTTTGTTTTTAAGTCAGGGAGTTGGACAGTGTATGCAGTGCATACACAGACTGGTAAGAAGACTGAATGCACACATGCAGTTTAGTACAGTATACTTGCACTGCTCAGAATACAAAGTGTCACGCATATGGAAGACAACAAAAAAGGGCATAATTACATATAAGGGTCGGGGATGGTGGAGGAATACATTTTATAACACAGCAAGGAAGGTGTGGGGGGCACATGGTGTGATGAAAAAAAAATAATGTGGGATCCCATGGTGATCCAGCAGCAGTTCCAGCATGGACATAATTTGCAACTGATGTTCCTCTATATGATCCAGCCGCTGCTCCACAGCACTCACCCTCTCATTGGTATCCTCAACAGCACTCCAGAGAACTGCTAAGTCATCCTGTGTTACATGCAGTTCTCTGGGGTCCACACATTCTACAGGCTGACCTGCTGGTGGTGGTGGTAGGGGTGCTGGTGGAGCAGCAGGTGCTGCTGTGGCCATCCTCTTCTTAGGGATGCCACAATGCACAGCTGCACCCTCTGCCACAGAATGGCCAGCAGGTGCAGGCATGGTCCGTTCTGTGGTAGCCTGCCACTCCAACTGCTGGTGATTGAGCATATGGGTGCACTGGCCCTCAGTCCCCAGGTGAGTCCCCTGGGGGCCACGGCACACTTCCACCTCACATAGGCAGCTCTTGACCACACTGCTGTCCCCCTACACAGTAAAAAACCTGCCAAACAATGGAGCTGCGGGGAGGACTGGGCACAGGCAGGGGATGGCCAGATGAACTGGCAGCCGGCTGGTCACAGTGCTGAACAGGGATGGGATCCACACCTGGGCCCGGGGGAATAGGCACATCCTGCTCCAGAGAACCTGGACTTGGTGGTGGTGGTGGTTCAACTGCCTCAGAGTCAGGACAGGAGGCAGTGTTAGTTCTGCTTCCCGGGGGGGACACTTACAAGTATCGAGTGGTCCAACAGGAATGGGTGCCCATGCCCTCCACACATGTGCACGATACGATGCTTACCACTACCACACTCTCCCAGAGCTGTCCCTGCCCCAGACATTCCCTCACCCTGGTCCATCTCTCCTACTGAGCTCCCTCAGTCCGAGCAATTACTACTCACACTGTCACCAACACACACACACACAGTCACACAGACAAACAACTAACTACTTATAAAGGTAAGAAAAATAAAATTTACAGAAAGAACAGATTAAGTAACGAAGAGTACAGAAAAGACAAAAAAATGTAGCTTTTAAAAAAGCTGTTGGGTCTAAATCAAAGTTTAAATCTCCTCCTCGCTCTGATCTCAAAGTATCAGCAGTCATAAAAAACACACTACTCTCTCTCCGTCTGCACAGGAGAAAGTCAAAGTGTCTGCTTGCATGACTCACTTTCTTCCTGCCTAGTTAAAGAGCATGTGACTTACAGTACTATAAGCCATGTGATGTGTGGGGGGCTGCCAAATCTGAAACACCAAGTGGATCACTTAGAATCATAATGAGGAACGTAAAGTCCATTAAAAATAGTGACTTCACCTTACTATGCATTGCCATTCCTCCTTAATGTGAAGTTGTAATGACAAGGCGGAGGGAGGACTTTGCATTTCCCACTCCATGTAGCAGATTGGCAACACGAAGTGCCCACTTCATGTTCACTTCGCCAGTGGAATTTAAATTCGCTGCATCTCTACTGACTGCACCTCTGACTGCCCTGTTCAATCTATCACTGGACAAGGGGGAATTTCCAGGGGACTGGAGGAGGGCAGATGTCCCACTACACAGAAGTTGAAATAGGGAGGAGGCAGGAAACTACAGCAGTAACCACAGACATGGCCAGATATTTCCAGATATGTCACAAAATTTCTAAAGAGTTTCTCTCTACTGCCTCTACTGTGTAAAAGAAGAAAGCAGGAGATTTCTCTAGAAATATCACAGAAATTTCAGGAAATATCTGGCCATGTCTTTGGGACTGCACCAACCTGTAAGCCTGTTTTTGGTGGTGGGCAAGATCATCAAAACACTACTTAAAGAAAGGAATGGGGAATACCTCAACGCTAGAGGATTACAGGATTCAAGGCAACATGGGTTCACAGGGTGAGATCTTGTCAAACAAACCTGGTAGAGTATCTTGACTGGATTACCAGGGAGGTGGATCAGTGAGGATCAGCAGATGTGGCCTACCTGGACTTCAGTAAAGCCTTCAACACTGTTCTACATAGAAGACTGGTAAACAAGCTAAGCAGCCTGGGAGTGGGTCCAAAGACAATGAATTGGGTATGAAGTTGTCTAAGTAACAGAACTCAGAGATAGTAAATGGTGTTCAATCAGAGGAAGGTAAGGTAGTCAACGGGGTGCCTCAGGGGCCGGTACTGACACCAATCTGCTTCAATGTCTATTAGTAATATTGCAGAGTGACTGGAAGGAAAAGTATGCCTGTTCATGGATGGCAGAAAAATCTGCAACAGACAAGACACACCGGGAGGGGGTGGAAAGAATGAAGGAAGATCTAAAAAAAACTGAATGAGTGGTCAAGGATATAGCAACTGGGCTTCATGGCCAAAAAGTGTAAAATTATACACATGGGGCACAGAAACCAAAGGGCAACATATCAGTTGGGGGATGTTAACAACCACAAAGTGGGAAAGGGATCTTGGGGTCATCATATCTGATGACCTGAAGGTAGCAAAGCAGTGTGATAAGGCAATGGGGAAGGCTAGTAGGATGCTGGGGTGCATAGGAAGGGGTAACACCAGCAGAAAAAGGGGGGTACTTCTACCTCTGTATTGATCAATGAATACTGTATCTAGTTCTGGAGGCCCCATCTCAGGAAGGACATAGATTGGGTGGAGGCGGTACACAGAAGGGCAACCAAAATGGTGCATGGCCTGGATCAGAAGCCCTATGAGAAAAGACTCAGGGAATTAAATATGTGCTCACTGGAGGAAAGGAGAAAGAGAAGACATGATAGAACCATTCAAATACTTCAAGGGTATCAATTTTACACAAGACTATTTTCATTACAGTGGCAAAGCACATATAGCCTGCCTGGAGTAGGTTAGAGTAAAGTGATATAAATTAAAAAAAACATATATATATATATATGTTTAGTTTTGTTTGTTTTTTTCAAGTAAAGCCTACATGTTCCTTTCCCTGTTTTGGTTGATGCTGTATACTTACACAGTTAAATCAAGATAACGAAACAAAAAGTCTTGTCACCCATACATAATTGATGAGCTTATGGGAAGAGTGGAGTTGGTTAGGAATAGTTTTTTTTGTACAAATAGTGCAGGGACTCATAATGTGTTTCTTAATATATGTTGCCATACCTCATATGACCTATTATTTTCTTACCCAGCTGTTGTATGTTGAGACACCCTATCCCCATAAAAAAAAATGCTGTCAGCTGAATGGAGTTACATACAAACAAAAATATGCAAAAACCAGGAGAATAGGGCCATTAGCTGTATCAAGCCTGCTCATGTTGCAGGGTCCTTAGCATCAACTACTGACCCTACCCCCCAACCAGACCCTCCCCTCCTTCCTCCTCCTCTTAACCCAATTTCCCTTTAACTCTATCGCAGCTCCCCTTGAAACTGCCCACTGTTTTCAACAAAACCACCTCCTCAGAACACCATTCCAGCCTGCCACCACCCGCTTCATGAAGAAATGCCTCCTAGCCTCTCTCCTAAAGCCCTCCAATTTGAGACCATGTTCTGTCATGTTTCAATTCCCACTGAGCTTGAAGAGACCCTCTTTATTCACTTTATTTATTCCCTTCAAATACTTGAAGGTCTCAGTCATGCCCCCCTTGCTCTCTTTCTTTCCTTCTTTCCTTCTTTCTTTCTTTCTGTGTGTGTCTCTCTCTCTCTCTCCTCTCCTCTAGGGAGTACATTTTCAGGGCTTCCAGCCTTTCTTCGTATGTCCTACACTGCTAGCCAGTGATCATCTTGGAAACCCTCCTCTGGACTGTCTTCATCAGGTTTTTGTCCTTTTTAAAGTATGGTCACCAACATTGCATGCTGTACTCCAGGTGTGTCCTCACCAGTGACGTTTCCAAGGGCAGAGTCACCTGCTTTGGCCTACTACTGATACTTCTGGCAATGCAGCTCAACATTTTATTTGCCTTAGCTGCTGCTTTCCTACATTGCCTTGAGTGTGTCAGGAGGTCTAAACCTCAGTCTCAGGTTCTTGGCAATAATGGGCATGCAAGGAATCACAAACACATTGCATAAGAGTAATAAAGCTTGTTTATTACTACCAAAAGGATAATAACAGTTGCCCTAAGCAGTTCTTACCAATACGAACTGGGAGCCAATGCTAAGCATTCCCTATACCTCGAGGAAACTCCGTGTCTCCTGGGGTCTCTGAGGTAGAAGATGTAATGTCTTGCATTATATACCTATGATAATTACCATGGTTACTGTAAGACAGAAACATTTCTAGTTACAGAGATTAGCCTAATTGGCTAAATTAGAGGTGGCTCCTCAGTCCAAGATAACATTATACAGTTTTGTAGTAGTCATCACTTTGTAGAAACAAAGAGGTACAGTTTGTACATAGCCGTGTAATAATGCAAATCATCAGAAGATGGAAATGTTGACTTATATATCATAATCATTACAGGGACCCAGGTGTCCTAACATCTTGTAAGCAAGAAATACATATGTATATCAGAAAGTAAAGTATATAACAATAATATGCATACATATCCTGACATCTACTCTTATATGGTAGATGTCCTTAGCCCTATATGTTAGTATTACATATACTTACATGCTAGCTGTCTACGGTGCACCTCTAGGGGTACCAATAAGGGTGCAGGGACCTCGTGTAACATCACCATCATTAATAAGTGCAAGGACAGCTTCATTAGCTTTGGAAATATTATTGGTGATGTGGATGAGATGCGTGTCTTTTCTCTCTAAAAGTAATTTTAACATCAAAGTGAGAGGATCAATGTGTACATTAAAATACAGTAAATACTTTAACAGAGTAAGCAGATAATCAGGGTTACCATCAATGATGTCAGTGTCCTTAATGGGGATGGGGGTAATAACAGCGTGCCCAATAACTGTCTTCTGATGGGGTACTAAGCAGAAATTAGAACTATCAATAGAACATGCCTTTAAACCATAGGTGTATGCCTTAAAGTTAGTGACGACGCAGTATTCGCCATCTGAATTAAATTGCATTTTCACTGTAGACAGTCTCCATTTTTGCAACTGTACTGGGCAAGTATAAGTCTGTTTGGAAATCTGTGTTAACAGGCGGTGAACCTCCTCCCAGTAAGACTGGTATAACTTGGAATTGTCTGGAGCAGATGTCGAGTCCTGGTATTCTGTGCCATTGGTGGTGATGTCATCATCCATGGAAATGGACCAGTCAATACTGTCTGGGGAATAGCCACATACAGGTTTAATAACATCAAATATGTCACATCGACACAAATAAATATATCCTTTCTTCGCACAGCAGTCCATGTGCGGCGCGACCCATGCATCCAGAAGAGGATGGAAAACCAACAGAGGAGGCAACTCAAGATGTTCTCTGTAGATGTCTTCTTCAAGGTGCCCAATGGAATGTACAGATGCGAGTTTATCAAATATAGTTGTAGTAGGATCAAAACGTGGTAAAGAGACAGTGAAAGAGACAAACATAGGATCCTTAATGGAACATTTCTTAGAAGTAAAACATGGACCAGTATTAGGTTGCCTGGTCACAAAACTCAAATTTCTAGTAGTTGAAATTGGGATAGTTAATGTCTGTAGTATACACATAACAACACAGTTAGAGGATTTACACCGAGGACAATACCATTTAGAGATATGTCTATCATGTATGATATCAGGGATTCTTCTGGATTCCAAATCACGGAAGACATTATTGATGGTAGTGATACTGTAAGAGCCATAGGCTGGGCATAATATCTCACTGGCAATGTATTGCTTATCTGCTTCTTTATTGTTCTGTACAATGAGTGCATTAATCTTATCTTTAGAATCTGAAAATGCCTTAGCGATGTCATGCATATTGTATACAGTGTATCTTTCTTCCTGACTAAGGCCATCCACACCATGCAATAATGGGGGTATAATATCATTCACCAAACCAGTTTAGAATTTCTGTGACAGTGATCTGATAGCAGTAATGTCGGCTTTATTCCAGATGGACATAGCTGTACCAAAAACACCAATGACAGTGCCTGTGGCACCAGTGACATCAGAAGTGTCACGTGTATTACGTTTATGACTTTGATTATCAGGATTAGGTTTTCTCCTAAATTTGCCTCTATGCTCAGTGGTCTGTACCCCAGCAATAGGGTCTTAGTTCCGAATTTGAAAAGCTGCTAAGTTATCAAGTAACAAAGTACTATAAAACAATGACGTATTAGTAATATGAAACGTACCAAATTTTTTCATATTCCAGTAAGTCAAATTAAACAAAACAGGTATAAGCATAAATTGTCAGTTTTTAATAAGTGTGCCAGGTAAATCAGTGGCTGTGAGACCACTACGGGGACCAGGGGTGTGTTTTGGACATTCTAAAAGCTGTTCGTCAGTAAGGGGTAACACAGATAAATACATGGCAGCTGAGGCCATGTTGTGTACAGCACAAAATTTCCTGGCAGAGTCTTTAGACAAGGAATTACAATATGAGGGATCAATTAAGGCAGTAATATTGTATAAACCAGAATGTCTAAGAGACATTTGGAGCAAGGACAAAGAACCATTTGGGGATAATTTTGCATCGGGCCAACCATGGAAAGTTTCTTTGGAGAGCTTGGCCACAGGGAGTATTTGTCCTTGAGACATGGTTTCCCACTCAATTTGTAGGATAGATTTATCAGGAGCAACAACTGAGCCAGTGAGGTAGGCATCTGAACCTTCCTGGACAGTAATCAAATTGTCAGGAATATTGATGAAGACTCCCTCTGGGGTAGTTGCAGGTGGATCAAGGTGAGGAAGGAGGTGCTTTACCACCATGCCTTGGATGCAGGGGGTAACTCCTGATATGAGGAGGAAATGGAACAAGATAGCCATCTTGTCAGTATCTGAAAAGGAAAATCAAACATTAGTAAATTAATACTATTCAGCCCAATGTGGTGAGGAAAAGTAATTATACTCCTTTATACAGTTTCAGCTGGTTTGCGTGTAACCATTTGTCAGTCAATTTGTTGTTTTGCATGAGTCTATCCTGATAGACTGCTGGACTGAGCTTGTTGACAATGGGGCAGGGGCTTCCCACTTATTGGAGAAGAAATGTGTGGTATGTGCAAATCTGAGAACCATTACCTGATCCCCAACTTGCCAATCTACTTCTTGTGCATGTTTGTCAAACTGAATTTTGGACTGTTGCTGGGCCTTGCCAATGCAGTTAGCAGCATACAAATGAATGTGACACTACATCCAAAATAACACTGTGAACAGGCAATATCATACATCAATATTGGCCAATTCTACTAGGAGATGATTTGGTAGGACAAGCAGTGGGTCAGAAACCTCGGGTGGCATTTTCTAGGGCTGCAAATATTAGAGACAAGGTGGTGCATAGTAGAGAGTGTAAACATAGTGACCCTGAATCAGCTTTTTGGATACCTAAAAGAACTAATGGATTCTTTACCTGTAAAATCTGTAAATATGGTGTGACTGGTAAAATATTTCAACATCCTTTAAAACAAAATTTTAAAGCAGATGTGAGAGAGTTGATCACATGTGATACGTCATATGTGGTTTATATGTTGTGGTGCCCATGTGATCTTATATACATTGGCAAAACTGTGAGACCTTTGAAACAAAGAATACAGGAACATGTTAGATCTGTTCTCAGCAAGCGGCGGGATACACCTGTTAGTATGCATTTTGCGGTACATCATAATTCAAATCTGAGTGGCTTTAAATTTATGGGCTTGGAACATGTTCCAATCCTGCCATTTGGTGGGGACCGATCTAATAAATTATTAAAGAAGGAATGTATGTGGATATTTAAAATGGACACTATTAGACCAAATGGATTAAATGAGAAATGGGATATAAAACCATTTCTTTAAGATCAAAATGAATATAAAGAACTTAGTAGTGGTACTACATTTTGCCTGTGGTAGCTTTTACCTGTAATGATATTATTAGTGCTAGGCTGTGAAATGTTAAATATTTTTCTTTCTTCTTTTTTGTTGCAGTTTTATTTTATTTTAATCAAACCTTAATATGCAGCACTAAAATTATTTTGAAAAGAACACTTTTTTATAAATGCCTATGCTGTAAGACAATGTGAAACTATTGGTAACATGTCTCTTTAAATGCCTGCTAAGTCAGTTCATTAATGATTAATTATTTGAGCATTTATAAGTGCTGTGGATAATGGTTTGGGTACCCCCTCTGAAGACTCGTGGGAGTCGAGGCGCTAGGGGTGTTTTGCTTGTTACAACACTTAGTTTAATTTTTTGCACCAGATGTTATATATTTTTGCTAGTGAAGTTAAATAAATGTGTGATTTTTGAAACGTATGAAAAGCCTTCGCTAGTACCTTATTTTTATCTGGTGCCTTTCACTTTTGCGCTCCCGTTTGTGGATTCTACAAATGAATGTGTATGAGGTCTTGTCTGAGGTTTTCCACATATTGGTCCACTGAGACACGGTCTGCAGTGGGGGTGTGTAGGTCAAACAACAGGTGTTCAGGTAATCTCATATTTCTACCAGTCATCACTCCAAAGGGTGTCAACTGGGTGGTGGCTGAGTGTGTACCCCAATTGCATAAGGAGTAATGGCAGTAGGGAATCCCAATCCTTGGGATTGTCCTCTATGAATTTGGATAGCATTTGCTTAATCCATCTGTTGGCTCTCCCCTACTTGACCTGAGGATTGTGGGTGCTAAGGTATGTGGAACTTCTGATGAACTCCAAGGAGTTCAAGTACTTCTTTCATCAACTCACCTATAAAACTGGTTCCTTTGTCTGATTCTACCTTGAGAGGTAGGCCCCACCTGGAGAAAATCTGTTCCACCAGGATTTTGGCAGTGGTTTTTGCAGTGCATGTTTTAGTGGGGGAAAGCTTCAACCTACTTAGAAAAGAGATCAGTAGCCACAAGGGCATATTTGTTGTTTCTGCTAGTATTGGTCAGAGGACCAATAAAATCAATCTGTGTGGCATGCCGAGGGCCAGAATGTCTTTGTTGTACCAGTTTGGCATTTTGTTTGGTAGGGATGGAATTATTTTGCGCACAAACAAGGCAGTTGTCTATGTACTGTTTGACATCCTTGGTGACACCAGGCCACCAGGCAGTGGTCTTAAGCCTTTGGAGTGTGTTTTCCACTCCTTGGTGTCCACCAGTTGGGGTGTCATGCACTTGGTGCATAAATTCAGGCCTAAGATGATGAGGGACCACCCACAACTTGGTGGCGGTGTCATCCGGTTGATACCAGATGAGCTTGTCATGAGGGGACAGGTGTATCTTACCTTCATGCCTTCAGTAGGGGTTGTGGGTAGGCAGCTTCTTCTTAGTACCTTTGTCCAGGAAACTAAACACATCTTTGAGTTCAGAGTCAGCATGCCGGGCATCTGACAAATGCAAGGGGGAGAAGGATTCAGGTTTCTTCCTGACTGCTGCAATGTGTACGGCCACTCTGGCCTCTGGATGGTCCATCATCCAGGTGTCTCTCCTCATGTCTCTTCCTTTGCAAGGGTGTCAGCAGTGTCATTAAAGTCATGATAGGGATCATGTATGGAGTGGGCCTTAACCTTGTGTACATAGAGTTTGTGTGCAAACTTTGTGCCAGTGAATGAATGTATATTATCAGTTCCTTGTGTTTCACTGGGCTGCCATCAGAGGAGGAAAAGGAGTTCCTCTGCCAGAAAGGAAGGAATTCTGTAAGGGAACAACAGACCCAGTTAGAGTCTATGAAAATTATGGTATCCTAGGTTCCGTGCTGGATGAACTCAAAGGCATAAGCCACCGCTGCCATCTCAGCATACTGTGATGATGCCACACTGCAATGCTTTGAAATGTTAACAGTGTTACCATAAGGGTAAATGACTAATATGCCCATTTCTGCTAACTGTTCTCCCTGGTAGTAGGAAGCTGAGCTGTCTGTAAAGACACGACACAAGGAGGTGTTCTCAAGTAGTTGTGGTGTAGCAGGAAGGAAAGGACCTGGATCTGGTAGATCAGGTGGCTGCAGTATATAGTCATGGGATTCTCCTTGGAAAAGGAGACCATGCGCCAGCATGGATGCCATTTTAGTTGGGTGGACCTTATTGTCTCTATCCTGGAGAAGAAGGGACCAGTGTGTCAGTCTGGTATTGGAGACTGACCCATCCTTTACTCTGTCTGGTAGCAAAAAGGTAGTTGGGGTGTGGTTTGTGTTGAACATCAGGGGAGAGAACCCAATGATATACAGAAAGTGCTTGGCAGCCCAGTAAGTGGCCAGAAGGTTCCTTTCACAAAAGCTGTATTTCTGTTCTACCGGGGTCAAGAGGTGTGATGCACATGCAATGGGTCTCAGGGTGACATGGACCTTCTGGGCCAACAAGGCAGACATAGCGATGTCAGAGAAGGCACATTCCAGATGGAATGGCAGTGTTGGATTGGTGTTGACCAAAGCTGGGGCTGAGGCCAAGATCTGTTTCAGTGACATCACAGCTTGGGTATGAATGGGGCCTCAATTCCAGGAGATGTCCTTTTTCAGTAGTTCATACAGATGGGTGGCCTTCTGAGCAAAATCACAAATAAAATCTCTAAAATAATTTATCATACCTAGAAACCTTCTAAGAGTGGCCACGCTGGTGAGCTGTGGCAAATCTTGCAGCCCTTGTATCTTCTTCCAGGTAGGGCTTCCGCCTTGGTATGTTATCCTCAGACCCAGAAAGAGTACCTCTTTTTGACATAGTTGTACTTTTGCAGGCTTACATTTGAGGCCTGCCCTCTGAATGAGGGCAGTAGATCATCCAAGAGATCCAGGTGTTGTTCCTGTGTGGCTGTGGCCAACAACAGGTCTTCCACATACTGCAAGAGACACTGGGGTGTTGAGAAACCCTCAAGGCTGTCCATTGTGTGTAAATGGAACAGGGAGGGGCTGTTATGAAAGCCTTGTGGTATGCAGGTCCACAGGTACTGCCTGCCCTCAAAGGTGAAGGCAAACTTATATTGACTCTTGGAAGCCAATGGCAATGACCAGAAACCATTGGAGATGTCCAGGGCACTAAACCATTGTCAGGAGTCAGTAGTTGTAGCACATCTGGTGCTGATGTCACAGTTGGGGCAAAACTGGAAGTGACCTGGTTTAGTCTCCTGTAGTCAATAGTAAGTCTCCAGGCACCTGTGGGTTTTTTCACAGGCCACACTGGGGAATTTGCAGTGGAAACACATGTCCTAATTACCCCTTGCTTGAAGAGTGATTTTATTGTTTCCCTAAGAGAAGGTAAGGCCTCAGGTGGAAAAAGGTATTGCCGTTGCCTCTCATGTGCTGGGCCTGTCACTCAATGACAGTGTGCATCCTGCCACAGTCATGCTTGTTGGTGGCAAATGCTTCCAGATGTTTTTGTAGAATGGGAAGGAGCTTTGGGAAAAGCTCATTGTTCTTGAACAAATCTATGGTGTCATACTCTTTGTTATTCGCAGATGTTGTTGCAACCACATGTGAGTCAGGGATCATGATAGTGTGATATTGTCCCTGAATTTGTATCAGTAACATGTTGGCTAGGTCTATCACATAGCTGTGTGGTGCCAGGAAGTCAATTTCGATTATACTAGGGTGGACGTGAAGTACCATCAGCTGAAAGGTATGATAGGCTTTCAGGTGTCCCAGATAGTGGCAGGGAATGGTATGCAGGTAACCTAGTTCCATCTACACCAGACATATTGGTCCTCCATCTGGTGGACCAAGGGGATGTGTCCGGGTGGTCATCCTGTAATACAGACATAGCTGCACCTCTATCCAGTAGTACTGTTAGTAGGTGGCTCCGGCCCCCAGCCTCAGTGCAGGGCCTTCCATTTGTATCCAAGACCAGCCTGTTTACAATACAGACTTGGGCTTGTAATTGTCAATCTGTGCCAGTGGAAGTATGGGGAAGCTCTTGAAAAAGAGCTTGGGCCTGGTTCCTTTGAACCACTTTGCCATGCTGCACTGATGCTATATAGGGAGCAGCTTCCAGGTTCAGGCCTGTAAGGGCCTGAGAGCCTGGACTACCAGTGCCTCCGTGGACTGTTGAGGCCTGCTCTCTCAGTTATATTGTTGCAAGAGCCCGAAGGGGAATGGCATCCATTACAGTGTGCACTTGTCCCAGAAGGTCTCAGAACTTCCAGTTCTTGTCAGCTGTTTCCCTGTACGAAGGGCCTGTTCTTTGTTGTTTACCCTTATTGTTCTTATGGTGTTTCTTGTTTTTGTGGTCATTCCGGTTCCCACCCCAGGATTGTTGTTGTTGTTGTTGCTGTTGGGCCTGCTGGGGGTGTTGTTTGTCTGTGGGAAGGGGCTGTTTCTCTTGGGCTGCCCCTCCACCATGTATTGTGTCATGGCCTCTGGGACGGCTTCCACGGCAGCTACTTTTTTTGAACCAGAGCCTGAATCACAGATGTAGAGTTAATAAACTATCTCTGTTTTCCAAAGAATATCAGCAAACCTCTTCGTGGTGGGATAGGTGGTTGGCTCTACCTTCTCTCTTACTGCTGGGATCATGTTCCTAAGGAACAGAGTCTTGTACTCAATGAGGTCCACATCTGTGGCTTCTCCTGCAAGATGGTTCCCTGCTCAGTAGGCCATCCAGAGCCTCTGGTGGAAAGTCGATGGACTTTCTTTCACATTATGTTTTACAGGGTATACAAGCATCATTCCTACTACACATGGACTGTATGCAGAAATGAGTTCAGCTGCTACTTCTTCAAAGGTGGCATGGCCATCCTGGTGGATGGCATCAGGGAGTTTCGCTCACAGTTCAGGATCAATGGTCTGGCATAGGATCTGGACCTGGTAGTCTGCAGTAAGATTTAGCGTTTCACATTTAGCATGCACCTTTTCTAAGTGGCAACCGAGGTTGTCAGACAGGCACATCCGACCAATGCTGTCAGCTATTTGCTGAACAGAGTAGGCCAT
Organism: Neoceratodus forsteri; assembly: GCA_016271365.2. Lineage (NCBI taxonomy): Eukaryota > Metazoa > Chordata > Ceratodontiformes > Ceratodontidae > Neoceratodus > Neoceratodus forsteri. Next base: position 60,756,979 of record CM057451.1, read on the forward strand.
TTGTAGGGGATTATTGGGATGGTCAAGCAGAGGTAGGTTACCTCGGGTGCCATCTAGGGCTGCCTGAGCCGTGGCTTCTGTCACAGTACAGACCATTCCATCTTGAGTCAAGGCCTCCTGTAGCATCTGTCTGATCTGCATTCGGAGTGTCTGATTACTTCTCTTGGGTAGGGTCACATTGCCTAAGGTGGCATTAATCATTTTCTCTATTGCTTCCTTATAGTCCACAGAAATAACAGTGATTGGTGGTGACATTGGGACTAGGTCTAGGCCTGCTCCCCCCCATCATGGGGGTCACCATGTTGGCATTGCTCATGATGTGCATCATTCTGTCAATGACATAGGTTATGGGTGTCATGTGACATGGATCTGCCATGTTGTGGATGACAGGGAGGGGTATCTGGGCAATAGTAGGGGTCTGACTGGGCATTGTACTAAGAAATGTCATCATCTGACTCCTTCCCACCCAATTACATCGACAAGGTGGGGGCTACGCTTCCCATCGCTTTGATGTGATCAGCCAGCACCTCTTGCTGATGGTGCAGTTTCATCATTTGGATTCACATTCAGCATGCCTCACTTTTGCAACATTCAAATCCACTTCATCCTGCATCTGCTTCTGTAACATTCTATATGCGGCGCCCAATTTGTGATTGTCCCTAGTAGCTACCTCTAAGTCATTACCTATCTGGTTTATCTCATCCTGCATCTCTCCCAACTCCTTACTCAGTTGTTCATTCATTCTACTTAACAAGTCATTCATTTGCAAAGCCTGTCCCTTATCCTGTCTCAAACTTTCACACTCCTGCTTCAACATACAAAGTTCCTGCTTGTCTGCCTGAGCAGAATGATGCAAAAGGGAATCATTTTCATTTCTCAGAGTTTGGAGTTCTGACTCCAAATCCTGCTCTCTTCTTACACATTCAGTTTCCTGCAACCCTATCTCCTGTTTAAGAGATGAGATTTGTGGTTCAAGCGATCAAAACCTCGCTTTGGAGGCTTCCAGAGCAGCATAGAGAGCTGCAGCCAACAGCCCTTTAACTTCTCGCTTTCTGGCTGTTTGTCTCGTCTCTGTGTACTGAGTTGAAATCCCCAGTACAGGGTTTTCAGATTGACTAGAGTCCCATGCAAAGTCAGCCCATCCTCCATGGGAGGCAAGGAAGTTGGAGACATCGAGTCTCAGTTCTGCGCAAATATTTGATATGGTGGCCATTGTGTGGGAGGGAACGAAAAACCAAACTGTAAAAAGGGAACCGTGCTGTGTTTCGCTCCACAACAGGTGCACTTATCCACAGTCGTGCTACTGTGCACTTGTACGCTTGCAACTCAAAACTGTTGTGGGTGGATTGAGTTGGCATCGACCACACCCAGTAAGTGGCCAGACTTTACAAGTAATTACAAAGTGGTTGTAAAATGGGAGAGGTGGTGCTGGAATGCACACTTACAGTCCCCGTTGGGAAGGGAAAAGTTAGTAGCAACATGTGAAACTTTGAAAACACCAACTATTGCCTGCTAGCGGTGGTCAATTGTTAGGTGGTCTAAACCTCGCTCTCAGGTTCTTGGCAATAATAGGCATGCAAGGAATCACAAACATGTTGCATAAGAGTAATAAAGCTTGTTTATTACTATCAAAAGGATAATCACAGTTGCCCTAAGCATTTCTTACCAATACGAACTGGGAGACAATGCTAAGTGTTCCCTATACCTCAAGGAATCTCCATGTCTCCTGGGGTCTCCGAGGTAGATGACATAATGTCTTACATTATATACCTACGATAATTACCATGATTACTGTAAGATAGAAACATTTCTAGTTACAGAGATGAGCACTATTGGCTAAATTAGAGGTTGCTCCTCAGTCCAGGATAACATTATACAATTTTGTAGTAGTCATCACTTTGTAGAAACAAAGAGGCACAGTTTGTACATAGCCGTGTAATAATACAAATCATCAGAAGATGGCAATGCTGACTCATATAGCATAATCATTACAAGGACACAGATGTCCTAGCATTTTGTAAGCAAGAAATACACGTATATATTAGAAAGTAAAGTGTATAACAATAATGTGCATACATATCCTGACAGCTACTCTTATACGGTAGATGCCCTTAGCCCTATATGTTAGTATAACATATATCTAAATGCTAGTTGTCTCCGGTGTACATCTAGGAGTATCATTTAGGGTGCAGGGACCACGTGTAACAAGTGCTTCAGGTCACTAGTGATCATCAACCCCAGGTCTGTCTTCTCAGATGCAGCTACCTGGACTCCCCACCCACAGGTGCACTCAGTCCCTGGGTTCTTGGCTCCATTGTGCATAACTTTATATTTCTTTGCATTAAAGCCAAGTTGCCAAATTCAGGACCACCTCTCCAGGTTTTCCAGTCTCCTGTACTCCTTCTACTATAGCCACCTTCCCACAGAGCTTGAATGTAATACCATCCCCAATATCATTAATAAAAACATTCAAAAGTACTGGTCTGAGCACCAAGCCCTGTAGGACCACACTATTGACATCACTGATGTTGGAAAGCTTACCTCCCACCACTCACCACAACACTTTGGGTCGTACCCCACAAAAAGCTTTCCACCCACTCGGTCAACTTCTCACCAACCCTTAAATCCATCAGTTTCCTGATCAACCTATTGTGGGGTAAAGAGTCAAAGGCCTTGCTGAAGTCCAGCTAAAGCACGTCCACTGCTTTGCCCCCTCCACCACAAAATGCTCTTCTCAGCTCTCAAGCCCATCAATTACTTTTCTTCTATTACAGATCCCTTCTGTCAACATCTGGTGCTGAACATGAGTTTGAGCTAACAAGCTGTAACATTATGCTATATTGTTGCAGCTGCATGGGCAGAGCTCCACAGTTGTTTTGCTATCACTGTAGGAGAACAGAGGGACTCTGAGCAGAACTCGTCCCTGTGTTCTTCTATAGTGATGCTGTCAGTTATGTACAGCTCTGACTCCATTGTTGCTGGCCTCCACAGACAGAGGTCCTCTCCATGGCTTGGTCACCCCCCCCCCGTGGGCGCACTACTTAACTGCAACACTTCTAGCACAACTGCACATGTGTGACACAACTGCACAGATGTGCAATCCAGCATCGCCGCCATCTTGTGAATGGCATACCACCACCGCTCCGATAGCTGTGCCATCGGCTCTGAAACCGCCTCCGCTGCTCTGATAGCCATATGCCGCTGCAGATAAAAACTTTGTGCAGCTATATTGCCTCTCACCAGACTTTTTTGTTTATTAAGGTGGTGTAAAGGAACTAGCTTTTCTGGAGCAGGATAGTTTAATGTGATTTATACAGTGTATATATTTATTTTAATTTGCACAGAGCTTTACTCTTTTACAGCCCTCTTTCTACTGGCTATGTCCCTTCCTCACCTATTGCTGGATGCTACTACAGTGCTGAAATTGTGACAGTTGGTTTACCTAGGGACATGAATAAACAGCAAAATGCACCATGAGTGTAGTGGTATGCCACAGTATTTGGCAGACTGTTCAAAACTCTGCAGACATTGTAGTGTATTACGTACTGCCACACAATAAAAGATACCTAAGCAATTTTCATGACAGGGTGTGAGTCGTGGTGGGATTTACCCATGCCTGGTGTGGTTTGTTCATGAGTCTATAGGCTGAGGGACTTAACCACATGAGAAGTGGATAAATCCCACCATAACCCATATTCTGGAGTGGGTTATTGCGATTATACAATTTGTAGTAGGTAATGGGTAACATAAAAAAAACTTAAAAAGGTTTGTTAAAAAAAAACTTTTTGTAGTGTAATATCCTTCTGCAGAATAAATGAATTGTATATCAACAACGTTATGCCTAACTTGGAAATATGAAAAACTTTTGCATTTCATTAAATTATGAATTTGTTGAAATAATTTTCATAGTGTGCATCTTACACAATATCAACTGGTGGCTGGGACATTTACAGAAGTCCTGACTACATTACGGCTTGAATCCTAGTGGGAGCACCTAGTGATGCATGGTTTGTGAGCAGGCAAAGAAAATAATGCAATGTCTGGCTTGTAATCAGTTGTAATTCACTTTCATTGTCAAATTGGTACTAACATTGGTTGATATTATTTTTTTTTATGAATGAGAGATCTATGGAGTACTCAGTCTTATTTACTTGGCTACTCAGTGTCATCAGTCATGACTCATTCTATAATTATCAATTTAACAGCACTGTTTATTATTTATTATTATTGGTGCCAGTCATACTCTATGTTATGAAAAGGATATTGAAAAAGCTTTCTGATTGGCAGCAAAAACTGTACTTAGTTTAGGTTTTTCTCCTAATCACCAATTTTTTTTAATTATAATATCATTAGGGCAATTGTTACGGCTAATATATATATATATATATGTATGCATTTCTCAGACTAGTGAAAATGAAGACAACTGTGTCAGTCACTGGGACAACGAGGAGTCACACCCTGATCCTAGCAAAATCATACATACCAACATAATTAAAGAGGACAGGGAATTATTTCTCAAAAGCAGCTGCTGATAATGTTCATATTTTCAGAAATATTATGCATGCCCCTAAATCATCCATATTTAATTGTACCTGAATAAAAAGTGATGTGAAAAACTGTGCTTTGCATTGATTTGTTTTTATGGGCAGAATTCTGTTACAGTTCTCTTCAGTGATCTTGGGCAGGATTCACAAAAAAGCTCAAAGTGTAGCACAAAATTTTGTGTTGCATTTGGTAATTGCCCAGGTGTTAAAAAATGCTATTCACAGATGGATAGTGGAGGATGCTATCCGATTGTGAATAGGGATAGTTAGAGGCAGCGGTAACCCCAGTACCACTTCTTCTAATCCCAGTAGCACTGCCCTGACCTGCAGGCCTTGAAATGGCACCACAATGGATAGCACTGGTGCTGCTATTCGAAATTCATGAAGGCAGCCATGTAAATGAGCCCACCAGGCATGCAGGGTGCTAGCTGGCTATTTCCTTGCTCACTATGGACTTATTTACATGCATTGCTGGTGGATGACTGTACCCCCCAGCTCCTACCCAATGTAGCTGCAGTACCTCCATTGGATGCATCCCCTCCCCTGATCTCTGCTCACTGTCCTGTAATAAAATATTGTAATTCCTGGTATTCTAGTGGTGCCCTCCCTATGCTTTGCTCACCATCCCAAAAGAAATAAGTAAAGCTGTGGTAGTCTAGAGGTGCCCTCCTCCCAACCCATTCACAGATCACTGGCCCATAGTAAAATGATTGATTCCCTGACGGTCTAGTAGCCCCTCTCCCTTCCCTGATCCCTGAGTGCCGTACCCTTAGACAAATACAAAATCCCTCTGGTAGTCCAGTGGTCCTCCCATCCATCCCTGATCTGCCCACTCAGGGCATCATATAGTTTTCCCAGGTGTCTAGTGGCCCCCCACCCAGTGAGCGATTGTCCCACAACCCCTCTCCCCAAAACCCACTCCTTGGCCAGTGACCTGCACAGCCCTCCTATCACCTCCATGGCTGGCCACTGAATGAGCTCTCAATGAGCATGTACTGTAGACAGTACACGCTCACTGACATTGATTGACAGTTGACTGGTCAACCAATGAGCATGTACTATGTACTATTCATGCTTATTGACAGTTCAGTCGGTGGCTGGCCATGGTAGTGTGAGTAGGGCTGTGCCAGTCACCGGCAAGGGTTGGGTTGGGAGACAGCAGGGAGGTGGTTCATTAGCTGTCCAGATAGGGAAGTGGGAGGCCATTAGACTACCAGGGAAATTATTTCTTTGGGTTGGGATGGCAAATGGAGAACAGGGGAGGTGGGAGGGAACACAAGGGATTTTTTTATTTGAAACAGTGTGTCGATTGGAGAATGGGGGAGGGACAACTGAACCACCTGGGATTTATTAATTTGAAATGGGGTGGCAATTGAGGATCTGGGCAGGGGAGGGACCACTGAACCACCAATTTTGTTTTATTTATATATGGGGACAGGAATTTGGGCTTGGGGTGGACCTGGTCCTGTGCACTCAGGCCGACCGCACACATGCAGATAAGCCCATAATGGGCATGCAAATGGACCCTTAGTTCCATCCATGCTTAATGGGCTTATGTGCATGCTTTCACTGAATATCACCCATAGGGGCCATGGCACTCACCAGTGTGCACCACACTTTACCCCTATGGACAATCCTCAGCCCCACCCTCTGGTAGCACTGCAGCAAATGTGGTAACTGCTTGCTGTGCTACCAGGGTCCACTATTCAAACAGATAGCACAGTCAGTTTGGATCACGCTATCTGTTTGAATATGGTGCCAGAGTGGGCCAGCCTTGTTTTTTGCATGGTGCACCGGTTTGTGCATGCAGCCATCCGGCTCTGAAAATGGGGCCCAACATGATTAGTAGGTAGAAAATACACTTTAATCATCAAATTCATACTGAAAAATTGGATCAAAAAATAAAGTTTTACAGTAAAGCAAAGGTAGTGATTGACAGAGTTAGACAAACAGCATATCTGCAAAGAACTGTGAAGTGCTATGATTAAAAACGCACTATATTTTCTATTCAGTTGGCAACAAAGAATATATTTTTTAAGGGAAAGGTGTCTCAACCACAAGGTTTACGTGGAGTCAGTAAGATTAGGGAGGACAGTACAACTTGACAACTCAAGAAAAGTGTTATAGGTTACAGGAAAAGTGTCGTAGGTTACTTAACGAGCATTTATCAATGCCGAATGTTAGCTGCATGCATTGCTGTTGTACCAAATTCTGCTTGTACACATTTTTACTTTATATTTACCCAAGATAGAACAGATGAGTTGTAATGTGTCATTTGAAACAGGATCCTGATTTTACATAGTTCTATATTGAATTTACCCAGGACTGTAGAGGTGAGATGTGATATCTCCTTTTTATAATGTATTTTTCTAGACTAGATCATTTTAGATACAACAGCTCCTCTTCAGTGGGGTTCTGTTGTAGGGTCCTGTTTTTACACATTTTTGCAATATATTTACCAGGGATAACTCAGACAGGATGCAATATCTCATTTTCAGTGGGGTCCTGCTTTAACACATCTTTGTGCTGTATTTACCCAGCATAGCACAGCTCAGATGCTTTCTTGTTTTCAGTGGGATCCTGCATTTCCCAATTTTTATACTGTATTTACCAAGGATAGGACAGCCAAGATGCAATATCTGTTTTTTGATGGGGCCTTATTTTACCTATTTTTGTAATGTATTTACCCAGGATAGCCCAACTGAAAGGCAAATTACATTTCTAGTAGGGTCCAGCTGTAACAATTTATTTTCCCCAGAGTAAAGCAACACAGTTTAGCGGGGCTCTGCTGTACTGTGATCCTACTTTTACACATTTGTACTAAGTATTTGTTCAGAATAGCCCAGATGAGATGCAATATTTCATTTTTAGTGGTGTTCTGCTTTTACACATGTTTAGATTGTATTAACCCAGGATATGCCAACTGAGAGGCATGCTCTAATTTTCAGTAGTCTCCCAGATTTTGACCCCAAATTTCCAACAGTCTTTTTATGACCTGACATTATGAGCAAGACAGGTGGAATTTTTTAAATCCCATCCAAATGGTGATTTTTCAGTGCAACTGCAAAAACATGTTTCAGAGGAAATTTGAAAAATATCACCTGTCATGTTCAGGAGGTGGGGTAACACTAGGGATATGTTGAACATTAGGGACCAAAATCCACAAAAAATGAAGTTATGAGTAAATATTCGAACAATTCAACATTTCTTCATAATTTAGTTGTTTTTTCACATTTTGACCCCAAATTTTCAACATAGTTTTTATGATACCTTTTCTGAACATAACAAAAGTCATTTTTAAAACAGAGGTCAGAATGTAATTTTGTGGCCACGAGTGCAAAAACACATTTTGTCCAGGATTTGAAAAATGACAGCAGTCATGTTCATGAGGTGGTATGAAAAAATAGTTATGTTGAACATTTTGGGTCAAAATATTGAAAACTACCAAACTTAGGAGCATGCATAGAAAACTGTCAATGTACACACATAACTTTGTTGTTTTTTTAATATTTTACCCCAACATTTTTACATAGCCTTCTTATGACTCCACCTCATGAACAAATATGAAGAACATTTTAAAATCCTGCCTGGAAGGTGATTCAATCAATCGATCCATCAATCAGTCAATCAAATCTTTATTTAACTAGGCGATCATCATTGAGCAAAACTTGTTTTCAAGATGGACCTGGGTGGGCATCACAACAGTGTACAATAGATTTACAAAGGAAGGAAAAGTACACAGTAATTCCAGAATTCAAAGATAATATCAATAACAGTAGCTTAGGAAAAATACAAGACAAGTACTAGTCATTTTGGTAGATGAAGACAATATATACACAGTGAACCAGTACAAATTAAACATGAGTTTATAATCAGTCATGTTGCAGTGTTTGATAACAATATATGCCCAACAAAAATAAGTTCAGAAGGACTAGGAAGTAAGGTAAAGGGGGTGGGAGGGTACCAAATGGGGCCAAAGGGGGAGAGGATTGGTTAAAGGCAGGAAGGATGTGGAGCAATATGAGGTGCAAATGCAAGGGATACATGCTTGACAAAAAACGTAAGTGCTGGTCCTGCCTGATAGATGGGAGGTTAGCGACTAGTAAGAAAAAAAGAATGTTGGAATATAAGGGCGGTATCCAAGAATATAAGTATAGCAGCGATATATGGAAAGGTGGGGAATGTGAAACAAGTTGGCAGGCATAGATACTGAAGCCAGTCAGAATAGGGGATGGCACCGCCTAAGAAAGAGGGAGATTAGGGACAAGGAAAGCAATTACAAGATTCCTTGTCAGAGCAAGCATATAGTGTTTTGCAGACAGCCAGGCTGGTAGGGATGATGATTTTCAACGTATTTTGTGACTTGTTCTACAAAACAGGCAGCACATAGCTTATGGCAGCCCTACCAAAGCATAAGTTCACCTTAGGTACTTTCAGAGAAATAAAGGAATTACTTCTCAAAGCATAGTTACCACTCAAGCTTAATGGAAGACAATCGGAAATGTATTGGGCAGTTTTTTGGTGATAGCTCTGTAAATCCAAAGTGCTGCATTTCTTTGATGTCTATAAGGGAGAGATGACCATCCCTCAGCTGCATATAGGGAACAGTGATGAGTGGAGAAGGGGAGGCCACTGATGAACCTTAGGGCTCTATGATAAAGTGTATCCAGCTTCACTAGCATCATGGTGGGGCCCTGGCAATAGAGGAAATCTGCATAATCTAACAGTGAAAGGAAGGTAGCTTGGACCAACCTCAACTTAGCTTCTTCGGTGAGAAGGTGGTTGATCTTAAAAAATAGACCAAGTCTCTGCCTGAGTTTTTTTGTCAGTTCTTCAATATGGTTGGTGAAGGATAGTCTGTGGTCAATCCAGACTCCCAAGTATTTAAATTGTGTTACATATTCTAGCAGGTCTTCTAGTAATGTAGTAATCTGCAGAATTGATCCAGAGGTAGCTGGGTTTAATGCACGAATAAAGGGCGAGAAAAACAACGCTTTCATTACTTAGCATTTAAGAGCAGTTTTTGGTTTATGAACTGAAGTTGCAGCTGCTTGAAATCGGATTGAAAGTCATGGCATGCAGCTTCAGGTGATGATCTGCTTATGTAGAGCACTGTATCATCTGCAAATAGTGTATATGGCCTCTTTTACACTCGTATCAATATTATTAATATAAATTGTACACAGCGGGGACCCAGGATGGAACCCCTGTGGCACACCTCACAAGAGAAGCTTAAGAGGTGAAAATTCACCTTCTGCCTCACCTGCTGTAGCCAACCTGTAAGTAATCTGTGAACCAACTCTAAGAGAGTTTGTCCTGGCCAATGTTCCAAAGAGAAGTGAGGCGCAGGCTGTGGTCCACGGTATCAAAGGCCTTACCTAGGTCCAGAAATAATGCGTAAACAAAATGCTTATTGTCTAGGTCATGCTGCCAATCATTGGTAACTTTAGCCAATGCCAAGATTGTACTATATTGGTCTCTAAAGTCTGATTATAAGGGGTTTAGTAGATTCTTAGATTCTAGGTAGTTCCTAAGTTGAGTACTCACAATTTTCTCCAGTAATTTAGACAGTATTGGGAGGAGAGGAATTGGCCTGTAATTGTTTAGGTCACATGGATCACTGGATTTGAACAGGGGGATAACATGGGCTGTTTTCCATATAATTGGGAGGATGCCCAACAATAGAGAAAGTTTGAAAAGATGCATGATAGGTACAGCTAAGATTTGGTACCCAATCTTTATGAAATACCATTCTAGGAAGTCAGCTCCAGCACTTTATTTCGGTATCCAGCTGTAATAGGAGTACTTCAACCTCTTTTAGCATCACAGGCTGAAGAGTGAAAGACTGGTTGGGGATAAGGATTTCATAATCTTGTGCTTCAAGTTGTGAGTGTAGGGAACAAGCAGTGCAGTTGCCAAAGGCAAGCCCTGCAGTCGCGAAGTGGTCATTAAGAGCATCAAGGATGGCTGGTCGATCAGTGATAGCTGAATTTGTAGAATTAAGTTTTGTGGGTAGGGAGTTTCCAGAGGTGTGACCTGATAAATCCTTGATTGTTTTCCAAAATTTGGATGGGCTCTTAGAATCAGAGTCCAGTTCAGAATGGTAATAAGCAGCCTTAGCATCTTTAATCATCCTGGTACAGGTGTTCCGTGCCCTCCTAATTAAACACCAGTCCTGTAAAAGCTTTGTTTTGCATGCATTTTTCCAAAGCAAGTCCCTTTTCCACAATGCGGCCTTCAGCTCTGGTGTAAACCATTGACAGGACTTGTTCCTCACATGGGCTTTTACCAGTGGTGCATGCTTGTTTAGAGCTTCTGACACTATCAAGAAAAATGTCATGCGCCCTATTCACAGTCTTTGCTAAATAAAAGTCCTGCCAATGCAAGGAGTCTCTTAATTCAGTAATAAAGACAAGAGGATCGAAGTTTAGTCTGCATCTCTTAAAGGTAAACTTGGATGCAGGTAGGGGCTTGGTGTTTGATCTTACATAAGCAATTAAGCAGTGATCACTGATATCCAAATAAAAAGTATCAGCATATGATAATAAATGGGGTTTACTTACAAAGATGACATCTAGCAGGGTACTGTCATTCGAATTCTTTTTATTAGGACGTGTTGCTTTGTTGATAAGTTGTGACAACTGAAGTGAGTCACAAAGCGATTTAAGTGGTAATGCTGCCTTAGAGAACCAATCTAAGTTGAGGTCCCCTAATAAGATAGCTTCTGAGGATCCGGGACCTGTGATAATACTTAACTGCTTTAGAAGCTGTAACCTAGCCGAAGGGGGACTATAACAACCTACTACATAAAGTGAGACCGAGGCAGAGATCCCAATTTTGAGAGACAGACATTCAAATTCATTTGGAACAGAGGTCGAGTCTATGATTGAGGCATAAAATTTGTCCTTGACATAAATAGCCACTTGATTTCATGCAGCGACCACAGAATCACCTTTTGGGATGGATTTGAATAATTTTGTTGCCCTTGTTCATGATGCGGGGTCCCAAAAAGGCCATGTTGAAAATTTGAGGAAACAAAATATTAAAAGAGGACCCAGTTATGAGGACAAGTTCAAAATGCATTAAAATAACATTGAAGCACATACTTAATTTCCTCAGTTCCCAGTCCAGCGTTGAAGAGTGAAGATGTGTCTCCGGTACAGAAAGGATTATGGCGTTGGACCCCTGGAAGGTAAGTAAGGGGTGGTGGGTGTTGAGTGGAAGGGTCAGGTGGGGTGGGTAATGGTGGGGGTGGGCTTGCAGTGGCAACAGACATTGATGGATGTTTTTCTTTTTTATAGGATGTATAAAATTAAAAAGAATAGATTATGAGGGACACTTTTCTTTATTTCAGGTGCCAACACTGAGGATTGGCACACCAGTGTCAGTTTAACCTCTAGGGGCATGGAAAGTGACAGATAGTTGGGAGGAATACATGGTAGAGGGTGGGATTATAGCAATTTAAAATCCCCCCCCAAAAAAGACTACAAAGGGTGGTTTTCTTTACTTCAGGTACCAACACTGGGGATTGGACATTCCAGTGTTGGTGTTAAGTTTGGTGAGAGAGGGGGTGGGTTCCTTGGTGTCGCACACTGTAAACAGGTGTGGGGGTATTAGCTGGCCCCTGGGATTGGGCATACTGGTACTGGAATATTAACAAGTAAGGAGAAAGCAATGAGAGGTTGGAGAGATACTTTGAAGAGGGTTGGAGGGATTGTTTTTACATTGAAGAGGAGGACCACAGAAGGCTGATCATGATACTATTCAACTCTGCTTGCTGGGTGGCATTATGCAGATTAAAGAAAGAGACAGCCTATGATTTTGATAGCTCTTTTCTTTGAACTACATAAAGTTCAATCCAGCAAGATGAAAAGAGTGTCATGATCAGCCTGTCTGATGATTAGTGTGATACTGTTGAGCCCCTTGCAGACTGCCCTGCATTGGACTGACAGTGACACACCTCTCAAAATCCAGTATCATACTAATATGTTTGCCCTTGTGCAAGTGCAAAGATGAACATAAAAAGTGTAAGGACTATGTAGGGAAGAATGCTGACAACTACAGACAACCACACAAGCAAAACCAGCCGAAGAGAACACTCATCATCAGTATCAAGGCTCTTAGGGATGAATGGGGAGTTAAACTCCTAACAGGCAGTTAACTCATTCCAGTCTGGTTTACATCAAACTTATTAGTCTTACTGCCACTAAAGAGCCAATCATCACCACTAAACACCATTGGAGAGGGCTAGATAAAAGCTATAACTTTAATTATTGTCAAGTAGGAGGCATTTTCCCCCAGTTTCATGTCATAATAGCGAAAATATTTCAGCAGCTAACCCTACGGTGACTACATTTCGACTAAACACACACAACGATCAACACACCACAGCAAACGTGAAGACAGTGACTGCAAAACATTTGCAAACAGGGGGATGATTTGCAATTATATTTAATGTGGGGGGCTATGCCCTCCACACCACCCTTTGTGGGGGACAAGCCCCCCACATCACCCATCTATATATAATCAACTCTGGGGTGGGGGCAGACACTCGGGGAAAGGGCAATATAAAGGAGGAGGGCAACAGTTCACAGGGGAATACTGGTGCTGGGGGCAAGTAACAAAATAATATAATTCTATCAGCTACAACAGCTCACCCAAAAAGTTACTTACAAGCAGTCCCGAACCTGGATCCATGAGCATTGCAGGTGGTGACCCTATCCTCCATGCCAGGTGGACAGCTCAGCAGTAGCAGTGGAAGCTCCTCCATTTAGCCCACATAACCCTACTCTCCACAGTCAATCATTCTCACTATTATGTCCTTCCACAGTTGCTATTCGCTACCCTCACTATTCCTCCATGGTAGCTATCCCTATGGGTGTGCAAACTGAGTTGTTCAAATATGAGTCACTCAGTTTGCTTCACCCATATCATGGGATACCCTTTTCCCCATATCAGTGGTCCTAAAGCACAATGGGGAGAAGCATGGTGAGCATCTTAGTGTCTGAAGCCTTTTTTTGGGGGGTGGAGGGAGCTTGCTCTGTCTGGTGTCTGAGGCCATTGCCTCAGTGTCTGGGGAGAGGGATATGGGAACTTAACCTATTCTGAGCACAGTAACATTCAGGATTGAATCCCAGCACCACAACTAAGTCAATGTGGGACCTGAATAAGTCAGTTGATTAATTGATCCTCCCAATACTCCAGTATTATTACAATTCATTTTTTGTGTGCTGTGTTATAGTTGTAATGAAATATTTTTCCTGTATGATATATTTAATGTCTGTTACCTCTGGGGTGAATTTTGTTTCCTGAATAATATATTTGTAAAGTCAGTACAAATCAGCATACTCTACATCCACTTCAGGGTTTTTGCTCATGGCTTCACTTTTGCATTTGTGACACAAAGGGCTCAATTTTCAAACATGCAAATGTGATGCAAGTTACCTGCACCAAAGGAATTGATGCAGGTGGCACCTTTTGCCAAATGTTGTGGGAAACCTGATTTTCAAACACAGGCTACATCAAAAGTGGGATGCCATGTGTCAAAAGCCCCCTGCTCCACCCTTATGCCAGAAGAGGTGGTGCATCAGAACGTAAGGGGTCTTGCACCATGTGGGGCTGTAGCATTCTCCTTATTTGGTATTTTGAAAGCCCTGCCATGGTCACATGACAGGCCTCAGGTTAGACCAGCAATGAACTGATCTAAGAGCCCTGTACGGTGGTCTGGAGGGAGGCGAGTGGGGGAGAGCCAATAACATTAGAAACCAGGGCAGAAGAACTTATGGGGGTGCTGAGCTGGGCAGCAGAGGCACAGCAGCTGTGGTGGAGTACAGATGTGACACGAGTGGAGGTGCTATAACCAGTTGGACAGAGCTTCTTGGACTGGGTACACCATGGTAAGCATGCATGGATCCTGTTCCAGACCCACAAGTGCCACCAGCCCTGATACCTGTCCCAGCACTGACACAGTCCCCAAAATGTGGCAGCTGGCATTGGCTGCAGCTTGCTAAGTGCAGTCGGTGGACAAGGATGTCCTCCAGGCAGCACAACATTCTCCTGCTAAACAGCCTGCTGTATGGAGCCATGCTGATACCTGACTACACTGTTGTGAACTGTGTCAGTTCCAGGACATGTGCCAGGGCTGGTGGCAGCTGGGGGTCCAGAACAGGGTCCATACATGCCAACCACTGTGTACCCAGTCAAAGCGGCTCCATCCAACTGGCCATGGCACCTCCACTGAGTGCCACCTCTGTACCCTGCCATAGCCACTGTGCCCCAACCACCCACTGTGGCACCTCAAGAGGTCCCTCTGCCCTGTGCCACATCCTTGCAGGCTTCCTTCTCCTCCCCACTTCATGGTTGACCCAAGGTTGCTCAGGGAAGGGGAAGGGCTTGACAAAACCCTCCAGTTTGCCAAAGGTATGCCACAACACTGCAACTGTGGCAACAGGACTTTGGTGCAGGGATCCCCTGTGTACTGGAATAGGTCAAAGAGGCTCTGATGCACCCAGAGGTTGCCACAACCCTGGATTGGTGCAAGGTGTGACAATCTAGTGGCCCTTTGAAAAACGAGCCCAAAATCTACTAAACTAATGGCTCATATCATGCTCATAGACTCTGCATAATAATCAAAGATAAATACTTAAAGTTCTTTAATCACTAATAGATGAAAACACAAGGATGCAGCACCTTATTGTTGCAATGCAAACTTCCTTCTTGCTACTTCCAAGTGTGTTAAATGTTTTTGGCAAGAAAACGAGCACAGGAATGAATGCTGCCACACAAATAGTAACAGTAAGCAACGAATTACTACTGATGTGTCTGCCCTCATTCATTTAGATGGTGTCCACCTGAGGGGGTGACAGAAGGGCTGTGCATGTCACCATCTACTTAATCTTTCAAGCACTGGGAACTGGATCAGCAAGGGAGGGCAAAACAAAACGGATGAAGTAAATAACACTTTGTTATTATAATGGGATAACAGTTCACATTACCTGATTGGCTGTTAGTGTTTTAATAGGGTAAAATTAATTTGTGTTACACTGGCATGTGCAGTCTACTCACAGTGTATGGTTTTCTTAATTTTCTAAGTACTAACCGTTTCCATCTGGTTTAAGATTTAAACAGAGAATAATGTAAATCCAGTTCCCCAATCAGCTCACTCACTCTTGACAAAGTTTAAAACTCTACCATATGCTGGTAGTGCTGAAATACACTAAATTATAGATATATTAATAGTATTTTTCTTTTTTGCATTTTAGAATTCTATGTTTAGCACATTTCAGAGCTAACAGCATTTCAAACATTTTCAGTCACCAGAGAACACGCTGCTCAAGGAAGTGTATTGTCATGTCACATCCACTTAAACCTCTTGCTTTCCTCCTAGTTACTTTATGGCATCTTAAGTTAGTTTGTTAGATCCTTCAGTGTCTCCATGTCTGTATAATGCCTTTTTTTTTCTGTACCCCATGTCCACCCTGTATTCCTCCTGTTTTTTGTTATTTACTATGTTATTTTTAAAACAGTCTTCTGCCAGCAAATCTTTGAGTTATATATTTATAGTTTACGTTTACCAGTTCATGTGTCAGTTGTTGCTGTTACTCCTCAGGCATCTTTGTAACCTGCCTGCACCTCTGAAATATTGTACCTGTCTTTTACCCAGGCTAATTGTAACCTGTCTGTGACAACCTTGTTAACTGCCTGTATCTCATGTATATATGTTCTCCTCTTACCCCTTCAGCTGGGTCACACGTGGAAACAAGCCTCATTTCAGTGTACTTCTTCCAGTTGCCAACATTTAAATAAATAAATAAAATACATTTAAAATTTAAATCAAATGGAAATATCTCAGATGTTACATAGAAAATTATGAAAGCCAAATTGGGGAGGGGGGAACAGAGTCTGGTCATGTAATGTAGTGACCCCCCCACTTATGCATGTCATTTGAACACAACTGAAGAGATCAAGAAGTCTTTGTTTTTTTAAAGGCGATCTTTAATTCAATGAATAAGATACATCCCATTTATTAAAAAACAAAAAACAGATCTCATACATGCACATGTTCCATACTTCATGCAAATCCACATCCGCAAAGAGATACACACATGCACAACATTAGCTGCTATGGTAACCAGCATGCACCAACCATATGACAGAGTGCGCACCAGCAAGCAGAGTGCATGACCTCAATCCGTTGCCTAATCCAGCAACGGCAATTAACATTGTCACTACAGAAACAAATGTAAGCATCCATCAGCAATAAAACTGCTTCATAAATAAAAGCTGTAATCAAAAACCATGTCAATCTGACAGTGGTGGGGAGGGAAGAGAGAGGGTTGCCATGAATACCACTCAGCAGCCTGCTTTCTTATCATAGCTCTGCATTCCAGCATCTGTAAAACAAGTGTGGAAGGACTATTTTTGTATAAAACACACTTTTTCCATTAATAATTCAAGACAGGATAAAACAACTATTTTTAAAAAATCATAATTTTAATAATAGCAAGAAGGTATAACCAGGGGTTAGATTAACAGTCAGTTAATATACCTTTCAGGCATTATGGCACAGAGCTCTGCCTCATGCCATATTACACCATAAGGGGTGATTAACAGATTGTTAGTCTAAACCCTGGTCATATCTTATTACTTAATAAAAGAACCATAGTCAAAAGAACATAGTGCTGACAACAACCCTATGTAGTGCCCTTTATATGGAGCTTCACTGGGGGTGTACTCAATCACAAGATAGTGATTTTAATATCAAATCAGGTCACAATTTTATCATTAGACTAAAATAGTCATTACAAATATATACATTATAAATAGATGAATTAATTTTCAGCATTAAAGGGACACTATCAACCCCCATAGGTCTCAAAGTGTCCCTAGTTTAAAAAAACACATTTTATAATTGTCAACATTCTGTAAAGATTGCTGATGTAGCTGGTAGTTTGATTCTGACTCTTTTTCTTAGAAAAAGTGAAAAACAGACTGCCCACCATACTGGTGTTACCACACAAAAACAGGTTTGTTTACATTTCTTAATCAGCTCCAACTGCATCTTTCCTGGAATTGGGAACACCCACAACACAGTCTAGCCACTTGTGATGCAGCAGGAGTTTAGGAGGCTACTGCCTCATGAGTGACTGCATTATTTGGGTGTGTTTCTAATGCTCAGGAAGTATGCAGTAAGAACAGATCCAGGATTGTAAGCAAAAACAAAGTTGTTTATGAAGATACACTGCCATGCATTTCAGTTCTAGTAAACAAGGAGACAGACAAAACAAACAGCAACATCAATGAATTTTAGAGAAGGTAAGCAATCATAAAATGTGAGTTTTTAACTAGAAATGATATGATGAAAAATAGGTTGACAGTGTCCCTTTAACATCCATATCTGAAAACAATCAGTGCTTTTACAAGAATTCATGACTTACAGTACTGAAAATTCTCTAAGGGAGAATTACATACATTATTTATTTTTTATTTTATTGAGCTCTCGGTCTTACAACCTTTGAGTCAGTGACTCCTTTACAAAGGCTCCACATCAGGGGCACAGCAAAATAGAGGATACAAATATGCAGAGTATAAATGATGCAAAATACAAGGGATTGCATGGCAACAAAAGAAAAAAATAAACAAAATAGAAAAATGCAAAGAATACATGATACATGAGAGTACAAACTACAGTAATGCAAAATACAAAGTACAGTGGCAGACACTAGTAACTTACAGTAATACTAATGTGGCGCAGGGCCCTGCACACAGGGAGAGGCCACCTAGGAAGTATGGGGTTGCACTTGCCCAAGCTGAAAGCATTGTAGTGTGATTGACTGGTTGTATAATGGAGGACTGGGGAGGAAGGGAGGGATGGAGGAAGGGTCACTGGCAGAAGAGATCAGAGTCCAATGGATAGTGGAATCGGGGGAAGGTGATCAATAGGGAGAGAGGGGTAAGGAGCTGCAGTCCAGGGATACCTTGTCATAATTAAGGGAAGGGTAAGAACATAAGAGATGGAGGGGATGAGCAAATAGCAGTCAGTAGTGACTTTGTCGTGGCTAGGTTGAGCACTGGTGGGGTGAATGAGCAACCAGAAGTACACGGGAATGGAAGAAGCTAGGTACAATCACAGTAACCTTTAGCCAGAAGATGTTACCGAAGTGAAAGTTTGAAAGGGCCATGTTTTTGTATAGAGGAGACTTCAAGGGGCAAGCTATTTAGTCTGTAAAGAGTCCTGTACATGAAAGCCCTCTGACCCAAAGTTCTCTTTCAGAAGTGGACCAGGAGAGCAGCTTTAGAAGCACTTCTGGTGGCCCGGGGGGGGGGGAGAAGGCGTTAATAGTAGGAGGGTAGCGGGAGGAGAGAGACTGAAGGCTATCTTTTTGGCTAGGAGGCAGGTCTGGTAAGTGAGCCTACTCGCAAAGTTTAACCAGTTTTTTTTTTATTTATTTTTATCCCACCTGCATCCCTACTGGAGCCGCCCCATCAGTAGTCGCCAATAAAACCCATCCCTGCCACTGTCTTACTTGCTGTTTAGGTCCCTCCATCCTGCTGCAGATTGCCCCCTGGGCAGGGTCAGGGTGGGGCAGGACACACCTGTACCTTAGTGCCTCATCAGGTCCCTGAGACAGCAGCAGATGGTGGCACATCAGGACTGGGCTCGGCGCTCCATCTTCCCTGCTCCGGTGGGTGATTTTCCCTTTTTCCTGTATGGATGCTGCATGCCCAGACATCAAGGCACAAACACCAATGTCCACAGCATCCACCCCCACTGGTGCAACCCTCGGAGCTGATAGGTCCACAGACCTTTGCCTGTGGCCAATCAAGTGGCCCTGAAGTGCCAACATGTCAGCATGCCACCAGCCTCTGCCAGGGATCAGCACACACTGGGTTGAAACCCATCCCTCCCCCTGGAGAAGGTGAGCTGTCATCAGACGCTGCAGCCTATCTCCCCCCGGCTGACCCCCGGTGGCCTGAGTCTGCTCCCGAACCCTGGTCACTGGCGTGGTGCAAGATGTGGCATCCAGAGCCTCAACCCTCAGTGCCACTGGGCCGGCCAAGTTTAACCAGTTTGCTTGTACATACCGGCATAAATCACATGTCTGTGTGAGCCTATCGCCACCAACCACAAGGCAACAGGCTTCGTTCAGGGCAACTTTAATGTGTGTTAGTGCAGTTTTAACTGCAGAGCTATAGGTTACTATGCCATAGTCAACTATGGCCAGGACAGAGCTTGTAACAGCTAGGCGGAGAGCGTTAGAAGTTAGTCAATTCTGATGGCTGTAGAGAAGGCTAATCCTGGTATTTACCACCTTGCAAACCAAGTTGATGTGTTCCTGAAAAGAGAGGGCAGGGTCAAGGGTGATGCCAAGGTATTTGAAGCTGTATACTTGCTCTAGAGGTAGTTACTGATTATTCAGAATGTGTAGGGACTGGCCTTTATATTTATTGTGGGTACTGGCAAACAACAGAACTTTAGTTTTTCCTAATTTAGTATGAGTTTGTATCAAGTGAACCATGATTCGGTCTCAGAAAAGAACTGCTGGAGATTACATTCTAGGGGGAGAGTTCTTGATGGCTGGAGAAGATAACTCCATCATCTGCATAGAGTAACAACTAACCAGAGCAGGCAAGGGGAAGGGTATTAAGGAAGAGATTGAAAAGGAGGGGCCCAGGATTGAGCCTTGGGGTACTCCAGAATGAACTGGTAGGGTGGAGGAGAGGGTGTCTTGAATCTTAACCCACTAGGATCTAACACTAAGGTAGTTAGCGAACCAGGAAGTGGCTTCATGGAAGAGGCCTAAAGATGGAAGGAAGTCTTTGAGGATAGTGTGGTTTACAGTGTCAAATGCTTTTGTTATGTCTATGTACACAGACACAACAAGATGGCCATGGCCATGGGCTTTATGCATGAAATCAGTGTATTGCAGAAGGGCAGTGGTGGTCGTGCTGTGACCCTTCCAGAACCTGTGCTGCTGTTGACACTGTATGTTGTATTTTGAGAGATAGTTGGAGAGTTGGTCAGAGACTATCATCTCAAGGGCTTTAGAAATAGGGGGGAGGATAGTGATGGGGTGGTAGTTACTAGCTAGGGTTATGTCTCTACTCTTGAGAATGGGGGTAACCACAGTCAACTTCCATTGTGAAGGGAATTGACCTAGAGAGAGGGAGGGGTTAATGAGTTTAGTGAGAGGGGCAAGGACTACATCAGGAGCTAGATACAGTAGTTTTAGTTCAAGGGAGTCTCCACTGAATCTGGATTTACCCAGGACCCTGGTTAGATACTTTTTTGCTTTGCGTGAAGAGACAATTCTGAAATGTAAAGGTGGAATGCCTGGGGGGGGGGTTAGAGGGGAACTAGAGGTTTTATTGAAAAAGTCAGGGGGAGGACACTACTAAGGTCAGAGAATGCAGTATTAAAGGTATCAGTGATCAGCTGAGGATCCTGGGTGGTGATACCATTGGTATTAAGTGTGGGGGGGGTGTTGGGTTTACCCATGAGATCCTTAATGTTGTCCCAAAATTTTCTCCCTTGTCCCCAGATGGATGAGAGGCAATCTTGGAAGTGGGCCACTTTTGCATGGTGGATTTCCCAGGTGGATACATTTCAAGCAGCCCTATATCTCTGCCTATCAGCAGAGAGGCCAGATGCCAGTGCCTTATGCCACAGGTTGTCGCAAGAGGACATAAGTTCCAGGAGTGTTGGAGAAATCCAGGGAGTGTACGGGCCTTTTGTAATGTGCTTAGTGTAAGGGGCAAAGATGCAACATGCTGAATTAAATGTTGAAATTAAGAATGTTAGGGCACAGTCAGTGCTGGTGGCTGAATCTAAGTGGGACCAGTAACAATTTAAAAGGAAGTTCCTGAAGTGTCTCAAGTGGCCTTTTTTAAGAGATAGGTGGTAAGATGTCTTGGGACAGGGTTTGGGGATATGGTTAGACCAGTTGCAAAGAATTGGAGAGTGGTCACTGAGAATGTCTGGTAAAACCAAGACGTTCATAAGTCTTTCTGGTAGGTTGGAGAAAATGAGGTTGCTCATGGTACTGCTGCCAGACTGGTAATTGGTCCTAGTGGGAGAGGACACGATCTGGACTAGGTTTAAGGCAGCTGTGGCATCTCTGTGGGTGGCAGCAGAAGAGGCAGACCAGTTTATATTAAAGTCTCCCAGGATTATACCCTCAGCATTATTAGGCAACTGACATACGTAGTCAAGAATTGAATGAAAGTGAAGCTACCAGGAGTCATGTGATGCAGCTTACCGCTTAACAGTTCTACTGTTCCGCTCTGGCTACTCTTGCTCAAATCTAAGATTCTCTGACTAAAATCACCTAAATACTGACACCAAACTGTTTCTGAAGGTGGTGGAGGAGATAGAGAAAATTCTGGTATCTGAAATCCGACAAAATGGAGATTGAAATGAAAATGGAGATGCCTAAACACACCCTGCCACCAACGCAGGAGAAATCCAGTAAAAAAAACAAGGCCCAGGCCTCTACAATCAGGTGCTCCACTACCATTACCTCCCTGGAGACAAATCCATTGACAGTGGAGAAATTCTTGGCTGGATTTCAACCAGTCAGAGAGGAGCTACTATCACTTACCACAGAATTCAAGTCCATGGCAGTGGCTCTCTAGGATCTCTCCAAACGTACAAGGGATAATGAAGCTCGACTCATCTCCCTAGAATAGAGAGAGACAATAGAGTGGATCCCGAACTGTCTGCATCCCATCAATGTATGGCCCAGCTCAAAGCTAAAATTGAAGAGCTTGATGGTCGGAGCCAAAGAAATAATGTGGTTGTAATAGGTCTCCCTGAAAAGGAGGAAGGCTCCAATCCCATTGCGTCTGTACAACGACTAATAATGAAGCTTTTGGGGCCTTCACCATAGGGCCCTAACTACACCATTGAGAGAGCCCACAGATCTCTAAGACCCATGCCAGCAGTGGGTACAGCTCCTCGCCTCTTACTGTTTTGCTTCCTAAATTTTCTAGAGCGGCAGCATTTTCTTAACATGGTCAGAGAATTGTAGGAAATAAAATGGGAAGGATCCAAACTGAGACTGGCCCAAGACTTACCAGCCACAGTTCACCAGAGAAGTGCTTCATTCCACCCCATTGCTACCAAACTAACCGCTGCATGAATGGGTTATCCTGACTGGATTTCAAGTCCATCTGGCAGGAACATAGTGTACCTTCAAGGAGGCAGAAATAGCGGCGATCGAACTGAAAAAGGCCATGCCCAATCTATTCAAAGACTGCTGATTACTTGATGAACATGAATGAGGCTCAGACTTTTGACCTAGCTTTCAGGATTAGCGAAGGACTTGATAATTAACAAGGACTTTCCTTTAAGTGGTCATCATTTCTAATGATGCTACCCTGTTACAGGTGCTCCCCCCACCCAGGATACACAGACCTTCATACCGACCGCCATGTGCAGGAGAGTTGATTATCAATAAGACTTTCATAACAGCGATCGGGAGGTTAGCTTGTGTACATGAAATAAACTGTAAGTAAATACTCCACTGGAGACTGTACCTAGGGTGAGGGTTAAAGCATCTCAGTCTTGTGAAATGAGTATGGCTCTAAGTATATGTACTGACATGGCTCATTTGGGGTCTCAGTGGCACTGTGCATGCATGGTCAAGGAGGAAGATTTCAAGAAGTTGGCCTACATAGTGATGTTACATGGGAAGAATGAGAACAAGGAACCATTGGGGTTCAAGTCGCAGCCAGATTATATGGAGTCATATTGGAGAGTTATTTTGAAGATCAGCACTCAGTGTCTACTGACTCTGCTCGACTGATCCAAGAATACCGAGCTATTACTTTTACTTTCAGTTGCCAAAAAGGAACAGTACTGTTCTGGTTATGCATTTTCTAAAGACTTCCATTTATTTAAGTTCTCTTGACCTCCATTTTACTTGTTCCCTCAATTAAGGACAGACATCAGTAAGGAACAGTGGTGACAAAAAAACAACAACCTGACTGTCAATTTGTTGGTGCTTGCGTCTTAAAGAGTTTTGGCACTAACATAAGAATTTTGTCTCCTGTAGTTGTCCAGAGTTCATTATTACTATAATAGGTAACAGGTAGAGGGGAACTGGTAATGGTTATCATGGATATTAGTATAATGAGTAGGGGATTGCTCCCCAGACCCCAGTTGGTATATCGAGTTAACTTTATGACACTCAGGGTTTGGGATCATCCCTTGGGAAACATTTTGCTTAAAGTAGTGGCTGATGGGAGCTACACAACGGGTGGAAATACTGTTCATCATGGACCATAGAGATTATGAGTTGGAGGGGGGGTGGTGGGTTCATTACGTTCTGTTACTGTGTTTACGAATACGGTGTTCAGGTTCTGGAAGGGGGCCAAAATGTAAAAGGGCTCAGTATGTTCACAGTTTTTAATTCCAATTTCTGCGTTGTTTTAGGGATGTTTGTGGGGAGGGATCGGAGGGAGGGGGGAGGTGGTAAGAGGATTTGGAGCAAGGAAAGGGGTTCAGCATCAGATGGGTTACTGATCACCAGGGTTAAGTTTACCATGGTTTCCCTGTCCTATGGCTTTAAACCTATGCTGCTATATGGCAAGAATGGCTAGCTATCTGAACACTGTCACATGGATTGTTCGAGGGGCCAGAAACAAAACCCAGAGGTACAAAATCCTTCGGCATCTTCAGCATATCAAAGGAGATATCTCCTTACTGCAGGAAACACACCTGTTAGAAAATGAGGCTAATCAATTCAGGAAACAATATGTTGGTCAAGTTTATACAGCGGGAGACAGCATACAGAGTAGGGGTGTAGTGGTGCTGATCTCAAGGAAAGTCCCCTTTATAACCACACAATGTATCCGAGACCCACGAGGCAGATATATATTCCTTAGAGGGACCATTGACAGGGTAGAAATATTATTGGGATGTAAATATGGACCAAATGTTGATTCCCCCTCCTTTTTCATGGAATTGGTCTCCCTGTTCTCTCCCTTCCTTTCCCTTCCTATTTTTTTTAGCAGGGGACCGGAATCTACTGTTTGATCCAGACTTAGACAAGACTGATAGACATAGATCTGGGTTATCCCCTGCTCAGTGAGCTATACGTGATCTAACAGATCATTTGGGTCTTAGTGACCTCTGGCGAGTGTTGCACCCTGCCTCTAGGGAATACACATTCCATTCCATGGTACGTGGCTCCTCATCACATACAGATTACTTCCTAATTGGCCAATCGCTCCTGAGGGGGGTTTTGGGTAGTTGGATGGATCCAGATGTAATATCAGATCATGCATCAGTTGCATGTAGGGTAACGTTTTCCCCCCTCCAACAAAAAGAGACTATTTAGAAACTTATCAACCAGATAATAAAGGAAGAGTGGGTGATCAAATGATTTTCAAACTGTATAGAGCAATTCATAATAAACAACCTGGACACAACGGGGAAACCAGACATATAATGGGGAGCCCTTAAGTGTTACATTAGAGTGGAACTAATAAGAATAGCATCTACTAGGAAATGTAAATGGGATAAACAAGCGTTAGACATATTAGCCCAAATCAGAGACTTGGAGGCTCATCTATCACTGATGACGAGGGTCATCAAGAGCTCCTTAGACTCCGAGACCGGTATAGCAAACTTCTCTGTAAAAAAGCGGAACTTGCTATATTGAGAACTCGAGCAACTTATATAGGTCAGGGTGAGAAGGCAGGTAGGCTACTAGCCCTCAGAGTTAAAAAACAGGAGGCTTCATGAATCATAAATGCTATCCAATCTACGGCAGATGGATCCCTCAACACTGCCCCAAAAGACATTGCGTGGGAATTAGAGACATACTGCCGTGATCTCTATAGCCCTATGCTGAACCTTCCCTCTGAGCAGATTGTAGACAACTACCTTTCAGCAATACCACGCCCCACTTTGTCGGAGATACAGAAAAAATCACTGATGATGCCATTTACAGAAGCTGACATTCTAGGGGCGATCGACAAGTCACGGGGTCCGATATGTTTTCACTTAATTTTTATAAAGTATTCACTGATGAATTGGTACCATGGTTGCATAAACTGTTCCAGCATATCTTGTCCTCTGGTCCTTTGGACAACAAGTTATTCGAGGCTCTAATAATAGTGCTTCATAAGCCTGTGAAGGAGGCTGAATAAGTTATTAGTTACCTGCCGATCTCACTCTTAAACTACAGTATTAAGTTATTGACTAAACTCCTTGTGGACAGAATTAGCTGGGTATTGCCATCTCTAATAAGTTCAGATCAGGTAGGATTTATGGAAAGGCGATCATCTTCGGACCATCTCCGTAAACTAGCTCACATTTTCTCTGCGTCCAAGGACTCCATTTACCCCATGGTGCTTATGTCCTTGGATGCAGAGAAAGCCTTTGATTGGGTCGACTGCGATTCATGTTTAGATCACTACATTGTTTCAGATTCACTCCCAATTTATTTATTTTTTTTTAAGATTACTTTTTTCTCCCATGGGGGTCCCAGCCGACCTCATCGTCTGCATCCCCTGTGATCTGTCCGCCATCTGACTTGCTCCATCTCCAACTGAGAGCAACCACCGATTAGCCCACGGCTTACCCCCACGGTGAGGGTGATGGGGATCGATCAACTCCCCCATCACACAATGGATATGCTCATGGTGGTCCCTCGGAGTGATGCAGGACATCGTGGATGGCCATCAAGCCACAACAGCTGGGCACTCCCCTTTGTTCCGTGTTCTGCTGGAGGCAGGGTGTGCAATGCCGACAAGGGCTCTCTGCGCACGCATCCACATGCAGTGCGCCTACCGGCTGCCCCACCTACCACCCCATTCTACCAGGCCAGATGTGCTGACACCAAGGCTCCACTAGGTGTCAGACTTACGCCGGACACTGTACCCCGACCTACCCCGGGAGAGGAGAGCAGTTCATAGGATGCTCGATCCACTCCCTTCCCTGCCAACCCCCAGCAGCCTGAGCGCTCTCCCGAACCCGGGTCGCTGGTGTGGTGCGAGGTAAGGCATCCAGCGCCTCAACCCTCAGCGCCACTGGGCCGGCTTCCCTCCCAATTTATAAAGTGGATTTGCTCACTATACCTAAACCCTGGAGCATGAATATATTATAATGGTGTCATTTCATCCAGACTTCCATTATATTCGGGCACTAGATAAGGTTGTCCCCTGTCATCATTCTTATTTAACCTATACCTGGAACCCTTACTTATTAAAGTGAAGGAAAATCCAACAATCAAAGGTAACAGGTTTGGAACTCAAGAAGTGAAATTATCTGCATATGCTGACGACATACTATTGCACCTCTCACACCCCCAAAACTCTATCCCACCAGCATTGGAGACAATTAGAGAATTCAGTCAGTTATCAAACTATACTGTGAATCTAAAAATAAGCTTAAAAGTGAAATACTAGATATTGGCTTAAACTGGACCCCAAAGAGCTTAACTTATCTGGGTATACACTTGGCCAGGAGTGATCATCGCTTAAGACAACTAAATCTGGAAGCAATACTGCAGGTAGTACAACATGATCTAACCTGGTGGAAGGCATTACACCTATCACTTTGGGGATGCATTAATTTAGTTAAAATGAACATACTCCCAAGACTTTTCTATCCACTCAATCTTCTAAACTTGTGGCTACCTCTTTCCTGGTTCAGAAAGGTGCACTCCATCATCAATGACTTTATCAGGATGGGCAAACCTCCGAGAAGAGTGTACCATAAGTTGGCAGCCCCTTAAGAGTGTGGGGGCCTCAGACTCCCGCACTTCGGACTATACTACTGGGCAAGTCAGGCCAGCAAGTACTTATGCTGGTTCACACCAGCAGAGGAACTGGAAACACTCATGTATGTGCCCAGTTGGCTCATGATTGAAAGGGTACTAATAGTCAATAGTGGTATGTCCAAAAAGGCTCTTCTTCATATTAAACCCAGGGACCTTCCCCCTGCCCTAAGTAAATCCTTGATTGCGGTGTCAGTCAGGGTTCATTCACAATTATGCTCATTTTTAAAATAAAATCACAGTTGTGATCTCAATCAACCCCTCATATAAAACCCAAATTTCAAAATAGGAAGTAAAGCTATACCCCCCTCTTGGATACCTCAGTTAACCCTGGTGGAGGTGGGAGGACTAATGAAAGACAATGGGGGTCTGCCTTACCTTGGGTGAGATTATGCAAAAACATAGGATAGATAGAGCCCTAATTTTTAAGGTATTCCAACTTTGCCGTATGCTGATTCACAATCTAAAGTTGCCCTGTGAAAATAAATGAGCTGGAGAATTTCTGCAGCCTCTCATAAGACTAGCCTCATGTTGTATCTAAACTTTACACTACTTTGTATGATAGAGCTTTCTCCACTGCTGGGGATTCAGCGGAGTAAGATTTGAAAAAACTGCCATACCTATGTTACACAGGATAGATGGAGAATCATGCAATTTCAGTTACTTAATAATATGTACCTGACTCCTGTCAAACTGTTTAAAATGGGTAGAGCTCCATCGTCTCAGTGTGTGAGATGCCAACAAGCAGAGGGCACCCTATTCCCCATATTTTGGGACTGCCCATGCGTTGCTCCTTTGTGGGCACTCATCAGGCAAAAGGCTGACCCGCTACTGGGGCTTGAAGGATTATTCTCTCCAGAGATCTGTCTGGTGGGTGAGTACAGGGGAATTGAGGTTAGGGAATGTAGATATTATATGGCCCTAATGGCCCTATCTGTTAAAAAACTAGTGCTCCACCACTGGCTGGATGAGGATAGCATATCATATGTACAATGGGTACAGGAACTTCTCCTCAATCTCCACACTGAAAGGATGATAGCCAGTCTGCATAATAAACTCAACAGGTTTGAGAGAACATGGGGGAAACTGCATACTCTTTACTCTTTGTAAACTAGGACAAATGAAGTGGACATTCTGGCTAGTCCCTTTTCTCTGGAGTAATTCCATTCTGATGTCGTGGAGGGAGGGTGGGTGGAAGGGGGTGGGGAGGAAGAAACTTGTTGTGTACGTCTGTATCTGTTATTGTTCATGCATTGTTGTTATGTATTTAACTTGAAAACCAATAAAGCTGTTTGAATTAAAAAAAAAGAATTGAATGAAAGCTGAGTTTTGGGTTATTGGGAGGAACGTATGTGAACAGGACAGTGAGGGACTTGCCATAGTTACCTAAAGATATTTTAATGGCTAGGACCTGTGCATCGTTACCTGTGATTATGGATGTAAGAGCGTACCCTTGGAGAGAGTCTCGAAGGTTGCTGGCACAACCACCACCCCTCTTCCCCAACCTATCTTGTCTAAACAGCACGTATCCATTTAGGGTGACAACAGAATCAGGGATTTTGGGAGTGAGCTAAGTTTTAACCACTGCCAGGAGGTCTGATTTATGCTGAGTTGTCTAAGCTTGGAGTAAATCAAGTTTCCACAGTAGACTGCAGATATTTACTGAGGCGAGTGTGAGGCCACCAATGTGACAACTAGAGGGGTTTGGCAGGTGAATAGGGCCAGAATTTGGGTGCACGTTGCCAGAGAGGAGGAGGAGAAAGAGTGATAGCCTATAGAGCACACATTCAAGCTGTTTGGATGGCTTGGTAACTTGGCAGAGTATTGGTAGGGATAGAATGTGGGACAGTAGGAAAAAAGAGGAGAAAATAGGAGGTGAAGCAGATCCATACAGCAAGTCATAGAATAAGGGTGCATGGTGTTAAAACACACTAGTAGTGGCACCAGGCAGCACATGAGTGTTGATGCCAGGAAGGTGTGTAATGGGTACTGATGGGGAGGGAGAGTGGAAGGGGTGGGTGGCTAATGTAAAAAACAGAATGAAAGGGAAGAACCTGGATAGAGGCTCCATAACAACAGATTGAGTCGGATGGCGAGTGTAGCTTGAGATTTTGCTATGCCGACATCAGGGAGTATAAGTGTGCGAAAAGGTTTGGCTGAAGAGTGCTAGACATGAAGCGCAGTGGTAGGGTTGCTGCCTATAGTGTAAAGGGTTGAGGGTTTGATCCCCAGGACAGGGGGAATGGGAGGGAGGGTAAATCGAGGCAAAAAGAAGGCTGTTGAGCAGAGAGAGTTGGGGAAGCTAGGCAGACCAGGACAGGAAGTGCTCAAAACAGACAGTGTGAGAGGGGGGGGAATTAAGAGATTGAAGACTGACCCCTAGTGGTCAGATCATATAACCTGCAAATGGAGAAATGCAGACTTTGTTAAAACATGGGGTGGTTCATGTGACAAGTAATGTCACAGCCTCACGCCTATAAAGCTAGGGATGGCCCTGGGTGGGGAAGTCGGTGAGCAGTATCGACAGGCTAACCTACCCTCCCCCCCGAAAACATCCAGAAGCTGGAGATAGTATGCTGTTCCTTGTGACATCTGTACCTTTGATTGTAGGCTCCTGCAGCTCTGCTCCTGAGTGTTGCATGGAGCAGGAGTGGGGGTGGGTTAGCAGCACGGAGCCTTTGACTGTGGGCTCCTGCAGCTCTGCTCCCAAATGTTGCATGGAGCAGGAGTGGGGGTGAGTTAGCAGCACGGAGCCTGGAGGGGAACAAAAGGACAAGGTAAAGGGCAGGCTACTAAATAAAAGAATAGGGCTAGGTCACAGTGCACATGCGCAACCAGCCCACGTGGATAGACGATGTGGAGCAAGCAACAAGGTAAGCCCCAGCAGTAAATCCGAGTTACACACTCAGACCCTAAGGACCTTACTAGAAACACAGCTCACACAGATGCAATTAAAGAAATGTCAGAAACATGCAGACTTTTCTGCACAAATGAGAGCCCAGAAAAACAATCACATGCGCTCTGCTGAGTAAAAGTAATTAAGGCACAGCAACAAAACACAGAAGCTAATTCTGGCAGAGTGCGATTAGATGATAGAGCAACATTTTACAAAGCCCCCCCCCCCACACCACAAAGACTTTCAGAAGTTGGAGATAATATGCTGTTCCTTGCAACCTCTGTACCTTTGATTGTGAGCTCTGCAGCTCTGCTCCTGAGTGTTGCATGGAGCAGGAGTGGGGTGGGTTAGCAGCATGGAGCCTTTGATTGTGTGTTCCTGCACCTCTACTCTTGAGTGGTTGTGGAGCAGAAATGGTGGTGGGTTAGCAGCACGGAGCCTTTGACTGTGGGCTCCTGCAGCTCTGATCCCGAGTGTTGTGTGGAGCAGGAGTGGGGGTGGGTTAGCAGCATGAAGCCTTTGACTGTGGGCTCCTGCACCTCTGCTCTTGAGTGTTGCATGGAGCAGGAGTGAAGTTGGTTAGCAGCATGGAGCCTTTGATTGTGGGCTCCTGCAGCTCTGCTCGAAGTGTTGCATGGAGCAGGAGTGGGGTGAGTTAGCAGCATGGAGCATTTTATTGTGGGATCCTCAGCTCTGCTCCTGAGTGTTGCATGGAGCAGGAGTGGGGGTGGGTTAGCAGCATGGAGCCTTTGATTGTGTGCTCCTGCACCTCTACTCTTGAGTGTTGCGTGGAGCAGAAATGGTGGTGGGTTAGCAGCACGGAGCCTTTGACTGTGGGCTCCTGCAGCTCAGATCCCGAGTGTTGTGTGGAGCAGGAGTGGGGGTGGGTTAGCAGCATGAAGCCTTTGACTGTGGGCTCCTGCACCTCTGCTTTTGAGTGTTGCATGGAGCAGGAGTGAAGTTGGTTAGCAGCATGGAGCCTTTGATTGTGGGTTCCTGCAGCTCTGCTCCGAGTTCATGGAGCAGGAGTGGGGTGAGTTAGCAGCATGGAGCATTTTATTGTGGATCCTACAGCTCTGCTCCTGAGTGTTGCATGGAGCAGGAGTGGGGGTGGGTTAGCAGCATGGAGCCTTTGATTGTGTGCTCCTGCACCTCTACTCTTGAGTGTTGCGTGGAGCAGAAATGGTGGTGGGTTAGCAGCACGGAGCCTTTGACTGTGGGCTCCTGCAGCTCTGCTCCCAAATGTTGCATGGAGCAGGAGTGGGGGTGAGTTAGCAGCACGGAGCCTGGAGGGGAACAAAAGGACAAGGTAAAGGGCAGGCTACTAAATAAAAGAATAGGGCTAGGTCACAGTGCACATACGCAACCAGCCCACGTGGATAGACGATGTGGAGCAAGCAACAAGGTAAGCCCCAGCAGTAAATCCGAGTTACACACTCTCAGACCCTAAGGACCTTACTAGAAACACAGCTCACACAGATGCAATTAAAGAAATGTCAGAAACATGCAGACTTTTCTGCACAAATGAGAGCCCAGAAAAACAATCACATGCGCTCTGCTGAGTAAAAGTAATTAAGGCACAGCAACAAAACACAGAAGCTAATTCTGGCAGAGTGCGATTAGATGATAGAGCAACATTTTACAAAGCCCCCCCCCCCACACCACAAAGACTTTCAGAAGTTGGAGATAATATGCTGTTCCTTGCAACCTCTGTACCTTTGATTGTGAGCTCCTGCAGCTCTGCTCCTGAGTGTTGCATGGAGCAGGAGTGGGGGTGGGTTAGCAGCATGGAGCCTTTGATTGTGTGTTCCTGCACCTCTACTCTTGAGTGTTGCGTGGAGCAGAAATGGTGGTGGGTTAGCAGCACGGAGCCTTTGACTGTGGGCTCCTGCAGCTCTGATCCCGAGTGTTGTGTGGAGCAGGAGTGGGGGTGGGTTAGCAGCATGAAGCCTTTGACTGTGGGCTCCTGCACCTCTGCTCTTGAGTGTTGCATGGAGCAGGAGTGAAGTTGGTTAGCAGCATGGAGCCTTTGATTGTGGGCTCCTGCAGCTCTGCTCCCAGTGTTGCATGGAGCAGGAGTGGGGGTGAGTTAGCAGCATGGAGCATTTTATTGTGGGATCCTACAGCTCTGCTCCTGAGTGTTGCATGGAGCAGGAGTGGGGGTGGGTTAGCAGCATGGAGCCTTTGATTGTGTGCTCCTGCACCTCTACTCTTGAGTGTTGCGTGGAGCAGAAATGGTGGTGGGTTAGCAGCACGGAGCCTTTGACTGTGGGCTCCTGCAGCTCAGATCCCGAGTGTTGTGTGGAGCAGGAGTGGGGGTGGGTTAGCAGCATGAAGCCTTTGACTGGGGCCTTGCACCTCTGCTTTTGAGTGTTGCATGGAGCAGGAGTGAAGTTGGTTAGCAGCATGGAGCCTTTGATTGTGGGCTCTGCAGCTCTGCTCCCGAGTGTTGCATGGAGCAGGAGTGGGGTGAGTTAGCAGCATGGAGCATTTTATTGTGGGATCCTACAGCTCTGCTCCTGAGTGTTGCATGGAGCAGGAGTGGGGGTGGGTTAGCAGCATGGAGCCTTTGATTGTGTGCTCCTGCACCTCTACTCTTGAGTGTTGCGTGGAGCAGAAATGGTGGTGGGTTAGCAGCACGGAGCCTTTGACTGTGGG
This sequence comes from Neoceratodus forsteri, assembly GCA_016271365.2. NCBI lineage: Eukaryota > Metazoa > Chordata > Ceratodontiformes > Ceratodontidae > Neoceratodus > Neoceratodus forsteri. The sequence goes on from CM057451.1 coordinate 60,789,864, forward strand.
CTCCTGCAGCTCTGCTCCCAAATGTTGCATGGAGCAGGAGTGGGGTGAGTTAACGGAGCCTGGAGGGAACAAAAGGACAAGGTAAAGGGCAGGCTACTAAATAAAAGAATAGGGCTAGGTCACAGTGCACATGCGCAACCAGCCCACGGGATAGACGATGTGGAGCAAGCAACAAGGTAAGCCCCAGCAGTAAATCCGAGTTACACACTCAGACCCTAAGGACCTTACTAGAAACACAGCTCACAGATGCAATTAAAGAAATGTCAGAAACATGCAGACTTTTCTGCACAAATGAGAGCCCAGAAAAACAATCACATGCGCTCTGCTGAGTAAAAGTAATTAAGGCACAGCAACAAAACACAGAAGCTAATTCTGGCAGAGTGCGATTAGATGATAGAGCAACATTTTACAAAGCCCCCCCCCCCACACCACAAAGACTTTCAGAAGTTGGAGATAATATGCTGTTCCTTGCAACCTCTGTACCTTTGATTGTGAGCTCCTGCAGCTCTGCTCCTGAGTGTTGCATGGAGCAGGAGTGGGGGTGGGTTAGCAGCATGGAGCCTTTGATTGTGTGTTCCTGCACCTCTACTCTTGAGTGTTGCGTGGAGCAGAAATGGTGGTGGGTTAGCAGCACGGAGCCTTTGACTGTGGGCTCCTGCAGCTCTGATCCCGAGTGTTGTGTGGAGCAGGAGTGGGGGTGGGTTAGCAGCATGAAGCCTTTGACTGTGGGCTCCTGCACCTCTGCTCTTGAGTGTTGCATGGAGCAGGAGTGAAGTTGGTTAGCAGCATGGAGCCTTGATTGGGTTCCTGCAGCTCTGCTCCAGTGTTGCATGGAGCAGGAGTGGGGGTGAGTTAGCAGCATGGAGCATTTTATTGTGGGATCCTACAGCTCTGCTCCTGAGTGTTGCATGGAGCAGGAGTGGGGTGGGTTAGCAGCATGGAGCCTTTGATTGTGTGCCCTGCACCTCTACTCTTGAGTGTTGCGTGGAGCAGAAATGGTGGTGGGTTAGCAGCACGGAGCCTTTGACTGTGGGCTCCTGCAGCTCAGATCCCGAGTGTTGTGTGGAGCAGGAGTGGGGGTGGGTTAGCAGCATGAAGCCTTTGACTGTGGGCTCCTGCACCTCTGCTTTTGAGTGTTGCATGGAGCAGGAGTGAAGTTGGTTAGCAGCATGGAGCCTTTGATTGTGGGCTCCTGCAGCTCTGCTCCCGAGTGTTGCATGGAGCAGGAGTGGGGGTGAGTTAGCAGCATGGAGCATTTTATTGTGGGATCCTACAGCTCTGCTCCTGAGTGTTGCATGGAGCAGGAGTGGGGGTGGGTTAGCAGCATGGAGCCTTTGATTGTGTGCTCCTGCACCTCTACTCTTGAGTGTTGCGTGGAGCAGAAATGGTGGTGGGTTAGCAGCACGGAGCCTTTGACTGTGGGCTCCTGCAGCTCTGCTCCCAAATGTTGCATGGAGCAGGAGTGGGGTGAGTTAGCAGCACGGAGCCTGGAGGGAACAAAGGACAAGGTAAAGGGCAGGCTACTAAATAAAGAATAGGCTAGGTCACAGTGCACATGCGCAACCAGCCCACGTGGATAGACGATGTGGAGCAAGCAACAAGGTAAGCCCCAGCAGTAAATCCGAGTTACACACTCTCAGACCCTAAGGACCTTACTAGAAACACAGCTCACACAGATGCAATTAAAGAAATGTCAGAAACATGCAGACTTTTCTGCACAAATGAGAGCCCAGAAAAACAATCACATGCGCTCTGCTGAGTAAAAGTAATTAAGGCACAGCAACAAAACACAGAAGCTAATTCTGGCAGAGTGCGATTAGATGATAGAGCAACATTTACAAAAGCCCCCCACACCACAAAGACTTTCAGAAGTTGGAGATAATATGCTGTTCCTTGCAACCTCTGTACCTTTGATTGTGAGCTCCTGCAGCTCTGCTCCTGAGTGTTGCATGGAGCAGGAGTGGGGTGGGTTAGCAGCATGGAGCCTTTGATTGTGTGTTCCTGCACCTCTACTCTTGAGTGTTGCGTGGAGCAGAAATGGTGGTGGGTTAAGCAGGAGCCTTTGACTGTGGGCTCCTGCAGCTCTGATCCAGTGTGTGTGGAGCAGGAGTGGGGTGGGTTAGCAGCATGAAGCCTTTGACTGTGGGCTCCTGCACCTCTGCTCTTGAGTGTTGCATGGAGCAGGAGTGAAGTTGGTTAGCAGCATGGAGCCTTTGATTGTGGGCTCCTGCAGCTCTGCTCCAGTGTTGCATGGAGCAGGAGTGGGGGTGAGTTAGCAGCATGGAGCATTTTATGTGGGATCCTACAGCTCTGCTCCTGAGTGTTGCATGGAGCAGGAGTGGGGGTGGGTTAGCAGCATGGAGCCTTTGATTGTGTGCTCCTGCACCTCTACTCTTGAGTGTTGCGTGGAGCAGAAATGGTGGTGGGTTAGCAGCACGGAGCCTTTGACTGTGGGCTCCTGCAGCTCAGATCCCGAGTGTTGTGTGGAGCAGGAGTGGGGGTGGGTTAGCAGCATGAAGCCTTTGACTGTGGGCTCCTGCACCTCTGCTTTTGAGTGTTGCATGGAGCAGGAGTGAAGTTGGTTAGCAGCATGGAGCCTTTGATTGTGGGCTCCTGCAGCTCTGCTCCCGAGTGTTGCATGGAGCAGGAGTGGGGTGAGTTAGCAGCATGGGCATTTTATTGTGGGATCCTACAGCTCTGCTCCTGAGTGTTGCATGGAGCAGGAGTGGGGGTGGGTTAGCAGCATGGAGCCTTTGATTGTGTGCTCCTGCACCTCTACTCTTGAGTGTTGCGTGGAGCAGAAATGGTGGTGGGTTAGCAGCACGGAGCCTTTGACTGTGGGCTCCTGCAGCTCTGCTCCCAAATGTTGCATGGAGCAGGAGTGGGGGTGAGTTAGCAGCACGGAGCCTGGAGGGGAACAAAAGGACAAGGTAAAGGGCAGGCTACTAAATAAAAGAATAGGGCTAGGTCACAGTGCACATGCGCAACCAGCCCACGTGGATAGACGATGTGGAGCAAGCAACAAGGTAAGCCCCAGCAGTAAATCCGAGTTACACACTCTCAGACCCTAAGGACCTTACTAGAAACACAGCTCACACAGATGCAATTAAAGAAATGTCAGAAACATGCAGACTTTTCTGCACAAATGAGAGCCCAGAAAAACAATCACATGCGCTCTGCTGAGTAAAAGTAATTAAGGCACAGCAACAAAACACAGAAGCTAATTCTGGCAGAGTGCGATTAGATGATAGAGCAACATTTTACAAAGCCCCCCCCCCCACACCACAAAGACTTTCAGAAGTTGGAGATAATATGCTGTTCCTTGCAACCTCTGTACCTTTGATTGTGAGCTCTGCAGCTCTGCTCCTGAGTGTTGCATGGAGCAGGAGTGGGGTGGGTTAGCAGCATGGAGCCTTTGATTGTGTGTTCCTGCACCTCTACTCTTGAGTGTTGCGTGGAGCAGAAATGGTGGTGGGTTAGCAGCACGGAGCCTTTGACTGTGGGCTCCTGCAGCTCTGATCCCGAGTGTTGTGTGGAGCAGGAGTGGGGGTGGGTTAGCAGCATGAAGCCTTTGACTGTGGGCTCCTGCACCTCTGCTCTTGAGTGTTGCATGGAGCAGGAGTGAAGTTGGTTAGCAGCATGGAGCCTTTGATTGTGGGCTCCTGCAGCTCTGCTCCCGAGTGTTGCATGGAGCAGGAGTGGGGGTGAGTTAGCAGCATGGAGCATTTTATTGTGGGATCCTACAGCTCTGCTCCTGAGTGTTGCATGGAGCAGGAGTGGGGTGGTTAGCAGCATGGAGCCTTTGATTGTGTGCTCCTGCACCTCTACTCTTGAGTGTTGCGTGGAGCAGAAATGGTGGTGGGTTAGCAGCACGGAGCCTTTGACTGTGGGCTCCTGCAGCTCAGATCCGAGTGTTGTGTGGAGCAGGAGTGGGGTGGGTTAGCAGCATGAAGCCTTTGACTGTGGGCTCCTGCACCTCTGCTTTGAGTGTTGCATGGAGCAGGAGTGAAGTTGGTTAGCAGCATGGAGCCTTTGATTGTGGGCTCCTGCAGCTCTGCTCCCGAGTGTTGCATGGAGCAGGAGTGGGGGTGAGTTAGCAGCATGGAGCATTTTATTGTGGGATCCTACAGCTCTGCTCCTGAGTGTTGCATGGAGCAGGAGTGGGGGTGGGTTAGCAGCATGGAGCCTTTGATTGTGTGCTCCTGCACCTCTACTCTTGAGTGTTGCGTGGAGCAGAAATGGTGGTGGGTTAGCAGCACGGAGCCTTTGACTGTGGGCTCCTGCAGCTCTGATCCCGAGTGTTGTGTGGAGCAGGAGTGGGGGTGGGTTAGCAGCATGAAGCCTTTGACTGTGGGCTCCTGCACCTCTGCTCCCGAGTGTTGCAAGGAGCAGGAGTGGGGGTGAGTTAGCAGCATGGAGCATTTTATTGTGGGATCCTACAGCTCTGCTCCTGAGTGTTGCATGGAGCAGGAGTGGGGGTGGTTTAGCAGCATGGCGCTTTTGATTGTGGAGTCCTGCAGCTCTAATCCCGAGTGTTGCATGGAGTAGGAGTGGGGGTGGGTTAGCAGCTCAGAGCCTTTTATTGTGTGATCCTGCAACTCTGCTCCTGAGTGTTGCATGGAGCAGGAGTGAGGGTAGGTTAGCAGCACGGAGCCTTTGACTGTGGGCTCCTGCAGCTCTGCTCCTGAGTGTTGTATGGAGCAGGAGTGGGGGTGGGTTAGCAGCATGGCGCTTTTGATTGTGGAGTCCTGCAGCTCTAATCCCGAGTGTTGCATGGAGCAGGAGTGGGGGTGGGTTAGCAGCACGGAGCCTGGAGGGGAACAAAGAGTTTGATTAGGAACAGAACTAGGAAAAAACTACCTGCTTTCCATTAAGATGAGTTTAATTACACAAACAATTTTTATCCATATAATTCATAAAAATTTGAATAATAGAACACTTGAGAAATCAGCTGTTTTTTAGCTAATTCGAGGTGAGGATAATAACCTATCCCAAAATTTAAACAGGAAACCTAGGGTTGAGGTTAGGCTACATGTGCCCCCCCAATTAGTGTTTTGTCACATGTATTCCCTAATCATATTTGAAAAAGGACCAACACATTCATTAAAGAGAGATACATTTCTCAAGCTTCCATACATAAAAACAATTCCCAGATGTATCTGCACAGAACTACAAACATTCATTATATTTATCATCCAGGCTCTAATCAAAAAACTATTAAGTTAATAAATTCCCACCAGTGTAAATACAGGGACCACAAAAACTGAGCCAGTATCTTTCATCTTTGAGGGTCTGAATTATTAAATAGTGAGATTATGATTTATTGTGGTGTCATATCCAAATTGTCCAGAAGGAGTGGGAATAACTTCATACATTGTCTTGTGTATTTTGGACACCAGTCAATAACATGACCAGGTCATCAACCTCACCCATGCTACAGTCACAAAAAGGTGAATGTGTTTCTTTATGGGACTGTTTAAATAAAAGAATCTTAGATCTGAACAGTTACAGCCTGAAACATGTAATCAATACTCTATGGCCTAGATATTCAGAAATGTGCCAAAGTCCAGCACAAGTCCAGCGCACAGCAAATCCAATGTGCCATGGTGCAACAGGAGCCATATTCAGAGGTTTCGCAGGCTGAACTGTGCCAGCACAACCCAGCTGAATATGGCAGAGTTGCATCATGGTGCAAACAGAGATGCCCCAGCGCAACTGTGGGAGCAGAGCAGCAGAGCAACAGAGGGGGGCATGACATAGGAAACAGACCCAGGGACAGAGCCATGGATGCACAGTGAGAGGCCACAGGAGACCTCCACCAGCAGGGCACAGCAGGGCACACAGGCACCTAGACACTTGACCCCATAACACAACAGTGGCACAGATAGCAGGCAGCAGGAGGTGCAAATGGCCAACAGAGGGTCACCATGGGGGCCCCCCTGCAGGCCACTGGCCATTCCCCCCTCCCAGACCATAGCAGAACACACCCAGGACCATGCAGCCAAGCACACACACACCACACAGGCACACAGGAAGCCCACACAGTAGGCACTGAACGTGATGAGTGGCAGGTAGCATGGCAAACCACATAGGACAGGCCACACGATGCCAAGCCGGGGCCCCAACACAGCGGGCAGACAGTGCCTGAACAATGACCATGGCTGTGTGCCACCACAACACACACAACCACCACACACCCCTGACAGCTGCCTCATGGGCACCCCAAGGCACAGCCACCGACCTAGGGGATGGACACCACCACAGTAGGACATATCACAGCACACAGCAGGGAACCATGGAAGCAAAACATGCACCCCTTCCCATGCACACCACACGGACAGACACTGGGCCACTGCAGCATGGCTCCTCACACCACCTGCAAAGCAGATACAGACACAGGCAGGTAAGTCAGAAAAATATATTTTGAAGCAAACTACTTACATAAAACCAGGGGTTGGGAAAGGATAGGTACAGCGAAGGAAGAAGACAGGGAACAGGGACTGTACAGTGGGAGGGGGGACTGTAGGGGAAGGTACATCAGGGGAAATAGGAGAAAACAGGGGCAAAACTAATGGTGGCCCCATACGGCTGCCCTGGTGAGCACTGATGCTCCTTCCTCTTGGCTTGCAGCATCCTCCGGATATGCACCACCACCTCCTCCAGGGTTGAAGAAGCCACAAGTAGCATCTGGCGCATCAGTCGGCTCAGCATTACCCTTGACAATCTTCGCCACCGGATACTTATAACAAGGGACAGGACAGGTGATCAGTGCAATGTCCTAAGGAACCATGCCCACCCACTGTGTAATGGGCAGCGGAAACACACACCCCTGGAGGGCCCATAACCGCCCCTTACAGGGGGGGTGGACCAAAAGTCAGCCAGCAACTCGGTGCACCACGACATTGCACAGAGGTGGTCCCCACCGCACAATGGCCACACGACTGTGCAATGACACTTACATGGCACAGTGCACTGGCAGCACCACAGCAACAACAGTGACAGCCTCGCACATGCCCACCCCACCAACAGCCGGCACACATGTCCAATGGATGCACCAAAGTGGCATGCACCATGCACAGTGCGACACATACAGCTGCCACGGCACATGGCACAGGCGGCCATGCTCACACCCACTCTCCCAGCCACCCCCCATGTACAGTGCGAAGGACCATGACAGTGCTTACCTGCCCACTGCGGGCCTGCTGGTGCCGGGCCAGTGCCATCATGGCCCACTGTGCCCTGCTGCCCTGCTGCAGCCCTGGTCTGCTGTCAGTCCTCCAGTCCTGGGAATGGAAAGAAGACTGGTGCACATCAGTAACTGACAACAGCAGCTGCCCCCCGACCCCTGTGCACAGGGTGTGCCCCTGCCTGACACATCCCACATGCCTGCATGTCTGCATTGCAACACAAGCAGAAGCTGGCAATGCTATTCCATGATGCGCACAATGACAGTGTACCCCTCTGCAGGGCATTCCAGGCAGCCAACCCAGCACCACATTACAGCACCAGGGCAGACATGCAACATGGGATGACTTACCTGGCTATGGCACAGCCCCACACCTGGTGCTTGCCTGCAGCCTCCTCAGCCTCTCCAGGTCCTGCTACATAAGGTCACCATAGTTGTGCCAACATTGTTCCCCACTCCTGGCCACCCCTGTCCTCTGCTCTAGGCTGGCAGCAATCCCCTGCCACACAGTGTCCCAGGCCTGCTGCAGGGGCACCTGTCCAAAGAGTTGGGGAGCATAGGGCTCTGCACAGGCCACTAGGTTGGCCAGCTTAACCTGTGTCCAGTTAGGGGCATGTCTGCCTCTTCCCTGCGCCATGTTCGCTATAGCCAGTTTGGCTGCAAAAATGGCTGGAGCAGGCGCATGTGTCCACAACATGCGCCTAATGCACGATGTGTGGGGACATGCGCAGTACCTCCCATCACGCAGTGCCGGAGATGCACAGAATGGGCATGGCTACGTGGGGTCACAGGGTCAGAGGTGTGACCCAGGGGTCAGGGGTCGCCCGCCATTTCGCACATGTGTGATAGGGCACAGCACCCCATGAGCACCATGCATGTAGCTGGCCATGCACAACATGCACAATGCCACTCCATCATGTTGTCCATGCATAGGGTGCATGATTGACACCATGATACCGTGCCACACATACGCACTGCAGGCCTGCATACCGTGCATGTGTGTGCATTGCACCACCATGATTTGCTCCGGTGCAATCTCATTGCACACAGTGCAATATAGTGATATTCAGACACCACATACAAATGAGCTCATCAGCTAATGTGTGGTGAAGTGGGTGCATTAGCATGTCATTACTGTTGTGCCCAACCTCATTTGCATGTGTTGCACCTTATAAGCACCATGGAACAGCACAGGCCATGGACCAATATTGCAACCTTGATAGGTAAGTTGTGCATGCTGCTGCAGCTCACTGGTAGCAGACAGCACTGCAGGGTGGGACGGACCAGGGAGATGCTGCCACTGACACACTGTGCTGTCCATATGCACAGGCAGCAACATGTCAGCACATGAGGAGGGTGAGGAGCAGGGGCCTGCATGGAAGCGAAGGCCCAACTTCACAAAGGCTGAGACTGATGCCCTGTTTGAGGCCTAAGGCCAGGTCTGGTGCATGGGAGGAGGTGGCAACCAACATGAACCAGCATGGCAGCCACCAGCAGTTGGTGCAGGATTGCCAAAAGAAGGTGGGAACAGACAAGCGGCAGATTAAGGAGAAGGTGGCAGCCATCCAGGCATCCTGTACTGCCACCGGAGGAGGGCCTGCAGATGAACCCACACTAACGCCGCAGGAGTTGGTGGCAGCCACCATGCACTGCATCATGGTGGAGGGTGTGCCTGGAGGAGGATTCCAGATGGGTGGCAGCCCATCACTGCATGGTATGTATGTCAGACATGCACAGCTGGTGGCACAGAGGGTGCATATACAGGCATGCTGGTGTGCATGCAGCTGGCATACATGCCATGTACATGTGTGTGCACCCATGTGCATGCCATGCTGCAGGACACATGCAGCGGCAGTGTACGGGAGGGCACATGTGGGCACTGCATCACTGACAAGCCATTTGTCTCTTGCAGCACCAGCAAACCTTTGTGCAGAAGATGGGGTGCCGGCAGCGACAGCAACAGTGGATGCCGGTACAACCCCGGAGGACCAGCCATTCACATTCACCAGCATCTGGGGGCCTGGAAGGCTGCAGCTTGGTACCACGGTGCAGGCGGATGTCCTGGACCTGGGGTCAGATGAGGCCCTGGATGTGATCCTGTAGGATGCCAACCTTGGTGTCCTGTGTGTGGAGACACAGATCAGTTGGGGTCTGACTCCAATGAGGACTACTCTCAGGTCCTGGACAGCATGAGTGTGTCACCCCTGCTGGCATCTGACACAAGCACCATGCCCAGTGCTCTGCCAGTGGCAGAACAGCTGCCTGCCACCACTGTGGGTGCAGCGGTGTGTGCTCCACAGTAGTGCCCTGCAGTGGTGGTGGTGCAGCCATGCAGTCACACGGCAGTGTACAGCGGCCGGACAGGTGATGGCAGCAGGCTGTGGGTGCCACCGGGCAGCTGGAAACAGGGTCTACAGCCGGTGCACCTGCTGTGCCCATACCCCCTGCAGACCCCACTGTGCAGCGTCCACCACAGAGGGGGTCTGTGCAGCATGGCCGGTCACCACAAGAGGATTGTCATCCCACCCAGGAACCACAGGACGCCAACCATCTGACTGAGCACACCTGGATGCTGCGGATGTCTATTCAGCAACAAGTGCTGCTTGCTGCTGGGGTGCATGCACTGTGTGCGGAGGTGCACCAGTTGGCTGAGCAGCAGGAAAGGGGCACTGTGCAGATCCTGGCAGGGATGCAATGCATGCAGGAGGCCATGACTGCATCCTTGGATCGCATTGCCAGTGCAATCACAGCTGGCTTTGCATTACTGGCTGCCACTGGGCAAGGCCATGCACAGCTGACCCCCCATAGTGTGCTGTCCACTTCACAGACCTGGCATTGGGTGACCCCAACACAGTCGATGCCAGGCTCTGATGTAGGCATCCCAGGCACACCCGGGGCTGGCCTGTTTGGGCGCCTGCACACCCCCGCGAGGACACGGTCGTGGTCCCATGGTTCCACCCCTGCGGGGCTGTTGGAACCCCCCCCCCGGCTGACACACATCCTGTGGCTGCCAATTGGCCCTGGCATGGCTGGCCCCATAGCCATGATGGCCATGGTACAGTGCAGCAGCCCTGATCCACAGGCCACCCTGACCACAGCCTGCAGCTGCTGCCCTGTGCGGACATGGGCAGTGTGTGTGTGCCCACTACTGATGTCACACCGCATGCTGCCTGTGTGTGTGCTTGCCCGGCCACTGGACCATGTGGTGTGGGCGTGATGTGGGCAGTTTAGCACTGGTTGCGCCTGTGCACTGGTGCAATGTGTCTGACCCACACCACATATCAACGTGTGGGTGGGTGCATATGTGTGTGTGTGTGTGTGTGTTGCTGTATGTGGTTGTGTGCCACTGACTCCCCTACCCCTGAAACACACCTCTGTGTGTGCCTGCCCTTTGCCATGCATGCCCCTGCATGTGTGCTGTACCTGTTTGTGTTGCCCATGCCTGTGTACTGCACCACCTACCTGTGTGTACCATAGTGCTCCTGTGAGATGTTGTCCTGGTGGTGTCATGCTTGCTGGAGCAGCCAGGGGTCTCTCCACCCAGGGGGTAGCAGACCACCACCCTCCAGCCAATTACCTCCATCATCCCCACTACTGTCACCCTCATCAGCATGGACAGCTATCCCATGGTCAACGGCCATGTTGTGCAGTATGCAGCAGGACAGGAATAGGCCACAGACTTTTGAGGGGCTGTACTGCAGGGTATTGCCTGAACTGTCTAGGCAATGGAACCATGCCTTCAGCATGCCAAAGACACACTTAATGATGTTGTGCATGCTGGTGTGTGCCTAGTTGTACCATTCCTCTACTGGGGACACCGGGCACTGGTAGGGGTGAACAGCCAGGGCCTCAGTGGGTATGCACTATCACCTGTGTGGAGATTGACATGGTTAGCCCTCTGCTGTTCTGTGCTGTGCCCCTTGCCTGTCCCTGGCACCCACGCCACCATGCACACCCTGCACACTCCCATCCCCAGGTTTGCTCTGCCCATCACCCCTTGCCCATGCCATACTCACCCACTAGATGGCCCATGGGGATGTCCCCATGTTCAAACCTGTGGCACAGTGCAGAGCTGTGCCAGATGGATGCATCATGTGCACTCCCAGGCTGTGTGGCACAGACATTGGTGATGCACCCCGTGGCATTGCACACCACCCGACAGTTGACACTCAAGCTCCCCTTCCTGTTGATGTATGCAACACCCTCAGGGCCATGTGGCATGTGGATGCCCACATGGGTGCAGTCAATGACCCCAATCACGCCAGGCATGCATGCCACCTGTGGAAGTCCTGCATGGTTGCTGTATGTTCCGCCTGTGTGCTGGGGAAATTGATAAATTGATATATTCTGAAGCATGTGGCAGCAGTGCATTGATGAACTGTGTGAGGACGTAGGATGTGGCTGCCTGGGTTATGCCTGTGGTGTCCCCTGTTGGTCTTTGGAAGGTGCCCATGGCGAGCAAGCACATGATGGCAGTCACCTTCATCTCCCTGGACATGGCATGGCTCTGTCTGGTGGGTGCCTGCTTCTCCTCACTGCACAGCTCACAGAGCTGCCTCAGAATGGCCCTGTTAAGGTGGTACTGGCCCACGATCTCCATGCCACTGTAGTTCTCAAAGGTGATGCGGGCACAGTACCACCTGTGTTAGGCATACCACCGACAGGCCCTTCCTTGGCCATGTCGCTGTGCCTCCTGCCCCCTCACACCCTCATTACTGCCTCCATCATGAAGTGCACACTATCCATAGCCCTTGCTGTTCACTGTCCCCTTGGGTGGTTGGCTGGTGGCTGTGTGCCACCCTGCCACATGGTGTGTGTGTGTGTGTGTGTGTGTGTATGTGTGTGTGTCTGTCTCTCTCTCTCTCTCTTTCTGCTTCTCTCTCCCTCTCCCAGGCCACCTCTCTGCCCCTGTCCCTCTGTGTGTGGCTTTTGTCTGTCTGTCTGTATCTCTGTCTGTCTGTCTGTCTCTGTCTCTTCCTGTCCTTCTCACCCCTGGTGCAAGTGCTGTCTGTGTGTTTGCACCCTGTATTTATAGGAACAAGTCTGCTTAGAGCAAGTTTGATTGCATCATGGTATCACGGATGAATATGCCACTGTGCTGGATATTCATGGGAACGCCCCTGCACTTGTGCCTGTATTCATTATAGTTGTGCATTGGCGCAATGGATTTTGCACTGCACACTGGCTCCCAATGAATATGACTCCTTGGCGCAATTCCACACGTGCTGGCACAACTCAGTTGCGCCAAGCGCAACTGCTCTGAATATCTGGGCCAATGAGTTTTACTGGTGAGCACCAGTAAATATTTTTCCCTGTGAGTATCTGTTTTCAGAATTCTGTATGAAATATGTAGCTTCAATGTTTAAATCTTTCCCCAATCATATTGAATTGATGATTTCCTATATTTGTTTTTCATTGCATCAGTTATCTAAGATTGCGGTATTAGAAATACATCCATAAATATTGACACTAGGCCATTAAGATATATATGAGATATAGTATATTGTAAATAAGGGAACAGAAACCCACTGGACCAGTATTGAATTTGTTCTTCAATTGCAAGTCTAGGCAATCTGTACCACTGAATAAGTTGTAGTTTAAGTAAAGATATTGTTATTCTCCCCTTTATGAGACAATGCAAGTGTAATTGGCCTAATTCTAATATTAACACTGACTCTGGGACACAACTTGGAACCCCAAGGAGATATCTGAATAACTGATTAAGAATAATTTCAAGTTGCAAAGTCTTCCCAAGACCCCAGACTTCAGAGGCATATCATATAAAAGTCATTATTTACATGCTGAATACTTAAAGACAGCCTAACACTGAATAACCCCTACAAATTGCCATACATTTTCTCAGACCATTTATTGTTTTATTCAGTTTATTTTTGATGTTATTAATGTGAGTATTCCGACAAACAATGTTTGTGTAAATTACCCCTTGGTACCCATAGAACTTAGCTGTGTCACATTTGAGATTATAATGAAGAGATTAAAGATTTGGGTTACTTATCACAATTTTGATATAATATCGCTTTCTGAAACCTAGTTGAATCCTGAGATTAATTACAATGCTGTGGAACTTACTGGATATACATTATTTAGGAAAGACTGGGTTTGGAAAATGGGGGGGGGGGGGAGTTATAATATATATTAAACCTAATTTCACTGCTATTCAAGAAAATTGTTCTTTCACTAATAACAGTTGTGACTTCCTGCCTGTTAGATTATTATTACGTGGAGTAAAACATATATATGTAAGTACTTTTTATTTTCCCCCAGGTTTATCAGAGAATGTTTTTTCTTTGTTGTCTCACTATGTTACTACATTTGGAACTACAAAGGAAGATATCTTAATGGGAGATACAGGTGCTAATTGGGCTGATAAAACAAATTTCAAATTTAGGGATTTGGTTGCTGGTTTGAATTTATCTCAATTAATTAACAGCCTTACTCGTATTAATTATAAAACTGGTACTTCATCCATTATTGATTGGGCTTTAACTAATAGACCTAAACATATTTGTTTGGCTGTGCAACTCCCAGATTCTTTGAGTGATCCCAGTCCTATAATTTGTTATTGGAAGTCTAAAATGCCTTGTTTGCCACAGATCCAGAAACAAATGATTTGATACCTTTTATTGGACCAACATGGATGTTACAGAAAAGAACAAAGTGCTCTAGCTTTCTAACCTACCCGGTCCTTCTTCAGAAGCTTTATGGTAGTTATTTTGAAAATCCCATAGTATTAACAGTTAATGTTGAAAAAACAGAAATTATTCTCATTGGTTTAACATATACATTTAAAACATAACAGAAGATTACTTCAGGGAAGCTAATTAACACTAGTATGCTTTTAACTGAGGAGCCTCAGAAGGGCAAAGGTTATCAAGAATTCTCAACAACCAGAGATTTCTTCTCCCATAAATTTTAAAATATCTCAGTATGCTAAGAAAGCATTCTAGTGATAAAAAAACCTGGGATAGCATTCTCTCTAATACATGTAAGATTAGGTTACAACTTACATTCCAAGTGCCCTGGTATATTAAAGAACAGATAATGAGAGACAAAATCCTGAAATTAGGTATAACTGTAAATTGAAAAAGAGCCCCAAATTAAACATATACATATATACATGACGCATGATAGTATCACTTGTAAGTGTAAGTGCCAAATAAAAATACTTGTCAAGGACCCCCAAGAAAATGAGACCATGAGCCTGATAAGTGTGGATTTCAACACAGAGTCAGTGTATAACAAAAATGCACAGAATCAGTCTAAGGAATCTAAATGAAAACTTCCAAGGATGAAATCCTCCAGGCCCCTCCTTTTTTTTTTTTTTCTCTCCCTCTCTCTCTCTCCCCTTGGGAAAGATACTGTAACTAGTAGGAATGAGATATACTGTATGTACAAGAGTCATAATACAGCATCATTCACACCAATATTAATCGTTACCCAAAGGAATTATACCTTTTATGAACCCCCAAGTAAATGAAATATGCATCTTAATATGAACAGATTTAAAAACGTGACAGTGTGTAATCCAACCACTGACAACTAGTAGAAGGAAGTAAATGTACACTATATGTGAAAACTAAGTGTCCTAGCCACATAACAATTGTCCCATGCCATGCTCCCCCCACACAGACGTGTGTACATACACCACACCATGCACATACACCCCTGCACATCCCACACAACCACAACACACAACAAATATAACAAATACAACCCACACATACCACACCACACCACGCACACACAAACAAAACACACACACACACACACCACACCCACAACACACAAAAGCACAACACATGCAAAACACACACAAACACACACATACATACATACATACATCAATACACACACACACACTCACCACAGTGTTAAGGTGAGAAGTCAGCATGTAGATAACCATTAACTTACAAAATCAAAGGTCCACTGAAGAACTAAAGTATTTATGTCCATCTTTTAAAGTAAAAATCTATGTAAGTTTAAGTGGAATAATGTGTCATATAACCAACATCAATGTTCAATCCATCCGCCACTATATTGAGAAGTAAAATAAGTCTAATTTCAGAAGCCCATCTCTGTTGTGTACTGTTGAAATGTCCTTTTAAGACCATCACATACATTTCAGCCACAGTGACTGGGACAACTTGTTGATATAGTAAAGTATTATTTTTGCCTTTGCAGTCTATCTACATTTGTAACCGGTTCCCATATTACTCTCTAGCACTGTTTTTCAGTTACATGGTCTTTCAGCCTGTGTTTTTTTGTCGCTTTTTATAGTTGTGTTAATAAAGGTAATTTATGTTTGAAACTTGATAGTTCTGTAAGATCCCTTTATTGAGTTTAAGTGTTGATCTCTCTTTTGTTATAGCTTCTCCGTACAAAAACCTTTCTAGCTTACAACTTCAAAGGTTTTGATCTAGCAGCCCTGTCACAATACAATCTCTGTCTGCATATCAATATGTGTTTTGAGAAGCCCACAGATCAGTTGCTCACCTAGGGAAAAACACTAGGGGTCAGAAAATGACTGCAGAACATTTGCAGGAGAGTGACACTGGAGATTGGGCACCCCAGTGCCTTTTATTGGGGACCCATTAGCAGGACAGTGGAGGTAGCACTGACCACCTGGGAATAAAAAAAATGTATATATCTGTTCTACTGAACAGTGCCCAGTGTTGGTGTTATATTTGGCAACCCCAGATGATGAGCTGTGCAGTGTCACACAATGAAAACAGGTGAGGTGGGGTACTTGCTGACACCAGGGATTGGGCACCCTGGTGTTGGAAAATTAACAAGGAAACGAGCAGCAATGAGAGGTGGGAGGGGAAACTTGCCAGAGGGTGGTCGAGATTGTTTTTACATTGGGGGGTGGACCACCACAGGCTAGTCATGACGTTGATGAGCTCTGCTTGCTGGTTAGTGTAATGCAGATCAAACGAAAGAGACACCCTATAATATTTCTTTGAAACTTGGCTTCCCGGCCAGTGCCCTTTGGGGTAACCATTGCCTCAGTGCTTGCACGCTGTGGTTCATTGTCTTTTAGCTTGTTTTTTGTTTTCACTGGGTTCACCACAACATAACCCAGATAGACCATCTTACAGTAGCTGGTTCATTCCACTGGGGTGTCAAACAGACAAGACACACTGATGAGTCCTGGTAGGATGAAACACATGTGTCTTCTGTTAGCACCCTTTGCAGACTGTGTGAGAGACCTTTTGGTACCATGCATTTCTGCTTAAAGTTGAACTAGCATAATATACTGTGGTGATTTGCACGTACAGCTCATGGTGCTTTACATTATGGGGGTTTGTGTGATTTTGTATTTATTTCAAACTTGGTTTCCTGGCCAGTGCCCTTTGGGGTAGCCATTGTCTCAGTGCTTGCATGCTGAGGTTCTTTGTATATAATTCAGGCAGCTGTTTTCTTTGAACCACACAAAGTCTCCTGCCAGCAAGACCAGAAGAGTGTCATGATCAGCCTGGTGGATGATTGCTGTGACACTGTCGAGCCCCTTGCAGACTGGCCTGCATTGGACCCACAGTGACACACCTATGAAAATCCAGTATCATACCCACATGTTCACTTTGTGCAAGTGCAAGGGCATACATAAAAAAGGGAAAAAATGCTCCTGACAAGGTCCAATCATCTTATCAACTCATCACTGCTGTAGGAATGACTGGATCTGTTTTATTAGTTTGATTAATCTGTGTTAGTGTTCAAGCATCAGGTGAAGATGTGAATGACCACATGGAAGAAATAGCTTCAGAACAACACAGAACTGTAAAGTTTTAAATAAATAAAAAAAAATCAGCCTCAACTTCTCCAGTTAGACTATCAGCTCTTTATCATTGTACAATGAAGATAGCCTGGGGTAAAGTTACAGATTCTCAGCTCTGACATCATGATCTATACAAGATGTTGGCAGAAAGAATCAGCGATGGAAGAGGAGGAATGAGGGGGGGAGAAATTACAGAGGTGGGGAGGTGAAAGCAGTTAACAGTAGCACTATACAGTGCATTTGTTAATCGTAATTAAATTAAAAATCCTAACAGCCAATTCAGTTAATCTGACTGCATGTGATATTTCTTTTGGGGGGGTCTCAAGGATTGGCATTAGGGTCAGTATAAAAACAGTCACCAGAGAGGGATGGAAAGACAGCTTCACAAAGTGGTAATCCATTAATTATTTATCAATAAAAACAAAACACTTTGTTCTTGCCTGCTTCAGTCCTTCTAATGGCATGAGACGGTTGAAGGAATGAACACTGCTGAAGGAATGAACAGTTTATTGTTTTTATTGTTCAAATGTGATAACAGCTACAAATGTGCAGTCTCTGAAAATACTGGGCTAGAGCAGCCTGTTACAAACATGCAGTCTCTGAAAATGCTGACAGGCAGTCCTCATGCAGGCTCCCAAGATGACTCTTTGGAACAACAGGCCAGAGTGAAGTGCAGGGTGGATAGTTTTTTTAGGCTTGTGACTCTGCACCCTGACATCACTTGCAAGTCCTGGCAGCTCCCCTCAATGCACAGAGCAACAGACTGAGGTTGCAGATGTCTAGAACAGGGGTTAGACGCTGCACCCAGAGCAGATTGTTACAAACATGCGGTTTCTGAAAATGCGGGCATGCAGTCCTTGTGCATGCTCCCAAGATGACACACTGATGCAACTGACAGTAGTAAAACTGCTCTTTTAATTTTGCTTTGTAGTGTTTCCCTCTGCGTTGGGAAGCAGTTTGTCTCCTCCAGGCTCTGGCTCTTCCTTTGTGACCACTGAGTACTGTATGTGGCTATACTCACTGATGGGGGTAGGGGTTGGTTAAGTATGTTACTACACTCATTGATGTGGGGGTGTTAAGTATGTGACTGCACTTGCCATTCTCTGCTTGTTGGGCTGTCATGCAGATAAAAGTAGCTGGCCACTCTGGATTGGAGCTGCTGGACCCTTTCAACTATGCAAAGTTTCTGCCCAACAAGCAGAGAATACAGTCATGATCAGCCTATCTGATCATGGGTTTTTCATGGTCAAGCCCATTGCTGTGCATGCAAACATTGACAAACTCTGGACAGAGCCACTACGGCTGCTAATACATTAACTTAAATAACTATAAGGGTGTTTCATGGCCTTAAACGTAAAGATGAACTGCCATAGTGAGCTCCGTGTGTAAGTTTCATTTTTTGGTAAAGGTAGATAATTTGTCTGGTTGATCTTGTATTTCCCATGTGTTTAAATGTGGGTGGCAAGTGTGTGCTGTACTATATGTTGTACTATACATGGAAGGAGAAGGAGCTCTGTACCAAAGCCTTCAAGTAATGGTAGATAGAATGTTGCAGGGAGGAGAAGTATGTCTACATTGGGGACTGTGGGCTAGCTAGAAGGATAAGAACATATACTGAGGTGATGGCCTGTTGTCATCCAGGAGACAACCACAGTCCTCAATGGAGGATTCAAATGTTTCTTCGATAGACATTTAAAGTAACTGAAGGGGGGGGGGTGATGGAAGAATAGTAGAGGCAGAAAATGGGCCACTACAAGTTGAGATAGAGAGTAGAGCGATCCCAAGGGGAGAGAGTCCCACCAGGATGCAAGTTATTCAAGGAAGCAGGGGGTTAGCAAAGAATGTGGAAAAGGAGCAGTCAAAGGAGAAAGGTATGGAAGGGGGGAACAATCGGAAAAAGGAGAAAGTGGCAAGAAGTTAGCTGAGGGTTTTCAAAATTATATAAGGTCTGCATCAGAAGTCCTATGAAGACAGACTGAAAGAGTTCAATATGTACACCCTAGAGGAGAGGTGAGGAGGGAGAGTGGGGTTGTTATGGAGACCTTTAAATACCTCTTGGTGGTTAATAAGGTACAGGATGGAGATGTTTCAGAGAACACGATGCTGTAAAACAAGGGGTCATGATATGAATCTGAAAGGAGGCAGATTCAGGAGAGATGTGAGGAAGTAGGTTTTTCACAGAAAGGGTAGTGGATTCCTGGAACAGCCTTCCACAGGAGGCAGTGGGGGTTGAACCAGTGGTGGGTTTAAAAAATACCTAGGACAGGCACAAAGAAATCCTAGGAGGAAGGAAGGGGGAGGAAGGTGGAAGAGACAGTGCTCTAGGGCAAGTTGGGTCTACAGCAAAAGTGATCAGAACTAAAAATGGGCAGACTAGATGGGCCCAGTGGTCATTATCTGCCATCAGTTTCTATGTTTATGTAACCCCCCCTTTGGGAGATTACAAGTCTATTTGCCCCTCACTGGGTTTTTGTGGTCTAATTCGGCCCAGTAGGGAATAGGGTTAATTCTTCTCAGCACTCAGGTGGAGCCTCCTGCAGGTCGGGAGGTCACCATGGGTGAGTGGGGTGAGAAAGCCCAGCAATTAAGGTGAGAGGGGGAATTTTGGGTGGAGGAGTTAGTGGTGAGGGAGTGAGAGTAAATTGGGGCCAAGTAAGGGAAAGTGCCTTCGACCCGAGCGCTGAAGCCAGATTTGGCTGTGGCACGGCCACTGTCCCCAGTCGGCTGCCCCTCCCTCCCACAAGCAGACCTCAGGAAAGTGTCACTGACCCGGGTGCTGAAGCTAGACTGGGCTGCGGCATGGATACTGTCCCCAGTTGGCCGCCCCTCCCTCCTGCAAGCAGACCTCAGGAAATTGCCTCCGACTTGGGCACTGAAGCCAGACTTGGCTGTGGCACAGCCACTGTCCCCAGTCAGCCGCCACTCCCCCCTGCAAGCAGACCTCAGGTACAGCATCCAGTATAGTAAAGCAGACCTCCCATTGGCTGCTGTCTTGTATGGCTCTGTCTGCTATTGGATCTTGCAGTTAGGTTGCCATTCTAATTAATGCCTGTGCCTTCCTGACTCTGGGGACTGTCTGTGGATTTTTGGTGGCAGTCTCCGGGCTCAGGATTTAGTGCAGCAATTTATTATCAGAGGCAGCATTTCTAATTATCAGTAGCACTATTTTGTTAGAATAAACAGATAATTCAATTGACCTGGATAAATGCTTGGACCATGTTAATGTTCGGCTAGTAGGAAGTTATATTGTTAATGTGTAGTTTGCACGTTTAATTCCTGCCAGGTAGTTTAAATTTTTGCTACGTACAGTGTTAGTGCCTGCTTTGCCGTTAAGTCTTTTGCTTGTGCTTAATTAAATAATTCTGCAGGCGTTAAGCCAGACACTATCCTAGTTTTATTTCTTGTCTTTTGTTTTGTTTTTTTTCTCTCCGTCTTTCACCCTGTTTACTTGTTTTCCCACCCTTTTCCTGCAGAAATTCATTTTGTTTGGTCCTTTGTGATTTAATTCTGCTGGCATTGTGATTTAATTCCACTGGCGCCAAACCAGACATTCACCTAGGCTTTCTCCTCCTTGTCTACCCCATTCCTCTAATCTTGTCACTCACTCCCCAACCCTCTCCTGCCATTCAGCTTTCCTTTTGTTTAAAAACCCACCCTCCCAATTTAGCTAAATTGTGCCCTGCCCAAGCTTCAACTTATAACTGCCTGAATCTAATCCTTCCCTCTTCTCTTTACATGAAAGCGCCTCCGACCCAGGCACTGAAGCCAGACTGGGCAGCGTCACAGCCACTGTCCCAAGTTGTCTTACCCTCCCTCCTGCAAGCAGACCTCAGGTACGGCTTCCAGGATCATAAAGCGGACCTCCCATTGGCTGCTGTCTTGTATGGTTCTGTCTGCTATTGTATCTTGCAATTAGGTTGCTATTCTAATTGATGCCTGTGCCTTCCTGACTCTGGGGACTGTCTGTGGATTTTTGGCAGCAGTCTCCAGGCTCAGGATTTAGTTCAGCAATTTATTATCAGAGGCAGTATTTTTTCCTGCTCACCCTCCCACCCCTTTCCTGACCTCTACTAAATAGACTTGGGCTCCTCCCTCTCTTCTGTGCACTCAACTATTGGCTGCTAAACCTGAACCTTCTTAAAGCAACAGGTTACCAGCTGTTGAATAAGTAGCCCAGCTTTGTCAGGATTAGTGTACCTCATTCAACAGTAAAATCTTCTTGTCACCTTTTCTTACCTCCAACCCCAGCCTCCGTCATGTACCTGCTTACATGTACTATACTCATAGGATTTCAAACCTTTGTCGCACACCTTCTCCTAACAGCAAGAGGACCAGAAATTCTTACCTGCCTGGAACTGTCAGGCTACACCTTGGACATGTATTGTCCTGTTATACTTCTGGCCACATTTTTGTGTGATGGATGACGCACTGAGACTCATTACTCTATAGAAACATTCCCCATGGCATGCCGTTCTCTCCACCCCAGTCCCTTCCTGATAATGCTATCAGTGCTGGTGACTACTTACTCTATAACAATGTCATGTAAATCCTATGAGTGTGTAGTTACCTCTCTACCACTCACTGAAACCAAATGGAGAAAGTTGCACCTCCGTAAATATAAAGATAGCTGCTTTAAAGAAAATTCTTCTTCTGCTTCTTTTGTGTTCAGGAACTGTAGAATTAAACCAGGGTCCCCCTGTACTCATCTCAGCTCCCTCAGACCTCCTGCACTCAAAAGGCCTAACCTTCCTGCACATAAATGTGTGCAGTCTCTTATGGAAAGTGGATTTAATCGAAGCATGGATCTCTCATATAGAACCAGATGTGCTAGTTGTCTCTGAAACCTGGTTGAAGAGCTGTACCCCTAACCATGAAATTAACATTCCCAACTATAATGTGTACCAGGCTGATAGACTTGGTAGAGGTGGGGGAGTGGCGATTTATGTGAGGGATAAGTTTTCCATTACCCTGACTGATTGTACCTCTATTCCTAAAGAATTCAAGTGCATCTCCCTAAGGCTCCTTCTCCCATCCTCGGAATCCATCAATATCTCTGGCTGCTATTGTCCCCTGTCAGGTGGTCTTGAGCTACTCACCTACTTATGTAAACTAACGGAACTACAGTCTGGCAAAACAATTATTATGGGAGGCTTAAACATGGATTGCCACTCCAACTCCTCTAAACCACTAAAAGATTTGTGTGATGAACTTGGACTCACTCAGCTTATAACAGAGTTTACCCGCCCTAACACTAAAAAACCCATAAACAGTTCGCTCCTTGACCTTATCCTGGTAAACAAGTCACACCTTTTTAACTATGCTGGTGTATTCTTCAATGACATCAGTGACCATAGCACTATAGCATGTGTAAGGTCAATTCACAAACTACCCTCTTCCTCCATACGGTATATACCTTAAAAAGAAACCATTGGAACTTCAATCCAACTAGCTTCCTAGCAGACCTCAACAACATCAGATGGCAGGACTTCTATCTGGCATCCTCAGTGGATTCAGCCTTCATACTGTTCCAAAAACTTGTTCTAAGTATCATAGACAAACACTCACCTCTGACAAAAACCCATACCAAAAACAGATCATGCCCTTGGTTCTCTGTCAAGCTAAAATCTGCCCTATGCAACAGAGATGTTCTCTGGAAGAGGGCATAGAAAACTAAGGCCCCGGCAGACTGGGTAGCTTTCCAGAAATCCAGAAATCACTGTACAAAACTTACAAGAGCTGCTAAAGCTAGTTATTTTAAATCACAGCTAGCCTCAGCCACATGCAACTGCCAAATTCTGGAAAGCCTTGAGAGACATAGAAGGCTATCATTCCAATAATGTGCTTTCTGTTAAGATTAATGCTGGCAACACCTGCACAACAGATAAGCAGGGCATACTGAACCTATTAAACAACCACTTTGCCATGGCTAGTCTTGCATTTGACATATCCTCGGCTAGTAAGCTCTGTAATCAGGCTTTAAATTCCACCCCAGCTTGCCCCACTACAATGGCTTCTTCATGTGAGACAAAGTTCTCCTTAAGCACTGTCACCTACAAACAAGTAGAAGACTTGCTCGTGAATCTAGACATCAGGAAAAGTGCTGGAGCCAACAAGCTAGAACCTTATTACTTAAAATTAGGGTATCACTTTTTGATGGCACCTATAGTACACCTTTTCAACATGTCCCTGGGATGTGGTGAAATTCCTTCTGTATGGAAAATAGCGCATGTAATCCCACTCTGTAAGTCTGGTGACCCTAGTTATCTCAACAATTATAGGCCTATATCCCTGTTACCCATTCTATCCAAACTCCTTAAAAAACTAGTGAACACACAGATCAGACACTACTTGGATTCTTTTCAACTAGTAAACCCTATTCAATCTGGGTTTAGAAAAAATTACAGTATGATATTTGCACTAGCAAAGGTAACAAATGACTGGCATTTGGCTCTCAACTTTAAACATTTCGTGACAGCCTTATTTCTTGACCTAAGCAAGGCCTTTGACACAGTGGATCACGACTTACTGTTGTCAGTACTGCATGATACAGGCTTGGATATCACTGTTGTCAACTGGTTTATGTGTTACCTTATGGGCACACAACAACAAGTAAAGGCCCAAGGGGATCTGTCACTACTTAAAAAACTTCTTAGAGGAGTTCCTCAAGGCTCAATATTAGGACCTCTTCTTTTCTTGTTATACATCAACAATATCAACAAAGGCATCAGTCAAGCAAGTGTTCATCTTTTCGCTGATGACACTGTTATTTATGTTGCAGTATGTTGCAACAAGAATTCAATTTACTCCAGCATAACCTCCTGAGTCAAAAGCTTTTGTTGAACGCTAAGAAAACTAAAGCAATGTTCTTTTCCCCAAAACATCATGCAGCTAGTCACTCCTTGCTGGGGACTTAGCAACAAATGACATCCCTTTTGGGGGAGCCTATTGAGACAGTGGACAGATTCAAGTACTTAGGCTTTTGGATAGACTACAAACTCTCCTACATGATTCATATTGAGGAACTGCAAAAAATTGAAACAACGTCTAGGAGTGTTTTTTAGAATTCGCTGCCTTCTTATCTGGGAAGCTAGGCAAAGGCTCATGCAATCCACATTCCTTCTTCTCCTGGACTATACCAACCTATTGTATAGCCATGGACCTAGTACTGCATTGTCCAAGCTTGACACATTGTATAACAGGGCTTTAAGATTCATCACTGGTGCTCCCCTTAGGATCCATCATTGCTCCTTACATGCTATGCTAGGATGGCAATCCTTGACTACCAGGAGAATCATAATCGCAGCTATCTGGACCTACAGACCCTAATTGGCAAGCTGCTGCAATATTTATCCTGCCTTCTGTCCAATACCCCTGGAGCTTATTCTCTGAGGAGTCATTCATATCTCACATTCGATGTCCCTAGATATAAATCTCACTTTGGGTACTTAGCCTTCAGCCATGCCTTGCCAGCTCTTTGGAACTCCTTGCAGAAATCTCTCAAACTTTCCTCCCTTGTTAAAATGGCAACATTCAGAACATTACTAAAAAGACACATCTGTGAATCCTGCAACTGCTACCACTAAAATCCATATCCTACCAGGAAGTAAGCTGCCTCAGAATATGCACTCCCTCTCATACTTTTCTCTGTGAACCTTTTCCTGAGCCCTACCACTAATTTCTCCTCATTTCCCATTTGATTAACCACTCTTTCCTTCCCTGTTCTTCCCCAGGTTTTATATGCTCTTACTCCCACCACCTCTTGTCACTTTCTTCACCCCTCTAAGCAGACAATAAATAGTCTATAGTTTAGTCAAAACCATTCTATATTGTTCTTAATTGCACTTACAGTACCCCTGCCAAGGAGTGACTCATAATTTTTGTAACTATCCTGACTTGCATGTCCTTTTGTTCTTCAAACACTTAAGGTATATTGCTTTTTCATTTCCTGTACTTGCAATGACTCTAGTGTGTAATGTTTCATGTCCTCAATTCCTGTTTCTATAAAATCCTTATCTGTTATGATTATCACTGTATGAATGTCCAGGTCCACTTTGTAAATGAGTTTTTTGCTCAGTGGTGTTTCACCTGGTTAAATAAAGATTTGGGTTGATTGATTGATAGATTGATTGATTGATTGGGGAGATTCCCTGCTCTGGACCCCTGCTGGTGGCACCTGGGGGACACAGAGAAAGAAGTGGGAGCCAGTAGCCAAAAGTTTACCAGTATCTTGGAGGGCAGCTAAAGTCAAGAGGGGAGCCATCAGCTGCAAGTTAAAGAGTGCCCTGGCAGCCTGTGCCAATTTGTGTTGGGATCCAGCAGGCAAGATTGTGGCAGGGAGTGTAATGTCCAGAGAGAGAATTACCTTGGAGCTCCACAGGATTTGTCCCCTTCTCAATTTGGAGACAGTTGCTGCCAGTTCTGGGAAAGGATGCAGGGGTCATGAGGGAACCTGCAAATCCCCAAGCCATGAGAATTACATGTTCTGAGGGGGAACCGCTGAGCCAGTGTGACAAAAGAGAGAGAGAGAGAGAGATGGGTATCATTGAGAGTTTAGATGTCTGTGAAAAATAATGGGCTGTTAGGCACTGTGAGCTGTTGTGGGACTTGTGCTGCCTTCAAACTTGTGTGACCATAGTGGTCCTGAGTTAATGCTCCCCTAAAGACTGTGTGACTTCCTCAGTCCAGTTTAAATACTGCTATTATGGCCATACCTGCCATGTGAAAGCTGAATGTGCTCCTCACAAATTAACTGATGCTACCTGGAGCTATATGTGAATATGTTTAATGAATTTGGGATCTCTGTTGTTTCTTCAAGTTCTGTGTGGACATTTTGTTATTGAAATGAACTGTTTAATATGAATTAACCTGTTGTTTTCATCCTGCACCAGTGAGGAAAAGAGACCCTGTGTGTGACATCTGGGCCTGGGTAACGTCGCCACTGGAAGTGTTTTTGCTGCTGTGGGTGCCCCCTTCCCATGGACATATTCTATCCATACCCCTAGACACAGGGAGAGAGGGCTACATTTCTATGTATGACAGGTTATGTAATTCAAATGGATAAGGCACACATCTGTTACAGTTTTGCACTCGCCCAGCCGGTTTACAGAGCAAGTTTAGATACAATTGTGTGTGATGGTTGTTGGGGTGAGGGGTAAGGAAATGCGGTTTGTGGATCAAATGAAACTAAAAACAAAGCAAATTAAGTGCCTGTGCCACATATTACTATACACTCCATCAGGCCCAGCAATGATGAACATTACATACATATTCTGTAGGTTACAGTCAGTAATTTCAGAAATACATATATTTTTTTATCCAAGCCATCAGCCTCCAGTTAGTGCACATAATAACCATTATTTGTAAAAGGCTGGGAAATAATTTAAAAGTTTAAGTTGATAAAAAAGCCAAGTAAGTTTTCACATTTGGTCAGCATCACCTTTCAGCATTTCCCTGTATATGTCTGGTTCCTGGGTGGGGGAGGAGGAGGAATGCTGGAGCTCTTTTTATCATTTGGTCTTAGATCAGTCCTGAAAGGGCTAGCAATCTTACAGACAGCAGTAAATCATTGTACACTGCCAGACACAAACGCAGTTTGGAGACAGAGGAGAGATAGAGAGAAGTGCAATCTGAATCTCTGCTGGAGCAATGCAGTCTCATTACAAACTCAGTTTTGACCAACAAGCACTGGTGTAGTGCTAAATTTGGAAGTGTGGATCTCCATAAACTACAATGTCCCCAACCCTCACATGTAGGGAGTCTGGGGAGGGGGGCCCTAGGCCCCCAGAAGGTATAAGGTTTTAGATGCATTCTGGTGCATTTTGAAGGTCATTTTAAGATTTGGCTGCTTCTAAAGCCTTATTTAGCTTGTTACAAACAACCAGTATCACTATCAAGATAACTACTTTTTTATTTCTTTAAAAAAAAAAATTGTCATAACTAAAACAAAAAATCCCACTCCAGCCACCCTTCAAACATCCGACTATATACCACTTCTCTTAAGTACAGTCAGCTATTACTGCAGCAAGGACTGCACTTCTTGCCTTGCAACCTGAACAGGAGACTCTGCCCCCCCCAACAGTGCACCATACAGTCATACATGCAAGGCAGCAAGAAGGGCGCACAAAGCACCAGTCTTGAGGTGCATGTGTCTGTCACACAGCAGACATGTACACAGACCATCCATGCCAGAGAATGGAACTGATACACAGGACCCGCTGGAGGGTCCCTTAAGGTCCAACATTGACACAGGATATATGCAAGGTCACGGATGCTTTATCTGCATGTACCCTGAACTGAGATGACTGGAGTGGGGGAGGGTAAGGCTCAGCAAGCACAGCTGCATGAAATAAAAAGCATATACAGTGACATCACTGCCCACAGACTTGACATGCAGCAAGGGTTCTGCAACCTGTATGAAACCTCAGACAATGTCATGACCATAATTATCACTGCTCTACAGCAGTGTGAGGTTTCCCATTCATATCCGGCATGGCAGGCAACCCCCTAATCCCTGTATGTCATACACTGAAACCACAATACCCTCAAGCTCTCCAGTATAATCCACACATGACAGTCAACCTGCACGGGTGCACAGCCAACTGTAACAGATGATGTCCTAATGCCAGGTACATCCTGTGACATGTACACAGCCCAGTCACATGGCAAAGGCAGGGGAAATCCCAGTGGTAGGCTCAACCTAACCTAAACACCCCCTCAGAAATCATCCCAGACACCAAAGCCAAAAAACACACACGACCCAATGCCTCATCCGAATGCAGCACAGGCTTTAATGCTGAAGAATTGCTATCCACCATCAGATGCATGTGGACTTCACTTCATGGGTTTCATGCTTGCTCACAGCAGGGGGATGGGAGGCTGGTAGCAAGGGGCAAGCTTAGGGGAAAGAGAGGTCACTTGAGTTGCTGGATGCAGCCCAGTTCAGCCCCGCTCCATCTGATAAGGTCATTCAATACAAACAAATTTATTAATACAAAACAGTACACTTACCTCACTGCTCCGTTTATGATAAAGCCAGGCTGGTTATTAATTCATATTGTTTTGTTGGCACTGACCGTCTAATTCAGTGGGTCCAGGCCTAGTTCCGACTCCTGACTTGTGAGAATGAATCCCACACAGGCTCATACAGTGTGACAAATTGATTGCTTCCCACTCATGCTCCGCATATTACCAGCGCATCTCCAGTCACACAGGTACAGCAAGCAACTCAATGTATTAGAGGATTTCTGCAGAACATTCTCCAGATTGCAGATTTATCTTTCACATGAACAAAAAGTACCAACTTCAAGACTAGAACAAAGTTATCACTGCCAGGTTATTAAGTTACTAATCCTTCATGGAGAAGACATTTAAACATGCACTACTGCTTTGCCACATTGCATAAGTTATTAAAATAAATAATTCTACTATACTGCTCCATATTGGAAAAATACATAGTAAAAGCTGGACCCCACTAAAAATAAGAAATTGCCCCTCGCTTGGGCTATCCTGGGTAAATGCATTATAAAAATGGGTAAAAGGAGGACCCCGCTGAAAATAAAGAGCTTGCATCTCCGTTGTACTATCCTGGCTAAATACAGTGTAAAAACTGGGTCAAACAGAACCCCACTGGAAACAAGATATCGCAACTCATCTGGGCTATCCTGAGTAAATATATTGTAAAAATGTAAAACAGGACCCTACAGCAGAACCCCCACTGGAAAGCAAATGTTGCATGTAAGCTGATCTGTCCTGGGGAAATACATTATAAAAGCATCCAGATCACCTGTCTTGTAGCTGTCTGGTATATTCCTAGTAGTCTAGTGGTCCCCCATGAGACTATCTGACGCCCTTCCGACTCATGCTGTCAGACACCCACCCAGTCCTGGTCATGTAATGCAGACTGCAGCAGTAGGGATGACTGGCACTGCCCTTTGCTCACCCTCTCAACTGACTTCAATCAGACAGTCTCTGAGCAATTGCAAGTATTGTACAAACACCTGTGTCTACTGTATTCATGATCATTCACTGGTAATCAGATGCTGGCTGGCCAAGGTGGTGAGCAAAGGGCTGTGTAGATCACTGTCACTACTGTTGTACTTTGGCTTAGGTGACTTAGGGGGGTGTAGGGAGGATGATCCTGAGCAGGCAGGTTGACAGAGGATCAAATGCCCTCATGGGGAAGGGGAGACAGCTAGTCTAGTAAGAATATTCAAGACTGTTACAGGATGGTCTGTTGGAGGTGCATGAACCACTACACCACCAGGAATATTCAAGACAGCTACAGGACAGGTGATCAGAGGATGGAAGACCACTAGACTATCAAGAATATTCAAGACGCTACAGGACAGTCAATCAGGGGTTACAGGAACCACGACACCACCAGGAATTTTTGAGACATCTAAAGGACAGGTGAATAAGGGGTTGGGAGGACCACTAGCCACAAGGACTATGTAAAATAGCTACAAAATGGGAGGCCATGCAAACATGTTAATGGGCCGTAATGGGCATGCAAATGTGCTATAGCGCCTTCCATGCCCAAAGAGATCATTAGCATGTTAAGACTAAATATGGCTCACATGATCCCTGCCACTATCCCATTTGATCCGCGCTACCTCCACTGTGCTCCTGTCAGCATAGCGCAAAATCACTATGCACTGTACCAAAATGGCCCCATATATAGACAGTTTGCATGCTCTTGTTGCAGTGAGCTAATTGTCTGAATATTCCCCCCAGGCAGGCTGTGCACAAACTGCTACAGACTGCACCTGGCCATCTCTAAATATGGAGGCCTATTCTCTTTAGCCCAGTGTAATCCAAAGTCCATGGAACAATGGCTCATGGGAGTAAGAAAGGCCTACCTATAGCCTCAAAATACTGTTGTTCTAACTTGTAACAGCATGAAAGAAAACATGCTTGTCAATGATTTGTGCTTCTTTGTTCGTTTGTTTGGACAGCAAAACATACATAGCATTACCATGTCAGCCAAATGCTTCATTTAATACAAACAAAAAAATGTCACATAAGTAGATATGTAGGAGACAATATGACAAGTCAAAGCAGAGCAGTGCATTAAACTCCAGGGTCTGTACTATCACCAGTGCCTAATTAGGCACCACCATTAGGGCAGGTATCAGCCTAGTGTAATCCCAGTTTAATGTCATAGTTACTCTATCTTGCTGTTTACATGTTTGATTATAGTACTAAATAGAGGAGATTCTTGCTTACAGTACCTTGAAAGTCCCAGAGGGAAGATAGCCATTAGACATAGGCACCAATAAAACTGTCGCTTTATTGTCAATAAAGCAGTATTTCCAAATGAACTCCTTACAAATGCAAATAAAGTGTAACCACCCAAATTCTTCCTCAGGATTGTCAATACAAAACCTGGACAGAGGTTTACATGATCTTTATTTACCTTAGTATAGGGAAAGTAACTTTAACATAGCAAACAACCAGATTTAATAAAAATGAGACTGCCTGTTTTGCTCAATAGGAGGCTTATCACAATGACTGTCTGCCTGTCCCAGCTCAGTGACCCCACTGCCACAAGCTGAAACCTGATCTTAAATCACCTTGTGCTTGCCTGTGAAGGAATTCAGCAGAGAGTTATAAAACAAAGTTCCCTTACAGCTGTGCTTTAAAGAGCACTTTTCATGATGGTCCAGAAAGATACAGCTTGTAGTCATTATGTGCAGTACTAGACCTGAAAGGGTATGTGCATTTGTTATTTTTTGCCAAGGTTTAGTTTACCTTCAATAATTTGGATTTGTTTTTGAGCCCTGCTTTAACCCTATTGCACTTGCCTTTTCTATTCAGCTGCTGGGCTGTTGGATCCCACTGACATCACTATAGGGCAGAGGAGTGACTCATACTGTGCAGTACAGTGCAGTCACAGCAGTTTTGCCAGGGGAAAGCGATCAGTACTCAATGTACATACTGTGTTCCCCCTTCCCCAAGACACCTTGTTAGCAATGCATTATGCCAAAATCCAAAAGCCTTGTCAGTGTGTTTTTTTGTAAAGTTGGCTTACTTCTGCCTCTGTAACAAAGCATGGGGATGGAGAGGAGATTGATTTTCTGTCAACACTTTTCCCAGCCCTTTTGACTTTCATGCATAAATTACCTCTTCTTGCATTAATTCTGGAATTGCATTTTATTACTGTCCACTGCAGTTAGTTTTTGCATTATGAGCTGCTAAAATGGCAGGCTGTACAAGAGCTTCTGTAGCAAGCCTAGTGTTTCTGTGGACCCAGGGCTGTACTGCTCACATTACTATATGGCAGAGGAGTGACTCACACTGCAGTACAGTGAAGCAGCAGTAGTTTTGCAAGGGAAAACTACATTACTAGGCATATATATGTGATCCCTCTTCACTAAAACACCCTCATAGCAATGCATTATGCCAAAATCCATATGCCTTGTCAGTATGTTTTTTTGTAAAAATGACTTCTGCTTCTATAACAAAGCATGGGGAGTGAGAGAAAATTGAGTTGCTGTCAGAAAAGACTGCTAACTGTCAGTTTCTGCATTGGTGTGATTAGTGTTTATACATTGATCATTTGAAAGCAGAATTGCCTCCATATCAATGCCATACTGGTGCCTTCCATGTCTTTCTGTAGTAAAGCACCTGGCAGTAACACTGACAGAAAATCCCTTACTGCTCCTCTGTCCCACACCTCCTCAACATCAGCATAGCACCGTGGAATGCCGAAGACTAATTCTGGAATCATAAAATACCACTGGTCCATGCATGCGTGAATCCCAGTTTCACTTTTCAAATAAGAATCTCTCTGAAAATAGCCCTCAGTTTTTAAAACCACCTCTGTAGTACATATAGCACATACAGCACATTTAAACACATTGGCCCAGATATTCAGAAGAGTTGAGCCATGCGCAATAGGGTTGCGCCTGTGCAAGTCCAAAATTGCGCCATTCTGCGATATTCAGCAAGAGGCAGTTGTGCCCCCGAAATCATGCTGAGCAACTGCACAATGATAATGAAGGCATGCACAACCGAAGGGGGAAGAACCATGCATAAATGGCGCAGTGTGACATTTAAAGACCTGCACAATGCGCAACAGTGGAGCAAGTGGAAGTTGCGCCATAGTGGAAATGAGCCAAAATAAAAAGGAGCAAGGAAGAGGCACAAGAACTCTACAGGGAAGCCACATGAGGCAGAGGCAGAGGCACACAGACAGGGCAAGTGGCATGAACAGGGCAGGCCAGGGAAAGGCCACAGTGAACAGCCAGGCACAGGAAAGGTGTGGGGAGCCACACAGCACAGAGGCCAGCACAGGCAGGTGTACCCAGTGCAGGGGAGGTAGCAGCCAGAACAGCGGGGGAATACAGTAACAGCTGCGGGGGGTGAGCACGAAGCCAGGGACATGGCCAGTGCCACCTTCCACATGGAGGCTGTAATGAGGGGTGAGAGGGCAGCAGGGGGCGTGGCCATGGAAGGGCCGTCGGCGGTATGTATGCAGCAGGCAGTAATTGAGCCCAAGACCAGCTTTGTGAAGCTGTACATAGATACTGAGATTGTGAGCTGGTACCACCTGAACAGGGAATTCTGAGGTGGCCCGTGAGCTGTGCAGTGATGTGATGCAGGCACCCACACGACGGAGCCATGCCCTGTCAGTGGAGACCAAGGTAACAGCTTACACGTGCTTGCTCGCCACGGGTACCTTCCAGAGACCAACTGGGGACACCACAGGCATAACCCAGTCAGCCATGTCATGCCACCTCACCCAATTCCTCAGCGCACTGCTGCCACATGCTGAGGAGTACATCCATTTCCCCAGCACAGTGGCAGAGCTCACAGCAAACATACAGGAGTTCCACAGGGTAGCATGTATGCCTGGCGTGCTAGAGGCAATAGACTGCACCCATGTGGCTATACACATACCACCTGGCTCTGAGGGGGCTGCATACAAAAATCAAAAGGGCTGTGCCAGCATCAACTGCCAGGTGGTGTGCGATGCCAGGGGGCGCATCATCAATGTCTGTGCCACACACCCTGGGGGAGCACATGATTCTTACATCTGGCACCAGTCAGCACTGTGCCACAGATTCAAGAGTGGGGACATCCCCACTGGCCACCTAGTGGGTGAGTATGCAAACCACATGGGCAAATATATAGGGCCGGGGGGGCATGGCTAGAGGTGCCATGGGTAGTGGCCTACATGGCCTGGGGCAGGGTGATGCTGATCACCAAACTAACCTCCACCCTCTACACACAGATGACAGTGGATACCCACTCCGTCCCAGGCTGCTCACACCCTACCGGTGGCCCACGACCCCATCGCAGCAATGCTACAATGAGGCACATGCCACCACATGGAATGTCATCAAGCGGGTGATTGGAATGCTGAAGGCATGTTTCCATTGCCTGGACACCTCTGGCAGTGCCCTACAGTACAGCCCCTCAAAGGCCTGTGAGATATTCCTGGCATGTTGCATCCTGCACAACATGGCCAATGAATGTGGGATAGCTGTACAGGTCGAAGAGGGGGACAGCAATGGGGATGATGGGGACTCCGGTGATGATGGTGATGGGCAGCCCCCCTTGGCTGACGGGACCCCCGACTGCTCTGGCTGGCACATCTGCACCAGGACACCATCACGGAGAAGCACTTCAGCCAACTCAGGTAAGTCATGGGGCCATGCGCAACCACCAGTAGCCAAGGCATAACCCACAAACACGCAGGAACCCACAGTGGGGTTCATGCCATCAAGGGAAGTGGCAGAGCACAGAGGCACACACACAGCCAGGGATGGGTGAGGATTAACATGCCATGCTGAAGGACACACACACACGCACACACACAATGCAACAAACGTACACAGAGAGCAGAAGGTACACTGACCCAGAACACACACCCTAGCAACACACATGTTCACAGGCCACCATGCCCACTGCCTGTCCATGTGTGTGTGTCAGATACTGAGCACCATTGCACTTTGGTGTACAGTGCAATGCAGGCATCATCATGCACGTGCAACTGCGGACAGCAGCCGGGAGGGTGTGCAGGTGGACTGTGTGTCCGTGTGCAGGACCAGGTACCCACCTGTGCACTGCCCACAGACACACACAATGCACACAGGGCAGCACCAGACAGTAGCCACGCTGGGAGACTGGTCAGTCCCGTGACACAGTGCCGCAGCCACCACGGATGCATGGGCAGCCCCACCAAGACCCGCCAGCACTGGCAGGCTGATCACTGGCCTCATGGGGTGGCACCGATGGTCCCCAAGGGGCTCCACTGCGTGAACGCGACCATGCCCAAGCAGGGGTCTGCAGCACACCGAACATGCCTGCACCAGGAGTGCTCGGGATGCCCACAGCTGAACCTGGTGTCAACAGGGTGGGAGTCGCACGACGCCGGGAATGGGGGTGGATAGTGCACAGCGTGGTGTCTGCAATGCATGGGTACCTGACTGTTTGCCCATTGTGGCCATGAAAGCAATGAACGCCTGTGCATGTCTGTCAATGGCAGCTGTCACATCCCCCCCGCAAATGGTCCATCCATGCCATGATCATTTCAGCGTCCCTGCTGCAACGTTTCTCTGCCCACTCCAGAGACACATGCAGTGCATCCACGGACATCACAAGCCACATCTGCTGCTGGACCGATGCTCGCAGTAGGCGGGTGTGCTCATCCAAGAGGTCAGCAGCCTCCTCGGCATCCTTTCCCTCAGGGTGTGCAAGGGCCTGATGTTCAGCACCCCTTGAGGGTGGATGCTGCCCACCAGGACCAGGTCTGGACATGTCCACAGGTGGTGAACAGATGCTGCCACTGAACCCTGTACCTCCAAGCCCAATGAGCGACTGCTGATGCTGCCCCTCTGGCTGCGACTCCTCAGGACTCAGTGGTGCCACCACAGTGGCTGCAACAGTCCCACTGTCCTGAACAGACACCAGTGCTGCCCCACTGGTGCTGACAGGCACAGCCTGGGACTGTGCTGACATGCAGGCCTCCACGGTGGCACCACCCACAGCCATGGGCGTGAATTGCTCTGCTGTGTGTCCATCCTGTGGCACACACGTGTCACTGCCCAAGATGGTCGTGTCACTATCACTGGTGCCGGACTCTGCCCCGGCCACAGTGTGCTGGCATCCGTGGATGCCAGCACACCTGGACACAGGCAGGGCTTACTCCACACCTGTCTCAATGACATCAGTGTGGACAGCCAGGTGGCCCCACTGTTGTACTGATCCACAGATACCTGTGGAGGTGGATAGTCCCACCTCTGACTCCATCCAACTGTCCGCAGTGGAGGCCCACCACCGCTGACCCTTGCAGATGCTCAGGATCTGTAAGGGAAAGCAAAGTCACGTTACTGTGTGTGACCTACCCTGCCCCCCCAGACAGACCATGACTTACCATGCAGTGATGGGCCACCACCTGTCTGGAAGCCACCACCCGGAACACCCTCAATGGCACTTCGGTGCATGCTTGCAGCAAGCCTGTCCTCTGCTGGGGTGAGCTGTACCACCTCCGGCTGTCCCCCACCTGTTGCAGCACATGCTGCCCTGATTGCAGCCACCTTCTTCTTTACCCTCCTCCTGTCTGTGCCCATCTTCTTCTTACACTCCTGCACAGAGCACTGGTGGCTGCCATGCAGGTTCATGGCACATGCCACCTCCTCCCATGCAGCAGCATGGGCCTGAGGGGTAACCTGCTGTCCACTGAGGAGTGGCTCCTGATCCAGATAGGCCTCAAAAAGGGCCTTGGTTTCAGCCTTAGTAAAATTCGTACTCCTCCTCCCACCACTGTTGTCCTCCTCTCCAAGAACGTGCTCGGTCATTATGTAGCCTGTAAGAATGGCAGTTGTTACCTGTGACTGTGCAGTCCCATGCATGTCCCTGAATCCACAGTCCACACTCCCAAACAGCATGCAACTCGCCAATAAACTGCAGAAACCGACTATGGCCACTGCAGCACATTGTCACACCTTTATAGTGCAATCCATGCAAATGAGGCGAGGAGCAACTTTAATTAGATGCAAATTGCAGTGCTGCACCATTGAATGGCTGATCAGATGATTTGCATATGACAGCTGAATATTGCGCTGTTGCACTTTGCGCAATTGTGTTAAACATGCTGAGCCAATGGCGCAGTTCTGTGGCATGCATAGTACACCTCACTGCCCATGGCCGGGTTGCTGAAGCAGGCATCTGCTGTGCTGATGACATGCTGTGCATGGTAGGCAAGGCAGGGCATGGTCACCATTGTGCCAGTGGCGCTATAGCGATGGTCACTACATGGTGCTGTGGCAATGGGTCTTCATAGGTGCAATGGCCCAACTGTCCGATAGTCTGCTGTGGCACTGGCACACAGGCAGCCAATCATGCTATACACATTGTCATCTGATGGCGTTGTGCGTGACCTTGAGTCAGACACCCTTGACCCTGTGCCCAACCTTTGCCCCCTTGGCACCATGCGTCAGGCATAGGTGCACCTCTATCACGCTGTTTGGTAACAGTGCGATAGGGAATGGCAGTGCTGTACCATGCAGCATCTGCATGTGGGGAACGGCACTGCAGAGCACCATATTGCCTACTATAGCTATTGCAATGGCGCGGAGAAGAGCTGCTCCTTGGACGGCCATTGACCTGGCAAATCTGGTGGCCATAGTCGAGCCACACCATGGGCCTCTCTTTGGGGAGGCACCTCTGGATAGGGCAAGGACCCAGGTGTGGCAGGAGGTGGCCACTGCCCTGGAGGAGGCAACTGGCAGGGGCTTATCAGCTGAGCAGTGCAGGCACCACTATAGTGACCTGCGCAGGAGGGAGCTGGAGCTACTGGCCCGCCTGAGGTCACATGCCAGGAGGGGCACAGTCCCATGTCCAGGCAGGGGTTCCATCAACACACTCTTATCATCCATATGAGTCACAGTGTTGTATGTGTCCAGCACATAGGGGAGGGACTGTAAGGAGTTGGCCGTGGTGGTGTTCACAGGGTGTGGGGTGGGTGGGGCTGGCTGGGTGGGAGGGCACACTCCTTGGGGCAGGGGGACTTTGCTTCAGGAATGTACTGATGTTCTTCTCTCCTTGTTGTCCCCACAGGCCCGGAAGACCTACACAGAGTGCGGGAAGAGCAGAGGGGAGTGGAAAACGCAGCCAAGTGGGCCAAGGACCAGCAACTCCCACCTGACCGGCCCAATGTGGGTGAGTGCCAGACATCCATGATTAATATTGCATGCTGTGTGACAAGGTGGGAAGCAGGGCATGGCCACCATTTATTGACATCACTGCCATGCACGCCACTTGTTACAGTCAACACTGTCCAATGGCAATGCATGTCTGGGTGTGCGTCACTGGTGGTCCATGCGTGCACCAGGTGCATGGCTGTGCCGCTGCCTTTGCACCACATAGCCATGTTACTAGATGCCACAGTGGTGCTGTGCGTGACTTGGCCGGTGGGTGTGGGCAGCGTTCCACATGGCTGTATGCGCCTGGGTGGGCAGGTCCTGTGGACGTGATCACTGCAGGTGGTCACACACCATCTCAGTGGTATGTCCCATGGCTGTATGCCATTCACAGTGGGTGGGCTGTATGGGGTTGTGCATTCACACCTGTTGACTGTGCTCCCTTGTCCTAGGTGAGAGACATCTGAGGGAAATCAGGGACACCATGTGGGAGCTCCTGAATCTGGCTGACAAGATGGTGGCAATACTGAGGAGGCTGGATGAGTTGGGGGTTCTGCGGTGACACAGAGCCAGAGGGAGCCAGAGCCAGGAGAGGTGAGCCTTTAATAGTCCCTTGGTCCCTGACTTCCCTATCCCCCTGGACCCACCCTCAAACCCCTCCTATCCCATCCCATTTGTCCACCCCTTACCCCTGCCCACCCCCACCTTTTTGTGTCCCCCACCAAAAGCCTGTAAATAGTTTTTATTGTTGTACATAGTTGAGTTTTCTATTTTTCCAATACATTTGACTTTTATATGAATACCGTGGTGGTCTCTGATTTGCAGTGGGCTATAGGTGCTCAGCTGCAGTGGTGTGCATGGCATCAGGGGTGGTGCAGTCATGGGTATGTGTGTGTGTCCATGTGGAGGTGACTATGGTGTGGGGGTAGACATCAGTCAGTGTCTGTGTTGTGTGTGTTGTTCCCTGTGCACTGGATGACTGTGTGCAGTGGTCCATGGAGTGTGCTGTGTCCATGGTGCACCCATAGGCCCATCCATGGCCTGTGCAGTGGACACACATGCCTGTCTGTGACCTGCATGGTCTGCTGGCATGTCAGTGGTGGCATTCCCCTGCAGGGCGGACACTGTACCCGTCACTTTGCTGGGTTGCCCATGTCACTGGTGTGGTGCATGCCTGGCTCAGGTGGCACTGTGGGCGACACAGTCATTGTCCCACCTCCATGCTGTGGCTTGTGTGTTTTGCAGGGGATGTGCCCCACTGTCTGTGGCTTGTGCTCCGGGTGACTACTGGTGGTGTATGGGTCCATGGTGTCTATGCAGGGTGGTTGGCACTCCAGTGCCATGGTGGACTGCGGGTTGTGTGTACACGGCTTACATGGGCCCACAATGGGGGCTTGGTTGCCCCATCAATGTGTCCCTGTGTTGTTGCGCCCTTGGTTATGGGTGGGTGTCTGTCCAGACCCTGTATGGCATCCGGTGTGGTGCATGCTTCCACGCACCACTGTGGGTGTCTGTGCTGGCTGTTGTGGCCACTGGTGGGCTGGGGTGTGTCACTGGAATACTGTGCAGAGTGCTGTACCACTGGTGGTGGTGTCAAGGACATGTCCGTCCCATATGGGGTAACTCTTTTGCCAATGCATGGTCGGTCTCTCAGCAGTACCTCAGGGGACTGTGCGTGGTGGCACTATGTCTGCCATTGTTGCATTGCCGTGTGCTGCAACCTGCTGATGGGTGCTCATGGTGGGGCTGGCTTGCATGGTTCTGTGGTGCACAGGGTTGCATTGACACTGTGGGAGTGGTGGCATGCATGGGGTTTCCTGCTGTGGTGGTCACTGCTCATAGGGGGGTGTCTGGGGGTCATGGTGCAGGGTGTGCTGTGCACTGGGGGGATGGTGTGGCACAGGGTGGTCTGCCCTCCTTTTGTGCCAGTCACAGCTTGCCGGTAAGTGTGATGGGGCACCATGGCCAGGCTGTGGGTTGGTTGTTTGTCTCCATGGACCAGCGGTTATTCCAGTCCTCCCCTGGTTGTGATGTTCTTGGGGTGTGGGGGGACAATGTCTGTTCTGCTGTGTGCTCCTGTGCCCATCTGTGGCATGGGTGGTTGGCCCCTACCTCTCTGATTGTGCAGTTACATTGCTCTGCAGCTGGGGGACTCCCTGCTTGCGCTGTGGTGCCTCTGGACTGCTCAGCTCAACATCCCTTGTTGTGCTATGGCGCATCAGATCTGCTCAGCTTCCCTTCCCTAGTTTCACTATGGCACAGGTGGTGCGATATTCAGTCATTGGCTGTAGGTGCAATTTGGCCTGCTCCTTTTTTGCATATCGCGTCTCTTGCACATGGGCGCAATAGACATGCGCTTGCTCCTGCTATTGCACACTTTTTGGGCACAGTTTGAATATCTAAGGATTTTTGATCAAGGTGACTGCCAGGAGCTTTACTACAGAAAGACATGGAAGGCACCAGTATGGCATGGGTAAAGTGGCATTACTGCTTCTAAATGATCAGGGTATAGACACTAATCACACTGATGCATAAACTGACAGCTGCCTTGGCTGACAGCAACTCAATCTTCTCACACTCCCCATGCTTTGTTAAAGAGGCAGAATTCAGTTTTACAAAAAAACATACTGACAAGGCATATGGATTCTGGCATAATGCATTGCTAATGGGGCATCTTGGTGAAGAGGGACCACAGTATGTACACCTAGTAATGTAGTTTTCTTTTGCAAAACTGCTGCAACTTCACTGTACTGCAGTGTGAGTCACGCCTCTGCCATATAGTAATGTGAGCAGTACAGCCCTGGGTCCACAGAAACACTAGGCTTGCTGCAGAAGCTCTAGTATACCCAGCAGTTTTTAGCAGTGCAGAATGCAAAAACTAACTGCAGAGGACAGTAACAAAATGCAATTCTAGAATCAATGCAAGAAGGGGTTGTGGCGAGTGACCCCACTGTTAGTCCTCATTGGTAGACACAATTCGGTTGTCTATATTTTTTTTATGTTATTCTATATATATGCACATGCCACAAAATGCTAGTGTTAATACAAAGGCACACAGAAAAAAGACTGGATTTTTAAAAAAAATGGTTTTGACCTTCCTTTGATCTGGAAGGCCAACTTGCTTGCCAGGAATCTAACAAATTATTGTTGAATGTTTTGGGGAAAACTGATCAAAGGATTATTTCCAATAGTTAACTGACCAAGGGAAACGGAGGCAAATAAAGTGTTCGGGAGATAGCCCTTTTAACTACAAAAAGCAGGATGCTGTGATCCAGTGTATTGCCTTTAATGAGATGAGATGAAAGGGGAAAAAAAACAGGAAACTTCCTTCTAACAGATCTGTATGAGATTGCAATGTCAGGTGTCATAAATGTAGGCTGGGTAACATCACCAAGTGGCAGAACAATGTGTTGGGGAAGTGCAAGAATGACACCCAGTGGCCTAAAATGAAAGGACAAGCCTCTATCCACAAACAGCGGTATAAATAGCCCCAGCTCAGGCATCTGGACATGCTTTTCATTTAGACTCCACCTGACAAACAAGAAGCCAAACTGCTGAGACTCAGTGGCTGCACTCACATTTTCATCTAGATACTCCACCTGACACACACATGAAAAGCCCACCTGCTGAAAACCAGTGTGGCTACAAGGACTGAATGAGCTGAAAACTTTTCATCCACATTTCCGGATTTCAATTCAATGCAATCATAAGGTAGGCTCAGCTAACAGTTTTAGTGCATTTCTCTGTATACTGTATTTTCCCATTTTGTTTCTGCATACTGTTACCCAAATTAGTATTCTCTTTTAGTTGTAACTGTATTTATTTAAGTATTTTAGTAAAAACATTTGTTTATCTAAAGAAATTCTGCCTGTGTGAGATTTCTATATTTATGTGTGACTGTAAAATGTATATTTATAATCTGTGACAACTGTTAATTGCTTAGAGGGGTCCCATAAGCAATTAAATTGAGAAAAGGGTCTGTAAGGGATCTGAAAGGACAGGAAGAATACCAAAGTCTCAGGGACAAGTCTGCAGGGATTTTGAACCAGGCTGTTGCATGCCCTGTAGAGAGAAGGCCCAATCAGGCTTACACTGCTTCCCCAAAGAGAGTGTCAACCTGGGTCTTCCTCCTTTGTGTGATAACAAAGGAAAAGGTTCATATTTGGCTACAAACTCAGGACTGGTATTGTACCCTTATCCAGAGCTAGAGGGATGGCCTGGATCCTCACGGCAGAGGTGCAGTCATGACCTTGGCAAGCATTCTGAAAGCACGAGGAGGGTATTCTTGTTCCCCCAATCACAGATTGCACTTAAGGGTGGGCACTGTGAGCTCAGTTGGCCTGACACGTAGCAGTAGGTTGGTGACAGATCTGGTGGCAGAGGTGGGATATGAGAGATTTGGTTGCATACTGTTACAATTCAAGATATTGGTGGCACAGGCATAACAATTGAATTTGAGCCCAGTGTATCAGATTGATAAACTGTAAACAATCCACTCACAATCAAGGCAGACATTTAACAAACAAAATATATGATTTGGTTACAGTATAAAGTTCCCTACTTGTTTTTGTTTCTTTCTCGGGTATAAGCTAGTGTAGCAGTAGTTAGGGAAGAAGATGGCTTCCATCTACAATGCATACACTGCAGACTACCTGAGGCAGTTGTGTCAGGACAGAGGGGTCCAGTAAAAGGGTTTGACCAAAAATAACATTGTGGAGGCTCTTGTGGCAGCCAATGAGCTAGCAGTTGCCGAGGACCTTGAAATACTGCCAGTGACTGAAAATGACCAGAGCCTGGGCGTTGGGGTGCCAGGGTCCATCACAGTGTCCAGTCACAGGGAGGAGGGCAGTGAGATCAGAGGAAACCCAGAGCCACAGCAGCAGGTGCAGGTCACCACAGAGTTGAAGCCAGAAGAGATCAGGCTACAGTTGGAGTTAAGGAAATTGGAGCTGGCATTCGAGCAGAGGAAGTTTGAGATGGAGTTGCAGGAAAAGCAGTGGCAGCGAGAGGATGAGGAAAGAGAAAAACAGCTTCAGAGAGAGGATGAGGTAAGAGAAAACAGTGGCAGAGGGAAAAGCTAAGACTCCAATGACCAACATCAGAGGAGGTAAGTAGCAGGGGTGAACCTGGAATTCCAGGATTGGGGTGTAAATTAAATTCCAAATTCATGGCTAAATTTAAAGGGGGGTTATGGATGCATTTTTGAATTTGTTTGAAAAGGTCTGTATCCCAGCTAAAATACCCAGGGAGTCCTGGAGCTTCCAGCTAGCCCTGCTGCTTACTGGTAAAGGGCGTGAGGTGCTAGGCCAAATGGACAATCAAGATGGTAATAATTATGAGAAACTTGAAGCTGCATTGCTTAAAAGGTATGAATTAACACCTGAAGCATACAGGGTTAAGTTCTGTAAGCTCCAGAGAAGCCCTAACATGAGCTATGAGGAACTC
The DNA here is from genome assembly GCA_016271365.2 of Neoceratodus forsteri. Classification (NCBI taxonomy): domain Eukaryota; kingdom Metazoa; phylum Chordata; order Ceratodontiformes; family Ceratodontidae; genus Neoceratodus; species Neoceratodus forsteri. Next base: position 60,832,438 of record CM057451.1, read on the forward strand.
GTCACAAAGCAACACCAGTTTTTGAGGTATTGGTGGGATGGAATAGAAGCAAACTCTGTAGAGAAAATTGAGGAGGCTGTAATTCTGGAGCAATTCTTTTGGGCTTGCCCAGCAGAGCTAAAATCCTGGCTAAAGGACCGAGACCCCAAAATATCACAGCAGGCTGCAGGGCTCTCAGACCGCTATGCCAGGAACAGGCCTGCTTTGAAAAGGAGTAGGGTGGGCATGGCAGTGCAGAAGGTGAAAAGTGCACCTTTGGAGTAGCTAAAACACTCACTGTCTCCACTTAAAGGGGGAATCCACAGGTTACAATAAAACAAACATTTGTCAATGCCGAATGTTGCTTGCTTGTATGTGCTGTTTAGGTATTTGGAAGTCATTGGAGTGCAAATATTGAAAATTCGCAAACTTACGAGCGTGCATAGGAACTGCGCAACGCACACTCGTAAAACAGTCATTTTTAGGAATGTTTTCACCAAATTTTCAACATAGCCATTTTAAGACCTCTGCTCATGAACAGCGTCACTGTGATTTTCTTAATGTGTCCCATACATGGATTTCACACAGCGACTGCGCCATTGTGTGCTACATGGGTGGAAACACATTTTGGGCAAGATGTGAAAAATGACAGCTGTACTGCTCATAAGGAGGTGTGGTAAAATGGCAATGTTGGAAATCTGAAATGAAAATATTGAAAATTCGCAAACTTATAAGCATGCGAAGGAACTGCGCAACGCACGCTCGTAAAACAGTCATTTTTAGGAATTGTTTCACCAAATTTTCAACATAGCCATTTTAAGACCTCTGCTCATGAACAGTGTCACTGTGATTTTCCTAATGTGTCCCATACATTGATTTCACACACCAGCTGTGCCATTCTGTGCTACATGGGTGGAAACACGTTTTGGGCTGAATGTGAAAAATTACAGCTGTACTGCTCATAAGGAGGTGTGGTAAAATGGCAATGTCGAAAATCTGGAGTTAAAATATTGAAAATTCGTGAACTTACGAGCGTACGTAGGAACTGCGCAATGCGCGCACGTAAAACAGTCATTTTTAGGAATTTTTTGAACAAATTTTCAACATAGGCTTTCTGAGAGCTCACATTATGAACACTGGCAGTGTCGTTTCACTAATCAGCTCCAAAAGGTGATTTCGCACAGTGACGGCAAAATCACTCTTCGAGCCCGATTAATTCCATGACAGTGCAATAATTAATGAGGAGGGATCCCAAAAACCCCATGTTGAAAATTTGGGCCCAAAATTCCCAAAAATGCCTGAGATATGCAACAAAGTTGAAAAAACCCTATTTATTCCATTATACAGCTTACCGGTATTTCCTCAGTTCGCGGTCAGCTTTGAAGAGTGCAGACGTGTTCCGGGTCCACCGATGATTGTCGCACCAAGCTCCAGAGGTCAGTATGGGGTGAGGGGGGTGTGGGGAGGCAGGGTGCGCAGTGGGTGGGTGCAGGTGGGGGAGGTGAGACTGCAAGGGACTGTTTTTTTACTTACAGGTTTTTTTTTTTAATTAAGATGATGCGGGACGTTTGCCACGCTGGGGTGGGCTCCCAGCGTGGTAGCTGGAAAGGCTGTTTGGGGGGCTGGAGCTGACGGAGGATTGGGCACCCCCATTGGCTATAACAAGATTTGCCACGCTGGGGTGGGCTCCCAGCGTGGCACCTGGAAAGGTTTTGGGGGGCATGCAGCCGTGGAGCCAATGGGGAATTGGACACCCCATTGGCTATAACATTTTTTGCCATGCTTGGGTGGGCTCCCAGTGTCACACCTGGACAGCTTTTGTGCGGGGGGTGTGGAGCTGATGGGGGATTGGGCACTCCCGTCAGCCATACAGTGTGTGCGTGGGGGGGAGGGAGCACATCAGCATGCAATATGCATGCTAGCGATGCGATGTGTGTGTGTGTGGGGAAGCTCTGCTCACTGAGTGGAGCTCTCCCTTTCAACTGTATGCCACTGCATTTTTGACTGCTGTCATAGACAGCTGCAGCAGTCATTGGAGAACTGTGACCGCGCCTGCAAACTCACTGACTGAACTGGAAGACGGGGTGCCACACCTCCGAAAACTCGGATGATGGCACTATGTTTCTTGCACATGCGTGCAAGCAACATATAAAGGATATAATGGATAAAAAAAAATGAAGATTGCTGGTTTTGTAAACAGCTAGGGAATCTTGCTAGACAGTGTCCTAAAAAGGCACAGAGTGGGAAAAGTGGTGCACGAACACAGTTGGGTGTGCTGTGTATCCCTGAAAGCATGCTTATGAACATGAGGGAGCACATACACCTAGTTACTGTAAATGGGATGCACACCCATGGGATAAGAGAAAAGGGGCATCTCTTGTCTTAGTAAAAGGGGATTTGGTATACCCAATCAGTTTGTAACAGTAACGGGATTCACTGAGGAGGAAAAAACTACCACTAGCTAGTGTTCTCCTGGACTGGGGTGGGACAGAAGAGAGGGTACAAAAAGTAGCTGTTGCAGACAAATTCATCCTGGATGTGATTATAGGGGACAATCTCCAGAATGGGGTGGTGTGTACGGTTACCAGCAGTCAGACAACAAAGGTTGATTGTAGCTATCTGGATATGATAGAAGCCTCTGTGGAAAATAATAGGATGCTGGTTCCCCAGCCTGTGTCTCCTGACATGGAGAGTAGTGAAAAGGGGGTAGAATTTCTCTATGCAGCAGTTCACAAAACTGCTACAAAAGGTTACTCTGAGAAGGGAGGGTAACCAATGGTCAGGATGTAAGGGATGGCAGTGACCATGAATGTCCTGACACTAGAGCTATGGACCCCAGTTTAGGAACTAAAGGGGACATGTTCCATGCCTTGGAAAAATGTGTAGAATTTACAGCTGTTCAGAGGACTGATCATAGTTTGGAGAGGCAGAGGGCTTGTGGAGACTCTGATGGGACACAGGGAGGTGACATCAGATGGAGAGTATATTGGGACAATGGGCTGTTGTATACGCAGGATGTAAGGCAGAGGGAGGGGTGATGGGTAGGCAGCTTGATGTTCCCCAGGGGTACCATGAGTGGTTGCTCAAGATCGCTCATGATATCCCCATGTCTGGACATCTGGAAATCACATGATTGGCCCAGAATGTCTATTGGCCCAACTTCACCCAAGGTGAAGGAATATTGCAGGTCTTGTCACCGGTGCCAACAAATAGGGAAGGCAGGTAGTAAAACCAAAGTCACTCTAATTCCCTTGCCCATTTTTGAGGAGCCATTCCAGAGGGTAGGAATGGATATTGTGGGACCTTTGAGTACCCCAAGCTCCTCCAGGAAGTGGTCTATCCTGACAGTGGTAGATTATTCCACCCGATACCCAGAAGTGGTCGCCCTCTCCTCACTTAGGACAGACAAAGTGGCAAATGCCTTGCTAGGGATTTTCTCCCATGTCACGATTCCACAGGAGGTTATCACCGTTTGAGGGGGTACCTTCATGTCGGACCTGATGAAATGTTTGTGGGCTTATGGAAAGGTTTAATGGTACCCTGAAATCTTTGTTCCAAGCATTTGCTGAACAGCATGGAAGTGACTGGGAGAAATACCTTCTCCACCTGTTGTTTGCATACAGGGAGGTGCCCCAAGAGTCAACAGGGTTTTCTCTCTTTGAACTCTTATATGAACTTAGGGTATGAGGGCCCCTAGACTTGATCCAGGAAGACTGGGAAGGCAAGCATGCCATCCAGAGAACTCCCATTGTGGAGCATGTCCTGAAGCTTACAGAAAAGCTGAAGGAGTTTATGGGAGCAACCCAGAGCAACCTGTCAGCTGCCCAGCAGAAGCAAAAGGTCTGGTATGACTGCAGAGACAGAGCTCGCTTATACAGTGTAGGTCAGGAAATCATGATCCTAATTCTGGTCTGGAAGAACAAGCTGCAGGCTGAGTGGGCGGGACCATACAAGGTAGTCTGACAGGTAAATGATTTGAACTATATTATAGAACTGCATGACAGGAAAGATACCCATAGAGTGTACCATGTCAACATGATGAAGCCATATGCAAATAGGGCAGACATGGTATTTGCAGTGTGTAGTCCTGGGGAGGGGACTGATGAAGATGACCCCCTAATGGACTTGCTGGAGAAAAGCAAGTGAGAGTCCTCTGTGGAGGCAATCAAGCTGTTGCCCAGTTGACCCTGAAACAGGCCCAGGAAGTGAGGGAGGTTTTAGAGGACTTTGCCCCTTTGTTTATGGCCAAGCCTGGACTAATCCCCTTAGTGACACATGATGTAGACACAGGGATGCAAGCGCCCATACAGCAGGAAGACTACTGGGTGTCTGAGGCTGTCCTAAAGGACATTAGGAGGGAGGTGGAGGAGATGCTGGATTTGGGGTTAATCCAGAAATTCCACAGCCATTGGACCTCATCCATAGTCCTCGTTCCTAAGCCTGGTGGCTCTTCTCACTTTTGTGTGGATTATCATGGACTCAGTGCAGTCACAAAGTCCAACACCCACCCAATGCCAAGGACGGATAAACTACTGGACAAATTGGGAGGGGCAACATACCCAACCACAACTGGCTTGACAAAAGGGTATTGCCAGGTGGAGTTAACTGCCAGAGCTAGGGAGAGGTCAGCCTTCATCACTCCAATAGGATTATTCAAGTTCAAGGTAATGCCTTTTGGAATGAAGAACTCCCCTGCCACCTTCCAAAGGCTGGTCAGCTAGGTGGTACATGGTACTGAACTGAAGAGTATGCAGTGGCATATCTGGATGATATTGCCATCTTCAGTACGAGTTTGAAGGAACACCTGTCCCACCTGAAGGAAGTGTTGGGCAGGATACAGAAGGCCAGGTTCACTGTTAAGGCTGAAAAGTGCCAGGTGGCCATGGTGGAGGTGGCATATCTAGGACATGTAGTAGGGTGGAGGCAGTTCCACCAAATCAAGCCAAGATTGAGGCAATAGAGTCACGGCCCCAGCCTGAAACCCAGAATCAGGTTCGGAGTTTCCTGGGGCCTGCCTGATACTATCAAAAGTTTGTACCAAATTACAGTACCCTATCAGCTCCCATTTCTTGCCTGCTAAAGAAAAGAATGTCCAAAAAGGTAAAATGGGAGTCAACCTGTGAACGAGCCTTTGCCCTGCTAAAGAAGCCACTGTGCACTGCCCTGTGTTGGCCAGTCTAGATTACAGTAAGCCATTTGTAGTCCAGACAGATGCCTAAGATGTCGGGGTTGGAGCAGTCCTCAGTCAGACCTCTAACCAAGGGAAAGATCCCCCAATAGTGTACCTTAGCAAAACACTGGTTCAATGGGAGCAGGCATATTCCACAATTAAAAGGAATGCCTTGCACTGGTATTGGCCCTGAAGAAATTAGAGCAGTACCTCTGTGGGAGGCACTTTGAGGTACAGACCAATCATAACCCCCTGATGTGGCTAACGCAGATGGGTATTGTTTGTTTTATTTGTTTAAACTGGAGGAGTCCATGGGCCAAAGACCCATTTTCATGGTCAACCAGTATACATAGACAATGATTATGTATAACAGACCAAAAATAGAAATTATGCATAGTTTCTAAACAATCTTAACAAACATATACAAACATATACAAAACATTCAGAATAAACATTAAGATGAGCATTTTCATCACTTTCCTCATGGGCAAAATGAATGGTCATCTCTTAAGATGGAGTATTGCCTTACAGGGCTACGATATGATCATTACCCACAGGGCTGGATTTTCCAGTGCCCACACAGATGGGCTGTCTTACCAGTTAGAGCAGTGAACAGAATTTGTGGAAATGATACCATGCATAGGGATGGATTCCCACAAATTCAGTCTAGGAGGGAGGGGTGTTGTGAGCTACCCCACTGTTAGTCCCTGTTGGTAGACATAATTGTGTTGTATATATGTTTTTGTATGTAATTCTATGTATATGCACATGCCACAAAATGCCAGTGTTAATTCAAAGGCACATAGAGAAAAGACTGAATTAAAAAAAAAAGGTTTTGACCTTCCTTTGACCTGGAAGGCCAACTTGCTTGCTAGGAATCTGACAAGTTATTGTCAAAGTCTTCTGGGATAACTGATCAAAGAGATATTTCCAATAGGTAACTCACCAAGGGAAACAGAGGTGAATAAAGTGTTCAGGAGTTAGCCCTTTTAACTTCAAAAAGCAGTATGCTGTGATCCAAGGTATTGCCTTTGATAAGATGAAAGGAAATAAAAACAGGAAACTTCCTTCTGACAGACGTGTGTAAGATTGTAATGTCAGGTGTCATAAATGTAGGCTGGGCAACATCACCGCATGGCAGAACATTGTGTTGGGGAAGCACAAGAGTGACACCTGGTGGCCTAAACTGGAAGGGCCAGCTTCTATCCACAAACAGGGGTATAAATAGCCCCAACTCAGGGCATTTGCACACATTTTTCATTTGGGTTCCACCTGACACACAAGAAGCCAAACTGCTGAGACTCAGTGGCTGCATGCACATTTTCATCTGGACACTTATCCTGACACACATGAGAAGCCAAACTGTTGAAATCCAGTTTGACTACAAGGACTAAAGGAACTGGAAACTTTCATCTACTTTTCTGGATTTCAGTTCACTGCAATCATAAGGTAGACTCAGCTAACAGTTTTAGTGCATTTCTCTGTATATTTTCCCATTTTGTTTCTGCATGCTGTAACCTAAATTAGTATTCTCTTTTATTTGTAACTGTATTTATTTAAATATTTTAGAAAAGAAATGTGTTTTTCTAAAAGAATTCTGCCTACAAGACATTTCTATATATATGTGTAACTGTAGAAGGTTAATTAATAATCTGTGACAACTGTTAATTGCTTAGAGTGGCCACCATAGCAACCAAACTGAGAAAGGGTCTGCAAGGGATCTGGAATGATAGGGAGAATACCAAATTCTCAGGGACGAGTCTGTAGGGATTTTGAAACAGGCTATTGTGTGTCCTGTATGGAGAAGGCCAAATCAGGAAACAGTGATGCCTGGGTCTTCCTCCTTTGTGTAATAACAAAGGAAAGGGTTCATATTTGGCCACACAACTCGAGACTGGTATTGTGCTCTTATCCAGAGCTAGAGGGATGCCCTGGATCCATGTGGCAGAGGTGCAGTCATGACCTCAGAGAGCATTCTAAAAGCACAAGGAGGGTATCCATGCCCCCCCATCACAGATTACATTTAAGGGTGGGCACTGTGTGCTCAGTGGGCCTGGCCCCCAGAAGTGGGTTCGTGACAGGGGTCATTTATGCATGAAAGTCAAAAGGACTGGGAAAGGTGCTGACAGCAACTCGATCTTCTCACAATCCCTCATTCTTTGTTACAGAGGCAGAAGTGAGTCAATTTTACAAAAAACATGCTGACAGGGCACTTGGATTTTGGCATATGTCATTGCTAACAGGGGTCTTTGGGAAGGGGGAACACAGTATGTACATTGAGTACTGGTAGTTTTCCCTTGCAAAACTGCTGTGACTGCACTTTATTGCACATTGTGAGTCACTCCTCTGCCCTATAGTGATGTCAGCAGTACAGCCCTGGGTCCACAGCAACACCAGGCTTGTTATAGATGTTCTGGTACACCATGCAGTTTCTAGAAGCTCAGAATGCAAAAACTAACTTTAGAGGACAGTAATGAAATACAATTCCAGAATCAGTGCACAAAGGGGTAATTTATGCATGAAAGTCAAAAGGACTGCGAAAGGTGTTCTTTAGGACTGTTCAGTTGCTGATTTAATACTACTGCCTAGAGAACTGCATACAAAACTTCATTGAATACTTTATGAAGTATGGCAGTGCTACACCCCTGCCAATAAGGCACTGTTTAGATAAAAATGTGCAAAAAAGAGGGTTTAGGTGTTCTTTAAGACTAAAAGAAGCTGCCTGTGCTGCTTATACTCCACTGATCGTAATTTCAGCTGGCAGAAGAATGCTACATGTAGGAAAGGAAGTCCCCCCCAACAATTAACAGCTGATCATTTGAGATGAAAATAACATTCCTGTCTCTCATTAACTAAACTGTTTCCAAAACATTCGCAGTACATGACAGTCATATCTTTTTCAGCCTTATAACTCACAGAGAGGAAGAAAAAGGTTTCAGTTCAAATTCACCCCACATTCTGTGGTATATCATGGTTCAGATCATATCTAAACAGCAGATCTTGCATCTAACTTGGCCTGCTTTAGGATGCCAATTTTGTGAAAGATCCTATGCCCCCTGTCAGGCTCCATAACATGAGTGCTATGACCTGGTTTTAGTTACCCAAACCTAAACTTGGAAGTCAAATGTGTGGGAGGCAACCTGATTTACTTTATAGTTGACCAAGAGCAAATCATAATCCCAGTGTAGTGGACCTCATATAAATTCCACAATGCTGTAAGTTTCATAGGACAAGCTGATAACAAGAAACCTATACTAAGCCATTCATTAAGTTTTATTTTAGGCAACACAGACTTGCAAAGAAAAAAGATGGCATACAGGCAATCAGGGTGTCGGTAGGCATACGCACTGTACTCAGTAGTGTACAATAAAAAAAAAAAAATCAGGCTGGGGCAACAAAAAGAGGACGGCAAGGACATTGTGACCTTTTGCCTTTTTTGTCTACTAAGGGGGAATTATGCTATCAGTCAAATACACAAACAAGAACAACTTACCAGGCAGGCAAAAAACCAAAGGAAGGAGGATTACAGGAAGAAACTGATAGAACTCACACATGGCAAACGGGGGTGGGGTGGGGGTCTATTGTTGGTGTGGCGTGGCAGTGCATATTTTGGTTTAAGTTTATGTGGGGGGGGGGCAACAGTGCATCAGTTTTGAGTACAAGTTTAAAATTCCTGTCTACACCCCTATAGGCAATTAGCAAGTAATTAAGCAACAGTCTCTTTCAAATACATTTGTAACAGTGCACTCTCATTAGAAAAACATAGTATTACTGCCAGTCTTTGGCTTCCCCGTGGAAGGGTGAGGGTTGCTGGAAAAGTATGTTCTCTGAGCAGTTCGTTTTGAGCTGATACCATCAGTACAACAGTCCCAACTTCAGCTTGGCATATAACCAGACCAGATGATGACAGGTTATACAGTTCTTAGCAAAACATGCACACATTTTAGCCACTCGATGAACCCGCAGCCCCCTGGTAAAATCTTACTCTGAGAACATTTAGTCTCCTGCTAACGATGAGATTTTAGCTAAGGAGTTTATCTGACAAGGGCTCACGGTCACTGAAAAACATTTGTTTTTTTCTTGGTCCATGGGTAGGAGGGGGAGTGATGCTTGCTGGCATTTTCTCTCTCCATGGTCCGATCTGGTGTAGATCTTTGGAGCTGGTGGGAATCTTATTCCTGATTGACTTGTCACATTGTGATTTTGACACATGGTAGATGGCACAGGATTCTACTGTACGTTATCTTTCTCCTAAGGTACCGTAACTTTAAGTTGTTGCAAAAAGACTTGTTGCTCACAGATGAAAAGACGGTGATATCAGATGTTCAGAATACAATCTTGATGTTGTTGGATGTTCAAAACACCAAAATTTATTACATTAGGTGTCAAGCAATACCATGTTGAGGTATTGCTGTTCAGACATATCATACCCATTCAGAAAATTAAGGGTGAATTTCCAGTCAGTTTGTTGTCTAACTCCCTTTTTTCTCAGTATTAATACAATTCTACCAGTTTTCCGTTTTCACCCTTCATACTGTAGGTAAAACCCTTCATTTTTTGGTTAATAACACCCCCTCAGATACCAATCAAATGCCCATTTTAAAAGCAGAGATATTCTAACCCTTTGTTTATACCTTTATTAACCCTTCTGTTTTTTGCTATTCAGTTGTCTTCCGTCTTATAGGGTAACAAAATCTCTGCAAACAAGGATAAAGGTCGTAACTGACAGTGGGTAGCTCAGAGATGCAGGAAGCATTTACAGCTAAAAGCAGAAGTAGCATCAAGAAGCAGATTGGAGTTATACAGCAAGAAGATGCTTTGGATTTCTACAGCAACATGGTGCCTGGAAGAAACAGAGTATTTTTTTTCTCAGCATGAAGCAGGGGTTATATTAAGTTCAGAGAATTTAATTAAAACAGTTTAATGTTTGCTGTCTAGATTATAATTATTTTAGTGTGTGTGTGTGTGTGTATATACGCAGGCGTGTGTGTGTGTATCCACCCCTACATATGCCATTGTTATCCCCAGACAGTAATGCTGCCTTCAATAAGCATGCAAATGGTGATGGTGCAAACCAGGGGACCCAGCTGAGTGGCCAGAATTTACCATAAGCCCCCATCATGAACTAAGGGCTCAGTCCCACTTGTTGGGGCTTGGGTGGAAATTGGTACTTGTTTCATAGATATTGTTGTTTAGAGAGAAGGGGCACTCAGCTCCCTTCATAACAGTTCAGAGGTGCAAATTCAGGCACTGCATGAAACAGGAGGAGTCTGACTCTAGCAGGAACAGGATTAGGAATCAAACAAAGCTTTTGTGGTGATGGGGAGAGACACTTCCCATTCACTCACCTCTGCACCTATATTTTCCCTTCTCCTAAGTTTCAGATCTAAAAAAAAATGTCATACTATGGCCCCAATATTGAAAAAGTTAGTGTGGCAATAACAATGGTAGCATCCCGCTAATCAGGAATAGCATGAGCCAATGGGGAAAGGGCCATATTCAAAGGCCCCCATTGCATGGCACTTACTGAACAGCGTGAACATACAGCATTTTTATTTCATTTCATTGACTAGGAAAAGAGGGCTAAGCAATTCTGCTTATTTTCAGTCTTGTCCCGGGGGTGAGGGGGGTGGAGGTACAAATGGAAATGAACATATTAAATCAGTCTAAGCTGTTGGTGGCATTTTTAGTGAATATACCACTGTGATGATGCAAATGAGACATCCCCCATATGTACAGGGTGCACCGGTATATGTAGAGGTTTAAGCAGTGCAGAACAGCTTCCATTGCAGTGCTGTTTAATGCTGCCAAAACCCTACACTTAACCATGTGCATACTGGGGTATGACCCCCCCCCCCACTGGCCAGATGCCAGCAGTGGACTGACAACAGGAACTGCTGGTCCCTCATAGTGTCCTTTGATCACTGCCAATATCATATAGTACAAGCGAAACCACACTTTAGGTGGTAAGTAACCCCAACCCCTGATCATCAACAGTGGCATACAGTACTATGGCAGTCACCCCATAAGTGGTGAGTGACCCCACCCCCTATCATTACAAAAGATATAAGTATATAACTGCAGTCACCTAGTTGGTGGAGAATAGCCCTCACCCCTCCAATAGCCACTACCCTGAATGTGCAAACTGACTGCATGTCCAGCCTCTCTGATCAGGACCCTCCACACAATATATCTCTGATCCCCACCAATACTGTTATTGCTATTTGGCATTAGAGACAGCAACCAGCACAGCCCTCTGATCATGATAGGGAGTGTTCAAATGCTTACAGTAGATCTACAATCACTTCCTATCATTCAGACAATGGCCAGACAGTGGCAACACTGTTGGTAGGAGCATGGGGTGGTGTGGGGTGGAGGGTCCTGAGCATGCGAGCCAGAAGGGCTCAGTTGCACATTCAGGGGGCAGTGTTCAGGGTGGTGGGGCAACTAGTCACCCACAGGATGGCTGTAGTTATATACCTGTGTCATTAGTGATGATCATGGAGGTGGTGTCACTTATCACCTATAAGGTGGTTTCTATAGTGCTGTATGGCACTGGTGGTGACTGGGGGACCCAGTGTGGCAGCATTGTGCAGTATGATAATTAGCCCATGATTGGCATTCAAATGGCCCCTAGTGCCATGCATGCCCAATGAACTCATTATCATGGTTGGTCTGAATATGGCTCACAGGAGCATTGGCGCTGTCTCATTTAGAACATGCTATCTCCATTCAGCTTTTGTGGGCCTTTTTCATTCAAGGGCTATGTCAGCATGGCACATACATTAGTTACTATGTGTTGTGCCAACACAGCCTCATATTCAGACAGCATGCTTTGGTTGGAGCATGATGTCTGAATATAGCCCCAGGATGCACTCTAGGAGTGGCTCTTTACATCAGGGAGGGTATAAAAACAACTAAGGTACAGGGAATGCAGGGAGGGATGAATGCACAGTGGGTCACCCTACAGATAGTTTATGGCACTACTATTCACACTGGAGTGATCTACAGACCTCCAGTACAAGAGGAAGAGTCAGACAGGGTTCTAGTGGAAGCCATCAGTAAGATGGCAACTAAAGGGGAGGTGCTGCTGGTGGGAGACTTCAGTTTGCCAGATGTTGATGGGAGCATCCCGCCAGGAGCAGGAACATCCTGGATGCCCTGCAGGGGGTGTGCCTCAGGCAACTAGTGGTCAAGCCCACCAGGGAGGGAATGATCCTGGATCTAGTTCTCACCAATGGGGACAGAGTTGCAGATGTTTCATTGGGTAGCCACCTGGGGTCCAGTGATCACCTTATGGTGTGATTCAATGTGAGAACAGTGGCAGAGTCAAACCACATGTAAGTGAGGGTCCTGGATTTCAGAAAGACTGACTTTGCAAAAATGGGGAAATGTCTCTGGAAAGCACTGGCGGTGGAGGTGGGGGTATGAGTGGGGTGTAGAGGAACACAGGGCAAACCTAAAAGGAGCCATAGAGGAAGCAACAAACCTTTGCATTAGGCAATTAAGCAAAAGCAAGAGGAAACAAAAACCATTATGGTTCTCAAAGGAAGTGGCCGGGAAGGTAAGAGCGAAAAGGCTGGCATTCAGGAGGTACAAGGAAACACAGAGGGGGGAGGACAGGGAAGTGCATCTAGAAAAACAGAGGAAGGCAGGGAAAGTAGTCAGGAGCCCAAAGGTGCAAACAGAGGAAAAAAATAGCCCAGGCAGTAACAAAATGAGACAAGACATTCTTCAGGTACATTAGTGAAAGAAGAAAGACCAGCGGTTGGATTGTTAAGCCAAAAGGGGAAGGAGGGGAGTGTGTGGATGGGGAGCTGGATAAAGCAGAAATCCTGAACAAATATTTTTGTTCAGTATTCATAGAAGAAGGGGAAGGTGTGGGACCTCAGTTAAGTGATGAAGCATCGATGGAAGGGGGGTGGACACCAGTCCATTTACGGAGGAGAGGGTCCTAAAGAAACTCACAAAATTGAGAGTGGACAAGATAATGCGGCCAGACGAGATACATACAAGAATATTAAAGGAGCTTAAAGAGGTGCTCACAGCACCACTGACAGGCTTGTTCAACAAATCACTGGAAATGAGAGTGGTTCCAGAGAACTAGAGGAGGGCAGATGTAGTCCCTCTCCACAAAACTGAGAGCAGGGAGGAGACTGGCAATTACAGGCCAGTCAGACAGACCTCAGTGGTGGGGAAATGAATGGAATCACTGCTAAAGGAAGGGATTGTGGTATATCTTGAATCCATTGGATCACAGGATACTAGACAGCATAGATTCACAGCAGGAAGGTCATGTCAAACAAATCTGATAGATTTCTTTGACTGGGTGAGTGGGGAATTAGATCAGGAAGGGGTGGTCGATGTGGTCTACCTGGATTTCATCAAGGCCTTCAACACTGTTCCACATAGGAGGCTTGTAAATAAGCTGGGCAGCCTGGATGTGGGTCCCAAGGTGGTAAACAGGGTCAGAAATTGGTTAAGGGATAGAACACAGAAGGTGGTGGTAAATGGAGTTCATTCCAAGGAGACAAGGGTGACCAGCAGTGTCACAAGGATCAGCTCTGGGGATAGTCCTCTTTAATGTCTTCATAAGGGACATTGCAGAGGGCTAAGGGAAGGTATGCCCCTTTACAGATGATACTAAGATCTGCAACTGGGTTGACGTGCCAGGGTGTGTGTGAAAAAAATGAGGAGGGACCTAAGCTGGCTTGAGGAGTGGTCAAGAGTGTTGCAGCAAAGATTCAATGCAAAGAAGTATAAAATCACGCATTTGGGGCACAGAAACCCAAGAGGGGAGTACATGATGCGGAAGGGGGAGGCACTGACAACCACCAAACAGGAAAGGGACCTGGTGGTAATCATACCTGATGACCTAAAGGTGGCCAAGCATTGTGAAAAGGCTGTGGGGAGAGCCAGTGGTATGCTGGAGTGCATAGGGAGAGGTATCACCAGCAGAAAAAAGGAGGTGGTGATACCACTACAAATCATTGGTGAAACGTAATCTGGAGTACTGTGTCCAGTTCTGGAGGGCACATCTCCAGAATAACATAGACAGAGTAGAGGCAGTTCAGAGAAGGGCAACAAAAATGGTCATCAGGAAAAGTTATATAACGAGAGACTAGAGGACCTCAATATGTATACCCTGCAAGAGAGGAGGGGGGGGGGGTATGATAGAGACCTTTAAATACCTCAAGGGCATTAATAAGGTACAAGAGGGTAGCATTTTCCAAAAAAAAAATGTTCAAAAACAAGGGGTCATGATATGAGGCTAGAGGGGGGTAGACGCAGGGATAACATGAGGAAGTATTTTCTCACAGAAAGGATTGTGGATGCATGGACCAGACTCTCAGTGGAGGTGGTGGGAGCAAAAACAGTAGAAAAATTCAAGAATGCTGGGATAGGCACAAGAGAATCCTAGCAATAGGAAAGAGAGTGTAAAAGCTAAAGATCAAGTAGGATCTGCAGTATTGCAGTAGGTAGGGGAAATGGGCAGACTAGGTAGGCCAAGCAGTCCTTATCGGACATCAATTTATATATTTCTATGTTTCTGAATGGTGCTCCTGTGTGTACAACTTTGAATATGGGGCCCTAAATAGTTTCCAGTGTTCTGGGCATACATAGTGCCTCCTTCACATGGAACCTGCATTATAGGCAGTATTCTACACTTCCCACATAACAGATAGCTAGGCTATCATGTGCTTTGACCACATGCATTTTGCTTTGTCATCTTCTGAAAATGTTACTTCACTGCTAAACTAATGCCACAACCCAATATTTCCCACCCTTTCTTTCAGTTATAATTTTATTTTACTATACCTCCTTAACTAACATGTTTTTTTTTTTTTTTGCAGGTTTCAAGTGAGTTTTCTCTTTATCTATAGTGGTAAGGAACGAAGCATCACACACGAAGCTACACACCCCACTGACTGAACCAAGGAGCAGCACACTTCACCAGCTGCATCATGGAGCTGTGCACCCAACACCCTCAGGTAGCACTGCACCACACAAGCAGGGCCATGGAACAATGCCTCCCAGCTTTCTTAAGGACAATTCGTATTACCTCTTTGCAGACTTGGAGAGTCCATTTATCAGATAAGCAACAGCAACACTAAGAAGTTGGACACCCCACTGAAAATGCCAAGGATCATTCACTGGCATCAGTCACCATGGAGCAGAGCACCCCACCAGCAGCACCAAAGAATACATCACCCTACTAGCAGTTTCAAAAAGTAACATACCCTCCTAGCAGCACCAATAAGTATTTGCTTTCTTTCTTTTGCAGGCTTGAAGTATCTTTTCTCTTTATCAAGTAAGTGGAAGCACCAATGGACAGCCCACCCAAATGAGAGCAACAAAGAACAATGCCCCCACCAGCAGCACCAATGAACAGAACATCTTACCAACCGAACATGACGGCAGTGCATTCCCACCAGCAGCATCAGAGAGCAGTGTATCCCCAGCAGCTGCACTAGGGAGCCAACACTTCACTAGCAGAACCAGGAGCTTAATATGTATAGCCTCCAGGAAAGGAGGGGGGGGAGGCATGATAGAAACTTCCAAGTACCTCAAGGGAATCAACAAAGCCCAAGAGGGTAGCATCTTTCAAAAAAGAGGTGTGCAAGAACAAGAGGGCACAATTTGAAGATTGAGGGGGGAGACTCAGAGGTAATTTAAGGAAGTATTTTTCACAGAGAGGGTTGTGGATGCATGAGCAGCCTTCCGGAGGAGGTTGTGAGTCAAAACAGTGGTGGAATTCAAGCATGCATGGGACAGTCATAAGGCAATTCTAGGGGGTGGGGGTAAGAAGAAATAGGCTGCTGGTTAACTAGGATCTGCAGCTTATCCATTAGGTAGGGAAATGGCCAGACTGGGTGGGCCAAGCGGTCCTTATCTGCCGTCAAATTCTGTGTTTCTATGTTTCTATGAGTGATGCATCCCATTGACAGAAACAGGGAGTGACCCACCCACCTACCTGCTTAATTAACATTATTCAGTTTTCTCCATTGCAGGCCTGGAGTATTGTTTTAGTTTATCAGCTAGGCTGCAGCACCACAAAGCAGTGCACTCCAGTGGCAGAAACCAGGATACACACAACACACTAGCAGCACTGGGGAATTGCACAGCCTACTGGCAACACAAAGGAGTGGCATACACTAGCCCACCAGCAGAACTGAGGAGCAGCACACACCACCAGCAGCACCAACTTGCATTGTACCCTACCAGCTCCATGAAGGAGTTCAACCCCCACAGCAGCCCAAGGAGCAGCATACCCATTGCAGAACCAAGAAGCAGCGTACTCAAGACATAGTCCTTTCTACTTCACAGTGCCAGTGTAAAATGAATAAATGTAGAAATACTAGTAAGTAACACTCTTTTTTGCATTAGTCACTATTTTTAAGTGTACTTTCTTCATTTCAATTTTTTCTCATCCCCAGTTCGCCAGATGGCACCCCAGCCCCATCACTGAACTTCGCATGGACTTACGGGTTATCTGCCACTTACTGAGGACCATGATAGTAGTGAGTAGCCTTCCATGTCATCATGCACAGGCCTATGAGGGGGAGTGTTGGCACAACAGCAGACCAAAGCTTTTTCTTTCAGCTCCTGTTTGGTTCCCTGAGGGATGTCCCAACATGCAGTGGCACACATGCATGCATGGCTGGTGCCTGGTGGCTGCTACTCTCTACTTCTATGTGTTGCCACTCTGCTGCCACCTGATTGCTTTTAATATGAACCCATTACTAATATGTTATGCTAAAAGGAAGGTAAAAATGCAAAGGTACAAAAAACATTATGTACATACAAACATACGAACATATGAAATTTGCCAGCAGATAAAGGCCTAGAGGTCTACCAAGTCTGCTTGAATGTGCAGCCAGCACCCCTTATTCTGCAGCTGTCCCTCCCTTCCACCCTTCCCCTTCATTAACCCTCCCCCTTGTCCTGTCCCATCCCCTTTTGAAGCAGTCTGCTGTTTTACTGGATACCACTTCTGCAGGTAACACATTCCACCCAGCCACCACCATCTCTGTAAAAAAGTGTCTCCTCATCTCCCTCCTGAACCTTCCTCACTCCAGTCTCATATCATGGCCCCTGGTGAGCCTCCCCTCCCTTACTTTGAACAGCCCCTCTGTACCTGTCTTGTTTATTCCTTTCATGTATTTAAAGGTTTCAATCATGTCCCCCCAGTACCTCCTCTCCTCCAGTGAGTAACATGTTCAACTCCCTCAACCTCCTCTCGTATGATAAGTCTCCCAGCCCCTTGATCATCTTTGTCACCCTGTGCTGCACCCCCTCCAGTAACTTAATGCCCCTTTTCAGATACGGGCACCAGTACTGCACGCAGTACTCCAAGTGTGGTCTAACTAATGACCTATACAGTGGCAGAATCACCTCCTCCCTCCTTGAGGATATACCTCTTGAAATACAACCCAGCATTTTGTTGGCCTTTGCAGCTGCCTTCCTACATTGTGCCAAGTTGTTCATTGACCCTGTAATGAGCACCCCCCAGATTCTTCTCCTCCTCTGTCTAGGCTAGCTGCACTCCCCCCCAGCTGGTAACTCCTCCTTTGGTTCTTCATCCCAAAATGCAGCACCTTGCACTTTTTGGCATTAAACCCCAGCTGCCAGGTGTCTGACCAGGTTTCAAGCTTTGCCAGATCATCCTGCAACCCCCGGCCATCCCCTTAGGTCATCCACCACTGCTCCTACCTTGGTATCATCAGCAAACAGACCGATCTTGCTCTTGATGTCCCATGATATGTCTGCAATGAATATCCCAAACAACACTGGTCCCAACACAGAGCCCTGTGGAACACTGCTTATCACTACCCTTGGGTGTGAGAGCTCCCCACCCATCACCCTCTGTTGTCTTCCCTGAAGCCAGTTTCCAACCCATTTCACCAGCTTTGCACCCGCCCCTGTGCCTACTAACTTACTTCCCAGCCTTCCATGCGGCACCGAGTCGAATGCCTTACTGAAGTCCAGATACAGGACATCCACTGCATGGCCCCTGTCCAGTTGCCTAGTTACCCAGTCATAGAACTCCACCAGGTTGGTTTGGCAGGATCTGCCCCATATGAAGCCATGCTGTCTGCTGTTCTGTAGTCCTTTGGCCTCTAGGAGGGCCACCAGTCTCTCCTTCAGGATAGTCTCACCTTGCCTGAAGCCCTGAACCTACCTTCCAGGGCAGGGACTCTCCCTCATTCATCTGGCCACTCTGACCCCCCCCAGCTCTAAGCCCTCCAAGATGGGACTGCCAGCTCCTTCTGCACGCAGTACTTCAGGTGCGGTCTAACTAATGACCTATACAGTGGCAGAATCACCTTCTCCCTCCTCGAGGATATACCCTTTGCAATACAATCCAGCATTTTGTTAGTCTTTGCAGCTGCCTTCCTACATTGTGCCAAGTTGTTCATAGACTCTGTAATGATCACCCCCAGATCCTTCTCCTCCTCTGTCTGGGCTAGCTGCACTCCCCGAGCTGGTAACTCCTCTTGGGTACAGTATTCATACAGTATACATTACAGAAGATAGTTCATAATAGTTTCCCATGGGGTATTTCATATGAACTGTTAACATCACTTGTCTTTCATGGCCCAGTGAAGCTGAGGGTTGAGACACTGGACGTCACAACTTGCGCCACGCCGGCGACCTTGGTTCAGGAATGAGCTCGGGTGACGGGATCGGTGGGGGGGGGGTTGGATTGAGCTGGCAGCTCTCCTTTCCATAGAGGGCTTGAGGGCCTTGTGCAGCTCTGGCGGCTCCTGGTGATGACCTGATGAAGTGGCTCACAGAGCTCAGGGAAATGGGCTATGGAGCTGCGGCAGACATCCTGCAGGTGGGTGCAGGAGCGTGCCCAAGCTGCGCTGGAAGTCACTGCATGCCACACTCCTGGGGACTTAGAAAACATGGAAAAAGGCCCCATCCTCTAGTAGGTGACAGTGAGTCCAGGGTGTTAACCTCCACATCCAGCGCCAGGTCTTCCGGCATGCCTCCAATGCTTCCTCGCACTCTGGTCCTCAGTCTGGATTCTAGAAAAGTTGCCAGAAGGACCTGGCAGTCCCACCCTGGAGGGCTTAGAGCTGGGAGGTCAGAGTGGCCAGATGAGTGAGGGGGAGTCCCTGCCCTGGAAGGTAGGTTCAGGGCTTCAGGCAGGGTGGGACAAGGTGGTACCGAGCAACCACACCTGAGAGAGTCTGTGGGTTGTCGACGTAAGGGGGAAAAACAGAGTTGGAAAAAAAAAAACCATCTCTTGTCTTGTGAAAAAGATAAAAGCATGCAAAACATGCTGTTCCCTGGGATAAAAGCACTCCAGGGTGTGGTTTATACTCTGAAAAACACACACCTAGGAGCATAGTGAGGCATAAGGCCACAGGCCCATAGAAATGTCTTTTGTCAAAACATAACACATGCAGCCAGCACGCTGGTACAGTGGTTGGAATTCCACTCATGACACCAAAGATCTGGTCTTGGAACCCACCCGAGAGTCATAGGGCTGGCCAGGGAGAGAAGGATTGAGCATCCATGGGACTGCTCTCCTTTTCCGGGGGGAGTGGGAAGAGTGTCTGGTGCTTCATTGCCCCCTGGCAGAGGCTGAGGGTGCTGCACAGCCAGTGCCAGAATGTAGGAGGACGGGGAAGATGCTGGTCATCATTGAATGTCCCCACCCCTGGGGTATCAGCACACAAAAAGTTGCTGGACCCTGGCATGACGCCCCTGCCCTACTGCCATCCTCAACTGCCTTACATGTCCAATAGGGGTCCTTTTTCTGTGTCCCCGACCCAGGGGTTAAGCCAGGGCTAGCCTATAATTACCATTGGGGAGGGATGCCCCCCCAGTAGCCCCACCCAGGAGGGTAAGCCTGGGAATGGAGGGGGACATAGACAGGGCACAGGCAGACCTTCAAAAGGAGGAATAAGGGGACAAGACAAAAAAATATATAAATAACCCACACCCTGGAATGTGTTATTGTGTTTATAAAATGGGTTTTGTGTCTAAATTAATAAAAAAAAAAGAAAACTACAGTAAACAACATTATGAAAATATACTATTCCACCCTTTATGCATCGTCCTGATGTCTGAACCCCACAACTATCCATTATTTCCTGACCTCCATTAACATCCCTATCCTATCCCATCAGCAGGCAGTACAACTAGATGCCCCACTTTCTATGGAAGAAGTGACACAAGTGTTCCTATCTCTGAGATCTGGCAAAGCTACTGGAGGGGGTGGGTTTCCAGCCAAATTCATTCAGGTCTTAGCTCCCATAGTTTCCATAGTACTTGGACAGATCTACCTAGAGGCCAAAACCTCTTGCATATTCCCCCGCACACTTAAGACAGGCTACCATTACAGTGCTGCCCAAGAAAGGAAAAGATCCCACACTGTCAAGTAGCTACAGGCTAATCTCCCTAGTTAATGTTGAAAGCAAAATAAATGCAAATATATGCAAAGGTACTAGCCAGCGGACGTAATCCACTCATTCCGCATCTAATCCATTCCTCAAAAGTAGGGTTCTTACAAGGATGTTATAATGCAGACCATATCCAATCAATCCCTTATAAACTTGATACACACCAGCAACTGCAAAGTATTCTACTCTCTTGAATGGAATTATTTGCATTCTGTATTGACCGACATGGGGTTTGGGAACCACTTTCAGTCATGGATCTACTCTCTATATTCTTCCCCAACAGCATGTATCCTCACTAACTCATTACTCTCTTATCCCTTCCAGCTAGAGAGAAATGCACAATACAGCGCTGTCCCCTGTCCCCACTCCTTTTTGTCCTAGTGGTGCAACCTCTGGTTGTGGCCATAAGACACCATGAGGTAATTCAGGGTATACAAATAGATACGCAAAGGTACACCACCCTTATGTACAGTATGCTGATGACATCCTTGTTCCCCTAGCTGACTTAACCCTGTCCTTAAAGCCTCTGCTACAATTGTTAAATCAATTCACCCTATATTCTGGCTTAAAAATTAATCAATACAACATGAGGTCTTCCTCTAAACGCACTATGCAACTCCAGTACTGTCAAAGAACTGGGACTGCATTAGGCTCTGGAGGGAATCACATATCTAGGTATTAAGGGTACCCCAGTCCTTACTAGACTGTGGAAACTAAGTCTACAACCGCTGCTGACCGGTATCAAAACAGAGTTTGACTGTTGGAAATTGCTGCAGCATACTATAGCCAAAGAAATTGCATCCATTAAAATGGTGACTGCCCCAAAAATATTTTATCTGCCATTCCACCTCACACTGGAGCTCCCAACTAGTTGGTGTATGAAAATTGATATATATATAGGTAGCTGTTTATGAGAAGGGAAACAGCCCAGATATAACCATAAAAAACTAAGAGTAAATTGGAAGAAATGGGGATGCTTAGTTCACCTCATTTAATTCTGCAACGGAAAGTTATCACCTCCCCAACTCTGCCAGTTTGAAATATCTTTAACTCACCAATGTAATGTCTACTTTTATGGGCCTGAGATCATGGTCTTGGTGGGATTCCTCAGCTTCTAAATCCTTGCTGGACGAGGCTATACAACCTCATTCTGTGTCCAAACTATGTAGGCTTTTTCAATCTATGGTTTCACAAAGCCCCATTGGGATTTGTTTTTATTGGAAACAGGCACTAGACCTTCAAGAGGATCCTGTATTATGGGTCCGGTATGGCAGGCCCTTTATAAATATGATAAACAGGGCAGATTTGGCTGAATTCAGTTTTGTATCTTACATAACATGTATTACACCCCGTCCAAGTTATATAATATGGGGAAATTATCTTCCCCTCTATGTTCTAGAAGTGGCCTTGTGGATGGCACTCTGAAACATGTACTCTGGTGTAACAGGGAGCCCCTGTTATTTGTTTAAACCCCTGCCATAAATAAGAATATGTGCAATCCCCCTTCCTTTTCCTCTCACTCTTTCCTTTTCTCTTATTTTTTCTGCCTTTTCTTTAAATTCTTGTCAGGGTGACCAACCTGGCAATCTCCACAAACTCTTGGCTGCCCCTTATTCTCTTTACCCCCTCTTTAAGCACACAGCGTTATGCTCCCAACTGCAGAGATAGGAAACAGAGCAAGTAGCACTTTATTGTTAATGTCTGGTGTCCTTTGGTTTAAGAAGTGTAGAACCCAATTCTGGAGTGCCATGCTCCAGAACCGCTGCTGCTGAGTGCAGCTCCTTTGACTTACGTGGATCTGGTGTGAGGGACAGCCCTGGTTGCCGAGTGCAACCGAGCAAATCTTTTTTTTGGAGTGGGTTGCTCTATGTTGGTGTAACCACATATAGCCGCTGAATGTACACTCCTTGTTCAGAGCCAGTAAAAGAATGATTGCTTTGGAGTAAAGGCATGCTCCGAAGCAAATGCTAACTGCCGCGCTAGTGGCAAGATCAAAGTCACTTGAATACTTGACTGCCAGCTAGTGACACACTATGGGCAAGGGTAACTGTAAGCCCCATAGTGTCTAAAACAAAGTGTACCCTGTACAGAAGCAGACCCAGAGATGTTTTGATTGAGGGCTGCATATGAAATAGAATAATTTGGGGGCTAGTAGAACAAATAAATAAAAGAAACTGGCCCTATGTTCATGTTTTGAAGCCTGTGATTTCATGGCCTATGGAAACTCCCCAATTATGTAATGTCACGGCCTATGAAAGCTCCCCAATTATGTAATGTCACATCCTATGGAAACTCCCCAATTTTGTGATGCCACAGCCTATGGGAACTCCCCAATTATGTGTTGCAATTGCAAGGAGCTATAAAAAGGGCTCACCACTAGGGGAATGTTAGATAGTCGAGTCAGTCTAGTGCTGACAGTGAATAGGGTAAGACTTACAGTTTGTGTGGGTGTGGGTGTGTGTATGGATTTCACACAAGTTATTTGAGAAAATTATTCATTGGACTATCTGGGCAAAAGCAAAGATGCAGACTGCTGAAGGAAGCAGAGGTCTGAATTTCTTTGTATAGGACTAATTATTTGAATTTTTTTTTCATTTCTGTAAATATTTGTATTTTTTCTAAAAAATAAATTGATGAACACATTTGTGCATTTTTTATGCACTTGATCCCTGCTTTGTTGTGTCAGTTATTATCCCCCATGTTCACATCTGAGACTGTGAATGGGTAATTCCTTTTTAGAATGCCATAAAGGTTTCACTAGATCCTCTCTTGGGATTGGAAGATCTCTTTTCCCTGGACATATGCCTAGTAGGACTCTTCCCGCCAGGTTTGCCTGGTATTCATAAAGCTCACATAGCTTTGGTATCAAGGACAGCAAAGCTAGTTATACTATGGCTTTGGAAGGACACTTTCACTCCCTCTTTTAGAGAGTGGCACCAGGAGATTCTATCAGCTCTGATGGTGGAAAAACATATCACTTCCATTTGGAAATGTCCTGAACAGTTCCAGACTGTTAACAGTTGTGGATCTTAAGGGTGGTATCATTGAAAGGGTTAATACATTTAAATACATTGGTATTTACCTTGATTCTCACTTATCCTTTGAATTTCATGTTAACTATTTATGTAAGATTCTTCATCAAAGGTTAGGGATTATGTATAGGATATGCCCATTCTTAACTAAGGAGTCTAGAAAGTTATTGACCTACAGTTTTTTATTCAGTCTTTTAGACTACGGTATTAACATTTACACAGCTACTACAAATTCCATACTGGACAGACTTAGAGTTACTTATAACTCTATCCTGAGATTTCTTACAGGATCTCCTCTTAATACACATTCCTGCGATTTATATAAGATTTCAGGTTGTCCGTCTCTATCCAAAAGGATTTTCTTTAAATGTTCAATGTTTATGTTTAAGCATGTTTTGCGCCTCTTACCTCCTTCTATTATTGCCCTTTTTCCTAGAGCTTTAAATTTGCTTGGAACTCAGTCTCAAAATAAATTGAATTTTGTAACACCTTTTTTTAGGAAATCTGTTGGTCAGAAGTCATTCCTATTTACTGCTCCTTTCCGTTTTAACTCTCTCCCCTCTCATATCACAAATTGTACATCATTGTAGAGTGTTAAAAAATGATTATGGACCTTGCTTCTTGATAATGATGAATGCAATTGTTTTATGTGAATTTATGATGTCAATTGCAGATGTTGTTCTGTGACTTATTTATTGTATGACTATTTTGTATTTCATCTGTCTGTATGTGAATATTGTATTTACATTTCAGATACATGTTAACTTGTTGCATGTGAAAATGGGCAGATATGCTCATTATGCCTACAAGTATAAAATAACAAAAAAAAAAAGATGGGAGCTGCTATATACATTACTCTCACTTCCATCCACTGGGCCAAGTTTAGTACAACAAAGCCTGCAATCTTTGAACTTTTGTGTTGTCCTTCCCATCAGTCACAAGATATCTAATTTTAGTTTATTGTGCCTTTGTGGATCCCCCTGTGTTATCTGCTAAATTTGGTTAGCTCCTGCAGTGGGTGGGGTAGTGGGAGGGGAGAGGGTGGGATTTTTTTTTCCTTATTGTTATTATTGTCTTGGTTATTAGTGTTTTATTGTTTTTGGATATTACTGTATGGTTTGTCTGTTTGTTATTCTTGGAAACTAATTAAGTATATTTAATTTAAAAAAAAGGAAGGGCGATGATTTCTTCCCTGGTTTGAGGGATATAAGAGGGCTTTCCAAGCAGTTCAAACCTTACAATGGTTGAAAACTAGGACTGAAGGTTCTCTACAATGGATCCTTATGGAGGAAAGTCAGAGTAAGGTATACTCTCTCCCATTACAACTATATAGACCAACGCCCAAGGGGGCAGCAACTCCCTCCACTACCTGTCCTACTATTAAGTACTGGTCCAAGCTACACTGCTAATTAGACACAAATTGAACACCTCTATGCTTTACCCCCATGTGGGGTAACTCAACAATAACAGTGGATCACAAACCCCTATCCTGGCCCCATTGAGTAGCCAAAAGGATTTGCAATCTGGGTGATTTGTTGATGATTGGGACATTGCTGATAGACACCTTCCAAGGCTTGCAAACTCACGGGGGTCTCTTAGAAGAAGATTTCTGGAGATATCTTCAACTCCAAAGTGTGGTACAGTCCTTTATCTGCAAGAGATCTAAAAATAGCAAACCCACGCTATTACCCACTTGGTTGCCCCTTACAAAAGGCCAGACTAGCAAAATCTACTTGACCATCCAAGATGCCTTGCTAGTCAATCTATGTCCTCTAAGACCAAATGGGAGATGATCCCACAATTAACTTTTTCTAACCAGCAATGGTATGGGTGCTGCACCTTTGGACAAAATGGGCCTGATTTTAAAATAAGCTGTTTAGGCCTAAAGTAAGTGGCTTGTGATAAAAGATTTTGATGCAAGAGGTGACTTGCCTCACAATTTGCACCAAACACAATTTTATAATGCAACCTGAGTCAGATCTAGACACTGCTGTGCCTAAGCCCTCTTGTACCAGGGTTACACTTGCACCATGGTGGGGCTGTAACATCCCCTTTTTGGGGATTTTACTTGCTCTTCCTTGGACACAGCAAGGGGCACAACTTACACCAGCCAGTAGGTGGTCTAAGTGGTTTGTGCCAGTGGGATGGGATCCTACAGTGAGCAGTAGGGGCACACTAGGGGCACAGGAGGTGACATAGGAGGTGTCGGAAACAGCTGGGCAACAGCTACAGTGATGTGACACTGGCAGGGTGCATTTGCAGTGTACCATAATATAGATTTAAATGCACAATATACTGTGAGCATCCCTGCTGATCCAGCAGCCCCCCAATCCTTGATGTCACCCATCGAAATTGACAGATATGTTCCCTGGTGGTGTAGTGGACCCCCACCCCTGATCCCCCATGTCCCCCAAATATATTGATAGACCTTACCTGGCAGTCTATCAGCCCCCATCCTGATCTCCCCTGAAACCATGTAGAGAACAGTCCCTGGTGGTCTAATAAGCCCACCCTCCCACCCTGACAGGCAGTGTCCCATCACTCCGCTCCCCATCCCAAATTGGAGCTGGTGACCAGCATGACCCTCCTCTCTCCTCCAAGCCTGGCTGCTGACTGAGCTCTCAATGAGTGCATACTAAATGCAGTACGTGTTCATTGAATGACAGTTGCTGTCAATCAATGAGTACATACTGTATACAGTACGTGCTCATTGAGAGCTCAGTCGGCAGCCAGCCATGGAGGTGAGATGAGGGCTGTGCTGGTCACTTGTTCTGATTCAGGATGGGGGGAGTGGGGTGGTTGAACACTGCCTTTTGAGTGGGGAGGATGAGGGTCCACTAGACCACCAGGGACTGTACTTTACATGGTTTCATGGGAGACCTGGGATCAGGGAGGGGCTACTAGACCACCAGGGAAGGTCTATCTATATATTTGAGGGACATTGGGGATTGAGGTGGTGGTCTACTATACCATCATGGAATATATCTGTCAATTTTCATGGGTGACATTGGGGATCGGGGGGCTCTGGACCACCAGGGATGCTCACAGTATAATGTACATTTAGACCAATATTACAGTACACTGCAAACAAACCCCACTGGTGCCATACCATTCTAGCTGTTGCCCAGTTGTCCCCCCAACACCCCCACTGTCACCTCCCATGAACCTAGTGTGCCCAACCCTGTCCAGTCCAGCAGCTTCCCCCTTCCCACTATCCTGGCCCCTCTAGTGTTGTGTTGGGTCATGGTGGGGGGGGTCAGATCCATGCAGCAATTTCTGCAGGTGCTTCAAATATTTGAGGCAGCTCGACACTTGTGGCAAACTGGGGGAGTTTGGTGCAGGGACCTTGCTTTTTGTAAAATCGGTTGCAGCGTCCCTGGTGCACCCAGAGTTTTCTGCAACCCTTAGAGTGACATAGATTGCATCACTTTAAGTGATCTTTTAAAACTGGGCCCAATATCTTTAAGGATGCCAGAAGCAGGTTGATCCAAAACAAGATCCTTCATTCCTGGTATAGAACACCTGCGGTGCTCCACACCACAGGGGTCCTTAACACAGACAAATGCTGGAGATGTCAAAAACATAGGGTAGATCTACTGCACATTTTATGGACCTGCCTTAGGCTTCAATCCATTTGGATGCAGATATGCCACCTAGTAACCAAAGCATTACGGAAGCTGATAACGCAGTCTGCAGCCCTGCTGGTACTAGGACTGGTATCAGAGGTATCCACCTTACTGCATAGGAACATAGATGGATGGAACTCCTGAGTATGCAGGAAAAATGGCTCCTTCTTTGTAGATGGTGCAAGATGGAGGTCCCAATAATTCAGGAACTGGTGACATATGAACATACAAACATACAAAAAATGCCAACAGATACAGGCCATACGGTCTATCAAGTCTGCTCGAGTGTGCAGCTAGTAGACCATTGTACTGTAGCTGCCCCTCCTTCCCCTTCCCACTCTTTTCTAGTCATGCCCCTGCTTGCCGACACCACCTCTTCCTTTGCACTATTTGTGAATTTCTCCTTGACCCTGTCCCACCGCCTCTTAAAGCCATCTACCAATGTTAAGGACACCACCTCCTCTGGCAGAGCATTTCAGCCTGTCACTATTCTTTCCATAAAATAATGGCTTCACATTTCTCTCCTAAATCAACCTCCCTCCAGCCTCAGACTGTGTCCCCTAGTATCCCTCACCCCTCCACCTAAGAATACCACCAGTGACAACCTTATTTATGCCCTTCATATATTTGAAGGTTTCTATTATGTCCCCCCATCCCTCTGATCTTCCAGGGAGTGCATGCTGAGTACCCTCAGTACCTCCTCATAGGGTTTGTCCTCCAAGCCGAGGATCATCTTGGTTGCCCTACGTTGAACCCCTTCCAACAATGTTACATCTTTCTTCAGGTAGGGGTGCCAGTACTGCACACAGTACTCCAGGTGTGGCCTCACCAATGATCTGTGCAGTCGGAGGATGGCCTCTCCACACCTGGAGGTGATTCCTCTTGCTATACACACCAGCATCCTATTAGCTTTGGCTGCCACTTTCTTACACTGTGTTGAGTGGTTCATCTTACCTAGCTCTCCACACTAGATCATTTGACCTACTTAGCAACCAACACTCTCCCAATCTACAATAGTTGCTGGCACCCATTTCTCAGATACATATGACCTAGGGCAGACATTGGGTGATAGATTCTTAAAGGTTTCCCCAAACCCCTCTCAACACTCATATACTACTAAAACTAAACCCAGGTATTACTGGACACTTCCTAGCCTTCTAATGAATATATGTGGTGCTTATACTTGGGTTGTTTATTCTGGTTGTTTGTGGATGTCTTTATTTTTCTTTTAGATCAGGAGGTCCCCATCTACATTACGTGCCCTTGAATCTGTAACTCACAAAACATCAATGGATTACTAGGGTGAGTTGTGTGTAATCCTGTTTTTCTATTTCTCTTTTCTGTATGCTCAGTCACCACTTGTAACTGATATATATCAAAATTGACCACAATGTTCTGTTATTGTAAAATGTATAAACCTTAAAAAAAAGTTTAACTACAAAAAAAAGAAAGAAAAATATTAAAATACTGCTATTTTGCTTAACAAATCATTCCTCTGGTAGTAGGTGTCATAAAGGGTGTTATGCAAATGTTGTTACCTGTGAATGAAAACTTGAATGTATGTAGTCTCTTGTTATCTTACACTAATAGTTTGTTTTACTTTTTTCCCCTTTTCATATTTGTCCTATTGTTCATTACTGGGATACTGGAAAGTGCATGAGAGGGAGGTCAAAGAGGAAGAGGTCCTAGAGTGAATAGGTGAATGGCGAGTGCTGCAGAGTTTGGAGCTGCCCTCAGTTATTTCAGAAGAGACAGGCAGAAAAAAGACACCATGGTCAGGTACACACCAGAATCTGGGTAAATACTGTGTGGGCTGGTAGGGAGTGACAGCAGCATGGAGGGAGACAAAAGTGCCAGTACTGAAGTCAGACAAAAATGCTATTTTTTTTAATTGGTGCAGCAAGCAGTCACTTTTCTGTGATTTTCTTTTCTGTTCTATGCAGCAAACAATATGGAGGTGAGAGGAAATGAGTAGCTAACAGAAAGATAAAATGGCTGTCAAAGGTGTTTTTTTTTAAATCCGATCAGTGTCTCATTAATATGTGCACCAAACATATGTATGGGAGAACATTTTACAATAAATGTCAGCAGCAGTATTTTGTTTTCGAAACTATCAGGATATAGGTGCCACCATCACATTATGAATGTTGGGAATAACAGAAAAACTATAGTTACAAGTAGGTCACTTTTTATGAACCACTTACGGTATTTAAGGGTAATTTGAATACTTTATAATTAATGTTTCATGACTATTTGAACTATTGCACTGAAAAAAGAGTGGTATTTCAGGTAAAATTGATGGACTTGTACATGCCACTTTATTACCGGTATTTCAATTTTCTTTCTGAATGCTCATTTGCATTTTCCGTGATGTTTGAAGGCAGTTGAGAATGCATTGAGAAGTTTTTCAATGGATAAATTTTAGTATTTGATGTACAGTCAGAGTCATTTTGAATTGCTTCAAAAACCTGAATATAACTCTACCAGTTAAAAAAAACAACTGAAGAATATTTGACGTGAATTTGAAGGCCTTCACTTTAGGTGTGGGTAATCTCTTTCAAGAAATGGTCTTATTTATATAGCACATTTTACAGAGCAAACATTTTCATCCCACATCATTAGACATTAAGACAAGTGAGCTGAATTTTGCTTACTTTTCAGCTAGGAATATTTGATAATCATGTACAGTAATGTTTTTGCCTAAGTAAACAAAACAGTTTGAATCTTGTCCTAATCCATTTGAACCCATACTTTCAATTAGGCAAGTAATGACGTACATATAACAAGAGCTTCAAACTAATACAATTGAACGGAAGCTTTGAACCACTCACACAGTATTAACAATAACAACTTAGGTATTTAATAATGTGAGAACTCATTATACATTGTATAAAAGTAATGTCTTCAATATTTTAACTCACATTGGTTTCATAACAAACAATAGAGTGTATTTGTCTCAAAAACATCCACTGAGCAAAATTGATTACACATTATACAATGGCAAGAAAGAATGCTGGTCCTGGATTCATCAGACTGGAACTGGACACATGATGTTATCCCAGCATAACATCATGGCTCTAGTCCCGGCACACTCATGACCAAATTAGATGTTAAAAAAAGACCGCTCTGCAGCCGTCCCTAAGAGCAGCTACAGCGGTCCCAGCTCTACTCAGAATTGGCGCTCTCCAGCCCCCATCCCCACTCCCCCACACAAAATCCATCCATTCCTGCCCACACCATTATTTCCTCACCTGTTCCCACAATCCACTGTTGCCACTTCAGTTTTCTTTACAAAAAAAAACACAAACGAATTGAAAGCCGCCATGTATTGCTTAATAGCAGTCCTCTGCTAACACTCAGCACTCGCTGAACATTTCAGATCATTCATCATTTTTACTGTTTATTTTAAAAGAAAAACATATGTACTCTTCAATCAAGTACTGAAACTGCCTCCCGCACCAAACATAACCTCGCTCTGAAACGGGAAGCTGTCATGCAGTTGTACAGTAATGGAGTGTCCGAGCCGAGCGCGTGTGCTTCACTTCCTTACCATTTTGCTGTTTTCAGTGTTCAGTCCTTTCTCCCAGTAAGGATAAATGTTTACTGGAAGAACACAGCTGCAACAGTGACATGGGCTCCTTTTTCTCCAAATTTCTAGCTACAGATGGTAAACAGGTACCTGAGGGTTGGGGGCACGACATTTCACTTCCACATATGGCAGCTAAAACAAAAAAGAACAGGAAACAGATAAGAAAGGAAAGAACTGAACATTAAAACTGGGGGAAAATAGCAAGCAACAGACACAAAGGTTAGTGTGGGGGAGTGCAGAACCAGAGAAACAGCAGCACCAATGGTAGTGTGATGGAGTGCACAATATCAGCAGCTCCACCTGCTGGTCAAAACAGTAAATCAGCACTAACAAATCTACTTTTAAATGTACCTTTTTTATCTTTTCATTTTTTTTGCACTCAGGAACCATTGTATAATAGGAATAATTTACTACAGGGTGTGTGTCATGCTGGGATAATGCCAGGCCTGGGGCATTGGACACACTTGGCCTGTGGCCTCATGCCCAACCACACCAGCTGTGGTGTTATCCCAGCATGACACACGCCCTGTTGTGCATTATTCCTTTAGTGACACACCTGTTTATGCATATTCAGTGTCACTTACCTGGTGTTTTTCTAAGCAAGGGTCAAGAGGACATTAAATCTTACACTTGGCTTAAAAAACTACACAGCCATTTCAACTTACAGAATTGAAAGGCTTGCTTTCAGCAGAAACAGAACAAAGATGAAATGGGCCTATAATTCAAGTTCAAGCTTGACCTAAATACTGTATATAGGACCCTATATTGCCCACATTAGCAACACCCTGAATAAACACTTTTGCATGGCCCAGTAGTTCTTCCCACCAATTTGTTTTCAGTTAAAGGGGAAGTAACATGTAAAGGACTGTTTAAAATCTGAAAGTGCATAAAACTATTTTTTAAACATTGAACTGGGCTCACATTTATCTGCAATCTGTAGATATTCATATCTATGTCAGCCATAAAAAAAACTAGGTTGCAGCCGTATAATGGAAACTTGAGACAGGAAGTGATGTCATGGTTGAGCAAGCTATGCTTGAAGAGTGGGATTTCACTTAAGCAGTCAACTGGGTATTTTATTAATTGTTCTTTAATTTGTTCCTTTCTGCTTTTATAAAAACTGCTTTATTTATGCAATGAACTTCATGAGTTTTTCCCTTTACATTTAGCACAAAAGTGTTTATACAGTAGCTCTACTAGTCTTTGTACAAACAACTAGACAAAGTAATAAAGTTGATACTTTTTATTGGACAAGCAAAAAAATTTAGTACACTCAGTACACTCACTTTCAGGACTACATCCTTTCTTTAGGCAGTGGTATGTTTATCAAGAATAATGTCTGTATACATATTTTATAAAATGGGTCATGAAAATACTGTAACTTCATTGGTTGAAATGTGTAACATGAGTATTTATTATTTTCTGATAATCTCACAACTCACTGGATCTATATTTTTTTGATGAATAAAACCCCATTTTATAAGAGGGATAACCAACTCCAGAGATTTCAGTCATAAGGGAATAATGCACTCCTCAGGTGGTTGCTGCACTCATCTACACCTCATGCCTAACAACCACCTGAGGTGTGCATTATTTAAGTAATAATGCATGATAGAGTGTGGGTAGTGATGGGATTTATCCACAGCTGATATGCTGTGTCATGATGTCTCAGGCTGTGTGGCTTTAACCACACCAGAAAATCCCACCATACCTAACACCCTGGGGGGGGGGATATAATAGAGATCTTTAAATACCTCACTGGGATAAATAAGGTACAGAAGGGAAGTATTTTTCAGAAGAAAAGGTGCTCAAGAACAAGGGGACATGCTAGAAAGTGTGTGTGTGTGTGGGGGTAGGTACTGGAGAGATGTAAAGAAGTACTGTACTTCTTCACAGAAAGAGTGGTGGATTCCTGGAACAGCATTCCAGCAGAGGTGGTGGAGGTAAAAGCAGTGGTGGGTTGCAGGAATGCTAGCAGCATAGGATGAGCACAAGGGAATCATAGTGGAAAGGAGAGAAGGAGGATGAAAGAGTTGTAGATCAGGGACAGTCTGTGGTAATGGTGTAGGTAGGGAGAAATGATCAGACTGGATGGGGCAAGCAGTCTTCATCTGTCATCAAATTCTGTGTTCTGTGTTTCTAAACACTTTACTAAAAAAATATATTTTTTTAAAATTTGTAAATTTATCTGTTGTATATGTTGGTAGAAGGTTTTTAGAAATGTCCTTCTGTTCTTGATAAAATGGTTCCCCTCAGACAGCACTAGACAGCTCCTCCCCAGCCAGCACTGGAATGGTTGTTAGTGAGAGAGAAATGAAATGAGGCTTTTAGCAATGAAAAAAGCTTTAAAAAAATGCCAGCCTTTCCACCAAGAATGGTTGTTGTGAGCGACTAGCAGGTTCGGGAAGAGAGGCAGTATGTTAGAGTGCAAAGAGACAGAGCCACTGAGCATGAAGGAGTGGCCAGCACTGAGAGAGTGAAGGTTGAGAGAGAAAGAGAGAGAGAGCATGAAGTAGCAGCTGGTACTTGGAAAATCTGAGTGCGGTTGAAAGGGATGAAAGGAGAGTAAAGGGATGACTAAACATTTTGTGTTTGGGCAATTTGTAGAAACAGTTGAGAGCCAATAGCTTATTGTATTTGTGTGGAGAGTCAGGTGGGATGATGTCAGGAGTAAGAGAAACAGGAGGCTGGTGCTATCTGTTTCTTTAAACTTGTCTTTGGAGTTAGTCACCATTATTTGAGCAGGTTTTGTAAACTCAAGATGACAGCTAAACAGGACAGTTAAAAAAATAATGATTTCTTGTTTTGTGTGTTTGTCAGCTGGCACTTTGTCCATAAATTGTGGGCATATTTGCACATGGTCAGACATTTGTCTTGACCAAAAGGCAGCATTTTAAGTGTTCTGTGTACAATCCCTTATAACTGTGCACCCTTATTTCTTAGGGTCACAGTGTGCAAGTAGAAGTTTTGGGATTGAAACTGAGGTCTGTTGTGTCTCCCAGTTCACGGCTTGGTGTTCTAACCTCTATACTATACTGCTCCCTACAAGCAAAACAAAATCTACATGATGCATATATCCAATATCTAATTTATGTATGACTCAAATCAGAAGTCCTCCTATAAATGACAGTATAATTAGTAACAAATGTATGTAAAACTGATGAGTGAGTCTTGGTAGAACTTGTTGCCTTGTACAGAAATGTACTTAAAAAGACTCACCAAAAGCCAGTGCCCGGAATCAAGTCAGGAATCGAATCCCCAAAAGCATCAGGATCAAAACCAAAGGAAAATTCCCTGTTAGTTGCTATAGCATCGTGTCATAAGAGGGCACTGTACAATTACTCCTCAACACTTTATGACTGTTCAGTTACTATTTTTTCTTTAATAATTTGATTTCAATTGTTATCCAGCAAGAGCATACTAATGAAATATAAATAGTTTACAGACATGTCATGGGGAAAGAGTACAGTGGTAGCTGAACCTGGAGTTAAAATAGATATTGCAACATAGAAACATAGAATTTGTTTGCAGATAAGGACCAACTGGTCTACCCCAGTCTGCCCATTTTTCCCTGTCTATGCTGTCATCACAGACTCTACCTGATTTCCAGGTACTAATCCCCCACATTCCTACCAAGATTCCTTTGTGCCTATCCCATGCATGCCTAAAGCCACCAGTGTTTTTGGCCCCCCCCATGTCCACTGGAACACTGTTACAGGCATTCACTACACTTTCAGTAAAGAAGTACTTCCTTATGTCCCTCCTAAACTTCCCTCCTTCCAGCTTCATTGTTTGCCTAATGGTTCTCCTGCACTTCCTTCACTGAAAAGTACTCCCTTCCTGTACCTTATTCATCCTGTGAGATATTTATAGGTCTCTGTCATGTTTATTCTCTCCATTGTCTCTTCCAGGATGTGCACATTAAGATCCCTAGGTCTCTCCTTACAGGGCTTCTGATGCAGCCCCTGCACCATTTTAGTTACCTTCCTTTGTCAGCCTGTACCCTGTCTATGTCCTTCCTGAGATGTCTCCAGAACTGGACACAGTACTCTGGGGGAGGGGGTCTCCCCAATGGTTTCTACAATGGTAACACCACCTCTCTTCTTCTTCAAGTGATGCCATTCCCTATGCACCCCAGCATCCTACTAACCCTACCAACTGCCTTGCTGCACTGACTCACCACTTTGAAGTCATCTTATATGATTTCCCCAAGGTACTTTTACTGTTTAGTGACAATCAATACCTCTTTCACCATTTTATACTTGGCCTCTGGATTTCTGAGCATTAGGCCCTTGATTTTGCACTTTTTTGCATTGAACCTCAGCTGCCATACCCCTGGCCACACCATCAGATTTCTCAGTCTCTACGCTTCTCTCCACCCCCTCCAGAGTGTCTACTTTATTGCATGTTTTGGTGTCTTCTGCAAAGAGGCATGCCTTCCCTTCCAGCTCTTTTGCAATGTCTCTTATAAAGACATCAAAGAGGACTGGTCCCACTACTGAGCCCTGAGGTACCTCTCTGGTCACTCACACTTTCTCAGAGTGAGTGGTGTTTACCATCACCCTCTGTCACCTATCCATCAACCAATTTCATACCCAGTTTACCACCTTGGGTTCCATCCCCAAACTGCCCAGTTTCAGTAAGAGCCTCCTATGTGGCATGATGTTGAAGATTTTGTTGAAGTCTAAGTAGGACATGTTCACTGCCACACCCTGATCTATTTCCCTCGTCACTCAGTCAAAGAAATCAATCAGGTTCATCTGACATGACTTCTCCCCATGAATTTGTTTTGTCTGGGGTCCTGTATCCAACTGTATTCAAGATATTTCACTTGCCTTTCATTTTAAAGTATCTACACTAACTTCCCCCACAACTAGCATCAGACTGACCAGCCTATAGTTGCCTATAGTTGCCAGCTTCCTCCGTGCTTCCACTGTTATGAAGTGGATCTGGGACTACATCTGCCCTCTTCCAGTCCTCTGGATCCACTCCTGTTTCCAGTGAGCTGTTGAATAGGGATGTCAGAGGTGCAGCTAGTACCTCCCTGATCTCCCTCAACACCTTGAGTGTTCCCTATCAGATCCCATAGCTTTATTCATGTTCAGATTTTTAAGTCCTTTCAGGACTCTTTACTCTGTGAGTGGACTTGTGTCTACCTTCCTCTCCTCCAGTGTTCCTGCTGCTTGTATGTGGTCCAACCCCTTCCCTTTCCAATGTGACTGAACAGAAGACTCTCTTCAGGATATATGCTTTTTCCTGATCCTCCTCTGCACAGTTTATCCCTGCCCCACTTAACTTCAGTATCTCTCCCTTTTCTTCCTCTTTTCTCTTATGTATCTAAAAACAGTCTTGACCCCCTTAGTTACCCCTTGGCTATCCTCAGTTTGTGCTCCTTACCACCTTCATTACTTCCCTCTACTTTTCCTGGTACACTTCCCTATCCTTTCCTCTGCATCTCTTTGTACCTCCTGAATGTTACTCTTTTAACCTTTATCTGTGCTCCCACTTCTCTCAAGTACCATAGTAGTCTCTTTTTCTCCTGCTTTTGCTTACTTCTTTCTTTCAGAGGTGTGTTGCCTTTAGCATGCCATCCCTTAATTTGGCCCTCTGTTCCTCCACCATACACAGGCAGTCCCCCTTTCTAGGTCATCTCTGAGGAATTCACCCATTTTTTTTAAATATACCCTCTTAAAGTCCAGGACCCTTGTCCTTCTGTGGTTTGCCTCTGTCATTGTCCTTATGTTAAACCACACTGTACAGTGATCACTGGTCCCCAGGTGGCTTTCCACCTTTATGTCTGCAATACTGTCTCTGATAGCACACAATCCAGTAGTGCCCCATTGAGAGTGTACTCTCTGACTAGTTGCCTGACAAAAGACCCCTGCAGGGAATCCAGAATGTCCTTGCTTCTAGCCAAGGCCACAGCTGGGAGGTTCCAATCTACATCTTGCAGATTGAAGTGTCCCACTCACAACACCTCCCTCTTTTCTGTCATTGTGCTGATGGCTTCCTCCAGTGCTTTATCCAGATATTCTCCCTGTGTTGGAGGTCTGTATATCACTCCATTGTGAATAGTGTCTGTGGCTGTTGTCACCAGGGTGACCTACAGTACCTCTAGCCCCTCTGTTCCCCTGGTTGCCTTGTGCTTCCATTGCATTGACACTGTCCCTTAGGTACAATACAACACCTCAATGCTTTCTCTCTATATAGATACCTGTAGATAGCAGAACAATGTTTACCAATACAATAAATATCACATGCAGCAGGCTGAAACAAATGGCAAGTACAAGTACATGAGTGAAACAAAGGAGAGTAAGCCTGTATGTTGCTTACTATACAAAATACCACAGGCAGGCTTTGGTTGCAGTTGCACCATGTTCTAATGTGTAATGTGATATGGTAGTCTATAATGTATTTAGAACATAAATACAGTTTAGAATTGCTGAGATTCTAAACCTGCATTTTGTCTCTTAAATGCATTGCCCAGTTGTTCAGCTTTCCTAGGCATTTCATTATGCTTATTTTACTCTCATGGGTGCATGACAGGAGCATATTCTTTGGATATAAAAACAAAACAGATGTTTCTACATTGTATTGTAGTTAGTAGCAAGGTAGGCAGTACTGACAAGTGTCATGAAAATACATTATGAATAACAACCAGTTTTGAGGAATACAGAGCAGTTGTAAGTTGTCCTCATTCAAGCAATAATGTCACAGGATTAACAGACATTGCAGCTCTATTCTGCTATCATTTATGCAGGGAAAGAAAACATTGTTTCAGATGGGAGGGAGGTGACAGAAGATAGTAGCCTGGTTGAAGGAAATTTTGTGTTGGAAAATGAGGAAAAGTGTGTGGGGGTGTTCCTTGAAGAGTAGGAGAATTGAGGTATAAGGGTAAATAAAGAGGGAAGCAGGGTATTGGTGGAGGTTGACAATCCAGAATTGGAAGATGAAAGAAGTATTGTGGGAGAGATACCTATTTTCCAGGGAGAACCAGCCCAGTAGAGAGCACAGAGAACAGTGGTAACACAGTCAACAGCTGGATCGTGGCAGGAGCCAGAATTGTATGTTATCAAAAATAATAAGCATTTGTCAACGTCGGATGTTTGCTTCTGGTAAAGAAGCCCTGGGGTAGTAGATGCGTTGTGGTGCACTTTGCGGGTTATATATATTGTCGCACACCCCAGGTGGGTTGTGAGGTGCGTTGTGAGGCACAAGGTGCAGCTGAGTGCCATCAACCACCTGGGAAGTGTGGACTGATTTACCCAATGATATCATGTGTGGTTAAGCCACGCATGATGTCATCAGGTCAATCGGCATGAGAACAAGAAATATTAACGATGGTTCCAGTAGGGGGGTAACATATTCCATTTACACCATAACTCCCATAAAGTAAAAAAAATGAATTTCCTGTCATTTTTGGCTGATTATAAAACTCTAAAATGTATCTATAAATGAAACACCACTCATTTTGTAGATATTTTTATGCTGAACAACTTTTGTGCTCAAAGTGCCATGCTATCATTTTTTGTTTTAAAGCTATTTGCATTTGTTTGTTGCATAAAGTAAAAAACCAAAAAAATTTCTGCTGTTTTTTGCCAATTATAAAAAAACTAAAAGGTATCTCTAAATGAAACACCACTCATTTTGTAGATATTTTTGTGCTGAGTAAATGTTGTGTTCAAAGTACCATGCTAACCATTTTCATTTTAAAGTTATTCACTTTTGTTTGTCAAAAAAGTAAAAAAAAAATGTATACTGTTTTTCTGCCAATTATAAAAAAGGTAGCTATAATTCAAACGCCACTCATTTTGTAGATATGTTTGTGCTGAAAAACATTTCTGCTCATAGTACCATGTTATTATGTTTTGTTTTACAGTTATTCGCATTTGAAAATGGTTAATACTGCTACTGTGGTATACATGTGTAAAAAGAGGGTCTAAGTTATAATAAAGTAGTATGTGTGTGTGTGTGTGTGTCTCTCTCTCTCTCTCTCTCTCCCAGCACTGAGTCAGTGAACTGCTCAGGGCTGTTACTGGATATTTTAAATTCCTAGGCCTCATGAAAGATCAGCTGTGTCTGCTGGCTTGTGTGCATCAAAGGAAAGAGCTGAACCATAATTGGGTCAACTTTTCCTTTTCAACTACAGAACGTCTCAGCCCAGCAAGCTAAAACTGTGTCATGCTCACCCTGCCTGATGATTTGTCATGCCCCTTTAAGATTGCTCTGCATTGGAGGACAGTGTCACACCTCTCAGAACCCAACTATCATAACAAAATGTTCACTGCCCGCACACATGCATGGAGAACATACAAATGTATGGGGAGGGGGAGTAGGGTAGAAAATGACTGGGCTAGGGAAAGGTGTGGCCATAGGATTACAAGCCTAGTAACCTGGGAAGGGTTAGAGTGCTGTTTTTTATATTATTTGGCTGAAAGTCAAAGTAATCTGAAGTAGCCAAATAGTTCAATCCAACTGAACCGAAGGTAAAAGTAGAACATTTTAGGATATCCCCCCAAAACAAATTTGACATTGGCTCATACTTCGAAGAAAGCAGAGTTTGTGTTACCAATGTCCACAGATAAAATAGCAGCTGGAAAGATATGAGTGGAACCATGCTACAGTAAGGTGGGTGAGGCCAGCATGAGCTACTGTAGTGTTCTCAGGTGGATGGGAAGGGTGCAAGTGTTAAATGCTTTCACAAGACTGATGAAGATTGCAGAGGTGCAGTACCCTGATCCATCTCTGAGTGGATGGCATCAGTGAGGCAAAGATGTGAGAAGACAGTGCAATGATTACCCTTGCAGTCAGAGTGGAAATAGGTAAGAAAGTAATGAAGGTAAGGATTGCAGGGATTCACATCTTTATGACATTTTGCCTGCCATTTTTACCCCCATTTATTGACCTCCTGCTGCTACACCTCCCCAGAACCTCTAACAAAAGTTCTACTGGCTGTTTTAAGTAACAGATAGCTGCTGCCCCCACACTTTCTACCTTTTCCAAGTTCCAACTGGACAACAACTTTAGTGTTATACCTCTCTAATAAAACTTCCTCAATTTTCCCTGACGCAGCCTCTGGCGGTTTCCACTGTTCCTCCTATCCCACTGTATTTCATATTTTCCCTTTAAACACTTCTCCTTTGTCAACTTAGCTATTTACCCTTAACCTTGTTTGTACCTCATATTTATTTCTGTTAACTGTATTTTTTGTTTTGTCAACTTGTTTTCAAGACATGGAACCTTTGTAAATGAGTCTCTGGCTCAAAGGTATACTTGGATACTGTAATAAATAAATAAATGGCATTACTAGTCAAACTGCTTTTGAACTGTACTACGTACCTTTTTTTGCTGCATAGCATAACTGCCTTCAAGAGAAATAAATGGGAATGTGAAAGTGGAACTGATGATTGTTGCTTGGGTCCAAGTAATAATGGATTATAAAGAGCACCCCAACCCCCCATCAAATATCTGATATCTATTGATGTGCAAGGAGAAGACCCAACAGCAAGGATTATGACTTGAGGGCATCTATCCACCTGCATGTCCACAAGTTGTCTCTCTTTGCTCACCATTTCATTATTGAAACTCAGATACTCTGCAACTGAGAAGAATCAGATGTCACCACCTCATTAACGATGATGACTGGGTTGCTGCAAGTATCTTACAGTTAGCTGTAGATCCCCTGGCATTGGGCAAGCACTTCTTGTGCTGTCTAAAACAGGAATATGTTAATGACGATTCCTTCATAAGGAGTTGAACATTTTACTTCATAAAAGATTTTGTTCAGTGTAAACATTTGTTGGCTTGAAATAGGCAGCAATGCCTTAACTTGTGGCTAGTCTGTATTTGCACTAATAAAAAAGGATTATTAGGGTCAGATTTGTCAACTTCCAGATGGTCCCTCATGTGAACTCAAGCCTGCCATAAAGGAGTGCCACTAAATAAGTAACTCGGTGTGGCTGATTGAGGCAGCTCTGGAGCTTATCTATTGATGGGGAGGGGCTGGAAGCCAGGCAGTGCATCCCCTGCAGCATCAAGAATTCAGCAGGGCACTTAAGAAGAAGGCACCAATATGATTTCTCCTCCTCTGCTTCCACCCTCTTGTTGGGGATCAGTGACTGGAATGCATTATATGAGGTAGGGGTGACGATAAGGATAACTCACCTTCAGGAAGCTCCATCAGCCATGATCCATGCTGCCCAAAGTTCTGAGTCTGACCTGTGAAAGATAAATGTGAAACTATC
The DNA here is from genome assembly GCA_016271365.2 of Neoceratodus forsteri. NCBI lineage: Eukaryota > Metazoa > Chordata > Ceratodontiformes > Ceratodontidae > Neoceratodus > Neoceratodus forsteri. Next base: position 60,873,497 of record CM057451.1, read on the forward strand.
ATATGAGGCATCAGCATCCAGACAAAGGTAGACATCTTTCTGGAGTAATAACAGTGGTTAACAAATAGAAAACCAGATTAGAATTAGGGGTCTATTGTCAAAACCTCAAAGGGTGGGGAGTGGCATCCCACAGGGGTCTGTGTTGGGACCTCTGTTGTTTCAATTGTTCATAAGTGATTTTGAAATAGATAGTGGAAATAGGCTGGTGACATTTGCTGATGATGTGAAAATAGGAGGGATTGTTGGTACATTTGATGATGGATTAATATTTGGGAGAGATACGTTACTAATTCTGGAGTGGGCAGAGGGAAATGGAATGAAATTTAATGAGGATAAATATATCATAATGCATTTGAGAAGGAAAAACATTCACCAGACTTATTATATGAAGGGTATAAAATTGAAGGTTTCTACATGTGAGAGGGACTTGGGCGTCTATGTCCAGAATGACTTAAAGAATAATATACAGTGTAGAAATTTATCAAGCAAAGCAATGTTTTTGGTAAACAGTATTAGAAGAGGTTCCCACTCTAGAAGTGAAGATGTTTAAATGCCATTGTTTATGGCCCTGGTTAGGCCCCTATTGGACTATTGTTCAACGGTATGGAGTCCTTACCTAGTAAGGGATGTTAAAATGGTGGAAAGGCCACAGCAGACATATACAAAGTTGATTGTAGGATGTAAGGATCTGGATTATGAGGGAAGATTGAAGAAGCTGAGACTGTGGACATTGAGGGATAGAAGGACTAGAGGGGATATGTTGTGTCTCTTTAAAATTCTAAAGGATAAGAGTATGAGAAAGGAGATGGGAATAGAATTTAAAGATCAAATATATCAGATGAGAGGGCACAATAGGCAATTGAGGGAGACAATATGTAGGACAGATATAAGAAAAATGGTTTCAAGAATAGAGCAATCAGAATGTGGAAAAGATTACCACAGGAAGTAGTGGATGTGGAAACTGCTGAAGTCTTTAAGGTTCAGGTAGATCAGTACCTAAGTGATGTTGGTAACCTAGGTTGCTGCTATTGAATTGTGGGGAAAGCTTACATGGGCTATGCCTTTTTGACTTTCCTATATTCCAGTATGCAATCCAGTATGAAATCAGGGCAGAAAAGGTGCCTTATCAATTAGGACACCAATAGGCACTAATCTGTGCAACTGTGATGAACTGATGGAATTTGAAGGTTATAGCAAGGTTAAGGGAAGGTAAGAAAGTTCATGATATAAAAAAGAATATAAAGTACAATCTCAATCACTGAAAAATAAAATAGGGCTACACTTTCAAAATATTTAATGTTGCCCTTGCTGTTTGTGTTGAATCTGAGGTTTTGCATGCTGTTTATGTAGAACAGAACAAATGCATTATTATGTGTTGCTCCCTCACCCACACACTTTATTCAAAGCAAATATTTTTATGGCTGCATAGTGTAGCTATGCAAGATGTGTGATACAATAAGGAGAAACATTTGGAAAACAGAAATGAAACCAATGCATACTACTTTTGGCATCTGCAGTGGACTTGAATCACCTGATTATCATGCATTGGATCACTGTCTTGTACATCTCAGATCTCATATATCAAAGCATACCTCCTTACATTGAATTCTCACTGCTCCCCCTATTTCCACATTCAGAATAGTTCCACCCACCCACTGCCACTGATCATTTCCAGTTGCTGCTGTGGTCCACATGTTTAAGTATACCCATCCGCTTGACACCAGTCCCCTCCACCTCCCAATTGCTGCCATGGTCCACATGTTTATTATCCCACATCTGCTTTCACTTATCCTTTTTGCCTCCAACTACTGGTCCAGTCAAAGTTTACTATGCCTCCCATTGCCGTTGATTCCTCCTGGCTCCTGATTACTGTCTCAGTCAAATTAAAACAGTGGCAGCACTGCTTTCCATCTGGAAACACTCAGGACTGTGTAGAAAAAAACAGCCATGCTACCTCCTACCCTGTTGCACCCTGGACTTGTTTAATTGCCCACAGTGGAAGGTGTCAGTTCCAAAAGGATCTTTTGCTTTAAAATCCCCACTGCAGCAGGTCTGGGACTCTCAGTCCCAAATTCCTTTATATTTTCCTAAGTGTCCACCGTGGTGGGTCTTGGCCATGAAGATCATTTTTTTTCTCTTACTCCTTTTTCTGCCCTGGCTCCAGTCTGCCCAAGTCCTCTGCACATCCTAATCTCCAGCCACCATCTGTTGCAACCCAGCTCCCTTGGGGACCCTCACCTGTTATCCCCGCAGATTATCCCCCAAGGCGGGGTGGTAGAGAGACCCCCTCAATCTCCACCTGTTCAGGCTCCAGTGTTCAGCGAAGTCCCCCTGAACCGGGCACCCCATAGGACGGCCATCAAGCCGCTGCGACCAGTCACCATATTTTTTCCCTTTTTCCTCCTACCCTACACAAGTGGGGCATACAAGGGCACCAAGGGAAGGAGTGTGCATGCATCTGCATGCACTCCTGATGCCATCAGCCCCAACTCAGCTAACTCATGCGCGTTGCCAGTACACCATCCCCAGCCTCTGCTGGGGGCTGAAAATGCACCGACAGCTGTAACCCCCACCCTGGAGAGAGAGAGCAGTCATTTGAACACTCCATCCCACACCTACCCCTGCTGACCCCCAGTGACCCGAGTCCACTCCCGAATCTCGGTCACTGGCCTGGAATGAGGCGTGGCATCCAGCACCTCAACCGTCAGAGCCACCGGGCCGGCCATCCATGAAGACCATTTAATTGCCCATTGTAGATCTTACTGCTTAAAACTGCTAGTCTCTTCAACAGGTACGTGCTTCCTGCCCTGTGTACCTGCCAACCTGCATACACTTTACTTCAGCTGACCAGTCCTGGAACAGTCTATTCTGTATACAATATGGCAACACTTCACAACAACATAATTAATCTGCTCAGAGTAAGTGATCTTAACTCATTTTATCTGATGCCGCCATTTTGGGCCAGGTTAAGCAATGTATGGTTCTGACGCCATATGGCACTAATGGGTATAATGGGTTTTAATAATCTTTTGGAATATGAGCATCGGTTTGTCATTGCCCATATTGGGAGGGTTAGAAGCAGGGTGTGTACATGGCAGGATGGGGAGGTAGGTGGCAGGATGTGCATTCAGTACTATAGGGCTAGACAGGTGGCAGGAGGATTAGGTGTCAGGACAGGCATTTATAAGTGGCAGGATTCTTGGTCACTGCTTGGGTCAGACTGCTGGTAGGCATGGGATGTTGGAATTTTTGTTTAGGATGGATATGGGGTTTGAGTATATGACTGTTCTTTTCCATTGGGAAGGTATACTAAAGGGAATAGGAGGCCCGAATCACTATATAGAAAGTACCATTCTTCTGCTTGGAAATCTGAATGTGCATGCAGCTGCAGGCAAGGGGGTAAGGAGGAAGGGGCAGCTGCATAATAGGGTTGCTAGCTGCATAATGAAGCAGACTCAATAGATCAAAAGGCCTTTTTCTGATGGCATTTTTTGTATGTTCGTATGCTTATCAATGCCAATGTTTATCTGTCTTCTTCTTCAATGTCCAAGCTAACTTAATAAATAAAATAACTATTCAAGGTTCTGCTGGCTGTTTGCATAGCAGGAGCTGTAAACTTTGAATAACTCCTTCCTGTTGTACTCAGCAGCATCAGTACATTTGGACGTGAGATCACTTCTGGTCTTTGTTTAATCTGTTCTTGGTATGATGGTTGTAAACAGCATGGAAGAGCTAACTTAAGTAAGCATGAAGTTCTCTTTAGTTTTTTAGTGGTTTGTATAGTGTGAGTGGGAGGGGGAGTGGGGGCTGACTGGGACCAGCACTGTTTCCCAAAATGCATTACAAACCAGAAGATTGAGGGGAGGGAGAGAGAGAAAGAGAGAGAGAGAGAGAGAGAGAGATTGATTGTGTGTGTGTGTGTGTGTGTTGTGGAAGAACTGGGATCAGTACTGCAGTACTGTACCCAAATATTTACTTCAGTCCAGGAGATGCAGTAGAGAGAAAGAATGAAAGCAAAGCTGAAGACATTGAAGAAAACATGAAGCCGAGGTAAGCAAAATGAAAAGGTAAAGATTTTATATGTAAAATGTCTAAAGTGAACACGACAAGTGGAGAACAAAGTAGAAACATGAGAAATAAATTATAAAGACATTGCAGAATGTATTTTTTTTAATGTGTGTCAGAGTGACCTTTGTCATTTCTAGGGATGGATGGTGTAGGTGTGTTCAAGGAGACATACACAGTCCAAGGTTAAGTACAACAATGCAGTTTATTTAAGGCAGGTTGTTTCCAACTAACTGGGGTCACAGCTCATTTAACAACATAAAACAAAACTACTCCTGTCTGGAGTTCTAACTAAACACAGCAATATTCACTACCTCTGGTCACCAGCTACTCTGGTTCCCAGCCTCCAGTTCATATAAAAACATCCACTTAAAAATTTCACAGTCCTTTCCAAAAGTCTCTGTAGCCTGAACTTGCCACTTGCAGCACAGCTTCCAGCTTTTTCCCAGGTCTCTCTCTCTTGTGTTGCCTGGGGGGGGGCATTACACACTGCCCCAATGAACACTGACTGCAGCTGTGTTTGATTAGCTTCCTGCCTAGATATTTCCAGAGTCTTCCCTATCTGTGTGCTTCCAGAGATTGCTGTTTGAAGCCTCCTGGTCCTCTGTGCTTGGCCAGTTGTAGCCCGCCACCACTATGCTACGTGGTGGCTGCCCCACCCATTACCCTCACACCCACCCTGGGCTGACACCTTGCTTAATAGGCTGAGGTGGTCTTGTGATGATATTATGTGATCTCAGCAGCTTTTTTCTATCTCTCCAAACCTCCCTTAGCAGGTAATACTGACCAACCACTAAGGAGTGCTGTTCTTCCCCTGTTCTTCCCCTTTCACATCCTAAATAGAGTTGGGATTCAGCCCTACTCTCACATCCTAAATAGAGTTGGGATTCAGCCCTACTCTTAGCTATCCCCATGCTGTCCTGCCTACCCTCTTCCTACCACTAGCTAACATCCCCTTATGATATCCCCCCTTCCCTATCTGTCTACCACCCCCTCGGAATTCTAGAACCCTGGCCTCTACTGCTCTGCATATGCTCAATGCCTATATATCTAACCACTAGGCCATAGAGGCTGCTTGGAGTTCTACTGGTCTGTATCATCAAAGAACCGTTGCCCCTCCCACACCTTTCTCGTAGGCCCTTCCTTACATATCTTTTCCCCTCCTCCCCTGTGGGTCCTAGAAGAACCCATTTTGCCCGGCTGTTTTCCCCTCTCATTCTTACCATCTCTTCCCCAGGGTCCTAGAGCCACCCCCCCTTGCTATCAATTTTCCCTTGATCTAACTTTACAATTCTCTATCAGCTCCTTCCTATGGCCAAGGTCACCAAAGAACCTCAAGTAACCCAAGAGGTATGCTCCTCCTGTATTAGTTTAACTCCCCTGGCACCCATAGTGTTGCTGTGCACTAGCCAAACAATGAATGCCCTTAAATATATGCTGCACATAATCATTCTGCTTATAGTAGTATCCATCATTGGTAAAAGTGAGATTCATCAGGACATCAACAGTCATTACACCATTACAACTGCACCATACCATGCACGTGGCACTAGTAGTTATACAGCTAATTCTTACCACAAAATTACCTGCCTCTATGAAAGTCTGCACTGACTCACAATCATACCACCCGTACTCCTTCTCCCCAGATTTATCTTTCCACTGGACACAAAAAAAGCAGGGATGGTAAGCAGAGGTAAGCACTCAGCTGACCTAAAGATAGCTATGTGCCAACTGTTATGACTCACCCTGCTGCTTCTCCTACTGTCGGGCAACAGTCACCCTAACTCGGGCCCTCTGCACCAGACACCCCTCAATGGTCTCAAGCATGGTGCCTTTAAGCTGGCATCTGTCAACATCTGTAGCCTGCTGTCCAAGTTTGATGCACTCCAAGTATGGGTGACTCAACACAGGCCTGATGTGCTCTCCATGGTGGAGACATGGTTCACACCAAAGATCCCCAACTCTGCGATTACTCTAAACAAGTATACTCTAGACAGGACAAGCTTAGTAAAAGGGGTGGAGATTGTGCAGTATACCTTAAAGATAGCCTCCGGGGCCTTGTCCTTCCGATACCTATAACAAGAGCAGTGTAGGCAGTAAAGCCTCTACCGCAAGCTCCACCACAGGCCCCCCTTCTATTTCAGAATAATCACTACAGCCAAAGCCAGAAATTACTTGCAAAGAGTATTAGGCATGTCAAGATATAGTAGCGACTCTCTGGATCATAAATTCATTGCCCTAACCCTGGATGAGATGTTAAACCACTGACTAAAATACTGAACCTTTCCTTAAGACAAGCTAAATTCCCCCAGATATAGAAAGCCACTGTGGTAATACCTGTCTGTAAAAGTGGGGAATGGGCCCTGCACACAAATTATCACCCTGTACGTATTCCCCCCCTTCCCAAGCCCTGGAGCGTATCATAGCAGACCAACTAGTTGATTACCTGGAAATGTACCAGGTCCAGTGCCCACTGCAGCATGGTTTTCGCAAAGCACACAGCACTACCACAGTACTGCTAGACTACACTGGGTACATTCATAGTACTCTTGACTGTGGTCAGCTAGTGGGGGTGGCATACATCGACCTCACAAAAGTGTTTTACATGTTCAACCATATCTTATTGCTTGAGGAACTCTTTGTTACAGGGCTCTCAACAGAAGCCATGGGGTGGTTCAAGAGCTATCTAACAAGCAGGTTCCAACATGTCAAAATAAATGGTATCCTCTCAGATAGCCATCTAGTACAATTTGGTGTTCCCCAAGGCTTAATATTAGGCCCCTTACTCTTCAGTCATTTTCTAAATCACCTCCCATATGTTGGTACTGATAGAATACTCCTCTATGCAGACAACAACGTTATTTCTACCAGTAATCATGGCCCGCTTCTGCTGGAGACACAACTCCAGCTTAACTTCTCAGCTGTGGAGGACTGGTTCTTGAAACACAAGCTGCTTATGAATTATAAAAAAAAAAGTCATGCTATTTGCAAATCTGCATAACAAACACAAATCCCATCAGTTGACTATATTGAATAGCTTCAAAACCCCACTCAAACAGGTGCACACATTCAAATATCTAGGGGTGACCCTTAACAGCTCCTTATTCTACTCAAACCATGTGGAAAGTGTTGCTAAAGAGCTTAATACTAAGCCTGGACTCCTGAACAGGCACAGGCACTGCATGACCACTGAGGCTCTTCGGCTCACAATGAATAGCTCCATTATGTCAGTCATAGACTATGGATTGGTGGTGTATAGTGCTGCATCCAACATGACTCTTAGAAGGATTGCCTAGGATTTATGTGATAACAGCGATCAAGGAAAGGCAATTGCTGTTAGGGCCAATGTACATCGGCAAAAATCCATTTCGGCGCTGTACACTCCCAGCGCACAGCACAATGGCGCTGGAACTTCAATTTTTGTTTATGTGGGGGGATTCACCCCCTGCACCCCTCTACTAAAGATTCTCAACTCCAGGGGTGTGCTTGTTGAGGGGGGTGAAAAACAAAAAAGAATTAAAAAAATCGGACCGGCACAAAAATACCGACGCCTAGCCCCAAACCCAGCACACTCCCAACCATAGCCTGCTACAAACCCCCATGCCACATGGCCAGCTTAGCAACCCACCATTGTGCTACACCCAAGAAACCCTCCCTCCCCTTCTGCCCATCACACAGCATGCTTGCTCCCCCCCACGCGTGTATACATATAGCGACAGGATGTCGCTATAACCTGCATTCATCCCCCTGTCCACTGGCCCTGAGAACAGGCGCTGCTATTGAGTCACCCTTTTTGTAGGCACTCAGTAGCAGTCGCCCTTCTCATGGGACACCCACAGCTCTAAACAAAGTCTGTAGGCTAAAAACTGGAGCACCCCAACTCACTCACACTTGCAACCTGTACTCTATGACAAACTGGATGCACCTACAGGGAAGAATTAAATACCACATCTATCTCCTAGACAAGAAAACTTGACTATGTTAAACCTCTCTGGCAATCCAGAACCTCCTCAATATTGCATCCCACCCCCACCAAACTCGAGGAACGACTAGACAGTCCTACAAGTTCCCCCTCTGTTGAACATCCCAAGGTCAATGATCTTTTGTGTACTCCGCCCCCAACTGGATAAATGCCCTCCCAAGAGACATTTTGGCTGAACCTAAACTTGACCCTTATAAGAATAAGCTATGCCAACACCTCACTGCACTTCACAGATGTGACTGCCTTTCCTAAGTGTGGCACTCTCCAGTCGCAAGAGCTAACTCTACCTGACTCTCCCTATGCACTTAAGTGCTGCTTGGCCTCCTGAGAAAATCTCTCTCCAACCCCACAACACCATCCACCACTACTTGGTTCCCCATCTCTACTCTCCTCCCTCTAATACCCCTCCCACCTCTCCCTGTCCTACCCTCCACCCTCCCTCTCACCCATCATGTAACCCAAAAGGTCTATCTTTGGCTGATTCACTGTTTGTTTGATACATTGTTTTAATGTCCTCGCCTACTTTTTCATGATGTGATCCTGCAATATCGGTCTAATATGTTAAGCTCTATGCCGGTTGACTACTAAAAGCCTGTATATGAATTATGTCACTCTGGACTGTTTAAACTGTTGAATCTGTATGTTAATTGTGTTCCTATGAATTTGTATTTGATTTGAACTGTATGTAATTTGTTTCTTGAGATTAAACCTTTGTTAAAGAGCTTATAGCTCAAAGGTATTATAATCCAAGATTTCAAATAAATTACAAAAATAAAATTAATGATTAGCTCTGTTTCTGAGTAGCTCCCTGCCATTTGATTAGCTCTGTGTTTAATGAGTTCCCTACCGGGATGCCTTTAGAACCCCGTGCAAACCCCCTTAGCTTCTCTAAAAAAAGAAACAATGCTCTTTCCATTCTGCTGCTGATATAAACTCCCTCTACACTCTGCTACAAATGATTAATGTTTACATTTAGAAAATGGGTTGAAGATAATCTTAACTCCTGACTGGGTGACAACAGTCATAAGGGAGTGCATGTACAGAGCCCACTAAAAAGAAAATAAGACCCAGTCGGTACAGGCAGCAAAAACTAGAAAATAATGTGTTCATTCTTAGACAGAACAACCACTTGTATCATCTGACCATTTCTATAAATAATGGCATATGATATTTTTATAATGTTTGATACTACATTTTGAAAGCTGTAACATGTGAACAGTTAATACAGTTTTCCTGTGTTGCTACATACATATACATGTTGATATAATATGCTAAAACTGACAGGACTTTGAAATCATAATGAACCATTTTATGCTGTTTTTTTATATCGATATAAAACATTGAAACATTTTATGCTTTTTATATCACTATATGGTCACTAGTGTAGTGATATAATAATGATACAGCTACTTAGCTGACTCCAAGCTTTCCTTAAAAATTATTCTCTAGCCCTGATAATTCCAAAGTTATCATATTTTGAAGAAAATATATTTTGAAAGGTCTAGCACTGGAACTGTTAGGATTAGACACTTTTGTTTTTAAATGAAAATATTTGGTCCAGCTATTAAGAAACTGTGTTGTTATTGTTATTATGTAACAGTAGCACATATGTTATCGCTATATAAACATGCAGTTTTCTCTAGCTATATAGATATATGTTTACATCATGACAGAATGTTATTGATATACTTTTTCCATAAAGAAGAAGTATATCAATATACTTGTTTTAATATTGACATGGACAATTTCCTGATGGTTTAAAAAAATACAATAAAAAATGTTTTTTTGCACTTTTTCTGAATGTTGGCATTAGTCCCCTTAATTTAATTGGTATCTGTGTAAGTGTAATACCCATAAACATTCATCTTGTACCTTAAACTGGGTTGCTAACATTTCACTCTCTCCCCAGGAAGGACTAGTTCTTCCACACCTTCACAGGCTTCACCTGTGAAATTTTTGGAAGATAATAAACAATGCCACAATTCAGTACCTGTAGTCCCACCATCACTCCTTCAGCATCTCTTGCTTGCAGTATCACCTCACACAGCTGAAGAAGCAGCACATCATAAACTACATGAATCCCAGAAGAAAGAATACAGTAATTGGTAGGAGAGAGTGGTGGAGAGACTTTTTTACTCAAATTCACTGTTCTATCATTTTTTTATTATTATTTTATTAATGAACTATAACAACATGATAAGAAAAACATTTTCTAAGTGTGATAAGACACTTTAGGGCATGGTGTCTTGGGGATATTCACATTTCCAGGGCTGTAAGGCCCTATGCCTGTAGCATTGGGCCTCAATATGGCCTGGGCATGGGGTTATCCCCCAATTCCCCACACCTTGCTGGATCTTATCACTTACAGAGCTCTACTGCAATATTAATGGCATTGGTGCACCATGCAGTGGCAAGGGTAATGGATCCCCTTGCTTCTCATAAGCATTTCTGCTTATTTAATGTTTTTAACATTATATCATAAAACCCATGGCCCATCTATCTCATCCTTTCCCCCAGACAGTTCTAAGCACCCATTTAACTCACTTAGTTTAGAGCAAAATAAATATTTTTGGTGAGTTAATGCATATGGGGTACTAACAACAAGATATTTCCCCACCCATCTCACCCTCCCAAACAATGCTGTTCAGCATGGCACTTCTCAGACTCCCTCCTCCCCCACAAACAACCACCCAGCAGTGGTGGCCCTTCCAGGCTTGATGGGGATGCCATGCAGTTTTCAGTTTGTAGTTTTGCTGCCTTTGTGTGTTACAATGCCAGATCAATCCATTTGTTGTAGGATAAAAGTGGTTTTCTGCATGTTTCTTATGTTCTGGCATGTGAGAAATGCACGTGAAACTGTTATCATTCTGAAATAAATGGCTCTGTTTGGCAAATTCATACATTTTACAGCTATTTTTTATTTTCAATTTATAGTTAATGTCATTTTAAAAATGGTTATAAAATACCTTGTATTCCTCCATCTGAATTCTGGTTGTGAAGTGCGCTGTTTAGCACAAAAGATACACTTGATCAGTTCTCATGGGAATTGCAACCTTAGCATATGACACACTCTTCACCATATAAAAATGTTTTATGCACTAGAGACACGTGAATCCTAATTGATTAACAGGTTATATAGGCCCCATAATAAACAAACTAGATCCTTCTTTCCAGTATGGCATTAAAGCAGCATATCTATTGTTTAGTTACTGGAGGGATCTGGAACTTGGTGATATCAGTTGAGCATTAAACCCCAAAGTGAACCTTTCACTGCATCATTCAACTCAACTGATAACACCAAGTTCCAAAACTGATGAGTTATTAACAAATTAATATGACTTGGGTGATTCAGGTCGAGACTGCATGGGGCAACATGAAAAGGACACATGTATAGACTTGAGGTCAGATTCACAACAAAATTGCAAAGTTCAGCACAAATGTTTGAGCTGCGCCTTGAAATTGCACAAGTTCCAAAAGTTGCTTTTCACAGTTGAATAGCACACTGTGCTATCCAACTGTGAACAGGGGCTGAAGGGGGCAACGCTAATCCAGAAAAAGTACCGTAAACCCCACCAGCGCTGCCTTGACAGCCAGTCAGGAGAATAGCCCCTCAATGAATAGCACAATTGTGCTATTTCCCATTCACAAAAGCAGCCATGTAAATGAGCCCATTGGGCGTACAGGGTGCTAGGTGACCATTTGAATGGCCATTATGGGCCCATTTACATTGACTGCACATGGCTTACCATGGCCCCCCAGCCCCTGTCCAATGTAGCTGCAGTCCCTGGTGGTCTAATGGTCCTTCCCCTTCCCCATCACTGATTGTTGGCCCGCTCACAGAAAGAAATATAATGTAAGTGTTCCCTGGTGGTGTAGTGCTCCCCCCCAATGCCGATCACCAACCAGAGCACAGAAAGAATTATAATGTAATTTCTCCCTGATGGATTAGTGGCCCTCCCCCCATTGCCAATCACCAGCCCAATCTCAGAAATAAATATGATGTAAGTTTTCCCTTGGTGGTTTAGTGCCCCCCCATAATGCTGATTGCGGTCCCAAAAAAAGAAGAGTACACAATACCCTTGTGGTAGTGGTAGCAACCCCCCACCCCGATCGCCATCCCATAATGAAAACAGAAAATGTTCCTGGTGACCTAGTGGTTCCTCCCCATCCCCAGTCGCTGGTCTCAGTAATACAATGCAGTCTCCGTAGTGGTCCAGTGGTCCCTCCCTCTGCCAATTGCCACCCTGAGTTCAAGAAACATATTCCCTGGTGGTCCAGTGGTCCCATCCCTCACTGATCACAGTCCCAATCAGAATGATAGAAGCCAGTAACGGTACCCTAGTAGCTAATGGTCCCTCTTACCACTTGATCACCCACCCTATGGCAACAACATACAGTATTCCCAGTGGCCACTGCCCCCGTCCTGATCCCCTGTATAGGTATTGGAAATTTCCCTGGTGGTCTAGCACCCCCGATCCCCCATGTTTCCCATACAAAAAGTCATATCATCCCTGGTGGACTAGCAGCTCCCCTATCCCTGATCTCCCACACAATGGCCGAAGGAACATTTCATGGTGGTCTAGTGTTCCCCCCACCACCCCACCCCGGTGACAGTGCCCCTCCACCCCATCCCCCCATCCCAATTTCAGAGCCAGTGACTGGCATAGCCCTCCTCTCACTACTACAGCTGGCCGCTGACTGAGCTCTCAGTGGAGTGCATACTATATATAGTATGCAGCCACTGATTGACAGCGGGCTCACTGAATAGTCAGTCAATGGGCATGTACTGTTTATTCATTTATTTGTTTTCAGATTACAATACCTATGAGCCACAGGTTCTTTTACAGAGGTTCCACATCAAAAGAAACTACAATATAATATGACGTTATGAAATACAGCACAACATTAACACCAGGATGTTACAATAACAATGGTTACAATGTTCTGACAAGCTCTATTGGGTAGACAATTAAAATACATTTTAAGATTGAGGATGAAATAGGTGAAACATAGAGCAGCCAACAACGACCTTGTTGTTTGAGAGTGAGAAAGAGAGAAGAAGTATGGGGGATAGAGGGGGATCCAGTAGGTTAGGACAGGAAATGAGAGTGGGGGAATAATAATGAGGTCAGGATTAGGAGGTGTGGGCAGGGTGGAGCGGAATGAGAGGCACTGTTGAGGGAGAGTGATAGAAGGAAAGAATGGAGGAGTGGGTGGGGTGGGGAGGGACAGAATGAGGCCAGATAGTGGAGGGAGGGGTGCAATAGTGTAGAGGAGACAGGCCTATGGTAGCAAGGGGTAGGGATAGGAGGTGGAGAATGGCAGAGGGGGAAGGGACCAACGGGAGAGGTGGGGGTGTTACTACTGTAGCATAGAAGGAGTGGTGGGGGCACAAAGAAACAAAAGGCAGCCTTAGGCTTTAGGGACAGGGGGTGAGATTTCCCCATGATTGGACATTCACACCTGCTAAGTGCAGTAAGGTGTAGGCAGAGTTTACATTAGAAAGGGCCCAACTTGGGTACTGATAGGATAGAGGCTGGTAAGTCGTTAAGCCAGGAGGGTGCCCAGTAAGCATAAAAAAAAACAGACAAAAAAAATTGCACAAAATCCCATTGGTTTAAATGCCAATGGGATGTTTTGCAATTGTTTGGTCTGTTTTTTTTTTATGTATGATCTGGGTGTTAATAGAATGTATTCTTCCAAAACAACTAACATTAGTTTCTGATGAAGGACTTAATGTGGTCCAAAAGCTAAAGCACCTGTTTTCTTTTGTAACATCTATGTTGGCCCAACAAAATGTATCACATCATCTTTTTTTCTGGATCTTTTATGGCAAGGACTAAAATAGAACAAAACTATTTTTTAAGTACTAGCTAAATAAGTTGTTGCTGCCTTAGAGTGCTTGGAGTTTAGCAATGAGTTAAGTATGCATGTCTCTGCAGCTTTTTGTATGAAATATGGAAAAAATAAAATAATCTTGTAAGAATTGTCTTATGGTTCTTTTTAAACATACACACCATACCAAATTTCACTAAATGCAAAAAAGTTTGCAAAATTCCGCATTACACAGAGCTGGCAGTTAATGAAGTTGATCTGAGGATTTTTTCTACAACTTGATGACAGTGCTGAGCAGCAAATATTTACTTTATTCCTTCGGCTGTATGTTAAAAGACAGAGTAATAACACTTATGCTATGTATTCGTTAAGGGTATGTTTGCAGGATACAATATATTTTCTCATAACATAGCACTCCAAGTAATCAAATTCAGGTATTATGAGTTATTTCTTGATATCGCATTGCAATGAAATTGCAATAATAAAAAAAAATACTGCTTTTCCAAAGGCCATTCTTTTCTTTCACTCAACATTATCATCATCTTCTATATTCTTTCTGCTCCACTAATCAAATACCTCAAGTGGTGTGATACTGTACCTTTCTGGACCAACATGCATACAGTATGTACAGTATGTTTCAAGTCATAAGCTTTCATGTCTACACAGGATCTTTCTTCATGTTATGACCTAGTTACCACAGAAAAAAACTAATAATGCCCTAGAAACACAAACTGATAGTCCTGTTTATTTTTTCTTTATTAAGCATTTTTACCAGGAAGGGCTTACTGAGCTCCCTGTGTGAGTTTGTTTGTGTTTGTGTGTGTGTGTGTGTGGGGGGGGGTACACACAAATATATAACACAATGCTATACAATAAAGTGCTCAAACATTTCACAATGATGTACAGCAAGATGCATGCACATGGTCTGGTAAGCAAGAAAATGTACACAACATTATACAGTTGATCACTAGTAGCCAGCAGAGAGCCAGCATGCCTGGAGCAGAAACTGAAATAAATGTATCAGCAAGGTAACTATGGATACACTCTGGAAGAACAGAGGGACAACTTCCCAGCAATAAAAAAGAATTGGGTGTGGGCAGGCAAGAGGGGGAATGAGCAAAGATAGGAGAGGGGAGTAAGAGAACATAGGGAGAGAAGTAGAAGATCTCCTTCCATTTGACCATTTCCTTCATTAGATGGGTTTGGTCTTGATGTGTCAGACAATTTTACAGGGGCATGGTAGGAGTGGCAATGATAAATTAAAGGAAGAATTACAGGTTGTATTACCTGAGGTCAGAGAGGAGGAGGATTTGAAGTCTGAGGTATAATTTGAGGCTACATAACAGGCTGAACTGAATCTGGAATGGTGGGGCCTTGAGAAGGCATAGGATGAGACCCACTGGCAAGCAAAACTGAAGGATGAAGGGGAAGTGTCAAACTCAAGGGCCAACGTTTGATGGATCAGGTGTAGGATCAGATGGATTAGCAGATTTAGAAGATGAAATTCATGAAAAGAGACCTTATATTCTAGACTGACAGTAGAAGTTTATACAGCACTAATTTGTGCACAGAGTTTGTCCATGGTGGAAGAAATGATAGGCTCTGGAGTAGAAGTCTCCAAATTGTTAGACTGCAAAACTACAACATGTAAATCTAAGCTCTGTTAGCACTTAGCAGAGTCAAAATAGGCACATGCAGAGCAGAGGTGGCGAGCTACCACATGATTGGAAACAGACTAGTCTTTGTATTTAGGCAGAAGCATTTTAGAGAGATGAGGTTTTGTGTCCCCCTTTGCTGGAGCCTGAGAAGATGTATTATTTCCAGTGTCCTCAGTCTCAGAGACCCAGACGTCAAGACTTGGTAAACCATGGCCTTCTTTTAAAGCAAGTGTCTGTTCTTGGCCTTGATGCCACTGCCCTGCCCTGGACCCAAAGCTACCTTCTCAGCAGTACTCAGAAAGTAAAATGGGCAGGCTCCTTATCCGATCCAAAGCCCAGTACCCATGGTGTCCCCTAGGGCTCCATATTCGGCTGATTACTTTTTTCCCTGTACATTAATGACCTCCATAATAATTGTGCAGGGGCCTCTGTTCACCTATATTCAGATGATGTTATCATTTATCTTTCTTCTCATGATGTAGGGTGGCTCAGTTCGATATTAGCCTCTGACTTCCACACCCTCGAGGAATGGTTCCTTTAGAAACAGCTTGTCCTCAACATTAAAAAAAAAAGTGTATGCTGTTCTCCAGCTCGTCCTCATCAACCTTCCCCACTCTGGTTGTACCTTCCAGTACTGGGGTTGTCCTCGAATTGGTCAAGTCATTTAAATCCCTTGGAATTACCTTGGATCCCTCACTTACCTTGGATGCTCATGTAACGGCCTTCACCAAAACTTTAAACCAAAAAATCTGTGCCCTGTACCACATCCACCCCTTTTTTACTTCATCCTCTTGCCTCAGGATAATGGATGCCACCCTTCTGCCTCTCCTCATTTATGGAGCTCTGCTTCTACTCACGACCACCACATCAGTTGGGTTTCATCTAACCCAGGCCTACCATACAACTGGAAGGCTTGCATTAAGGGCTGATGCCCGGCATCACCACTGTGATGTCCTATCAGCTGCCTTATAAATTAAAACTGTACTATGCCACACTAAGCTTTATACATAAGCATGTCCATCGCTTCACCCCTCCATGCCTTGCTAATATTGTTCAGCAACGTCTCCCCAAATGTGAACTCAGATCTGCCTTCTTTCCCTACCTATTAGTGCCAGACCTGTGGCTCTCAGTGGCTTGGAGATCATTCTCATTCTCTGCTATGTCCTGCTGGAACTCCCTACCTCCTTCTATCCTGGCCTGCTTCTCCCTCTCTCAATTTCAAAGCGTGCTGTTATCTCACCTGCTGTAGCTGCCCCACCTTGCTCCTGCTTCTGCTGACTCCTGACCTCAGTTTACTCCTAAGACAATTCTCAAAATAAAAATCTAAATGTAAATTGCTTATACAGTATTATGTACATTTGCGTATGTTGTGTATTACACTATAGTGTATAGTGGAATGCTGTCAGGCATGAAATTCCATGCCTTGAATATAGAGGATTGTGTATGAGCAGTCATACACAACAGGGATATTCTTGTATCGAGAGGTTTCCTTGGTAACACATGATCTCGAGAGCACGGCTCGAGAGGTGCTGTGTTACCAAGGGAACCTCGAGGTACAAGAATATCCTTGTTTGTGTATGACTGCTCGTATACACTCTTTTATAGTGTATGGGTAGTCACAGCATAGAAAATCACACAAAACCAACTAGTGAAGACAACGGAGAATAGACATTTTAACATTTCCTTTTTTTTTTAAACGGACAGTGTGCTGCAGATGTTTCTGCAAGTTCCAGTTAAAATAAACAACTTCCAGCTTAACTGGATAGAGAGGAAAGCAACTATGTGGCAGCATTCCAAGTTGTTCTGCTGCAGCAGTGACATCACTGCTGCAACAGAACAACATAATGATGTCACTACTGCAGCAGAACAAACATATTCCAGACATGGAATTCCATACATAACAGCATTCCACCATACACTATATGCTTGTTCTGCTGCAGTAGTGATGTCATTATGTTATTCTGCTGCAGTAGTGATGTCACTACTGCAGCAGAACCACTTAGAATACTGGCACATTGTTGCTTTCCTCTATTTAATTCTGTGGTGACAGTATTCTAGAACCTCTAGAGACTTCACAAGTCAATTTTATTATGAAAAAGAGAAAAAAAAAAACACAATGCACACATTTCACATAATACTACTATACACTATAAAAAATACAGGATGAGCAACTTTATGCACAACCTTTGTGTTCTGTCACCTTGGGGTCCTGATTCCCCTGGACCTCTCGAGCTTGGTTTTCGAGGTCAGAGGGAATCAGAACCCCTCTGTGGCAGAACACACTGATTGTGCATAGTTGCCCATCCAGTATTCTCTATGTTTACCTTGTATAGTTACATCTGTAACTTTTGTACTCTGTTGCTGTGTTACCAATGCTTGTTTATTTTTCCTGTATCAACGTATGCAATATCAGTGTACTGCACTCCTTGGGTCACCCCTGTAAAAGGGACTATCATGTCTCAGTGTGCCTACCCGGTTACCAAAATTCAATAAATAAGAGTCCTCCAAAGAATTTGACATGCCTAGTCATAAATATATATATGAAACAACACAACAAGCTTGAAGCTGTACAAAGCCCAGCATGACAGGAGAGAATGATAGTGCTGCAGTACTACAGTAGGTACCATTAACAAATGGGAGCATGTAGTAAGCATCCACCTCTGATGTAGGTAGATGACAAAAATATGGTAGCATTTTGTCCTAAAAAAACAATAGCTCTGCAGTGCTATGTTCCTGAACTGGGAGGAAGCTGTGACCAGCTTTCCCTTGTGCCAGTCAGAAACAGGGGCACTATGAGCTACAAAGAGGCCCAGCATAGCAGGCTGGACATGCAAGTGCAGAGCACAGTGGCACTGATTTACAGTAGGAGATGAGGTTTCTCCATTGGCCAAACCTGTACTGTATGTAACAGGATCTGGCAGCTGCACTGCTGTATCTGCAAAGGGGACAAACACTTCACAGCAAGCTTGTGACTTAGAGTGCAGGTCTCCAGAAGGAGTAGTGTGGGAGACTGCAGGGGCAGCAAGTATTTGGGGCATGAAAGTTGTCACATGCAAAGCAGGAGTCCTGATGGCACAATAAAATGGGGAAGGGTGATGCGAGGTATAGTAAGATCCAAAAGATCACTAAAGTGAAAATGAAGGAGAGCACTTAGCATGTGCTTAGAGAACCAGTCGGAGACTCAGACCCTGCATTTACTGGAGTGTTTAGTAGGAAGCGCAACATGCTTCACCTCCAAACAATAGGCATAGCATGACAGTTGTGCAGGGCATTATGATGGCCCAGAGGTCAATAATCTAATTAAAATGTCTGCAAAATTGAGATAAAATGCAGATGACAATAAAAGCATTTGGAAAGACAGACTTGACCTCTGTGGTTCTTTGACCCCATTTACTGAACAAAAAAGTAAACCCTAGAGGAATTAGCTTGCTGAAATTTAGCAATAAATATTCAGATAATTACTAGCTATCAAAACAACTTCTCTCTGGTTAAGAGGACCTAAACCTACAACACCACAACTTTCTTGTGACTTCAGCACATGTTATGACAAACAACCCTGATCTGATCTTTGATAATGGCTACTTCCCTAAATTATATTATCTTTTTTTTGCCATAGTCATTGGCCATTTCTGCACTATTAACCACACAATCTTATTAAGTTCACATAACTGCATTCCATTTGCCTTTATTTTTTTTACCAGTACCAGCAACTGGATTTTGCTGTTTCGCATTGCATGCAAATAAATCTGCACAGAATGCATGAAAAATGCAACTGAGTTTATGAACTTTCAAGCTAGCCAAGGCTCAGTTGAGTTGTTCAGCATGACTAGGGCTTGGATCTAAATGAAAAACCGCAGTGATATTTGTATCTTAAATTTGCTTCAAGTAACTGCATTATTACCACAGCAGCTCCTCAAGTTCCCTTTTTTGCAGATTGCACATTGTCGCCACTTCCTGAATAACTGCACTTATTAAAATGCTACAAGCTCAACATTGCCTTTGCATAACACTGTACTAGCCTGGAATATCCTTTTCCCACAAGAACCTTTAAATAAAGTTCCCTCTTTCAGACTTGTAAAATTATACTGCAAAGCTTGTTCAGTAATATGTACAGTATATCAACTGAGCTGAGTTTTACTCTGCAGAAGATATAAGCATGGGAAGCATTGCCAGGGGTTAAGAAGTTGAAAAAGTTTTAATTTATAATAATTTTGTCTGCAGCCAAGTGTGCATAAAGTGGGGGTCAGATAAGGGTGGAGTTGCCCCCTCCTTTCGCAGATTTGAAAAAAAAAACAATAAAAATAATTTTAACAGCTGCAGTGGAGAGGGATTCCTGAAGGCAACATATCTGTAAACTTGCCCTTATGATTTATGGCTTAAACTTTGATATTGTCTATCCATTTTTGCCAAAAGGGAGAAGAACCACAGGCTGACTAATTACCAATACTCAGAGTATGAGGGAGCAGTTTCACCCTTGAAATAACAGTAAGACGCCTCCTGATGGAGCTCCAATAAAGCAAAGCGAAGGGGCACTCTGGCTTTTACGGTTCTGATACAGAGCCTCAAAATTTAACTCCTATGCACTTCTACTAGGCTTTCTATTATTTATTTATATGCTCGCTTTGCACAATAAATCATGCAAGTGAAAAGCCTATGGATACTGAGGCTCTAATTTCATATGTGAGTGCAACAACACATTATTATTATCAAGTGGTTGGGGTAGCTACCTCTGTTGCAGCACCCAAGTTCCATTCTTCGCAGAGTGTGCATGTTCCTGGTGTGCATCACTCTTACAATAACCTTTCCCCAACTCTGTTGGCTGGCAAAGACAAATGTTGACCAGAAACATTGCGCTTCCACAACTACAGTGGGAACTTAAGCATGCACGTACACAGACCCGTGCAAGCAGAAACACATACTGTACATATCAGCATAAACATGTACACTAACACACAGACCAAGACAAATGCACACACAGACAGACTTACACATAGACAGAATGTGCAAGCACACACAAATCATGAACAAAGTCATGTTTTTGAATAGTTCATTTCTTGGCCTAGAAGAGCAGTGATCAGTCAGCAAGGACCTGGGGTTGCTTGGGGCCTGTGTACTCCAAACATCCTACCATATATGCTGCTGACTGAATCTGGCACACTAGAAAAATGACTTAGGGACCTGTGTGGTGGCTCTGGCTTCCTCCCTGACAACAAATGACACCACAGAATGAGAAAGGTAATATAGAGTTTCTTTAGCATGTGCATGCTTGCACCTGTCTCCCTTCAAGTAAATGAGACCTGAACCCAAGCAAGACATTCGGCATGTTCTGAAATGTTCCTTCATGCACAGATAAAGCTGGAGCAGTGACAGCGAGATGAAAATCCTTTGTAGGCCAGATTGTCCTTTTCTTCCTTCGCAATAATAGTGAAGCCACAACTAGTGCCTAATGTACCTCCTCTCATTCCAGCAGGGACTTTTCTTGAAACTTTAGCATTAGAAGTGGTATGACAAGGCCCTCTAATAGGCCATGAGAGCCTAGTCATGGCAATTTTGATAATAACAAAGAAGTTCCTCCTGAAAGGAGAGGAGGTACAGTGTGCACTAGATGTGGCTTCACTACAGTTGTAAAGAAGGTAGTCAATAACCTATCGAGAAAAGGTAAAAATCTGGCAAAAGACTAGACTTCAAGTACTTGCAATGGTCCCATTGAAAATACATGGGGAACACTGAGTCAATATTGCATATCCGGTATCTTCCCAACTACAGTCAGGAAGCTTCATGAGCTAGTGGTATGAACACTGAACCAGAAGTCATCACTTCTATTGGTGATACTGGCAACAGGAAACAGCAGCTCATAGCGCAGTTATGGTCTTTTTTTTCTAGCTCTGAAGATAACCAGGGGCAAGATATCCCAAAGGATCTGCCCAGGTCTGGCTCACTGCCATTTTAAAACAGACATACATCTAAACTGTTACGGCCAACTATGGTCCAGCAGCATCCAGATTTTGTGTAAAAAAAGGGATGTGACTAATGAAAAAAATGATGCAAATTTCATTTGCTTAATGTATCAAAAGCTGTAACTTTGTCACAGATGCATTTTTTTTTACAACAGCAGCAGGGCTATTCTGTTGCATTTAGGTAGATGCAAGTGCAACATGCATTTGTAGTAACAGCTAACCATTTTGAAAATCCTGCCCCTTGTGTTTTGAACTCTAGAGCTAGATGAATTGTTATTGTAAAATGGGTAAGGAAAATTCTGCATTCTGACTGGTTAGCTACCATACTTCTCTCCAGAACTCACTCCAACACACCTTCGCCCAAGCTGAACACTGGTTCAAGGAGCACAGACTTGTCATCAATCTCAAAAAGAGTAAGTCCATGCTCTTCTCCCACCACCACAGTAAAGCAAGAAATAACTCCCTTCTTATCCTCCCGAGCACCCAACATTTGCTTGAGCAGGTGAACACCTATAAATATCCTGGAATTACCTTTGACACTGCCCTCAATTTTCACACCAACATTAATTCCCTCGCCTCTGCCACCAACACCCGGATTGGCCTCCTTTATCACCACAAGGACTGCCTCCCATCTGATACCCTCTGTCGGGCCATCGCATCCTCTATACTGTCCCTAGTGGATTATGGCCTGCCAGTATATGGAGTCGTGGACCACACAACACTCAATAAGATCCAACTCACCCTGAATAAGGCCTGCAGACTACTGACCAGTGTTCCCAGGTTCACCAATACATATCATCTTTACTCCTTTGCTAAACTCCTCAACCTGGAAGAACGTCTCCATTACTGAACCTGCCTCCTAGCTAAGAAACTTCTGCTCAGACTCTCCACCCTGGGGTATCTGTCGCCCTCCAACTTACCACCCCCACTGTCTCCACCCAAAGCACAGACAAGGCCACTGTACAGATACCCAGAACTAGGACCGCCCAAGCTCAGAGATCCTTTGCTACAGGGCCCCTTCCTGGTTTAATGGTCTACCAGGAATGATCACTAACACTCTCAAAATTGCTGTGTTTAAATCTGCCCTACAGGCACACCTATTTAACACCCGCAGCTGTTCCTGCCACTAACAGCACCTTCACCAAGGGCACGTCGACATCACCCACCAGGCTGCATGCACTTCAACAAAATCCACCAGATTGCCTCCCTAGCTCCCTCCCACCACCCTTATCCCCCATGGTCTCCTCCCCTGTGCCAGACACATGCATTTTGATACTACTGTGTATGAAATAATGGCGATATGAACTGCTGTGTATGAAATGTAACAATTATGTATGAAATGTAACAATGACAATATCAGATTGAAATGTAACAAGGTCAATATCAGATGTGTTTTACCTGTGTAAACCTGTATATTAATCTCATTGTAATACTGTCTCACTGTTTGTCCTGTATGTGACGAGGTACCTTTGTAAACGAGCCTCTGGCTCAAAGGTTATAAAGCTGATTGTATAAATAAATAAATAATTACAGTACTATGAACACATAAAAAAGTCCTACTGTGCCATATAGAAATTTCACTTTCGAAATTGCCAACCTGAAACTAAACAAAAATGTCAAATGTTCTACCTTTACTCTGCGAGTTGTTCACAGCTGCTACCTTGTATCATTTTCTGGATCCCAGAGAAGAAACAACATAAAAATGATTAATTTCAAAGCCATAACAATTTTTTAGTTTAGTTTATTAATTTACTGGAAGTCTTTGGCCTGCATAGCCCTTCTGCATACTTGACCAGATGAACAATGTAAACAAGACAATGATAAATGAATATACAACATAAAATACATATTAAAAGCACGGTCAGTTCTTCTGTATTGTTCTTTTTTACTAGCATAAACCCATTTTAGAAGTGTGATAAGTCACTCCAGGTTGTTGGAAGTAGTGCCCTAAACACACTTTGAAGGGCTTAAGGCACTCAACCTACATACATGTTACAGAGGCTGGGCTTTTTAGCACTGGACTTTTCACCTCTCCGATACCTTTTCCTGAAGTTTTTTGAAGGCTCATGCTCAGGAGAATCCTGTCAGTTAGTTGCAGTTCCAGACATTTTTGTGTGGTGAGTGCTGGCTTTTATTTTAACTGTCAGTAGTTGGTGTATTAATGAGCTAGCTGTGAGGTATAGGGTGAAAGAAACAGGCAAAGAATGATAGTGATTTAGCTTAGGAAGCAGCTTTATTATAATCCACAGCATTTTATATCTAGAAGACCTTTATTTTCAAACTTAGCACTGTATTGGTGGTGCCTGTGACTAGAATCCCAGCTCGAAACAAGGACTTGCCCTGACCCTAGGAATTCATTGGTCAGGAACCACTGGAGAAAGGAACAGTTGCCAGTGCGAAGAATCCTGCTGGAAGACCACAGAGCAACATTTCAGCATACCTACGTGGAGCAGGTGTGTAGCTTAGCGAGGAGTCACAGGACAATAACTGGTGAGGACAGAATTGGGCTCTGTCATTAATTGTGGACAGGTACCCCAATATTGAACTGTATTCGGACACCATTGCAGGTTGTTTCCTGGGCCTGAGTAGAATGTTGCAGCATGCCAGGAGGACTGAGACCCAGGGTGACGTTGCCATAATTTCAATCAGGGGATGCCTCTTGGACTGACCTGCCAGTGTTAAAAGAGACCCTGAGGACTACAGACAGTTTTCAATCATTTTCTGTAGCAGACCTTTGTAGGTTTCTTTTCCAGTAAGTACTGTGTTTTCCTTCTTTCATTGAGTGGTGGTGAGAGCACCATTCATTGACTTTTTTATAGCCCTGTCTTCTGTGAGAGAGAGTGGTGAGAGCACTCCTTTTATCTGGCTTGCATTTCCTTGTTAGGAGTGTTGAGAACACTGCTTAAAAAAATGGTGAGTTGGACATGACCTTTGATTAGACTCTCAGCAGTAAAACGTTTGGACTTATCCTCTGGACTTAAAATTAGCAAGGATTCTCATGTCTATTTGTTTTTTAATGAAGTTTGAATTAAGGATTATTGTTTTTGGGGTGGCATGGGTTTAAATTGTGTATGCCTATAGTTTGAGTTTAGCTAGGATGCTATTTGTGTAATTTATTGAATGTATGCTGTGTGCATGTTTAGGGATAGGTTTTATTTTTTAAATTGATTTTACATTTTAGCTGTAGTAAGGCTTTTTATTAATTAGGTAGTTGCTGCATGATATGTCAGAATCAAAGACCCCTCAGCATCGCCTATACAGCATCCCTGCTGCATGACCTTCACCCATTTGCTGACCTCCCTCTTCCAGCTACAGTGGTGAGATGCTGTCATGAGGCAGGTATTACTAGGGAGTGAGTTGGTTGGCAGCAGGGCACTGTGGGCACAGTGCAGGTGAGCAGTATTGGGGTGGTTAGGAGCAGGAGACGCCCTGGGGCTAAATGGAGCCAGGAGAGAGGCCAGACATATTTAGTGTCCATTCCCAGGGCTCCCACCGGACCGAGTGAGCACATAGCCAGTGGACCTGCAGTGTCCACCAGTCCCCTTTGGACCATGCTATGCAATGCCAGATCAATGAGAGACAAGACTGCAATTATAGCGGACTTTATTTCATCTGTCAGTCTGACTTGCATTACAGAGACCTGCCTGGGAGATGATGTCGGGCCAATTTTGGAGGCATCTGTCCCCACTGGGTATGCTGTAGTGCACTGCCTGAGGAGTGAGCAAAGGGGTGGGGGTGTGGCCATCTGATTTAGAGCCAGCTTGAACATTGCTGTGCACCCAGTGGGTTCTACCTCATCCTTTGAATGTGTATCAGTTCGTGGGGATCCAGGTGCAGGTTGCAGGATTCTCCTTGTTTACTGACTTCTGGGGAAGGGGGGAGATTTCCTGCAGGAGGTCACAGATTTCATTATCAACAGGGTGTTGGAGTCCCCCAGATGGTTAATTCTTGGGTACTTCAAAACCTGGGTCAACAATGAATCCTCGTATCTTGGACATGACCTCCTCCAGTTGATGACATCACTGGGCCTGGCCCAAGCAGTTGCTTCTGCAACCCATCACCATGGCCACATCTTGGACTTGGTATTCTTAGTGGGGCTTGAGGTCACGAACATCACGACTAATTGGGCTGCTTGGTCCGATCATTGTATAGTAGAGTTCTCATCTGGAGCCCCCGATAGTCCCTCCCCTGTTGAGATGGTCATCTATCACCCTTTAAGGGGATTGTACCCACAGGCACTTCTAGCAGTAGTAGATTTTTCTGGTGTGAGTATTGCATGTGTGATTGGTGAGGGTGAGGTGGTGGCTGTCTATAATAAGGCCATCTCCGAAGCAAACATTGCCATCGCACCGGCCCATATACAACCCATATCTTCTCACTTGAGGCCCCATGGTTTGATGCGGCTCTCAAGGAGATGAAGCTCATGAGTGAGAAGTCGGAACATTGCTGGGAGAGGACCCAGTCTGATGAGGACAAGCTAGATGTGAGAGCCCACTATCATGAATACCAAGGGTCAATCGACCATAAGAAGGCAGAGTCTCTGTCGAGTGAGATTGCCACAGGGAGGGACAGACAAGCTCAGCTTTTTCGGACTGTGGACAAACTACTTCATCTGGTCTGTCTGCAGCCAAAAAAAAGCATTTTCAGTCACACTGTGCAATGAGTTTGCTAAGTTCTTCTCTGACAGGGTGTCCTTTATCAGTTCCGGGATCTCCCCAGTGGGCAAGGTCAGCCCCATGTGGGTAACCTGGTAGAAACATGAGCACTCCTATTGTCTGGGAGGAGTCTGGGCCACTGGAGGTGGCTGAAGTTGTTGGGGTGATCTTGAAGCTGCTGCCCACCTTTTTGTGAACTGAACCTGGCCCCAACCCATCTGCTAGTGGGATGCGCTGAGGCTGTTGGACAAGTGTTCGTTAGGATAATCCGGTGCTCACTCTCGGAGGGGATCTTTCCTGATGTCTTGAAGGAGGCATTGGTGAGGTCCCTCCTAAAAAAACCATCACTCAGCTCTGATATCCTGGCGAATTATTGATCCATCTCCAACCTCCCATTTTTATGGAAGGTTGTTGAGAAAATAGCAGCGCTGAAGCTTGAGGCACACCTCGTGACCTTTTACTTCTCTATAAGCCATTCCTGCCCAGTTTCAGGGCTAGGCATAGCACTGAAATGGTGCTGGTCAGGGTACAAAATTACCTTCTCATGGTGAGAGATAGAAGAGACCGGTCAATTCTTGTTTTCCTCACTCTTTCTTCAGCATTTGACACTGTGGATCAAATTGTGCTTTTGGATTGCCTTAGAGAGTATTGTGGACTTTCCAGTACAGTCATCAACTGGTTTAAGTCCTATCTCTCTGTCAGGAAGCAACAGGTGGTGATGGGGAATTTCTCCTGCTGTTTCAAGCTCCTGCCATGTGGAGTTCCTCAAGGTTCAATCCTATCGCCGATGTTGTTCACTGTGTACATGCTACCCCTGGGAGAGCTCATCAGACATTACAGTCTGTGTTTTCACTGCTATGCAGATTACACCCAGCTGTGCATGTCCTTGGCCCCTGGAACAAATGATGCAGTGGAAGTGATAAATAATTGTCTGGCCGAGAATCAGGGCAGGATGTCCTCTAACTGGTTGAGGCTGAATCCTGGCAGGATGGAGGTCCTGGTGATTGAGCCTGGTCGCAGGTGTGATGGGAGTGCCTCTGGGGTGGCAACAGGACTGGGGACCTACCCCATTGATGGTTTCCTCTAGGGTGAGAAATATGGGCATCTTCCAGGATGACAGGATGAGGCTTGGTGCTCAGGTGTCATCTGTTGTCCAAAGTAATTTCTACCACTTAAGGAAAGTAGTCTGGGTTAAACCCCTAGTTCTGTCTGAGGATCTGCCGTCACTAGTCATGCCTTTCTTACATCCAGGTTAGGCTATTGTAACATTTTGTACAGTGGGGTCAATAAAGGGAACCTCTGCAGACTGCAGCTGGTACAGAATGCAGCAGCCAGATTACTGGCAGGCCTGCCTAGGTCCTGTTATGTGACCCCAGTCCTGCGAGTTCTGCACTGGCTGCCAGTCAGGTGGAGGATCACCTTCAAGTGGGCTTACTCACCAATAAGGCCTATATGGCTTGGGCCCTGGCTACTGGACTGATCAACTTACACCAGCCATTCCAGTCTACTTCCTCCGCTCCTCCACCAGGGGCCTCCTTCCGGTTCCGAGGGCCAGACTGAAAACTTCAGGTGAACGAACTTTTGAGGTGGCTGGCCTGGCCCTCTGGAACTTTCTTCCCAGCTCTGTAAGAGAGGCTCCATTGGTGGAGGCATTCAAGAGGGGTCTGAAAACTCATCTTTTCAAACAGGCATTTCCATATTAATTGCAGCTGTTTTTAAGTGCTTATTTATTCATTATTATTTATTAATGTTTATTTATGCTTGAATGCTAACTTTCACTCGTATAACCCTTTACAGCTTTGATTTATATGTTGCTGTCATTTTACTGTGCCTGTGTTTGACTTCTGTAAGGTGCCCAGAGTCCCTGGGATTGGGCAACATATAAATAAAGTTTACCTTACCTACCTTACCTTACTGTGCCCCTTGGTGTGCGTTCACAGCACTACTACCTCCGGCCCACTATGTCTTATTCCTTACTCCGAATAGTGGGAGCTATAAATACAGTATTTGGTGCCCGTAAAATCGCTAAAGATTTGGAGGGCATATACATTTTAACACCTAGGACCAGATATCCAAAAATATGTGCAAGTGGGGTGCAAAGGTTTGCACTGCACTTGCACGTGCACCTGACACAGAGGCTGCTATATTCATCAGACAGTAGATTGGCATCACCTGACTGAATATCAGCCTGTGTCAGCACAGCACTCAATCAAACTGTGCTGCCCCAACATGTACCTGGGCTGTATCCAGACCACAGGGAATTGTGCCCTGGGACCAGATAATGCAGGGGCCCATGGCGCAATATTCAGCCGCACCATGCAAATGAGCTCATTTGGCATACAAGGCACTAAGTGGACATTTGCATGCCTACTATGGGCTAATTTGCACGGAAAGCAGCAGCCCTTTTGTGCCCATCCCATGAATGCCTGCCACATCATCCCTGAAATCTAGCAGAACCCACCACCTCTTCAGCCACCCTTTTCTGTACAGCAGAACCCTATCTCTGATGTCTAATGGCACCCCCACCCTCCAATTCCCTGTCCTGCTTATGTTATTATTTCCCTGGTGTCCAGTGGCACCCAATACCCTCTGATTGCCTGTCCCAGTGATTAGAACATTGTCCCTAGTGTCCGGTTGTGTCCTTCCACCCTCTGATTATCCATCCTTGTTAATAGCATCCCCAATGATCACCCATCTTATAGAACAGAAAACTATCCCTTGTGTCTAGTGGCACCCCCACCCTCTGATCACCCATCTGATCATACATTCTCCTTACTGTTTGTGGTGTACCTCACCTTCAGCTTACCCATCCCAGTCCTTAGAACATTGTCCCTGGTGTCTATTGGTACCCCCTACCCTCTGATTTCCCATCCTGGTTTTTAGAACATTTTCCCTGGAGTCTAGTGGTCCCCTCATCCTCTTATCACCCATCCAGTTTAGTATCTATATTATCCTGAAATATAGTGGCACCCCCCACCCTCCAATTATTCATCATGGGTCTGAGAACATTGACACTTGTGTCTAGTGGCACTCCCTCCAATCAACTCTCCTGGTTCTTAGGCAATTGTCCGTGGTGTCCAGTGGTACACCGCACTCCCCCTCAACCCCATTCCATATAGTGCACTATATACATGGTGTACAGTGACTCCCCATTCCCAACCACAATCTCCTGTTCTATAAATTACACCTTATCCCTGGTGTCCTTAGACACCCCTGCCCCCCTGATCTCCAGTCCCATATAGTGCATCATAGCCCTGCTGTCCTTTGGCACTTCCACCCCCTGACCTCTGGCTCATGTAATCTATAATATCCCTGGTGCCCAGTTGCACCTCTGCCCCACTCTTTGAATTTTGATCAATGAACACACTGGTGAACATTGGTGGTCCAATGGTACCCTCCTCGCCCTGTCCGCACCAAGAACACTACCAACCCCCCTTAACAGCAAGTCAGAGATGTGCATAGAACCCCTTTACAGTGATCAGCACAACCCTCTTCTCACCTCCATGGCTGGCTGCAATATGAGCTGATGGTAAGCACACATGTAGTACACTGTATACTATAAACTCACTCACCGTCAGCTCATATAGCAGCCAGCAGAGGAGACAAGAAGAGGGCTGTGCTGGTCACTGTCATGGGATTCCATACACAGCTCTGGCTTTCTGGTAAGAAGGGTCTGGATGGGTGGTGTTCTTTGGGTGGACAAGGCAGGTGGGGGGGCTGCTGGACCACCAATGTTTGCCAGTCCATTTGTTGCCCTGCAATTAGGAGGTGGGGCCACAGGTGCCACTGAACACCAGGGGTGATATAGGTTACACAGTCTGGGAGATCAGGGGTGACATTGAACATCTGGGATAAGCTGAAATTTATGGGACAGGAGATCAGGGGTGGGGGTGCCACTGGATACCAGTGATAAGGTGTAATTTACAGAACAGGAGATTGGAAGTAGGGGTGCCACTGAACATGTGGGATAGGGTGCACTATACGGGACAGGGGTTCATGGGGTTGGGAATTTGTGTAAGAAGTGGGATGAGTAATTTGAGGGTGGGAGGCACCACTGGACACGAAGGAAATGATAACATAACCAGGACAGGTGATCAAAGAGGGGGTGCCACTAGACACCAGGGCAATACAAATATTAACTGGAACATTTGATCGGAGGGTGGGGATGCCACCGGATATCAGAGAAATGTTGATACTAACTGGTACAGGTGATGGGATGCGAGTGCCACTAGATACCAGGGAGCTGTTTGACTGTCACAGGACAGGTGAGAGGGGGTGGGTGGCTGCAGCATAGTTGTCTTGCCATCAATGGGTTGGGTGCATGGTCTTAGCACCCAGTTAAGTCAGGGCTTTTGTAGGAATAAAATAGAACCACTTTGGGTGACATTTACCACTGATGCAACCCTTTGAAATTGCTGCTGTGCTTGTATGCAGGGGGGAACCCCTCATTTGCATGGGCACAGCATTATATTAGTGTCTGGGCGGTAATGGATTTAGCCCCGCACTACAGGGGCCTCTGAATGTAGACTCCATCCCCAAAACAGGCACAAATCTGGATAACGTGGGCAAAAACCCATTAGTGCCGGCACTAACTTTTGAATATCTGGCCCCTGTAGTTTATTTCATGATACTCAGGGATCATCAAAGTTGGATTTTGTTAAGGATGAATTGTATACTGATTGCCTTGCTTCTCCCTGCTTTCTCTTATGTACCCACATGTTTGCAACTGGAAATGAGCCCTTCTTCAACTCTGCCCACCTTGTAAAAAATGTTTCAAATAAAATGAAAATAAATAAAGCATCCTGGGATTTTAAGGGATTTCATGTATACTTCTGAAACTGTGGCAACATAAAGATCAAGGCTAGACACTCCAATCATTTGCACCTGCAGTACGGTTGTTTCTGCAAGTTTTAAAACGTGTTAAGCAGAGAAGTTCCTGCTGCATTTCTGAGCACATCACCACATTTCAATAGTTGTAACTACTGGAGATGTCTCTAAAAAATCTAGGCAGACACTTATCTGCCATCCTCCCCCTCCCCCCGACTATGTTTCAAAACAATGTGGCACCTAGCATCTTGCATATGCAATATTTTGAATAAATTGTCCCATAGCTTCTTAGGGAGATAGTGGTCCAGGAGTTCAAGTTTTAAAAAGTGTTAGTCTAGTCAGCATGAGCAAAATGTGTGTTTTTTCTTGTAATAACATGTCCTGTAACCTTGTATAAATAGCCCATAACCAACTGTGTGGCTTCTGTGACACCACTGACCACACTTTTTAACAAATCATGGGAGGATGGGGTGGTACCTGAGGACTGGAGGAGGGCAGATGTGATTCCCCTTCACAAAAGTGGGAGCAAGGCAGAAGCAGAAAACTACAGACCTGTAAGTTTGACCTCAGTGGTAGGGAAAATGATGGAATCACTTCTGAAAGAAAGAATTGTTGAGTACCTAGAGGCCAGCGGGGCACAGGACCAAAAGCAGCATGGATTTATAGCAGGAAGGTCATGTCAGACGACTCTAATAGATTTCTTTGACTGGGTGACCAAAGTAATAGACCAAGGAGGGGCTGTGGATATGGCCTACCTAGACTTTAGCAAGGCATTCGACACAGTCCTGCACAAAAGATTGATAATTAAGTTTGCCAGCCTGGGAATGGGTCCCAGGGTGGTAGCCTGGGTAGCAAACTGGCTGTACAACAGGACACAGAAGGTAATAGTGAATGGAACACATTCTGAAGAAAGGGGGGTCACTAGTGGAGTACCTCAGGGCTCAGTACTAGGTCCAGTCCTCTTTAACATCTTTATAGATGACATTGCAGAGGGTCTGGAGGGAAAGGTGTGCCTCTTTGCAGATGACACAAAGATCTGTAACAGAGTTGATACACAAGGTGGGTAGAAAGGATGAGAAGGGACTTGGCAAGGTTGGAGGAATGGTAGACATATGGCAACTTAGATTCAATGCAAAGAAGTGCAAAGTAATGCACCTGGGAAACAAAAACCCAAGAGAAGAGTACACAATAGCAGGGGAGGTACTAACAACAACAAAATGGAAAGGGACTCCAGGTAGTCATATCAGATGATCTAAAGGTGGTAAGCAATGTGAGAAGTCAGTAAGGAGAGCCAAGGATACTGGGATGCGAAGGAAGGGGCATCACAAGTTGAAAAAGGGAAGTGGTTTTCCCTCTGTACAGACAGTTGGTGAGACCCCATCTGGAGTACTATATGCAGTTTTGGAGACCTCATCTATGCAAGGTCATAGACAGGATGGAAGCAGTCCAGAGGAGGGCAGCTAAAATGGTGCAGGGTCTGCATCAGAAACTATATGAAGAGAGACTGAGAGAGCTTAATATGTATACCCTTGATGAAAGGAGGGCCGGGGGGATATGATAGAAATGTTCAAGTACCTCAAGGGAATCAACAAAGTCCAGGAGGGTAGCATCTGTCAGAAAAAGAGATGTATAAGAACAAGGGGGCACAATTTAAAGATAGAGGGGGGGCGGTTCAGGGGTAATGTGAGGAAATTTTTTTTCACAGAGAGAGTGGTGGGCGCATGGAACCACCTTCCTGGAGAGGCTGTGGGGTCGAAAACATCGGAGGAATTCAAACATGCATGGGTCAGACGTAAGGCAATTGTAGTGGAGGGTGGCAGGAAATAGGCTGTTGGTTAACTAAAATCTGCAGCTTATCCAGTAGGTAGGGAAATGGGCAGACTGGGTGGGCCAAGTGGTCCTTATCTGTCGTCAAAGTCTATGTTTCTATGTTTCAAATGACATGGAATGCTTGCAGTGGCAATAAAGATAGCATGCTTATAACTGACCTGCTTGTGCAAGCCATGTTCAAAAGCAATGTTCAAAACAGCAATGGGCCTGTTAGCATCTTAACAATAATGGGGACCTATGCACGAATGGCTGCAGTGGCTATGCACAGCGTAAGTTGGGTGTGTAGCCACCATGCAGCTGCCTGCACCCCCTCCACCCCCTCTGCCCCATTCCCAAAATGGATGCATCTCACCATGCAACCAATCCCCCGGTCAATCAGGAAGCTCCGGGGGCAGTGCAGAGGGTGAGCCAGCACTCCACGACATGCACAACCTTGTGAAGTGCTATATGTGGGGGCTTCCAGCTCTGCATCTGGGAGGCAGCCGTAAACCACCAGGGCCAGTTACATGCCCCCCCCGGGAGGCTACCTCCGGACACAGTGGATGCAGCAGACTTGGTGGGGGGTATCAGCCCCCCCCAACAATGCTGCCCCTGCCATCAGGGCACTACAGGAGGCTGGGGTCAGGCAGATGTGGTGGACCTCCTCCTTGGCTCGGTCGGTGCACTGCACACTGACCAGCAACATGGTGCCAGAAGCACATGAGGGATCCAGTTGGCTGCCCACCAGGATTCACGCTCTGCACCTGCCTGTCCCTCATGGACCTGTGCTCTGAGGGGGGGTGCCATATAGGGGAGGCAGGTGGGGCCAGTGTTTGTGAATGTAGCCCTCACATTGAACTCCCTCTGGTGCAGAGCTGTGCACCCTGATGTGCTCCTCTTGCATGGGGTTTTGTGAATAAGCCCAATGTGTGTATTTACTAAGTCTGTGATTGGGGCACATGCAGGTTGTTTACTAGCCCTAATCTGTGGCCTTATGAATATTGGGGCTAGTACAGTCCCTATCATGGCTTATAGTTCCCCACAATTAAACTGAGTAAATGTTCCCAGTCATCCATTGTCTTCAGTGGGCTGGTAAGATGAAGGAGTCTAAATTATCAAAGGTCTTTGGCAACACAGACTACAGACAACACATGCTTTGGTAAGGGTGAGACAAGTGTGCCAGAGTGAACTTCAGTTCAGCTGTAACTGGCCTGAAAATTTGGTTTGGCCTGCCAATTTGGCTGAACCACTTTGGCTACCTATGTAGTAATTTGCATAGGATAAAACAGAATACAAATTGGGGGAAACCCAGTAAGACTGCCATAGCCCTGTGTAAACTACAGCAATAGTTACTTTTCATTGCTTACCTTGGGGTGTATACTCCCTGTAGTTTCCAATTCTCTACTTTCTTTCTGCTATCTTCTTCTTTGTAGCCCCATGTAATTTCCAATGATATTTTTAAATGATTATTATTTTATACCACCTCTTTTATTATTTTTAGTTGTATCTGTTTTATATACAATATAATAAGCCTGTGTCTGTATCAATTGGTTTCTATGGCAACCATGAACCTTGAAAGTAAGGCTCAAGAGATCCCTAGTTGCCATAGAAAACTCAAGATGTAGACACAGGCTTGTCTGTGTATGGATGCCTATACATCAGCTTTTATAGTGTATGGGCATCCATGCATTTCAGACATGCTGCTTCTTCTCAGTGAACTGACAGTTGGGAGGGGCACTTGAGGTTGGTGGCATGCTCAAATTACTGATTCAACATGCGGCTAGTGACTGCAGATGCAGCTGTTTCAGTAAGTTCAAGTTTTAGAAAAAAGAGCTTCAGTCTTGATCGACTAGGGGAAAGCAGCTGTGCACTGGCATTCTAAGATGTGATGCAGTACTGTAGTTACAGTACTGCAGTACCGTAGTGATATCACTTCTGCAGCACAACATACTGATGCCACTTCTGCAGCACAACAACCCTACTCTAGTCATGGATTTCAATGCAGAACAATATTCCACTATACACTATATAAAAAACAGTAATATGATGATAGAAATATAATTTAAATATCTGTTTTTATTAATTTGTATATAACATATTTTTATTTACATGATTTGTGATAATACATTATTTGTGTTAAGAAGAACAAGTCTACAGCTATGGTTTTTAAAGTAATTTACCTAAATTTGTATATAGTATACATGTTAATTACAAAACAACTGCATTAATGCACCAGTTAGGGTTCAACTTACCACCACAAAAGTAGGGAAAAGTGGAGTTAGGGTTTTAAACCCTAACTCACCCCAAGCTGCAAAATGACAAGACCACACAAGCAACCGCAGACAGCCATTATCATAGAACCACAGAAACACGGAAATTGATGAGAGATAAGGCCCACCAGACCCACCCAGTCTTCTCAAATATTCTACCTATATGTTACCCAAGGACCCAAGGGGTCCTGGGTAATTTCCTCCTCTTCCCCTTCTTCAAAATTCCCTTGTGCCTATCCCATGCAGCTTTGAATCCCATCACAGCTTTGTACCCACCACCTCCTCCGGGAGTGCATTCCAACAATCCACCACCCTTTCTGTAAAACAGTGTTTCCTAATGTTTCCCTTCAATCTTTCTTTTCTAGCTTCATGTCATGACCCCTCATTTTTGAGAGTATCTTATTCTGGAACATACTGCTATCTGGAACCCTGTTAATACCCTTTTGGTACTTAATGATCTCTACCATGTCCCCCCCCTTCCCTCCTTTGCTCCAAGGTACACATGTTGAGATCCTTTAGCCTCTTCTTGTATGACAAGTGGCTGGGTTCCAGCATCATTTTTGTTGTCCTCCACTGGACCCTCTTCACCATATCCATATCCCTCCTGAGGTATGATCTCCACAATTGGATACTGTATTCAAGGTGTGGCCTTACCAGTTGCTTGTACAAGGGCATCACCACCTCCCTCCTTTTGCTTGTAATACCCCTACCTATGCATCTGAGCATTCTACTGGCCATTGCTACTGCCCTCTTGCATTGCTTTGCCACCTTGAGATTGTTAGATATGATTATACCAAGGTCCTTCTCATGTTCTATCACTTCCAGTACCTGCCCACCCATTTGCTCCCTAATTTCTGCTCCGTAAGTGCAGAATTCTGCACTTTTTTCTTTTAAAGCTAAACTGCCACACTCTTGACCACTCCCTTAATTTGTACAAATCCCTACTAATTTTTCTACCCCACCTGAAGTGTCTACCTTGTTGCAGAGCTTTGTATCATCTGTGAATAGGTAAACCTTCTCCTCAAGCCCTTCTACAATGTCTCCTATAAAAATGTTGAACAGGATTGGTCCCAGTACCAGCCCCTGTGCTACCTCACTGGTCATGCTTCCTTCCCCTAATGGAACTCCATTAAGAGACACCTTTTGTCTTCTGCCTTCCAACTATATTTTTAACCCAGCTCACCACCTCTGGACTCGTTCCCAGGATTCTCAGTTTGTGTGGAAGCCTTCTGTGTGGCATGGTGTCAAATGCTTTGCTGAAGTCTAAGTATGCCACATCAACTGCCCTGCACTGATCTTTTGCTCTGGTCACCCAGTCAAATGACTCAAGTTCATTTGATATTGACCTCCCTTCCATGAATCTTTGCTGTCAGATCATTTGAGTCGAGATATCTGGTAATTCGTAATTTCTCCATTAACTTCCCCACTGCTGATGTCAGGCTGACTGGCCTGTAGTTGCTTGCTTCTTCCTTTCTTCCACCCTTGTGGAGAGGGGCCACATCTACTCTTTTCCAGTCATCTGGAACCACCTCCATCTCTAATGATCTGTTGAATAGGCCAGTTAAGGGCTCCGCTAGCACCTCTCTGAGCTCCCTCAGTATTCTGGTGTGTGTGTCTCTTCAGGTCCTGTGGCTCTGTTTACTTTTAGTCCTGCTAGTTCCTTCAGGACCCCCTCCACTTTGAATAGGCTGATGTACACCCCTTCCCCAGCTTTCAACCTCTCCCTGATCCGTTCTCCTTCCCCCTCCCCCTCCACCATGAACACAGAGCAAAAGTAGCTATTTAGGATGTCTGCTTTCTACTGGTCCCCCTCCAACATCTTCCCTCTCCTTTATCCCTCAGCTGAACTATCCCATCATTTGTCTTTCTCCTTTTGCTCAAATACCAGTAAAAGCTTTCATCCCCTCCCTTAACTGATTGAGTTATTTTCTCTTTAGTCTTTGCCTTTGCTCTCCTGACCTCAGGTCTTGCCTCCTTTTGCCTTTCTTAGTATGTTGCTCAATCCTCCTCCTTCTGCTTCTGCTTGTATCTCCTGAAAGCTGTCTGTATCACCCTAACCTTTTCTACTACCTCACTGCTGAACCATAGAGGTTTCCTTTTTTTTCGTTTTTTGCTTACCTGTCTGAATCAGAGATGTGTGGCTTCCACTACGGCCACCTTAATTTTTTACCATTTTTCCTCCACCCCCTCCTGATCCCTCACCTGTGCAAGAGTTTCCTTGAGGTGGTCACTGATGCTCTTAAAGTCAGCTCACTTGAAATCTAAGACTTTTACCTTAGAGTGTTTCCTTACTGTTGCTGTCCTTAGTGTGAACCATACAGTATTATGGTCAATTGTTACAACTGTTTTCAGATTATACAAATGCAGTAGCACTGCTGGGCTACCTTTGTGGATTTTTATCTGAAGTATTCACACTACAAAACATGCACACTTACTTATGGTTGCAGGTAGAAATCCACAATACTTAAATCACAACACTGTGTCTATGTGCAGAAGCACAGGCCCCTACTGCCAGAGATACAAATTCATGATATACATATTACAAGAGTTCTTTAATCTGCAGAACTGCAGGCCCCTGTGGAGCCAGTACTTCTTTAGTCACATATACCCATGCACACTGTAAGACATACATACAGTTCTGTCTGCAGAAGCGCTGGCCCCTGAGGGTCCTGTGCTTCTGCAGCCTCAGGTGTAAGAAATACAGACTCACCTCGGCATGCATAAGTGCAGTCCTCATGAAATCCATGATACAAAAATTGCAAACCTACTTCTGTCTACAGAGGCACAGGCTCCTGAGGGGCTTGTGCCTCTGCAGTCACAGGTGTAAGACAATCACACTGACTTTTGGCTGTAGAAGCTCAGGCCACTATGGGGCCTGCAGGTTTGGAGCTGCAAATAGATATCCATGATACCCAAATTATAACAGTACTTGTGTTTGCAGAAGCACAGGCCACTGTGGGGTCAGCACTTCTGCAGCCACAGGTACTCATGCTTGCTGTAAGACATACACAAACAGTTGTGGATCCAGAAGCACATTCCCCAG
This sequence comes from Neoceratodus forsteri, assembly GCA_016271365.2. Lineage (NCBI taxonomy): Eukaryota > Metazoa > Chordata > Ceratodontiformes > Ceratodontidae > Neoceratodus > Neoceratodus forsteri. The sequence goes on from CM057451.1 coordinate 60,911,598, forward strand.
CCACAGATACTAATCCAAGAAGGTAGCACATCAATGCTACTGCATTTGTGTCATCTTGAACCACTTGTATGTTGTTCATCTGACCTGATGATGGCTGCCTGTGGTTGCTTGTGTGATTTTGTCCTTTTGCTTTTTGAGGGGGGGGGTTAGGATTGGAAACCTTCACACTACATTTCTCTACTTTTGTGACAGTAAGTTGAACACTAACTGGTGCATTAACATAGTTTTTGTTTTGTGAAGTATTCCCTTTCTTTTTGATACGAGGTTCCAAAAAGGCCATGCTGAAAGTTTGCTTACAAAAGATAGAAAATCAATGAAGCTGTGAGTGAATGTTGAAATATTTCAGTGTTCACTCATAACTTGGTCATTTTACCATATTTGTTCACCAACTTTTCAACACAGTCATCTTATGACCCCATCTCATGAAATTGGTAGGTGAAAATGTTAAAATCACTCCGGAAAGGTGATTATGCAAAATGACTGTGTAATTACCTTACTGGCCATATTTGAAAAAGAAAAATCACCTACTTTGTTCATGAAGTGGGGTCCAAAAAAGGCCATTTTGAAAATCTAGTGTAAAAATATTTAAAAATGACAAAGACATAAGTAAAAGTTCAAAACACATTGAAATACATTAACCCGATTATTGTTATTTTCTCATATCACAGTCGTGGTTCCAGCAGGAGGACTTCTTTCTGGTCAGAAAGTGGATCTACAATGTGGAACCATCTTTAGGAGTATGAGGGTGTGTGGCGGGATTGTGGTCTGGTGGGTGCTGAGTGGGGGGTGGGGGAGAGTAGGATTGTGGAGGGCTAAGATTGGTAAGAGATGATGACTCTCTGAGCTAGGAGGGGAGGGCCAATAACAAAAGAAATCAGAACAGAATCAGGAAGGATGAGGAAGGGCTGGCTGAGCTGGCAGGTGGAGGGAGTATACTTGAATTATATTAACATCTAGAATGATGAGATAGGGCTGAGTTGGGTGGGGGAGGGAGCATGTAAATGAGTTTTTTTTGGTGTGAGCTGAAAAACAAAGTCCCCTGCCACACTACTGTGTGTGACCTGGGGATTCTTGAATCACAACATGGAAAATGTCTCCTCTTGCTAAGGTTGGCAACTAGGATTTTGAGGTACCCAGAAAACATATTCCTAGGCCTGTTTAGAAAATGAACGCATACCATGATCTAGCTAAATGGTTCATTTTAGCTAGATCCAGGAGTTTGTTTTTAAAAATACATAATTTGTATGTATTTTCATGTTTTTTAGTTTTAAAAAAAGATGATGGCAGACACAACCCGAAAATTTTTCTTATGACCCGAAAGACACTAAGTAGTGCGAAAGCAAAATGCTCATGACACCAAACCTTTTGTGTCACATCGCAGAGTTATCCTAAAACTCTACTGAGCATGTTCAGAAAAAACGTTAAATCCTTATAATTCTGGAACTGATTAATATTTTTTCATGAACTCTTCGAAATACACTACTTTGGCATATGTTGCTTCTACCCTAAAACCTTGACCAGGTGGAGACCTTCAAATACCTTGGAGTAACTCTGGATGATATTTATCCCCCCCCCCCCCATTTTGACAATCTGGTGGCCATAATTAACAGAAGACTGGATGCACTGTACCATAATTATCCAAGAATCAAAAGAAAGCCAGTACCAAGCATGTAAAGTAATTTACTTTAATTCCACTTCTTAAGGCACAGAACCATTTGGGGCACTTTGTCTTGTGCTTTCTACATTGCTTGTCTGTACTGAGGGAGTGTTTGTTTTACACTTTCTGCACTGCACTGGAATTAAAGTAAATTACTTTACATGCTTGGTGCTAGTGCCAGTTTTCTTTTGATTCTGACAACTGTAACTTTAACCTGGCACAACTTGTGAGTGGAGCTTCCCTACTGTTTGGTTGTACTGTACCATAACTGGAATAATTTCACTGGGGATGCTAGATATCTTATCATGGCCAGTTCCATTCTGTCACTTACTGGTTATGGCCTCCCCCATGACATGGTGGTTAACAGAGTAAAGCTGATCTGTAATAAGGTGGGCTGCTTTGTACTTGGTGCAGATAACCACACTCATAGGTGTACCCTTTACACACTCACTAACTGACTACCTTTACCCAGACAAATAAAGTTCCAGACTTTTTTTCTAGACCAAAAGGTGCTCTCAGCCTAACACCCCCAGCTTTAACATATTGCTTCTGCACCATCTCCAAACAGTACAAACCAGGAAAATGGCTAGGAATGCCCTTAAGCCTCCTTTCTGGCATACCCAGCTGGGCAAGCAGTCATTTGATCTCAGAGTCACTAATTGACTAATACACTGCTGAATCTACCCAAGATTAATCAGTTTAAGAGATCTCTGTGGTCTGCCCTTGCAGTCCATTACAATTATAACCATTAAGCTGCTCTATTTGATTTCTCTTTGTACATACTATATCCTGTCACTTTTTACGGAACAATCTGTATGAATTTTTTCCAAGACTGTATACATGCCAATTGGATGTTTTCAGTGCAGTACTAGCCACTACTGAGCAATCTAAGTCACAAATTGTAGTGAGAAAGAAATAATGTGACCTACTGAGAATTGAACCCAGGTCCCCTGAATGCCAAGCATGGGATGGTATTCCGGGGCCCTGGGTTCAGATCCCAGTAGGTCACATCATTTCTTTCTCACTACAGTTCAAAATTGTATGTAATTGTTCTGTCTTAAGCGCTTTGACCCTGACCTAAATGCATTTCATCTGGAACTGCTTATTGTACTTTCAGGCCCAGATATTCAAAGGGGTTGCGCCTGTGCAACCCTGCACTGCGCCCCGGTAGGATATTCAAAAGGCTGCCAGGTGCAGTGAAAATCCCTATGCACTGGGATGCAATGGTAATGTATGCAGCACAAATGCAGCACATCCCGACAGTCTGCCTGGGATGTACGGCGCACATGCTGGCACAACCCTGCATTGCACCATATAGGTGGACTCAGAATTGAGCCTGTGAAAAGAAGAAACAACTCCTGGCCACCCACAGGTGTACTTCTGTATTGCAAGGTGCAACACAGCAGCCGCCAGCCATGGGTGGCCACCTGCCAAACCCAGAACACCATCCACAAGCACCCATTTGGGCCCTGGTAGTCTAGTGGTACCCCCCCTCCCTCCTGCTGGCCTGACCATGGGCAAATGAACTATTAATATCCCTGGCAGTCTAGTGGTACCCCCTCCCTCCCAGTAGCTAGATCACAGGCAGAGGTAAAAACAAACCATGCAGTGGCAGTTTAGTGGACCCCCCCTCCCGATCCCAACCCTCCGATTGCTGTCCACTGTACCAATGTAATATCCCTGGTTGTCCAGTGGAGCCCCCTTCCCCACCCGAATCCCTGAAGCCAGTGACGTGGCAGTGGGCAAAGCCCTGGTGGTCCAGTGGTAACCCCCCCTCCCCTCCACCCACAGAGGACCCATGCCACTCAGCTTCTCCCTGTCATCGGCAGGCAGCTGCACTCCACCCGCATACCACCTGGAAGCCCGCTGAATGACAGCTTACAGTATGATCTGTAAGCCAATTGGTCCACAGTGTGGATGAATGGGCTTGCACACCATACTGTACTACACAGGCACAAATCTGTGAATGGTGTAGCACAGTACGGTGTACAATCCCACTGTCTCAAAAAAGAAAGAAATTCATTGCTAAAAAGGGCATTAATGCACCAGTTAGGTTTAAACTTATTACCATAAAAAGTAGAGAAATGTGGCATCAGTGCTATTGCTTTTGTGTTATCTGGAAACAGTTGCATGTTGTTTGTTATAAATGATAATGGCTGTCTGTCATTGCTTGTAGGGTTTTGTCCTTTTGCTGCTTGGGGGGGAGGCTTAGGGTTGGAAACCAAATGCCACATTTCCCTACCTTTGTGGCAGTAAATGGAATCCTAACTAGTACATTTACACAGTTGTTAGCAATGAATCTATCTACCTATCTATCTGTCTGTCTGTCTGTCTATCTACCTGTCTGTCTGTCTGTCTATCTATCTATCTATCTATCTATCTATTTATCTAAAGAGAGAATAAATGATGGTAAAGTGTGGTATACAAAGGAAATAATACTATCGAGGGATTGAACAAGCCATGAAGCCACAAGCCCAAAGGGTGAGTGGCCTTTATGAGCTTGTTCAATCCCAAGCTGATATTATTTCATGAGCATGCTTGACTTTGCCATCTTTTATTTTATATATTACATTAGGTTGGTAGGTTTTGCTTTAAGAGAAAGTGTGTTTTTTTTTTTTGCATAGCCGGTTTAGTGTATTTGCTTAAGTTAGTGTTTTCTTAGTTCTCCAGTGTTCCCTCTAGTATTTGTTCATAGTATTTTTCTGTATTGTAAGGTATTTGGGCCTAGGTATTCAAAGGAGTTGCACCTGGAGCAACTACATTGCGCCAGTGCAACCCCAGAAATGCACCCTAGGGCCATATTCAAAAGGGGGAACTGCGCTGCGCAATTCCAGATGCACCGTGCCACAAAGATAATATATGCTGCACATCTCTAGGGGGCATGCCCATGCATATGTGGCACATCACGATATTCAGCTGAGATGTGCGGTGCATCTGCCAGCACATCCCAGAGATGTGCCACATACATGAGCACAAAGTTGAGCATGTATAAACCATGCTCAAGTGGCAGCCACCCACAGCTGCTGTATTGCAAGGTGCAAAACAGCAGCCACCAGCCATGGGTGGCTATCCCCCCAGAACACTGTGCACATGAACCCACATTATTTGCTAGTAGTCTAGTGGTATCCCCCTCCCTGTCTGTAACCCTGATAGCCCAAAATAAAGATTTTTTTAAATTTCCTGGTGGTCCAGTGGTACCCCCCCCACCTGTAACCCCCGATCACCCATAATGATGAAATATTAATTTCTCTGGTGGTTCAGTGGTATCCCCTTCCCCTCCCATAATCCTGATCTCCTGTAATGATGAAATATTAATTCCCCCTGGTAGTCCAGTGGTAACCCCTCCCCATCCCGTACCTCCAATCACCAGTAAAATGCATCTCCACATCCATGGTAGTCTACTGGTTCCCCCAGGACTCCTCCCACACAGAACCCCATCCCATCCTGCTCCCCCCAGGTCATCGGAGGGCAGCAGACCCACCAGCACACCTCTATGGCTGCCCACCTCATGACAGCTTACAGTAAATGCTGCAAGCTCATTGGTCCACACTAATGACCAATGGGCTTGCAGTGTGTACCGTACTAGTCATTCACAACTTTGTCAGGGCAGCAGGTGGGTGGACCAATGACCTTGCAGCACATACTGTAAGCTGCCATTTGGCAGGCAGCCATGGGAGGTGTGTGGGCAGGTCTGCTGTCCACCGATGACCTGGGGGAGAGAGGGGGTGGGATGGGGTCCTGTGTGGATGGGGGCTTGGAGGGACCACTAGACTACCATGGATGTGGGGATGCAGTTTACTGGTGATCGGAGGTACAGGATGGGGAGGGGGTACCACTGAACTACCCGGGAACATAATATTTCATCATTCTGGGTAATCAGGGTTATGGGTAGGGAGGGAGGGTACCACAATGGACCACCAAGGAATTAAATAAATCTTTTTTTTGGGTGATTAGGTTTACAGGAAGTGAGGAAGGTATTGCTGGACCACCAGGGAATTAACTTAATCTTCATTACAGTGAGGAGGGTTACAGGATGAGGAGGGGGAACCACTCAACTTCCACTGACAGCACTGCATGCTGTGCAGGGTGCAAGGTGCATTTCGCTGGCTGACCCTCTACAATTAATGCAAATGGGGCCATAATGACATGCAAATGGACCCATTTGCACTTTCCATGCATTATGGCTCCATTTGCATATTTGGGTCTGAATATCAAGAATTTGCACAAGGTGTATCTCTGATGCACTGGTGCATTTCCCATTCCTGGTATTGAGACCTGTCTGTGGAATGCGCCAGTGCATTGTATTTGTGCCACAGGCATTTTTTGATGTACTCAGATGAGATGCACCATGGCACATTTCTTTTGGATCTATCCCTTTGTTGCACCAGTGTAACCCAGTTGTGTGGAGCAATCACTTGTGCCATTGCTAGGCACACTTTTAAATATCTAGCCATTGAAGTGCTGCATAGTTTTGTCACTTTAAGGTTTCCATAGTGCAGTGGCTTGGTACAGTATATAAGGAAGCCTGGCTCAACAGGTTTTTCCCTTTGTGTGTTTGAATACTGCATCATGGACAGAAGCAGGTGGAATGTTTGGTGAGTGTTTCAGGAGGCCTGTTTTACACAGTTAGGAAAATGAAGAACAGCATGTGAAATGTTTGATGAGTGTTTCAAGAGGCTTTTGTTTAACTTTGGTTTCTCTGTATGGTTGTTAGTCTGACAAGTGATATGGATGGAGCAGTAAAAAATAGTTCATATTTATTTGGGGGCCTTTTTTTACATGGACTGTAGTTGGATAGGCTGTTAGGGCTGTAATGTGGGTGGTTAGTAGGCTGTTTTACATGTGTTATTTAGGTGGTTGTTACAAGTTAATAGTTCTGTAATAACATATATATATTTTGCCTACACTTGTAATAGAGTATTAATTACAATGTTATAGAATATTACAATTACTTAACATGCATATATTTTGTCTACACTTGTAATAGAGTGTTAATTAAAATGTTATAGCATGTTGTAATTACTTAATGTTAGTTACTAGCCATCAGTTATAGATGGTGTTGGTGTCATATACACTAATTGGCTAATTGGGTTTTGGTGCTATATGTGCTAATTGGCTAATTGGCTACAATCATATATGGGAAAATAAATTATGTCTTTTTCAATGGGGACAAGAGCCCATCTATGTAATATATATCTATCTATCTATCTATCTATCTATCTATCTATCTATCTATCTATACATACATACATACATGTACATACCTACATACATACATATCCTTTGCATTAAATTGCATTACTAGAACATTTAGGGCTCAGGCTAAAGTGATAACAGTAGGGAAATGTTTCCAATCCTAACACCCCAACACCACCCAATAAGCAAATTGGGGCAGAGTCTTCCTAGGGGTTGTCAACCCTAAAACTCACCCCATTCTATACATTCCAGAAACATACACACCTAATGGGTTGACAACCTCTAGGAAGACTCTGACCCTGATTTGCTTTAGGGGTGGCATTGGGGTTTTAGGGTTGGAAATCCAAAGCCATATTTCCCTACTTTTGCCACTTTAGTCTGAACCCTAAAGGTTGCATTAATGCAGTTTTTTTGCAAAGAATTTCCTTACTTTTTGAGATAGTGTAATTGTATCCTTATTTCTCTGATGGAGCACAGGGCCCTCAGGGTGCTGCACTCCCATTCCCCCCATAGATACATATATGTATGTTTATGGGGAAGCACAGGGCCCTCTCAGCCCTGTGCTTCCATCTATAGGACAATAGCAAGCAAACTGTCAACATAGCCTCCTATTACCCACCTCATCAACCCGATAGTAAAAATTGTCAAATCCCCACCAAAACTACATTCTGTGCCACCACAGCATCATTCCATGCCAGGGGCATGAAAATATTTTATGGGCAAGATTTGAAAAATGACAGCTGTCACATTCATGAGGTTGTGTAAAGAAATGGCTATGTTAATAATTTAGGGTAAAAATTTTGAAAATTACGAAACTTATGAGCAAGCATAGTGAAATGTCAACAGATATGCACAACTTTGCCATTTTAGCATATTTGGTAACAAATTTTCAATATGTCCTTCTTATGACCCAACCTCACGAACAAGTATAGTGAAAATTTTTAAATCCTGCCTGAAATGTGATTTCACTAACTAAACGAGAAATTGCCTTTCAGGCAGGAGTTTCAAAATGACACCAGCATTGTTCATGAGGTGGGGCATCAAAAAGGGTATGTTGAAAATTTAGTGGACAGATCTTGAAAAATGACAAAGTTATGCGCCAAAGTTGAAAACCACATTGAAATACATTGAACTGCACTTACCTTACTTTCTCATTTAGCAGTCAACTTTTCCAGCAGCAAGACATGTCTTTGATCATAGAGTGGATTTTCACAATGCGACCTGTTCAGGTGAGTGAGGGTGTGTGGGGAGTGTGGGGGTGTGTGGGGTGCTGATTGGGAGGTGGGGTGGGAGGTTGGATTGGTGAGGAACCATCTTTATTTTTTTACAAGTTTGAAAAGAAAAGACATCGAAGGACCGTTTAATTTATTACAGGAAGCAAAGCGAAGGGCTGGTGGAGGGGTGTCCTAGACACCAGGGAAATTATTCTCACAAGGGGGATGGGATCAGAGGGCACGGGTGCCACTAGACACCAGGGAAAATTGGTTTAATAATGGAGATGGGTAATGGAGGGCAGGGGTACCACTAGACAATCAAATTCAACAAACCACTGCAAGCATGGAAGAGAGGAGGGTGCATGAAAAAGGGCTGCCAGCCCAGATGATAGTACAAAGACAAAAGTGTTTCATAGCTCAAGGCAGCAAATATATTGAAGCAAAATTGTGTATTTAGTGTGGTAAAATTCCAGACTACTCGCTGCTACCTATTGCCCCAGGGGTAAAACAATGGTGCTACCATCTCACCTTAAGAATGTAACCACCTGTAACTGTGCAAGAAAATAATTTGACATATTCCTCCTGCCTTATCCCCCACCTCCTCACCATTTCCCCTCACCACTTCCCCCCTTCTCCTTCAACTTCCAACCCTCCTACACCACCTTTCCCCTTTACGCCTGTCCCACACCACCTCTAGCTACTTTAACAATGCCAATCTGGCTGCTTACCTTTCCCCCATCATCCCCAAAGCTTAACACGGACCTATTATTGACAAGTCTCACTATTCCCAGTGTATCCCTACCCTGCAACAACTTGATGTAATGCAATTTACTCTACTTTTAAGATGTACCTGAAACTAGCAAGTTTTGTACTTCGTGTGCCATTTTAATGATATTCATGATGCTGACCATGTTTTTCTTTTTTATACTTATTGTATTGTATTGTATTGTATTTGTCTTGCTCTGTTTTGTTCCTAACTTGGAACCTTTGAAAATGAGTCTTTGACTGAAAGGTATTAATCCCAATCAAAATAAATAAATAAATAAAACAGCTTTTTGTCATGGGCATGGTGAGTGGGAGATGGCATATTCTGTTTTTAAATCACTACCAATCAGCATACAATTAATTTTTAATGATTACAACAACCAGGTGATGCTACTAATGAATACAAAAATGTGCTACCTATTTATAAAAGTGACTCAAACCAGAATTTCAAACCCTTGGCATACACATTCATACTTAAACCTAGTATGCATTTCGTTTTTATCCTTATAGTATGATCAAACATTTAATATTTAACTGCATATTGCTTCTGTTCAAACTCATTAAGATCTAAATACTATTTTTATTCAAGGAATTCCTGAAATGGGGAAAGGGACATAGCAATGTCAAAAGGGTTTACAAATAATAGAGGATTAAGTATTGTGACCTGGCATCCTGGGGTCAATTCCCAAACACAAAGTCTCAGAGGGAGTCAGGAAGTGACCTATAAGAGTATTTTACCACAATACATACACAATTTTGCTTCAGTATATTTGCTGTTCTGTGGAATGCTATGAAACACTTTGAACTTGGTGCCACTGGACACCAGGGAAATTATACAAACAATGGGGATGGGGATTGGAGGGTGGAATGTGCCACTAGACACCAGAGAAAACTGATTTAACAATGGGGATGGGGATCTGAGGGCAGGGGTGCCACTAGACACCAGGGATATCATTCTCTTTTATGCAACATGGAGTGTTAATAGAAAGGTTGTTGGACACCTGGAAACGTATTAAAACATCGGGGAATGGGATCAGGGGGGTGACACTAGACACCAGGGCTTTTACTTCTTGGGCCCTCGGCAGGCAGCAAGATGGCTGTGTGGTGCTTCTCTAACCACCACACTGTGTTTCATTGGGCATACTTTTATAGCTTTATTCACTGAGACTACTTTATTTTATTCATTGTTAATAGTGTTTTTGAGTCACAGCAGAGAATTCTCTTGGTGGTTTGGTGATTGCTAAGACAGAGTTGCAAAGTGCTCAAGAGTTCTAACAATTCCAGAGTGAATTCAAGCTCTGACCTCTGTGAAATGGAGCTAGCTAATGGAGACCCCTACAGCAACAGGGAGATTTGAAGCACTGTGAGTGTTGAAGCACTGTTTGCTACCTGAATAAGGTATGACACCTATGCCTAGGGGGTTATAGAGGGCTTTTAAAAAAATGCACCTGAAGTTACTACACTCAGAGTAGCATTTTTCTCTTTTTTTCTCTTCTCCTTAGGTAATTTTGTCCTGGTGCATTCTATTTACTTGGATTAGATTGACCTTCAATACTGACAAATGTTGCGTTATACACTTTGGGAGTTTAAATGGTCTCAGGACTTATTCACTTGGAGGATGTAAATTAAACATAGTGGAGCAACAGAATGATCTGAATATTATGATAACGAAAGACCTATCTTTTAAATTACATTGCAACCGGGTCATAAAGAAATCTAGTAGTATGCTGCACTGTATTAATAAACATATTACATGTAAAAATAAGGAAGTCCTATTACCCCTGTATACCTCTTTGGTGAGACCACATTTGGACTACTGTGCCCAGATTTGGTCCCCTGTTGGGAAAATTGAAATAGCAGCACTAGAAAAAGTCCAGAGGAGGGCAACTCATAGCATATTGGAAGCAAAAGGGCATGACTATCATACAAGATTAAACATCCTGGGCCTCTACTCAGTGGAATTTAGCCGGCTAGGGGGCGACATGTGCATGCTATTTAAATCACTCACCAATCCTGGCTTATGGGAACTCTTGGGGTTGAATTTAAGGGAATTATCCTATATAAAAAGGGCCCATCTCCTGCAACTAGTGGCAGCTTGTCCAAAAACAGCCAGAAGGAAATCCTGGCTTGCTCTGAGAATAACCAATATTTGGAATACACTCCCAATAGAGGTAGTGGCCAGCGATAGCATGAGCACCTCTAAGAGTAGATTAGATAGTTACCTCATTAAGCATAACATTTCAGGTTATTCATGATATGGTGAGCAAAAGGACTTTAGTCTATATAGCTCTGTTTTTACCTATGAGACCTATGAGCCAACTAAATGTTATTGACTGTGAGGAGACGCATGGCTTACTACAAAGCTTTTTAGGTTGCTGGCAATAACTCCATCACATTAAGCTCTCTGAAAAAGTTATGATAAGAGTAGGGCAGAGTGGACAAAAGATAAAAATGAATGATCTACTGAATGAAAAAATGTAATGAAGGAAACGATGATGGAAGTCCAGGTGAGTTGTATATGGATCTCTGCCAGAGTAAGGTAAACCGGGGACTCCTGAATAAGCATTTGGAATGGCAGGAATATGGACCTGGTTATCAGTGTGCCTTTACTAATGTAAGTCAACATGAAATGAGTATTGGAGGAGTTTATAATGTTTTGAATTGTTTCCTACTTTAAAATATTGGAAATGGGGTAAGCCTGAAAAAGTGGTAAGCCTAAAAATATTTCTATGTTTGTGGAAAGAAAATAAAATGACTCTTCCTTTTTGACTCCAGAGATGAAGCAGGTAGGAGACACATTTTTAAATACATCACTCCTTATGTCTTAATGGACCTTGGAAATCTGTGAGTAAAGTCCTTAATAATATTTTGCTTTAAGGCTTTATTAGATGTTCTCCTGCTCACTTAAACCTATTGGTTTATTGCTTACCCCCTTGCCTAGTACCTCCCTGCAGTAATTTATGCAACTTTTGAACCTGGACACACTATGAAATACTATGGAGTGGTGATCGAACTGCAGAGCCTCTCTGTTCAGATGTATTGCCTTTAACTTATTTTATGTTTTTACCTTGTTCATAGAAAAACGAATGCTGAAGCAAGTTAGCCATCTTAGTGTTATCAACGGCTTACCTATACAACGCTGCTGCTCTGAGCATGAAAACAAAAAACAGCGTAGACTTTTTATGGACCTCCCATTAGTAAATTGTGAGGTTTATGGAACTTTAAATGACCAAAATACATCACTGACTTGTTGCTAGCTTTGGGATCCATGGGAAAAATTAGATTATCAGCCTTTCTTGAACTAACAATGGGCATTTGATTTATGACAATCTTAAAATTTTGATTGCATTACACAATAGGCAAATGTATGAAAAGAACTGCAATGGCAATGGGGGGGGGGGTGTCACTAGAAACCAGGGAAAATATCTATAATAACTGGTACTGTGATTGGAGGGTGGGGGTGCCACTAGACACCGGGAAAAGGAGTTTGCACTCATGAAAAAGGATCATTTTTCATCACTCATGATACAAAAAATAATTATTACTTTGTATCATGCAATAAGAGAAAAGATTGTTAAACTTACAAAAGAAGCCTTTCAAGGGCATTACTTCAACAATAAAGTGCAGAATCCAGCAAAGGGAATCCCAACAAGCAAGGTGCATGTGTTGGTTACTTCCCTGCAACTCATTTCTGGGGGTTTTCAAGTTTGCATTTTAAGAAAAATGACAAAAAAGATGGCAGCCTAATGAAAAAGGATTTTCCACTAATGAATAAGGATGGCATTAATATGAATAAAGATTTATTTTTGTGTTTCTTACAGCTATTTTGAGGTGCTTTCTGAGCATGCTTAGAACCAATTTATAAAAATATAACAATTAAAAAACTTTGGAAAGGATTATTATTTTTTCACCAAACTAGCAAAAGGCACATCTGTGGGTCAGCCCCTTTCAACCCTGAAAATTTCAGATCAAAATTCCAAGCCATCTGGGTGGTAGACAAAGAAATCCCATTCAAACCAATGGGGAAAAAACTAGGAAAAAATTACTTTTTCACTATCCAGATCTCTGAAAACATATATCCGACTAGAATAAAACTTGGCACACCCAAAGATCTACCACACAAGACTGCACATGCAAACTATCATGTAAATCTATTCAATGGTTGTAATGATATTAAAGTGCAAAATTTCAGGTTTAACATAGAAACCTCAGTTAAGGTTGCTACCTATCTGGTTTTAGACTGGATAATCCCTTTTTTAGGATCATTATCTGGTCATCTGGTTTTGATTAAATATAGTCCAGTTTTGTGGCCATTTTGTATGCTCATATACTATTAAAACTGATGTATCAAATCATTCACTGTTTTGGCTGCATTACATGTCCGGGTTACAAGTTCTGATGTCATTCACATCTGCCCTTCTTTGCAAAACCAGTCTGTCTGGGAGGTACAAAGTAGGGCCATTAAAACAATTAGCAGTAAATTAATCTAATTGTTTCCACTCTGAATTTTAAGTATGGTGTTTTACTGCAATGAGAAGAAACACCTTTTACACCTTTATATGCTCTCATGTGTTTCTGTTTGTCCTACAGTATATTCTGGTATGTTTCAGACTCATTTTTGTTAAATTAATAATCTAATTTTTATTGTCTTTATCACTACATTGATTGCTTCTCTCCCGAGTCCTCAACAGTTACTGCTCTCATTTTTTGTATTGCCTGAAAATTCCATAATATTAGCTACACATTTACAGGTCATTCAGGTAAACAGCATGGAATGGTGCGTCTGAAATTGTGGAACATCTTAGAAATACGAAAAGAAACAGCAGTAGCTTCTGATGTAAAGGGAACATAATGCAGTATTGAAGGCACTGCAAGCATCGATAATTAAGTTATCAAAAATTGGTCAAAGCATATCAGAATACACGGCTGACATGGAAAGGAAATGGAAGAGTGTTTAACAAAGGTTTGAGCAATAAGCTGTGAATGAGCTTGACACATCCAGCAGACCTAAGTTTGATTCCCACAGCCTCCATTTGAATACTGTGTGACCCTGAGCAAGTTACTTAACCTGCCTGTGCTCCTGGATCACTCCTGTAAAATGGACTATGTGGCTTATGGGAATTAACCTGGTTGTCAATGAATTAAACTAAATAAATAAAATAAATAACAGTATAAAAATGATTTCCTATCACTATTAATGTCTATTCTGCATTACAAATGGCTTTGGAGAAAGAATGATGTACTCATCAGTCATAAAAAAGGAGTGGAGCCAGAGGCGGAGTTTGGGGTGTGGTTTAGCATCTGGTTTTTACCTTATCCAAAGGTGGTGACCCTAACTCCAGTTCGACCCTAAATATAGTGGCACTACTGCATCACTATAATATATCTCTTCTGGGATATAGAATGATCTGACTCAAATATGCAATTTATCTTCAAGTGTGAGGGAGCAGGACCATAACTCATGCGTGGCACAGTCACAAGTGAGTTATGAAAGCCCTACTCACTCACAAGTGATGATAAATTGCCTATTTTGAGTCAGGATATTGTATATTCAATATATACAACAGTAGTTAACAAGTTTTACCTTTTTAATCTACAGTTTATCATATAAGTGAAAAGAGGAAGCTGAGGGATGGGATTATAAGGTTAAGAAGATAAGAGTAGACTATGCTGAGGAGGATCAGGAAAAGGCAGATATACTGAGCAAAATACTTTTGTTCAATGTTCACAGAAGAAGGAGAAGGTGAGGGGTCACATAAAAACAACAAGAGCACTAAAGCTAGGGAGGTAGACACTAGTCATTTTTCAAAGGAGAGAGTCCTGAAGGCACTTGCAGATCTGAAAGTGGACAAAGTTAAAGGATCAGACAGGGTACATCTAAGGGTACTGGGGAGTTCATGGAGGTACTGGCTACACATCTGACAGTCCTATTTAAGAGCTCACTGGAAACAGAAGTGGTTCCAGAGGAGTGTAGGAGGGCAGAAGTAGCCCCACTTCACAAAAGTGGTAGCAGGGAGGAGGCTGGCAACTATAGGCCAGTCAACCTGACATCGGTGGTGGGGAAATTAATGGAGGCACTGCTAAAGGAAAGGATTATGGAGTATTATGAATCCAGTGGGTTACAAGTCCTGAGGCAACATAGATTCATGGAGGGGAGGACATGCCAAACAAATCTGTTGCTTTCTTTGACTGGGTGAGAAGGGAACTAGATTAAGGTGGGACAATGGATGATGCATACCTATATTTCAGTAAGCATTTGACACCATTCCACATAGGAGAATCATAACAAAACTGGGCAGCTCAGGGGTGGGTCATAAAGTGGTAAACTGGGTAAGAAATAAGTTAAGGTATAGGTGACAGAGGGTGGTACTAAACTGAGTTCACTTTAGAGAATAGAGGGTGACCACTGCAGTGCCTCAGGGCTCAATACTGGGACCAGTTATCTTTAATGTCTTCATAAGTAACATATGAGATCAGCTGTAAGGGAAGGTCTGCCTCTTTGTGGAAGACACCAAAATCTGCAATAGGGTGTATAGTCCCGGGGGGGGTGGAATGAATGTGCAGAGACGTGAGAAAACTGGAGGAGTGGTCAAGGGCATGGCAGCTGGGTTTCAATGCAAAAAGTGCAAAATCATGCACTTAGGGCACAGAAACCCAGAGACTGAGTACAAAATGGCAGAAGTGGTATTGACAGTCACCATACAGGAAAGAGACCTGGGGTAATCATATCTGATGGCCTAAATGTAGACAGATAGTGTGACAAGGCATTGGGTACGGCCAGTAGGATGCTGGGATTCATAGGGAGGAGTATAACCAGCAGGAGAAAAAAGGTGGTGTTGCCATTGTATAGATCAGTGGTGAGACCCAGCTTGGAGTACTGTACCCATTTCTAGAGATCACCTCTCTAGAAGGATATAGACAGTGTGGAGGCTGTCCAGAGGAGGGCAACTAAAACTGTGCAAGCTCTGCATCAGAAGCCCTTTGAGGAGAGACTAAAGGACCTCCACATGTACACTGTAGAAGAGAGGTGGGGGAATGTGATAGAAATCAATATATACCTCAAAGGCATAAATAAGGTACAGCAGGGAAGTATTTTTCAGAAAAAAAGTTGCATGAGAACAAGGGGTACATGCAATGAAACTGAAGGGGAGTAAATTCAAGAGAGATGTGAGGAAGTGCTACTTTATGGAAAGAGTGGTTGATGCCTGGAACATTTATGGAAAGAGTGGTGGATGCCTGAAAAAGTCTCCAGCAAAGGTGGTGGAGGCAAAAACAGTGGGGGGATTCATGAATGAATGCAACAGACATAAGGGAATCTTAATATAAATCAAGGGGGAGAGAGAAACAAAGATTAAGTATGGCATGCAGTGACACTATACAGTAGGAAGGGAAACAAGGATTTGTCAATGCTGAACGTTTGATGCTTTTTAAACAATTGTTTTGTTTTTAATGTTTTGACCCCAACTTTGAAGGGACTTGTTTTAGGATTTGCCTTATAGGCATGACATGTACCATTTATAGTATATTGGCGGAAATGTAATTTCTCACCAGTGGTGCAAAAAGGCACCTCATGCCAGATTTTAAAAAATGACACATCATGTTTATGAGGTGATGTACAAAAATTGCTATGTTGAAAGTTTGGGGTCAAAATATTGAAAATTACAAAAGTTACGAGCCTGCATTTGTAAATTCCAGTTTTACCATGCCACAGCCACATCTACTTTGCTGACATACCTGACAGTGGTAGACACAATGCAGATTGTCAGCATTGTACTGTCGGGGATGTCGGTGTGTTTTCTTCAGGAGGCTGTGCCCTCAAAACCCCCACACCCTCCCTAGTCTTTAAATATACAACTCTGAGTTGGTGTTGTCTTGGGGGGGTTGAAGCACTGGGAGATGCACTGCCGGTGTCATCGGGGACAACACAGTGACCAAATGCTTTTAGTTGAATTCTGTCACTGTGATGGTCTTTGCTGTGGCAGTGTCACTCTATGGTTGGTACACCTTAAATTCCAACATATGCTCATAACTTTATTGTTTTTTAACATTTGTGCCCCAAATTTTCAAAATAGCCTTCTTAAGACCCCACCTCATGAACAATAGTAGAAAAAATGTTCACACAGTGACTGCGAAATCACCTTTCAGGATGCGAAAACACATTTTGGCCAGGATTTGAAAAATGGCAGCTGTCACATTCATGAGGTGCTGTGAAGAAATGGTTATCTTAAAAATGTTAGGGCAAAATATTGAAAATTACCGAAGTTATGAGCCTGCATTCACAAACTTCTACATAGGCCCATAACTGTAGGTTTTTTTATATTTTTAGGCTAAAAATCTTTAACGTTGCCTTCTTATGACCCCACCTCATGAATTATGGTGGAGAAAATTTTCAGCTCCTGCCTGAAAGGTAATTTCCTGCAGTGACCACAAAAGCACCTTTTGGGACAGATTTTCCTAATGTGACTTGCATTGTTCATGAGGTGGTGTCCCAAAGAAGGTATATTGAAAATTTGTGGCAAAAATATTGAAAAATGCCCAAGTTATTCTAGTGAGTTCAAAACCCCATTGAAATACACTGAATGGTATACCTTATTTCTTTAGTTCGTGGTGGGGCATTGAAGAGTGAAGTCGTGTCTGTGGTCCAGAGAAGATTACAGTGTCGGACCTCTGGTGGGTATGTAAGGGCTTGGGGGGGTGAGGTGGTGGGTGCTGAGTGGGAGGGTCTGGTGGGGGATAATAACGGTGTAACAGACATTGATTGATGGTTTTCTTTTTTACAGGTTCACAAAAGAAAAACAAAAAGAAAAATCAATGAGGGAAGTTTTTCTCTATTACATGTAGTAACACTAGGGGTTTGGGCACCCTTCAGTGTCACTGATATAGCTGGCAGCACCAGGGGTGAGCTTCCTGGTGCTACATTAAAAAAAGGGGCAGGGTATGGAGCAGCAGCTGGCACTGAGGATTGGGCACCCCATGCCCTAATAAAAACATGGATAGGGCTTGAGATGGGTGGGAGGAATTATGGCAGGGGATGCTACAGACATCGATGGATGGTTTTCTTTTTTACAGGAGGAGGGACGGACACTTGGCGATTGGGCATCCCCCAGTGTCTCTGTTATATCTGGCAGCACCGGGAGTGAGTTCCCTGGTGCTGTATAAGTTTGACAAAAACAGAAGACCAGCCATGGATGTAGAAGCACAGGAGGGAGCTGGGGGGGGGGTTGACAAGGAGCAAACTGCATCAAAATGACAGAGGGATGGGGCTAAAATAAGCATGAGCCACTGAGTGGCCACACACGAAGATGAATGCACAACAAACACAGAGCAGGAGACGAGGAACAAGGCAGACAAGGGGAGGTTGAGAGAGGAGGTATGGGGCATAGATGGGAGAAACAGAGCAAGGAAGAGGAGAAACCCAGCCACAACATGCATGTCCCTGATGCTGACAGCCAATCAGCTGTTTTCTGAGCCGGCGTCATGTAAATCAAAGGACTGAAGCCATCTCTTATTGGGGCGGATTTGGTCCTTTGAAATACACAAAGTTTCTGCCACTAAACAGTGAGTGGTGTCACAACCACACTGCCTGGTCATTGGTCTAGACTGTTGAGCCCATGCTATTTTCAACTGCAATGGGCTTGACAGTGACCCACCCCCAAAATCCGCTTTCACTGTGGCAAAATGTTTGGGGCACACATGCACATCAAATGTAAAGATGAGCAGACTGGGTAGGACAAGCAGCCCTTATCTGCCATCAAATTCTTTGTTTCTTTGTTTCTGAGTTTATTTGTTTATACATCCTTCGGAGCCACTCGTTGCTGAAAACTAGTGGTTTCACACACCTTCAGCTGGAATGAGAACAGTGAAGCTGAGCTGTTGTGGCTCAATCTGAAGGCAAGTGAAAGCACTTGTTTTCAGCAACGAGTGGCTCTGAGGGACATATTAATATATCATCGATCGAGAGCGATCAGTAATATATTTAAAAAAAAATAAACTTCTTAGAATCTGCCCGTTTCCAGGGTGTCTATGCATGAGAAGACTTCACAGATTAAGAGTGCCTCATGTGCAGAGGAAAGGAGTGTTCTGATTGGTCAGGATTGCTCCCTCACTCTAGAATGAAGATTTATCTGTTTTTCTTTTAATTTAACAGCTTGCTTTAGTGTAGTGCTGCACTAGGCATTGTGATGTCATCAGTATTGTAAAGGTTGATCTCTGATTGGTTCAGTATTCCACTGTGATGACAGTAACCTTAAAAATATCCATTGTGACAACAGTAACAAGAATATTTTTTGATATTGTGCTGTGCCTAATGTCACTAGCTATCATTTTTATCTTGTCATTTTACCACTATTCCTGTTGTGCATATATAACATTTATGTATGTTTATAAAATGATAAGAGAAAATCTAGAAATGTATTTGGCCAAGAGACATCACCTGACCATGCATTAAATCTCTATAAACACACAGTTTAGTGCTGAATCTCTTTCTTACCCAGAAAACTACGTTCAGCCATTTTATAAGTTTAATAAGCCCCTTAAGGGTGTACATCACAGGATTGTAATGCACTTCCTAGGAGCACAAGGACACCAGCCTTCAGCCTTGTGCCTTACTGTGCCCCTAGACACACATGCTTTTCAATCTTACCGTATAGTTTTTGGCCAGAAAAGACACACTAAGCTGAGGCTTGTTTCCAGGTGCATTCTGGGAGCACAAGGAAGTAAAATTACTTGCTCCTGGTCATACAGTGTGCAAATTGTGACTCAAGGATTCAAACCCAGTTCTCCAGGTTTGCAGCCCAGAGCTCTTCGTCAATATGCCATACTGCCTCCAAATAATATATTATGGTGCTGCATTGGGGTGCTGTATATGATCATAAACATTGTCTGGAATGGCATTCAAGTGGACTCCCAATAAGAATGATTGCTTATTGTGCACTTTGAAGGCCTGTTTATATGACCAGTGAAGCAGAGCATGCATTTGTAGGAAACACACACACATATACACTGTCTGGGCCTGGCATGCCTAAACAAAAATAATGTGACGCATGATGGAATGTTGTATCTGTGCTTCAGTTCTTCATGTAAGAGCCTTCAAGAGGCAACATTTTCAACATGTGAGGGTGGCAGAAGCTAAAGAGCCATAATTGCTCAATAATGAGTTGTAACAGGACTCTGGTAATTGTGCTTCAGCTGGTACTGGCAGAAGAGTGCAGTGGAGCATGACCCTGTGATATGAGTGACATGACCATATATTTATTGGAGTAGACAACAGTAATATAAATTGTGTTAATACTTTAAATTTATTTTACATGCACACAGTATGACAAGAGAATATGGTTTCTGAACAAACAAGTAAAGAGTTGTGATGATGATAATAAATAACATTACATATACTGCGTTAAGGCAGACTGAGAAGCGTCCAAAAGCAACAGGACACAGATGACTACAATGGCACTGGCACTGTCAGGTGGTGTCATAGTATCCCTAATAAAGATGTGATGAGTCATGAAGATGATCAGATACCCATAATGTCTGAATATGTTGCATTCTTTTTATCTAAAGAAGAGTGGGAAATTTTTATAAAATCAAAGAAGGTGAGGAATACTAATCCTACTGTATCATCTATGTGGAGTGTGCAGGCAGGGAAGAAGCTGGCGGCACCCACACTCTGCAGTGGGAAATGATGGAAAAAAATATGTCCTATCTGGACTTCAGCAAGGCCTTTAATACTGTGCTGCAGAGGAGATCAATAAAGAGATTAAGCAGCGTAGGTTGGGATCCAAAGTGGTGAATTAGGCAAGGAACTGGTTAGTTGATAGGCACTAGAGGGTGGTGGTTAAAGGCCCTCACTCTAATGAGGGGAGAGTGAGCAGCAGGATGCTGCAAGCCTCAGTACTGGAACTGGTCCTCTTCAGTGCCTTCATAAGTGGCATTGCAGATGAACTGGAAGGGGAGGTAAGCCTTTTTGCAGAGGACTCTAAAATCTATAATAAGGAGGGGGTCGAGAGTGTGTATGGACCTTGGGAAGCTCAAATTGTGGTCAAGAGCATGGTAGTTGTTCAATGCCAAAAAAGAAAAATCATGCACCTAGGGTCTATGAACCTAAGAGCTAAGTATATGATGGGGAAGATACTGACAGTCACTATGCAGAAAAGGGACCTTGAGGTTATCATATCTGATGACCTCAAAGAGTAAACACAGTGTGACAAAGCAGTGGATAGGGTCAAGTGGGAGGTTGGGATGCTTAGGGAGAGGTATCTCTAGCAGGGATAGGGGGTTGGTGCTGCCACTCTATTGCTCACTTGTAAGATTCCACTTGGACTGCTGCTTCCAGTTCTGGAGGCTGCACCTCAGAAAGGATATAAACAGGGTAGAAATAGTCAAGAGGAGGGCAACTAAAATCAGTGCAGAGGTGCATCAATAGTCCCGTGAGGAGACACCGAGGGGTCTCAACATGTACACCCTGAAAGAAAAGAGAGAGGGGACATGATAGAGACCTACAAGTACCTCACAAGAGAGGAAGGTGCTGGATTAAAGTATCTTTCAAATGAGAAAGAGCACCAGGACCAGAGGGCATGTGATGAAGTGGGGGGGGAGGGATGTGAGGAAGTAGTACTTCACTGAAAAAAATGGTGGACACCTGGAACAGACTGCCAGTGGAAATGGTGGTGTCAAAAACAGTTGGGGGGCTTCAAGCATGCATGGGATAGACATTGGGGAATATTAGTAAATAGACAGGGAGGAGGGAGGATCACCAGATAGCAGTTAGGGTCTGAGGAGACAGACTAGTCAGGAACCATCTGAGCAGACTGGATGGGACAAGTAGTCCTTTTCTGCTGATAAATTCTGGGTTTCTATGTTTCTATGATGGTGAGAGGAGGAGGTGGATAATAATGATGATGACGAAGAGTATATGTTTTCTGATGCCAGAGTCCTATTTTGTTTTTGAGTATGTATTTTCTGAAGTCAGAATCCATTTTTTTTTATTTTGATGTAATTATTATTTTTCAATTTGACTTTATTTATATGCCAAGAAAATGTGATTTCAGTATATTCATGCTATCATTTGTAACATACACCCACACTGCAGAGGATCCACTTAAAAGATATTTGATTGTTCATGGTAGTGGGAGCTAGAGGTACTTCTTCAAAGGAACTGTGTATCAGGGTGGTGACTGCAAGATAATTAATTTTTTTCAGCCAGCAAGGAATGATGTGTTTTTAAATATCATTTAACAGTGCAGCAGATATGATATATGATCAGAAAATATAATTTGACATAATATGATAAAAAATAAAATGACTTACTCTGGTATGGTACCATGTGATATAAGCGATCGCAAAAATAGCAACAACGCCGATGTGCAGTAAAGCAAAACTAAAAAGAGCGAGATTCTGCAACACTCTTGGGATGAGCTTCACATATTTTTATGCAGTAAGAGGCAGCCTTCCCCATACTTTATAATCAACTCTGGGGGCCTGACACTGGGGCATTGGAGTAAATTTGGGAGGGGCTATTCAGGGATCACATTCTGAAGGCCGGGGAGCATCAGGCACACACATTGGGAGGAGTTGGGGAAACATCGCCCCCCCCAAAAAAGCAAAAGTACCCAAACTGCAAAAGAAAATTGTATTCCCACCCACCTAAGTACAAACCTGGGGCCTCCCGCACCAACAGCACTCACTCCTTCCACTAGATCAAACAGCCAGCTGGGAACTTCCTGGCCAAACTTCCACCTATATCCTCACTTATTTTAGCTCCCTATCCCAGTTGCTCTATCTTTTCTGTCATCGTTCTGTGCCCTCATACTTGCTCTAACCACACTTCACTATCCTTTCACAGTCACTGTAATTACAGGCGGTCAAACTGAGTCATTCAAATTGAGTCACTCTATTTGACTCTCTCATATCACGGGATACCCTCTGGCATAACCTGATATGATAATATATGATATACCACATATGAGAAGAAAATGTAATCAGACCTAATATAATATATAGGGGATACACAACAGGGACCTGTAGAATACAATATTTATTTTTACTAATGATGTTTGACCTTGGGTAACCTCACGAGCTCACTGGTGGTATAAGCTACGAGTGATGTTCCCAAGGTCAAACAGGACGAGTGAAAAGAAATCATGTATTCCACAAGGTCTGTTGTGTATTTCATTTATGCAATAGACAGGGACCTAGTGGTTATTTATTTTATTTCTTCATAGAATTTCTTTTTTTTTTTTTCAATTTAAAATGATGTTGGTTTTCCTTGTGAAGTACTGTAGTGCTTCTCCAGCTGTGAGGAGTGCCGCTGCTATGCCCGTTATCATGGACTTGCATGATGCAGCTAGTGGTAACAGGGCAATGTTTATGTGGATAGGCTGAGAGCAGCCTGCTTAGACAAGTTAAAAACAAAAAAAAAGGCAGTTCTGTTTAGTTAGCGAGTGAGCAGATTGGTTGGGGCCAGGGAGACGGCACAAGGTTCACTTTCTGGGCAGCATTATTTTGTTTTTATTTTATTTTGTTTTTTTAATTTTCTTTTCAAGTGCTTCAGTTCTTGCCAGTGGGAGTGGTGTGGAAGAGCGGCCATCAGTTCAGTGAGAGCTATGAGATCCTGCCAGTGGTGTGGATGTCTGGAGACTGCATACAGTACATAAAAAAGAAAAAAAAAACAGGGTGAGCTGGATATTCAAAAATGCACAAAGCACAGCGCAAAAAGTTGTGCTCTGCCTTGCGATAGCCTGGGTGCCTGAAGACGCTATTTTCAGTGGAATAGCACACCTGCACTATTCGACTAAATATAGGGTCATGTCGGCCCAGTGCTAAGCCCTATAGACACTCCAGAGGGGATAAAAAAAATGAGAAAAGATCTAAGCAGGTTAGAGGAGTGGTCAGAAGTGTGGCAGCTAGGATTCAATGTAAAGAAGTGCAAAGTCGTGCACCTGGGGAGCATAAATCCAAGGGAGGTGTAGAAGATGGGGGTGAGGAACTGGCAGCCACAAAGCAGGAATGAGACCTGGGGGTACAAATAGCGGATGACCTAAAGGTGACTAAACAATATGAGAAGGCTGTGGGGAGAGCCAGTGGGATGCTGAGGTGCACAGGGAGAGGTATCACCAGCAGAAAGAAGGAGGTGGTTATGCCACTGTACAGATCACTCGTTAGACCTCAGCTGGCATCCTGTGTCCTGCTCTGGAGACCACATCTCTGGAAGGATATAGACAGAATGGAGGCAGTCCAGAGGAGGGCTACAAAGGTGGTGCAGTGTCTGCATGAAAAGCCCCATGAGGAATGGTTAAGGGATCTCAATATGTATTACATGGAGGAGAGGAGAGAGACAGGGATATGATAGAAATGTTTAAGTACCTCAAGGGTATAAGCAAGGTACAAGAGGGTAGCATCTTTCAAAATAAAAGATGTGCAAGAACAAGGGGACACAAAATGAAGTCAGAGGTGGGGAGAGGTTCAGGGGCAATATGAGGAAGGACTTTTTCATGGAAAGAGTGGTCGATGCTTGGAACAGCCTTCCAAAGAAGGTGGTGGGCCAAAAACAGCTAGTGAATTCAAGAATGCATGGGATAGACACAAGGGTACCTTAGAGGCAGGAAAAAAGGGTGAGCTGCAGATCAACTAGGATCTGTGGCTTGAAATAGGTTAGCAAATAGGCAGACTAGGTGGGCCACACGGTCCTTATCTGCCGTCAACTTTTATGTTTCTATGCACAGACATGGGTCCCAAAATAGGGTGCCACAGTGAATAGCGCCTTTGCTAAATTTCAGATATTCAGATGGACCCATGCAAATGAGTCCATTGAGCATGCAAGGTGCTAAGGGGCTATTTTCATTGTCATTATGAGCTCATTTGCACTGGGGAATGAGGCTGCCCCTCCCAATTGTCCGGTACCAGAGAGCTATTCCTTGCGCTAGTGGTTTCCCTCTCCCTCTGATTCGACTACCATATAGACAATATCATGTCCCTGGTTTCCAGTTGTCCCTCTCACCAACCACACCCATGCCCCATGTGTTAAGTTGTAGTCCCTGTTGTCCAATGGTCCCTACCCCCACCCAATGTCCTGTCCAGTGCAGTAAAAGTGTTTGCCTGGTGTCCAGTTGTCCCTCCCCCCACCTTATGCCCTATCTGGTACAGTAAAATTGTTTTTCTGGTGTCCAGTGGTCCTGTCTTCCACCTGATCCCCCGTCTGATACTGTTGACACATTTCCCTCGTGGCCAGTGGTCTCTTCTTCCACCCGATCCCATGCCCATTCATTTATTAGCCAGTTTATAGTGGCTGGTAGTCCCTCCCCCCATCCGATCACCAGCCCCAGGAAGAATTGGCTCCCCCCAGCTTCAGCTCAGGGACTAGGATGAGGATGGCACTGGGGCAGATCTGATTGCCATGATGCTTAAAGAAAAAAAAAATTTGCCTGTCTTTGGTGGAGTGGGACTTACGGAGCTTTATTGATTTATTGTTTATTTATTGAAAGTTTTACCAGGAAAGACACACTGAGCAAATACAATTGCTTTTCTCCCGGTGCATCCTGGAGCTTTAGTGGCAAGAAGAAGCCTGTCTGCAGACTTTTCAGTAAGTCCTGCTGAAAATGGAATCTGATAGCTGACCGGAGAGTAGGGTGTGGAGGGTGGTGGTGGTGAACATATGGTTTTATGTATAGAAAAAAAGGAAAACAAATATTGGTGATATGACTGCTGCAGGGTTACCAAGCAAGGGTGAATAACTGAACTGTTCTTTGGGAGCTTTGCTGTTCGTGCAGGTTGGGGATGTGTTGCTATCTTATTGGTTACAGTGAAGTGTGGCTGGCAGGGTGGCAGAGGGATATCTTTACATTACTAGATCACCAGTGCCGAGTCTTGTTTTTTTCGATGGTATGTCTTAAATAAAAGACATACCTGGCAAGGTCTGTCAGCCAATCAAATTTCTCCATCGTCTCTACCCATCTTTTAAAATGTAATACAGTGTATGAAATCTGATCAAATAATCATCAGATATAATATGATACAATAATGTAGTCTGATATAATAATATTGATAAATGATGATGATGATGATAAAATCTCTATTTTTCATAAAGGACTATATATATTAGAGCAAAGTTCTATTTTAGGAAAAAGGCCTGTTTGCATTACAAACTTAGTACAGAATATGAAAATAGAAATAACAACATAGGGCTCCATTTTCAAATGTCCAGGACTGATACAAGGCACTTGTGTCAAAAAGAAATGATGCAAAGAGACAATGTGTTTGACCTCATGTCAGTCACAATTTTGAAATGAAGCCTGCATCCCCAGCAGAGCTACCAGTGCCAGACTGGCTTGTGCCAGGCTTACACTGGACTATAGGCTATGCCAAGATGGGGGGGGGGAGGGCTTGAGATGGATGCAAGTTGCCACATTCCTGTAAGTGCAATTTTAGAACCTGGAATGCCGTCACCATGCTCAGACCAGCCAGAGCTGGTCTAACAGCAATGTGCACTGGTGTTGGACATCGGAGCTGGACGGCCCCAAATACCATGCACAGGCACCATGGGGAGAACTGTGGGCAGTGGTATGGAACCATCATCACTCTGCTCCATATAGATGGACACCACTGCACCACAATGTCCTGCTGGGGCTACCAGGGGGCACAGATTCATAGCAGATGCCACTGTGAGGTACAGATCATGGCTGCTTGTGCACTGATTGTCAGAGGCACTCTGTGGTACAACACTAAGGAAAGTCAACATCAGTGGCCACGGCAGGTAGTCCTCCCTACTGCGGATACCCTAGCTAACCTGCCACCTCTTGGCTGCATCTATAACAGAGTGAATGCATGTGACCACAATCCCCAGTTGCCATACTCAGACTGGTGCAGCATACAGATCCTATAGAATCCACTTGGTGACAATGAACTGTTATCAGGCTGGAGGTTACAGGCAGGGATCTGGTAATCAGTTGTAAATGCAACTTGGACATTTGACTACGGAGGCAAGTGCGATGTGCATATTGCAACTTTGCTGTTAGAGCACTAACTGTTATGGGAGCCCTGTGCACATATTATTATTTGACTGAAAGTGTACATAAGGCTGTACTTGTAATAGACCCTGATAGGGCTGGTGCACATAATGCACAGCATCAGCATCTCCTTGCCTGGGGTGGCATCCTGCCACTTCCCCCTTTCCAGCACATGCCAGCATTACACTGTGGCACCTGCTGAGGGTATTGTATTCGCTGTGGGCTATGGGTTCCCTGGGGAACTGCCAGTGGGTGGCACCACAGCCTGCATCAAACCCCTCCCATGCATATTTTGTTTAATGAAGAGTTGCGGTTGTCTCAACATCAGGGTGTTTGGTGCCTGGAATCCCCGTACTAAAATCTGGTGCAGGGTCCCTTGCATGCTGGCAGTTGATGTAAGCTGCTATTTTTTGCAGTTTATGTCAATCTGAGGCTGGTTCGAAAATAGAGCCCATAGTCACAAACCACATAATCAACAAAATAAAATATGCACACAGAAGAACATGCCATTAGTAAGAATCGCAAGTATTACACAATTCTGATTCCATCTTTAATTTAAAAAGTTTGAGTGAGCTTGATTTGCGTGACCATGCTGAGACGTAGTTCAAGGATCCAGTGGCACTAGCCACAAGGGTTCTGGGACCATATCGTGTGGTTGCCCTTAGATAATTTGGGCTCCTTTCAAGATTTTCTCTCTCCTGATATCTGGATGGGACATGCCAACAGGAAACAAGGAAAGAGTAAAATTTGTGCTTTGCAGTTACTAAACAATAAATGTCATTAGAAAATATTTTTTTTCTTTGTTTGCAAGGGTTGGCAACCTGAATCTTTATAAATGGTACAATGGTGCACCACTGGATTGCATTAGAGGACAAAATGTGAACTCTGTTGAACAGAACATCAGGTTTTGCCAGATTTCTGTTACTTGCAAATTACTATATTAGACTTCCATATTACAAAGTAGGAAATATCTACTGTTTGGTCTAATTTAGGTCTGCCTGCTTGGGATAGATAGTATGCCAGCCTTAGTGACCGCCATCTTAATGTGCTGAGAAAAGCTTAGTATAATGTTTGTATAGACCCCACATATTTATATTCCCTAACATGAATTCTTTTTACACTCTTAAGTAATGTCTATTGTAAGAGACTTTTTTTTCAGTGATTTTAAATGCATACATTGGGTTGCCCATTACTCAAGGCTAAACCAGAGTCAGTAAGCCAATTTTGCGGGCTTATAAAAATCCCACTTCAGTTTTTGTCCCATTTCACCAAAGCTATTTCCTGAAGCTACAATCGCTGTGTCATCAGCATGAGTTTTAATACCTGTGTCATTTAGTTTTGGGGGAAGGGTATTGATTGATGAATGCCAGAAAAAGAAAGGGACACAATATGGGTCTCTGAGAACCCCCGGACCCCACAAGGCCCAGCTAAAGAATTGGTAATTGAGACCCTTTGGTATTTTTCAGATAGATGTGAGTTAAACCACTTTAGGGGTCAGTTCCCACTCAGATTGCTTACAACCTGTTCATTAACAGTGGATGATTTTGCCTTTAATACTGTAGGTCCACAAACACTGCCCCTGTCTTCTTTCTAGCCTCTAAAGATGAGGTGATAATAGTTAAGTTGACTAGGAGTTTGTGGAACACTGGATTCTGAATCCATGTTTGATATGTGTTAACAAGTAATCTTTTTCTACAGTCTGAAAGCTGGATATGAACATGCCTATCCAAATTCTTGAAAGGATGGATAGCATGAATATTGGGCAATAGTTTAAGGAACCACAAGGATCCCCTTTAGAGACTGGGATCATGTTACAGTACATGAAGTAACTTTCCATGAGGAAGGAAAAGTGCTTTTGGTTAGGCTGCAGTTAAGGAGGTACTGTATGGTATGGCTGGAGCTATCTCATTTGCACCTATTTTCCAAAATTTAGTTTCCACATTATAAAATTCTACAAATTTCAAGCCAGCGCAGCGCGGTTATATTTCCACTTGTGATGCCGATGACCCAGTTTTGGGAACGGACCCAGGGCATTGGAGGGCCAGCTGGGGGAGCAGGATGGAGCATCTGGAGGACTGCTCTCCTTCTCTGGGGGAGGGAGGGGAGTGTGTCCGGTGCTTGATGGACCCCTGGTGGAGCCAGGGTGTGTCACAGAGACCAGCACCTGGATGTTTGGGGGGGAAGCTGGATGCTGGACATCATTGCATGACCCCGCCCCCAGAAAAACTCACAAAATGCCAGTTCTGGCATGATGACTCCTCTAGCCCACTGCCACTGATGTCCGCCGGGGGGGGTCCCCGCTCTCGTGGCCCCGACCGGAGGGGGTAATCCAGGGCTTGCCCATAATGTCCTTCGGGAGTGGGAAACCCCCCATCGGTGGACCTGCCTGGGGGGATAAGCCTGGATCAAAAACATGAAAATAAAAAAAAAAAAACAGAATTCTACAAATTTCAACTTTAGCAATGTTAACAATTTTAGAATGTCTTCAAGACTGAGCTTAGGAAATACAAAGCCTGGATAACCTCTCTGGCCAGTTCCTCCACTGTCTGTCCATCCTCTCTACTTTAACTACCAGCATGTCAATATCTGATAAATTAACAAAGTACTCATTTAATTTATGAGCTTCTGCTACCTGGTCCTCTATGAGAAGAGAGTAAGCCTTAAATAAATCAGATAAGACTTAAATTCAGGGGGCTATGTCTTTTATAAGAACCCAATACTGCCTAGAGTCCAAGCTCTGAATAACATTTGTTTTATAATAGTTCATGTTCTCTGTTTTAAATTCTTTATTGCATTTGTTACGAATGTCCTTAAAAATCTGCATGTCCACTGCATATTTAGGTTTTTTTTTTATCTTACTTCCATACTCCTTTTTCTTAATCCTTATGTTTATTTAGAGTTTTTCTGAGGCCCAGGGTTGCTGATTCTATGTTATTTTATTCATTTTCGAGGGAACATATAAATTATACATATTTCTGAAAAAATGTTCAGTAAAGTATTAAACTGTGAGGTCCAAATCTGGTACAGAATCTTAGCCAGCTTCTTTCTCCAAGGCTAAATTGTGCTAAATGCCCAGCCCTCCGTAACATTCTGTGCTGTGGTCTCCCACCCCTTATGTGGAAGCCACTCATACAAAGTGCTGCCCTGCAGAGTGTCACTAGTGTGGATCCTCCTTTGAAGCAGGGAAGCCCACCCCCCTCCAGCTTGCACATCACCTTTCAGCTGTATTCCCAGTTCTGACTGCTGCAATCAAGCCTGACCAGGACTGGAATGCAACTAGATGCTTAGGGCAAATGGCTTGCTGGCTTGATGAGGGCAATAGAGTTCTGGCAGCTCAGTGGTGCAGTTCCTGAGTTCTGTTGTCAGCATACACAGAGGAATGCACACCCTGTCTCCTAAAGGAGCCACAGGAAAAGTACAGTACAAGTCACATTAAACTGTTCCCTTAACCCACTGGTGTAGAATTGTTCAATTAGTTTCCTAATCTGTGCAGTGTTTAATTCAATGAATTAATAAAAGGTTAGTATTGGTTTGCAACTAGCTGTTAGGACTATAAGCTTTATTTTCAGCTGAGTGCTTTTGAGTTTCATTTCAGAAGGCAGACTAAATAACTCTTAAGGAATGCTGTGATATTTATAAACAATGCTTTTAAGGAATGCTGCAACATTTATAAACAATGCCATGAAAATGTATTGCATAAACACTGTAAAACAGCTACTGCCATATCACTAAACCGGTACAAGTGAGTTGAATAGGCAGTGAAGAATGGTTGGAAAATAATTAAAAGCTTCAACAATTCAAGTTGCCACTGCAGTAGAATCACACAAAAAAATGCTACACCAGTGAGTTGATGGAACAGTTTGTGACTTGTACTGTACACACTGCAGAAAAACAACAGATGACAGTGCACATACTATAGCTTATGTTGCACAAAAGTGCTAGCTTTATTTACTATGAAGTGCTGGAGAGCTGCCAAGGGCACAGACCATGGCACCCTTACTTGTTGCCGATGCAACTATGATGTGTGAACTGTCCTTTGCTGCTTTCCTGAGTTCTGTTATGCCATTTATAGCACTCCTAGTTGATCCTCCTTCGAAGCTTGGCAAGTCCCACCTTCACTTATATATCACCTGATGACTGTGCTCCCAGTTTTGACTGCTGCCATCATGTCAGGCCGTGGCTGGAATGCAGACAAGCAGGTTAGGTTAAGTGAATTGTTGGCTTGGAGGAAGGCAACACAAATCTGACAGGTCAGTGGTGCCATTCCTGAGTTCTGTTGTGCCATTTGCAGCACTTCTGGTAGCTCTTCTGTGAAGCCAGGAAAAGTTCCACCTCTGCTTGCATATCGCCCACCAGATGTGTTCCTGGCTCTGACTGCTGCCACCAAGTCAGACTAGGGCTGAAATGCAGACAGGTGGATATTAGGGCATGGGGTTTATCGATTTGGGGAATACAACAGAGTTCTAGCAGGTCAGTGGTACAGTTTACGAGTTCTGTTGTGCAATTCACAGCACTCTTGGTGGCTCCTCCTTTGAAGTAGAGGAAGCCCTACCTCTACTAACAAGTCACCCACTGACTGTATTCCTCATTCTGACTGCAGCCAGTAACTCAAGGTGGGGCTGGAATGATAATGGGCAGATTAGTGAACATGGCTTGCTGACTTGGGGGTAGGCAACAATGTTCTGGCAGGTCAGCAGTGAAGTCTGTCAGTTCTACTGTGCCATTTGAATCACTCACTGCAGCTACTCCTTTGAAGCTGGGAGAAGGCCTGCCTCCACTCACACATCCCCCACTGACTGTGTTCCTGGTTCTGACTACTGCCACCAGACTGAGCCTGAGCTGGAATGTAGGCAGGGATTAGAACAAATGGTTTGCTTGCTTTCTTTAACATAGAAACATAGAAGTTGTCAGCAGAAAAGGACCCTTTTGCCCATCTAGTCAGCCCTAAAAGTTCCCTACCTATTGTCTTACTGTAGACCCTACTCACTCTGCAGCCATACCCCCCACAGTCCTGTTACTATGGTCCCCTGTGTCTATCCCATGCATGCTTGAATCCTGCTACCGATTTGGTACCCACCATCTCTACTGGTAGTCTGTTCCAGGTGCCCACTACACTTTCCGTGAAGAAGTATTTCCTCACACTCCTCTGAGCCTCCCCCTTTCCAGCTTCATATTATGCTCCCTTTTCCATGAGCATCTCTTTCTGTGTAAAATGCCACCCTTCTGTACCTTATTGATACCCTTGAAGTATTTAAATACTTCTATAATGACTCTCCTTTCCCCTTCCATCCTCTGGAGAGTACATATTTAATTCCTTGAGTTTTTCTTGTAGGGTTTCTGATGCAGGCCTTGCACCATTTTGATTCCCCTTCCTCTGTACCTCCTCCACCTGACTTATGTCCGTCCTGAGATGGGCCCTCCAGAACTGGAGACAGTACTCCAGGTGGGGCATCACCAATGATCTATACAGGAGCAACAACACCTCCCTCTTTCTGCTTGTGATACCCCACCCTATGCACCCCAGCATTCTACTACCCTTTCCCACTGCCTTGCCACTTTCAAGTCATCAGATATGATGACTCCCAGCTCCCTTTCCCTTTTATTCTTTTGTAATTGATTAAGGCCCACTAGGTACAAGACCTGCTTTCAGAGGTGACTTGAGATCACTGGGGAGGTTAAGTGACTTGCTCAGGTCACCCAATATGCAAGTGGAGGTTATAAGAATCAAACCCAGGTCTGCTGAATGTACAAAGCTCATACACAGCTAGTTACTCTAACCTCAAGGCTATACTGCCAGTCTCGGCTTTGGGAAGGACAACCGACTTCTGGCAGGCCTTTGGTGCAGTTCGTAAGTTCTGTTGAGACATTTGTAGTACTCCTGGTTCCTTTGAATAGGGAAAGCCCATCCACTGCTCTCACATCATCTGCTTACTGTGTTATGTGATACATGAGAAGCTAATACAACCTGACATCATATCTAATGCAACCTAATATTATATAGAGAATAATGTATGGGGTGGTGTGCATTATGAGAATTTAATGGACTCCCGAGGTGTGGGATGCTAAATGAACCTCAAGAGCAAAGCTCAAGGGGTTTATAAAAGTATCCCACACCAAGGGTGTGCATTAAATTTGAGTATGCACACCACCCTATACTTTATTTTTTATAATTACTGGAGAGCAATTTTTTCCCCCCAGGTTACCGTGTTTGTGGTGGCTGTTATATGCATAGGCAAAAAAAAAAAAGATGAATTTCACATGGTAGATACACCATAGGTGTATGCAGTATTACACAAATGTATTGAATTACCTTATAGAGCTATACAGAGAATGGTGCTGAATTAAGAAAACCATGAAATGGGTGAAGAACAGTAAAAGAAGTTGTTGAGAAAGCCATTTTTTTTGGGGGGTGGATTTTAGCTTTGGAATGTGTACTGCTTGTGAAGCAGTGCTGTGAACATTTTGATTTTGAAACACAAATGTATAAAACAGTACTGAATGAAGGAAATCTGTAAAGTGCTGGGGAATATATGTGTTCCGTAGAGCAGCAATCTACTAACATGAGGTCTCCATTTCCATGGGAACACTGACTGCATTAGGTCACTGGGCAGACTGGATGGGCCTTGCGGTTCTTATCTGCCATCAACTTCTATGTTTCTATGTTTCTGTACATATGTTGGCAGTTACAAAGTCCATTCTGATGATAATCTGAGTTTTTTCTGTTACTTTATTATGAGGTTAAGTAATATTTAGTATGTGGTCTCTCCATTTTTATTAGTTTCTAATAGGATCACGTCTGTTCTCACAGCCACAGCGGGAAGTGAAAGCGACTACAGCTGTGCGGCTGTGAGAATGGAGCTTGCGCTTTCGGACTCTGAGGCAGCATATGTTTACTGTAATAACCAGCCAGTTATAATGGCAAATATCAACTGAATGAGCCCACAGAAAAAAATTGTTAACCAGTTATTATACAATGACATCTAATTCTATTACAGCTGTTATATGATATATGAAAAGCTAATACATTCTGACATATCTAATGCAACCCAGTATTATAAAATGATACCTAATGATATTATAGTTAATATATATAGGATAAAGTAAAGGGTGATGTGTGAAAAAAGAAGTTTACACTCACCCGAGGTGTTAGATGCTACATAAACCCTGAGAGCAAGCTCAAGGGGTTTGTGAGAGTATATAACACCAAGTGTGCATGTAAACTTCAAGTTTAAAACATTATTACCCATATTTTATTTTATATAATTGCTGGGTTTCCCTTTTTCACCTCAGCAATTATTTAAAATAAAGATGTTCTGGTGCTGCTGCGATTCAGGTTGGTTTTAATCCGATGCCCATATTTGAATCAGCCACATTTTAAAAATGTTTAAAAAATTTTTTTTGTGTTTTTTTACCATGGTTCCGATGTTTCTACCAACATGTTTAAAAAAATAAGTTATCACGAGTTCTTTTTAGTGGTGCTGTTTCCAGAGGCGAGACTAAAGTAGACAGTCGAGGCCTCTTGGTATGTGTCTCAAGTGAGGGCAACTGTGTGCATAAGTGCCGTTATAAACTCTCCTTTATAACAACAAATTACACCATGGTTTCCCAATGGGAAAAAGGGGAACCAAGTTACTATAATCTGCTACAGCACCCTTTCTAGGATAACCCTTCTTCACTGTTTACAGATGGAGATTCTTTATCTTTTAGATTGCTTTCCTATGTTCAGCTCACCATTACTCAAACCAGTAAGACTATTATAGGACTGACTCCCTCTCCCCTTTGCTAAGAAACAGATGAGACACATTAATGAGTACAGAGATGGAAGAAACACGGACAGTATCTATGTCTTCTGATTTCAGCCTTTGCAGAATGAGAGAGGCCATTTGGCACCATACTCACCTACATAAATCAGAGCCAGTCTAATTTCTTGTCAGGGATTTCCATATATTTTCTGGTATGTATAATTTTGTATTTCTTTGAAACTTGGTGCTATTTTTATTGCTCTTCCATGGTAACACTTGTTTGAATGCTTTTATGTTGAAATTCTTTGTCATTTAGATTGATTTCCTATTTTGGGCTCACTGTGATCTGGTTCCCCTTTCCTGTGAACAGATTCACACTGCTGGGTTGAGAAGCAGATGCACCACATTGCTGAGTCCTGAGAAGAACTAAACATGTCTGTGTTGTCTCTTCTCAGCATTTGCAGATGGTGTGATGGGTCATTTGAACCATACTCTTCTATTTAAAGCAGAAGCAGACTATGTTTTTTTGTGGTGATTTTCATATATGTCCCATGATGGTTTACTTTATTTGGGTATGTTAAATGTTCTTTTTCTTTGAAACTTGGCTTTATTGCCTCATCCTTTAAGGGTAATCCTTGTTGCATATTTTGTGCTGAGACTCTTTGTTGTTTAGATAAAATGATTATCATATTGTATAATATACAATCTATAATAACATAATATATTCTAATATAATCTGATATGTAATATGAGCACAAACTGTTACCAGTTCATTATGTCTTTCCTGGCAAAATGTTTGAAATAAATACATATGATATGTGCTAATATAATCAAATATAATATGATCAACTTTAATATATGATCTTTTTAATTTTGTGTTTATTGATATTATTATTGCTGATGTGCCAAGAAAACATGTATCATAGAATTGAACTTGTGATTTGGTCTTGCCGTTTGACTTCCTTCCCTCATGCTGTTTTAAAAAGCAAGATGATGTTTTTTTTATTTGTTTGTTTTTCTTCAGGAAATTAGGTTTGCCATTAAATGGCAGGCCAATTTGTCCTGGGACCCAGCCAGGGATAAAGAGCCCGGGGGGGGAGGGGAGTAGGGGAGGGACAGTGACATCACCACAGTGTCAGACGACAGATAGGAACAGTCCATGGGCTACTGGCCAGGGGGAGAGGCCGGGGGAAGGGCCCCAGAACAAAGGAGCCTGAGGGGTTCTTTAGGGCATGTAACCATAGTTCACCCTCTTTCCTGCTGTAAAATTTCATTACAGCACATCACTTGGCATTAGGTAAGGCACTACAGTTTTCTTTAATATTACACTGGTTTAGAGCATGTAAGTGTGGAATGTAAGACGGTTAGGCAGGTGGAGCTAGACCTGTCAGTGAGCAGTCATTTGTTGGTTTGGCAGGCTGGTGTCAGGTTTTGGGTATTTTAGGCCCAGAGAGGGCAGCCCCTGTTAGTATACATTGGTTTTCTCCAACTAGGAGCAAGGGTGCGGTGGGCACCACCAGGCAGAACCACAGCAAGCGCTGGTGAGAAGAACTTGGACTGGAGTACCAGAGCGAGCGTGTTTTTGTGGCCTGGTCAGGTGGGTGGCCCCTGTACATGCAATGTTTGTTTGGGATGCAAGCTGGTTCATCGTTTCTGACTTTCTACGCCCAGGGTATAGCAGGCCCTGGTATTAGGCAGCGCATGTTGTATAATTGGAAGCAGGGGTGCCGTTGGGATAAAAAACTCGGACAGAGCACGAGGGCATGCGCATTTGCAGCTCGATCAGGTTGGTGGCCATGTACATGCAGGTGGTATGGGGCTACGGGTATCTGCCAGAGGCAGTGGGGGCTAGGAGGGCCAAGATCCAGCAGCCGGGTTGCATCAAGGAGGTGCACTAGGGATGCCGGATGGTGTGCGGGGGGAGTTTGGACAGAAGGTATGTGGTGGTGGTAGTAGTGAGAGGCCTAGCGGAAGGATCATCACATGGTGGCGGGGGGGCAGGGTGAGCTCTCCCATTTAGGTGCCTCCACACAGAAGCAGCTGCGGCTAGACAAGCCTGTACAGAGCGGGATTATGTCCGTGTATCGCCATGTGGCTGGGGCGTGCAGACAGAGAGGCTGTGAATAAGGTTGTGGATATGGCACAAGGGTGAGAAGTGGTCAGCGACCAGAAAGCATGGGCACTACAACCCACAGAAGGCCTAGAGCTGGCCGGGATGCTTTTGGATATGATACAAGTGCGGGCGGGGGGCTGGAAAAAGGGGATATCTGGTCGGGAGGCCTAGACCACCACGTGGTGTTAGGGGAGTATGGACAGGGCTCTGGTTTCACTTTGCAGGGTACACTCCCATGGACGCCTGGAAGGGGGCAACAGACTTGTGAGGAGTACGCAGGGCATCCTATGGTTTGTGAGCTTTCTGGTTGATCTATTGGAGGCATAGAATGCACGTTTGAAATGCAGCATTAAAGGGAAAAATCCACAGCTCTCCTCTCAAAGGAGGCTACACATCAGGACTACCCCAAGCAGCAAGGTGGACAGTATTTTGGCTCCACCTACTTTATGGTTTGAGGCCACAGTGGGTGAGGGCCATGGGCAGGGCTAGAAGGGCAGCTGCCAGTCTGCTGAGGCTGCAGCGCCAAGGTGGTCGGAGGTCGGATAGGCACAGGACAGGAAGGGCGCCTGCCAGTTGGCTGAATTGGAGTGTGGCGAAGGCAGCCCCCTAGCTCCTACAGTGGGGTGGAGATACCTTCTAGGTGGAGACCTGCACAGACCAGGGGACAAGGCTGTTTATTTCAGCTTTCAAAAACATATAGATGCAGCATGAGAATGGCGTGCGCATAGGCCCCGTAGCAGGGGTTGTCGCACTTCCAGCTAGGAGGTATTAAGGCCAGATTAGGACGCTCCCATCCAGTGGTTAGAGACCTGGCGTCGGTGGTTAATGAGCTTAAGTTGGCACCAGGCACAGAGGTTTAGGGGTCGATAAGACCAGCGGGGGTCGGCAAAAAAAAAAAAAAAACAGGTACAGGTTTTGAAGAATTGGCAAGGATGGGGACACTTAGGCTGTTGGTTAATTAGGATCTGCTGCCTATCCTGTAGGTAGGGAAATGGGCAGACTAGGTGGGCCAAGTGGTCCTTATCTGCCGTCAAAGTCTATGTTTCTATGTTTCTATGTTAAGGTGGGGAGGGAAGAGGGAAGGACCAAATCATTGCTGTGGGGGGTCAGTATTCACGTATGTCTTATTGGTGCAGCTATGGTACCAAAGAGAGCTCTGACATCCAGCGCTACCATGTTAGCTGAGGCCTCAAAGCTGATGGTGCAGATGACCGATTTGATGGAAGCGGCGAAGAAAAGTGAGGCCAAAGAGGAGGCCCAGAGGAAGCGGAAGGAGCGGGATGAGGGACCCAGCACCTGAAGAGGGAGGAAATGATCAAAGAAGGCAGGTATCAATGCACCGGAAGTGCCAAGGATGGGAGGAAACATGGACCAGGCCCCGGACAAGCCACAAACAGATGGGAATAAGGATAAGGTGGACATGAACAATGAAGAAAACCTACAAGAATATATTGAAGGTTTGGCAGTTGATATGG
This sequence comes from Neoceratodus forsteri, assembly GCA_016271365.2. Taxonomy (NCBI): domain Eukaryota; kingdom Metazoa; phylum Chordata; order Ceratodontiformes; family Ceratodontidae; genus Neoceratodus; species Neoceratodus forsteri. Next base: position 60,949,759 of record CM057451.1, read on the forward strand.
GGGACGAAAGGGTGTCAAAAATTGAGACAGCATTGCAGGCCATTAAAGAAAAAGGAAAGGGGGACAAAGGGGTGGAGGGCACATTGGGGGGGCATGGAAGTTGTACGATGATCTGCCAGGCTTCACTCTAGGTGACCATGTGCCAGTGTCCATTAAAGAAAATATTTGGAAAGGAGAGTATGTCAATGTCTTTGGGCTGGTGGATGAGGAGACAGCCAACAGGTATGAGCGAAAGGAATCGGTGGGAAAGTCAGAGAATGGCAGTGGCATTGGCAGTAGTAGGTCACAAGGAAGAGGAGGCCAGGTTTAAGGGAAAAAACATCGACACGTGCCAAGCAGGGTTTTTGATTTACAGCACCTTGGTGTTTGAGAAGCAGCCACAGCTGGCAATTCCGCTGCTAACGTATATGGCAGTCATTAGGTATGCATACCGGGCGAAGCTGGGTTTTGGATGGCTCAAGTATGATGAGGCGTTCTGGAGACGCATGGCCATCAAGTGTGATCTGAGGTGGGATTGCACCCATGCGGAGCTTTGGGTAAGGACATTGTTGGGGGCAGCAGGGGGCCAGGTAACGGAGCAGGCAAAAAAGGGTGCTCCAGTGCAGGGTGCCAAGACCTGCTGGGCTTACAACAGGGCAGCATGTAACTGGCCTAGCTGTAAGTTCAGGCACATCTTCTCACAGTGCGGGGGTCTTACCCAGCCATGAGTTGCAGGGTAGGGGGCAACAAAGGGGGACCGACTGGAGGGCAGGCCCTCGAGCAGCCATTATGGAGCAGGAAGTGGGGAGCCAGCAAGGGTCAGGGGGGCATGGGGAGAGGGGGTTATGCATCCAATTATGGATGAAGTTAGTCCTGAACAGTCAGGGTGGAGGTGGGGATACTCCCTGGCCTACACACCCATCAAACAGGGGGTGGTGGAACTTTGAACCAGGGACTACCCTGATAAGGAAGGGGCGGAGTTATTGAGAAGTGGTTTTTGGGGTGGTTTTGCATTGGGGTTCGAGTGGGTATGGGTGGGGATGTGGGCCAGGAACTTGGGGTCAGTAGCAGGCAAGGAGGACATTGTCTGGAAAAAGATCCAGAAGACGTGAGAGCAGGGCGGATGGAGGGGCCGTTGTTCATTCCCCCTTGTGCGGATTTCCGGGTGTCACCCTTGGGAATGGTACCCAAGAAACAGGCAGGTGAATTCTGGCTCATCCACCACCTGTCCTACCTGAAGGAGGGGTCAGTGAATGAAGGGATTCCAGATGCTCTCAGCATGGTCTCCTATGCATCACTGGACCAGGCAGTGGAGATGATCCAGGTGGCTGCGGGAGCTTGGTTGGCCAAGACAGATATTGAGTCTGCATTCTGACTGCTGCCTGTGAGGCTGGAGGACTGGGACCTCCTCAGTTTTCAGTTCAAGGGTGGGTTCTACTTCAACAAAGCAATGCCCATGGGATGTTCCATGGGGCCTGTGCAACGTTCGAAGTCTTCAGCTCATGGGTAAAGTGGGTGTTTGGGAGGCGATATGAACACAGTAGGGTGATTCATTACTTGGACAATTTTTTACTGATAGGGACCAGTCAAGTGGAGGCAGAGGTAATGTTAGCAGATTTACAGGATATGTGCAGGTCCATAGGTATTCTGCTAGCAGCTGGGAAAACCGAGGGTCCGGCTTGCACACTAGAGTTCCTGGGGATCGAGGTGGACATGGAGGAGGAGTGTTTTCACCTTCCAGGGACAAAGTGGCATGGCTCAAGGGCCTACTCGCACTCGTGGGGGGAGGAGTAGGAGGGTTCTGCTGGTACAGGTACAACAACTACTGGGGCACCTTCATTTTGCCTACAAGGCTGTAAGCCCAGGCAGGACCTTTACTAGGAGGCTGGGAGAGTCATGGGGAAAGTGAAACTACTGCATCATTGGGTGGACATCAGCAAAGGGGTGAAGGAGGATCTATGGGTCTGGGAGACATTCCTGGAAGCATATAACGGAGTGCCTTTTTGGCAGGAGAAGTGGGCAATCAATGCAGACCTTGAGCTGTACATGGATGCAGCCAGGGGACTGAGGATGGAGGCCTACTTCCAAGGGGAATGGATATCGGAGGTTTGGCTGGTCTGATGGCAGGAATGGGGATGGACAAAGGACGTCACGTTCCTAGAGATCTTCCAGATATGGGAAGCTTTGGAAGTATGGGGTGCACGGATGGCAGGGCAGTGCATAGTTTTCTGGTGCAACAACAATGGGGTGGTTGAAGTGATCAGTAGGCAGACAGGCAGGACAGAATGGGTAGGAGTAGTGTTGAGGGGTATGATCTTGTTAGGACTATGGCTTAACCTGTCTTTTAGGGTGATGCACATTGAAGGAACTTGGAACTCGGTAGCCAACTGTCTTTCTCATTTTCAGATGGAGCGGTTCCGAGAACTGGCACCACAAACCATGCTCACCTGGACCAGGGTACCAGATCGGCTATGGAAGATTGGAGAGAGAGAAGGCCAGGTTTCTGTACAGGGGGTCATGGGCAGCTGGCACCCTAAAGGTATACGAGAGGGCTTGGGTGGGTTTCCAGCTGTTCCGGGCCGGAACGTGGTGGGAGATGGGAGAACCAGCCAAGGAGGAGGAGGTAATGCAATACATGGTAAAGAAATGGGACGAGGGGGGTAACACACACCACCATGGGAGTCCAGCTGGCAGGAATTGGCTGGGTTTTCATGGATAGGAGGTGGGTAGATGTGACGAGTGGCTGGGCCATTAGAAGGATGATGGCAGGCTGGCAGGGGGGTCAGAGAAAGTGACAGGATGGGAGATGGCCCCTGATGGGGCCTCTTCTCTCCAGGGTCTTGCGGGCGGTGGGCCACGTCTGCTATTTGGCAAATGAGGCCTGCCTGTTCTGGGTCATATTTATGGTCATGGCAAAGGGAGCTTTCTGGGTTGGGGAAATGGTGGCACCCAGAAGGGGGGCAACAGGGGCAGGGTTACAGGAGTGGTGCATGAGCTTGGATGCGGAGAAAGTAACAATTCTACTTAAGAGGTCAAAGACTGACCAGCAGGGAAAGAGTGCCACTGTGGTGCTGCTGAGAGATGCGGCAGCAGACATCTGTGCAGTCCTGGCTATGGGGCCTGTGCGAGAGGTGGGCCCTGGTTTGTGCACGGGGACAGATCCCCAGTGATGGGGTTCCAAGTTGGAGCAGTGCTAAAAAAGGCTCTAGCATTTGTGGGCGAGAACCCTGATGAGTTTGCCCCTCACTCGTTCCGGACTGGGGCAACATTAGAGGCAGCCATTTGGAGGCAGGAGAGAAGGAGGTCAAGAGAGTAGGGAGGTGGGCATCAAACTGTTATAAGAGATAAGTAAGGTGTTGACAGTGTCTAACTGGTATCCCCTTTTTCTCCCCCACAACAGGCTCCAAGAGGTAGGTGTGGATCGTTGGGCACTCTTTTATCTACTGGGCAGAGAGATTTGCAGTGGCCACAAGGATGGGTATGCAGCTGCAACTGGGAATTGAACACACCAAAGTGAGATAGAGGGGCATGAGGTGGCCGCAGCTGCTGCCATTGTTAGAAGAGCTGCAGGTGTGATGGGCCAGCCCGGACCGTATTATCATCCATCTAGGGGGCAATGACTTGGGGGACATGCCCTGGGGATCCTTGATGAAGGGCATTATAGGGGATCTTGAAAAGGTCAAGAGCTGGTGGCCCAGGGTGGTGATTGGGTGGTCCAAGATTACATCTTGGAAGGTGTGGAGGGGGGCGAAGAAGCCCCAGGTGGTGAAGGTAGCAAGAAAACATCTTAACAGGAAAGTGGCCAGGGCAGTGATTGAGATGGGTGGGATCCATATACGACATAGGGACATTTCATTTGATCAAGAGGCAGTGTACAGATCGGACAGCATCCATCTCACTGAGTTTGGCATGGGTTTGTTCTTACAGCCCTTTGGGGAGATAGTGGAGGACATAAATAGGAGGGGGCTGAAGGGCTAGCCCACAAGGGGGAGAGCCCCATCTTCCTTCATAAGCTGGAGATGGGGCAGTGCAAGGATTTTGGGGTAGCAAGGGAAAACGGGGGGCAGATAGGGGGAGAGGGTAGATATCACAGGCTGGGGATGAATGAACCAAGGTGTGGGAGTAATGAGGGGTTGGGGAAAGGACATAGAGCTAGGTGGTGGATCGCGGTGTCCACACCTGGTGTGGAGGGGGGGAGTGGTCCAGGTAACGTGGTACCTGATGGTGGTGAGTAAAATTGGGGGAGCCGGATCATGGTGTCTGGACCCCGAGAAGCATGTCAAACAGGACAAAAATAAGACAAAGATACACAAGAAAGAAGATGGAACTGTTATGTCCAAAAGGCCAAGGGGATTGTTATGTCCTAATTGTAATTACGGATTGTTCGAGTTATGAAGATTTTTGGGATGTAAAATTGTCTGTGCCTATGACATAATAAACAATGCCAGTGAGCATCCCAAGTAAGAAAAACTGTGGTCTGGAGTTATTTCTGGATGGGGATCCAGGGACAATGGATAATTATATCTTAGGCAGGGGAACTGGAAGCACTTGATGAAGGAAGGAAGAGGAGGAAAGTGGTGTGTATCTAGATTCTCAGGATCCTTTCATCACCAGATGCTTTGGAAAACTGGCAGGGAATGCTGCTTGCACTGCAGTTGGCATGGAACCAGTGGATTTCTGGAGACCAATGAAACATAACTTCTTTGGCTATACTATCATATACCCTGCAGCCTTGGCAGTCCCATAACAATAAATAAATAATTATTTTTAAAATAAATCCTTTCAATTCCCCTGCATCTTTCCCAGCCTTCTCAATTCAATCTGCCTGCTCCTGCTGTAGGGGGAAAACAAAACAAACAAGCATCTATCAATGCCAAAAGTGTGCCATTGGTGTTGATGTCTGCAGCCTCACAACAAACGGGTTTGATATAGGCCCTGTGCTCCCACCCTCCATAACTGTCCTTATGTCACAGTGGGAGAGCAGGGCCTGAAACTGTGGGAGCGTAGGGTCCTTTGGACTCTGTGCAGCCATCCCTCTGTAGATGCATGACCAAATTATCAACATAGCCATCTCATTACCCCAGCATATGTACCTGATATAACATTTTAAATTCCCCACCAAAACATACTTCTGCCCAACTGCAATGCCATTCTACACCACAGGTGTGAAAACACATTTTGACCAGGATTTGAAAAATGACAGCTGTAACATACATGAGGTTGGGTAATAAGAAGGTTCTGTTGAAAATCTGGGCTCAAAATATTTAAAATTTCCAAATTTACTAGTGGGCATACCGAAAATGCAATGAATGGTCATAACTTAGCCATTGTTTCAAAGTTTGACATCAATTATTGAACATAGTCTTCTTCTAACTCCACCTCATAAACCCGGTATGTGCAAATGTTCACATCCATGTCAAAACATCATTCTGTGCCACAGATGTGGAAACACATTTTGGGCAGGATGTGAAAAATGTTAGCTATACTGTTCATGAGGTGGTGAAAAAAATGGCTATGCTGAAAAGTTAGATTCAAAATATTAACAAGCATTTGTCAATGCCAAATGTTGTCTTGCTGGCATTGACATTGGTAGTGCAGGAGTTAGAGAGATGCATAATAAGAATGGCAGTGAAGTATTAAACTGACATCAACCCCACCCCCACCCTGCAGAGACTGACAGGCATTGGGGTGTGCCTTTGCGTTGTTGGCCATAACGTTCATGCCATTTCACCTCACCCTACCCTGCAGACACTGACAAGTGTCACAGTGTGCCTTGAGTTCTTCAGGCTTTATGCTCACCCCATTCCATACGGAAATATGCTGAGATGGGTGCAGTATAGGAGAATGGGGTGAACTTTGGGGGGTGAAGAGTCCAAGGTACACCTCGATGCCTGTCGCAGGCTGCAGGGTGGGGTGGGGTGGAATGGCATGAGCATTACAGGTGACAATCCCAAGCCACAATCCAGATGCATGTCAGTCTCTACAGGGTGGGGCTTTACATTTGGAAACCCTAATGCCCCAGGCGTTTGTTGGTATTTTCACTCCAAATTTTCAACATGGGCTATTTGTGACCCCACCTCATGAACAGTGGTTCTATCAGTTCGTTAGCTGAAAGGTGATTTTGCACAGTGACAGCACCATTTGGAACCACAAGTACGAAAACACATTTCAGGCAGGATGTGAAAAATGACAGCTGTACTGTTTATGAGGAGGTGTAAAAAAATGGCAATGTTGAAAATCTGGAGTGTAAATATGAAAAATTGGTGAAGTCACGAGCGTGCTTAGAAACTGCACAACACACACCTGTAACACAATTATTTTGGGGTTTTTTTGACTAAATTTTCAACATAGGCATTTTGGGACCTCTGCTCATGAACAGTGGTATTGTGATTTTGTTAATCTGTCCCGAAAGTTGATTTCCCACAGCAGCAGTGCCATTATGCACCAGATGTGCGAAAACACATTTTGGGCAGGATGTGAAAAATGACAGCTGTACTGTTCATAAGGAGGTGTAAAAAATTGGCAATGTTGAAAATCTGGAGTGAAAATATTAAAAATTGTCAAAGTTACAAGTGTGCGTGGAAACTGCACAATGCAAACTTGTAACACAGGCATTTTTTGGAATTTTTTCACCAAATTTGCAACTTAGGCTTTTTGGGTCCCTACCTCATGAACAGTGGCACTGCCATTTTGTTAATCAGTCCCTAAAGGTTATTACATGCAGTGACCGCAAAATCATCTTTTGGGTCTGAATAACAAGATGCCAGTGCATGTGTTCATGAGGTGGGATCCCAAGAACCCCATGTTGAAAATTTGGAGCCAAAATTAACAAAAAATGCCTGAGATATCCACCTAAGTTGAACCCTCATTGATGCCATTATACAGTTTATTGGCATGTCTCCATTTTGCAGTTCAGCTTTGAAGAGTCCAGATGTGTTCCCGCTCTACTGAAGATTGTAGTGCTGAGAAGATGTATTGTGCAGAGGGTGGGTGCGGGTTGGGGCAGGGGGTGCCGTGGACAACAATGGACCATTTCCTTTTTTTCAGGTAAAAAATGAACGCACATCACGAGATGGTTTGTTGGGCATACTGGGGTGGGCTCCCAGTGTACCACACAATGGGGGGGTGGGGACATGCCAACATGGGGATTGCACCCCCAATGTTGGCTTTGTTTGGGGATTGTGTGGTGGCAGCAGGAGCCACCTGGACATCGTGGGACATCTTGTTGGGTGTGCCACACCATGGGGGTGGGTGAGAGGAACATGCCGACACAGTCAGCTTTGTGTGAGTGGCAGCACACTGGGGTGGGCTCCCAGTGTGCCATACAATGTGGGGGAATGGGGGACATGCCAACACAGTGATTGCACCCTTGATGTTGGCTTTGTTTGGGGACTGCCACCATGTTCATTGAAATGTTTCACCAAGAAAGGCATGTACGGGAGGCAAGTCATCTCTGCCGCTGCATGACGAGCTTGTCTCTGATTGCAACAGCACATAATTCTTGCATCAGTGCTAGCATGCTGGCTAATTGGGGAATGAGGGATGCACCTACTAACATGTGCCCTGCATTCACCAACACTGACACACCTCTTACTGCGCTACTACTACCACAAGATGTTGCTTGTGCATGCACAAGACAACATATAAATTACCAAAGTTATGCACGTATGTAGAAATATTTCAACAAGCGCATGTAACTTAGGCATTTTTAGGATTTTTTTCACCAAATTTTCAACATAGGCTTTTTGGGACCCCACCACATGAACACTGGCATGTTGATTTTGTTAATCAGTCCCAAAAGGTGATTTCATGCAGGGACTGCACCATTCTGCATCAGAGGTGTGAAAACATGTTTTGGGCTGGATGTGAAAAATGACAACTATACTGTTCATGAGGTGGTCTCAAAAATGGCTATGTTGAAAATTTGGAGTCAAAATATTAAACATTGCCAAAGTTATGAGCGTACATAGAAAAATTTCAACAAGTGCATATAACTCGGCCATTTTTTGGAATTTTTCCATCTGATTTTAAACATGGGCTTTTTGGGACTACACCCATACCTCTTAACCTCTTGCCTCCTGAATCAGGGACAAGGCTTAAAAAAATCAGGGACAAAGACCCCAAATCAGGGACACATCTTAAAAATTGGTACTATTCACTTAGAATGCTGATAGAATAAGGGGATTATTGTTAAGATGCATTTTCTGAAGAAGAACAAGTCTGTAACTTTAATGTTTGACATTATTTTGTGATTTTAATCACCACTGTTCTGTCACAAAAACACAAATTTAATGATGGACAGAGGAAAATTTTGAGGCAAAATCAGGGATGTCCCTGAAAATCAGGTACAGTTGACAGGTATGACTCCACCTCATGAACACTGGCACTGTCATTTCACTAATCTGTCCTGAAAGGTGATTTTGCGCAGCAACTGCAAAATCACCTTCCAGGTCCGAATAATGAAACGACAGTCACAGTGTTCATGAGGTCGGGTCCCAAAAAGCCCATGCTGAAAATTTGGTGAAAAAATTCAAAAAAATGACTTAGATATCCACATAAGTTGAAAACTCCATTGAAATACATCATATGGCACATACCTTCATTTCTCAGTTTTTGGTTCAGCTTTGATGAGTGCACATGTCCCGGTATACTGAAGATAACAGCTGATGGCTTCCAGTGGTAGGTATAGGGCAAGTGGGAGGAGGTGTGGGGTGGTGGGTTTCGCAGTGGGAGGGATGGGGGAGGTGTACGGTGGAGATGACAAGGGACTGTTTTGTTTTTTTCAGAGACAAAAAAGAAAAGACATTGGGGGACTGTTTTCTTCTTTTTTTACATGTACATTACATCTACCCAGTGTCCCACAGTACTGGGGGGGGTTTGGACATAACTGGGGACACTGGAGTAGGCTTCCCAGTGTTCCACACTGCTGGCGGGGGGGGTGTTCTACTGCCAACAGAGGGATTGAGCACCCCAATGTCAGCAAATACTGTTGTCAATGGGTATGGGGGGGTGCTACTAGACACCAGTGAAAACGGGCGCCTGGATGACTCTGCAGCCGGCAGCATGAGTTCCAGCTGCAGCTGTAACTGCAGAAGTCAAGAAAACCCTGGTGTTCTCATACAGAGAATGGGGATGAACAGAGGGGCATGAAAGTAAAAGCAGGACTCCACACATGCACACAAGCAGTGGTGCTAGTGCACATGTGTGGATTGGCTACATTCCACACATATTTCAGCTCTTTCTTTTAAAGTTTTCACACAAGCCACTCTTTACAAGAAGTCTGCTGCACACATGCTGTGTGGTGAACTTAAAAATGACAGTAAACACATTAAATATGGATTTCTGTGCTCCCTACACAACCAGCACACAATGAAAATACTTGTTAAATAAATCTTTCAAAATTCCCCTGCATTTTTCTCAATCTGTTATATACACTATCTCACTCTGCTCTTTTCCTGTTGTAGGCAAGGCATACAGAAGTCAGTGCAGGCTCACATTGTGCCCTTGTTCCTCTTCACTTAAGCATGATTTCACCTACTGTGCCTGCCTTCCTGACACTACAGGTTAATATTTTGAGAACTAGCTCGAATGACAGTGTATAATTCTCTGATGATTTCTAAAGGTTTCTGATCAAATGTCACTTTTTTCATATTTCTACCTATGCCCTTTACCTTTAAGAGGGATCTATACATGGCAATGAGATATGTAAGAACCTAACTACCCACGGAATTTTTGTGAGAGAACCACCTCGGGCTCTTCCAGGGTGGCATTCCTTGATTTCATATTAGGTTCACCTAGGGAAGTAAGGTACTTGCTCTTATATTTCTTTTCCACCTCATCTGATGTTTTTTTTTGTCCTTGTTTCTTTTTGGCAGCCACTGGACACCTGTTTGTCCTGGTGGGGGCCTGACCTGGACATCCCAGCTGTCTCTGTGCCACTCTATCTCATGGTAAGTGGTTTCTTTGGTGGGGGCATCTGCTGTCTCTGTAATTTCTTCTTCTGGGGAAGCAGCTGAACTTGCAGAAGAGGGAGCTGTATTTAAGTTCACTTCTGACCCATATTCCTCTTCTGGAGCTACCAGTGGATCAGTCTAAGTCTTACTGATCATTTTGCAAGCTGTTGCTGGACAGGGTTGATAAAGTGGAAAATCAGAGTCCATCTGACTCCCCAGGACAATCTATTAGAGGTTGCCACAAGGGCCTGTAGTTCATCAGATCCAGGTGGTCCTCTGTCTGGATGCCCATCATGGCTGTTATCAAAAACTTTACAGCTGTCCTCTGTCTTCTATTGATGTCTCTGTTACCTGCTCCTCTTTCCATGGTGTATCTCTTTGTCTCAAAGTTGGAGGGGGCAACACAACCAGATTCTTCAGGTCGATTCCCAGTGCCTTGATCTCCAGAGAATAGAGGGTGCCCACACAGACTTACTTCTTCTCAGATCTCCACAGTGCCCTCCCAGAAGGACTAGTTGCTGGGGTACTGGCTTTGGACTCAAGGCTGGACTTAATTGGGGGAAGATTCCAATTTTGCTAGTCTTCCCTTCCAGGGCTAGTCTTGCTTTCGACCACTAGTACGTTCTGTAGCAGTATTTCTTCCAGATCTGCATAACTGCTGCTCGCCAATGCACCTGATTGGATTGATGCACGATCCACACATGCAGAGGAGTCACTCCTTAGTCTGCTCAGTCCTAGCCATGCATGACACTCCCTGCGCATGCCAACTGATAAGATGTCTTTCTCCCTATAGAAACAGCAGTTGCACACTGACGTTGTTCTGCCTGGCATGGGCATTAGCAGTGGAGCCCCGTTCTCTAGCTGACCCTCCTCTATCATTTCAAGTAGTGCCTCCTTCTGGACAATCCAGGTCAAGACATGCATGGGGATCTTTTCCCTCTGGCTGTCTTCCCATGAGCTGGCCAATGGTCATCCAGACTCGCACTAGAAAAGCACACAGTACAAGGTGGTGATAAATCTTTCATCATTTTCTTGTGTTGCCCATTGACTTTTCATTGCCTCTTAGATCGCCTTGATATTTCTCTTCATTAAATCTCTTGCTCACTTTTGTAAAAGAGCCAACATAGATGGCTGCTATGTTGCAGTTGCTTATCATTTTTATTGTCCTGATTTGGAGGGGCAGCAACAAGTGTTCCTGCCCTCCAACATGTGCACAAATTCTCTGTGTAAATGACTGGCTTTCACACTTCAGTCTGTCAACCTATTTAGTTCTTGAGGGGTTCGCCACCCTACCTTGCTTCCACACCCTAGATGGGACTTCCCTAGAGGTCACCTCACCCTCCAGATACCTAGAGGTCTGGATAGACCAACACCTCAACTTTTCTGGACATGCGGATGCTATTCTGAAAAAACTGCACTCCAAGCTGGGTGCGCTTTTCAAGAACCGGAACTGTCTACCTTTACTGACTAGGCGTGAAGTAGTCCAGAAAATGATTCTCCCCCTCTTTGACTACTGTGATGTAGTTTATAATGCTGCCCTGAAGTCCACCTTAACCAGATTGGACTCCCTCTTCAACTCCTTCTGTCGCTTCGCACTTGATGCTCCATCTCGCACATACCACAGCGATCTTTACCACTACCTCATATTCCCTTCACTTACTGATCATCGCCTCTCACACATTGCTAAGCTCACCTCCAAAATTAAGGTGCCCCAGAAGTTGCTGTATCTGTACCAATGGCACCCTCTGCCTCCCCATGACCTGAGTGAGCAGGCCCCTAAGGCGTGCCACCTTGTCCTCAGGCAGCCTAAAACAGCCCTCCTCTGTGTCCACTTCTATACCCCCAAATTCCAACCTCTGGGAGGTGCCCTCTGTCTTGTTCTGTGCCAGCGGTATCCCCACCTGCCGGCACATTGCCTCAAAATCTTTTAACATCCCTTGTGTCTCGGCCTTGGACACCCCGATGAGGAGGAAATCATCCAGGTAGTGTACCACCCTCCTATGCCCGTATTGGGCCCTGAACACCCACTGTACCGAGGTGCTGAATGTTTCAAATGTGGAACATGCTACCGAGCACCCCATGGGCAAGGCCTTGTCAAAATACATGACCCCTTGAAACTGAAACCCCAACAGGTCCCAATCCTCGGGCTGGACTGGTAACAGCCAAAATGCTGCTTCTATGTCCATCTTAACCAGCCATGCTCCTTCAATCACCTTGATCAACCCTACCACCTGCTCCAGTGAGGCATACAACACTACCCTAAGGTGTTCAGGTATGCCCACATTTACTGAGGAGTCCTCAGAGTTGGATAGGTGATGTATCAACCAGAATTCCCCTGCAGCTTGTTTGGGGATGATCCCCAGTGGGGACACCCAGAAATGCTCACAGGGTGGACTCCTCAGTGGGCACTCCATCCTGCCTGCCCTTATCTCCTTCTCAATCTTGGCCCCCACTATTTCCTCTTGTCTTTTTACTGACCCTAAATTTTGGGCCCACATCTGAGTTCTCCCCCCTTTAAAACCCAAAGTACAACCCCCTTTGAAACCTGCCCTGAGCAGTTCCATTGCCACCCTATTCAGGAAGTCCGCGGTCCACTTCTCTACCACCGCCAAGGCAATTGGGGTGTGCACCAGTGTGTAACCCCACCTCTCCTCCTCCTTGTGTTCCTTTCTAGTGCCATCCCCCGGGAGCATAGTGGTGTCCTCGCTGCCTGCCCCCAGGCCCCTACCTTGCTCCCCGGGCACCCTGAAAGGACTGATCATGGTATTGCCCCCCCTCTGCCCGTCCCTTGCCAGCAGTTGGAGACCAGGTGCAGCACCCTACATTTAGAGCAGACGTGTCAAAATTTACAGTTGCCCCATGTACATGTGGCCTTGTTGTAGCCCCAACACTCCCTGACTGGTGCACTGGACGTAGCCTTCGTAGCTTGCTCCCCAGCTCCGCTCCCCTCCCCGGATAGTGTCCGTACCCATAGCTCCAAGCGGGTACAGTCCCACCTCAAATCCACTTTTGCTGCCATTATCTTCCGGAATGCCTCATTGTATTTGAGCCACCCATACCTGACTTTTGCCTTGTACGCATCCCTGATAATGAACATGTATGTCAACAGTGGAATGGCCAGCTCTGGGTGCTTCTCCAGCAGCAGCATGCTGTATATTATGAAACCCCATTGCCAGTTGTCAATGGTCTTCCCTTTGTATTTTGCCTCTTCCATCTTGTGGCCCACCACTGCTAGGACCACTGCCATTTCTGACTTCCCCACCGATTTCTTCTGCTTGTACTTCATGGCTGTGTCCTCGTCCACCAGTCTGAAGATGTCCACATACTTCCCCTTCCAGATCTTTTCTCTTATGGACACAGGGACGTGGTCCCCGACCGAGCAACCTGGGGGCCCGTCATACAAATGTTTTGCTGCCCCCTTGGCCCCCTTCCCTTTTCTGACCCTTTGCTTTTTAAAGCCTGAATGGACCATTCCATTCTTTCCAACCCTGTGTCCCCCATATCCCCCAGGAGTCCCTATAAATACTCTTTCAGCCCATTCTCATCCGAGAAATTCTTGCCGTTCTTACCACCATCCGGGTTCTCCTCATCTGGTTCCAGTGCAGGCAGCGGTGCTGGTATTGGTGTGGGCTGTGGCACCTCCCATCTGGGTCTCTTGCCCCCTGTTCCCCTGCCTGGGTGCTCCTCTCACTCCTTCTACTTTCTCAGTGGTTCCTCTTCCGCTTCCCATTTCTTTGCCGCAGCCACCAGCTCCGACATTTGCCCCATCAGTTTAGATGCCTCTTGCATCAATTTTTCACTGCAGAGTTGGGCTCATTTAGGTGCCATGCTGCTGTCTATGTCACTGTGTTCAGGGGGGAAAATAATTGTTCAGCCATAATATGCTCCTTCCATAACCTGTACCCCAACCCTTGCTGTAATCTTGGAGACTGTGGTCCCAGGTCTTCCCCCATCATATGCTAGTGCCCTAGCCACTCTCCCTGAGGTTGGCCCAATGAGTAAAACCATCTGCCGGGCCCAACCAGCAGCATGGCTCTTGCTCAGGCTGCACCTGAGGCCTTCGAGGCTCCCCGGAGATATACCTTCCCCTTACTCGACTGCCCTGCCAGCTCCCCCTGCCTGTGGTACCATGCTTGCCCCTGCCTGAAAGCCTGTGGACATCTTGCAGCCCTCCCCACTTCTTCCACCCCCACAGGGCACTCTGGGGCCTTCATTGCACCCATGCCTGTCCCTTTTGTCCTGGGCCTGCCTGTATCTCCCAGTGCACCTCTGCACTCTGCCAGGCTCCATGCCCCTGTCCAGTAACCCACCTGTTCCCAGAATTGTGCTGCATCTCCTTCTGTCCCCTTTCCCAGCCACATGCTCCACTGCTCATGCTGTGCAGGCCCATGGCCCACCACTGCTCGGTAGTCTCCGTGACCCAACAAATGAGCTTTCCCTCAAAACCTCTTTTCCAAGCTTCAAGCAAAGTCCCAGTTGTTACCCATGTCAAAACCTTCCAAAACTTTCCTGCCCCAACACGGAATTGCTTGTAAGAAGGGGTGGATATCAAAACAAGAAAAAAGCCCTAGCCCGCTTAGGCCACACCGGGCCATGTGACCTCCTGGCCACTTCACTCCTCACTTGTGCCAGCAACTTGAGCCCTCCTGATGGGCCCGTTCTTTATCCTCTCTGCATCCCCTTGCCCGGCAACAGTCATCCTTCTCCTATCCCTTACCATCCGCCACCCCATTTGCCCTTTGATGTCACCTCGCGGTCTCTAAGCCACCGCTGCCCCTTGCACCTGTGGGGCTACCAAGCCCAACCAAATGATGTGCCTTCCTGCGGTCTGCTCACCGCCCACACCTCTGCTCGCTCCTTACAAATGCCCGTGTCACCACAAGCTTGCGTACAGCCATGGGATGGCTCCGCTGCCCCCTTATCTCAGCTTGCCCCCTTGCAGAAACAGAAAATGCCTTGTACAAATTAGCAGCCGTGGCCTGAGCTGTACAGAAATGCTGCCATGTGTCTATCTACAAACAGGGCCTTATTCACCTCTCCCTTAGGCATAGAAAAGAAAATGCAAAATCGAAACCTACGGACAAAGAAAAAATGCCATATTGTCAGGGTGTTCCACCAGCCCCCTCCATGCTGCTCCCTGGCACAGCCCTCACCTACCAAGTAAAAGCCAAAAAACTACCTCCTCCCCCGTGGACATCTGCAATCCATCGTGTCTTCCTACAGAGAACCTTTCTTTGTCTTTGCTGCCTCCCATCATTTCTTCCTTTTTTTTTTTTTACGAAACATAGCTAGTCATGTCACAGCCCTAATCCTGGCCACAGGACACAATGAAAAATGCCTGTTCAGCCATATCATCAGCTTCCCCTTACCAATGACACCCAATGAAAGAGATAGGCACAGTACTCAAAACCCCCATGATCTCCCTCCCACGCTAACCCGCAGCACCACCCCCAGCCCATTCCTTTTCTTACAACAAGTCCTATAACATTCAGGCCTTGCAGGAAATGGCCTCGAGGAGCCAGCCACATCTGGGCAGGCCTTAACTTAACCATTATGAAGCGACTGGATGCGCCACCATCTTTGAATGCATTTTTGCTGTTTGGACCTCTTTTCTCTGCTGCAGAAGCATCCAAATGTCCCGGAAGCTAGCCTCCTGCATGTACCGTCCCCTGCTGTTGCCTGCCTGATGCCAAACCAACCGTCTATCCTCTTTTCTTTTTTTTTTTCAACCAAGCAAAATCATAACAAAACCTTACTGCCTTCAGACCATGCGGTCAAGAGGCCTGCTGTACCAACGCCTGCTCTCTTTTGATCTCACTCACAAACCTCTCTTAAACCACAGCAAATGCCTTCACAGCACATATTATCCACACGTATTCTTAAGTAAATGCTCACTGTAACAACTGAGAGACAAACAGCAGCAAACCTGAGAGGTCGCTTGGGGGCCACATGGCAACAGGCCTAGTAGTTCTTTGTGCCTTACCTAACTTGCCAATGATGTGCTGAGTTCTGCTCCAGAAAAATTCCCAGCAAAAGAGGCCATCCTGCCTGAGACCTGGCCTAATATACCCCTAATAGGCCCCTGGTCAGGACCCCCTTTGGGCTCTGGCTTGATCCTGTCATTTTACCCTTTCCTGCTTTGGTGATGTCACCAGGCCCCTCTCCCTCTATTCCCTTCCCTTCTCCACCCCACCCCCTCCTATTCACATATTCCTGGTGGGGGATCACTGGACAATCTGGCTTGCCTTTTATTGGCAATCCCCATTATCATTAATCATCAATTCTCCACTATACCAGTGTGCTCCAGACATCTGCATCACCAAGTATTTTCCAAGGCTGCAGTAGCATAACATTGTTGAGTTGCTGAATATAGTCAGTCAATGAACAGTAACACTAAGACTTGGAGTCACTCTTCTACACTGAGCTGATAAGGAAGTGGTTGTGGTGATTGTTGAGTGTTGTCACTGTGTACATTAAGCATAAAAAATGTGGGTGTTGGGAGTTGAAAAATACAAACAAAGAGATGAAAATGTTCAGGCAAATTCTAAGTCTCAGGTAGGCACTGCAACTTTAGGCAACCAAATGGGAAGGCCAAAGAACAGGCTAAATGATCGTCCAGACCAGGGCCAACAATTTTTTTATTTTTTTATTTAAGTTTTGGAATTACAAACCTTTGAGTCATGGACTCATTTACAAAGGCTCCATCTTGGACAGTGCAAATTACATAACAGACAGGAATTAATGGTCAAGGTACAGATGAAACAAACAAGTTACAGATGAAGATAGCAGCATGTGGAAACAAAGTTAATAACAACAAAGCTAAATTACAATACTAGATTACAACTCAAATACATGGTATAGTGCTAAAATCTGAACAGGTGGATTACAGTGATCTGCAGGAAATTACGACCAACAGAAACAAACTAACTGGTGACAGTCGAAGTAGACATAGTAAAATTATGCAAGAGTTGAGGCAGATTAGCTGGGTAAGGGGACAGGTGGATGGGTGGTTAGGTGCAATCACAGGAGCTACCAGCTAGGAGGTGCTGCCGAAGTTGAAATCTGAAGGGCCCTAGCTTTTGTTCGGTCAGTGCTGCGGCAGGTAGGCTGTTTAGTAGCACTGGAGCATGGGACATGAAGGGATGTTGGCAAGGAGATGTCCTGCAGTGTAGGACTGAAAAGGAAGGTTTAGACAAACTCCTTGTGTTTCTGTGGGTGGCAGCAGGGGTAAGGAGCGACTGTACAAAAAAAGTGTTTCTATAAATCTAAAGTGTTATCTTCCAAGTGAATCTTTGAATCGAATAAATGTTCATCGACTGTATCACCCCTCTTCCCAAAAAAAAGAGGTTCTTTAGTTCAAACAAAAGGGTTGATGGGTACCACCCTCAGAAGCACTCCCAGGTATGGCACATTTGCATACCACGTTACTGTTAGTGTGTCACAGACAACATCTGATTCCTCTGAGGCTGAGCCTAATGAAGATAAAGATAAAGATGGTGAAGACAGAGTTTGGGCAGAAGATTTACTGTAGGGGATGGAAACTGCAAATGAGGAAGACTTAGAAACAAACTTTTCTAATCTAGTTGTTGAGGAGTAGTACAGTGGGTTAGAGGAAAAGAAAAAAGCACAACAGGAAGATGCCCAAGAAAAATCCAGAACAGAAAACAAAAAAAAACTGTAAAGGTGACTGAGCTGCAGTGCCTATATCTGGCAAAAAAAAAAAAAAGATCATCTTTTGTTTGGTCATACTTCTCTATTAGTGCTTCTAATGAGCTGACAGCAACATGCGCTATTTGTCAACAGGCAATCAGCAGGGGTAAAATAAAAAGAGCATTGGGAACTTCAGCACTAAAAAAGGCACCTAGACAGATGTCATAACATTCATGAGAAATCCATTTTTGAGAAAAGAAGAGAAAGTGACAGTGATGTTAGCGTACTACACTCAGGGTAACTCCAATAGATGAAAGCAGTGGCAGCCCATGCAGCAGTACAGAAACACCTCCAGCATTTACCTCCAATCAAAAAACTTCAAGTCCTACTGTTACTGGTAGTGGCCATCTGTTCATGCTTCAAGGAAACAGCTTACCACCTCCGAAACATATGAACATAAATCCAAATACCCCTCAACCCACCTTGCTGCTGTTACAATGACAAAGAAAATTTAAGAGATGATAGCCATTGACTTGCTACTGCAGAACATGGTTGAAAATGTAGGATTCAGACGGCTGCTTGAGTACCTCAAATCTTGATGTAATATACCATTGAGAACTACTTCTCCTCAACAGGGCTTCCAGATTGCTACGATGTTGTATGTAAAAAAACTCTGATGAGTTTTGGCCAGTGCTGTTGGGAGGTTGGTGTATCTCACAACAGATATCTGAACAAGCTGTCAGCCTGAACCCTGCATGTCAGTCACTACACATTGGCATGCTTTGATAAATCTTAGGGGGACAGTGAAATGCAGTTTGCTGTTCTAAGAATGTTTTATTTTCCATCTGAACATAACTCATACAATATCAATGAGAAGCTCAAACAACCAATATAGCAATGGCTGAAGTCACAGGGACTGTCAGTTGGCTTTATAATTACATATAATGGGTCCCACATAAGGAAGGCATTGGAGGAGAGGGATTTTGTTCACATCTGCTGCTTTGCACACTGATTGAATGAAATAGTTCACAGTTTTCTTGATGAGGACAGGAACATTAAGGTTCTTGTTAGCACTGCTAAAAGAATATGCACTCATTTCAGTCACTCAAGCAAAACCCATCACTAGTTTGAAAAAATTCAGTAGGAGTACAATTTACCTTTGCACAGACTGATCTAAAACATTTCTACTAGGTGGAATTTGACCTTTCTTACATTCCAAAGACTTCTGGAACACAAGAAAGCTGTCAGATGGTACACTTGGAAAATGAAACTGGTGATGCAGACATCTATGTTAGTCCACCACAGTAGGCGATGCTAGCATCTGTTGTAATTTTACTCCTCCAGCCATTTGAAGAGAGGAATGTGCAAACACAGCAACTCTAAGCCAGGTGATACCATTAATAACAATTTTAAAATTTAGTTTGAATCTGATTAGAGAAAATTTAGAAGACACAGACAAGTCCATCACACATGCTGCCAGTGATGCTGACAGGCTGCCACCAGAATACAAAAAGATACTTCAAGATGTATGATCAAAAAGGTTGATGAAGATGAAAAACTATGTAAAATGTTCAATCAGGGCACTACATTAAAGCAATAAATTTGGACCCATGATACAAATCAAAGTAACTACTGAATGATGATTACACAACTTTTGACATACGCAAAAAATGATTGATGAAGTGTATGCTGTCATGGAACAGATTACAGCATCAGATTCACTGTCTTCGTTACAACACAGCATAGCATCAGGTATCCCCTCTTCTGGCATTCCAGCACTCCCCCCTTCCTCTTCAACCATTGTGGCAGGACCATCTTCATCATCATCCAAAAATAGCACTGGCCCACAATCACATGGTTCAGCTTCAGGTCTCTAGAGTCACTTATAAGATGTCTTTGTGACATCTTCATCCATTTTTCTAACACAGCCTCAGCACAGACCATTATTGAATTGTACCTGGCAGAGCCCAATATTAATTGGAATAATGATCATTTGAAATACAGGAAATCAAAACAAAATATTTGGCCTGCTTTTGTACAAATTGCAATGGAGTATATGAATTGTTCTCCGACTAGCGTCTGTTCAGAATAATTGTTTAGTTCAGCTGGTAACATTATTACTGACACAAGATCTTGTTTAACACCATAAAATGCTAAGCGTCTGACACTCCTGAAAGTCAACATTCTTCACTTCAGTTTCAAATATGATACCTGAATGAAAAATTTGCATACTGACTCTGAACAGGCATATCCACAAAGCAGTTTCTTCTACTGTACCTGTGGTGAAAAATCTTTTGTGAATAGGGTCTACTACCAATTATATATACATGAGGCATGCATGAGATAAGTCAGATCAGGCCAGGCCAGAGTAGACCAGGATTACCAGAATGAATACAATGAGCACAGACACATAAAACAAAATTACATCAGTGGGTCCAGAGTCCATATAATACATCAAGCAACTGCGTTTCATGTCCCAAACGTACTTGTTAGTATGGATTGTGTGATCTGGAAGGCATGTAGTGCTCCCTACTACTACTACTACTTCTACTTATCAGCAACTGCATAAAAGACATAGAGAATAATGCATATGTAGGTGTGGGATATGCAGTTTTTTTACACACCCAAGGTGTGTGATAATATATAAACTTTGAGAGAGAAGCTCGAAAGGTTTATATACTGTCACACACCAAGGGTGTGTAAAAAAACTGCAGGTCACACACCTTCATATGTGTTATTTTTTATAATAATTGGTGCTGGCTGGTGAGTGTTTTCACAGGCTAGCATGGTACACACAACCCAGTGTGAGACAGTATAAGCCGTATCAAATCACAGATTGATACGACTTTGCTGTATCAACTTGCAGGTTGATATGACATTTTATAGGTCTCAAAAACAGGTTGCTATTGGGGTCACCAGTTATTATATACTATTTTACCACCTGACTGTACTGTAGCATGATGTTAATACTATAGTTATTGTTTTAGTTTTCTTACAACTGATGGATTACTGAAGGTTGAATGATCTTCTTTGGAAGAATAGTACAGTTTTGCACATCCCTCCATATTTGGCTACAATTACTAGAGAAAAATGTTACTAAATTCATTCATTCATTGCTTGTAGTATGATGTAATATTACATCTTGGTTAGAGTAACTTGGACTGACATAGTTTGCATTATGCATTTATAACATACTTGGCACTGACAGCAGCTGTTTCTTGGAACCAGGAATGATGTATTTATAATTTTATGTTGTCAGGTGCAAACACAGCAGTGGCAAACTGTTTATTTTATTTTCTTGTCTGCATTGCTTGACTGAAAAGACTGCCTAAGTGGTAGTCAGTTAGAAAATATCTTTTGCTTCTTCTTTAAAATATGTTGCTGTGCTGAGTAGAAGAAGTAGTAGCCTGTTGTACAAGGTACTATACTGTACCACAGTACACTGGGTCATGCAATGCAGCTGCATAACATGGATAGGGTGGGTGGGATCTTAATGTTGCCCATTTGATCATTCATTAGCCATTTATTTTTCAGGCCTGGTGTGCACTGGAACATCCATCATATTCATAATATTCTCCTTCCTCCACCAGCTTTAATAAAAAATATCTTAGCTGCTTGGTACTGCATTGTGGTAGGTATGGATTTACATCTGTGGGTCTCTCTCTTTCTTTCTCTCTCTCTCTCTCTCTCTCTTTCTGTCTCCCTCTCTCCCTCCCAGCACATTCACAACCCAAGCAGGTATGCTACCTAGGGAGGCCATCCTCAAGGAGCCACTGATTG
The DNA here is from genome assembly GCA_016271365.2 of Neoceratodus forsteri. NCBI lineage: Eukaryota > Metazoa > Chordata > Ceratodontiformes > Ceratodontidae > Neoceratodus > Neoceratodus forsteri. The sequence continues at coordinate 60,971,121 of CM057451.1, forward strand.
CTTTGCTTTAACAGTTTTACTTTACTTTTCAAACAAATAAGGAGTTAAATTATTACCTTCCCTTACAGAAATAATTATATGAAATGTTTTCATACTGCACACATAAAACTACCCAGCTGATATGCATGCTACAAGTATGATTTAAATGTTAAATTGGAACCGATTGCATGCATATGGCATGCATGCAGCAAGCAAGTGTGGCAAGCATGATTTTTATGGTAAATTGGAAAATACTGCATGCATGTGGCTTGCATGCAAAAAGCAAGTGGTCACTGATAACTACACATGTAAAAGTTAAGTGACTTGTTCAGGATCACACAATACACAAGTTGGGGTTGATGAGATTAAACCCAGATCTTCATTCCTCTAAGTCTCCTGGTTTGCATTTCAGTGCCTTTCACCACTATGCCATACTGTCTGCACACATATTTCTTGCTTGTACTTCAACACATATCTATATACATCTGCACGCTTGCGGCATGTTTGTAGCCACTGTTATACTTTTCAGTTTTCTTCTCTCCCTCATCTCAGTTTCACAGTTGAACTCTAGCACACATACTAATGGAAACACACATGGTTCTTCCCACCCCCAATACCCACACTTACCCACAAAACCACTTAATTACTTCTGTCTGGCCTGTACTCCTACTATTTTCTCTCAATAGTTTTGAATGCTTCTTCACAAACAGACTTTAAGGTGGAAACACAAAAGTAGCAATAACTCTACACCCCCCCCACATGACCAGTTCCCCCCATGCATGCACACTGTAGTGGGTACTGTCATGCTGCTAAAGACATCCCATCAAGTATAGATATAAGTAAAAACTCTCTTACTTGAGTACTAGAGAGCCAGAGGTAGGAGTCATTAAGAGATGATGTCCATGGGTCAGAGTGCTGGGGTGTACACCCTTGAAATGAATGGATTTCTTTTTTATTACTATTTTATACATTATGATGGTAAGTTGGAGAATAATGAAGGCCACTGTTCTACTAACAAGGCCCTTGTTAGTCGAGCAGTGAACTTCATTAATCTCCAACTCTCCATCAATAATGTATAAAATAGTACTAACAAAATACCCCCATTCATTTCAGTGGTGAACACCCCTGCAGTCTCCTTTGTAGTTTGTCATAATGTGCCTGAGCATGGTGATGTGGAGGTCAACTTCACTGGTGGGGACATAAGTCTGACTAAAGTGGGGCTCCAATAGTCTGTGCATACCATACCGATCAACTGTCTGTGAATGCAAGGGACAGCTCTAGAATGTCTATAACATCTCTAAAAGGTACAACTTATTTGTTTTGACTGAAAAGAGATATGCACATCAGGAAAAATTCAAATGTATAAGATTCATCTCTATATACTCCGGAGCAGTGCATCAGATTTGGGCTTAAACCCACCCATTTACTAACCAATTTTTTTCCTGGCTGAAGTTCTGCACCCCAAAAAAAAGAACCCTGTCCCAGTTTTTCTCCCTGACTCCATTCAATTCAATACCCTTCCCATATGGTTCATGAAGCTGTCTAAAGGTGAAGAAACCTGAAAAATGCATCAATATTTCAGTCCTTCCTCCTTCCCCAATCCCCCTGTAAAAAAAAAATTACTTTTACTTAACCAGCCATATGGCCAGAACCTGCAGCCTAGCACAGTGTGCCGCTAGCCCAGTTTTCAGTATGCTCCCCCTCTCTCCTTGTGCCAGAAGCTGGATGCTAGAACTGACCATCATAGGTCCACAACTTGGTCCTCGATCAAGTCACCTCACCAATGGAACCCACCCAACCTGGGTTGCATGCTTCTTGCTTGGTTGCTGCTGTGGCTGCTGCTGCACTGCACTGACCAAGGCCTATGAGGGCCACCCACACTGCTGTCACCATTGCTGCTAATCCTAGCCTGCTGCCATGGGGGTCAGTGCTGTTTTTTTTATTTTTGCAATGTGAGCCTAGTAGAGTAAGTAGGTAGCCTAGTCTTGAGTTAGCTTCTAGCTCACTCTGTGCCCCTTCAGTCTTTGGGGAGACAGAGACTCACTAAGAGTAGACCAACAAAAATATGCTGCCACAACACTGCTATTGAGAGTTCAGTGCTCACTGACTCCTCCAAGCTGTAGTGTGTAGTCTGTCTACTCTGGCAGGAAAGATAGTGTCGCAATTGCAAGACTCGTGCTCTTTCTTGGCTGGAGCTCGTCCACATCACATGTGATGGTGCCACCGCTAATAGGTGGAGAGAGTGAACAATGTAATACAGACACAGTCAAGTCTGGAGAGTACCTGCGACATGAGCATACACGGGCCAGGTGGGCACTTGTTGTGCAAAAGATTAAATCCAAAAATTAATGCCATTATTACCACACCATAAGAACAACCTAGGCACAAATACATGGGGGGGGGGCAACTGCACCCTTCTGCTCTACCTAAATGGCACCCTGCTTTATGGTAGAAATTCATTCTCATGTGCAAATGCAATGGTTTCCACCATGCTCTGAGGTACTGTATCTCCATGTTTCATGATGTGTCCTGATCATTATGTGGATTAGTGTCCCTTATTGTCCCTCATTTTGAGTGTCCGTGTCCCTCATTTCAGTGACAAATGTGAGGTATGGTGCATGCATCCAAGACCCTACTCAGCACAAGGAGTGCTGAGCATGGCCATAGTGTATATGCTCAGTACAGAATGACAAGGGAAAATTAAGTGAGCTAAAACAGTCATGGAGAAACACATTTGTAGCACTAAATATGCATAAGGGATTTGCATGGTCCAAAACAAAAAGGACAGACTTCACAACACAGAGGACCCCCTTTGTACATCTGGAATGGTTCTATGTCATAATGGCGATTGTCAAAGGGTGACCGTCATTATGGTGAGGGTACATTGCCAAAAATCAATTTCAGCGATGTACATCCCAGGCGCACAGGAAAATGGCACCAGGGACTTATAATTTGAATGTTAATGCAGGGGCTGTACTCCTCTCACCCCCCATGAGGGGCTGTTCCCCAACACCCCCCTACTAAAGGATTTTTAACTCTGGGGGGATGCAAATTCTGGGGGGAAAACAATTTTGGGCTGGGCACACAAAAATCTAGGTGCGCAATGACCCAAACCCAGAACCCTCACAGCTTTATGCTGCCACCCACCCACCATGCTATGGGGCCAGCTCGACAGACCCACACCAACCATGCCAGGTCAACCCTCCCTCCCTTCCACCATGCATGCTCCCCATGCGCACATATACATACAGTGACGTCCTGTCGCTATATGTGTGAGCCACCCCATCCTATCACCTTCCTCACACCTGTCCTTGCACCACAAGTGGGTCACCATTTTGGTAGGCTCCCACTTGTGGCTAGCCCATATCACAGGATACCCTCTGGGATGGGGGATGTTGGCTGGCTATATACTAGGCATTTAATGCAGTAAGTAAACAATACTTTACAAACTAATGGTGATTTAATGACAAAAATCAAAAGCCATTAAACAACTTGCAAAAGGATCAGAATTAATGAGTTTACCTAATTTTTATGGGAATTCAACTAACAATGTATTTTAATGGCTCTAATTGTTAGCAGTAGTATAAGAAATAGAAACTAATGTGTTTTTTATGAGATTTGCACCAGCTTAACTGATACACACACGGCAAGTGTGCAACGTGCAAACCTGATGTAATTTTTAGATGTTCACACCAGCTTCCCTGCTGCTCACATGTCAAGCTTGCAGCATGCAAACCTGATTTGCTTTTTAGACCTGGTTCACTTAGGTTCACTTTGTGTATGCAAACTGCATGCAAACATTGCACAATTAAGCATGTGACATGCATTCTGCATGTACACAGCACACCTATATTTCGGTAAGGCTTTGGGCCTCTCTGTTAAATATTACAGAGGCTGGCCCCTTTTATGCATTTTATCACATTTTTTGCAAATATTTATAAATAGTCAGAATTAATCAGAATTAGTCGGAATCCCACCCCCCATGTTCTAGTTTTCATTTAGCAAGGGTCAGAACTTCACTGAGTTCTTCCAACCCTAACCACAGTTAACTGCTCTTGCACCATTTTCCTAATTGTTTCATAATCCACTGTACTCCTTCAAAGTCCTGGGTCTAAATTAACACTATGTCACTCTATTCATGCACTCTGGGTGTTCCAGTCAGTTTGCAATTTCAACCTCTATTACAGTATGCAGTCATTGATTATTGCTTTGTGCGGTTTTATGTGTGCCTTTTTTTCTTTTGTTTTCTACATTACATTGGATTCCAGGCTGCCACTTCTACATGTGATACTGGCTGTCATTCACTGCTGACTATTGCCTATGCACATATCTTCACCATGCAGTCTCCATTCTGATTTGCTTACCATGTAGTGTCCCTTCTCACAGTCTGAATTTTACTTTCCTGCAGTTTCATTAATTCTTTGGCTTTTTGCCACCTGCCCTGCCTCACGGTAACCTTTACTGATACTCTTAGGCCATCTGTACATGTGTCTCTGCCTTACGCTATGCTTTTGTCTCCAGTTGTTATTTAAATGCATTTTTACTCATAGTTTCTTTTTTGTGCTTTTAAATCTCAGAAAATGAAGAGAAAAGTCAATAGACCCCATGCAGCCTCCTTCAAATCAGTGCTTGCTTTTTATTTCTTGCTATAGAACTTCATAAATAAACCAATGTTTCAAGACTTTAAATGTCTCTTCTTCAGGGTATAGCTAGGAATAAATAAACAGATTTTCAGTATGTTGCAATTCATATATAAAAACTTAATTGTTTTAACACTGTCTCTTTAAAAAATGGAGTGCACTGTAATTCCATTTTACCTCTTTGCATTGGTTCTGTTATTTCCCCTTGTCATTTCAACAGCTGTTGGAAATTAACTTTTTAATATATTCTGCATTACATTGTAGATTATTTATGTCATTAATATATTAGAGTTGCCTTTAATAGTGAAATCAACAATACAGAGAAATGTTGAATTGAATTATTTATGAAGTTTGATGGCAAGAAATAAAAAAGCATTGATTTAAAGGAAGCTGTTAAGGATCCATTGACTTTTCTTTTTCTGATTAATTCATTTCTGGGATGGACAGACTGTAGGTGCCTTAGTAAGAACTTAATGAGGAAAAGTGGACTTTTCTTGATTGGTTGAAATCTCAACCATGAGGATCCTTTCTGCTCATTTCTCTGGTCCTGCATCTGCAACACACTCAGACCACCACTTAATTTGACCGGGTTGGGGGGTGGGGATAGTTTCAAGACACAAAGCCACATGTAGTTACTCCACTGCTGCTTGGTACTCAGCAACAGTGTCCAAAGTCACTGGATTCTCTGTCCAAGGTATACTGGATGTCTATTGAATGGATTTGCTCATTATGTTAGCCAGCACTGCTAGATTCTCCTTCATGAGCTCCATCACTACAGCTAGCTTGGCTCACCCCCAGTCTATTAGAGAAAGTCCTGGGCTGAAGTTATCCATCAAGGGAACCCATGATGTGGATCATATGCTGATATGCTATGAGATGTCTTTGAGAAGAGTAGTGAGAGGGCAATGAAGCAGTGATCATACCTAAAACAAGAAAATGCTGTATGGTAAATTGCTGAACAGTGCATGGCATGTCATCTTTGCTACATCTGTGATTACATTTCACTTCTGCAGTTTGGGAAACCTTGTTAATTCAACTAACTCTGTTAACACTGAGGAGAGTTAGGACAAGATAAGGATAACAAGATCAAGATAACAATGCTAGAAGTCAGGATTGTTGGGAGCTCTTTTGTGCTTTTATACACTTTGTATGCACTTGTATGTCCTTCATAGCCCTGCTGGAGCTTATGTGCACTTTTTAATTCACTCTCAGTGCTATGAGCACTTTAAAAAGTTTCTAACAAGCATATAATACTGCTCCATACCTTTTAACTCCTTTTTTTTCTTTTTTTGCTTTCAAGACCACTATTCTATCAGCATTTTCTCTCTTTTGTAGAAAATACAGCTTTTATATACAACATAAAATATATTTTCTGGATTCTAAACCTGGTTCTACTGCCAACCTAAAGCCAAGCAAGAACCCAGGTTGATAGTTCTATACATACAGTAGTTATCCTATTTTACAGCTAGTTTCCAATTCATTTCTAATGGTTTCTAATTCATAGCTGCTGCAAACTATTCAAATGGTCTTGAATTAACAAATACATGCCCGATACTGACAAAAGCTGTTTAAGACATGGAGAACTAGATTGATGGGGGATTGAAAATGCCTCCTGCTGTTCAGAAAAAACTACTCATGGACAACGTTTCTTTGCAACTAGAGCGATCCAAGCCTGGAATTCCCTGTCCACAGCCGTCACAACTCTCCCCCACCTTTCCTTCCTCTCTGCCCAAGTCACTACCTGCCTTTTCCAGAAACTGTACTGCATGTGTACCTAAACTTTATCTCCTAGTTACATTAGCCTACACCCTTTGTTGATGCCTCCTGCAACTGTGGTAGTCTGTGGTTAACTCCCTGCTCCTTATAATATGATAATAATTGTTATACCGCTTGAGTATTGTATTGTATTGTATTGTATTGTACTGTATTGTAGTGTATTGGTCTGCTGTCAAATGTAACTTGTTCTTCTGTTGTATGTAACTTGATGGACACATTAAAGGACTAATTCACTCAGATTTTATTCAGAATGATCTAAAGCAATGCCCCTGCTATGCCCAGTGCACTAAACCAACACACAATGTACTGAAGTAATTAATTAGGGCCATCATTATTGTAGTCTGAGTATCACTGTAAAATTAACAAGTGAGCTCAAATATGGTACCTAATCTACACCATTAAAATATAATCTACATCTACGATAATGTCAGGACTAAAGTTGCCAGCATGAATTATTAAATCTGAAGTACCTAAGGAAAAGGAGTACTATACCAGTGTACAAGAATAGCACCACATACAGTCACAAAATAAAATGATTATACACAGTCACACAATGTTATCTTGTGGTATTTGATCTACAGTAACTGCTTTAGAAATGTTAAGTAACAGACAGAGTTATCTCTTACAGTATGTCCACATTATTATGATTTAAACTTAGCTTGATGTTCAAAGCAGGTCATTTCTATGAATACTGTATGAATGAGAAATATCAGAATATACCTTTAATCCATATATGTCCTGTAATGCTCTGCATGGGAAGAAATCTTAATTAATCTCTTTATTAAAATGCAAAATCTATATGTGATTATAGTAAAAGAATTATTGGCCCTGGAAGACAAAAATGTGTTCTTTTGTCAATGTTTACCATGTAAAAATATCAAGTTATCCACCCATGCAGAGCGGCCTCCTTCAGAGTTCATATTTGAAAGCATCTTAGAATGGCACAGAGTCAAGCCTGTAACTAGGATTTTAAAACCTAGTACTTATAAATACTACTAAGTTCACAACACATTACTCACTATAGTCTGTGATCTAAGAATGTTTTTCAATGTTTTAGGTGTTACATTTATATGCTTGTTTAGCACTCATTACTTATCTTAGCTGGTAGGTAGGTGTAAAATGTATTGAGCTGTTTAAAACCATTACAAAGAGAATAATGCATAGGCAGGTGTGTGTTATTTAAGTAATAAGCCATGACAGGGTGTGCATTATAGGATGTTATAAGATTTTAATGCATGCCTCAGGGGCGTAGTAAGAGTCTTTATGCCCCTGGGAAGTGCATTAAAATCCTATGATGCACATCATGGAGGGGCTTAATACACTTATAAAATGGCTCTAAGTAGGGTTTTTTTGGGAAGAAAATAAGATTTAGCACATGACCATGCATTTATAGATATTTAATGCAGGTCAGGTGATGTCTCACCCAATAAAATTTCTAGATTTTTTTTCTAGCCATTTTGCAAGGAACTAAAATGTAGCAGACAGGCAGCTACAAAAGCAAAAGAGGAGCCAAAAAGTAGGGTACTCACACATAGCAGACAGCTCAAGGCCTTGAGAAAGCGTGAGATCTGCATGAAAACATTTGGCTGTTTGGGGAGGGGCACACTTTCAGCTGTGAACTGGTGTTTTGGGTGCACTAACAGTTTATCTTTTTGCTTATAACCTGACTGCGACAAATTGTTTTTACACCAGTGGTGATGTGTAGCTGAGCTGCTGTCTGCTATTTGGTAAGGAAGGAATAATACCTGCTGAAGTGTCCTTCTGTGCTCTGATATACAGACTCTTCGTATGTGTTGTGATGTAAAAGGCATAAGCCTGGTGCCTTCAACCATCTAAGAAGTCCACATATCATCATGCCGGGACACTTCTAAAGATGTTATTCCTCCCATAAAATATGTCATAAACTGATTTTTAAAATATAAACATTCATTTTCTTTAACAGGCAGCTTATCTTGACAGTGTGTATTTTGTTTTGAATATTTTCACCTAAATGTAATTATATCTGCTGGATCATGCTGGACTATGCTAACCTTGTTGTCTACTGCTGTCCTCACTGGGACCCCCTTGTATGCGAGCTGGTGCTTTTCATGGTGCTATCAGCTAATAAACAGATAATTAAATAAAAAAAATAATTTAGTTCTGAAAAGTCTGGGAGTGCTATGATAACCAGAAAGTCAGGCAACATGTTCAGCCAATCAGATCACTGGGATCTCATCACCTGTCTCATAAGAAATTTTTGCCAGCTGATTCAAGTGATAAGTCATAACCCTCAAGAGTGAAAGTCTCAAGGTTTATTAGCTCATCTCTCGAGCAGGGTGTGTAAAGAAAATCATAAACACACACCTGCCTATGTTTTATTAATAATTACTGGTGCAGTTTTTTTGTAGAGGGAAAAACGCACACACAGAACACAGAAGGCTACTTAGAATCAAATTATAAAAACAGATTCTAACAGTTCAAAGGAGCAAGGCAACATCTAGTGGTCAGGGTGATAGTAAAATTACTTCTCTTTTTTTCTATTGCCAAGTTCGATGAGCATATTGTACTGAGTCACTGGGAAAAAAAATGTGCCAGGCGTAAATGCTTACACTCTGTCAGGGGCTCACGACCATGGCTTGCTGCTACCAACTTTGACAACAGTGGACTGTGAGCTTTCAAAAGCCATAATAACTGGTTACTATGGCAAGCCATAATAACCAGTTTCTATGGCTTTTGACAGCTACCACTGCTTTTGAAAGCTCTCGAAAAACAAACGCACAATCCACATATAGGCATCACAATGAACTACATGTGACACATAAATATTGTTACCTTTATCTATCTTCTCAGAAGACCAGTATTTAACATGTTTTAAATATGCACAGTTTGTTTAACAGTTGAGATTCAGTTTGATATACAATAAATAGTCTGGGATCAAAAAAAGTTTTGCTCCTTTAGTTGGTATTTTCATTTGCTTGTTTAGCATTTACTACCTAGCAAATAATTTAGTGGTGCATATGATCTCATGACAGATAGAAGGGGACACATTATTCCATAGAGTACTCAGACCATGATAGAATCACAAGGCCCAAATTTTGTACTCTTCATTCTTTCACTTTTAAAGAAGTGTTTCCTCATTTCCATCCTGAACCTTCCTTCTCCAATCTCACCTCATGATCTCTAGTGCCCCCCTTAATTTGAAGAGTCCCTCCGTGCCCATCTTATTTATTCCTTTCATGTCCTTGAAAGTTTCAGTCATGTCCCCCCATCCCTACTCTCTTCCAGGGAGTACATGTTCAACTCCCTCAACCCACTCTAAGAGGGTAAGTTCCCTAGCCCCTGGATCATCTTTGTTGCCCTGCACTGCACCCCCCTCCAGTAACCTAATGTCCTTCTTCAGGTATGGTCACCAAAACTGCACACAGTACTAAAGGTGTGGGCTAACCAGTGACCTATATAGCGGCAGTGTCACCTCTTCCATCCTGGAGGATATGCTCCTGGCAATATAACCCAGCATCCTGTTGGACTTTGTAGTTGCCTTTCTACAGTATGATGAGTTGTTCATTGTGCCATTATGATCACCCCCAGATCCTTCTCCTCCTCTTTCTTGGCTAGTTGAATCACCCCTAGCTGGTAGTTCCTTGGTTTTTTTTTTGCACCAAAATGTAGCACCTTGCACTTCTTTGCATTGAACCCCAGCTGCCAAGTGCCCAACCAGGCCTCCAATTTAGCCAGATCATCTTGCAACCCCTGCCACCCTCCTAAGTCATCCTTTACTGATCCCATCTTGGTGTCACCTGCAAACAGACTCATCTTGCTATTGATGCCTATTGAGATATCTGCAATGAAGATCCTAAACAACACCAACCCGGTAAAGAGCCCTATGGCACCCCACTTGTCACCACCCTAGGAGCTGAGAGCTCCCCTTCCACCACCACCCTCTGCTGTCTCCCCTGCTTCCAGTTCACTATCCATCCAATCAACTTGACCCCCACCCCTGTGCCTTCCAGCTTACTTCCTAGCCTCTCATGCAGCACTGAATCAAATGCCTTACTGAAGTCCAGGTACAGAACATTCACTGCATGGCCCCTGTCTAATTGCCTGGTTACCCTGTTGTAGTACTCCACCAGGTTGGTCTGAGAGGATCTTCCTGAGACAAACCCATGCTGTCTATTGTCCCACAGCCCATTAGCCTCTAGGAGGGAAAACAGCCTCTCCTTCAGGATTGTCTTCATCAGCTTTTCTTCAAATGGATGTGAGGCTTACTGGTCTGTAGTTCCCTGGATCATCCTTGCTGCCACTCTTATGGAGGGGTACCATGTACACCATCTTCCAGTCCTGAGGTATACTCCCCGAGTCAGGGAGGTATTGAACAGGTCTGACAAGCATTCTGCCAGGACTTCTGCCAGCTCCTTCAGCACCTTGGGGTGCATGCCATCTCACTCAGGCTCCTTGTCCACCCTCAGTGCCCTCAAGCCCATCAGTACTCTGTCCACTGGGATTTCCCCATCTGTCACCTCCTCCCCTAAGCCTACCCTCCCACCCACCTTGGGTCAGCAGCCCCTTTCTCTTTAGTAAATACTGAGCAGAAGTATCAATTTAATACGTCTGCCTGTTCTGCCCCTGTTTCTACCCACCCCATCCCTCTTAATCATTCCTATTTGGTCCTTACAACTCCTTTTCTCCCTGATATACATGAAGAAATCCTTCTCCGCCTCCTTAATGCCCTGTGCTAGCCAAAGTTCCCTTGATGTCTTGGCTGCTCTGACTGCCCTTGTCACCTCCCTCGACTCCTTCAGGTATTCCTCTCTGTCCTCCCCTCTCTCTGTTTTTTTTTCTACCTTCAAAAGGTGTCTCTTTTCTTCCTTACTTTTTCCATGACCCCCTCCCCCACTCACCCAGCTAGGTTTCATGGCCTTAGCCCTCTTACTCTGGACCCTTGTACATGTTTTGATTACCTCCTCAACTCCTAGTTTAATGACCCCCCACTTCTGGTTAGTGTCTATATTTGGATGGATTCTGGCCATATACCCTTGTACTATTTCCCCCATCCTCCCAAAGTCAGCCCTTCTGAAATCTAACACCCTTGTGCCTATTCCAACTCCCTGTTTTCCCATGTTTATACTGAACCACACCAAGTGGTGGTTTATTTACCTCCAGCTCCCTCACAAACTCACCATTAGCCAGTACATGGTCTAGGGTGTTCCCTAACCTGGCTGGCTCATTGACTATCTGCAGTAGGAAGCTGTCCTAGAAGGCAGCCAGAAGTACCTGCTCCCTCCTATTTGTGGTGGCTGGGGTACCCCAATCTACTTTTGGCAGGTTTAAGTCCCCCACAATCACAGTGTTGCCCTTTCTGCAAGTCCTTCTGCTCTGTCCCAAGAGTTCCCTGTCTAACTCCTCAGTCTGAGAGGGTGGCCTGTACACCACTCCCATCCTGAGAGTCCTATTTTTGGAGTCCTGGAGCTGCATTCATAAAGACTATGTGCTCCCCTTCTTCCCTGAAAATGAAAACATGTAATGACATCTTTAAAAAGTGTATGTGCTTAGTTTCCTGAGGAGAGTTCCAAGTTTTAAGAACTGAGATTATGTTCAAAAAAGGCTGCAATTTGGTATATTAATTCACTAATTAACTTCACTATTTATTATCCTTTGTTTTTATCATATTCCTTATCTTTATCAATTGCAACTTGATAGCAGAACAGAAACCTTACTCTCAAGTACATTTAGATTAGTAGGAGGAGGTGCACTCCTTTATTAACAATTCATTTTATCTACTATGGCATATAATATTTTTACAATCTGTGCTGACTGAGAAGTATCATGAACTTTCTACTGGAAACTCTTGCCAGTTCATGTTGCTCATGCCAAGTTTCCAGCTGAAGCCAGCTGATTTATTTTACTCATCTCAGTTGAGGAGTTTACTATACGCCAGTAGGTTTTAATTACTTGTTGAAAACCTACTTCATTTTTAATCATTTTTACTTTCAAAATATTTTCAACAATTAGTTATTAATTCATTTAACATATAGTGTTGTGATACTTTGAATAGTATTATACATGCAGATCTGAATAATAGTAAGTTTCTTTTCTCATCTTATTTAAAGTAAATAAAGTGCAGTAAAACAAAGTAGAATAAGACAAAATAAAATGCAGCAAGTATATTAAGATATCCTGAAGCAGTTATTAATATGTCATATTTAGTTAAGCACTTACTATATAATTTGAGTCTATACATTTTATATAATTATATATGTTTTACTGCAGAAGAGTAGGTTGGCTGGAAGGTCTTGGATTGTATGTGTGGTATTGGCTGGATACACAGAAAACTCAATAGGAATAGGTGTGGTTTAGGAATATAAAGATTTGCATACAACTGTGACAAATTAAAGAAAGATAATGCAATAGTATGTACTTTACTGAATATATTTACATTTACTGAGAAATATTAGAAAATCAAAGAATATATATAGCCCTGTATCCTTCTACTCCCATTTCTTCTCTTCAAAGTCCTTGTTCTGTAATCCTGAGAGAATGGTGTCCCTTTAACAGGGTGACAATAAAAGGCTAACAAATCTCACAATTAATGGTATAAGGGTAAATTTGGTCCCAGGTGCAGCTAAAAATCATCCAAAACATTTCTACAGGAAAGTACTGCAAGAGGAAGAAATTGAAGGAGGAGGAGTAGGATCTCCTAGTAGAAAAATAATTTCTAGGCTGAAGTGCAAGAAGAAAACCCAAAAGCCACCAACCAATCATTCTTCTGTTTAATTGAAGAGGAACCTGGATATAATGACCAGAGAGGCAAGAAATTAAAGACAGGTGATTAGATCAAGAGCAGATGGAGCAATCTGATTTAACAAAGTGCAGGGTGAGGTACAAAGAACATTTATTGATTGTTTCTTATACTAGGAAAATACATTAGATCTCTATACACTAGTGCCTGTTTCTACATGTCAAGGGGTGACTGAGTTTGTATCTCAAATATAGGAAAAGGGTGATGAAATAAACATTTAACCTGACTTTCTCCTAAAACCAAAGCACCTTTTAACATTAGTACTTGTAGGGTCCCTTTTACAACTGCTACTTTAAAGTAACTTCCATAATATGGTAATAACATAGAGGGTCAATTATTTCATAATTATCTTTAAAGTGTGGAAGCAAATATAATAAATGAAGTACTACAGAAATAAACCTTATCCAAATCATAAAATCAGATCAAAATAACTACAATGTTGACAAATTTTAAAACAGTCTAAAAATTGTAACAATATTGTTGTGGATAAGGCAAATATAATATACTGTATTTCAATGAAACAATACAGTGTTCTACTCCTATCAGAATGCTTTCAATTAATTCAATAAAAACATTTATTGTAGGCTGCTCTTTGAGGATATAGACTTTTTAATAGTAACATCCACTCAGTGCAATTTGTTAGGAAATGTTCAATAATTAAAAAAAGGAATTAAGAGACAGGCAAATAACTGACCTGCACATGAGGAGAATGAAGTTATATAATTAACTTCATTTCGTGTAATTAATAATGACACTAATAAGGACCTGAATAACCCCAATGTCAGTATTCCAGTTCAAGTACTGATTTTCCATCTATATTAACAGAATTACAAAATATAATCCAAGGTCTTAAATCTCTTCCACCCTTATATTCTCAGAATAATGTCATAACTGTAAATGGAGACCCGATAAATATTCATTCAGTCCGTTTGCAGAAATCTTCAAAGACAATTCATTTAATCTGTTTTCCTTTCACCCTAGAATAGAAATTCAGGAACATATAGAGTTGCAGTCACTGTTTGATTTGACTCATGTTGGCTTTCTTAGGGAGAACTTTCAAAAATTAGATAAGGATGATTTAGAAGATCAACATGCTGCAAAGATTATAAAGTGTAATGAATTCTTTTTTGTTAGGGATGAACTCTGTTCATTAACAGAACTGATGGCCTTCTTGGTGCAAAATCTAAAACTTACAAAAATAGCTGTAATCCCCAAGAAGTACAGTAATCATCAATATTTTTTCAAAACATAGAAGAGTGCCTGGGCTTGCAAAATAGTTGTGAGATGGAAAGAAGCATCCAACTGTCATTTTCCATGGTAATAATCCTGAACAGCCCTAGAATATGTACAAAGGAAAAATAATAACAAATGGAGAAAAAGCAGAACAAAGGCAAAACTGGGAATGCCCAGGAAATAATGTCTTTGTCTTGCAGTTACTACAAAGGACTCTCATTCAACTGGGCCTGTAGAGGCAAATTAAATAATAAGTTCTACAGAAGAACTAATGATACCGTAGCATCGCACTAGGAAATCAGTCAGAGTAGCAGATAATCCAGGTTGAATCCCCTAAGCCTATTACAGAAACATTGAAACGTAGAAGTTGATGGCAGATGGAGACCGCTAGGTCCATTTAGTTTACTCATTTGTTTTAGATCTATTTTTACACTCTAGTTGCCCTTTGTAGTCAGGGCTCCCTTGTGTCTATCCCATGCATTCTTGAATCCCCCTACAGTGTTGACCCCACAACCTCTTGGGGCAGGCTGTTCCAGGTGTCCACAACTCTTTCTGTGAAGAAAAACTTCCTGGTGTTGGTAGAGAACCTCCCTCCTTGCAGCCTGAGGTCATGTCCCCTGGTCATGGAGCCCTTCTTGAAGTGAAAAAGTTCCTGTGCCTGTACCTTATTTATGCCTTTTATGTACTTGAATGTTTCAATCATGTGCCCTGTCTCTCTCTTCTCTGCTCCAGGGAGTACATATTTAGTTCTCTAAGTCTTTTCTCGTAGGACAGGTACTGCAGACCCTGATACATTTTTGTCACCTTTCTCCATACTGTTTCCACCCAGTCAATGTCCTTCCTGAGGTGAGGCCTCCAGAATTGGACTCCATATTCCAGGTGAGGCCTGACCAGTGATCTATACAGTGGTAGTGCCACCTCTCTCCTCCTGCTTATGATTTCCCTCCCATTGCAGCCCAGCATTCTTTTTTTTTTTTTAGTTGTTTAACGAAGAGTAGCACACTAAGCTGAAAGCTTTTTTACAGGAGTGACCTGGGAGCACAGGGAAATTAAGTGACTTGCTCAGGGTCACACAGTATGCAAGTGGAAGCTGTGAGATTCAAACTCAGGTCTGGTCTGCTGGATGTCACCAGATTTGCAGTTCAGAGCCTTAAACCACTGCGCTATACTGCCTCCCTTCAATGTTGCCTTCTCACACTGCTTGCTAACCTTCAAGTTGTCTGAGATTATGATTCCCAGATCTCATTCCTGGTTTGAGGCCACCAGTCTTTTGCCTCCTAGGTAATACTCCTTTTTGGATTTTTCTTTCCTAAGTGAGTGACCTTGCACTTTTTGGCATTAACTCTCAGCTGCCACACTCCAGACCATTCTTCTAGTTTTTTTGAGGTCAGCTTCCATCTTGCTCACTCCTTCTGAGGTGTCCACCCTGTTACATGTATTGGTGTCATCTGCAAACAGACACCTTCCCTTCCAGTCCATCAGTGATGTCTGCTATAAAAAACATTGAAGAGCAGAGGTCCCAGCCCTGAGCCCTGAGGCACTCCACTGCTCACCCTGTCTTCCATCAATTGTGTTCCATTATCATGTAACCTGTACCCTCTGGGTTCTGCTGTGTAACCAGTTTTGTACCCATCTGACTACTTCTGGACTACTTCTGGACCAACCCCTATGTGGTCAAGCTTCTTTACCAGCCTTCTGATAGAAAATGTTGAGTTGCTGCAAAGGCTAAACCACATTAAATCATACCTACAGTATATTACTTCAAGATCCAATATATGCATAAAAGATTTCATGATCCAAAATATGGGTATGTATTTAAATATGCAAATACACATTCTGGGTGTTGATGAGCCATCCCTAACATGGATTAAGAGTTACCTTCTCTCCAGATCCCACGTGGTTAAACTTGCCAGCACATTGTTCTCAGCCCTTAAGTTCTTAAGCAGGCTTCCCCAAGGCTCCTTCTTGGGTTCTCTTCCATTTTCTCTATTTATTGCCACTCTAGCCCTTTTCTGTGATACTTCAAAAGTTCTGCTCTAAGTGGATAATGCAGCCATTTAAAGGTACTTCAGCAATATTTCTAACATCAATATTAGTTTAAATCAGGACTTTGCATCATTACAAACTTGGTTTATTGAGCATACACACATCCTAAATTAAAAGAAGGAAAAAATGTATGCTTTTTTACTGTTTATTTTTGAACTTTCACATTTTAAAACATAACATGTACATGGAACAAATGTATATGGCATTGTAACAAAGAATAATATACTTACAATAAAGAAATTATAGACATTCGATATCTGACAATTAGCATAGGGAATTCATAATATATGGCATGGTAGCACCACTATAGTTTGGATTAAGTAGGCCATTTAATGTTAAACCCCTAATTCTGCACCTTAATAGCTTTGCCCCATTCAATGAAATTGCACAAAATTTTGTATGAATAGTCTTGGAGAATGTTCCTTTGATTTGCCAAGCTTTGTTCCAGTCACATGTGTGAATTCTGCTATACAGTGCATTTTTAGTAAAAATCTGTTTTGTTTGTTTTTTGTCATCACCTACGGCCCAGATGGTTTTGAATTTTGGACTGAAATGTTCATGGTGGAAACAACATGCCCCAGAATAATGCCTTTCATGGGTCTGGGAAAAAAAATATTAATCCATACCTCAGTTAAAAGGATTCGAGATTTCAATTCTGAGCATGCTCAGTAGGGTTTTTTGAATAGATGTTTGATACCCTAATGAGCATGCTCAGAACCAACATTTTAATTCCTTATAATCTGGGAATGGATTAACATGTTTTACCATATGTAAGATCACATTAGGATTAAATAAAGTCAATTATAATTAGGGGGTCATTCAGTTCAAACACTAGTCACAGTAATCAAAACTAAATATCACACACAAAGTATATATGGAGCAGAGTTTTGGGACACAACAAACCCAAATAAGTTAATGATTCCTGTACATAAGTTATTAAGAAAAACCTTGGGTCTTCCTCAAACTTTCCCAGCAGAAATGGGACTCTTAGATATAAGAGCAGCAATAGATAGCAGAAAAATTGCCTATTGGCTGAAGCTAACTAGGCTACCTAGAGATAGACTTCCAGCATGATGTTTATCTGAGCAAAAAGACTGATTAGAAGAGCCTGTAGAATGGACTGCTGGCTCATAAAAATGTTGCAATTGCTGGAAAAATATGACCTATCCATTTTAAATAGCTATGTGGAATGAAATATAATGTTAAGTCTTAAATATAAAAGCTACATCAAAAATAAAATAGCAAATTATTGGATTGACATTGATAATTCTCTCATTTCTAATTCAAAGATATCTCCATGGTATGCAATCTATGGTGACATCCATGGATATAAATACTATTTCACTGTTTTGACTGATCCTATACTAAGGAAAATCTTTACAAGATACAAGCTAGAATGCTTTGAAAGCAACATTCAATCAGGAAGGTGTAAAAAATGTCCAGTGTTTGCATATAAAATGTTGTTGTGACACCAGCATCAAAGAGGACCTGTTGCATGTCATCTGGGAATGCAGGTGGTACAGCAAGGAAAGGATATTCTAGTGGTTGCCATTTGTGCAGGACTGGGAAAATGCTGACAAGGAGCACTTTACACAAGTACTCCTCACTATCCAAGATGAATGATCTATAAACAGAACGGCTAACTTTCTTTTTCAAATAAACAATGTCAGGAAGAGTAGAATTCAACAAATAAATAGCTGTCATGTGTAGCACTGATATTTTGCACAGTCCATAAGGGGCACGAGGTTTCAAATAAATTTTAAGAGTATAATGATATGACATATCACTATAGCTCAGAGACTGTACAGTACTATGGGTGCAAGGTGCGTTACTTATTTATGATTATTTATATGCTATATGCTATGTTTTATGTAGTTTAATTTCTTAAACAATTGTAAAGACCTAATGTGTCAATCACTAAAATTTTTTATGATGTTTTCACCAAACCAATGAAAGGCATGATTCTAGAGAAAGCCCTTTCTATCCTGAAAATTTCAGACCAAAATTCCAAACCATCTGGGCTATAGATGATGACAACAAATTTTTTTTTCAAAGAAATGCACTATCTGGATCTCAGAATTTACACATCCGACAGGAACAAAACTTGGCAAATCAAGACATCTTGCCCCCCCCATACTGTGAATACAACATTTTGTGCAATTCCATTGAACTGGGGCAAAGCTATTAATACATTTATATAATGTGTATATATATATATATATATATATAGAGAGAGAGAGAGAGTTGATGCAAAATAAAATGTCGCCAGTGAAATTGCCACAAAATCAGCAATTTCGCCACGTGAAATATTTTGTAAAATTCATACATTTCATGAAATATTTTGTGGGCACAAAATGCAAAATTGTGTCAATAAATTGTGAAATTTTCTTCTGAAAATTGTGACATTTTGCCCCAAAATTGTGAAATTTCACCTACAAATTGTGAAATGTCACATTGCAACACATAATTTCACCATTTTCAGGTGACATTTTATAATTCTGGGGTGAAATTTCACAATTTTCAGGTGAAAGTTTACATTTCGCACCCACAAAATATTTTTCAAAATGCGCAAATTTAGTGAAATATTTTGCGTAATGAATTTTCTCAGTTTTGCACATTATATATATATATATATATATACAGAGAGAGAGAGAGAGAGATAAAGGATATGCAATGGAAATGAGTAGAATAAATGATTTATCTGCACAAGAGCAGTTTGACTTAGAGTATCCTCACAGGTGGCATAAGCCATGAGTGAGGTGTCCAATGTCAAACTGCTTGAGTGCAGATGAATCATTTATTCCATGAGTTTTCCATGCATATTACATTTATACAAAAGGATAGGAGTTTTTTAAATGCTATTTTATTTATGTTTAATGTAGTTTGTGTTTTATTTTTGACAAATGTTTCCCAGTTCAGATCCACTTAGCATAGTGGTTGCCAAGCAGTTGCTATGGACACTCCAACTTTATAATATGTTCAGTACATAATGAAAAAGTTTGATACACAATTCTTTTTGGTTTTGCTTTTAGAGGGGGCATTTGTTAGTCAAAAAAGTTAATACAAATTGAATTTTCTGCCTGTTTCTGCTGATTATAGAAAATCTAAAACTATCTAGAAATAAAACAGATCTCATTTTGCAGATATTTTTGTGCTGAATAACTTTTGTGCTCACAGTACCATGCTATAATTTTTCATTTTAAAGTTATTTACATTTGTTTGTTGACAAAATAAAAAAAAATGAATTTTCTGTGTTTATTTGCTAATTATAAAAAAATCTAAAAGGTATCAATAAATGAAATGCCACTCATTTTGTAGACATTTTTGTTCTGAACAACTTCCATGCTTGCAGTACCATGTTATCATTTTTTGTTTTAAAGTTATTCACATTTGAATATGGTTAGTACTGCTGCTGAAGTTGAACATTCTAAATGACATAAGCACTGTATAGATAAGTAGCTGATGACATAAGCACTGTGTGGATAAATGGCTGATGACATTAGCACTGTGTGGATAAATGAAATTTGTAAAATGGGCATTTAAAATGAATGAATCTGATTGGTTAAAACACCTTCAGACCCGTGTCCTTATCAAGTGATATCCTGGTCAACCAGCACTAACCTTCACCCTGCGACCACATAACAACATCGTATTACTGCCCACTAGCCACAGTAAATGAAAATTACATGCTTCACAATCACCTGTTCGGCAGCAGCTCTCACACAGATCTCACACAGAACTACCTCAACAGTGGTAAATCAAGCAACGCCAACATATTCACAAATCCTCTGCACAGAACACCTAACCCTGTGTCTATTTAATGTCACCCTTCCTGCAGAACTGCCTAAACAGCTTTATTTTTACTCACAGTCTGATACATTTGTTCAACACAGCTCTAACTCTCGACGTTTCTGCCATCGGAGACCCCCTTCTCCTGCAGTTTATATCCTTTAAATCCAACTGCAACAGCTGACATGTAAGTAACAAAAAGCATATTAATAATAAAAAAACCATTGTTTTTGAAATGAAGAAATAACCCTCGAGCCCGACCACATACCAGGAAATGACGCTGTACGGTGGCCATTGAGGAACATGCTCAGTCCCAGTCGGGCAAATGATCCACATCAATGGAAAAAAAAAAGAAATATGACAACAAAATAAAATAAAATGAGCAAAATAAATGTTCTCTGTATATCGGGGGGGGGGAGACAGCTAATACAAAACCCATAATGGACTCGGTTAGTCCCGCTTGCCGCTAACTGCATGAAAGTACAACTCTATGTTCAAATGAATAAAATATTAAAACAAAATAAACTTGTTTTGGGGTATTTCTATGTCTGTCTGTATTTCTGTGGACAGTAAAAACACAGACAAACACCAGTCACCACTGCTAACTTTTAATGCAAAACGTCCATTCCAACACATAAAAAGGAACTATTTTTTTTTCACATGACAAAATCATATTTTTTCATTTTTTCTTATATATACTTATGGCATTTTTATATATAAATTTCTTTACTGAGGGCCCATTTCATAAGCACAATAAGACACTCCAAGGTGTGGGTTACGTGCTGATAAGAGCATGCCCAGGGGCAAAAGGCACTCAGCGCAAGCACCTCGTGCCTTAGTATACCCCTGGGCATGCTCTTATCAGCATGTAACCCACACCTCATCATCTCTTATTGCTTGCTTATCACACAGTTGCTCAGATAAATGGATTTATTTCATTCTGTTTATCTCACACCATTGCATAAAAATATATATATATATATATATATATATATATATATATATACACACATACATATATTATATATATATATATATATATATATATATATATCTACATGCAGTATTAAAGTAGCATGGTAGCACCACTTTAGTTATGGTTGAGTAAGCTGTTTAATGTTAACCCCCTAATTTTAGACCATAATAGCTTTGCCCCAGTTCAATGGAATTGCACAAAATTTTGCACGCACAGTCTGGGGGAAAATTCTCTTGATATTTCAAATTTTGTTCCAGTTGGATGTGTGGAGTAGGAAATCTGGATAGTGCATGAAAAATTAGGGTTTTTTTGCTGTTTCTTTGTCATTGCCTACAGCCTAGATGGTTTAGAATTTTGGTCTGAAAGTTTCATGGTAGCAAGGGCTTGCCCCAGAATAGTGACTTTCATTGGTTCGATGAAAAAAAAGATAATCTGTTCCCAAGTTATAAGGATTTAAAATTGAGGTTCTGCGCATGCTCAGTAGGGTTTTTGATAAATGTTTGATTCCCTAATGAGCATGCTCAGAACCAAAATTTCAAATCCTTGTAACTTGGGAATGGATTATTATGTTTTTACCAGACCAATGAAAGACAGCATTCTGGGGCAAGCCCTTTCTACCCTTAACATTTCAGACCAAAATTCCAAACCGTCTTTTTTTTTTTCAATTGTTTAACCAGGAGTGGTACACTAAGCTGAGAGTTTGTTTACAAGTGTGACCTGGAAGCACAGAGAAGTTAAGCGACTTGCTCAGGGTCACAGAGTATGCAAGTGGGGAATGTGGGATTCAAACCCAGGTCTTCAGATTTGCAGCTTAGAACCTTAAACCACTGTGCTATACTGCATCCATGATTCTAGGCTGTAGCTTATGACAGAAAAAAAAAAATTTCCAAAAAACACACTATCTGGATTTTGGAAGCTGCACATCTGACTGAAACAAAACTTGGCAAATCAAGACACTTTTTCCCCATTCTGTGCATGCAAAATTTCATTTACTTTTGTTGAACAGAGGCAACAGGGGTGCCACTAGACACTAGGGAAATATAAATATGGTCATACACTCCATGTCATTATATATGGTGACCAGCTGAATGGCAAGAGGAGGACATGGCTGGTCACTGTATAGGCTCTCTGTGGCACTGACCCACTTGACCAATCAGTCCACCAATAACTATGGAAGGGGGTTGGTGGGAGACTGATGTATCAAACCCTGTGTGGGTTGTGTGAAGGGGGCACTAGACTCCATGGAAACATAAATATGGGCAGCAGGGTAAGTGATCAGTGGGTATGGGGGTGCCACTAGACACCAGGGAAAAATAAATATGGTCATGCACTCCATGTCATTACATATGGTGACCAGCTTAAAGGCAAGGGGAGGGCTTTGCTGGTCACTGTATAGGCTCCCTGTGGCACTGACCCACTTGACTAATCAGTCCACTGATAACTATGGAAGGGAGTGGTGGCAGATTGATGTACCAAACCCTGCATGGGCTGTGTGGGGGCACTAGGTACCATGGAAACATAAATATGGGCAGCAGGGTAAGTGATCAGTGGGTAAGGGGTGCCCCTAGACACCAGGGAAACAGTAAGCAGGGTGAAAGATCAGAGGGTGGTGGGTGCCACTAGACAACAGGGAAACATACATACGGCAGCAGACGAGTTACTGGAGGGTGGTGGGCACTTCTAGACAGCAGGGAAATAAATTAATATGGGGCAGAGTGCCAGCTATACACAGTTCAGATCATACTTTTATTCCACAGTTCAGTGACTCACTGACATGTGGAATGAATTTATGGATTGCAGAGTAATATTGTTATTTAAACTGATAAAGGAAATTCGACAGGACTGACCTCTGATGATGATCAGTTCTGCAGTTTTTTTTTTCACAGTTTAATACATTAATCCACCTTTCAAAATCAGAATTTCTGTGAAAGTTGCCAAAATGATTTCTGAACTTTTGTGGAAGAGAAAGTCTGACTTTTATGCAAATTCTGCTGATGGAAGTTTTTTTTTTCTTTATTTGTACAGCTCTAAGCATTACCTATAAAATCCTTGAAAAAAGGAGAGAAGGTGGCTACTGGAATCAATGGTGCTCAGACAAATTATGATACATGTGAAAGAAAAAAAGTCTGACAACTCAAAGGACCACATTCACTTGATAAAGCATTGGAAAACTTGAAAATTTGGTGTGTGTGTGTTCGTTATGGCATTGTTTGCACTGTGGTGATATTTTTGCTGCTACTACTATATTATGTATTTATAATACATTTTGATATCTTTCACTTTAACTCATAAGTGAATGTGGTCCTTTGAGTTGCCAGACTTTTTTTCTTTGGCTATAAAATCCTTGTTCCTATCACACCCTAGCACAAGTGGCATGATTAACATATTGGAGAAAAGGGTGTGGGAAAAGCGTATACTGTAGATTTGAAGCAAGAAATAGTAAATCTATGGGACCTGATGACTTACACCTAAGGATGCTGAAAGAGGTAGCAGAACTGATAGTAGGGTCACTTGCTTCAACTGCTCACTGCTCATGGAGGTGGTCTCTAGGGACTGGAGTACAGTGGATGTGGTCCCTATTCACAAGAGCAGAAGAAAGGATGAGTTAGTGAACGTAACCCATAACACATAACCCACACCTTGGAGTGTCTTATTGTGCTTATAAAATGGGCCCTCAGTAAAGAAATTTATATATAAAAAATGCCATAAGTAAATATAAGAAAAAAAAATAGTCCCTTTTTATGTGTTGGAATGGAGGTTTTGCATTGATGCTTATTGTGGAACTTCGCCGGTTAACTTCACAGATAACTTAGCCGTTAACTTCATCTTGCATTTGTCAAGGTGAAGTTAGCAAAAAAAAAGGCTGTAACATGTTTCACTTTCTGCAGGTCACATTGGAGACTCCAGTCAGACAGGAAGTGACTGATTTGGTTTCATTTTCTTATTAGTACTAGTGCTAGCTGACTAAGCTAGTGAGAGTAGGAGCAGAGATGCAGCAATATTTTTTCTGCCAGCAAAATTCTGTCAAAATCATGAATTTCACCACGTGAAATGTTGCTAGAAATTCCATGCATTCTGCTGAATATTTCACAGGTGTGAAATGTGAAATTTCATCTGCGAAATGTGGAATTTCGCCCGCGAGCAACAGAATTTCACTGCGAACAGTGAAATTCGGCATTTTGCCAGTGAAATTTCACATTTCACTGGTGACATTTTGCATTTCACTGGTGAAATTTTGCATTTCACAAGTGGAATTTCACATTTCGCACCTACGAAATATTTCACAAAATGTGTGAATTTCGCAAAATATTTCATGTAACGAAATTCCAAAATTTTGCACAACTCTAAGTAGGAGTCTTACAGACAGACAGTGTTTTGCAGTACTGTGTCTGCAAAGAATAGTTTAGTTTTAAAGAATTCTTTTGTTTATTTTTGTGTAGGATATCTTTTGTGTGTGCCTAATCTTTTTAATTTTTTGTTATTTTAGGTTGTTTTGTGTGTTTGTGTGTGTTTGTGTCTCTCTCTCTCTCTTTCTCTCTCTCTTTTTATTTTGTTTCCTTTAAGAAAACATTCTGTTTTCAATGTAATGGAGGGACCTAGTGGGCAACATGGCCAAAAGGGTGGGGTAGTTATTCGACTCAAGAGGCAACTACTTCAAAGTGGGAGTGAGGCACCCCCCAACACCTCCCAGCTGAGGAGGCTGATCCCTTGGAGCAGCAGCAACAGGAGGCTGTGGCCCCCATCCACCCACATCATGCTACCACCACTGGCAGCTCCACCCCTGGCACTGCCAAGCACTCCAAAACTTCCTCTGGAGCCCTCTCTGCAGCAGACAAGGAACTCTGCCATATGGCAGTTTTTTTTCCTCAATGGGGATGATGACAGTGTCATCATCTGCAAGTTGTGTGGCTACAGTGTATAGCAGGGGAAAAACTGGAGTTACTTGGGAACTGGTGGGCAAAGGACCCACCTCAATGTTCACCAATGTGCAGAGTGGCAGGCCAAGCAGCCGGAGGTAGCAGCAGCAGGCAGTAGTGAGGGGAACAGTGTGGAAGGGGAAGGTGGGCAGCATGAGGTGGTAGGCATCATGCTGTGAGTCAGAGTGGCAGGAGAAGGACCCGCAGTACATAGCCACAGCCATAAACACAGCAGGCAGCAGCACCTGCACCTCACCAAGGAGCCCTACCACCAAGTGACCCTGCAGCACCAGTCACATAGGCGGACCTGGATGTCCTGTGGGATGAAGTGCAACACCTGCAGCAGGACTTCAATCAATTTCAGCAGATGTTCAATGAGAACAGAAGTGACCTAAAAAAAATTATGGCTGACCAAAAGAAAATGCTGACCATCCTGGTGGGGTTGTGTGGCAGTGGTGACAGTGCTGCCAATGGTAGTGGTGGTAGAGAATAACTTTCTTGAGTATGTCATATCAGTGGTATAACAAAATGGCATGCTCACAACAATTATTGTTCTGTAAAGTGATTCAGTAAAGTAAAGTAATTCAATCCATGATTACACAATCTTGGTAGCCCATACACTATAAAATAAAACATATGGTCTTTGGTTAACAACCATGCTGAAAACACTTTTTGAGGTTGTCATGACATCTGAAAACCTCTTGAGCTGTGCTCTCAAGGTTTACAATGATGTCATAGCAACCCCTTGAAGTGTTTACGGTGTGGTTTTTAACCAAAGACCATACATTATCCTCTATGTTATTATTTTTTTTCCATGCTGCCTTTATTGTAGTTTATCCCCCACTAAAAAACACACACACACACACAAAAAGAAAAAGTTAAAGAAGAAAAACAGGATAGAACACTGCATCAGTTAAAGCAGAAGGAAGCAGGGAAGGCAGTCAGAATAGCAAACGCCCAAACCAAAGAAAA
This sequence comes from Neoceratodus forsteri, assembly GCA_016271365.2. Classification (NCBI taxonomy): domain Eukaryota; kingdom Metazoa; phylum Chordata; order Ceratodontiformes; family Ceratodontidae; genus Neoceratodus; species Neoceratodus forsteri. Next base: position 60,997,224 of record CM057451.1, read on the forward strand.
GATAGCCAACTCAGTTAAGAAGTGGGATAAAATATTTAATAGGCACATTAGGGAGCGAAGAAAGACCAAGGGAGGGATAGTGAGGCTTAATAAAGGGGAGGGAAGGTGGGCAGAGGGTGACAGTGAAAAGGCAGAGATACTGAATGAATACTTTTGCTCAGTATTCACAAAAAAAGAAGAGGGGGGTGTACCTAAACCAAACAATAGAAGCACTCTGGACGGGGAAGGGGGTCAATACCAGTCAATTCACAGAAGAAAGGGTCCTGAAGGAACTCCTGAAACTCAAGGTGGACAAAGCTATGGAACCTGATGGGATTCACCCCAGAATTCTAAAAGAACTAAGGGGATACTTACTGGCACCACTGACTACTCTTTTTAACAAATCATGGGAGGATGGTGTGGTACCTGAGGACTGGAGGAGTGTGGATGTGATTCCCCTTCACAAAAGTGGGAGCAAGGCAGAGGCAGGAAACTAGACCCGCTAGTTTGACCTTGGTGGTAGGGAAAATGATAGAATCACTTTTGAAATAAAGAATTGTTGAGTACCTAGAGGCCAGCAGGGCACAGGACCCAAGTGAGCATGGAATCACAGCAGGAAGATATCAGATGTATTTAATAGATTTCTTTAACTGGGTGACCAAAGTAATAGACCAGGGAGGAGCTGTAGATGTGGCCTACCTAGACTTTATCAGGGCATTTGACACAGTCCCACACAAAAGATTAATAAACAAGTTAGCTAGCCTGGGAGTGGGTCACAGGGTGGTAGCCTGGGTAACAAATTGGCTGGACAACAGGACGCAGAGGGTAACAGCAAATGGAGTACACTCTGAAGAAAGGAGAGTTACTAGTGGGATACTGCAGGGTTCGGTACTGGGACCGGTCATTTTTAATGTCTTTGTAGGTGATATTGTGGAGGGGCTGGAAGGAAAAGTATGCCTCTTTGCAGACAACACAAAGATCTGCAACAGGGTTGATTCATGGGGGGGTGGAAAGGATGACAAGGGACATGGCAAGGTTGGAGGAATGGTCAAAAGTATGGCAGCTTAGACTGAATTCAAAGACTTGCAAAGTAATGCACCTGGGAAACAAAAACCCAGGGGAAGAGTACACAGTGGGGGAGGGGAGTACTAACAACAACAAAAAGGGAAAAGGACCTGAGGGTAGTCATATCAGATGACCTTAAGGTATGCAAGCAATGTGAGAAGGCAGTAAGGAGGGCTGTGGAGATACTGGGATGCATAGGGAGAGGCATTACCATTGGAAAACAAGAAGCTTTTATCCCTCTGTACAGACAGTTGATGAGACCCCATCTGGAGTACTGCATACAGTTCTGGACACCCCATCACTGTAAGGACATAGACAGGATGGAGGCAGTCCAGAGGAGGGCAACTAAAATGGTGCAGGGTCTGCACCAGAAGCCATATGAAGAGAGACTAAAGTAGCTTAATATGTATACCCTTGAGCAAAGGAGGGAGAGGGGATATGATAGAAACTTTCAAGTACCTCAGTGGAATCAACAAAGTCCAAGAGGGTAGCAACTTTCAGAAAAAGAGATGTGCAAGAACAAGGGGGCACAATTTGAAGATAGAGGAGGACAGCTCAGGGGCAAAGTGAGGAAGTATTTTTTCACAGAGAGGGTGGTGAATGCATGGCACGGCCTTCCTAAGGAGTTCATAGGGTCAAAAACAGGGGGAATGGGGGGATTCAAGAATGCATCAGACAGACATAAGGCAATTATAGTGGTGGGTAGGAGGAAGTAGGCCGTGATTAACTAGGATCTGCAGCTTATCCAATAGATAGGGAAATGGGCAAACTAGGTGGGCCAAGTGGTTCTTATCTGCCGTTGAAGTCTATGTTTCTATGTAAAATCTTTTATATCCTCTCTACCCTCTTCTTCAGTTATCTAAAATATTTCTTTCTCAATGTTTTGTGTCATATTATAGGGTCCTTATTTCTTTCAATCCATTCCCTTGTTCACTCCCTGAATTTTTCCTTCATGTAGTATTCCCTTTGTCATGACCCCTGTCCTTTTATGGTCTGTAAACATGAACAACTTTCTTGAGTATTTTTTTGTGTTAGTGCTTAACATGTGTCCTCCTGCTAGCCATAAATGTCAAGTATTGTCCCCAGCAAAAAAAAAAATGTTTCCTGATGCTATGTGGTGTTGTGGCAGTGGTGGTGTGCAACTGCCCAGAGAATTCAACAAGAATCACACAAACATGAGCGCTTTTCCTGAGAAGTTAAACATAAATCTTGTATTAGTGCTTAAGAAGTCTCCTGCTAGCCACAAATGTTAAGTTTAGTCTCAAGTTCCACACTGCTGTCCTATTGCTAGTTGCCTCTTGTTGCTGTGCTGAACAGCAACAGGCTAGAGAAGTCGAGAAAAACCACATGAGAAAATTTCCTGAGAAGTGAAACATAATTCTTCTTGTAGTCATGAATATTTCTCCTGCCACCCCACTACTAGCCATAGATGTCAACTGGTGGCCACAGTGAAAAACTGCTTTCCTTCTGCTTGATACTTTTGTTACAGCAGTATGCAACAGGCTAGAGAAGTCAAGAAAAAACGCATGAGAAAGTTTCCTGAGAAGTGAAATATAATTCTTCTTGTAGTCATGAACATTTCTTCTGCCACCCCACTACTAGGCCTAGCCACAAATGTCAGCCGGTGGCCACAGTAAAAAAATTATTTCCTGCTGCTGGATACTTTTCTTGTAGTGGTGTGCAACAACCCAGAGAAGTAAAGAAAAACCACATGAGAAAATTTCCTGAGAATGAACATAATTCTTGTGGAAGTCATTAACTTTTCTACTGCTGCTGCTACTCGCCACAAATGTCAAGTTACTATGTCTTCAGCGAAAAACTGCTTGCAGGGCAAGAAATGGATGTAAAAGAGGAGAAGTAAAGTTTCTCTGTATTGCGTGAAGAAATTGTGGTGATGATATCCATATATGAGAAAACCTGATGAGTAGGTATCTTCCTGCCCTACTGCAGTTCATAAGGGTACTAGTTGCTGCACTGCTGGATCTACTCTTGATGATGTTGGTTGAATACATTGTGGTGAAAATGAAAAGTGTTTGAGGAATCGAGACAGAGAAGTTAGCCATCCTGTCCTGCCTACCCTCGAGGAAAGGATGGAGAGGGGGGACATGATAGAAACTTTCAAGCATCTCATGGAAATTAACAAAGTCAAAAGTTTCAGAAAAAGAGATGTGCAGGAACAAGGGGGCACAATTTGAAAATAGAGGGGGGATGGCTCAGAGGTAATGTTAGAAAGTATTTTTTCACTGAGAGGGTTGTGAATGCATGGAACAGCCTTTCTGAGGAGGTTGTGGAGTCCAGAACAGTGGAAGAATTAATGAATGCATGAGACAAAGATAAAGCAATTCTAGTGGGGGGTTGAAGGAAGTAAGCTATTGGTTAACAAGAATCTGAAGCTTATCCATCAGGTAGGGAAATGGGCAGACTAGGTGGGCCAAAGGGTCCTTATCTGCCATCAAATTCTATGTTTATATGTTTCTACGTCTTGTTGTACAGAGCTGAGGGAATAGTTGAAGAAGCACAAAAGATTAATAATCAAGTTAGCCAGCTTGGGAGTGGGTCCCAGGGTGGTAGCCTGGGTTGCAAACTGGCTGCACAACAGGACATAGAAGGTAATAGTGAGTGGCACACATTCCGAAGAAAGGGGGGTCGCTAGCAGAGTACCTCAGGGCTCAGTACTGGGTCCAGTCCTCTTTAACATCTTTATAGGTAACATTGCAGAGGGTCTGGAGGGAAAGGTATGCCTCTTTGCAGATGATACAAAGATCTGCAACAGAGTTGATACATAAGGGGCAGTAGAAAGGATGAGAAGGGACTTGGCAAGGTTGGAGGAATGGTCAGACATATGGCAACTTAGATTCAATGCAAAGAAATGCAAAGTAATGCACCTGGGAAACAAAAACCCGAAGAAGAGTACACAATAGCAGGGGAGGTACTAACAACAAAAATGGAACAGGACTTGGGGGTAGTCATATCGGATGATCTAAAGGTGGGTAAGCAATGTGAGAAGTCAGTGAGGAGAGCCAGGGGGATACTGGGATGCATAGGAAGGAGCATCACAAGTAGAAAAAGAGAAGTGGTTATCCTCTGTACAGACAGTTGGTGAGACCCCATCTAAAGTACTGTGTGCAGTTTTGGAGACCTCATCTGCGCAAGGACATAGACAGGATGGAAGCAGTCCAGAGGAGGGCAACTAAAATGGTGCAGGGTCTGCATCAGAAATCATATGAAGAGAGACTGAGAGAGCTTAATATGTATAACCTTGATGAAAGGAGGGACAGGGGGACATGATAGAAATGTTCAAGTACCTCAAGGGAATCAACAAAATCCAGGAGGGTAGCATCTTTCAGAAAAAGAGATGTGTAAGAACAAGGGGACACAATTTAAAGATAGAGGGGGGATGGCTCTGGTGTAATGTGTGGAGATCTTTTTTCACGGAGAGAGTGGTGGATGCGTGGAACTGCCTTCCTGGGGAGGTTTTTGGGGCTAAAACAGTGGGGTAATTCAAACATGCATGGGACAGACACAAGGCAATTGTAGTGGGGGGTGGCAGGATGTAGGCTGTTGGTTAACTAGAATCTGCAGCTTATCCAGTAGGTAGGGAAATGGGCAGACTGGGTGGGCCAAGTGGTCCTTATCTGCCGTCAAAGTCTATGTTTCTATGTTTAGATGTTGCTGTACTGCTGCTGCATACTGCTGTGATTGCTGAGAAGTACTCTTGCCTGGTGTGGCTGTATCACACATACTGCACAAGTAAGTATTTTTGTTTTTTGTTCTTTCTTTTCTTTCTTTTCTTTGTAAGAGGGTTGTTATTGTTACCACCTGAAGTCTAATATGTTCGTACTGCTGTTCCATTAATTTTCAGGTATGGGTGATGCCATCATAATGCTTCAAAGCTACAAAGTTGATGTTGGAATTCACCACATTTTCCAACCATGAAGGTATGTATGGGATTATTTTTTTGAGGGTGGGGTTAAATCAGTAAAGACATGCAGCTGTGACAGTAATTGTTTTCTGTTTGTGTTGGTCCACTTTCAAGTACTTTCCATCATCTGTTTGCCTCTTGCTGCTGTGAACATAAACATATGGTGACAGTGTGACCTTTATTTTGGGGTGGAATTTTTCACTTTTGAGAATGAGTCTATGAGGTAAGCATTTTGGGTTTTTTTTGGGGGGAGGGGTTAACACTTTTACCAATTCTCACCATTCCTTCTCAATTTTCCCTGATTTTCAGGTATGCAATACTGTGAATCATCTTGCCTGCTGCTGCGCTGCATGGGTCCAGCCTGTATCTTTTTGGGGCACTTAGAAGTTTAAACTAACCATAGAAGGTACGTTTTATTTTTATTTTTCTTGGTTATGGCCTGTAATTCACTGCTACAAGTTTTGCAGATGGTTGAGTAAATGTTTTCTGTCATTGTTCCTGTAATTATAGTTAATTTTCCTCATGTGTCTTTTGCTGTGTTGTCCATACAGTGACTGCCTACAGGTCAGGAAGGAGCAGATGTGTGGATGATGGATCATCATTTTGATGGATGGTTGCTGGAGCTGCACTAAGGTCCAGATTTAGGAATCACACAGTAACACAGGAGACCCGTGAAGAAAAAGAAAATGATTAACCAGAGTATTTAGTTATGTTCAAAATGTGACCTTGGCTTGAGTCCGCATGGGGTGTGCCTGTGGTGAAGTCCTCATCTTCGGGTCCTGCAGTGCCTGTAACCACTGGAAAAAATTTAGATACATTATTTTGGTCCGAGCCTGCACAGATGACATTGTAACCGCTAGCCTAACTGTTCTCCACACTCAGATGCTTCCCTAACTGTATAAAGTTGCCACCTGCAAAGAGAAACAATTCATTCCTTTGTCTCCTAATGTTACCACTGACCACTGCTAGTGCTGGAACCATGTTTACCTGTGAAAATGGAGAAGAAAAAAATCATGAGAATTAAAAACCATAAATCATACTGATACTTCCTGTAGAGGAGTGATGCTTGCCATGTTGGCTCCGGCAATGACAAGTTTCTTGGTCTCAAATGGTGATTGGTGAGCTTATGGCAAAACCTGCAGGGAGACAAAAGGAAAGAGAGAACATTGTAATATCATTATGAAATAAGGTGGAAAGCATTTTCTCTGCTGATGCACACAACGTCATCTGTATCCAAATGGAGAAAATGTTCCTTGTGTGAGCTGCATCACCTGTGATGAAAAACAATGCAGAGAAACTGTCCTCTTCTCAGCTGCATCACCTATGATAAAAAAATAGACAAACTGTACCTTTGCCATTTGCATCACCTGTAAAGAAAAAGAATAAAAACAAACATTCCTTTTCTCAGCTGGGTCATATGACCCGTGAATAAAACAGAGCAATTAATTTGCTCCCATTTGGCCAGTGTGATCTCTGATGTGATGAAATCTCCATACCATGTAGGCAGCTCCTCTACTTCTGTACGCCTGGAAGTAAACATTATTTCATTAGTTTGCCTCCCAATTTGTCCACTGCTGGTGCTGGTGGGAACAATGTTTACTTTTGAAATGGGAGAAGGAAAAAATTATAGCAACTTAAAAAAGGTAACTGTTAATGGTACTTACTTGCACATTAGTGATGCTTGCCATGTTGGTGCCGGGGTGCCATTTATTAGGATTCCTGGCATCAAATGGTGTGCTGATAGTGAAAGTGAAACCTGCAGGGAGACAAAAGAGAAAGAAAGAACATTGTGATATCATTCTGAAATAAGGTAGAAGGCATTTGCTCTGCTGCTCCACACAGCATCATCAGCATCCAAATGGCGAAATTGTCCTCCTGTGATTGAGCTGTGCTACCTGATCTGTGACGAAAAATATTAAAGAAAAACTGTGCTTTTCCCAGCTGCGTCATCCAGCCTGAGATAAAACAAAGCAAATAATTTGCCCACATTTTGCCTCTGTGATTTGTGCAGTGAGGACATTTCCATACCATGTATGCAGTTACTGTACATCTGTATGCCTGGAAGTAAAAATTATTCAACTGGTTTGTCCACTGCCGGTGTTGGACCCATGTGTACCTGCAAAAGGGGAGAAGAAAAAAATAACAATGTAGAAAAGTAAATCTTGATGACACTTACCTGAACAATATTGATGATTGCCGTGTTGGCACCAGCAATGCAGTGTATCAGGATTCCTGGCCTCAGATGGTGTGCTGACGGAAAAACCAGAAGGGAGACAAAAGGAAGGACAGGAACTCATTTTGAAGTCATTTCTGCATAAGAACGTCAGCCTTTCATCCTCTGCCTGCTCAGGACAAGGACTGGAATCGAAGGATAAGTACTGTGAACACAACTGAAAGTGGCAAGGCAAGGCACATTTTATTTATAGGGTGCCCATTCCCATGGGCTCTGGACACCTGACAAACATATCAAAAGTACAACAATAAAATCATAATAAAAATGTTCAGAATAAATATGATTCCGAATAGCAGCTTTAAGATCGGCTTTATATAACTAGGATGGTTGGGCTGGAATAATCAATCTGTACAAGACAGGCTAAAGAGGTGGGCCTTCAACCTCAGCTTGAAAACCCCAATCGTGGGGGCCTTCTGGACTGCACGTGGAAGTGAGTTCCACAGGGCCGACCCAGAGACACTAAAAGCATGGTCTCCTGATGTCTGGAGCTGAACCCTGGGAACGTCCAGGAGGCCACTCAAAGAGGAGCAGAGGGAGTGACTTACCATCACTGCAGACAAGGACAGGCCATGGAGGTGGAGCAGAGATCTTTTTGTCTTGATGAGCTGGCTGGCTGTAGGGTTGGCTTGAGGGCTAGCAAAGCAAGTGGGCTGGGTGGTAGCAAATGGCTGCATCAGTGTTCTGGAGGTATTGGCCCAAGATGTGCTGTTGTCATGGCTGAGTGGTCATAGGTACACTGGAGGAAGAGGAAGAGGAGGTGGAGGCAGCATTGATGTAACTGTTGTTTATTGTGGAGCAAGCATCATCTCATCTGCCTAGTTAGTTTTTAGCACAGTATTTAGTTTTTAGCACAGTATTTCGGCAGTATGACAGTGAAGACCCATGCTGTTACACAGTCTGGCATAGACAGGTGGAGTACAAGGAGGGGAAGGAGGTGGTAGTGGTGAAATTTATTCCTGGCTGGAGCATGCATGATGATTCACCTAGTAGTGGTTGCAGACTGGTTGGTACTTGATAGTATACTGTCATGGTTCTGGCACTACTATTTGTATCAGTGTGGCGGATAAAGCAGTTACGTTGAATGGCTTGGTGGAAACATAGACGGGCTGTAGAGGCTGAAATGGTGGTGGTGATGATGTTTACTGCTTCTAGCTGGAGTGGGGTATTGTGTCTTGACATCTGAGGTAGCAGACCAGGAGTAAGAAAAACTGAAATGACCAACAGCAGAGAACACCTCCCCCAGTAGGGATAAGCAGTGTCTCTGGATACCTACTCTCATAGTAGTTAATAAAATTTCCCTTTTTTATTTAGAATGGGAATTAAACAATTGGGTAAGAGGGTAGGGTTAAGCAAAATTAAACTTAACAACAATGGCAGAGAACACCTCCTCTACTAGTGATCAACAGTGTGTTTAGACAACTACTGTAGTAGTAGTTAATAAAATGCACTTTGTTAATATAGAATGGGGACTAAAGAACAGGGTAACAGCCAGGGCAAGGGTAAGCAAATTTAACTGAATTACAGCAAATAACACCTCCCCCCACAGACACCCAATGAAACAAAATCATGGATCAACAAACTTTGTATAACAATACATTAAAAGACTATATTGAGTCGAAAAGGCGGGGGGGGGGGACTTATCCTCCTTTAGCCTTGTTCCACTGCCACATCATCCAGGAAGCATCCTTTACAGTCTTCCAGATCAGGGGTTGTCACCAGATGGGAATTCTCTCTGCATTGCTGCTTCATCCACCTCACTGCTGGTAGAAACCTTGACAGTGCTGACATCTTCATCGTCATTATCATCAATGAGACAAAGTTCGTGTGGCAACACCATCGACATCACCGTGTTATGTGGGATGTGCCCCTCATTCATTTTTATGAATGCTAAAACATTCTTGGTTGACAAATTGGTCTTCCCGTCATGCACAATAGTCCCAGCCAAACTAAGCACTCGTTCCACACTGACACTGGATGGTGGGCAGCTCAGGTATTTAACAGTAACTGATGCCAGTGCTGACCAATCAGTCACTTTGGTGCTCCAGTACAGCAAGAGCTCATCAGTAATGCCAAGGTGCCTTGTGTCCCCCATACAGAACTCTACCATTCGTTGCGCTGCTCAGAGTCCAGCTGCCTCATCATTCAACTCCTCCTTTTCTTCCATGGCTTCCACTCCCACCTGATTCAAAACATCCCAAATGAGAGTATTTGCTATTTTCCTGCAGCAACTTGCAGGGTTTCTCAGATGTTTTTCCCTGTGTGCTGCTGGTGGTAGCAATACCCGGTCACTGTGCAGTTTGCATCTTCTATGCCTTTTGCCTCTGCGCACCATAAACCCATCCAATTAGGTACTCGGTCAACTTTTGCACCCACTCACAGCCTCCTTCAATTATTAATGGCAAGCCACATTTGTAGTGTGGGTTCAGCATGGTAGCAAATGCAAATTCATCTGAATGCCAGAAATATAGGTATTGCTGTCAGGCATGTGGAGCATATGTTCCATTAGTTCACAACTTCTACCATCCCCACTTGTCTCCATCCCTTGCTGAACATTTACCAGTGTCTGCCTCAGTACACATACAAGGGGTATTGATTGACTTATACAGGCAGTGTCACCACTCACTGCCTGTGTTCCATGCTCAAATGGATGTAGAATGCTTATTAGGCCATCCATTTGGTACCAATGCTCTGTTGTTAGAGCCATGGACACTCCAGCACTGTCCCAGGTGGTGTGCAGCAGTAGGTAGTCTGATACTGCCTTATACTGTTCATAAAGCCTTTGTATCATATACAGTGTGGAGTTCCACATTGTCACAACATCCAGCTTCATTCGGAGCTGAGGCAGATGGTTTTTGAGCTGGAACTCCCATAGCTGGTTACGGGCCTTTGCAGAACGGGTGAAGTGCATGCAGATCCGATGGGCAACAGTCAACATTTCCTTAATTTCTGCATGGTTGAGAAAGTGCTACACAACCAGATTAAGGCAGTGTGCCAGGCAGGGCACCCTAAAAAACATCACTAATGAACTTAACATTGGAGCCATTATCGCTCACAATAAACCCTGCTTTAAGTGAGTTGGTGCAACGCCTCTCATCAATCTCATTGAGCAGCCCATGAAGCATTTTCTCACTCATGTGAAAGCTGGTTAGCCTTTTCATACTGAGTATGGCATGCTGCTGAATCCCCAGTGTGTTGTTGCCACCACAATTTTGCTTTGTGCAGGTTTTGCCAGGCCCCAAATCAACTACCACCCCAAGTACCTGTGCCCAGTGTGCTGTGATGCATACATACAAGCTTGATGCTGTTTGGTCACTGGTCCACATATCCATGTTACAGTAAGATGGATATATTCTGATGAAGAATGCTTAAGGGCATGTATTGTGGACTGTGACACTGTCCCATAAAGTTCTGGCATGGCACGTTTGGAAAAATAGGTTTGCGATGGAACCTGTCATTTGGGACAGCCATGGGCAATCAACCTGTGGAATCCAACATTTTTCACGAAAGAGAACAGCAATAGATCTATGGCCATCATTTCAGCAATTGGCTGCATTTAACTCATGTGCAGTGCCATGATTGTGGAGGTATTCTGAGTGCCACTCAAGGATGCTCATTAGTGTGGGCTGCAGCTTTGGGGTTGGTCGACCAAACTTCTGGACTCGTGGCAGCATTGTTGTTCTTGTTGAGTTACTAGTTGACTTTTGGGGATGTGCAGCTCACATGAAACCAGTTTTATTTTTTATTTTGCTGTGGTGTTGTACTTTTCTGACTCAGGGGAATGGTACCACCACTGCTTGTAAGCTCACTGCTAGAGAGAGCACAGGATTGCTCCTCCTCCTCCTCCTCCACCCCCCAATCCACTCAGCCCTCCCTCCTCCTGCTCTATTGCACTGCTGTCAGTAATGTTTAACTTGCAGAGGGAACTGGTACCCCCTGCTCTGGCTTCCTTCTGGTGTTGCTGCAAGTACAACAGGTGCCTGTTCTTCAAGTGTGTGTGTGTTGGCCACCGATGCCTAGGTGGCTGCCCTTTTTATCCTGACTTCCATGTGCTTGACACAGCTGACATATTGCAATGGTTTCATCAGCTGGATCAAGCACGTAAAAGTCCCAAACTAGGAACTGTGCACCTCTGGACTTCACATGATGCTGGGACTGGGGCAGCTGAACAGAAGGCATGAAAATGTGTGCTTTTTGTGCTGCTTTTATCACTTCCATAATATTAGGAGGGGGGTGACTTGAGTGCTTGCTAATATTGTGACCCTCATCATCTGAATGGGCTGCATCACCCTTGCACTTTTTTCCCTCCGGCTCCATAGGGGATCCAACATGTCATCAGCAGCAGCACTACTGCCGATATCCTCCTCTTCCTCCTTAGCCCTCTCCTCTTCCTCAGCAACTTTTCTTTGCTCTAAAACCATCTTCTCATGGGGATGACTTTCCATATCTCCCGGATGCACCAGTTCCAGCTCAACACTATCACCACCACCAACACCACCAAAAATGGGGACAGTCACACCAACAGCCTTCTCCTCCTCCTCTTGGACCACTGTTCCCATACTGGTGTCTCTCTTCCTCTCACATTCATCCCCCACCAGCATAGATGCAACAGATCTGACTGAAAAAAATATCGCCACACTTATGCCACTGCTGCTAACTACTCCTTTGCTAGTATCTGACACAGGACCAGAGCCCACTGAAAACATTGATGCAGACATATTTTTGCTTTTGGGAAGTGGAACTGTAGTACTACTTTGCTCCACAGACTTCTTTGATGCCTTGTCCCTCTGGCACCTCTTACTTCACTGGGCTGTTTCTTCGCAGGCATTTTTATATGCTTAGTCCAACATTTGCCTTGGTTTTGGATGATCAGTTACTAACTGGAAATAAAGCCTGCAGTACTTCCAACTATGAATCAAGTATCAGTACTCTGTAAAACCAGAGTAGTCTATTCTATTGAAACAACATATTTTTTTTCTTTCCCCAACAAGAATTAAACAACATGGGGTAACAGGACAGGGATAAGAAAATCTAAACAAAACAATGACAGACAACACATCCCTCAATAGGGATCAGCAGTGTCTGAACAAGTCAACTACTGCAATGTAGTAGTAGTTAATACAGTTTATTTTTTTCATATAGAACAGGGTGGGGGTAATAAAATTTAAACAGAACAAAGCCAGATAACGCCTCCCCCAATTGGGATGGGACCCACAGTCTCTGGGCAACTACTCTATTAAAATGTACGTTTTTAATATAGAATGGGGAGTCAACAATGGTGTGATGTTGTCTATGGTGCTGCTCCCAAATCTTCCCTGACCAAGTTGGACACTGTTTTTAACTCCTTCGGCCACTCTGCTATTGACTCCCATTCTCAGTCCCACTACTGTGAACTCTATCACTCTCTAATCTTCCTTCCATTATCTCACAGACGCATCTCTCATTGTGCCAAACTAAACTCCAAATTCTGGTTCAGGGGGCTGTCCTCCTATCTCTCATCCTCTCTCTACACTCCACCTCCCCCCACCCACTCTCTCAGATCAAATGGCACCTGCACATTGACAGTCCTCACCGCTCCACCCTCATCAGTCAGACTGGTTTTGCCCATCATTTCCCTAAAATCTAGAATTCCCTCCCCCCTTGAAATATGTCACTCCTCCTCCAACTACTCCCTTGCCTCTGCCCTATACAATTACCTTTCCCTCAGCTGTTTCTACTTTAACCCACCTTAATAGCTATCCCCAGTTTCTGCCTTCCCACCCTGACTCCTCAGCAGGGTTCTCAACATCCTGAAGGGGGAAAACAGGAAATGGCTACCCCTTCTCCTCATTTTCAATTCTTGCCTCTCCCCAGTCTCTTCTCCTCCTGCCCTTCTGAGTCACCAGTATGCACAGCCTAACCCCATCCTTTTTACTCCAACAGCACTTGTGTACTACCGCGCTCCTGCTCCTGGTACACTCATGCACTATAAATGGTTCTACTGTATTGTTACTGTTTTGTACGATCATATGTTCTTTTGTATGATTTTGGACATGTAATTTACCAAATGTTCCACTTCTGTTTATTATATAATACCTTGTGTTCCATCTGTTGCACAATCTTACAATGTTGTATTGTTTGTACTACCCACGTACTATTGTAACTGATCATCCTTCACAACCCTGTGTAACCCTTCCCCCCAGGTCACACCGTGAAATGAGCAACTTGTTGTTCTGTGTGCCCTCCTGGTGAAACATTTCAATAAATAAATAAATAACACGGCAAGGGTAAGCAAATTAAACTGAATAACAGGTACACCACACTGCAGAGAAAACCTCCTCCAATAAAAGAAATTCAGGGATTAGCACAGCAGTGTCTCTGGACATTTACTCTACTAGTAGTTACAATACCAAAAAAATATTATTTCTTTTCACAGAAAAATGACTGAACAACCAGGGTAACACATCACAGGTAAGAAGTTATTTTTTTCAATTCAAAGTTTATTAAGATAACTTTTGATATTAATGACAGATATACATATGCAGGACACTATATAAATGAGATTATACAACAGGGAAGAAGTTTTAACTGACACAAGTAAACAGCAGACAGAACTGACCATGAACCAACAAAAATCAGGGATCAGCACTGTGTCTTCCAAACCTTTGATTTTTAAACAGAAGAACAGGAATGATATACCAACAAGAGTAACAGGACTCAGGAGGAGTTACTTTTAAGATAACGTGACAAAAAACAGTCAATATATAAGAAGAAGAATACAAATAAGTACTACAGCAACAGCAATACAATAAAACACGTCACTTAATAACCACACCAAAACCACTGAAATAAAATGAAAAATCCCTGACAAAGACTAAAAATAAATAACAGTAACTCACTGACAATTTGTGAGAAATCTGTTTTAAAAGATTAAGAATACACCTGCCCTGCTTTTAAACACCTACCCTCCCTCACTCAACTCCTTCACAGACACAGACAAAACTAAAAACACCATTTAAACTAAAAATTATGCAAAGATCTCGACAAAAACAATTGTTCCCTAGTTGCACTAGGGCAAATTGACTATTTGTGGAGTGACTGGCTGTCAAAAAGATAGCTTTAAGGGGGTTTAAAGGTTTTTTGGTTCTGATGTGCACTACAGGGCTGCTGTCCAACTCTCTCAACGATAGACTGTGTTAGAAACTTCCTACACATGAAATTTGACCTAAACCTCACAATGCATTGCAAAATTCACCTTTTGGGCTAAACTTCACTGGAGAAGTTAAAAGAAAACACATTTTGTGAAGTTTCTGCAAATCCGCGAAGTTCCAAATAATGAAGTTGCGCTTCGCAACAGTGGAATACTTCACTAATGCAGAGAATTTGCAAATTATTTCACAGAGCAAATTTTTCATACTTTGCACATCACTAATCAGTGATCTGGGGTAGAGTGCCTTGGTCAGTGGTGTGGGGCCTGTTGCATGGGGGAAGACAGCCTCCTGCACAGCCTGGTGTTTTTTCCTCTTTTTCTTTCCTGCCAGTCCCCTGGGACACTAAGGAAGCAATGTGATTTGTGTGAATACAATAGTGTTCACTCACATCGGAGCACGGTGGCATCTCCCCTCCCTATCTCATGGTTCCTATGCACCACCACCTGTGGTCACCCAGGTGGCAGTAAAGCAGTGGAACTTGAAAACCCATCTCTCCCGAGATGGAGAGCATCCAGTGGGATGCTCATGACACCTCCTCAGAACACCCTCCAATGATTCAGGCTTGTCCTAGCACCTGGGTCATTGGCATCATGAGCAGTAGTTCTACCGATGTGCTGGCAGGCCGACTTTAGATTGACATCTATAGTGGGAAGAGTTATAGAGTCTTTATCAAGGGACAGTCTGGTGGACTTCCTGGAGGGAAATGGACAGTAGGAACCTATGCAACATGCATTCATGGGGTGACGGTTTTACCAGACAAATCAGGTCAACTTCATTGACTGGGTGATCATATAAGGTGACAGGGTACATCCAGTAGATGTAGTACTGTATACTTGGATTTCTCCAGTGTGGCTTTTTCTTTTATTATCTATGTGGGTTTCAGCAAGGCCATTGATTCAGTCTCCCTCAGGAGACTGGTCAAAAAGATGAGGAACACACTGGTGGTGGTGAATTAGCAAATTGGGTGGAGAGCTGGCTGAGGGGAAGAACACACAGGACAGAAGCTAATCAGGATATTTCATGGGCATGGGAAGTAACAAGTGAAATACATCTGGGGTCAGTGCTGGGCTCAGTCTTTTTCAATGTATTCATTTGTTGTACAGAGGAAGGCATCAAGAGAAAGATCTGGCTCTTCTCAGATGACAGAAAGATCTGTGAAAGGATGTACATGGAGGAAGGGATAAGAAAACTCATGGAAGATCTGGGCAGGCTGGAGAACTGGTCAAAAACCTGGCAACTGAACTTCAGTGCAAAAAAAAAAAAGTAAAGTGATGTGCATTGGGAAGAGAAACCCAAGACTGCAATATGTATTTATCTTTTAATTTATTTATTTATTTCAAAATTTCATCAGGAAAGACATTTTGAGCTTGTAGCAACTTGTTCACAGCTGCATCCTGGGGGAAAGGGGAAGATACAGCACATGATATGCAGTAGATGGTCCATGGACTAGGGTGCAAGACGTATGAGGAGAGGCTACAGGATTTAAATGTCTACACCCTTGAGAAAAGGATGGAAAGGGCTAACATGATCAAGATATACAAGTACCTGCACAAGATAAATAGAGTGGATGCCAAGTATCTTTTCTCCTCGAGCTAAGATACAGGAATAAGAGGGAATTAATTTAAACTCACAGGATGAAGATTCAAAGGGGATGCCCATAAGCACATTTTCACAGACAGAGGTGGACAAATGGAACAAGCTGCCAGAAGACGTGATACAGGTCAAATCAATGAACAACTTTAAGCAGGGATGGGACAGGCATATGGGATTAGCTTGAAAAGAAGTCGGCCAGTCCAGTGGCATGGAGGGCTGAGGTGTCCGTGCCTTACCTCCTGCCATGCTGACGACCCATGTTTGTGGTGAAAGAGGGCAACTGGGAGTCAGCCGGGGAGGGAGAGGATCGACCGTCCATAGGATTGCCATCCTCTCCTAGGGAGGGAGGACTGGTGTTCCTGCCAAATGACTGCCCCCATGTGGATGCCTTAGGGTAGTGCAGGACTGTTGGACACCAACAAAGGCAGGGTGCTGTTGAACTTCTGCAGCATGCAAAGTCCTCTATGCATGCATGTTGATGTGTGCACCCCAGCAATGAGGGGGGGAAGGGAGAAAAAGAGGGAAAAAAACAAACAGCAGATGACAACTGACCCTCTGCAGGGTCTGCTTATGGTGGCCAGGCACTGCCACAGCCCTGTGGCAGAGGGCATAGGTGAATGTAAGTCCCAGGAGAGACAGGGTGATGGGGCTTGGGGTAGTTGGTTAGAAGGGGGCAGCCTAGGGAGATCAGGTGATAAAGTACTAATAAATGAAAAATGGGGGGAATGCAGAAACATAGGAAGGGATAGCCACTGGGCCTAGTGCAGAGTAGTTAGGTACAGTGGGCAGACTAGATAGACCATCAGGCCTTTTTCTGCTACTATTGTCTATGTATCTACTGTATGTAGCCTCATGATCACCAGTCTGCTCCATTTTCCTGAAAGGCCTTGGGCTCTCAGATCAGCGTCAGCTAATTTACTGTCAGTTCCATGGTTTAAACTTCATTGCCTCAGCAGTCCTTTGATTATGTCACTCAGAAGCTCTGGATCACCTTACCTGAGGGAGGCAGAATCTCTTTGTCTTATAAAATTGTTGTATAAGCAGTACTCTACCTTTCTGGCCATTAAAAAATGTATCTGCTTTGCATAAAATGTAGTTTAATTGACCAATCACTTAAATCCCTGTGGACCTCTGTGTTATTTGTGTGCATGTCCAAGTCTTCCCAGTAAATTGACTTTATCCTAGTTGGCTTCACCCAATTGCTAAGGTCTAACTACATAAATAGATAAAAATTACATATCAGTAAGACTATGAAACAGACACAAAAGTAGGTGAAATGCCTTATTACAAAGGAACTGGGAGTGAAGATTCCTAAAGAAATAAAAATTAAAACTTGTAAAATGAATAAATATCCTAAAGACTGTCTATTGATAAAGCAAACAGACTTGCAAGTTCTTGTTAATCAGATAAGGAAAACGAAAGACTGCTTGAAGAAATTAGGATCAGATATTCTTGGAAAACCAGTCATGGATTCAGGCCTGCATGATGCCCCAAATCCTGTGTTGGCATACGGTGAATCTATTATTTCTAGGCTAGATAATACAAGATGTTACAAGGTTGTCTCTTTGTCTAGAAGGTGAGGAAGGCCATAAGGTAACTGTAATTTCTATGTATGGTATAATTTAGTATGAGTAAGTCCAAAAGGAAGACTAAGCAGTCTCTTCTTCTGAGACAATTATATAATCTTACTCAGTTTACTCAGTTCAGTAAGAGAGTAGAAGGCTGTTAGCCCATTGGAACTGTCTCCTACTCCTAATAGGTTCATTATTTTACCTTAGACAAGGATATTAAGAACTTATCAAGCTCTGTCTTGAATTTGCTAAAAGATGTTATCTCTACCAAATACTGTGGTAGTGTGTTCCAGACTCGAGATGCCCTAGTAATAAAATAATTATTCATTTCGTTAGAATTTGCTCTTGATAACATGAGTTGTTAATTATGTGAACTAAGACTGAATGATCTTTCCCAAAAGGTAATACCACACTGGGACATGAGTTCAGAATTCTTGAGTATATTAAAATAGACTTCTAAAGAATTATTTGGGAATACTATTAAGCATGAAAGGTATAATTGGAGCAACTAGAAACTGAAATAAATTAGATGATTATATAATAAGTAACCACTTCTTATATAATATAATTCTGGAGAATGCTGAAAAATTGTATGCATTGGTATGAATACAGCAGAGCTGGCTAACTTACTTAAGCAAGTACTATAAGTGAACCTCTACAGGAAGAAGTCTTTATTGATCATGGAGCTCCATTCAACCAACATTTCCAAACAGGTCCAGCAATACTGCATATGAATTAATACTAAAAGGTCTCCTAATGTACAAAGCAAATGTGCTCCATTAGTTGAAAGGAACTCTGCTGCACTAATTGATTATTAATACTAGATAACTCTGTGATACAGAATACACATATTAGTTATAATAAATTATGATCATTACATTCTGATAAGTAATTAAAAACCTGGGGCTGGATTCTCAGAGAGTCAAAAATCCCATAGTTGTGGAAAAATCACTTGCAACACTGCGGAAATTTAGTTGCGGCATATTCACTAAGAAAATTTCCGCAGCTGCAGAAGAATCACAAAACAGGCAAGTTGCAAAATTCTGCAAGTGCTGAAAATCCTCAATATATATTTTCTGCAGCTGCTGAAAATTCTGAAGTGTGGATCGGCAGCTGAGGAAAAGGCTCAACAGGCACAGCAACAGGTGATCCATAGTAACAGGCACATCAGACTTTGACAGTAGTGCCATAGATGCAGCAGAAAGTACTCACCGAGAGACCAGCAGCCAGCCCCTCAACTGAGACCACTGCAGCACCACTGGTATCAGCAGGACCATGCACCACAGTGGCTGACTGTAACTGATGTTGGAACTAATGTCTGTGTCTCTCCCTAGGGTGTTTATGTTGCCTGCTTCAATGGCACTCACTTCTGGCTATTAGCAGCTCTGCCTCTATTGCCTGTGGGTCTCCTTTATGGGCTGCACTGGGTCAAGTGGTTGTGATTTGTTGCCTTTCAATGAAAATGTGTGTTATTTTTGTTGTAACAACTGACACTACTATACACCCACTGATTTGTTGTTGCTTGGTGCCTGAACCTCCACTATAATTGTATCCCAATTGTTGGTACACTGCATTTTGCTCAGGGAGAGTTACGCCTCACTCTCTGGGGTGCAGCATGTGTTCAAAATTGTTTCCACAACCGCATAAAACACAGGCTGAGACTAGTCTTTAAGGGGATGTGCCATACCTTTCAATGGCCTTTTTTTCCCTCAGGAACTTCTGCAGCTGCACTTTTTTCTGCAGTCCCCAGTGTATTTTTTCCACAGCTGTGGAAGTTTTGTGTAAACCACTCAGCACAATTTTCCCTTTTTTCCACAACTGCAAAACTTTTGTGGAAAGTGTGGATGGTTTTGTACCTTCAGAGTTTTTTGAGAATCCTTGCCCCTGGAATATTGCTTGCCTAACAAATAAACCAGTGGATGCTGAATTTGTGAAATTCTTGAAAATGGGGGATATTGTCTGCCTACATGAAATGTATTATCACAGGGTGTGATTTCCCCCTAAATGGTTACTTGACATATACAATATGTTTCCAGCAAAAAAAAAAAAAACAAAACAAAAAAAAAACAATACTTAACCTGGAAGGCCTTTGATGGCCTTATGAAATGCATTGAGGTCTGTAGAGTTCTCAAACTGCAGCAATTCAGTTTAAATAAAAGAATTATATTTCTTAATGTTACTAAACATTGGTTCTGGAAAAAAGCCTGCTGGGTAATGTATACAACACCTGGAGGGCACCAGATACTACTCAGATGGCATTTAGATTATACTCAAACATCAATGTAAGACATGCATTAAAAAATACAGATGTGGATATTTTGCTAACTGGATACTTTAATGCACAATTTGGATCTTTAAATAACCTTTCTGATTTAGAAAGCATTATCCCATGGATTACTCCAGAAATCTATGCCAGGAATTCAGTACACTATAAAACTAATATATCTAGTCAACAATTGATACAGCTCTTACAAGATTTAAATCTAACAATATTAAATGGTCATCAAAAGGATTATTTAGAGGGAGCACTGACATATATTAACTGTCTTGTAGTATCAGTGTTGGATTGTACAGTAGTTTCATTTATGGACTTAAGTAAGTATCATTAATTAAGCATGCCAACCAGACCAAAGAGTGACAATTTCCCCCTGATTATTAAAAGAAAGATACAATCTAATCAAAATATCATGAAATCAAATAATAAAACTACAAATGACAGGTTGCAAATTTTAAATCAAAATCAAGCTGAGTGATGTGCTGATATGGAATTTGATGTCATGCAGATTTTTCATGATTTTCATGTGGAATACTTAAAGTCTAAACTTTTTCTATCCTCATCACATAATAATAGTAATTACATTTTAATGCTTTTATTTAAACATACAGGTCCATTTTTACAGAGGTCTTCAGGTGGCAAAACCCTAGCAATGCATAGTTTAATTCCACTTATAAAAAGGGGGTGGGAGTGCTGAATGAGATGGCAAGAAAGGAAAACCTTAAAATGCTGCGCAAGTATAGGGACAACTATGAATTATTACTGGCACATCTAAGAAAATTTTTAAAGGTGAAAATGGAATAAAATGATCACAGCAATAGAAATTTGATAATATGGGCAATATTTGGACCCGTTGCAAAAGGCACAAATACCTTGATTATGGGAACACATTCAAATATACAGCCAATATCTTCTGTAACCCCCTGTCACCCAGGGTTACAAGAATCCCACTTAGATCTAGTGGCAGGCAGGGAAAGGCAGTTTGTGAAACACCAGTTAAATGGATTTCACACTGTCGCACTCTGTCCTCTGTCTCAGCTGAGCTGGAGGGATGACATCATATAGAATTCTCATAGCAGCATTAGCCACATTGGAATGTTGCAGCAGGGAGTTAGTTAGAATGTTGAGAGTTTTTGAATCAGTCTTGAGCCAGGGTCAGAGAGTGAAGGAGGTGTGATGCAGTGGCAGCCCTTCAGGGCTAAGCTCTGCTATAGAGCTACCCAGAGATTGAGGGTGTGTGTTCTCGCCCTAGACAGAAACACAGAAGAAACCTGACATAGTGGTAGAGACCGTTCCCCAGTTTGTTCCAGTGCCCCATCCCAGGAGGGATGGGGGAAAGAGAGCAAGCAATTTCAGGGGCAATCCCCTGGCCCTGCTGTAAAGAGAAAGCTGCCTGTTGTTTTGTTGTTCAAGTGCTGAGGTGCACGAAGTAGTTTGCTTTGCCAGAAACACTGGGGCACCTGCAAACCAGTTGGTGAGTCTGCTCTGAAATAGAACCCATGTTTTCACCAGACAGTGTGTACAGTATCTGTTACTGTGGGGTAAAGGAAGGACAGCCAAGTACAGTACTACAGTTGTGTGTGACTTAAAATGTATCTAAACAGTGGGGGTCAACAGGGATGGACATAGCCACTCAGAGATCATTATAAGCCAGGAAGTCAGATTTTGAAGAGTAGAGTATTAAATGTGACTTACTTTTCGAGACAGCATTCTGCAACAGTGTGTTTCAAGAAAGGTGTTGATTCCAAATGGATGGCTGGGTATAGATTTGGGAGCAAGAGGTGGGAGACCCCCCATCTGCAGTAACCAGATTTACCTCAATGGGTTTACTTTGGGCACCTATAGCTTTCTTTCAGGCACTTGGGCAGTGTTCGTGGAAAGTACCCAGACATGGGATTAGTGATGAAGATTTTCCCTTTATGGAGCCAGTATGTGCTCACATGTGGTAGAGGGAGCCACCAATAAAGGTCCATGCCTTATGGAAAGTAGTCCAAGTGCTGGACGGATGTGCCATGCCAGGGAAACTAAGAGAAGAATACAAGTTCAGGCTGAGAGCCAATGTGTTTCAGAACCTGAGGGTTACAGTGTGTAAGAAGATGTGTTCTGGTCTCCGTATATCTGCATTACCAGGGAGTGTAGCCCCGTGGGGGTCCATGTTTGCTTTATTATTCTGCTGTTGTTGTGAACAAAAGCCACACTCTAGAATCCCACTCCTGGTTTGGACATTACAGTTATTGCTTCCTTTGTCCGGATTACTTGGGTGCCCCTGACTAGAAGTCAAACCTAGCCAAAATGCCAAGCAACAGTTTCTCCCCGAACCCAGGCAGCCAGGTAGTGGATTACATAATGGAGGCACCGCACAGTGCTATAAAACAAAAAAATAACATCAACCTGACCCCTGGTTACACTTCTTTGATAACTCAGAGGAATATTGTGATTTACTTTTCACCACCTGACTTTCGTGATCCATTTGTTGGTATTAGTACAGAGGTTGAACTCCCAATTCAGCCCTCAAAAGCCAACAAAGCACCAGCAAATTATAACATTCCAGCTGAAGTGTATATATTAGATATTGAGTGGTGGACAAGAGGACTCATGAAATTGTTTAACTCATATCATAAGGAAAACCATATACTGGAGAGTTAGGGATGGAATACTGTATAATTATACCTGGTGAAACACAGACATGGCTATGAAATATAGATGTGGTATACTGTTTGTGGGGCATACCAGTAATGTGGTTGGGAAATATTTCTGACACTTCCCTTCAGGTGGTCAGAATGGGTTAATACACAATATTTCCACAAAAACTGTAAGAATTTATGGAGGGTTGCAGGCTTTAGTGGATTTCAAAAAGACCCCTGTGGTGATCAGATTTCTGTCTGGGAGTGGACACAGAATAAACTTTGATTACTACAGTAGCCTGAGAGCTCCTCCTTTTCATGTGAAAGGGACTGTCTACAGAACTACATGTTTCTGATGGTACCACCCTGCAGTGCTGGAGCCTTAACCAAACTATAGATGCAGCAGAGGTTATTGTGAGGAGCCTCGGATAAGCAAACATCATCTCAGGTTATGTTTACCAGTCCACAAACTAGTTTGGGCCTGCTTCTCAAGCAAGAAAGTAAAGGGCACCTGAGCCTTGTGACTGCCAGGATGATATGATAAGTGGGAGGACCCCTTGAGAAATTGAACCTGAGAACACAGATCTTAGACTCTCATATTCAGTTTGGGAACAGAATATACCAGAGGTCCACTGTAAGAAAAGGAAAGTTCTATGTCTACTGTATAGTGGTAGTAGATGATTAAGCAAGTTATCTTCTGAGATTCACTGAAGAAACCTAAAAAAACAAAAATATGGGGCTGTCTCTACTGCAGGAAATATCAATGAATTCTCCTTTGGATTCTCCAGAAATTTTGAAAAATAACTTGCCAAATGAACTGCTACTGCAGTACTGTATCTCAGGTCTTAGTGGCATCTTGGTTCCTCAGAAAGGAAGAACCCCAAGAGCTGGGGTAAGATCTTTAGATTTTAGACTAGAAACTACAGAGGTGCTTCTTTCTGTAGTACTTCTCTGAAAACTTTTTTTCAATTTTACATTTCATAGTGAGTTTATTCCTTTCGTATGTTACTGCACATTCTGTAATTTAGTAGTGAAAATATTAGATCATGTTATATTTACTATTCCCTGTGACTGTGCAGTGCTTTTGGTAAGGCAAACTCCATTCTGTTAAGTATTCTGGTGTCTGCTACCAAAGAGCATGGTGGCCAAGTACAGTACAAAAGTAATCTGTGTCTGATATACAGCAGGAGAGTTGTTTCTGGTACTGACTAAATGGGTGGTTCTGCTGGCTGAAATAAAGGCCATGCACAGGATGAGCAGTGGCTAGTGGTAGGATGAGAACCAGATCAAGATACTCTAAAGTCAGCCTGTTTGTGGCAGCATTGAACTACAAGTAGTCTTCCATGCATCTGATGCCTCTTGTGTGTGAGACTGTGAAGGCCTGCTAACAACAGTGTAGATTATTGTCACAAATTGGCAGAGTAATGGTGGGAAACTTGTTCACAAATTAGCCACAGAGGTTTGTGAGCACTGTGTTTTTCCTGAAGTGCCTGATGACTGGCAGCAGGAAACTCTGCAAGAGGGGTGAGCATTTACCAAGCATGTGGAGAAACTGATTACCAATAGAAAGGTTACCTGTCCGTTCACAGACAAAATATACATAAGGAAAATTCTACAATTGCTTCTTGTTTTTATTTCTAAAAAGATTAGTGCTGTTCAGAAGGCATTATGTCTGCTCATTTAAGAGTTGCACTCTAACACAGCTGCAGGAACTGTGCCAGGAGAGAAGGCTTACCTGTGATGAGGCCCAGATGAGGGCAGAACCTATAGGGTTCTTAAAAGAAGTAACCAGCAGAATGGTGTAGAAAAGGTCACTCAGGCAACTGTCCAGACAGAGGAAAGCAAAAGCGTACAAGAACCTACAGCTGGGGCAGCTGTGTAACCAAACCAGATTGAAAATATGTAGCTGTACTTTGCTCTAGTAAGACAAAGGTAGATGCTAAGCTGCAAAAGGCAAAGCTGGAGGTAGAAGAAAGCCAGAAAGACAGAAACATGAGAATTGAATGCAGGTGGAAAGAGAAAAATGGCGCCAAGAGAGAAACAGCACTAGCATGAGATCCAACAGTAGAAGGGGCAAAAGAAAGACCACAAAGAGTGAGAATAGAATGTGAGTATGAGAAAGAAATGAAGATTCTGTGCCAGAAAGTATCATGACAAACTTCAAGTAATGGCATAAGGGGTCCCACTCAAGAAGCTAAAATTAATTCAAAAATGTTCCATATCATTTGGTTGGGGAGGACAAGGCCTGTTGGGTGATACACTTTATGCAACTGATAAAGGCCACACTTAGAGGCATTTCATAGAATGGGCAAGTAGGACAGTACAGACTATAATAAAATAAAACATGTTTTGCTTAAACATTTTGCATTAACCCCCTGGTCCTATAGATAGAAATGTAGGGAACTGAGAAAGGGCCCATATAGTAATTCAGAAATGTGCATTCAAATCTGTGTGACTTCAAGTTGCTGCATTGAAAGGGCAGAAGCCAGATCTGTTGATCAAATCAAAGACTGCTTTCTGATGGAACCATTTGTGTGAGCTGTGACAGATGATCAATGCATGTAGTAGCTGAACAGAGCATGTATTACTATGAAGGAGGCACCCAAAAGGGATAATCACTATGTGGCAGGCAGACCACATACACTGTGCAAAAACAAATGGGTAGGGACTGTAGATGCTTTCTATGGGGAATCCAGGCATCAATCTAAGGAACTAGCTTGTGCAAGAGTAAAACCTACTGAACCCGATGCTAAGGAGAAAGGGCCTTTGTTCTATGACTATCCTGAACATATTTCAAAGAGGCAGAGTGCAGGTGGTGGGAAAATCAAGAAGATACCCAGTAGCTAGTTGCTTGTTCACAGAATGCAGTTCCCTGGTAACTTCATGGTGCACGCACACATCTTGTCTTAATGAATGGGATGGTAACTCAAGGATTGAGGGACACTGGCATCTCCTTTTTGATGGTTAGGCAGGATCTAATCTACACAGAGCAGATTCTGCCATGCCCATTTTCAAAGATTCAGAGAGGCATGGGTCTTGCAGTCTCAGTACCAATGTCCCAGGTCTTTCTGTGCTGGAAAGGCAGTCAGGGATACAGGAGACAGGAGCTGAACCTGCTCTCCTTGTGGATGTAATTAAGGGGAATGATTTCAACTCTAGGGAAATTATTGTATATGTGTCACAACCCCTAGACAAGCCAAAATGCAGGCTTCTCTGGAAAGAGGGGTAGTACAGCAAGAAGCAACCTCATCTTAAGAAGCAGCTAATGAAGCAGTCAGTGAGGCTGAGGACAGGCTACGAGTAGCAGTTCTAATACATTTCTGCAAACTGTGCAATCCCTGATATGGGTGTCTCTCCCCTACAGAAGAAGCATGTGCCCTAGGGAATATCTTGTATGATGAGCTTGACAGAGCTCAGCAACCTGCCCCATCCCTGTATTTATTTATTTATTTGTTTGTTTGTTTGTTTGTTTATTCACTTACTTTCTTACTTATTCATTCATTTATTCCTTTATTTATTTATTTATTTAATTTAAAAATTGGTAACTGGGAGAGGCACAGTGAGCTGAGGTTCATTTCAAGGTGTGACCCGGGGGAAAGGGGAAGAGAAGAAGCACAATTGCAAATAAAATACAGCAAGTCAGGTGATGTGGTTACAATGATGATGACGTAAAGTGTATATGTTGAGTGCAGCACAGATAAAATGGCAAAATAATGCATATGGAGGACAAATAAATTAGCACACGAATCATCTGCGCAAATTGGCCAGACTTAGAAAGTGCATAGTGCCATGGTGAAGGGAGGCTGAGCTGGTACTGAAAGTAGGAGTCAAACCAGGTTGATAAACCTCAATGAAGTTGCCAGAACTATGAGGTATGGGGTGAGGGGAGTTAAGGGGTGGTCAAAAGCCATGGAAGTGTTTGGAAGGATTCAGGTAGAGGCACGAGAGCTGGGTTTGTAAAATGTTTGGTGAGGCCCAGGGGACAGGGATAAACCCCCTTGCAGGTGTATATGGGAGTAGAGACCCCTATATGTGGGGGTCAGGGGATTAAGCCAGACCACCATCAGACATCCGCTATTAGTATATTGATCGCTCAAGTCACATTACTTGCCCACTTACATCATGCTATGTGCCACATTGGCCTGATGGTTATTTTTTATTAGTTTATTTGAGTTTGAGTGGTTTCACCCTGACACACCAGTGTTAAAAAAATAAGTGGGGTGTGGAGGGCAGAGCCCTCAATTCAATTAAACTGACAAAACCTCACTTATGGCACACTCTACACCACATTCGACTATCGGTTATTTTTATTAGTTTATTTGAGTTGCGGGACTTTGCCCACCACACCCCATGTTAAAAAAAACAAGGCGGGTGTGGGGAAGAGTCCCCCAACTCAAATAAACTAACAAAACCTAAATCAGCAGCAAGCACATGATGAAAGTAGCCTAGCACAGCTACAGTATAGTTCAGCAAGCAAGTGATGAAATTGTGCTGTATTCTCTGTAGCTTTGCGCTATGCTAATAGTGGTGGTCCAATATTCTACACACTTACCAAATAAGCCAGACAAATGATATTGGAGACATTTCAACAAACGGTATCATTCATTTGTTAAACCTAGAAATTGTCAGAGTAAAAACAACATTGCTCTTTCAGGTTTTGAATAAAATGGTAATTTTTCTCTCTCCTGGTATACCCTGTTGCCAGGCAAGGCAACCTCTATCCTCTTTCTTGTTGTAAAGGTATACTCTCTGCTCTCATTCGCTGTTGCTGAAGTGGTCAGGCCAGCTGAACAGGCCCCATGACTTCTTTGGACAAACAGCCACATTCCCATTCATTGTGCAGCTGATCTGAAAGCCTTTTTTTTCTGTGTGTGTGAAATGAATCCCCCGTGACCTTTTATCTCTATGTTTGAGCCTTGATTTGTCCCTCATTATGAGGTCAGTGTCCCTCACTGTCCCACATTTTGAGTTTCCATGGACCACGTTGCCCTTCATTTCAGTGACAAAAGGTTAAGAGGTGTGGCAGACTGGATGGACCTCTGCCCTGTGGTCTATGTTTCTATGTTCTCCTTTATTTCCCTTCCCCATTCACATGAGGCCAACAGCCACCAGCCTACCACAGTCACCTACCCTCCAGCCAGGGTGACTGACTCCCCCTCCTCATCTTTTTTGTCTGTCCTCAAAAATTTCCAACTTAAATTCCTTCCAAAACCTTTAGTCTAAAACTAGTTCCCCCGACCCCTTCCCCACTGCCACCACAGCCTGCAGCCCACCACACCACACAGAGACCACACCATAATGTGCCATGTCAGGAATGTACATAGTCATTTTCCAGGGTCTCCATTGCACAGCAGATTGCTGCTCACCCTTTGCATGCCCCACGACCTGACCATCAGTGTTGTTCAGCAGGAGGAGTGGGATTTAGGTCATGAAGGATGCCCAAGTCAGGAGGAATGCCATCTGGGCCTCTCTGCTCCCAGTCCCCCCCAATGCAACAGGCTGTCAATAACAAAGTTACACATCACATAAGTGTGGTACTTGGACTTCATTCGTAAGGTCATTAATAACGAGTGATTTTCCTGAACTGAGCTGCTGACTGATAGACTTCATTAGGCTGTGTGAGTTTGTGGTTAAAGCTCAAAACTATGAAAAAGATCACAAGTTTGAATCCTGCCAAACCCACTAAATCAATGTGCAACCTTGAGCAAGTCTTGCAACCTGCTCTCATTGCTTCAGCCTCTCCCAGCTTTAAAACTATATAGAAGCACATCCTCATTGAAAACAAGCTGTTGTCTCACAGATGGGCTGTCCTGGATAAACAGGTTGTAAAAACTAGAAGAAAAAACAAAGTCCGTTTAATGAACACCTTATTCAAAGTCCTTCTTGGAATATGGGCTGTCTGAATAGAGACTGAGGCATGGCTTGATCACTTAACATGATGGGACATAAAGTGTAGAGTCCCCTGATCTACATGCTATTAGAGTTTGTCAGTTGCCACAGTAATATGAAAGCCTTTTTTTTTTCTTTTTACTAGACTGATGGACATAAACCCCTGTAATGTAATGTTTCGCTGTGGGATCTATTGTGCCCACATCAAACCCAACACCGACCAGACAACCACACTACAGTCTCACCACTGGGCCAGGGGGTCAGAATGTGACACAAGACAAGTTGAAACAGGGCAAGGTCTGGACTCAGTACATCCTGTCCACAGCAGATTGCCACTTGCCAGGTCTACTTCAATTGTTCCCACCTCCATGTGCTGTGCTGGTCTGGAACAATGTTGCAGTCAGCCTCTGACCTCAGCTCAGCTTCCTCACCTTGCTTCCCTGGCCAATCACTTTACCTGCTATTGGCTCAGTCTTTTTGACCTCGGGGGTACTTTGCCATTGCTGACTCCAGTATCACTGGTGGTCATGCTCCTACTGCTGGATGGTCATCATTGATGGTCCTCCTGGGCCTGGCTAGTGGTTCCCCTCCATCGACTCCTCTTCAGATCAGACCTTCATCACCTCCTCACAGCTGCCTGTGGGCCTGTGGCCGGCCCGACCTCCACATGAGCCATGATCCCTCCTGGCTGATCACAGCCTATGCCGTTGGTGATGTCGACTCCTTCTCCTGGGCCACACGATCACTCCCACTGGCTGCATTAAAGCATCACATTCCCACTGCTGCACAATTTTCCCAGTGCTTGTCTCCCTTGAGTTGCGACTTGTGCTGTCTGCCTGGGTCTGGCTGTCTCCCTTGACTCCTCTGAGGCACACAATTACCCAAACTGGCTGCGTTATAGTGTTGCTTTCCCCACTGCCACACAACTTTCCCAGTGCTTGGCTCCCTTGAGACATGACTCACACTGCCTGCCTGGGTCTGGCTCACTCCCTTGCCCTGCTTTATTCTGCTTCTGCTGCTCCCCAAGTGGCTGTCCTTCCCTTCCTCAGTCCTTGCTCCATTGTCTGGACTCCTGGCTTCTCGCTGGTAGTGCTGCCTCACACCCATCCATCAATCATTCATGCCCACTTCTGAATTGCTCTAGCCTGCTCACTTCTCTTGGGCCGATGCGCAGTGGAATGTGCGTACAAAAGGCAGCACCTGGCAAGTTAAAAAAATGCCACCAAAGAACAGGGGGGAATGGATTTCAGAAAATACCACCAATGAACGCAGGAGGATGGGGACACAGCAGCGGGTCACAGAGGGTGACCCCCCCCCAAAAAAAAGAGAAAAAAAAGCCTTATAATATTAAATATTACTGGTGTATCTGGGCCCGTTTCAAAAAATATTGCTGGAGCCTGTATCCCATGGGCCCATATAACCCGCAGCCTATGGGTAGAGGGTTGACAGGAGCAGGGGGGGAGGAGTTTTAGCTGGTCTCTTATGGAGGGAAGGGAGGAGAGGAGATGGAAGGGAGGAGGAGAGACAGATTTAGGAGGTTATCTGGTTCTAGAGGGAGGGACGGCATTATGAGAAAGTTGATTTCCCAGCTGAGAAGTGTGAATGGGGAAGGGAAAAGGTGTGCATGTCTCTTGAGTGCATGGAGTAGGAAGAGGAGTGGATCGGGGAGAAGATATGGGATAAGTATGAGGGTAGGAGTATTTAGAGATGAGGGAAGCCTAGTGGGACTGGTGACATGACAGCAGAGGGAGAACAGACAGGGAGGAGTAAAAGTAGAGAAGTGGTGGGTACAAGAGGGTGAGTTTGTAACAAAAAGACAATAGGCACTGCAGAGGGTGTCTGGTCTAGCAAGGGAGGTTGAGGGGATGGTGCCATAAATCATATCTACATAGTCACAACCGGAATAACCATTTTGATGACCAGCTTCCAGCAGACCTGGAGAGAAAGGCAGTTCACATCTCTGTACTGGGCACTGAATATGGGGTGGAGTTTGGCATGGATGGTATAAATGTGGGCAGCAGAGAGGTCAAGCCTACCCTCTATCCACACACCTAAGTATCAGAAAGTTGGGACTATTTCAAGCAGTGTGCCATCCAGAGTGGAGAAGACGGTTGGGGGGGGGAGCCAGGCCAGCTTCTGGCTGGTACCAAAGGTCATAGACATTTGTTTTTGTCTTGACCTGAAGGTGATTGGACTGGAACCAGCACAGGACATTGTGAAAGTCTTGCTGGAGTGAGATTTCCACAGAGGTAATCAATGGATAGGAGGTGTAGAGAACTGTGTCATCTGCATACATGTGACTATGCAAGTTGTGCAGGTTAAAGGGAGGTCATTCAGGAAGATGAAGAAGAGAAATGGAGCCAGAACAGAGCTCCATGGGACTCCGGCCTGGGTGGAGGGAAGATGGCACCTCCTACTTGCACCAATTGTTGATGGTCCAAGAGGGAGGGATGGAACCAGTCGATGGCAGTGGCTGAGAAGCTAACAGAACTCAGCTTATCCAGGAGGAGTGAGTGGGAGACTGAATCAAAGGCTTTAGCCAGATCAATGAAAATGGTCACTGTGATATGCCTCTGTTTCATTCCTGAGAGGATAGAGTCAGTGACTTTAAGTAGGGAGGAGATGCTGCAATGATCCTTTCTAAAATCAGACTGGAAGGGGATAGGAAGTTGGGGGAGTGAAGGTAGGCAGCAAGCCATGAGTAGTTCCTGCGACTTTACAACAGAAGGGAGGAGGGGGGACAGGGAGGAAGTTACCAGGAGTGGAGGGATCACCCCATTTGTGGAGGGGGGGGATCTTAGCAATCTTCCAAGAGTAAGGGACAATGCAAGGGATGAAGGAGACATTTAGGAGGTGAGTAAAGGAGAAGGTAATGGCAGGAGCTGACACATGGAAAAGTTTAGGGTCCAAGCCATACGAGATAGGTTTGAAAGAGTTGAGTGAGAAAGAGGTAATTATGGTCTCCTGGGGAGTGACAGGGGAAATTCAACCCAGGGGGGAGGTAAGGAGGAGTGAAAAGAAAGGGGGAGGGGAGAGGAGAGAGTCAGAAGGTAGGGGGAAGGGGAGATCACAAGTGGTAAAACACTCATTGAAGTGAGCAGGAACAGAGGGAGGGACAGACACTGGTCAGCCATTAACCATGAGGACTGAGGGAGAGAAATGAGCTGAGGGGTCAAAAAGGGAGTGAATCACCCCTCCAGAATTTGCCTGGGAAATTAAAATTATTTTGGAGGTTGGCCTCGAAATAGAAGGATTTAGCAGTATGAGCTACCTTATTACAAGAGTTTCTAAGCACCCTGTAATAGAAGAGGTTTGATAGGGATTGGGATAATTTATCCCTGGCTCAGTCTTGGTCATTGGTCTTGCACAAGTCAAGTTCAAAGGTGACCCAGGGATGGTGTGAGGATTTAACCCTGGATTTCTTGATGTGAGTGTGCTTCTGCCAGACTGAAGTAAATATTGAGTGGAAGATGATGAGGGCCATATCAATGTCTGGGGCAGTGAGCATGGGGTACCAGTCAGTTGCAGCCCGGTTACTCAGTAGATCTTCTTTGTTTAGTGACTAAATGGACCTGAATCAGATAAACTTTGAGAAGGAGGAAAGGAGCCAGACTTTCCTGACACAAAATGTCATGCAGTGGTCACTGAAGTCATCCAGCAATATACCTGCTGCAGCAATGCAGTGGAGATGTGAGGTGAGAACCCAGTCCAGGAGGGTATAGTTTGATGAGTGGAGATGGAGTCAGGTGGGTTCTGTGATGATGAAAGGATATGGGATTCAGTCCCGTTGGTGGTTGGGCTGCAGGTTGTGGAAAGTCAATTAAGCAATAAGGCATGACAAGATATGTGTTATTGTGTAATAATGTCACGCCTTGGGTGGTTGAAGTATGAGGCCGCAGGCTGGGTGCATTCAACACCCGAGACATGATGTTATTACACAATAACACACACTCTGGAGTGCCTTTTTGCTATTATACAATGGCTAGTTTGTTAATTTAAAAAAAATACTTTTTTTAGCCATTTTTCCTGTGATATTTTGAGGGTGTAGGTGTATGTTCTAAAAAAAAGTCTGGAATATTTCTTCTACCACAATGTGGAGCTGTTGCCACAATGTTCTTGCATGCTGACCCCCCAAAGCTTTTTCTTGTCTTATGCTGTTCTGTCTTATACCCATTTTTATCAGTTTCCCCTCTGCCTTTCTTAGCCATTGGTTTTCATATACTAGTGGATGATAATTAAAGGGGAGAGTTTTTGAATTTTTTTTTTCATTTTTAATCGAGTCAGTTTCTTTTTCTGGCAGTCAAGCCTTTCTGCAACTGTACAGAGTGAATTCAAAGTGGCCATGTGCTGACATGATCTCGGCGGTGACCAGTAGAAGGAAGAGCTGTGTCTGTTACTTTAGGTTTTATTTTGATTTAAAATGATATTTGTTTTTAAAGTTGAACATGATGTTGGGCAAATGGGCAACTGATCACGAGGGTCCCTGAAGTGTGATGTAAATACCAACATGGGTGTCATGACGGAGCCGAATGGAGTGGCAGTTGCAGGTACAGGTACAACTTTTTGTTTTACATAGTTGCAAACAGTCTCAGGTACACTGTTAAAATAAACAAACAAAAAGACAGGGTTTGTGTTTGGGGCCAGTGTGTGATGTGTTGGCTGGGAGCTTCTATGTTGTAAACATACATTGGGGGGGCTTCAGTCATTTTCAGTGGTGGCTGGTAGCAGTGGTGACTTTGGGAGGGGAGGCATGGTTTCAAAGTCTGTCATGCAGTCATGTGTGTGCCTGAACTTCATAAAGTGATGTAACTGATTAATAACATCACTGTTCCAGGCATACAATGACCAATCACAGGGAAGGACATTTATTTGCCATTGTATAATTAATGTTGAAGTCACCCAGAAGGATGAACTGAACAGCAGAGGAGTGTGAGGAGAGTGTGGAGAGTGACTTCACCAGAGAAGAGGGGGAAATTCTCAGAAAGTCATAGAAAACACTAATAAAAATGTGCGATGAGGAGGGAAGGGAAAGTTTGGCTAGCAGAAACTCATGGGAGGAGAACGCAGCTTCCCTGAGAGTGACAGTACAGGAGAGGTTCTAGCAAAAATATAGGGCAACCCCACCCCCTCATACAAACATACGAAGAATGCCAGCAGATACAAACCCGATGGTCTATCTAGTCTGCTCGAGTGTGCAGCTAGCAGTCTGTTACACTGCAGCTGCTCCCCCCACCTGAATATCAAATTTCATGCCTGTACTAGCTGTTACCCCTCACCCCAGTGCCTCATTGGTGACCTTCCCCCTGACTTTGTCCCATCCCCTCTTAAAACTGCCCACCGCCATCAAGGATATCACCTTCTCAGGCAATGTGTTCCACCCTGTCACCATTCTGTCTGTGAAAAAGTGTTCTTATTTCCCTTCTGAATGTACCGCCCTTCTACTTTAGATTGTACCGTAATGTCCTTCCCGCTCCGTAATCTTAAAATTCCTTCTGTACCATCTTTATTTGTGCTTTTCATATATTTGAAGGTTATTTATTTATATTGGCACTATTCCCCTAAGGCTCAGTACACTTTAAAGTGCAGTACAGAAATACATTAAACATTCATACAACAAATGTATAGTAACTAAAATAATTTAAGTTAATAAATGGATGAATAAATAAATAGGTCAATCAATAAATAAATAAATAGCCATAAAAAACAGCTGGGATTGTAATTAATTTCAGCATCAATCAAATGTCTGTTTAAAAAGTTGCATCTTCAGACCCCTCTTAAAGGCCTCCACAGTGGGCACCTCTGTCAGAGCCCTTGGGAGCCAGTTCCAGAAAACCAGGCCAGCCACCTCAATGGCCCAGTCTCCAGAGGTTTTCTGGCCTGGCACTTGTCACTGACAAGAGACCCACACAAGTGGAGTGGAGAGGGTGAGAAGAAGATTGAAGCTGCAGGAGCTGTGCCGGGTAGAATGTTCCCAACCTGTGTAGGGCTTTATAAGTCAGCAAAGTGACTTTAATGGAGATACACCACTTTACTGGCAACTAATGCACATTACACAGCACAGGGGAGACATGACACATCCTAGGGATGACAGTCAGCATCCTGGCTGCTGCATTCTGCACTAGCTGCAGGTGCTGTGCCATACCGCCACTGACTCCAAGGTACAAAGCATCTCAGGAGTCAAGCTGAGATGTCACACACACACATGCACCAGGGTCAATAGATCCTTGTGGAGAATAAGGGATCTAATACAGCTGATGTTCCTTATATGGTAAAAGCCACTCAGGAATACTGCTGCCACCTGAGCCTCAAATGTCAACCTTTCATCTAGAATGACCCCTGGATTTTTCTCCAGTGTGGAAGCTAAAACCCTAGATGAGCCGAACAAAGCCCAGTTTCCTTCTGGGCAAGAAGCACTCTCCCGCTATGACCTTGGTCAACCACTGGTACCTCAGTCTTGTATGGGTTAAGTCTCAACTAGCTTGACGACATCCAGTCCTGGATCTCGGACAGGCATTTATTTAGTACATTCTCTGCACCAGGCATCCCAGGTGCAAACAACAGGTACAGCTGGATATCATCTGCATAACAGTGAAACCCCAGCCAATAGTGGTATCTTATGATAATAGTGAGGTAACAATTCTGATTCAAAAATCGTGCCTCCTTAATCACGAAAAAGGAAATAGCGAGTGTAGAATAATGGTGCAGTACTGTAATGGCAAATCATACTGGGTCAAAATAGCAAGTAAGGCAGTATGCACCTCATGACTTACTGGGCTCCTAGCTACAGTACTTCGACTACCTGGCCGCATTGCTACCTCAAATCTTTTTCCCTAGGTATTGGTGGCACAGGCAAAGATAAAGACACTGTGGCGCCTCTCATACTTTAATTATTGTGTAATAAAATAATTTAAAAACAGTGGACATCACTGGACATGGCATATCTAGAAGGCTGAGCTAGGATAACAGCAGCAAAGCAGCATCCAATTTATTGTCTACTGGGGAATTGTATTCTCTTATTCACTTACTCAGTGCTGTTGTGTTCTGATTGTGGGATGATGATCATACTTTGTTTCTTCTCTCTATGACTTCCAGAACTGCATTACCTCCGTTCAAACTTTCCTGACCCTCCTCAGACAACCAATCGCTACTACTTCCAGTTTGCCTTGTGCCTAGCAACCAAAGTGAATAGCAATCGGCATCACAATAGTGACTTCTGGCATTAAAAAAAAAATGTACCTAAGCCAGAAATGTCTGCTAGTCTTTATTTAATTCAGTTTTAGGCTTATAAATTTGCTACTGATGTGCAAGACACTAAAAGCTGCTATTGGTTACTAGGTAAAACTTGGTTTCTAGGGACATGGCAAACCGGAAGTATTAGAAATCGCGGGTCTAAGTCTGGTCAGTGCGGTGTGAGGAACTCATAGGAAAACACAACTAAGTGAAGTAAACAAAGTACGATGATCACCCAACAAGCACAACATTAAGCAGTAAGTAAATTACTGAATATGACTCGCCATTACAGTGCTATCCCTATTTTGAGTTTGCAGCATATTTTGATGTCACTCAATGTGCTATTGCCATTCTATATTAGCTGTAATTACAATCATGATTTTATTTTCATGATTATTACATAGAACCATCCATATCATCTTATGATTCCCACTCAGGGGCATCATATACACTGTGAACAGAATGGGTGAGAGGACATTCCCCTGGGGTACTCCATTGGGTAGTAGGTGTGAGGACAAATTCCCCAAAACAACCTTCTGTGTCCAGTCCCTGGGAAAGGACTCAAACCAGCAGATGACCTTGTCTTTGAGTCCTATATTAGTCCAACACAACAAATGGTCCATAGTGTTAAAGGCTGTGGAGATATCAAGGAGCATGAGATTTGACCATTCTTTATATCCCTCCTCCTCCTGAGGAGGTCATTATGCATTCTGACCACTGAGTCTTTGTGCTGTGCTTAGACATTAAACTGGACTGGAAAGGCTTATTGATAGCAAAGGCTATGAGGTTTGCCTCTAGTTGCCATGCAACCATCTTCTTAAGAAAGGAAGGATAAGGACCAGTCCATAATTCACCAGAATGTCATGGTCCAAAGATGTTTTTTCAGAAAAGGCTTCACCAGTGCATCTTTCAATACAGCTGGGAAGACCCACTTCAGCAAGGAACACTGCACAATTCCAGCAGACACCAGGCAGAGATGCCCTACACAGCTCACCAGTAATGGGACCAGGATCCAGTTCACAGAAAGTTGGTCACAGCTCAGAGATCACCCCACTCACCTCCTCCACCATCACTGGTTTGAACTTGTTCTGGGATAGCTGAGTAAGTCTGGAATGTGTCAGCTCAACACTGCTGCATTGTTACAGCTCACTGAAGGAGATACAAATGGAGAACACCAAATCTGAGAAAAAGTTACCTCTGACCCCTGAAGCCGGAGAAAGGTCATCCATCTTCAGCCCATTTGGATTACTCAGATTCTGAGTAATGCCATTCAGGATGAAGAATGCACTGTCAGCCTTTCAGAGGCTTATGCACCACATTTTGCCCAAGGTGGGTAATTTTGTGCTGGCATACATGAATGATATAGCCACACAGTCAGACATTTTTTTCATTTTATTTTCATTTTTAATTTTTTATATTTGTAAGCAGGATGAGCAAAACTGCCCATTTTCACCACCGGCAAGTTACATAACATACTTAAACATACACAAATTTAAACACAATCAATAATTAACATAATACAAAAATACAAAAAACAAACAACAATTATTTAGCATGAACAAATATCATTTTCCATCAACCAAGATTTCAATCTGGTTTTAAAAGACCAAATTGTCATACTCTCTACAATACCAACAGGTAGTGTGTTAAAAAACAGAGGAGCCCTATACAGAGTAGATCTCTGACCAAAAACAGAATGAAACAATGGAATTTCATAAGTGAATCTGGTCTGAGATCTAGTACCACTAGAACTAAAAATCGTAGGAAATAATGTAGAAACTACTGGAGATATTAAGCCATTTTTGACCTTAAACAACATTATGCCCATTTTATACAAAATTCTATTTTTAAGGGATAGGCTACGAGTATGCTTTAATAAAAGACAATGATGCTTTAGAAAGGGGGCATCAAACATGAAACGTAAAATAGAGTTATAAATTTCCATACGACTGTTAAGCAATTGACCAGAAAAGGAGGAATAGATGACAATACTATAATTCAAAGTACTCAACAAAAAACTATGAGCAAGTAAAAACCTAGATTCCCTGCTTAAGAACAGCTTAACTCTGTAGAGTAAACCTAATCTCTGATGAAGAGTTTTCCTTAAACTATTTAAATGAGGTTCAAAAGATAATTCAGAATCAAAGATTATCCCTAAATATTTAAAGCTATCTGCCAATTCAATCACATTTCCATCTAGTGTAACAATATAACATAAGCCCTGAGGCTCAATAGTATTGTTTGAGAACAACATGACTTTAGTTTTACCTGAATTAAGTACCATAGAGTTTAAGAGCAACCATTTCTGAAAGGAATCAAAGTTGGATTGAACCTCAGCCAGAGCATGCTTAGGAGTGGGACACATACAATAAATTACTGCATCATCAGCATACAATATCATTGATGAATAAGAGCACACCAATGGGGAAGAATTCATATAGAATGAAAAAATCAATGGGCCAAGGATTGTCCCTTGGGGTACCTCACATTTTATAGTACTAGGAGGAGAAGTTATATCACCTATACAAGTACAATGAAATCTATTAGAAAGATAGCCCTGATACCAAGAAATAACATTATCAGAAAAATAAAATTTGGAAAGAATACCATTTAATAAACCATGTTCAACCATGTCAAAGGCCTTGGTGAGGTCCACAAAAAGTGCTGCAACAGTCTGCCCTTTATCAAGGGTACCCTGAATGGCACCGGTGAACCCCACCAAGGCCATCTTAGTAGTATGGTGCGGCTTGAAGCCATGTTGACAAACAGAAAGCAAATTATATTTTTGAAGGTAATCAAATGTTTGATCCAAAATGACGCATTCCCAAAATTTTAGAAAGAGGAGATAACAAAGAGATTGGACGGTAGTTGGACAGCAGAGTAGGATCACCAGATTTCAAAATGGGGGTGACTGTAGCCATCTTCCAGAGTCTGGGAAAGACCCTGGTAGACATAGAAAATTAAATAAAACTGAGAGTGGATAAGAGAAAGAATTTATTTCCAGCTTAATAATTCGAGAATCCAATCCGTCGCAAAAAGCATAGGGCCGGGGATCCATTTTTAACACATATTCTTTAATTAAATCAGGAGAAACCTGATTAAAACAAAATTCAAAAGATACCGGTTCATTTACCAGATTTGAAACACTAGAAAAGTCACCACAGGAAGGAGTTCCCTTGAAGACGAAATTCTATAACTATCTGTATTACCAAAGAACTTATTAAAGGCTTCAGAAACTGAAGAGAGGTTATGAATATCATGTCAGGCTTGTGGGGAAGGTGTTCTGCTGACTGCAAGGTTCAGGGCTGATAGTTGAGGCAGAGAAATGTGGCTTCCTTGATGGCAAAGTGGTAGACTGTCATGCTGCCATGCAAATAACCTGGGTTGGTCAGTGAACTGGAAGCATTTGGTAGGCATGCCAGCCCAAGATCACTGCTCCTTGGCAGTGAGTCTCATCTGCAGAGGTTTGGTGGCAGGTCTCGCCACCACAGTGACTCTAGTGGCTTGGCTAGGGAGATTTCTGCTGCTAGAAGGGAAGCTCTGTGTGTGTGTGTGTGTGTGTGTGTGTGTGTGTGTCTGACAGAGGCATCACCCATTGCTAGAGAAGGGGATGGGAGAAAAATCCAGTACCCATCTTTATGACAGCAGGGGATCCCTTAGCCTGATAAGGGTATACCCTGCATGGTATAAAAACAGGGTACACTCCTGCAGAAAGATAAGCTTCCACCTGGGGAAAATATATATAAAAAGGCAGAGAAATGCCAGATGGGGCTGCTGAAGTGTCATACCTTGGTTACTTGGTAGGCAGTTGGCACGTTGCACATAAGCAAGCAAATATTGAGGCCATTCCAGGAGGAAACCCTGCCTACCACTAAAATAGAGGTGAGGACATTTCAGGGGAGTGCTAGGTTGTACTGAAGGGTTTCCCAAAACTTTTGCAGTAAATCAATCCTCTGACAGATCTCACTAAGAAGAAAATGCCTGAAGAGGTTCTGTGGAAAGAATGCTGTGAGGCGCCATTCTGCCATCTGGAAAAGGTGTTATGTCAAGCACCTGTGCTTGCTACCCCAACTGTTAGGTAAAATTTGTTTTTCATTTAAATGCTTTGTCCATGGGTTAATTGTTGTTCTGAGCCAGGTCACACCCATAGGGGAGAACATCAATTAGAGTACCTGAGCTGGAAAATGCTACTGAGGGAGGAGGCCTGTGCCATGACTGAAAAGGAGTGGCTAAGATTAGCAGGGGCACTGCAGAATCTGCAGCCATGTCTGTATGGGAGGATGTTTACATTAGTCACTGACCACAGCCCCTTTTCTTGGTTCCATAGAACAAGTGGGCAGAATTGTAAATTATTAAGATGAGACTGACACTTTTTACCTAGTCATTAAAAAATGAAGGGGGTGGGGGGGCTTTCAGTTTTGGTTAGAGTGAGGTAGCATCATCATGGAGCTCTCATGGCTGTAACTAAATTTTCAGCCGGAATTCATTTTTGTGAACATGCTCCATTCTTATCAAGATGTCTGACTGCATTCTCAGTAACTCAGCGAAGCTTTCTCTGAGTAGACAATACTTTCTAGTAGGTTAGTTTATGGGTGTAGTACCACTTGGCCAACCAGGCAGGTAAGGTAAACTCAAGTCGGGCTCCAGCAGAAGTTGCCTTAATCAGGACCCCACCCCCAGTATGCTCCAGCTTGGAGAGTGGAGCTAAGCAGGTGGAAATTAAAGAAAACAAAACTACCAAGGCTTCCTTCTACAGCCTATTGTTGGATTTCCTGGCTGAGACTCAAGCTGCCAACTTAGAAACAAGGTCTCAAATATCTGAGTTTTCCACTAGGGTTACTGAACCACAGTAGTAGCAAGAATCCATCGAGGAGAGGATTCCTGCAGCAGAGAATGCTGATATTGCACATAACCAAAGAATATTGACTACTAAGGCTGCAACAACAGACCTTCTGCAGGATCCAATCATCTTAAACAGTAAAGTTCAAAGATTGGAGAATGCCTTCTTATCAATAATTTTACATTTAATAGGCTTATCACCTGATATATCAGACTCCACAGTTTTAAAACAGCATGCTATTGATGTGTTACAGTCTGTATTCTTACTAAACCAATTAAACTAGAATTTGTTATTAAGTAAAATCAAAAAGAAGACAGATTACTGAAGGTCCTTTTACACTGATATCAGAGAATGCTAATGTTTCAGCTCCTATAGTAATGCTGACTGTCTCTTTATTGTCTGAGAGGAACAGGATTCTACAGTTTTTTGAAATAAAAAGCAGGTGTTTTTTTGATAGTAAGAGGATACACCTGTACCCTGAAGTAAGTTTCACCACTCAGAACTAGAGAAAAAGACTTTGGGCTGTGCAGTCTGAATTTAGGGAGGCTGGGGTTGCTGCCTCAGTGCTGTTCCCAGCAATTCTCAAAGTAACTTTTCAAGCAAAGCCTTATTACTTCCATGATTCTGATAAAGCAAAACTATTATTTGACAAAAAACATGTGCATCCCTTCACAACCCATTTCTGAAGATGAACAAGAAAAGGTGCCAGTCGTGTGGAAAATTAGCTTAAATGTCCTGGATAGAAAATGAATCTTCTTATTCAATAAGAAATGATATTACAGGATATTTCTTTATTGATTGGTACAGTATTCTCTTAATATTGTCTTTACCCACCTAATAGACATATTTATCTAGTATATCAGACATGGGCATAAGGTGGTTGCCTTGTATGCATATTGCTTTTGTTTGTTTTTCCCCTTATATTAAAAGATATGAGCTTATTATAGGCCGCAATTGCATTTCAGCATGTG
Organism: Neoceratodus forsteri; assembly: GCA_016271365.2. Lineage (NCBI taxonomy): Eukaryota > Metazoa > Chordata > Ceratodontiformes > Ceratodontidae > Neoceratodus > Neoceratodus forsteri. The sequence goes on from CM057451.1 coordinate 61,038,603, forward strand.
AATTTTAAAACAAAATTATTTTTATTGTATTGTAGTTGGTTCAAGATGACTGCTGATTTTTATTATTCTTTCTTAACCCCCAACATGTGTATATGTTTAAACAATTACTGTCTTTGTATATAATGCTTCCATTTATAAAAAATTGTCAGTACAAAAAGTGTGACGCCAAGACAATCCATTTGTGTACCATCCAATAAGTCATGGCCAATATTTTTGCAAAAATCATGTTGCATAGATTAGAGGACTTAATTGCCAAGAAAATGACTTATCTGCATTTCAAGCTGGATTTAAATAAAATCATTCTACAACTCATAATTACAGCGTAATTTCACATTTAATTCATAAATATGTTAATATCAGAAAGCAAAAAATAGTTGTAGCTTGCATTCCTTTCATTACCGCTTTGACTCCCTGGGCTTGATTTTCAGTGGGCTGTTAGTCCAACACAGGCTTCAGCAAATGATAGCTTGCATTGAAGTCCGGTGAGAGAGAGAGAAAGAGAGAGAGACCCTACACTAGAATTTGGTACTGGAGTGGTCATGGCACCAAACACCTCCAGGTTTCCGCAACAGCTATAGTGCATTGGACAGATGGCGCATGGCAGGGGATTGACACAGGCTTCTGCCATCAGCTGGTCATTGACATGATGGCCCATGGGCAAGCCTACAGGAGAGACACAGTCTACTGCAGAATCCTAGCAAATGTGTGTAAAGTGGGAAATTACACCAGTTTCCAGGTGTCCTGAGGTACCCATGTCCCCTGCTACACCAATGGCAACTGTGTAATTGCCCCCACCTACAGTACCTTTCAGTGTCCTGTCCATCCAGCGGGGGCCCTCGGGCTCCTGCAGGGTCCAGTGGGGAAGGCGAGGGGGAGACCCAGCCATACTACAGTGGCAATTGATGTGCCAGGCTTAGACTGTCAGACAGACATGATGGACTTGTACACAGCACTCTGCAGTACCGAAATGTGCAGGGCCTATGAATGTGGCAGTCTGGTACCCTGAGTGTGGGACAGTACACCTGCACAGTTGAGGGACTCATCTGGGAGGGTTACTCTGCTGCCCACAGTCCAATGTGTTGGATACACACCCATGGGCAACTCCCTGCAAATGTTTAACATGGCTAGCTGACAGGTATCTGGGACATGGGATGTTGTCACCCAGAGCGGCAGGAGCATACCCACCCTGTGACACATCAGTGTTGGGCATCCAGGGAGAACAACATTTCAGAGGTCTGTTGGACATTATAGACACTGTTTGAGTTTGACAGTCATACTGCATGGAAGTGATTCTGGGGTAGGGATGATGCACATTGATGTGTGCTGCCATGGGAAGTGCTCCCTTCTGGTATTGTGTATTACCAGTGCCATGTGATGACTGCCTGTATGCCACCTCCTTCAGGCACTGAATAACAATACCTGGCTGTGTCAAAGCCTCCATCATGCTGGAGTAACAGGGCACCCATCTTGTAGTCTTGCCTAGTATATGGTGTGCCAGCTGCTTGCAACCCCATGGTGTTGATTTGCCAGGACCGATGCCTACCATAGACATTATGTGATCTGACGGGGGGTATGTATATGTGGAACTGTCACATTGTTGTGCTGTACAGGGCCATTAGACTAGCTCTGGCTGGTCTAAACTGCAGTGTGACCTGTTGCCTTTTGGGGGCTCTGAAAATCCCACAGTAGGGGATACTGCAGCACAGTGGTGGCACAAGCCCCCCACTGACATGGAGCAACCATACATCTGCCACAAGGATGACACAAGCCCAAATGGCGCAGGCACTCCCCCCTCCCGAGCAGGCCGCATTGCAAAATTAGGAATGACACATGGTGCAGCTTATGGTGACCCTTGCATCATGTCTGTTTGATGCAAGCACCGTGTGTCATTCCTAACCCCTTGAACATCTAGCCCCCATCTCACTCTGTACTGTGGGAAAAGCTCCAAGAACTTGGACTATATGACAAGCCACTTTACGTTATCCAAATACATGGGCCCAAATTAGATACAGAAGAAATTCAAATTTTTAAAGACCCCTGTTTTACAATAAGGGTGTCAGGCAAGGCTGCATTCTGGCCCTATTACTCTTCTAATGTTTACGGTAATGGTATTTTGATTAATATGAAAAGGGAGGAATATTGTCCCCCTGTTATTTTTTTAAAAACAACGATCAGTTTTGGCCCATGCCGATGACTTAGTACTGCTGTCTCTGACCTCTGGAGGCAGCCTGAGGCAGCTGACTTCTTTGGCTGCTTTGCATGATAATCTGAAACTGAAGATAAATATTAATAAAAGTAAAGTTATGGAGTTTGGCAAAACCAGAACCTTTTTCATATGGAGGCTGAACAAAATTAAACTTGAACAAGTTAATCATTATACATATCTTGGCATGGCCTTCAGTAGAAATTTTTCTTGCATGGAGCACTTCAATAAACTGTATTTTAAACTTTAACAAACCCTTCAGGGTCTGCAATATTTTAATACAAATCTATGGGGGTTTCAAATATAGACCTGCATTATTAGCTGCAAACATAAAACTTGCTAATAAAAGCTCTATATGTTGCCCAGATCTGAGCATATGCTAAATCATTATCCACAAAAAAGGCTATAACTAAATGTTATAGATCCCTACTTGTACTTCCACAGGGGATTCCAGCAACAGCAATTAGAGCAGAACAAGGCAAGTCATCACTTGGCACACTAACCCAATCAAGAACATTCAATTACTGGTTAAAACTTCCTAATATGAAGAAGTCCAGATTTTCTTGTTTGGCCTTCCTAGAGGAAATACAATTTAAAAAACATGGATGTTGTATACCAAAGCCAAGACAGTCGGTGATCCTGGAATGCACTCACAAAATGTTTGCTCCAGGAGCAAATTAGTGCAAGGAGCAAACTACTGCTATATTGGAACATGCTCAAAGTACATAGCGAGCACTAATGGTATGTACCAATATACCACACAGATGAGCTAGGCACTGTCCCAATTGCCCTTGTAAATAACAGCCCCCTACTGGCAACAAGAGGTATGTGGCTAATAGGGGCATATGGGGCTGGCAAGAACAAACGAGCAGCTAGAATCTGCACATGGAGATTACTCCTGTGAGGCAGTCTGTCTTATTAGTACCTCCCCATGAAAATGACCCCCATAGCACTGGCAAGGCACAAAGGGATGATTTGCGTAACATTAAAATTTCATTACAAGCTGGGAGAAAATGAACATTGTGCCCCCTCCTCCCACCTGTTTCGGCTTCCCTCAACATACCCTGGCAGTCTAGTGTTCCCCCCCAATCACCCGCCCATATAAATACCCTCATTGCCTGATAGACCAGTGCCCCCCCACCCCTCCAATCACCCATCCATGTATAAAACCTTATTCTCTAGTAGTTCAGTGGTCCCCCCACCCCAACACCTGTCTATGTGTAGCAACTGCCTGGGGGATTCAGGGTCCACCTTTTGAGACTCTGTTGAGGTCAGCCTGGATTGCTGAAACTGTGCTACAGTAATGACCCTTAAAAAATAAATGTAGTACAAACAAATAATTTATTAATGGGGAGGATAAGAAAAGAACAAGGGGGCAGTTTGGAAAATGGAAGTAGTGATTACGCAATGAAATTCTTACATTGTAACAATAACGCCACACAATCTGCAGCCCCCCCCCCAGCAGTCCCATAAATTGCCCAAAGTGGTTGCACTTGGGTTATTTCCTCTGGCCATGGGTGACCGCTCTCTTAGTTGCGGTGGATATCTCAGTGGATGTCTCGCTGGGGATGCAGTTGCTGCTAGCAGGGTGAGTGAATTGGTGGTATGCTTAACTGGGGCAGGCAACTGGTGTAAACTCAAAAGGAATTGAACCAAACAAACTTTAATTCTCGAAAAAGGGGACGCTATTTGTAATCCAGGGATAGGTGACTAGTCAGCCCCCACAGATCTTTTGCCTGGGCCAAGCAATTTTTATACAGTCCAGCAGGGCTTTCTTCTGCTGTCTGATACACAACTGAAATACCCCTAATTGCAGGGATGAAACTTCAGTGGTTATCAGAGTGGGCGAAAGTTGTGAATTTCATTTTCACAGAACTTTCACAAAATTTTCTGAACTTCTGCCATTGGAAAGATCAGAATCTGCCAAATTTGTTTGGTGGACTTTCACCCTGTTCCACAGAATTGTTGGGCTGAACTGTGGAATAATACACATGAACTGCAGAATGACAGTTCTGAGGAATTTTATGAGTTTAATGCATTATTCCGCAATGCATGTAATTATTCTGCAGTTCAGTGATCAGTTCTGTGGAATTTCTTTCTGCAGTATAATTCATTAGAAAATTGGCTTTTTATTTCCTGGCATCTGATTGGCTAGTACCCTTTCCAAGGGGGTACATTAACTTACAATAGATACCCAGGAAATAAAAAGAACCAGCCCAAGGTGCCACATCACCATTCCATATATTCTTGTGCTCACCTTGCTTCCTCATTGGCCCAAAACACTGTGCTGAATTTGAAATCGCTGCCATTTTTTTTCTCTCTCGCTTAGTGAGACACTAGTTACCCAGTGCTCATTAGTTCACTGCCAGCCACTTGATGTAATGGTCATCACCCTCCGATGGGCTCATTTACTGTCACACTTTCACTTCTCTTTTTTTTTCACAGCACCGTAATGATTATGCCCCATACTTGCTACTGCTGTGTTAGCTGATAGCCCAAGTCTCCGAGAGCAGACTGCTCTCTCACTCCCCCGACTGATCTAGAGCAGACCGCTCTCTCACTCCTCCCTCCTGTAGCTGGCTACCCAGTCAATCCTGAAAATGCAGCTACTTAAAATTTGTACCACTAGACAGTCCAGTCAGCACAACTCTATTGTTTTTTGCCACTTTTTCTACCAATCAGACTGAGTTTGTTTGTTTTTCTATTCTGAGAACCGAACAGTGGTTAGTTGACATGCGCGTGGCACCACAGTTTTCTGTCTCATTTAGCTAGATTAACATCGGCAGTCCTACTCCGTACCCCCACTCAAAAGTCACCAAAACCTCACAATGGAATACCCCTTTTATCTAAAGTTAAAAAAAAATCTTTCTTTTCCCTGAGCCCTGCTGCCATCGGTTTCCAATGTGCTCCACCTCACAGTCGACTCACTGTAGACCGCAATCTCCTGGTGAACTTGGACAAGCTGATAATTGCTCTCTTACTCACAACAGAATAAAAAAAAAAGAAATACTTTTTGCTGACGGCTCACTTGACTTCCCTGAATCTGCAGCTTACGACCTTCCATTCTGGGTCCACTCACAATAGAACCACCTGCTGCATTGTGCTACAGTAAACTTTAAAGAAAATGAAAGATATTATAAAAGACAATACTGGTATACACCGGGGGTGAGGGGGTTGACTCAATAAACTATTACAAAGTAAGCACGATACTTTGCACCCCCTCTTCCCAAATGCCTCTGGGTCACACAGTCACCTTCTGGCAACTCTGTTAAAGAAACACTCTCCCAAATCAGCAGACTTTAAAGAACTTGTCCAGAGGTGGTGGAGGGGGGTGTTAGTACAACAGAATGGCTTTGTGACCACTGTGTGTTCGGGGGGAGGGGATGGGGAAAATAGGAGATGTACCAGCACATAGGGACTACTTTACCAACAAGACACACTTTTAATTTATCTCCCACATTTTTTTATATATTTTGTTTTTTATTTTCCCAGTTGCTCAGGAAAATGTCAAATATAGCCCATTTTATAAGCACAATAATACCCTCCAGGGTGAGTGATATTGGGCCTGTGACATCGGGCCTCATTACACCCAGGGCGGTCCGGTATAACCCAATATTGCCCACCCTGTTGGGTATTATTGCTTACTTAATCCACTATTCACACATTCATTCCATAGCTCAGTGACTCACTGAACAGCAGAATGAATGTATGAATTGCGGATTAATGTATTAAACTGCGGAACAAAATTCTGAAGAACTGACCACTGAGAGTGATCTGTTCTAAGGAATTGTTTTCGACAGTTTAATACAATAATTCACAATTCGTACATTTTTTCTACTGTTCTAAGTTGGAATTTCTGCAAAAGTTGCCCAAGTCCATTACAAAATTGCCTGAATTCCACCAGCAGAAGTTTAATTTCACACAGCCCTACAGGTTTCTCACATATTTGATGCATACCTCTGGCAGCTGGATAGCTGATTAGATGAGATGCTGGATATGCTCCTGAGGGAAGGGTAGCCTGCTCTGGGGCTGATCTGGTCTCATTCACTGGTCTCCCTTGATCAGTCTTTCAGCTGCAGGTGTAGGGGGTCTGGTGGATCCAGTAGTAGGTTATTGCCTCTGTCGGGAAATGCTTCTAGGCGAAGATTTATTCCCGGTGGGGAAAAGTTACCATTGGGCAGGACAAGCCCCAGCTCCACTCACTCAGCTCAAATTAAACTGATTTTTTTTCCTTGAAAGTATATCATGAGTGCTCACACTGCAGTGGCTTGCCAGGACTGCAGCTCCTGTCAGCCACTGGAACAAAGTCTCACAGCTTCTCCCATCTGACAGACAAACAACACTGAGCCCAGGTCCTTGGGTTCAGTCCCTCATATATTGTACTGAACTTGACATCCAGTTGGTCTATATTTTCCCAGGCTGGCTCAGCATTAGTATGTCTGTCCAGCCATGCAAAGCTTGAACGCAGTCTCTAGTGCTGTGCAGGCTGGGGATTGGCCCGCATTCGTGGACAGAATAATGATGACCTCCAAACCCTTCCAAGCAGTCTTTGTGGGCTGGAGGGCTTTTGTGCTGCATGGCCATCACCATGTTTGTTTATCTTTCAGTCAAAGTTTCTTTCCACAGCCACTGGTGCTTTTATTTTAGCCTGAGGGCTGTGTAGGTCATGTCCTTAACCTGCTGTCTGCACTGGGGCAACACTTGTTTTATTCTACTGGGCCCTTGGCCTGTTACAGAGTTGGAGGTGTGGTTTTGCGGGAGGCAGCCTTTTGAGCACCTGTGCCAGTTCCCCGGATGGGCATGTGCACTGATAGTCTTGCTTTCAACCCCACTGCCTATCTGGGGTTGGGAGACACTATTTTGCTGCACCCAGTGGTGTGTTTAGCTTTGGTCTTGGCTTCACTTCATGCCCTGGAGTTGGAACCCTTGGGTAGTGGAAGTGAGGCTTAATCTGTTTAACTGGAGCACCACTCCTTTAAGATGTGCTGTACTGGCATGGCAATTTGACACCTCCATTTGTTTCTCCTCTTTCTTCCACAACCCCCTGCTGATCCTGTGGTTGGGGACACTATTACTGCTGCATTCAATTGTGCCCTTGTTACTCAGGCCTGGTCCTGACCCTATGCTACTCCTGAATCTGGAATCGCAAGACCTAACATGTGGCTCCAGCCATAAAGCTGAGGAGCCCAAGTTTTATTCCATCCCAGGGCTTATGGATCTAAGCCAGTTGTCTTGTCGGTTCAACCATGGCAGTCCAGCATATTGGGGGACTGGAGGGTGAAGAAACAGCAGGTCTGGCTGGGGAAGAAGGTAGCAAATGCTGTGAGCACACAGGCAATCCCCATTTTAAGGAGTCTTTCAACTTGTATATACCCTCATTCCCTGGTAGTCCAGTGATCCTCCCACCCCTCTGATCACCTGTCCATGTGTATACCCTCATTTCCTAGTAGTCCACTGGTTTTCCCACCCTGATTGCCCACCATAGTAATCTCTGGTAACCCGTGAAGTTGGTGAATGAGGAAGGGCGCCGTCCGTTACAGCGACTCCTTCCCAGTGCAATCCACTCATGGCGATGGAAAGGTAGTGCGAACAGATGAGGGGGTGAGCGAACTAGGTGACAGGATGTCACTATATGTATGCATGCAGGGGGGTGGGAGTGAGCATGGTGAGCATGGGCTGGGAGGAGTTGGAGATGCTGTAGGGGGTGGTGCTGCAGTTGCCAGTCGAGCTGCGTTGTGGCGTCGGGGATTGGCTAGTGGCTGAGGTGGCTGAGGTACTGGGTTCAGGTCCGGGCACTGGTGCAATTTTTTATTGTGCCCGGCCCGAACTTTTATTTTTACTTCTTTCACCCCCCCCGACATGCACCACCCTGGAGCTGAGAATCCTTATGTAGGGGGGTGCAGGGAGCAAAGCCCCCATGAGGGGGGGGTGGCAGGCTAGGTCCACTACAGAAAGCAGTAAAAATCTGTCCTGGCGCTGTTGTTCTGGTGCGACCGGGCTTGTCAAGTGCCAAAAATGTGTTTAGCACTCTGACTGGCGATATGGTGATCGCCTTTAGGCGTTCGCCGTTATCACATAGACCTGTAATCACCCCCCCCCCAGCATTCTAGCCATGGCCTTCCCACCCCTAACCTGCAAGGCAAGCACCTCTCCAATGGCAGGTGGGACCTCCCCACCTCTAACCAACACTGCCAGCTGCTGCTTGCCTCACACAGCCATTGCACAGTAATGTGCATTGACTGTATGAGGCAGACAGTGGCTGGCAGTGGTCATGACAAGTGACAGAGTGCCGGCCACCATAGGGAGATGGGATCATATGTTTTTTGGGGGGGCCACAGTGTACTGGCATAGGGTGGGGTGATTACTATGGATGGATGATTCGAGGAGGACCACTGGACTACTAGGGAATGATGATATATACACAGATGGGCAATTAGAGGGTTTAGGATATCACTGGACTACCAGGGAATGAGGATACATATATAGGGACAGGCAATCAGGATGTTGGGGGGACAACTGGGCTACCAAGGAATGAGAGTATATACACTGATGGACACTTGAGGGAGGACCAGTAGACTAACAGTACATGGTTGTGTAACATTGGGCAGGTGATCAGGTGGGTGGGAGAGGGGACCGAAAGCCTATCAGGGCACATTGTATAACATCGGATAAGAGATCACAGGGGTGCAGCAACACAGGACCAGGTTTAGGGAGGTGTTCCTTTTCAAGCATTTGAATATGCCAGTGCACCTACTGTATATGCAGTGCAATCAGATGCTTTGCATAGGCATTCTGGCATCAGTTAATGCCACTTGCAAACAGGTTAATATCTTGCTAAGCTAACTGTGCCTCTCAATATAGCTGTCACAAACTGGTTCTCTCCCAGAACTGAGCTTGCGATTGTTACCAGTTTTCTTAACCCTTCAGACACTTGCAAGGGTACCTGGATATGTCGTCACCACTCAACATGACCCACACTCGGGGTATCTCTAGGTCTGTATCCCACCAGAGCCAAGGCCCACACAGTACAGTGCTCCTTACCTACCAAAGGGCAAATGACTCACCATTCTGTTGCAGCTGAGACCATTTTACTTTAAATTGTGGTAACCATAGACTTACTCTTCAAGTATGGATCACAGCTTTTATTAGTTATCCTGGTTATCTGTACCAGAAATTATTCAGTCACAGAAAGCCTAATGTATATAAAAATTATATTTAATACTTCAAGACATTTACATAAGTATGTTACAGGGTAGCATACACTAAGACTATGGGGAATACAGTGTATCTACAGTGATAAAAAAGAAAGGTTTTTGGAAACAGAAAACACACAGAATACCCTAACTCACATCTATCTTAGTATTAAGCAGAGAAGACTTTTACCCTAACTGTGAACTCAGTAAGTAAATGCAGACTTGAACCTTTCATGTTGCTTACTCAGAGTTCCTATCTTTACCGCCTTGGCAGGTCTAACTGCAGACACCAAAAGCCTTTGGCTGACCAACCCACCATGCTGCATCATTGTGCATGACACTCTGACATCACAGGTTTGGCCTTCCTTTGATCCCTAGTGGATCACCTCTCTGGAAAACTGGTCCAAACCAGATTTGTCATTTCCTGGACTAAGTGTGCGTGTTGTAATTACAGCTTTTCATTTTTCTGGCTGCCCTCACTGTGGGATGCCATGTCATTTGGACCCGGCCCTGTCTAAACTCACAACAGCTCCTTTGATATATAAGAGCACATCTTCATTTGAAGATTCTCGAAACAGTCACCCATTACTTTAAAGAGGCCAAGCTGTGATATAGAACAAAAGACACAGTAAAAAATAGATTAACAGTTGCTACAATGGCACATTTAGGGAGTCCCTTGCTTTTGGGACCCTGATAACTTGTAGCAAGACACTTACACATTTGGTGCTTGCTAAGTAACACATTTTACACTTGCTAAGTACTTCCAAATATCCTGGCCCATGGCTGAACTACTGTACAGCAGTAGCCAGAGACATGGTCAGATATTTTCAGATATTTTGCAAAATTTCTAAAGAGTTTCTCTCTGCTGCCCCTACTGTGGAACTGCAGAAAGCAGGAGATTTCTCTAGAAATATCACAGAAATTTCTGTAAATATCTGACCATGTCTCTGGCTGTGTCTGTATCATGAATCAGTTTTGGAATGCACATGGTTAACTTACCTCTGGCCTCTGCACTTTCAAAACATTGGGCCCCATGCACTATGCCAATGCGCCATGGAAACCGGATGTGTAGACATACATATGTGGGAATGCTGCACAACAGGGGTCCCAACGATCCCCGGTGGCATTCACCAAATGTGCGCTGGCCAGATGTGCACCCAAGTCCCCAGCCACATGGGCAGCTATGCACCTGGATGTCTGGGGGGGAGAGATGGGGGCATGCCCACACTACACACCATTCACAAAGGCACTTAGTGATGCATGCAGGGGGCATAGGAGGGCACTGGATACATCTGGAGGTACAATGCTGCAACTGCAGTACATGGCCAGGGCTGCACACACACAGAGCCCCCGCCTGGTCCCAGCAGTATGATGTAATCCCCCAGCACATCCATGCCCCACCCAATCCCGGCAGTATGATGTAATCCCTGCAACACATTCATGCCCTGCCTGGTCTCGTCAATATGATGTCATCCCCACCAATACATCTGTGCCCCACCCAGTTCCAGCAGTATGATGTAACCCCTTCCAACACATCTGCACCCAGCCTGGTCTCAGCAGTATGATGTAACACCCCAACATATCTGTGCCCCACCCAGTCCTGGTTGCAGGAAGACATCCCTCCAGTAGGGCCCTGGCCCCAGTCTGCACATCAGCGATGTTCCCACATCCCCAACCATAGCCCTGTCCTGGCGGCCCCTATCCTTTAATGCTCAGCATGTCCACCCCTAATCCCAGACCCTCTACCCCCTCATTGGTGGTTAGTTCCCCCTGCAGAAGTGACAACACCTCCTCCCATCCCCTTTACCTACAATTCAGTGCCGCTGGGTTGGATGGTTAGCGGCATATCCCTCCGCACACCACCTCGGCCACCCACCATCCAACTGATGCTGGGCGCGCACTTCCCTATAAATAGGAGGCATGCTCCCAGCATCAGTTGGATGGTGAGTGGCTGAGAGGACATGTGAGATGTGCCACTCACCATCAACCCAGCGGCGCGAATTGCAGGTATGGGGATGAGGTACTGTCGATGTCAGAGGGGGTTAACCATCAATGAGGGGTGGAGGAGCAGGATCGGGGGTCGGGGTAGACATGCTGAGTATTAAAGAACAGGTGCTGCCAGTACAGGGCTATGGTTGGGGAGGGAAGGGTGTCACTGATGTGTAGACTGGGGCTCTGCAGGGGAGAATGTCTTCCTGCAGCCGGGACCGGGTGGGGCACAGATGTGTTGGGGATGTTACATAATACTGCCAAACTGTGCAGGGCATGGATGTATATGTGTGTGTGTGTGTGTGTGTGTGTGGTGTTCACTTCTACTGGACTTGGGCCATGACTTGGTTGTGTGTTGGGGGATTAAGGTGGCATACGGGACACGGGCGGGGTTCCATTGTTGAGGGGGTTACAACCTGCTGCCATGACCAGGGGTGCTCTGATGTGGGAGAAACATCTGTGCACCAGGTGTGGCATTACAGGGGTGGGTATCGGGCAGGGGGACCACTAGACAGTGGGGTCTGACTGCACATTGCCCGAGTGCCTGAGTGTGCTATGCATGCACCCAGACCCACACTTTCCCGCACTGGAGATCCACTCTGGGACCCAGGACGGGCATCCAGTTGGCTACCCACCTGGGTCTGCTACTCTGACCCTGTCCACCCTCCACGCACCTGCGCAATGGGGTGGTGGGGCCTTGGACAGGTGACTGGCGATATTGCACACCAGCCTTTGAGTACCCATCTGTGGGGGCAGAGCTATGTGGGCAGGGTAAGTGTCTCTGGTGCGTACTTTCTGCCTGTTCGTGCATAGGCAACAATATTAATAATTGGACAAGCAGTATAAAGCCTTAGCTAAAGAAGTCTAATGGAATTATCTAATGCAAATTATTATCCATGAACTTAAACAGTCTCAGGCAGTTCAGTAAATGGTTTGCATAGGGCAAAAAACAGCATGTATTCAAGTCATATCTTGGTCTCCTCCAGAACCCAGAATTGTGGAAATATTTGACAAAATTTGATTTTCTGGCTAATATTTCAAATATGACCATGTATGGATCCTCCAGATTTCATCAAATAAAGATTTTTTAGTATGTATCTGGCTAAGATGCTAAGGAAGACACATTGCATATTCTTCTTGTTTGCCAGTGGTATGAGAAATGAAGACTACTGTAAATTGATTGAGAAAGCTATGAGGCTGATTCCTGAACTGTTTAAGGTAAATAATAGCTGGTTAAACAATTGTTTAATTACTGAGATACTAAGATTTTACTCAGTTTGGACAGATTTCTTAAAGAAATAAATAAATAAAGAAAAAAGTGGGAACATTAAGGCTTAACTCATGATATTGCAGAGGGAACACTGAGGCATAACACATGATACTGCATTAAAGTATTCATTATTAATTAAGTTATGCTAAGAAGACTGTTCATACTATCCGTGTCTCTGATATCTTTATATTACAACACTGCTGTAATTATTAATATGGATTAATGCTGTCAAATTCTATATGCCATTTTATTACTGAAAGTAGATTTCTCTATATCTATTTCTTCTTGGACACTGTGGGCCTGATATTCAAAAGTTTACATGGGCGCTAACTGGTGATTGCCCATGCAACCCAGGCTTTGTGCTGGAGCCCAGTATTGAAAGGGGTCTGTTGTGCCAGCAAAAAGGTATAGCACCTGTGCAAATCAAATGGGGGGTGGGTATGCAAATGGTGGAGCAAGGACAGGAATATCGGTGCAAGCCAAAATTCAGCAGACTTGCACAGTGCAAAATACCACCAGAAAAAAAATCCTACTGTAAAAATAAGTGAATCCCTTGGTAGTGGTTCCCCATTGCCCTCTGATCACCAGCTCCTCACTGGAAAAAAAGAATCCTTGGTTCTAGTGGTTCCCCCTCCACCTCAGCTGCCAGCCTGGAGGTAAAACAAATAATCCTCCCTGGCATCCAGCTGCCCATCCCCCCACGGCACAGGACACCCCTCACTCACCTTACCTGTAGCCGCGGTGCTGTGGGTGCATATGGTGAGTGGCACAACCCTCCTGACACCTCCTCAGCTGACCTCCATATGTCCAGGCAGAGTGTATCTGTTATTTATAGGACATGTGACACACCCTGTCCAATAAATAAGTTGCACACTTCTTGCCTGAACATATGGTGACCGGCTAAAGAAGTGTGAGGAGGGCTGTACCAGTGGCCATATGCACCTACAGCACTGTGGATTCAGATAAGGTGATTGGTTGGGTGTCCAGTGTCTTTGGGGGGACCACTGGACACCAGGCATGGTTTTTGTTTTACTTCCTGGCTGGTGGTTGGGGGAGGGTAGACTACTAGCACCAGGGATTCTTTTTTCCAGTGAGGGGCTAGTGATCAGAGGGCAGAGGGGGGAACCACTACCACCATGGATTTGTTTATTTTTACAGTAGGGGCTGGCAATCAGAGGGGGAACCACTACCACTAGGGATTATTTCTTTACATTGGGGAGTGGTAATCGGTGGGTCGGGAGGACCACTACCACCAAGAACTATTATTTTACATTGGGGGCTGATGATGGGTGGATGGGGGCAACACTACCACCAGGGGTTCTTTTTTATACAGTAGGGGCTAGCAATCGGGGGGGGGCCACTTGCACCAGGGATTGTTATGTTCCCTTGGGGGCTGATGATCGGACCTACCAGGTCATAATGTTGCACGCTTAATAGCGTATGGCATTATGTCGAATCCCGGACCTCTGCGGTCTCCAAGTTCGACCCCCCCAGAGTTAGAATCCTAAGTGGGGGAGGTATGGGGAAGAGCCCCCCACAGAACAAAAGTTTACCGGCAATCGCAACATTTTGACTCTGTGCCATGATCGGGGGGGGGGGCAACTGCCACCAGGGGTTCTTTTTTATACAGTAGGGACTGGCAATTGGGGGGATCACTAGCACCAGAGATGGCTGGAGATGCCATGGATGGTTGAGGGGGTGGCACTGTGCTATCTGCCTCTGCTACCCATGCAAATGGGCCATAATTGGCATGAAAATGGCCCTTTGCCCTGTACATGCCCAATGGGCTCATTTGTATGGGTACTTTTGAAAATTGCTGCTAGCACTTTGCAATTACCAGCTCTTGAGGCCCACTTTGGAACCCATGTCAAGGCAGCACTACCTGACTTAGCACTGTGCTAATGTGGCCCTATATTCAGTTGGGTAGTGCCCAAGTGAATACACTATCCTAGGATCCCTGGGCAATTGCCAAGCACAGATCAAATATTTGGACTACTTTTTGCACCTTACTGAATATCGGGGCCCATATCTTTTAAATATGTGTAATTTAATATGTAACAGGTTACAATGGCTATATATCTTCCTAAATGACCTATCCTCAGTCTGCTCCTCCTCCATGGATGCCAAAGATACGGTTTTATATGTGTCTGGCTCAAGTCCTGCTGTGGTTTCAACCAGGTTGCAGCATGACTTCAACAAAATTCAGCTCTGGCTTGCTAACCATCAACTCTTCTTCAATGCCAAGAAGACGATCTCCATGACCTTTGGCACTAGGCAGAGACTCTCTAGGCTTCCAAACCACCCCTCTTTCCATACCCTGGATGGGACTTTACTTGAGGACACATCCTCCTTTAGATACCTAGGGATTTGGTTGGACCAACACCTCACCTTCTCTGGTCACATCGATACCATCCTGAGCAAACTACGCCCCCAAGCTTGTCGCCTTGTACAGGAACAGTGGTAGCATCCCTACTATGATTAGAAGTGATCCAGAAGATGATCCTCCCCATTTTTAACTACTGTGATGTAGTCAATGGTGCTGCTCCCAAATCCTTCCTGGCCATATTGGACACCCTGTTTCACTCTTTCTGTCACTTTGCCCTTGATTCTTCTTCTTGCACCTACCATTGCATCCTCTACCACACACTGTCTCTACCCTCCCTCACAAATAGACACCTGTCCCACTGTGCTAAACCCACCTCTAAACACTGGTTGGCAGTACTCCCCAACTACCTCTCCTCCTCTTTTGCCTTATCTCCCCTCCCTCTCATTCCTTTAGATCCTCTGACTCTCATACCCTGGTCATCCCTAGGCATTCCACCCTCATAGGCCAATGAGGCTTTTCACATAATTTCCCCAAAATTTGGAACTCTCTCTTCCCTCAAATCAGGCACTCCTCCTCCACCTACTCTCTGAACTCTGCTCTGCACAATTATCTCTCATTGAACTGCTCCTGCCATGACCCTCCTTAACTGCTCCCCTATCTAGATATACTCCCTCCACTCCCTTATTCCTACTCCTTTCTATTCACCCATCTCCCTCATTACCTGTACTCCCTTCTCTCTCCTCTTTTTTCTTTACAGCCCTCTTCCCCTTGCAGGGTTCTCAGCATCCTGAAGGGTATGACTGTGTTTCCCCTCTTCATCCACCTCCCTCCTCTCCCCCTTGTTTTCTCCTGTAATGTACCTTTCTACCCCTACCATCCCTATCTTCCCTTTCTCACCCCTGTATTTACCTTCACCCTACCTCCCTACATCTTGCAACCTCCCCGGCCTCTTGCAGGGTTCTCTGCATCCTAAAGGAGTCCCAAATCAGGATGCTCCCTTACCCACCCCACTCCTTACCTCTACTTCCCCCCTCTCCCCCTGTATCTACCCTCTCCCCTCCTCCTCTTTTTCCATGCAACCTCCTTGGCCACTTGCAAGGTTCCCAGCATCCTGAAGGGGTCCCAAATAAGTTGCTTTCCCCCACCTAATTCTGTTTCCACTGGCATATTGCATCTAGCCTTTTACCATGCACTTATACAGCATTTTTCTTCCTCATTTATCAATTTATTTCCCAATCTACACAACCTTCACTCCACCTATCCTCTTGCCACACCTATAACCTGGTTTCTAACCTGATCAGTATTAGGTTACTGTCAGAATCTGCTCTCTTTCTCCCCTCTTCTGTCAGTAAACTACATATCGACATTGATGTTGTCATTACTATATGTTGAGTTTTAATGTATGTACCCATGTGTATGATGCAACCTAAATGTATTCTGTTCATACTCCTTGTACCCCTTCCCCCAGTTCACACCAGGAGATGAGCAACTTGTTCAGTGTGCTTTCCTGGTAAAACATTTCAATAAATAAATAAAATAAGAAATACAGGTTTAAAACTAAACAATAAATAAACTACCTAACTGCCTACAGATGCTGGGAATTAGTAATCAACTGACCATGTGTTTTGAAATAAAACTGGAGTCAGAATTATCACAAACTAAGGTGTTAGGCTTTGAAAAGGACAGTTCTGACAGAATGAGGAAACTAGGGTCTGGTAACAATGCAACAAAGTTCAGAGTTATGCACATTGGGCTTAGGAGCCTGAAGGCAAACACAGAATTGGTGGTGTACTGGTTGGAATAATGATAGCGTAGAGTGATCTTGGGGCCTTAATAGCAGGCAACGTAAAGAAGTCAGAATAGTGCAACAAATCAGAGGGTAAGGCAAGTAGGATGCTGGGGTGCACAAGCAAGGGGATCAGCAGAAGAAGGAATCTGGTGATCCTGCCACTAAACAGATCCATGATGTGGCCACATTTGGAGAACTGTGTGTATTTCTGTAATCTGCACTTGAAAAAGGACAAGGATAGGTTTGAGAGTGCAGAGGAGAACAACAAAAATGATTCAGTGGCAGCAAGAGAAGGTTCTTTTCGGTATAAGTAATGTAGACACTGGAGACCTATTCATAACAGGGCCTTTGCACTATATGTACTTGCAGCTAGGCACCATGCATAGGCTGCACATATGACCAATCATTTGCACATGGGGGGGCATGGGAACTCCAGGGTAAACACAATGCCACATACAGCAGGTCCTGTGGCACCCCTATCCTGGCTGACAGGCATAGTTGTGCACACAGCCAGGATGGGGTCATGGAAGGGAGGTCGGGTCACCTACCACTGGATGCACAATGCTACCTATGTGTGGCAGAGAGTGGCAGCGGGATGTGTTTACTATGGTTAGGAGACATCTGCCATAAGTGTTTTGGCACTCCCATCACCTACACTCCTGAGGCCAGACAGACCCAAATATATGGACACAGTCCTGTACCCAACATCTTGTTACTCCCTTGCAACATGGAGTACAGGGAATGGGGCAGACTGGAACAGCTGCCTAGTCCTTGTCACAAAGAGGATATGACAATCACTACTTTGTCAGTTGCATCCTAGAATCCCCTGTGGAAGCGCAGCAGGGGAGCCACTGACTTATTGGGCAGCGCATCGAGTGTTCACTACCGCCCACCATGCATAGCTCCATGCCAGCATGCAGGCTTGGCTGGGTTTTGTGCATGCCACCAACCCCCCAAGTAAGCATTGCAGCGTTCAAGCACAGACCAGCACATACCGGCAACATGTGGATCATGTATTAGCCAGCACCCTTGGTGCATAGGGCCAAATGAGCAGAAACATGGGCACAAGGGGGAACTCAAGGAAGCTGGCTGGAGTGAGAGTCAGAAAGGCTGTCAGAGAGTATCTCTTTACAATTAGGGTGGTGGTTATGTAGATCAAGATGCCAGAGGGAATGATTTGTGCCACATAAGTGAAAGGATTCAAGCAATGGTTGCCAACTTTACGGAGCTAGTGAGGAAAGCTGAGAGAATGATATTGGTGAGGGGGAGGGAATGACCACTAGGCATTGACAACATACTATTGATTAAGTCAGACAGACATGATAGGTCAGTGGGCCATTTTCTGCCATCAATTTTTATGTGTGCCCCTGAGGAAGACCCACATGGTCGAAGCATCGGGGCTTCTGTTTGTCAGCATCCACCTGTCTTATGAATAAACTCACCTTATTTGTTATTTTTGAGTGTCTGTTTCAATTTTTGACCTGAGTGCCACATTTTTGCTTTTATTTCTGATGAAGCAGCATGGATTAGTGTCTTAAGCACATGCTTGAGAACCAGGAAGCAATGGAGATCCATGTTCAAATCCAACTAGATTCACTTACACACAGTGTGACCTTCAGCAAGTCACGTGACTTCTGAGGGATTCCACCTACTTAGATGTATCAATAGGTAAAACATCCAGACTCCAGTGAAAACATGACACTGCATCTCAACCGAACTATTTTGGATAAATACCTTTAAAATACAAGTACCAAATAGTATAAATGATAAGGAAGGCCTAGTTTATGAGGAGAATAATTCCAACAGTGGGACAAATGAGGTGAGACGCTGCAGATCTGAAGGGTAAGTGGCATTAACAATGTTAGCCTGTGAGCTGGAATTATCCTCCAAGTGTAGAATCCTTCCCTATCATTTGATTTCTATAATATATAAAGATATACAGAGGCAAAGTGTAGTGCACTTGCATGTTTATTTGCAACTTTAATGCAGTTTAGTAGGTAACTGGTAGCAAGAGTGAGGTTGGGGGCTGCAGCTGATCACTGTGGTATGATGCTGTGCTTTCAATGTACATTTTTTCATAGTTGCAAGAGGAGCATTGTGCAGCTGTTGCTGTGTTACTGTGTGTGGTTTTGGTCAAGTAGGGTGTGAGTCTAGCATGCATTCTGCTGCTATTGCCTAACATAACAGGAATAATGTATGGGTGACCATACGCAACAAGCCTGTGTTTCTATGGAAGGGGTTCAGATAAGAGCACATCGACTTTGAGAGCAAAGCCCAAGAGGCTCATGCTGTTATCAGCTCTGAGATAGAAATGCAGGGTGAATTGTGTAAGGTCACCCATACTTTACTTGTTATAGTATTTGGTTTTCATTTTTAACCTTGATTGTAGAAATTTTAGTGTGGGGCCACATTTTGCACCTGCTGCTTCAAATCACAAAACTTAAGGAAAAAAAATCAGGCGACTCACCGACTGGATCATTTCCTCCGGCTGGTTGGATGGCTGTGTCAATGAATGATTCCTAGAAGCTGACCTAGCCAACTTTTCTGCTCTAACCGCATCCATTCTTACTACCACAATGCATCCGGGGAAACTTGGAGTTCATTATGGAAAGCACAACATGAGTGGAGCCATGCTGTGAGAATGAAAGCAGCGGCAGTCAGCATGAGGTAACACACAGTTGAAGGCAATAATGATGCAACATGCACAACAACATTTTTACAACATGTACAGCAACTTTTGGCCTGTGCACAGCAAGGTTTTTGAACTGGCTGAATTCCATGCACAATAAGTACTTACACTATAGTATAGTGTGATTGATCTGACATCATAACGTTTTTAGTCGTTCATCTCATCCTAATGGAATTGCCTTTGGATTTGTACTGGTGGCATGGTAGGGAACATTCAGTGCTGCTTCAGGGTTGCTCTAGAATGACAGTGTTTTGCAGGCATTCAGTATCCCAGTGTCTGTGGAGGTGCAGAATGTGACCAGTTTCTGAACGGAGCTGATATGGAGGTAAATCCAAACTGATGTGTGTTTTGAGACTATGACTTTTATTTTCCAATACGTAAGTTTGTAGTTGGCAGTATTTGGATGACATTGGGAAGTGTAATAAATTGTTTTGATTAGTCTTTTAACAAGTGTTATTGTTAGTTTTTGTTTTGATAAAAGCTTCACTGAAACCACAATAGCATGTTTGCAAATTTACAATACTATAGATTAGTTAATTGGAAATTGATGATGCCATATTTGATTTATTGCCGTGATATACAAGAAGATAAACTCAGGGTTCTTCTATGACAGAAATACCCCATCCCTATATTATATGTAGAATAATGTCCATCTATGTATTATATAAATTTCAAAAAATGTTGTTAATGCATTAGTTAGGGTTAAACTGACAAAAGTAGGGAAATGTGGCATCAGGGTTTCAGCCCTAATGCCCCATTCTCCAACCTGCCTGAACCCACAGGTAGAGGTCTGTCTTGGGGCAAATCAACCCTAAGGTTCACCACATTTCATTAGAAAAGAAGATGGCATGGGTACAACACAGGATAATGGGGTGAGCATTAGGGTTGATTGCCCCAAGACAGACCCCCACGCCTGTGGGTCTGTGCAGGGTGGGGAATGAGGCATTAGGTTTGGAAATCCTAACACCACATTTCCCTGCTTTTGTCAGTTTAACCCTAACTGATTTATTAATGAAGTTATTTGCAATTTATTTCCTTACTTTTTCAGATAGTATAATTGTATCTTTATTTACCTGTGGGAGTGCAGGGTCCGGCCATCCCTCCATAGATGTGAATACATATCTAACTGTGGAAGCACAGGGCCCTCTGGCCCCAGTGCTTCTAGTTATAGGACAATAGTCACCACATTTTCACCATAGCCAAGATTTTTCTACACCACGTGCATAAATGTTTTCGATCCTCACCAAAATGCGACTCCACAAAAGTGCAACGCCATTCTGCACCACAGGTGCAAAAACACATTTTAGCCATGATTTGAAAAATGACAGCTGTGACATACATTAGGTGGTATACAAAGAAGGCTATGTTTCAGACTTCCCAACTTCTTTCACTACTATATAGTTAGCCATGTTGCCAAGTACTTAAAATGGCTGCCACCTGTAACACCACAAAATGATCCCCCTTTTATTCCAGTCTGGCTTCAAATAGAACACCAACTAATTAACCAGAGTGGGATTACCCCTCTCAGTTTACTATATATTTCACTCAAAACATGCTCAGCTTTTTTCAAAAATGAAATAATTTAAACCTTTATTACGGTCCACTCCCAACTCTGCAGAGTGATCAAATATGATCAAGTCAAGGATATTTCCCAACCCCTATATTTGAACCCCAATCTTAGATTGAGTGGTCAGTGTTTGACCCCAAAAGTTGGATCTCCCTCCACTGAACTTGTAATTTCTGACTTACTAGTCAATTGATTACTTAAATCTAAAGTAGAACTTCTACCTATTCTGAACATTCCAGTTAAACAGGTGTTCAAAGGATATCATGTGCAGCACTTATTGATTACTACTTTTGGGTCTGGCCCATGAGAAGTGAATCAATTAGATCTCATCACCTCACTCCGCAATATGGTTTGGCAGACTCATGCAATGTCTCAGATTGCATCCAACTTATACCCTACCCTTTACCCTGAGATACAGATACAAGGAACTTCTGCTTATTGGTCCAATCAATTTCCTAATAACAATTTCCAATGGGACAACATTTGGCAGGCAGTATACTCTTATACAAACAATGACAAACATAGAATTATGCAGTACTACATGCTGCATAACATATATTTTACACCAGCTAAGCTAGTAGGTATGGGGAGACAGCAGGACCCTAAATGCAACAGATGTGGTCTAGAAGAGGGCACCTTACTGCATGTCTCTGGGACTGCCCTTTAATTAAATCCCTATGGAGCCAGATAAAGTCCAAAGTGGACCTTCTATTGGGGCTAAAAGACCTCTTCATCCCAAAAATCTGTATCATAGGTGATTATTCACTAGTGCCAGTCAAAGAAAGAAGATTCTGTATGTCCCTTATCTTGTACTCAGTTAAAAAACTGGTTCTAAAGCATTGGAAGGATTCCATAGTGATATATTATTCTGAATGGCTGGACCAGCTATTGTCTAATCTCAGAATAGAAAAGATGATAGCCTTCCTTAGATATACCCCAGCCAAGTTTGACAAAAAATGGGGTAAGCTTTATACTCTTTACTCCATTTCTAGATAGGCTCATGCACTGCCTTAAATGAAGAGCACAATGAGTACCATTCCCTATGTATACCAACAGGAGCATATTTGGTCCTACTACCAAACCATGGTACACTTCACTTAGGGACCCAGAGGGTAGTAGGGGAAAATTCTATACCATGATGCTGGCACACTTGATTAGCTCAATTGAAGATCCTGTGCAGGGAGGGAGGGGGGTGGAGGGAGGGTTAGAGGATTAGTAATATAGTGGATTGGTATTACAGTTAGAAATAGGAGCTGATGTAACCCAAGGCTCGATAGCTATATGTATATGTTCTCATTCATTGTGACATAGCCATGTTAACCCTGTTGTTCATGCCTGTAATCAATCAATAAAATATATTAAATTTCAAAAAAAGAAGGCTATGTGGAAAAATTGGGGTCAAAATATGAAAAATTCTCAAAGCTATAAGCATACATAGCAAAATTGCAAAAAGTAGTCAGAATTGTGCCATTTTTAATCATTTTGACCCCAAAGTTTCAACATAGCCTTTTTATGATCTCAGCACATGAACCTGATACAGAAAGTTTTCAAATCCCCTCCAAAATGTAATTCTGTGCAACTGCAACACTATTCTGCACCACAGGTGCAAAACACATTTATGGCTAGGATTTGAAAAATTACAGCTGTGACATACATGAGGTGGGGTAATAAGAAGGCTGTGTTGAAAATATGGGTGAAAATTTTCAAAATGTGCAAAGTTACTAGTGTCCGTAGTAAAAATTGTATCAAATAGTCATAACGCAGCCATTTTTTTAAATTTACACCACAAATTTTCAACATAGTCTTCTTATGACCCCACCTCATGAACACTATGACCATTGTTACACAAATCCCACCAGAAAGGTGACTTCACCAACCAACTGTGCAATCACCTTTCCAATGGGAGTTGCCTAATAACAGTCATATAGTTCATGAGGTGGGGCCCCCAAAAGGCCATGTTGAAAATGTGTGGTCAAAAGCTCAAAAAACAGCTAAACATTGAAACCCCCATTGAAAAACATTGAAAGGCATTTACCTTAGTTTCTCATATTGCAGTTGCCAGTTCCAGCAGCAAGATGAGTCTTCGATCAGGAGAGTGGATCTCGAACTGGGACCTCTTCAGGTGAGTGATGGTGTGAGGGTGTCAAGGGGTGTATGTGGAGGTGGGTGCAGCGTGGGAGGTTGGGTGAGGGGTGTGGGTGTGATCAGCAATGGACTTTTTTTTTACAGCTACAAAAAAAATTAAAAAGACATCAGGGGACAGTTTCCTTATTTTCAGATAATGTCAGTAATTGGAGGCTGGGTGGTACCCCTAGCCACCAGGAAAAGTAATACAAAAAAGAGGGGACAGCAACTGGTGGGTGGGGGTGGTGAAACTAGACACCAGGACAATTATTGGAAAAGTGTAATTGATAAAAAGGTGGCGGGGCAGCAATCGGAGGTTGGGAGTGCCACTAGACACCAGGGAAATTAAACTAAAAAATGAGGGCAGGGATTCCTTTTTTGTGAGCTGAATCCTTTTTCGCCAGCTCGAGAAAAAGGAATCAGCTGACGAAAAAGGATTTGGCTCATGAAAAAGGAAGTAAGCAAATGTGAAAAAGCATTTTAAATAGTGAAACAAACAACTTACAAGGCAGGTCTTACACCAAATAACATCAGAATCCACCAAACAGAGTCTGACGAACAAGGTACATGGTTTGATGTATCTGTATAAGTTCATTTGTGTGGGTTTTCACTTTCTTTTTTATGAAGAAACAGAAAACAACATGGCGGCTCATGAAAAAGCTATTTTTCTCATGAAAAACAAGTTTGTCCTCATGAAAATGAAAATGCCGTCATGAGACTCAATCCTTTTTTGTGAGATCAAATCCTTTGTCAAACGTTTGACATCTATCCTGAAAAATGAACTTTCCATAGGACATAATGGGAATTTAAAAATGTTATAATTTTGCAACAGTTTAATATTTTTGCACCAAACTAACATTGGCAGTTCTGTCACTGAAGTTCTTTCTTCCATAAAAAATCAAAACAAAATTCCACACCATCTGGGTGCAAGGAGATGAGGAAAAAACTGCAAGAAATGTTGACTTTTTACTTTCTTCACTATCTGGATCTCAGAATTCGCACATCTGACTGGATCAAAATGTGCCACATCAAGAGATCTACCCCACAGAAATTCACATATGAAATTTTGTGCAAATCCATTGATCAGTTGCAAAGTTATTAAAGTGCAGAATTTGAGGTTTAACATTAAACAGGCTACTCAACCTAACTATAGGGGCACGACCGTGCCCCTATAATATGGGCTAATGTATGGGGTGTTGTACATTATGACTTTTTTTACACACTTGAGGTATGTGATACCACATACATCATTAGTGAGACGTAAATAGTGATCTGTGATGGTATCACACACTGAGTGTGTGAAAAAAATGAATAATGTCAACACCTCATACTTTATTTTAAATAATTTCTTGGAGGGTGTTCAATGGAGACAAAAAGTAGCTGGAAAAGCATTGTGAAAGCTTGAAGAATGAATTTGCTTTGCCATTCATTGTCTTTAATGATGAGCATACAGCATAAACATAAGCATTTTATACATTGTGTGAAAAGTCTATTTGACAATAAAAAAATCAGTTGCAATTTTTTTTCGGGGGGGGGTTGGACTCATTCTGAAAATGTGCCGAGTATTTTGAAACTGAAAAGTGCATCCTCTAAGAGATACTTTTTTCTAGTATGGTACTTCACAAACTTTCTGCCAGTTGTTTGCTTAAAGGCTTTTTGTACTGAAAGCAAAAGCAATGTAGTGCATAACTATTAAATGCAGCGGTTTGCTTACATGGATTAAAACCGCATGAGGAAACTGTTTATCTGAATGGGTTTGATTGACAGCTATTCCATAATAACTGTCTAGTTATTATGATAAAAGCTGTTAATTATGGCATTTGAAACTGCTGTCATCCCAGTTATTAAACAACCTAACTAGTAATTATAAAGCATTTGCAACTGCAAAAGGTGTTGTACCCCTGATTGAGAATTGATGTCAGATGTGCTTTATGAGCTTGATCAACCAAAAGGCATCAAAGATTGTCAATTTTTTTTTAAGTGCTGTTATGTCCAAGCATAGAACATCACACCACTGTAACTTAAAAATGGAGATTTAGATTTTACAGCGGTGTGTTTGTGGCCAAAATACGAATAGATAATCATTTTGTGGATATAATGCTTTCCTGTAGAGGAAGTGTGAATGTTACAATCAGCTTCCCATGTCAATTCAACTATTGACTTAAGTTCTGCAAAAAAACTAACACTGTATTTTCCCAACATACTGAGAAGAAATATGTAATGTTCACTGTGGTGCTACTTCTGCCACATCATATAGCTGTGAGGAATAGCTGGGGAGGCCACATGACTGTCACAAGATCAAACAGTGCACCAGCAACTGGTGTAGGATTCAGACCCATGATCTCTGGTTTTATAGTGCAGGTCTCTAACCACCAGACCACACTGCCTTCCTTAAAGGACAGCTAAACCATTAAATTAATACATCAAAATAAAAAAATGGCCTCATTGCCTTGTAAAGGAAAGTCTGTTGTTTACATCAATACCAGAACTGTATTTATTTATTTAATTAACATAAAAACAGTTTTGTAGCATTTGGAAAATGTAGACAAAAGATCTCCTGTTTTGAAAACCACAATCTGACTCCACCCTAAAATGAATGCTGACAGCAATGGCATGGATGGTCACCCATATGTTGATCAATCTAGCGTAATTTAGGATGCAAGGATGTAGGCTTGACCTGCCTTTACTGTATGTTGGGGTCTGGGCTCACACGGAGCCTTTTCTTCAGTATGTCTTCTGCAAAACTCGTAGTAAGTTAGTAACTGCACTGATTTTATATAGATTTTAATACAAACACATGAAAAGCATAGCTTGACTTGCATATTTGTAAAAATACAAGTCAAGTAATGTGTTTAATTTGTTTTATGAAAATCTGCATGAAATTAAGTAGAGATCAGAGTGAAATGTAGTCATGCTGTGTCTTTAGTACTGGAGAAGGAATCCATAACAGTTGATTGACAATTTTGTTGCCGATCGACATTACAGTGACTCCTTTATGTAGACTGCATTTGCAGTCGGCATAAAGGAGTCACTTCAGACAATGTTTTCTTCAGGGGGGATCTGCCCCTTGCACCACCACTACTAAATTAATCAACTCGAAGTCAAAGTTACTTCGGGGAGGGGGATGCAATATCTCCAGAAAGCAGCGCCGAGGTCCCATGCCGACACTACAGTGTCCTGGTGCTGTTGTCACTGTAGTGTCAGTCATGGTAAAGTTGTCGCCATAGCAACGGCATACCCTGGAAAATGAACTACTCTCACTTCATTGATGTCATCACACTGCACATCAGCAACTATCTTAGGATGAGTCAAAGTGGGATTTCAAAAGAGGAGGACTTTAAATAAATAAATACGGTTTTGGCATTGATGTAAACAACAGACTTTCCCTTACAAGTCTATAAAGCCTTCTGTTTTTTTTTTTTTTGTTGTTCTTGATGTGTTAATTTAATAGTTTAGCATCCTTTGAAGTAGATGAGTAACAGCTGGTAAATGACATTGCTGCAAGTATTAATTCCAGCTACTGCCCTCATATATGGGGTCAGTGACTCCTTGTTAATTACATAACCAATTGCTGGAGTAAAGGGGAAGCAATTAAGCATTCCCCAGAGCAATATAGCGAAGTAAACCTTATCTGCTTACGTCACGGACAAGCATACTACTTCTTTATAAAAGGGAAGTAAGAATATGAAGAGAATCTCTGTGCACATAATTACTATTGTATTTGGTATGATTATAGGTTCCTGAGTTCTACTTTTGAAATGCTGTGAAATGTGGGCACAGAAAATTTCCGTAGCAGAGCAACTATCTGGCACCATTGGAAATTTAACATGTTTTGTGTTATATTTGTCTCATCACGTTTATAGGACACTTTTTTTGTGGGGGGGGTCGGGTGAAGATTGATTCCTTTTGTAACCTCATTAGAGAATGTTGGAAAAGGGAGGGAGGGAGCCAGCTGTAGAAAAGGACTGGCTTGTTAGTGTCTGTGTAATAGAGAGACAGAGAAACAGAGAGAGGGAGAGAGAGAGAGAGAGAGAAAGAAGAGGAGGAAGAAGAAGAAAGAGAGAGAGAGAGAGAGAGAGAGAGATATTCTTTTGTATTTACTGGTCGAGAAACCTGTGTTGCCTTGTTTGCTGTCAGCCTCCCTGCCTGAATCTAGGTTTCCTGTATAACCTGTTGAACTGTGCACCCCTTGAAGTGTCAAGCTCCCAAGTTTGTATTTCAGCTATTTCCTGGACACCAATCTGCATTTTGCATGTCTGCTGCTTCCGTTGGTTGTCCATCTCTTTGGTAACCCAATCACTGTGGTGGCAACACTGTGAGGGGGTGGGGCTGAGCCACTTCAAAAGCTGCACCTCCAGCTGACACGGTAACAAAGTGCAGAGGCAAAGTACAGAGAGGAGTCTGACCAGAGTTAGATATAGAAACATAGACTGTGACGGCAGATAAGGACTGCTTGGCCTACCCAGTCTACCCATTTCCATCCTAGTTAACCAACAGCCTAGTTCCTCCTGCCCCCACTATAATTGCCTTATGTCTGTGCCATGCATTCATGAATCTCTCACTTTTTTGACCCCATGATTTCCTCAGGAAGGCCATTCCATGCGTCCACCACCCTCTCGGTGAAAAAATATTTCCTCAAGTTGCCCCTGAGCCATCCCCCCCTCTATCTTCAAACTGTGCCCTCTTGTTCTTGCATACCTCTCTTTCTGAAAGATACCCTCTTGGACTTTGTTGATTCCCCTGAGGTACTTGAACATTTTTATCATGTTCCCCCTCTCCCTCCTTTCCTCGAGGGTATACGTATTAAGTTTCTTTAGTCTCTATTTGTATGGTTTCTGGTGCAGATCCTGCACCATTTTAGTTGCCCTCCTCTGGACTGCCTCCATCATGTCTATGTCCTTGCAGAGATGGGGGTCTCCAGAACTGCATGAGGTACTCCAGATGGGGTCCCACCAACTGTCTGTACAGAGGGATGAGAACTTCCTGATTTCTACTGGTGATGCCTTTCCCTATGCATCCCAGTACCCCCCAGCCCTACTTACTGTCTTTTCATGTTGCCTGCCTACCTTTAGGTCATCTGATATGACTACCCCCAGGTCCCTTTCCATTTTTGTTGTTGTTTGTACCCCTCCCCCCATTGTGTACCTTCCACTGGGTTTTTGTTTCCCAGG
Organism: Neoceratodus forsteri; assembly: GCA_016271365.2. NCBI lineage: Eukaryota > Metazoa > Chordata > Ceratodontiformes > Ceratodontidae > Neoceratodus > Neoceratodus forsteri. The sequence goes on from CM057451.1 coordinate 61,066,924, forward strand.
TGCATTACTTTACACTTCTTTGCACTGAATCAAAGCTGCCATACTTTTGACCATTCCTCCAGCCTTGCTAAGTCCCTTCTCATCCTTTCCACACCCCCCTTGTGTATCAGCCCTGTTGCAGATCTTTGTGTCATCTGCAAAAAGGCATACTTTTCCTTCCTGTCCCTCTGCAATGTCACTTATAAAGACATTAAAGAGGACCGGCTCCAATACTGAACCCTGCGGTATCCTGCAAGTAATCACCCTTTCTTTAGAGCGGACTCCATTTACTAATACCCTCTGCATCCAGTTGTACAGCCAATCTTTTACCCAGGCTATCACCCTGGGACACACTCCCAGGCTGGCTAACTGATGAAGACTGGGAAACTGGGCATTACTCTATGCAAGCTCTTTTTAAACACCATTCTTCTGTGCTATTAATAATGTCTTACACATCCCAATACTGGTTCTGAAGCTCATCCTTCCAAGTCAACAATTTGTTTGGGGACTTTTTCCTGAGTCTTTTAATTCACTGCTTTTGTGTAACATTTTTCCTTGCAGCCAATTTGTAACCTTTTAAAGTTGCTTGGATATGTAATGGGTCATATAACCTACTCATTTTTGTAGACATTCACTGTATAATTATTTGGTCTGCAATTGTTAAACTAATTATCCTTTCATCAGCTTGCTCTTGTTTCAGGTTTTTACCTTCACAGGTTCTGGGGCCTAAGTCTCTACTTTTTTTGTTGATTCCAAGTTGAACGTTTTTTTTTTTACTTTCTGTTTATGTTCCCTTCCATCACCACAGCCAGCCTTCCTTTCTGAGTTACCTAAGGCATCCTTCAGCTTGGCCCGATCCCAGTTACCATCAGATTATACCACTATATTGCTGCAGTTCACTCCCTGGGATGGGAAGGAGGGGGTCCACTCATCATCCTCCTAACCCGGTACCCAGTCAATATTTCACATGGATTATAGCGCTGTATAATCCCAGCAGCAAAAATAGCGACTGACACAACAGCTACAGGGATAGTATAGTGTAGGTAACATTAACACTATCCCAGTAACTGTTGACTGTTGGGAAGAAGAGGATAAAGGCTCCGCTGGCTGGTGTGCTGTCAAGCTGCTGCCATGGCACAGAGGGTAGGGCCTCAGGCAGAGCAAGGTGGTGGAACATTGGTGGACTGGGGTTTGATTCCCTGTCCCGTGACTTTTGCTTTTTTTTCCTCCCCCTCCTGACATTCCTTTTTAATTTGTCAACCCCCTACCCTGTACTTTTTCCCCACCCGCTTGTCCAAATGAGTTCCCTCTTCCCCTCTGAGTTGTGCCCATAATGATTCCCCCCAAGGTTTCTCCCCATCCCTGAGTTGCCGTCCCCCTGGAGGTGACTATTGGCCCACCTAATCTACTCAGTTATCCCTACCTACTGTTCCACCACAGACCATACTCAATCTCTAGTCATCTCCTCCCCTTGCCTTGCTACCAAGGTTGACCTGTAGCTGTCCCATGCATGCTTGAATCCTGTCATCATTTTGGCACCCACCACCTTTGCTGGAAGGCCATTCCAGTCATCCAGCACCCTCTTCATGAAACGCAGAATTTGAATTTGATGGCAGATAAGGATCGCTTGGCCCACCTAGTCTTCCGATTTTCTTACCTAACAGATAAGCTGCAGATCCTAGTTAACCAACAGCCTACTTCCTCCTACCCACCACTAGAATTGCCTTATGTCTGTCCCATGCATTCTTGAATTCTCCCACTGTTTTTGACTCTACGACCTCCTCAGGAAGGCTGTTCCATGCATCTACAACCCCCTCTGTGAAGAAATACTTCCTCACATTACCTCTGAGCTGCCCCCCTCTATCTTCAAATTGTGTCCCCTTGTTCTTGCACAACTCTTTTTCTGAAAGATGCTACCATCTTGGACTTCGTTGATTCCCTTGGGGTATTTGAAAGTTTCTATCATGTCCCCCTTCTTACTCCTTTCCTTGAGGCTATACAGTACATCTTATGCTCCTTAAGTCTTTCTTCATATGTCTTCTGGTGCAGACCCTGCACCATTTTGGTTGCCCTGCTCTGTACAGCCTCCACCCTGTCTATGTCTTTGCGGAGATGTGGTCTCCAGAACTGTACACAGTTCTCCAGATGTGCTCTTACCAACTGTCTGTATAGAAGGCCAACAACTTCCTGTTTTCTACTGGTGATGCCTCTCCCTATGCATCCCAGTTTCCCTCCATCCCTCCTTACTGCCTTTTCACATTGCTGGCCTACCTTTATGTCATCTGTTATGACTAACTTCAGGTCCCTTTCTATTTTTGTTGTTGTCAGTATCTCTCCCCCCATTGTGTACTCTTCCCTTGGGTTTTTGTTTCCCAGGTGAATTACTTTGCACTTCTTTGCATTGAATCTAAGCTGCAATACATTTGACCATTCCTCCAACCTTGCCAAGTCCCTTTTCATCCTTTCCTCCCCACCTTGCATATCAACCCTGTTGAAGATCTTTGTGTCATCTGCAAAGAGAAATACTTCCCCTTCCAGTCCCTCTGCAATGTTACTTATAAAGACATTAAAAAGGACCAGCCCCAGTACTGAACCCTGCGGTACCCCACTAGTAACCCCCCTTTCTTCACTGTGGACTCCATTTACTATTACCTGCTGTGTCATGTTGTCCAGTCAGTGTTTTACCCAGGCTACCATCCTGGGACCCACTCCCAGGCTGGCTAATTTGTTTATTAATCTTTTGTGTGGGACTGTGTCAAATGCCTTGCTAAAGTCTAGGTAGGCCATGTCCACAGTCCCTTCCTGGTCTACTACTTTTGTCACCCAGTCAAATAAATCAATTAGATTTGTCTGACATGACCTTCCTGCTGTGAATCCATGCTGCCTTGGGTCCTGTGTCCCACTGGCCTCTAGGTACTCAACAACTCTTTCCTTCAGAAGTGATTTCATCATTTTCCCTACCATTGAGGTCAAACTGACAGGTCTGCAGTTTTCTGCCTCTGTCTTGCTCCCACTTTTGTGAAAGGGAATCACTTCCACCATCCTCCAGTCCTCAGGTACCATACCATCCTCCCATGATTTATTAAAAAGGGTAGTCAGAGGTGTTACTAGTTCTTCCCTTAGTTCTTCTAGAATTCTGGGGTGAATCCCATCAGGCCCCATTGCTTTATCCACCTTCAGTTTTAAGAGTTCTTTCAGAACCCTTTTTTCTGTGAAAGTACTACTATCAACCCCTATATCCAGAGTGCTTCTATTGACTGGATTGGGTATCTCTCCCTGCTTTTCCATTGTGAATACTGAGCAGAAGTATTCTTTCGGTATCCCTGCTTTTTCATTATCACTCTCTGCCCAGCCACCTTCCTCTTTATTCAGCCTCAGTATCCCTCCCTTTGTCTTTCTTTGCTCCCTAAAGTTCCTTTTAACTGCCCAATGGGGCCAGATGAGGAGTTTTCAAACTACAGTTATTGCTCAGTTATCCCACAAGGGGGTAAGGCATATAAGGGTTGGATTATATCTAATTTGTTGTGCAGCTTGGACCAATATTTAATAGTATGGCATAGAAACATAGACACATAGAAACATAGAATTTGACGGCAGATAAGGACCGCTTGGCCCACCCAGTCTGCCCATTTCCCTACCTAATGGATAAGCTGCAGATCCTAGTTAACCAGCAGCCTACTTCTTCCTACCCCTACCCCCTAGAATTGCCTTATGACTGTCCCATGCATGCTTGAATTCTACCACTGTTTTTGACTCACAACCTCCTCCAGAAGGCCATTCCATGCATCCACAACCCTCTCTGTGAAAAATACTTTCTAAATTACCTCTGAGGCCACCCCCATCTTTAAATTGTGCCCTTGTTCTTGCACCTCTTTTTGAAAGATGCTACCCTCTTGAACTTTGTTGATTCCCTTGAGGTACTTGAAAGTTTCTATCATGTCCCCTCTCTCCCTCCTTTCCTCAAGGCTATACATATTAAGCTCCTTAAGTCTCTCTTCATATGTCTTCCAGTGCAGACCCTGCATCATCTTAGTTGCCCTCCTCTGGACAGCTTCCATCCTGTCTCTGTCTTTGTGGAGACTGGGTCTCCAGAACTGCACACAGTACTCCAGATGGGGTCTCACCAGCTGTCTGTACAGAGGATAATAACTTCCTGTTTTCTACTGGTGATGCCTCTCCCTATGCATCCCAGTATCCCCACAGCCCTCCTTGCTGTCCTCTCACATTGCTTGCCCACCTTTAGGTCATCTGATATGACTACCCCCAGGTCCCTTTCCATTTTTGTTGTTGTTAGTATCTCACCCCATTGTGTACTCTTCCCCTGGGTTTTAGTTTCCTAGGTGCATTACCTTGCACTTCTTAGCATTGAATCTAAGCTGCCATACATTTGACCATTCCTCTAACCTTGCCAAGTCCCTTCTCATCCTTTCCACCCCACCTTGTGCATCAACTCTGTTGCAGATCTTTGTGTCATCTGCAAAGAGACATACTTTCCTTCCAGTCCCTCTGCAATGTAAACTTATAAAGACATTGAGGGACCGATCTAATACTGAACCCTGCGGTACCCCACTAGTAACCCCCCTTTCTTCAGAGTGGACTCCATTTACTATTACTCTCTGTGTCCTATTCTCCAGCCAATTCTTTACCTAGGCTGTCATCTTGGGACCCACTCCCAGGCTGGCTAACTTGTATATTAATCTTTTGTGTGGGACTGTGTCAAATGCCTTGCTAAAGTCTAGGTAGGCCATGTCCACAGCCCCTCCCTGATCTACTACTTTGGTCACCCAGTCAAAGAAATCTATCAGATTTGTCTGGCATGACCTTCCCACTGTGAATCCATGCTGCCTTGGGTCCTGTGCCCCTCTGGCCTCTAGATACTCGACAATTCTTTCCTTCAGAAGTGATTCCATCATTTCCCTATCACTGAGGTTAAACTAACAGGTCTGTAGTTTCTGCTTCTGCCTTGCTCCACTTTTGTGAAGGGAATCACATCTGCCCTCCTCCAGTCGTCGGGTACCACCCATCCTCCCATGATTTGTTAAAGAGGGTAGTCAGTGGTGTCACTAGTTCTACCCTAGTTCTTTTTAGAATTCTGGGATGAATCCCATCAGGCCCCATTGCTTTGTCCACCTTCAGTTTTAAGAGTTCTTTCAGAACCCTTTCTTCTGTAAATGGGCTGGTATCAACTTCTGTATCCAGAGTGTTTCTACTGTTTGTTTTAGGTACCTCCCCCTCTTCCTTTGTAAATACTGAGCAAAAATATTTGTTTAGTATCTCTGCCTTTTCACAGTCACCCTCTGCCCACCCTCCCTCTGCTTTATTAAGCCTCACTATCCCTCCCTTCATCTTCCTTCACTCCCTGATGTACCTTTAAAAGGTTTTATCCCCCTTCTTAACTGAGTTGGCTATCTTTTCCTCGGTTTGGGCCTTTGCTGTTCTGACTGCCTTCCCAGCTTCCTTTTGTTTTAACTGATACAGTTCTCTATCCTGCTTCTTCTGTGATTCCTTGTACTTCCTGAATGCTTTCTTTTTCTCTTGAACCTTCACTGCCACTTCCTTTGAGAAACATAGTGGTTTCTTACATCATTTCGTTTTGTTTATTTGCTTCACACAAAGGCTTGTTACCTCTGTGATGGCAGTTTTATTATTCCCATTGTTTTCCACCCTCCTTCCTGTCCATTTGCTAGTGCATTCGTTAGGCACTCACTCAGCCATATACTGTAGTAGGGTGATTCATTAAGCCCTTGGGTGCTGGGTAATATAATAGCAGTGGGAGAGAGTATACCAGACTTTGACTTTGTTACATGAGAACCCATTGTGCAGTACCTTCAATCCTAGTTGTAAACCACTGTAGAGCTTGAACAGTCTGGAAAGCCCATTTATATCCCTCAAACCAGGGAACAGATCCAGAAGCAAAATACCTTTTATGGGACCAACTTAGATGTTACAAAAAGAACAAAGTGATCCTTCTTTCAAATGTGTTCATAGTTTGTTGCAACTGTATATTCGCTGTTTCCCTTACCATAAAAAGCTACCAATAATTTTGTCAGTTTTCATACAACTGGTTGAGAGTTCCAGTGGAAGATGAGATAGTAGATAGAATATTTTGGAGTAAGTTGCCATTTTAATAGCTGTGATTTTACCAGTAATAGTAAGTTGCAATAATTTCAAACAGTCCAACTCCATTGTGATGCTTGCCAACAGTGATTGTGGGTTAAGTTCCCATAATCTAGTTAGGGTCAGGGTGATCTTAATATTGAGACATGTGATACCTTTCAGAGCCCAACACAACACAAGCTGTGTTGTAGTACTAGAGTTACACAGTGAGTTTAGAAGAAGGACCTCTGTTTTGGGCTGGTTGATTTTTTAAGCCAGAGTATATGGTAACTTGATGTAATAATTATAGTAGAGGTTCTAGGGACAGGGTCCTATCTGACAAGGGGGACAAGAAGACCATCAGCATACCAAAGAGTGGTATACCTTTGTGTGCCCATTTGTATACCTTGGATTATCTCATGTTGTTTTATAGCCACAGCCAGCAGTTCCACTGTAGGAACAGAATTAATTTGAGTTAAATATTTTATTATAATATTATTATATTACTAACATACTAAAATTCCAGCAGAATAGGCCTAATGGTCTTTCGTGTCTGCTCGTTTGGTCAGCCTCCACCCTGGGTGCTGACCTTGCTGCCCCCTCACCTCCTCTGGCTTCTCCCTTCCCAGTTCTGGATATTCTTTCTGCATTGGATTTTGCTTCCAGAACCCTTCCCCTGTACCTGTCCCACCCCATTCTTAATTGTTATTCTATATCCTTACATTGGCTCAATTATTAAGTCTTATAAATGTTTCTGATCAAATTAATGTCTAAATGAATCTCCAAAACAAGAGCAATGCTGCTTAAAGCTTGAATACTAATATAGAATAATGATGCCATGAAAAGGGGATAGAGCATACTTGGTCAACTTCAGAAAAAAATGTTTCTAGGATAGTCTGTTTAAATTGAATGGCCTCTTCCAATTAGTAGCAGAAGAACTTGAAACTTGACATAATTTACAACCTTGTTTTCCAGTACCAGCCAGAGCACATCTCAGAGGTTAACATAGATTTAGACTGGCTTTAAGAAATTAAGACTTTTATTTATAGAAAATATACAAAAACCCTGATACATTTCAAAATTATACCGGTTATTGAAAATGCATGTACCTGCCCCGTGAGTAAGTTTTAAACCCATCAACAAAGAGTATTATGAGCTATTTACAAAAATCTGTAGCCTCAAAACTGTTTAAAATATATTGACAAATGTGATGTCTGTAGTAAGCCGACCTTGCCACCTTTTCAGTGGAATGAGATTAAAGTGTTTATTTAATGGAAACTACTAGTCGGGTGGATTATAAGCCTCTGGATAACTACATGAGGTCACGGTTCATTTATTTTGAACAAACAAGATCCCTGCCTTAAAGAAGTTTTATGAAATTTACACAGTTCTAATGATAGCAGGTATGCCAAAGTAAAATCATTTTAAACAGGAAAAAAATGTACTTCTGAAATCTGTAAACACTTTTTAGATATCTATAAAGGAAAACATTTTATAATGCTTTTATTAATTATAGATTTTGTATTAGAATTGACATCATCATGCTTGGTCTCAAATGAATCCTCTCCTTTAGTTGCATGCAAAAATGTGAGTCTTATATATGCACAAAGGTGCCTGTGGATGCAAGAAAGAAAAATTGTTTCATATCAAAAATAGTTTTCAGGATGAGGTCATATTGAGAAAAAATGGCTTAGGAGGGGCTAATAGTAACACCCTCAGAGAGTGCTCAGACCAATCATAACTTGATGGTGATTAGAGATGCAGCGAATTTAAATTCCGCCGGCGAAGTGAACGCGAAGTGGGCACTTCCCATTGCCACTCCGCTAAGCGGAGTGGGCAATGCAAAATGCTCACTCTGCCTTGTCATTACCACTTCGCATTAAGGCAGAATGGCAATGTGAAGTAAGACAAAATCATTGTTTTTAATGGACTTCACGTTCCTCATTCTGATTCTAAGTGACCCACTTGGTGTTTCAGATTTGGCAGCCCCCCCGCACATCACATGGCTTACAGTACTGTAAGTCACATGCTATTTAGCTAGGCAGGAAGAAAGTGAGTCATACAAGCAGACACTTTTACTTTCTCCTGTGTAGACGGAGAGACAGTAGTATGTTTTGTGACTGCTGAAACTTTGAGATCAGAGAGGAGGAGATTTAAACTTTGATTTAGACCCAACAGCTTTTTTAAAAGCTACATTTTTTTGTCTTTTCTCTACTCTTTTTTACTTAATTTGCTCTTTCTATAAATTTTATTTTTCTTACATCCAAGTAACTATTAAAAAAAGATAATGTTGTGATTCGTGACGTGATCGTAAATCGTAATTTGTGACTGCATTTGTGACCGGATGATGATGAAATGTGAATGCCTATGGATGTACTTCCCCGGGCTCCCCCCCCCCCGATGAGGTGTGACATAAAACTCCCCGACTTAAAAACACTCATTAATGAGTACAATGGAGGAGTGGTGCAGCATGGAGAGATGCTACAAAACAGGCTTACAATACATCCAAGTAACTATTAAAAAAGATTAATGTTGTGATTCGTGACATGATCATAAATCGTGATTTGTGACTGCATTTGTGACTGTCCGTGATGATGAAGAACGTGATTTGTATGACAAATGACTCATGATAATGGTCCTGACTTAAAAATACATATTAATGAGTATAATGTTCATGCAGAATTATGCACCTCACCTGTCCAGTACTCTGAAGGGAAGCCAAAGAAACAACTGTGACTTCAATTACAGATGGAGATTAGGCTCTAAAGAGATGCAAATGCACAGACAGATTAAGATTGCACTGCACACTGAAGAGATGCAGATGCAAAGGCACAACACCTAACCAATGCTCACCATTAGAAATTCAAAAATCTGGAAAATAATTCCTTTTCCGGTTGGGGCAGGCCGTGGGGTGGGGCAGTGTATTGCACTGCTGCAGTAACAGTCACTAGTACTAGTACTAGTAAAGATACCACAAGAAGTACAAAAATTACACAGCTGAAGTGGATAGCATAGCAGGTTTACACTGCTGAAATTATGTGGCACAATAAAAGGTATCTGATTTGATGACACTCGTCACACGCATACTCACACACACACACTAAGTAATGCATAGCAAATTGAAAACTTCAGTAATATAACCACATATTTTAAACAAACTAAAATTATGCACTGCGGCACCACAACAATCAGCAAAAAAATGGCAAGAATTATTGAAAATATTACTGTGTGTACATTAACACAGTTGTACAAGAAAAATATCACCAAATCAGAAAGCTCTGTCTTTTTCTCCAAGTTAATCTACCTATACCACAGATACGCCCCTCCCCCAAAGCACACTTTCACTGTCTCTCAGTACACAGACTGAATATTGTACATTAACATTCAAAATCCACACACAAACAATAAATGCTCGATGATATAAGCACAGGAGGGTTTCCTATAATTGATGAACTAAAGTTTCAGCAAAATAAATGACCCCAAAAGGCTTTTTTTAACAGCTTTTAAAGGTTTGAATCACAGAGCTCTCAGAGCAGATTCTCTCCTACAGCTTCATACACACACTACCCCAAACAGAGGCTGTGCAGAACAATCTAGAGCCCATGTTACCTGAAATCCCACGAATCATTGCAAAATTCGCCTTTGGAGCTTAAAAACAAGGCGAAGTGAGGCGAATTACATTGTTTTCAATGTACTTCACCTTAAGAATTGGTGGAGTAGTGGTTTGGGATGGCATAGTAATGCGAAGTCATTGTTTTCAATGGACTTCACTTTACCCATTATAACGCAAAGTACTCTGCTTAGCATTGTGGAACACTCCGCGAATCCACCTTCACTCTGCGGATCACTTCGCAGAGCGAATTGGGGCCACTTCGCCCACCACTAATGGTGATGTTGCCCAGTAAGTGAGACATAAATGGGATGCTGGCAAAGCCAGCCCAGAACTGCTTAATTCTTTGGTGTGTGAAGACCTGTGTTCAATGACCTGACAATCTTGGATGAGCTTGGACTTATTCTAGACAAAGCCTGAAGCCACAACTGCTGGGAACATTACTTGGGCTTTAACATTGCCACCGCAAGGAGTGCTAACCAGCCTGAAAGCCTGCACGACTCTGCCACAGGTCCAGCTGCCGAAATGGACTGTTACAGAAAGGACTTTCTTCCAGTATTGAATCAAGCAAGGCCTATGTTTTGCATACTGAGAATTTGGACTAATAGTAATGTTTTGGAATTTCTGTTAAAACGCCTGAACAAGAGAATGACTTTGGAATTTACCAGCCAGCAAGCCTGCAGTGCTGTTACATAGCAATGAGTCCAGAGTTGCAGGTTCAGAAGCAGAAATGAACTGAAACAGAAAAGAGTCACAGAGTCCAGTTACCCAAAACAACATTGCTGTCCACAGGGAGAGATCTTTCTACAGACTGTGCTGAACTGCTAAAATCTTGTCTGATTTTTCCCACTAAATCCTAAAGTGACTTTTGATGATTTGTGATGTCAAGCAAGAAGGATCCAGCCTGCATTGCTTCATTGATGTCAAAAGACTCTACAGTTCCAGGTTCAAGGGAAAAAGGCAGCAGACTAAAGCCAAACTCACCACCAGGGACATTTGTCATCCAAAACCAAAAGTTCTCACCAAGACTTTGAAAGTTAAAAAGTAGAAGACCACATCTACAGATAACTAAAACATAAGTATTCCTTTATTCTACTTTTAGTACTTATTTGGCTATCTGGGGTAATAACAGTGCATTTTAGCTTCAAACCTTAGGTGTATGGTTAAGCTTGAATTTAAATCTGAAGAAAATACCTTTTTTCATACTATGACGTTTAAGCAAGTATCCTGCCAAGATAATCTGAAACACTAGTGTAATGAACTGCAAGTTCACATAGAAAAAGAAAAGAAAAGGTCATGCTATTTAAGTAGGCTAAAGAAATAGTATAAACTGTCATTATGCTGAATAGTGCTTACACATTTACATTGCTTATTGCTGAAATGTGTTTTATTTGTTTTATATGATTTACTTGATTTTCTAAAATCTGTTTTGTTTACATTGCAGTTTGTTTACATTACTTTTATTATGCTTGATATTTATGCTAGTTATGAATATTTAGGACTTGTACATATGTGAATAAAATATATTTATCTCTTACATAATCCAAAGTGTGGCAACAGTGTTTTTCACCATCATTTTTGAATCTGGAGAGCATAGGGATAATATCACATGTGAATATTTAATATTTTTAGTAATTTATGAAATCATTTTTTGGTAAGGCCCGAGGTGAATCCAAGTGCATTCTTATAAAGTGTGATATTATAAGCCTTTGTTCCGACACCACTGCCAGGACAAAAAGGAGGGGGGATGGGGCAACCTTGTCTTGTGCCTCTCTCTAGTTGAAATGGTCTGAGAACAGTGAGTTGGTAAGGATACATGCTGTTGGGGAAAATATAATGAGCAAATCCACATCTGAAAATGATTCCCACATCCCATGTGTGTCAGTACCCTGTGCAAGTAGTCCCATTTGGCAGAGTCAAATGCATTTTCAAATTCAATTGCCACCGCTGCCACTTGAGTGGATAGATTTTTTTGCCCTGTGCATCAAATTTATAAGAGATCAGATATGGACTGTACTACAATGGCCTTGTATGAACCATACCTGTGAGGGATGGATTAGATCTGGGAGGAATGGGCTGAGTTTATTAGCCAAAGCTTTTGTGTACTCCTTTTTCTCAATGTTAATTAGAGAAATTGGCCAATAGCTACTTGACAGTGTGGGGTCTTTCCCTTTTTTAGGTAGCCTCTATAAGTGGGTATCCTGTGATATTGGTGCTGGGGAAAGGGCACCTACAATAATGGCAATCCCTTCCCCAGCACATTTCAGGGGCAGCCACTGGATAGTAGGGTGGTCGGATAGGGGGTGGGCGAGTATAGTGACAGGATGTTGCTATACGTATGAGTGCAGGGGGGTGGGAGCAGGCACGTACAGTGAGGGGTGAAAGGAGATGTGAGGGGTGGTGCTGTGGTGGGTTACTGTGCTGACCCCGTGGTGGGTGGGTTGCCAGCATCAGTCCACAGGGTACTGGACTCAGGTCCGGGCACTGGTGCATTTTTGTTGTGCCTTGCCCAAACTTTTTTTACTGTTTTCACCCCCCCCCAACATGCACCCACTTGGAGTTGAGAATCCTTTAGTCGGGGTTTGCAGGGGGTGAAGAAAACATTAAAAAACAAAGTTCTCAATGTCATTTGGCTGTGCGCTGGGGTGTCAGAGTGACAAAAAAAATTTTCAGCACTTTGACTTCACAATAACAGCATAGAAACATAGAAACATAGAATTTGACAGCAGATAAGGACCGCTTGGCCCACCTAGTCTGCCCATTTTCCTACCTAACAGATAAGCTGCAGATCCTAGTAAACCAACAGCTTACTTCCTCCTACCCCCCACTAGGACTGCCTTATGCATGTCCCATGCATTCTTGAAGTCCCCCACTGTTCTTGATCCCACGACCTCCTCAGGGAGGCTGTTTCATGCACCCACAACCCTCTCAGTGAAAAAATACTTCCTCACATTACCTCTGAGCCGTCCCCCTTCTATCTTCAAATTGTGCCCCCTTGTTCTTGCACATCTCTTTTTCTGGAAGATGCTACCATCTTGGACTTTGTTAATTCCCTTGAGGTACTTGAAAGTTTCTATCATGTCCCCTCTCTCCCTTCTTTCCTCAAGGGTATACATATTAAGCTCCTTTAGTCTTTCTTCGTATGTCTTCTTGTGCAGACCCTGCACCATTTTGGTTGCCCTCCTCTGGACAGCCTCCACTCTGTCTATGTCTTTGCGGAGATGGGGTCTCCAGAACTGCACACAGTACTCCAGATGGGGTCTCACCAACTGTCTGTACAGAGGATAACAACTTCCTGTTTTCTACTATTGATGCCTTTTCCTATGCATCCCAGTATCCCCCCAGCCTTCCTTACTGCCTTCTCACATTGCTTGCCCACCTTTAGGTCATCTGATATAATTACCCCAAGGTCCCTTTCTATTTTTACTGTTGTCAGTATCTCACCCCCCGTTGTGTACGCTTCCCCTGGGTTTTTGTTCCCCATGTGCATTACCTTGCACTTCTTTGCATTGAATCTGAGCTGCCATACATTTGACCATTCCTCCAACCTTGCCAAGTCCCTTCTCATCCTTTCCACTCCATCTTGTGTATCAACCCTGTTGCAGATCTTTGTGTCATCTGCAAAGAAACATACTTTTCCTTCCAGTTCCTCTGCAATGTCACTTATAAAGACATTAAAAAGGACCGGTCCCAGTACTGAACCCTGCGGTACCCCACTAGTAACCCTCCTTTCGTCACTGTGTACTCCATTTACTACTACCCTTTGAGTCCTGTTGTCTAGCCAATTTTTTATCCAGGCTACCACCTTGGGACCCACTCCAAGGCTGGCTATCTTGTGTATTAATCTTTTGTGTGGGACTGTATCAAATGCCTTGCTAAAATCTAGGTAGGCCATGTCCACAGCCCCTCCCTGGTCTACTACTTTGGTAACCCAGTCAAAGAAATCTATTAGATTCGTCTGACAACGACCTTCCCATCCTGAATCCATGCTGCCTTGGGTCCTGTGCCCCACTGGCCTCTAGGTACTCAACAATTCTTTCCTTCAAGTGATTCCATCATTTTCCCTACCACTGAGGTCAAACTAAGTGGTCTGTAGTTCCTGCCTTTGTCCTGCTCCCGTTTGTGAAGAGAATCACATCTGCCTCCTCCAGTCCTCGGGTACCACCCCATCCTCCATGATTTGTTAAACAGAGTAGTCAGCGGTGTCACTAGTTCTACCCTTAGTTCTTTAGAATTCTTGAGTGAACCCCATCAGGCTCCATTGCTTTGTCCACCTTCAATTTTATTAGTTCTTTCAGAACCCTTTCTTCTGTAAATGGACTGTTATCGACCCCTGTCTTCAGAGTGTTTCTCTTGTTTGGTTTAGGTAACTCCCCTCCTCTTTCTTTGTGAATACTGAGCAGAAATATTCGTTCAGTATCCTGCTTTTCACTGTCACCCTCTACCCACATTCCTTCCCCTTTATTAAGCTTCAGTATCCCTCCTTTGGTCTTTCTTCGCTCCCTAATGTACCTATAAAAGGTCTTATCCCCCTTCTTAACAGAATTGGCTATCCTTTCCTCGGTTTGGGCCTTTGCTATTCTGACTGCCTTCCCAGCCTCTTTCTGCTTTAACTGATAAAGTTCTCTGTCCTGCTCCTTCTGTGTTTCCTTATATTTCCTGAATGCTGTCCTTTTCTCCTTAACCTTCCCTGCCACCTCTTTTGAGAACCATAACGTTTTTTTCCTTCGTTGTGTTTTATTGATTTGTTTTACACAAAGGCTTGTTGCCTCTGTGATGGCTGTTTTGATCACTCCCCATCGTTCCTCCACCCCTCCTTCTTGCCTGTTTGCTAGTGCTTTTCTGAGGCACTCTCTCATTTTCCCAAAGTCAGCCCTCCTAAAGTCCAGTACTCTTGCTTTTGTATGGCTTGATTGTATGGCTGTGTTTATCGTGAACCACACTGTTTGGTGGTCGCTTGTTCCCGGATAGCTACCCACTTCTAAATCTGAGATTCTTTCTCCATCCCCATTTGAGTACCAGGTCTAGAATGCTCCCTCCCGAGTGGGTTCCAACACTAGCTGTCTGAGGCATGCCCCTGTAGGGCATCAAGAATGACCCTGCTCTTGGATGTGCCTGCAACAAAGGTGCTCCAGTTAACATCTGGCATATTCAGGTCCCCATCAACAATATCTCCTTTTTCTGCCATTCTAAAAGCCTTCTATCATTTCCTTGTCCATTCCTCCCCTGAGATGGGGTCTGTATACAACCCCATGCAGATTGTGGTGCCATTTCCTGTCTCCAGGGTGACCCAAAGTGCCTCATCTGCTCCCTGTTTACTCTTTAGTTCTGTTGCTTTGATCCCTTCCTTTACATAGAGAGCTACTCCTCCTCCTCTTTTACCCTCCCTGTCCCTCCTGTAGATTGTGTATCCTGGTATGTCGCCTTTAGGCTTTTGCCATTATCACATTGAACCTATAAGTGTGGTGAGAAATATGTCAGAAGTTACAGCCTCTCGATAGACCTGTCTGAGGACTGGGGATAATGTGGGATCAATGGCCTGCCAAAATTCCACTGGAAAACTATCCCCTCCAGGTGCTTTGCCAGGGCGAAAAGACAGGAGGGCTTGTGTCACTTTTTTCCATAGTCAGTGGGGCATCTAGTTATGTACTGGGAAAATATTGTGTTTAAAAAATAGCACTGTGAGAACCACATTGCCAAAATTGCAAATGACTTGACAGCTACAGGGATTACGTAGCACAAGTCAGCTACCCCAGCCCCTGTAGCTGTCATCAGAGGGGAGGAGGTAGACAAGAATCTATCAACATGGTGCTTTCTCCAAATCCCCATGGTCCACCTCCCTGTGGAGTTGATTATATTAATTCTGGGGAGTGCGGGTAGCAGTGCCCCCCATTTTGGGGGTTGTGGAAGGCAGATCCCCACAAAAACAGAAACTAGTTGCTATTTATTAGCTATGGTAGTGGCTGTCGGTATGTTTTTGGACCGCTACTGTTGGCATTATTGTTGCTGATACTGTGTTCATTGGGTGCTGTTTTTGACAGTGCCATTTTTCCTGCACAGTTTTTGGCCATGCTGTTGTTGAGTTCAGTGTTTTGACTTAGCGCTCATCTAGTTGTGCTACCTGTAGGGGGCAAAGAATAAGAAGATCAATAAAACCAGACATGATTGGATAGGTGTGGGGTCTGGATAGTGGGTTGATACATAGAGATTAGTGTAATATGTTCTCATAATGTTATTTACCTCTGTGAGCTTAGTTTGGACCTTTCCAGAGGTGTCCATAAGGCCAGCTATATTTCTGTCTGACCACTGCTTTTGAAGATGGTATGCCAGCAGTGTACCCTTCCCTCTCCCCTCCCTCCCAGAATTTATGTTTTAGACGAAGGATGGATATTTCTGTCTTCCAGGAAGGAAAGGTATTAATTTCTAGATGAAGTCCAAGAATAGTACGGCCAAGGAGGGAGTGTAGGTTGAGGTGCAATTGAGTTTTAAAACTGTGTTCTGTGATTTGTAGCTCTTGCTCTAGCTTGTTCAGTTGCTTTTCCCTTTGACTGTGTCTATGTACAGAATACCCAATAATTTTCCCCCATGATGGTTGCCTTTAAGGCCTCTGATGTTTTTCCAATTAATGTGTCTGCTATAGGATTCTCAGTAAAGAAGAGGTACCTTCTTTTTGGGCACAAGGATGACATTTTGGGTCTCATATCAGGAGGGGTCTAGTCTCCAAGATGGAGCAATAATTTGGGGGGAACCCTATATTAGGCTAAGCTGCAAAGGGGCCTGGTCAGAAATGATCATTGGATTATTGAGGCCTGGGCTGGCTGGGTTAATGAGGGGAAAGTTAGCCAGAAGTCTAGGTGACTATGGGAGCCATGAACCACTGAATATTATGAATTGTCCCTGTCCCTAGTATTCAAGACTCTCCAAATATTTACTAAGCCTTGGTCTTGTTTCATTTGTTGAACGACTTGCAAACCTCTTGGATGAGATTTTGTACTGTTGGGGTTTCTATCCAAAATGGTGGTCAGAGTAAGATTACAATCCCCTCCCAAGAGAGTAGGTATATTACCCATAGCCATTTGTCCCAATGTGTGAGCAACAGTGTGGAAAAAAATTGGGATCATCCTCATTTGGTGCATAAATATTGCCCAAAAGGATGGACCCAGTGGGGATACCCATTAGTGCAAATGTCCATACACCTTGTGGGTCACTTTCTGTTCTAATGGGGGTCCATCCAAGAGCTTTGTGCACTAAGATCACCACCCCCCCTCTTTCGAGTAGGAGTAGAGGAGCAGAATTCTTGTCCCACCAGGTCTCCAACCTGTGTTGCATAATCTGTGGAAGTTAGTTTGGTTTCTGGCAAGAAAGCCAGCTGAGACTTAGATTTTCTTAAATGGGAGAGTACCTTCTTCCACTTCACTGATGAATTTTTTTGTTTGTTTGTTTTACCAGGTGAGACACACTAAGCTGAAAGCTTGTTTACAGGTGCGATGTGGTAGCACAAGGAAGTTAAGTGACTTGCTCAGGGTCACACAGTATGCAAGTGGGGGCTGTGGGATTCAAACCCAGGTCTCCAGGTTTGCAGCTCAGAACCTTAAGCCACTGCACTATACTGCCTCCACCTCCTTAGTCCTCGTACTTTCCATGTGTTGCATATAAGCTCACCCATGGTCCCTGAAAGGGTATACAATGGGTTGTAGGATTTTGTCTAGCTTGCAAGAAGTCAAAAGCACTAGCAGGAATGTAGATAAAAGCAAATTGGAACTATATGGCATCAGGCTTTGTTTAATGCAGAGTGTACCCCAGGCTACGTAATGACCTGAACGTATACCTGTATGGTCCCTTTTTACATCACCCTAAGCCCTTAGAATATAGACATATGGACTGGGACACATGTGTTCTATTATCACATATAGTGCTAAAGTCGATGACACTTGCATCACAGAACCAAAGGGGTCACTGAACTGCCTCATGCATTTATACTTCAGGTACTTCTTTGGGGAATGAGGTTTTAAACCAGTATTTGAATCTCTGTTGAAAACAAAAGAACCAACTAGAAACTTATTTATGTCATTATTTACAGTGTTTTGAAAAGGGAACCCATGGGATCATAAAAGGTAATTGGCCAGTAGCAGTATTGAGCTAAACAAGGTCCCCCTTTTAGTCTCTGAAAGCGTGTTACCAAAACTCTCTATAGGCAAGGATATAGATCTCTCCGGGCAAGTCAGGCAACCAGTTAGCCACTCTATCTGCTCAGACTGACCTGCTTCCCCATGAGGTGCCTTTATTCCAAAAGGGGATACTTTATTGTGCAGGTAGACCCTGCTTTGGTGCTGTAGAAACAGTTGACTGAGAACATGCTTTACATGGCACAAAGCCTCTGTTTCTAACAGGGAGGGGAGTGCTTCACGTGTTAGTGATATTTCTCTTTTTTGGAAATTAACTGATACTTTCCAGTTAGGTTATGCCTGCCACTCCTATGGGTAATTAGGAAATAATGCAGCAGTCTGCAATATCCATCCCATATATCCCTGTTGCCCCTATACCAGGCAGTCTCGAAGCGTCCACCTAAAAATTATCAATGTCAAAGAAAAGGATGTACCAAGAAGCACATTTCATTAACATGGCAATGGTATCCAGTGAACACTGCAGCCATGATTGAGTGATTGCAAAAAGGGCAACTCAGTCATGGCACCTGTGTTCTGGGCTACCTGGCAGGGTAACGACAGGATATGGGGGTGGGTGACTAGGGTGATGGGATATGTGTGTGTGTGTGTATATATATATATATATATATATATACATATATATATGTACATGCGTGCGGGGGGGAGGGATCACGCTGTGTGATGGGCGGAAGGGCAGCGAGGGTATGTGGGATGCAGTGTGGAGATCAGCTGCCGAGCTGACTGTGTGGCATGGTGGGTAGGGTGGCAGACAGAGATTGGGAGGGTGCTGGTTTTGGTTCTGGGGCAGGATCGCTTTTTGTGTCAGGGCTGTTTAAAATTTTTTTTTAAGTTTTATACCCCCCCCGACATGCACCCCCCTGGAGTTGAGAATGTTTAACTAGGGTGGGTGCAGGGGGTGAAGCCCCCCCCACTGGGAGGTGCAGGTGCACAGCCCCCCCCACATAACATGCAATCCCATCACCAGTTACGTAGTAACTGTGACTGTACACTGCCGTCACTTATTTTTGGCGATGTACACTCACCCAAACGTCGATCGCCATTATGACACAGACCCCATGGCAACATTTTCATACAGCTGCCTGCTTTGCAAGAAACATGAACAAGGCTACCACTATAATGTACATATTCATCACAATAACATTAAACCAAAATTACCAAGAGCCCATTCATGTTACAGCCAGTGTCTTCCCCCCAGCATACTGAGGGAGAGGGCATCAAGTCATATACCATCCCTTTACTAGTCGTAAAGTTTGTGTGACGCAGAGGTGTGATAGACTTATAAACAGGCTTTGATAGGGCCCCTGAGAGATTGTGGAGAAGCATGACATGAACTACTCCAAAGTATACAGGCAGCTTCTCATTAAAAAGCTTTGTAAAACCACTCTGTTTGTACATGGCTGAGTTGGCACCTTTTTTTTGTGTGTTCTGGAATGCTGCAGTCGAAATTTCAGTCAACTCAAATAAGGCATAGCCATAAGGGATGCAGCAATAAAAATAGTAGGAAGGGAGAGATGCTGTCTGGTCAAGCGGTCAGTACCATTTTGCTCACACTGGATCAATTACTATAACAGCAGCCCAAACATTTTTGCAGATAATGAACATTAACAAAAACATTATCACCAGAGTCCGTCATGGATTTTAGTCCTCAGAGGGAGTGATATTCAAATTAAAGAGGAAATTGGGAGGAGACACCTCACCAGTATGGTTTTACTGGGCAGTCAGTTATTCAGGAGGGGGAAGGTTTTAGTTTAACCATGATTTACTCCTGCACCTCATTATCTCTGAGTGTATATACCACACTTCACTGCCAGGGTTCCTATGCCCTCTCCCCCCCAATCCCCTTTCACTTCTCTCCCAAAATCAGCAGATAAAGACTTCACTTATCTGACATTTATCCTTGCTATGTGAGGTGTTCTCCTTGGGTTTGATCGGTAGCTTTCTGTCCAACTGGTTGAGTCTGAGCAAGGTTTCTGGCACTGTGGTTACTTCTGGTGTCTTGTTCCCTGATGTTGTTAGAGACCACCACCACCCAAGATGTGGCAGATGAGGATTCTGGTTTCAATAGGGTTTTTCCTGTGGGGCCTCCTATATCGGTAGGAGCAGTGTGCAGCAGATCCAGGGAGATGGGCTGGAGAGTAGCATAACTGTTACGAAATAGAAGTGGGCCCATATCATCTGAGGAGTTATCACCTTCCTTGTTGCCACTATTACTGCAGGATCAATATCTGATGTTTGGATGGTCTCTTTTGAGGTGGTTATACTGCAAATTCCTTTTGTGGGTCTGTGGTGGAAGGGCCAAGCCGTCACCTGCACCCCCCCTCAGGTAGTCCATCCTGCTTTTTTGTTGTGACGGGGCTTTGTCGTCGTGAGCTGTGGCTGGTGTAAAATTCAGTACACGTGGGCTTTATCTAAGGCTCCACATTTCACGAGGCCAATAGTTATGCAGGAAATCCTCTACAGCTTCTGGCATTGAAAATAACAAGAGTGTCCCATTATGCACCACATGAATTGTAGCTGGATATCTCAAAGAAAACTGCAGTCCAATGCAATGCATTAGCATGGCAGGCATCCGTGTATGCTCGCAGTCTGTTGGAAAGATCTTTTGAAAAATCCTGGTATACATGGATGGGGTGATCTTTTTAGTATAATTGCCCAGTTCTCCGGACCTTGCCAGGATGTCCTGTCTTCTATTGCAGTTTAGAAATTTAACCCGAATAGGTCTGGGCTTTTCCCCTTTCCTGAGCACTGATGCTAGGGAGTGATGAGCCCTTTCAGCATCAAAGTGGTGATCTCTCTTAAGTTGCAACACCATCAGCAAGGCATGTTGGAGAATGACAGTAGTGTCGCAGAGCTCAATGCCTCCCTGAATGCCCTGTATATGGAGGTTATTTCTCCAGCTGCGATTGTCCAGATCTTCGACCATGTCCTGTAGCATTTGAATGGGATGGCCTTGCTCTCTAACTGTAGCTGTAAAGTCCTGAATTGTGACATCTTGCAAGGCAACCTTTCTTTTCATTTGGAATAGTCTTATTTCTACTTTGTTAATGGCCTGGGTTGTTTATTGAGAAGCTGCAGTCACCTCGGACATTTGAAAGAGCAGACATGTAAACATCTCTTCTACTGTCTACGAGTCCCATCCCATTTAGTTTTGCCTTCCCGTCCCAGTCCCGGGCAGAGGTCCGTAGCTTTATGGGAGCCAACTTTAGAAGAATGAAAATTATGATCAAAGATAACATGACCGGAGTACACAAGAAACTGGAGGTAGATCTGAGGGATGATTAAACAAGCCGTACTTGAGGCCACAAAACCTTTTTTTTAGCATAGTGTTGTAAAGAAAAAAACATGAAAGACCAACCTGGTTCACTAACCAGGTCAAGACAGCAATTAGAGCCAAACAGGAAGCATACCATGAACATAGAAAGAGCCTGAACTACATTAACTGGGACATCTACATTCAGAAAAGTAAAGAGGCCAAAAAGGCTGAAAGGCTAGTGAAGGTGTTGACTGAACTTCAGATTGCTACAGGTATCAAATCTGGCAACAAACAATTCTTTCAGTACATCCGGGAGAAAAGAAAGAAAGGGTGAGGGATAGTTAAACTCTGTGAGGGGGGGCAGGATCATCAAAGATGATGGACAAAAAAGCACTGTTCTTAACAACTTCTTGTGCTCAGTGTTCACCAAGGAACACATCTGCCATTTGCCTGAAAGTGGCATTAATACAACTGATACAGGAAACCTACAGATGGAGACCCCAAAGATTTGCACCAACAGAGTAAAAGAGGCACTAATGCACCTGAGGACTGACAAAGCACCAGGGCCTGATGGGATGCATCCAAGGGTGCTAAAGGAGCTTGCTAAAGAACCAGCAGACCCCTTGGTGCATTTGTTCAACTGCTCACTTCTGATGGGAGTGGTACCTGGGGACTGATAGAAAAGTGGAGGTGGTACCCCTCCACAAGGGAGGGAGCAAAGAAGAGGCAGGCAACAACAGGCCTGTCAGGCTCACATCAGTCATGGAGAAAGTAATGAAAACCTTAGTTAAACAGGAAATAGTGGAATACCTAGATAAGTACAACCTATAGGATGACAAACAGCATGGTTTCATGGCTGGCAGGTCATACCAGATGAACCTTACCAAGTTTTTTGACTAGGTGACCAAGGAATTGAATAAGGGACACCCAGAGAACCTTCTCTACTTTGATATCAGCAAGGTATTTGACTCAGTGCTGCACAATTTCCTGCTAAAAGAGTTGGAAGACCTAGGCATTTCTGAATGCCTGATCAAGTGGTTGAGGAATTGACTTGAGGATAGAAGTCAGAGGGTAGTCATCAATGAAGTGTGATAAGAAGAAGGTAGAGTTACTAGTGGTGTGCCTCAGTGTTCAGTCTTAGGGCTGGTCCTGTTTGATATGTCATTTTGTGACATAAGCATAAGTATTCATGGTAAGCTGGAACTCTTCATAGATTATACCAAGCTGTGTTCCATGTGATAATGGTGACCGAGTAAAGGTGACTATCAAATAAACAATTGCACATTGCCAAAAACAGAGTCGGAGAAAGTGCACAACAGCAGACCCTCAATTAGCGAGGGTCCACAATACAAACTCGGGGTGCACTACTAATACATATTTTATGCAGCAGGGGCTACGCCCCCTGCACCATCCATATGGGGGGCTTTTCCCCCACACCCCCTGATCTTTTTATAACCAGCTCAAGGGTGGGCCTGACACTGGGGTAGTGGAATAACTACACAGGGGGCTACTCAGGGGACGGGGGACATGGAACCGGGAGATCGGGAAATGAAAAAAAAAATATGCATCTGTTAAGTCTCAATAGGAAAAAAAAACTTACCGTCCTTCTTCAGCTCCAAACCCAGTACCTTTTTATCTCCAGGTAAGCACCCTCCCCACTGTACCAGACAGCCAGCTGCAAAATCCCTTGGTAAGCTCTGACCCTTATACCCACTTTCTGTCCCTCCCTCTTCTGGTCGCTGTCCTGCTCCCTCACTATTTTTACCTCCACTGTTGCTATAACCCCCTCACCATCCTCAAGCAGTAGCCCACATATCAGGTGCTGTAAATGAGTCACTCAAAACAGAGTCGCTCATTTGCAGTTGACCATATGATGGGTTATCACCAAGCCGGGTGGTAGCGTCAACAGCGTGGAGGTGATTAGAGAACTTTAGAATGACTTAAAAAGGTTAGAAAGATGGTTTAACATCTGGCAACTGAAGTTCAATGCAAGAAAGTGCAAGGTGTTGCATCTGGGTAAAGGGAATCCAAGGATGGATTACGGGATCAACAGGGTAAAACTCAGCACCTCTCTGGAAGAAAGAGACCTAGGGGTCATCATATGCAACTCCCTTAAACAATCAAGCTAATGCAACAAAGCTTATGGCAAGGCAACTAGAATGCTGGGGTGCATAGGGAGAAGATTCAACAGCAGGAGCAAGGAGGTGATCCTCCCACCTGACAGGTCCCTGATGAGGCCCCACCTGGAGTGTTGCATCCAGGTTTGGAATCCACACCTTAAAAAGGACAGGGATAGGCTAGAGACTGTGCAGAGAAGAGTGACCTAGATGATACAGGGCCTCCATTGTCTCTCATACGTGGAACAGCTGTAGAATTTAAACTTTTTCTCACTAGAAAAAAGGAGGGAGATGGGGGACATACTTCAGACTTTCAAGTTATTTAAAGGCATTAATAAGGTGCCATACACAGAACTATTTCAAAGGGCCACCATCTCCACTATCAGGGGCATGAATGGAAG
Source organism: Neoceratodus forsteri (assembly GCA_016271365.2). Lineage (NCBI taxonomy): Eukaryota > Metazoa > Chordata > Ceratodontiformes > Ceratodontidae > Neoceratodus > Neoceratodus forsteri. Next base: position 61,090,566 of record CM057451.1, read on the forward strand.
CTACATGGGGGGAGCTTCAGAAAAGATCTAAGAAAGCATTTTTTCATTGAAAGAGCTGTGGAGCCCTGGAACAGCCTACTGGCAGAGGTAGTGAGTGCACGGACCTTGGCAGCTTTCAAACAAGGGTGGGATAGAGCAAGGGCTCAAAGGGGAATGTCAAGATCAGGAAAGAGTTAATTTCAAAAAGGGGGTTAGACCCTGGAACCTACAAGAGATCTTGGAAAATCTTGGGCAGACTAGATGGACCACAGCCTCCTTCTGCCATCACTTCTCTATGTTTCTATGTTTCCGCAGCCGTGCTGCCAGTCGAAATGAGAAACAGTCTGTACGGTCTTGAGGAGTGGAGCTGTGGTTTTCAAAAATAGTTTTTACAGTGTTCAGCAGAGCAGGGATTTATCTACTTGCTAGTGTACTTGTAAATGTCTGCTTTGGATATTTATGGAGTATCTTTGTATATTATTCCTTGAGGGTTGCAGAGACATAGACTTAGGCTGCTATCTTGTGTTTGGTGAAACCACACCCCCCTTGAGGCCTGAGTGGTGTTAGCACAACTGGATATTATTTAAGTTCTGAAACCTGGCTTAACCCCAAAATACCTGATTTGCTATCTCACTGCCATGTGTCAGTATCTTCCGAGAAGACAAACTAAGCAAGCAGTGTGAGAGCTGCCTGATCTATATCAGATCTGACCTGCAAGCCTCAAAACATGATATCATTGACCTTTCTAAGGAGTGTGAATGCCTGGCCATTAAACTGCTGCTGTGGCAATGTCAAAAATGTATTTTCCCTCTGATGGTCCATATCCCACCTGGTAAACAACAAGTGGGTATGGAGTCTCTCTCTAACTAACTTAAACACTAACCAGAACTGGGAATTCACAGTAATTGGTGACTTCAATATTAACTGGACAGCAAAGTGCAGGAACAAAGATGAGCTTGCCAATCTATTTCTAACAAAAATGGTCACCGAGCACACCAGAACTAACTATAAATGAGGCACTATGACACTGCTTGACTGGATGCTTGTAACTCACCCTGACAGGGTCAAAAAGGTCAAAGTTCTGCTTGACTCCCCCCAGATCATAAATAGCTGTGTCATAAGCAAAACAAAAGTGCCAAAATTCAAATCTGACAGTAGTAACCACAGATGTGGTCCAACTAGAATGCAGCTTCCTAAATGCCATCCTTGATAATAATTCAGCACTAAAATTCTTTGTCACAGAATTCACAACTACCTAAAATAAATTTGCACCTTTAAAAAAGAGCAAAGTAAGAGGTACACCTGGTGGTTAAATCACCCCAGAACTCCTTGTCCTCATGAGAAAGAGTGGAGAATCTGGGTTTGCTGGCTAGGAACACTGGGTTCCCAGTCCATCTGCAAAAATACAAGGAATCCACGAATAAATGCACTACTAGGATTCAACTGGCCAAATCCAGCTACAGCAAGGTCCAGCAGACACAGAACTGGAGCAATGGTAACATATTCTGGGAGAATGACTCAGAACTCTTTTGTAAGGGTGACAAAACCTCACAAAAAATGCTCATGGTTGATGGACATGAGGTACATTATCCCACTGAAAATGCCAACAAATTCAATATTGCATTCATTGACCTTAGCTTTGCCATCACCATTGAACCAATCCTGCCATCCAGCAGAGGTCCGGGTCCTGTTGACACACAACCAGTGGACCCAGAGCCAGGATATTCTAAATTCTATTTTAACCCTGTCTCAGTAATAGACACATCTAATTATATAAGAAAGGTGCTTAGTAAAACCAGAATCAGGGGTGATCCAGTTGATCCGAAGCTATTTGTTTTGGTTACTGAGGAACTCTCCTAACCATTTCCAAAATTTTCAACTTCTGCCTGCATTACTTCCAGTTTCCAGAAAAGTGGAAATCCACACTGGTTAGTCCAGTTTTTAGAAGTGGATACCATTCTAACCTTTTGAATTACAGGTCAGTTTCCATACTCTCTCCCCGGTCCAAAGCCATTGAGAGAATAGTGTCTGATCAACTTGTCTTATATCTTGAACAATATGAAAGAAAGTGTCCCCAACAGCATGGATTTCAGAAAAAAGTAGCACCAATAAAGTACTAATTGAGTATTCAAATTTTGTCCTTGAGGCCCTTCACAATGGAGACAAGGCTGGGGCTTATTATATCGATTTGACAAAAGCATTTGACTAGGTCAGTCATAAGCTCTTCCTCTAGAAATTCTGTGGCCTAGGCCTGTCACTTGACACAGTCACCTGGTTCCAGAGTTATCTCACTAATTGCACTCAATGTATTAAGACAGATGGTTCTTGTTAGATGTTAGAAATGCATCCATTGGCATTCCCAGGGCTCAGTACTGGGCCCCGTACTATCTGACTTATTCATTGACCACTTGCCTGATGACTGTCAGTATGGCAGTGCTGGGGCCGAATATTATTTCCTGAATACCATGAATGGTAGGGCTAGCAAATATTCAGAAGACCTTCCTGAATAGGGCACTATTTGTATTCAAGAAAGAATATTCGGCTAGCTACAAAAAAAAAAAAATAAATAAAAAGCCCCTTTCTTCCCAACCCCAAACCCAGTAAAATAAATGTAACACACGTCTTCACACCCTATCAGCATCTCAATGCCACCCTCCTCCCCCAAGCACCCACAATTTGTTATATTGTAATTATTTATTTTCTGCATTTGTAAATAATATATCACCCTCTGGATGACCGGCACAACCTGCCCACCTCCACAGCTGACTGCAATCTTCCTTTGTGCTCCTTTTGTTCATAAAATTATGTCTCCCCTCCTTCCCATCCTGGCAGCACCCCAGCACCATCACCCAATTCCTAATACTGAAAGAGATAGCAACTGACATAGACCTGCCGCAGCTCCACCACAGCTGGCTGCTTTCACATCAATAAAAGCACTTGCACGTTTGCTCTATCTATATAGTAATTAAAACCAACTGATCACATGATCAGCTGTGTTTACTATACAGACAGAGCAAGCGCAAGAGCGTTTTTGTTCATGTGAAGGCAGCCTGCCATGGAGGAAGCCGGGTCTGTGCCAGTCACCTTTTCTCTCAGTATGAAGAATTGTGTGCTGGTGCTGGGGTGCTGCCAGTGTGGTGGGGATATACTGTGGTTTAATAAGTAAAAGGAGCACTAAGAAAGATGGTGGTTGCGCTTGGAGGTGAAGACAAAGGTACCCCCTTCATCATCTGGAATGACATGGCAGATAAACAGGTTGAAACCTTTAAATACCTTGGGGTGATCCTGGACAATACCTTTTCTTTTGTTCCCCACATTGATCACCTTCTCTGCACAGTAAACAGAAGATTGGATATCTTGTACCATAACCAGGTCAACCTCATTGCTGATGCTAGATGCCTCATAGTTAGAGATGCAGCAAATTATAAATCTGCCCACGAAGTGAATCTTAGTGAAACCACTTAGCATCCATGAGCTTCCCTGGCGATGAAGTGGACCCTGTAAAGTGCTCACTTCGTGTTATCATTGTCACTTTGTGTTCTCATTATGCCTTAATGTGAAGTAAGGCGAAATGAGAAGAAAATAGGCACATCACATGGCCTGCAGTACTATAAGTCACATGCTTTAGCCAGGCAGGAAGGAAGTGAGTCAGAGAAGCGCTTCTCTCCTTTGCATTTGTACAGGGAGAAAGCAAAATTGTTTTGTGAGAGGAGAGGAGTTTGCTTGGCTCTCGGAGTCATCTCTTGTTACTGCCAATCCAATACAAACAGCTTTTTTAAAAGCTATTTTATTTAGTGTTTGCATTGTCTTAGTGTTTTTTTGGTTAGTGATTTTTTTGTATAAGTTTTGTTTTTGTTTTGTGTGTGTGACTGACTGTGTGTGTGTGTGTGTGTGTGGTCCCATGGACCCAGGAGGATGGACGGTCACATTGGAGTCGGGCAAGGTGAGTCGCTGGCACGTGGGAGCGTTAGGAGGGGAGGAGTGCGGACCCATGGGGGGCAGGGTGGTCGTATTATGTTGGACCGCTCCAGACTCCTGGCCAGTGTTGCTTCCCCCGCGGAAGCAACAGGAGCAGCAGCAGCACCACCAATGCCACCGGTGGCTGTTGCTCGTCCACCTTCTCCACCACTACCACTAGCAGAAGCTGTTGGGGCTCCAGCAGCACCCCATCCACCACCTCCACAGCCACAGGAAGTGGCCCCGGCATTGTGGATGATGGTGGTGGGACTCGTGCCCGACAAGTGCGTACTGTGTCTGGTCCCCCCGCAGCTCCCCAGTGTGGGAGTTTTTTAATTGTGTGGGGGGGAGACAGCACAGTGGTGCAGTGCCATGTGTGTGGTGTGCTGGTGCGCCGTGGGCCCCCGGGACACATTTGAGGACCGGTGGCCAGCGCACCCACATGATGAATCACCACAGGGCAGAGTGGCAGGCTGCCATGGAAGGGGCCAGGCGTCCACCTACTGGTCCTTCCATGGCAGTGGCTGAGGGTGCTGCTGGGGTGGGAGATGTGCTTCGCAGCAGTCACTGCCACAGCAGGAGGAGGAGGAGGGCTACATCAGGTGCTCTACCACCACCACCACCACCGCAGCCACCAGCACCACTACCTGGATTACCCGCTGCAGTGGGCCCCGGCACAGTCCCTGTTAGCCAGTCTGACCTTCTCCTGGTGTAGGCAGCACTGGAGGAAAACAAGAAGCATTTCATTGCTTTGGAGCAGCAGGTTACCAGAGTGGAAGCACAGCAGCAGCAAATACTTTCAGTGCTGCACCTGCTGCTGGACCACCATGGCATCCCATGGCCATAGTAAGTCCAGGTATTATTTTCTGCCCCCCCACACCCACACCCACCCACCTGACCCCATCCCACTACTGTGTTGTACTTTTGTTCTGTGTTTTTGTTTGGTATTATTAAATCATACACATTTTCCTTTCCAGGGGAATCTTTCTTGCACCACATAGTGCAATACATTTTTTTGAAAACTATGCATAAATGCAGTACAGTGAGTCATGTGACCGAGGCATTCCCATTCTGAAAATCTGCCCACATTCTGCCTCCCTTCTCAACAACATTAGGACATGATGGCAGGGAAAGCGCGTGTGCGTGCTCCTTACATTGAATATACAATTGTGCAGGTTTGCAAATGTTTCTTTATGTTAATGGTCAGTTTGTTGTGAAATGTGTGGCTACATTTCCAGTAAGAAGAGCCTTGGTAGTGGAAACATCCCACATTTCACCACAAAGTGAACCTTATAACAATAGGAAACATTGCTTGGGATAGCTGCTGGACATTCAGTATAGTGGAGTATGCACCTGTGCTCCCCCACCATCATGCCTTAATGTTTCTGAGAAAGTGTGGCACAAATGTGGGTTGCTTTTCAGATTGTTAATTCCTCCATCATGTGACTTACTGTAATGAAATTATGGGTGGTTATCACAGACATATATTGCACTCTGTGGAGCAAGAAATATTCCAGTGGTAGTAATGCCCCCAACCCCCACATATTAGTTTAAGTGCATCACCATAACTAATGTAATGTGGTGACTGTAAAGCAGCAGCGCAACAATCTGTTGATAACTCTGACCTATATTTTTTAATGCTATGTTACAACTTCCTTTACTTACATCATGACTGACTGGAATGATACAATAATTTGCAGTAGTTGAGTGTGCTGTACTACCTTTTTTATGTGTGAAATGATGAAAGGAGCATTCCTTTTAAATTGGTGCTGCTGACAGTGAGTGTGATCAGGTCTTTGTCATTGTTTTCCTCTGCTTTTCTCCATCACATCAAGTAGTTGTCATATATCACTTCTGTTGTTAACTAACAGTTATGCATCAGTCAGTGTTTTATATGACACCACGGAACAATAGTTATTGAAAAGCAGCTGCAAATAAATACAAAGCTGGCCAGAACAATATTGGAAGACGTGCTCATTTTGTCTTCATACATGAAAAAAAGTAGGAGTAAGAGAAGCAGACATAAATTGTGAGAAGAATCGCACCATTCAAGTCACTGACAACTCGCACGTAAGTAGCGGTTGCTGTGGCAATTTAAAGTAGCATAAAAAAGTACAGTTCAGAACTGAGGACATTCTTGCAATGCTGCTTTAATTGTAAAAATGTCACTATGACATCATGACTATGAGCTCACAGCAACAATCGCAGAACACACAAAAGTGGCACAGAGTCCCCAGAAAAGAGACTGTTTCAGCACATACAAAGTCCCCCAGAATTAATGATGCACTCAGTCATGCACGCAGTGGTGGCATAGAGTCCCCAAATTTTTCCTGCAGGCCCACAATGCGTCCTCCTTGTGTGCAGAAAATTGACAAGAGGTAACGAAGTGAAAAGAGACTGTTTCAGCACATACTCCAGTATAAAATGATGATTGTGAGGTTCGTGTTGCTGGTCCAATGTGTTATGCGAGATGATTCCACCAAATGAAATGTGATCATCTCAACTGGATTGAAAGGTGCCCTTTGGATGTACACTAATAGTAACCTTGGTGAGTAGATATATATATATAGATATATGGTTATGTATTTTGTAGGTGATGATGAGGGGGGTTGAACTTGACATGGGCATGTACTCATGCTATTGTTCTGCATCACACAGGTGACTCATAAACTGTTGCTGTGCACATTCCAGTGCTCAATGAGAATTTTTTGCACTTAAATGGAAATGGACAACTCTCAAGCACATGAAGCACATGTAGCAAAGAAAGTGAAAGCCAAAAAGATTGCATTCAGGCAATACAAAAAGACACAGGCAGAAGGGGATAGGGAGAAGTACCAGGAGAAACAAAGGGAGGCAGGGAAGTCAGTAAGGGAAGCCAAAGCTCAGACAGAAGAACACATTGCAAAATCAGTGGTTAAAGGGGACAAAACCTTTACAGGTACATAAGTGAAAAAAAGGACAAAGGGAGGATAGAGTGAGACTGAAGGGGGATGGGACGCGTGGAGGATGACAACAGTAAATCTGACATATTGAACAGGTATTTCTGCTCAGTCTTTACTAAGGAAGAGGGGTAATGGGTCTGAAGGGGTACGGGTGAGAATGGTGCAGAAATGGACACACAGTCCCTTTACGAGAAAGGGTCCTGAAGGAACTGGAAGTAATAAGAGCTGATAAAGCAATGGGGCCAGATGGGGTGCACCCAGGGTCCTTAAGAACTAAGAGAGGTGGTGGCTGAACACTCTGGCTATCCTGTTCAGCCAATCACTGGAAACAGGGAGGTACCCAAGACTGGAGAAAGCAGATGTAGTCCCCTTATACAAAAGTGGGAGAACAAGAGGAAGCAGAGAACTACAGACCAGTCAGCCTCACCTCGGTAGTGGGAAAGATCATGGAAGCACTACTGAAGGAAGATTGGTGGAACATCTGGTTGTCAATGGACTACAGGACCCAAGGCATGTGGTTTCACTAGGGGGAGGTCATGGACCAACCTCATTGAATTTTTTGACTGGGTGACTAGGGAGTGGATCAGGGGAGGGCAGTGGACATGGCCTGTCTGGACTGTCAAGGCCTTTGACACTGTGCCACATAGAGACTATTACAAAACTGGGGATATGGGTGTGGGCAGGACAGTAGTGTGGTGGGTAGGTAACTGGCTGGGTGGCAGGACACAGAGGTGGTGGTAAATGGCTGTCACTCCACAGAGGAAGAGTGACCAGTGGGTACCACAGGGATCAGTGCTGGGACGGTCCTATTCAACATCTTCATCAGTGACATTGCACAGGATCTAGAAGGCAGAATTTCACTGTTCGCTGATGACACAAAGCTCTGTAACAGAGTAGACACACCAGAGGGTGTAGACAGAATGAGAAGGACCTGCAGAAACTTGAAGAATGGTCAGGGGTTTGGCAGTTGAAATTCAATGCAAAGAAGTGCAAGATAATGCATATGGGGCACAAAAACCCTGGCACAATATATCAGTTGGGGGTGAGGATATAGCATGCACCAAGCAGGAAAGGGATCTTGGGGTTGTCATCTCTGATGACCTCAAGGTAGGAAACAGTGTGACAAGGCATCAGGTAAAGCAAATAGGATGCTGGGCTGTATAGGCAGGGCATCACCAGCAGGAAAAGGGAGGTCATAATTCCATATATACAAGACACTAGTGAGGCCCCACCTGGAGTACAGTGTACAGTTCTGGAGACCATACCTACGTAAGGACATAGAGACAGGTGAGAAGGTTCAGAGGAGGGCAACAAAAGATTGTGCATGGGTTGCATCACAAGTCCTATGAAGACAGGTTGAAGGAACTGAACATGTACTCCTGGAGGAGAGGAGGGAAGAGAGGATATGATAGAGACATACAAGTATCTTACAGGGAGGAACAGGGTGCAGGAAAACACTATTTTTAAGTGAAAAGATGTTTCAGGACTAGAGGCATGGGATGAAGTTGGAGGGAGGATGATTCAGAGGAAACATGAGAAAGAATTTCTTCACAGAGCAGTTGGTGGACAAAGTGGAACACCCTGCCAGAGGAAGTGGTGGGAGCTAAAACAATCACGGATTTAAGAATGCATGGGATAGACATAAAGGAATTCTAGAGGTCAGGGGTGAGGGGAAATGAGCTTCTGGGAAAACAAACTGAACACAAGCTCAAATGGGCAGACTAGGTGGGCCATAGGCCCTTATCTGCCGACACTGTCTATATATCTATGTATCTATGTATGAAGGTATTTTCTTTTTTTTGGGGGGTGGGGAATCATATTTTCAGTTTGTCTGTAATGGTTTCTTATTTTTACTTCTTCACAGATTTCTTCAGCATCCTTCTGGAGTCTGTTGTTAATGATGGTCATGGTCATCCAAGCTCGGGGGAGGGGTGTGCCTGATGTTGAAGAACATTTTTGGATAAGGCCATTTTGACAGAACAACAAAACATCGCAAAGTTTCCTAAAAAAAGAAATGAATGACTTCTTACAAGTTACAACGGCATTGTTATGTGTCCCTCCATGGTTCTCAAATCTCAATTCCTTATTGTCAAGTTACATTTCAGAGACACATTTTTTCAACTAGACAACCTGTTGTGTGCAATATTTGCAGCAGTCTTTACAAAGCAATGAAATGGATGAAATAAAATCTTCATACTTACCAGAATGGATTTCACATGGACATTACATCGGTTCCTCTCTGTACGGTATAGCTACAGCATCTTTCCCAATGAGTATTAGCGATGGAGCCTGTTTTTGTTCTCCTGTAAAAAAGACAAAAGAAGTGTACTGTATGTGTTTTGCCACTGTGGTTCTGAAAAGCTACAGAAAACAAAACATACAACTTAAGAAAGTGAGGCAGCATAACAAACATGCGTGCACATACTTACTTAATGGTTTAAATATTAAAAGCTGGTGGTGGTGGTGCACTGGTAGACTGGTGGTCTGTGGGGTGCTGACAGACTCATGGTGGCAGACTTGCATAACATCAGTCCTGGTGGTGGTGGTGGTGGTGGTGGTCTGTGGGGCAGAAAGAATCATGGTGGCAGACTTGCATAACATCAGTCCCGGTGGTGGTGGTGGTCCATGGGGGGCAGACAGACTCATGGTGGCAGACTTGCATAACATCAGTCCCAGTGGTGGTGGTGGTCTGTGGGGGGCAGACAGACTCATGGTGGCAGACATGCATTACATCAGTCCCGGTGGTGGTGGTGGTGTTGGTCCATGGGGGCAGACAGACTCATGGTGGCAGACTTGTATAACATCAGTCCCGGTGGTGGTGGTAGTGGTCCGTGGGAGGCAGACAGACTCATGGTGGCAGACTTGCATAACATCAGTCCCGGTGGTGGTGGTGGTGGTGGTCCGGGGTGGGGGAGCACACCACCTTTTAAATACTGCAGTTAAAACCTGCCAACATTAACCACATCATAATCCTCATAAAGATAACTGTCCTCACAGTCATCAATGTCTGAAGTCTGACCACTGGGAAATTCTTTCTCCATTGTGTCATCATCTACGTCAGTGGTGGGCCATTTCAAGCAGCCACTGCCAGTGCCACCAGGATGCTCCATTTCCACATCAGCAAGACCACCATGACTAGGCCGGGGTACGAATACCGAGGTTGCAGCCTGTGCTGTTATGTGCCTCTCATTCATTTTAATGAATGTTAGCAAACTAACATTTGCAGGAGGCATGTTTGTCCCACAATCCCTGACTATTGCAACTGCTGAGCTGAATACCCTCTCAACACTTACACTGGAGGGTGGGCATATGAGGTACTTCAGTGCCACTGCAGTCAGCTCTGGCCATTCACTGACCTTTCCACTCCAGTACAAAAGAGGATCTTCACTTATTGTCAGATTCCTGTTTTCAGACAAATATGACTCAACCATTCTCTGTGCTGCACCAAGTCCAATTGTTGATGCATCGGCCTGTTCCCCAGAATCATTGATTTCACTAATACCCACTTGGGACAAAGCCTCCCAAAGTGGGTTGACGCCACCCACTTTGGATGACAGACCACCTGGAACTACAGTCCACTTACCCTTGCATGATATGCTTGCTGGTCCTCCAGCTACACCTTCGGCTGGATTATGCTGCTGAGGTTTGCAAACCTTGGCATGTGACTTCTGTGCCACATGAACCAAGCAAACCAGTTGACCACTGATATTTTTTACCTGTTCAGGCCCTCCCTCCAGTACTGATGCAATTCCATGTTAGTATTGTGGGTCCAGCATTGTTGCAATGGCAAAGTTGTCACTATGCTGAATGCTCACAATGTGACGATTCTGGTCGAATACTGTCAGCATGTGTTGCAGCAACATACTGCTACCACTGTCTCCAGCAACATCAAGGCTATGCTGTACATCCACCAATGTCTGCCTCAGCACCCGCAGCAGTGGAATTGATTGGCTAATGGAGGCAGACTTGCCACTCACTGCCTGTGTGGCATGTTCAAAAAGCCACAAAATTGTTATTACAGAGTCCATGAGGCACCACTGTTCAGTCGTCATAGACCCGGGGGCCCCAGAACTGTCACGGCTACTGTGCATAACAAGATATCCTGAGATGGCTTTGTCTTGTTCATACAACCTCTCTGCCATGTATAACGTGGAGTTCCATCTGGTGACAACTTCCAGCTTCAAGCGGTGCTGAGGCAGGCTGTTTTGTATCTGCAACTGCCGCCGTTGGTCACGGGACTTTCCAGATCTTGAAAAGTGAGAGCAGATATAGTACGTAGTGCAATGGTCAGCATTTCCTTTATGTCAGGGTGCTGAAACTCCTGAACCACAAGATTTAAACAGTGGGCCATGCATGGAGCACAAAAAAAAACACAATTCGTGATGCATTTCACCACATTTGACCCATTGTCACTTGCTATGAACCCAGCTCTCAGGGACAGAGAGTTTAGTCATCTGTCAATTTCAGTTAGTACCATGTCCAACATGTTCTCAGCAGTGTGTGAACAGGTCACACTGCACATAGCAATTGTTGCATGCTGGCAAATTCCAGGAAGATTGCTACCATGACAATCCACCTTCCTGCACTGATTATTCACACTACCAGCTTCACAAACAACCCCCGGCATCTGCGCCCAGTGTGCAGTTATACGCAGATATGAACTCCCCGCTGTTTTTTCACTTGTCCACATATCCATACTTAAATGGATGAATGGAGAGGAGGAATGTTGAAGGGCATGTCTTACTGAGTCTGAGACAGTGTGGAACAACTCAGGAACAGCATGGGTAGAAAAGTATGTCCTGGATGGCACTTTCCATTTTGGACAGGCACGGGCAGCAAACCACCCTAACCCAGAATTCTCCACAAAAGAGAAGGGCAAAAGATCGATTGCCAGCATTTCTGCTACGGCAGCATTAAGTTCACGTGACACTGTATGATTGGGGGGGTACTTCAGCTTATGCAAAAAAGCACTCTGTAATGTGGGCTGACTTAAACGTTTTACACAGGGTGTGCTGTTGGTCACAAATGGTTGTGCTCTGTGATGAATGCCATTGGCAGGGGGTGGAGTGTGGACATTTGATGAAGACAGTTGCACAGGTGATGATGACAAACCCAGAAATTATGTTATTTTTCCAGATTTGCCAACCGGGGTTGATGTACCACTTGCACTAGACATACTGCATTCACCACCACCACCACAAAAACTGCTACTCTCACCAGCACTGGACAACATTTCAAAGTCATCATTGTCCCCCACCTCATCATGCCTATAGTAATCGTCTGCTCTTATTACTGCACTACTGCACATGTTTAATTTCCTACTGGGCTTAACAGTCATGGAAGGGGATAACATGCTGGCTATGGTTGCCGGTGATACAGGTGAACGCCCCGTCTGGCATTAGCTGCCAGCTTGTGCTGGGTCCGCAGAGCCAAGTGCCTATTCTTAAGATGTGTATGCTGTCCTCCTGTCCCAAGATGGCACCCCTTTTTACCTCAACTCACACGCACATGGCAAACCTGGCAGATTGCAACTGAATCATCATTTGCATCTTGAACAAAAAAATCCCAAACAAGGGAGTGTGATGCTCTGCTTTTAACATGTCCATTATGATGTGGCTTATTTAAGTCTGTTATTTTAAGCACTGAGGTGGGAGGGATGTGATGTTTCTGGCACTGCACACCTGGACTGCAACTGACCACCACGACTACCTGTCATATTGATTACTGGGTCGTCATCATCATCAACTAAAACTGGTAAATCACAAGTTTTTACTGGGGGGGATTCCTGCAAACAGATTCAGACACAGCCACTTTAATTTCTTTTCCGGTTCCCAAATGGGTCAGTTACATCATCATCATATTCATCAATGTCACTGTCACACTCATCCACATCTTCTGCTTGGATGCTAACATGTGGACTGCATGTTGCAACAACAGCAACATCATCATCATCAGCATCATCACATTCATCATCAGCATCTACACCACCATCATCATCAGCAGCATCATCACATTCATCATCAGCAGCACCATCACATTCATCATCATCAGCATCATCACATTCATCATCAGCAGCATCATCACATTCATCATCAGCAGCACCATCACATTCATCATCAGCATCATCACATTCATCATCAGCAGCATCATCACATTCATCATCAGCAGCACCATCACATTCATCAGCAGCATCATCACATTCATCATCAGCAGCATCATCACATTCATCATCAGCAGCATCATCATATTCATCATCAGCATCATCACATTCATCATCAGCAGCACCATCACATTCATCATCAGCAGCACCATCACATTCATCAGCAGCATCATCACATTCATCATCAGCAGCATCATCACATTCATCATCAGCAGCACCATCACATTCATCATCAGCAGCACCATCACATTCATCATCAGCATCTACACCACCATCACCTGATATTTTTTCACCACACTGTGAATCACTGCATGGAAAATGCGTGACATTAAGTGCCACGGTGGATGGAATATCACATTGTATGCTATCGTTGACATAATCATCAGAATCAGGTTCAGTTAATGGGATGTTACTGGGAAGTATGACATCATCTATGCTGTCACTCACTTGCACTGCTTCACACTCAATATGTTTGGACATGGTACACTGGTCAGAATTAGAACTTGATGCAACAATGCTAATACTACCTCCACCACCACTAACACCAGTAACACTAACACCACCGGCTGGGAAAACATCATCTCCTCCATCATCTCCTCCAACTATCAGTGAAGCTACTGATTGGGCTGTAAAACACATTGCAGGAGAAATACCTTTCCTCACATCATCAATGCACTTCTCCGTCCGCGTACTACTACCACGCCCACAGACCCTCTTACTGCCAACATTGCCATGACAAGAAACAGTTTTACTCGCACGTCTCTTTGGAGGTATTTTGAGGGATGAACCACAAATATTATTACCAAATTTAGATTTTGATACATTCATTTTCTGACTGGAGGGACGCTGGCTGGATGTGAAGCAAAATAAACAACTGTGGCTTCAGCAACAGATACGAGACTACTGTGTTGTGACACTGTCACAGAATTAAAACAACTTCAGTAACCAGTGGTGCTGATGGGGTCACAAAAACAATCCAGTCTGGTAAAAAATACCTTTTCAATGTGAGGGTGGGGGTGGGGAGCACTGAATACAGACAGTGCTGATTTTTACGGCACTACAAGCAGAAAAACTAAGAACAGAGAACACGATCGCAGCACAAAATCAGGCAGCTGCAGTGGATAGCAGGTTCACACTGCTGCACTTAGTTGCACTTACACTAGTCTGTGTCACAAATTTTAAAAGGTGTATTATATTTGATGTACATAACACTGCACACACAACACAGAACACTTTGTGTACAATGCTGAATGAGGAATGCGATGCAAATGCAAAAGTTCAGTGTACTGCCACGTAATGTAAATTTGTAATTTAAACAACTTGACCTTATGAAATGCTACACCACATTCACACAACAAACAGCAAGAAAATTTGTACTATTACTGACAATTTTACTATGTGTACAGTAACACAGTCAGTTATATATCAAAAATATAGCCAAAATGCAAATACTAGTTCTCCAACTTAAATCTACCTACACACAGATACACCCTTCCCCCACACAGCACACTTCACTGTCTTTCACCACACACACTCAATGTTGTAAATTAACATTCAAATCCACACACAAACAAAAATGCTTGATGATGTGAGCACAGGAGGGTTTCCTACAACCGATGAACTACAGTTGGATCCCCACCAAAAAAGCAAAAATGCTTTTTGAATAGCTTATAAAAGACTCCGACAGACAGCTATCAGAGCAAACTGTCTCCTACTCCTTCCTACTCATATTACCCCAAACTGAGGCTGTGCAGATCAATATAGAGCCCATGTGACCTGAACTCCCATGGATCACTGCAAAATCCATCTTCGGAGCTCAAAAACAAGGTGAAGTGAGGCAAAGTGAACTGCCACCAATGTACTTTGCCTTAAAAATTAAAAGAGTAGTGACCAGTGGAGGCAGAGTAATGCGAAGTCACTGTTTCCAATGCACTTCACGTTCCTCATTATAACACAAAATACATCGCTTCGCGTTGTGGAACAACCCTCGATTCTGTCTGTGCTCCGTAAAACACTTCGCGGAGTGGATTGAACCCACTTTGCCCACCACTACTCATAGCGGCAAGCTTTGTACTGTCACTAGTTGACTATTGCCTCCCTGTCTATGTAACTATCTGCAACTCAGTTCTCAGCAGAATAAATCTGATCTGTAATAAGGCTTGTTGCTTTGTGCTTGGGGCTGACAAGCACACCCATGGCTGCACCCTCTACACCCAAACACATTGTTATCCCAACTGGCAGAATTAAGTTCCAGACATGTCTACTAGCCAAGAAGGTGCTATTGGGCCTAAACCACCTAGCCCTAACTCACTACCTCCCCCCATCTTCAGTCTCTACAACACCAGGCACGTTACTCGGAATGCCCTTGAAGTGCATTTTCCCCTGTACCCTGCTGGGCATGCATTCATTTGCTGGTAGGGCTGCTGGCTGGTTAAATGAACTGCCTTGCCTAATTTATCTAAGTTTGACCAGTTTCAGAGAGCACCATGGGCACCCTAACAGTTCAGTGCAACTGTAACTGCTGATCATCCCAAGTAAGTCCCTCCCAGTATACACGTTGAACTGTGTCAGACTCTGGCTGTGTGTCCATGTACCATTACTATGCTTGTTTTTACACTCTTTCTGCTTATCTGCCTTATTGTAAAATTGTATGCAACTGATGATCTAGTTTATTTATTTGTACTTGTTTGACTATCATGTACTTATTTGACTATATTGTACTTGTTTGACTTCATTCCACTGGAACATAGAAACATAGACTTTGACGGCAGATAAGGACCACTAGGCCCATCTAGTCTACCCATTAAACTCGCTTGTTTTATTTGTAATGCTGCCTTGTAATCTCTGGTATTAATGTGGAGCCTTGGTAAAATAGCACTTGTGCTCAAAGGTATTCTCCAAAATTTTCAATAAATAAATCATGCAAGCACAGGTGCAAGTTACACTGGAGGTGTCACTGACTTGAAGTGTTGTGTCCTCCAATGGATGTAGACAGTGAGGTCCATGCAAGCCTGAGAGCCCCCCCACCATGGAAAATCCCTCCTGGAGAAATGTTAGTTAAGGTAGGCCTTTTGAAAATATGGTTAGTAGACAGGTTGATGTAGTACTCTGAAAATCCAACCCCAGGAGTATCTAGTGGCCATGTTAATTTTTATTAAACCAATTGATTCAATTTACCTAGAATCAGCTACAATTAATAAAAAATACAAAGCACAGCACTCAAACTTGCAAGAACAACTCCATGCTGAATATAATGAAGCGGAAATTCCATTATGTGTTTTGTGTACAGCTATAAAATTAAAACAGGCTAGTGTTCCCACAAACCAAACCCAACATTTCTCACATTAGCAGGTCACTTTTTCAAGGGCTAGTGGCCCCTTTTTGACCAGAGAATTTATGTCCTCTAGTTAAAGACTTCCTATTTTTTTTTTTTGTTAGGACGAAAATTGTGCTGTGGCCAAACTGATCTCATGCTGTTTCTGGCTGTTATATCTCTGAGAACTTGGGGACTTGGGGAAGAGGCAGAAGTAAGAAAGCACAATGCAGTGATGTATTGCAATATTATGTTTTTTTTTGTAATAAAGGATATTTAGTAACAAATATACTGTCAAATTGTAAATAAAGTAATACATATTTATGCATTCAGTACTCTTCAAGACTTGATTGTAACATACAGGAAACTCCTCTTTAGTTTCTGTGCCTCCAATTCTTAATAAACCGTTGTTGAACCACAATTTTTTTTTTCATTTGGAAGCAGTTCTGCTTCTCTATTCCCCCTCTGGACTCATAATTTTGATTTGTATTAAAGGAAAGAAGTTTAACTATAGGGAAGTGATTTTTAAGTAACGGTCAAAGAGAGGTTTTTTTTTTGTTAGAGCTAAAGATGACTAAAACTAACTACAGTATGTGTTATAAAATAACAGAGGAAAACCCCAGCAAACACAAAATTGCTTCTTGCTATCCTTTTATTTATGTAAGAATTTCTCTTCCAGAATTCTATCCTCTCCTGTCAGGACAGAAGACAAATTTCTGTTGACATATCTGAATAATGAACAGCTGGTGAAAACAACTTGCCAACAATAGAATGTAAATGAATTACCCTCAGTACAGAAACCCAGAATTTTTACATATATATATATACATAATTCTTTTGGTAACCAGGTAAGGCCCAGTAGGCACATGTGCCTGTTTTCAGGGGTGACCAAAGAGCACTGGGGTGGTTAAGTGACTCTTTCAGTATGCAAGTGGAGACTGTGGGAATCAACCTCATGTCTGCTGGGCGTTCCAAGCTTACTTGAACCTCTAGGTTATACTGCCAGCCCCGCAAGCAAATTAAAATTTACAGTAATGGTTTGTGTCAGGGTGAACATTTTGTACATATAGTTCTTCATTCCATTTTAGATCCCTCCTTTTTTTCCTGTCTTGTAAGATGTCCCTTTTTCCAATTTTAAATCTGCTGTAGCATTTTTTATGAAGTGAAATAATGCATGGTGTGCATCAGTCAATATAACTGCCAAAATACTTTCTTCAAAATTCTCAGCTATCTTTGAACACCTTTTGTTTCACTTTTTATGTGACTACAAATAACTAATAGTATATGGTTAATCCTTGTTGTGCATTCATTTCCCTCCTAAGTAAAAAGGTGTTTTACCACATTTCATAGTTTGTAGAATGCTGCTGTGCCCTTCTGTGGTATTCCAGCTTTTTAAATGAGAATAGAAACTTATGCCAATGACTATTTTACTTTGATTTTTCCTACACACAGAACCTAGACTGTCCTCAAACACATCTTTTCTTGTATCAGTAAAGCATGTAAAGGCCTCACTAGCAAGCCACAGACCTATCAGTAACTGCACTGCATGAGAAAACAAAACAACAAGCACATGCTGCACATAAGTGACCTGGCTCTCTAAAGGCTATGTGCTGAACTGCAATTTATTAGAAGACTCTAGCATGATGAAGCTGTGAGTAACAAAACCTAAGTGTATCATGCTAATGCCCCAGCACTTTATCAAGAGCAAAAACCCACTTGTGGTTACACCTTGATATGTGATTCTTAATGGGGCTTCAGGATGAAAATAAAATACTTCCACCATAAAAGTGCAAAAGTGCTAAAAGTCATAAAGTGCAACAGTATTCAAAAGACTCCAAACTGAAGTGCTTGTGATGAGTTTATTATTAAGATTCATATATTGACCAGTATAGAAACAGCATGATGTATAATCTGAAAAGGGGGTTACTAGTGGGGTACCACAGGGTTCAGTACTGGGGCCAGTCCTTTTCAACGTCTTTATAAGTGACATTGTAGAGGGACTGGAAGGGAAAGTATGTCTCTTTGCAGATGACACAAAGATCTGCAACAGGGTTGATATGCAAAGTGGGGTGGAAAGGATGAAAAGGGACTTGGCAAGGTTGGAGGAATGGTCAAAGGTATGGCAGCCCAGATTTAATGCAAAGAAGTGCAAGGTAATGCACCTGGGAGACAAAAACCCAGGGGAAGAGTACACAATGGGGGGTGAGATACTGACAACAACAAAAATGGAAAGGGACCTGGGGTAGTCATATCATATGACCTAAAGGTGGGACAGCAATGTGGGAAGGCAGTAAGGAGGGCTGGGGGCATACTGGGATGCATAGGGAGAGGAATCACCAGTAAAAAACAAAAAGTTATTGGCCCTCTGTACAGACAGTTGGTAAGACCACATCTGGAGTACTGTGTACAGTTCTGGAGACCCCATCTCCTCAAAGACATAGACAGGGTGGAGGCTGTCCAGAGGAGGGCAACCAAAATGGTGCATGGTCTGCACCAGAAGACATATGAAGAAAGAGTAAAGGAGCTTAAGATGTAAAGCCTTGAGGAAATGAGGAAGGGGGGGGACATGATAGAAACTTTCAAATACCTGAAGGGAATCAACAAAGTCCAAGAGGGTAGCATCTTTCAGAAAAAGAGATGTGCAAGAACAAGGGGGCATAATTTGAAGATAGAGGGGATGGCTCAGAGGTAATATGAGGAAGCATTTCTTCACAGAGAGGGTTGTAGATGCATGGAACAGCCTTCCTGAGGAGGTCATAGAGTCAAAAACAGTGGGGGAATTCAAGAATGCATGGGACAGACATAACACAATTCTAGTGGGGGGTAGGAGGAAGTAGACTGTTGGTTAACTAGGATCTGCAGCTTATCCATTAGGTAGGAAAATGGGCAGACTAGGTGGCCCAAGCGGTCCTTATCTGCCATCAAATTCTATCTTTCCATGTTTCTATGTTAAAAAGATGAAAGAAAAGAGATAAGTATCAATGCACTCATTAGCTATTAAACATGGACAGTTCACAAGAATGGGGCAATCTCTCTAGCTTATTATTTAGACCTAGTTTTGCAGTACTATTGGTCTTAAAAATCCAGAAGGTTCCCTTCAGACTAAGCTAAGATTGATGCCCACTAGTGGTATGTTTGTAACACATATTATTTCCTGAATATTATGAACCATGCACTATTCATTATTTGGATCTGAATAATAATAATTGGCACTACATTATGCGTCCCCTATTCCTATTTGGGAAATACTATTGCTTAAGAAAAAAAACACCCAGCTCCCACCCTCCTCCCCAGCCCAAACCCTTTAAAATGGCCACCATGTCCTGCTGCCCTCTATTAGAATCCCAGTCCCACCCTCACTCATACTATCAGCTAAATTTACTATGTGAGCAAGCGTGCAAATGCTTTCATTCAGCAGATGGTAGCTGGCTTTGGAGAAGGATTTGTTATGTCAGTCACCTTCTTCATTCTCTCTAGGCTTCACTCATAAGAAGCATTTAGTGCTGGATCAGAGGAGGGCCTGTGAGGGTGGTGGGGTGGAGGAACATAATATTTAATTTAGCACAAATATGTCCTGAATAACGGAGGCTGGCCGTGGAGGCAGGTGGTCTGTGCTGGTCACCAATCATTGGAATAGTTTTTAATATACATTTAAAATACCAAATTGTTGGTGCTGAGGGGGTGAGGGTAGGATTTAAATTTTAACAGAGGGTGGAGCAAGACATTTTAAAGGATTTGGGCTGGGGTGGGGGGGAAGAGAGGTCAGCAGGGTGTAGCAACCTCAACTGTTTTGGCAGTGGGCAGCAACCCTTATTCTTTAGGCAGGGGATGGATGCATCAGGGTGTATAATCCCTGACTGTGTGGGAGAAGACAGTGGGCAGCAGGGTGTAGTAGCCTTAAATGTGGAGCAGAAGGCAGGTGGCTTGTGGGGCAGGGTACAGGTGGCAGCAGAGTTCAGCTGCCTCATTTGTGAGAAAGAGACATGGTGCTTTGGGATGCCATATTGTGTTTCCATTTATACACATACATGATGTATTTTCATACAGAAACCACCAAAGTATTGAAAATTGTGAGTTCAGGTAGTACATGTGCTTGAAATAGTAGAGTTTGACAGGCACCAGTTTGTCAATCTGACATGAAAAAAACGTTTTTACATGACTGTATTTATGAAGGCTACATCAAGAACAAACTATTTATATGAATGAACAAAATTTAAGATTTATTTTATATTCATTAAACAACCCTTTGTTATATAGTTAGAAAAAATAAGATTTTTGATGAGAAAACCGAGAGTTGTGATACAGACAAAATGATCTCTCACAGACAAAGATTTCCACTATTTCAATTCATCACTGAAACTCACATGATCAACTTTTATAAGAAGAGAATGATAGATTTTAAGCTAATCTATCTAAACAGAAACCACAGACTGAGTCTGTTAAGAACCTGGAGAGCAAACCATTAACTCTACAGCCTGCTGTGATTGGGAATCTGAAGCAGCAACCTACAGTTCTCCAAGATGATGTCATCACTCTCCAAGCCTGACTTAGAGAGACAGAAATAGCTCCACTGTTTTCAGCCGCTGTAGAGCAAGTTAACAAATACTGATTTAAGAAAACCATAAAACCAAACAGCATGACATTTTTCAGGAAACAATAATCATGACACAGGGACTAGAATTCAAGCTTTATTAACAATATGCAAAATACTTTTTGCATGATCTTTAAGTACACACATTTTTTTCAACCTTCTGAATTCTCAACACCTGGTCCATAGCTTCACACCAGCATAGACATTCTCTTTTCCAGAGATGTGCATCACTGTGAATTCAAATGGCTGTAGTGCCAGGTACCACCTTGTGATTCTGGAACATTTACCCTTCATTTGATTAAGCAAACAAAGGATTATAATTGATTATACTGTAAGTACACTGTCAACTCCTAGCAAATACAGCTTAAGGGACTACATGGTGTACTTTACCACAAAGCATTCCTTTTTAATGGTGGAGTACCTTTTTTCTCTGTTGTGCAATTTCATACTGAAATATAGAAAGGGATGTTTCTTCCCATCTATATTCTGACTCAAGACTGCACCTAAACCTACCTCTGTTGCATCTGTCTGTAACAAAAAAAAGTTCTCAAAGCCTGGGCTTCTTAAAACAGGGATCGAACATAATGCAGCCTTGAAGGCCCAAAAAGTCTCATTGCACTCTGGGGCCCATTTCACATTATTCAGGCACTGTTTCTTCTTGAGTTCAGTGAGGGGGGTAGCTAACTGGGAAATGTTGGGAATGAATCTCTAATAGTAACCACTTAGCCCTAAAAATTATCTCACATGTTTCTTTGTTTTAGGGATGGCACTGTAAGCTACAGCTTGTGTCTTAGAAATCTCTGGCTTTACTTCTCAGTTTCCCAAAACATAACCCAAATATCTGGTTTCTTACATGCCCAGCGCATATTTGGTAGGATTAATAGTCAAATCTGCCTCTCTGATAGATTGGATAACTGCTCGCAGGTGTTCCAGGTGTTTTTTCCAGTCTGGACTGTACACCATGACATCATCAAGGTAAGCACAATAACCAGTGTGAATAGTTAAAATTACATCTATGTATCGCTGGAATATAGTGGGTGCACCACATAAATCAAACGGCATGGTGATGAAGTCATAGAATTTAATAGGAGTGGTAAATACAGTTTTGTCTCAGATTCTTTAGTTAAGGGAATTTGCCAGTAACCCCTGGTGAGAATTAGGGTACTGATGTACTTGGCACTTCCTAATCTGTCCACCAAGTCATCTGTCTTGGGCCTTGGATAACTTTCTTTTCACAAGGTCATACTTTTCTGACTGTGCAGTGTTGATATTATTGTTGGTAAGTTGGGGTTTACCTGTCAGGTAAGGTACCAGCCTAATGGCCCATGGCTGCTTTGGCCACTGGCAGGTTGTGGCAACTCTTTCAAAAGTTGTCAGGCATTCTTCGATACAATTCATGGGACACAACTTTGTAAGTTTAATGGGCTGGATTTTCAAAGGACCCTTAGATCCATGTAAGCTGTGTCAAACAACCAGCTTGTGTCATATCTAGGTGTGCCAAATACTGTGTGCCATATTTTGTAAGAAAAGCATTCTCTGTGACAAAGTCCCCCACATTGACACAAGGGGTCCACTACATCAACAAAATGATGCAAGAGATGAGAATGATGCAATCTTCACCAAAATAAATAATGCATGTTGAGTCAAAAATGGTGCAAGTTGAGTCAGAAAAATGACTCAAGGAAAGAAAATGACACAAACTGAGAAAAGAATATATGCAAGCTGAGTCACAAAATGGTGCAAGCTGAGTCAAAAAAATGGTGCAAGTTGAGTGAAAAATTACAAAGGACAAGAATGATGTGCGCTAAGTCAAAAAATACAGCTGATGAAATGGTCAAGACTAAGCCCCCAAAATGTTCTCAACTAGTCCTGCAGGAGAATACTGGCCCTTAAAAGTAGCATAGTCAGGTCTGTGCACCTGCTGTGGGCCTCTTTACAGTAGTAGCCAAAGACATGGTTAAATATTTCCAGATATTTTGTGAAATTTCAAAAGAGTTTCTCTCTGTTGCCCTTACTGTGAAACTTCAGAAAGCAAGAGATTTCTCTAGAAATATCACCTAAATTTCAGTAAATATCTGACCATGTCTTTGGCTACTACTTTATATGCTCTAGTGTCCCTTAGACCAGCTCTGATTGGTCTAACAGTGACATGCATCTTTGGCACAAGGACAGGACTCACATTCCTTGAAAATCTCAAATAAGGGGATGGTGCATCATTTTTGTGATGCAGGCATCTCTTCTGACATAGGGCAGGCATTTTTTTGTGAAAGCATGGCACAAGCCACTCTGGTGCATGCAAACCTGTTTTTGATGCAAGCACCTTTGAAAATCAGAACTGGTGCAATGTTTGACACATCCTGATCCTTGCATCAGTTGTTTTTGATGCAAGCACCCTGCATCATTCTCTGGCCTTTGAAAATCTGCCCCCATGTCTTTTAAACTGTTTGTGTGTTGTTGCTCTGCTGGACCTGTGCCAGATCCTCCAGCTTTGATAGCTTGTAAGGCATCCAGTCATCACAGTTCATGTTGCTGCATCTCTTCTCTTCTCTATTGTTCCTGTCACTGCATATCTTCTTTTCTCTGTTTCTCTGTCTCTCTTTGCTGTATAATTCACCATTTGAAGAAGGCAGACATGCTTTCAGATTCTGTCCTTGCCTGTTCTTCTTCTTCCATCACTTGTGCTGGCTGTACAGTTTCAGTTTCAACTTTTGTCTCTGCTAGTTTGGCTGCCATCCTTCTGGTAATCACTCAAGGGTTTACCATTGCAGGATCCATACCTTTCTTTAATGCCTTCCTCATAACAGTTCTAGTACCCATGCACAAAACTCATGGCTTAGAGTTTTCAAAGTGTAAATCCCTTTTATTCTGGCACCATCAGTTATCGAGTGACAGGTCAAGAAGCATAGGCAAACCAGGAGAAGTCATGAAATGTACAAGTGGCATTTTATTATCAATAATAATAGAATATAAATAAAAATGTACAGAATGGCTCTTATAAAGGAAGTTCAAACAAAATAAAGTCCTTCATCTGATGGTATCTCTAAATTCAAATTTCAATCCTCCTTTCTGTCTCCAACAAAATATTGCTCTTTTTATATACTGTATAATGTATTTTCCTGGCAATTAACTCCCACATCCTGAGCTCATTAAGATACATCCTATTTCTCACAAAATGTATCAGAACTTTGTCAGTTTCTTTTCCTGCAGATGCAACAAAATAGAACATTGTATTCCAGAACTGATCTCCTGCTGACAACTCTACAAGTGATCTTGTGGAGGTCAAACTGCATCATAATGTCAACCCTATGAGTTCCAAATAGCCTTCTGCATTCATTTCAACTATGTACATGTTCAAACCAGAGAACCCGTTTCACATTAAGATCCACATTTATTTTTATAACCACAGATAAGCAAGGGGGGGGATAGAAACAGCATGAAACAGGAAGTGAAGGCAGGGAGACAGTGGGAGGGGGAGAACAGTGAGATGATCAGACTGATAAGTTTCTAGGACTCCCAAGAAAATTTGATTGTTCAGTCAGACAGACAAGAGACAGAAAAGGAGAGGATAGAACAGATCCTTTCTTTTTAACTCTTTCTGCATAACAAATGGAACAGGGTCTGATTCAACCCTGTCACAAAGATCACATGAGGGCAGTAGCAATCAGAACTTGAATTATGTGTTGGCACAGCATATTCTCACAGCTGAAGAATATGGGGTGAACTGCCTCAACTGTGGAAGCACACAACAGGGTGCACCAAATGACCTGTCTGTTGTGGCAAGTGGCAGCATGGTGCAGCAGCCCTAACTGTGGAGGCATGGGGATTTAGGGCACAGCAGGCTACAGCAACTCCAACTGTGTAGACAGGAGTAGGGTGAAGCAGCTCTGGCTATGGTGACAGGAGACAGAGGACAGCATGGTGTAGAAGCCTCTACTGTGAGGCAGGACACAGGGGTCATCAGGGTGCAGCAGCCCTGACTGTGAGATAGGGTGTGCATGGTGCAGGAGCCCTGCCCACTTGGGGCAATGGAAGTGGGCAGCAGGGTGCAGCAAAAGATCCACCTCAGGTAGCCTATTGCAGCATGGTGCAGCAGACCCAACTGTGGAGGCAGGGGACCTAGGACTCTAGGACTTAGCAGAGCACAGCAGCCCTCAATGTGGAGACAGGAATAGGGGGCAACAGGTGCAGTGTCCCTGACTGGGGGGGAAGCAGGGTGTAGCTTCCTTGATTCTTTAGGCAGGGGATGGAGGCAGTAGGGTTCACAATCCCTGACTGTGTGGGAGATGACTGTGGACAGTAGGGTGCAGCAGCCTCAAATGTGGAGCAGAAGGCAAGGGGCTTGTGGGGCAGGGGACAGGTGGCAGCAGAATGCAGCTGCCTCAACTGTGGGGAAGAGACACGGTGCATCAAGATGCCATATAATGTTTCTATTTATACACATACATGATGTATTTTCGTACAGAAACCACCAAAGAACTGCAATTCATGAGTTCAGACAGAACATGTGGTTGAAAGAGTAGAGTGTGACAGGCACCTGTTTGCCAATCTGACATTAAAAAAATTGTTCTTATATAAATGTATTTATGAAGACTACATCAAAGACAAACAATTTCTATGAAAGAACAAAATTTAGATTTATTTTGTATTCATTAGACAACCCTGTGTTATATAGTTAGAAAAAAAATCAGAGTTTTGATGATAAAGAACTGAGAACTATGATACAGACAAGCTGATCTCTCACAGAGAAAGATTTCCACAATTTCAATTCAGCACTGAAACTCAAATTATCACCTTTTATAAGACAGAATGATAGATTTTAAGCTAATCTATCTCAATACAAACCACAGACGGAGTTTGTAAGAAACCTGGAGAGAAAACCATTAACTCTACAGCTTGCTGTGATTGGGAATCTGAAGCAGCAACCTACAGTACTCGAAGATGATGTCATTGCTCTCCAAGACTGACTGTGAGAGAAAGAAATAACTCCATTGTTTTCAGCCACTATAGAGCAAGTTAAAAAATGCTGATTTAAAGAAAACCACAAAAGCTGGCCAGGTGGAACTGAGGGTTGAGGTGCTGGACACCACACCTTGCACCATGCCAGTGACCTGGGTTCAGGAATGGACTTGGGCTGCCAAGAGATGGCTGGAGAGGGAGAGGCTTGAGTGTCCAGAGGACTGCTCTCCTCTCCTGGGGTGGGAGGAGGGCTTGCACCATGCACCAGTTGTGTCCAGTGGAGATCAGGGAGCACTGCAGTTTGTGGTGCTGAACATAGGGTTTGGAGTGATGGCAGGCAGCAACATGTTTCACGTGTGGATGCCATTGCACATCTGTAGAAATACCTCTGCTCTCTGGATAAGTGACAGCGATCTCCCATGCCCTGCCACCACATGACCAGTGCCGGGCTCTACCCACTGGCTCACCTGATCCCCCTGTCCTGCCTTGGTCTGGCAACAGTGTAGGTTGATGGATCAGGTAGGTGGGGGATGGTCTGTCCCCAATATCCCAGTGGGGAAGAGCTTCAGGCAGGTGGTAGCATGGGGGTGGCCAGTGAGGAACACTAGAGAGAGTTCCAGGACAGCAGGTGAGAAAAAAGAATTAACAACAAAAAAAGAAAAACACAAAACCAAACAGCATGACATTTTCAGGAAACTCTAATCATGACACAGGGACTTGAATTCAAGCTTTACTAACAATATGAAAAAAACGTTTGCACATGATATTTAAACTGAATAGGTTTGCTGATTGCTGTTATGGAAAAGAGATACTGCATATGCAAAACACTGTAAATGTAATAAGGTAATGTTACAAGAGAGTTATTGAAGGGCTTTTAAACCTGTTAAAAAGACAGGTTCCCTCTTAAAGAAGGAGGTATGTGATAGGGTTGAATAAGACCCTGTCCCATGTGTTATGCAAAAAGAGTTAAAAGCAAGGATTTGTTCTGTCTTCTTCTTTTCTTTCTCTTGTCGATCTGATTGTGCATTTCTTGTGAGATCTAGGATCTGATTACTCTGACAGTCTCATAATTCTCCCCCTCCCACTATCTCCCTGTGTTCATTTTCTGTTTCTTGCTGTTTCTGTCTTTTCTTCCCCCTTGCTTATCTGTTGTTATGAAAATAAATGTAGACCTTTATGTGAAACTGGGTTCCTTGGTTAAAAAATGTATATTGTTGAAATGATTGCAGAAAGCTATTTGTAACTCAGGAGGCTAACCATGAGATGTAGTGTCACCCACCACAAGCTCATTTACAGAGTTATCATCAGGAGATCATTTCTGAGACACAGTGTTCTCTTTTGTTGCACCTGCAAGGAAATAAACTGACAAAGTTGTGATACATTTTGTGAGAAATGGAAAGTATCTTAATGAGCTCAGCATGCAGAAGTTAATTGCTAGGAAAAGACATTGGGCCGGATATTCAAACTGCACCATTCTGTAGCACAAGCCCTTGCGCTGCTCAAAAAAGTTGCACAGGGGTGTGGCCGAGGCGATATTCAATGGAGTTGTGCTATTGAGCAACTCTTTTGAATATCGCCCCCCGGCCACAGCCACTGTACATGGTACAGTGGAACTTGTGCCACCGCAAGTGGTCAGAGTGGAGCATTCAGATGTGGTGGCGCAAGTTCCATTGCGCCATGTGCAAATCTGCGATATTCAAAAGGTGACATGCAAATAGGGCCATAATTTATGCAAAGCACATGGGGGGCCATTTGCATCTAATTACGGCCCAATTTTTTAATTTTTTTTATTTTAGCTTTTGTTGACCGGGTAAGTGCACTAGACAAATCAAGCCTATTTTCAGGCATGACCCGGGGGATGGGGATACAGATGAATGCCAACTGACCTTGAACCAGATTAAGCTGTTGGTGGTATTTTTTTAGTGAATGAGGGAAATTTGGCTAGGACACCGGAGAAATTCCCCTACTCTTTTCGATAAGTGCCATGGGATCTTTAACATCCACCTGAACTACCACCAATCCAGGCAGATGGGACCTCAGTTTAACATCTCATCTGAAAGATGGATTTGCATGCCATTAGCATGCAGGTGCACTGATCCCCGATGACTTGTGCCTGGCGCCCTGCCAGGCAACAGCCATCAGGGACTGACGCCCCCTGCAGCCCGATCGCGGGCATAAAGTAAATCTTCCCCCCACTAGCCCGATCGTGGGCATAACATATTAAACCCCCCCTCCTGACTAGCCCGATCACGGTCATAACATAATAAACCCCACTCCTGACTAGCCTGATTGTGGGCAGAATTCACCCCCACCCCTGACTAGCCCGATCCAGTCAGAACTCACCCCACCCGACTAGCCCGATCGTGGGCAGAACACACTCCCACCCCCGACTAGCCTGATCGGGCAGAAGACACTCCCCACCCCTGACTAGCCCGATCATTGGCAGAACACACTCCCCAACTCCACTAGCCCGACCATCGCGGCATAACATCAAACCCCTCCCCAAAGACCAATATCCCTGGTGGTCCAGTGGACCTTGAAGCCCGATCGTAAGGCATAAGGTCAAACCCCCAAAGTCCAATATCCCTGGTGATCTAGTGTTCCTCACCCCACCCACCCACGGAAACCCACCACCCCGGCCTCAGTCAGCTGGCGGGTAGCAGCACCCCACCACCTGCCACCCTGCTGCCCACTGATTGACAGCTCGGTAGGGCTGCACGCCTTTGGTTCAGAGCAAGAGCCAATGAGCATGCAATCCAGACCGCATAGGCACTTTCAGATATGTGAATGAAATTCATTCACATATCTGGACTGCCTTAGGTGGTATGGCCGCATGTCCATTGGCTTCTGCGCTTAAACCATCGGGCGGCAGCCCTCCACCGAGCTGTCAGTTGGTGGGCGGCGGAGCAGCAGGCAGGTGGGTGCTGCCGCCACCGGCTGATGGGGAGCGGGTGGTGGGGCTCCATGGGTGGGTGGGGTGGGGACACTAGATCACCAGGGATATTGGACTTTGGGGTTTGACCTTTGCCCGTGATCGGGCTTCATGGTCCACTGACCACCAGGGATATTGGTCTTGGAGGGGTTGACGCTTAGGACCACAATCGGGCTAGTGCGGGTGGGAAGTGTGTTCTGCCCATGATCGGGCTAGTCAGGGGTGGGGGGTGGGGGTGAGTTCTGCCCATGACTTGTGCTAGTTGGGGCATGGGGAGTGTGGGTTCTGCCCACGATCGGGCTAGTCAGGAGTGTGTTCTCGCTAAGCATCGGGCTAGTTGTGGGGTGGGGATGAGTTCTGCCCATGATCGGGCTAGTTGGGGTGGGAGGTGAGTTCCTGCCCGCGATTGGGATAGTCGGGGTGGGGAGTGTGTTCTGTCCGCGATTGGGCTGGGTCGGGTGGGGGTGAGTTCTGCCCTCGATCGGGCTAGTCAGGGGTTGGTGTGACATCATGCCCATGATCGGGCCAGTCGGGGGTTGTTTCACTTCATGCCAGCAATTGGGCTGCTGGTGGGGGATACTGCTGCCTGCAATCGGGCTATGAGGGGGTTACTATTATGCCCGTGATTGGGCTGCGGGGGGGCACAGGAACAAGTGGAGGGCAACCAACAGGTGGCAGCTGCTATGTTGCACCCTGCAATGAGGCAGCTCACCTGTGGGTGGCCCTTGACTTGGTAAATGGTATACAGTCAGAAGAGATGCAAGTCACAAGTGGGGTACCTAAGGGATCAGTCCTGGGGCCAGTCCTATTCAACATCTTCATTAGTGACCTCGCAGATGGACTAGAGGGTAAGGCTTGTCTGTTTACAGATGACACCAAGATCTGCAACAGAGTAGATGATCCAGATGGGGTGGGCAGAATGAGAAGAGATCTGGATAAACTAGCAGAATGGTCAGAAGAGTGGCAACTGGGATTTAATGCAAAGAAGTGCAAAATCATGCACATAGGGAAGAGAAACCCTGAAGCCACTTATAGGCTGGGAGGAGTTGCTAGCAGTCACAAAGGAAGAAAGAGACTTGGGCATCATCATCACTGATGACCTAAAATCATCCAAGCAGACCTCTAAAGCAGTAGGTAAGGCTAGGGGGCGTTAGGGTGTATTAGTAGGGGTATCACAAGTCGAGAGGGAGGTACAATCCCTCTGCATAGACATTGGTTAGGCCCCATCTGGAGTACTCGCAGTATTGGAGGCCACACCTTCACAAGGACATTAACCAAATTGAGGCAGTCCAGAGAAGGGCAACCAAAATGGTGCAGGGACTGCATCAGAAGACATATGAGGACAGATTAACGGAGCTCAATATGTATACCCTTGAGCAAAGGAGGGAGAGAGGTGATATGATCGAGACATTTAAACACCTTAAGGGCATAAACAAGGTGAAAGAGTCTAACATGTTTAAATGTAAGAAAAATAGCAGGACAAGAGGACACAGCATGAGATTAGAGGGAGGCCGATTAAGGGGAATATGAGGAAATTTTTTCACAGAAAGGGTGGTGGATGCATGGAATGGCTTACCACAAGAAGTGGTGGCTATGAATACAGTGCAGGGCTTCAAACAGGCATGGGATAGGCATAAGGGAGCAATACAAATGACTATGAATAGATAGGTCACTGACAGAGCAAAGGCCGATGGCACATTTATGAGGTAGAAAAAGAAATGGGCAGACTGGATGGGCCTTGCGGTCCTTATCTGCCGTCAACTTCTATGTTTCTATGTTTCTATGTTTCTATGTAATCCTTTCTTTTTGGCTTAAAGTTGTGCAGGGGCAGGTAGGGGGTTGCGCCTGCACAACTCTGCATAGCCCGGCTGAATATCGGGCTGTGCAGTTTATGCATGGATCCTCCCCCTCTGGTTGAGCATGCATTTATTAGTATTGCACTGTTGCTCAGCATGACTTGGGGGGCGCAACTGCCTCCTGCTGAATATCGCAAAATGGCGCAATTTCGTACTTGCGCAGGCGCTACCCTATTGCGCATGACTTAGCTCTTTTGAATATCTGGGCCATTACGTATAAACAGAGAAATCTTTTTTTTGGGGGGGGATTGAGATTTAGAATTGCAGATACCCTTAGATGAAGGACTTTGTTTTATTTGAATGGCCTCTCTAAGAGCAATTCTGTACAAATTTTTTTCTAATTTTTATTATATTTTTATTGTATATAAAATCTACTTGTGAATTTTATGACTTCTCCTCATTTGCTTATTCTTCCTGACCTGTGGCTTAACGACAATCACCACCGCTCTGTCAGTTTTCTTTTCATTTTTTTCCGATATAATAATACCCACCACTGCACATGGCCATATATACAACATAAGTGGTGTCACAGTTAATAAACCCATAAATGGGTGTAACTTGGCCACAGACTGAGTTGAGGAAACAGTTGCCAACTGTTATTACCTCACAGTATTTACAGTGCTGCACCGGTCACACTTATGGTGCAGTATAGAAATTCATGTTCGCTACTTTTCAAAGGGCTTCAAACTGTATGTAAACTGATCCCCCAAGTTGTCTGCCCTCCTAAATTCCATTCTAAGTAGTAGTGAGGTGAATTTCTCCAATTTTCTTTCAGTCTGAAATATCCTCCTATTCCTGTGTATGATAATCTGTACTTTTCTAGCCCAAATACAAAAGGTAGTAATACAATGGCCCAGATATTCAAAAGGGCTGCACATGGTGCAACAGTGTTATGCCATGCACAACCCACTGATGTGCCCCAGTGCGATATTTAAAAGGAAAAAGTGCACCTGCACAAATCCCAATCTGCCAGGGTGTATCAGTAATGTATGCAGGCACAGGTGGGGGTGTGTGCCCATGCATAAACTGCACAGCCCGATATTCAGCCCAGGCCATGCAGAGTTATGCAGGTGCAACCCCTACCTGCGCCTGCACAAAGTTACACTGAAAAAAAAGGAACAAGTTGAGGGCCACCCACAGGTGAGCTGCCACATTGCAGGGTGCAACACAGCAGCTGCCACCTGTGGGTGGCCCTGGACTCATTTCCGCCGCACCTGGCAGTGCCCCCTCATGCCCCGATCGTGGGCTGAAGTGTAACCCCCATTAGCCCGATCGCAGGCATAATAGTATCCCCTCCCCCCATTCCATTAGCCCAATCGTAGGCATAAATGTAAGTTTCCTCCCCACCCCCATTAGCCCAATCGCTGGCATAACTGTAAGTTACCTCCTAACCCCAGTAGTCCGATCTAGGCATAAGTGAAAGTATCCTCCCCCGTAGCCCAATCGTAGGCATAAGTGAAAGCGTCATCCCCAGTAGCCCGACTTCATGGGCATCAGACCTCCCCCCAAAGTCCAATATCCCTGGTGGTCCAGTGGACCGCGAGAAGCCCGATCATGGCGGCATCCTCACCCCACCACGCCGGAAATCCCTGGTGATCTAGTGGCCCCCACCCCATCCACCCACCCACAGAGCCCCCACCACCCCACTCCCCTGGCCAGCTGGCGGGCGGCAGCACCCCACCCACCTGCCACCCCGCCACCCACTGATTGACAGCTTGGTAGGGCTGCACACCCACTGGTTCAGAGCATGATCCAATGGGCATGCAGCCCATACTGTACAAGTCAGTCCAGATATGTGAATGACTAATCTGGAATCTCTATGAGTGGACAGTAGGTGTGCTG
This sequence comes from Neoceratodus forsteri, assembly GCA_016271365.2. Taxonomy (NCBI): domain Eukaryota; kingdom Metazoa; phylum Chordata; order Ceratodontiformes; family Ceratodontidae; genus Neoceratodus; species Neoceratodus forsteri. The sequence goes on from CM057451.1 coordinate 61,123,094, forward strand.
CTAATTTTAACTTTGCAAGCACAATGGTGCTGACATGCTAAACGTTTAGGTACAGTCTGTGTACAGAAGGTAATGAGATGGTACTTTATCAACAGTTTGCCAGGCAAAGTCTCATTTAATAAAAAAAAATGTCCCCTGTTAAAAAAGCAATGTTCCCTCTACCCCACACTGAAGTAGCAACCAAATCCCAGTTCCTCAGCTTCTGAGACTATTATCATCAATGTAGAATATACAGCCTTTCCCCATCTACTCAGCAACAGTGAATGCAATACACCATCCCCAACTCCTCTCCCTACCAAATGAAAAGTAGATACAGTATAACTAACAACATCCACTATCAAAGCTCTCCCGCTCATCACCCACCAACACTACATTCTACAGCCCCACAAAAAAGACAAAAAACACCCCCCTTATCAACTCAACACACACCACCTTCCATCCAATGCCACAGTGACTCCCACAGAAAGGATATGGTAGAGGAGGGATAGTGACCAGCGCAGCCCCACATTACAACCTTGGCCAGCTACCGTAAGAATTAATAGGGTAGAAGGTCATGGATGTTGTGTGTGGAGAAGGGGGGATTTTATGTCTTTTTTTCTGAGCTGGAGGGAGAAAGGGTGAGTGCTGAGTGTGTGGGCTTGTGAGGAAAATGTTAATTATTTATTCTTTTCACTGAGCATGAAAAGGAGTGTGGATGGAGTGTTGCACTCATTGTTGCTGAGTGGGTATGGGGCAGGGGGGGCATATCACATTTATGATGAAGGATGGGGCTGTGGAGGAGGGTGGACTTTTGGGTGCTAGTAAGTGTGAGGGGAGGGAACGTTGCTTTTTTCTAACAGGACAAAGGTCTGTGAAGTTGCACTTTATACAGCTTTATGAGTAAAGTGCCAGATGAAGTGCTATGAAAAGTGAAACTTTGCAAGTGAAGTGTTTTTTTGCATATTATTTGTCTTGTAAATTAGCCACTTTGCTTGTTAGTGTTAGCAAAGGGCTATGCAAAGCTATACAACTTCACATAGCACTAAATGTAGCAAAGTTTTTTTTTTAATTTCACACTGAACTAATAGACAGTGAAGATGCAGCAACAAAAAACTTTGCTGACAAACTTGGGTACAAAATCAGAATTTTCACACTATGCACATCAGGGTAAAGTTTCCTGACTTCACCCCAGCTTGGTATGGCAAAGTTTTTTTTTTAAGTGTTATCTAAGCTTAACCCCCTCTGCCCATGCAGACATAATCTCCACCCCTCCCACCCCCTTCCCACTGAAGTAAAGCCTCCTCCACCCTTGTAGCACCCATACTGTACCTTAGAACTGGAGCAAATTTAGACTTACTGACAAAGGCGGTGTAAAGTCAGGAACTTTGCATTACAGGTAGCAGGGCAAAGTTTCCAGACTTTACCCCAACATTACAAGGCAAAGTCTTTTAAAATGACAAACCCACCTGAACCCACTGTGTCAAACAGTCCCCACCCCTGCTACCACCATGAACATTTTAAACTGTTTCCACCATCCACACACCCTCTAGCACACACCTACCTCCCCTTCAATAGTCTCAGTGAAGTTAGTTAATTCAAAAATCTGGAGTCAATGATATTCAAAGAATAGCCCTTCCCCCACCCACACATGCATGGCTCACACCACTCTCCTTCACCACCCTGTCCCATTCCCCAGCATTATTGTACACACCCCATCCTACCAACTTTTAACACCCAACCTCCCTCTTCCCCCCATATCTAATGAATCAGAAAGGATATGTGAAATGAGTACCTGTAAGTAAGAAAACCATTCCACACTGTTCAATGCATGGGATGTTACTAAATGAATGATGCATTTCATTCATAATAACACTTGATTGTGCATTTGTCAGTCAATCAGGTGTTACTACAGGTGAGAGCTTCATCGTCATTCATTCATTCTCCAGCAGAACAATGTGTAAAGACAGCATCTCATTCCAGTGCTGGTTCAGTTTCTTTTTTTTACAGGTTGTATCTTCTGTATCCTTATAATTTGCCTAATTTGAGGCTTGGGAGAAAGACGGAGGTTGACTGCTAGAGGATGGTAGGATGGGGCAGGTTTGCTTGCTATTGCAATGACTTTTGGGGACAGGCACATGGTGGTGGTAGGTGGGTGGTGTATTGTGTAACTTATACTGATATGGTGCTGGTCAGGGCATGGGACATAGTGTGAGTGACTGAATATATCACTGTAAAAGTTCACAGTGACTTATGAGAAGAGGGTGGTAGGTGCTAAAGGGTGGAGGGTGGGGTGCTGAGTTTTAAAGGATCTGGGTGGTGGGCAGAGGGGAAATGTATATCACATGGGGTGGGGATAGGTTAAAATTTTTAAAAATATTTTTGTTAAAAAGAAGCACTTCACATAGTTTTTACCTGCAAAGTGCTACATCACCCAATAAAAATTACATGTTGTGACCCATTGCTGACACATTTGCTGTGAAGTGCCACACTGTGTAGTCTTCACCAGGCAAAGGTGGGCACAGCACTAGAGATGTTGTGAAGTTTTAATTCACTGGTGAAGTTCCAACAAAGTTGATAAATTCACCTCCAATCTACAATCCAAAGATTTTTACGTTAACTTCAAAATCCACATATGTGACTTCGGTGGGTTTTTTTTTAGTGTGGAATTTTGCTGTGAATGGTAGAATTTTGCCTATGAATGGCAGAATTTCAACCACAAATGGTGAAATTCTGCCATTTGCAGTGAAATTCTGTCATTTGTGGGTGAAATTCAGCTCTTTGTGGATGAAATACTGCACTTCACAGACGGAAGTTGGCACTTCATGAATCGCTCAAAACTCCAAGAATTGTGATAAATTCTCAGATTAATTTGTGGAGCGAAGTTCCCCAACTTCACTCATCTTTACATATCACTGGGTAAAACTATATGAAGTGTTACCAAAGGCAAAGTAAAGATAGGGGAAACTTTGTGAAGTTCTTCAGGAAGTGAATTTCCACAACTACACCCATCTCTGCTGGAGAGCCTGCCACTGCCAGTACAGGCTATCTCTCTCCTCTACATCATTATTTTACTAGCCTGCCTTTAACTACAGTTAAAAATAGTGTAAATCTTCTAGAATGCTAATGCATGATTCTGTTATGATTTTGTATGCTTCTGATCAAAAGTCCCCTTTTCATGTGAAAGGTGCTCCCTTGCTGCCACAACTTCTTCACTTGTGAGAGAGAGATGGAAATGCCACTGAGATATGTGCAGCATGAGGAGTTCTTCATCTCCAGGGTCCCTGATTAGCTGCTGCAAGTCAAGTGGCTTCCAACAACTTGGACATGCTTAACGTGTTCTCCTTGTAAAAATGTGTCATAACATCGAAGTGCCAAAATTCTGACAGAAAACAACATCCCTTTAGACCTGTTTCACCAGTGACCAAAATACTGGATTTTGGCATGTTCAACAAATGTAAATTAGGCCTTGGCTCAGCCTTAATCAGGAATGCTTAACTGTCTTTCCTGCACTTCTTCTTATTTGTCTGTAAGTCGTTGGTGAGCAGTTTGGATGTCTGCTAAATCTACACTACTTAAAGAGCACTTCAATTTCTTTTATACCTTTTAATAATAATAATAATAATCTTTATTTATAAAGCACCTTTCCAATGTCAAGGCACTGAACAATATAAACAGATGTCAGTGGCTCAGTAGGTAGCACACTTGCCTCTGAGGCCAGGAGATCAGAGGGCTGTGGGTTCAGTTCCCATATCTGGCACTTGGGTTAATATCCCAGTACTGACACTGTAGTGCAGCATGAGAGAGGTGCTGCACTTCTGAGGTGCCATCTTTCAGATGAGACGTTAAACCAAGGTCCCATCTGCCTGGATTGGTGGTAGTTCAGGTGGATGTTAAAGATCCCATGGTGCTTATAGAAAAGAGTAGGGGAATTTCTCTGGTGTCCTGGCCAAATTTCCCTTATTCACTAAAAATACCACCAACAGTTTAATCTGGTTCAAGGTCAGTTGGTATTCATCTGTTTCCCCCTCCCAGGTTGTGCCTGAAAATAGGCAGGATTTGTCTAGTGCATTTACCTGCTCAATAAAAAATAAATAAATAAATAAGATAAAACAATACAATAAATAAATCAGTAAAATATCCAATAATCAGAGTAGCTACATAAATAAAAAGATGTGTACAGCATGAGGAGTTCTTCATCTCCAGGGTCACTGATTGGCAACTATTCAAATCTATCTAGCAGTTTTAAAGAGGTAGTGGAGCAAAAACAGGCAGACAGGGAAAAACAAAAATTGTAAGAAGTAATCAGTTGTAATTTTTTTTATTTCTAAAGTATTTGCCTTTTTCCTTTTGCTCCTTAGAAAGTTTACTACATGATAATATTGTGCTGCATGTGTGGAACAGCTCTTAGCCCAGCAGCTGACATCCATCTTTATCCCCCCACTACATCATCAGCATTGTGATCTCACTGACAATGACATCACAGGTGACTGACCTGGCAGACAGTGTGTGGCTGTTCCTAAACAGCATTGCTGTCACACTCAGTGAGATTGCACTTCTGATGATGTAGTTGGGGGAATAGAGATAGATATGTCAGCTGCCAGGCAGAGTGCTGTCCCATACATCACATCTACTAATGTCAGATGAACAATCTTCTAATTAAACAAAGGGAAAAGAAAAAGCACCTCAGATATGAAATGTAATGGTTGACCAAAACCATTTTGGTTTAATTACTGTTTACTGTAGTAGAGTAGATCATATCAGATTAATTTTACATAGTTCTAGGATGACATCTTCAGGTACTGCAAGTCCCAGAATCCCCTGCCGCTCTAGCAGAGGGGGCAAGAAGGTGCTGGGGGACCTAACCACAATCCTCCTGCTGGTGGACAAAGTAAATCAGAAATGCAGAAGAGAGCCACAGAACAATTTAGTGGGATAGGTGGCCGTGGAAGTTAGGGACATAGAGGACCTTTCAGGATAGCTGACCTATTTGCTAACATGGGAGAACCAGTAAAATGTAAAAACGCAGTCATTTAAAATATAGGGGAGGACTGGAAGACCAATCAGACAGGTTTTACATGGCAAGAAAGCTGTTGAATGAATCAATGCACTTTCTGCCACTGATATATATATATATATATATATATATATATATATATATATATATATATATATATATATATATATGCCCTGATCCATATATCTGGTGATGCATTGTTCAGTGTGAGTTTCAGAACTCCACAATTGCTGGAACACTTTTGAAATAAGTACCGTCATGTAAACGTCTCTCCATTATGGATACTATTCATAGACATACCCCTTACTAAGCCCACAGTGCAATGAGTGACTATTCTCTGTAAAAACAAACTCAGGGCAGAGCCGATAGGCTTGCAGGTGTAGAATTTGGGGTAAAAATATTGAAATTGATCAGTTAGGAGCCTGCATTCACAAAATGTAATGTAGACTCATAAATTTGTTGTTTTGTAATTTTTTACACCAAATTTTCAACATAGCCTTCTTATGACCCTGCCACATGGAGAAGGGCAGAGAAAATCTTTGGCTCCTGGCCTAAAGGTGATTTCGTGCAGGGACTGCAAAATCAACTTTCAGTATTCAAAAACACATTTTGGGTAGGAGGTAAAAAATGACAGCTGTCACAATCAAGAAGTGCTGTAAAGAAATGGCTATGTTGAAAATTTGGGGTAAAAATATTGAATAGTACCAAAGTTATGAGCATGCATTTGCAAAATTCAATGTAGGCTTATAACGTTTTTGTTTTTTAATATTTTTACACCAAATTTTCAACATAGCCTTCCTATGACCCCACCTCATGAACAAGGGCAGAGGAAATGTTCAACTCCTGCCTGAATGGTGATTTCACACAGGGACTATGAAATCACCTTTGGGGATGTAAACAAACATTTTGCCCAGGATTTGAAAAAATGACAGCTGGCACATTCATGAGGTGCTGTAAAGATATGGCTATGTTGTGAATTTGGGGTAAAAATATGGAAAAATTACCAAAGTCATGAGCCCGTGTTCACAAAATTTAACAAGGATCATACCTTTGTTGTTTTTTTTTTATATTTTTACACCAATTTTTCAACATAGCCTTCTTATGACCCTACCTCATGAACAAGGTCAGAGAAAATGTTCAACTCCTGCCTGACAGGTGAATTTGCACAAGTAGCACAAAACCAGCTTTCAGGATGTAAAAAAACATTTTTACTAGGATTTGAAGAATGACATCTGTCACACTCATGAGGTCCTGTAAACATATGGCTAAGTTATGAATTTGGGGGAAAAATATGGAAAATTACCAAAGTTATGAGCCTGCATCTGCACAATTCTATGTAGACTCATAACTTTATTCTTTTTTAATATTTTGACACCAAATTTTCAACATTGTCTTTTTATGATCCCACCTCATGAACAAGGGTAGAAAAAATGTTCAACTCCTGCTCAAAAGGTGATTTTATACAGGGACCACAAAATCATCTTTTGTGGCAGATCTACTTATTGATAATGCAATTGTTCATGAGGTGGTGTGCCAAAAAAGGCATGTTGAAAATTTAGGGCAAAAATATGCAAAAATGGCCAAGTCATGCCACTGAGTTCAAAACCCCATTGAAACACATTTAACCGCATACCTGTTTCCTCAGATTGTGGTTCAGCTTTGAAGAGTGAAGATGTGTCTGTGGTCCAGAGAAGATGATGGCACTTGACACCCCTCCGAGTGGGTAAGTAAGGGCTTGGGGGGTGGTGGGTCTGAAGTGGGAGGGTTGGGGTGGACAATAACGGCACAAAAGACATTGGCAGATGGTTTTCATTTTATAAGTTTAAAAAAAGAGCAAAAGACATTAATGGATGGTTTAAAAATCAAAGTGGGCCAAGGATTCCTGATGTGACACTGGGGGATTGGGCACCCCTGTTGTCAGTGTTACATTTTGGGTGTGGGGGTGTGGGGCTGTATGTGAAACAAAACAAGTATTCTTAATCAGAACACTGGGGAATTGGGCACCCCTGGTGTCACTGTTATGTTTTGGGGAGTATTCTTAATTGCGACACAGGGGGATTGAGCATCCCCAGTGTCACTGTTATGTTTTTGACTGCGGGGGGTAGTTGCCGAGAGGGAGGAAAACATTTTTATAAAAACAAAAAAGGTGGTCATGGTGGAACACAGCACATTCATCTGTGTCCAGAATGGACACCAAGTCCTGCTGCACATGCACAAGTATCAAGCACGAGCAGTACAGTTTGGTGGCCATCTTGGACACGACAGAATGTGCCGTGTTCTACCAAGACTCCACCTGATATAAAATAGTGCTGTGCTCTGCCAATGGTAATCAACAGAACAGAGCACTTCACAGATGCAAAGGCGACTGTGATGAAACTCCACACTGTTCTTCAGATGGAAAATTCTCCCTTTTCCAATCCATCGCAGAAGGTCTGCTGGGCTCTGCCCACTGCAGCCCTAATGAAGGGTTAACATCTCTTATATTTTATTCTGAGTTATGCAAATTGTTTGGACCATCCTACACATATACTGGACTCAGAGAACATCTGTACAGTGGGGAATCAGAGTACAGCTGCACACTTCTAACAAACTATCATCCATTTTGTCCGGCATCTCCTTCTCTGAGATCCTGCCTGTCTGGGAGAGGGGGGCATATGGACGGAAGGTCAGAGAAGGAGAGATAGGGGAGCTAAACATGTGGCTCAAGGGCTGGTGCCAGGAAAATGACACAAATCTGTAGGGAACTGGCAACAGTTTGGGAGTGAAAGTTCTTTAAATTTGATGGACTGCATCTGACTAAGGAGGGAGTCAGTGCATTTGGGGCAGAAGTTTGACATCTTTGCAGAATATTTAAACTAGCAAATGGGGAGAGGGGTGCAGCACCCCATACATTATAGAAACATAGAAACATAGAATTTGATGGCAGATAAGGACTGCTTGGCCCACCTAGTCTGCCCATTTTCCTACCTAACAGATACGCTGCAGATCCTAGTTAACCAACAGCTTACTTCCTCCTACCCCCCACTAGGACTGCTTTATGTCTGTCCCATGCATTCTTGAATTTCCCCACTGTTCTTGACTCCATGACCTCCTCAGGGAGGCTGTTCCATACATTCACAACCCTTTCTGTGAAAAAATACTTCCTCACATTACCTATGAGACGTCCCCCCTCTATCTTCAAATTGTACCCCCTTGTTCTTGCACATCTCTTTATCTGAAAGATGCTACCCTCTTGGACTTTGTTGATTCCCTTGAGGTACTTGAAAGTTTCTATCATGTCTCCTCTCTCCCTTTTTCCTTAAGGGTATACATATTAAGCTCCTTTAGTCTTTCTTCGTATGTCTTCTGCTACATACCCTGCACCATTTTGGTTGCCCTCCTGTAGACAGCCTCCACTCTGTCTATGTCTTTGCAGAGATGGGGTATCCAGAACTGCACACAGTACTCCAGATGGGGTCTCACCAACTGTCTGTACAGAGGGATAACAACTTCCTCTGTTCTAGTATTGATGCCTCTTCCTGTGCATCCCAGTATCTCCCAAGCCTTCCTTACTGCCTTCTCATATTGCTTGCCCACCTTTAGGTCATCTGATATAATTACCCCCAGGTCCCTTTCCATTTTTACTGTTGTCAGTATCTCACCACCCATTGTGTACTCTTCCCCTGGGTTTTTATTTCCCGGGTGCATTACGTTGCATTTCTTTGCATTGAATCTGAGCTTCCATATAGAAACATAGAATGGGAAGAACACTCCTCCCCCTCAGCTAGTGGTCAAACAGAAGTGCAGCATGTTTGCAGTTCATTTGCATCACTAGGTAAGGAAAAAGGTCCAGCTCCCCATATGACGCACTGGGGAAATGCCAGACCTCACCCAACAACTAACATAGCAAAATCTGGCTAATGGAAAATCATGTACACAATTGCTCACAGTCTGGGAAACAAGATCCCAGACCTGCAGACAATAATGACAGAGGCTAAACTGGATAGAGTAGCAATGAGCGAGATGTGGTTTACCAATAACCATACTTGGGAGACTTCAGTACCTGGCTATGTACTGTCCAGAAGAAACTGAGGTGCAAAAAGGGGGAGGGGTGGAGTGGCCCTGTATGTCAATGAAAATATCAAAGCTACAGCAATTCAGAATACACATAAGGAGCCTGAAGAACTATGGGTCACCCTGGAAATAGGAAATGGGACAGCCATAAAAACTGGAGTTATGAACAGGCCCCCAGACCAGGGGGAGGACATAGACACATTACTGTTAGAAGATATACAAAACATAACAGCTAAAAGGGAGGTTCTAATAATGGGAGACTTCAACATGCCAGATACAGATTGGTCAATACCAGCAGAAACATCTGCCAGAACTAGACACATGGTGGATTCCCTGGAGGGGGAAGACCTCAAACAACTAGTACTACAACCCTCAAGAGACAGGGCTATCCTAGATCTAGTACTGACTAACAGGGAAAGGATCACAGATCTCCAGGTAGAAGGTCACCTCGGGGCCAGTGACCATCACATGGTATGGTTGAATTTGGCCACTACAACTAAATCATCCCATTCCAAGGCAACAATATGGGACTTCAGAGAAGCTTACTTTGATAAGATAGTCAAGAGAGTTAAGCTAGCCCTGGCAAAAAGAAATACAGGTGAGGGGGTACAGGCTAAGTGGGCAAGCATTAAGGATGCAATACTTGAAGCAGCATCCCATTGTGTTACAGAGAAAAAGAAGTGCAAAAGAAGAAGGAAACCACTTTGGTTCTCAAAAACAGTAGCAGAAAAGGTCAGAGCCAAAAGGCTGGCCTTCAGGAAATATAAGAGACCACAACGGGATGAAAATAGGGAGGCATACCAAACTTCCCTAAGGGAAGCAGGGAAGGCAGTGAGGCAGGCAAAGGCCCAAACTGAGGAAACACTAGCACAGACAGTAAAAGAAGGTGACAAGACTTTCTATAGATACATTAGTGAAAGGAGAAAGTCCAGAGGGGGTATTCCTAAGATCCAAGGAGATAAGGGGGCATGTGAGGAGGAGGACCCTGTAAAAGCATCTATCTTAAATAGATACTTCTGCTCAGTATTTACTGAAGAGAAAGTAGGGCAGGGCCCACTGCTCAGCACCATGGAAATGGGTGGAGGGAGGTGAGCACTAGTCTCTTCACAAAAGAAAGGGTTCTATAAGAGCTCAATAAGCTCAGGGTGGACAAAGCAATGGGACCTCATGGCATACATCCCAGGGTACTAAAACAGCTAAGGGTGGGACTAGCACAGCCATTATCAGAATTGTTGAGTGAGTCTCTGAGCACAGGAGAGGTCCCAGAAGACTGGAGAAGGGCTCATGAGATACCGCTCCACAAGAGTGGTAGTAGGGAGGAGGCAGGGAACTACAGACCAGTCAGTCTTACCTCAGTAGCGGGCAAGATTATGGAGGCACTCCTTAAGAAAAGGATAGTGGAACACCTGGAATCCATAGGAGCACAGGATCCAAGACAGCATGGGTTTACAAAAGGAAGATCCTGTCAAACTAATCTCATAGATTTCTTTGACTGGGTAACTAGAGTGATGGACCAAGGGGGATCAGTTGATGTCACCTACCTTGACTTCAGCAAAGTTTTCTATACTGTTCCACATAGAAGATTGATTAATAAGCTGGGTAGGCTCGGGGTGGGTCAGAAGCTGGTCAACTGAGTGACAAACTGGTTGACGGGCAGAAAGCAGAGAGTGGTGGTAAACAGTATACAGTCAGAAGAGATGCAAGTCACAAGTGGGGTACCTCAGGGATCAGTTCTGGGACCAGTCCTCTTCAATATCTTCATCAGTGACATTGCAGATGGACAGGAGGGTAATGTTTGTCTGTTTGCAGATGACACCAAGATCTGCAACAGAGTAGATGATCCAGCTGGGGTGGGAAGAATGAGCAGAGATCTGGATAAACTAGCAATGTGGTCAGAAGAGTGGTAACTGGGGTTTAATGCAAAGAAGTGCAAGATCATGCACATAGGGAAGGGAAACCCAGAAGCCACCTATAGGCTGGGAGGGAAGTTGCTGGCAGTCACAAGGGAAGAAAGAGACTTGGGCGTCATCATCACCGATGACCTGAAATCATCCAAGCAGACCACTAAAGCAGTAGGTAAGGCTAGGGGGATGTTAAGGAGTATTAGTAGGGGTATCACAAGTTGTACAAGACACTGGTTAGGCACTATCTGGAGTACTGCGTGCAGTACTGGAGGCCACACCTTCAAAAGGACATTAACCAAGTTGAGGAAGTCCGGAGAAGGGCAACCAAAATGGTACAGGGATTGCCTCAGAAAAGATATGAGGACAGATTAATGGAGCTCAATATGTATACCCTAGAGCAAAGGAGGGAGAGAGGTGATATGATCGAAACATTCAAACACCTTAAGGGCATTAACAAGCTGAAAGAGTCTAACATGTTTCAATTTAAGAAAAATAGCAGAACAAGAGGACACTGCATGAGATTAGAGAGAGGGTGATTAAGGGGTAATGTGAGGAAGTTCTTTTTCACAGAAAGGGTGGCGGATGCATGGAATGGCCTACCTCAGGAAGTGGTAGATATGAATACAATGCAGAGCTTCAAACAGGCATGGGATAGGCATAAGGGAGCAATACAGATGAGTATGAATAGATAGGCCATTGACAAAGCAAAGGCCGATGGCACATTAATAAGGTACAAAGAGAAATGGGCAGACTGGATGGGCCTTGCAGTCCTTATCTGCTGTCAACTTCTATGTTTCTATCTGAAGAAGGTACCCTACACCTTACCTTTAGTTTTTACATCGGAAAAGACATGGGGTTTAGGTCTACACAGGGCAACCCAAAACCTGTATATATGTTGCTCCCTGAAACACTTAAGCAATGCCTGCGTCATCATGTTATGTAATCTATGTATGCAAACAGGACATTCCAGCATGAGATAGTCCAATTCAATAAAGTGTAATCTTTGCAAAGAAACAGGTCATGCATAAACCCAATGTCCTTGAGAAGCTCGAAACAAAGGCATATGCTGTGATCAGGAGGACATCGTTCAACAGGCCCAACAAGAAAAAATAGCAAGCTTTGGGCAGTAGTACAAGATCCCAACCACAGCCACCAACTTCTACTGAGCAATCTCAGGGGGATGAGGAATCCAGTACTAGGGCACCTGAGAATGCCCCACCATCTAGATCTGCCCTTCAGGAACAGGTACAGCATACAGCCCAATCAGAATCACCAGAAGAGGACCATACTCCAACTGTGCAGACAAGACAGTCTGTGAAGGACCCTTTACCTGACCAAGGTCCAGAAAACATGGAGGTTCAGAAAATAATGCCTCCTCCCCCAGGCTGGATGATGTCTTTCTAATTACCGAGGAGAAGAGGTGAAGTGCTAGACTACGACCTAAGACAAAGATGACTAGGAGGGAGGACATTACAACCAAAAATGGATTTATAGCCTTTCAACCATCAGGAGGAGACATTGAAGGGGAAAAGAGGAATTCTGAGGCATCGTCAATTACTTCCTCCCAAAAGGATTACTCAGACATAGATGGAACTATTCCAGAAGCTTCAGAGTCCAGGAAAAGAAAGAAAAGGAAAAAAATGTTCTTTAAATGTTAAGTAAATAAATAACATCACTCATTCCTATCCTCTTATAGTTCTTGATGGCTAACTTTCTGTCAGATGGATTAAAACTTATCTCTTTAAATGTTAACAGTATTGGGACTCATAAGGAGATGTAGACTGTTTTTTCTTCTCTGGCAACTTCTGTTTCTAATATTACACTGTTACAGAATATTAGGCTTAAGTCTCTGTCAGGTATTCAGCAGGCTCAGTCAGAATGGCCATGGATCCCATCAGTTTGGTCTATAGGAGAGGGTCCCTACTCTGAGGCTGAGGTTATATATAAGTTGCATGATTTTAAAGCAGCCAGATTAATACAGATTGACCAAAGGAAGTCTATGATCTTGGACTTACAGTGGTTTACTACCTCTGTTAGGCTAGGGGTGGGGTATGCTCCCAAAAGAAAGACCTCTAGAGTAGAATTATTCAGGAATATACAACCTTATCTTTATCTAGCTAAGACTGTTATAATGGGGGTTTAACTGTCCCTGGTCCATGGAACATAAAATGGGGAAAACCTAAAAAACATACAATAATTCAATGTTTTTTAAACAAATTATGAAATCAGCAGACATGAAAGATGCATATAGGGTATTACAGTCTACGGGTGGTCATACATTATTTAAGAAGGATCTTCTCCTCCAAAATTAATTTTATTTTTTATTTTATTTTATTTTGTCTCCAACTAGACAAAACTTTTGCAAGCTAACACAATGGTGTCAGAAATTTCCAATCATGCAGGGTTCTGCATTGAGATAGGATGGTGCACACACAGTATAAGAGGCCCTGCGTTCTGAAGACTAAACAGTACCTTATTGGATGACAAGGATGTGGTCGTGGCCTATAGAGATTTACTTAAAGCCAGGGTTTCTGTAATGAGTTATTTTGATTCTCTGCCTTCCTCATGGAAATATTTAAAACAGGAGCTGAAGAGGTTTTTCCAAACACAAGGGAAAAAGGAATGCTAATAGAAATTATGTAAACTATGTTCAGCTACATAAGCAGCTTCAGAAACATATCACTTTACAAAACTCTTTGACAACTCACTATACAGAACAGATTAATAGGATTAAGCAACATATGAGAGCTTTTCTGTATGATAGGGCAAAATCCCTGAAGGTGGAATTAAAGTTTGGAACCCAGGGGCTAAAACATACCACTGACATCTTTAAAGGTTGTCAAAATAGAAGGAATCTAACAATGATGGATGCCCTTAATGATCCTCATGGAGTAGCTCATGTATAACAGAAGAACACAGAGGTAATTATGAATCAACACGTATAAGCTTCTTTTGGGGCTAACATTCCCAAGGAAGTGGATTCAGAAAGTTTTACTGGCTTTCTTAGTTTAAAAGATTTGTCAGATTAGTAGAGTCAAGAACTGGGGGCTTCAGTGAGGTTGGAAGAAGAAACTTTTGCTATTCAATCCATATGTTTGAAAGCATCACCAGGTCCTGACAGTTTAAATTAAAAACTATATCAAATACTTAAAAACAAACAAAAATCACACAGAATGCCAAATGTCGGTGACTTACTCACAAATGATTTAACTTCAGTAAGGGTGCAAGAAAACACAGCAAGCTGACCCCTCCACAAAAATCTCACCATTTCATGTTTCTGCTTTCTCAAGAGACAGAATATGCCCACAGTACAAAGTCACACTCTCACCCTTCACACTGAAGAAAGTCAGAGTCACACACGTGGCTTCAGCTATAAGTACTCCAAACTTTACAGTATTATCAAAAAGCAAGAAAAACGACCTACAGGGGTCCTGGAGAATGTACAAAACAAAGGTCTGAGGTTTGTACTGTAGACCTGTATAGTTGTCACTGAGCACCCCAGGAGCCATGGTGCAGCTCTGCTCTTTCCTCTAGACGGAATATGCCCCCCTAGTACTATCTAATTTATACAAAAGTCTTTTTAAGGCACACTCATTTAGATGAGCAAACACCACTATGTGAAAAAGTTTATTAAAATACAAGGTTCATGTGCTATTAAACAGAATGCTGTAAATTAATGGAAGTTGACTAAACAGCTTATGAGTACAGCATAAATAAATTGTAATGACGGAAACCATATATTATAGAATACTGATGTGTTAAGACCACCCATATTTAAAAAGGTATGCTTTGCATTGTACCAAAATCTTTAAGTAGTACAAAAATAGCATCAATAATTCAATATGATGGCCATAACATTATACCATAAACCTTTTCCTTAAGGTGGCTCCCAATTTTGAATTTAAATAGCCCACCTTATAGGACATAAATAATAATTCTTAAACATGGTGCCAGTTCAAATTTCTCATTGAACCCCTTTCCTGAGGTGGCTTCATGTGCTGGCACAGCAAAATATTCCAAGAGGGCTTTGCCTTTCCTTTGGTCCTTTCCAGAGTACTGCTTACATGCATCTGGAGCCACACAATATGGATGACGTGGTTCCGTCAGCATGTAAGATATCATAACATCAGAGTGGCGCCTCCCTGTCCCTATAACAGGGCTCTGAATATATGAGGGAATTGGTATCCCTACAACTAAAGAAAGCAGTCAGACTTGTTTTGCTCTTCCAGATTGGTAAGTACGCATTATTTATTCTGAATATGACACATATACAAAAAGGCTGACTCTTAAATTTAATGCAGGAAGGGGGCACAAGAAAACTACAGTACATAAAGTGAAGGATTTATTTGTGAGGGACAGAGGGAGGGTTGTGGGTCTCAAGTCTAATTGAAAAGAGGTGGTATGTTGTTTTCATAAAGCAACAGCACACAGACCTATAACCAAGGTGGTAGAACTCATGGGAGAGGGGAAATGGAAGATCAGATCTAATTGTGCATGTGGGTATGAATGTTCTGGAGAGGTGGAGCACAGAACAGGTGAAGTCAGACTTCCATGCTCTGGAGAAGGTAGCAAAGGAGAGAGCAGGGGTGGTAGCCTTCTACAAGGTGCTACTACTGCCATGTCTGAATCAGAACAATACCCTGTATTCCAATTCAATGCATGTCTAAAGGGTTGGCACAGGGAGGAAGGATTTTTGTTCCTTGGGGACTGGAACCTGACCTGGACAACTTGTATCCCAGCCAAGAGGGCTGGAGGGTACTGGGAGAAAGACTGGCACAGCATATAGCTAGTTTAAAGTAGAGAGAGGGGAGTCAGAGTGGCAAGGTAGATACAAGATCTTACAAAAATGTGGGGCTTGTTGGCCCCCCACCATTGACCTAAAAAGCAGAATCAAGCATACTCAGGATAAAGGGAAAAAGAGGGGACAGGCACAAATGTTGGAAGATGTTGTGCACTAGTGCAAGGAGCCTTGGCAACAAAATGCCAAAACTTAAGTGAAGGTCATTGAAGAGAGCATTGACCTGGTGGCTGTCACAAAGACTTGGGCAACCTCAAACCTCAAATGGGACATGACCATTCCATAGTACTCACTGTTCAGGAAGGATAGAGCAAAGAGCAGGGTAGGGAGAATACTGCTGTATATAAAAAAGGGGAATTGAAGCAACTGAAATAAACAGCCTCGGGGATTCAGGTAAACTAGAAACCCTATGGGTGCTAGCAGCAACAGAAAATGTGAAACAAATGAGGATTGGGGTGTCTACACACCACTGGTTCAGTATCAGGAGGCAGACAAGAATCTAGGAGAGGTACTTAGGACTGTGGCCATCTTAGGACATGTGATAGTAATAGGGGACTTAAATAGGTATCACATCAAGATAGCGAAGAAAAACTAGTGAGGGGGAAAAGCAGTGAGGTCATAATAGCGAACGTAATGTTAGCTATAATGTCTTTACAATGAATGGTCAGTTTAGTGAGGGAGACAGTTATGGAGACAATCTATGTAATGTAGCTGTTGTGGTCTATGAACCGTGCTGCCAGTGTAGTGTAGAGGTTAGAGTCACTGCCAATGTACGCCATCACTATGTGCAGCAGGCCAGGGTTCAAATCTTGTGAGAGGACTAATTGTTTTCTCCCCTGAACATTTTCACCCTCCCTGAATTATGTTGCTCCACCCAGAATGGGACTATTAGGTTTGCCCCCTTCTGACGTTGTCACCCTCCCCAAGCTGCTTCTCCCAGAGAATATCACCCCCTTATGAGTTTCTCCCCGTCCCTAAGTTGTGTCCCTCACGTGATGAATATGTATTTTCAGGGGGTTGCGAGTGGTGAAGCCCCCCCCACAAAGGGGGTTGCAGGGGTGGACCCCCTTGCAGAAAGACAGCTGGAGACCCAGTCAGTGATTCAGGTCACTGGTTTCAATTTTTTGGTTCTGTGCTATGGTGCTGGTCCCAGTGTTTGTATTCATTGTTTTTCCCTTGCTCTTGTTTGTCTGTGCCATTTTGCTGGCATTTTTTTTGACATGGAACCACTTAAATATACCTGATTCAGACTGGAAAGTGCAAATTGCATCAAGAACTAGGAATCGATGCCTGGTGGATGCATGCAAAGAGACATTCCTAGTTCAGCTAGTCCATTGTCCAACAGGGGAAGGGACTCTGCTTGATCAGGTGCTCACAAACAGTGAGAAGATCAAAAATGTAGCAGTTCTGGAACTATTCAGTTCCAGAGACCACATACCAAAGGTGATGGAGGTCCAGACAGAGACCACCAACATATGAAACACAGTAAGGGTGTGGGACTTTAAAAAAGTGGATTTGGTCATGATAAGAGAACAGATGGAATAAAGCACAAGGAATATAGAGCAGGTATAGGAGTCAGAAGAAAAATGGGGACAATTTAAAAATGCAATGTTAGCAGAGGCAGAAAGTTCAATTGTAGATGGGTGAAAATTGGTAAGGGGTCTGATGTAGTTAACAGCTAAAGCAAAGACAGTGGTAAGAGCCAAAAGGAGAGAATCCTTAAAGTACAAGGAAGCCAGCAGAGAAGGAAGAGAAAAGCACCTGGAGGCAACAAAGGTAGCCAGTAGGAAAGTGAGGGAGGTAGTGGCAGAGATAGAACTTCAGCTTGCAATAGGAGTAGAGCAAGGGGAAAAGGCATACTTCAGGTACATTTCAGAGAAGCATAAGGTCAAAGGGGGTACTGTGAGACTGAAGAGCAAGTATGGGTGTTGGGGGGGGCAAATGGAGAACAGAGATACTGAACAAATATTTTTGTTTCATATTTTATAATATGAGGGATGGACCACTGCAACAATGTGGGATTAAGTAGGGATGGAGAAGAGAAAGGGCTCAAGTGGCCTGGTCAAAATTATGGAGAAACGGGTGCTGCAAAAGCTTACAGGGTTGAAACCAAATAAATGTATGGGACCTGGTGGCTTACACTTGAGGATGCTGAAGGAAGTAGCGAAGTGATAGCAAGGCCACTTGCAAGCATATTCAGCTGCTCACTGACCACAGGGGTAGTACCTAGGACTGAGGCACAGTGGATGTGGTTCCACTATACAAGACTGGAAGAAAGTATGAACCGTGGAACTATAGACCAGTTCGCTTTATATGTATAGTGGTAAAATTATAGTCTTTACGAAAGGAGGGACTGGTGTACTTCCTTGAGTGAAATGGTCTACAGGACCCTAAACAACATGGGCTCATGAAAGGAAGGTCTTGCCAGGCACATTGGGTTGACTTCTTTGACAAGGTGGCCAGGACAGCAGATAGGGGACAGGCAGTAAATGTGTTATACTTGGATTTCAGCAAGACCTTTGAATGAGCCTGCCACAGGAAGTTGACCAAAATAATAAGTGATTGGGGTGGGAGGGAATTGGCACATTGAGTGGAGAACTTGCTGAGGTGGAGAACACAAAGGGTAGCAGCTAATGGGGAGTTTTCAGAAGTAAGGGAAGTAACAGCTAGAGTACCTCAGGCGTCAGTGCTGGGCCCAATCCTTTTCAACATATTCATTTGTGACATAGGGGAAGGCATAAAGGCAGGGCTTATCTCTTTGTAGATAGCACAGATATGTGTGCTAGGGTGGATGTGGAGAGAGAGACAGATAAGAGAACTCAAGGTGGATCTGGGTAGGCTGGAAAGCTGATCAAGGTTCTGGCAGTTGAGTTTCAAAGCAGCAAAATGTAAAGTGATGCACATCTGGAAAAGGAATTCAAGTGTGCAATATGAAATGGGGGACAGTGATGCTGAAAAGCATCACAGAGGCAAGAAGCTAGGGAATCATGATATTGGAGATCATAGAAACAACAGAACATTGTAATACAGCTGTAGCAAAGCAAACAGAATGCTGGGCTGCATCGGGAGGAGGTGAGCAGTAGAAGTGGGGGATGATCCTCCTACTGTACCATTCACTAGTGCAATTATACCTGAAATACTGCACAAGGTACTGCAGTCCACACGCAAGGAAAGAATGTGACAAGACATAAGTAGTACAGAACAGCACAGGGCAACCAGCATGGTCCATGGATTAGGTGACATGAGATATGAGGAGAGACTTCAGGAGTTGAACATATATACCCTTAATAAAAGAGTAGGGAAAGGGTGACATGATTGAGACATGCAAGTACCCGAACTGAATAAACAGGGTGGCCACTAAGGAATTTTTCTTCTTCAGTTCAACTAAAGGGATGAGAGGAAACTCATTTAAACTCACAGGAGATTCAAAAGGGATGTCCATGAGCAGTTTTTCACAGAATTAGTGATGTACGGTATAAGTGAAAAAAGCTGCTGTAGGAAGTGGTACAGGTCAAATCAGTGAACAGCTTCAGGTTGGGATGAGACAGGCATAGGGGGTTAGTTAGAAGGGGGGAGGGCACAAAATTCAACAAAATACAAAGAGTTAAAGGGAGGTACTATAAACAAGTGTAACTCCTAGGTGGCACTATCCCAAGGGCTACTACCCCTGCCTGCTTGGCTAGTAGCAGGTTAAGGGGCCTGAGTTCTGAAACGGATTCCTCCACCCAGAGGTCAGGGTTGGTAGTGGTCAAGCTAACTTGGGCACAGCCCTCTGGGACACTGTAACTCCGCTCTTTCACCTCTAGTGGCCTGAACACTGTACAATAATCACATTCACAATACTCCTGGTGCACCACACAAGTACCCACACTGTTTGCACTTACCACCAGAGCTGGTTCCTCTGGCTTGACTCTGGGGACCCTCTGTAAAACAAGGTTATGCACAGCAAATAGCAATAGTACAGTACTTTGAGCACAAACTTGAACCACAGTCAGATTACATGCAGAAAAAAGTTAGATCTGATTTATTCAGGAGACTTGAACAAGGAAGGGGCAAAATCAGGTTAATTAGCTTAAAGGGCATGTCAATCAAGCAGTTATGCATGCACTTTGAGTCCCCCCACACAGTCCACCTCTGGGTACCCAGTTGGAGAAGATATGGGCTATCCAGGACTGTTGTCCTGGGTTGCAGCTGGTTGGGGCCCTGTGATGGAAAACACAACATGCACAGTACACAATATTTGTAATCTGGAGCCAGAGGGCTCAGTTCATAAAGGAAATGAAACAACAAGACAATCAGATGACACACTCAGATTAAGCTGTTGTTGCAGGGAGCTAGCCTGGTATTTACTCATAATACCCAAGACTGGATACAGACTGAACAAAAATCGAGACTGCAGGTGGTTGATCTGGAATGCCAGGAGAAGTAGTGCCCACATGAGTCACAGAGGTGTCATTCCTGTTCAAACGTGGAGCAGAGGGCTGATCCCCAGGCAGGTCTCTCGTCGATGGCTTCTCTGTGCAGTGGGTAGTCTGGCTGGGCCAGTCTGGCAAAGCCCAGACCACATGGAGACAAATTCAGATGCAGTCCATTTTGGGCTGGATACAGCTTCCAGAAAGCAGAACACAGTTCACACAGTGGGGGACTAACTCACAACCCACTAGCAGCTCATAGCACATTTACATGTACGGGAATTCTACGGTACCAGGCAAAGCGCTCACCGGTCACAATCGCAAAGTCTCTGCACACACCGGGAGCATAGGAGTAGCTGGAACTCCTGACAGGCGATCGCATTCAGCAAAATTTTCGGTCTTCTTCGGGTTGAGCCTGGCCCACTTTAGTAGCTTATTTTAGTCACACAAACTTGGACTTAGTCCAAAATAATTCTCTCCTCCCCCTCTCAGGAGCAGCAGGCAGACCTGCAAGCCAAAAACTCAGCTCTTTCACAGTTTTCCCATGTGAATCCACTCAGGATTGTTGCCCAAAATACACTTGAGCTCTTCTCATGTCACTTCCCAGCTCAGAACTAACTGAAAACTGCAAGCAGCCCAGGACTTCCCCAAGATCCAAAAGATTTGGTTGGCTGATTTGGCTGTCAGTCAAAGCAAGAGCTCCCCCTTCAGTTGCAAAAAAGGGGCAAGAAAATCCAAACTACAGTTCCCACAGATTTTGAATTCAGACAGCTACATTTTAGGTCCCACCAGTACTGTTTGGTCCATTTTGCAGTCCAGAACCAAGATAGTGGAGACAAACAAAACAGTCATTGCTACAAAGAAAGCAGGTTAGACAAACTACATTATCATTATTACTATAAATGATTTTCAGCAAATAGTTACAATTTTCAACAGAGCTCCCCTTTCAGATTACTTAAACTACAATTAGGCAGCTCTTAAAGAGGCAGTACACAGAGGATATACAGGCTCTGGTGATCACATTTAAACTGCTAAAACACAGGACACCAGCCTGGCAGTGAGCATTTAGGCAAGCTCAGGGAAGACTTTTTGGGAACCCCCATTTGTAGGGGGGTTACACAAGTACGTACAAACATAAGAACATTAATTAGCCAGCAGATTTATGCCCTCTGGTTCATCTAGTCTGCTTGTTGTGAGGGGTTTACAGCTCGGGCTAAGTGTTAAGGCAAAGCGGACCTAGTTCTAATATTTGAGAGATTTTTCAGATATTGTTTTAGCAGCCCTATACTATTATTTTACTTTTTTTTAATAAAAAATTTCCAAATTACACAAAAAAAATAACATACATCTGCAGTCATTATTATAAATAAGTCAAGGTTAGACCTTGTCCAAATAACCATAAAATGCTTCTTAAAGCCAGGGTATCTCTATACATCAGTTTCATAATGTGACATGTAAACAACAAAGACCAAAACAGTGCAGTTAGGGACACCTTAATCCTATGTGCCCTCTCCACCCGTGGTACAAACTCCAGCCATTGAGATATAAAATAGAAGACCCATCGTAGCCACAGGAGTTCAAGCATCAGTAATACATGGTTTAATTTAGTGGTTATTTTCTTCATAAGATACATTTTTATAGTGCAATCTTACCACAGAGATACTATATGCTAGGAACTGTCTCCAACAGTCAGTTATCGTAGGTTTCTTAGCTGTGACCAGGCAGACAACCACAGTTAAGTAACAGAAGGGCAGCAAAATGTAGGTGGGAGGTCTAAAAAGACATAGATAGCTGCCATGAGATTAACTGATAAGGAAGCATTCCAAAAAAATATGTGCATAAACAGCTCGGGTATTACCGAGCTTCCTCCAACACATCACCCCATACTGGGGTCATGTTTGTCTTGCCTGTCCTGTGTTTGAAAGAAACAAAGTATAATTTTCCAGTAGATTTCTTTTCAAATATGTAAAGAGGTAACCCTATGGGTATTTTTCATACAGAGTCCACTGTTCATCTTATGTCTGTCTTTCAATATCTCCTTCCTATTTATATCTAATATGGGTTGTACTTGTAATGCTAAGATGGGATACTGCCTGATACAGATGAGAAATAAGAGCTTTTAATTGGTCTACTTCTTCCAAAATTGGTTACATAAATATGTGAAATTCCAGTGTCACTACTCGCTCAGGAGTCAGGACATTATGTAAGAAAAGCTTTAATAAAGGCTTGAATTTATATATATTGTCACTCTAAAATAGTCTGTCTTAGCCTTTAATGCTCTATAATTTGTTCAAAATGCCTGGATACTTTATTCTGAAGAAATGGAAATGTTTATGTAATTCTATCCATTCCCACCTTTCAAAAGTGTGGTCTTATTTTGCTGGTTGAAATTCTGAGAAATGTAAGAGGGAGAACAGAAGAAATTGAGTATAGTATAGGTATGTGATATCAGGTTCCACCAAGCTGCATCGACAACAAAGTTGTTGACTGACTTTAAAGTGACAACATTTTGCAGACAGCGATCACATTGCCTGGCAAATGTGTCGCAGAATCACCACATCTACATAATGAGAAAACTGTTTGTGGGGGGCTTTCCCACCTGCCCCCCCCCTCACGGGGGCTCTGCCCCACACCCCCCAGACTTAAATATTATCAACTCTGGGGGAGGATTATGGGGAGAGCAGCTTACAGCAAAGTCGCTGTATCCATTCATCACTGCAGCAACCCGTTCAACACTGTGGATGTCGAACGGGTTGTTGTCAATGTAATGGATTTTCTGTGGGGAAGGGGGGTCATTATTCTAATAGTATACCGTGATATCAACCCTCACCATTTTCCTGCAAGACATTGCCAGTATTAAGGATTTTAGAAGGGGAGGGACCTATCCCACAGTGCCAACCAAACAATATATCAGAAAACCAGAAAATATCTCCCTCCATCAATTCCAGGGATTTCCAGTGAGCATTATAAATAAGAGAAATCCAGTATAAAACTGTATGAAGCTGAACTGCTTCATGGCATATATTTAAATTCAGAAGGGCTGCTTCCTCCTGATGCTTTAGTAATTGTAGACAGAAAACCTAATTTGGGCCTTTTGCCCATCCCAAATGTATCTGGATATCATCCTGTCCCATTAACATAGATATTCTTTACTTGGAGTGATTGGCACAATCTGAGATAGGTACAAAATCCTAGGCAATACTGTAGAACTATTAATGATCGCTGTAAAAAAAATATCACTATAATCGCGCTTTCCCTTTAAGCGCGATATTAGTTTTACAGCGGTTATTCCTTTCATTTTTCAGCCGACCAAGTGGTATAGTTTCTAGGGAAACAGCGCTCACTTCAATCAGTTAGACTTCTAGGGAAGTACACCACTACCTGTCATTTTGCTCATTGCACTACTGGTGTACAACCTGTGTTAATTTTTAGCAGTGACAGTAAATTGGGAACTGCAATAGCTTTTAATAGTCCGTGTGTACAAAAGTATGGGGATTGCACCAGGTAGAGAGTTTTCTTGTGCTAGAGTTGGGAGAGAGCATCATGTGACCTAACACCACTTCCGGGTACCACTAGCATTTAAGATGAGCCCTGTGTCAGTGGGGCTAGCATGGGCGGGGTGTCTGCATGTGTCCATGTGTTATGCAGTGTATACGGGGATATTATTGTAAGTAAGTAAATTCTTTATCGTACTGCATTTTGTGTGGCATAGCTTGTATACTATAGCACACTAGACAATGGGAGAGAAGTTACAAATTGCAGAGGGGGAATGGGTCTATAAGTGCTTTTCCTGCTATATGTACACCTCTTCAAAAAGCGAATTAACAGATGCTGGGACAACATGCTAAAAGTGTACACGTATTTTAAAACTAGAGGAAGACACTGTTTAGTGGCAGCCAGTAGCAATGTGCGATATTACATTTGCACAATCACAGATTCAAACGCAGGTGCGCGATATAAACTTGATGTGACCATTAATAGTTCTACAGTATATTACTTTAGATAATTTATACCTGTTGTAAAAGTAAGAGAGGTACGGAGCTTCAGGTATCTAGTGATGTGTTGTGCACCTGGGAAACAAGAACCCAGGGGAAGAATACACAATGGGTGGGGAGGTAGTAACAACAACAAAAAAGGAAAGGGACCTGGGGGTAATCATATCAGATGACCTTAAGGCTAGCAAGCAATGTGAGAAGGCAGTAGGGAGGGCTGGGGGCATACTGGGATGTATTGGGAGAGGCATCAGCAGCAGAAAACAGGAAGTTGTTATCCCTCTGTATAGACAGTTGGTGAGACCCCATCTGGAGTACTATGTCCAGTTTTGGAGACCCCATCTCCGCAAGGACATAGACAGGATAGAGGTAGTCCAGAGGAGGGCAACTAAAATGGTGCAGGGTCTGCAAGAGAAACCGTATGAAGAGAGACTAAAGGAGCTTAATATGTATACCCTTGAGGAAAGAAGGGAGAGGGGGGACATGATAGAAACTTTTAAGTACCTCAGTGGAATCAACAAAGTCCAAGAAGGTAGCATCTTTCAGAAAAAGAGACTTGCAAGAACAAGGGGTCACAATTTAAAGATAGAAGGAGGGTGGTTTGGGGCAATGTGAGGAAGTATTATTTCACAGAGAGGGTAGTGGATGCATGAAACAGCCTTCCTGAGGAGGTTGTGTGGTCTAAAACTGTGGGAGAATTCAAGAATGCATGGGACAGACATAAGGTAATTATTGTGGGGGATAGGAAGAAATAGGCTGTTGGTTAACTAGGATCTGCGGCCTATCCTGTAGGTAGGGAAATGAGCTGACTAGATGGGCCAAGTGGTCCTTATCTGCCATCAAAGTCTATGTTTCTATGTTTCTATGTCTATGAAAGTGGATCAAAATTAAGAGAAACCAAATGAGAGTGCTCTTCAGGGACAATAACACCTAGATTTTGTTAAGGCAGGCAAGTCCAACCTAAAATTGAATATTCTCTTTACTACCATAAGAGATGCACAGTTTATTTAGAGAACCTCCATTTTCAAGTTCAATTTATAAGCAGCTAAGAAGCCAAAATGTGTGAGTGACTTCTAAATGGGGAAAACACAGCAGCGTTTGGTCAATAAATCAAAGGATCATCGGCACAGAGAACCAGTTCATGCTGTCAGCCCCCAGATGTATGCCTGTGCCCCCATCTTGTCTTGAGAACTGTACTAACAGCTTCAGGTATATGGCAAATAATAAATGTGAAAGTGGGCATGTCTGCAAGCTGCTTTGAAAGAATTGAAATACCTGCAAGGATATGCCCATTTACCTTTACATACATTAATTGTTTGCCATAAAATGCTTTTATCATCTCAGTAAAGGGGGCTGTAAACTGCATGCTCTGCAGGTTGTCAAACAAAAATCACCATGTCACCTGGTTGAACACCTTTTCAGACCCAAGATTAACATCAAAAAGAGGAGTGGAGACCAGGTGGCATGATGTATTATATGGAGAGTGTGTGCTTAATATTATCATGAGTCTATCTTGATACCACAAAGCTGGTCTGGCCTCAGTCTTTAATATAGGGTGAGAATTTCTCTAGTCTTCCAGCCTAAATAACAGTAAACATTTTATAATCAATATTAAGAATCTAAACAGGTTTGTACAAATGGCAGGGGATCATGATGTCACAGACAAATACATTCATGTCACACCATTGCATGGAAAACAGCATGTGGCAATGCAGCTGTGGTACATAATGCCATCTGTACTTGAATGCCACACACCCAATCTTTCAGTTTGTTTTTTTCGGGGGGCTCTGCTCTCTGCACCACCCTCATGGGGGGCATTGCCCTCCATACCCCCCAGAATAAATATAATCAACTCCATGGGGATGTGGACAGTGGGACAAGTTAAAAAGCCAACTGCAGCATTTAGTCGTGGCCACACAGTCAGAATGCAAAAAAGATTTCCCAAGCAGGGTTTCAAACCCTAGTCTTCCCCCTCATGTACTACTGTGTTGGGTGCTCCAGCCACTCCACCATGGGAGAGGCTCAACCAACCACCCGATCGGTAGTGGTTACATTTTTATTTTATTTATTTATTTATTTCAATCTAGGATTACAATGCCTTTGAGCCGAGGCTCTTTTACAAAGGTTCCATGTCAGCGTATGCAATAGTCATCATTTTTAGTTACAAACATATAGTCACTGACTTACAGACATGTAATAACCAGTACAAAGACCTGAGCTGTGAGCAAGACAATAGGAGGGGTAGGTGGGGGGAGTGAGGGTAGGAGATTGAGGGGTAGGAGGTGCAGGGGTAAGGGGGAGTATGGGAGGTGGTTGGGGGCAGGGGCAGGAGTGAAGATAAGGGGGGAGGTGGGTGGGAGACAGTGCAGCCAGGGGGCCTTGTCAAGGGAATTTGACAGATAAGGTGCTAGGGGTGCAAAGACTGATTGTAAGTGCTGGGTGCTGGGGCATGTGCAGCTGGAATGGTGGAGATGTTAAGATGGGCAACCACAGGATACAAGCAGTGAGAGGGGCAGCTTGGACTTGAAGAGGCCGAGTGTTGGAGCAATCGCTATGTCGCTGCCAAGAGAGTTGAGCCAGTTGGATGCCCGATAGGCGAATGATCTTTGTCCTTAAGTCGTGTGACATTGTGAGATATGTAGTAGATGGGAATTGGATCTCCTTGTAGTGACATTCCTATGTCTAGGCTTAAGGAGGGCATAAACACCTGGTGGGGCAAGCCTCATTATAATTTTCTTGGCCGTGATGCAGGTTTGGTATTCTATGCATTTGTCCAGTTGAAGCCATCCAGAATGGGAATAAAGGTCACATGTGTGGGTACGGCGATGTGAGCCAGTGATGAGATGACAGGCCTTATTCAAGGAGGTCGTGATACGTTTGAGAGCAGTGATAGTTGCAGACCCATATATGATAAGACCATAGTCTATGATGCTGACGATGGAGCTTTGGACAGCCACTGACAGTGCTTCTGGGGTTAGGTGTTTCCTGTGCCGGAATACTATGCCTAACCTCGCACTGGCAGCCTTTGCAACATTGCTGATATGGACAGTGTATAAGAGGTGGGGATCAAGGGTGATGCCAAGGTACTTGAACGATTGTGTTTGCTCTAGGATGGCTCCTTGTTCAGTTGCAATGCAAAGGTGGAGTTGTTTGTTTTTGTTGTGGGGGCTGCAGAAGACCATAAACTTGTTTTTTTTCTGATTGAGAAGCAGTTAATGATTTAGGAACCAGGATTTTGATGGAGGAGAAGGCCTGCTGAAGTTTATTTTGTAATTGGATTGGATCAGGGTCTGAGATGAGGATTACAGCATCATCGGCGTAGAGAATTATTTGTTCTGGGCAGCTGTCCGGTAGTGAGTTTAAGAATAGGCTGAAGAGGAGAGGTCCCAGAATGGAGCCCTGGTGGACTCCCGAGTGGACCAGTCTAGGGTCTGAGAGTGTCAGAGATTCTTACTGTTTGGAACCATTCTTCAAGGTTGCTCTTAAACCAGCCAATGGAGTTGGTTGACAGCCCAGTGTTCTGAAGCTGGACAAGTAGGAGACGGTGATTGACGATGTTGAAGGCTTTAGTTAAGTCAATGTAGATTGAGCCTAGTAGTTCACCAGAATCAAGTGCGCTGTGGATTGCGCTGGTGAATTCAAGTATGGCTGTGGAAGTGCTGTGACCTTTGCGGAACCCATGTTGTTGCTTGCACAGGATGTTGTATGTATCCAGGTATTCTGTGAGCTGGTCCGAGACAATGCATTCTAGTGCCTTGGGGAGTGGGGTTATTAGGGAGATAGGTCTGTAGTTATCGTGGGCAGTTTTGTTACCACTTTTATGTATTGGGGTGAGGGTGGCAGATTTCCATCTGTCCGGGAACTGGCTAAGGCTGAGGGAGAGGTTGAAAGTTCTGGTCAGGGGACTAAGCACTTCATCAAGTGTGAGAGCCAGGATTTTGAGATTGAGGGAGTCATTACTGAATCTTGATTTACCAAGGGCTTTGGTAACATATTTGTGTACTTGGCAAGCCTTGACTGCTTCGAAGTAGAAGCAGGGGGAGCTGGCTGGAGTAGTGTTCATTGCAGACAGAGGTACTTCACCATCTTTGAAGTAGTCCTGAGGTAGGACAGTGCAGAGGTCGGTAAAGGCTTTGTTAAAGGTATCCACAATGGTTTTTGGGTTGAGGGTTGTGGTTCCATTGGTGATGAGTATTGATTGGGGGGTTTTGGGTGGATTCCTGGTGAGTTCTTTTATGTTCTTCCAGAATTCACGACCATTGCCCCAGGAGTTTGTGAGGGCATGCTTACAGTAGGCAGACTTCATTTGCCGGATGGTTTTGGTGCAGTCATTGCGGGCACATTTATAGTTTTGGATGTTGTTTTGCCTTCCAGAGTTTCTGGACAGCTCTCATAGATGGTCTCTTGTTTTTAGTATCCTGAGGAGATCACCTGTGAGCCAAGGTTACTGAGTGATTTGACTTTGCATTTCTTAATAGGAGCATACGTGTCACAGGCCACAGTGAAGATGTTTATGAAGTGGTCAAGGGCAGTGTTTACGATGGTTGCATTGAAGATAGGGGACCAGTCTTGATGGAGGAGGTAGGATTTGAGTTGAGGAAGTTGACCACTGGGTAGAACCCTGCTGGTGATTGTTTTTGGTGATTGTTTGATGAATTTATTTGACCAGGAGCAGCTAACAGGGGAGTGATCACTGACAGAGTCAGGGAGGACATTAGTTTTAGATATTCACGATGGGTGACTGGTAAGGATCCAGTCCAAGAGTGTGCTGGTGCTGGTCCTGTAATTTTGCCTGGTTGGTGAGTCAACCATTTGTGTGAGGTTCGCCGCAGCAACGGTATCCCTGTGTGCATCAGCATCGGCTGCAGGCCAGTTGATGTTGAAGTCACCTAGGAGGATGGATTTGGTGTCTGGTGGGAGTGAATTTACAAAGTCAAGAACAGCTGTTAGACCAGTTCCCTGTTCTTTGGGAGGGATGTAGATGGTGGCAACAGTGAGGGTTTTATTTTGGGCTCCAAGGAGGATTCTCACTGGCAGTATCTGAGCAGTTGTGGGTAGGAGTGAGGTAATGATGTGGTGCCCTTGTATGGAGTCTTTTAGGTAGAGTGCGCAGCCCCCACATCTTTTGGAGAGGCAATCCAGCCTAAAGACATTGTAGCCAAGAAGGCTGATTGCATGGCTTGAGCCAAGTTTCGACAGCTGCCAGGATGTCAGGGCAGTGTTGGCTGGTGAAGACTTGTAGGGCATCCATTTTAGGAAGGAGGCTGCAGATGTTGATTGGTATGGATGAGAAGGCACCAGAACGCTTGCTCAGATTAGTGGCTTTAGAGCAGAATGGGCCAGGGTTTGGGTGCATGTTGCCTGACAGCATTAGAAGGAGGAGGACTAGCCTCAAGGAGCTGCAGCATATTTCTTTAAGGGAATGTTTTCGCCTGCTAGCATCTGGGAAAATTGCTGAGCATCAACAATAGTGGGTGAGGGTAAGTGTAGACAGGGGGACCAGAGTGGGGGCTAGGACTAGTGTGGGTGTAGGACAGTTTCATGGTGGTAGGATGGACCATGGGCAAGGGGCAGTGACCAGTATGCAGCATGCCTATGTGGAGGAAGGATGTAGGAATGTGGAAGCTGTGGGGGAGGGAGGGAAAGCAGGTTTTTGGGGCGTGCAGTAGGGGAGGAAGACAGGCAAGAAGAAATAGAATAGGGGGTAGAGAATGGAGGAGGCGCATGATTAAGGTAGGATTCGGGGTTCAGGGAAATCTTACCAGGTTCGAGAGGATCTCGAGGGTGGGAAGGAAGGTATATAGCAAGTAAGGCAACTGTGTCTTTCAGAGGGTAGACTTTTTTTTTTTTAAATGAAAGAACAAGAATCCCTCTAGTGGCAGGTCTGTATAACCTGTTAATGAAAAACTAGCCACTTAAAAAACAAACATCTATTAGACACTTGAAATGTGCTTAGTTCTATCTAAAATCTATTTGTAAAAAGTGCCAGGTGGCAAAAGCAGGAGAAAAGTCCTGGCCAATTAGAGCGGGTTTGCTGGAAGCGCCCATTGCCGTACCTTCCAAGGAGCTGCAGGGGGCATCCTGGTCTCGGTCGGTGGCTGTCTGGGTACCGGCCAACCGTGGGGGAGCTGAAGCAGCCCTGTTCAAGGGCAGGCAGCTGGAGAGAAGAAAAAATGGCAGGGTTTAAATAACATGGAGGTAGGATAGGTTTAGTTTGAGCAGTTTAGCAAGACAAAGGAGAGTTAGACTTTTCAGAGCCAAGGCAGAGTGTTTGGATGGGGGGGGGAGGGTGCATGAGGAGCAGGAAACAGAAGAGCTGTAAGCACTTTAAAATACTAGTAGAAATTACAATCCAGCTAATATAGTTGAAAACCTTCTATTAGACACTTGAAATGTGCTTAGTTCGATCTAAAATCTATTTGTAAAAAGTGCCAGGTGGCAAAAGCAGGGGAAAAGTTCTGGCCAATCAGAGTGGGTTTGCTGGAGGCGCCCGTTGCCGTACCTTCAAAGGAGCTGCAGGCGGGCATCCTGGTCTCAGCCGGTGGCTGTCTGGGTGCCAGCCGACCGTGGGGAGCTGAAGCAGCCCTGTTCAAGGGCAGGCTGCTTCCAAGGAGCTGCAGGTGAGCGTCCTGGTCTCGGTCGGTGGCTGTCTGGGTGCGGCAGACCGTGGGGGAGCTGAAGCAGCCCCATTCAAGGGGCATTCACATCCTCTTTGGTATGGAGTGACTGGGGATTGTGATATAGTCATATTGCTCATATAATCCTGTCGCTCTCATACCATACGCACCACTGACCATGCGGTTCTCCATGCGGTTTAGTCCAAGCTATGCTCACCTGGTACCATATGAAGAGCATAATGTAATGTTTTACCCTTGTCTGGTTTTGGTATAGCTTTAATGGTCACATGCTTCCAATTTGGTGGTTACAACTCCATACATTACTTCCTGATAGAAATTCAATAATTGTCAGCAGAGAGAGTCCTTTGAGTTTTAATAAAATTCCCCTCTATACGCATCAGGGCCATCTAGTTCCTCCACTGTTATTGCAGCACTGAGACTAAGAGTACCCACCTGCTCCTGAAATAAATTTGGGAAATTTAGTGGAGCTGTGTAGCAAATCAATTTTGTCTCAGTGAGTGAAATTTTGTGAGCATACAGTTGGGAATAATAATCCCACAAAGCTTTTGGGATTTATTATGGATCTGCAATAAGAGAGGCAGTTTGTGGGTTACGAATTTGTGCTACTGCAGTCTGTGCTATCTGTCTATGAAAGCTAAAAAGTGCTTTAGATGCCCTTGCTCTCCCCTCATAAAAATGTTGCCTCAGCTATTACAGTACCATTTTAGTTACAACAATCAGTATTTCTTGTATTTCTTACTTAAGCATAGTTATCAAAGATGTTGTGGTGGCATCCCCTTGAGCAAGCAGTTTCTAGGCAGAAGGCAACTGTTGCTGTAGCAGGTTTAATTTTTTATCCCTAGATTGTTATAAAGGGTAGCAACACTAATAATATTCCCTCTAAATACTGCCTTAAGGGTATCCCAAATAGTGTCCTGAGTAATATCTGCTTGAGAATTCTCCTGCAGGATCTGTGAGATTTTGTTATGCACTAAGGATTGAAATTATTGTAAATTATTAAGAGAATTGTTTAGGTTCCAGAGAGCTGCCCCCATATAATAGCCCAAATTCAGTTTAGAATTGCTGCAGTGAAGTCTGATAGCAAGATACGAAGAAGTTCATAGTCTGCAACCATGAGTATATAGTCTTTAGAAATGTGCATCAAATCTAAGTTGATATATATCTAATGTAGTGGGGAGAAATGTGTAACCTGCCTGGCTGTGTTTAAACTGTGCCATATATCTGTCCATCCCAATTCATTGAGCAGTGTTCTACCAACTTTTTGAGCCACTGATTCTTAAAATGGGTTTAGGTTTATAGTATCTCACTTATCAAAAATCATATTATAGTCTTCCCCCACTATTAAGATACTACTCTGTGGCTGTAGGATTTTACCCAGTTATAGTCATGCTGTAGGAGCATCCAACCCTGATAGCAAATACAAACTAGCCAGAGTAATATCTATCCCTAAGTAATGACCAACAACTATGGCTAAACACCCTTGAGGATCTACATACATTAAATATTTAAACTCTGAAAGGGTGTAGTTTTGGGGCCAGTGCTGTCGTGCCCCATGTCTTACCTTTCTGGAAGGTTGAAGCAGTGACCTAAGAGAACCCAAAGCATTCCAGTTTATGATGCCCGCTTTGGAAAAATTGTCTCATGCATCAATACAAATGAGGGGCTAAGTTTTTCATTATCCCAAAACACTTTAGAATGCCTAATAGGGTTATTTGGCCAGTTTACTTTGTGACAGTAAACTGTTGTGTTAGTTAAGACTGTTGTGTTTATAATGGAGAATAAAAAACACAGCCCATAAAATGACCACTATGGGTGTTGGAGTACTGCAGCCTAGTAAGGTTCTGCACCCCAGGCCCTATGCTTTCAATATGAGGATCTTAAATTCTAAAGGAACTAGTGGCTGAAGGTTCACAATTTCCAAATCTGAGGAAAACAATTAATAAAATCTCTATATGTTGATAGAGTATCTGGCAAATAGCATCATATTGTAGGTCATACCCCCAAACTGTATAAGTTGTCTTCAGCATAGTGAAACCATTATGGTGACAGCAATGTGGGCACTGCAACCCATGCTATAGTCATTCTGACCATTGGGATTTTGCAGCGCCCACCATCATTGTCGCCCCAGGAGTGTTGCATTTGTGCCCCCCACACCTCTGACTTGGAGGTGGTTATATTTTACAGAGGGTGCAGGGTGAAAAGTCTATCTTGGTGGTGGATGCAGGGGGCAAACAGCCAGGATGTGCCCTGGAGCTTTGGGCATGATTGTAGTCGGGTGGCACAATTGCCACCCGGCATAGTTGCTGTCAGCATTTTTGTGTCACTGTACTGCCAGTCACCCATATTGGTGTTGAACCAACATGGTGGAACCTACTGTATATATGCATAAAATATACTCCATGTAATTTTGCAACAAACAAGAAAAACAATTATTTAAAAAAAAAGAAATATAGTCTATTTCTGCTGGCAACTTTGTCAGAACAACAGCAACAGTACATAAAAACAAATATCAAACAAGTAACATAGAACTACAATGTAGATCAACAGGAGCTGAGTACCAAATTAGTGAGCTTCCATGGCGGGGAGGTGGGGGGGAGCTACTTACTGGCCTTATACTTGAATGAGGAATAGGGAGAATGTTAGCACATAATTTCTCAGCTGGGAGAACAGGTGGTGACATCTGATGAGTCAGGTCTTCTATGTACAGGCTGCCATCACCATATTGTAAAGAATAGAAAAGGGTGTTGGGAACAATGGAAGAGATTCATCAGCATGCCAGGAATGGAGCACAAAATCCCAGAGAAACAAAATGATGATCACTGGCAAATCCTGTATACATTGAGCCTCCCCTTCAGGAAAAACATTACCTTGATAGAGTGGAGTCACATTTTTAGAAAGTACTGCCTTCTGGGTACCAGATAGGAAACAATCAAGGAGGCCAGCAGTGGGGTACCCATTTCACATAATACACTTATTATGAGGTTATTAGTAATATAGTAGTACATAATAATGGACCATCAATTTTTTTTCGGTGGGTCAAGACAGTTATTACCAGTTGGGCACACAGACAAACCAGTCTGCTGCCTCTAGACACTCAAGCGCTTCTTCCACTTACAGTGCAGCTGTGAAACTACTTCATATTCCTTAGTTTTCTTTCTGTGCATGCACCTTAGTGTTCGCTGGTGCTTTCTTAGAAACTGGGCACATTATCGAGCAAAACATGTTCCACTTAACATTCCAGGTCTCTATGATAGCAAAATCAGTGCTGTGAAAAATGGCTTTCCCCAGTAATCATGGCAACCCAATTAGAAAGGTAAAAACACTCACACCAAAAAATGAATCTTAGAGTTGACTCTCAGTAATTTGGCTATAAAAGTGACATTTGTAGCAGTTTTACCACATGTTTTGATTGTGTGAAGAAAAAGGCATTCTAACTTCTCTTTGTCACCAGCCCTATTTGCACTATTTCAGTTACATGTTCAAGTAAAAATGCAACTCTTAACTGAAGTGAGTGCTTATCAACTTGATTTTTTTTTCCAAAGCATTGAATAATATATGTGTTTTTACAATTTGAAAACACTTTCAGATCCACTTGTCTGTGTTGGGGAGGGGGGATAGAAAAATGCTAAAGACAGAAAGGGCGAAGAAAAAACATTGATTTCTAGATACTATATAAAATAAGGCATGGCGTAGTGTGGTTATCTGAATTTAGTACACACCCTCAGTGTATGATGATTGAATGAACCTGACAAGCTTTGCTCTACATACACCATGGATGTGTGTTAGATTCTCATAATGCACATCACCCAATGTATTATTCTATATATAACTCCTAGACCTGTGAAAATTACCCAACTTTTATGGAGTGAGTATTTTGTAGGACCAATTGCCTCTTATTACTAGGAAAATAAGTTTTAGCAGTATGTGATCTCTTGCTTCATAACACAAAAAATGATATTGGCTGCCTCTGAATGTACTATAGTTTGGGAGGATAGGGTGTCCTATGGTGAAGTACCTATCTGTAAAACTCACTTTTTATGCAGAGCAGAGTGAGAATCCACATTGCCAGTGACACCAAGTGCCACCATCCACAGCCAATATTATTATTGTAAGTGAGGCTCAGATCACTAGGTAAAGGCTCATCCAATTATTAATATATTTTCAAACTAAACATGGCAATATTGGAAATTAGATTAAAGTCCAAATGAGTCCCAGCAAAGAGTCTCTGCTCATCCAATTATTAATATATTTTCAAACTAAACATGGCAATATTGGAAATTAGATTAAAGTCCAAATGAGTTCCAGCAAAGAGTCTCTGCTTAGAAGAATACAAATTCTCAGCATCTCCTGCTAATGCAGCACAGTGTAACAATGATCAGGGTATAGTCCACAGTACTCGTATATTATTTATTTAATTAATTATTTATTTATTGAGTTTTGGTAACCGGGTAAGTCCACTGAGACAATTACAATCACTTTTTCAGGGTCAACCCAGAGCATACAGCCATAGGGTTACAATACAAGTTAGAAACGTAATAATGTATATACACCTGAGGTAACAATAATAGCAATGGGAGAAAGACATACGTCACAACAAGGCTGAAATAAAATAAAATACTAGCATGATACAATATTTGCAACAGATAATAAGATTCAATACATTAGCAAAAACATGGTAAGATGGCAGAGTTAAGTGAGAGTACAATACTTCAGAAGAAGTGTCATAAGAGAGAGGAGGAAAGTGGGAGGGAGAAAGTATGAAAAGGCAGTGGTAGTGGATAAGGCAGGGGACAGGGAAGAGTCAGAAGAGGAGAAGAGTAGCAAGCTGAAGAGCAACAGAGGAGCAGCAAAGGGATTAACAGAAGCAGGAGCAGGTCATAGAGGCAGACAGAGAGGTAAGTAGTTCTGCTCGGAACTGTGGAAGGGTAAAACAGAACTGGACACAAAGGGGCAGAGAGTTCCAGTCAGATACTGCTGCAAAAAAAACAAGCATTTGTCAATGCCGAACGTTCGCTTGCAGGTATTTGCAGTGGTATTTGGCACTTGGACATGGCTTAAAAAAATGAGTGACAAAGAAGTACAAGCATTTGTCAATGCCAAATGTTGCTTGCTTCTATGTGCTCTTTAGGTATTTGGAAGTCATTGGAGTGCAAATATTGAAAATTCGCGAACTTTGACGTGCGTGGGAACTCTGGCGCATGCTTGTAAAGCAGTCATTTTTAGGAATTTTTTCACCAAATTTTCAACATAGCCATTTTAAGACCTCTGCTCATGAACAGTGTCACTGTGATTTTCTTAATGTGTCCCATATATTGATTTCGCACACCGACTGCGCCATTGTGCGCTACATGGGTGGAAACACATTTTGGGCAGGATGTGAAAAATGACAGCTGTACTGCTCATGAGTAGGTGTGGTAAAATGGCAATGTTGAAAATCTGGAGTGGAAATATTGAAAATTCGCAAACCTACGAGCGTGCGTAGGAACTGCACAATGCACGCTTGTAAAACAGTCATTTTTAGGAATTTTTTCACCAAATTTTCAACATAGCCATTTTAAGACCTCTGCTAATGAACAGTGTCACTGTGATTTCTTACTGTGTCTCATACATTGATTTTGCACACTGACTGCGCTATTGTGCACTACATGGGCGGAAACACGTTTTGGGTGAGATGTGAAAAATGACAGCTGTACTACTCATAAGAAGGTGTGATAAAATGGCAATGTTGAAAATCCGGAGTGGAAATATTGAAAATTTGCAGACCTATGAGCATGCGTAGGAACTGTGCAATGCACGCTTGTAAAACAGTCATTTTTAGGAATTTTTTCACCAAATTTTCAACATAGCCATTTTAAGACCTCTGCTAATGAACAGTGTCACCGTGATCTTTTAATGTGTCTCATACATTGATTTCGCACACCAACTGCGCCATTGTGCGATACATGGGCAGAAACATGTTTTGGGCAGGATGTGAAAAATGACAGCTGTACTGCTCATAAGGAGGTGTGGTAAAATGGCAATGTTGAAAATCTGTAGTGAAAATATTGAAAATTCATGAATTTACGAGCCTGTGTAGGAACTGTGCAATGCACGCTCGTAAAACAGTCATTTTTTGGAATTTGTACCAAATTTTCAACATAGGATTTTATGAATGTCATTGTCATGGCATTATTCAGGTCTGGCGGGTGATTTCACACAGTGACTGCGAAATCACCCTTTCAGGCCTGAATAATACCATGACAGTGACATCATTCATGAGAAGGGGTCCCAAAAACCCCATGTTGAAAATTTGGTGCAAAAATTCCCAAAAATGCCTGTGATATGCAATAAAGTTGAAAACCTCCTATCTAGCCCATTATACAGCTTACCAGCATTTCTTTAGTTCGTGGTTGGCTTTGAAGAGTGCAGACGTGTTCCCGGTCCACCGATGATTGTCGCGCCGAGCTCCAGAGGTAAGTATGGGGTGAGGGGCTGTAGGGAGGCAGGGTGTGCAATGGGTGGTTGCGGGTTGTGGGAGGGGGACTGGCAGAAGTGCAGTGGGACCATTTTCAATTTACAGGTTTGTAAAAAAAAAAAGACAACATGGGATGTTTGCCACGATGGGGTCGGCTCCCATCGTGGCAGAAGGATGGCTGAGGGGCCGTGGAGCCGACGGGGGATTGGGGACCCCCGTCAGCAGACGACGTGGGATGTTTTCCATGCTGGGGTGGGCTCCCAGTGTGGCAGCAAAGATTTTGGGGGGCGGCGTGACACGGTGCTGTGTATGACAGTGGTGGTTTTCTTTGAAGAGAAGACCACCGCTGTCATACACAGCACCACGTCCGATTGGTGCAGGGCTGCCAAGCCTGCTCAATGGAGCAGGGGATTGCAGAGGAGGGGCACACCTCCAAAGTGTCCCATTCTCCCAAGACGTTCCTTGCGCATGTGCACAAGCAAACATAAAAAGGACTTGCGAGCAACTACAAAACACAAATTAGGCTTAATGAGAAGGGAGAGGCCAATTTCAGGGCACATGCAGTTTGTCTAAGGTGAATTGCTTCTCTGAGGTGTGGGAGGGTAAATTTATGGACAAGCTTATATAAGAAGCTTAGGATGGAGAATCTTAGTTTAGACTCATAGGACAGCCAAGCCAATGAGGAGAGTACATTGCAGTGATGGTGGCGAGCAGGGACACCCATCAAACTAAACATGGCAATATTGGAAATCAGATATATTAAGGTCCAAATGAGTCCCAGCAAAGAGTCTCTGCTTGACTGACTCAGTTACAGTAGCCAGAGAGAGAGAGAGAGTGAGAGAGAGAGAAACAGCAGCATCTTATACTGGATATCCTGTAGTTCAAGGTGGCTGGACCCTTACAAATGACTGCGGGACATCATGGATGTCTTTCAAGGTGGCCACTGTGTGTACCTTTCTCTGTTGTAGCATGTCTGGATCTAATTACTGAGATGTACTGTAAGTTCCTTTGTCAGAGTCTCATCCCACTGCAGTTTGGTCATCTTTATACCCCAGTCCTTCAGTTCTCTAAAGGCTTCTTTAATTATGGAGTACAAGACAGGCCTTCAGGACAAAATACATTCAACCTTGATAGATTCAGAGTTTGATGTTTCAGCTGCTTCTTCCTGAGGGCTGCAAGAACAATGCCATGCTTATTTATGTTGCTCCATAACCTGTGGAGAGTAGTCATGGTCAATATACTGTAAACTCATATCCCTTCAAAAAGGAGTTATTTTTGCTTCCATGGTCCACGCAGGATCCTCTGTTTAATTGCATAGCCCAGAAATTGCTAAATAATGGAATGTGGTTGGTCCGCGAAAAAAAGAAAGCACTCTACTCAGAAAGAACCAGGAACACATGTTCTATGCTTGCAAGAAGTGCAAGATTTATTAGATTTCCATTATTGAGTAGTTCATAAGTAACACAAGCATATAGCCTGACTAGGCTACCTGCCCCTGAGCTTCAGTCACTCGAACTTCCTAAGGGTGCATGCCCAAACTGAAAAAAATAGTCATTTATAAATAACATCATTGGTTATGATAGAATGGCATCACTTTTGAAAATGTAGGGACAGATATTCAAAACTTTGCCCCAGGGCTAAATTACCACTGCCTGGCATGCTAAATTAGCCTGGAACCAATAGCCCACTATATTCAAAAGGGATACCCCCATGCTAAACCTGATGAATATAGTATGTTAAGGAAGCCGGGCAAAATTAGCTGGGAGTGCAGTGCGAAAATAGCCCTGGAAATAAGACAGCTCTGAATATAGCAACCAGGAAGTGCAAACCACAACAGCAGCCCAGTGCACAGTGATGTGAAGGAAGGTAAAGGTGAACTATGTGGCCAATGTGTGTGTTAGCAAAGGAGTGGATTCATAAAAGCTGCAAGCAACAGCGCATGTGAAATTCTGCAGAAATATACCATGTTTCCGAAACATTTGCGTGGCACAGACACATTTATGCAGGTTTTTCATGGAGATAGGATGTTTGCCCAGTGCTATCATGTTTGCCTGGGCCGAACATTTGCTATATTCAAAAGTGAAATGCAAATGAGCCTACTTAGGCAGTCTGTGGGCAAACATCCAGATTAGCATCTCATTATGTCCTGATTTGCATGCAGTTTGCCTAGCACTATTGCAGGGTCCCACAACTCCACCTGCAGGTCAATCTGGAAGTACAGGGGCTTTCTGGGTCTGCCCACAGCTCCACCTGTAGGTAAGTCTGGATGTGCATGGTGATAGCTGCAGGCTACATTTGTACAGAACCACATAGAATATTGTGCCCCTGGGGACTACACAGCATAGGCACAGGTGATGATGGTGGTGCTGAATGCAATAGTCAAACTGTAGTTCCTGCTACAGTTCACAGTAGACACTACAGTAACAAGGGGCCAGTAGTGTGAGGGACACAGCAATGCCTATTATACGTAGGGCATCAATGACTGCTGCACTTTACACAGTCACAGGCTCATCTTGCAGGTGTGTACTGACAGTGGACATTATTGTTATGCTGTTGCGTGACCCACAGATGCTGCACCACTGGCATGGGATACTCCCAGTGACATATACATGGCAGTCTGTGTGCTGTGGTGTCTGTGCAAATGTGCGATTTGTGGCTGGGGGGGCACATACCATCAGACAGGCACACTGGTGTTGAGGTATTCCCTACACTGGACCATTTGCACTGCCTGGATTGTCCCAGCCTTTTGGCTGCACCCAGTATGTGGTGCAGCCTGGCCACCTCAACACCCTCCCCTCAACAACCTCCATGCCCCCAGTGCTTCATGTGTGTGCTGGATTCTGTTGATGTCCACCGAAGGCTGATTTTCAGGTATGTGCTGAATGGACACACTGCCACAGCATCCACTGGGTGCCAGGTCACCAATTAATGCCTGGCATGGTTGGGACTGGTGGCAGATGATGGCAACATAGGAGGTGCCATCCATGTGCAGTATGTTTATACTCTGTCTGGTGCCTGTCTGTGTTTATTTATACAGTAGGGGTGACTGATAAATGAGTGTGATAAATGCTGTTATTTTCACCAGATGAGTGTGATGAATGCTGTTATTTTCACCGGAGTGTGATGAATGTAAGAAATGGTAACTTTTGCAACAATAGGGGCCCCTATTGTATAAATTGAATATATGATGTGCACTCTTGTGATATGGAACATATTTTAACTCCTGCTCACTTGCCACTCATGAATACCCGGAGGTCACTCTAAAGGAGTGAAAATATTTCCATATCACACTTGTGCCCATCATGTATCCCCTATTTATCACCTTGTTGTCTGGGTAAGTTCACTGGGCTGAGGCACAGTGCCAGACACCTCCCAGAGCCACAACATGTGCAGCTGGAATGATACAGTGTACACTAAACACAGACCATTAACACAACACACAATTCACACTGTGCAACATATTGTCGCATTGCAAACCATTACTGCTGCAGGTGTTGTTTCAGCATAGTTCTATCGCTGACTGGCTGGTTGGCTTCTAAGCAATATAACTGCATTGTATTCCACAGTTTGGGTGCCTATTCATATGGAGTGGCCTAGGGAGGCAGTCCACCCACACTGCCTCCTCATTGGCTACAGATAACCTTGTTTCCTGTTGCCACTGTGTCCACTCCCCCCAACCTTGGTTTGCCTGTAGTTAAGACTACCTTTTCCTGGGTGGTAATTTGCACAGCGCAAAGTGTCACGCTAAGTCACGCAAAAACACTTTGCATGGCGCTAATGCACTATATATTCGGAATTCTGCCTGTATTCATGTACAGGCCCCCTCTTTTTGTCCCTTGCATACGTTATACTTTTGCCTGGTGCTAATGCAGTTTGGCAGAGCTATTTTGCCTTTTGAATACAGCAGACCTGTGCAAACCTGGTGCTAATCAAGGCAAACAGTTCGTGCCCAGTGCAAAGTTTTGAATATCTGGCCATGTAATGACTGTCCTTAAATAAAAACAGCAGTGAACAATATTATTGCCTTACAATTGAAACTCACTAATTGAAAAATTAACTGAGCAGTTAAATAATTTTGAGTCACAATTGTCTTTACTTAGGAAAGAGAAGAAGGTTTGCTCTACTCCTTCTATTGATGACAAGAAGATCACTGTTACACAGGAGAAACAGCTGCATGAGGTTTCTGATGGAAGACCTAGAGACAGTCACAGTAACCTCATTGATATCTCTGAATGTGCTATTTTGTGCCTTTATGGTATAACACATCATGAAGACATTTGCTTCAGTTCTGTAAGGGACCAGTTTGAGGACCTTTTTAGGGCAGCTACCAGTGCTTATTTTACTTCTTCTGATATTGTTTAATTTTGGGCAGACAAAGATTATGTAGGGAAAGTGTGTTATTTTATATTTTGCTCTGCTTCTCGAATAGCTAATCAGGTTTGGATAAACAATGACTGTTTAATTAACTTGGGTTATTCAGTTGATTATGTTAATAAGAAAATTTTAAATTTACCCAGGTATAACAAATCTACTTGTTCTAAACAGCTGAGTAATTTTGGACTAAAAGTCTATGCCTAGTGAAAATCCATCTTAGTTTGGCAATGTTATTTTGAACCTACTTACACATGTTCTAAAGATTTCAACTACAGAGTTTAGAACACATAGTGTTATAAGACATAAAGCTTTTAACAAAGCAGGTAGAGTAGATTTCTTGATTGAAAATCAGGCCTTGGCAGATGAGATACTGAGTAAGGCCACCATACTGGATAGTGCAGATGTGCACATAATAGATAGTGAAATTCTCTTCAAACCTCAGGATCATGTTTTGACTACTACAAAGCCAGAGGATTCTGATGATAAAACAACAGTCACTCTATGTCTGTATGATCTGGGCCACACAAAAAATGAAAACTCTAATAAGTTGCACTACACAGTTTTAGATCTGGTTGAGCAACTTTTAAATATTTCCATTACTGACCCAAATGCCCTATTGGCCAAAAGACAGGGTACGGACCCAGACTGTGATCTTGTTTATTTAAAGATAGCAAATAAGAGTCTCTATAATAAATTACTAAATAATGCTTTCTTGTGGATGCTCTTGGCCTGCATGTAATCCCATCTGACAGTAATCCAATTTTAAATGGAAAAGAAACACAAACTAGGACAAAATAGACTTAACCCAAGAAAAAATCTATTGTCTACAATCTTCCAGTTATGAATAGATTTGAAACTCTGTCTAATACAGAGGCATGACTAACCATGCATGATATAGCAAATGTGGGTTTTATTAAACTAATATCATTGAATATAGCAGGATTTAGCACAAAATGAGCTGACACCGAATGGTTGGATTTAATTAGGAGTTATAATTTTATCTGTTTACAAGATGTGGCATAATATATCTCAAGATCTTGCACTAAATGGTTACATTACATACTATGTTCCAGGTTCCAGAAATACTAAGATGGGCAGATATGCTGGGGGTCTTGTAATATAGATTAAAATTAACACAGCCATTAGTGCTGATGTCATTTCGACTACACCTAACTTTCAGGTATTGATTGTTCATTTTATTTTTAACTTTCTGTTTAATAAATGTCTATATATCCCCTTTTATATCAAAAAACTATTCTGCTGAAATCTGGAAAACTTCAGAGGAAGCCATTCATCTGGCTTGCTGTAGTTCAGAGTGTGAGGAAATACATATGCGTGGAGATTTTAATGCTAGGGTAGGCCCATTTAATAGCTATGCAGTTTGCAATTTACATCTCCTCTGCCACCAGCAGATTTATGATTTTCCTAGACACTCGAGAGATCTTAAAGCTAACAACATGGACAGTAAGCTTGTCGAACTTCTCATGATACATTATTTATCTCCAATTAATGGCCGAATTAAGGGTGATCTTCAGGGTGATTATACACAGTATTCTGGTAGAGGGCCAACTACTATTGATTATTTTTTTTTTGGAATTGGGACATATCCTTATGGAACTCATGACAGGTCCTTGTGAGATCTGAAAGTGATCAGTTTCCCCAGATTCTGAAATCAAATTTTTTTCTGAAACAATTATATATTATGTCTCTCTTCTATCAATAGAAATTCATAATCAATTAAGGATCAGATGGCAGACTTCTAAGAGTCCTTTGATTAAACCTATTCTTTAAAATATTCTCTCTCTCTGGATAGTTCTGGTATGGAACACTCAATTATT
The DNA here is from genome assembly GCA_016271365.2 of Neoceratodus forsteri. NCBI lineage: Eukaryota > Metazoa > Chordata > Ceratodontiformes > Ceratodontidae > Neoceratodus > Neoceratodus forsteri. The sequence goes on from CM057451.1 coordinate 61,166,550, forward strand.
TGTAGCCAATTGGACCTAGCCTTTGAGCAAATGAGATCGATACTCACGAAAGAGACATTTCAGTTAGTTACATATTCCTAAAATCTGAATTGGTTTGACTCAGATTGTAAGGCAGCTAAGCATCAGCTAAATCAGCTTATTAGAAAATGTAGAACTGATGTACATAAAAATAACTATAAGACATTAAATAAGGCTAAAGACAGTTATAAATGCCACTTGAAAACAAAATGAGCTCAATTTCAACAAAAACAGTGGAATAAGACGCTGGATGTGATTTATACAAATGATTCTCAGTCTTATTGGCTTATGGTGGCAAAAGGTACAAACAATCTTACATTTGAAATAGATTCATATATCACATTAGACACCTGGGTGGATTACTATAGTGGGAAAATTTTATTCGGAAAATATGGATCATAGCTTGGCTTTAGATGTTGATATGGATAGATTCCCACATTTCTCTAGAACTGAAGTATACTTTTCCATAGCTTCATTAAAATTCAATAAAGCTTTTGGCCTGGACCTCATTCCAGCTGAAATCTTTCTTGCTGAAGTGTCAGACTAGACAACTATTTTGGTGGTGGTCTTTAATAAGTGTTGCCAGAAATCAGAATTTCCGAAATCTTGGAAAGGATCATTAATTATTTCTATTTATAAAAAGGGAGATAGGTCAGATGCCCTGACGTACTGCCCCATATCTCTTTTAGATAATCTCGGTAAAGTCTTTGCAAAGCTAGTATTAAATGGACTAATGGAACAATTACAAACTCTTGGGGGTTTGTCAGAACTGCAGGAGGTTTTAGGCCAGGGTTTAGTATAGTTGTTAATTGTTTTATTATTATGCATCTTCATGAGAAATACATTCAGCTTATGAAACAAAAATTATATGCAGTCTTCATAGATTTTAGTTCAGCATTCGATATAGTAGATAGAACACAATTGTGGTTACATTTTTAAAAAAAATGTTTTTCTCACAAATTCATTGCTATAATTAGAAAACTATATAATCAGACCTGGACCCAAGTAAGGCTAGGTAGAAGTGGACAACTCTTCTCTAAATTTGAAACAAATACTGGGGTCAGGCAAGGTTGTGTGCTTGCTCCAATATTATTTTGTCATTATGTAGATAAATTATTAAGTCAGTTACAGTCTTCAAGAACTGATTCTCCAAAAAATCTTTAATAAACATATTGCTGTTTTGGCATATGCTGATGATTATGTTTTATTTTCTCTTACCCAGTCAAGCCTTCTACAAAAACTTAATATCTTGGCTAGTTACACTAATAGGTATAATCTGAAGTTAAACGAGAGTAAAAGTCAGGTATTGGTATTCGGTTCAAACCGCATACATAAAACATGGAAAGCTGATCCTAAGCCTCTTAAAACTGTAAAGCATTATACCTATTTAGGCTTAGTGCTCTCTTAGAATAGTAAATGGACTAAACATACTAATGACTTAAAGATTAGGCTTAAAAAAACTGCTGCTTCACTTAATTCTTTCAATAGGAAATATGGGGGTAACTCAATAAGACCAATAATAATAGCTACTGGCCAAATACAATGCTCAGGCAGCATATAATAACAAAATTTGGTCTGTGCAAAACGGAAACTCGTTAGAAATACCTTTATTTAAATTGATGAGGTCCAGTTTGGGCCTTGGCAATTCAGTTCCCTCAGCCATTATTAGAGCAGAATTGGGTTTAATGAATCTTCAGGCTATTTGGGTAACCAGGAGAATAAACATTTGGATTAAACATCAACATTATGACCAAAAGCAAATTTCTCATCTTGCTCTGATGGAAAAATATTCTTGGGTAAATGCAGGGCATTTGCAGTCAAAATGCCAGAAATATGTGTCTAATAGAATTGCTATTAAGTACAAAAGTCAAGAGCTCTATATTATTTTGACTTGTCATGTTTCTCCCTGGCTAAGAGTAGACAATATTTCCCATTACTATCGACCTTATCTCAATATGATTACCGATAATAAGTTGAGAGTATTGTACACTAAGTATAGATTAGAATTTTACCCAAGTAACATATTAACTGCAAGATATCAAAAGAGTATTAATGTTTACAATAGTTATTGTCAATGCTCTTTTTCAACTCCAGGGATCTTATTTCATGCATTTTTTGTTTGTACCTGGTACAATCTACCTAAGGGAAAATGGTTAAAACTTATTTGTGATTCAAGAATAACTGATGATCCGTCCTTGTTGTTGAGTATATTTTTCATAACAACCAATGAAGTAGTTGTTTATGCGATTGCTAGGTATATTGATGCAATTTACAGATGACGTACTAAGGTTTATAAGCCTGGTTGACCTCTTGTAGTTTTTATAGATTTTATTATGACAAAAACAATTTGCAATTGATGTTTTGCTGATAATATTGATGTTTAGTATGTTTGGTATATTCTCAAAAAAAAAATACATATTTCCAAACTATTGAATATAGATTGTGTAAGTGCCTTTTAGGTTTTATATATATATATATATGTATATATATATATATATATATATATATATATATATATATATATATATGTATGTATATGCTGATGAACTTTGCTATTTTTTAATATATTATTGTGTCATACATTGAAATGTGCTATATTGTTTTCTGTATTTATACTGTTTTAATCTACTTTATATGTCCTTATATACACTTGTAATGGTTTTTAGACTGATCAATAGACTATTACTGCCTTACAACCATTAAATATGAGTTTAGACTTTTCAATAAATATACAAAAGTAGAAAATGTTACTGGTAAATTGTAAATTACAATTAATGATCTCAGAGTCCAGCTAAAATCTAAAGCTTAACAAATGCATGAAATCTTACAAAAATGCTTATGCTGGATTTAATCTTTGCAGAAATAAAGCATAATATTACATATCTTTAAGTTCCATCTTGGTGTGCTTAAGTCATTCTATAAAACAATTCAAATCTATGTTGTTTTATTCCAAATGCAAGGTAACAAGTTATACAGTAAACTCACATTTGATTCTGGGTTTATGTGAACTTGGATTCGAGAGTGCCAGCCATGATCACTCTGTGTTTTGGCTCCTTACTGCCCTTCAGAAATGGGGATCAGAATGGCTGGCATGTACAAATGACCAAAGGTTTCACAACATCTGTGGGGGAGAGAGAAAAATGAGAGAATAATTTATGACCAGATATTATATTGTAAAAGAACACAGTACTGTTACAGGTTATATACCACTAATTTGATAGCAAATTCATTTTGTCTTGTTTAAAAAAAGGCAAAACAATTTTTCAGCAATACAATTATTTCAGATTGTTCTCATTAGATGACAATACTCAGATATTTTGGAACAAGGTATGGTTTTATAGAAACTGCTGTACCGGGCGGGAGAAATTCTGGATTCATAACTAATATTATTATAGGAAAGGTTTTAAATCCCATTCTCCATTTAAACCCCCAGGTGACAAGCTCCCAAGTACAAAAACTCAAACATCCATCTGCTATCTTTTCATAATAACTTCTTGGACCTATCTCTTCCCCTGCAGAACATGTTCAATTCCCATGACTCTCATTTGGTCTAGGTCACAATTCTTGATTTCTTTAAAGTGGACACCAACAAGTGTATGTTCATTGCCTCTGCTTATGTCTCTAGTGTGTTTTTGTCTTCTCTGTTTTTCAGTGGGCATATTATTTGTCCAATACAACTTAACAAAACTACACCAGAAAGCATAAATCATGATAGGATTTAGATTTTAGGACATTTAATGAATCATTGTACTTCTCCTGTAACCACCCAGTCCCCTGAGGTTACTAGAATCCCCTCAGTATCAGTGATAGGCAGGGATATGTAGCTGGTGATTAACTGGTTAAATGGGATTTTCACCTGCTCACTCTTTTGTTTACTTGGCTTCAGCTGAGATGAAAGAGATGAGCTCATTTGGAACACTCACAGCAGCATAAGCCACAGCCAGCAGTGAGGATGGAGTTTTAGAATCTTGAGATGGTAGTCAGTGGGAAGAGTCCATGTAGAGTTGCAGTTTGAAGTGTGAAGATTGAGAACTGTCTAGCTGAGGGATCTGAGGAGGGTTCTGCTTTCTCACCCTAGTCCTGATATTCTCCAGTTTGCCAAGAGAAGTGGTGGAAACTGTTGTCTACTGCAGGATCTCCTGATTTTCTTTCCTGGAGGGATGAAAAGACTGCTAGTGGATGGATCCAAGGGGCAATATCCTTTTTTGATCTAAGATGTTTTGAAGTTGCATGAAATGTCTAACAGTGAGTAGGATCTGACTTTTTGCTGCAGAAAGCAAGTACCTGTGCTGTTGTGTTCTTTAGCTAAGAGGGTAATGCTCAACTCTTCTGTGAATTCAAAAGTTTGAGACTGTTCTCATTTAAAGTTGGCTGACAAGTGTGATGTCCAGAGGTATGACTATATTACATTCTTCAAGACTTTAGCTCTTCCACTACCAGTGTAGTGTTTTAAATGTTGGATATGAAAGTTCATTCAATTATGCATTTATCCAAGTGTTTTCAAGATGTTTAGGGAGTAACTCTGAAGAATGACAGGGTATGGATTTGGGAGCAAAGAGTGGGCAGACCACCATCTGGAGTAACCAGTTCAGGACTACAGGTTCAGTAAGGATGCCTGGTTAGACACAGGGCCAATGTCTGAAGTGGGTTGTGCTAGTTATTAGCCAAATGTGTGTTCAGTTGTGGCCAGTGCCACTGGAAAAAATGCCAAATGTTCTATAAAATATGGGAATACAAGATGAAAGAGTTCTGTCAGTAAAGTTTCTTAAGTTGTGGCCAGTGCCACTGGAAGAAATGTTAAATGTCCTATGAAATATGGGAATACAAGTACAATATGTTCAATGTCCTACTGTGTGGGAATACACAGAGTTTTCTGTCAGATACAGTTGTTTTATTGTTCTCCAAGTTCCTAGTACCATAATGTGTAAACCTTGGGGGGGTCCACCCTTACTTTAGAGAACATCTTTTGGAATAAAGTCACACTCTAAAACCCCAGCCATGGCTTGGACATTTACATTATTGCTTCCTGTAGGTGTGTGGATTTACTGAGTACCCCTCCAGAAGTATAGATCTAGAATAGCCCTAGCAAAAATTTCTCTCCCCAGGACCCGGTTTTGTACATACCTTATAAGTCATGTTGCTGTTGTACACCCCCACCTCTTTTGATCTCTAAACTAATGATCCTGGTATACATTCCCAAAGTCAGAGATGGTACCGATTGTCTAAATGTTCCTGTGGACTGTGCCCAGTAAAGGGTGCCAGGGGTAGTTAACCATGTAGAGTAGTTGGGGGGGGGCTACACACCTTTTTCCCATATCTACTTCTAAATTATTTTTCTTGCTCACAGTATTTACAGATATTACAAAATCAACATTTAAACATACCCTTAGGTTGCCCCCCAGCCATGTTCTTTGTGTTTATGATGTGTTTTTGCTCTAAATTTGTTATTACAATGGCTTGTAAAATCCTGGATGCTGATTGGCTGGTTAGCACTATTTTACCATTGTAAATCCAGGCACGACCAACGATTAGGAGTGCCAGCCAGCCACATCCTTTTTGAAATTCATCCGACCCCACCATCAAACATGGAAAACCACCATATTGGCTCACCACAAAGCTCCGTCACTGGACTGGGAAATTCAAACACGGACTGCACTACTAAACTACAGCTTAAACTGACAGAAGTTCAACCCAGTATAACACAAGCACACCTTTTTTTTTTTGGTCTCACCTCCATCTCCTCTGGTATCATAAGCACTCCCAAACTGCAAACACCTAACCTCTCACACTCTGATCCAATCCCACTCCCTCTGCAGTCCCTGTCCTGACCTGGCTGACCACCACATCACAAAACCAAAAAACACTACCCATTCTTTTGTTTTTCCTGCTACTAAAAAGTATGGTTCTGTAAGCTGCCTCCCTCCTCACATAATTGACACCTTACCAGAAGTCTGTCCGGGTCCTCCCTCTCCTGAAGTGCTACTGCTACAGTCCCAGCAGTTGGCAAAGTGAGAGCCAGAAGCCCTGGAAGTAAGTGGGCCACAGCTCCGCACTTCAAAAGTGCGATGGTTACTGCTCAGCACCTTGTGAGCTCTCCATTCATCCAAGGCAGATGAGAACTGAAGGAAAAAAGTGCATCCTTTTGTTTCCTGGCCCAGAATTTGAACAGGACTGGGGAATGATACTTCAGCAAGGATGGTTGCTTCCAGGCCTGCACACAATGCGCATAATCAGATCTAGTGCTCCATAATGGTAATGTAGGTGGGTCTGTTCTCACACCACAAAACTATTGCAGCTCCTACAATATAAATGGAGCCTGAAAAGATGTAGAGAACTCCCCCATCAAGTGCATGGGTAAAGATGTCCTGGCCCCAGGAAACACAGATGAAAACAACACAGTATATTTTTTACTGAAAGTCCTCATTCTCACAGCATTATATGGCACATACAGTTATGCTGCCTCTCCCAATATTTAGACCTCACACTCCCACCAGCTCACCTCAGCCGACATACACTCTCTTTATCTAGACTATGTCTTACCCAAAAAAAAAATAATAATAAATAACCTTCTCTCTCACTAGTGTGTAAACGTGTGTGTGTGGGGCGGGGATACAGAAGTGTCCTCAATAGTGTGCCTACCAATAGAGAACTACTTTTTGAGGTGTAACAATATGTACAATAAAACTCATATAAAATGATAAAAAAATGCAATTTTCTTTATTTTTTCTTAGAAAAACTAAAGAGCAGCCATTGTATAATCATAATATTCCACTACAGAATGTGGGTGATGCCACAATTTAAGCACATCTGATGTGGCTTACTCACTTGGCCTGCGGCCTCATGACAGAACCACACCAGGCATCAGTAAATCCCCACACCCACATCCTGTCATGGCATATTGCTTAATGGACCAATTTGTCCTTCAGATTTTTGCCCTTAAAAAAATTTGATTCTTGGGGTTGAATCAATGTTTCTCACAAGTGCATCATTCCCATATCAGTATTGACCAATTCTTCCTAACAGTTGCTCTAATCTGTCCAGCTAGTAGACTGTAGTCTGTAACAAAGGTCACTACTCTTCTATCCATTCCTTTGTTTATTTTTTTATACCAGGAGTGCTTCTTTCTTTGTAGTTTTTGCTCTCAAATGTGCTGAATTCAATGTTTCTACCTTGTACCCCTCTCTTTTAGCCTTGCAAATAGGTCTTATGCCTGGGTTTCAAAATCACTTTCTAATGAGCAGTTTTTTCTGATTCTAAGAAACTCCCCATATGGGATTGTGTCTTTTAGAGGCTGGTGATGGGCGCTATCATAGAAACATAGAATGTGATGGAAGATAAGGGCTGCTGGGCCCACCCAGTTTGCCCTTTTTGTTTTAATCAGCCCTCGAAACTATGTTCCCTGCTTATTTCTTTCGGTACCCCTTTGTAATGATCTTGTTGTTAGACTCCTGCAGGATCACATCTAAGAAATCTGATTTTTCTTTTGCTATGATACATGTGGATTTAAAATTATAGTCATTTACATTCAGCCATTTTGCAAAGACTTCTACTTCCTCTCTTGTGCCCTGCCATAAGCACACAGCACCATCTATAAAATGGTACCACTGCTGATGTGGTGTGTGAATGAGTCAATTTGTTATAAATTTTGTCCAGTTCCCAAAATCCAAGAAATAAATATGCAAAGGACAGGTCCATTAATAACTACATTACTGTTCCTGAGATCTACTGGGAAAATGCTTCATGGAATTCAAAGAAATCATGTTGGAGAGGAATGCTAGTGCTTCAAACAAAACTTCTGCCAGAAAGATGTCACTTCTTGGGTTCTGACTGAGAAAATATGCACTGGTCCTAATCCCATCCCAATGGCTGAGTGACGTCTATAGTGCTTCAGTGTCAGTCCCGAACCAACATAAATTGTCTAGCATTTAAACATTTGCAAATGTATTCAGGGCATCCATAGTATCTCTTAGGTGTGACTGAACTACACTCGGTGTTTAAGAAAGAAATCCAGAAATTTGGACTAGTGATCTGTGAATGAGTTCAAATCTGACACTGTGGGCCACCCTGGAGGATTGCTTAATTTCTAATGCAGCTTAGGCAGTGCAATCCTTTCCTGGTGAAACATTTCAATAAACAAATAAAAAAGTAGATACTACAGGGAAAGCAAGCAAGAAGCAATTAAACCTTTCCTCTGTAATACAGTTACACTCCCTTGCATTATTCAACAATATTAGTAACTCAGACTTGAAACATTTATGGGTTTCATGTAAAGTTTTCTATAAACTTTTTCATCATTCAACAAATTCATTACTCAATTTTTGTATTGTTCCAGCTTCATAAGCACCACATGTAACCCTTTGTCCACTTCCTTTATTACCAGTTAGTTGTTCTCTAGTAGTTCTTTAAGGGATTTTTGCTCATGAGATGTCAGATTACTTTTTGTATGTTTCTTTTCCTTCTGTTCCAGTATTTTTGTTATTTCTTTGAGAACTATCTTCACAAATGCTTTTATCTTAGAATTTAGACTAGGGGGTGGAATAAGGTTGAGCTATCTTTAAGAAAACATTTACAAGCTTCCACAGACAATTCCCTGTGTAAGTCAGACTGCAAATTCTGGTTCCTGAAACCATGATTTCTAAAGAGTTTTTCAAGTGCCTGCATTCCCTTTCAGCTTCATTGAAAATCCTTACATTCAATTTATTTGCATTTTCAACAATAGTACCTTCTAAAATTTCAGAGTACATGCGAGAGCCACTAATCAGTCTCTGGCTCTTGCTCTATTAGAGGTTCTATTAAGTCCTCCACCACCACAGTTGTTTGCTTCATTATATGTAAGGCTTGTCTTTTCTCCTCCTGCCCAGAGTCTGATGGTACATTGTCTTCCTATATTACTATTTTTTTAAATACTCTCTTAGTCTAATTTTTCTGAAAAGAAGAAAAAGGTCCACATGCATTTTGAATGTATCACATTTGGGAGTTGGGACATAAGAAAGTCCTTTAGCAAGCAGTTTAATTTGATATTTTGAGAATTCTCTTTTTGTCAGATTCACTGTTTTTTGAATGCTACACTTCTGTAGTTCTATTCTTTCTCCTTGATCTTCTCCTTTCTCCCGTTGTCCAGTTTTCTCTCTCTTTTTTTATTTTGTTTGCCCTTGGACAGAAAAGATACTGACTTTTGAGCTTCCTTGCTCTGATCTTCTGAGCTGTTGTCTGAGTCTACTTGTTGAACACTCCTTCTTTCACTGACTGGACCCTCACAAATGCCTGCAGGAGACTGTGGCGATGTGCCCACCTCAGTCATATTTCTGTCATATTTCTCTGTAATTTTTTTATGTTTAATTTTCAAAAAGGACTGGACCTCAGGTTTGTCAGGAAAGATGTCAATTTTACTGTAAGGGTACTTGGGAAGAGTTGGTGTGTATTTCAGTGTCTGACATCTCCCCTTGCCTAGGACAAAGGCTTGCCTAGAGGTAAACAGGAGTTAAATTTCAATAGGGGATTGGAATTTCCTGGTAGCTGATCAAAGAGGAAGATTCCATAAATGACAGGAGATGGAAGGGCCATCTCCCCTTTTTATAATACTTTGAATTTCAAAGAGAGATAGTTTTAGAGCATGGGTTCTGCAGACGCTCAGTCTAGAAAGCTATTTTAAATTCTCTACCAACTGCCAAAGTATATTTCTATTTTGATTATGTCAGGAAGGTAGTATAGATCAGAAGCCAGCCAGGGAGGAGGGACTGTGAGAAATCAAAATACTGATAAGTTTGGTTCACTCACAACTTTGAGAAAGAGCAAGAGAGCCCCCTGCTGGCATAGAGATGAGCAGTTGGACCTGAAAATATTAAGAACACTTTGCCAATCACAGGCCAGTTTTGCAGACTGCAGAAAAGGGCTATATAAGCTCTCTCAAACAGAGACTCGGGGCAGAAGCCAAATTTCCTGACACACTGAAAACTGCCAGACACACTGAAGACCACTGCAAGAAAAGCTGGGACTCTGAGACACAGCAGGGAGAAAGAGAGACTTTGCAAAACTGTCTTATTTTTCGGGATTCTGATTCTCTACAGAACAGGTAGAAATTATCCAGTTAATTCTCTAGTTCATTTTGGATGAATTTTTCAACTTTTTTGTAGTTATCCTGTAACCAAATAGCTAAATCATTTGTTTATGTGTTTGTATGGTAATTAAATAATCAGTAAAAGCTCTTGCTTTATTTTAAAGTACTACTGCCTGAGAGTGATTTCTTGTGTGCATGTGTATGAGGGTTTGGAAGGTTCATTCAATCTGTATCACCCCTGTTTAGTGCTAAGGTGCTACGCACTACCAAAACTAGGATCCTGGAAGGGAATCTGGGGCCCTACAGTACGGTAAACATACACAGTGTCTCCAGTGGGGGTCTGAGGGGCTTGAATCAGTTTCCTTAACCATTGTGGGAGGAGACATAATCCCCCTACTGCAGAAACCAAAGAGGATTCTCACCTTGCTACAGACTCAAGACTGTATTTTACCAATAGCCAGAGAGAGAGGAAGCCTTGGACCCCCGTGGCAAGTGTTCAGTTGTGAAATCAGTGAGTACTCTAAAAGGACACAAGGAGGGTATTTCATAACCCCCCTGTCACAGGTTGCTCTTAGGGGAGGGCAACATGAACTCAGTGGACCCAGTCCTCAGGAGTGGGTTCATGACAGAGATCTTGGATGTTTTTTCAAGGTGACCACTGTGTGTGCCTTTCATTGGTTGTAGCAAGACTGGATCCAGTTGTGAGATGTAACTCCCTTACCTGTCTGAGTCTAATTCCACTGTGGTTTGATCATTTTGATATCCTAGTCCTTCAGGTCTCTGAAGGCTTCTTTAATAATGCAGTACAATACAGGGCCCTCATGGTAAAATACCTTCAATCTTGCTGGATTCAGTATCTGGTATTTCAGCTGCTTCTTCTTGCGGGCTGCCAGATCAGAGCCATTTTTTTTTTATGATGCTCCATGAGCTGTGGATAGTAGTCATGGTCCACATACTGTACACTTATGTCCCCTCAGAAAAGTTCATTTTGCTTCCACAGCCCAAGCAGGATCTTTTGTTTAAAGGAGAACTGCTGTGAAATTGCATGTCATGTTTGTGATTATTACATTGGCCAAATGCCTTACACACACAGTGCTGTTTTTTTTTTATGATCAGAGGTGTATTTTTTTTTACCTTTTGTAAATTTTCCATTACCAGCTCCTCGCACTGTCACCCATGGTTCCACATTCTGAGACCCTGCTTCAAGAAGTTCAAGTGACATGTGTTATGTCCTACTTGGCAAACTTCATTCATAACACAGTGTCATGTTTCCCTAGTTCAACCATTGATGAAATGGTAGTGAATGAGGACAGAGACAGTGGCAATGTGTGAGGGATTAGGTGGCACCCTACAGGGTGCCCTGTGCTATGACAGACAGCCGATTGACCTGGGTAGAGGGGGCTGGCAGAAATGGACTGGGACCCAGTCTCAGAAGGATACAGATATGGTGCCTGCCCCAAATGTATCATTGGCCCCAACACCATTGGAGGACAGCAGCCTGCCATTCATGGGAGGGGCCTGGTACCAGGAGACAGCCATGGAGCCAAAAGAATGTTCCCAGACACCATTTTCACCCAGCAACCTGTAGTCACTGCTGCCTACTGCCAGTAGTCATGCCTCTGTCCTGCTGCACCCATCACCGGCAAGGTCTCCCCATGCTTCTCCTGCCCCCAATCCTCTTCTTGCAGCACCCCCAATTGCCACCCTTCCAGGCAGCAGTGCATGGTCTTTAGACCACCTTCTTGCTGGGTTAAAGAGAATCCCCTGCTGTATCCATGGCTGTGCTTGTAGAATAGCAAATAAGAGGATGGTGCAGCCCCACTACGGCACAACCACCCTCATGACCTGGCACATTGGCACTTTTTGCATAAGGGTGGTGCAAGAGGGCCTTTGTTAAGGGCATCCTGATTTTGCCACAGCCGATGCTTGAAAATCGGGATTGCCACAAACCATGACACAAGGTGCCACTTACTTCATCCGCTTTTGGTGCAGGAACCTTGAATCATAGTTTGCCATTTGAAAATCAAGCCCAGTATTTCTGTGTATGCATTCTACTCAGAGACCTCTTCGGGTGTCTGGTCTTGTCAATCACTGCACTTGACATCCCATGGAATGAGGTAAGGCATTTATAAAAAAAAGTAAAAACAAGAACAAACTAATTTCATCCTAATCAAAAAGGGAAAACTTATGTTTGCAAGCATTCAAATTTATTGTGATGGAGGGGTTACATCACTCATGCAGAATAACAATATGATGTAAATAAATGAAACTGTTATGATAGTGTAGTTAAATCAAGTTGATGTTTTGCCTTAGCTGTGATGTCACTACAGCGGCACAGCAAGTAGGAATATTGCAACACAGGAGCTTTCTGGCATTATAAGAAGCTGGGAGAAGTTGTTTTCTTTCAAATGGAATGTAATTAAATGCTACAGCATAATCACTACCTAGAAATCAGCAACCATGGCCTACACTGTTGCAGATTACTCTATGATCCTTCACACATGGATAAGCCTGTGTCTTAAACTCAGCCTTTATATGGCAGCCAATGAATCAATCGAGCTTTTCTCTTGAGGTTCTTGGTAGCCATATAAACAACTCAATGTAGTCATAGGCTGAACGTCTATGACCGACTGTATGATAGTCCCTTCCATTTTTTTCCAATGTTAATATCTCAAACTGTGTATCACTTTGTATAACATCATTTTTTTCCCCTTCACAGGTCATTTCAGTTGGCAGCCTATAGACAGTATACATACTGGGTAAATAATAAGCTTGGAAGGAAAGTTAGATACAATATCTCAGCCTGTGTCACTAATCAAATAAGAAGTACATTTCCTAATGAAAATGACAGCTACAGTGGATTCAAAGAGGCAACAGACAGTGATACTCATTAGGGAAAAAAATGTAATTTCCAATTAAAGGTGGCTTGCCAGCTATTTATTTATTGAACCAGGTATAGCACACTAAGCTGAAAGCTTTTTTACAGGAGCAACCTGGGAGCACAAGGAGGTTAAGTGACTTGCTCAGGGTCACACAGTATGCAAGTGGAAGCTGTGGGATTCAAACCCAGGTCTGGTCTGCTGGATGTCTCCAGATTTGCAGCTCAGAGCCTTAGACCACTGCACTATACTGCCTCAACAGCTAAAAGGGCAGGCTCTATTGTCAGGGGTTCCTGCCAAAATAGCAGAGTGTATCGGCTCAGGTAAAATAGGAGGGGGGAGGGGTGGGGAGGAGGAGGGAGGCTAGGTAGGAGGATTGTGGGAGGAAAGTCAGGTAGGAATTGTGGGAGGAAGGATGGAACAGAAGAGGGTGGAGTTTGAGAACCAAGACAGGAATTAGTGGAGGAAAGGGGGGGGCTGGCAAGCTGAGGGTATTTAAGTAGGCACAGGACTGGGAGCTCCCTTCTCCATATGCTAGGGAGCTGGTTGAATGCTTGGTTGTCACTCTAGCACATCAGTTGGCAGCAATGGCAAGTACTGTGGTTCATGATTGGATTTCTGGAGCAGCTTGGTTACTCTATAAGGTAAGGGAGTTAAAATTGGGGGAATGGCAGACCAGAGGAGTATTTGTTGGAAGAAAGAAGAGACGAGTGGGAGAGGGCTTGTCTGCTGTTCAAATGGGAGGTGAATAATTTGTATGGTGAATCATTTAAAGGTGAGGCTGTGTTTGTGGCAGAATGGATTGGGGAGTTGTGCATGCACAGGCTGCTGTACAGATATTTTAAGCAGGCATCACGAATTAGGGAGCAAAACAGGATCGACTGGGCAAGAGGAAAGAGCAAAGAGTGGGTTTTCTGGGTATATAGGCCACGAGGAATAGGATAGGGAGAAGCAGGAGAGGCAGGGCATGGTAATGGGGGCTAGTGGTAAAATACATACAGCAGAGATGGCCTGCCATGGTGCGATATGGGGGGGGGGCAGGTCAGGGCAATATAAAGTGACACTAAGAAGTTTGCAGACAGCCTGAGCTGTGGAAGATTAAAATAAGACAAGAAAAAGAAGAATTCAGTATTAATATTGGCAGAGTGTGGTTTAAAACCCACAGGTCTATGGTCCATGTGGTTGTTAGGATGCTGTGCATGTGCACTACTGGCAGTCGGTATCTTAGGTAGGGCAGCTTGCCAGCGCGCATGCATGAAAAAAAAAATGGAGAGCCACAAGTCAAGAAAGCAAGAGTGGCAGGGAGATTAGTAGCAGGGAAAAGAAGGCCATCAGGACTGAGTGGGTAGGGAATTGAGGAGGCAGAATGGAGATTCTGACCTGTAAAATGGGCCACGTGGTTCACAGGACCCCATGCCTGTGCGCGACTGGCAGCTGCCATGTTAGGAACAGTGGCAAGCCAGTGTGCATGCGTGGAACATAGAGAACCACCATTTTGGGGATGGTGAGAGAGAGAGGAGCACTGCGCATGCACAGGGGATAGTGGCCGCCATATTGGGTACAGTAGTGCACATTGCGCAGTCAGGATAAATCTACAGCATGAACATTGGGGATAGCGATTGTTACAAGGGCCAAAAGGTGGATACAGTAATTTATGTGATTTAGCGTAGGTTCAGACAGTGTATCAGACAGGCAGGTTAGCACAAGATTGATACACTTTACGGTGGATGAGCACTAGACTTTCTATACACTGAAATAGCTGTGCTCCAAACCAAGATAGCTCAACAGAGGGAACATGAATGTAATGGCATGGCTTGTAGATTCAATGTAACCAAATGGGTGGAACACAGAGCTATGAACCTGGAAGCTCACTACCACCACATACTGTTTGCATGGTATCATCATGATCATGTTGCTTAAAGATCTAGCACACCACCTAGGTTGATATTAACTTTTTAAAGTAGTTAATGGTTAACTTACACAGTATCTCAAGCATTTTTCTGTTAGATACTGTCATTTTTCTGCAGTCTCTCAGAGTGGGGGAGAGGCACTTTTTCTTTTCCCTTTTGCTGTGTAGATGTTGTTATACCTAACACTACTTGGTGGGCATCTGAATTTGATTGGGTCTTTGTTTTGAGTTTTGCAGACATGGCTTCAAGGGGTGACAGCAACAATGGAGTGGAAGAGGGCCCAAGCAGAGGTCCATGCAACAAGCTATGGAAATGATGCTCCAGGTTCAAGCCATGTTAGAGAAGGCCCAGAGGAGTGGGGAGGCTAAGAAGAGGCCAGCAGGGAAAAGGAAGGCACCAGCAACAGAAAAGGGGCAAGAGAAAGCACAGCATGGAAATGGGACCAAGGGAGTCACCAGAAAAAGGTGTAAGAGGAACACTATTGATCTTCCCAGAGCTGGAAACCTCAGAGAGTTCATGGAGGGGGTTATTGAGGAGTGTGGTGAAAATGGGATGGACGGATAGAACAGGTGTTGAAAGAGATCAAGTGCACAGAGAGTGAGGAGCAGGGGGGAGGGGGTGACAAAAAGCCGGGAAGTGACGTAACTCTAGGGTTCATGTTGGGGGACCATATTCCTCAAACCCTGAAAGAAACAATATGGAAAAAAGGAGTACATCAATATATTTGCACTGGTAGATAAGGAGACAGTATAAAGTATGAAGAAAAAGAAAGAATAGGGAAGATAGAGATGGCATCAGCATTGTAGATTTATTTGGAAAAGCGCAAGAAGAGAAATCATTCACAGGAAAGATTATAGAAGACTGGATAACCGGGTTCAGGTATTTCCATGCCATCATGCTGCAAAAGCGCCTAGAGCAGGCCATACCACTGTTAGTATATTCTGCAGATAGCACACAGCCCATAAAATGCGGGGGGGGGCAGGTGGCTGTTGTATGACAAGAAATTTCATCAGAGAATGTCCTCCCATCATGATACAAGGTGGGATACCAGTCACCTAGACATCTAGTTTGAGATGATGATGGTGCAGACAGAGTCTGGGGGTGAGGGAGGAAAGGTAAAAATAAACAGTCAGTAAAAGCTATGCTGGGGCTGCAATAGAGCACAGTGTAACTGGGCCAGCTGTAAATTCAGACACGCCTTCTCTAAGTACAGTGGGGTACACCCACTGTTGCATTACGGGAGTGGGGAGGAGAAGTTTGCAGGGCATAACTATGGCGGACAGCCCTTTCAGGGGTGGATTTGGGGGGAACAAGAGGTGGGGGGCTAGTCAGAGAAGGAACAGTAAAGGGTTTAATTAAGGAAGGGAATTTGGGTCAGGCAATGGAGGGAGATGAAGAAATAAAGGTGGGGAAGGGTGAGGGAAGGATATGCAATGGCTAAGACACAAATTAATGTAATGGAGTTCATAGAATGGGTGAGGGGGTACCCTGAGGGGAGGGCCTGAGAGATGATGCAGGAGGGTTTCACAACAAGGTTTAATTTGCAACATGAGGGACAATAGAAGGCAATGAAGGCCAATAATCTGCGTGTGGTCTGTGAGGGAAAACAAGGAGACAGTGACTAAGAAAATACAGAAGGTGTAAGGGCAGGAAGGGTGGAGGGCCCCTTCAAGGAGCCCCTATTCAAGAACCTCAGGGTGTCACATTTGGGTTTCATCCCCAAGAAATAGCAGTGGGAGTTCCATTTGATTCATCACCTGTCATACCCGGAAGAGGAGTCAGTTAATGATTTCATTGGGGAGAAGCAGAGGATACTGTCATATGTGACTCTGGGCAATGCAGTGGAGATGATTAGGGCAGCTGAAGAAGCAGGGATAGCAAAGCCAGACAGTGGCAGCTTATTGTTTTCTTCCAGTGAAAGCAGAGGATTGGGAGTTGTTCGGATTCAAGTTCAGGGAGCAGTACTGTTTTGACAAAGCAATGCCAATGGGTTGTTCGATTGCATGCACTGCATTTGAGGCATTTAGTACATAGCTACAGTGGGCATTTAGGAAGAAATATGGGTATAAGGTGGTAGTACAATATCTCTATGACTTCTTGTAGATAGGGCAGGGGGAAGAGAGGATGACAGAAATACTGAGGTGCTTCCAGGAGATGTGCAGCAGATTGGGGGTCCCATTAGCAGCAGGAAAAATGGAAGGCCTGTCCTGTACAGTAGGTTGGAGTTCTTGGAAATAAAGGTGAATACAGAGGTAGAGACTTTTCAGTTACATGGGGATAAGGTGAGGAAGCTGGCGGAATTGCTAGCAACAGTGAAAAGGTTCTATGTGATAATGGCGAACACCTAAAGGCGATCACCGTTACCACACAGTCAGAGTGCCGAAAACATTTTAGGCACTCTGACAACCCTGGCACACAGGACAACGGCACTGGGACATGTATTTTAATGCTTTCTGTGCCCCCCCCCCGCAGCCCCCTACTAAAGGATTCTCAACTCCAGGGGGTGCATGTCAGGGGGATGTGAAAACAATAAAAAATAAAGGCTCAGGCCGGGCAAAATAAAGTCACACCAGCGCACGGACCAGAACCCGGTACCTCACCCACCCCAACCACTAGACAACCCCTGATGTCACGACGCAGCTCGGCAATCCACTGCAGCACCACCCCCTACAGCTCCTCCGCCCCTTTCCAGCCTACGCTTGCCTGCTCGCCTCCGCACATGTGCGCATACACATAGTGACATCCTGTTGCCCAGTTCACCCAGCCCCTCATCTGGTCACCCTACCCTTCCATTGCCATGAGGGATTGCGCCGGGAAGGAGTCTTCATTATGGACGGCACCCTTCCCCATGCGCCCACCTCATGGGATACCCAGTGAAAAGGAAGCATAGGATGCCATTGATAGTGGTGCAACAATTATTGGGGCACTTGAACTTTGAGTGCAAGGCAGTGACCTCAGGCAGGGCATTCAAGTGCAGGCTAGCAAGGGCAAGAAAGGGGACCAGGCAGCTACATCATTGGGTGGATATATCGAAAGGGGTGAAACAGGACCTGGAGATTTGGGAGCAATGTTTGGTAAGATTTAATGGGGTCACATTTTGGCAGGAGGATTGACTTTTTAATACAGACGTGGAGCTCTCTATGGATGCAGCAGGGGCACTGGGTATGGGGCATACTTTAAAGGGGAATGGATATTGGAAGCATGGCTGACAGAATGGAAGGAGCGGTGGTTGATGAGGGACATTACACTGATAGAAAGTTTTGCAATATGGGTCGCTGTGATGATCTTGGGAGGGCGCCCCCTTTTCCTCCTCCAATCCCTGCCTTGCATCTCAAACTCCACCCTTTTTTGTTCCGTTGAGTCACAAGGCTCCGTGTTAGGACCAGTTTTATTTTCTGTGTATATAAGTGATCTACATCTAGAAATAAAGAATAAAGTGATAAAGTTTGCTGATGATATTAAGTTAGGTGGACTGGTAGCAGATGCAAACCTTAGATCTGATATGATAAAAGATTTGGAAAAATTAGAAGCGTGGGCACATAAAAATAAAATGACATTCAGTATCAATAAATGCACAGTAACGCACCTAGATAAAAATAACATGCAACAGTCATATATGCTTAATGGTGAAAAGCTGAAAGTAAATGTACTGGAGGAGGACTGTGGGGTATTAGTGGACCATAAGCTCAATTTTTGTGACCATAGGAAGAATGTAATTAAAAAAACTAACTTCATGATTAAAAACATAAAAAGAAGTTTTATTAACAGAAGTCCAGGATGCATGTTACCACTATATAAAATATACATGAGACTACACATGGATTATGAGTCACAACTTTGGAACCCACACAAACAGGGGGAGACTGACAGAGTAGAGAAAGTACAGAGGCAATTTATTAAATTAATAGGCTCATTAAGATATAAATCTTATAATGATAGACTGAAGAAAACAGGTTCATATACCTTGCAATTAAGAAGAACCAGAGGAGACCTACTGGCTATGTATAAAATTATTATCGATAAAGGTCTATGGACTGAAATGGGGATCATGCTACAGGAAAAACCTGGGAGTCTGACAGGACATAAAAGACAGATTAAGTTAGACACAGCCAAAAATAACAGCAGGCACTTTTCATTCATAATTCAAACAGGAAGATTGTGGAATAAATTACTAGGGTATATTATTGATGCAAGTTCTATAGCAGTATTTAAAGGACAAGTGGATAGTTGGCTAATAGAAAATACTTCTAAATGGACCCACTAATGTGGGGAATGGTACACATGGGCTAAATAGCCTTCTTTTGTTCTATAACCAAGTATAAGCTTCAGAATAAGAAAGTGGTATTTTGGTGTGATAACAAAGGGGTGGTCGATATGTTCAACAGCAGACAGCTTTGACTGAGACAGTTTTGTGGGTATTGAGGCAAATGGTTCTACAAGGTTTGAGGATGAATCTGTCTTTTAAAGCAAGGTACATAGAAGTGAATAAGGAACACAGTGGCTGACAGCATTTTCCATCTTCAGTTGGACAGGTTCAGATGCCTAGCACAGGAGGCAGCAGCCAAGATAATGAAAGTCCCATCCCATTTATGGCAGATAGTCTGGGAAGAGTCCAGCTGCTATAAAGGGGAGCTCCTGAGCACCAAGGACTCTGAAGATATATGAGGGGTCTTGGAGGTTATTCTAAGATTTCTTGGGGGAGGGCTGGAATGGAGGTAATTGGGCAAGTAATGGAGGAATAGGTATTGCAATTTATGGTCCAAAAATTGGATGGGGGATATCATACTCAACCATGGGGATTCATCTGATGGGAATAAGGCAGGTTTGCAGCCAGCAAAGATGGGGAGAACCTTGTAGAGCAATGACAATCAGACAAATGTTTCAAGGGTGGCAGAGGTTAAAAAGTAAGATCCTGGACTTAAGATGGCCCATATCGGTAGCCTTGTTGGGCAGCTTGGTGGGGGCCTTGGGGAACATCTGTCACACCCATTATAAGGCAAAGTTATTTATGGCTATATTCTTGGTTATGTTCTGGGGGGGCATTCAGAGTAAGCAAGGTGGTGGCACAGAACAAGAGGGATAAAGCGCAGGGTTTGCATTGGGGAAATGTGCAGTGGGGTAATAATAAAGTGTAAATGTGGTTAAGCAGATCCAAAATGGACCAAGCAGGACAAGGACCAGGGTCGTAATAAGAAAGGGGAAAGACAGGGGGATATGTTTGGTACAGGCAATGAGGGAGCATAAGGCGATCAGGGGATAAGCAGAGGAAAGTCTGTTTATGCACAGGAATGGGGATCTGGCCACCACATTTCAGATGATGACAATGTTTAAGAAGGGCTTGGGGTTTCTGGGGGAGGATCCGAATGAGTTTTCATCTCATTCATTTAGGATCAGGGTGGCTGCAGGGGAGGCGACCAGAGGGTAGTCTGCTGAAGACATAAAAAGAGTGGGTAGGTGGAAGTCAGATTATTATAAAAAATATGTGTGAGACCTAACGAACTAATGTGTTTCTGGTTCCTTCTTCCACATATTTGTGGGAGGAGAAATGTGTGGATCATGGGTCACTCCTTTATATATTGGGCAGAGAAGCAAGCAGCAGTCAGACCTGGGAGGGAGACAGCTGAGGACGGATATGGGCATAGCAAGAGTGCATTGGAAAGGCATAGGGGGACTGAGATGGGCCCAGCTATTGATGCTCCTGGAGGAATGGAGGATAAGAATTCCAAGGCCAGACTTGTTATGTTTACATTTGGGGGAGGGGGGATAATTTAGGAACAAGGCCTTGGGTGGACATTTGGATGACATTAAGAAGGATGTGGTTATAATTAAAGGATGGTGGCTGGAGATGATAGTAGCATCCCAAGGAGGGTGTTTTGTGGAACATGAAGGATGTTAAAGCAGTAGAGGGGGCAGAAAGAAGTTAAACAAAAAAGTGGCAACCTTAGTTAAAAGCACAGGGGATCACAATAACATACAGAGACATCTCACATGAATGTGCTGGGCTATATAGACAGGACAGAGTACATCTAATGGAGGTGGTCCTGGAAATGTTCAACCTGCAGCTGGAGGGAGTAGTGGAAGAGTGGAATAGGGATATAGACCCCCTGGGGGAAGCCCATCATCTGGCGCAATAGCTGGAGATGGGCTATTGGAAGGAAGGGAAGAAAAGGGGAAGGGGAAAAAAGGGGGGATAGGAGACACAGGAGAAGGATATTAGGGGCTCAGGAGGTACTGAGCTGGGAAATCAGGACATGGGCTGGGTGTGCACCCAGCCATGTTTGGGCACTTGTGGGGTCTGCACCCCAGAAGGCCAAAGAGGGTGTCAGGTTTGGACCTGAGCCCAGAAGAATTTAAAATGATGGAACAAGGAATGGATAGACTGGATGTGTATAATCAATGTACATAATGGATATATGAAATGGCTGGATATATTGTTATGGAAATATGAAATGAATGATTATGGGAATGTAATAAAGGTGGAACTGATGAATTATTATTAAAGATAAGACCGACTGAGCACCCAAATAATTGCAGTGAGCTTCTGATTGCTTGAAGATCCAGGTCATTCCTGAAAATGGGCCTTGGCTCAGTGTGCTTACCCAGTAAATAAAGTGAACTGACTTGAATTGTGTGGCATGGTTTGTTTTGGGGGAAGATCCCCTGACAATGTGGCTTGCCAGCTAAAAGGGCAGGCTCTATTGTCAGTAGTTTCCTGCCAAAATAGCAGGGGTGTGTCAGCTCAGGTGATATAGGAGAGGGAAGGGGTGGAGGGGAGGAGGAGGAGGCTAAGTAGTGGTATTATGGGAGGAAGGTCAGGGAGGAATTGTAGTAGGAAGGACGGAACAAAAGAGGGTGGAGTTTGAGATGCAAGGCAGGGATTGGTGGAGGAAAAGGATGGGCCTGGCAAGGTGAGGGTATTTAAGTAGGAGCAGGACTGGGAGCTCCCTTTTTCACTTGCTAGAGACTTGGTTGCCCACTAGCCCACCCCTTAAATACTGAGTAGAAGGGGGGTGAGGAATAGAGAATGGGGATCATTGGCTGAAGGTGGACAGCAAGTGGACCAGGTATTGACAATTATGGAGCCACAGGGACTATCTGAAGGTGGACAGCAGTCAGTGGGCTGGGACTACTGAAAGTGGACAGCAGTGGGGAACAAGAAGGTGGGGCTACAGGGACTGTCTGAAGGTGTACAGAAGTCAGTTGGCCAGGACTGCTGAAAGTGGACAACAGTGGGAGAGTGTATGTAGAAGGGCCACAAGGAACTGCTGAGGAACAGCAGTGGTGAAGTGGCTGCAGGGGACAGGTTGCACGAGGGGAAAATGAAATAAAAGGTGAGGGGGATGAAGGAAGGGAAGAAGGGGAAGGGGAAAGGGGGAAATAGAAGGCATAGGAAAATGATATTAGGGTACCAAAGGGGTACTGGGCTGGGAAATCAGGACATGGGCTGGGTGTGCACCCAGCTGTGTTTGGGTCCTTGTGGGATTTGCACCCCAGAGGTCCAAAGGGGGAATCAGGTTTGCACCTGAGCCTGAGTGTCAAGTTTGCACCAGAGCCCAGAAGAATGGAATATGAAGGAAGAACAAGGAAAGGCTAGAATGGATGTATATAATCGATGTACATAATGGATGCATAAAATGGTTGGATATTTTGGAAGAAAATATGAAATGCATAACTATGGGAATGTAATAAAAGTGGGGACTGATGAGTTATTAATAAAGATAAGACCAAATAAGCACCCAAATAATTGTGTGGAATTGCTTATTTTGGAGGGAGATCCCCTGGCAATAAGTATTTTAGAATGTTAATGTATAATAATATTAGAGGAATGGATAATACATTCATAATAAAGCATTAACTTAACTTTTTTTAAAACAACTATCAATCAGTTTGCATGGACATGTATTCATATGTACAGTTTCCTTAGCATAACACAAACTCTAGCCCCTGCTATATTTGTTTACATTCTATGGCAGTCAGATAAAATGATCAGTTTATTAACAATTTCTTTACCTTTGTAACTTCTGTAAAAATTAACAATTAAAGAATTTCATCTGATAAATATGGCAGTCCTGTTTAATTTCCCTGGTTTGATCTAAATAGCAATGCAAGTGTGTCATGTTAAATGGTAGCTGACTGTTTGGGAAACACAGAAATGGGCTATACTAAGTAGTGATCACCGAAACTCTGACTGCAAAGGGTTTCCATGTTGTAGTGTGCAATGGTAATGGCTCACCAACAATATGCTGGACATTGAAGGAAGCACTGCCAAAAATGATATTTGCTACTGCTGTTCCAGTCTGTGTGGCAAATGCTATGGTTTTGGGGGGAATTCTGGAGGTGCAGAATGTGACTAAGCTTTGGGGATGAGGGAGGAAGTAAAAAGCTTATTTTTTATATGAATGTAATGTGAATTTTATCAGATACAATGGCTGACTCTGAATCATTAAAAATTAACAGTCATCATGAAAGAAGGAAAACAGTACCACAACACTTAAGCCTCTAAAACCTGAGTTGAGGTTATCCTTTGTAAGAATTGCTTGTAACTTGCAAATTCAAACAGAACATTATATATGAAGGTTTATGTATGATTCTACTAGACTGCAATTAACAGGGAGAAAACTTCTTAGGAATTATCTTTGCTCCTTTACAGTTTTATTCTACACTTGGATAATGAATGAAACACAGCAACATGACTGTTTTGCCAATTGTACATACTGTATAGTAACAGAACGGTTGATATAACATTACCTCCTAGACAACTGTAACAGTAAATCAGATAGGACTACATGTGCTACATACTGGACTGCACTTGGCCATGTTGATTTTCTCCGTTCCTAGTAGGACATCACAAAACTTCTATGTCATAAGTCACCATCTTCAGTTGATGAACTACTTGCATCTGTAAACTGTTCTGAATCTGATGAAATACATGACAGGACTGCAGACCCACTATCAGTCTGGATACAAAAATGTGTCATTTCACTAACTCTGGCATTGATACCATAGGATATTTAGCAGTGTTATTTGATAACCTTTTTTTGTTAACTGGCAACTCACCTGTAGATACAATACAATAAAGATATTATTTCACAGTACAAAAAAAAGTGAAGTAAAGCAATAAAAATAAACATTAACAGCCATTGGCATTTATGGCATGCTAGACATATGGATATACTGATATCCCAAAACTCGATATGCTGGCACTCAGTATACTGAATAATATTGCTTGAAATCCACAGCCCCGAATGACTCCTATGCCTGACATACAGATTTCAGGCATTATGTGAAAATAAAGTGCAAAATGCAGGGGGCTTTTCCCCCAGCAACCCCATGTGGGGGGCTCCACCAACACACCACCCATAACTAAAATATCTAATTCTGAGGAGGAGCAGACCCCAGAATAAAATATTAACTCATTATGGGGGGTGCAGTGTGTAAAATGACATGACCCGGGCCTGAACCTGGGTCACACATAGCATGCCGGCTGACCTACTCGTGGTATTCTCCTCCACACCACCAGGGCAGTTTGGCCAGCAACCCCATCCAGCCATCCTTTCCGGTGCATCAGATGGGGTAAGGTAGCATTCCATCACTTCTGCTACCTTACCCCGTCAGGAGGAATATCATCGGGCGTAGTAGCGTCGGGTTATCCTGTCTACTGGGCAAACCTGACCGGGGTACTGCTCGTTGGGATTATGAGCTTCTGGAAAACGTAAGTATACCATTCAGGCAGTATGACACACAGATGCAATTGTCAAATGTTACTGTAGACTAACTTTTACCTTGTTGATACACTTGCCCCTGCTTCATATTAATCAACACAAGTTATGTGGAGGGGTAAGTAGTCATTTTCAAATCAATCGCTAATTAAATCAGTTGGCAGTATATTC
Organism: Neoceratodus forsteri; assembly: GCA_016271365.2. Taxonomy (NCBI): domain Eukaryota; kingdom Metazoa; phylum Chordata; order Ceratodontiformes; family Ceratodontidae; genus Neoceratodus; species Neoceratodus forsteri. Next base: position 61,191,304 of record CM057451.1, read on the forward strand.
CTCTGATACTTACACAGCCCATACATTATATTTGAATGTCATCTAATCTTACCATAAAATTGACAGATACACTCATTTTGACTGGATATACCAGCCAATATGTGTAATACCCATGAGAGCAATTACAGTGGTTCTGTATGCATATAAAATGGGTAGAGATGGTAAAGTAACTGATTTGGCTGGCAGTCCTTGCCAGCTATGCCTTTTATTTTGAATATACAACACTAAAAAATAAGAGCCACCACCAGTGACTCACTCAATTTGGGTATCATTGTACCCTGGTATCTTGTTCAACCTCCACTGTCTGAAGTCCCTGACTGACACAAACAGTGAAAACAGAGTGCTGAGAGGGAAATCTTAAGCAGTTCAGACAGCCGCTCCCTTTCTCTCTACCTTTCTCCCTCCACTTCACTCTGCACTGTAAGAACCATATTTTTTCCCAACCTGACCAGTGGTCCAACCTGCAGAACATCACTCTCGATCTTGTCTTCTCTATTGCTTCCTAGTGCATTGCAGTCTCAAACTGCTGGAACCACACAAAAAGAAAGCTATCAAAAAAAACAACAGAAAGACATATCTTGCCAAAGTAAACAGCCTTATGTCTCCTGGACCCACAGTCCTCATCCATCTCTGTGGCAGTCTCTTATTCTCAATAAAGGGCTAACAGTGAGACTGCTTGCAGGTTCACAGAAGATGCAACCGCAGATGGAAGCATGCTGCCAGCAAGACCACATGGAAATCTTGTGCCTCACAATACCCCAGGCATGCATTTATCTAGAATAAACCACACCCCATCATGCGTTATTGTTTATGTAATTTATTTACACTCACAGTATCATCAATTTAACAATACATCATGACCAGGGATTATGTTCATGGTCTGTTAGTCACCCTCTAGTGGTGCAATGTTGCAAGAGGCAAAGCCAACTGGCACATGCCCTTAGTGGGTGGTTGACTGATGAGAATGTAGGGATGATCAATAGGTCAAGTAATCAGCAAATTGTAATGTTTATATACTGTCATATACTACACCTGTTTTGAATATTTGTCTGCGTGCAACAGTACTTCTCATTCGTTCTTTCACATATGATCTTGATGGTGGATTATATATTTTTTGGCAATCTACTCCCCTTTCTGTTTTGAAAAACATGCTTTGAGCCATGGTTCCCCATTTATTTTGACAGACTGTGCTCAACCAAAGTTGTTCTTGTGATGTATTGCAAGTAGCTTTTTTCTGACTTCCATTCCTTCAAATATCAAATCAAGAAAGAAAAAAAAATAAACAAGATCCATATCTGAAGACTTATTTTTTTCAGGAAAGAACCATCAGTTCATTCAGTGTTCTTGATGCCTTACTGTTTATTCAGATTATCGATTTGTGCAGCATTACCATTTTTTAAACTACACATATTACCCACTGAATATTTAAGATACTCTAACTGGAAAAGCAAAACAGTATGATGACTGACAAACCTTTGTTTGAGAAATGTAATCTTTAGTGTGAAACATAGACTTGTACTGAAAAGGATTTCAATTGCTCCAGTATGATAAAAATCAAGTCAAATTACTTATACTTTCTAACAGTTTCTTATCATAAACAATGTCCCTGAGGAATAGATATTCTGGCATTGAGACAGTCAGCCATTCCTTTTCCCTTACATCTTCTTCTGAAATGGATGTATAGATGCATCTGTGGAACAGTAAGCATCCTTCCCATGAATGGATGTTTGCTACGTGTTGTAGTAGCGATTGGCATTTTTCTCTTTAAAGATAAGTGAAAGAAAAAAAAGAAAAGTAAAAAAAAAAGTTAAAATCAAGAAAGGTTTTTAAATGGACAGCAACAAATCAAAGTGAAATAAAAAATAAATTAGGACATTATTGTTTATTGCATTTTAGTTACATAATTTCATCAAGTTAGTCAGTTGTTTTATGTGACACATTTCATCTGAAAATAAATCCTTGCAATTAAGTAGCAAAAGGTAACAGTGGATGTTAATTTCAGTTCTGTTGCTATTCTAAGACAATTTATAATCTGAAGTTACATATCATCTAGTCATGAATCTGCATTGTTTCAAATTATTTCGCTGTAAGTGCCAATAGTTAAAAATGTTTTATTTAGTTAGTTTTTCTGGTAGCCCATGACATGGGTGTCAGCAATTGAGTGCTTGCAATAACAGCGACTCGATCCTGGTTCATGTCATGGGAGCTACCAACAAGGTAAGGCAACCGGATGGGTGGGTCAGTGCATATAGCGACGGGATGTCACTACACGTACATGCATGGGGGTGGATGGGAGGGAGCAAGCATGCTCAGTGAGGGGCAGGAGGGATTTTGAGGGGTGGAGCCATGGCAGGCTGCCAAGCTGGCCCCGTGGCATGGAGGGTGAGTTTGTGGCTTGGGTGGGCAGGATGCTGGGTTCAAGTCTGGGCACTGGTATGTTTTTGTTGCGCCCAGCCTTAATTTTATTTTTAAATGTTTTGCATCCTCCGAACATGCACCCCACTGGAGTTGAGAATCTTTAAGTAGGGGTCTGCGGGGGGCACAACCCCTCACATCAAAACATTAAAATGCAAGTCCCCAGTGCCGTTTTGCTGTGCGCCGGGGAGTCAGAGTGCCAAAATTGATTTTTGGCCCTCTGACTTCACCATAATACTGATCGTCTTTGGGCAGTCGCCATTATGACATGGAACTGCTTTTGTTTGCTGGGTAGGCACTCTAGGCAATCAAGTACCTATTTTCAGGTGTGACTCAGGAGAGTACAACTACTAAATACGGAGAGTACAGTTAGAAAGATATAGACAATTGAGGAATACAATATGATTTGGACATACATAGTAAATGCAACATATAACAAAGCATTCTACAGCAAGGGGTTACAAAGCATAAGGATGCAAGTTATTTGGAGACAGTAATTTAACATACATACAATGGTTAGATTATCCCAAACCTAAAGTGCATCAACTTTCAACTGTCTGTTAACAATGACATATATTTTGTGAATATAGGTAGGATGACAAGGGGATAGAGGGAAGGAGGGTCAATTTCAAGTTGACAGCATCATAGCTGTGACAAAGCTGGCATAGAGAGACAGTAGGGTCCTGAGGAGGGTGAGGGGTAGGTGACTTAAAGTAACTAGATCATAGCGGTGTAGATAGGGCTGCAGAGTCAGTGATAGGTTTAATAGGAGCTACTTGTGGGGTGGATATTCAAGTGCTGGGGCAGGAGCAGTGCACTTGGCTAAGTAGATGCCTGTGATATTTTGCACAAAATAAATGAGTAGAGGGACATCACCAAATATCTGGAAGGATGGAGTTCCCTAGTTTGGGGGTAGAGTGGGCAAAGGGTGCTTCACCAGTTTTAGACCTGACTCTTTGGACCACAAGCAGATCATTGTCGATTGATCTAAGAGGATAGCTGTTTTCTACAGATTTAAGGGCTGTTGCAAGGGAGCTAGGCAGTCCATTTTTCACTATATTGAAGAGAAAGCCACCATAAATATAATCACGCTGAGCTGATGGGGGAAGCCAACGTAGACTGTTATAGAGAGCACAGTGGTGGGTGAGGTGAGAGAGACTGCAGTACAAACAAGCAAGTGTTGTTATAGATGATGTCCCATTTTTGGAGGGTAGTTTTAACAGCTGAGGAGTACACTGGTGCTCCATAGAGCAATTTGGAGAGTAACATACCTCTGACAATGGTTAGATGATCTACAGGTGTTAGTTCTCGGGTAACTTTATATGATGCTCCAAGCATGGAGCTAACAGATTTAGTGACACTAGGCACATGAGCAGCATAGTCAAGAGGGGGTCTAGGACCATTCCAAGGTATGTAAACAGAAAGGTTGTTGGAACCAAGATGCCATCTTGATAAGTAACTAATAGTGGGGAGGGGCAGGAACTAAGTTTAGTGGTAGTGCCAAATAGCATTGTGTATGTTTTGGCAGTGTTGAGGATGAGCTTGTTCTGTGTTAGCCAGGAATCCACTGATTGGAGATCTGCTGTTAGATATTGTTTTATCTGGTCCGTACATTTAGAGCTGGTATAGAGGACCAGGTCAATGGTATTACAATATCTAGCAACCAAATCACCTTATAATGTGAAATTTATTTATTTAATTTATTTAGCTTGTGTTGACCAGGTAAGCACACTAGACAAGACATTTGCCTATTTTCAGGTACGACCTGGGAGAGTGCAATGAAATACAAGTTCATACAGAGGACAACATCATACAAGTTAGGCATTACACGGAATCAGGTAGAACCAGATGAACATAACACAAGCAGTCAGTAAACATAGTTAGAATAGGAACAAAATATATGCATAGAGTCATCAAGGCTATGAACAGTGCATTATACAATTCTAGACAGCTCAGAGCCCCAAAAGCAGAGCCACAGTCAAAGCAGCACCTGAAACAGAGAGTAAATATGTTATATACAGAGCAGAACCCAATCAGGCAGGATGCATCAGCAGGAACTGTTCAAGGATACCAAAAGAAGAACATGTAAGTCCAGTGCAGGGGTCCAAGGCTAGTTATGGCAGTTTAGGGCAACCACACACAGAGGAGAGCTTCAAATAATTCCACAGGGAGCTCCGAAGGCTTGAGTGGGAGGGGAAGGAGCGGACCTGGGGGAGAAAGGAGTTCCATACTCTGGGGGCACATGATGCAAAATCCCTGTCCCCCATTTGCGTTCGAGTGGCAGGAACTTTGAGAACAGCATGGCCCAATGACCTAAAGGAGTTAAAAGAAGAGGCAGCTGGTTTGAGGAGCTCAGCCAGTCCTGGGGGGGCAGTTCTGAGAACCTTGCCCGTGAAGCTGCCCAAGACAAAATTCATGTGGTTGGATGGGGAGAGACAGTGAAGTTTGTTATATAGGTCACAGTGGTGGGTGAGGTGAGGGGCAGCAAGTGCAAAGTGGCAAATGTTATTATAGACTATGTTCCACCTAGAGAGGTAAACTTTGGAGGTGCGTGCAAACGGGATGAATCCATAGCAGAGAGAAGGGAAAAACACACCTCTGGCCAGTGCAAGGCAAGCAGCAGAAGTAAGATTGTCCTTCGCTCTGTAGGCCAGACCCAGTTTGCAGTTGACAGCTCTGCATACATTTTGGATATGATGCCCAGGGTCAAGTTGGGGGTCAAGTGTCACCTCAAGGTATTTGATGGAGTCAGTGATTAGGACAGGAGTACCATCAATATCAGTAACACCCAGTGGGGCAGGGGAGGCCTTTATCTTGGCCAGGGACCCAACAAGCATGGTCTGAGTTTTTTTAAGGTTGAGGACCAGCTTGTGGGTCAATATCCAGGACTGGATGTTCATGAAATCCTCACTCAGTTAGTGGTTGATGACCCCAATGTCACGGGAATGGGTGAGGATAACCAGGTCATCCACATATAGGATACAGCTACAGTTGGAAGAAGTAGAGGGCAGATTATTGACAATGATAGAGAAGGGAAGGGGCCCTAGGACTGAACCCTGGGGGACACCAGAGGTCACAGGAGTGGTGGCTGAGAGGACCTTACTGAATTAAGTTGCTGTCTGCCCTGGAGGTAATTAGTGAACCATCTTAGTACAGGTGGGACAGACCAAGGGACCGAAGTTGAGAGCAAAGTAAGACATGGTCAAATAGGTAAAAGGCCTTAGATAGTTCAATGAAGATGGTGCCTGAGAGCTTACCCTGGTCCATAGCTGCCCTGATCCCAGAGGAGACAGTGACAAGGATGGAGGATGTACTGTGCCCTTTGCAAAAGCCATGCTGTGTGGGAGACAGTAGCTCATGGGCCTGAATATACTGTGTGAGTTGCCCAGCCACAACTTTTTCCGACAAGATGGCTATCGGTCAGTAGTTGTCGGGGATCTTTGGGTTGCCCTGTTTGAGAACAGGGACAATCCTTGCCATCTTCCAGAGGTTGGGAATAACTCCAGAGGCTAGGGACATGTTTAAGACATGGGCCACTGGGGAGGCAATATAAGAGGCACCAAGATGGAGGAGCTTAGGTTCCATGCTATCATGGCCAGTACTAGAGCGAGGGGAGAGACTAGAGAGAAGTCTCTGTGTCTCCTGTGCCATCACAACCATGAAGTAGGGTAATGGATAGGAGATAGAGGCCAACTGTGGAGCAGAGGCTGGGGCACAACTATCACTCCCACCAGTGGAGAATAGGGGGGTGAAGGCAGACAGATCTGAGAAGTGGGAGTCGAATGCATTGGTGATGGTTATTGGATTGTTACAATTAGATCCATCTATGAACATGTCAGAGACCCACAGCTGGATGATCCACTTACTACATTTTTAATGTTCCTCCAGAAATTCCTAGGGTCCTTAGCTGAATTTAGTAAGACAGTTTTGCAGTATTCACTTTTGGCAGTCCTGATTGCTTTTTTGCACTCATTCCTGAGCCTCCTATATTGATGAAATATGGCCTGGTCCATCATGACCTTGAAGTTGGCCCAGCACTTGTCTCTAGTCCTCATGAGGGCTAGGAGGCTCACATGCAGCCACTTAGTGGCAGACCCCCTTACCCTCCACCTGATAAGAGGGGCATGCTTGTCCTGCAGTGCCCCAAAGGTGCTGAGAAAATGACTAACAGCAGTGGAAAAGTCTTGAGTATTTAGTACCACAGACCAGTCCATAAGCCTCAGATCCTCATGGAAGGACCCCAGGTCAAACCTGGAGAAATCCCCTACTTGGATGATTTTGTGAGGAATTTTCTGGGAGGAGAGTTTTCATGCACAGTACACAGGGCTGTGGTCAGGGATAGAGTCAGGAAGGGTACCAGAGGAGCTGATTCTCTCAGGTCTATTGGATAGGACCCAGTCCAGGAGGGAGCTAGTACCACCGGTGGTATACCACCTAGAGGGCTCCTGAATAAGTTGAGACAAGAAGAGGCCAGCAAGCAGAGGTTCATACAGCTTGGTGTTTCTTCCAAGCCAGTTTAAATTTAGATCTCCCAAGACCATTAGCTCATTATCCTCAGTCTTAGCACCAACAGTATCAAGCAGGTAGGATAACCCCAACAGACCATCCATGGGGGGATTATATGTACAGATGATGTGCAGCTTCTTAGTGTTCCCAAGTAATAGGACTGTGTGAAGCAGCTCACAAGAAGACAGTAAGGGCTGTTGGTGGGATACAACGGGCAGGTTTAGGTGACTCTTGTAGTAAACCAAGATACCACTCCCACACTTTTTCCCAGGCCAATCTTGCCTAATGAGATCAAAGACAGGAAGCGCACAGGCTGAGTCGGGGTGGAATGTTTCAGCCAAGTCTCGGTAATACCAAGGATGTCAGGCTTGTAGTGAGTGACGCAGGCAGAGAGTTCGCCCAGATTGGGCAGGAGGTTGTGGATGTTGAGATGAGCTATTTTCATCCCCTTGCCTGACAGCCAGCCCACAGGAAATGAAGAGGCTTGATAAGTAGGACCAGGGTTAAGCTCAATGTCCCCAGCCAGGGCTAGTGTCACTAGGAGCCAGAGGAGATGCCTTATAGGGGGAGAACCACCTACAAGAGAAGGCTTGCAAGCAGGACGCCTGACCATTATGGCAGGACACAGAAAGCACCTGAGGTCAAGACAGTAGATAGGCCAGAGGGGCTGTCTGCCACAGATTATTATATTGGAGAGGGTGAAGTCATGCTCCTCATGCTGTTCAAGTGTAACCCAGGGGCCCCCCGAGGGAAGGGAGCAATCAGCAATAAGTAGAGGGAGGCATAAGGTAGTGAGAAGGCCATTGATGAGGGCACTGATAAATGGGGAGGGCTTAGCACCCTCCCTGGGGAGCTTAGGAACCCAGATGTCAAAAATAGCCTGTCCCTGGGACTGACCAGTGCACTGAAGGGAGAAGATATTGTGGACAGGTCAGGTAGACAGGTCAACACTTACCAGAAGCCAGAGGGGCTATTTTGTCAAGCTCTAGGAAGGCCCTGAGGAGAGAACTAAGCAGTGCTTGCCCACCAGACCCCCCAAGCTGTCCAAGTGGGTCCCAGAGGAGCACCCAATTTGTAGAGGTCTATCCTACATATGCTCCCACAACAAGGGTCAGTAGACAATCACCTCTTATGTAGGAGCACACCACCAGCTACTGGAAGGATTACCAGGTTCCGTGGTAGTAAGCATCACTGGAGGTGAGGCTAGTAGAGATAGCTAGTGAGCACAATACATTAACAAGCTAACAGAGACATTTCCTGACTAAAGTTACCGAGACATGATGGCTAGACAGGTAGAAATTATTCAGTAGATTGCAGTCGATTCCTACCACGATTAATTGCAGTCAACTAGTCAACAGTGGTTGTAAAATACATACTCAGCCAGGCCCACTCAGGGTAGAATAAGCTAGGCTCAAGCCTGAAACCAACTCAGGATAAAGATTACACAGCACTGAATACACCAACAAGAATATTAGCTGCAGTAAACAGCTCTCCAACTGTGAATATGGTCAAATAGCAAACGTATATTTACTGGGGCAGAGGTGTGACTCCTAGCTATACATATTCAGCAGGTTAATTAGGCACACGACTGACCACCCAGGAGTCCCACCAATACAACTATTCAGAGTGGATAAGCACCATACGGAAGTACATAAGCAGATGAGAATTCTGTGTTTAGAGATAGCTAGCAGCAGAGAGTGACCAATTTCTGAGAGTTCTGTGTTTAGATAGCTTTAAGCTCCTGAATTCTACTACTGGAAGCCAAAGGGGGCAGGACAGAGTAGAGGAGGAGGGCTTAAGTATATTTAAAAGTGAACTGGGTGGGGGAGGGTGGGTGAAAACTCTGCAGCAGAAGCAACAGCTGTGCAGGCCAGGGCTGTGTATAGGCTGTACCCAATGCTTGTATCCAGGAGGCCAGTGGCAGTAGGCTTCTTGGCACCAAGAGAGGTGCAGAGTGGTGTCCAGGTGTGCAGGAGGTGAACCGCAGATGGTGGTAGGTAGCCCAGTGGGCTACAAGGATGCCTGTTAAAAGAGGGACAGCACAGGGATTAAATAGCACTCTGAAGTGGTGGGAGTGAAAATAAAATTTGCACACAGACAAAGAGCTGCAATTTACTAAAACAGGGTCAAATCAGAGGGCAGGAAGCAGACAGCTAGGCACCAGCTCTGTAACTGAGATTCGTAAAACAAGGGGGTCACAGTTGGGGGGGGTGAAACAAAGGGAGAAATTAAATTGTTATCTGCACTGAATTAAAAAAAACAATACAGCTGGCTATGGAGACTATCAGCAAAGAAAATCCTTAAATTCTAAAGTCCTGTAAATCCTGTACTCTAATAATCTTAGACATAGCAATAGAGATACCAAGTTTAATACAATGCAAACATAGCTCTAAACAGTGACACTGGGAAAACTCTGCAGGGCGTGAGCTGTGTGGAACAACTTGGCACACTGAAGCTGAAAATCAGCGCTAGCAGGGAGACAGGATCCCAATAATTGCAGGGATTCAGTTGAGCTATAGAAGGGAGAATAAAAACAAATATACTTCTTTGTCAGTTCCAGATTGTTTGAACGAAGGTAGACCAAATTAATTCACTAGCTTAACTGCAAAGAGCTGAGTCCGGTATCGGGAGAGTAAAATGCCAGTCTGTCGGGCAATCAGTCAGGATGCTCCTGCTCAGGAGCAACCAATGAGGACTTTTCCAGGGAAAGGCACTGATTTTCGAAAAATTCTGCAGCAAAAGCAGCAGCTGTGCAGGTCAGGGCTGTGTATAGGCTGTACCTGATGCTTGTGTCCAGGAGGCCGGTGGCAGCAGACTTCTTGGCACTGAGAGAGGTGAAGAGTGGTGTCCAGGCATGTAGGAGGTGAACTGCAGATGGCAGTAGGTAGCTTAGTGGGCTACAAGGACGCCTGTTGAAAGAAGGGCAGCACAGGGATTAAATAGCACTCTGAAGTGGTGGGAGTGAAAATAAAATTTGCACACAGACAAAGAACTGCAATTTACTAAAACAGGATCAAATAAGAGTACAGGAAGCAGACAGCTAGGCACCAGCTCTGTAACTTACCTTCACATGTTGCTATGGACTACCACAGATGATTAACAACAGATGAAACCATGGATTCAATCTGGCATATTTTTTATTTCTTTGCTTTGCAATTAGTCTTTTTGCAATAATTTTTCTGAAATGCCAAAAATCAGACTGATGTATAATCGATGTATATTTTGTTTTCCTTAATGTACACATGATACTGTGTCGCAATGTAGCTACTGTTTTCATAGGTGCTTTGCTGTCAATTAATCTGTCCATCACTTTTTGGAATCCTAATGGTTCCATGTTGTTGGAGTAGTCAGCCTCTGTAATCTGAACAACTTCAAGGTCACTAACTTTCCCAGATTTCTCATCTAACATTACATACAATCCATACTTAGCAGAGTATCCAAGCAAATCACATTGACAGTCGCCGATAAGGATATTGGATGCTTTACTTCTTAGTTCAGAAATTGTAGAGTATCTCTTTTTGTTCTAGGCTTTGTCTACAATGTGATATAGTACACCATCTTGGATTGAATAAAATGTTCTTCCTGCAAGCATTTGAAGATTCAGTATCTCTGCAAAATGAGTGATGATGCTGTAGGTTGTACCTCTGTACAAAATCGCTGCTGATGATAACAGAGTCCCAGAAGCTGTTTGTTTAATAAGAGGCTGTGATCGCCATACTATGTCATGGTTCTGGGAACATATCATGAAAATTGTTAGTAATGTTCCCAAAGGTCTGTTCACATACATCTATTAATGGGGATAGGCAAATGGTGCAGCATCTAAAGAGTTCCTTCAGGCATGATCTGAATTCGATGAATTTCTTCTCCATATAGGGACAAGTTTCATTTGTCATGTCTTGCTCCAGATCTTCATAGTCTGATTCAAAACTTCCATCTTCTGATGTTGGATTGTAGTCAGGATCAAGTGAAAGATTGTCCGATTGAATAACCAACATTAGAGCATTTGTAAGCATATTTGAAAGTCACATGCTATTATACAGAAGTTTCATACTGCAACGATGTTACCATCAGCATAGAGTATGTGGTTAGGACTTGTTCTGAATGGTAATCAGCATGCTAAACAGCCTTATAGTGTATGGTGGAACACTATTAGGGATGGAAATCCATCTCTAGAATAGCGTTGTTATGCTGCACTAGCTAGGAGCTACTGCAGCAAACAACAATGAAAGCCTTCACGCATGCACATCACACTGCCAGCCCCGATCAGGAAGGTTGTGGTTGGGAAAGCGATATTGGAAGAGAATAGCTCACACTGAAAAAACACAAAAGTAAGCAGTTAAACATTGTTTTTTACATCGGATAGTAGACTATACACTATAAAAGACAATGTATGGTCTATAATCAATAACAAGCATATGTAGACATTTCAAGGTAGCCATGGCGATGAACCTCTTGAGCTTCAGTCTTGAGGTTCAAACTGTTGCTGGGGGTTATCTGTGCTGGCGGTATTAGAAATCAGTGTAATAAGGTAGACTGTTGAGGTAGCAACCTTCAGAGAATTAGACAGCATGCTATGCTTGCAATGCTCAGTGTTGCAGGATTCCACACAGGTGAAATCATGCTAGATTTGCTACTGACAGAAATTGATGAGTGGCTGAACCCCTGTCCTTCAAAGCTGGATTTATAACTAGTGACAATGGATCAAACATCATTAAATGTATCAGCAATGGTGGCTTTGTGAGAGTTCCGTGCATGGCTCATTGTTTAAATCTTGTGGTACAGGGCTTTCTGCAGCACCATGACATCAAGCAAATGCTGAAAGTTGCACGCCACATCTGTGCACACTTTGCACGCTCTGGAAAGGCCTATGACCAACTTAGGCAGCTGCAGATTCAAAACAGCTTCCCTCAGCACTGCCTCAAGCTGGAAGTTATCACACACTGGAACTCAACACTTTACATGGCAGAGCAGTTGTATGAACAGTACAAAGCCATCTCAGAATACCTAGTAATGCACACCAGCCGTGACAGTTCAGGGGCATCAATGTTTATGACAAGTGATCATTGACGCCTCATGGACTCAGTCATATCAATTTGAGACTGTTTGAACATGCAACACAGGCAGTGAGTGGTGACACTCTGTCCATTAGTCAAGCCATTCCACTGCTGTGGGTGCTGAGACAGACTGTGTTGAATCTGCAGCCTAGCCTTGATGTGTCCGGAGATAGATCAAGCAGTACATTACTTAAACACATGCTAACAATATTCGACCGCAATTGTTACATTGCCACTATTCAGCAAAGTGCAGAATTTGGAATAGCAACAATGCTGGGCCCAAAATACAAATGTGACATTGCAGCCTTACTGGAGGGAAGACCAGATCAGGTTCAAAACCTTACTGGACAGCTGGTGTGATTGGTTCATGGGGCACAGAAGTCATACAAAGTTTGGTAAACTGCATCAAAACAAGACTGAAGGTCACTGTGGATTAAGCTCATCCAGTAAGGTGGCTGCAGGACAAGGGGGGTGTCAGCAAAACAGATTGCCATTAACCAACTTCGGGGGGCCTTGTCTCAAGTTGGAATCTGTAACCTCGATAAAGCCTGTGAACTGGTGGATGACTCATCATCAGGACTGCGTGCAGCACAGAGAATGATTGATGCCTATTTGGCAGAAAACATGCACCTGTCAATACTTGATGATCCTCTGCTGTACTGGGGTAGTAAGGTCAATGAATGTCCCGAGCTGACTTCAGTAGCACTGAAATACATCTCCAGCCCACCCTCTAGTGTAAGTGTGGAAAGGGCATTCAGTTTTATGGGGCCAATAGTGCGCAACCATCATACAAACCTCTCGCCCACAAATGTCAGCATGCTGACATTTATAAAAATGAATCAAGGTCACATACCACGTCAAACTACCACATCTCTGTTTATACCCTGTCACAATGATGGTTGTGCTGATGATGTGGGTGAAGCAGACCATCCTGGTGGCAGCGTCAAATGGTCTACCACTAAGGATGATGATTTAGTCATGGAAAAAAAATTCCTGACTCGAGTGGGCACAATTCTGATCTTGATGACTGCGAGAGCAACTTCCTCTTTGATCAGGAGGATGAGGATGATGGTGCTGGTACTGTGTGATGGGTTTAAAGGCAGTCACATTTCTGCAATGTTGCATTTTTTTTTCTTTTATAAAGAAAAACATTGTCTTTGACTCTCATTCCATATGACAGATATGCACAAATAATGACACATCATTGTTATTTTACCTTCCCATTGGTAAATTTTCAAACTATAGTTAACAGAATGTGCACTACTGTCATTAGCAAACACAGTCAGCAGCATCATAAACACAACTGTCCAGTTTGTGTAGCCACTTAATTCACACTGATTAAATGACAGATATCCTCCTCCTGAGTACTCAAAAACTGTAACACACCATATCCAGCCACCCATCTTGATGAGAGTGAGAGACAGATAATGTGCACCTGTGTCTATGTCCGGTGAACGATCCCACAGCTAGCCACAGCCACCCATCTTGATGAGAGTGAGAGACAGAGAATGTGTACTTGTACCCATGCCCAATGAATGATCCCGCAGCCAGCCACAGCCACCTGTCTTTATGAGAGTGAGAGACAGGGAATGTATACCTTTGCCCATGCCCTGAAGAAACCCGCAGGCTCAGCCAGCCACAGCTACCATTCTTTGTATTATCATTATTTTACAGTGAGTATGTACTAATTTGTTGTGGTATGGTTTTTTCCAAGAAATGTGTGAATGCTTCCTTAACCATTTTATTAGATGACTTTGTCACCAAATACCAGTAAGTAACTTTTTTTTTCACAAGTTCGACATACAAACAGTGTAACAGGACAGAACTCAGAGTACTGTAGTACCACTGAACAACCACCTAAAGGATATCATTTTCAGGAAAGTATCAATCGTATTTCATCTGTTCTTTTCTGTCTTTCATTTTTCAAAGCCTGTGTAAAACATACAAAAGAGGTGACATACAAGCCAGACAATATATTGTTCATGCAGATCTCATCTGTCACTAGCTTACTTCAGCATGACATGGTTGTACTAAGTTTTATCCTGGTCATGATGACATCATGTCATGTAATGTAACTTAATTTAATACAGTGTGCCAGTGCATGTCACACACACTAAACTTGTTAGTTGGTCTTGTAGTGGCTTACTAGTAGCTTGGTATTTTAAGTCGGATGTAACAGACAGGAACAGCCACACTTGTAACAGAATGTTTTAGTGCAATGAAGTCTGAATAATTTCTTCATCTTTTTGCAGGTAACATTTAAGTGCTGTGTGCTGCCATCGGTGCTTTCTTCAAATCAGAACATGTGCAACGTGTATGAATCTGGAGGATACACATAAAACCTGCAAAGAAGACAAAACCATTATTGAAACTTGTTTTCAGAAGATGCCCCCCCTCCCAAAAAAAATACTTACCTTTCATGGCTTCATACTAGTTTTCATAGACCAAAAGTCAGCAGCAAGCCAAAATGTGTGCAACAAAAGTAGGACTCGATACCTGTGAGAGGAAAAAAAATAGATTCACACACACACACACACACACACACACACACACATACATATACATATACATATACATATACATGTATACATATACATATATATACATATTGGTCTCTGAAAAAACATAAACATGAACATCCAGTAACTTACCAATGGTGGTATGAATCCATAATATAGGGCAGTATGTTTCAGTCAGTGCAGCAGCTTAATGGTCCTCCAGAACATCTCAGTATAGTTCACCCAATGGTCATCTTTGACTATCATCATTCAACAGCACACTGTGCATTAGCTCAGACAGCAGCAGCAGCAGCAGGAAACAGAAGTACGACAGCAGTGGCAGGAGGCACCAGAGCTGTGGCTGTTAGTGCAAGGTCTAATCAGTGCAATCTGAAATAAGTGTAATTTAGCACATTTTCTCATGTGATTATTCTTCATCTGGGGTAGGGCCTTTTCATGACAGTTTAACAGCAGCCATTTTAGTTGGTACACTTTTGCAAAGTTGTGGCTGTTAGTGCACATTCTAATCAGTGCGTCCTGAAATAAGTGTGACTTTTTAGCACATTTCTCATGTGATTATTCTTCATCTGGGGTCGGGACAATAATACTGCATGCCGAATGATGTGACACGATAACAGTATAAGCATGCTACATTCACATATCATAGTCATTTTTTTTTCTGGTGGGGGGCACAGTAATTGTGTTGTGTGATGATAGGGTATTTTGATTGTGGTTGTTGTGGGTATTCTAAGAAAATAGAACACAGTCAACAGTAACCAAAATCTTATATTGCATGACAACTACCTCAACAGTACAATAATCGGTTGAAAATTTGTGCATGCACTTTTCTATGGGATTTTCAATTCCTAGTACTTATCTACTGACTTGTCTATATGATACCCTTATTTTCACAATTGACATCTGCTGGACTACGTTTTTTCCCATATGACATAATTAACAGCGCTCCTTTTAATCTTGCTTGCAGCTGGTTTTCATCAGTATTCACACCTGTGTTTGTACATCTGTCATTTCAAATCCTTTCTGTTGGGACTAAAACAAAGTTCCATGCTATCCAGTAGGACATGGTACACCACCGTTACATTACGGAGCAGTAGGTGTACAAAAACAGCTGGGTAAACTGATTAAAATGGTTCAAAACAAAATTAAAAGGAGCACTATTGTTCTTTCATACCTGAAAAAAGGTAATGGTATCATACAAACAAGTCAGTAAATAAGGGACAATTGGGGGCATGGTTTAGCCTCTAACCAAGATGGCAGCATAGTCTCTAAGCTCCCTGTCCTTGTGGGCTTAATCCTGCAATATCCTGCTGTGAGGGGCTATATATATATCATTGGACTATATAAGAAATAGAAGAGGAACGCACCAGCAGCTTATCTGTGATCTCATTTTCTTGTTCTGGTGGTGCTGCTACCTCCAACTAGTGCTTCTTTCAGCCTAGGGCCTTCAGGATGGCATCTTTCTCTCCTGCTCAAGCTGAACCTGCAACAATGGAACACATGTTTTCCCAATTAATGGTGCAGATGACACAAATGACTGTAGCTCTTAATGCTAATACAAAGATGCTGCAGACTATCGAAACTAGAATATTCCAAACAGAAAGACATCTAAAAGCTCTTGATGCGGCCCTACAGGAGCTCACTGCCACAACTCAGTATCAGGCCCACCTTATATCTCTTTTACAAGATAAGGTGGACGACCTGGAAAATCGGGGCCGATGAAATAATTTAAGATTTGTCAGATTTCCTGAAGGGGCTGAACAATGAAATACAGCGTTTTTCTTACATGATGCACTGCCTTTCATTCTCAGCCTACCTCCAGATATTAATCTCCAGATCGAGCAGGCCCATCGCTTTCTCGCTCCACTTCCCAAGCCAGGAGAGCACCCGCGCCCAATCATAGCCAGGTTCCTGGACTATCTGCAAAAGGAACAGATCACTGCTGCAGCTAGGGACCAGGGCTCCATTTCTTGGCAGGAACACACGATTTGAATATTCCAGGACTACTCCCGAGATCTCACTGAGCGGAGCAAGGCATACACGCCCTGAAGGAAAATACTACATGCCCACCGGATATCTTTCTCGCTCCGCTACCTTGCCACCATGCAGGTAATAATCAAGGGCTCTCCTACCTTCTCCACTCTGGAAAGCCTGATGGCCTGTTCTCTGCAAAGAGTATCCACAAGACTTCAGAGACTGTTTAGCACATCTGGTGGTCCCCCAGACCCTTCTTCCCACATGGAGTTGTCCACTAGATCCCCACCGCAGTCTTCCCAGCCTTCAGTGCTCCATTTTGATGTGTCCTTACCTCTGAGAAGAAGAGAACACCACCCTCTGCAGCGGCATGAAAAACGGCCGCACCTGATTGGCAGGCAAACAGATCAAGGAACCCAAGAAGATGTGGCTGACGACCTGCAACATCTTTATTCACCCAACCACTATGCCCCTCTGCTCATCCTCTCTGACCAGTCGGCACATGAAGCTGATCACTCTGCAGGATACCCTCCTTTGGAGTTGCCAAGATCCTGGGTCATAGTTGTGGCAGCGGAATCCATGCCGGGCCCCTTGGAACAAACCCACCCTGTGCTCTCAAGTCCATCCCGCCATCTTTCCCCACCCTCTGATGAATCAAGATGTGAGCCCTCACGATTGACCAAGGAATTACTTCCCTGAATGCACAGATAAGTGTTTTTTTTACTAACTTGCACTGCTATTTGGTTGCTAGCTGGCTGAGCTAGGGAGCCATTGTATTCATAGCCGTACGGCCAGGCTGTCCATCGGGAACTGAAACTACTCTGGCTGCTAAGGCCCACCTCACCTCCTTGGGCGGATTTGGTTTGTTTTTGCCCTATAACACGTGGTAATGACCATCTGAGGGGAGTATTTTGAAGGGGCAAGAACTAATGGTCCCAATTCTACCAGAACAACCAGCTATCAATGCCAGTGCTTGTGTGGTGCTTCGTGCGGTTACCATCTTGCACCTGCGGGGACTGATATAATCAGACTGAATACCGTAACTACCCACTGGATACTTAAAATTTTAGGTGTACGTTTTGAGAAGTTAGCAACAGATAGGGGATATGACTCAGATGCATTATTCCTTTGTGTAATATCAGATGTTTGTAAAGGGGCAGTTTATGCCTAGTCTGCTCTAAAGCTCAATCCCCCTGCTGCACCAATGCTCGCTCTAAGTTTTGGTCTGGTCAGAGACAAGGAGCATGATCATGCTTTTCAGTTATTTTTTTCTTTGCTGATGTTTTCCCCCTTTCTTCTCCTTGTTTAGGAGGCTTAACATAAACACAGCACAGATCATTTCAAGCTCCACACCTTTAGACGGGTTAACCTGTTTTCAACTCCACCGATATCTAGCTGGCACACCTCGGGTCTCTCAGCCTTCCCATGTGGTGGATGGAGGAATTTCTTCCTGACACCCCCTTAGTTATGTTGTACTTTATATTGGCTATTTACACCCCGATTTTGCCCCCCAGCACTTCCTATCTTTCTCCTTCCTATGCCCCAACAAGGCATGGGACAGGAGATGACTGCTGCCATTAAGCGAACACGTGGAGCTGACATCTCTGCAATGCTCTACTTCCCTCCCCTTTATAGCCACCCCACAAGAGGACAATGGATGGCTATGGAAGCTGATCTTCTGGCCTAATCACCAGCCTCCACCAAATGTAAGTTACTGGTTAGGTACAATGTTGTATATAGTTAGAAGTATATGTGGGCTGTTTAGCCCAATTTTTCGGCTATAATTTTTCACAGACTGGGTTCTTTTTAAGTATTTGCTCAAACAAAACACTGCATGGCTCACTTTAGGTATATGGTTAATTGTTTTGAAGAGTCTCAGGAGGGGAAGACCGGTTGTGACCTCAGCCTGCTCATCCTACGATGCTACTATGGTACCTAGCACCAACTTTTATCACTTTAATTATGGCTGACCTTCATGCATACACCTGGAATGTACGGGACTTAAACAGCCCGGTTAAACGTAAACAGGTGTTATCTCATTTGAAAAGGCTGAGAGCCACGCTGGCCTTTTTACAGGAAACTAAGCTGACCAAACAAGATCACGATAAAGTAGTAAAAGACTGGGTAGGGCAGGTATTCTCCACCATCTTTGCAACTAAAAAGAGAGGGGTGGCCATACTTATTCATAAATCACTTGCTTGGACATGGATGCAGACCCATTTGGACCCCCAGAGCAGATGGGTGATGGCACTAATGGTGACCCCTGAAGGGCCCCTACTTTTTGTTTGTATTTATGCCCCAAATGAAGATAGTCCCTCCTTTTTTCATTCATTAGCACAGGAGCTAAGCTCCATATCTACAGACCCTGTCCCCACCATTTTGGAAGGGGATTTCAATTTGGTACTGTTGCCCCAATTAGATCTCAGTGCCCTGTGCCAGAACAGCACCCTAAAGCCCGATTAGCCTTGCACCAAATAATAACGGAAATGGGCCTAGACGATGTATGGAGAACTCTCCATCCACAGACAAAGGATTACTCCTTCACTTCTGTGGTGCATGGCTCTCATAGCAGACTACACTTCTGGCTGGTGTTGGCTGACATCTGTCAGAGTACAGTAGACTCTGCAATCCTGCCTAAAATGATTTCAGATCATGCCCCTGTACATCTCCATATTTTATGGGATTTGCAGCCATGTAAATCTGCTAAATGGAAACTAGACCTTCTTTTGCTTAAGGACCCACTCTTTACTCCCTGGATAACCTCAGAAACAGCTCTATTCCTAGCTGAAAATCCCCCCCAGGATACCTCATCTAGCACCCTCTGGGAGGCTCTCAAGGCCACCTTGCATGGGGCTATAATTGGTTTCACATCTCTTTGCTGAAAGAAGTGGGAACATCTCCTTACCTCCTTGGAAGCTAGACTAAAAGATTTAGAAACCCTGGCTAAACAGATGCCTCATCTAGCAGCTGACTCTCCAATATACAAAGACATGCTTTCTACTCATATAGAGATTAATGACTTGCAAACCCACAAGGCAGAACTGGCCATGCTACTGCTGTGCCATCAATATTGGGGGGGGGGGTGGCCGTCAAACTTTTAGCCTACAGCTTTTGAAAACAACAGGCCTAATGCCATTTCACTGGTCTGAGAGACCGGTCTGGCACAATCTTTAATGATATTAACTCTATTAATGGTATCATGAAACAGTTTTATTCTGAATTATACTCCTCCACTAAAACTCAGACCGAAGCCTCAATGGACGCTTTCTTGACCCCACTTCAACTTTCCACTCTCCAACCCTCCCAAGAAGAGTCGTTAGATCTCCCTATTACACCTGAGAAAGCCACAACAGCCATTAAAAGCCTTAATGTGGGTAAGACCCCTGGAGGGGATGGCTTCCCAATTGAGTTGGGGCAGCTACTGGCACCTCAGGTTGCCCCTCTCCTTGCACAGGTCTATAATAAGGTGCTGCAGAAAGGTATTTTTCCTCCTACCCTTTGAGAAGCGACTACTACTGTATTTTCCAAAAAAGGTAATGACCCCACGCTCCCCTCAAGCTATCATTCTATTTCCTTAATTAATACAGACAGCAAAATATTTGCTAAAGTTATAGCTCTTAGGCTTAGCCCCCTCTTTCTTCTCTCATCCACCCTTCACAGGTGGGCTTTGTGCCAGGGCGTCTGAGCCAGGATCACATCAGATTGCTGTTTAATATTATCTACCAGGCCAAATCTCTCCCTATCCCTTCGGCAGCCATTGTTCTTGACTTCATGGAAGCTTTTGACTCCCTGGAATGGGATTACTTGGAGAGAGTGCTGCAGAGGTTTGGTTTTGGACCCCTGTTTTGACAATGGATCATGGCATTGTACCATCAATCAATGGCCAGGATCCAGACCAATGCAGTAATCTCCAGATCATTCAAGCTCAGTAGGGGCACTCACCAAGGATGTCCTCTTTCTCCTCTTTTGTTCATTCTAGTGGTTGAGCCACTAGCAGGGGCCATCCAACACCACCCACTTATTCATGGTATCATTATTGGGACTCACACTTATACTATCCTTATGTATGCTGATGATATTTTGGTCCCCATCACGGATGTTGTAACAGCTCTCCCGGCCATACTCACACTTCTGACTGACTTGGCAACTTTCTCCAGCCTCTGGATAAATTTATCTAAAACCGAAATACTACCTCTCAATTCTAAATGTACACAACATAGTTCCTCTCCCTTTGGGCTGAATTGGGCCCCAAACTACCTTAAATACCTCGGCATTCATATTTCTCCGGATTTGTCAAAAATCTGGGACCTCAACCTTAGCTGCCTGATTGCTGACTTTAGAACAGAAGTGGATAGATGGTGACTGCTTCACCTTACCCTGGCAGGGAAAATAGCTGCTTTAAAAATGATTGCTATCCCTAAACTTTTATATCCTCTCTCCCATATTCCTCTAGCCCCCTCTTGAAATGGCTTCACACTATTGATAAAATTGTGGGCAAATTTCTTTGGGAAGACAAGAAACCCCACTACAGCAGGGGTAGGCTTTGCTCTCATTGCAGGGAAGGTGGCTGGGGCCTCGCTTGACTCGAAGGATATACATGGGCCTACTCAATGGTGCAGTCCCTGAAATGGTTCACTACTTTGTCCCCAGACTCCTCGCAATGGCTCCATATGGAACAGGCCATGGCTCAGGTCTATAGCCTCCCTCTTCTGATATATAATCCACTACCCAAGTCTCTTCTAGTCCACCCCACCATAATGCCAGCAATTAATACTTGGCATAAGGTGCACAAAAAGATTAGAGCTAATCCCACCCCAACTATCTACACACCTATTTTTCATAACAAGTGTATTTTGATAGACAATAAGCCTGTCTATTGGCCTCATTGGGAGCAAGCTGGCAATAAAGTAGTGGCAGATATTCTAGATGAAATGGGCTCAAGACTGAAACCCTTTCAAGTCCTAGTACAAACAATAACCTTAAGCAAAGCAGATTTCTGGAGATACTTGCAGCTCCACAGCTCCTTAACCACAATACTTAAACCTAGCCCACTTACTCAGACTACTCCTCAAAGAATCTCTGCCTGGCTTAAACTTCCTAGGGAACAAGCCAGTAAAATATATGCTGATATCAGAGGGAGCATTCCCTCCCAATCTGGGGTATCAAAATCAAAATGGGAAAAGGCAATGAATGTTGAATTAGATGACACCCAGTGGGATCTTTGCTGGAAACTGGCTCATTCAGGTTCAGAATGCCAGCGGTACTTTATAAAGCAAAGCTCCTGAATACTAATCTGTGCTGAAGATGTCAGGCTCAAGTGGGAGATCTCTTTCACATTATTTGGCAATGCTCCCTGCTGACCCCCCTTTTGACAAGCTGTTGCTCAACTAGCCAGGAGTGCCCTTGGCCTAGCAATTCCACCAACCCCCCTTTTGTGGATCCTGGGCATACCCCCTCCTGGATTTTATATTAAATTCCACCTCATCCATTGGCTGGCCCTACTTAGTATCTCTGCCAAAAGCTTTATACTTTCACGGTGGAGATCTACCGAAATCCCCACTATATCAGAACTCCAGCCTGCTCTCACCCTCCTTGCTACACTTGATCGTACGTCCCACTCAACACTCAATAAGTTAGCGATTTTTGCATCATGCTGGGCCCCTTTACTAACTTATCAGAAGCCTAGAACTGGTATAGGATGAACCATTCTTGGTGGCTTATAATTTGTTTTATTCCTTAATTACTCCCAGGATGTGAGACTATTAGTTTTGATGTGATGCAACAAGTCATGTTCATATTTCACTCTTTGTAACCCTACCAGTGTGTATGCATTCCCTTAATTTTACTAGAGTCCCAGTCTTAACATGCAAGCTTGGTGCTACTTTGCTGATGGTTTTATATTGTTATATAGCAGTTAGTGCAGAGATGTGAGGGCCCCCCACCCCTGCAAAGTCCATTATAGTTGAAATGTGCAAATTATATGATACATATATTTTGACGAAGTATGGACATTTTGTTGTAAGATCCCTCTCTGCTGTACTTTATACCATGTTTGCATGTATAATACTGTCCTCTCAGTTGAAAAACTAATAAAATTTATTAACTGAATAAGGGACAAGTGAAACTAGAATAAAACTGTATAGGTCAAAATTGTTCAAGAGCTGGTGCGCATTGTCAGGCGGTTATTACCCAGCACCCCTCAAACATATATGATAGCTGATGTGCTCCAGTGTTGAAGGGCATTAATACCATGTGGTCCTGTCCAGTAACAAAGTTAGAGCACCCTGAATGTGTACCCACAGAAAACCACAGCAGTGTCCAAAACCGGCTGACACAACTCCCAGGCAGGCACACTAATGTTAATTTGAGGACGTCAGTAAATTAATTGAGACTTTGAGAGTATGCACTCCACTGACATGTATGGGTATGATTTTCTAAATTGCAGCTAAAAATAGCACTAACAGCTAAAGGAAGATTGCGTCCATACAGGTCAGTTGAGTGCACACTCATCATTCATTTTCTAAGGTAACAAAATTAACATAGAGTGCCTGCCTGCATGGTGGCGTGTCAGCAGGATCCAGAAATGCCTCTGTTTTTCTGTGAGTGCACACTTGCAGTGTTTGACTGGAAGAGGAAGACCAGTCAGTATGGCTCTCAGTCACTGTCCACAATTTAATAATCCACAATTATTGCAGTAGTATAAATTCCACATAACATTATTTACCACCTCAGCCTTGACACAGAGTGGGTACCGCACAACAAGATTCAGATTGCTATGTGGGGAGGGGCACCTCCATCTGTGTGCTGGTAAAATAAACTTTTGGGAAATGTATTCTACTGCAATTGCTGTGGATTATTAAACTGCAGATAGGGGACTGAGAGCATATTGACTGTTCATACTTCAATAGATGGGACCGCATAGTATATTATTAATACCATCAACACTGGTCAAAGTCATCTATCATATATGTTTGCAGGGGGCTAGGTACCTGGCAGTGTGCATCTGCTCATTGAAAGATTATTGCACTGTTGTTTTTACACAAACAACATGTCAGGAAGAAAACATTACTGCCAAAATTAAAATCCTGTTTGTAAACAGAGATTATTAACTGGGATTAGAAATATAAGAAAGGGAAGGACAGCATTTTTTTATGTTACTTCCTTTAAACTGGTTTCAGGGGGGTGTTTACAATTTTTTGGGGGGAACAAGGTTAGGACTGAGAAAGAAAGAAAGACAGAACAACAAAATGAAAATGATACACTCTTTTCCACATGCACAAGCCACTCCATACTGAAGTAGCCTGTGCCAGCCTCTTCCACACCTGACTAGGCTCTCTAGGTCTTTGTTTATTTATTTATTTGAATTTTGATGACAGGGTGAGCCCACTGAGACAGTCATGTCCCTTTTTCAGGGGCAACCCAGGGAACAGATACATTCCATGAGATAGAGAGGTGGTACACTTTACAATTGGATGCAAGAGATAAACATATACAGTTTGAGTAACAATCTGAAGCAGGAGAAAAAATATATAGATAAAGAGGTATTGAAGAACAATAAGTCAACTTATTCAATAGCAGGATGTTGATTCCATCCAGATCTGTAGAAGTCCTTCATTGGCAATCTAATTACAGCATAGCTCCCTCACATAATGCACCATATTACATATGTACAAAATAAAAGAGTGGAGAAAGGAGAACTCAGGAGAGGGGGGAGGTATGGGGATGGTCGAATAACCAGAAATGAGTGAGGAAGGGAGGTGGCACAGGATGAGAGGAGGGAATTAAGTGGAATTGCCACTGCAAATTGGAGGAGGAAAGAAGATTTCCTTGAAGCATCTCTTAATCAGGGGAAAAGACATGCCTCTCTAGCCCTAGCCTGAAGGCATCAGCAGCCCTGCCCCCTTTGGTATGGTGGACTGTATGCAAAGGCAATCCACCCCCTCCAGTGAGAGGCCCAGGAGGTTATTGCCCAAATGGACCCCCAGTTACCAAAAGAAACACATCACACCATAATGAATTTTATATGAAAAATCCTAAATTGACCACAATAGAGATTCATACACTGTCATCTGCATCTGAACCAGAAGATGCATTATGAGAATCATCATTGACAGTTTCATTATTGATTGATTGAGTTTGTACTGCATCATGGTGACTGCCTTCAGTCTCATTGTCCATATGTGAAGGACCTTCTCAACTGTCATCTGTTGATAAGTCTATGAAATTAGACTAAAACATAGAAATGTGTTTTACGGTATTACATTCATCTAATAATTCAGACTGTACTATACTGCCAAGTAAACATTTACAGTAATATATCCCGAATTATGTCTTATGTTCATTCAAGAATAAAGTGTACTCCATAAAGCCTTTTTTTTTTCTAAAGTTAAATTCAACTGAATTTATTTATTTATTGAAATGTTTCACCAGGAGGGCACACTGAGCTACAAGTAGCTCATCTTACAGTGTGACCTGAATGCACTATATTGTTTCATGTGACATCTTATGCAGTGTAGAGGTCTTTGCCAACTATGGCCTCATCTTACTTCAGTTCTCCTGACCTATTTCCCATATCAAGTTGTAGCTTATACTATACAACCTCTTCCCCATCCATCCATTACTATCAATAACAACCTCTGTAACCACTGGCCCCTTCACTCTGACCCATGTTTTATGCTCTCACTTTATCATTTGGCAAATCAATAACATTAACTTTTTTTCTGGCATCACTGCTTCCTTAACTGAGGTCATAAAACATTTTCCAATGCTCTCCTGTGAAACTAAACTCATATTCAGGCCACTGAATTTCCTTGTCTTCATTTGGAAGATCGCATTGGGTTCCCTTGTCACATACTTTCTACATAATAATACAGAAGCATGCAACATGTGCAATTATGGAAAGTTAAGTCTAACTAAAAATGAGTATTCAAATTCAAGGACTCTCTCACTAGTTATTTACCACACATAACAGATATTAATAAGTCCATCTCACAGCAGTTTCGAATTTCATTATAAGACTCTTTAATTTGCATAAAGTTCTTTGCTCTGAGGCAGCTTAATCCAGGGGATTGATTGTGGTTGTTAGACCTAGCGAGGGATCTTTCGGAAGGATAAACATTACTGCATGTGAGTAATTTTTTTTTCCTTTGACATAACAGCTCCACATTTTCAACATCATATGTATGTATTTCTGTATTACCACACTTGCATAATGAGTTAATGGACACCTAAATCCCTTATTTTTATAAGAGATTATTTAAAAATACAGTTTCATATAAGGTAAAGGGAAGGCTTCTGTATTCATTGATTATAAAACTTCAGTGAGTAGCCCACCAACTGTCTTCCTCCTACCATGAATACAGTTGTACCCTGAAGGAATGGCATACTCATTCACTATCTGACATATATTCTTAACTGCAGCTCCCCACACCGAATCACAGTGTGCTCATCACCCTGCTGCATCATGAATGTGGTTGGTATTTTACACATACATACTAATATTGAACATCATCTTTCTGGTAAGAAGAACTGATAGCACCCACCCTTCTACATAATGAATGTGGCTAGTACAGTTACATAGATACATAGATACATAGACAGTGTCGGCAGATAAGGGCCTATGGCCCACCCAGTCTGCCCATTTGAGCTTGTAAGTTCAGTTTATGTTTTCCTAGAACACTGGGTTACTTTAACATATCAAAAATAACAATGATCTTTCCATTCAGTCAGAATGATAGCAGCAGTGCTCTCTTTTGCATTTCACTGAAGTAACAGCATGCAGAGGAAAGTGCCTTAATAACCTACTATCAGGTCAATATGGAATTCAGTGGGTTATTACAGCAATTTATCAAGACTAAATATCCAGTCATTACAAGTTGTCAGCAGTTATTATTGACTATCACACTACATGTATAATGATGCACACATGCACCATATAATATTACCTAATGAAGGTTTACCTAATTCATATAAGGGTAGAAAAGCCCATTTTCCCCTTGTACCCTACTGCTATTATCTTGGGTTAACAGAAATTTCATGTTTATTTTTTATATACGTCAAAAATACTAGGAGAACTGCACTAACATTGGGGCCTACACATGAATGGGAGGAGTGGCTATGCCCCACATATCCACAGTGCATAGCCACTCTGCACCTATTACGCCCCCTGCATGGGATGCACTAACCAGGGTGCATATCCTCTAATAACTCAAAACCCAGCTGTGCAGACAGCAACATGCCAGGCAGGTGGGGGATGCCAGGGGGGTGCCAGCACTATGCACCATGGGGCATAGTGCTGCACACGGGGAGGTAGGAGGGCAGCAGTTATTCCAGTGGGAACGCTGCCATAAGTACACTGCATGATGTGGCTCATGCACACAGTCCACCCTCCCTGTGCTGGTACTGGACCAGGGACCCCCACACACACACACACACACAGAACATCCCATGCTGTCCCAGCAGTGCACAGCATCCCCCCTCAGATGACTGACACCCTGCTCCTGTTCCATACGGCAGCCCACCCCCCGCTCGCACTGGGCTGCTCCAACCCCATCTGAGAGCTGTAACCCCCTGCCACACATCATGGCCTGTCCTGGAGATGGTGCCCCCCCAAACCAGCACTACTCTGTCCCCGTGGTATTTGCCCCCCATCAGTGGCCCAGTCGTGCATGTCACACTGCAGTGGAGTCCATCCTGAACCCCCCTGAGCCACAATCCCAGCACCTCTGCTCCTCCCAACCCCCCAGCCCCAATCCCACCACCCCCATCCCTCATAGGTGTGCAGTGGTTCTCCTTCATGACATCAACAACCCCCCTTCTCTGTACCTGTCTGTGGGTGCTGCAGTGCTCATCAGTCAGCAGCACAGCCCTCCTCACACCTTCATGGCCATAGGCCATCCAAGTGATGCTGGGAGCGCACCCCTATTTATAGGCAGCACACTCCAAGCATCACTTGATTGAATGGTTGGCAGCCATTGAGGTGTGAGGAGGGATGTGCAGCTGGCTGTCCATTTCTACAGCACCTACAGCCAGGTATGGGGGAGAGGGGTTGTCCTGTTGGTGCCAAGGAGGGGCTGTCTGCATCTCCTGGTGCAGAGTCCACCACATAGTGGGTAGTGGGGGGGTGTACATTATTGTAATGGAGCCTAGCTGCCACATGTCAGGGGTTGGGAGGGTATTGTATGATGCTATGGGGGGACAGACCAAGTGTCAAGGGGGTAACAACCTATATGAGTGACTCAATATGAGCAACTCAATAATACCACTCCTATTTAGGATGACCATTGCAGAAAAGCAAAAGATCTTGTATAGTGAGTGTACCAGTTAATTACACTCGCTATGACAGGATTTAGGCAGGTGTGTGGCCAAATCCTGATAAGCTGTGCCATTTGGCATAGTGGCTAGAGCCACCGCCTACAGAGTCAGTGGACCTGGGTCTGGGTCCTACATTAGGAAATTTTTTTTTTTTAACTCTGCCACCCCCTACGCAGACTTTATTATATTATTTTCGAGGGTGCGGGGGCTTGCTCCCCATAAAAGGTGGTGCAGGGGCCCACAAAAAAAGAAGCAATGTGATTTGTTTTTGCTGTGTGACTGAGAACTGTCGCCGTTTATGGCGGACTCTGTTTCTTTTGGTCACCCTTTTGCTTTGGGAGATATTTGCATTGTTCTTTGTGTGTGGTACAATAAGGGACTCACCCTTATCACAAAATTCTGTCAGGGTGGAAGAACCTCGACCGCAGAGGGTAGTTGGTCCAGGAGGTTGGCAGGTGGTTAGGAGGGGCAAATCGGGTGCCCCATCACTCTGTGCTCTCCAACATATTACCTCCAAAAACCACATAAACACTACAAACAGGTATCTGCCTCTATCTCCAAAATCAAACAAAGGGGCAGAGGACACTGCAGAGCAGGACACAGCAACACAGGCACTAGCACAGCAAAACTTGACCAAATCAGGAACCAATACAAAAAAAGCAAAAAGGAAATCCAAAAAACTTCTAATCATAGGAGACTCCATGATCGTAGAGTTGATACCCATCTCCAGCCAGGGGTAATGGTCAGATGTCTCCCAGGTACATCAGCGAGGAGAGACACTGACTGCATTGCTAAAATTGTTCTCAAAGCAGGAGAAAACATTGATGTCCTGGTACACATAGGGACTAATGATCTTGACAGTCGGTCAGTTGTAGAGACCAAGGAACACCTGACAGGCTGGGTGGCAAACTATCATCCATCTCGTCTGACATCTCCTTCTCTGAGATCCTGCCAGTCTAGAAGAGGGGAGCAGATGGATGGAAGGTCAGAGAAGGGGAGATAGGGGAGCTAAACATGTGGCTCAAGGGCTGGTGCCAGGAAAAAGGACACAGATTTGTAGGGAACTGGCAACAGTTCTGGGAGCGAAAGTTTTTTAAATTTGATGGACTGCATCTTACTAAAGAGGGAGTCAATGCATTGAGGCAGAAGTTTGACATCTTTGCAAAATATTTAAACTAGCAAATGGGGAGAGGGGTGCAGCACCCCATACGTCAAATGGGAAGAACACCCTTCCCCCTCAGCTAGTGGTCAAACAGGGATTCAGCATGTTTGCAGTTCATTTGTATCACCAGGTAAGAAAAAAGGTCCGTCTCCCCATAAGATGGACAGGGGAAATGCCAAACCTCACCAAACAACTAACACACTGAAATCTGGCCAATGGAAAATCAGGGACACGGATGCTCACAGCCTTGAAAATAAGATCCTAGACTTGCAGGCAATAATGTCAGAGGCTAAACTGGACGTAGTAGCAATTAGTGAGACATGGTTTACCAGTAACCACACTTGGGAGACTTCAGTACCTGGCTATGTACTGTTCAAAAGAGATCGAGGTGCAAAAAGGGGGGGTGGAGTGACCCTGTATGTCAATGAAAATATCAAAGCTACAGAAATTCAGAATACACATAAGGAGCCAGAAGAACTGTGGGTCACCCTGGAAACAGGAAATGGGAAAGCCATAAGAACTGGGAATGTCTACAAGCCCCCAGACCAGGAGGAGGACGCAGACACATTACTGTTAGAAGATATACAAAACATGACAGCTAAAGGGGAGGTTCTGATAATGGAAGACTTCAACATGCCAGATACAGATTGGTCAATACCAGCAGGAACATCTGCCAGAACTAGACACATGGTGGATTCCCTGCAGGGGGGGGCCTCAAACAACTGGTACTACAACCCACAAGAGACAGGGCTATCCTAGATCTAGTACTGACTAACAGGGAAGTGATCACAGATCTCCAGGTAGACGGTCACCTGGGGGCCAGTGACCATCACATGGTATGGTTCAATTTGGCCACTACATCTACAGTAAATCATCCCATTCCAAGGCAAAAATATGGGACTTCAGAAGAGCTGACTTTGATAAGATGGCCAACAGAGTTAAGCTAGCCCTGGCAAAAAGAAACACAGGTGAGGGGGTACAGGCAAAGTGGGCAAATATTAAGGATGCAATACTTGAAGCAACATCCCATAGTGTTAGACAGAAAAGGAAGTGCAAAAGAAGAAGGAAACCACTTTGGTTCTCAAATACAGTAGCAGAAAAGGTCAGAGCCAAAAGGCTGGCCTCAGGAAATATCTGAGGAACACAGCAGGATGAAGATAGGGAGGCATACCAAACTGCCCTAAGGGAAGCAGGGAAGGCAGTAAGGCAGGCAAAGTCCCAAACTGAGGAAACACTAGCACAAACAGTAAAAGAAGGTGACATTTCTATAGATACATTAGTGAAAGGAGAAAGTTCAGAGGGGTATTGCTAAGCTCAAAGGAGAAAGGGAAAGTGAGGAGGAGGACCCTGTAAAGCATCTATCCTAAATAGATACTTTGCTCAGTATTTACTGAAGAGAAGGTAGGGCAGGGCCCACAGCTCAGCACCATGGACACAGGGGGGAGGGAGGTGAGCACTACTCCCTTCACAAAACAAAGGGTCCTACAAGAGCTTACTAAGCTCAGGGTGGACAAGGCAATGGAACCTTATGGCATACATTCCAGGGTTTTTAAGGAACTAAGGGTGGAATTAGCAGAGCCATTAGCAGAACTGTTTAGTGAGTCTCTAAGCACAGGAAAGGTCACAGAAGACTGGAGAAGGGCTCATGTGATCCCACTCCACAAATGTGGTAGCAGGAAGGAGGCAGGGAACTGCAGACCAGTCAGTCTTACCTCAGTAGTGGGCAAGATTATGGAGGCACTCCTTAAGGAAAGGATAGTGCAACACCTGGAATCCATAGGGGCACAGGATCCAAGACAGCATGGGTTTACAAAGGAGGGTCCTGTCAGACTAATCTCATAGATTTTTTGACTGGGTAACCAGAGTGGTGGACCAAGGGGAGCAATTGATGTCGCCTACCTTGACTTCAGCAAAGCTTTGACACTGTTCCACACAGAAGATTGATAAATAAGCTGGGTAGGCTCAGGGTGGGTCAGAAGTTGGTCAACTGGGTGGCAAAGTGGTTGTGGGCAGCAAACAGAGAGTGGTGGTAAATGGTATACAGTCAAAGAGATGCAAGTCACAAGTGGGTACCTCAGGGATCAGTTCTAGGGCCAGTCCTCTTCAATATCTTCATTAGTGACATTGTAGATGGACTAGAGGATAAAGCTTGTCTGTTTGCAGATGACACCAAGATCTGCAACAGAGTAGATGATCCAGATGGGGTGGGCAGAATGAGAAGAGACCTGGATAAACTAGCAAAATGTTCAGAACAGTGGCAACTGGGATTTAATGCAAAGAAGTGCAAGATCATGCACATAGGGAAGAGAAACCCTGAAGCCACCTATAGGTTGGGAGGGGAGTTGATGGCAGTCACAAAGGGAGAAAGAGACTTTGGCATCATCATCACTGATGACCTAAAATCATCTAAGCAGACCTCTAAAGCAGTAGGTATGGCTAGGGGGATGTTAGGGTGTATTAGTAGGGGTATCACAAGTCGTAAGAGGGAGGTAATAATCCCTTTTTACAAGACACTGGTTAGGCCCCATCTGGAGTACAGCGTGCAGTACTGGAGGCCACACCTTCACAAGGACATTAACCAAACTGAGGCAGTCCAGAAAAGGGCAACCAAAATGGTGCAGGGACTGCATCAGAAAACATATGAGGACAGATTAACAGAGCTCAATATGTATACCCTTGAGCAAAGGAGGGAGAGAGGAGATAAGATCAAACCATTCAAACACCTTAAGGGCATTAACAAGGTGAAAGAGTCTAACATGTTTAAATATAAGAAAAAGAGCAGGACAAGAGGACACAGCATGAGATTTGAGGGAGGCCGATTAAGGGGGAATGTGAGGAAATTCTTTTTCACAGAAAGAGTGGTGGATGCATGAAATGGCCTACGTCAGAAAGTGGTGGCTATGAATACAGTGCAGGGCTTCAAACAGGCATGGAATAGGCATAAGGGAGCAATACAGATGAGTATGAATAGATAGGCCACTGACAGAGCAAAGGCCGATGGCACATTTATAAGGTAGAAAAAGAAATGGGCAGACTGGATGGGCCTTGCGGTCCTTATCTGCCGTCAACCTCTATGTTTCTATTTTTCTATATTCCAGGACAGCTGGTCACGGGTGCATGGACACGCAGGTCTGGGTGCCAGTGGGTGGTATTCACACACATGGATCTGTACTGTGCTGTGCAAGGGATCCACTCAGGGACCCAAGTGGGCGTCTGATTGGATGTACCCTGTGTCTGCACACCAGGGAGGGTTGAGCCAATGGAAAGGTGGTGGCCGATAGTGAATACCAGCCAGTGCACACCTGTCTGCAGGTGTGGGGCTACGCAGGTGGGATACAGGCCTCCAGCAAGTAATTCCTGCCTGTTCGTGCTTAGGCCCTAATATTAATTATAATTTATTTATTTAGTTAGTTTTTGTTGATCGGGAAGTAGGCCTGGACAATTTTTTTGCCTATTTTTAGCCTTGTTCCGGGGATACAGATGGATGCCAACTGAAACTGAACCAGATTTTTTAAGCTGTTGGTGGTATTTTTAGTGAATGGGGGAAATTTGGCCAGGACACAAGGGAAATTCCCCTATTTTCCTGTAGGGGAATTGCTGGCCATGAGCTATGGCCACTTCAAGCAAAACATTGGAGGAGATGGACATCCCAGAGAGAGGGGGACAGGCCTCCTCCCTTACCTTACCAAAGCAATTTAATGTTGAACTTGAGAAAGAAAAAAATGTTCAGATTGCAAAACCTGATGAGAATGATATGGATATTTTTGCACCAACTGAAGACCTGAGTGACTCGGGGAAACTAAAAGACACAGTTTTTCCAGATATCAACAACATACTGCCCACCGAAAGAGAATTATGGCTACAGATTCAGGTGGAGAACAGCAGACATGCACAAGAAACAGTCCGCTTAAAAGCCAAACTTATTTCAGTGCAGGCTATGGAGAACAGGAAATGCCTTAAATATCTACAACTTAGGCAGCAGCTTTAGCATTTCTATTCCCTTTCCAATAGCTCTAGACACAAATTATTCGTCTCAAATTGATAAACTGAAGGAGGATATGAAACTTTATCAATATGACCGGGCACATACTTTAAAAGCAATATTGCAAAACGGGACTAAAAAAACCCCCATGGAGATCCCTTCGAGGACTGCAAAAGGTTTACAAACCCTGTTTCTACGGTAGCTTTGAAGGATACTGCTGGAGCCATAAAAAGCTCCACACCAGATCTCCATTACATCATTAAGGAATTTATACACTCTCACACTCCCTCTGGACCTCCTCCTGAGGAAGTGATAAAACAATTTTTATGTACAATTAATACCCATATTAATCCAGGCATGACAAAAGAAATGATCTAGCCCATTTCTGCTCTTGACATCGAACAGGCAATAAAAACCTTAAAGAATGGAGCTTCCCCAGGTTCAGATGGGCTTCTGAATGAGTTTTATAAACTTTTTCAAATAAATTAGCTGTATGTTTAGAATCTTTTTTTTTTTTTTTTATTTGTCATCTAGTGACAATATTCCGGTATGGTTTACTGAAGGACTGTTGATTTTTTTATTCAAGGCAGGTGTCGGCCCTCCATAAATAACTGGAGACCTATCACCATTTTAAATACTGATTATAAAATACTAGCTCACATCTTAAATATTAGATTATGGAAGAATGCTGCTATAATATTGTGCCCCTTTCAACTTTGTGGTCTACCCAATAGGATTGTATAGCATTCATTAATGATCATCAGAGACATTATTTATTATTTCTCTCAACACAGTAAGGGAGGTTGCATAGTCTCTCTTGATCAATACAAAGTGTTTGACTGGGTTCATCACCCTTTCTTAGTTCTTACCCTGGAAGTATATGGTGTACTGCACATGATCATTAAATGGGTACAGCTATTGTACGCCTCTGCAGTAGTCCACCCAATTATCAACCACCAAGTTATGGAGGGGTTTACAACAGTGACAGTAGTCAGACACAAGGCTGCCCACCTAGCCCTCTCCTATATATTTTTACTTTAGACCCCCTACTTAGAATTTTGATGGAACAACCTTTATGGGAGGGAATCTGTGGGACCCAGATAGATATGGCTATCCACTTACAACCATATGCAGATGACATCTGCCTTTTTTTTTCTGATCCATTCCAACTGAAAAATTTTGTAGCATTTATGGAACTTTATTCTTATGTTTCTAATGCCCGGTTAAATATGCATAAAAGTAAAGGTCTTTTTATAGGCTCCGGATACCCTGATTCGATAAAACTGGAAGGGATCACCATTTCTTCAGCACCCCTGAAAATATTGGGTATCATATTTGGACCCCAAAATATGCCATTGGAAAACTGGGACATTACCCTCCAAAATGTAAATAACAAAGTACAACAGTGGAAACAGGAGAAAATGTCCAAACTTAAAAGGATACAGATAATTAAACATTTTGTTATTTCCATGATTTTGTATATAGCTATGATTTTCTCTCCCCCTGTAACAATAAAAAGCAAATTATATAGTTTATTTTTTCAAATACTTTGGGGAAGCAGGCTCAACCCAATTAAAAGACAATGCACCTATTTGCAGAAAGAACAAGGGGGTCTGGGAATGATAGATCCCGTGGTATTCTTCTACACTCTCTTTTTCTGCCAAACCATTACATATAGCCTTAACTCTTTCAGTTCACTGCAGCACAAATGGACAGCCTTAAACCACACTAGATTTTTTTCAGTTTGGACAATTATTCCACCAAGGGAATCTCCCCATCTTCATATACCTGATTTCTTTAGATCTGCATCGCAAAAACTTTATTAATGGGGATTAACGAAAGCACAAATAGCGTAAGACACAAGGCTCCAGTTGTATCAGACTGTGATGACTTGTATCCATCCTGAGTTTCCTAGTTTTAAAAACTGTCCCACCACTCTTAATCCCAATGTCCTAAAACAATTGAATAATAAATGAATCCCCGCTCATATGTGGGAATTCTTGTGGCTGTCTGTCTATGGAAGGCTTAATGTTAGGGGATTTTAAACATAAAACTAAAGAAGAAAGAAACTGCCCATATCTCTCTTGTATAAATACAGAAGAAACAATAGAACACTGTTTTTCCATTATCCTTATGCAAAATCCCTCTGGGAATTTCTTGCAGCTAAATGGAAGATGAGGTGGTTGATTAAACTTTCATATGATACCCTAATTTGGGGTCAGTTTCTTCAGTGTGGTATGCAGTACCATTTGGACACATTACTTGTTTTTAGTTGTTGTTTGAAATATTATTTACGGAATGCTAGGTGTCAGTGAACTTTATATCAGCGGTTGATGCCTTATGAAACTGTTAGCATATTGATACAGCAAGCAATGAAAAAGATGTATGTCTCAGATACAGAGGTACATACTTCACAGGTTTATAAATGGTGGAAGGGTTTTTCAATGTTCATTAAATTTAAGTGAAAAAATTAGAGAGAGTGAGGATAGTGATGTTTACATTGACAGATATTTAGGTCTGTGTAGACATGTTTTTTAATTTCTAATTTTCTTTTTATATGACTGTATGAATGTAATACTTATTTTGATTTCTTACTTTTTGTTTTACTTCTCTGTATAATTTAAAACAGTTTATTTTTGATACTGAATTTTCTTTAATGTTATCATAATAAAAAAATTCTCCTATTTTTCTGTAGGAGGAACCCTTGTCTGCCAGATCCCAGATGGTGGAATTGGAGAGTGGAGGTGGAAGCCAAGGAGAGTGGGAGGTAGGGGCAACCTCTCTCATCATGTCTACCCCTAGACTTTTGGATGTTCTGATGGATGTGGATCCTGGTGCTACTGATAAGGAGGATATTGTGAACTTTCTCATGGATACAGGCCATAATCTAGACTTGGTTAACCTGAATTTTCAAGGTTCTGGACCTGATTCCTAGCAAGTGGACATGACAGCTATTAGGTTGGAGATGGATGGCACCTCTAGTATGAACCTGTTGACAACAGAACAAGAAGCACAATTACTAGAAAATGCAATAAATAATAAAGCACCTCTCCTGAAGTTGTTAGTTAAAACAGCTGCGGATTCTCAGCAACCAAAACCAAGATGCAAACCTACAGATTCCACTGTTCCCTCAGGTATGTCTGCTCTACCTACTGACTTTCAAACCTCTCAAGACATACCCTCTGCAGTCAATTCTCCCAACTCAAGTTACTGTCTTGGCTGCTTAAAACCCCATTACAGCACCAGCTCTACCCACTGACATACACTTGACTGATTTTTCAACCGCTCCCATGTATACAGAGTGGGACTCGGCATCTGCTCTAAAAGCAGCTGAGTGGCTCCCGACTTCAGGGCAACAAGGATGGGTTTCCCAGGCCTGGTACCAACAATATACATTTTACAAGTCTCTCCAGTTGTTGCATCTACTTTAGGTGCCTCTAAGGCCCACCAAGCATGGCCTGGTTCAATTTCATATCATCAGACTTCTGGACCACAACTGTCACAGAACATTAACTTACCCCAGCCTGTATTGGATTCTTCTATGCAGCATCCTATGACAGCTGCAAAGTTGACAGCCTAGACTGTTGCTTGCAACACAGTACATGCTACTTTTTTTCCACGGAATCTGCTCTTCGTCAAACTTTACTCATTCTGGAGCTTCTTCATCTCAGGCTCCCGATGTGCACACTGAAGATCTCCAAGTGCACAGTCTCAGTGAAAACTGTCCCATACAACTTTTGGACAGTACTGATTCCCAACCTACACTATCATGTAAAATGACTGATTTATTTAAACAGGTCGTGGAACCAGCACAAAGATGCAATGCCATTTGTCTCAGATATACTGGGACCAGTGACAATTTCCCAGACAGAAAATTTGTGTTACATTAATTATTGAAAAAAACTATGGGTATACAGGCACAAGAACGTTTTGCATTTATTCATATTAAGGGGGGAATACAAACAATATCAGTTTTAGGTTTACTTTAACTTTGGAAACTTTTTGGCAGAAATTTGATGTTGTTAGCAATCATTCTGAATGGAAGAATTTCTTTCCTATCCCCCTCACAAAACCAACTATCAGATCTGTAACCCTGTTATTTCAGAATGAGGGTGTGAATATTGAAGATGTGCAATATTGGTTATGTCAAAAATGTGAGATTCTCCAGAATCTCATTCCTATTCTGGATGATGATCTGGTGTGGATGGGGGGTGGCATATTAAGGTTAAATTACTGTACACTGACTCCGGTATCCAACATTTGCCTAGTAGTTTTTTTATCGGGTGGGACAGAGGCATATGTTTTTACTCAGGCCAACTCAAAACCTGCCTCAAATGTTGAGCCAGAACCCATTTAAGCTCATCCTGTAACCTTCCAAGGTGCAAATCTGTGTATAGAATATGACCATGTCAGTTTAGGCTGCCCTAACCCCTTCAGATGTAATCTCTGTGAAGAGCTGAGGCACACTTATGTTAAATGTCCTTGGCCAGCCCATAATAGGTTGGTTAGGGCTATGCAGGACCAAGACTCCCTCATTTCGGCACAGCAGGTTAAGGTATTGCAAGACAGGCAAGGCCCGAGTACAACTACTGCAGGATCAGTCCCCCCCCCCCGGGAATCTCAGGTAATTGCCTCAGATGATCAGACTCCTCCAGTGCAGGTCACAGTGAAGGGACCTAACCCAGTAACAACCCATCCAGTATTTGGTAGTGAGGCAGCTCCCACTCCACTCCCTCAGGCATCTGCTTCTCCTTCATCAGAGGTTATGCCACCACTGAAAGAGACCCTGGTTGAATTAATTCAGACAAAGCAGAACCTAAAAAGCAAAGAAAAAACCTGAACCACAGAGTAAGGACTCTCCCATTCTGACATGAAACAGGTTAAATATTTTGGCCAAATGCAAGCAATGGGGTGATACTGAGGATGAGGAAGGTGACTCAGACATATCCTCGGTCACTTCTGGGGACATGGAATATCAGACAGAACCTCCAGTGGAGCTTTCTACACCAAAGAAAGCTAAAGAGAAAACCAAGCATGGGAACAAACCTGATGGGTGACCTTTTGACCTCCTCCTTTCACCTTATCTGAATGGAACGCCCTATGAGTCCTCTGACCTTGAATGTTAGTAGCATCAAGCCCTTTAAGAAACAAGGTACCACCTTTCAAATCTTAAAAATTTATCTAATAACATCCTTTTCCTACAGGAATATGAGTTTGCTCAGGTTCAACATTTATGGTCAGACGGACCATCTTTTTGGTCCCAAGGTGAAGACCTCTGTGATGGGGTAGCTATATTACTGAAAGGTATTGACTTCCTGGTAAAAAACTCACTGACATTGACCCGGGGAGGGCTTTAATGGTGGATGTTTTCTTTAATGACATGGACCTCCATTTAATCAGTTTCTATGCCTCTCAGAGCATAGTGGCTAGGGTTGCTGTATTTCAATTGGTACAGCCCTACTTGCATACACAAAAAAACTGTCATCTTTGGGGGGGATTTTAATTGTGGCCTGTCCCCTGCTGATAGGGGGTGTAAAACTCAAAAGATGTTTAATGATATGGCTTGTTTGAAAGAAATCATTACTACTGCAAATTTACAGGAAGCATTTGCAGCCCTCAGCATGGTGGGAGGTAAAACTTTTGTTAAAGGCCACTTAACATCTTGTATTGATTTTCTTTTTTTCTCTAAAAGTTTAAGTGCTGTAAAAGCCAATACAATTCCTACTGAAACATCTGACCACCTTGTTGTTTCTACTCAGTGTAGTATAGGCCCACCTTCCTCTTCCAGGATAAGATCTTAATGGAAACTAAATAATACTTTGCTGACCGATCCTACACTGTTGGACAACTGGGATCAACTCTTGAGAGCCAGAGTGTCCATCATAGATGCATTTGAATTTATTTCTTTTTGGTGGCTAACCACTAAAGTGGATTTTAAGGCTCTGTTTATTAGTTATGCCACTTGGAAAGGTAAAATCCAATATGCACACTATTTAACGTTACAACATCAGTTACAGAAACTAATTTCAGTGGTGCATGAACATAAACTAAATGTGCATGACCACATAAAGCAAACTAAAATAAACATGTCTAAATTTCAATATAATAGATTTTTAAGCATCAAAATGGAGTCTCAGTTTGGTACTCAGGGTCGTCAACCAGCATTAGATACCTTTAAAAGTTGTGCAGATTGGGTTAGAGCGACCACAATAGATGCTCTATGAACAGGAGTCATCCCTACACTTATGACAGACA
Organism: Neoceratodus forsteri; assembly: GCA_016271365.2. Taxonomy (NCBI): domain Eukaryota; kingdom Metazoa; phylum Chordata; order Ceratodontiformes; family Ceratodontidae; genus Neoceratodus; species Neoceratodus forsteri. Next base: position 61,230,481 of record CM057451.1, read on the forward strand.
AGAACCAAATTATAGAGGAAACCCAAAAATATTTACAGGCCCAATTTGGAGTCCCATCTGATATTATTGGAGACCCACAGTTCCTAGAGGATTTATATTTACCCTCCATTTCTGAAGACATGATTAAGTCTCAAATTGCTTGATATCTCCCCTGTAGAGGTGCAGCAGGCTATTAATCATCTTCAAGTTAATACCTCCACTGGGAAGGGTGGTTTGACTGTGGAATTTTATAAAACTTTTTCAGAAAAATTATGTCCAGTATTGACTATTCTGTTTAACTCCTTGTTGCAGGCTAAGACACTTCCAGCACCCTATTCTTAGGCTTTTTTTTTTTAATTAATTAATTTATTTATATGTTCTAGGATTACAATTACCTTTGAGCCTAGGGCTCTTTTGCAAAGGTTCCACGTCATAACAAAGGCTCAATATCATAGGTTACAAGGTTTACACATGTTGCAAAAAGAAGACAATTGATGAAAGTTAGGATGGGGAGATAGGAGGAGAAAGGAACAGGACAGTAGCAGGGGTCAGAGAAGAGCAGGGAGGAGACAGGGGTAGGGAAGGGAATAGTGTGGGGGCTGGAAAGAGTGTGAGGTAGCCAGGCGGCATTGTCAGTGGCATCTGCAGAGAGGAAGGTGTCCATTAGAAGGGCAGGTGCAGTGGGCAAGGGGCCCAGCAGAGGTGAGCACAGGAGGCTCGGTGATGGATATTAGCCATGGCAATCTCAGGTGCTGGAGGCAACAAGGGTGTTATGGAGCCTGGATTTGAAGGCACCAAGACCAGTGGTGGAAATAGTATCATTGGCAAGACCATTAAACCAGGTGGGGGCTCTGTAGGTTGAATGATCGTTGGTCTTGGTTTGTGCAGCAGTGAGGGATCCAAAGCAGTTGAGGCTTTGATCCCCTGGTGATTTTAGAGCTGCTTTTTGTTTGGAGAAGGGTGCAGGATCCGGGGGGGGTGATCCCCAATTAGATTTTTTTAGCCACCACACAGGTTTGGTAATGAATTTGATTTTCAAGCTGCAGCCAGTTCATTTGTGTATAGAGGTCACAGGTGTGTGTGAGGCGTTTAGCTCCAATGATGAGTCGACAGTCCTTATTTAGGGTGATGGACACCCTTCAGAGTGCCATGCGAGTGGGAGCGCCATAGATGACAAGGCCATAGTCAACCTGGGAGATGATGGAGCTTTGAACAGCAGCAGTGGGGGCCTCTTTGGTCAGGTGCCGCCATAGGCGATAGAGTAGACCCAGTCTGGAGTTCGCAGTTTTGGCAACATTGGTTATGATGGTAGCATAGGAAAAAGTGCAAGTCTAAGGTGATTCCTAGATATTTAAAGGATTCAACCTGCTCCAGAGGGCTACCTAAGCAGGTGTTCAAGGAGAGTTGGAGATGTTTGTGCTTGTTTTGGTGGCTTGTGAATATCATGGTCTTGTTTTTTTCTGGTTAAGAATTAATTTGATCATTCTCACACATAAAAAAAGTGATAGAGCTGACTTAGATAACTGGAGACCCATTAGTCTTCTGAATGTTGACAGTAAAATTTTTTCAAATATTTTAGCATGCTAATTGACTAGGATGGCAGAACCTGTAATTTTCCCCTGTGCAATCATGTGGTATACTGCAAAGATCCATTTTTCACAACTTGGAGTTTCTGTGGGATGTAACCTCATTTGGCCTGGAGTGTCACTGTTCTGGCTGGCTTTAGTTGTTTGACCAGCAACAGGCCTTCGACAGAGTCAGTCATGACTTTTTATTCTCCAGACTTTCTTATTATGGTGTTCCCACCCTATTCATGAAATATATATGTCTCCTTTATATATCAGCTTTTGCACAGTCATTTGTCAATAAGGGATTGGGATCAGAATTCCAGATAAAGAGAGGAATACGACAGGGCTACCCTCTCAGCCCTATGTTGTATTTATTTGCTAGTGATGATCCCTTTATCAGAAAACTACATTGCAACAAGAACATACCTGGAATATCTATTCTTGATCACCCTATCCAGACAAATATTTGTGCATACACAGATGATTTATATCTTAACACACAATCAGATAAGACTTTTCCGGAAGTCATACGAATCCTTAGAAACTATGAATCTTTATCAGGGGCAAAACTGAATTATGACAAGTGTCAAGGTTTCCAAATTAACCCAGCTCTTAGACCACCACAAAATATTTTACTTCATAACCTTCCTATTACTGTGTCTTCAGTTAAGATTTTGGGTATTATGTTTGGTACATCAGATGATGCTAGGTATAACTGGGAATTAGCTATAGCTAAAGGCCAAACAAAAGTACAACAGTGGAAAGCAAAAACTATTTCTAGGAAAAAAAGAATATACCTTCTTAAAATGTTAGTCCTTCCACAATTTCTTCATGTGGCAAATGTTTCCCCAATTCCCTTCACTCTAGAATCACAGGTTTTAAATATTTTCTTTCAAGGTTTATGGGGCAGTCATTTAAATCCAATCAGGAGACCGTTCACCTACTATGACTATAAAATAGGGAGTATCAGGATGTTGAATCCAAAAGCATTCTTTCACAATATATTCCTCTATAGGAATCTGGCTGGCATTGTCAAGGGTTCATTGCTTACATGGTGTAATGCCCTGTATGGATGGTTTCTCTGTCTACAGGGTAAATGGGACAGAGGTACCCTTACATTCTCCATGATCACACACACACAAAAGGTGTCAAGTTATGCTAGACGTTGCTTGACCAAATTGCATCTATGGAAGTTCATCCAGCAGATGATCATCACGTACCCTAGAAAATCTTTGTACAAACGGACCATAGAAGACACATTTTTTATTCCTTCTGTACTACCAGCGTGTTCAGCAGGCCAAGTTCAGGAAGCATGCCTACAGCTAATAGAAAAGAGAATCCCCTATCAAATATGGGATATTGTGTGGCAGTCCTGCCACAGCCATCTAGGGGTCAGGAACTCCTTAAAGCATAAGGCTGTGGAGGATAGGATGTGTCCTAGACACTTCGGCCCCAATGTGCTAGAATCTTTGAAACATTTTGTGATCCACTGCACTTTCTCCTGGGCCTTTTGGTTTACTTTTAACACTGTCTGGATGGACAAATTGCTGTTACCCATGACAAATGAAGTTCTAGTTCTGGGTATCTACCCCCACCTCCTTTAGAGCTATAGTAAAAGTACTCTGAGGGTAATTTTTGCTGCTTGTAAATATCACCTGTGGCAAGAAAGATGCACTTTGCTTCTTCAACAAAAAGAAGTCACTCCAGATAGTATGGTAATCCAGGTTCTATCCTCTTTAAAACTTAAATATAGATCTGAGAAACTTTCTTTACCCAATGAGCGGTTTTCAGCCCATTGGAAACTGTGCTATTAGGTGCTGCACAATTTTTTTGCACCTTAACATTGATTGCCTGAGTGAAGTCATTTGAGGCTGGCCAGCCATTAGCTCATTGACTAGGTATTGAGTCACAAGAATGAAGTTGTAATTCTTGACAGTTTGGCATGTTTCTTGTTAATTACATATTTTGTTTCTCCCGTAAGGGATATTGTTATGGTAGTGGGGTTTTGGAATCCTTATTTTCTATTTTCTGTAATTCATACTTGTTCCTGATGTTATATATGTTCTGTTTGTCTTTAAATAAAAAAAATATCCCCTACTGACCTTTAGGGGGAACCTCTGGTCTCAGGTGATGGCCAATCCAGTCTCTGGGCAGACAGCCATGGAGACAGATGTGTGGGTGGCTGGGGAGTCAGTCTCCTCCTCAACAACAGAGAATCCTGAGGCTGAGATCATTTTCAATGCAGCAGGCTTATTTCCAGGTGAGACAAAGATAGAACTACAGACTGTTGAAGTCTCCAGTGGCACTACTATCAGACCAGACAAATACAATGAGAAGGAAGTCACGATGGGCATACAACAGACAAAACAAACAAAAGTGGCAATACTACAAGAATTATTAAGGATGGAGGAGAAAATATATCTGCAGAAGTGGAGAGAAGTGTCAGAAGCGCTGGTGGGAATTCAGACAGATGTGACAGCTGCAGCCCAGCCTGACAACCAAACCAAAGCTAGAGGTACTCCCATGGCAATGGAATTGACAAACGCAGCAGCACTGCAGACGGCAAAAAATGTACCTGTAATTTTCCAGTCAGAAAGGCATGACCAGCAACAGGCCACAGTGTTTTCATTTTCGGTGAGGCAAAAGTGGTACGACTGGACAGAAAGAAGAAGAAAGCAATACCGAGTAAACTTTCACAGGCAGACACACCCATAGATGACTCAACTCCTTGGTCAATGGAGAAATCTATGCAAGCCGCAGGATGGGTACGTGCACCGGACACTCAGAACTGGATTTCTGGTTTCTCCTCCATCAAAATCGCAGGGGTAAGCTTATGTACTACTACTAACTCTGTAACAGTGGCTGTTTCTCCAGACTGTAATATCAATCAGGAACCTGGAATGAATGTCCTACCTAGTGACTCTGGGGGAGTGCACTACCCACTAGCTTTACCAGCAGAACTAGCATTAATGCAGAATACAGTCCTGGCACCAATTGTGACATCTGCTCCAGCTTCATTACAAACTATTGAAAGTACTGACAATGAAGAAATGTTGAATGACTTTTCTGATGTCTCAGACATCCCTCACACAATCTCTAATGATGTTAATAACCCACCAATGCAAACCGATAGAGTTAATGTCTTCAATAATGAGAATGCAAATTTTCAGCCAGGCAGAATTCGAGGCATTATGCCTATTTGTTCCACCAGCAGGTTTACCCAGCAATGCTGAATTATGCTGTTTGTCTTATATACAATGGGGGCTTAGAAACCTCCCTGGACAGGGTATTTTTGGGGGAAAAGCTACTGAAACAAAATATGCATTTTAATGTAACAGAATTATATGCCTTGATCCATGTTTCCAGGGAGGCATCTTTTGATGTAAGTTTTAAGTTAGACAGTGGATTTAACAAATTCTGGGCCAAATAAAATCAAGTGAGAAATATTCCATTAAGGGCCCCCTTCGAGGTAATCCCACTGACCAAGCCTGCACACAAAACAGTCACGGTATTATTTCATAATGAAGGAGTCAGTGTTACGGATCTAATGTACTGGTTAAAGCAGCGCTGTACTGTTTTGAGCCATCCTGAGGCCATATTTGACTCAGAAGGTATTTGGACTCAGGAATGGAGGGCCTGAGTCATTCTCAAATGAGATGACACAGGACTCCAGCACCTCCCAAATTCCTTTTAATGGGTAGGGATAGGGGAGTACTTTTCTATCCCAGCTATCCTAAAACTTGTTATAAATGTGGGCAACCAGATCATATAAATAGTTCTTGTGACCAGCTCAGATGTACCCTTTGTAATACACTTGGACATACCAGCAGTTACTGTAAAAATGAAGTTATCTGCAACCTCTGTGGAGGGATCGGACACACATACACAACCTGCCCAGATGCTGCCCACTGTGCTACTACAACCACAGATGCGGACGAACAGATGCTATTAGTGACCCTAGCACAGAGGGAACACAACAAAACTAGTTTTGACCCTGACATTGTAGTAACCCCTTCTTGGCAGCAAGAAGCAAAAGGCACAGATAGAGAGGGAAAGGCCTGGAACCACGAACAAGACCTCAAATGCCACAGAAAGAGAACCTCCCCCAGCAGCCCTAGATAGTGCATCCAGTAGGGAAGATCATGCAGACAAGCAAACTGAACAGGGCATGGCCCCCCCATGCTTTACAGCAACATGATGATAATGAATCTATGCCCCCCCACCAGTGCAACAAGGGGACCCAGGCACAAAAATGACAACTAGACGAAGGCAGGCATGGTTTCAACCAGCCCCCAAGGTGCCCCAAATTTCTCCTACCACTGTCTCCAACAGATTACAGGCTTTAGCAAAAGCAGATGCATCACATAATGAATCTGAGGCTTCTTCTGCAGAGTCTAGCCAGCATGATAGGCAGTCCAAAATGGACCTAAGTGATACAGAAGGAACAACAAAAAACAAAACTCCAAAGGGAGGAAGAAAATAGGTGTAAAATAACAAGGGACAAAATTATCAGGAGGGAAGCCCAAACCATCATGAGACTACTAGAATTCACCTAATCATAATAAATCTATATGCAGCAGCCCCAGGCCATATCAACTGCCAATGTTAATAGCAGCAAAAACAACTTAAGGAGAGGGGAAGTGTTTCATCATCTGAAAGCCAGTGAACCTGGTATTTTCTTACTTAAAGACACTAGACTGCACACAACCCTAGAAATTCAAAAAGCTACTAAGGAATAGGTAACAGGGGTCACATACTGGTCAATAGGATCTGAACCATGTCCAGGGGTTGGGATCTTGTTTCGCAAGCTTCAGGCATCTGTACTGGAGATAACTGATCTAGTTCTGGGGAGAGTTTTAATATTAGACACCAAAATCTATGTAACCTAGTACTGCATTATTAATATATATGCACCACAATCGAAGGCAGAACACATAGCTATCTTTAAACAAATTAGCCCCAATCTACACTTAGCCCAAGCAGTGATTTTGGATTTGGAAAGGAAATTTTAATTGTGGTCTTAGTAAAAAAGATAGAGGTAAGGAGACAACCATGGATAAAATATTCTGTGATAGGTCTCTCCTGACTACAACTATTCAGACAGCGAACCTAAAAGATGCTTATCATTCACATACTGGACACACAGGTGCAACCTGTCATAAAGGAAATTTATCCACAAGAATTGATTTATTTTTATTTCTAACACCATCCTCATTCAAATAGTGTCCACCTATGCAGTAGAATATTCAGACCATAAAATCCTAAAAATTACAATATGCCTCTCAGACACCCCACACAGGCCAGGATTCTGAAAACTTAATTTTATTATAGCATAGCTGGCTACAACAAAATACTATCTACCTCTTAATATGCAGAAAATATTTATTTGTTTTATATGAAAACCCCTGGTCTGACACTAAGTATGAACTTAGAAAATTATTGATTTCATACAGCAAACAAAACAGATATGGAGACTATCATGATTATTTAAAAAATAGGCAACAGTTACAACATTTAACCTTGGCCCAATCTACAAACCATAACTTTACAGACCAAATCTGAAATATTAAGGACCAGACGTCACAATATTATTACAAACAAACATCAACTCTTAATATGCAGCAACAACATGTTACAGGAGGGAAATTTGAGACAAAATGCCATGTTATGAGTTGTCATGAGAGGACCAAAAAGAAAACAATGACAACAGTATGTGATACTCAGGGCATGCTTCAGGCTTCAGTTAATCAAATTCTGAAAACAGTCTCAGATTATGCAGCAGTCCACTTTAAGGAAAAAGACAGTAGAAACAAATAACCCAGATTTATCTAAGAAATTCGAGATCCTGAAGGGACCATTAGATTTAACAGGGTCACTAACAATGCCCATTGATCATGTTGAAGCGGAAGCTGCAATTTCATCTTCTGCCTCTAGCAAAGCACTGGGGAAAGATGACCTAAGTTCTGAGGTTTATAAATTAATTGGTTCTGAAATCTCTGTACAACTAGCCCACGTTTTAACTATCTTCTCAAGAAGCAGGCCAGTCCCTTGGAAATGGTGTCTGGAGTTATTATATTTTTATTTACAAAGGGAGATAAAACTAATCTTGTTAACTGTATGCCTATCAGCCTCCTTAATAGTGACTTTAAAATGCTGGCAACAATTCTGAATGCAAGGCTGCTGAAAACAGCTGAACATCTTATCTCACCAACACAATCATATACAGTACCAGGGTGGGCAATTACTGACCTGCTGATCCTATTAAAGGAAAACTACACCCAAAACTTGAAAAAAGATATGTTGTGCAGAGTGTTTTAATTTGTATGTGAAGTTCTAGTGTTTCCTTCCATCTGACTGGTATTAGGAGTTTTTTTCCAATTAACTCGCTAGCTTTATGCTAGTTTTACGACCCTTGGGGATCTTCATACCTGATAGTGTAATTGTATATCTTGTTCCAACAGTGCATCTTGTCTCACGTGACTGTGATGTAAGAGAGACCCAACATTTAGCACACACATGCCAAACAAACTAAATATCTTGGAAGCTTTACAAGCTGCACTAAAAATACCAGCAGCAAAGTTTTTCAGGACAGTAAAACCGTTAGGATGAGGGTGGTCACCAAGCTGAATTCTACAGATTTTAAAATATAGCCATCTCTACTGTTGTGAACTGATTGTAATGCAATGCTTTCTGCTGGATTTATGGGCTCTGCTACATCACCATCACATGAAACAAGGTGCATTGTAGGACAAAGAAATGCAATAAACCTATTTGATATGGAGATATCCAGGGATCATAAAACTACTCTAAAGCTAGCAGGCTAATTTAGGAAAAACTCCTAATACCAGTCAGAGGGAAGGAAACACTAGAACTTCACATTCAAATTAAAACACCCTGCACAGCATATATTTTTTCAAGTTTTGGGTGTAGTTTTCCTTTAAGGGAAGTTTTGGAAAAAAATTAGTGTAACAGGCCTTGAAGGACATGTCATGTCTTCTTGCTCAAGCAACAGCAAGCATTTGACAATGTAAACTATTCATTCCTATGGTACACCTTGGCTCAATATGGAATTCCCCAGGGTTTTATTACATGCCTGCAAGCCTTATACAAATCAGCCATGGTAACTCCTCTAGTTAATGGTCATCTCAGTCCTCTAGTCCCCCTAACCAAGGGGGTCAGACAGTGCTGCCCTCTAAGCCCTTTATTATATGTGTTTGGTATACACCCTCGCCTCAGACTCTTAAACTTAACAAATACCATCCATTCCATACAACTTAATCAACAACCTATACCATATAAAGCATTGGCATATGCAAACAACATGGTACTATTAGTAAAAGACCAATCCTCAGCGGAGGAATCCATAAAACTATGCAATGAATATGGAGCTTGCTCAGGAATAACACTAAACACCAACAATTTTATTGGGAAAGAATTAGGTAAACTGTTAACAACCCAAACTTAGATTGTAGGCACCAGGCTTAGTAAAGTTGCTTTCAAAATACTAGGGATAATGTTTGGCTCTGAACAAATGGACATATTAAACTGGGAGCTTAAACTTCAAATAGGCACAAAAATGGTGTAACAGTGGAACCAATGGAGCATGAATAAGCACAAGAGATTTTTTCTTATAAAACATATCTACTATCAGTATTTCTATTTATCAGTAACATTTTACTACCACCTAAAACAAAAGAAACTGCTCTCTGTAGTCTCTTTTTCCAAGCCTTTTGAGGAAGCAGGCTGAACCCCATTAGAAGAAACATTTTATATCTTCCCTAGAAAAAGGTGAACAAAAGGTGGTTAATCCAGTTCTTTTTTTGTTTTGTCAATTTTTATTCACAAATATAAAGCCTCTTCTTGAAAATACTAATACATATTGGGGAGAATTATTTATTTCATTTTGGTAACCGGGTAACTGGGTAACTGGGCTTGAGACCCATGGTCTCTTTTTCAGGGGTGACCCAGAGTTAATTACAGGTAACATAAAGCATTACATTTATACATTATACATATCACAAGTACATGAGACAGGTCATACAGCAAGATAAATCCAAAATGTTAGTATGCACAACTATCTCCACTTGCTTTCCAATATGGGATAGGGGCCAGTTGAGGGTGGTGAAGGCCCAGAGTGATGTATCCCCATACTATAGAGAGGTATTTGTTAAGCTGAAAAGCTGGAAAATTACCAGCTCAATAGTGGTTACACAAAATAAGAAGCAAGTATATGCTAAGGTGATAGAAAGCCATTTTTTGGAAGATCAGATATTGCCTAAATGTCCAGAGGACTATAGTACATCTTTTCAGAACTTAGTATCTGGGAAGGGGATCCCACAAAAATTCAAAGACGTACAATGGCTTTGTTTCCATGAATGTCTTAATGTAAAGGCAAACCAAAAGCACAAGCATGTGAAAGAAAGAATATGCTCTAGGCCCACCTGTATTAACCATATAGAAACCTTAGAGCATTTATTCTTTACCTGTTCGTATATTGTCAATTTCTGGATGTATATATCACAGAAGGTGCAAGGAAAACAATTTTCAAAAGTATCATTTCCAGTATTAATATATGTTGCCTGTACAGTAGAATGGAGATGATGGGATACAGGTACACTGTATATTATATTTGCAGTATTCAAATGGGACATATGGACTCCTAGAAGCCTGTTTACTCTCCAGCAAAAATAAATCAGTCATACTGAATACTTGGGAAAGTATTAAAAGAATTAAAGGGAATATATTATACTAAGGCAAAAATTGTGACCCACCAGGTATTAGGGAATCAGTGGAGAAATCTACTATGGATTACTGATAATGATGTACTGATAACCTGAATGTTGGAATTTGATTTAAATGAATTGTGGAATGTGAATTGTCTTTATCATGTTATTTTGTGTCTTTCCTCTCTTGATGTAACCTTTTCATTTTAGTTTATATGAGTATTCAGTTATATTTTTTATGATTTCACCAATAAAAATTTCCCCAACTCTTGCCAGTAGGGGACCCCTTGTTCGCAATGGCGGACAATCGGAGTGAGGAATCGGCTGGTGTGCCCACAGGGGAATAGATCTCCATCTCTGCAGGTCCAGCAAAGGAGATCATTTCAGGGATGCAGAAAATCGTATTACTGAAGTAATTGCAGATAGTAATGTTATGGACCTGGATGAAGCAGAACAAAACCTACAGGATAATTTAGCCTCTGAGAAACTACATTTGGCAGAGTAATTATTGACAGCTGAAAAGCAATATAATGAACAGAAACACAAGCTTGAGGAAGAGGAAAAAAAATGAAGAGACTTGTGACTAGTCCAGAGGGTACAACAAGGAAAAAATTACCAACCTCGGTTTTCCAGTTTGGAGCATCACACCCTTGTAACACAACATGTCCAGAGGCCAACAATTCCAAGACTGATGCTAACATGATGCCGGGAGCTGCATTAAGAAACTCAGGATAAATTTTGTCAGACACTGGCATTAGGATCCCCTATCCTGCTGTTCCTGTCCCAGGGATGAGTAAAACATAGATTGTCCAATTTCTTCTCCATCACAAACTGAGACTACAGAACAAAATGGAAACCACACCGAGGACCCAGATCTGTCCTCTTCATCTTGGATGGACAATGCTATAGACTGGCAGCATAATAATACATGTATGGACAATCTGGCTGCTAATGTTGAAATTATTGAAGAGCCTATTTTGGGATATCACTGATAGCCAGATGTTGTTAGCCACTACTTCTGACTCTGACAAAGCTAATAGAAATGCTAACAATAGTAATGATATCACTGACCCAGGTCAAAAATAAAGTTTTTTTAGCCTTTTTCACTGCCCACCTGAAAATACCAAGAGAAGACACATTGTGGAGATTAGATACAAGGGAGACCTGGAAGAACCACCAGACAGGACATATGCAGGGAAACATTTAATCAAACAGTCCTTACAGTTTTCACCATCCAAAGTTTTTTCCTTCATTCATGCTCCAGGGGAGCAAAGTTTTGATATGAGTTTAAGATCAGCTTCCTTACTGGATAGGTTTCGGCAAAAATATTCCCAGGTCAAAGACAATGCTGTATGGGCCCCTTTCTTTGTAATACCTCTTTCAAAATCTACTATTAAAATGATTACAGTGTTATTTCGAAATGAGGAAGTCAATGTTAAGGATATTCTATATTGGTTGGAAGAGTGGTGTGAAGTTCAGGGGCTACCAGACCCCATTATTGATTGTGAAATGATCTGGATGGGAGGGTGAAGTTTTAAAATCTAACTGAAACTTACTGACGCAGAAGTACAACATCTCTGCAGTAGTTTGTTTCTTTGGAGAGGCTGGGGGATTCTGTTTTATCCATGGCAGTCCCAGACTTTCTACAAATGTGGCTCCACTAGACATGTGAGTAATGGGTGCGAAAAAATCAGAGGTACTATGTGTGGTATGCTAGGCCATGTGGGGATCCACTGTGCATTTACCTCATGATGTAGTCTATGTTACAATGAAGGTCACACCTTCCCCAATTGACTGTGAGCATCCCACAACACGACTGATGCTGACTTTGCTGAACATGACTTTTATGTCAACTCTAAAAAAGATTTTGTGGCATGTCTTAAAAGATTACCTAGGACACAGAACTACAATAAATAAAAATGGTACAGAGAATTAAGATACCAGTTACAGTTTTTACACGAAAAAGCAAAAAGCATTAAAAATGCTACACAATAAATTAATATCATTAAAGAAGAAATGAAAACCCTGCAATATGGTAGATTTCTAATGTTGGAAGCAGAACAAAATTCGGGACTCAAGGAAATTCATACATTATTAACCCCTATGACAATTGTACTAATACAAGGAAAGTGATTTTCCAAGAAATAAATAATTTTATTGAACAAAAGTTTGGGACAGCATACTATATAAGTGATAAGACCCAAGACTGGATAAATAACATAAATTTACCCCAAATTTCTCAAGAACAAAATGAGAGATTAATCACCCCCATCTCCCATATTGAACTAGACAAGGCTAAAAAATCCTTAAAAATCAAACACTGCCCTAGGCATCGATGGCTTCAATTTTGAGTTTTATAAATGATTATGGTGACAGTGTCCAACCAAAATGTTACAATTCTATAATACTTTTTTACAATGCACAGAACTTCCAACTGAGATTAACATGGGGATCCTCTTTCTCCTTTTAAAAAAAGGAGATAAAACACTACTTAAACCTGGAGGCCAATCACACTACTGCAGGGGTTCTCAAATGGTGAGGCCAGCCTCCCAGGGGAGGCCCCAACCTGTTCCAGGGAAGGCTCAAGCAAGTCTGATAAAGCACTGTATTTACATTTTGAGTTTTATATATTAAGTGTGAAGAGATGAAGCAAACTGAAAGAGGATAACCATAGGTGAATTTAATGTATTTATTTACTAATAGGTGACAAGGGAAGGTGAATGAGCTAAGGCTCATTTCAGCTGTACATGGGGAAGGGTAGGGAATGAATACATTTCAAAAGGTAACTGCAAAACAATCAAGAAATACACAATGAACTGTAGCGCAAACAAATATTAACAATAAGCTAATAATCAGTGGTGGTAATTAATCAATTTGTAGACTGATGGCGGAACAGTCCAAATACAAGGGTTGAGCATAGAAGTGCTAAAAGCAATAGCAGGAAGGAGCAAAGTAGTCCCTGAGAATTTGCTTATGAGCAGGGACAGAGGGGGTGAGGCAAAGTAGGTAGGAAGGTTATTTCATATAAAGAGGAAACAGAAAAAGTAGTCTGACCCATGAAGGTACTGCAACAAGGAGTAACAATGGTTCAAGAATGAAAATAGTGGAGGAAGTAGGCTGGCGGGGGGTTACAATAAGTTGAATAATAATATTTGTTATTTTATTTATTTGTTATTCAGATAACACCTTTGAGCACAATAACTATTTTTCAAAGGTTCCATGTCTGCATAAGACAAGGAACTAAATGTGAGCCAAGTACTCAGAAGTATTTCAAATTATTCATGGTGTACTGTGCAAAGTACAGTATGTTATTTTTCTTTGGGGAGGCCCAAGATTATTTCAGTTTTTGGGGAAGGCTCAAAATCTTTTCCATGGTTTTGGGGAGGCTCACTGTGACAAAGTCTGAGAACTATTGCACTACTGAATGTTGACTTAAAAATCATAGCCAACATTTTTAGCCAGAGACTAATTGAAATACTTTCTGAGATAATTCATCCATCCCAGGCTTGTACTATCCCCAAGAGGAAAATCACTGATAATTTAATTTAATAAGAGAAATAGCTGAACATAGTCAAGAAACCAATACAAAAAATTATATTATGAGCTTGATCCAAACACAAACATTTGATAAAATATCCCATGAATTTGTATGGTTTTGCTTAGCATGCTATGGAATACCAACCAAATTCATAAACTGGCTGAAGACCTACTATAAAAATGCTGCTGTGATGCCATTATTGCATGGACACTTAGGGACAATGAGACAGGTAAAAAGATGGGTAAGGCAAGGATGCCCTCTAATCCCTATTTTATATGTAAGCAATAATACCTGACAGGGTGGGCGGTATTGTGCATGCGGACCTCAGGGGCTTAATGAGGCCTGCGCCGTGGAGCAGAGACACCTGCAACCTGGAAGGTCAGTATAACTATTCAACTCGAAAGTAATATTAACAAAAACAGGCACTGTAAAAACACAAAATAGTTGTTGAAAGCATTAATGAAAAATAAGTTTAAAGTAACTTTTGAAATAAAATAGTTCCTCCGCCTGCATTTGACTTTTGTCCTGTCTTAAGACTGTACTTAAAAACTGCCTCATTTTGTGTTTCTGCAGTATCTTGTTCTTATCTGCCCCTGACTCCAACAGAAACACATAGGCACAGAGACTCAATTTAATTTGTTTTCCTGCAGTTTCTTGTCAACCCCCACACACACACACACCTTGTGCTCTTTTTTTTCCCCTTGGAGATGGAGCTCCCTTTACTTATTTATTGAATGGGTGGGGAATTTCAGGGCTAATATTTTAATACTTGAGCGGGGACAATCAGACCCAGGAATGATGGTGGCACATTGTTGACTTCGGCACCATGGAGATGCAGACGGTTGCCGTTGCCGGTTTGATTTCGCTACTACATGGAGATGCAGACGGTTGCCATTGCCGGTTTGAGTTCGCTACTACATTAGCCTGCTTTGGAGCAGGTGTCACCGTGAGTACCTCTTTCCCCTTTTAGAAGGCAACAACAATGTTTACAGAGGTAAAGGAAGGCAAAACAACTCAGTTGCACTTTTTTTTTTTTAAATACTGCCACATGACATAAGCGAGACAGCGCTAAGTCCGGCAGCACTACTGTGTGTGACAGGAGCGGTACTGCCTTTGTTTTCCATACCGCAGATGAATGTCCATCTGCAGTAGGGAAAATGAAGAAAGTACCGCTGGTCTCATACACGGTAGTGCTACCAGTTACCAGAAATAGCGCTGTCTCGCAAGTCAGTTTGTGGATTTGGAGCCGATTGGACCGACTGCTTCATTTTCATTAAGATGTAAAAAACCCAGTGAGTGGTACAGCGGAGCATGCTTGCTAAACACAGGGGGTTGGTACCAGCAAGAGGGGGCAAGAGAGCGTGGTTGGTACCATTAGAAATCAGAATGGCTGGGAAAAACAGTTATTTTCTCTCTCTCCGACCACATAAGAATTAGAGTGTCAGGAGAAACAGTTATTATCTTTCTGAACGCATATGAATGGGAGTGTGATTTTTTCCTGGTTGTTGTCTTTCTTATAGCTGTTTCACATTTCTCAAATTGGCTGATAGCCTTGTCACTTATATCAGGGTTATGTGTTTGTTTTTGGAGAAAACAGTTGGGGCAAATGGGTCAGTAGCGGGAACCGCACGTGTCTAGCGCTGTAAGAAACTGCCGCTTCAGTTTTTGGTGTGTCTTTTTTTGTTGATTTAAATTCTTTGCTCACATAAGCATTGGGATAGTGGATAAATGCTCTGGGGGTGGTTGGTGGGAAACAGCAAAGTTGTGGGGGTTCTCCGACTCGCTAAGAGAGGAAACAAACATGGTGGGGTTAGCATTTTGAACATTCCACTGCCCGTTGATAACAGTGAGAAGGCAGGATTGGGCTGGGACGTTTTATTTGGTGGGCATCTATTGTCTGATAGATGCCCACCTAAATAAGTGTCTAAGCCAATCAGAAGAGAGAGAATGGTCTTTGCCCATTTTCTAAACAATGTTATCATGCTAGATCAAGTAATCAGAGCTATTAATAATTTTGTAGAAGTTATAGGTCATAGATCATAGGTTAGAATACAAGTCCAACGGCCACAAGGGCCATAATAAACTTACCACGCTTCAGTGGTAAAACTCCCTGGCCCTGTCGCTATATATATTTCCAACCTTGCTTTAAATGTACCTAGTGTGGGTGCAGTTACCACTTGCTCTGGCAGCGCATTCCACTCATTCACCGCTCTCTGATTAAATCATATTCCTCTCCTAGATATTCCAAAGAATTCACCCTTTAATTGCTTACATTGACCTCTAATAGTTATTTAGTTAGTTAGTTAGTGGAGTTCAGACCCTAAACTCATCCCATATCAAAATCTGCACATATGCAGATGATTTGGCATTAATGTTTTAAAACTCCACTTCAGGAGAAAAAATTTACAAATTCTGTAAGAATTTTCAACACTAAATTTTTTGAAACGTTTTTGCTTTATTTCTGGCACCACTTATAGGCAAGATGCACATTTAAAAAATGTCCCTATTTTATATGATTCATGTAAAATATCAGGAGTCCTCTTCAGTCCAGGAGACATAGCAGAACTCAATTGGAAAAATAAATTAGAGATAGCAGAACCCCAGATTCTCCAAAGGAATAAATGGAACATGGGCAATTTAAAACTAATTTATGTCATCAAAATGTTCTTAATACCTATGTTTCTATATATTAGCCATATTTTTATGATCCCTAAACAGTTAGAAACAAAACTTTTTGGATGCTTCATTTCTTGTATATGGGGAACCACTGAAATCCAGTTAAAAATGGAATCCCATACTTAGAAATAAATTAAGATGGGCTAGGTATGCCTAATCCAATAATGTTTTATTTTAGTATATTTTCATTACAAATTAGGTTCCTGTTTTGAAACAAGAAAGCCCTCCATGGGCCACAAGGGTAGCAATAAAGGTATAGAAGACAAAGAACCTCTGTGCGCAAGCACTGAGGCAATGGTTACCCCAAAGGGCATTTGGCTGGGAAGCCAAGTTTCAAAGACATACAAAATCACACATGTCCCCACAATGCAAAACATCAAGGGCTGCATATGCAAATCACCACAGAATATTATGCTGGTTCAACTTTAAGCAGAAATGCATGGTGCCAAAAGGCCTTTCACACAGTTTGCAAAGGATGCCAACAGAAGACATAGACACATGTTTCATCCTACCAGGACTCATCAGTATGCCTTGTCTGTTTGACACCCCAGTGGAATGAACCAGCTACCCTAAGATGGTCTATCTGGGTTATATTGTGGTGAACACAATTAAAACAAAAAACAATTTAAAAGACAAAGAACCTCTGTGTGCAATCACTGAGGCAATGGTTACCCCAAAGGGCATTTGGCTGGGAAGCCAAGTTTCAAAGAAATGCAAAATCACACAGCCCCCACAATGCAAAGCATCGAGGGCTGCATATGCAAATCACCACAGAATATTATGCTGGTTCAACTTTAAGCAGAAATACTCGGTGCCAAAAGGCCTCTCACACAGTTTGCAAAGGGTGTGTTTTCTTTTAAATAACAGAGGATGCTGTGCTATCTAAATACATGTATACCAAAGTGAAAGGATTTCCAAAACATGTCAAATATAGCATTGATAAAATAAAATAATGGCAAATAGAAAAGAGAATTCTGGTATCATGTTCTAGGCGCTATATATACACTCAGATTGCTGAACATTTCTTTATAGCAAAGCCCTTTGAAGGCAGGTGTGAAACAGATAAACAGAAAATCTGTCAAATGCTGACTGAAAAAAAAGGATCCTAAGCAAAACTTGAGATGTTGTATGGTTAGGAGCACAAGAAAAACGGAATGTTAAGAACAATCTTAAACATAAAGAAGTCTCTGAAAGGTATTGTTATAGACCATGACTATTTTGGAAACCATACAGCATCTTTTTTTTGAATGTCCTTACATTTTAAAAATTGGTTTTGTCTCCCCTTCCAGTATCTGAACTGCGATACCTTTGTCCTGGGAATTGTATTGGACTACTGGAAAACACTTAACAGGAAAAGTACATGTCCTCTTTCGAACTCTAAAATATTGGATCTTGCAAAGCAGATATAAATTCTTTATACAACATGTTGCACAATACCAATTGTTTAATATGGTGACAGATGAAATAAAGAATCATATACATAGGGAATCCAGGGATCAACACATCCTTAAACTATGGAAAAACTTCCCAAAATGGTGATTGTCTATATTTGAATTATTACTGTATGATGGAGTATAAACCTTGTTTAACAAGAGAAATAAGCAAATTAATTGTATGCACCATATATCCTGTTTATTCACTGAGTTTGTTTTTTGTTTTCTTTTTTATCCCTTTTCTTATGGCGTATGTAGTATCTTACTTGATTTATGTAAAGGGTAATGTTTTGTTTGTGTATCAGATTTCTAAATAAAAAATTCCCCTGCTCTTTTCAAGAAGTGCCATGGGGCCTTTAACATCCACTTGAACTACCACCAGAACAGGCAGATGGGACCTTGGTTTAACGTCTCATCCAAAATATAGCACCTCAGGAGTGCAGCACCCACCCTTGTGCTGCACTACAGTGTCAATATTAGGATTTTTACCCAAATGCCTAGAGTGGGGATAGAACCAACAGCCTTCTGATCTTCCAGCCTTAGAGGCAAGTGTGCAACCTGCTGAGCCAATGACACTGACAGGAAGGGTGGTGTCCTCACCAGTTTCTGGTGTGGGTAAAAACAATACAAAACAAATGATACAAGGAGACTGAGGAGGCCATTCTTTCAGAGTAAAGTTATATTCAGGGTAAGGGGAAGACAGATTGTGTTAAAACTGAGCAGATCATTGTGAAATCTGACAGGTGAGGCTGCCAGCACCATAACCATTACCTGAACATGGATGAGAGCAGCCATCAATGGCAAGATACTCAGAGTGGCAGGTTGGCATTTGAATAGGTTCATAGATTGAAATGTATTGTGATTTCAATTAGGGCCTTTGTCGAGGTTTGCTGAGGCAGTATTGTAGGGAATTTGTGTAATGCATTCAATATTCAGAAGACCGTTGAGTTAGCCTACTAGCAGAGTGGAAGAGTGCAATGAAAAGGACTTGAACAGGTCTACTGATAAATGTCTCAACAGGAAGACATGGATATTGGTTAATGAAGTGGGAAAAAATTGGGGGGGCTGCACATGCTGCCTTCATTGTGCAGACGAGTGGTGATTGGACCAATTTTCTTGCTTTCTTTATATATATATATATATATATTTTTTTTGTTAGCAGAAATGAAACACTGATGATAGAGGACCAGAGAATGGTTCGGCCAGCTGATGAAGTGTACAGTTTCTGCATAAGTGTGTTCTGCTCTGTAGGGAATAAGATTATGAAGTGTGCTAATTCTCTTTGTGGGGGCCAACAAGTTCATACCCAGCACCTGTCATTATTAAGAAAGGGGAGTGAGCATTGAATTGTGTTATGGTGGTGTGATGACAACACAATTTTGGCATGTTAAGGTAAACAAAACAAACAGAACAATGGGCTGAAATTGTATAGAACATAATATAAGCGTTAAGTTACAGTTTTGATCATTGTGTTGAAAAAAACTAAATGAAATGTTGCTGAGGAGTACTTTAAGTACATTGATGTTTATTTCAATAAAACTGCATTTTATAAAGCATAGTTAGATTTACTGTAACAAAAAAAATGAATATGTAAATTGTACAGTATCATACATGTATATAATAAGAAAATTGTTATAAAAACAAATATGCTTCAAAATACTCATGATGCATCTTGCACAGAACCATCTGGAATGAGCACCTTTTTAAGGGAACTGGATCAGGGAGGAGCTGTAGTGGCCTACCTGGATTTCATAGAAGACTGGCGAGCAAGCTGGGCAACCTATGAGTAGTGGTGAATGAAGTGCCTAAAATCCGCTATGCATAGCATTTCTCGTAGAATCCAAATTTCACTTGCTACTCCGCAAAGCAAAGTGAATAACTACACATCTCAAAGTAACACAAAATTCTTGTTGTTCTCTATGGATTTCACGTTACTTCACTTTGTTTTCTATTGACTTCATCTTATTTTGCCTTGTTTTTGTGTTCTTTAAGGTGATTTTTGCAATGAATCATGAGATGTAAGGTCACATGGGCTCTATATTGTCTTGCACAGCCTAAATCCTTCATAGTGTGTTTAGTGGAAAGCTGGAGACAGTTTGCTGTCAGAGCTCTTAGATTCAAACCCTCTAAAAACCTTTAAAAACACCTTTTTGCCACAGAATTTTGTGAAAAAAGTTAGTAGATCGATTGTAGTAAATCCTGATGTGGTTATATCATCGAGCATTTATTGATGTTTTGTGAATATTGAATGCTAATTTAGTTGATTCAGCCTCTGTACTGACAGACACTGTAGAAGTGTACTTTGGGAGGGCTGATCTGTGTCATAGAAGGGAGAGTAGTGAAAAAGGCATTTTTTCCAACCATTGTTGGCTATTGTTTTATTATTTTTGTGTTCGGGTAGACACAGTACGACTTCACTGAATCGTTTATAAATATTTTCTTTTTGCTCGACAGTTTTTCAAAATTTTTACAGGATTATCTGTGTTATACTGTACTGAACAGTTAAAGTTTCTGTGCTTGTCTTTTAATCTGTGTGTGTGCTGTCAATTGATATGCATTTCACTGCAGCATCACAATAGCAGTACTCTGAATTTATAAGCCTGTCTGCAATTTATTTCCCTGTTTCTGTGCAGCTAGGTACTGTGCCCCCCCCATCAAAACAAGGTATTGTTGTTTGACTGTCAGCTTTTTGAAGAATGGTTAAGGATTCAAGGACAGGTGTTGTGTTGTGCCTGTGTAGCTGCATTTAGTGTTTTGCTTCCCAGCCACCAAAAGTGCTGAAATATTAAGTTGTTTTAAATTGTCTGTGTCATCTGAAAAAATGCCCACAAAGAGACGATCAGGCAAAGCAGTTTCTGGCTATGGTGCTTCTGCCAAGAAGACTGTTAGCAGTGGAAGCTGTGAAGACAGGGCAGGTTCATCAGGGGCTACCAATGGTAGCAGTATTAAGGGTGGGCGTGGCCATATTAGTACGCAACAGAAGGGAAAGTTAGTAGCTGGTGCAAATAAAGGAATTTGTCTGACTACGTTTTTCACAGTGAAATCAGTCGTTTCAGTGCTGGTTGGAGATGTGTTGTCCCTGCTGTTAGTAAAGTTGGTGAGGGCGTGGTTGATAACAACATGAGTATTGCTACAAGTTCAACCCTGTTAAACTTATCATGTGGGAAAAATGTTGTTTAATCCACAGACTTGAGTGCAGTTGTTGTTCCACTAACTACAGTACTTGAACATGATTGTGATCATGATGATGACTCACAATCTCATGTTTGCACTGACATTGAGGGTAGGCCATCCAAACATTCAGACATTAACAAAAAAGTGTGGCTGATAATATTGAAGCTGCTATTGAACTTGAAGTATCTACACAGGAGGACAGCCTCCAAAGTGAATTAGTGGATGATGATTATGATGATGATGATGCTAGCAACCTCCTTTGGGAACCATAAAAAAAGAAAGTGAATGTGGCTGTCTGTAAACAGTCTGTTAGTCAATCTCCCCCTCCTCAAGGTTCTGCTGTAGCTGTGTCTCTTGATGATGATGACCTTGAATTAATAGACTGTGATGTTCAGTCAAATTCCAGTTGTGCACAACAGGTGAAATCATGCATTACATCCCTCATTTTATCACTACCAAAAGTGCAGTTACATATGCAGCTGCACCAGCAGTGACACGTGAAAAGTAGGGCATCCTGATCCCTAGTTTGGGATTTTTTTGTACAAGATGGCAACAATGAAACAGTGGTAATCTGCTAGCTTTGCCAAGTGCGTGTGAAGCATGGTAAAAAGGGTAGCCATTTGGTCACTGGGGGCTAGCATACTCATCTGAAGAGCAGGCACAAGGCACTGTGGATGCGGCACTTGAGGGGAGCTTGTGACATAGTTGGGTGTTCACCCTCAGTCACCTTAATGGGCATGGTATCCCCTTCCATCAGGGTCAGTAGCCATGTTGGTAAAAGTAGTGAAATAATGCCAGAAGCTTACTACAGGAATGAGGAGGATGATGATTTAGAATGTTCAAGCAGTTGTCAGAGTAGCCATGGTGGTCCATGTAGTATTTCTACTATATCAACCCCAGTGCTTAAAACAAGGAAAATAACTGCATGTATTGACTCATCACCTGTGCACCCACCATCACAAATCCAAGGTACCCCATCCATGTAAGTTAGTAGAATATAGCCATTTGGCACGCCATGTGTAAAGCAATGAACAATGCAGCCAACATTGAAGATCCTTTTTGTGTGCAACACTAAATACCCACCCAATCATGCCAATGCATGTGAACTCAATGCTGCCATAGCAGAAATGCTGGCAATTTACCTTTTGCCATTTTCTTTTGTGGAGAATGCAGGCTTTTGGTGCTTTGCGGCATGTGCATGTCCTAAATGGAAGGTCCTGTCCAGGATATACTTTTACAGCCGTGCTGTCCCTGAGTTATATCGGATGGTGACAAAGTCTGTAAGACATGCCCATCAACATTCCACATCACCTTATATTCACTTAAGCATGGATATGTGGGCAGGTGGCAAAACAGCAGGTAGTTTCTATCTAGGTATTATTGCACATTGGACGCAGCTACCTGAGGTTGTCTGTGATGGTGGGATGGGAAAGTAATGTAAAAAGTCATACTGTGGTGGTGGTAGAAAAGTAAAACAACAGAAGCTGACAGCAGATAAGGACCACAAGGTCCATCTAATCTGCCCATTTTGTCTACCTTATGAATATCTTATGGTAGCAACCTTCATGGCATTAGACATCATGCCATGTTTGCAATGCATAGTGTAGCAGGGTTGCATACAGGCAAACACATGCTAGACTTGCTACTGACAGAAATTGATGAGTGGCTGTACCCTCTGGCCCTAAAAGCTTGCTTCATAGCTAATGATAATGGATCAAACATTGTGAAATGTATAAGCAATGGTAGCTTTGTGTGGGTTCCCTGTATGGCTCTCTGTTTAAATCTGATGGTACAGGAGTTTCTGCAGTACTCTGAAATAAAGTAAATGCTGACTGCTGCACACTGCATCTGTGCCCACTTTGCACTTTTTACACTGACTTCCTGCCTATTTAACTGCCTCCCTTAATAATGTGACCTGCAGACCTGCAGAAACAGTCAGGCATGTGATCAGTGGCCTGTTTTTTAATTACTTTGCCTTAACAAACTATAACTCGAAGTGAAGTCGAAGTGGACAACACAAAGTAAGGCAAAGTAAGGTGAATTTCAGGTTTTTAATGGACAATTTGAATAGTGCTACATGACTATGAAGTGGACCACTTTGGGTTCACTTCGCCTGTTTCTACCTAGGAGTGGGTGCAAAAGTAACAAAATGGGTAAGAAGTTAGCTAAGCAATAGGAATCAGAGGGTGGTGATAAATGGGATCCACTCTGGAGAAGACAAGGTGATCAGTGTGATGCCACAGGGGTCAGTACTAGGCCCGATCCTCTTCAATGTCTTTATTATCGACATTGCGGAAGAGCTGGTGGGGAAAGTATGCCTGTTCATGGATGACACAAAAAGCTGCAACAGAGTAGACACACCGGGGAGTAGGAAAGAATGAGAGGCAACTTGAAAAAGCTAGAAGGATGGTCAAGGGAATGGCAGCAGGGTTTTAATGCAAAAAAGTGCAAAATCATGCACTCGGGGCATCGAAACCCAGGTGCAATGTACAAATTGAGCGGGGAGGTAATAGCAACCACAGAACAGGCAAAAGACATAGGGGTAATCATTTCTGGTGACCTGAAGGTAGGGTAGCCAAACAGTGTGATAAAGCAATGGGGAAGGCTAGCAGGATGCGCGGGTGCATAGGGAGGGGCATCACTAGGAGAAAGAGGGAGGTTGTATTACCCCTGTATAGATCACTGGTAAGACCCCACCTTGAGTACTTTGTTCAGTTCAGGAAGCCCCACCTCTGGAAGGACATAAATAAGTTGGAGGTTGTACAAAAGAGGGCTACGAAAATGGTGCTGGGCCTGCATCAAAAGCCTATGAGAAATTACTCAAGGAACTAAATATGCACTCTCTAGAGAAAGGAGGGACAGTGGGTATGAAAGAAATGTTAAAATACCACTCAGATATTAATAAGGTACAGGAAGGTAACATTTTCCACGGAAAAAGATGCTCCAAGTGAAGGGGTCACCCAGCAGAGATGGTGGGTGCTAAAATGGTAACAGGATTCAAGCATTCATGGGATAGACACAAGGGGGAACTTAGAAGTAAGGCAAGGGGGGAGGAAGAAGACCAGAGATCGAGTAGGGTCTGTGGTGGCACAGTTGGTAGGGAATACAGGGCAGACTAGGTGGGCCAAGACGTCATTATCTGCCAAGAATTTCTATGTTCTATGTTTCTTTAGATATCATAAATTCATATTGTACTCCTTCTGGCACATCAGGTATCAAAATCTGTATACAATATTGTGAACACCATTTATTTTACTAGAAATATAATGTATGTACGGCATGGGGTCATAATGTTGCACGGCAGAATCGTGTTGTTAGATTTCCTCTTATTTATTGTTCTGTGGGAGTCTTTGCCCACCGCACACCCCCGTTATGGGGGGCTGTACCCCCAGACCCCCCCACTAAAGATTCTAACTCTGGGGGGTCCAACTCTGAGTGTGCACAGATCCGGGTTTCGCCATAATGCCGTACGCTAATAAGTGTGAGACATTATGATCCGGTGTGCGTATATGTACAAGGTCAACTGTATATGGAATGCAACAAGAACCCAATGTCAATGTAATGAACTACACCTCCATATGTGAAATTAGAGCAATGCTGTGTATCTGGCTTCTCAACAGATAATCTGCTACAGAGAGAATGACCATACTACTGCACCACAGTACCACCTCATAGAGAGGTGCAAATGGCAATGTGGTCAACTGTTAAATTTCAGAAAGTAAGTTACACAAATAAGAAATCATTACCATGTCCAACTGGAGACATATGTTCAGAAGTCATCTCTGGGGACCAGCAGTAGTTGGAGGCTACCTTGATGATGCCTGCATTCATCCTCTGGCACCATAACATGAACACATAGCAGAGCAATGTGGATATGTATTAGGGGACCCTGAATGGGCTATCATTAGGGTGAAACCTGATTACAGTTCAGAGTATATGGAGTTGCAGAAGATGTGACAGGAAGACAACTCTTGCAAAAAAAGCAAATATAGATCCACAGTCTATAAATGAAATAGGTAATACAGGTATGCACCACAACAGAATCACATAAAGTAGCTAAGATGGTAGAGAGAAAAAATTGATGACTAAACCAGTAAAATTTCCATATGTCACATATATTTGAAAGGATATAAGCCACAGGTTGCAAAGGGCTTATCTTCTAAAGTGTTGTTTCTGCTAGAAACAAGCATTTGTCAATGCTGAATGTTTGCTTGCTGGCATTGGCAGTGGTAGTGTAGAAGTTACAGAGCTGCGTAATAGGAATGGCAGTGAAGTATTGAACTGAAGCCAACCCCACCACCACCCTGCAGAGAGTGACAGGCATTGGGGTGTGCGTTTGGGTCATCAGGCATAACGGCCATGCCATTTCACCACACCCCACCCTGCAGACACTGACAAGTGCCACGGTGTTCCTTGTGGTCTTTGGCCCTTATGCGCACCCCATTTCGTTAGGAAATATGGTGAGATGGGTGCGATATAGGAGAATGGGGTGAACTTTGGGGCCGAAGAGTCCAAGGCATACCTCGATGCCTCTCAGTGACTGCAGGGTGTGGAATGTTATGAGCATCATAGGCAAGAATCCCAAGGCACACCCCTGATTCCTGTCATTCTCTATAGGGTTGGGAGTTATAGTTGAAAACCCTAATACCTCAGGCATTCATTGGTATTTTCACTCCAAATTTTCAACATATTTGTTTTGTGACCCCACCTCATGAACAGGGGGAATATCAGTTTGTTAGCCAAAAGCTGCTTATGCACAGTGACTATGGCATTTAGCACCACAGGTGCAAAAATATTCCGAACAGGATGTAAAAAATTACAGCTGTACTCTTTCATGGGGAGGTGTAAAAAATGGCTATGTTGCAAATGTGTAGTAAAAATATTAAACAAAATGGTGAAGTCACGAGCATACATAGAAACTGTGCAACGCACAACCGTAATATAATTAGGTTGGGGATTTCTTACAGCAGATTGTCAACTCAGTCATTTTGGTGCCTCCGATCATGAACAGTGTCACTGTGATTTTCTTTATCTGCGCCGAACAAAGATTTCCCACAGTGACCATGCATCTCTGCACTGAAAGTGTGAAAACACACTTCGGCCATGTTTTGAAAAATGGCAGCTGTACTGTTCATAAGGAAGTGTGGAAAAATGCCACTGGTGAAAATCTGGACTGAAAATATTACAAAGACATGAACTAACGAGGGTGCGTGGAAACTGTGCAATGCTCACTCATAACACAGTCATTTCATGGACTTTTGTCACCAAATTTTCAGCATAGCCATTTTAAGACCTTTGCTCACGAACAGTGTAACTGTGATTTTCTTAATCTGTCCTAAACATTGCTTTACACTTTTCAACAGCACCATTATGCTACATATGTAACATTTTAATGAGCGCATATGAAAAACTGCAGCTGTACTGTTCATAAGGAAGTTTAATAAAATGGAGCGTTGAAAATCTGGAGTGAAAATATTAAATTTGCAAACTTACGAGCATGCATAGTAACTGTACAGCATACGCTCATAAAAATCATTTTAGGAATTTTTCACCAAATTTTCAACATAGCCATTTAAGATGTCTGCTCATGAACAGTGTCCTGTGATTTTCTTAATTTGTCCCATTACATTGATTTGCTTTACGACTGCTGCCATTGTAATACATGTAGGAAACATGTTTTGGGTGAGATGTGAAAATGACAGCTGTACTACTCATAAGAAGGTGTGGAACAATGGCAATGTTGAAAATCTGGAGTGAAAATATTGAAAATTTGCAAACAAATGAGCGTGTGTAGGAACTGTACAGCGACGCTCGTAAAACAGTCATTTTTTGGAATTTTTTCACCAAATTTTCAACATAACCATTTTAACACCTCACCTCATGAACAGTGTCACTGTGATTTTCTTAATTTGTCCCATACTTTGATCTCGCACACCAACTGCGCCATTGTGCGCTACATGGTCGGAAACACATTTTGGGTGAGATGTGAAAAATGGCAGCTGTACTACTCATAAGAAGGTGTGGTAAAATGGCAATGTTGAAAATCTGGAGTGAAAATATTGAAAATTCACGACCTTACAAGCGTGCGTAGGAACTGCGCAATGCACGCTCGTAAAACAGTCATTTTTAGGACTTTTTTCACCAAATTTTCAACATAGCCATTTTAGATGCCTGCTCATGAACTGTGTCACTGTGATTTTCTTAATTTGTCCCGTACATTGATTTCGCACACCAACTGCGCCATTGTGCGCTACATGGTCGGAAACACATTTTGGGTGAGATGTGAAAAATGACAGCTGTACTACTCATAAGAAGGTGTGGTAAAATGGCAATGTTGAAAATCTGGAGTGAAAATATTGAAAATTCGTGAACTTACGAGCCTGCGTAGGAACTGTACAACGCACGCTCGTAAAACAGTCATTTTTGGGAATTTTGGCACCAAATTTTCAATGTGGGGTTTTTGAGACCCCTTATCATGATTGATATCACTGTCATGGTGTTATTCAGGCCCAAAGGGTGATTTCGCAGTCACTGCGCAGTCACTGCGCGAAATCACCGCCGAACCGAATTCACCATGACAGTGTTTATCATCATGAGAGGGGACAAAAACCCCATGTTGAAATTTGGTGCCAAAAACAAAATCTCAGAGATATGCAATAAAGTTGAACCCTCCTATTTATCCCATTATACAGCTTACCATTTCCTCAATTCGCGATCGCCTTTGAAGAGTGCAGGCGTGTTCCGGTCCACGAAGATCATTGCGCCAAGCTCCAGAGGTAAGTATGGGATGAAGGTGGTGTGGGGAGAGCTGGGTGCACAGTGGGTGCGGGTTGTGGGAGTGGGGGTGGAGGCAGCACACGAGACAGTTTCGTTTTCAGGTGAAAATTTAAAAAACTGACGTGGGACCATTTGCCATGCTGGGGTGGGCTCCCCAGCGTGGCACTCAATACGCGGGGGAGGACAGTGCAGCTGGCGGGGATTGGGCACCCTCGTCGGCTATATGATTAGATTGCTGCGCTGGGGTGGGCACACAGTGTGGCATTTGGAAAACCTTTAGGCGGGGAGGCGGAGGCAGCAACCCGGCGGGGTTGGGCACCCACGGCTGCCACAGTGCATGCGTGCGGGCGTGCGCGCCTGCGGGCGTCTGTGGTGGGAGCTGCGCGTGAGCAGCCTTATCTTATCGCTGCTCACTCAGCGTAGCTCCCCCTTTCAACTGTATGCCACTGCATTTGGGCGTGTCTAGACAGCTCCAAAATGCATTGGCTTACAGGGGCCGTGCCTGCCAGCACACTGACTGAAATTGGAGGAGGAGGTCACACACCTCCGAAATCTCTGATGATGGCACTATGTTTCTTGCGCATGCGTGCAAGCAAACATAAAAAATCCTCAACAAATCAGGAAGTACACATTTCCTTGTGCAAGTCTTAAAGACTAGTATCCCCCTTGCTGGTTACTTCTCTTTTTATAATATTACATTACTCATTATGCTAGACTTACCCTGTTTTCCTCTGAGTGACAATCAGCTGATGCAGCAGGTGCATTTTTTTCACTTGATTCTGAGGACACATGTTGAGCTAGTATTTTATTTATTATCTAAGATACACAGTAAAAGTAACATATGGTTATTTTGTAAATAGGACTCATTTAATTTGTATCTGTAAGAATTCCTTTGAAATGTTTGCTTATCCAATTGGGCCAGAGAATTCTGCATTGTGATGAGCAGATTGGCACCTGTAGCCATGTCATATAAATAAGAGCCATGCTCCCTGCCTGGATGTATGGCAGCAGGTCAAGGAGGTGTGAAGAGGGCAGCGACAGTCTTCATACACACCCACTGCACCAAGGAGACTGGAAAGGCGACTGCGGGAGGGGGTGTTAAGTGACAAGCTGGAGGGGGGAGTCACTAGTCATCACAGATTTGGAAATTGTGAACAGCGGTACCATGGATCATTGCCGGGGGGAGTTTGGGTTGAACCACTGGATTCACGGGAGGGTAGTAAGTTTTACAAAGGGCTGGTGATGGGGGGCACTAGCACTAGAGAATGTTAGCTTACAGTATGGGATGATGACTGGAGGTGGGAGGCCACTAGCACCAGGGAATGATATTGTACAAAACTAGCTGGTGATCAGGGATGGAGGTCACTAGCACCAGGGAGTGTTAGTTTACAATACGGGCTAGCAATCAGAGGAAGGGGGGACCACTAGCACCATGGAGAGCTACATAAATCAGCCCAATGAAGGGGGGTTGCTTTACTGAATAGTGGGCCCAGAGTGTTTACTCAGGGGAACTTACGGTATTCAACAAACTTCTGGCTGAGTGTCTGGGCAATGAGGGTGCACTGTTTTCCTGGAGACTGGAGCAAATCCATGAGAATATTTGAAAGTATGGCACGCTACTACAACACTGTTGTACCTAGCAAAAAGTCACTACTTAACAGAGAGGAAAGGATATTTCATTTACATTTTTTTTTAAAAAGCTTATGAAAAGAACAAATTTACTATTTTTAATAACTATTTAAAATCCTTTCATTAAAACTCATTTTATAAACACAATAAAGCACTAAAGCATGTTGGTTACACTAAGATTTATCAAGTTCTGATGAGGTTTACATATTGACCTAAGATCTTTGGACCCAACTACACAAGATGTGGGTAGATTCCAACATTACTTACACATTGTCATGGTTTATAGCTTAAATGTTCTAACTACTAGGGTAATATGATGGCATAAATAAGGCTTACCTCTTGTCTTTTCTTCCTCTCTGCTCTTGCAGAGCTCAATTGTTCCATGAATCCCCCCCAGGAATGATGGATGCCACACCATTTTAACTTGTTGGTTGCTAGTTGGCAAATTTATTCATGGTACAAAAGATTACACTTACAACCATATTCATTGAATTCACAATTCAATTTGCAACAGATTTCTTTCAAATTTTCTTGGCTCCAGCCTCTGTACTTCTTCTGGTCATTTCTTCCACCTTGATTTCAGGGCCTAGACACTGTGAATCCAGCCCCACTCCTCCACACCAGAACCAGGCCAGTTCCACTTGCCCGGGCTTTTGCCCTCCAGACCCGTACACTTCTGAATCCGGCTTTTGGACCTATCCCCCTCCCTGCTTTACCACCATATCTGGGTTCTTTGTCCCCACCCTGTGCATCCTACCCCCTTCCCCCTTTCTTCCCCCTGCTCCCTCCTTTGTCTTTATTCCCCCCATGGGCTTACATGCCCCTCCCTGCCAGGGGACTCTACCCTAGCCCCCTGGCCTGATGCTGCCTCCCCGCAGTGACAAACACACTTGGCTCTATGCCCAGGGGCTCCTAGGGCACTTGACCTACCCTCCAATTCCTTCCTTTGTGCATTAACTAACCCCCAGCACCTTCCTTAATGAGGGTGGGAGGGTGGCAAAAATTCCCAGCAAAAGAGCTTGTCCTGCCTGAGCCCTGGCCTAATGTACCCCTAACAGGCCCCTGGTCAGGACCACCTTTGTGCTCCGCCCCCCTAACAATCCCTGGGGCTCTGGCTTTCCCTTGTCATTTTACCCTTTTCCTGCCTGGTGATGACACTAGGCCCCTCCCCCTCTATTCCCCTGTCCCCTTCCCCTCTTATGCACTTCTTCCTGGTAGGGATCAATCACTGGACAACTTGGCCTGACTTTTTGTGGCAAGTCCCATTGTCCATTGAATCCACCCAAAAATGATGGATGCCACACCATTTCAACTTGTTGGTTGCTCGTTGGCAAATTTATTCATGGCACAAAAAACTATGTTTACAATCATATACTTTAAATTCACAATTCAATTTACATCAAATTTCTTACAAATTTTCCTGGCTCCGGCCTCTGTTGTTCATCTGTTTGTTTCTTCCACCTTGCTTTCAGGGCCCAGATACTGTGAATCTGGCCCCCTCCTCCACACCAGAACCAGGCCGGTTCCACTTACCCGAGATTTCACCCTCCAGACCTGGACACTTCTGAATCCAGCATCTGGACCTATCCCCCTTCCTGCTTTACCACCACGTCTGGGTTCTTTGTCCCCAGCCCGTGTATCCTTCCCCCTCCCCTTTCTCCCCCACTCCCCTCTTTCTCTTTCTTCCACTGCCCCACCTCCAGCCTGTGATGAACGGAGGGGCTCCCCCCTTGCGGGCTAGTTTCTAAACCTTTTTCTGGCTATCTGTTTCACTAGTTCCCCAATAGATTGCAGGAATAGGCACATCCCAAACTCTGACAAGTGGATGCTGTCTAACCTGTACACCCCAGGCTGGTCAAAGGAGATGTCTCTGTGCTGCAGGTGCACCCCCCATCTTTATTACCACCCTGGCCACCCTCCTACTTAAACACTTCCTGACTTTCTTGATAAGCTGGATGTCCTTCACCCCCTTCCATACCCTCCGGGAAGTGATGTCGGACCATCCAATAGTCACCCTCGGCCACCACCCTCTCAATTTCTCTAAGTCTCTCATGATGCTCTGTCCCAATGCCCCCCATGGCAGGCTCCCTAAATCATTGCTCCCAGGTGTATAATAATGTAATCTGGGGTGCCCCATTGCAATTTTAGTTCCTCCATCAAAGGTATGAGCTGTGCCCACTTCATCCCCCTAATGCTTTTCCATAGCATCCTGGTATGCTCAGTGTTATATCTCAGATCTGCTTCTCTGGAGGTGGCAACCACAAACTTTTCAGCCCAATATATGAAGGAATGCCTCACTATCTAGATTTTCCTCTTGGAACCTGCAATGGAAACAAAATAAACAATGTGAGTTGCTGTTGCTATTTTCTCACGTACCTCTTGTAGCAGCTGGACCTCCAGTGCCCCACCTTTTGTACGTCCACCACTGCAGCCCCTATTCCTGCTGCCTTCATGGCTGACCAAATCCTGAATGAATGTGGGGCAAATTTGCTAGTATCCTCTCCCAGGAATGCCAGCGCCCTCTTGAGAACTGTTCCTACTTGAAACCCCATGACCGGGGAACCATCCCCATGTCGGAACAGCATACCCCTGGCCCTCCCCCTAGCACTCCTGTACTAGTCCAGTGCACTCATGGTGCAGTTGGTGGACTGCAATTTCCTCACCATTGACATCTGGGTCCCTTTCCCCCCCGGTCCATCTTGAAAATGGCCAGGGTAATGACCACCCTATCGTGCCCTCACAGGACAGCCTCATGCTGCAATGCCTGCCAGGTAGCCACCTTTTCATGGGGCCACCACCTCCCCCATCCAGAATGCCCTTGCTGCCATAACTACAAACTCGGCCTGGAATAGTACCCCCTCTTGGGCTGATGTTCATACCTTTTGGGTGGCTCCTAAGACCCTTACTAGTAATTCCCTTCTTATGGGTTGCCTTCCATCCACCCTGGCTGCTTGAACCATCCGCCAACCCGACACCATGCATTTTGCTCTCCTTCTGGCCCCTACATCAGGTCATCCCTTGTCCTGGCACACCCAACTGATGCCAGCTAAGTGTATGACCATCGTGGTGTGGGCCATCTCTTCTTCCCACATTTCCACCACGAACCTCTTTATCTGCTCATTCAGGGCCAGTTCAGCCCTGACCCACCCATAATTCCTTCTGAAGTCCTGAAACTTTGCCCATCCTGCCTCATATGCCCTCAATGTGTTGGTTGCCCAGGCCCCCGATACAGCGACTTGGCTATGACTCTCCAGCCTCCCACATTTGGTCGGGGACCCTCGTCCTGTGTGGCGCTGCTTGAGGCATCAGTTCCCAAAACCTGTCGAGCTGTACACGGGAAAGACTGTCAGCCACTTCATTCTTCAACTTCCCAATGTGCTGCACTTTGAAAGATATACTCAACTGTACCCCCAACAGAACTAGTCACTTGAGCAACTGTCCCACTGTCTCTGTCCTCCCCCCTTGTCTATTAATGACTTCTATGACCCCTTTATTATCACACCAAAACAAAATGCACTTCCAGAGCCACCCATATCAGGAAAATTTCCAAGAATGTGATATCCTTCAACAACCCCATTTTGCCCCACGTTGCCGGCCAAGGCTTTGACATCCAATCCCCCTGAAAATACACCCCCAATTCCTAGGGCACCTGACATGTCTGTGAACAGCTCCAAGTCCACGCTCCTTTCCCATTCCTCCTGCCAGAATGTCACCCCATTGTAGCTGTCGAGAAACTCCTCCCATACCTGAAAGTCCTCCCGTACCCCTCTCGACACATCCACCTAATGGTGCATTAGCCGGGCCTTCCCCATTGCCCTTCCCAGGCTCCTTGTGAAGGCCCTGCCTGGGCTGATGGCCTTGCGGGCAAAATTAAGATGACCCAGCAGCTGTTCCATTTGTACCAGTGGCACCCTCCGCCTCCCCATAACCTGGGTTAGCAAGCCCCTAAGGCTCACCACCTTATCCCTGGGAAGCTGAAAACAGCCTTCTTCTGTGTCCACTTCTATGGTCATGAATTCCAACTTACAGGCAGGGTCCCCAATCTTGCCCTGTTCCAATGCCAATGGTATCCCCACCCATCATCACATTGCCTCAAAATCCCTTAACATCCCCTGCGCCTCCGCTCTGGATTCCACAATAAGGAGGAAATAATCCAGGTAGTGCACCACCCTCCTGTGCCCGTACCAGGCCCTGAACACCCACTGAACCCAGGTGCTGAAAATTTCGAAGGTGAAACATGCTACCAATCACCCTATGGGCATGGCCTTGTCAAAATACATGCCCCCTTGAAATTGAAAACCCAAAAGGTCCCAATCCTCCGGCCAGACTGATAAAAGCTGAAACACTGCTTCCATGTCCGTCTTCAGCAGCCATGCCCCCTCAATAGCCATGATTAGCTCTATTGCCTGTTCCAGCGAGGCATACGACACTACCCTAAGGTGATGGGGAACTCCTCATATACCGATGAGCCCTCGGGGTAGGATAAATGATGATCAAGCAGAATTCCCCTGCTGCTTTCTTAGGGACAATACCCAGAGGGGACACCCAGAAATATTTATAGGGAAGGAGCCCTCAGTGGGTCCTCCACCCTGCCTGCCCTGATTTCCTTCTCTTTTTTTTAATATCACATTTCGGCACACTGGGATGGGCTCCCAGTGTACCACATTAATGGGGGGGGGATACACACCAACATGGGCATTGGGCACCCCGATGTCAACTTTTTTTTAAGACCTTCTTTATTGACATTTTGTTTTACTAAGCATTAGACAGACATACACAAACACCCAAGTTGCCTCTGGGCCCCCCACCCCAAAACTGAGTGAGGAAACTATGTACAGCTTTTAACTATATACATACATAGCTGCGTTGCACAACCCTTAATCACCCTCTCCATATCCATATTCAATAACAATATATAGTAGAACCTCTGCCTAGAATAGTGCATTTATATGTCAGAGTTTAGAACTCAGGTTTATTCTGCGTAATTATAAACCATACATCCCTGAACGGTAGCCCTTAGGGTAGTGCTCTGCAGCTGCATCCCTAGGGAAAGGAGAGAGTCCATGCCTCCACCCACACTTAGCTGATTCTGTGGGTTCCTATAACGTAACCGAATATTGTCCAGTCAGTGCATATATTAGGAGTAATCAATAAGACACACACCAGTTCTAGCCTCTACTCCCCATCTATAGATCTTTATCTACATACCGTCAGACAGACAGACCTGTACCTGGGAGAATTTAGACTGCAACATGTAGTCCGCCTCCAGGGTCCTCCATCTCTTATCATAGATTCCTGTTCGTCTGTCCCAAAGCATTTGTCTCCTAAGTCTACTCAGCGTTTTCAGCAAATCTCCCACCCACTGGTCATATGAATAAATCAGATAATTTTTCCAATGCTGCAAGACAAATGCTTTAACTAAAGAGGACATTAGAGAAATATGCCCTTTAATAAGTGTGCTCGGGATATCAGTCATGTCCCCCAACACACAGATCTTTGGATCAATAAGGTCTTTATAGTTCACCTCGGGGTCCATATTGTGTCTAATTTGCTCCCAAACTGGATAGATTTTGGAACATTGCCACATGACATGGAATAGGTCCCCTGAGTTTGCACCACACCTAAAACATAGGTCTGTCTGTCTGAGGCCCCTAGCACATAGCTTAGCAGGGGTATAGTATATATTAGAAACTATAAAAAATTAAATGATCCTATATTTAGGAATAGGAATATACCTACTACTCCTCCAAACGTCTTTCCAGTCAGGTCTCTGGGGGAAAGTATCCTTTTTATTTTCCCAATATGAAACTTTTACAATCGCATCTCTGCCCAAAAAATCTAACAGTAGCTTATAAAACCTAGACAGGGGTCTTTTAGAATAGTTAACATCTTTAACGCAGTTCCACATGAACAGGGGGTCCAAGTCTCCAACTCTCCCTCTCTCCATTCTGTGTATCATATTAGTAACCTGTATTTTCTTAAAGAAGTTGATTTTCTTACAGTGTTTGTGAAAGACTACCTTATCCCTTCTTAAAAAATCTGACCATTTCAAGTTTAGCAATTGAGTGGCCCAGTGCCTCCTAATTATCTGCCCCCCAATGAGCATATTTAGATTACCCAAAACAGGCTGCTCCCTAGAGCCCTTCTGGGCTTTCCTTTGATTTGGGGACAAGAAAGTTCACCAAGCTGCCAATGACTTGGTGATTGGGGTTTGCTTTCCTCTCTCTGGTAAATCATCAGATTGAAAAACAGTACTGCTTCTGGGGAAATGTCCAGCTCTCTAAAGATCTGTTTCTCAACCTGTAGCCAAGTTGGGATATACCCCCCACTGATCTGGCCCATTGCCCCATTACCCTAATTGTCCAGCTACATAGTACAGATGTAAGTCTGGAACTTTAAGACCTCCCATATTATAGGGTAGTCGTAATATATTGTACTTTCTCCTAGGGGGTTTAGCATTCCATAAAAAGTTAGAAATAAGCTTTTGTGCTTTAATAAACCAGTATTTTGGAACATTATATGGAGATAGATGTATTGGATACAAAAGTCTAGGTAATAGGTTCATTTTAATCAAACCTAGTCTTGCTGTCCAGTTTAACGGGAGTTTATTCCATCTAACCATATCCATTTTAATTATTGACATTATCTTGCCTAGGTTCACCTCAAGACCCTCATCCACGTTGGTTGTGATCCAAATGCCTAAATATTTGATCTTTTTTGGGGACCAGTTCAATTGCAGAGGTTCAAAGTCCGCCTTGTTAGTGAATACAGTGAGGGGGAGAACCTGAGTCTTATTCAGGTTTAGCTTATAATTCAATACCCTGGAAAATCTCTCAATTATCTCCAAGGCCCTCGTGAAGCTCTTTGCTGGTTCCTGAAGGTGTAGCAAAATGTCGTCTGCAAAGACAGAGACCTTCATTTCCGTCTCTCCAACGACAATCCCCTGTATCTCCGAGTCCATCTGGATCACCCTTAGAAGGGGTTCCAAATAGATGTTAAATAGAATTGGTGATAGGGGGCATCCCTGTCTGGTCCCATTATCCAGACAAATTTCTTTTGACAAATAGCCATTACATAGAACCATAGCTGTAGGAGCAGCGTATAAATTTTTTATGCCTCTAAGAAGACCCTCCGGGAATCCCATAACTCTCATAGTTGCAAATAGGAAATTATGAGAAACCCTATAGAAGGCCTTCTCGGCATCTAATGCAATTAATGCCATGGGTACGTTTGAATTCGAGGCCTTATCTAGTATATGGTGGAGTTTCCTAAGTGCATCATGCGCCCCTCTACCTGACATAAACCCTACTTGTTCTTGATTTATTAGCCATGGGGCAATTTTCAAAATTCTATTAGCCAAAATCTTTGTCAATAACTGCAGGTCCTGATTCATCAGGGCAATAGGTCTATAACTCCCAGGGGATTCTTTGGGCTTGTCCGGCTTTGGGATGAGTGTAATATAGGCCTGATATAGCGGCGGGTGTGGAACCCCTTCTTGCATAATATTTGAAAATAATTCCTTCAACAGAGGCAATATAGTTGTAACATGAGTTTTATAAAATTGTGCCATTAGACCATCAGGTCCCGGTTTCTTACCTTCCGGGAGTGAGTTGATTACTTCTGAAATTTCAGAATCCAAAATAGGGGCATCTAGCCACTGAGCTTGTTCTGGATCCAATTTTGGAAGAGGTATACCCTCCAAAAATTCCATAATGTCTCCCTCCCTGACTGAAACACCCCCCTGATAAATCTCCGCGAAATAGGTCGCAAAGGCATCAGCCATTTTCTGGGGCTCTGTTATTATATCCCCTTGGAAGCTTATCATTGGAATTACACAGGCTGCCTCCCATTCTTTTATTCTGTTTGCCAAAAGCCTTACCGGAGTATCCTTCTGCATTAGATACTTAGCCTGAATCTTTCCTGCCCACTGATCCAACTTACCATAGAGAATGCTTACCATTTCATCTCTTAATTCCTTAAGCTCTAGGTCCAGCCCTCAGAGGTACCCTCCAAGGAGCCAGTGATCGACAGCATCCAAAATAAACTCTTCCTCGCCTTCTCTTACTGTTCCTTCCAGCTGTGAATCTCTGAGCTAAACCTGAGTATAAAACTTTACAGGTGGGCCATTTTAACCTCATGTCTGATAATGTAGGAAGTTGGGTCTGAATGATCTCCCCTAATGCCTGCTCTAAACTCGGTAATATATTTTCATCTATTAATAAAGAATCATCAAGTCTCCATCTGTGTGGTTTCCTTGGGAGAGCTTCCATCTTCCAAATCAATTGGACTGGAGAGTGGTCAGATAATATTCTAGTATGAGTGATCAGTTCCCTCACCCCCTGGACTGCTTCTTTATTAACCAAAAAAAATCAATTCTTGAATGAGTTTTATGTGCCCCTGAGTAAAAGGTCATAGCATGGGCTCCTTTGCTACATACCTAATTGGGTCTACCAGTGCCGCCACCTCCTGGAGTTTGGCCATAGCTACCTATGCTGTAGATGGAGGCTGCACCAAGAGGGCTTTTATCCACTCTATTGTTGAGCAAAGGTTCCAGTCTCCTGCAAGGATTAGAGGATGAGGGGAAAATAAGGCTATATCCACTTCTACCGAAGCAAAAAAATCTGGGTTAGGTGGAGTGGGAGCATATATAGAGGCAATTGATACTAGTTTACCCACAATGGTTCCCGTGACTTAGATCCCTCAATAGTCTTCCCTAGTTTTAACCTGCAGGACCATAAATGGACAGTCTTTTCCAATCAGGACCACTACCCCCCCCCGAAGCTTTAGCATTTCCATCTCCAAAAACCTGCCCTACGCTCAGCTTCTTTAAGAGACCCAGCTCATCCTTTAGTAGATGGGTCTCCTGCAAAGCAACAATTTGTGCTCCCAGTTGGTGCATATGTTTTAATATCACCATTCTCTTCCTCCTCCTCCCTCTGAGGCCTTTAACATTCCAAGTTATAATTTTAATATTGATCATGCAATTTTATTAATACCCCTGCTATTCGCTCCATCAGAGTCTGCCTTGTGATATGTGTGGGTCGTGGACTCTCTCCCCTCCCTCTCCCAATAATCTCACCCCACCAATCCCCTGATCCTTCGATCGTTCTCCTAGCCAAGCAGATACATAGATGAGCCATCTACTACTGAGTGGACCCCCAGACCCTCCTGATCCTTGTCACCAGCTCTATATCTACTCAATTCCCTGAAAGATATGCCCCCCCTTGAACCCCCTTTAGCTTACCCTCATAAGTATGAATTTAAATACACCCTCTTATATTGTACATATAGAAAGAGAGAAATTAACAATTGCATCCTGGGTATGGGGAATCCCAACAGCCCCCATGGCAGAGAAAAGGAAAAAAAAGGGGTTGAAATATCCCCTCATGAAATGTCAGCTTCTTGTCCCAGAGGAATCCTAAATTAAATCTTATCCCTTTAATTCTGAGGCAGGGATCGAGAACATATTATGGGCCTACGATTACACCTGAAATAAATCGCCACAAAAACATACTATATTTGGTAAGTCCTCAGTTCCAAGTGAGATTAATTTGTCCCACCTATTTATCCTGCCCCATATTAAAATACTAAAGGAAATATCAGAACATAATAGCCCCAACCCCCCAGTACTGGAGGAGATGTTGCAAAGAGAAGGACAAACAAACAAACAAAAATGTCCTTCTTGTCTTCCTTTTACTCTTCTTCTTCTTCTCTTCTTTCTTCCTTGTCTCGACCTCTCCCTCTTATATAAAGTTCTCCGATTCATTTCTTCCCTATTGTCCAGCTAAAATTGACATGTCCAAATCCCATGAAATTACCGCATCAGGTCAGAGCCTTCTTTTATAGGCCATTTTCAGGTCGCAGATTTAAACAGGTCTGGGAGCTCCCATCCAGTCCCTCTGCTGCATCCTTCGCTGTTAAGTACCTCTGGTCCCCAAACTGTAACTTCACCACTAGAGAGGCAGGGTGCTGCATCCTAAACTTCACTCCAGCCAGATAGAGCTTTTTCTTTATTTCCCCATACTCCTTCTGCTTCTCCCGGATCCCTGGAGTCTGGTCCTGAAATACCAATAGGGATGCACCATTCCACTGAAGGATTTTTAGTGCTCTAGCTTTATTTAAGACATGAGACTTCTCCTTAAAATTTAAGAAACACATAATAATGACTCTCGGCCTGGCCACCGGCGGGGGTACCTCTCTGAGCAACCCATGGGCTCTCTCCAAGTTGTATGAGTCCCCATATTGTGTTGGGCCTAAAAGTTTCATTAACAAGTCTTGAATGAATGTGATGCAATCTGCACCTTCAGATCTTTCTGGGAGACCCACCAGGATTAAATTATTCCTCCAACTACGAGATTCCTGGTCCTCCACTCAATCCTCCAACCTTCTGATTTGCTTTCGGAGGGCCACCAAATCCTGATCGTGCGAGAGGGTTTTCCATTCCTGAGAGGCCATACGCACCTCCACATCTCCTATTCTTTGCACTAGAGCATTTAGTGTTGGTTTTACCAAAGAGAAATCAGCCACAAGTTCCCAAAGTAAATTTTTTTTCTCCACAACATCATCAGGGGATGCCTGGCCCCCTCCTGCCACTTCCAAGCCAGGCCTCTGGTCTTCCGGCACAGGCGATGGTGGTTTCAGGCGTTTCAATGCTGGCGCTCGTGGATCCAGGCTCTAGGGAGTTTCAAACTCCATCACGGGTGTTTTGATCAGCCCCGTGAGAGTCTGCGCTTCAACAACAAAAAGGATCTCCACTTCCGAGCCAAGCGGTTCTTTGAGGGAGGGTAGAGGACTCCAGTAAGGCAAACTCCTTATTACCACTACTCCGCAAGATCGAAAATAACTTTATCTTTAAAATATATCAGGTAGGGCCCGGGAGCTCCGCTCAGCACGTCCGTCCCCGATTAGCTCATCACGTGATCCCCTGCCCTGATTTCCTTCTCAATCTTGGCCTCCACTGTTTCCACTTTTCCCTTTACTGGCCCTAGATTCTTGACCCACATCCGTGCCCACCCCCCTTGAAACCCCAGGGGAAACACCGCCTTGAAATCTGCCCTGTGCAGCTCTGCCACCTCCCCATTCAGGTAGTCTGTGAGTCTTGTGGTCCACTCCTTCACCACTGCTAGGGGGATGGGAGTGCACACCAAGGTATAAACCCATCGCCCCTCCTCGTGTTCCTTATTAATGCCATCCCCCAGGAGCATAGTGTTGCCCTCTCTGGCCACCCCCCATCCCCTGCTCTGCCCCCTGGGCACCCTGAAAGGACTGATCATGGTATTGCCACCCGTGTTGCTCCCCCCTCTGTCCACCCTCCATCGGCAGTTGGAGACCGTGTGTAACCCCCCGTACTTGGAGCAGACATGCTGAAACTT
This sequence comes from Neoceratodus forsteri, assembly GCA_016271365.2. Lineage (NCBI taxonomy): Eukaryota > Metazoa > Chordata > Ceratodontiformes > Ceratodontidae > Neoceratodus > Neoceratodus forsteri. Next base: position 61,271,350 of record CM057451.1, read on the forward strand.
ACAATTGTCCCATGTACATGTGGCCTTGTTATAACTCCAACATTCCCTGACAAACATGGTAGCTGTGGCCAACTATTTTCTTGCTCGCCCCTTGTTCTGCTCACTTCTCCAGATAGCGTCCTTACCCATAACTCCAAGTGGATACAATCCCACATCAGATCCCCTTTGGCTGCTATCTTCTTCCAGAATGTCTCATCATATTTGAGCCAACCATACCTGACTTATGCCTTGTACGCGTCTCTGATGATGGACATGTACGTCAGCAGGGGAATGGCAAGCTCTGGCTGCTTCTCCAGTACCAGCTCACTGTATATGATGAAGCCCCTTGCCAGTTTTTGATGGTCTGCCCTTTGTACTTTATCTTCCTCCGTCTTGTGGCCCACCACTGCGAGGGCCATTACCATTTCTGACTTCACTACCTACTCCTTCAGTTCGTACTTCATGGCTATGTCCTCATCCACCAGCCCGAAGATGTCAACATACTCCCCCCTTCCAGATTTTTTCTTTGATTGAAACCAGGATGTGGCCCCCAACTGAGTAGCCCAGGGGGCCCATTGTACAACTATTTGGCTGCCGTCTTGGTCCCTTCCTCTTTTCCACCCCAGTCCCTTTATGTTTTAAGGCCTGCATGGCCCATTCCATTTTTTCAATCCCTGCATCACCCATGTCCCCCAGTAACCCTTCTAAATACTCTTTCAGGCCGTTCTCATCCGAGAGATCCAAATCATTCTTACCACCATCTGGGTTCCCATCATCCAGCTCTGGTGTGGGCAGAGGTGCTGGGATAGGTGCGGGCTGTGGTGCTTTCCGTCTGGGCCTCTTGGCCCCTGTTCCCCTGCTCGGGTGCTCCTCTATCTCCTTCCATTTTCTGAAGGCCTCCTCTTCCATCTCCCTCTGCTTTGCTGCCGTCACCAGCTCTGACATCTGTCCCATCAGCTTGGACACCTCTTGCATCAACTTTTTGCTGGACAGTTGGGCTTGCTTAGCTGCTGTGTTGGTTCCTATGTCACTATAGGGAGAAGGGAAAAAAACAATTGTTCAGCTGTGCATACCAATTAACAGGAACACCTTCCCTTTGTTTTTTAGGCCCTTTGAGGCCCCATGTCCCAGGACCCCTGGGACCATACCGGTCATCTGGTCCTACCTGCACCCCCATTGCCTTTGTGCTTAATAGTCCCCCATCCCCTGAGAAACTGGCCCAGAGAGAAAGAAAAACAAAAGAAAACGCCATCCAAGCTCACCCAGGCTGAGGTACCTGCCACCTGCTCCCATTTGCCTTATGCCCAGCTCCCACCATGCATTTTATCCATGGCTCCCCCACTCTCCCACATCCCCCCCTCAGTGGTTGGCCAGCCCCTCCTCCACATCCCCTCATGGCATGCCCATCACACATCCTTGTAGGTGGCTTACATCATTCTGTGGATCATCCAACTGCTTTACTCCATGCTCCATGACCTTCCTCATGCCCGCACTAGAGCCTCTGCACCTGGGCCTGCTTGGATCTCTCTACATGCTCTCCTCCATGCTCCATTTTCTCTGAAAACTGTAAGTCTCCCTGCCACAGTCACGAACTCTGTCCTCAAGGTAGATGGGGGCCCTTGCACCCACTCCATTTATTTCCTTTTATATTTTATGTTTCCCCTTTCTAGCAGAAGCACGCTGCCCCTGATCACCTAAGTCATAGATGCTGTGCCACACTGCCCCCATGGCCATCATCTTACCCCACTGGCCTTGCTTTACAGGCCCAAAACCTCAACCTGTTTGATAGGCCTAGGAAGAACTCCCCGTGGCCGCCTCATCCCCCTGCTGCCTGTAAAGCCACTGAAAAAATTGAAAAACTGTGCCATTCATCATTCGCTTTCCCCTGATACAGCTTCCCTGCAGCTACCTGCGGCCAAGGGACACAAAGAAAACCACCTGCCCTTGTCTGCACTGGGCCACATGATCTCCCAGACCTACTTGCTCCCTACATGCACCACCACTGTGCCTTCCCAGTGGGAACACTTGGTTTTTGCTGCCCAGGTTGCTCCCCAAACTTTGAACCTGGTATGACAAACACCCGCCAACACTTCTCCCTTAGTCTCTGCGACTCGAACAACAACTGGGCATCCATTTACTTCTGTCCACCACCCAGGCTTGCTTCCTAATGTGAGCTCCATTCAAATGGAACCAGAAATCTTCTGCTTCCCTTGTGTGGTGCCCCCGCTTTTCCTCATTCAAAATGTGGCTAATGCAAAACTGAGCCTCCTTGCCACATGCGCGTTTCCCATGCCTCCACCTGATCCTTGGAAATAAACAAAAAACACCTTTACAAACAAAAAAGGGGGCTCCACATCTTCTGGGCTTGCTGCCCCAAGCTTTTTCTGGTCTAAGATGCCCTGAGCCCAAGAATTTTACTCACCGTGATATTAGCCACAGTGTTTCTCCCTTTTCTTTTTCTTTGTTTTTGATAAAATGCAATAGCGAGGGAAAGGGGACCCCTAATGCTCTGTCGCCTTCTCACTGTGCAAATGCCAGAGCGTTCACCATAAAAAAATCACATGCTGCTCCAAACCTAACTAATTAGCCACAAGGAAACGAACCTACATCCTGAGTTCAGCCTTCTTCTCGTGACTTAAAATGCTGCTAAACTTGAGCAGTGTACTGCAGAAACATAATAAACCAAGCGCCATCCTGAGCGCAGCATTCTTCCCCATGATTTCAAAAGACAAAACCATTCAAAAATTACTTCTTGAGAAAAACATGATTTTTGACCCCACTGCCTCTCTACCTTAACGATATGCAAACAAGCAATCAGACCAATGCTCTGCATCTCTGTAAACATATTACAAACAAATGCCTTCTTGGGGTGAAAACATGCTTCCTGTTCAAACCTCTCCTTTCTTTTATTACTATTTCTCCATGTGAAGGAAACAAACACCACAGTAAGCTAGCCACAATGGATGGCCCACATGTTCTGCCAGGCCTAGCTCAGTCTATCCTCCTCAGTAAAATGCTAGGAGAGACAGCACAACAAAACCGAGCTCTCATTCACAAACTACTTACTCTTTGATTCATTATTCACAGTGCACATAAAGGGAAACCACTTCCTTTCCTTCTTTTATATACATATATTTTTAAAACAGTGATATAAGCCAAGCAAACCACCATGCTAGTCACAATGAACCACATGGTCTACAAGGCCTAGAAGCCTCATGTGCCTTACCTGTTGCTTGCCAACGATGTGCTAAGTTCAGTCTGAAAAAATTCCCAACAAAAGAGGTCGTCCTGCCTGAGCCCTGGCCTAAAATACCCCTAATAGGCCCCTGGTCAGGACCCCCTTTGGGCTCCGCCCCTCAGCCAATCCTTGGGGTTCTGACTTGCCCTTGTCATTTTACCCTTTTCCTGCCTGGTGATGTCACTAGGCCCCTCTCCCTCTGTTCGTCTGTCCCTGTCCCTTACAATGCACTACTTCCTGGTAGAGATCACTGGACAACCTGGCCTTCCTTTTAGTGGCAAGCCCCATTTTCATGGGATATTGGTCTTATGGTGAGAAATTCTTGAGGGAACTGATCCAATCAGAAGTGATTTCTTCAGTCTTGATCCTTAAAATTTGGAATATGTGACAGCAGATCAAAGCAACTGTTTTGAAAACAAAATATTTAGCACTACATAAATAAACATTTACAAAAATGTATAGTGAAAAAAACATTTTTTTTACTATGGCTTTAGATAGCTAACATGCTCTTGGCTTGGGTTAAACCAGCTAAATTCTGTTTGAACAACATATGTCAAACTTAAATGACATTGTGGCCAGTGCAGTATCTCTCGAGTAAGTAATGAGCAAAACAACAGCTCCATTCACAAGTGGATTGATGAAAATCAAGGCCCCAACCCTCCCCCCCGCCAAAATTTTTCAATGAGGACATGCTCATTCCAGTCAAGCACTACATCTCTACTTGTGGGATACCCTGTAGAGCAGAAGACTGCAACCAGAGAGATGCGTAGAGAGAAGCACATTGTTTGCATGTATGGTTGTTTTGAACATGTGTGAGGAGACTTGGGACTTCTATTGTTCTCTTTGTATATAAACAAACTGCTTTCTTTACTAAAGAACAATGTTTACCTTAATGTACTCGGATTGTATAATCTTGTACACAATTCCTCTTCAGTGGACCATATAAATATGGCTTTAAACACAGATTTTCAAGTTCTCGATAGATGGTTAAGAGACCAGTGCCTGCTTTTAAATAGCAAAATTAAAAGCATGCTTTTTGGTACTAGACAACACACCACTGTAAGTTACCCTTTGGTAGTTCTTGATCAAAAGTGGGTTGTATTGGAGCAGGTCTCCCAGTTCAAATATCTGGGAATTATACTCGATGATGAATTGTCTTACTCGTTACATATAAAAATGTTTTGTCAGAATATTAATCAATGGTTGGGAGCTTTGTTTAGATTACAAAACCTTCTTACTGAACAAGCTCAGTTTGCTATTGCTAATAATGTTCTGTTGTCTATTATGAATTATAACACCTTCTTGTTTCATGGTCTATCAAAATCCAACATAACTTTATTAACTACTACATTTTGCACTATTTGCAGATTTATACTAAAAAGAAAACTTCTGTATTTGTCATTGCACACTATATCAACTAACAGGGTTGCTTCCTCCGGCTTTGAGCTATACTTAAAATCTTAACTGCTTAACACATGATGTATTAAATTTAGGCCCCTCATCTTCACTGTCAGTTTTGTTACATCAAAGGAAACTAGATAGGGCCCTTCACTCTAACGCATCAATTTCACTTACGGTTCTTAGTGTGTGAACTTGTGTTGGGAAATGTGACTACTCTGTTTCAACTCCTATAAATTGGAACAAATTACCATTAGAAATCCAAAATTTACAAAGTCATAATAGTTTTATAGCCACATTAAAGAAATATTATGCAGACTCTCTTAAATGTAAGTGCTAGTCCATCTGTAATTATGTTTTTGGTGTATTGTATTTATAATTTTCTTGTATGTGATGATTCTTGTGTAACACCTTGACTGTATTTTATGGTTCCGGGCCATGTTTGGAAAAGGTCCCTGGCCCATAATACTTACCTGGTTAACAAAAGTTAAATAAAAAAATAAATAAAATTGACTTTTATTTTATTTTATTTTTTTTTACTTTTTTGGGGCTGAACCTTACTGTATGTGTATTAATGTAATCTTCTGCAAGGCACAAGCAAGATAGGGGTTCCAGCCCATCAGAACGCAGATTTCTGTCTCCCAAATTCATAAAAAATACTTACAGGTATATTATTGCAAAACAAAGACAATTATATAAACACACATACCTTTTCTCAAAGTGCACTTTGCATATATGAATGCTACTTGGAAGATTTTCTTTTTGGGCCTTCCTAGATTGTGTATCCATTTTTTTAAGTCTGTGTCTCAGCACTCTGACAAATAAGATTGAAAAATGATACCTTAGAAGTACATGTTGTTACTGGAATTCTTGCATCTTACTACTGCACAACAAACCATTATTTTCTGTCACTTTGTAGACAGATAGCAAAATTGAAAATGCATCCATTTTACTTTCTATGAGTTACAGATTCATAACAAAGGTTAATACAATATATTTAGTTATAACATATTCTGGAAAAAAAAATCACTGAATTAATATAAACTTACTGCCTGTATTTAGCTTAGCAGATAACATAAGTAGTAATGTGAGCAATTGTATAATGTATTTAAATATTGACACTGTGACAGCAGGCTGCAGTGCACATTTCAAACATCCTCTGCTGCAACCAGTCCAATCTGATTTACTGGTAAGAAAAACATTTAAATGTATTCGTTGTTTGAATATTATTTTTTAATAAAGAACTGCATCTAGCATTCCCCTAAGCCACTAAAAAAATATTAGGTTCAGACTGCAAAAAATAACATTTTATTTTATCTATCCACTTTATCAACATTTGAGTATGTTGTTGCACTGCCCCCTCACTTGTGCTTCACCACTCTTGAAATAAATATCTACATACAGGTACATGGTCATCAATTATGAGCAGACAATAGTTGAGTTTGTAATCCCTATGTTTTTTAAACTACTATTATATCCACCACTCACCCTTATATATGAGCATTGCATACTGTGTATTGAATTCAACAAGTACACAATATCAATCAAGTAACTCAAAACCTGCATGCCTGTTGGTGTGAATGTGTGACAGTGTCACATTCAGGAGAGTCTGGTACACATCAGATGTTCTACTACATAGGTAGGGCATAATACAGTGCACAAAAAGCAAATCACATACCTGAAAATGTTATTTCTTTCCATAACATAGCAGATGATTCTGATGACATTTGAGGTTTAATGATCAGAACAGAGCTTTGCAAGCAGTCAAAAATTGTGTGCCCCCTGCCATGCAGTTAGACTTCCTTCTTTTACCTTGAAATCAAAATTGATCACATTTGTCATTAGTAACACACCAACACTCACTAATCTAAGTTTATTATATTACTGGTATGTAAGCACCTGTACATTCAAGTTGAATTACTCATACTGTAAACGCAGTGGTCTGCTATAGTACTGGAGGTAGAACTATGGCTTACTATGGGATGTCTAAAGTCAGTCATACTGCCAGAGTTCAAAACTCAACAAACAAAGAAAAGAGAACACTTTGGATAATTTTAGAGCTTACCTTAGAAATTCTACACAATGAGGAGTGAAAAGATGGTTAACATCTGACTTTTTTTTAACTAATCATGTAATCAGGCTGATCTGAAGCTGAGACAGCTGAAAAGGTCACCAGCTAAATATTAAAGGAATAATGCACTCCAGGGTGTGTGTCATTCTGGGATAACATCACACCTGGGGTGATTGGGCACAAGGCAGCAGGCCAAGTGCAACCAATCACCACAGAAGTGACGTTATCCCAGCATGACACAGACCCTGGAGTGCATTATTCCTATTATACAATGGCTAATATCCAACTACAAGACAAAAAAGAACTATAAGTATTTTTGTAACTGTTTTTTACTTGATTTTTGTGTATGGAAGTGCAAAAATACAAAAAGAAGTTCCTTTTTTCTGTCTATACAGCAGGTGGCACTGTCTGTGCAGATGGATTTTTCATCTGTTTTGTATCTGATTCCCGATCCTACATTTTCTTTCATTTCACTCAGTCAGCCCCCCCCCCCCCACAACAGTGTTCTGGTTGTAGTTCTCCCAGTACAGTTTGCTGTCATATTTAAATGTTGTACTGGGAGATTATCACAGTAGATAACATGTCCAGTAGTATTTGTTGCTCCTGTGCAGTGCTGCTTCTGTCAACTTGGTGCATACCTCTCAACCTTTCTTCAACAAAATGTGTGACAAGATGTGTGACAAATGAGCAAAATGTGTGACATATCATCAAACACGGCACTGCAAGCTCAGAACACTATGGGTAACAGTGCACTAGTGTTCATAATGTTTGCTGATAATTGAGCACAATAAAGAATTATGAATTTCTGCTTTAAAACCTCTGTGAGAAATGAAGAATATCACTACCTCCATGTGGGACAAAGGATTTACGATGGTCAAAATGAGTGCCGTACCTTGTAATGTGTGACAGTTGAGAGGTATGACTTGGTGTCTGGCAACCCATTCTGGCAAGCTACAGAAAAGGACTCAATGTAGGGAGGTGGTAGGGAGAAAGTGTTTTTAGTGTATTTGCTAATAGAGAAGCATGTCTAAAATAAACATAAAATGGGAATATGAGCTGAACATTGAATGTGGAGAACAGCCATGCTCTGACTTTTCAAAGACACAGTTTCCCACTCACTCACATGGTGATCATGATTTCCTTTTACTGTCTGCTCTTTCTTTTTTGAGCAAATTGTGAATGAACAAACAGAGTACTGTAAAGCGGACTGCCGGTCAAGGTAGTAACTTGTGTGGGTGACCTGTAGCATTTGAGGAGTGGGGTATAGCTAATGTGGCCATTGTTTCTTTGAGACAGTGAGTATGGCACTTTTTAACTCTGCATGCGCTCGCATGATCTTGCTGTCAACTGGGGAAATGGAGAAGTACTGAACTTGGGGCGTTGGCCTTTTTAACCTTTTTTTTTACTTGGTGTTTAGCTAAAGACTTGGGGCTGTGTGTGGACACAATATGTTGAGGGAACAATTGAACATCTGACAGATGGATGACTGCTGGCACTGTGCATGGATGAGGCAGTGCCAGTGCTCGGCAGTGGGCAGCGATTCATTTTGCATGCTGCCATCTGTGATGCGGTCATGTATATGCTGGGACTACATCCATGATGTTATACCAGGATAACATCAAGGATTCAGTCACAGACTGACCAATCACAACCATCCTTTCTTTCTTGCCATTGTATAATAATGTTTAGAATCAGAGACAGGTTACAATTCAGCTCATCAGTCTCTCACTCCATCTCTTTCATTCTACCAAGAGATGAGCACAGTGTAACTCATTTTCTGGGTCATTCAACCACTTACTATTAGTAAAAATGAAACCAATGCCAGAGTAACATATAGCAATCTTAAAACAGATGGCATCCTGAACTGAATGTACCTCACTGCATTTTTGAAACTGCAGATTACAATCCACTAAAATGTGATATTTATAAAATTAACTACATAAAAATAAAAGTAAGGCTAAAGTGATAGATGGGCAGACGATGCACTTCATTACAGATCTGCATTTTCCACCTATAAGAAGAATGACTTTCAATAATGCTGCACAATAGACTGAGTTTGAAAAATGGAAACAACTACCTATTCTAACACACATTGCTTTCTGTTGCGCTTAAATCCGTAACTGCAATTTGTAACAGTAAACTTATTCTGCCGCTAGCTAACTCAATGAAGTTCATCTCATGGACATGTAGAAACAGATTATTTAACATTTCAGTTACTAAAATCAATACTTGACAATAGCTAACTTTCTATCTGGGACAAGACATACGCCACTGCCTGTGTAATAATAAGAAGAGATCAGGAGAGTCACCAGTGTGAGCTGCCCAGTCCCTAAAATCCATTTTAAAACACAATCACTGCAAGACATGAGTCAGCAGGAAACAGATATAGGATGGCATCAACAAATTAAGGCTGAGGGTGAGCTATCCCCACTCAAACCTCTACTGAGGGGAGTACCACAAGGATCCATACTTGGTCCCTTATTATTCACTATCTATGTTAATAACATTGATGACAGTATTAACAAGGCCAATGTTCACCTGTTTGCTGATGACATGGTTAGAAACATAGAAACATAGACTTTGATGGCAGATAAGGACCGCTTGGCCCATCTAGTCTGCCCATTTCCCTACCTACAGGATAGGCCACTGATCCTAGTTAACCAATAGCCTATTTCTTCCTACCCCCCACATGAATTGCCTTATGTCTGTCCCATGCATTCTTGAATTCTCCCACAGTTTTAGACCCTACAACCTCCTCAGGAAGGCTGTTCCATGCATCCACTACCTTCTCTGTGAAATAATACTTCCTCACATTGCCCCTGAACCGCCCTCCTTTTATCTTTAAATTGTGTCCCCTTGTTCTTGCAAGTCTCTTTTTCTGAAAGATGCTACCCTCTTGGACTTTGTTGATTCCACTGAGGTACTTAAACATTTCTATAATGTCCTCCCTCTCCCTTCTTTCTTCAAGGGTATACATATTAAAAATAATGGAAGAGCCTAGTTTTGATCACACAACCTTTAAAAACCTTTACCCTGTGCTTTGTCCACTGCGCCACATATAAGTCGTCTGACACCTGAAGCTGCTTTTGCTGACATCCAAGAGGAATTTAACCAGCTCCAGAACCAGCTCCTCCTTAAAAAACTTCTAAATGCTAAAAAAACAAAAGCAATGTTGTTCTCACCCTTTAACCGTGAAATGAATCTAGCCAGCTCTGGAGCACTACTTCAGATTACTGCAGTTCTTAGAGAGAAACTGGAGTTTGCCTCAAAGTTTAAATACCTAGGTGTGTGGTTAGACTGTAATCTATCATTCACTGAGCACATTGAGGACCTTGTAAAGAAGTTAAGGCAGAGGCTGGAGCTATTCTTTAGAATTAACCAGTTTCTTACTAGAGATGCAAAAGTGCTCCTTGTCCAAACTACTTTTTTTTCGCTGATCAATTATGCAGATTTCCTTTATAGTCAATGTCCCAAAGCCTCACTTGCAAAGTTGGATATGCTTTACAACAGGACCATCCAGTTTATTACTGGTCTCCCCATCTCTACCCACCGTTGTTCCTTTTACAAAGCCATAGGGTGGTCTTCTCTTATGTTTAGGCACAATAGAAATGCAGTCCTTTGGACTTATAGAGTCTTCTTGAAGTGGCTTCCACAATATATAATAGACTGTATCCCATTAAGTGAGCCAGGAATGTATGCCCTAAGAAGTGCATTCTACATCACATAATACATCCCCAAGGCTTCCTCTCGCTATGGCAGAGTGGCCATTAGTTTCCTGTAGCCAACATTGTGGAACAAAGTACAAAACTTATTGAAATTAAGCTGCCTCCACAGTATGAATACCTTTAAATCTCTATATATGCTTGGTATTTGTGTGGGCCATGCAATTGTTACCCCAGCCCCTAATTTTTATCTGAAGCATCAGGCTGCTGCCCTTTGATCATAGTTGAATTTATGATCGCTTGTAACCTTTGGTGACCTTAACTCTGTGAGTGTCTTATGCCTTAAATGTTTTTCCCCTCTAGAAATCCCTGTAGGATTATTATCTCTTCATGGCTTCATGACCTTATTCACCCTGCTGTCTTTACATATTGCTTAATCTGTGGCTCTTATTCCCCTACCCTGTACCATTTAACTGCCCTATTTCATCTTTGTGTTCCTTTTCCACTGTATTCCACACTTACTGTCTCTTTTCTCTGTCCCCTAACTCTCTTCCCTGCCGTAGACTAGCCCTTCAGGGGCTCCCTGCCCCTCAGGTGGAAGAAATGCGGATACCGGGCGGTTGTCGCTTCTATAGCCCCTGCCTGAGACACCTAGACCAGACTCCTTACTAGTGAGATACAGCTTTGCTGATACCCAGTCAGAACATGAGTGCTTTTCTGCTCTGGCATCTGACTGGCTCCTGCAGTCTGCTCCTGTGTCTCCCTCAATACTAAGCTAAATTTTGATTTTCTATCTAAAACTCTCACAAAAAAGAGCTGTACTTACTTACTTACTGCCTAACAGTTATGACCTCTATTTTTTTTCAGTATGTATATTTTTTGTTCAGTACTACTCTTTACCTTTCAGTGTTAACTCTGAACTGTAGCTATTGCTGCCAAACACCATGTATCTACTAGATCTATGCTGCCTGCTATTTGTTATTATAGAACACTGTATTTATCTGTCCTTGATACAACCTTTCTATATACATGAGTGTCTCTGGCCCTGGCCATGCCTGAAAAAGGTCCTTGTATCGTGCAATAACCCAGTTAACAAAGGAATAAATAAATAAATTAATTAATTTAAAATAAAAATCCCTTTTAAGAGCTTGAAGATAAATAAATCCTTTTACTGACATTTGGGGCATGCTGACAGGATACACTAGTTTTAAAAAAAGCCCTTTTGAGGTAAATATTTATTTAAAAAATGCCACTGTACATGACTACCTGCTGTTCATGGAAGGTGGCCATAACAGGTAGAAGTTCAGGGGATTGTGTGTGCCTTGTGAGTTCCTGAAGGAGGTAGGTGTGAGAGACAGAAAGGGATTAGAAAGAGAAAGTTAAAAATGCAGTGGCCTACATAAATCTCAGAATATCCTGCAAACTGCAGATTCCTCTTTCATTGTTCAGATAACTCATATTTTAGTCACTACGGCTGCTTCAACTGCATTCACCTCTATAAGTACTTAATCCTCTAGTATTGGATCACTCACATCTGCCTTACAAAATTATCTAATTTATTTATTTATTGGAATCTCAGATAACACCTCTGAGCTAAAAGCTTGTTCACAAAGGTTCCATGTCATAAGGCAATAGACAAGGTACATAGACATTACAAAACAGATAGGGGTATATACAGCAGGCAAGTACATTTTGGTACATACAGATACAGATTCAAGCAAGAACAATTAAAATACCTCAGGCAGGAGAAGGCAACTTTATTGCAACAGTGCTAAGAGCATACCTAAGGTGGACAAGCAATTTATAGTGGTGGCTGAGCTTTAGAGCCTGCAGGCAGAGTTATGGAGGGTCAGATGTAGTGATGACCAAAGGAGGGGGAGGACAGAATAGATGAGAGCAGGGGGAGGGTGGGGTCAGAGACAAAGGGAGTGACAGAATAATGGGGTTGAGTAGTCAGATGGGTGGGACTGGATATGAATCTACCCAGGGTTACGTAAATAGGTGATAGGGCAGGGCTGGGTAATGTGGGGGGAGGGATAATGGAAAGGGTTTTAAAGTGGGGGTGAGGTGAGGGAAACCAGGGAGGGGTGAAAGTGGGGGAATAACATTTGTGAAGAGAAAGCAGGAAGGTGAGGGACAAAAAGGGGACATGGGAATAAGTACTCAGAGGGGTCACACCAGGCAGGGGAGAAAGTGTGGGGGGGGAGAATGGTGCTATGCAGGACAGATAAGCTATCAATAACAGTAGGATTACAAACATGTGACACAGTCACAGTTACTAAGAGTGGCCAGGTACTGCAGCAACTTGGCCTTAAATGGGTGTAGTTTCATTTCCGCAATCAGCTTAGAGTTAAGGGAATTTAGCCAGCAGGGGGCCCTGTATTCGAAGGACCATTGCCCTAGTGAGGTCCAGCGGAATGAGATAATGAAGGCAGCTTTACTTGACCCTCTAGTTAGTTTGGAGGAAGTGGAGTTTCTTAGCAGTTGCCTCACTCCAGGATGAACAAGACCAAGGGTGGAATTTTTAGCTAATAGACAGACTTGGTACTGAATTTTGCTATTCAGGTTTAACCAACCAGTGCTTGAGTATAGTTCACAAGTGTGAGTTAAACGGTCCACACCCAGGACTAGTCTGCAGGCTTTGTTTAAGGCAATCTTTTTTTCACCTAAGTGCTGTATCGGTACTGGTTCCATAGACTACCAGTCCATAATCTATGATAGAGAGCACGGACCTGTTAAATGCAAGCTTGATGGCACTTTTGGTGAGGCACTGCCTACGCCATTAGAACTGACCTAGTCTGGCACTAGCTTCCTTGGCAGCATGGTCTATGTGCTGGCAGTAGGAGAAGGAGAGAGATCTGTCAAGGTAGACACCAAGGTACTTAACGTTGGTGACCATTTTGAGTGTATCAAACTTGTTATTGTAGATATTGAGGTGATGTGACTTATGATGGTTTTGATGAGAGGTGAACAACATTGTTTTAGTCTTAGTGTAGTTGAGCAAGAGTTTAGACTGAAGGAAGCATTTTTCCACAGCAGTAAAGTTGTCTTGCATGCCTTTTTCCAGCTCTTCCGGAGTAGAGTGACACATGTAGAGAATAGCAGCATCTGCATATAGAAGGATCTTATTCTGGCAGACTTTGGGGAGTTCATTTATTTATTTTTTTTCGAAATTTAAGTTTTATTGTAACAAAAACACATAGCAAAACCATGATACATATTAAGAAGAACACTTCACAACTTCTCAACAGATGACCTAAGTTAAATCTAATACCACCCAGCCTCCCTCCCACTCCCGCTTCCCTCAAAGAAACTCTCCTTCCCCCCCCACTTTACCCCCCTTTACCCTACTACCAACCCTCTAGGAAGATCTGCTCACCCTCCATCCTCTCTACTCTATCTAATCATTATTGCCTATTCCTGGGGAAGATATAATGCTTGAAATCGGCTCCAAGTCTTCTCATATATATGAGACCGATTATCCCTTCCCGCTCCCAATTTTTCCATGTTTAAATTATACAACATTTCTTGCAGCCATTCCGTATACGTAATAAGGGAGTCTGACATCCAGTGTCGCAGGACTACCTTCTTTAGCGAACCGGAAATCAGAGCTATATAAAATCTACGCTCCTTAACTGTGATGCCAGAGTAGTCTCCTATCAAACATATATCCGGAGTGAAGTATTGATCGATGCCCAGCAATGGGTCTGCCCTCTGTTTAATCTGTGTCCACAATCGCTTTATCGGTGGACATTCCCAAAAAATGTGATACAAATCTCCATTTACCTGATGGCACAGATAACATTTTTGATCAGGTCTACTACACTTTATGTAATTTGGAAGGGTCCAGAATAGGTTATTCAAGAAAAAAAACTGCATCACCCTCAATCTATCCTGTTTAACATATCTGTACACGTGACTCCAAACAGTCTCCCAGTCCCGCTCCTGTTCCCCCAAACATCTAGTCCAATACCTGGGTTTTGGATCAGTGTCAACAAGAACTTGGTCAAGAAGTACTTTATATACTCTAGCAATTGCATGTGATTCCCAACAAACTGGAGCTAACGACTCAAACCAATTCCCATTCACACGCCCTACCCCAAATTTAGTCCCCACCTGACCTAGTAAATGGGAAACCTGAAAGACTTTAAAAACTTGCTTCGAGTCTATGTTGTATTTTTCCAAAATCTCCCTAATTGGGAGAACACAGCCATCCCCCATTAAATCCTCAGCGCATAGTCCTTCTAGTTGGGGTAACCAATCCCCCCGTATCATTTTCCCCCCGATTTTCAAATTGGTGTTTTGACAAATCGGTTGATGCATGTCCCTGTCTGGAACATAGTCTAATCTATTACAGATCTGCCTATGAATACGCAAGGAATTCGCTATTGGGTTAACAGTCAATTTAGGAGGCACCTTCTGGGGAGCGGAATAAAACAGTGCGAGCGGATTTATACCGGCCTCTAAAATCGCTTCCCTTTCCAATCTAACCCAGGAGGGGACATAGGGCAAAGACTCAAGTTTATCTGCATGGACCAGCAATTTTAAATATTTACAGAGGTTGCTTGCCCAATAGTATAAACCGAAGTGTGGAAGTCTCAATCCCGCTCTCTCCCTAGATGCAGCCAGCCTATTATAAGCTCTACGGGGCCTCTTCCCTTTCCAAATAAATTCCGTTATCAATAAATGTAATTCTTTGAACCATTTTAGTGGTATTACAACATTAAGCATATTGAGTGGGTAAAATACTCTAGGTAGAATATTCATCTTAACTATGTTGACCCTGCCCCAGAGAGAGAGCGGCAGACCATTCCACCTTTGCAAGTCCTGTTTAATGGTATTTTTAATGGCATCCAAATTAAGTCTAATCAGCTTCCGATCAGTTCTGGCCAAGTAGATACCCAGGTACTTCAACATATGAGGAGTCCATTGCATGCCCCACTCTGAAACCTCAAACTTATGTACTCTCATATTTAACAGAAAAATGTGGGTTTTCTCCACATTAATCCTGTAATTGGACAATCTACTATACTCACCGATTATAGCCATCACCGCTCTAATTGAATTACCTGGCTGGGCGACATGTAACAAGATATCGTCCGCATATGCTGAAACTTTGAACTCTTGTGACCCTATTCTGATACCCACCACCCTCGGATCTAATCTCACTTTGGAGAGGAGAGGCTCCAAATATAGATTAAATAAAAGAGGTGATAAAGGACAACCCTGTCTAGTACCCGAGTTGAGAGGAAAACTTACAGAGAATACACCGTTGCAATATACCTTAGCTTTGGGGTTCCGATATAAAGCAAATACATAATTTATAAACTGGGCAGGAAAACCAAATTTCTCCATGGCAACAGCTAAAAATCCCCAGTCCACTCTGTCAAATGCCTTCTCTGCATCCACCGACATCAAAACACATGGATATTTACCATCCCTGGAGACAAAGAAGACATGAGACAGTTTACGCAAGTGGTCCGATGCTAACCTGCCCTTCATGAACCCAACCTGATCATGGTGAATTAACCTAGGCATGACTTTGGACAACCGTGAGGCAAGAATCTTTGCCAGAATCTTAATATCGTAGTTGATCAATGAAATAGGCCTATAACTAGTGACTTTATCTAACTCTTTCCCTTCTTTCGGAATAAGCACTATCAAAGCCTCCAATAAGTAATCATCTACTGCGCTCCAGGTCAATATACTCTGAAATAATCTTCTCAGGCCGGGACATAACAGGGTCACAAAACCTTTATAAAAGTTAGGTGAGAACCCATCTGGACCGGGAGCCTTATCATTGGAGAGCATTCTGATTGCCTCCAAAATCTCCTCTTCAGAGATGGGAAGTGAGAGCTCTCTCCTCTGATTTTCTGAGACCTGAGGAAGGTTACAAGTATCTAAGTAGTCTTCCACCTCTGATCTATTAGGCCTAGGGCTCATAGGGCTATATAATGCTTTATAATAGTCCTCGAACTCCCTAACAATGTCCTTGGGTGAGGTTTTAACCGAACCATCAATACGGGACGTGATACTTTGTACTATTCTAGATGCCTCTACTGCCCTAAGGCGCATAGCCAAAAGCCTGCTAGACTTCTCCCCTTGATTCAAATAAAGGGCCTTGGTTTTCTTAATCGCGTATTTTGCCTTCTCACACAAAATCCCATCATATTCGTGACGCAGTTTGATCAATAACTCCTTAGACTCCTCTGGGGTGCTCTGTGACAGAGCCCTCTCTAAATCCCTGATTTGCTCCAACAAATACCTAATCTTTTCCTCCCCCTTCTTTTTCCTTGCTACCGCTAACTGAATAAATTCTCCTCTTAACACACACTTTAGGGTACACCACCACAAGTCCCCCCTAATAGTTAAATGATTATTCTCCATTTCATATTGTTCAATCCTGCGTCCGATGTACTCCTTTATTTCTATAGAGCGAAGTATTTGGTTATTCAATTTCCAAATAGTCTGTCTAGGAGTATTAGGGACCAAATTAAGGGAGCAACTGACTATAGAATGATCTGAAAAAATCCCAGGAGTTATACTACTCTGCAATAGTCCTGGCAACCACCCTCTACTCACTAAGAAGTAGTCTATCCTGGATCTAGACTTGTGGACCTCTGATACAAAGGTGTACTCCCTACCTGTTGGGTGCAAAACCCTCCACGGGTCACACAAACCCAAATTGTCAGCTAGATCCCTGATCGCTCTCTGAGCTGGAGAAAGGCCTTTATTCCGCTTGCCATCCTTGTCTAAATCCGGAGTAAATGGTAAGTTCCAGTCTCCCCCCAACAGTATCGGAAGATGCTGAAACGGACTTAGTATATTTAGCAAATCCATAAAAAACCCAGGGGTGTCCACATTAGGTCCATATATACTTCCAGTACCAATCTTGTTTGGTTTAAAAGCCCTACCACAATTATATATCGACCTGCGGGTCCACTATTTCTTCCTCTTTTAAAAGCCACACACCTATGTTAACAAGAGTGCAACCTCTTCCAGATGTACTAAAACCAGCCCCAAACACCTGGCCAATGAATTGGCATCTTAACGTACTCAGTTCTCTGCCAAGCAAATGCGTTTCTTGTAAACATATTATTTGCCCCTTTAATAATTGCAGGTGTTTTAGTATTTTATATCTCTTTATTTTTTGCCTGACCCCTTTCACATTCCACGTGAAAAACTCGAACAAACTACTCATTCTCCTGGTAATCATCGAAAGACCTCCTATTTACCATCACAACCGTCTCTCTCCCTCTTACATCCCGTACCTTCAGGTGAGCAGATCTTCCCCTACCTATCTCATCTAAACCCTTACTAATCCCCCTTCCCCCTCTCCCCCAAATACTTACCCATAATCCCCGTAATAATCCTAGTACCCAACACAGTATCTAATACAATTATAATCCCAACACTCTGAAAAACACTTTCCCAATACCCCACCCCTCCCTCACCCCAAAAACACTTTGGTCCATGATTTCCTTAGCTCCGTTAACCCCAACCTTCCTCCAGCCCCTCCGACGTTATCACTAGGCGCCAACCTCAGACTAGCCTAAACCAATACTGAAATACTTCGGTTCCACTGTCCCCCCTAAATTTATACCTCAAAGCCCCTCTCTTAGTGGTTGAACCTATCATACCCTGACCCCCCCAATGCCCAACTTAAATCCTGCATACAGCAGCCCATATAATTATAAATTAAATACCATCCACAGTACTCATAATAAATTCAAATTGTCCAATACTGCAAGGAAAAAAAAAAAAAGGGGCCCTCTGTGAGGGTTCCAACCCATGTAGGCCGTATCTTCACCCAACAGGCAGTCCCAGAAAACAACAATGAAAAGTCCCCTATGTCCCCTGATGATCCAGATCTGGGTTTATACTCTTTCCCTCCGTCTCTCTCTCTCTCTGATCCGTGATACCATATCACTCCCCCACTGCCAAGCAATGGACTCCGGCTCATTACCATAACGATCTAAATGAGAACAAGAAGATTTGATCGCCATCCACTAATAAGCAGGTATAGGGAGAGGGCCGACCTTCATCTAGCCTGCTTACTGCCACCTTGTAACTGATATGAAAGAACCAAATCGCGGCACAGAGTCCACCGGTAATAGTTGGAGTTAGCCTGCTCCTTCTCTCCTGTGACTTTCTAATGCGCCAGAAAGCCAGTACCTGCCGGGGTCAAGGACTGTGCACCAAATCGATGGCAAACAAACTGCTCCCTTTACCACAAGCAACAAAAGGGGGGGGGAATTTAAAGCCGAGAGTAGACCACGAACTATATCCCCACCAAAACAAATCCATGCTCTTCATTCCAATGAGTAGTTCGATCCAATAACTTAAAGTCTCAAACAGACGCACAAAATCTGGTAGTCAGCAACAGACATCCGACCAGGGGTTATTTAAAGAGATCCGGGAAGGCAATAGCCAAATTCTTCCTCGCAGCATCTGCATCATCGAACGATCTCCATTGTTCAGCGATTAACACCTGCAGTTTGGCTGGGTAGAGCACCTTAAATTTGATACCCGAAGGGATTAATTTCAAAACCATCGGGTGATACTCTGCTCTTCTCTGACGCACTGCCACCGGTAGATCCTGAGTTATTCTAATAGTAACCCCTTTCCATTTTAAGTCTTTAATCTCTCTTGCTTTAAGAATCACCACTTGTCGCTCTTGAAAATTTAGGAAGCGGACTATAAAGACCCTCGGGGGAGCACCGGGTGGAGGAGCCACACGTAAAGCCCGATGAGCCCTTTCAATAATAAATTTATCTCCAAAAGGAGTCGGGCCTACCACCTCCTTGAAGAATGTCTGCGCAAATGAAATCGGTTCGGAACCCTCCTCATGCTCCGGAAGACCGATTACAACCAGATTGTTCCTCCGGCTCCTACCCTCTAAATCTTCAATCTTTGCTTCCATTTTAACCAGTTTCTGCCTTAAGTTGACAATTTCTGGCTCCTGTTTTGTTAGTCTCTTTTCTATCGAGGAGACCTTTGCTTCTGTGTCCCCCGTACGCCGAGATAGATCCTCCAAAGCTGTGGTGACCGCTTTCAGCTCGTCAGTGACTGCACATAGCTCTTCTCGAAAAGGCTTAAATTCAGCTAAAAACTGCGCTAACGTTAAAGGCTCGTTTTCATGAACTGAACTTTCACTTTCAGGGCCTTCGGCATCTGCACCCATTTTCGCTTTCTTTGCTTGGGCCTTCGTCGGGGAGACTGGCGGTGTGTGTCGGGGAGCATTCCGCCGCATTTCAACATCCATATATTCTGATTTCTTCCCCAACACAGAGCGTTCAGGCTTAGCAATCAAATGAAAATGACAGAATAACCAAACTCCTCCAAAAATTAGAAAAATAGAAGTTTTAAGTTGAAGGGAGGCCGGAGTTGAAGAATCAGGCTACACCTACAGAGCTGGCATCACGTGACTCCCCCAGGGGAGTTCATTTAGAAACAGGCTGAACAGCAGGGGGCCCAAATGGAACCTTGGGGTACCCCTGTATTGACATGCCAATGGTTGGATAGAACATCAAGAATCTTGACCTGCTGGGTCCTGTTAGAGAGGTAACTCTGGAACCAGCCTAGAGAGACAGAGGATATACCAACGTTAAAGAGTTGTGTGAGAAGCAAGTCATGGTTGACCGTGTCAAAGGCCTTGGTGAGATTGATGAAAGTGTCCCCCACCAAGAGCCCTCGATCAAGTGCTTCATGGATATGACCAGTAAACTCAGCCAATGCCATTGAAGTACTATGTGCATTACAAAAGTCATGCTGTTCCTGGCATTGAAGGTTGTACTTATCAAGGTGTGTTCCCAACTGATCATATACTATCTAGTGTCTTGGAGAGGGGGCAGAATTGAGATTGGCCTGTAATTGGCCAGGCAGGTTCTGTCCCAGCTTTTAAAGACTGGGGTGAACACCACAGCTTTCCAGCATTGAGAGAAAATGCCAGTGGTTAGTGAGAGATTTAGGATCCAGGTTAGAGGGGAGAGTAACACATCCAGGGTGACAGCCACAATCTTTAGGTCAAGTGAGTCCCCACTGGATCTAGTGTTCCCAAGAACTTTTTTCAAGCATTTTTTTGCCTCAGTTGTAGAGATAATCTTCAGGTAGAATAGAGGTGCTGCGTGTGTTGGAGGGATGTCGGTACAATTAATGGCGGAGCTAGGGACAGATAGGAGATAGTCGAGAGGAAGGACCCCACTAAGGTCTGTGAAGGCCTTGTTGAAGTCATCTGTGGTAGTTTTGGGATCCTGGGTAATCACACCTTCAAAGTTTATTTGCAATGGTGGTGATTTACTTGCTCTGCCTGTTAGGGTTTTTATATTGTCCCAGAATCTGCTGCTGTCACGCCAAGAGTTGTCCAGTTCACTTTTAAAGTGCAATCTTTTTACAAGGCGGATGGCTTGAGTGCACTTATTACATACTGCTTTGTATTTCTGTATGTCAGAGGGGGACCCAGTGCTCTTAGTCCTATACCGCATGTAATCCCTGACCCCCATGACCTCAAGAAGCTGTGGTGTGATCCATAATTTGCTGGTTCCTTTGATTTTCCTCATTTTTAGAGGGGCAAAGATGTTGCAGGCTGAGTTAAATTTGTTGACAAATCACTCAAGAGCAGCATTCACATCAGTGGCAGCATAGACCCCCTCCCAGTCCAGCTGGCAGAGGTAGGATTTTAGTGAGGCAAGTTGTCAAGCTTTTATAATTCTGGAGGTTATTGTTTTTTGGGTGGGTTTCATGGTCTTGTTTGTCCAGGAGCTTAAGACCAGTGACCTGTCACTGATAGAGTGGGCTAGCACAGTGGTTCCAGTTATTGTTTGTGGCCAGTTGGTTAGTACCCAGTCTATGAAAGTACATGAGCTGGTGTGATAGTTTACATGAGTGGGGGATTGAACGAGTTGGACCATGTCTTTACATGAGTGGGGGATTGAACTAGTTGGACCATGTCTTTACATGAGTGGGGGATTGAACGAGTTGGACCATGTCTTTACATGAGTGGGAGATTGAACTAGTTGGACCATGTCTATGGCTGCTATTGCATCCTGGTAAGGTGCACCATCTGGGGATAACCAATTTATATTAAAGTCCCCTAACATTATGATTTCAGATTGATGGCAATTACTAGATAAATAATCAAGTGCTAGTTTGAAACTAGCCTCTTGATCTTTAGGGGGTATATACACTGAGATTATAGTTAAACACTTTCTCTAGGATCCAAGCTGAACCTAGATGGAGATAATTTGTGATCTTCCACCCTGGGGTAGGATGGGGAGTGCCCTTCACTGAACTGAGTCATTGACATAAATGACACATCCTCCCCCTCATTTCCCTCACCTGTCCACCCTGAAAGATGTGTAGCCCTTAAGCTGGATAGCAGAGTCAGGAGTTCTAGGAGTGAGCCAGATCTCTATGACTGAGATGACATCTGGTTTACGTTGGGCCATCCATACCTGGAGAGCATCAAATTTTGCTAGCAGGCTGCATATGTTAAGAGATGCAATAGTTATTGCACCAGTCTTACAGTCTGTTAGTGGTACTGAGGCACTAGTACTAGGTCAAGGGTTTGGATGAACATTCCCCAAGAGTAGAATGAGTAGCCAGGCAAGTCTAAGAGTTTGTAGCTTTAAATGTTTCATTAGGTAGGACTTGCTGTGGGAGTTGACTACTTTCTTCTTCACTTTTGTGGTGACTATCAACATATTCAGCTGAGCTGGCAGGATAGCAGACATATGTTTAACTGCATCCCCTGCTCTTGTGGGATGGCAGAGGGGTGGCATAGTCTGATTGCCAGAGGTGGTCTCAGAGCACCTTGTAGTTAGGGCCGGAAGCTGGATTGCATCCCACATTATTTTGAAGAAGGGTAAGTCATGTGTATGATCCTGCCCATTGCTTAGGAGGGCTTTGTCTGGTTGTTTGCCTTGGACACTATCATGGGTAGCAGTGCGGGAGTTTGGCGGGTAACGGAAGTTGATCAGAGCAGATAATACTACCCTAGCAGAGAGGGTAAGGGGGGTCAACTTAGAGAATGCTGGGCAGCAGGAGGTGTGAAGGGTTGGAAATATATAAGGATTACTGCCTTTTGAGAGAGTTTATTTCCTGTCCTATAGGAGTATTAGGGCAGGATGAGTCTTTCCTGGGGTCCAAAATTGGCTCCACTGTCAGAAGGAGGATGTAGCCAATAAGGAGATGGGGGTCTGTGGAAGTCATCTCTTGGATTTATTACAGTAGCTAAGGAAACAGTACCATCTAAAGCTGTAAAACCACAGCCATGGAAACAGAAAGCAGGGCCTTAAGAAGAACGTCTCTTACAGTGAAGATGCCTTTAAGAGGAGGGCAGGATCAACAGAGAGGGTGGGGAGACAGAAAGCTTTAAGCTCAGAGCATTAGTACTGGGAGCCAATGGGGCAGGATGGGGTGGGAAGGGAGAAGCTTAAGTGTTTTAAGGGTGGCCTGGAAGGGGGAGGTGGGTGAAAAATTTGGCAGCCAGAACAGCAGCCAGTGAGGCTGGAGATGTATATAGGCTGTACCTGATCAGGGAGGGGCTGTGGACATGGTCTATCTAGACTTTAGCAAGGCATTTGACACAGTCCCACATAAAAGATTAATATACTAGTTAGCCAGCTGGGAGTGGGTCCCAAGATGACAGCCTGGGTAAAGAATTGGCTGGAGAATAGGACACAGAGAGTAATAGTAAATGGCGTCCACTCTGAAGAAAGGGGGGTTACTAGTGGGGTACCGCAGGGTTCAGTATTAGGACCGGTCATCTTCAATGTCTTTATAAGTGACATTGCAGAGAGACTGGAAGGAAAAGTATGTCTCTTTGCAAATGACACAAAGATCTGCAACAGGTTGATGCACAAGGTGGGGTGGAAAGGATGAGAAGGGACTTGGCAAGGTTAGAGGAATGGTCAAATGTATGGCAGCTTAAATTCAATGCTAAGAAGTGCAAGGTAATGCACCTGGTAAACAAAAACCTAGGGGAAGAGTACACAATGGGGGGTGAGATACTAACAACAACAAAAATGGAAAGGGACTTGGGGGTAGTTATATCAGATTACCTAAAGGTGGGCAAGCAATGTGAGAGGGCAGCAAGGAGGGCTGGGGGGATACTGGGATCCATAGGGAGAGGCATCACCAGTAGAAAACAGGAAGTTATTATCCCTCTGTACAGACAGCTGGTCAGACCCCATCTGGAGTACTGCGTGCAGTTCTGGAGACCCAATCTCCGCAAAGACATAGACAGAATGGAAGCTACCAGAGGAGGCAACTAAAATGGTGCAGGATCTGCACCAGAAGACATATGAAGAGAGACTTAAGGAGCGAATATGTATAGCCTCGAGGAAAGGAGGAGAGGGGAACATGATAGAAACTTTCAATTACCTCAAGGGAATCAACAAAGTCCAAGAGGGTAGCAGCTCTTTCAAAAGAGATGTGCAAGAACAAGGGGCACAATTTGAAGATAGAGTGGGGCGGCTCAGAGGTAATTAAAAGTATTTTTCACAAAGATGGTTGTGGATGCATGGAGCGGCCTTCCGGAGGAGGTTGTGGAGTCAAAAACAGTGGTGGAATTTAAGCATGCATGGGACAGTCATAAGGCAATTCTAGGGGTTGGGGGTAGGAAGAAGTAGACTGCTGGTTAACTAGGATCTGCAGCTTATCCACTAGGTAAGGAAATGGGCAGACTGGGTGGGCCAAGCGGTCCTTATCTGCCGTCAAATTCTATGTTTCTATGTTTCTGATGCTTGATTCCAGGGGGCTGGTGGCAGCAGCTCTTTGTTGCTGAAAGAGGTACAGAGTGGTGTCCAGGCATGCAGGAAGTGAACCATGGGTGTGGTAGGTAGCTGAGTGGGCTACAAGGATGCCCATTGGAAAAGGGATAGAACAGGGATTTATAGCTCTCCAAAAGGGTGGGAATGATACTAAGATTAGCACCGAGACAAAAGAGTTGCAATTTACTAAAATAGGGACAAATAATGGGTCAAGAAGCAGACACATAGGCACCAGCTCTGTAACTGAGATTTGTAAAACGGGGGGGGAGGGGGGCAACTAAGGGAGAAATTAAAATGGTAGCTACACTGGATTAAAATACAACAATTCTGTATGCTATGTAGATTTTCAGCTAAGAAATCTTAAACTCTGAATCCTGACTCTAAATTCTGTACATTAATAAACATAGACACAACAACTGAGGTGACAGGTTAAATACAAAACAAAAAAAGTCTGCGGTAGAAGAACAGTGAAAAATCAGTTGAAGGGAAGCTGTAAAGCACAGCTTGGTGCATTGAAACTCAGGACTGCACTTTCAGGGATACAGAAACTCTGTAAGTGCAGGGTTTCAGCTGCAAGAGAGAGAGAGAGAAAAACAAATTTATTTATTTCCTAGTTCCAGAGTGTTTGAACAGAGGCAGCCCAAATTAATTCACTGACTTAATATCTAAGAGCTGAGTCTGGTACTGGAAGAGCAAAAATCCAGTCCGTTGGTCAGGCAGTCAGAATGTTCCTCCTCAGGAGCAGCCAATGAGAACTTTCCAAGGAAGGTGCTGGTTTTTGAAAAATGTGGCAGCCGGAGCAGCAGCCAGCAAGGCTGGAGCTGTGTATAGGCCATACCTGATGCTTGATTCCAGGGGGCTGATGGCAGCAGCTCTTTGGTGCTGAGAGAGGCACAGAGTGGTGTCTAGGCATGCAGGAGGTGAACTGTAGGTGTGGTAGGTAGCCGAGTGGGCTACAAGGACACCTGTTGGAAAAGGGATAGAACAGGGATTTAAAGCCCTGCAAATGGGTGGGAATGAAACTAAGTTTAGCACAGAGACAAAAGAGCTGCAATTTACTAAAAGAGGGACAAATAATGGTCAAGAAGCAGACATATAGGTACCAGCACTGTAACTGAGATTTGTAAAACAGTGTGGGGGGGCAACTAA
Organism: Neoceratodus forsteri; assembly: GCA_016271365.2. Taxonomy (NCBI): domain Eukaryota; kingdom Metazoa; phylum Chordata; order Ceratodontiformes; family Ceratodontidae; genus Neoceratodus; species Neoceratodus forsteri. The sequence goes on from CM057451.1 coordinate 61,296,619, forward strand.
GGGAGAAATTAAAATGGTAGCTGCACTGGATTAAAATACAACAATTCAGTATGCTATGTAGACTTTCAGCTAAGAAATCATAAAACCTCTGAATCCTGACTCTAAATTCTGTACAATAATAAACATAGACACAGCAACAGAGGTGTCAGGTTAAATACAATACAAAAAAAAGACTACTGGTAGAAGCACGGTGAAAAATCACCAAAAATCACCAACCGTACTTGCAGTTGACTCCAACCGGGCACTAGCTATCCTCTAATGGCCTTCTAAGGCAATTTGGTAGCAGTAAATGCCCAATCACCATTGCCGCCCGCACCTCCTCAGCAACTACCTGCACTTTCTTGCCCCATTGCACTTGTGGCCCCAAATTGCCAACTAGACCACTTGGGTATATGCTTGCATGGGTAATTCCAGCACTTCTAGGATTCTTTATGTGTTCCTGTAATTTGTACAAGTTCTGTACCGTGCATGACTGTACGCTGTTATCCAACAATCTGTTTGCTTAATGATGTTTGTATGATGGCTAATGTACTACAGTGTGACTCTGTATGTTTTTGTATGTTGTTGATTCTTTATTATCCCAACTTCCCCTTCCCCCATGATACTCTGTGAGATGAGCAACTTGTTGCTTAGTGTACCTTTCCTTGTGAAACATTTCAATAAATAAATAAGGTACTCAACATGTGCTCTGTCCAGCAGTAGTGCTGTCACAGGTTTGTCTGAAATTTTTTTTTGTGCTTGCCATAGGCATTACTGCCTTTTGGTTTAGAGTTACATTCTATCCACAAAAAACAAGCACTACTAATAGTGGCCCCAGCTGATTGAGCATCCCCAATTGTAGGAATATTTGACACTAAGCAGAGGGTCCAGCACCACCTTCATGCCCATTCTTACCACTGCTTGATGATGAACACATCTTTGCCCTTACATTTCTGCCACCACAAAATCCATTTTCTCTCATCACCCACCAGTGTACAAACACATAAGTATCTCAGAACATCTAAAGTCAATAAGCTAACAATTATATTGCAGAAAAACACTGCAAAAATCATCAGAGTTCATAAAAACCTTTTACAAATAAGAAATGCCACAAAGTGCTTTGAAATATAGCTATTTGATTGACAAAAGTAAGGTGCAAAGAGCTTCCGATCTTTCTTTTTCAACACCTGCTGTTAAACTGCCCAGCAGAGTGGAAGGAGCAGTCACTGGGGTGGGGGGAGAGAGAAAGAGAGGGTTGTTATAGCAACTGACACATTGACCAATAGACTCCTACCTAATCAAAAAAAGAAAAAGATCAGGTGACAGCATGCTTGCAGAATTGTTTTGTATATTCCATGGAAAATGTTAGCGATTGGTGGACCTTTGAGACATACCGAGGAATTTTTTACACAATTACAGTAAATTACGGTTTTGAATTATACCATATAAAATGTAACTTTGGACAAGAGGGACAGTATCACTAAAGAAAGAGACAGGAATGGTATGAAACAATGCTTTGCAAATTCAATTCCTGCCTAAATTAATAAAATCACTTGACTACATACCTTGTAGAACACATATTCTGCGAATTTCACCTCTGACAGGCATTTTTTCTGTAATAAATATTTTATGCAGTACATTATATATTTTCTGTAGTACACTTAATTATTCTGCAAATCAGTTGAAAATGCCACAGAAAGTGCAAATTTTGCCAAAGGTGAATCTCTGGCGAAATTTCATGGAAATCATGGAATTCTGTGAATTTTCACAAAAGCAAAATCTATAATTTTCGCCCAGCCCTACAATCCACAGATGATCCCCTGCCCATTGCAGATGATATTTTTTTATAAAAACATAGTAGGTTTGTTATGCATGACCTGCCATCTGTAAAGCCAGTGTTGCGTAAGTTACTTTTTCTATTACTTTTTATTATGTTTGGAAACTTGATCCAGGAAGCTCTGTGCAGTCACTAGCTAGGATGGAGAAGTACTAGAGAAAGTAATACACCTTACAATTATAGTTACTTATTTCTTTTTATACAAAAACAATACAAAAATAATAATTATAACAGATTATTGTTTTTGAAAGCAATAGTTTAGTTACTAGTTACTTTCAAATAAATGTAATCAGTTACAGTTATGTATTTCTTTTGTATAAAAAGACATAAGTAATTGTAATCATGAGGTGTATTACTTTTTCCAGTACTTCTCCATCCTTGCTAGTGACTACACAGAGCTTTCTGGAACAAGTTTCCAAAAGTAATAGAAAAAGTAACTTACCCTACACTGCTGTAAAGCCATGTGATTTCTTATCTCTGCAGTCATTTTGTTCTATGTGTTTATTTATCATGTATTTTAGAATCTAGTGGATAGTCGTTTTGAGAAGTGTGGGGTGCAGCAGCTCTGGGCTTCTCCATACCACCCCCAGACTAATGGGCTGGTTAATGTGTGGCTTGAATCTATGTTGAAGGCATTCACCATCCAGCATGTGAGAAAGTGGGACAGGTACTTACCTCATCTCTTATTTGAATATAGGGAAGTCTCCCAGGAGTCCAAAGGATTCTTATCCTTTGAGTTCCTGTTTGACCATATGGTAAGTATTCCCTTTGTTCTGGTAAGGGATGAACAGGAGAGTGAGGTTGCTCTCAAGGGGAATCTGTTGTGGAGTACATCCTGAATTTCAGGTCATGGCTCAAGGAGCTTATGTGGTTCAACTAGGAGCATCTAGCCACTGCACAGCAGACACAGAAGATGTGGTATGGCCTTGGGGCCAGAACCAGGAGTACAAAGTCAGGAAATGTGTGATGGTACTCATCCCCATCTGACAGAATAAATTACAGGTGGCCTGGGAAGGTCCTGACTCAGTGGTCAGGAACATGAATAATGTTAATTACAGGAGGGTGAATGTTAATGACATGGTATGCTGTAGCTAGGAGGCACAAGCAGCAAATCTACAATGTAAACATAATGGAGCCTACCATGACTAGAACAAGATGATCCTGGTTGTGCACAGCCATTTACAGGAGTAAATAAGGTACAGGAGGAGAGTATTCTTTAACAGGTGCTCAAGGATAAGGGAACATGCTATGAAGCTGTAGGGGAGCAGATTCCAGAGAGACATGAGGAAGTACTTCTTCACAGAAAGAGTGGTGGATTCCTGGAATGACCTTCCAGCAGAGGTCGTGGGGGTGAAAACAGTGGTGGGGCTCAAAAATGCGTGGGATAGGCATTAGGGAATCATAGATGTAAGAAAGAGGGAGAAGAGGAAGTGCATTAGATCAAGCAGGGTCAGCAGTAAAAATGAAGATAGAAGAAAATGTGTCCCTTTCATAAATAATGAATGTAAACAGTGGGCTAGGTAAGCTCAGATGTGTCCAGTTGGACAGGCAATGATGATAACAAAAGGATCTAGCTCTGAATAACAAATCCAGTTTGGATCAGTCTGGGAAATAAGCAGTCCCCCAAGATCAAAAGCAGGTCCAGGATGTGATTTCAAAAAGGCATGTATGATGCAAGTGTAGTGGGCTGGCTAGCAAACAATATTTCTATTGTATGTTTGCAAGGAGAGCCAGTTATGTTTTTGAATATTGAACTACTAACATCACAGGTTTGAGTCTGCCAGAACACGCTAATTCCCAGTTGGGGGTAAGCAACGTACACTCTACTTAGAGATTTAGATAGTGCTTTGTTAGGTTTTTCTGCATGACCTCTATCTTTTTCAAAGTGTTTTTTTTTAATCTCTGTAGAAATACTGTATTCCCATAGTCTTCAGTATGTATTATCCTATAAAATGTAAATATCATTGAATAATATATGATATTTTTATATAATGACTGGGTCATGTTTTTTCCCTTAGTAAAAGCCAGTTGTAATTTGCTAGTATAACCAGCTGGTTATAACAGCAAACACGCCCCTGTTTCACTAAGGTAAAAGCACAGGGCAGAGAGCGCCTCTAGATCCACAATACTCCGCAGCTCCTCAACTGTAAAAAAAAAACACATACCTTGTAAAGTAAGACACTTCATCAGGGAGAACCACTGAATCCATTAAAACTGACTTTTAAAAATTATTTAGTTAGATCCTATTAGCTGGTCAATATTTTTACCATTTTAAGAGTTTAGTAATGTTTTTTTTGGCCCCTCCATCTCTCTTTCTGTCATCCCCCCTTCCACTGGTCACATGGTAAGCAACTCCACAGACACAACAGCTTCCACTGAAACAGAGCTTTCTTTCCATCTGAAATGGTGCAGCAGATTTATGGTTTAAACGTTTTACAGTTTAACTCAGCTGTTCTTTTTTACTGCATTACTTGTCACTTGTAACGCTGTTAATTCTATAAACTCTCAACATTCACTCTCCATAGCAGTCTCCATTTAACAATCTAATGTTACATATATTAGCTTACAGAACTGCCGTGTATTTTATATTACTGCTGTGGTGAAAAAACGCAATCCAGCAATTATATAAAATAAAATGTGGGATTTGTATGTGAAACTTAAATTTTACACACACTCCTTGGTGTTGTATGCCTCTATAAACCCCTTGAGCTTCACTTATGGTGTTAGGGTGTATTAGTAGGAGTATCACAAGTTGTAAGAGAGAGGTAATAATCCCTCTTTACAAGACACTGGTTAGGCCCCATCTGGAGTACTGCGTGCAATACTGGAGGCCACACCGTCACAAGGACATTAACCAAATTGAGGCAGTCCAGAGAAGGGCAACCAAAATGGTTCAGGGACTACATCAGAAAACATATGAGGACAGATTAACGGAGCTCAATATGTATACCCTAGAGCAAAGGAGGGAGAGAGGTGATATGATTGAAACATTCAAACAGCTTAAGGGCATTAACAAGTTGAAAGAGTCTAACATGTTTCAATATAAGTAAAATAGCAGGACAAGAGACACAGCATGAGATTAGAGGGAGGCCAATTAAGGGGTAATGTGAGGAAGTTTTTTTTTTAACAGAAAGGGTGGTGGATGCATGGAATGGCCTACCTCAGAAAGTGGTGGCTATGAATACAGTGCAGGGCTTCAAACAGGCATAGGATAGGCATAAGGGAGCAATACAGATGAGTATGAATAGATAGGTCACTGACAGCAATGGACGATGGCACATTTATAAGGTAGAAAAAGAAATGGGCAGACTCGATGGGTCTTGCAGTCCTTATCTGCCATCAACTTCTATGTTTCTATGTTTCTATATCTGGCATCCAACACCTCGAGGTGTGTATAAAATCCTTGTTACACACTCAACCCCACTTATTATTCTATATATACTTAATGTTTTCTATGACTGAGTTATTTTAGGTATAAATAACCAGGGTTAAACTGGCAAGTCTGTGATCCATTTCAAAAGAGATAGACTATGAAGTTAACATCTGTAAAGCAAGGTGTTCTCAGCTGTGACAACAGGGATAGGTCATTAGCCCTTTGGGAAAATTCACTGTACTGTGTGAGCAGTAACTCTATTGGGATTCGGACCTAGAGATAACATGAGTGGAGTCACGCTGAATGGTGGCAACATACCAAGGTAACCATTCAGACATTTGAAGGGTTGTGAAAACTGGTAGCAGTGCAGATTAAGTTCTCGGAGGGAATCAGTCTATGATAATGGCTCATTTAGCAAGTCCCCTGCTTCTGGGGTGCTACTCACTGTTATCGAGGTGCTAACCTGATTTTCAATTGCTAACTGACTTCTGAATATCCTTGCCTCTGTAGCCAGAGTGCCCCCCTCACACATACACACACACACACACACACACACACACAATATCTGTCCATTGCACAGTTAACAAGCAGTACTAAAAACATATCAACAAACATGACTGTAAGCTGTCTAGGTTGTGTAGAGGGCTGAGGCACTATGCACCTTACCGCTTCCATGCTGGCAAACTGAGTTGGCTGGGGGGGGATCAAGCATCTGATGATTGCTCTCCTCTCCTGGGGTTAGGGAGAGACACCATCTGGATCTTTGGCTGCCATCTGGTGGAAGCTGGGTGGCAACATTGTAGTTGAGCACCACAGTAGGAAGGGGCCACAGTTTCATAGCATGCACGTGCCTCCATGTGCGTATGCTTGCATGCTGCCATGGATAGGAGATCATGGAGAAAATGGAAAAGGGAAGGTGCCAGCTTTGTGAAGCCCTGCCTGCCTGCCACTGTTCCTGCTTTGCCACCTAACCACCCCTCTAAATTCTAGATGTGAGTACCCAGGTGGGGAGGGACAGCCCTCCCCTTCCCAGCCCACCACAGGGGGCAATCCATTGGGGAATTCTTGGGGATGGTCGGTCAGAAAGGTAAATGCTGGACAGAGGTGGCAGGGACAGGGCTGATTGCCTGTCAGAACCAACCCACTGCAGAGAAAAAAAATGTTTATAAAAAAGACAACTGCAGAAGAGAGAGAGAAGAAAATGCACCGCTGTCAGTCCTTTCACAGCCTAAAGTTGTCTGTTTTCTCTGTCTACTGTTACTGGATGCAGACTCTCTGGCACTGCTGAAACTAGAGACACATATTCCTGACTGAAAAGCAGAAACTTAACCCATCAAATAAAAACTTCTGTGACACTTCAACTACAAGCTTGTTGTACAATCGTGCAGAAATAAGGATGTTTTTAGTAAGATTTAGCGTCAACTTTGGGATCAAAATGGTTGCAGCTCCACACGCCAGCACAGCATAACACCTTCTCTTAAATGCTTCACAATTCTGGAAGACTACAAGGAGTCACATTGTGTAGGTTGAGTCTAAATGGCATCCACATGGTGTCAATAAGCAATTACAGAATACTTTCTTGCAGAACTCTTAATTCTGCAGACTTTTAAGCACTACTGTGGAACTGTAAGACAATGTAAATGGCTGAATACTGGTATGGTTTCAAAAAGTACTACTGACCATCAATACATCTTTATAGAACCCCTGACAGATGTGTCAGGGACATTTGGAAGCAGGTGAGTACATCTTCAGTTAAACTCACCAACATTATTCCATGAAAATGGCGAGTAATGCTCATGGAATGACTGTCTACAGAATAATATATATCAGCAAAATATGGTTCCACCAATATGTATTAAACACACCATATTGCTTCTGGAATATTGCAAAATGAACCGAGCCCTTCTAAAGTCTATCATGCTAGCAGAAGGATCATTGTGCCTGAATTTCATTGGCAGAATTTTGCATTCTACTCAACACTACCAAAAAGGTCTAAAATAACTATAACCTTTGCTGCCCTATTTGATGAGGGTCATGCATGTGGTCTAACCACTGGAGGTCTGACTCTGAGCAAGTAAGGAGACTACTGAGGCATATAGGAACTTCTTGTCTCAGGACAGGAAGATCAGGAGCTTAAAGGGCACAGAGGCAGTAATTAAGTAGGGAGAAAAAAATAAAAATAAAATAAATAAACAGAGGAAAGAGTAAGTATTCAAAACAACACATAAGTGGACAGAAATAAGACATGATGGGAGTGGTGCAGTGCAGTGGCTGTGAAGCAGCAGCCTTCAAGGAGAATCTCTGGAGGATGCAGCATTGTCCCATCTGCAGGCACCTCTCTGGACTGAGGGAGGAGGTTGTTCATCTCCAAGCTGAGTTATCCAGGATTTGGGGGACTTCCTCTACCACCCAGGGACTACCAGGGCCACTGCCATTGCCTCAGAGGTTGCCAAGAAAGAGGAGTGGTTGGATGACAGTGGGCTCAGGGAGGGTGAGGGTGGTGGAACAGAGGCACATCCCTCCATCTGTACCTCTTCACAATTCATATGCCATTCTGGCAAAGTGTGGTTCCTTTACGTAGGCACCCACAGTGGAGACCAAGGAGAATTCTGGGAACTTCCACAAAGGAGACCCACAGGAGGGTGGCATGGGATCCTACAGGGGAAGAAAACAACTCCTGGTGGGGGACTCCATTGTTAGGAGGGTAGAACTGGGGGAGGAAGGGGAGAGGGAAGTAAGGTGCCTGCCTGGCACCATGGCTTGGAGGGACAGGGAGCGAATCCCCAGGATCACTGGAGCAACTGCATGGGGAAGGGAGCTGGATGTCATTGTCCATCTAGGGACAAATGATCAGGCTGAGAAAGGGATCAGAGCAGTGCAGGAAGAGTTTGTGGAGTTGGGAAGGGGCCTTAGACAAGTAGCATGCATGGTAACCTTCTTGGAGGTGCTGCCTGTCTATGCATGGGTGAGGCTAGGGTGCTCCACACCATGGGATTCGATCAGTGGTTGAAAAACTGGTGCAGAGCTCAGGTGTTTGACTTCATTGAGGACTGGGGTCCACCTGGAGTGATGCAGGCCTATGCTGGCCTGATGGTCTGCATTTGTCCAGGAGGGGAACCAGAATCCTAGGTGATAGGTTTAAATGCTTCATTGGCAAGCATTTAAACTAGCCAAGTGGGGGAGGCACTGGAAAGGAGCAGGGAAATCCTAGCCCCCCAAAAAAAACAGGGTAGTAAGTGAGGTAAACACCAAGATAGAGATGTCAGTAGGGAGAAGGGCAGAGATAAATGGAGAAAATGACAAAGGCAAGAAGGACAGGGATGGGGCAAAAAGGGGTAAGGCTATCAAGAAATGGAGGGTAAAGATTACCAATGCCAGTATTCTGGGCAACAAGCTCCCAGACTCCCAAACTTGTGGCCTTGATGGAAGAGGGATGCCAGGATATCATAGCAGTCACAGAAACATGGTACACAGAGAACCATGACTGGGATGTTAACATACCAGGGACCAACCTACAGGAGAGACAGGGAGGGAAGGGGAGAAGAGGGGGATGAGTAGCTCTCTATGTAAAGGAAGGGATAAAAGCAACTGAACAAAAGACTAAACAGGGAGGACAGCAGGCACTGTGGGTCACCTTAGAGACTGGAAATGGCACCACAATCCTTACAGGGGTTGTATACAGACCCCCATCTCAGAGGGAGGGAAAGGACAAGGATATGACAGAAGGCATCCTTAGGATGGCACAGAAAGGGGAGATACTGTTGATGGGGAACCTGAATATGCCAGATGTTAACTGGAGCACCTTTGCTGCAGCCACATCCAAACGCACGGCCATTCTCGATGACCTACAGGGGGCATGCCTCAGAAAGCTAGTTTTGGAGCCCACTCATGAGAGAGTAATCTTAGACCTCATACTCTCAAATGGGGACAGTGAGAGGATCTCAGATCTAGAAGTGGATAACCATCTGGGAACAAGTGACCACCAAACAGTGTGGTTCCCGATAAACTCAGCTACAGTGTCAAGTCATACAAAAGTGAGGGTACTGGACTTCAGGAGGGCTGACTTTGGCAAGATGGGAGAGTGCCTTAGAAAAGCACTAGAAAACAGGCTTGAAGGAGGGATGGAGCAACAATGGGGAAACATCAAAACTGCCATCACAGAGGCAACAAGGCTTTGTGTGAAACAAATAAACAAATTAAAATGAAAGAAAAATTCACTATGGTTCTCAAAAGGGGTGGCTAGGAAGGTTAGGGAGAAAAAGCATTTAGGAAGTATAAGGAAACACAGAAGGAGTAGGACAGAGAACTGTACCAGTTAGAGCAGAAGAAAGCAGGGATGGAAGTCAGAATAGCAAAGGCCCAAACTGAGGAAAAGATAGCCAACTTGGTTAAGAAAGGGATAAAACCTTTTATAGGTATGTCAGGGAGCATTGAAAGACAAAGGGAGGGATACTGAGGCTGAATAGAATGGATGGTGGGTGAGCATAGAGAGACAGTGAAAAAGCAGAGATACTGAATGAATACTTCTGCTCAGTATTCACAAAAGAGGAGGAGGGGGAGGTACCTAATCCAATTAACCGAAGCACTCTGGATAGGGGTGTCAATCCTAGTCCTTTCACAGAAGAAAGGGTTCTGAATGAACTCCTAAAACTGAAGGTGGACAAAGCAATGGGGCCTGACAGGATTCACCCCAGAATTCTAAAAGAATTAAGGGGAGAACTAGTGACACCACTGACTACCCTTTTTAACAAATCATGGGAGGATGGTGTGGTACCTGAGGACTGGAGGAAGACGGATGTGATTCCCCTTCACAAAAGTGGGAGCAAGACAGAGGCAGGAAACTACAGACCTGTCAGTTTGACCTCTGTGGTAGAGAAAGTGATAGAATCACTTCTGAAGGAATGAACTGTTGAGTTTCTAGAGGCCAGTGGGGCACAGAACCCAAGGCAGAATGGGTTCACAGTAGAAAGATCATGTCAGATGAATCTAATTGATTTATTTGACTGGGTGACCAAAGTAGTAGACCAGGGAGGGGCTATGAAAATGGCCTACCTAGACTTTAGCAAGGCATTTGACACAGGCCCACACAAAAGATTAATAAACAAATTAACCAGCCTGGGAGTAGATCCCAGTATGGTAGCCTGGGTAAAACACTGGCTGGACAACAGGACACAGAAGGTAATTGTAAACAGAGTCCACTCTGAAGAAAGGGGGGTTACCAGTGGGGTACCACAAGGTTTATTACTGGGTGCAGTCCTTTTTAATGTCTTTATAAGTGACATTGCAGAGGAACTGGAAGGAAAAGTATGCCTCTTTGCAGATGACACAAAGATCTGCAACAGGGTCGATACATAAGGAGGCATGGCAAGGATGAGAAGGGACTTGGCAAGGTTGGAGGAATGATCAGAAACATGGCAGCTTGGATTCAATGCAAAGAAGTGCAAAATAATGTGCCTCGGAAACAAAAACCCAGGGGAAGATTGCACAATGGGGGGATAGTAACAACAACAAAAAGGGAAAGGAACCTGGGGGTAATCATATCAGATGACCTTAAGGTTGGCAAGCAATGTGAGAAGGCAGTAGGGAGGGCTGGGGGAATACTGAGATGTATAGGGAGAGAGGTCTCACCAGCAAAAAACAGAAAGTTGTTATCCCTCTGTACAGACAGTTAGTGAGACCCCATCTGGAGTACTGCATCCAGTTCTGGAGACCCCATCTCTGCAAGGACATAGACAGGATGGAGGCAGTCCAGAGGAGGGCAACTAAAATGGTGCAGGGTCTGCAAAAGAAGCCATATGAGGAGAGACTAAAGGAGCTTAATAAGTATAGCCTTGGGGAAAGGGGGGTCATGACTGAAACTTTAGTACCTCAGTGAAATCAACAAAGTCCAAGAGGGTATCATCTTTCAGAAAAAGAGATGTGCAAGAACAAGGAGACACAATTTGAAGATGGGGGGGGGGGGCATGGCTAACCAGCATCTTAATCTAAAAGCTCCACAACTCCAGAGCCAAGAACCCAACCAAAGTCCTCGTATGGCCGAATCCCTTTCGATAAATTGTGCTCCAACTGTAATGGGACATTCTCAATTAGCACCTGGCTGAAATTCGGAGTAAGACTGGGAAGTTAACCGCTTCAATACCTCGGCCAACTAAATCATACAAGGCCACATGGCGTACGCATCTCGGGGGTGGATGAACCCTCCATTAGGGAGATGTTTTCATCAATTATCACTAGCATTTAGGCTTTAATGCTAGCATCCAACACAACTCCAGTGTCCATCCAGCAACTTGATGCCAGAATCAATTGCACAGAACAACAATACAAGGCTCAGGAGGTCCTCCTACAAAGCCAAGGTGCTACTTTACGAGATCACACTGCACAAACTCAGCAAATGCAGAACAAATTGGAAGATTTGGAGAATAGGAGCCACTGCAACAACTTGTGGCTTCTTGGCTTTCCGGAAGGCAGCAAGGGAAGGCATGTGTTACCATTCCTACAACAGGCGCTTACAGAAATACTTAAACTTCCCGCAACTACAGAATAACATTTGAATGGGTGCATCGTTCACTGCAACTCTGACCTGCACAGGGAGACAGGCCTCGGCCTATAATTGCCTGAATCCTCAATTTTGCTGAAAAAGTAGCTATTCAGGCTAGAGCCAGGGACCTGGGTTAGCTTTACTGGAAAGACTACAAATTAATGGTATTTCAAGATTACTCTGCTAAGCTCTCATCCAAACACAAGGCTTTCTGCAGACATCCGCAGAGCACTTCACACTGCAGATCCCTTTCTCTCTACGCTACCCTGCCATACTACAGATTATAATGAATGGCACATTGCACCAATTTAATACTCCTGAAGTGGTCTTGGTGTTCATAGAAGAAAGATGGTCTAAAGTACAGGATCACCTACCCAACCGTCTCTCGAGCGCAACCCAGAACTGTGTGTCACTGGATAAGAGAAACATCACTATGGACATCTCTTTGAAATCTCCTACCCCCACCTCTAAGGACCTGGGAACCCAAAATCCGAAAATCTGGAAAAGACCACCGAAGTCTCCACATTCCAAAAGAGAACACCCTCAGGACCGAAGACAATCACCGGAGAGGTGGGACCAGACCACTGAACTCCGACTATACCAGCCCGTACTTTGCTCAAAACCATTATTCTTTATTACGGGACCTTCCAGACACAGACTTCTGTGAACAGATGGACACAAATTCTATATCCCCTGAGTAGGCAACATGTGGGATAACACCTGAGTCATTGGCCTCCCTTACAGATGCCGCATTTCCATTGCAAGACCCAGACCGGCACACCTTGGCTCCTTGCTCTTTACCAGGTCATAGTCCAGACATTCGTCCTGCTGATCAACACCAGCTTTCTTTAGAAAACCAGCTGGGCTGATGGACTTTACAGTCAGATAAGTACAGTCGAATCCATGTTGGGAGATATTGGGTTAGTAGAGCTTGGTACACTTAGATAGCTTCAGTAACAATAGTTAGGTGAGGAATGTTTCCCTGGCCTACCCCCTTACAGCTAAACCACCTGTTGGTCTGATTATTACTACCTCTGTGTCTCCTTACTTGTTCTGCTTATTGTTAATGTCACTATTGACTCCCTGTTATAATGTTAATTCTACCATTGTTTTATTGTTTTATTGTTAAACTGCAAATGCCCCTTACATTCCCAGGGACATGTTTAACTGGGGAATTCACTGCTGTGAGCTGTGCTGGTGACTTGGAGCTAATCGAAATCCCTCCTCACTGCAAGATTTCTAGTTGAATGGAGGAAGTAACACACTAATAGTGTTTTATATGCTGCCACCATTACTCCTTTTACCCAAGATCTCTCCTTTACCTCAACAAAATGGAAAATTTACCTATCAAGGTAACATAAACTCCTTAGAGCCTAATGCCCCACGCTTGGGCTCTTACATCGGCTGCAGTTGGACTTTCCTCACCCTGAATACTAGGGTAACATTGGTCAGAAGTCCCCTGTTCGGCTCTGGACCATGGCTCTACAAAATTCTAGACTCAAAACTCTATCTATTCGCCTTTTGCTCCAACTATTTTCAGCATAATCACTGGGATAATTAGGGAGAATTCCCCATTGCTCCCATTTCAAGTTCCCCTATGCTTCATAGAAGAGATCGGGCATACCATCGGCTGGGGATCCAGCTGGTTAAGTCTCTTCTCCAATCTCAGCTGTGTTTTTTTTGCTTTTGTTAATATGTCTAATCAGAGTTTTAGGTTAAGTGTGTACAGGCATAAGTATTTTTCTTGTCTCTATTTAAGTGTATACTGATAACTGCTTAAGGACCACCTAAGATATTATGATAGAAGTCGCCTTGATTGTGCACTCTTTGACTTCTACTGCCCCCTACAGGTCTAGAAGGAGAATAGTCTTCCTTCTCACCCAGAGGATAGCTCCGGGCCTCCTACTTGTAGCTATCCTGCTGACAAGAGCCATATTTAGCAAGCCTAGTACCTCTTAATAGCAGAGTGGCAGATATCGCATTCCACACCTGGAATATTACAGGGTTAAATTCCCTGATTAAATGGAAGAAAGTTCTGACCCACTTAAAATGTCTATATTCAAAAATTGCTTTTTTACAAGAGACCAAACTTACTGGGGTCTACTACACCTATATGATGAAGGACTGGGTGGGACAGCAGGTTCACTAAAGTGCTCTCTGTAGAAAACATGGGGTTCTGATTCTTTTACATAAATCTCTACCATGGACCCTTACCGAGGTACTTTCTGGCCAGGATGGTAGGTGGGTAATGGCAACATACGGTATTCTCACTGGCCTGATTACCCTCTGAAACCTTTATACCCCTAATGAGGACACCCCACAATTTTTCCACAACCTGGCAGAGGAGCTATTGGAATTTAACCCCCCTGATTGCCCTCTTCTCCTGGGTGGTGATTTTAATCTAACACTGAACCCCTCCCTTGATAGGTCTGATGGAGGTAAAGAATCCTATCTCAGGAGCAGGAAACCAATACAGCAGCTGATCTCAGATCATGGACTTACAGACATTTGGAGACTTTTTCACCCTAGAGTTAGGGACTATACCTTTCACTCGACCCCACATGTCTCATATAGTAGGTTAGACTTTTAGCTCATCTCACCTACTTTCACTACAAAAACCCTCAATGCCTCCATCCTTCCGCAAATCATATCAGACCATGCCCCAGTCCAGCTCATGATTAAATGGAACCCCATAGTCCCCACCAAACACTGGAGACTAGATCCCCTGCTAATAAGGGACCCAGATTTTGTCCCTTGGGCTCAAAATGAGGCCTCTCTTTTTATTGCTGAAAACCCCACATCAGATACCTCAGCAATTAACACCTGGGAGGCCTTTAAGGCCTCTATGAGGGGCAGTATTATGGGATTTGAAGCCGCCAAGCATAGAGAAAGGGAGCATCAGTTAGCTGCCCTTGAGCAGAAACTAGAAGCTACTGAAGTTGCTTTTAAGGCTATGCCTTTCCCTCCTATCCATTCTACACTGGGTAGAACTATTCTAGCCCTAAGATTTGCCATCACTCAGCTCCTTAACAGGAAAGTGGAAATGGCTATCCTTCACCCACTTCATACTTCTGGGATGGAGGGGACAAAGTGGGCAAAGTGCTGGATTACCAACTTCTTAAGCAACAAGCAAATAGGTACATCTCTGGCCCAAAAGACAAACTAGGAACACTGGGCACTTCCCCGGAAGCCATTAATACCATCATGGCTTCCTTTTATAGATTCCTTTATTCATCCTCACACCCGGAACCAAATAAGGATATCGAGTCTTTACTGGACCCCTTGCAACTACCCATATTGAATTCTCAACAAAAACACCTTCTTGAAATTCCTATCTCCCATACTGAGGTAAACTTAGCCATTCAAGGTCTGAAACTGGGGAAGTCTCCTGGCAGTGATGGCTATACAGCAAACTTTTATCAGGCACTCGCCCCCACTATCTCCCCACTTTTAACTGAGGTATTTCAAGAGATAGAGGTCAAGGGTACTCTCCCCCCCCTCCATGCGAGCGGCTACCATTGTAGTCATCCCAAAAAAGAGCAAAGACACTACAAACCCAGGAAGTTATCACCCAGTTTCACTTATTAACATCGACAGTAAACTCTATGCCAAAATTCTGGCAACTAGACTTGGCCCTATGCTCCCTGACCTCATACACCCTTCACAATTGGGCTTTGTCCAGGGTCAGCATTGTTCAGACCATTTGCAAACTCTTATGAGCCTTATGCAGCTCTCTAGGTCTCTTCCCACTCCAGCGGCTGCTGTAGCAGTGGACTTTGAGGAATCATTAGACTTGGTGGAATGGGACTATGTATATCAAGTCCTAGCACATTTGGGGGTGGGTGAAACATTTCTTTCAAGGATACAAGCCCTATATGATTCCTCAACAACCACAGTCAGTACAAACTCTGTCTTGTCACTTCTATTCTAAATGGAATGAGAAACAAGACAGGGCTGTCCATTTTCTCCTCTTTTATTTGTTCCGGTGGTGAAACCACTGGCCTCTGCTATACATACCCATCCGAACATTGCAGGTCTCACCGTTGGATGTACCACATATACAACTTTGATGTATGCCAATGACCTCCTCCTCCTCTCTCTGGCAGATGCTCCGGGTTCCTTACCCCACTTGCTCCAACTCTTAGAGGTCTTTAATACCCACTCGGACCTGAAGCTCAATCAGAACAAGACCTAATTACTTCCCCTTAATGCCCTCTGTACTCAACAGATGGCGACCTCTGTTGGCCTCCTCTGGGCACCCAAAGAGATCACCTTCCTTGGTTTCCACTTGACCCCATCTTTGGACACAATCTGGCAAACCAATATACAGCCCCTTCTTTCTTTTATTAAGGTGGAATTCGACTGGTGGAAACTCCTGAATTTCACCTTGGCTGGGAAAATTGCAGCAATAAAAATGGTCTCAGCACCTAAACTTTTCTATCTATTTATGCAGATCCCCATTCCCCTTCCCAAAAGCTGGTAAATACCCATTGACAAATTGATTGGGGATTTCCTCTGCGATGATTGCAAACCCAGATTTAGTAGTTCAAAGCTGAGGGCTCCCAGGGAACAGGGGCCTGGAATCTCCCATGGGTTGAAGGATACTGCAGAGCTTTTCTCTTAGCCCAAACTATTAAATGGTTGCAACCCCCCCCCCACCTCCACAATGGCTCTAATTTGAATTAGATGTAACAGAAACTGTGTACCCCTCTTCACTACTGATGTCACACACCACTAACAAATATAAACCCAACAATAAACCGAACCTGGGTGAGTCTTTATCCACAGTAGAGGCCTCCAGAATTAACTGGTTCGACACACATTGGAAACTGAAAATGGACCCCTTCCCTCTTTCTCATATCCCTTTGTGGCAAAACCCGACCATCAAGATAGGAGGAGAGTGGGTGTATTGGATAAGCTGGGCTAATTTAGGTATCAATAAACTCAGAGACCTAATAGACCCTTGCCATGACATTCTCCATACATTTCGATCCCTTCAGAGGTTATGGGACATCCTCCCATCGGACTTTAGGAGATACCTCCAACTCAAAGAAGCAGTGCACCATAGCCTAAGTCCTTCCATGACATCCAATATGCCCTCAGCTCTTCATTCCTGGCTGCAACACCCAAAGGGTCTCTCAGGTCTAATATATGCTCTGATTAGGACACTCTTCCCTCTCAATCTGAAGCAGCTCAGCAAAATGGGAGGTAATGCTACAACTTCCTATCTCTTCTCGGCCTGGGAGCAGGCCTGGAAGAGCATACACAGCTGGTTCAGGGATTCTAGGTCTCAACTCCTTCAAAATAAAATTGTTCATTCATGATATGGGTGGGGTGGTACCTGAGGACTGGAGGAGGGCAGATGTGATTCCCCTTCACAAAAGTGGGAGCAAGGCAAAGCAGGAAACTACAGACCTGTTAGTTTAACCTCAGTGGTAGGGAAAATGATGGAATCACTTCTGAAGGAAAGAATTGTTGCGTATCTAGAGGCCAGAGGGGCACAGGACCCAAGGCAGCATGGATTCACAGCGGGAAGGTCATGCCAGACAAATCTGATAGATTTCTTTGACTGGGTGACCAAAGTAGTTTATCAGGGAGGGGCTGTGGACATGGCCTACCTAGACTTTAGCAAGGCATTTGACACAGTCCCACACAAAAGATTAATATACAAGTTAGCCAGCCTGGGAGTGGGTCCCAAGATGACAGCCTTAGTAAAGAATTGGCTGGAGAACAGGACACAGAGAGTAATAGTAAATGGAGTCCACTCTGAAAAAATGGGGGTTAGCAGTGGGGTACCACAGGGTTCAGTATTAGGACCGGTCCTCTTCAATGTCTTTATAAGTGACATTGCAGAGGGACTGGAAGGAAAAGTATGTCTCTTTGCAGATGACACAAAGATCTGCAACAGAGTTGATGCACAAGGTGGGGTGGAAAGGATGAGAAGGGACTTGGCAAGGTTAGAGGAATGGTCAAATGTATGGCAGCTTAGATTCAATGCTAAGAAGTGCAAGATAATGCACCTGGGAAACAAAAACCCAGGGGAAGAGTACACAATGGGGGGTGAGATACTAACAACAACAAAAATGGAAAGGGACCTGGGGGTAGTCATATCAGATGACCTAAAGGTGGGCAAGCAATGTGAGAGGGCAGCAAGGAGGGTTGGGGGATACTGGGATGCATAGGGAGAGGCATCACCAGTAGAAAACAAGAAGTTATTATCCCTCTGTACAGACAGCTGGTGAGACCACATCTGGAGTACTGCGTGCAGTTCTGGAGACCCAATCTCCGCAAAGACATAGACAGGATGGAAGCTGTCCAGAGGAGGGCAACTAAAATGGTGCAGGGTCTGCACCGGAAGACATATGAAGAGAGACTTAAGGAGCTTAATATGTATAGCCTCGAGGAAAGGAGGGAGAGGGGGACATGATAGAAACTTTCAAGTACCTCAAGGGAATCAGCAAAGTCCAAGAGGGTAGCATCTTTCAAAAAAAGAGGTGTGCAAGAACAAGGGGTCACAATTTGAAGATAGAAGGGGGGCAGCTCAGAGGTAATTTAAGGAAGTATTTTTTCACAGAGAGGGTTGTGGATGTATGGAACAGCCTTCCAGAGGAAGTTGTGGAGTCAGAAACAGTGGTGGAATTCAAGCATGCATGGGACAGTCATAAGGCAATTCTAGGGGTTGGGGGTAGGAAGAAGTAGGCTGCTGGTAAACTAGGATCTGCAGCTTATCCATCAGTTAGGGAAATGGGCAGACTGGGTGGGCCAAGCGGTCCTTATCTGCTGTCAAATTCTATGTTTCTATGTTTCTATACAAAACCCCTGTGGTTCTTCATAAAGCCAAACTTCTAGAGTCAGACCTTTGCTGGAGATGCCAAGGGATTTGCTCCATATACTGTGGACCTGCCTTCGAATCCAATCTTTATGGCAAGAGACACAGGGGATAGCTTTTAAATTACTACACCACCAAATTCCTCTTTACCCTTAATTTTGCCTCCTGAGAATTACCAGTGCCCTCCCTAGATTATCCTCTTCTGAATACAAGTGGCTTGCCCTCCTGTTTCTACAAACTAAGAGAGCCCTGCTTTGCAAATGGAGACCTACACAAGTCCCCACAGCCAGGGAGATATTAACCTCTCTCTCGACTCTGGATAAATTAAACAGAATTTTCCACCTCCAAACATACCAGATTCCCTCATTTAGGTGTAGCTGGGCCCCCTACATCAGATTTCTTTATCCCCAGACAGGTGTCAGATGAATGGGCCTTACTCCTACCAGACTTTACCTGACTATGCCACCTTATGTTGGGTTAGTGTATCCAAACACTACCTATGGGCCAACCCCCCTTTATATTCAAACCATCAGAACCATAGCCTGAGACCTCTGGCTACTTATATTCATTCTTATGCTTGTTCTTAATATCATTGTCTGTATCCAAATAATGCTCTGTTTTCTTTGCCTATTATCAATATTACAACTCATGTTAAGAACTAGAATTCTTGGGATATAATGTCTGTGTTCTAGGTTAAAGAAGACTTTTGCAGAACATACGTGAACTGCTGGCCCAACTCTTCTCTTGATGCCTTGAAATGAGACCTTGCAATCGGAACCCTCATAGAGCTTTGGTCAAGTGTGCCCATGTTCAGCAAGAATCTTGAGAGAGACCCCCCTGCTGGTGAGTACATTTGTGATACCTACCTGGATAGCTATGTAGTCACTCATAGAATATTTATTTTCTTCTCACCCTCACTATTACATTTATTTCTATATGGCTCCACTTCCCTGCATTGGAGGTAACTGATGGAGGCTGGTGAGCTCTGTATCCGTATTACTTTAAAGCTATGATGTATGTAACCTTACAGATGCTCTCACCTGTATACACTAATGCCTGTAACTTGTGGATTTTTGCTATTACCCTTTATTTGTCTTAGTATTTGTACATTGTTAGACCATATGAAGGCCTCTGCCATGTTGATGTATGTAAAGTAATATTTTCTTTCTGAAATAAATAAAATCTTACAACAAAAAAAGATAGAGAGGGGCGGCTCAGGAGCAATGTGAGAAAGCATTTTTTTCACATAGAGGGTGGTGGATGCATCAAACAGCCTTCCTGAGGAAGTTGTGGGGTCTAAAACTGTGGGAGAATTCACAAATGCATGGGACAGACATAAGGCAATTCTTGTAGGGGGTAGGAAGAAATAGACTGATGGTTAACTAGGATCTGCAGCTTATCCTGTAGGTAGAGAAATGGGCAGACTAGGTGGGCCAAGCAGTCCTTATCTGTCATCAAAGTCTATGTTTCTCTGTTTCTTTTGCTTATTGAATGTCTTCCTATAGGCTTCCATTCTGTCCCCAGAGTGTCTCCAGCAAAGGAAAAGTCAAGTTTTCTGTTGTGGGTCAGCAGACAAGTTAATTGTCCTGAGTCAAGCAAATCTCCTTGTGGCTACTGCATTATTCACAAATCTAGTTGCAGAGTAATTCAAATAAGCACTCATCTGGTGCTGCTGCCTGAAAGCCTCTAGGTTAGCGCTCACTACACCAGCATTAAGTGCTTTGTCTTCTTGCGGTATATTCTCGCATAATGACATTTATGGAGACAAGAAGGAAAACTGGTAACTTAGAGTAGTCATATAAAAAGCTTACCTTCTTGCCAGGATTCCTGCTGGATAGTTCTTTTTTGCCTAAAATTCAGTTGTTTTTGAATCTTTGTCATGAGATGCTGATGATAAAGAAGTCTTAGTTTATTTCACAAGAAGCTTCCTTAGTACAAGGATATGTGAATAAAAAATGAATAAAAATGCAACACCTTCTATTGGAATAGTATGTCTTTTCTTCAATTTTTCATCAGTTGTGCTAAAGCCATTCCTTAAGCCATTTTTGCAGACACAACTTTTAGTTCTTCACTGAAATGGAGATACCCTTCTTGAAGAGTTCAGGGATAATTATTTTTTTCAATTTGTCTTGCTGAGGTAGTTGCTCATACATTAAACCTTCCTCTACTAACTAGTCTTACATATTCTTGACACACGTATTGTTAAATAATGTGATAATGGTGATCGGAAAACCACGATTGCCGTTAGGGCTAGTGTATATCCCCAGTGAGGCAACTCGCTCAAAGTATTTATTCCACAGGATTTGTCCCCCCTGCAACCTCCTAGCTGGGGGCTTTACCATGCACACACCCTCACTAAAAATAACCAACTCTGTGGGGGGTGCATGTCGGGAAGGGGGACAACCGTAATTTAAGAAAAAATTTAACCTCACTTGCATGAAGAGCACCAAATATTGTGCTTCTCCCCAGCCCTAAACCCTGTACCCTCCCCATGTAGCTAGCCACACTCACCACCATGCCATGCAGCCTGCTAGACCACTTCCCACCTCACTACCCCTCATATACCTTCCCTCCTCTGTGGGTCACTCTTCTGTTCCCCCTGTCCTTCCCCATTGTTACCCTTTCAGGGTAGCTGACATTGCAGGTGCTGAGACTGAATCATTCATATTTGACTCACTCAAACTCAGTTGCCATATTAATGGTATACCTTAAATAACAGTTTTCTATAGGAAGAGGAAGAGAGTCAAATTCTTCATCCCATGTATTATCAGGAGTGATGCCATCATACCGTGTCTCTGGGCTGAATTCATCAAACTCCTACACTTCTGCATCAGTTTTCAGGGACATGAGTGATGGTACAGTAGGGCTTTGTGTTTCTGCATGATCTAAAACATTTAGTACATTTATAAGAATTTTTCCAGGGATGTTGTTAGCCCAGCTGAGGTACAAGCCAATCCAACTGTAGCCCCCACAATGAATGCACTGCACAGATCTTTCACTGGTTTGCTTTCACTACATTGCTGACTGTCACTTTGCATAAAAGCGAGTTTTTTATCTCCAGAAGCACCAAGAGAAGAATTACTCTCCTCTGCTTGGCTTTTGGTCTTAATAGTTTTTCCATTAATGGAGGGTCTAGCTGAATCCCATGGAGAGGCATTGGCATAACTGGTTCCCTCCATATTAACTTAATTTTTCCTTACTGGTGAACACTGTGTGGACACTGGTGCTCAAGTACAAGCCTTTTAGGGTTTCTCCTTTTCAATATTTTAGGGTGGAATCTATGGTAGGATTCACTGTCCTGCCCAACATGGTCAGGTTTGAACACTTAAAACACAAAGTCTGGCTGACAGCCTTTGTGACCTTGCCACCACAGCCCACAGATACTTTTTAAACTTGGTGGGTCTATGTATTTTTGGGGGTTTTATGACATAATGTGTGACAGGTAGCAATAGTTTTAAAGCTCTACCCTTTTTTCTTCTGATTGCAGTTTGCAACCAAAAAAGGCAAATGTCAACAGAGAAAACAACTGGTTCCCTTTCAATAGTGGATCCGAAATTAACAACAGGAAACTATCATAAGAGGTTTCCAGGAACTGAAAAAATCAACTATCTGTTCAGTGCCTAAATATGCACAAAGTTTATGTCTAATTGGAATGAAACATTTTACTCCCTAAACTGAGGATTTTAAGCATAGCAAAGTTTGGGATGTCGAGTCTTTAACTGTTGCTGAAAATGATCTAGTGAGGTTCAAGGGTTGTGCAGTCAGTGCTTGGGTTGCTTCAAGCCACTCTGGGCATTTTGGGGCAGAGAACAGTTGCAGGCCATCTGCATAAAGTGGTAAGCACATGAAAACAATAATGATAGAAATGTTTTTACAGAACTGGTCCATGCTCGCTACATGTTTCCCAACACCTTCTTGCGTATCTTGTAATCCAGCCTACCAGCATTGTGGATTGTGGATTGTGCATATTGCTTACAGGAATTTAGAGCAGAGCTCCACACCAGATTTCTACCATTTTTTTGGTGGATCTCCAGAAATCTGTGGAGTGGGACCTTATTCAATACACTTATATATTGGGCTTTCAAAATGCATGATGAAGATTAGGGAGGGAGACTGCTTAGCTAGTTAGCAATCAGCAACTGGACCCTAAATCATTTATCATGGCTCTGTAGGAGGGTATGTGTGGGAAATAGCCTGTTGGGCTAGGAATGGGAGGTCTTCCACCTCACAATGTCAGCTCTTGGCTCTGTGCCAGGAGTACTATATGGCAATTTAAATGTTTGCTTGCTAAGGCAATGTAAACATACTGTACAGCTATCAGTTTTAGGACAAATGGGAGCATGACTAAGCTAGCCTTTTATGGATCTGCATTTGGTGGTTTGATAATCCTCAGTCATCCAGTTTGGGAATAGTTAAGTGTGCTACGTAATTTATCGCTACTAGTTAGCCTCCGTTGCACAAGAAAGCAAAAGCGTTTCATGTAAACTGGAAGTAAGTTATGTCCTTCCATGTCAATCAATGGCTTTTGCAAACAGTTATGTGTGGTAGTACTCTTGTCTCTTAGACTTATATGTACATGCTGCACATAAAACAAACAAATGGTCATTGCAAATGTCTGCTAATGTCCACATACATTCTGCCTAATGGTTTATTTAAATAAGCAGCTAGTTTGACTGTAGGAAACTGATTATCTGCATTTCTGCTGTTTAAGGCTGGTGTGAGAACTTGCTGCTCATGCTACAACATACCCACTATTCCACCAGGCTGTTAGTCACTGTGACTGTAGAGCCCAACAGATAACTGCACACTTATCCCTTCTCCCCACATGCACACATTAACAGTCAGTCACACAGTAGGAAATTATGAGCTACCGTTCTGCTGCTTCAAGCTAATGAGAGAGCTTGCTGGTAGAAGACTGGGTTTGCTGGCCAAGGCACCTAGCTTCACCTGAGCTCTTTCCTTCTAAGACTGCATGAAAGGCAGAGTAGAGAATCTTACCGGAGCAAGGGAAAAGGATTAAGACTTAGTTTGGCTAAGCAGATTTACTGTGTGGTGGTGTTTTTATTTTTTACTCACAGGGATTGCTACTGTTTGTTGCTAACATTTCATTGCTTTATTTTTTCTCTGATTCAAATTATTGTTGCTGGTATACCTTCTTCTGCATTATTACAAGGTGTGCCTACAGGTGTGTGCTAACAGATTACTCCTGTAATCTTCTGATTCAAATTGTCTTTGCAAGGTATATCTTCTGTTACTGCTTTATTTTCTCTGGAGCAAAGTGTTTCTTACAGGGTATATCTTCTCTGAAATTACTGTATTACAGGTGGTGCTTACATTTTTGTGACTTTTTTATCATTGGGCTAAGCAAAATTACTGTTTGACACTGTGTTTTATTTTATTCTTGTTTGTTGAAAAGGTTTGCTGTCTCAGAGGTGTTTCAGTCTCCTTCTCACATTGAAGGAGCTAATTGCTTTTTCTCCCACAGCTCTTCCAAAGGATTAGGTGTGTATGTGGGGGGTGGAGCTGGCAAACTGTCAGTAATTTCCAACAGAAAGAAGGGTTAAAAAGTCAGGTTAGTTGATATCTTGGAGGTAGAAGACTAGGTTTGCTGGCCAAGGCACCTAGCTTCACCTGAGCTCTTTCCTTCTAAGACTGCTTGAAAGGCAGAGTAGAGAAACTTACCAGAGCAAGGGAAAAGGATTAAGACTTAGTTTGGCTAAGCAGATTTACTGTGTGGTGGTGTTTTTATTTTTACTCACAGGGATTGCTACTGTTTGTTGCTAACATTTCATTGCTTTATTTTTCTCTGATTCAAATTATTGTTGCTGGTATACCTTCTTCTGCATTATTACAAGGTGTGCCTACAGGTAAAGTAACAGATTACTCCTGTAATCTTCTGATTCAAATTGTCTTTTGCAAGGTATATCTTCTGTTACTGCTTTATTTTTCTCTGGAGCAAAGTGTTTCTTACAGGGTATATCTTCTCAAAATTACTGTATTACAGGTGTCGCTTACATTTTGGTGACTTTTTATCATTGGGCTAAGCAAAATTACTGTTTGACACTGTGTTTTATTTTATTCTTGTTTGTTGAAAAGGTTTGTTGTCTCAGAGGTGTTTCAGTCTCCTTCTCACATTGAAGGAGCTAATTGCTTTTCCTCCCACAGCTCTTCCAAAGGATTAGGTGTGTATGTGGGGTGGAGCTGGCAAACTGTCAGTAATTTCCAACAGAAAGAAGGGTTAAAAGTCAGGTTAGTTGATATCTTGGAGGTAGAAGACTTGGTTTGCTGGCCAAGGCACCTAGCTTCACCTGAGCTCTTTCCTTCTAAGACTGCTTGAAAGGCAGAGTAGAAATCTTACCAGAGCAAGAGAAAAGGATTAAGATTTAGTTTGGCTAAGCAGATTTACTGTGTGGTGGTGTTTTAATTTTTTACTCACAGGGATTGCTACTGTTTGTTGCTAACATTTCATTGCTTTATTTATTCTCTGATTCAAATTATTGTTGCTGGTATACCTTCTTCTGCATTATTACAAGGTGTGCCTACAGGTGTGTGCTAACAGATTACTCCTGTAATCTTCTGATTCAAATTGTCTTTTGCAAGGTATATCTTCTGTTACTGCTTTATTTTTCTCTGGAGCAAAGTGTTTCTTACAGGGTATATCTTCTCTGAAATTATTACAGGTGGTGCTTTACAGGTTTTACAGTTTTATCTAACATTAGGATAAGCTTTCAGGAGTTACTGCATTTGTTGTTGACTGTTTCTGCTCTTACCCTCCTTGTTCTTTCGTCCGTGGTTCTTCTTTTTAGGCAGGGAAAGGGCCCAGCCACCTACCCCCATCCCCAACCACCCCACACTACACTCCTTTTATAGGGTACCACAGTTGTGACATTTCCTGTGGCAGAGCAGGAAGGGGCGGATCAGTGGGGCCTCCACAAGGTGATTTCATTTACAGGGGCACTAGTAATTTAACTTGTTATAACAAGTTAAACAAAGCACAATTAAACCATTACTTGTATTTTTTTTCCTTTTTTTTTTTTTTTCTTCTAATTACTCTGACTAGGTTACAAACCCAGCAACTTATTTGGAATGAATTTCATTAACTGCAGGTACTGTGGAACAATTTTCAGAAGGACAGTCTTACAGGATTTAGGACACTGTCCTACATGCTGGGCCTTTGGAGATCTTAGGTCTCAGCTCCGAGCAGCATGGGCAGAGATTGCACGCCTTAAATTTCATATTAAAGAGGAAATACATTATAAGAACTACCCGCCATTTCCCCAGCATCCAACAGAAAACCCTACCAAGAGGGTAGTTGGTCCAGGAGGTTGGCAGGTGGTTAGGAGGAGCAAATCAGGTGCCCCATCACTCTCTGCTCTCCAACACATTACCTCCATAAACCATATAAATACTACAAACAGGTATCTGCCTCTATCTCTGAAATCAAATAAAGAGGCAGAAGACACTGCAGAGCAGGACACTCATGGCACAGGAGCTACACAACAAACTCACCCAAATCAGGAACCAAAACAAAACAAGCACAAAGGAAACTAAAAACTTCTGATCATAGGAGACTCCATGATTCGGGAGTTGATACCATCTCCAGCCAGGGTGATGGTCAGATGTCTCCCAGGTACATCAGCATGGAGAGACACTGACTGCATTGCTAAAATTGTTCACAAAGCAGGAGAAAACATTGATGTCCTAGTACACATAGGGACTAATGATCTCGCCTGCCGGTCAGTCGTGGAGACCAAGGAACACCTGACTAGGCTGGGTGACAAACTATCATCTATTTCGTCCGGCATCTCCTTCTCTGAGATCCTGCCAGTCTGGGAGAGGGGAGCAGATGGACGGAAGGTCAGAGAAGGGAAATAGGGGAGCTAAACACGTGGCTCAAGAGCTGGTGCCAGGAAAAAGGACACAGATTTGTAGGGAACTGTCAACAGTTCTGGGAGCGAAAGTTCTTTAAATTTGATGGACTGCATCTGACTAAAGAGGGAGTCAGTGCATTGGGGCAGAAGTTTGACATCTTTGCAGAATATTTAAACTAGCAAATGGGGAGAGGGGTGCAGCACCCCATACGTCGAATGGGAAGAACACCCCCTCCCCTCAGCTAGTGGTCAAACAGGAGTTCAGCATGTTTGCTGCTCATTTGCATCACCAGGTAAGAAAAAAGGTTTGTCTCCCCATACAATGCACAGGGTAATGCCAAACTTCACCCAACAACTAACACACTAAAATCTGGCCAATGGAAAATCATGTACACAATGCTCACAGCCTGGGAAATAAGATCCCAGACCTGCAGGCAATAATGTCAGAGGCTAAACTGGACATAGTAGCAATTAGTGAGACATGGTTTACCAGTAACCACACTTGGAGACTTCAGCACCTGGCTATGTATTGTTCAGAAGAGACCGAGGTGCAAAAAGGGGAGGAGGGCCTGTATGTTAATGAAAGTATCAAAGCTACAGAAATTCAGAATACACATAAGGAGCCAGAAGAACTGTGGGTCACCCTGAAACAGGAAATGGGACAGCCATAAGAACTGGGGTTGTCTACAGGCCCCAGACCAGAGGAAGACATAGACACATTACTGTTAGAAGATATACAAAACATGACAGCTAAAGGGAGGTTCTGATAATGGGAGACTTCAACATGCCGGATACAGATTGATCAATACCAGAAGGAACATCTGCCAGAACTAGACTCATAGTGGATTCCCTGCAGGGGGAGGGCCTCAAACAACTGGTACAGCAACCCACAAGAGACAGGGCTATCCTAGATCTAGTACTGACTAACAAAGAAGGGATCACAGATCTCCAGGTAGACGGTCACCTGGGAGCCAGTGACCATCACAAGGTATGGTTCAATTTGGCTACTACATCTAAATCATCCCATTCCAAGGCAAAAATATGGGGCTTCAGAGGAGCTGACTTTGATAAGATGGCCAACAGAGTTAAGCTAGCCCTGGCAAAAAGAAACACAGGTGAGGGGGTACAGGCAAAGTGGGCAAGCATTAAGGATGCAATACTTGAAGCAACATCCCATTGCATTAGACAGAAAAGGAAGTGCAAAAGAAGAAGGAAACCACTTTGGTTCTCAAAAACAGTAGCAGAAAAGGTCAGAGCCAAAAGGCTGGCCTTCAGGAAATATAAGGGAACACAGCGGGTGAAGATAGGGAGGCATACCAAACCACCCTAAGGGAAGCAGGTAAGGCAGTAAGGCAGGCAAAGTCCCAAACTGAGGAAACACTAGCACGAACAGTAAAAGAAGGTGACAAGACTTTCTATAGATACATTAGTGAAAGGAGAAAGTCCAGAGGGGGTATTGCTAAGCTTAATGGAGAAAAGGGAGCATGTGAGGAGGAGGACCCTGTAAAGGCATCTATCCTAACTAGATACATTTGCTCAGTATTTACTGAAGAGAAGGTAGGGCAGGGAACACAGCTCAGCATCATGGACACAGGGGGGAGGGAGGTGAGCACTACTCCCTTCACAAAAGAAAGGGTCCTACAAGAGCTTGCTAAGCTCAGGGTGGATAAGGCAATGGGACCTGATGGCATACATCCCAGGGTACTTAAGGAGCTAAAGGAGGAACTAGCAGAGCCATTAGCAAAATTGTTTAGTGAGTCTGTGAGCACAGGAGAGGTCCCAGAAGACTGGAGAAGGGCTCATGTGATCCTGCTCCACAAGAGTGTTAGCAGGGAGGAGGCGGGGAACTACAGACCAGTCAGTCTTACCTCAGTAGTGGGCAAGATTATGGAGGCACTCCTTAAGGAAAGGATAGTGCGACACCTGGAATCCATAGGGGCACAGGATCCAAGACAGCATGGGTTTAGAAAAGGAAGGTCCTGTCAAACTAATCTCATAGATTTCTTTGACTGGGTAACCAGAGTGGTGGACCAAGGGGGAGCAGTTGATGTCGCCTACCTTGACTTCAGCAAAGCTTTTGACACTGTTCCACATAGAAGATTGATAAATAAGCTGGGTAGGCTCAGGGTGGGTCAGAAGTTGGTCAACTGGGTGGCAAACTGGTTGATGGGCAGAAAACAGAGAGTGGTGGTAAATGGTATACAGTCAGAAGAGATGCAAGTCACAAGTGGGTACCTCAGGATCAGTCCTGGGGCCAGTCCTCTTCAACATCTTCATTAGTGACTTTGCAGATGGACTAGAGGGTAAGGCTTGTCTGTTTGCAGATGACACCAAGATCTGCAACAGAGTAGATGATCCAGATGGGGTGGGCAGAATGAGAAGAGATCTGGATAAACTAGCAGAATGGTCAGAAGAGTGGCAACTGGGATTTAATGCAAAGAAGTGCAAATCATGCACATAGAGAAGAGAAACCCTGAAGCCACCTATAGGCTGGGAGGGGAGTTGCTAGCAGTCACAAAGGAAGAAAGAGACTTGGGCATCATCATCACTGATGACCTAAAATCATCCAAGCAGACCTCTGAAGCAGTAGGTGAGGCTAGAGGGGTGTTAGGGTGTATTAGTAGGGGTATCACAAGTCGTAAGAGGGAGGTATTAATCCCTCTGTACAAGACACTGGTTAGGCCCCATCTGGAGTACTGCGTGCAGTATTGGAGGCCACCTTCACAAGGACATTAATCAAATTGAGGCAGTCCAGAGAAGGGCAACCAAATGGTGCAGGGACTGCATCAGAAGACATATGAGGACAGATTAACGGAGCTCAATATGTATACCCTTGAGCAAAGGAGGGAGAGAGGTGATATGATCGAGGCATTCAAACACCTTAAGGGCATAAACAAGGTGAAAGAGTCTAACATGTTTAAATATAAGAAAAATAGCAGGACAAGAGGACACAGCATGAGATTAGAGGGAGGCCGATTAAGGGGGAATGTGAGGAAATTCTTTTTCACAGAAAGGGTGGTGGATGCATGGAATGGCTTACCACAAGAAGTGGTGGCTATGAATACAGTGCAGGGCTTTAAACAGGCATGGGATAAGAATAAGGGAGCAATACAAATGACTATGAATAGATAGGCCACTGACAGAGCAAAGGCCGATGGCACATTTATAAGGTAGAAAAAGAAATGGGCAGACTGGATGGGCCTTGCGGTCCTTATGTGCCGTCAACTTCTATGTTTCTATGTTTCTATTATGCTGTAGCATATGCATTGGTCTGTCAGGCTGTTGACCACTGAGATTGCAGAGACAAACAGCTGCTTGAAGTCAGTGTGAGGGTTTGCTGCTGGGTGCGCTAGTAAAGGTGATATGATTTTCCTGTCAAGGCAACTTTTGCTTTTCTGTAGCTTGTAATTTATAATCACCTGCTGGGATTAGAATCCTTGTCACCAGCTTTATATATGGTGACCTAACCTATACATCACGGGAACTAATATTTTCTTCATTTCAGCTTGGTGTTGCACTGGCTACAGTATGTCTTAGGTTAGCATGCAAGAGATCAGGGTTTCAAATCAAGGTAGGGACTTAACATATTTGTATTTACTGCAAGAGACCATGTTTCAAATCTTAATAGGGACTAGGGCCGTGGGAAATTAAACTTCTGGCAGTGGAATGTTTGCCAAAGTTGGAATTTCAATGTCTTGAAATTTTACAATACACTTTGGCAACTTTTGTGGACAATTCCAACTTAGAACAACAGAATAAATATGTGAATTGTGGATTATTGAATTAAACTGTGGAAAAAAATGCCACAGAACTGATCACTGTCCGTGGTCAGTTCTGTGGATTTTTTTCCTGTGGTTTAATACATCAATCCACAATTCATACATAAATTCTGCAGCTAAGTGAGTCATTGAGCTGCAGAAAGAATGTATAAATTGTGGATTGAAGGTCATGTGCTATGTTAATACTTAAAAATTCAGCCTTTTATAACTTGTTCAAGCCTACATCTTTAGTTCAGCATGTCATAACATTTTTAACATGTTTTGCAGTTTTCAGCAGGTGACGTTGATGCTCACTCTGTTTCATCTGAGCTGTTGCCTTTTGAATTGTGCTGTGATGTCAATTTGGAGGAGTGGGAGAGTTCTAATGTGCTGAGTGGATGTATGCAGTAGATGGTATTTATGCATAGTGGAGCCTCTGATTATTTTCAGTCTGTAGCTATTTAGTTTTTTTGTTCAAAAGTATTTGTGATGTTCTCTGATGATGAGGATGAAGGCTCTGAGAGTATTTTGCTTAGATCTGTGACTGTGCCTTACTCTTTTGGGTCCATCACTGCAGCTCTAGCGAAATCTGATGAGGCGACAGAGAGTGAAAGTGACAACAAGTCCAAGTAAGTCTTACCACAGAACACCATCTAATCTGCAAAATATGATGTGCATTTCTTCTCACTTGCAGTCACTAAAATGACCAACACAGGCTCGCATCCAGCCAAATAAAATGCCTAATAGCATGTGCTCTGCTCATCGTTCAGGCTGAAAGTTGAAAAACTGCAGTAAACATAGATACAGTGTGAGTTTGCATGAGAAGAGAAAAAAAAAAAGAATAATCATCCATGTAAAGTGTACCAACGCTGGCCAGCCCGTGGCAATGTTCAGGCCTGCACCTTATCTGTGTACCCAGTTAGACATTCAGGGACACTGGTACCAGTGGGGAGGTGAGTTATGGTACTGTGTTTCTGTTGGGGGCTGGGCACTGCTAATGCTTGTTGGGAATGCTGGTATTGCCCACTACACTAAATTTCATTATCACTGCCATTTATTTTTGCATTCCCATTTCCCTGTTAATAAATCTTTTATTGCTGTTTAAAACTATCTGTGAGCTTATTATTAGCTATAGTCATTAAGTGCATGCAAAGTAATGTATTGCAACTGTTTATAGTTTTCCATGTGTGGGGTGGCTGGAAGGGGAGGTGGGTAGGTATGGCATCCCAGGGGGTGGTACTACACAGACATCTGGACCACTATATCTTACTCTGGATGGAGGTCCACGCTATTTGCTTTATCTTGGGAAAGAAGCCTCCAGGCACCATTAGAATAGAGCCCAGGCCCCTCAACCTGTATTGTGAACATCAGGCTGGGATAGTAGCCCACTGGTAAATGGTGCTCAGGTTACAGTTACAATAAATATGGCAGTGTGTATGTGATAATAAGAGTCCTGCTCCACTGAACTGGAAATTGTGACACAGTAAGGAATCCCAAACTAGCAACTCAGAGCAATTTCTTCAATATGCATTTTGCAGCAAATTCTAATTCAACATATATAAAACAATTTGGAACACTGCAAGTAATCCGGTGTTTTTTCCCTGTTGAAGGTAGATTTTCAATTGTCAGTCTAAATTGACAGTTCTTGCAGCTGGATGGAAGCCTGTGTTACTTATTTTAAAAACTGTGAGTGAGAAGAAATGGGCATGAGCTGGATGATGGATAGGGGTTGGGGCTTTTTGGATATTGGGCCATATGCTGGACATTAGGGAATAAATAAGTGACTGTAAATGAAAGGGTACACAACTAGATTTCAAGTCAGTTACTGACTTATTGCGTGACCCTGACGATATCAGTTGACCTCCCTGTGCTATAAAGTCCATCCAGCTATAAAGAAGTAATACCCTACAGCAAACAAGATATGTGGTTATCTAGACTAAAATGTGAATATTACGTAAAGAGTATACTTGGAGAGGAAGACCATTCAAAAAATACATGTAGTAAATATATTAACTTGTAAAACTATTTTTCTTACAGTCAATACTGATACACTTTGGCAGTTTAGTAGCCTAAGTCAACATTTGTACAACAGCATAAAAAATGACAAGATCCAGAAAGTAAACACTGAGAAATGAAAGGAGGAAATGTTAAAATGAATAACAACAGTAACAAGAAAACATGTAACAAAATATGGAAAGAGGTGAAAGAAGTAAAGTGCACAAAGAACGCTCACAGGAGCTACAAGTAGGGAAGTACGGGGCTGATGAAATAAATCTTCTTCAGTACATAAAAATAATGCATGGACCAAGCTAGTATATGGGAGATTAAAAAAACACAGAGCTTGGAAATTTTTGAATTGTTTTGCATATGGATTTAAAATGCTTGCAATATGGATCTATGTGATATTGATTTAATATGAAATAGCAGCTCCCCTGCTGAACACTGAATACTGATGTAATAAACTAGCAAACACAGCAAACATTTTTGAGCTCTGCACTTTTTTATTTACCATGTAGTAGATTGTTCCATGCAGTGCAGTACATTGATTTCAGGTGTGTACTCTCTATTCCAATGTGGCTTTTGCAAGGGTTAATCACCGGAGAGTGCACCCGTGGCTGTACAGTCTTGTGCTGTGCACAATGAATGCCATCTCACTCTCAGTTACATGGCAGTTACATAACATCAAGAAGAAATTGGCACGGCTAGACAGTGACATCTATTTTCTAACCCAGTGCAAGAGGAGAAACATTATCCCTAAAGGTCTTACTATTTGGAATCCATTAAGAAATACAAAACAATTCTACTTATGCAGAACAACTTTGTCATAGGACCTCTGAGAAACTGAGAAATCACAGGATTCGCATGTCATATGCCTAAAAGTTGTTCTTAACAAAAGTTTGCTGAAATTGTAACCACTCTGGAAAGGGTGTCTGGGGAACCTATTCAAGACATCTTCATGAGATACACATTAACTACCAAAGGACCTTAAGAAAAGCCTTGCTTGTGAAAAATAGGAAATTAGATGCCCTTCAACATACCATACTTCCTAACAACCATGAAGCACATAATGGAGTCACTGAACAACAACACAATACTGATAGGCACCTTTCAGTTGTTAATTTGTCCAACCACACACTGACTACTGGAGAACTGAATGTACTTTCAAAGGGCCTCACTTTCTGCCCAACAAAACCACTGGATAACATACTGTTTTGTGGTGAACTAGAGAGTACTTCCGTGAGATTGAGACTTAAAGAATTCTTTCATGGCAGGGAAGAAATCACTGGTAGTGAAGACAGTGCAAACAGCAATAATGTAATGGATAAGAAAAGGAATCTGATTTTACCCCTCAAGTGATGAACAAAAACTAGACAATTATATTAATTGTTTCCGCCAACAAGTCAGTGGTCAGATCCTTACCAGGCAAAGACAAACCCATTATAACCTCTCCACTGAACGGAGAGCTATAGGGACACTGAAATCAAACCACAACATTGTCATCAAAAAAGCTGATAAAGTTCTGCAGTGGTGATTTTAAACAGAGAGGATTATATTACTGAAGCTAATAGACAGCTAACAGATCTTACATACTACAGAGAACTGGAGAGTGACCCCACTACAAGATACAAAGATGAACTATGTGACTTAATTAAAACTTTCCCTGACCATGTCCGAAAGAAACTAGCTCACCTCATTCCTGCTGAACCAAAGCCAGGGACATTCTACATGCTGCCTAAAATACATAAACCTGGCAATCCAGGGAGACCCATAGTCTCTGGTAATGGTACCTTGACTGAGGGGATCTCAGGGTTTGTAGAGACCATTTTGAAACCGCTGGTTATGGAAAGAGACAGTTATATCCAGGACACTACGCACTTGTTGCGTGTACTTTCTGGTTATAAGGATTTACCACCTGATACCATTTTAGTGACAATGGATGTAACATCCCTCTACACTAATATTCACACACAGATGGCATTGCAGCATGCCTTAAATACATACATGAGAAAGGACCGGAACAAAACATCAACCCTGGAGTGGTGGGGGAACTTATGGAATTAATTTTGACACATAACAACTTCAACTTCAATGGTAAACATTATGTTCAAACTATGGGAACAGCAATGGGCACCAAAATGGCTCCACAGTATGCTAACCTCTTTATGGCTGACTTGGAGGAGGATTTTTTAAGGCAGTATCCCCACAAACCACTGGCTTATTTCCGTTACATTGATGATTTGTTTATCATCTGGACGGAAGGCACAGATGCACTCAAAGATTTTCATCACAAACTTAATAATCTCCACCCTACTATAAAGCTTACCTTGGAGTACTCTACCACCAAGGTTAACTTTCTGGACACGACAGTCATCATTAAGGATGGAACCTTACATACTTGTATTTACAGGAAGCCAACAGACAGACAGAGATACCTGCACAGGAAAAGTAACCACCCAAACCATACAAAAAAATCTGTCATATACAGTCAAGCACTTTGTTGTCAACGTATTTGTTCAAATGAGGATGACAGAGATACATTTGGCTATGTTGAAAAACACCTTTATGGAGCAGGGACACTCTTCCAGGGAAATTGACAGGATAACAGAACGGCAACGCAAGTACCAAGACAACAACTACTTCAATATAAAGAAAGACAGCTACAGAAAGAATACCCTTGGTAGTCACATATCATCCAGACCTTGAACGTCTGCGTAAGATTATTAAAGATCTCCACCCAATATTTAGTGAGGACGACACCCTTAATTGTATTTTTAAGGAACTCCCACTACTATCTTTTAAACAACTGCCAAATTTATCCAGCCTAATCATTAGGAGCAAACTTTCACCGAACAGAATACCATGTCACACAATGGCACACACAACCCTGCAATCAACGCCCTGCAAGACTCTAGGGCTCATTTCACCTCAAACTGTGTGGTTACATCACAAAACAGACAATTCCAGGTGCATGGGAGTTATACATGCATGTCACAACATGTTGTTTATTTCATTCAGTGCAAGAGATGTCCACAAACAGGTTATGTAGGAGAGACACGCCAACAGCTCCGCACTAGGATGAACTCACACAGACATACTATTACAGCAAGGAAGACTGAAAAACCAGTGGGGCATCACTTCTCCCAGCCTGACCACTCAGTCTCAGATATGTCAGTAATGGTCTTAAAAGGAAATCTCAAAAACACACAACAGAGACGAGCTTTTGAGATTAAACTTATTTTATATCTCAATATGGTAGCAGATGGGATGAACTTGGATATTGGCTTTATGGGACACTACAGAAACTAACATCCACAGACCTTTTCTTCTTCAAACTGACATATTATAGGACTTCAGCATGTGTGAGATGTGGATGCGTGTGTGTATGTATGTGTGTGGGTATGTGCTGTGAGGTATGTGATATAACAGATGTGGGGCTTGCTGTCACATTGAGGTAAGTCTCT
Source organism: Neoceratodus forsteri (assembly GCA_016271365.2). Lineage (NCBI taxonomy): Eukaryota > Metazoa > Chordata > Ceratodontiformes > Ceratodontidae > Neoceratodus > Neoceratodus forsteri. The sequence goes on from CM057451.1 coordinate 61,332,266, forward strand.
ATTTAGCTATATGGAGTTATATGTGTTACTATTTTTATTTCACACACATAAAGAATTTCTCCTTACTTTTTATCTTTGCCTGTGGGGGGGGGATTGATTCCATTGCACCATATTCAGATTACCCAGCCTGCTAGTGTACATACAGGAGTGTTATCTTATACTGTTATATATAATTTTGTAACTCTGTACATATTGGGATGTGTGATCTCATTTGCTTGGGGGTCCTGCACATATCTTTTTACATTAGGCTAATATTGTAGTAATTTACTCAGGATTTCATGACAAGTTGTATTCCTTTGGGGAACAATTACAGTGACTGAAGTTAATATAGGTTCACTAGGAGAGAGATTGAGAGTGTGTGTGTGTGTGTGTGTGTGTGTGTGAGAGAGAGAGAGAGAGAGAGAGAGAGAGAGGGAAAAAAGGAGGGGGAGAGAGAGAGAGAGAGAGACATCTCTGCTTAAGCTTATATCTCCCCACCCACATTATTGTGATGTGGGGTGGGTTAGGTTGTATTGTTTGTATGAACAGGAGGAGATAAATTACATTTTATCTCTTTTCAGATTCCCTAGACACTTGTGGTACATGAAGTTGCTACATTCTCAGTATATATTGACATCAGTACATATCAGGCTGCATGGTCTGAATTCCTTGAGGTTCCTCGACTAGAGTTTTTGTTTAACACTAATATTATCAATTTATATTTAAATTATCATTTATATAGTCCTGAGGTTTTGTAATTTCTTGGGCCTTTTATTTAGCTTGAGAATACAGCTGGGTGGCTTGTCCAGCTAGGTTTTACACATCACACAGTGTGCACTGATGTTTTTAGACAACTTTTGGTAATTCTTGTCTTTAATGCATACATTGTAATTTCATGGGCCCTATAACTATCTTTGTTTGTCTTTAGCTGGTGGGGTTGCCTTTCAGTAATCACATCCTTATACTGACTGTGGCACTCATGGCTTGATTTGGGAGTTATCTGCTTCAGCAGTGTTATCTTATGTCAATTAAATTTATGTGCAGTAGGATTCTTTGTATGTGTGTTGCACCAAGCACATCTGAACCCAAGGTTCATTCGGACTGAGGACAGTATTGTACTGTTAAACTTCTCTGACATCATCTTCTAGTTTTTTTAAATGAGTATTTTAAACCAATGGGAATTTTTTTCTGTTTTTCTCTGCATTATCTAGCTGTTATAAGTATTGTATTTTCTAAACAACTGCCATGAGCTTCTGAAGAAGGACTGGTTGGCCTGAAAGCTAGAGCACTTTGTTCTTGTTGTTACATCTATGATGGTCCATTAAAAAGTATCAAATCATTTGCTTCTGGATCTCACTCTCAGACACTGTTTATGCCACTGATTATAGTAGCCAAATAAATTAGGAAACCAGCTTGGTATAATGCATTACTACACAATGCAGAAGGTGATTTCAATATGATCCTCTTCAAGTCTAGTTTATGTACAGAAATGACAGCTTATGATCTGTCACACACTTGTTCGCATATTGCAATACCAAACTGCTTCTGGAATGAAAAGTGCTACCAGATAAAACTGAACAAATGGAAACTGAATAGCAAGCATAGTAATACATATTAACAACTGTAGGGATCAACAGACTGACACCTTTGACTGTAGATTAATCTGTTATGAAATCCAATGAGTAACTGTGTACCAGTTTAACATTTATTCTTTAAATCACAAGGTGTTGGTCTGTTGATCCCCACAGTTGGTTATCCTTTTATAGAAAAATATTTTGCATAATGCCCTTTTAGGGTAATTTACTTTACTGGTTTGACTGGGTTATATCAGAGTGCATTCACACTCTCTTTCAAGTTCATATTAGTATGGGTGGCCTTGTATTCATACTGTAGCATGTTAAGTCCAACAGGGCTTTGTTCCAGGATCCCCTCACCCAATACCTTAGACCACACCTTATTTTGTTGGGTGCTCAGTTAGCCATATTTTATTATTAACAATAAAATAAACTATATTTACATTATAACTTTTCTTCATTCACTTCAAATCAAATTTTCCATCTTATTTTCATCCGTGAATCTCATTTTATAATCTTCCTCCCCAGATGTACTGCTGGGGTTCTTCTTATCCTGGTGTCCATCTCGGTTCAATGTCAAAATCATGTAACCACGAAAGCGTAAGGCATTTAAGTGCTTACTTTTTAGCACTTGTTCAAAATTGTGCTGTAACAAAATATTGGCAGCACAAAATAGTGGCCGAGTCAGTCATGTCTCCTCTGTGATGGAGCAGGCATGGGTTCCCATAAATTCATGTGTACTACCCTGAGACATTGATATATAGGTATTCAGAGAACACAAAATTCACTGGGTCTGGATGGAGCTCCTAAGCTTTATTGTTGTTCTCAAGACATGCATACCAAACTCTAAATTCTTCAAAGTCTGGTTAGGCTCCCTTCCTACTTTTCTTAACTCTTCCCTAACAATCCCTCCACCATCCACCCATTTACTTAGGTCTTCAGTTTCTCATACTTTAGGTGTCCCATACCGCAAGACAACTGTCAGCCAGGAAGCCTTCTCCTACCACTTCCCTAAACTGTGGAATCCCCCCCCCCAGATTTGCCTTTCTTCTTCCTGTTCATCTATCTCCTCAGCCTTACACAATTACCTATCTGTGAACTGCAACTGCAACTGAGCAGACCATGTTGCATCTATATAGGCTGTAATAGTTATCCTATTACCACACTTATGGACCTTCTGTTCACTATGATGTAATGGAATATACATACCAACTGCAATTTCTTGCTGCCTGTTACTGCTTGTTAATTGTTCTCTACTTGTAACATAACCTATGCATAATTGGCACTACATACTGTTTTGTTGTTTGCCTATGACTTATTTGTATGTCTTCCAATTCCCATATATTGGCAATGTATACTGTTGTGTTGATTACATTTTATTGTATGCCTTCCAACTCTCCCACCCCCCAGAATGTACCATGAGACAAGCAACTTGTTGTTCAGTGTGCCATTCCTAGTGAAACTCTTAAATAAATAAATACATGCACACCATAAGTAAGACTGTGCAGAATTCTGAAATTCTGCTGAATTCTATTGGTAGTGTAGTGTAATTGAGATGGTATCCAGTGTAATCGGTAGCTGAGTAAGTCACTCAGTAAAACATGGTCTTCTAATGTGCACTCTTTTGTGCTACCACTGTTGTGGTTTGCGTGGTTATGGTACCACTGTATTGACTCATGCTATTATGAATGCACGATTTTCACCAAATACCATCCATCTCTCCTGCTTTGTATGGATGTATACTCATGCCCTTCCTCTGGAGCCCTCTAGATGTACACCCTGAGGTGCCCATCCCCCAAGCTTCAATGTACACCCTGGCTGGGTTCATCCCCTTACAGAGGTTCTTTGTCTTTTAAATAGTTTTTTTTATTTTAATGGGTTCACCACAACATATCCAAGACACACTGTCTTAGGTTATCTGGTTCATTCCACTGGGGTGTCAAACAGATGAGGCATACTGATGAGTCCTGGTAGGACTGAAACAAGTGTCTATGTCTCTGTTAGCACCCTTTGTAAATCTGAGAGGCCTTGGCACCATGCAATTCTGCTTAAAGTTGGACCAGCATAACATTCTGTGGTGATTTGCATATGCAGCCCATGATGCTTTGCATTGTGTGGGCATGTGTGATTTTGTATTTTCTTGAAACTTGGCTTCCCAGCCAAATGCCCTTTGGGGAAACCTTTGCCTCAGTGTTTGCACACAGAGGTTCTTTGTCTTCATCCCCTTACTGCCCCTTCCCTCCCTCCTTTTCCCCTTTTTCTCCCCCTACCATCAACGTTAAGCAGTTCTATAAGTGGTTTTTTTCTCTTGTGCGCGCATCTGACCTACTGTCCACCTTCAGCAGTCTAACAGATGCCCCTTTACCTGCTTTACTTAGCTTCTTCCAACTTCTTTAATTCCCCCCTCTTCTTCATTCCTTTTTTTGTATCAGCTACCCTACCCCACTACTCCTATTTTACATCTCCCTACAAAATGGGTGGGTGGGCAAAAACACCAGCTAACAGGTAATTGTGAATGGAGCCTGCTCTGGCAGCCCCTTTTAATCCCCTTGCCTACTCTCTCTCTCTCTCTCCTGTCTCCTGACCAATTTCCTCTTACTTTTTCTCCCGTTACTTTTCCCCCTCATGTGTCCATCACTTAAAACTGTACCCCCATCTTCCCCTCTGCTCCCTTACCTTTGACCCTAGCTCCACCCTGACTCACCCCTCCCCCCTCCTTGCCTAACTGAGCCCCATGCCCCTGGGTCAGGTGACCTGTGACAAATGGGCCTGCCTTTCATTCAGGCAACACTCCTTGTCCCTGGATCCCCTCACCCAATAACTTAGACCACACCTTATTTTATTGGGTGCTCAGTCGGCCATATTTTATTATTAACAATATCATAAACTGAATTTACATTCTAACTTTTCTTCATTCACATCTAACATCATCGTGGCAAATTTTCCATTTAATTTACATCCTTGAATCTCATTTTATAATCCCCCCCAAGATGTACACCTGTGGTCCTTCTTCTCCTGGTGTCCATCTCTCCTGCTGGATATGGATGTACACCCATGCCCTTCCTCTAAAGCCCTCTGGATGTAAACCCAGAGGCACCTATTCTCCAACCTCGATGTACGCCCAGGCTGGGCTCATCCTACTACTGCCCCCTTCCCCCCCTTTTTCTCTCCCCCTATCCCATATCCAGCTCATGTAAGATGATTGGCTCCCCCCTTGCTTTACCTTCTGCTCACCTCTATCATCCAGCCCTTGATAGCTGTCCCTACCTTAGCATTAAAAAAGTTGACCCCCATGTCTGACAAATGTACCCCATCTGAACTATATAAACCATGGCACTCCTCCCCTACCCCGGCATATTTAATGACCCTTCTCCCTACTGTCATAATCCAAGCCCCTATCCTCTTATTCATTCTCTTCTTAGCTTCATCCATGGCCTTATGTCCCCTTGCATACCACCACACCTGTCATGACAATATTTCAGACCACACCCTTACTACTTCTGACCACCATTGTTTTACTTTCATAATGCCCTCTTTGATTTGAAAGATAATGTCCAACCATGGTCTGGTACCCACATCATTGCCTCCCAACTGTATGATTAGTAAATGTGGCTCCAGCCCTGTTGTTCGCATGTCCGTTAGAAGTGGGATTAACTGTGCCCAGTGCATTCCCAACATTCCTTTCCAGTTTAATCTGATGCTGCTCCAGTCCTGATATAACTACCATCCCCCAGCCTTTACTGCTGCTCTGCGATCTGCCTAGTATATAAAGGAGTGGCCACAAATCCGTACTTCCAGCCACTCCCCAGGACCTGTGACCAAAAACAGAAGAGACCATGAGACATTGAGCTGCGACTCCTTCCTCCCTCTGGCACATTCTCTATATAAATTCTCTCTTTTTTTTAATTCTCCCTCGCCATAGTGGTGTGGTCCTTGCCGATGGCCAGATAGCCTTCTCCTGTAACAAAACAGAAAACATTGTCAGTAATGCAACTGCCGCAGATAGGTTTTGTAGCAGTCCGAGACCCATCTTCCCACCCTCTTTAAGTCTTCACTAGATCCCCCATGGGCTGCAACCTCAGATGCAGTGCCTTTTCTAAATGAGTGGGAAGATTAACTATCTGGATCTTCACCCAGGAACTGTGGACCATTTTTAAGTACCACTACCATCTGTGCCCCAGTCACTGGGATCCCATTTCTGTGCTTAAACAGGTGGCCTCCCCATGTTTGCCTAACCACCATGTATCCTAGCAGCACCCGAACAGGGCATAATCCTGGGTTGTCATGCCTTTGCAGTGGGACAGTCACCCCTCATCCTGCTTGATCCATCTTAGATCTCCATAGTCTTAGACCCAACCCATCCCCATGCCACTGCATCTCTTCCCAAAGAAGCTCCCTTCTTCCTCCAGTCCCCCTCTGGAGAAATACCTCGCTGACCCAGAATGCCCCATGAAACATCACTGTGAATATATCCACAAACAAGCACGCTTTGGCCCCTGAGTGGCATATCCTTGGTAGGACCTCCACAAGTGTCTTGAACAGTGCTTCAGAAATTGAGTGCCTGCCATCTGGTTCTTTTCTCTTCACCCTTAACCACCCCTGCATCATTCTGTTTACCATGTACCCTTTCACTGGGTCCCCCAACCCCAAAGTTTACTGACCAAACTAATAGCAAAGAGGTGTACCCCCATGGCTGCATGTGTTACTTCACTCCTCCAGCTACTCACCACAAATTTTGCTACCTGCTCTTCCATAACTGCTCCACTTACCTCCATGCCTTGACTCTCTTGGAAAGCCTGGAAAACTCTTGACAAACCCTCGCATGTCTTCACAGTCCTTGCTGACCAAGAGTTCCAGAAGAGCAGCTAGACTCCTTCCAACCAATCTTCTATTTGTATTTTGGTACTTTTTTTCGTCTTTCAGCCCTGTGGGTGATGACCCAGAACATGTCCAACTGGTGAAGAGAGAGGCTGTCAACCATCATGTTCCACACCCCTTCAATGTGCCTAGCCCTAAAAGACAAGTTCAGTCTCAAACACTGTAGCACCTGCTGTCTCATAACACTCATCAGTGTCTCTGATATGGCTTCTCTCATATTCAAGGTATCTACCACTGCCATGTTACCGCACCAAAATGTTACCTTCTGGTTGTTCAAATTACCCCATACTACCAAGGCTACCCATATAGGAAAGATTTCTAAAAATGTGATGTCATGTATCAAACCTCTTCATACCCATTCCTCTGGCCACTGTTCCAAAATCCATCTACCTTTGAACTAAGCCCCCATCCCTAACCCAGGACCAGTGTCTGTATACAGAGTCAGGTCTGTATTGAGGATCCGTTCTTCCTGACAAAATGTGACCCCATTATATGACCGCAGGAATTCCTTCCAAATTTCTAGATCTTCCTGGACCTCTTTAGAAATATCTACCCAATGATGGGACCTAGCAGTCCCTCTTGTAGCCCTGGCTAGCTGATGTGTAAATGTTCTTCCAGGGGCTATTGCCCAGCATGCGAAGTTTGGGTGTCCTAAGAATTGTTGCACTAATTGCAGTGGCACTTGTCTCCGGCCCTTTAGGGCATCTAAGAGACTTTTTAACTTTTGGACTATCTGTGCCAGTAATCGAAAGAGCACTTTCCCCATATTTATTTCAATCCCCAAAAATTCTAAGTGCTTACTCCGCCCCTCCATCTTGTCTTCTGCTAGCAGTACCCCCAGCTGCCCGCACATATCCCAAAACTGTCTGAGCATGCCATCTGTGCTCTCCTTCCCCTCCCCAACCAGGAGGGAAACCATCTAGGTAGTGTATGACCACTCTATGCCTGTACTGAGCTCCAAAGACCCACTGCAGCCACATGCTGAATGTCTCAAACATGACACATGCCACCAAACGTCACAAGGGCATGGCCTTGTCAAAATAGAACTGCCCCTCCAGATGACAATCTAATAGATCCCGGTCTTCAGGCTGAACTGGAAGCAACCAAAATGCTGCTTCAATGTCGGTCTTGGTTAGCCACTCTCCCATGACCACCCTAATCATCCTTACAGCCTCCTCTAGCATTGAGTAGGTTACTCTACTGTCTTCTTCCCTAATGTAATCATTCACTGACCCTTCCCTTCCAGGTATGATAGATGGTGAATCACCCCAAACTCTCCCAGTTGTTTTTTGGTGATGAGGTCCAATGGGGACATCCTGAAATTGTCAAATGGGGGGTCAGGAATGGTCCCTCTACTTTCCTGTTTCAATTTCCTTCTTAATTTTTCTAAGACCTCCTGCTCCTCCTCCTCATTGCCCTTTATGGATCCCAAATCTTTGGTCTTCATACCCTCCCTGTGCCCCTGGAAATGTACAGTGTAGACTGAAACACCTGGAAAAACCCTCCAACAATACTCTTGCGGCCTCCTGATCCAGGTAGCTTCTTACCCACTGTCATAAAACCTCTAACTTAATAGGTGTCTTTGCTATCTAGTACATTTTCTCTCTATTTGCCCTGTCCTTCTTAAGTTCTGCCCCTTGTCACAAACCCCTCCCTTCTCCAAAACTTCTCTCCCACCCTCCCTGCCACCAGGCTGTCCCCTGAAACCCCGAATGGCTGGCCCGAAATGGCTGACTCCCAAAATTAGATCCACTGTTCCTTTCCCCACAGGTTCTACATCTGGAGGCCAGGTGGGACCTGGCACATTTTGAGCAGGTGTGTTTGAAGCGGCAATTCTGCCATGAACATTGCTTTCTATTGTATCCACAACAAGTTTGCAAACTCCTCTGGTCCATTCCCTGTTACATCCTTTCAGCACGGTCGTGGTCTCAAGCTAAATGTCAAGAGTGCCTTGTGTCCCATCGCACATCGCCATGTGAGGCCATGCTCTGCTGGATCAACTCATCATACTGTTTCCAACTGGTGCCTCCTCTCATCATTTAGGTGCTGTGCACTATAAGATAGTACGCCAGAAGTGGCATCGCCAGCTCCAGCTGATTCTCCTGCATGATGCTGTAGTAAGGGAATCCCACTGACCACATGTCCCATGTCCTTCCCTGGAGACTGCCCTCTTTCCAGGAAAACCAGTGTCTCTGTCATGTCCTTCTTACCAAAACTTTCTTTTTCCTCATATTTTTTTACCATTTCCTTGTTCACTAGAGTGAATATATCAACATAGTCTCCCTTCCAAATCTTTTCTTTTGTGGCCAACAGCACATGATCCCTGATTTTAATCCCGGGGGTACCTGCATTCATCTCCAAAACCCCAATGTTCCCTGTTCCCCCTGGCTTCAATCCTTGCTCCCTCGACTTACCCTTCTTGATTTCCCTAGTACTTTCTCAAATTCTCAAATGCCACTCTCCCACATGGAACCTATCATTTGTTCCACACATGCCTTTATATTATCTCCAGTGTTAGATCTACTATACCTGGTCTCGTTGGTGCTTGTGGTGGCACAGGTACTGGCTGTAAGGGTTGTTTTGGCATTCCACTGTTCTGAGGTGGATCCAGTTGAGGTGGAGCTAGAGACAGAGGCACCCTGTTGGGGGCCTGCAGCTGTGGTGAAGCCAGTTTGGGTGGTCTAGGAGGAAGCAGGAGGGGAGGTCTGTAAAGGTGTGGGCCAAAGGGCCTGCAGAGGTGTAGGCTGGGGCTGAACTGGCCCTGCTGGCTCTGGGTCTTGTGAGGCCACCCCACTCAGTTGCTTCCTGACACCCTTTGCTCGCACTGTATTGCTGTCCTTCCATTTCCTCCCATGCCCACTGGGTTCTGCTGCTACCGGGGTGTCCTCCACTGCATCTAGCATTTTCTGCTCCTTTTCCAACAGCTCCATCACTTGTCATGCCACTTCCTCTTTGGAATTCTTGTGCCCTCTTGGTGCCATTGTGTGCTGTGTGAGCGGTAATAAAAAATAGGAAGGTAAATGGTCTGCAGACAATCTAGTTCCTTCCCCATTTTGGGCCAGTTTGATTCTTTTTCTTATGTACAGTATGCTTCTCCTTCCCTTAGGCTTTTTTTTTTTGGTAATATACCATTAGCTAAATCAGGAAAATGAGGGCGGGTATATGCTGCCATTGTATGAGTTGCCCCCCCGATGCATGTAGGAAGGGGAGGGGGAGGAGGATGGCCATATGGCCTAAAATGCTCCCGGCCCTGGTACAGGAAAAATGCTGAGCTGCTGGTGTCATCTGAGTTGGGCCCCCCTTTGTATGATGAAGGGATTACACAACCTTATGTACTATGTTAACCATTATCCTTTTTATTTATTATGTGTTTATATATATATATATATATATATATATATATATATATATATATATTTCTTTCTTTTGATGTCCCCTGTGATCTTCTTGACCTAATGAGATCAGTCCCCAAAATGGCCTGGACCTGCATCCTGCCCTGAAACTTTAACCATCCTCTAGGCCAAAGGCCTGTTAACCATGCATCTTCTTTATCCCACTTATATCCTTATTATGTTTTTTTTTAAATACTGCACTTGCTCACTGTTCCCACATCTCAGTTTTGGTTTATTTCTTGTATTCTTCAAAATGCTGTTTCAATGCCTGCCTGCTAAACCGACTGTGTCTTAGCTCATGTTTAACTACCATGAAGATGCCCACCCACACATCGAGACCCAGGTCTTAGGATGGTGTCCACCACCACCATGTGGTCCCACTGCATGCTCACCATGTGCTTATATATATATATATTTTTTTTTCTAGCACCAACCTGCTCACTGGCATACCTCTTCCATGCTCCGTTTTTTTCTTATTGTGCTCCAAAATTGGGGGGGACCTTGTTTCACCCAGTTTTTCCTCCAAGAACTTCCCCTCTCCCAAAATGTCATCTGACCATGTGGCCAGTTCCTCTGCCTCTGTCTGGGCCCCTGCTCCTCTTAGTATGAGCCCGCAAATCCAGTAACCAAACTATGCAAAGATGCAGCCATTGAGATTGTTAAAAATTCCTCCCTGTCCCTCTTCAGCTGGTTCCCGGATGGGCTCCTGTCCCTGTAAATCACTCCTCCCCTGCATCCCAAAACTGCTCCTCCAGCTCATAACCACCACCCTCAAGATGGCAGCTGACCACACAGTCCTCCTGCATCCTCCAGCCAAGGGTCACCTCCCCCACTCCCTACACTCTGTTGAGTGATCATCCCTCCATTCACCATCACCCCTCTGAAATAATTTAGCTTTCTTTTGACACATACTCCCTGTGCCCTGTGCTGCTGCATCCCTGCCCCTGCCCCCATAAAAGACCCCTGGAGGCTGCCAGGCTGTGGGTCAGGACTATCCTCAAAGCATACTCCTGCACTTTCCTTTCTTAGTTTTTTTTAATCTCTTCCCAAATGGTGGGCTTCTGTGGGCACAGAAAGCAATTTGGAGGTCTCTTTTTAGCCTAGGAACTCTCTGCACTGATGAAAACCTGCCTCCCACACTCAGCCTAACAATCTCATAGCCCTGTAACCTGTGAAAAGAAGCACACAACCCAGGTAAGCATTCCACTTAACCTTCTGAGCAAATGCTCCACACAATAACAATGCTGACTGACTTACAAAGCAAATTCCTATTCCTTTTTTAACATTTTTACGTAAAAGCACAGCAAATGTTCCACACAATAACAATGCTAATTTACTCACAGTGCACTTCCTGTTCCTTGTGAAACATTAATAAATAAAAAGCACTTACCAATTAAAAAGACCAACAAATGCCTCACCAGTAAAACAGAAAGGAAAAATCGCTGACTGATATGTTGGCTAGTGAAAACCAAAAACACCAGCTAGCAGAAAATTGTGGAGGGAGCCTGCCCTGTGCAACCCCTTTTAAACCCCTTATCCACTCTCTCTGTCTCCCATCTCCTGATGAATCCCCTCTTACTTTTTCTCCACTTACTCCTCCACCCTATATGTCCATCACTTAAAACTCTTGACACCCCTATCTTCCCCTCTACTCCCTTACTTTTTGACCTAGCTCCACCCCTACTCACCCTCCCCTCCCTCCTCCTTGCCTGACTGAGCCCCCTGCCCCTGGGTCAGGTGACCTGGGACAAATGTGCCTGCCTTTCATTCAGGCAATCAACCTTGTTGTGTTCTAATTTCATTCTCTATTGACATGATTTTTCTGTTATGGTTTTGTCTTTCACCTTTTGAAGTCTGCTTTTTGATTTTTAGGAATCTTGCTATTTCATTTATATTTTGCTTTCCTCCTTTTTATTCAGTATTTTATATGAACTCCTATTTATGGCAAATTGACTTTACTACTCTGTTTGGATCATATTTGAGTGCAGTCAACGCGAGTCATTCCATAATCCTACATGAGTGCAGGCGCTCACTCATTTGTAACATAACTACATTACTCTACCCTCAACTTCTTGAATGACAGGGGCTTCCGAGAGTTAATTTTATGTTTGTTAAATTGATATGTTTCATTGTGCAATTTTGAAGCTACTATAACGGCATGCTATTTTACTAACGTTTTAATACTTTCCAGGTTGTCTCATAATCACTAAGCATCATCTTCTGATGCTAGAAATCAGTTTTCACCCAATCTTATCATTTTGTTAGTTTTCCTTTAAATAATAATATGCTGTATGAACTCCAGTTTATATCACATTAATTTTACCACCCTGTTTACATCACGTCATTAAAAACGTATCTTTTTAACCTTGCATATAATGATTTTTAATTGTTGTAGGATTGGATTAATTTTAATGCTTTCTAGTTATATAATTTTTATTAGGTCATGTACAGGAGCCTTGGTTTTGGAAAGGCATCTTTTATAAATAAAGTTTTACTTGACTTGACTTGACACCATAGTGCACTCAGTCTGGTCCATAAATTCACATAAGTGTGATTTCCCTATTATTTAAGTTATATATGTATCATTTTAACTTTGGGTGCATTTTATAAATATCAAGGGCTCCCGAGTGCTATTTCTGCTACTTAGTATCACAGCAGGGTATTTATTAACTTTCAATTGTAATCATAGATGAGTGCGGGCTCTCACTCATTCATAACATATCTACTTTATTCTACCTTTGATTTCCTAAATGACAGGCTTCAGAGAGTTAATTTTGTTTTTGTTAAATTGATGTGCTTCACTGTACGATTTTGAAGCTAATATATCGGTATGTTACTTTATTAACTTCTTAATATTTCCCATTGTCTCATAATCACCAAGCATCACCTTTTGATGCCAGCACTCTTTTGTCTCCCAGTTTTGTCATTTTGTTTGTTTTCCTTTAAATAATAATATGCTGTATGAACTCCTAGTTATAGCAAATTCATTTTACCACTGTTTGTGTCACACCAGAGTGCACTTATTCTGATCCATAAATTCACATGAGTTCAAGTGCCCTCTTATTTGTAACATATTTGTATTGTTTTAACTTCGAGTCTATCTTACAAATAATAAGGGCTCCCGAGTGTTACTTTTGCTGCTTAGCATTATAGCATAATACTTATTAACTTTTCAATTGTTTTCAGTTGTCTCCCAAATCCCTTTCATCACTTAAAATACATGTGTGTATTCTATTTATGTGGTGAGCACTTTTAGTAGTGAATTCACTTTTATTGTGATTGGGACACATTCGATTTCTTTGTTTTCCCTTTGTTCCTTCCCAACCCCCTTCCTTCTTTTATTACAATATGGCACACTTAATTCTACAATGCAGCTATAGCAGTTTTATTATTAAATTTACTATATGGGAAAATGTATTAATCCCAGCTTTAATCTAGCTGTTTTTAACTGCACAATTTCATTGCTTATTGGGTATATGAATTACTAGTGGGTGTCTTTGCAATCACTTATATAATTATATGTATATTCTATTGGTGCTTGTGTTTAAAGGCTGTCATACTGATGTGCTTTTTGCAGTAGATGACTTTTTATATATTACTTGCCTTTAAGAGTGCATTACTGAAAACAGCCATCTCCCATTGCTAAGCCATGCCCCCTGACAAAACCTCACATTTGCCCAAAGAGCTGGGGTTTACTGCTGTTGCTCTCATTCAATAAAGGTTGGAGTTTATTTAATTTTGTCACTACACTGTGTTTTTCTGCTGATAGCCAATGGATGTGTTTGTTTTAAAAACTGTAAAACATGTTAAAAATGAGTACTGCAGCTACGTTTGATTTAAACAAATGTACTGATTGTATTGAAGTGCTAAACTAAAGATATAGATTTGAACAAACTGTAAAAGGCTGATGTTTCAAATATTAGCATAGCACATGACCTGAATTATACTGCAGAAAGAAGTTCTGTTGAACTGATCACTGAACTGTGACATAATTACATGTATTGCAGAATAATCTATTAAACTATAGAATAACATTCCTCAGAACTGTCATTCTGCAGTTCATGTGTATTATCCCACAGTTCAGCCAAAACAGTTTGTGGAATGGGGTGAAAATCTGCCAGACACATTCAGAAGATTCCAATCTCACCAATGGTGGAAGTTCGGGAAATTTTGTGAAATTTACACAATTTTGCCAAAGTTCCGTGAAAGCAGAATTTGCAACTTTTGCCTAGCTCTGACAGAGACTTTAACATTTTTTTTCTCAAAATTATTTTTCCACTTGCAGTGTCACTAGACTGGCAACCATTGGTAGAGTGCAGTTGGAATAGTAAAGTTTATTAAAAACAAGCTTGTTATGCACAACAATTTATGCAGGTAGAAAGTTGTCCCATCAGGACAGGATGTTCCAGACAGGAAAATGTCTCATCACCATTAGAAAACTTGTTTATTTGTTTGTTTAAAATATATTTTTATACAGGTTAATCTGTTGGAGAATAAATCCCCATTTATAACAAATACCTGTGGAACATTGTTAGAACAACAAGACAAAAACTAAATAAATACACACAGTACAAAATCACATTAACCTAAAAACAACTACCACAAACATTTAAATAATTATGTAATTCAAATTTAAAAATATGCAAATCAGAAATCTCAGTTATTTGACAAGATAGTTCATTCCATGCCCTTGCTAAACTGTTCTGTAGAACCATATCTCCCATACGATTTGAAATTCGAGTCATAGGCAATTTTCTAGTTGTCTTCCTAAGCCTATCCAGATATGTTGAATCGAAATTCAAACATATTAAGTGTTTTAAGGAATGCATTTTTGAATGAATCAAACCATGACATATCATTAACCATAAATACTTTCTTCGAGCTATCAGATGTAACCAACCAAGTTCCTGGTAAACTAAACAATGGTGGACTCGAGATTTGTTTACTAAAATGTAATTCCCTAATCTATAATAAGTCTGGTCCAGTTTATGTAAAAATTTTGGGTAAGAGTGCATATACAGTGGAAGTCCGTAATCTAATATGGGTAATAACAATTGTTTTACCAATTTAATCTTAATATCCCTAGTCAAACACCCTGACACCCTTCTTAATGCTCCCAATCTTTGATTCACTTTTTTTATTTGTGACAAAATATGTTCAGAGAAAGGACAAATTATAATCAACAAGAACCCCCAAATATTTATAAGTATTAACCTTTTGGACCATTGTCCCATCCAAAAAGCTACTCTGCAAATCAGTAGAGTCTTTTTTTATATGTGATCCCACAGAAAAGATCATACTCTGTGTTTTCCCAGTACTCATTAAGAGTCCAGAATCTCTCATCCAAGTCTCAATATTGGAAAAATCTTGTAGCTTGCTGCATGTGCTGCAGCATGCAGTACATATTTATCTGTCCGAATGTCAAACACTGGTTAGTGAACACAATAGATCCAGCATTTTCACCCCTTCTCCACTGCCAATGACCAGCATTGCTAGTTAAAATTTAAGGAATACTATAATTTTTTTGTGCATTTTCTTCAGCAATATTATCTAACTATCCCACTGATTCTGAATCTGAATGCCTGTTCCATTTCAGGAACGTAGCTCCCCCCTACACGTTTTTTCCCTCTTTCAGTCTTGCAGAACTACAGCTTTCACATTCACACTGCAGGTCTCCCTCTTCCAAATCAGCTTGATGCTCCGTAGCAGCAGCCCTGATTAAATAGATGGCCCATACAGGCAGGCTGTAGCAGCTCTAATTATTGTAGTGGCAGGCTATAGTACAAGGAACTCAATATTCGGTACAGGCCAGGTAACTTCCATTAAAGGCTCCAATCCCGCAATAGTTGGCCTTATTATCACAGTCAGGAACAAACCCTTGTGGCAGTTTGAAATTGTGATGGGTGTGGCAATAGTACAACCCATCACAGACATTTAGAGTTTTCCACTCAGCATTTTAGTTTTCTGGTGCCCTGAAAAATTGCTAGCCAGCTGTAGTAGGATACTGCCATGCCTTTATTCTTATTTTCATGTCTTGTTTAAAATGTATGCTATGTTTAACATTTCTTTAGGCTCTTGATTTTCAATATGATTGTCTCCTCCTAGTACATCTCTGCAGGATGCCAACATGCTTTCACACTGTAAGCATCACTCATTGTGTCCCTTTGTACTCACACATGTTTGTCATGAGAACACTTCACCGAGTGACTTGTTTGTGCACTTGCCCACCAAGTGAACACATAATCAGTGCTTGTTAGAATCCACTAAAACACTCTAAAAAATGCCAGCATGTCAGAATTCACATGAAAGAACTTGTAGTCAGCTCCTGATTCAATGCTATAAAGCACAAGTATGCCTTGAAACATACATTATTTTGTATTGCACAATTATATCTACAGTGCATTGGTAATATTATATTACTGTGTCTTGGTAAATAATTAATGTGTGTGTGTAAGTGATTATCCCTATTGGTGAAGTACAACTGTAAAGCTGGGAATGGGGTTTTATTTGATATACAAGGACAATCAATGTACATTACCTCCCAAACTTATACTGTATCCTATTCTTGGCTTCTCCAGATTTACCCATTTGCCCTTTAAGCTGCTACTTACCCTAGGCTAAACCTTATAAACTGCATTGAACACTAACTGTGCTAATGCTCCTGGCCTGCAAGAGACTGAGGGCCCCATAGTCAAAGGTTAGCACACCCATTAACAGGGTTAGTGGGTGTGTTAACTCGGTTTGCACTGGCACTCCTGCTCAGCCCATATTTAAAAGCCTCAGGAGTGCTTCATAAACCAAGTGGTGCCAAATCACTAATATAGTGCTGTGCCTATGCAAATGAAGGAATCCCCTCTTCATACCAGTGCAGTGATACAGTGAAAGATCTGTGGCAGTGGTAAATATCTCCCAAAGCAACGCTGTTTACTGCTGCAAAAACACATCTTAATGAGGTGTTAAACCCATGCCCCCCACCCTCCTGAAGGCAGGGCAGCTGTACTGCAGCCACCTGCCCTTGATCACCTGGTCAAACATAAAAAAAAAACCTTTCCTGGTGGTCTAGTGTGACCTCCTGCCCCCAATCAGCCATTCAAATCCCATTATAGAATCCCTGATGGTCTAGTGTGACTGCCTGATCCTGATTACACATTCAAATTCTGTAAAAGAATCTCTGATGGTCTACTGTGATTGTCTGCTCCCAATCACCCATTCAAACCCTGTAATAGATTCCCTGGTGGTCTAATGTGTCCTTTCACCTTTCTGTCACCCATTTTCACATATAAATGCATCCCTGGTGTACAATACAGACACTCACTGACAGTTCATACAGTGGTCCAGCCAAGGATGTGAGACTAGGGCTGTGCCTTCCATCATATCAAGCTTCAATGATCACCAGCCACCCAGGTAAGTGGGGTGCAGGGAGGTGGTATGTTTGTGGTCGGGTCCGATGGGGGGATACTGGACTACCACTGCTACCTTGTAAGTGTGTGAATGGGTGATCAGGGGAGTGGGAGTACCACTAGACACCAGGGATTGTTTAAAGGTGTTTGAATGGGTGGTTAGGAGAGGGTACCACTAGACACCAGGGTTTATTTTACTGTGTGTGAATGGGTGATTGTGGGGGTACTACTGAACACCAGAAATGTTCTACTATGTGAGAATGGGTAATCAGGGGGTGCAGGGATACACTAGACTACAAGAGATGTTAATTTGGGGTTTAAATGGGTGTTTATGGGTGGGCAGTCACCCTAGACCACAAAGGCTTACATTTATGAGGCAATGGCACTGTGCTCCATGTAATGAGTCCATAATAGGCACGGGAATGACCTTTTAGTGCCTTGAATGCCCAGTGGGCTCATCTGCATGTTGTGGCTGAATGTAGCCTACAGAGGTCTTAGTGCTATCCCATGTCAGGCAGCGCTGTTCCCTCTGGGCTATATACAGTCCTGGTCTATGTCAGGGAAGTGCTGTTACACGTAGCACTGTAATGATATGGTCCGGTATTCAGTTAGATAGCCCTGCTGGCTATGTGACTGAATACAGCAGTTGATGGGTTGGGTGCAAGTACAGTGCAAGCATTTGTGCTGCGCTTGCACTTCTATTTCAACATCTGAATCTGTTTATGTGTTGTAGTGGAAGTGCATCCAAGAATAAAAAGGCCTCCCTGGCTCTGTCCACCATCCACTCGGCAGCATTTTCGCTCCAGCGCCCCAGTCTCTCATACCTGCAGTGCCAGCATTAACTGAAAACACTTGTAGTACTTTGTCTCCAGTGTCCTTGTCCTCCTCCTCCTCCTCCTTCTTTCTTCACACACACTGTCTGTGAAAGAGATAGTTGAAGCCACCTAGAAGCACTTTCTCTGAAGTACCCACCTTCACTGGCAGGATCTACCAGTGCTCATGTACTCATACTCATTATCTCTTTCAAATGAGTAAGAACACCAAGACCAGGGGGGCATATGATGAAGCTGGAAGGGGCAGTTTAAGAGAGATGTGAGGAAATACTTCACTGAAAGTGTGGTAAGTGCATGGAACAGACTGCCAGGGAAGTGGAGGAGGCTTCAACCATGTGTGGGATAAACATAGGGGTAAATTAAAAAATAGGCAGTGAGGAGGGAGGTTCACCCAGAGACCAGTTAGGGTCTGCAGAGACAGACGAGGCAGGGAACATTTGGGCAGGGTGAGTGGGTCAAGTGGTCCTTCTTTTGCCAACAAATTATGTGTTTCTATACAAGGTTCTCTAGTACCAGAAGTAACAGCCACCATCAATATTAAATAAATTCTATCTGAGTCCAGGACCTCCCCATTAGTAGCAGAGTTAACAAAAAAGCCCCTGTGTTCATGACCTTCTGTTCCTGAGGACTTGTTCAGGCTTTGAAGTCACTCTGCAAGACATCACTGCCATCAAAATGAACATCCAGAAATATCTCTACACCTTTGGTATAACAGTAGTAGCAGTGAGTTAAGACAACTTGTGGAGGGATAGTGGAAGAAGAGAAGCAGTACAAATATGTCCCATCTGAAACCTTTTATTTATCAATAGTCCTGTGAATGCCAGGTGGGGCACAAGATACATCCTCCTCACATCCTCCTCACATCTAACCATTAATGAGCCATCCCACAAATTCTACCACAGCCTCTGCTTGCTATGTAAACATGGACCATACACCCACATCAAACTGCCAGCAATCCCAGTACTTAAGCAATAATCAATAACAGTGCATGCATTTCTAGGAATTAATGCACATCCGAGGGGGTGTGCATTGAAATGTATCAGGTCAAAGACCAAGTGACTTTCTATGCACAAAGGAGGTGCATTAATTCTCAAAAAAACATGTTCTGGAGTGGGTTATTGTACTTTGAAAAAGTTTTTTTTTTTAATAGAAAAGGTGTTTATTTTCCTTTATAAGATTTTTGGCCACTTTATAAGTTTTTTAAGTGTAATAATCCACACCAGGTGTGTGTTAGTGCTGTAATACCCTCACATCCTGGACAGCTGAAGGCCCTCAGCTGCACCTTAGACCTTACAACCCATCCAGATTGTTCGGTCATTACAATATTCCTGCACACCTGATAGTGGATTATTCCTTACTAAGGCTGTTGCTAGGCAGAATATGTGACTTCAGTAACAAAGGCTAAGTGCCTTTGAATGTCCCTGGGAAGTGCATTTATTTTGAAGATACAGTATCTATGATCTGATGTGTTTTTTGTGTGTACAAAAAGTGGCAAAGTTTTTATTTCAATAAAAAAAAAGTATTATTTTCAACCATGCGATTAATAGGTAGATTAGGTCAGGTTAGTTACCAACTGTTCACATACCAGAAATTAATGATTGGTCAGGTGATGAAGTTGTTAGGATTCTGAAGGACTCGGAATCCCAGTTTATAACCACTTTTAATTTATAACTCTGTATGGTCTCATCTGCAGCTCAATAGCAATGGTTGTTTTTTTTATCTTTTTTTTACCCAGCTTCCCGTTAACACTAAACAGCATGTGTTCACACCTCATAAAAATAGACAACCATTTTATTTATTTTGTTTTGATATGTGAGTAATAGCATTTTAGTTCTATAATAAAATAGTTTTGCATTGAAACAAGTGGGTTTTGACCTTTGTTTTTCACATTGCTAGTAAAAGGAATTAAATAGAATTCTTCCATAGTGATGTCAGAAAGTGCCAACTACTGTATTGAGGAGCCCTAATGTATTTCAAGAGAAACAAAATATATTTTTTTTATCATTTTCAAAAGAAACATATACTTCATTCATCAACAAACCTTGTCTTTCATACGTGTTCACTATTGTGGTTCAGATGCATGGTTTTACTTTTCTTAAAATTGTAATTGGTTTCTTTCTTCTCCCCCAAGTAAAATCCAGTTAGGAAGAACATTTACCTACTAAATCATAACAAAACATCCCAGGTTATGAAAAATCACATATTTCTATTAATGTTCTAATATTTTATGATAGAAAGCTTTACTGTATGTCTCTATAAAAAATCAGAAAACAGATTTGCAGTGTCCCACAGAAATACATTGCCAGTGTTAGTAAAGGTTGTTTGACTTCACAAAAAATAATTTCATTGGGATTCTTTTTTTTCTTAGTACTTAGCAAAATACAAACAACATGAAAAAAAGTAAGCAATGAAACAAATAAAAGCAAACAAACTGATTACTAAGGCACCTAAAAGACCCCAAACCATCATTACAGAAGGCATAACTCAGGCAGGGTAACTGCTCCATGCCAGAGTGTCTATGCAAAGGTTAAGTTAAGAATGGCAAACTAACAAATCAGCACCAAACAATGGAGTAATGCACAAAACAAATCTAATGTACAAACATATGCTAAAGTGCATTAATACAAAATTGCCCAGAGAGTGTATGAAAGGGGTATGCCCCACATGGACCTTGATCGGTTTTGCTAGTGCAGTGTCGTCAGGAGGACCCTGATCAAAGAGCATACTCTGTTTAAGTAGTGATACTGTTTCATGTCACAGTGTATAATGACATGTATTAAAGAGCAAAAAAATTACAGTGGCAAGCGAGAAACATCAGGGTAAATAAGAACAGTCTTGTCTCAATGTACTTGTCTGGTAATATGAACAATTACAGAAACTTAATTAATAATGTTTTTAATTCATTTTATTTATTTATTTAAGTCTTTGATTACAAGATAGGTGCACTGATGCAGGGGACCATTTTCAGGCACAACTCAGGCCAACAGTGTGGCACAATAAGATGCATATACAGAATGCAAACAGAACAGTATACCAGTATAAACAGCACAGTGTATGAAGTGTTGGGGAAATTAACATAATACACTACATATTACAAAGAACTGGGGGAAAGGGTGACAGCATACAATATACAATTACATTTTGAGCAAAAATTCAGAGGCCAAGTCATTGGAGTCACAGTCAAAGGTAACAGGCAATAACAACCAGACAACCAAAAAGAGGGTAGTCACAGAGTGCTATGTTAGGCAAAGCAACTATAAGAGCTGGACTGGCAGCTAAGGTAAGTGTGATAGGTAATAAGTTGAAGAAGCTTACCCCATAGAGTACAGGCATTTTGCCTCTTTCAGTAGCCAGAGGCAAAATGCCCATGTGTTCTCCAGGGTAAGCTTTTATCCTTCCTAGGCACTGTTAGAACTACAGGATCACCAGCACTTTTTATTTAGAGGCTGAAAGAAAGCAACAATGAACAGTGTTAATGTACAGTTCTAGACAGAAGTGACATAAAACATCACAGTGCATAAAATATGTAGCAGTATAGTCATCTGTCATGTACTAGTGGCAAAAACTCAAAACAGTCATTAAGATGAGGGAGGTTTAAACTACTTAGTTGCACAATCCAGACTCTCTTCTCAGTAAAAGTGTCTCCAGGTCACACCTCCTCCTGTCTGTTAGGAATTTCTCAATACCACAGATGTTGAAAGTATGATTTGCTCCATTAACCTGTAGGCAAAATGGCTCTCAGATCCTCATTCACTCTGACCTTGAAACTCTGTAATGTTTTTCCTATGTAAAATGCACCACATTCACAAATAGCTAGTGCACTATGTTTTGCAAATCACAGCTGAAAAAACTGCAGTTGGAGGAGGGCACATGTGACCCATCTACACAAATCCAGCAATAGAAAGGAGGCAGGGAACTATAGGCCAGTCAGCCTCACCTCAGTAGTGGGGAAGATCATGGAGGCACTGCTTAAAGAAAAGATAGTGGGACATCTAGAAGCTATCAGTGCCCAGGACCCTAAGCAGCATGGTTTTACAGTGGTTAGGTCATGTCAAACAAATCTGATAGATTTCTTTGATTGGGTGATGAAGGAAGTAAATCGGGGTGGATGTCGCCTACCTCAGTTTCAAGAAAGCCTCTGACACCGTCCCACATAAGAAGCTGGTTAACAAGATGGGTAGTCTGGGCATGGGAGACAAGGTGATAAACTGGGTTGGAACTGGCTAATGAACAGGAGGAAGAGGGTGGTGGTAAATGAGGTACAATCTGGGGAGAGGGGATGACCAGCGGAGTACCTCAGGGATCAGTCCTTGGGCTAGTCCTGTTCAATGCCTTCATCAGTGAAATTACAGAGGGGCTGGAAGGAAAGGTCTGCTTGTCTGCAGATGACACTAAGATCTGTAACAGGGTGGATACTCTAGAAAGGGTGGGAAAAATGAGGAAGGACCTGGGGAAGCTTGAGAAATGGTCTGAGGAGTGGCAACTGAGGTCTAATTCAAAGAAGTGCAAAATTATGCACCTGGGGCATTGAAACCCTGGAGAGAGCTGCATGATGGGGGGAGGGAGTTGTTGACTGTCATCAAGGAAGAAAGAGACCTGGGGGTTATTATTTCAGATGATTCCACCATGCTGCGGTGACATGGAATTTGCTGACCATCAGCACAGTGGCGGCACAACACCGCCAATTGGTGTTGTGCTGTCGCAGGGGGAACTGGTGCTTTCTGTGGGGGGCTTTGCACCCCACACCCCAAATGCAGGGGGCTCTACCCCCACACCCCCTGGACTTTAAATAACCAACTCCAGCTCGGAGTTGGTTCAGGAAGGGGGCAATCACCTTTGAGGCAACCATGTCGGGAACCCAGGAGACCATCACAGTGAACTGTAGAAAATGTTGCTGTGATGGTCTTTGCTGTATTCCTGTTACTGTTGCAATGTGATATAATTTCAGATGACCTGAAAATGTCAAAGCAGAGTACAAGGGCAACAGGGAAGGCCAGTGGCATGCTGGGGTGTATAGGCAGGGCTATCACCAGCCGAAGATGGAAGATAGTAATGCCATTATATAAAACCCTGGTCAGGCCTCACATGGAGTGCTGTGTACAGTTCTGGAGACTGCACCTTTGAAAGGACATTAACAGGCTGAAGACAGTCCAGAGAAGGGTGACTAAGATGGTACAGGGCTTGCACCACAAAACTTACAAGGATAGATTAAGGGACCTCAATATGTACTTGCTGGAGGAGAGGAGGGAGAGAAGGGACATGATAGAAACAGTCAAGTATCTTAAGGGCATAAACAATGTGTGGGGGAAAACATCTTCCAATACAGGAGGAACACAAGAATGAGGGGGGCATGACATGAAATTGGAAGGAGGTAGGTTAATAGGGAATGTGAAGAAGTTTTTCTTCACAGGCAGGGTGGTGGATGCATGGAATGGTCTACCACAAGAGGTGGTGGAAGCAAGCACTATAGCTGTATTTAAACTATAGAGGTAAAGCAGAGGGAGGGTCAGAAGCCGTAATCAAGAACGGGGCTCACAGGCAGACTGGATGGGCCTAGCGGTCCTTATTTGCTTATGTTTTTGTTTCTATATGTTTTCCTGGTATTGACTGTTGTGAATTTGTCAGTTCTCAGCATATCCCTGCAGAATTTGCATCTACTGCATACCTAATTCTTGTTTGGGAGGTTGGGCAACCAAGTCTCTGCATGGGATTGCTCCAGTGGTTGCAAGCTAATTGGACATTTAAGTTTGGGGCCCTCCTGGACACTATTCTAGGGTTCCCTGTGGTATTATTTCTAAGGATAAAGCCTGCTTGTAGTATTGGCCAATTTTTTTCTTACCACATCTAAAATGGCCTTTGCCTGTCTGTAGTATGTAGTGACAAAATTAACTTTAGGGTCTTGTTCATTCTCCCTGTCCCTGGCTGAAAGGAGGGTTGATCTGTCACAGTTAGAAGCATGTTGCCTGGCCACCTCGGTATTTACACAACTATTACCTCATTCCCTAAACTGCATGACTATCTCCTGGCTTTTTTTTTTAATTCAAATGGTTCAATATAGTTTATTTTGCTTCTGAGGAATTGGGATTTTGGAAAGCTGGTAATGGTGTGGTGTGAGCGACGACTGGAAGATAATAAGATAGCGTTTCTGTCAGTAGTTTCATGGAATAAATCAGTCTTGATGGTACCATCTGGCTTCTTGTCTATCATCACATCTAAGAAACTGACCATCTGAGTACTAGGCTAGCCTGTACTGTGAAATGCAAGTTTGGGCCAGTTTCCTGTAAGAACCCACAAAGTGGTCCAGTTCAGCTCTGTCACCCTTCCATGCCAACAATATGACGTCTTTAAAGTGTCTCCAAAGCTCAGTCCTAGAGGTGAAATGATTGAGCTGTGCATTATAGACACTTGCTGTTTCTATTACATTCAGTGATTACCAACAAAAACTCAAAGTCTGCATTGAAAAGCAGGAAAAGAAGCTCAAGACAATTAAACTCAACAAATTCAAAAGGGATTAAACTGAGCATTTGACACATGTCTGGTAATTGATCTTTAAAACACGCTACAATAAATACCCTGCCTATTGTGGGAGGGCTTTAAGCCCCAGGTTTGATGGGCAGAGCAACTATGTCACTCCCCCATCGGGTTTAAAAGGTCACGGTTCCTGGGCCTCGCTAGGATTTGTTTTTCGTTACCCACCATCCACCCCTCCTCCTCCAGTGGCTCGTCTCTCTTACCTGTGGGCTTCTTCCTAACCTACTTTTAGCCGACGCAATCATTCCCGCAGCACCTGTGGGGGGGGGACCCTCCCCTAGGGTTCCTTGCATCGTACTCCTACAGGTGGTATATCCCACGGAAAGAGAGACGGAAAGTCACAAAGCAAATCAAGTTACACAAGCATCATCTCATCCTATCTAGTTGCGTAAGCACATTGAACTCCTCTTCAGCCAGATATATGATGCAGGCTTTTTTAGAAGAAGTCACAGGGAACTCACAACCACTCCCCTCTTGAAGCCCCAGGGTAGTGTCCTTCTGGCAACAAAATTCAAAATGACAAGGAAAGGGGACTGTAGGAGGCTCTTCCAACAGATATACAGACAAGAACGCACAAAAGAAGACCAAACATCAGCAGAACAGTCAGAAATAACTAATGTCACAAATCTTTCTTCAAGACTATTGATGCACTACTCAGTAAGGGAATCTCATTTGTGCCTACCTGAAATATGAAGCCATTCAACCTCCTAGTGGACCTAAACCATTTTACTAGACTTCCAAATTTGAAATTTTTCTACGCCCAGCTAGAGATTGGTAGACAGAGAGAGGAATCAATCGTGAGATAGTCACAAGATATGTCACTAAACTGCAGGGACTTCATTACCTGGGTCCAGCATTCATCTTACTCACAGTGGTGTTATGGCTTCCACACAGCCTTCAACTTCCAATCTCCATTTTGAAATGTTCAACCCAAAATTGAACTTTTGTCCAATGTACAGTTCAGCAGTTGGAATATTCAAGAAGGCCTGAAAGGTGGAATTTGAGACAATCCCAAAACATCAGGTAATCAACTCCTACTTGAACCTCTCCGTTGATGAAAGAGCTGCCTTAAAGGTATACTAGGAAGACCACAAATTCACCATAAAACAAGTGGACAAAGGTGGGTTGGTGATAATTATGGACACCAACAGATTTAAAAGGGAAGTCAGAAGGCAGCTTGATAATACTGAACACTATTCCAAGCTATGCTCTGACCCAGCCATTACCCCGCCTTCAAGGTTAACAGACTGTTTTCTCAAACAAGTACTGGACAATAACATAATTCCTGAGAAATTGTAAACATTTATTGGAAACCACCTTATTAGAGCCACAATATACATGCTTCCTAAAGTGAACAAGAGTCTAACCCCCAAATGCCCAGTTGTCTAATATCAGCTCACTTAATGAACCACTTTTGCAATTTGTGAATGCTCATATAAAAGACCTGGGGCTTCATTCAGAAAGTTCCCCTGAATGCCAGAAGGGGCTTGCACCACAAAGAATGACATAATGTGTGGCTTGCACCAATAGGAGCACAGGGAGCGATTCACAAAAGCAGCCTGCATCAAATGCAGGCTGCGAACACTAAAGGGGGTTTACGCCAGCCTTGTGCCACAACATGGACAGTGGCATGGTCCTAGGGGGCTTGTGACAGATGCAGGCTGCCATATCCCCTAAGTCAGGATTCGCAAAACCCTTCTAGAGGGCAAATTTCTATATACCATTAGACCAGCCATAGCTGGTCTAAGGGTACTTAAAAGTGTGTCCTCTGGGAGGGTTACACCTGTGCCAATGTTCCGTGGTCCTATCTGAAAATGAATCACATCCCTGGTGGCTAGCATTCCCCCACCAGCCCCAATCTTCCCATAGAATAAAATATCTTTCCCTGGTGGTCTAGTGGATCCCCCATGTCCTGATTTACCCATATAATAAAATATATTTCCCTGGTGGTCTAGCGCACCCCCCCATCCCCAATCTGCCCATAGGATATAAATATATAATTCCCTGGTGGTCTAGTGGACCCCTACCCCCACCTCTGCAGGAAGTTCACCACCACCCCGATCCCCCCATCCCATCCCCAAGCTGGCACCCAGTGTAACCCTCCACTCATCACCACAGCTGGCCACTGGCTGAGCTTTCAATGAGCAACTACTGTATACAATATGTGCCCACTGATTGACAGCTGAGGTGCCAGTCAATGAGCATATACTGTATACAGTACTCGGTCACTGAATGCTCAGTCAGTGGACAGCCAAAGTGGTGAGTGGAGGGCTGTGCTGATCACCAGGTCATGGATGGGACAGAGGGGGAGTGGGGGTGGTGGGGCTCTGCCTGCCAGGATGTGGGTCCACTAGACTACCAGTGAATTACATATTTCTATTCTATGGGCAGAGCAGGGCTGGGGTGGTCCACTAGCCACCATGGAGGGGATGTCTTCAGCTTGGTGTACTGGTCACTGTCCATGGGTGCAGCTGCTGCCCAGCTGCCCACAGCTTGCAGAATACCTTGCAGATGTGCTGTCTGTTTGGCATAAGGCCACAGTTGTGGCAAGCTGCTGGACTATGCCACTGGGACCCTACCTGATTGTGAATCGGGTACAGGTTCCCTGGTGCACTGGCAAACAGCGCAAGCTGCCATTGGCACAGTTTACATTGACCTTGGTGAATCGAGCCCCTGGTCTCTGGCCTGAGGTCATATATCAAGGATACTACAGACACATGGTGCATCCTGGGGAGTTTGAAATTAGAAAAGGATTGGCTACTAGTATCACTTGATATTGAGTCTGTATATATATATCAACACACCCATCAGGATGGGTTGGATGTCCTAAAGTACTGGTTTGATTTGGTAAGAGTATGATGATGCATTTAAGCAATTTTTGCTGTCTCATGGCAAATATGTCCTAAGCTGCATTACTTTGTTTTCCAGGAGGATTGCTTCCTACAGATTAAGGGTACAGTAATGAGGGCCACGATCACCCTCTCTCTGAATAATGCCAATCTGAACCTGGGTAAATGGGAAACATACTATGTCTGCAGTGCACAACTCAGTCCTTTCACCTGTGGGACTGAGCTTTGGGGACACTTTATAGACATCACATCATTGGTATGGAAGGGTGACAGAGGCAAACTGGACCAATTTGTGGGGTTTCTAAAAGGAACTGACCCAAACTTGTGTTTCACAGTACAGGCTAGTACTGAGATGGTTAGTTTCCTAGATCTGATAATATACAAGAAACCAGATGGTACCATCAAGATGAATTTATTCCACAAAGCTATTGACAGAAACACTATCTTACTATCTTCCTTTTGCCACCCATGTCATGCTATTACTGTACCAGTATTCCAAAATCTCAGTTCCTCAGAATTAAAAAAAGAAACAGTACTGAACCATCTGATTTTGAAAAATGAAGCAAGGAGATAGTCACATGGTTTAGGGAATATCAAGGTGGCCAAGCAAAATCAACATGCCTCCAACTGTGACAGATCTACCCTCCTCTCAGTCATGAACAGGGAGAATGAGACAGAGACTGAAGTTAATTTTGTCACTGCATACAGCAGATAGGTAAAAGCCATTTCAGGTGTGATTAGAAAACAATTGGTCAGTACTACAAGTAGACCCTATCCTTAGAAATTACACCACAGGGAACCCTAGAATAGTGTACAAGAGGGCCCCAAAATTTAAGTGACCAATTAGTTCACAGCTTGCAATCACTGGAGAGACCCCGTACAGACACTTAGTTGCCCAAAATCCCAAACGGGAATCATTTATGTGGTAGATGCAAATTTTGCAAGGTTATGCAGAGAACTGGCAAATTCACAACAGTCAGTGCTAGGAATGTTATGATATTCGCAGTTTTATCCACTGTGGTTCACAAAATATAGTGTATCTAGCTATTTGTGAATGTGGTGTATTAGGCAAAACATCCCAGAGTGTCCTTGTTATCGAGTGAGTGAGCATCTGAGAGTCATAGCCAAAGGGGATGCCACTAATGCTCTGGCCAAACATGTTTGCCTGCAGGATAATGTGACTAATCATACTTTCAAGTTGTGTGGTGTTGGGAAAGTTCTAACAGGTACTATGGGGGGGGGAGGGTGGCCTGGAGACACTTTTACTGAGAAGAGAGACTTTTCTTTGGATTGTTCAACTGGGTTGTTTAAACCCCTCTGATCTTAATGGCCATTATGAGTTTTTGCCACTAGTACATAATAGGTGACTGTACAGCTATATATTTTTTGGGGGAGGGCTAAAACCCGAGGCTCAATGTGGAGGACTAGCTCCTCACACATCCACAATAAAGACCAGCCTCCCTCAACAGTTTCCCACTTAGAGCATTGTGAAACCTCTCCCCCTTTCACAAGTCTAGTTCCTATATGGCACATGTGGCTGAGCCTTCTTCTTTCCACCTTTTCCCCCTCTCTCCTTTTTCTCCCCCTTTTCTCCTTTGTCCTGTTTTGGTTTGTTCCCACCTCCCTTTCCCTTGATGTCCTCCTTCCAGCTTGACCTGCCATTGTTTATTGTTCTCCATCTTTCCTTTGTCCTTCAATCTTTATTTTCCCTGTTGGACAGGCTCCTCTTTGCTTTCCATTTTCCTCTCTTCCTGTCCTTCTCCCCTTGCTGTTTCTTCCCCAGTTCCTGGCTGCTCCCATGGTTTTCTGTCTACCCAGTCCTGTCTCATGCTTCATTCCTACTCATGTCTGCCCTCCCTTTTTCTACCCTTTTTCCCCTGTATTTATCTGTGTTCTGTTTCCCTCAGTCCCATCATCTAGGCCATGCTCTACTGTGCCTTTGGTTTTCCATTTCCGTCCCTCTTCGCTCCTAGGATTTCCACCTCTGCTGCCCGGCAGTGGCTGTGGCCATTCTACAGTATGCCCAGAGATGGATGGCTTGCCTGACACTGGTTAGGATTCATTTTTTTCTCTCCTCCTGTCCCATTCTATTCACCCTGCCATTGATTCAAACTTTCTCTTCCCGGCCCTCTGCGCTCCCCTGCCCAGCATTACAGTTCCTCCCCCCTCCACCTAGTAGTCTTCCATGGGGCTGCCTTACTCTTCACATTCAAATTACCTACTCCTGCATTTTGTCCATTCATTTATTGTCCTGTACTTGTCTGCCTGTTCCATTGGCCTGCCATGGATTTCCAGTGCGTTAGTAGTACGGGGAGGGGTGATTCATCTTATCCATTGGCCTTTCCTCATTTTTTTCCCATCTGGCCAGCAGGCTGAGGATGCTTACATGGATCCCTCTAAACTCATCTGTGGCATCCTCATCCTCTAGATCTCCCTGCTGGCTCTTCCTGCCTCCCTGCCCCTATTGTTAATCATTATATTGCTTTTACTATCACTGCATACTTCCCTGCCTTCCTCATTGTTTACCATTTTGCCTGTCTACTCATCCCTGCATACCCTTCCATTGTTGGTTTCAGTCCTGCACTCCTGCATTTTGAATCAGCCT
The DNA here is from genome assembly GCA_016271365.2 of Neoceratodus forsteri. Lineage (NCBI taxonomy): Eukaryota > Metazoa > Chordata > Ceratodontiformes > Ceratodontidae > Neoceratodus > Neoceratodus forsteri. The sequence goes on from CM057451.1 coordinate 61,362,307, forward strand.
GTGACTTCTCATCAGAATCCGCCTCATGGTTTACACAGGATACATACTTTACATGTCCATAGACTGGGAGGAAAACTGTTTATTCCCTGATTAAAGTTTTACCAAGGCTCTGCCGCTGACTCTGTCTTCTCCTTTTCAAATGGGCTCAACAGATATATGACCCTCTAGTGCAGTACAACCTGCCTTCAGTAAATGCCTTGCTGTGTAAATGGACCTGTGCTTCTACCTAGTGTTTGCTTAAATTTTCCCAGCTGCTTCACCACGTAAACAGAAAGAAAAAAAAGTTTGTTGATTTTTGACCATTTCCCCATTTTAGCTCTGCTCCGTCTTCACTCTGGCACTTCCGGGTTACGATGCCCCCCTGGTACTCAGCCCTCTGCTATAGCTCTTCCCCTGCTTGTTCTAAATTCCTTCCATACTCCTCTGGAACCCCTAATTGTGCTTGTTTCCCTGCCTTCTTCATTCCCAATTTCCTAAGTTACTCTCTTTGCCTAATTACATTATTTTCCTATTCGAAGAGAACAGAGAAACATAGACTTTGACGGCAGATAAGGACTGCTTGGCCCACGTAGTCTGCCCATTTCCCTACCTATTGGAAAAGCTGCAGATCCTAGTTAACCAACAGCCTACTTCTTCCTACCCCTTCCAGAACTGCCTTATGTCTGTCCCATGCATTCTTGAATCCCCCCATTGTTTTTGACACCACAACCTCCTCAGGAAGGCTGTTCCATGCATCCGCCACCCTCTCTATGAAACAACAAATCCTCACATTGCCCCTGAGCCATCCCCCTCTATCTTCGTATTGTGTCCCCTTGTTCTTGCACATCTCTTTTTCTAAAAGATGCAACCCTCTTGGACTTTGTTGATTCCTTTGAGGTACTTGAAAGTTTCTATTATATCCCTCCTCTCCCTCCTTTCCTCAAGGGTATACATATTAAGCTCCTTTTGTCTTTCTTCATATGGCTTCTGTTGTAGACCTTGCACAATTGTAGTTGCCCTTCTCTGGACTGCCTCCATCCTGTCTAAGTCCTTGCAGAGATGGGGTCTCCATAACTGCACGTTGTACTCCAGATGGGGTCTCACCAATTGTTTGTACAGAGGGATAACAACTTCCTGTTTTCTACTGGTGATGCTTCTCCCTGTACATCCCAGTATCCCCCCAGCCATCCTTACTGTCTTCTCCCATTCTACTCTTCCATGGACCATCATATCTCATGTGGCTTGTTTACCTCCTTGTAACTTACGGTTTGTCTGCAAATTCCTCCTGTGTGCCATGTCTTTGTTACTGCAGGTTTGTCTGCCACTATATGTTATCCCCTTGGCTGATCTATACCCTCCTTCCCTTTACCCCTTGATCTTCTACCAATTGCACTGCATTGCCTTCCTTCAAAGTGGCTTCAGCTGCTCTTTCCTTGCTCATTCTATACCAGCAGTCCGATGGCCTCCTTCCCTAACTCTGCCTACTGAGGCATAGTAGTGCAGGTAGGCTTCCCCTGTCCACTGGGGATGGGAGCCATTTCCTCTGTCTACATTCCCAACCATTTTATTCCCTGCCTACTGCCATCAGTCTCTGTCCCCAACTCTGCCCAGCATGGCGTCGAGTGAACTACTGGGGATGGTAGCCTGCATGCTCCATTTACTGTCTCATATAATTGCATTCACTACCTGCTATCTGGCTGCTGCATTCCCTTCAGAAATGGGATGGCTGTACCCCATCAACCCCCAATCTCTGCCTCATCCAAATAACATTCTAGACTAGTACTCTGAGTTCACCACTTCCTTTCAAGACAGAGACCTTTATTCTCCATCATCTTAACTACTTACTTCCCAAACCAGCAATCTGAGTTCATCACTTCCTTTTGGGAATGGGACCTCTTTTTTCTGTCATCCCAGTGTGCGTCATCATCTCAACCCACTACATCCCATACCATCAATATGGGCTCACCACTTATCTCTGGGACTGGGACCACTGTACCCCTTCAGCCTCCAATCTCCTGCCTCAACCACCTGAATTCTCAGCCAGCAATCTGAGCCTCTGTTATTGAACCTTGGAATTTGTCTACCTATCCTCACCTGTCCTCCTTATGGTCTGGATTTGGTCCCATCAGCTTGTTTGTTCTCGATCTCCATCCTGTCCATTGGACCTCTGGACTTCTTTGCTGTGCATTGTTGCCTATGGCTTGCCTTCCAGCTCTGCCTCCCTAAGTCTCTGAACTTCAGCTTTATGCTGCCACCCCCTCCATCATTGTTACTTCAAATATTCTTATTTTTCTGCAACCTCCTCCTGGACTTGTCTCTGCCCACATTTGCCCTGGCTTCCTGCTGGATATGTGAAGGTTTGTCCGTCTAGGGATGGGAGCCCCTGGCTTCCTTCAGTTTCCCCCTACTGCTACCCTTCTCTCAAGCCATAAGTCTACCATCGGCACTTCTAGTTGGCATAGTGCCTTTTGGCTGTCAGCAATTCAAGTTCACCATCTCCTTCGGAGATGGGAACCCTATACTCCATCACCTCAGTGCCTTTAGGGGTAACCTCTGAACAAGGCAACTGCAGTCGAACACCTACAAAAGCAGTGACTCAGTTATGGCACCTGTGTTCTGGGCTACATGGCTGGGGGGGGTCACCGGATACCGGGGTGGGTGACATATGGTGATGGGAAGTACGTGCGTATATGCACATGCACACACATGAGGGGGAGGAGAGGCAGGTGAGGGAAGGTATGTGAGAGGGGTGTTGCAGGCAGCTGCTGAACTGATCTGCTAGCATAGTGGGGAGGGTGATCAGTTAGGAGGTGCAGGGTGCAGAGTTCAGATCTGGCGAGGCAAGTTTTTTTCTGTGTGCTGGCAGGCAGCTTTCCATTTACTAAGTTTTTCACATACTCCTGACATGCACCCCACTGGAGTTAAGAATCTGTTGGGGATGCGGGTAAAAACCTCCATGGGGGTGGGGCACAGCCTCCCCACATTTAAAAATCCCAGATCTCTGGTGCCTTCTTGCTCCTCACTGTGGATGTGCATTGCCAAAATTCATTTTCAGCAATGTACAGTTTCCTTAACGGTGATTGCTATTCCGCAATTGCCATTATGGCATGGAACCCCATTTGGCTATCAGCAATTCAAGTTCTCCATCTCCTGTAGAGGTGAGAACCTCATACCCCATCATCTCAGCACCCTTTGGCTGTCAGCAATTCAAGTTCACCATCTCCTTCAGAGGTGGGAACCTCATACCCCATCACTGCAGCGCCTTTTGCTATCAGCTATTTAAGTTCACCATCTCCTTCGGAGGTTGGAACTTCATACTCCAACTTCACAGCACCTTGCACCTAGATTTGCTTCTTAGTTTTTCCTGAATCTACCTCTTGAGGCCAATTTCAGCTGTCCCACTATCTGTTCCATTATGCCATGATCTCTGCCCACAGTCTTGTACCTTGGCTGCATCTTCTGATGTCAGTACTGCTTGGCCTCTGCTGACTTCCTATCATGCTCCATTCTCCAGTCAACGCACTACCGCCTCAAACTTTTCCTTCAGTGATTGGACTATTACCTTTCTTCTCACTGCCCTGGTGGCTCAGGGCTCCTGCACATTTGCTACTCTGTCTCTTTTGGGCATTCTTCACAATTACCAACATCCAGCATCCATGTTTGTTCAGTTACTCCTACCGGTTCATCCGACTCATACTCCCACCTCAGCTGACATTACTGCTCCCGTCCAACACTCTAAGGAGTTCCTGTTCAAACCCTCATCCAGTAACATCCCTCAAAAGCACACTAGATAGAGTCAAAATCACTATATGAAATATCAGTGCTTCCTGATAATCTCCCCAGGATCAATTTCCAGATCCCATTCATGTGGACTACAGAAGATCTTACTTCTCTGCAGGATCCTTCTCTTCATATTCCATTTAATCCAAACAGCATGGATATCATTATTTTCCAATATCTTCATAGGATCCAAAGCTTATTGGAGTCTTCTTCACCCCCATCATATTACCTTGGAATTATGAACCTATTTCCCCTCCTAGAACATACCAACTCCACAATAACTATAACCTTCAAGAATAATAGGAACCACAGTAATGGCATCATCCATTATACATTCCAAATCAAATCAAATCAATCTTTATGTTTATAGTGTCTTTCAAAAACCATGGCACTGCACAGATTATAAATACATTAAAACAGAGAATATAAAACTGTTAAAATCAACTTAATATAATTCAATTAGTCTGGGAAGGCCAGTGAGAACAAATATGTTTTCAACATAGATTTAAAATTAGTGATGGTCAGGCATGTATAGTCTGCTCCTCAAAGAGCTGACTCACTTCAGCCATGGTATCTGACTCATATTTCCCTGATTAGTCATTGGATGCTCCTAAGACCTTCTTCCATCTATTATCCCAGAATACATATCATCATATCTCTGATGCATAACCACCTTGCTAAATTTACACTATTCCAGGTCACTGGTCCACAGCCTCTGGACATCACCAAACTTTAAGAAGTTATCTACGTATCTATATCATGATACTCTAATCTTGCCAGCTACCTATCCAGAGGTCCTTTCTAACTCATCTAACAGGATTTATCCCCTCCATACTCACTCCAGTGAATATCATCAGCAAGAGCAGGCCTCCATTTGATTTATCATCCTGTGCATCCCCTACTGACCTGTTTTTTTCCCTATTACAATTACACTCTGCAACAGTTCTACATCTGACTAAGCAGTCAAGGCTCCCATTAAGTCCTACTTTGTGATCCATGTTTGTGCCTCACCAGTTAGTGTACTCAGTCAAATACACATTTTTTTCAGGCTTCTCACAGCATTCAGATATTGGATCCACCAGCAAGGAAAAGCCGCAATGACGATTTAACCTCCCACCACAGGCAATTAAGCTACAGCAACACCAGTATCCATCATTTTACATATCGGTCCTCCCTGAATATGAGCCTATGGTAACCTCATCATAGCAACTCTAACTCTCTTTCAGATCTCAAAATTCTTGTACTGAACATTTCAATTATCCTTTCAGTATCCAATTGCTGCCTTTACAACATACATCTTTCTTCCCTAATTGCTGTGAAATCTTTCATTACCCCCTCCTACCAGGTACCTAAATCTGCTGTCTGAATCTTCGATTGTCTCCCGATAGATGCCTTCATAGCAAAACATTGCAAATTTGATGAACTCAAAGCCATTAGACCCTACTTCGGTTGTGGAGCTCTACTACCCTGTCATCTAGCGTTTATTGAATTTCTGCATTTCCTCCTTAACAGTATGAGAACAAGCTCTTCAAAGAACATTGCCAACATATGAACCATTTTGCCACTCTACTAAGGAATTATGCATTGTATCTGGCCCTTACTTTCTACAAAGTCTGACAGATTTCTTTAAGGATTTCATAACCCATCATATATCCCATAGTTCAGAGTTTGGCAACTCATTTAAACAAACTCATGCTCCTCATGATCACATTGATCTGTACCTTCATCAAATATCAACCAATATCACATACAAATCCTGGATTTTGTTTAACCCCTTTCACCAACCAGACATAATCCATCTTTGGGATGTAGACATTGCTTTGGACTGGATCTTCTTCTTCAACCTCAAGAATTGACCCTCCTGAATGCATCATTCAATGGACTCAGAAGATAGAACTTCATCACTATGAACTTTACACCCTACACAAAAAAATTAGATTATATTTCCAAGTATTTAAAGTCATCTCTTCTTAATTCACCCTGAGGGTGGAAGGGTCAGTAGCCATGGGTCATCAGAGGTTTCCTCCCCCTGGGGGTGTTTCTTGTCCTGCATGCTACTGGTCACACTCTCTGTGAGTTGGAGGAGGCCATCTTTTTGGGCCTTCTATTCCCTACTCACTACCCAGCTTACCTACCAAGGGTAGGAACAGAAAATAGCCAAAATTTAACCTTATAAGTATTCACAAGTACTATTCACCAAAATATTGAATGGGAGGGCTAAAGCCAGAGATTCAATGTGGGGGAATAGCTCCTTCCATATCCCCAATAAAGGCCAGATGCCCTCGGCAGTTCCCTGCTTAGCGCTTTGTGAAAAAAAAAACACCATTCTCCCCTGCCTCCACCTCCTCTGGCATCCTACTCACCCTTGCTGCTTGGCCTTCTATTCTCTACTCACTATCCAACTTACCTACCAAAAGTAGGAATAGAGAAAGGCCAAAGTTCAGCCTTATAAGTATGCACAAGCACTAGTCACCAAACCATTGAAGCAATGTGATGCATTATGTCACTTCTGTCTTGAACTGTGCATTAACGCAGTTCATCTTTGTTGCCTTTCAACCTCTAAATAAACAAGCATTTGTCAATGCCGAATGTTTGCTTGCTGGCATTGGCAGTGGTAATGTAGAAGTTACAGAGCTGCATAATAGGAATGGCAGTGAAGTACTGAACTGAAGCCAACCCCACCACCACCCTGCAGAGAGTGACAAGCATTGGGGTGTGCATTTGGGTCATCAGGCATAACGGCCTTGCCATTTCACCACACCCCACCCTGCAGACACTGACAAGTGTCACGGTGTTCCTTGGGGTCTTTGGCCCTTATGCGCACCCATTTCATTAGGAAATGCGGTGAGATGGAGCCGATATAGGAGAATGGGGTGAACTTTGGGGCTGAAGAGGTCCAAGGCATACCTCGATGCCTCTCACTGGCTGCAGGGTGTGGAATGGTATGAGCATTACAGGCAAGAATCCCAGGTCGCACCCTGATGCCTGTCATTCTCTACAGGGTTGGGCATTATGGTTGGAAACCCTAATAGCTCAGGCATTCGTTGGTATTTTCACTCCAAATTTTCAACATGTTTTTTTGTGACCCCACCTCATGAACAGGGGGAATATCAGTTTGTTAGCCGAAAGCTGCTTATGCACAGAGATTACGGCATTTAGCACCACAGGTGCAAAAACATTCCGAACAGGATGTAAAAAATGACAGCTGTACTGTTCATGGGGAGGTGTAAAAAATGGCAATGTTGCAATTCTGCAGTAAAAATATTTAAAAAAATGGTGAAGTCATGAGCGTACATAGAAACTGTGCAACGCACACCCGTAATATAATTAGGTTGGGGATATTTTACAGCAGATTGTCAACTCAGGCATTTTGGTGCCTCTGATCATGAACAGTGTCACTGTGATTTTCTTTATCTGTGCCGAACAATGATTTCCCACAGTGACCATGCATCTCCAGCGCTGAAAGTGTGAAAACACACTTCAGCCATGTTGTGAAAAATGACAGCTGTACTGTTCATAAGAAGTGTGAAAAATGCCACTGGTGAAAATCTGACTGAACATATTACAAAGTCATGAACTTAAGTGCGTGGAAACTGTGCATTGCTCACTCATAACACAGTCATTTTATGGACTTTTGTCACCAAATTTTCAACATAGCCATTTTAAGACCTCTGCTCATGAACAGTGTAACTGTGATTTTCTTAATCTGTCCTAAACATTGCTTTTGCACACCAACAGCACCATTGTGTGCTACATGTGCGAAAACATATTTTGGGTGACATATGAAAAATGGCAGCTGTACTGTTCATAAGGAAGTGTAATAAAATGGCAATGCTGAAAATCTGGAGTGAAAATATTAAATTTGCAAACTTACGAGCATGCATAGGAACTGCTCAACGCACTCTCGTAAAACAGTCATTTTTAGGAATTTTTTCACCAAATTTTCAACATAGCCATTTTAAGACCTCTGCTCATGAACAGTGTCACTGTGATTTTCTTAATGTGTCCCATACATTGATTTTGCACATACTGCGCCATTGTGCACTACATGGGTGGAAACACATTTTGGGCAAGATGTGAAAAATGACAGCTATACTGCTCATAAGGAGATGTGGTAAAATGGCAATGTTGAAAATCTGGAGTGAAAATATTGAAAATTCGTGAACTTATGAGTGTGCGTAGGAACTGCGCAATGCACCCTCGTAAAACAGTCATTTTTAGGAATTTTTTCACCAAATTTTCAACATAGCCACTTTAAGACCTTTGCTCATGAACAGTGTCACTGTGACTTTCTTAATTTGTCCTGTACATTGATTTCACACACCAACTGTGCCATTGTGCGCTACATGGGCGGAAACACGTTTTGGGTGAGATGTGAAAAATGACAGCTATACTACTCATAAGAAGGTGTGGTAAAATGGCAATGTTGGACATCTGGAGTGAAAATATTGAAAATTCGCGACCTTACGAGTGTGCGTAGGAACTGCGCAATGCACCCTTGTAAAACAGTCATTTTTAGGAATTTGTTCACCAAATTTTCAACATAGCCATTTTAAGACCTCTGCTCATGAACAGTGTCACTCTGACTTTCTTAATTTGTCCTGTACATTGATTTCACACACCGACTGTGCCATTGTGCGCTACATGGGCGGAAACACATTTTGGGTGAGATGTGAAAAATGACAGCTGTACTACTCATAAGAAGGTGTGGTAAAATGGCAATGTTGAAAATCTGGAGTGAAAATATTGAAATTTCGTGAACTTACAAGCCTGCGTAGGAACTGCACAATGCACCCTCGTAAAACAGTCATTTTTTGGAATTTTGGCACCAAATTTTCAACATGGGGTTTTTGGGACCCCTTCTCATGAATGATGTCACTGTCATGGCAGTATTCAGGCCCAAGGGTGATTTCGCAGTCACTGTGCAGTCACTGTGCAAAATCACCCTTCGGGCCTGAATAACGCCATGACAGTGACATCATTCATGAGAAGGGGTCCCAAAAACCCCATGTTGAAAATTTGGTGCAAAAATTCCCAAAAGTGCCAGATATGCAATAAAGATGAAACCCCTATGTAACCCATTATACAGCTTACCGCATTTCCTCAGTTCGCGGTCGGCTTTGAAAGTGCAGGCGTGTTCCCGGTCCACGAAGATCATCGCGCGGTCGGAGGTAAGTGTGGGGTGGGGGTGTGGGGAGCTGGGTGCGCAGTGGGTGGAGTGCGGGTTGTGGGAGGGGTTGGGAGACGCGCCGCAGGACAGTTTTTATTTTACAGGTCTAAAAACAAAAAAAAAGATGTTGTGGGACATTTGCCACGCTGGGGTGGGCTCCCAGCGTGGCACAAGGACTTGGGGGGGGCGTTCAGCTGACAGAGGATTGGGCACCCCCGTCAGCAAAATTAAAAAAAAAATCACGGCACCGTTTGCCACGCTGGGGTGGGCTCCCAGCGTGGCACAAGATTGGGGGCGTTCCGCAGCTGGATTGGCACCCCGCCGGCCAAAGGACTACAGGCTTGCCACGCTGGGGTGGGCTCCCAGCTGGCACCCAACTGGGGGGGTGGGGATGCAGCTCAGCCGATGGGGATTGGGCACCCTGTCGGCTATACAATGCGGAGGCGCGCGTCTGTCTGTGCGTGGGGGGAGCTGCGCGTGAGCAGCCGATATCTTATCGGTGCTCACTCAAGCATAGCTCTCCCTTTCAACTGTATGCCACTGCATTTTGGAGCGTGTCATAAACAGCTCCAAAATGCATTGGCTTACAGGGGCCGCGCCTGCCAGCCCACTGACTGAATTGGAGGAGGAGGTGACACACCTCTGAAATCTCCGATGAAGACACTATGTTTCTTGCACATGCGTGCAAGCAAACATAAAAATGTTGGTGTTCCTGTAGTTCTAACAGTGTCAGGAGGATGAAATGAATTCAAAACAATATTCATTAAGTTGCTGTAGTTGTTCATATTACCAAATAAGTACATTGAGACAACAGGACTGTCCTTATTTAGCCTGCTGTTTCCTCAATAATCTTTTATACATTTTATTCATGACTGTTTCTAAAGTATCTCATTTACCATGGCCCCACATTTCTGCCCCATAGAGGATCTGACTCTTAATTTTTGCATTTAATATTCTGAGTGTGCCCTTAACTGATTGACCCCCATACTTATGTACAAACTTCTCTATTATTGGGAATAATCTGTTTGCTTTTTGTACTGTTGATTGGATATGGCCCTGCCAGTTTGAATTATGTGTGAACTCAATCCCCAAATAACTGAACTGTTTTACATAGTCTATTCTATATTTGTTGCACTTCAAAATAGTAGTTTTATGCTGATTAACAAAATATTGATTAAAAATCATATATTTTGTTTTAACAAAATTTATCTCAAGGATTACCTTGGTGCATTCTTCATACAATGTATGCATGCTTCTACTAATTCCTAGATAATGTGTTGCAGTCAGGACTACGTCATCTGCATATGCCAGATAGGAGCACTGCCTGGAGCCCAAACTCGGCATGTGCAGCTCTGAGTCACTCATCGTGTCTAAGACCTTGTTAAGGAATATATTGAATAATATTGGGGAAAGTATATAACCCTGTCTTAGCCCATTGTTGGATGGGAATTTGAGTGTACTGTATCCCTCTTTATTGTACTGTACAGATGTGAAGTTATCTCTATATAGATTTTTCAGCAGATTAAGAGTTGAGATTTCCAGTTTGTAATTTTCTAATACTTCCTACAATGTTTCCCTTCTAACTCTGTCGAATGCTGCTTTTGAATCTATGAAAACACAGTATCATTTCTAACACAAAGCACTGGTCAATTGTTGAGCATTCTGGCATAAAACCTGCTTGTGCCTCATTTAATATATTACCTTCTGTTATCTATGTCATCATTATACTGTGTAATATTTTCATGAAAAGTTTTTGAGATGTATCCAATAGGTTTATTGGCCTGTAATTATTAGGCTCTGCCTTGTCTCCTTTCTTGTGAATTGGTATAATAATGTTCTCTTTCCAAATTTTGGATATCTTCCCTGACTGAGTTATGCTATTAAATAAAACTCTTAAAACTGGTATCCATAGCTCAGGGTCATCCATTATTATATCCACAGGGGCACCATCTGGCCCTGGTGCCTTATGTCTTTTTGTAGAACTAATAGCTAAGAACTTTAACAAAACATAACACAGTCTAACCTCGATTATTCGAACTGCCTAGGAGACATCAGATCAGTTTGGATAATCAGGAGTTTGGAACATTGGGATTACATTGATTTTAATGGCACAGTAGAGTATTGTAATTAGAAACATAGTCTGATCTCCACCCTACACTTTTAGCAGCAGGAAACCCCAGAAAACTTCACAAATCCCACAGTAAGCACTGCACATATTAGCCTATTTTCTGATCTCTGAGCCCCAGCAGAACTGCAGAAAGCAGGACTGCATTTATCCTGAACAGTCTGATTTTAGAACACACTATGGCACATAGGAAACACAGACTCCAGGAAATTTGTCACACACTAAGTCACAATGCCACAGTGTACTGTTTGCTTGTTGTACTCTCAGTTCTGTGCCCAGATATGCAGCCCATTTATATTTGTCTTTTTCTTAGCTCACATTAAAATCTTCAAGTACTGCAGTGCCTGCTGAAATCGGAAGCATGACCAGAAGTGAGACCATGGCACAGAGAACAGCTGTTTTTAAAGTTATAAAGTTAAAGTGTAACCTATACTCATGCTATGTACAGTGATCAGTTAAGAATGATTTGGGTAAGCATTCTGTTCTGAGAATTGGAGCTGTAACACTCTGCTGCTTACTGGCTGCTAATTAACATGCTGTAACAAGATGCTGCTTATTGGCTGTGATACAGTAGTTAAGAAGTGTGAAAGAAATCACAGAAGAAGGCTTTTACAGTATTTAACAGCGCTGAACAAACAGTAAGACCCCACTCTAACACCACACTGCTAGTGCAGTATTGTGTATACAAAAATTAGGCTACAAGGGTCTAGTTTGGTAGATAGTGAATTCTAGTAGATTGGGTTCATTAGATTGGGGTTCTACTGTATTAGACACAACTCAGTTTGTATTTCACATTAGTACTGTACTTCTCCTCCTCATTTTTTTATTACTGAGGTCTTTTGCTTGAAAATGGGATCTTTGCTTCTGAAGAGTTTATCTATTCTTGTTGCTTTCTCCCAACCTAAGGTCATAATGCAGTGCTTGTGACATCACTGTTACTCCCATGGCAACAGACTTTGATGCCACAACAGAAGATTATGACTTGAAGTAGGGAGTAAGTTATTGAGACAGATGAACTCTAAGTGATAAAGATCATGTATTCATGCAAATTCTCTCAGTAACAAATAATGGGGAGGAAGAAATCTATAAATTATATATGAAAAATAACCTGCACTGTACCAACATATCATTTATTTTATTTATTTATTTATTTATTGAAATCTTGACAATACAACTTTGATCTAGAAGCTCATTTACAAAGGTTCCACATCAAATGAATAAAAGACACATAATGTACAATACAAGACTGGAACACTGGGAACAGTAAAAGTGCAGTGTTACAGGGCACCAGTGTCTGAACAGAGAATACAAGGATAACATACAATTAGATTACAATATAACAACAAATGAAGTATTAAACAGAAATAAATGTTTCTTTGTCAAGCTCAAGATTTAAGCAGGATAAGTACTTATTTGTCAGGTTCCATGATAGAGGGGTTGGGGAAAGGGTGGGGTGGGGGGATAAGTGCAGAGGGCATAATGGGCAAAGGGGGTAAAGGACAGAAATCAAGGGCTAGCAATCACAAATGCTATGACAGGTGAGGTGTTGGAGTTGTCTCTTATATATGCCAAGCTTGGGTTCATTGATTATATTCAGGGGAGTTCATTAAGCCATAGCGGGGCCCTATAAGTGAAAGATCTTTACACTTGTGAGGTATGGAAAAATGGGACATATCATCATCATCATCAGTTTTATTGTATGGCAAATTAGCCTTCACAATACATACAAAAAAGCACAGTAATAAGTTGCAATAATTTTAAAATCAAAGCAAAGATAGTACAAGGAACAAAAACACCAGACATATTATACTACAAGCTGCCAGAAATTTACGTGTTACAAAATACTTCCTAATTAGTACATTGGGCCTAATTCATTCCCAGTAGTTCATCTTCTTATCTTACCTATAACTAAAAAGAATTTTACTACTCTAGTAATGGCTTCTTCATCCACTGTATGCATCAAAATAATTGTCAGCATTTCCAGATCGATATTATATATTGGATTAATATACCATCTAAGCCAATACAATCTTTCTTTTTGATACCAAGTACAGCTCCACATTACATGATGTAGATTTTCTTTACACCCCCAAGGCAACTGCAATCCTCCAGGTCTTTTGCTAGATTATTGTGTCTTGCATGAAGGACCTTGCTTGGGAAATGTTTGAATTTGTAAGCTATAAAATGTTTCCATAATTCATAACTTTGTAAAATTTTTAGATAAATCTTAAAGCCAAAGCAGACATTATTCCCTGAAAACCATTTAGAATATGTTGATTTCTTAATGGCCACTTCATCAAATTTGTTCCAATGTGTGCTAATCCTTTTAGTTATATATTTTTTGTACTTAAGACTAACTGAAATTCCCCTATCCAGCCACCTGTTCAGCACTGGAAGAGTGTATGTGTCCAGTTTTTTCAGCAATTAATCATATCATAGGTCGTTTTTAAAACCTAAATCTTGCCATTTCTTTTTTGCTACCAAGCAGTGGTAAGAGGGGGAATCCTTAGGAATCTTGTGTAGTCTTAACCAAAAATTTATTTTCCTGCTATCTGCAAATGCAGCAACATTAGTCAGGCCCTGCCTTCATAGGGACTACTTTTATTGTTATTTAACCCCTGGTACCTGGCCCTGTAACTGTCACATGTTCAGCCAGTTCTACCCCCACGGGTGGTCATGGTCCCCCCCAGGTACCTGCTGGCACTAGTATTCTGTTTATGATTTTCTGATAGCATAAGGGTATTCTCACCTCTATGCACTGAACTACTCTGGGGTATATTTTATATTGTATCCCCTGGTGTACTTACCCTTCGGGTAACCATTTCTTCTGTTGTTTAGCACTGTACATATCCTGTACTATATTGTCTCCATTTGTTGTTTGCTTCCTACGATAGCCCTGTTAAGCTGTCATGTATATTGATGTAAACCTAGGTTTTTGACTTGACTATTTGTTCACTCAACTTTCCTTACCCTGTTTATGCTCATCCTGCATCTTGATGTAAACCTCGCTCATGATTGTATGTAAACTCTCTGTAACCCAGTTTATAACCCTCCCGAGTCTCACCTGAAAATAGGCACTTGGCTGTCTAGTGTGACTTACCCGGTTAACAAAAGCAAATAAATAAATAAATCTCAATTCAGACCTTATGTACGAAGGTGACACGAATTCCCTAGATCCATTACCTTTCTTAAGGTTTTAAACATTGGTGAGGAAATTTTCTCTATTTTTTTTGGTTCCCATATTTCCATTCCATATAGGACTTGAGTCCTATACTTAACCTTAATGGCTTGCAGCAAAGTTTCTTTTGATTTACCTCCATATTTATAGTTGAAGGTCTCTAATCCTGCCATAGGTTTTTGAGCTTTTTCTTGTACAGCTATAAGCTGTTCATTCCAGCAAAAATTTCTATGAAAAAGGATCCCTAAGTAGGTATAAGATTCCACTGTTTCAATCTTATTTTGACCTATACACCAGTGTTTTGAAAATCTTGATTTCTGCCCAAACAGTACTACTTTTGTCTTTCTTATATTAACAGTCAAGTCTATAGTATTCAATTCTTTTTGAATGAAATCAAGTTTCTTTTGGAGGCCTGCTTTAGATAAGGAAAAGATGACAATGTTGTCTGCATATGCTAAAGCTGTGCATCTATTGTTCTTAATTTTCGGTGAATCTGAATTAAGCCTATTCAACTCTACTAGAAGATTATCTATATAAAGGGAGAATAAGAAGGAGCTAGTACACATCCTTGGTGGACCCCTTTGTTAGTCAAAAGTGGTGCAGAAATGTCCCCTTTGGTCCCAATCCTTACTGTAGCCAAAATGTTAGAATAGAGACTATATATTAGATGAACCAGGTTTTCGTTTATTCCTCTATCCAGTAAGATTTTCCATAGTTTGCTTCTAGATATCAAATCAAATGCTAGGGAATAAGCTATAAATACTGCATACAGGGTTTGTTTTCTAATTATTGTATATATTTTCAATAAGATGTCTTAATATAAAAATATTATCACAAATTGAGTAATTTTCCCTAAAGCCCATCTGAAATATAGAAATTCCTCCTGTTCTTTCTATTTCTAGCATACATCTCTGTAATAGAGTTTTAGAATCTTCAGGTTTATGTCAAGAAGTCTTATTAGTCAGTACATCGCAGGATCTGACAAGGGCCCTTACTTATGGATTGGGACAATGTTTGCCTCTTTCCAGGTCTCTGGGAAATTATTCTCTTTTATACAACTATTGTAAAAATAAGTCAGAAATTTGCACTATAATTGCAGATAGGCCAGGTATATTTCTGCAGGGATCCCATCGGGATCCAGAGCCTTTTCAGGTTTAAGTGTAATAATTGCCATCAGGACCTCATCAGAATTGAACTGTACATAAGATGAACCCAAATGAGTAATTCCTAATGAGTTATTGTCTAAGTTGGAATCCCCAACAATATTTGTGAAATGTTCCTTCCATTTGTCTACTGTTATATATGTATCAATATTATTTTTACTATAGTTCGTTCCCTTAGCTACCAGCATCAAGAATGTTTTTGAATCTTTCTTTTCCAGTGCATTTATCATTTGATCCCATAATTTTAATAGGTGTGACTTCTTTTTTCTTTAATTAAAGTTTTATACACTTTTTTACACAGATTAAGTTCACCCAATTTTTGTTTAAAAGGTTTTGCCACATATATTCTGTTCTGTTTCCTAATAACACTTGTTGCCCTTTTGCACTCCATATCAAACCATCCTTCCTTAAAGTCATTTTTTGTTCTTAAGTTAACATAATATCCTTAATGTTTCTTTTAACACCTCACTAATCCCATTCTTTAGTTTTTAGTTCCAGCATATCTTAGAATAGAATCGTGGCTCAAAGATCCAAGCTTCTCCTGGGAATTAATATGCCATATGACTTTTTTATGTGCTCTACGTTCTGTAAAGGAAAATCTCTCAGCGGGGATTACATCCCCATGGTAAGGTTGTTTACTGTATATGGTTACCAGAAAGTGGTCACTATCAGCTTGATTAGTGACCTGTAGCTTATTCCAGATATTGGAGGACCCTGACCATTATATTAGGTCAATGGTTAATGCCCCTCTAGAACTTAGGTATGTCCATTCTTCTTGGGCATGTACTTCCAATCTACCATTTAATGGATGGAAATTATGTACTTTCATTATTTCTATCAGGTTTTGTCCTGATTCATTAACTTTCTGATCTTTTGTTTTTCTTAATTTTTTATATTCTCTGCGTAATTATAAATATAAAAAGGGTTGTCCGATAAATGATTAAAACCTCCAATGCGGGTGTTTAGGTCACCACCAATTAGTATACTTTCCCTTGTGTATACTTCCTTGATATTATCAATCATTTCATCTAATTGGATCCAAAATTCATTACTGAAAAACCTTGAATTTACTTGGGGACAGCAACAATTGATACAAATAAATTTGACATTTCCAGCATCCACATAATTAACCAACATAGACTCTTCTTGTTTTAAATAAGATACAGCCTTAATAGGAACCACTTTGAAGTATGATACAATGTCTCCCGGATATCTACCTGATTTTTCCCTTCTTCTGCCAGGAGAGTAAAAAGCTTCATACCTATGTAAGTCAATTTTTTCATCTCTTTACTGCCAGGTTTCTTGAAAGAGTAACACATCAGATTTTCCAATAAAAGCCTTCCAGTCTTTGTCACCTACTTTATTCTTTAACCCTGACACATTCCACAAGGTTATAGAAAGACTCTTGTTATCAGACCCATCCAGGTGAGCTGACTCGTCTACACTAGTAGCCTTGTCTGATGTATTTAGCAGTCAATCATAATAGCCTTCCATCACTTGATATGTGTTGAGGTTTTTATATTTCTTGGTCTGGCCTATAGGAATATCATATGATCTAATATCAGTGGTCCCCAGCACATCAGATTCCACCATTAACAAGCCCATACTATCTAAGATGAGTTATTTTTGTTTGATCTCTTTTAATAGTTGATCACTTTTTATTAGGAGTTCAATCTGGCTATCACATCCCACTCTACTGGCTGACAACACATGTTCTTTTTCCAATGGGATCTTGAAGATGTTCTTTTAAAAACTAATAATAGTCTCTGTCAGTATTAGATTGCTTTCACCTCTATTTCGTTCAGTCCAAAGAGACTTAAAGAGATCCAGTCTTCTTTACCCCCTTCTATATCTTTCTTATATTTATTAAATATATGCCTGTTGGGGAAACTAATACAGAAGTCCTCATTTTTAACATTCAGGCTATTAAGCCAGAAGTAATTTGCTACTCTGGCTGAATAGGAGAATACTTCCACAAGACTGGCAAAATTCAGTGTAATTTGTTTAACATCCAATATGTCATCTTCTAGTAGGTCTATGTCTAACAATAATTTAATGTGCTCTCTCAATAATAGATTCAGGGATTCCTCATTACTACTCAGTCAGTTCTAAGGACCAAGGAATCTAATGAAGGGCTGAGTCATATGTTCTTGTACTTTTGCTGACACTGTCTCCTTTTTCTGAGAGATTACTTTTGTTTCTTGATTGTCTTCTACTAACAGTGGTTCAGGCCTTTGTATTTCCAAATCCTGAGTAAGGTGTTGTATTTCTGATTCTAGCAGTTCCAACTGCAAAATTAGGGTGTTGAAATTAGAAGTCTCTCTGCATGGAATCACTTGTTCTTCTTTCCTAAAAACAGCTTTTTTCTCAGGGACATTTTTGGGATGCGTTCTGTTTCTAATATCATTCCCTGTCTCAATACTACTATTAGGTATTTCTGTTTTTCTGGGTTTTTTTTGTTTCCCCTCTTGATTTAATCTTTCTTTGTTTCCATTATTTTCAGTTTTTGTCGTCATTTTATAATGTTTATTCTTCCTATTTCCTCATGTATTTCCCTTCTTTTTTATGTTTATTTTTTTTTTTAGAATTGGGCAGTCTGGTATTACAATCATACTAAAATCAGGTCTCTGTTTATCAGTCCCTGGGATGTCTTGTTCTGCCTTGCTGTTATCCTGTTGGGTGTTGCACTATCTATCAAAGTTATTAACTAATTGCTCAATTTTAATATCTTCTCTTGTTTATTCCATATTTTTATCTATTATTAGCTGCTCCATTAATAGTACATTAGCAGTAGGCTGATGACCTAAGAAATTCACAAAATCTTCACTAAAAGAGTTTGTTTTATATACTGGTTTCTTTAAAAATGTATCAAACTTTGATTCAACATTTACATTACATACACAATTCCTCATCTTTGTGGTTTGTTTCTCTAAGTGTTTCAACCCTTCTATGGTAGTTTGCAAATCAGACATAATTTTCTCCAATCCTGTGTTCTCCCCCTTACAGTCTCTTCCACCTGAGCTACTATTGCTTGGACTGTATCTCTCACTTCTGAGTGGGGGTGAGAAAATCAACTCTGGAGATGTTTCCAAGTCCTCAGGCACAAATACATTCTGTGCCACACTAGCATTTCCCAACTCCCTCTCAGAATCACTAATCTCTTCCACTAGTGAGGGTAGTCATTCAGGATAGATGTTTTCTGAATCTAAAGAGGTAACAGGAATTGAGTTTTCTTGTAATGGAACAGGGCCTATCCTAAGTTTAGGGGTTGAGGAGTTGTTTCCACAGTATTGTATATGGTCAGTGATCTTAGTTTGCTTACAGCAATTAATTTTAGCTCTTATGGGAAGTTTCTGTAATAGTGAAGATTTAGTATTCCTTTGTCTTTGCAATATAGTATTCATCATTTTGCTCCTTATTCAATTAAGGTGTTATATTCTAACATCAAACCCCAAAAATCTCTTCTTGGTGTTCAAAGTTGGGTCAAAACTAAAAAACGATCAGGAGAATATTTTATTATAATCACTGATGTATGAAAAAGAACCAGAAAATTAAAAACTGGAAATGGAACAGAAATGTGCAGCTGTATTATCCTAATTTAATTCACTCTGCTTCTTAGCTGCTTAGCTGCCTAACTGCCTAGCTGCCTTAATGTATAATTTGATTTGAGTCACTTCTATAACACCAATCTCAAAGCACTTACAGCACACACTTACAACACGCTCTCTATTAAAACTCTCATAAAGACCAGGGTGCAATCCCAACTTAATATAATTTAATATAACTTATTTTGGTATTCAAAATTAGTTGGTAACTGTGGGAATAAGTATAGCAGCACTCCCCTTAGAGTAGTATCAAGTCTATCTTCAGATGCTCCAGGTGATGAAAAAAAATCTCATGTCTTACTTTATTTACTTTCCTTAGCTCTTTCCTTGACTCTTGCTCTTTTACACACCAGGGTCACTATATTTTGCTCACAGACCTGCTGTAACCAGTATATCTGTTTGACTGTTTATAGACTATTTAATGTCTGTTGAGTATCCATTAAAGTCCTGTTGTAGATTCTGCCAATTCTCTGTTTTTACTCTGTGCACTTTGAAATTGATCTCTCTCTATACATTTAAGTCAGTCTCTCTCCTTTAATGCTTTCATTCCTTTTTATTTACACTCTTTCAGGATCTTGTTAAGTCCTCGTCCTTTGTAAGCTCACACTAAATGAAAAGTTAAAAAGTAAAAGCCTGTAAAACCAGTAAAAGAAGGGCAAATGCTTATATCCTTCCCCAGGGGTGTAGCCAGGGATTTCAGATCTGCACACCAAGTGGACTCATTGCTACCCAGCCCCTTGTTAGGGTGTGCTATCCCCCCCCCCGTGTAGCCAGACAATATACAAATATACACTAGGACCGTGTTTGTTGCCTCATTTGGCACAATAAATACAATTTTTGTATCTCATGACAATGGTGGTTGCCATACATGGGTAAATACAAATGCCATGCATTGCTCCCTAAGACACCCACATACCAGCCCAGAGCCTATAAAGTTGTATTGTCCTTGGGATGTAAAGACAGTATTAATTAGTGACCAGTCCTTCTAGTTTCAACTCCTATGAATAAAATTACAGAAAGGTTCAGCATTTTCTTTGTTAGTTTTCAGGGAAAAAGGAAGCAGTTCAGAGCCTATTTGCTACCCCCGTTAAATAAAATTGCACACCATGGAGTACTTGGAGTATGCCTGGCTACACCCATGTCCTTCCCTTACACTCTTTTACACCTTTTTTACACCCTTCACAGATTCTATTATCTCAGCTGATACCCAAAATTTCTCACTTGAAACTATTCATGGCTGAGTGCAATAATGTTACATAAATATATTATTATGACAGAGGAATAGCACCACACAAGATATCCCAGATAAAAACCAGAGAGAGAGGAGGCCACAATCTCGACCACAAAAACACACTGAGCAGTCTGTGCAGAAGTCAGAACAACAAGTGAATAAATACAAACTACCAGAGAGGCACACAGTCTAACTTCAGACTTTAGATTTGTGTAAATAGGTTTATATGAGTACAAATATATATATATATATATATATATAAAGACATTACAGCAGCACAGATTTCAGTTATAAAGAAAAAATCTTAACTTACTCCTGGTGTCTTGAATAAAAATGTTGTAACTAGGGAACAAGTAGGCCCACTTCGAATGCTTAGGCTCTGTTTCTCAATCCCACTCCTTGCACTTAGCATGAAGCAATTATAACACCAACAGCACTATACATGTGCGATTGGGCATATCTCTAGTTTCCTTAACTAATTCTACTCGCTTCTCTCTGTAGGTACAAACCTGATTTCCCCCTCTCGGGATTATGGGGTTAGAGCAAAAAGAATAAAATTAAATACACACTCGTAAGCAGGCAAAGATAATATAGGAAAAATGGAGAAAGGAAGATCTGTGCGAAGAAACTTGAAACAGATCCGTTGAGTATGCTGGTACGCTAGTACACCGAGTCAGTTATGTGCACAGCAACTAGGTGTCTCACTCAGCTAGTGATATGTGTACATTCTTATTAGGGATCAAACTAGGACTCAATTGAGAATAGATGGGCTCAGGTGAATGTAATCAACAAAAGCAATGGGTAATAAGCATGAACATGAGCAATGAATAGTGAGCAATCGATCAAAGAACAAGCAGTAAGTACTAATTAAAGGAACAGTACTAAATAAGAGAACAGTTTAAAACATTTTGTAACAGTTTAAAACCTAATAAATAAAACTGACATCAACATATAAAAATATGCAATAAATACACTTGGACCATACATGTGATACATGTAAAAAGGAGTATTTAGCTCTCAAAACAACTCTCAAAACAGCTCTTAATCTCAAAAACCAATTAAGATGCTGAAATACATAAAAGTAAAGCAAATATTTTCCCCTTTATCTAGATTAGGCACCAATGTTTTAACTTCTCTCTTCTCTCTTGTGGCTGAAATATTTCTTTTTTTACCAGAAGTCATCTCGGGGCTCTTACAGTGGTTTGAACAGCCTTTTCTCTCCCAAAGCAGTCCCACTCCATGACAGGGACCCTGCATAGCTTTGGAATCAAAAAGAACCTCCTGCACCACCTGTGGGTTTTCCTTCTGCAACTGGGGAGAGAAACGAGACACCAATATGTCTGCCCAACAGAGGTGCACAATAAGCTGTACTGATAAGGCAATACACACAAAGGCTTAGATGGCATACCTATTCCACCACTTTTTTAAGCTTTATTGCCCTGCTTCTCCCTCCCACTCCTCAGGACAGGAGAGCACATAGTGCCACATCTGTCTCTGTTCAGCTCAGTAGAATACTGAGATCAGAGGCATATTCATTCACATATCGGGCCTGTGTAGTACAGTATGGTCTGCACATCCATTGGTCCACACAGTGGACCAATAGGCATACAGATCGTACTGTATGCTGTCATTTGGCTCGTGGCCAGGCAGCATGTGGGTGGGGTGCTGCTGCCTGCCGATGATGGGGGGGATGCTGGGTGGCGGGGACCTCTGTGTATGGGTGGAGAGGGGGTACCACTGGACCAGCAGGGATCGGTCATGTACAAGTGCCTATGATTGGGCAACAAGGCTGTACCACTGGACCACCAGGGATGTGAATTTACAACTGCCCATGATCAGGCAATGCGGGGATGACCTATGGACCACCAGGATTATGATTTTGAACCTGCCTATGATTGAGCAATGGCAGGATTACCACTGGACCACCAAGGATCTTATATATACATATGCCCGTGATTGGGCATGCAGGAGCAGGGGACTCCAATGGCACAGTAGGGTGTTGATCCCCAATGGCTGCAGGTGGGCAGGGCTACAAGCCTAAGTCACCTGGGATCAAAGCATCACATGCAAATGGGGCCATAATGACATGCAAATGGCCCCATTTGTGCCTTGCATGTATAATGGCCTAATTTGCATGTCCCGTGGTGAATATTGCAGGTGATGCATCTAGTGCAACTGCACTTGTGCTGGTGTGTCCTCCTGCTCCTGCTCTTTGTCTTGCACAGGCACAGTGGCATTGTGCAGTGTGTGCACCCTCTGTGCCATATTCAACTGTGCTGAGCCATGGCACAGCACTGTTGAATATCGCCTGGTCTATGCCCTGGTGCAGCTCAGTTGCGTTGTGCCCAGATTTGCACCACTGCCCGGTGCAGTCTGAATATCCAGGCCTGAGTATATAATTAGGAATAAGCCATGGTAAGGCAATTCTGACTTACCTTCTATATAGATATGTACCTGATTTCTAGTACACTAAAAGCAGCTATCATTGTGATGACCACCGTACCTTGAACAAGTGGATATTATCCACAAAACATTTGGTGTTTGTGTGCATTTATGGTGAGAAGAACTGAACAAATATAATGTATTCAATTTGTTTGTAAACAGGAGTTCAGTTCACAAATGTCTACATTTTTGTGTTAGATATGTTACATGAAACTCTTTTACATCCATATAGAAGCTAACCCCATTTAGGGCACTGGCATCTGGGATCACTCCTCCTCATTCAGTTATAGCACAGAACATAGTGAAAGAGATACTGGTGTATTTGAAGGCAATTCTTTCTTAGGGAAGGGCCAGCATCAGAAAGATCTCCCTCCTCTTTGGTGGAGAATGAAAAACATTAGATATCACAGACTTCAATGAACAAGAGGAGGAGGAGGAGGAGAAGCACAGGGGAAAACAGAGGTTTCAGTTGGCTTTGCAATAAAGGCAACAGCCACAAGGAACAAAAGGACTTTCAACAACAGAGGTGGAGGAATACTCAAAAGTGATTTATCTTTCAAACCACCAATTATCTGAAATGGAAGACAGAGTACTGAATAAAGGCCTTTCCATTGCCTCCACCACTCCTACTAATAAATTTGAGATTATAAATTACCTCCACGGAGCCTTCCATAACCTTATCCTTAATCACTGTACACAGTAAAGGAAGTGGGGTATCAAAATGCACCCCCCTCTCTGCCACAAGACTAATTCCCCCAAATCACACCGGAAGAAGTGAACATTCCACCATTTTGTAAAAAATCATGTTTTGTATGAACAGTTAGCGCTGCAGTCTGCACTTTTCAGTCATTATGTGAAAGGGACCAAATGGACTTTTTGATAACTTACCATGACTGCAGTATCAGATTCTGACCAGAGAGGAGCAGGAAACTTTGGAAAAAAATACAGAAGAACAAGATGATAACCATAAAGCCAGTGGACAAGGATGGCAGTGTGGTCCTTCAAGATTCATTGCACTACATTGCAGAGACTGAATGCCAGTTGTCTTACCCAGAATTATATAAGACTAGATAAAGACCCTCCCATAGATTTCAAGTGGATAATCAATGAAACCATTTCTACAGCATTAGTCCAATAGGACATATATTGGTAAACTTGAGAAAGAGTCTTTAACCACCACCCATCCAATTCAAACAGCGAAACACTTCATCGTCAGTGCATATATTGTTAGTCCACCCACCTATAGGCCTACAATGAGTGGAACTGGTTTGGTGACAGAGCCATTGTATAAGTATGTGGACTGTCAGCTAGGACCTTCTGTTACAGGGCTGAGGTTCTGTATCATAGATACCTGCCAAATAATGTCAGTGATTATGAACATAAAGTTGGAGAAGGACATCCTACTGGTAACTCATAACGTCAAGTCATTGTGTACAATACCAACATCCCCGTGAGGGGCTGTTGGATGCCTTAGCATTTTTTTGAGTTTTTGGCCAGATGGTGCCATACCTCCAATTACCTTTATACTTCAATTGGCTGAATTTATTCTCATGTTTAAAACTTTTATGTTTCTTAACAAATTCTATCTGCAGGTGAAAGAAACTGGTATGGGTGAAACTTTTGACTCCAGTTTGGCAACTTTTATGTTGGCCTATGAGAGATGAGAGTTACGCAGGACCCTCTGAACAACTCCTTTTTTAGATAAGCTGATGTTATGATGATGATGCTATATTGTATTGACAATGTGGTGCTCATTTGGTGTGGTACTGTGGGAAAATTACAACAGTTTGTGGAATACTACCATTCAATGAATGAACACCTAAGGTCGTCCTTAGCAGTAGATCAGAATGAAATAGATTTTTTGGATCTTCACATTACCAGGGACAATAATGGCAATCTGAACACTGATATGTACCATAAGAGTATGGATAGAAACTCCTTATTGTTGGCCTAAAGTTGTCACCCCTGCAACACAGTCATCAACATCCCCAAGGGCCAGTTCTTGTGACTACATCACAATTGCAGCACTGAAGCAGCCTTCAGAAGTGGTGGAGAAGAAATAACAGCTAGAATCATAATACAAGCTATACATTAGTACACAGTGCATAACACAGGCAGAGCTCATACAAAGACAAAAGACAGAGACACTACTACAACAAGAAAGAGATAGACAGTCACAGCAGCAGATGATACACAATTCCATCACTGCCTTCTCAGCCTACACTGGGTATACTGAGAAAGTGATCAAAAAGCACTAGCATGTGCTTCATGGAGAAAGAGGGTTACAAGATGTTTTATTTATTTATTGAGTCTTGGATTACAACACCTTTGAGCAATACAACTCATTTACAAAGGTTCCACATCAGTAGTTCAAATACAAAACAAGGTAAACAATAGATAAATAAATAGTGGACATCAAGAAAATACTTTTAAAAAACGAATACATCGAAAGCAATCAAAATAGCACTGAATGTTGCTCAATATACAGTAGAGTGGGTTAAAAGAGAAGGCAGCCTGGGAGACTTTGTCCAAATCTAGAAGAGAAAGTAATGGGATGTAAGGTAGGGGATGGGAGAAACGAGATGGAGAAGGAGATGAGTTGCACAAGAGGTGGAGTGGAGTTTGCAAAGGAGGTAATGGGATAGAAAGATGAGGGAGGGGAGGGGAGGTGGATTGAGGGAAATGGGGTGATTACAGAGAGAGGGTGAGTGCTGGTGAAGTGAGGGGTAAGAAGATAAATTAACTATAGAGGGAGAAGAGGTGGCGTTTAGCCATGGAAGGGGGGGCAGCCTAGCAGGCCATGTCGAAAACCCGAGAGAGAGAGAGAGAGAGAGTCATATGGGTGGGTGAGAGGTAAGAGAAAGAAATGTAGGGGGAAGGAGGGGAAGAAGTTGCAAAAGAGGTGGCATGAGATAAGAGAATTAATGGAGTAGGGTGGAAGAGGGAAAGTGAGGAGGACCAGGGGAAGTGCTCGAAGATGCCCAGGCAGGAAAGAAGCAGGGGTGAGAGGTGGAGGGGAAAAGGCCCGAGGGTAGGATTGAAATGAAGTACCAAGTATTAAAAGTGCCAAAAGGTATAAGTACAATGATAACATAAGCAGAAGGCTGCTAAGGGTGGCAATCACATATACTGTTTGCTAATAGATGCTGCTGGAATTTGTGTTTGAAAGGGCCGAGTTTTGACTCAGCAGATATGTCCCTATCCAGGGAGTTGAGCCAGAGTGGGGATCTATAAGCAAATGACCACTGACCTATGTTGGTGCGGCATCTTACCAAGAATGACTTACTGGATACCAATAATACTAAAAGACAAATTAGTTCATGGTAGGAAGCAATAGGTCTGTACCCCTACATTGCCCATTTTAATCTCAAGAGGTGCAATACATGCCACAGGCGCACATGTTGCAGTGACATTTCTCAGGACACCACTTATCAAACCCCAGCTATTGATATAGTTTTTGAAATCAGACACTTAATAATCTGTGATACTTCTAGGGTTATTTATTTGGCTTGTTACATATGTAGGAGTTTTTATGTGAGGGAAAAATGGTACATGAACTTATGATCAGGGAGGGGGAGCATTGTAGGGCCATTGGGGGGGACAGACAATATGCTATGGCCATACATAGTAAAAGAACTCAGATTCCAACTGAGCACATATTCAGAATGATAGGTATTGAAAAGGTGTTCCCAATCCCAAACCCAAGAGAAAGGGATGTTACACACTACACACAGTACTACAAAGGCGGGCATTTTGGATTTTTACCCTCAGGGTTGGGAATGGCCATGTTTAAATGGGTTTTCTGAGCTACACCCTATCTAAGATAAATTGTTAGTTTTTACATAGCCTCAAAGAACCTGCCAGGTCTTAGATGCCCCTATAATGTATAAAATTGTATATAGTTTGGCATTTCTGACATCTACAACAACTTATTTTCTCTTTTCATTTTTAATTTTGATTCCAAACAGCACACAGTTCAGAGTATCGAAAAGTCAATAACTTATCTGGGTCACTATGAATATGGAGTAGGGTCTCTGACATGAGCTAACACAACTGTGATATTTATCTTTGTGATACATTTGTTTATTTCAAAAGTTTTATCAGGACAGATATACTGAGCTGGTTACATCTCATTTCGAAATGTGACCCGGGGATTGATGAGGGAGTAAATAAAACAAAAGGTGCAAAAGAAAATATTATCATAAACTTAAGCATTAATCTTGTCACAGATTCCTCCAGCTTATGAATTTAGACATGTATTTAGTCAGCTAGAAATTATTGGATTGTAGTCTGTTGGTTTTAAATATTATATAATTTTGGTTTACTTTATTCTACACTTGGCACTGAGCCACTTTGTGTTATCCACACAACGCAGCAATATGTAATAGTCATATTTTATTTATTTAGTCCAATACCAGAGGCTCTGGGCATAACACGGACAAAAGTCAACAAACATAGTATGTTATAATAAATTAGAACAATATAAAACATCATAGTATAAATGCATAAGGCAGGATGAATTAAATACTAAAAAACAGTGGTGATTAGATTAAATTTAATTAAACACTTGTCTAAACAGATAGATCTTAAGGCCCCGCTTAATGACCTCCACTGAAGAAGTCTCCTTCAAAGACCTGGGAATCAAGTTCCATGGGGCCGGACCAGCTACTTCAAATGTGTAGTCATTTGATTCTTCAACCTAGCCCTGGGAAACACTAGGAGGCACTCCTCAGAGGAATGGAGAGAGCAAGCTTGGCAGTAAAGAGACAGGAGTTCAGTCAGATAACCTGAGCCCAGTCCATGTAGGGCTTTATAGGTCAACAAAGTGGCCTTGAAGGAGATTCATTACTTCACCAGCAGCCACTGCAGATTACACAGAACGGAGTCATGCAATATGATCTCAGAAGGGCCATCAGTAAACTGGCAGTTGCGCTCTACAGTAGCTGCAGGCATTGAAGCATCCCTTCACCTACCACAGATACAGAACATTACACTAATCGAGCCTGGAGATCACAAAGGTGTGCACCAGTGAGGGCATGTCTTTAAGTAGGATCAAGGCTTTTATCCAGGAGGTATTACGAAGATGGTAGAAGCCATTCTGGACTATGAGTAACACCTCAGCCTCTAGTGTCAGTCTTTCCTCCAAAATGACACCCAAATTCTTCACGTTGGTAGAGGCCACCAGATTGGAAGACCCAAGAAGTAAACTGGTCCTCTCCATTGTTGCCCCCACACCCTGCTGTTGACCAAACTCAATCACTAGTACCTCCGCCTTGTCTGAGTTGAGCAATAGCTGGCTAGAGGACATCCAGTCCTGGATCTTGACCAGACATATATTAAAAACATCGACTGCACCAGGTGTCCCAAATGGAAATGCCAGGTACATCTGGGTATCATCTGCATAGCAGTGAAAGCCATCCTGTCTGATAATGTCACCCAGGGGTAGTATATATATATATATATATACATATATATATATATATATATATATATATACACACACACAGAACAACAAAGGTGAGTAAATCAAGCCCTGGGATACATGACAAAGGAGGTGCTTCGGAAGTGAGGAAAACTTTCCCATCACTGCCTTCTAAGTCCTACCACTGAGGAAGGACTCAAACCAGCCGATGATCCTACCAGTGAGTCCCAAGTACTCCCTGAGATGATCCAACAACAACTTATGGTCCACTGTATCAAATGCTGATGAGAGATTACATAGCACAAGGATTGACCACTTCCCTTTGCCTTCATCCCTGAGGAGGTTATTATGTACCCTGACCAACACAGTCTCAATATTGTGCCTAGATCTAAAACTGGACTAAAGTGGCTTATAGATGTTAGAGAATGTGAGGTAGGCCTCGAGCTGCAGAGTCACTATCTTCTCAGTAGCCATTTGTGAAAATGGAAGGCTGGAGATAGGTCTAAAATTTAACAAGCAGTTCAGGTCCAAAGATATATTTTTAAGGAGGGGTCCTACCAGCACATCTTTCAATGCACTTGGAAAAGATCCCTCTGAATGGGAGTACCAGACTATCTCAGAAAACACTGGACCCAGGAATCTGACACAACTCACTAGGAGGCATATTTAACCTGGGCCCAGTTCACAATAAGTGGACCACAGCTCAGAAATCACCCCACATATCTCTTTCACTGAAATTAGCCTAAACCTGCACCAGAGAGGTGGAGTGCTTCCTGAGATGACCCACCTGATACTGCTGGGCTGTAACAATCCCGATGAGGTTATCCTGGACCTGGTGGAGGATACCCTTTAAGAGAAAAACTGAGCCAACTCATTGCACCTTGTGGATTAAAATACAGCCATTGATTGGAGACAGGCAGGATGTAACAACCTGCCCACCATCCGGAAGAGCTGAGCCAGTCTATTCCTCCCCACTGCAATCTCCCCAGAATGGAATACTGCCTTCTTATGGGAGATTGCCCCCTGATACTCACCATTGTGAGTCCTCATAGCCATACTGTCCCCATCAGCACTAGATTTCCACCAATAATGCTCCAATCTGCAACCCAAAGCCTTCTTCTCCCTAAGCTCCCCTTCAAACCATGAGGACCTCAAGCAAGAATATGAACTGATGTGACTGAATCAAAGGCTGAGGCAACATAAGGTACTGTTGCTTTAAGGACTCAGTATTTAATTTTGTGATGCTGGGTATTACACCTTTGAAGAAGTTCCAAGAGTGATGCAAAACAGGTTAGGCTTCTGGGTTCAGTGGGCCTGTGTTAAAATTTGCACCATTTTGGCACTTTAGAAAATAGTTTCAAGCATTTTGTAAGTATCTGGCATTATTGTTTTAGGTGAGTGAGTGCTCAGTTCCTTTTTGGTTTACTACATTTGTTCCATTGTTGTAAGCACCAATCCCTGCATGCGGCTTTTCTTTTGTTTTCTATTCTACATATCTAGATATCAGAGAGTCTTAAAATTGCAAAAATTGCAACAAAAAAATTAGAAGTGATATTTTTGGGAAATCTACTTTCAATTAAATACCATGTTTTGCTTATTCACTTTATTCTGCATGTTACTATGGTTTGGTGAACTTGAAGGTCCATTCTAGATATTAATCAGTTATAAAATTGGAAATAAAAATGGAAGTTGCATTTTTCAGAGATCTACTTTAAATTATATTCTTAAATATTTCACACCAGTAAATTTTAAATGGTAGTCTTACAGTATATGCATGTTCTCATTGAATTCTAAAAGTTTAAAAATTGCAAAAAAAACTAAACAATTAAAGATGTCTTTTTGGAACATCTACTTTAAATGCTGTTTTTAGTCTTCTTTACTTTTTCCATCTGTGATTCTGGTTTGGTAAACATGTGGATCTGGTCTACATATCAATGATTTGTAAAACAGAAAAACATTAAAAAAACTATAAGAGATGTATTTTGTGTAATTAAATGATAGCATTCATATAGCAGGAGTATACTCTCAATAACCAGCTACTGTGGATGATTAAATGCGGAGGCAAAGCTGAGGCATTTAATCATTCACAGAAGATGGTTACTGAAAGTATGCTCCTACTACATGAATATCATTACTATTATACCACTAGGAGTTACATAGATTTTTTTAATGTAACTCCTAGTGAAAAACTAATGCTGTTGCATGTTGAAATCAGGCCTTGAAAAGTAAAGCCATGACTTTGGGCATGCGCATTAGTGCCAGTGGTAGAGCGCATGCTCAGAGTCACAGCTTGCTTTTGAAAGCCTGTTTTCTTGTAACTCTGCTGTTGTTGCTAAC
The DNA here is from genome assembly GCA_016271365.2 of Neoceratodus forsteri. Taxonomy (NCBI): domain Eukaryota; kingdom Metazoa; phylum Chordata; order Ceratodontiformes; family Ceratodontidae; genus Neoceratodus; species Neoceratodus forsteri. The sequence goes on from CM057451.1 coordinate 61,392,739, forward strand.
CTGTTCTGTCCTGAATGCTGAAAGTTCTCTCTCTCTGTTTTTTTGTATTTCTGCCATCCTCGGCGCACTTCATAAAAAAGAATCATAGCCAGCCCAGTAGTGCTGACGGTTGAGGTGCTGGATGCCACACCTTGTGCCACACTGGTGACCTGAGTTTGGGAATGGGCTCGGGGGTTGACAGGGGTGGGAAGGATTGAGAGTCTGCAGACAACTTTCCTTCCCCAGGGGAAGGGGGTTAGCACAGCACGCTGTTGTCTGACTCCCAGCTTTGGCTGGGTGTCAGCACATGCATGCTGCCAGACTGGGGAAGGCCCAGGTTCAGGGTGTAAGGTTGCCTCCATTGAGGCAGAGCCCAGCTGCTCCACCCATTGCATGATTATGGGACTGGGAGAAAAGCACTGAAAAATGGAGCTGGCAGACTCCATGCTGGCCCGGCTGCCTCCATGCCAGGACCAGAGAAATGATCCCCCTTGAGGGAGATGCCAGTGCTGCCTGCCAGCTCGGCAAAAACAAAATAATAAAAAAAAAAACATCTCTTACTGCTCATCCACCTCGGTCCTGACTGTGGGCATGGTAAGAGGCTATTAGCTGACTGTGGGTGTGGTTAGAGGACAACTAACTGACTGTGGTCATGGTAAGAGGGCATTAACTCACTCTGGGGGTGGCTAGAGAGCCATTAACTGACTGGGCAAGGTTAGAGGGCCATTTACTGACTGTTGGAGGAGTTTACTTGAATAACTGACTCTGGGTCTTTGTAAGTGTAGTTTGAGAGAGAATAACTGAGGACTGTTCTACATTGTAATTGGGTGAGAACAGATACTGTACCTGTGGTATAATCTATGTTAAATATAATTTATTGTTGTTCATGTTTTCCTCCTGTTACAGTGTGGTGCACTAGTTGATCTGTTCTAGGTATTGATTAATTGTATAATTGCAAAATTTGTGAAAAATATATATTTTTGGAGATTATTTCAATTTTTTCTACCTGTTATTATGGCTTATTATACAATGACAAGAACAAATGTTGCTTCCCCATTGGTCAGTCTGGCACTGGAGCCATGATGTTAACCTGGCATAACATCACAGCTCTAGTGCCAGCACATCGATGACCTCATGTCAGTTTAAAAAAAACATTGCTTCTCTCCAAAGCATAACCCAAAGGGTACAGGTTAATGGAGAGCAATTGATTGAGGCCAGGGTGACCAGTGGGGTGTCCCAGGACTCAGAGCTAAGGCATGTGCTCTTCAATGTTTTTATAGCAGACATTGCTGACAGACTAGAAGGGAAGGTGTGTCTGTTCGCAGATGACACCAAGATATGTAACAGAATGGACACCCCAGAAGGAGTGAGCAAGATGAAAGCTGACCTCAAGAAACTAGAAGAATGGTCTGGAGTGTGGCAGCTGAGATTTAATGCCAAAAAGTGTAAGGTCATGCACATAGGAAAGAAAAATCCAAGAAAGGAGTATTACCTAGGAGCCAAAAAACTGGCAGCCTTAAACCAGGAACGAGATCTGGGAATCATAATCTCAGATGACTTGAAGGTTAGTAAGCAGCTTGAGAAGGCAACAATGAAGGCCAGCAGAAAGCTGGGCTGCATTGGGAGGGGAATCATAAGCAGGAAGAGAGAGGTGGTACTATCACTGTATAGATCACTGGTCAGGCCTCAACTGGAATACGAAGTCCAGTTCTGGAGGCCTCACCTCAAGAAGGACATTGACTAGGCGGAAACAGTACAGAGAAAGGCGACAAAAATGATTCAGGGTCATTCTTGTAGCCCACCTGATACTGCAGTGGAGACTTCCAAATGTTCCCATAATAAAGAAAAGAGAAGCTGTGTTTTAAGGTTTCCCAGCGTGTGCACTTTGATAAAGAACCTGCACCGTGGATTTTGACTGAGCTGCTTCTTTTAAATAAAGATGTGAACTAAGTTGAAATATAATGGCTGTGATTAGCCTCTCTCAAAAAAGAGTTAGAAATACAGTATATCACAGTCATAGAGGTGCTGGCTTGTCCACTACAGCAATGTTGTTTCAGTACATTTCTCCAGCTTTTTATTCTGAAGAGAGCCACTGTATCATTCATTTTCTGTGTTTTCTGTCATCCTGCTTTGGATTGTTCTTCATTCACTGGCCAGAGTCTCCCCTGCCCACCCCAGTCGGCGTAACTGTGTGACCACATCTCCCATCAGCTCCTCAGACTGCAGTGCTTTTCACTTCACAGGAAACTGAGTTTTCTTGTCACTGTCACTAACTTGTTTTCTTAACCTGGCCTCCCACTTGCCAACATTATATGGCAGATTTATGGAGCAGAAGAAGTGAGTGAACAATCCTACTTTTTTTCTTTAATATTTCCTGCCACACTAATTAGTGTACCATACAGTTGCAATCAAGCTATGGGCACTTGATTTTTTGGCATGCACAGCATGTAGGGCTTTAAGGAAAACTCAGCAACACTCCAGAGACAGTACAGAGCAACGGTCTCTGTGAGAATGTATAGACACTCCGGTGATAGGGTTGCCATGGCAACACCCAAAGAGCATGCCGCTGCGGTTCTCACTCACATACAGCACAGAGATGACGGCGGATGAACTATTTTATCAAAGTTTACCTTTCAGACACTTCTTTACTCAAAACAAGTAGGGGTACTTTTTTATTTTTGAAAAATTTTTATTTTTATGTTGGTAAGCTTACGCAGCCAACATTGTGGGACAGTGCAGCTTTGGAGGCGGGGTAGCTGTTGGGCGAATGCAGGGCACGCACTGATAGGTGCATCCCTCATTCCCCAATCAGCCTGCATGCTGGCGCCACATCATGCATACATAATGTGGTGAGCACATCTAAGAAAAGGTCCACTGCAATCCGAGCAAAGCTCGTCATACGCAGCTGACCCTTCCTACGTGTTCGCCGACATTATGAGCATGGTTGACGAGTGGGCGGCTGCCCAACTACTGCCGACTTCGGGGGTACCCAATCCTCGTCAGTTAACCCCCCGCTTTCTTCATGTGCTGACAGGGGAGCCCACTCCTCTGCTGGTATAAACCCCAGTTGTTAAATGTCAAGAGTGCCCAATCTCCCCGGCTCACTTCCCCACTTTCTTTGTGCACCGATGGGGTGCCAAGCCCCATCAGCATTACTTCCTCATCCCCGTGCTGTGTGCTGATGAGGGTGCCAAATCCCCCATCGGCTATAGACCCCCCCAAACAGTTAGGTGCCACAATGGGAGCCCATCCCAGTGTGCCACATCCCCTGCAAAACAAAAACTGTCCCAGAATGTTTTTTTTCCTGTAAAATAAAAACAGTCCCTTGTAATCTTGATGCCCCCTCCCCCCACTCGCACCCGCCCTCTGCGCACCCTGCCTCCCCTCACCCCACCTCACCCTCACCCCATACTTCCTTGCGGAGTCTGGTGCGATGATCTTTGGTGGACCAGGAACATGTCTGCACTCTTCAAAGCTGACCGTGAACTGAAGAAATGCTGGTAAGCTGTATAATGGAATGAATAGGGGTTTTTCAACTTTAATGCATATCTTGGGCATTTTTGTGAATTTTGGCCCCAAATTTTCAACATGGGGTTTTTGGGACCCCTTCTCATGAATTCTTGCACTGTCATGGCATTATTCAGACCTGAAAGGTAATTTCACAGTCACTGCATAGAATCACCTTTTGGGACTAAGTAACAAAATGACAGTGCCACTGTTCATGGGAGAGGCTCTCAAAAAGCCTATGTTGCAAGTTTGGTGGGAAAAATCCCCAAAACAACTGCTCAACGCATGCTCATAAGTTAGCGCATTCACACTATTTTCATGCCAGATTCTCAGCATTAGCATTTTACCACACCTTCTTGTGAACCGTAAAGCTGTCATTTTTCACATCCTGACCGAAATGTGTTTTTGCACTTCTGGCACTGAATAGCACATTTGCTGTGCAAAATCACTGTTCATGACACATTATGAAATGACAGTGACACTGTTCATGAGCAGAGGTCCTAAAATGCTTGTGTTGAAAATTTGGTGACAATACCCCATAAAATGACGAGCGTGCGTAGCAACTGCACAATGCACGCTTGTAAGTTAGCACATTTGCAGTATTTTCATGCCACATTCTCAACACTGGCATTTTACCACACCTTCTTGTGAACCGTATAGCTGTCATTTTTTACATCCTTGTCAAAATGTGTTTTCGCACTTCCGGCGCAGAACAGCGCAGTCACTGTGCGAAATCACTGTTTGGGACACATTACAAAAATGACAGTGACATTGTTCATGAGAAGAGGTCCTAAAATGCCAGTGTTGAAAATTTGGTGACAATACTCTATAAAATGACTGTGTTACGAGAGTGCATTGCGCAGTTTGCACACAAGTTCGTAAGTTCACAGACTTATAATATTTTCACTCCAGTTTTCAACAGTGCCATTGTTCTACACCTCCTAATGAACATTACAGCTGTCATTTTTCATATCCTGACCAAAATCTGTTTTCGCAGTTCTGGCGCACAATAGCGCGGTTGCTGTGGAAAGCCCGTGTTTGAGACACATTATGAAAATGGCAGGGACACTGTTCATTAGCAGATGTTCTAAAATGCCTATGTTGAAAATTTAGGGATGAAAGTCAATAAAATTAGTGTTTTATGAGCGCATGTTGTGCAGTTTGCATGCACACTCGTGACTTTGTGAATCTGTAATACTTTCACTACAGCTGTTCATCATTGGCATTTTTCCATACCTCCTTATGAATAGTACAGCTGGCTGAAATGTGTTTTCACACGTCCAGTGCAGAATTGCATGGTCACTGCGCAAAATCACTTTACAGGACATTTTGAGGAAATGATGGTGACACTATTCATCAGCAGAGGTCCTAAAATGCCTATGTTGAAAATCTGGTGGCGAAAGTCCAGACAATGACTGTGTTGCAAGCATGCATTGCGCAGTTTCCAATCACCCTTGTAACTTCGTCAATCTACAATATTTTCATGCCACATTTTCACCACTTGCATTTCTGCACACCTCATTATCAACAGTCCAGCTGCCATTTTCCACAGCCTGCCCAAAACACGTTTCCGCAGCTATGCCGCACAGTGGCATACTCACTGTGCAAAATCACCTTTTGGGACACATTAACAAACTCACAGCACTATGCCTCTCCACCTCCACCACTGCCATTGCCAGCATGACAACATTTGGCATTGACAAATGCTTGTTATAATAGCAATAAAGTATTCCCATGGGTTACATTAATGTTTCAGTTAATCTCCCCCTGGGGGCATGTAACACTCGGTTGCACCTCATGCCATATTACACCCCAGAGGATGATTAACTAGAACATTAACATAACCCCTGATCATACCTTATTGCTCAACATGCTTACATGTGCATCTCAGTAGGCTGCCATCTTGGGGAGAAACATGTCTGAATTGGTGACTCTCATTTTTTAAAAACAGATGTACAACTTAAACAAGGAAGGGAAAAAAGAGTATTTAGCAGTAGAGTAGGTATTTAAAAGAAAACATACAGGCTTCATACATTTATTCATTCTTAGAGGGGCTGCAAGTATTTGACAGCATCTACAAAGCAACAAATCTGTATAAATGATACTAGGATGCAGGGGTGAGTTCACATGCACAGGGGATTTTTATTTTATTTTGCACAGATTAGTAAATCTACAGGGGATGATCAGCTGAGGACTCAGCTGGAAACTATATTACCTTATTGGGGATTGGGTTATTAAAAACACAGACTAGCACAAAATAACCAGTGGACTGCATTTTTAGGAAGAAGTAATTTTTATTAAAAATGTTAAAAGCCTAAATATAAAATATTACTCATTTTAAAATGTATTTTATACAGTAAACCACATTATGCTACTGTGTATTGTGGAAGCATAAAAACACACACTATGATATGAGGGAGTATATGCACTTCTCCTTACAGAAATAATTATATGAAATATATGAAATGTTTTCATTCTGTACATGTAAAACTACTCATGTGATACATGTGTTGCAAGCATGATTTAAATGTTAAATTGGAACTGATTGCATGCATGTGGCATGCATGCAGCAAGCAAGTGTGGAAAGCATGCTTTTTATGTTAAATTGGAATAGATTGCATGCATGTGATATGCGTGCAAAAAGCAAGTGGTCATTGATAACTGCATACATAAATGTTAAGTGGCTTGCTCAGGATTACACTATACACAAGTAGGGTTGATGAGGTTCAAACCCATGTCTTCAGGACTCCAAGTCTCCTGCTTTGCAGTTCAGTGCCTTTAGCCACTAAGCTATACTACCTGCATACATATGGTTTTGCTTGTACATCATTATAAATCTGCATACATCTGCACGCATGTGGCATGCTTATACGCTTATAGCCACTGTTATATTTTTTAGTTTTCTTGTCCCCCCTCATCTTAGCTGCACAGCTCAACTGTTGCACACATACCAATGGAAACACATGTGGTTCTTCCCACCCCCAATACACACACTTACCCACAAAACTACTTAATTACTTCTATCTGGCATGTACTCCTACTATTTTCTCTGCATAGTTTTGAATGCTTCCATACAAACAGTCTTTAAGGGGCAAACACAAAAGTAGCAATAGCTCAACACCCCACCCACATGGTCAGTCCCCCCCCCAAACACACAATGTAACAGGTATGGCCATGCTGCTAAAGACAACCCACCAAGAATAGATATGAGTCGAGAGTCTCTTGCCTGAGTACTAGGGAGCCAGAGGCTGGACTCTTTAAGAGATGACGTCCATGGGTCAGAGTGCTGGGGCATACCCCCTTGAAATGAATGGAGTTATTTTTTATTACTATTTTATACATTAGGATGGTGAGTTGGAGAATAATGAAAGCCACTGTTCTACTAACAAGGCAATTTTTAGTCAAGTGGTGGCTTTCATTAATCTCCAACTCTCCATCAATAATATATAAAATAGTAATATAAAAATACCCCCATTAATTTCAATAGTACATGTCCCTGCAGTCTGCCTTGCCCTATGTCATAATGTTCCTGAGCATAGGGATGTAGAGGCCAGCTTCATTGGAGGTGGGGCATAAGCCTGACTACAGTGGAGCTCCAATAGTCTGTGCATACCATATTGCTCAACTGTCCCCGAATGCAAGGAACAGGCCTAATTTTACCCCTGAAAACTGCTCTGCTCCTCATCTATCCCTCATGGAAACCATTCAGTTCATGCAGAGGATGCCCTATAAATTTAGACTTTATGGCAGGGGCACCATTTCAGATTTCAGCAGGGGGGGAGTCAACAACCAGTGGAGGCCAGATACTAGTTAATCCTAAGGTGGCAGGCTCTAAAATGACTGGAACATCTATAAAAGGTAAAACTTATTTGTTGTGACTGAAATATGATATGTAAATCAGGAAAAATTAAAATGTATAAGATTCCTCTGTCTATAACCCGGAGCAGTGCATCAGATTTTGGCTTAAACCCACCCAGTTACTAACCACTTTTTTTTCCTGACTGAAGTTTTGAACTCCCCCTCCAAAAAGAAATATTGTCCTGATTTCTCTCCTCTTCATGCCATTCAATATCCCTCCCATATGGGTTGTGAAGCCACCCAAAGGTGCAGAAACATGAAAAACACATCAATATTGCAGTCCTTCCTCCTTCTCCAATCCACCTTTAAAAAAGTATTTACCTTTTACTTACACAGCCATCTGGCCAGAACCTTCAACCTGGCTCAGTGTGCCACCAGACCAGTTTTCATTCTGCTCCTTCTCTCTCCTTCTGCCAGAAGCTGGATGCTTGAACTGGCCATCCCAGGTCCCCAACATGGTCCACTACTAAGTCACCTCACCAAGTGAACCCACCCAACCTGTGTTGCTTGCTTCTTGCTTGGCTGCTGGTACACTGCACTTATCAAGGCCTATGAAGGTGACCCACACCACTGTCACCACTGCTGCTGGGCTTAGCTTGCTGCCACAGGGGGCCTGTGCTGTTTTTTTTGTGAGGCAAACCTAGTAGAGTAAGAAGGTAGCCTAGTCTTGAGTCAGCTTCTAGCTCACCCTCTGCTCCTTTAGCCACCAGGGGAGATGAATATTCACTAAGTGTAGACCAACAAAAACATGCCAACAGAACACTGCTATTGAGAGTTCAGTGCTCACCAGCTCCAAGCTGTAGTGTGCAGCCTGTCTACTCTATGGTGGGAAAGACAGTGTCGAACTCGCATGACTCATGTGCTCTTGTTTGGCTGGAGCTCATCCATGTCACATGTGATGGTGCTGCCACTAATAGGTGGAGAGAGTGGACAACATACTACAGACACAGTTGAGTAAGGAGTGCACCTGCAGCATAAGCATACACAGGCCAGGGGGGCACTTATTGTGCAAAAGACTAAATCCAAATTGAATGCCATTATTGCCACACCATAAGAACAATCTAGGCACACATGTGGAGGGAGGGCAACTGCCCTCCTCTTCCCTGCCTAAATGTCACCCCTGCTTTATGGTACACATTCATTCTCAGGTGCTAATATTGGTACAAGTAAATACAATATTTTCCACTGTGTTCTAAGGTACTGTATCTTCATGTTTCAGGATGTGTCCTGATCATTGTGAGGGTTAATGTCCCTCATTGTTCCTCATTTTGAGTGTCCATGTCCCTCATTTCAGTGACAAAATGTGAGGTACGGTGCATGCTTCCAAGACCCTACTCAGCAGAAAGAGTGCTGAGCATGGCCATAGTGTATATGCGCCTTACAGAATGACAAAAGGAAAGTAAGTGGGCTGAAACAGTCATGGAGAAACATATTTATAGCACTAAATATGCATAAGGAGATTTACATGGCCCAAAACAAAAAGGTCAGGCTTCCCAACACAGATGCCCCTCTTCACACATCTGGAACCGGGGATGCTGGCTGACTATATCCTAGCCATCTAATGCAGTAAACAAACAATACATAACAAATTAATGGCAATTTAATGACAAAAAATCCAAAGTCATTAAACAATTTGTAAAAGGATGAGAATTAATGAGTTTACCTAATTTTATTGGGAAATCAAGGAAAAATGTATTTTAGTGGGGTTGATTGCTAGCAATAGTACGAGAAATAGAAACTGATGTGTTTTTTAGATGAGATTTGCATCAGCTTAGTGTAGTTGCTGCTCACATGGCAAGTATGCAGCATGTGAACCTGTTGAAATTTTTAAATGACGTTCACACTAGCTTAACTGTTACACTAATGTCAAGCATGCAACACATGAATGTGATGTGATTTTTAGAAGATGTTCACACCAGCTTACCTGCTACACACATGTCAAGCTTACAGCATGTGAACCTGATTTTCTTTTTAGACCTGGTTTACTTAGGTTCACTTTGTATATGCAAACCACATGCATGCATTGCACAATTAAGCATGTGGCATGCATTCTGCATGTACATAGCACACTCATATTTCTGTAAGGGTCTTGGGTGTAGTTTAAGAGGACAGGAAATGTGTGCTAAATGGCAGTAGTTGGTAACATTTCTACAGTATATACAGAAATTAAATGTACACCTTCAAATGATTCATATTTAACAGTATCTGAATAAAAATACTGATGTTAAAAACTGCATTTCAATTTTTTTTATGGACAACATTCTGCACTCTTGCCTTCACTGAACTTTTACTATGTCTCAGTGTGTGTGTTTGTGCTGTTCACCTATTAGAAACATGCCCATAGTTCTGTACATAAACCCTGACATAGTTCAGACTCTAAATTGCTGCTTCCATGAAGAGAAATGAAACAGAATGCTGCACATAAAACCAAAAAATTGCAATACTTAAAGGATAATATATGGGCTGCCATACTCAACAAGCCTGTGTCTGCATCAAGAGGTTTCTATGACAGCCAGGAACCTCATGAGCAAAGCCTGAGTGGTTCACTGGTTGCCATAGAAAACTCAAGAGGACACAGGCTTGTCTGTGTATAGATACCCATAAATGATCTTTTATAGTGTATGGGCATCCATGCACACTGCAGACACTCAGCTTCCTTTCACCAAAATGGGGACTGGGGGCAGGAACTTGCAGGTTGGTGGCAGCTCAAATTACTAATTCAATGTGCTGCAGTTTCTTCTGTAAGTTCAAATAAAAAAAAAGTTTCCATCTCGATTAGATAGAAGAAAGCAGCTGTGTGGCACCATTCTAAGTTGTGATTCAGCAGTGACATCACTACTACAGCACATGACACAATGATGTCACTACTGCAGCACAGCAATGCTACAATGCATGGGAGAGTGGTGTTATGCATGGAATTCGATTATTAGAATTCCATTGTTGTGCTGCACTAGCAATGTCATGATGTTTTTCTGCACTAGTGATTTCACTACAGCAGCACAAAAGATTAGAACATTTCTGTATGCTACAGTATTCACAAGTCAAGGCTGCTGCGGATATTGCTGATCTCGGACAAGTATTGCCTTAATGATGCGGGCAAGCTGTGGCAAGTTTGACTGTCCCAGGGCTGCGGAATACTGGATACTGTAATGACCCCCAGCGGGGGGGGGGCTCTGGGTGGTAGATCTGTCCTCTGGATGTCAGAAGAGATATTACATCCAAACCATGGGCAGCAGAAGTTTCACTTAGTAAACATGTTACTGTAGTGTATGGGAGGGCTGATCAAGAATCAGAAGCTGAAACAAATGATGGCGCTCTTGAAATGTTTTTCAGGTTTATTTCATTAGGGTTTTAATTCTATGGTTACCCATACACTATAAAAGATTGTATATGAGCAACTGGGTGCATACAAAGCTGTATTTCAATCTCAAGGTTGCCATGGTATCAGGACAATGCTTGAGCTGCATACTCTAAGTCTCTTGTTACCATGGAAATATCTTAATTCCAACACAGCCTTGTTGTGTATGATTGTGCATACACAATCCTCTATATTTTAGGTATGGAATTCCATGCATAACAGGGTTTCTCCATACACTATACAATTTTTTCCACATCATATTTTATTCAGATACAGATAAATAAGGCTCATTTGAGGGTATACTTGTCATTTCTGAAAACAGGAACATTATAAACAGCTGCCAATCAGCCTTCAGCCTAGTGCCTAATAGCGCACCCATGGCGTGTGTATATTCCCCTATGACTGCTCACCCTGTTGTTTGTTTTTGCTTTGCTTGTGTTTTACCATACTAGGGAAAATATGTTGGAAGTAGGAAGGAGGTATGTACAGTGCTGACTTTAATTTGTTAGAATCTTCTCAGAATCCCTCCTGAAACACATTTCCCCAAGTTAGCATCAGTACTTAGTATTATTCCCCAAGTTAGCATCAATACCTAGTATTATTTATGGAGTTCATGTCTAAGTGTATACATGCTATTTGGAGAAAGCAGAAGTAAATATTTGCTTACAGTATTAGTGGGTATCTGATGTTGTTCTTTGTTCCACGTAAAGCCAAATGCAGAATGATTCTACAGCAGTACATATATTTGCAGACAGATCCTGCAATCCCCATTAATTGGTCTATTATGTAATACATTATGTACTGTACATATTTCTTGAAATCCAGGATTGTGATTGTTACTAATGCATGGGCCATAGTTTTTAAAAGTGGAGGTTTGCGAAGCTCAAAGTTCCTATCAAAATAGTTAAATTATCACAAAGTTAGCTATTTTTTTTTTCATAAAGCATTTTCTTCATTCTTGTCTTGATCTCAGGTGAGCTGTTGAGCTCTGTCCCCACCTCCTCTCATCTGGCACCTACCTTCCCTGAACCATGAAGCCTGAGATCCCCCTTATATTGCTCCTATGGCAAGGCTGGAAGGGAAGGACTGTCCTTCCCCCTACCAGTGACTCTTATCCAGATTGGGCCTACTGATCAAGTGGTAACACAGGACAGAATCAAGCAGGCAGGGATTCATATACCCTGCGCAAGACAATTTTCCATTTCCCCCCATGCCCCGGGGATACAGCCAGCATGGTTTGCACATGCACATGGAGGTGCACATGTAAACCAGAACCACCAGGCCCACTCCACCCAGCCAGTGTAATGCCAGCCTCCCAAGCATCGGTGCTATCACCAGACCTCTATCCGGTGGCAGCCAAGAGCTGGAAAGGCTAACCTTCATAATCTGGAAGAGAAAAGCTACCTGAGAGCCACTCACTCCTCTCCCAGCCCTCCCCACTGACCAATTCCTGATGACCTGATGTTGTTCCTGAACTCAGGTCATTGGCGTGGGAGAGGTAAGGCTTATCACGTTGCCTCAGTCTTCTACACCACCAGGTAGGCCTACAATTTGCAATATTTAAACAGCTTAGAACATATTTTGCATGTGCAAAGCAAATTTAAAATTAGCCCCAAGTGAGCATTACAAACTGCAGTGCTAACAGATGCTCCAGCACAAAGTACAGACCACTGCTGGCCACAGCAGTGTATCATGCTCAATAGAAACAATAGTATGCCAAGGAGCAAAATAGCAGTTAGGGCATCCCAAAGGTGCTTGCTCCATTTTACTGTGTTGCAGTCTTTCAGTGAAGAGATGCAAATGACTCCAAGCTGTAGAGAATGCCCTAAAATGTAATTAAAATATAATTAGGGGCACAATTATATATGAGGAGCTTTGCTCTTTTCATTGCATGGAAGCCGAGCACACCATTTTGATATGGCCACACATTGTTTATGTGTTTTGTTTACATTGCCAAGTCCAGCATAGTTACTAAAGATAGGTCAGCTAAGTGGCATACGGTTTCCAGTGGTTTCCTCCTGCATCCCAGTTCCAAAGCTGTTTGTTACAGTGAAAGGTGAAGTAACCAATTGAGATCACACAGTGAGTATTTGGCACTTTGGATTTTGATCCCATGTCAACTAACTCCTTAGTAGTCTAGTGCCCTCCCTCTTTAACCCAGTACTTGTTTGCCACATACGCATGCTCCGTGGTAGTTTAGAGAACCCCATGCTGATGCCCTTCTGATGCTGTGTAATATAATAATTTCCTCCCTGGTACTCTAGTAGACCCCATCCCTCTCCCAGTGCCTATGAAGTTCTGCATAAACAGAATAATAGATGAATGTGTTTTACAAGGGAGTAATAAAATTGAGAGGTTCTAGGGAGATAGGAACAACATGAGAGAGGCTTGAGAGGTTCCCATGTCCCCAGAACTTTGAGATGGCATTGCTCCCTTGTAATATCCAGGCAACTATTTATTATTTTTTGTAATATGTGGATCAGATTAAAAATTCTGAGTTCTTGTACAGCTATCCTGTGACAATGGCTTCGCGACCACTGCACTAGTGAGTCTCTTACTCTGTCTGAAGTTCTGCTCCTCCATCTCTGCATCTGGCTGTCATCTTCGGTAGCTAGTGCTACCTGTTACTTCATTTCAAGAAGTGAGAGAAGGAAGGATCAGCCAGATGAAGTTTTAAATGTTAAAAAAAATTAAAAAATCATCGCACTGAAAGTACTACGACTACAGATTAGTCTTGCTAAGCAAGACACAGCCGCCTTGTTTTCCAAAGTGATCTGCCCTCCCACAGAGTAAATCTGGCCATTCAAAAAGTATGTTTCAAGAATCGACACATCGGTTGTCTAGCAACCATACCTGGAACCATATCAACTACTTCTGAATTGGGACAGAGTCCTGCACTTGCTCCATTCTTTTTCCCTGATAAAACTATCATTCAGAGATCCAAACGATAGTATTATGGGCTCTAAACAATAGTATTATCACTCATGATTGTTGGTATTATCACATTTTGGACTGTAGTAGTATTATAGTGATTTTTTTGTATGGATTAGGATTGTATTAAAATGACACACACACATATACATATAGATATATATATATATATATATATATATATATATATACATATATATATATATATATATATATATATAGCACAAACTAATAACCATCTCCTGGTAGTCTAGTAGCACACCCCCTTCGGGTGACAGTCTTCCACAGCAATATCCTACCCCCACTCCATGGCCCTGAGATGGCAACGGACACTTACCCTCCTCTCACCTCCAAGGCCAATTGCTGTCTACAGCATGCAATGACTAAACAAACAACACCAGGTCCTACAAAAGACTAGTGTGCATACATGTGGACTGTTTTTTTCTCCAAAGTATAATTTTTTTACCAGACTTGGGTTATGTTTTAGTTACCATCACCACATAAGAGGTCACATGTCAATCCAACCTGAAATGTGTTTTCAGGGGGCAGCAAGTCCACTGTTACAATCAATTAATCAAGCAATCAATCAATCTTTATTTAACTAGGTGAAACAACTTGAGCAGAGCTCATTTACAAGCTGGGCCTGGAGAAGGGTACAATAAGAAATCACAGCAATAGAATACGTCAAACAAGGAATACAAAGCAGTCAATATAACAATGCAATACAGTAAATACAATGTAGGGTCACTCATTCAAAAAGTGCATAAATCATATGATCTAGGTTAATAAGTGCTGTGCTGATTATACCAGTTATCTCGCAGATTTGAACTAGGTACCCAGTATAATTATCTCACTCTATTGCAGTTGACAGAGGAATAGCTTAGAAGTGTGAGCAAAATTCCTTCGGGAGTGAGAGGGTAACAGTTTCATGAAGCTAAGGACTGGGAGGGAGGAAGAAGGGGGTAAGAAAGTAAAGAGTAACAATAACAACCAATGGTGGATTTGGTGGAATGCCAAACACATATATCAGGGGAACTGACATGTACCCACTAATGTGGTCATGGGGGTGGAAACTAAGAATCACCTATGTTTGGTGAGAATCAAGTATAAAACCAAAAGGTTATGCATGAAAGAAAATTGTACTGGGGAAAAAACCTAAGTCCATGTGCATGCACATCAGCCTTTTGTAGAACTCAGTATTTTTTTTTGATTCAGTACTTGTCCAGTTCTGGAGGCTGCATCTCTGCAAGGACATAGACAGGGTGGAGGCAGCCCAGAGGAGGGCAACTAAAATGGTGCAGCAGTTGTATAAAAAACCTAATGAGGAGATACTCAGGGATCTCAACATGAATGCCCGACAGAAGAGAAGGGAGAGGGGGGACATGATACAGCCCTACACGCACCTCACTGGGTGAATAGGGTACAGGAGGGGAGTCTGTTTCAGATGAGGAAGTGCACCTGGCAAAGTGGGCATGCAATGAACCTGGAAGGGGGAAGTTTAAGAGGGATGTGAGGAAATACTACTTCACTGAAAAAGTGGAGGACATTAGGAACCGTGTGCCAGCCAAGGTAGTGGGAGTGAAATCAGTGGGGGACTTTAGGCATGTAAAGAGTAGATGTAGGATAACACTGGTAAATGGGCAGGAAGGTGCAGGGTCATGGGAGTCCAGTTAGGGTCTGCAGAAAAAGAATAAGCAGAGAACGTCTTGGCAAATGGGGTAAGCAAAGTGATCCTTTTTCAGATGACAAATTCTATGTTTCTGTCTTTCTATGTTTCTGTGTGTATAGCAGATGATACCTGGCCATAGAGGTGAGAGAAGGATAAGCACTGGCTGCCATTATGGGGCCACAGCTAGTGGGGAGGAGAGTGGAACCTTAGCATGGAGGACTGCCACCAGGAGGGGGTGGGCACCAAGACTACCAGGAAGGCAATTATTATTTTACACAGACTTAAATGGGCATCAGCAGAGGAGGAGGGTCCACTAGAATACCAGGGAAGTACTTATTACTGTATTTTACACAGCATCAGGCAGGCATGAGGTAGGGGTGGAGAATGATTACTTGTTTCAGATGAGGAATTGGGCATGCAGTTGGAGCAGCTCGCCGACCACCACCTGATAAGCAACTGAAGCTGTCTTACTTTTCCTTGGACTCCATGCCCAGTTGGAGCTGCTTCCTGTCCATCGCCTGCTAAGTAACTGAAGCTGCCCTACTTCACCTTGGGCTCCAAGCCCAGTTGGAGCTGCTCTCCGATCGCCACCTGCAAAGCAACTGAAGCTGCCCTACTTTGACTCGGGCTCCATGCCTGGCTGGAGCTACTACCGATCGCCGCCTGCTAAGCAACTGAAGGTGTGAAGTTACAAACATGAGATGTCCTGCCTGGACAATACTTGCTCATTTCAAATTTGGCACCTTTTTTAGTAGCCCTCCTGTGTCACGCTTGTAGCTCAGTTCCTGTACCTTTTTTGCAGCAGGAATGGAGTTCCTGTACTTCTTCCCAGTGACACCAGAACTGGAATTCTTAAACCAGCAACATAATGATAGTTTCTGGGTTTCCTTAACAATATTTGACTTGTTCAACAATTCTGTTTTCCTAGAAATACTTCAATATCTCTAACTGAATCTACTCATGTCTAAACCGATAGATGTGTCTTGACATAGCTATCCTTCAGATTGAAGATCTTCATTCTGTATTTCATATTTGCCAGTGTCTGAGTTCCTGTACTTCTTGTCTACCACTTGCACCACTGCAGCCAGTAATATTTCAACAGGAGCTTGTGACTTTACTGAAACTGTTGGTAGATTGTAAATTGAAAAACTGCATAATTTAAAAACTGTGTTTTAGTGAAGCAGCCTTCGACTGATGGTTGTATGACTGTACTAATTGTTACTGTTTGCTGTCTGATTTATTGAAGTAGCTGTGCCACAGAATTAGCTTATTGTGTATGTTCACCTGCTGCTTAGGAACTGTTGTAATTATTCTTTTTTCTGTCTCTGCATTCCAATCACTCCCTCTTACTCTGCAATTCATTTTACCCTGTAGTTCTCTTGTCTAATTGCCTGCTCATCCTTCTCTGCTGAGCCTTCCCCATCACTCTGCCCTTCCACATCACCATTTTGAAACTGTCCTCTGCCCCCCCCGTCCCTACCTCACTCCTAATCTTTTATCTTCAAGCCTTACTTTCCCTTTTTTGTATTCTCCCTCTACTCACCCACCACTTAATTTAAAACTTCTTTTCTCTCCTCAGCTGCCCTACTTGGCCTCGGGCTCCATGCCTGGTTGGAGCTGCTCCCCGACTGCCACCTGCTAAGCAACTGAAGGTATGAAGTTACAAACTGATATGCCCTGCCCAGACAATACTTGCCCATTTCAAATTTGGTGCCTTTTGAGTAGCCCTCCTGCATCACGCTCGGACCTCGGCACCTCGACTGCTAGAGTTAACTCCTAATTCCTCCCTGGGACACTGAGTGCTGCTAATTCATTTTAAATTCATTTTCCTACCCATAATCGCTCTGATTTATTGGCGATTCAAATGTAGTCTTCCTTCTAGTAATGCGGCAGTTTGTCCCACTTTGAGTGTGTGTAAAGCAAATGTAGTTGAGCCTGCTCTAAACTTTCGTAATTATTTTAAAATTAGCCTGCCGATCCTGAAGTACAGTACAAGTCACATTAAACTGTTTCATCAACTCACTGGTGTAGCATTTTTTTTTGGTGATTCTACTGCAGTGGCAGCTTGAATTGTTGAAGCTTTTATTTCTTTTCCAACCATTCTTCACTGCCTATTCAACTCACTTGTACCTGTTTAGTGATATGGCAGTAGCTGTTTTGCAGTGTTTATGCAATGCATTTTCATGGCATTGTTTATAAATATCACAGCATTCCTTACGAGTTGTTTAGTCTGCCTTCTGAAATGAAACTCATACGCACTCAGCTGAAGATAAAGTTTATAGTCCTAACAGCTAGTTGCAAACCAATACTAACCTTTTAATAATTCATTGAATTAAACACTGCACAGATTAGGAAACTCATTGAACAATGCTACACCAGTGAGTTGAGGGAACAGTTTAATGTGACTTGTACTGTAGCCTTTGATTGATTATAGTTATATGGAGCCTGCAGTTCTGAGTTAAGGAGCCTGCATATTTCATCAGTAGCTTGCTGATTATACTGAAGCTGCCTGTAGAGTTGGATAATTGAAATACTGTGTCCTTAGCAAAGCAGCCAGCCAGCCCTGTACCTCTTGTCTGATTTTTTTGGCCCACTCCCCCACCCCCTCCCAGGCCTCCTTTAAATACACAATAGCTCCTCCTCTGAGGAAGATAGCATCAATTAGGCAGTCGGCTGCTATTCTTCCTTAAAGGGGCACTTTCCTCTGAGGCTGCACATGTGCTCTCTCAAAGCTAAACTTCTCCCTTTAGCTGAGTGCTATATAACCTACAAGCCTTTGTGACCTGTGCAGCTAACAATATTATTTTCACCTATCTACTGTGAGCCTGCACAAACTTATGGTATAGTTAGCTTTTGCAGACAAAAATGCCTTGCACAACCATGGCTCCTTGATTTACTACTAGGTATGCTTCTTTACTCCCTGATACCCTGTTCTGCTCCTCCAAAAGCAGCAGCAGCTTCTATAAATTCTATTGCACATGCCCCCTGTCCTGATATTGTTGAATATGCTGCCTTGTTTACCTTCAATGGAAACTCCTACTGTATCTCTATGTGCCCCATGGTACCCAATCTTCACACCATGGGAGGTTCACTGTACAAGTGATTCTTATTCACCATGTTTTACACAGTATCTCTGTCAAGGTGTTGCTGT
Organism: Neoceratodus forsteri; assembly: GCA_016271365.2. Classification (NCBI taxonomy): domain Eukaryota; kingdom Metazoa; phylum Chordata; order Ceratodontiformes; family Ceratodontidae; genus Neoceratodus; species Neoceratodus forsteri. The sequence continues at coordinate 61,411,192 of CM057451.1, forward strand.
CTGCTTCTCTGGGCCTTAATGGGCCTCACACTCCTCAGACACCGCAGCATGCCAATATCTATAAAAGGGGAAGAATGCGTCTCATAAAGCTACTACTAAATGCCATCAAAAAGCTGTACAGGTAATGTGGAATTGAACTCTGGCCTTACTCTCCCCATAGCAGGCCCCAACAAACTGGCTAACTTAAAGGGTATGGGCCTCCTACATTTTAATGCACGTAGCCTGCTAAAGCATTTTGATGCTATACAATCGTGGATCTGTCATGCACAATCAGATATCTTGGTGGTTATGGAATCATGGCTGAAACCTATGAACCAGGATCATGAGTTCAATATTCCTTCCTATAACATATTCAGGGCAGATAGACAAACTAAGGGAAGGGGAATAGTTATCTATGTTGCTGACAGATATACATTTTCTCTAGTTAAGTCCACTTCGCTGTCTAAAGAATATGAGTGTGTTATTGTAAAGGTTCAACTACACCAGTCAACCCCCCCTTCACGTCCTTGGATGCTACAGGCCTCCTTCAGAGGGCCAAAAAATCCTGAACTTCTTGAGTAAGACTCTACCTATAATAGCCTCTGAATTAATCATCATGGATGATTTCAACATGAACTGGCTATCTACTACTTCTAAGCCTCTGAAGGATGTCTGTGATATGTTTGGGACCACCCAGCTTATTCGGGAACCTACCCAGCCAAACCGGAAAAATCCTCAGAACAGTACAATTTTGGATCTACTCTTAGTAAACAAACCTCACATTATTTCTCATTCTGGCACACTTTTTTATTACCTTAGCAAACCTTTGAAATCACTGTGCCATTGCTTGTGTGAGGTCTGCCCTGAAAGTGATCTTTATGTCTATGTTCGTCTTTAAAAGATGTTGATGGAACTTTGATCCTTATGCCTTCCTTTCTTAACTCCAACACTCTAACTGGCAAAATTTCTATCCGGCTAGCATGGTATCTGAAGCATATGAGTTTTTCCAATCCATAGTCATTGATGGTATAAACAGACATGCCCCTCTGCATAAAGTACACACCAAAAAGAAGTCCTGTCCATAGTTCACGGCTAGCCTAAAAACTGCATTGCTAAACAGGGATTACCTATGGAAAATGGTGAGAAAATCTAAGCAACCAGTGGAATGGGCAGCATTTAGAGCTGCAAGAAACATGTGCGCTAAGCTAATCAGGACTGAGAAAGCTAATTATTTCTGTGCTGAACTCGAATCCGCATCTAATTGCTCAACCAAATTTTGGAAAAACACTCAGGGACATTGAAGGATTTCATCCAGCTAGCTCGTTACCCCAGAAAATCACATCTGGTGGTATTTCCACAATGGACTAAAATGAGATCCTTGAGCTTATCAATAACCACTTTGCAACAGCTGGCCTGGCATTTGACACCTCTCCAGCATCTAAACTTCACTTGCAGCTGAGCAGCCATGACCTGGTGTGCCATGCCTCAGCTATCCCCTCCCATGAAAGAGCATTCTCCTTCACTCCAATTACCTTAAAACAAGTAGAGGATCTATTACTGAGCCTTGACACCAGAAAGTCAGCAGGTGCTGACAATATTGAATCGTGTTACCTAAAGCTGGGATATTACATTCTGTTACCCCCTTTTACTCACCTCTTTACTATAGCCCTTGCACAGGAAGCACTCCCCCCAGTCTGGAAGATAGCTCATGTAGTTCCCCTGTTTAAATCCAGCTATCCCAGTGACCTAAATAACTACCAACCTACATCACTGTTGCCCATCCTATCCAAATTATTAGAAAAGGTGGTCAATAAGCAACTTAGGTCCTATCTGGAGACCTACAACCTGTTGAATCCAGTTCAGTCAGGCTTTAGACCTTGCCACAGCACTGTATCTGTATTGGCTAAGGTCACTAATGATTGGCAGATTGCCTTGGACACAAAAAATTTTGTGTGTGCTTTGTTTCTTGACCTGAGCAAAGCTTTTGATACTGTGGACCATGACTTACTCCTGTGTGTTCTACGTAATATTGGAGCAGACCAACCAGCCTTGAACTGGGTTACTAACTACCTTACTGAGCGTCAACAGCTGGTTAAGGTTGGGGGGGGCCTCTCACCTCAAAAAACCCTGTTAAGGGTTATCCCTCAATGGTCCATTTTAGGACCACTACTATTTGCTGTCTATATTAACTGGATTAATGCTGGTATCTCCACAGCAAACATCCACCAGTTTGTGGATGATACTGTCTTGTACATTGCCAGACCTACTCTGGATCTTGCCTGCAGTGATCTCCAACAAGACTTTGATCATTTACAGAAAAATCTACTTCAATTAAAGCTCCTCCTAAATGCAAAAAAGACCAAGGCTATGACACTTGTTCCCTCTACCTTTGTAACTAAATACTGTCTCCCTGGTTCTGCTCACTTCATATACACATTACTGGATGAGCTGTTGGAGTTCATTTAAAAATTTAAGTATCTTGGGTTTTGAAGAGACCACCAATTGTCCTTTTGTCCATCATATCGATGAACTCTCAAAAAAACTAAAAAAGAGAACTGAAACACTTGATCTCTTCCTCCGTATTAGAAATCTCCTTAATCCGCTCTCCCTCTCTAACATGGATATACTCTACCATCGAGCTATTCAGTTCATAACTGGTCTCCCTTATGCCACACACCACTGTGAGTGCTACGCCAAGGTAGGGTGGCGCTCACTAACTTTCAGTCAACAAAAGAATGCAGTGCTCTGGACCTACAGAGCAATCACTAATATGCTCCTGCATTATATTGTGAGTTGCCTGCCCACTTGTATGGTTGGAAACTGCACATTGAGAAGCCTCTCTTACATCTCACTATTCATCCCTAAGGTGAGAACCAGATATGGCAAATCTGCAATAAGTCATGCTCTTCCTGTCATTTGGAACACAATACAGAAAACTCTAAAGTTATCAATCCCTGTGAAACTGAACTTCTTCAAATCCTATTACCGACGTTCTTTTTCAGAAATCTGTGCTTGCTTCCATTAATGGCATTCATACTGCACCTATCCCACTCTCTATTCTAAGCTCCTCTCCCCCTAATTCTTTTCTGTGCGCTGCCCCTTTTCACATTGTAGCTTTACCCTGACCTATTCCCTAAACTATGTAGTGCCCTCCCTAAACATATCACTCTGCCTCCCCCTCTGGCTTTGCCCCCTTCCTCTTTCTACTCCCCCTTCTCCTTACCCTTTTTTGCTGCATAGGTTCCTGTCACAACTAATGTACGTAGGTTTTTGTACCATGATACATATGCTACTTTCATCTAAGATATGTGCACATTCTCCTTGTTTACGCTAACATTACTGCATCGTATGAACACTAATTTGTTGTAACACTGTATATATCCCTGCCCTGTACCTATCATTTATTTACTTTCTTTTTTTCATTTCATTTTTTGAATTACTGTGTTGTTCAACTCCCAATTGTTGTAACATTGTATATACTGTTGCCTGTACTTTATATATGTGAATGCCCAGGCTCATCTTGTAAATGAGTTCTTTTCAATGATGCTCACCTGGTTAAATAAAGATCGATTGATTGATTGATTGATTGATTGACATGCATACATCAGGTTAGAGAAGGGAATATATGGTCAGTCCTATTATTTTAACAATGTGCTATTACACCTATAGCTCATGGTTAAAACATATTTCCTGGCAGCATTAACTGTGCTGTGTTGCCATCCCATTAGTGCTTCTAGGAACCTAAGAACTCCATGACCCACCTAGTCTGCCCCTCATTCCCTGCCTAATCTGCCATGCAGACCCCATATGGTCTCTGCCCCCCCCAAGTTTGATACAAGGCCCCTTTATTCCTATCCCAGGCATGCTTGAAGTCCACCACTGTTTTTGCCCCCAACACCCTGTTTCAGGCATCTGCTACCGTCTCAGTGAAGAAGAACTTCCACTCATCCCTCCTAGACTTCCCTATTCCTGCTTCATTGCATGACCCCAGTTCTTGTGCACCTTCTTTTCTGAAAAAATGTTCCCTTATCACACCTTATTCAACCCTGTGAGGTATTTAAAGGCCTCCATCATGTCCCCTCTCTCCCTCCTCTCTTTCAGGGTGTACATGTTTAGATCACTCAGTCTCTCCTCATATAACATTTGGTGCAGCCCTGCACCATTTTTTGTTGCCCTTCATTGGATGGCCTCTACTCCATCTATGTCTTTTGTGAGGTGTGGTCTCCAGAACTGGACACAGTACTCTAGGTGTGGTCTCACCAATGACCAATACAGTGGAAACACCACCTCCCTCCTTCTGTTGGTGATAGCCCTCCCTTTGCACCCCAGCATTCCACTGACTTTTCCTACAGCTTTGTTGCATTGCCATCTGTTAAGATTACCCCATGTCCCTTTCCTGTTTAGTGACCACCAATAACCCCCCCATTCTATACTCTGCCTCTGGGTTTCTGTGACCAAGGTGTATGATTTTGCACTGTTGTTCATTGAAGCCCAGCTGCCATACACTTGATCATCCCTCAAGCTTTTTAGGTCTTTAACCATTCTCTCCATACTCTCCAGAGTGTGCATCCTATTGAAGATATTGGTGTCATCTGCAAAAAGGCATACACTTCCTTCCAGTTTTTCTGCAATGACATTCATAAAGACATTAAAGAAGACAGGACCCAGTACTGAGTCTGAAGAACCCTGCTGTTCAGTCTCTTGCCCGAGTGGGTGCTGATACCCACAAGCCTCTATCTCCTATCTGCTAGCCAGTTACATGCCCAGAGTACCACCTTGTTTCCCACACCTTTGCTTTCCAGTTTTTATTTAATGTGCCTCCTATGTGGCACAGTGTTGAAGACCTTGCTGAAGTCCAAGTAGGTCACAGCCACTGCTCCCACAATCTATTTCTGTAGTCGCTCAGTCAAAGAAATCTATCAGATCTGTCTGATATGATCTCCCTCCCATGAATCCATGCTGCCTTAGGTCCTGTATCCTGCCACATGCAAGGTAATCTACTAGTCTTTCCTTTAGAAGTGACTCCATTAGTTTCCCTACTACCGATGCCAGACTGACCAGCTTCTGGTTGCCAGCCTCTTCCCTGTTGCCACACTTTATGGAGCAGGACTACATCTGCCCTTCTCCAGTCCTCTGGGACCACCTCTATATCCAGTGAGTTCTTGAAAATGACTGTCAGGGATGCAGTAAGTACCTCCCTGAGCTCCTGCAGCAGCCTTGGATATACCCCACCCAGTTCCATAGCCTTGTCCATGTTCATCACTCCTCTTCAAATGGTCTTGTGTCTACTTCCCTCCCTCAGTGGTTCTGCAACCTATATGTGGCCCATCCCCTTACTCTTCCATGTGAAAGCAGAATAGAAGTATTTCTTCAGGATATCTGCTTTTTCTTGAACACCCCCTGGACAGTCTCCCTCTGCACCCCTGAGCCTCACAATTCCCCCACTTGTCTTTCTTTTTTCACTTATGTACCTAAAAAAGGTCTTGCCCCCCCTTTGTTACCCCCAAGTATTCTTTCCTCAGTTTGTACCTTATTGCCCCTTACCACCTTCCCTGCATCCCTCTTTTTAGGCTGATACACATCTTTGTCCTTTTCCCTCTGAAACACCTTGTATCTCCAGAAAGCTGCCCTTTTTGCCCTTAACCTTGCTGCTACCTCCATTAAGAACCATATTGGTCTCCTTTTCCTCTTTCCTTTGCTCACGTCTTTTCTACAGAGGTGTGTTGCCTTCATCATTCAAGCCTTTACTCTGGCCCACTATCCCTCCTCCCCATCAGTGTAATTACCCCCTCCCAGAGCTTCTCTGAGGCATTCACCCATTATTTTCCCTAAATCTGCCCTCCTGAAATCCAGGACCTTCATCCTTGTGTGGTTCACCTCCACTGCTATCCTAATGTTAAACCACACTGTCCGTTGATCACTAGTCCGTAGGTGGTATCCCACACTGATGTCCACAATACTGTCCTTGTTCATAAGAACTGGGTTCAGTATTGCCCCATCATGAGTGGGTTCCTTGAGTAGCTGCCTTAGAAACACCCCCTGCAGGGAGTCTAGGATGACACTGCTTCAGCTGTGGCTGTGGCCAGGAGGCACCAAACTGTATCTGGTAAACTGAAGCAGGGAACATGGAGGACCAGTGCATCTTGTGTGAACAGAGGAACCCTCATTTGCATGGCCACATATGAACATAGAGCATACCAGCAGACAATAATTACAGAAAAAGACCAAAGGTCCATCCAGCCTGTTTCTTTAGCACTAATGTGCTAATGGATTTTCGATGTGGAAGGTCAGTTATTTGTACTGTAATACCAACATCCATGTAACAGGCTACCATCTGTGCTATTAACACTTAGTGCATCACTGAGTCTGTTAGCACAGCACTGAATGGTTAAGAATCAGGCTCCATGTGTTGCAGTCTTGTTTTTTTTATTAAGTTTATTCTGTCATGGGCATGGGGTGGAGTGAGGGTAAGCTGTTCAGTAAAAAAACAAAGTTAAATCCATCAACACAGAAACAATCTGTAAGGGGACTGGGCTAGTATTTCAGAAACTGAAATGGAAAACTTCCCAAATGTGCTCACTTTTATAATTATATGGGTCAAATACTTTCTTCCTGTTCACTGAATATTCATTCACATGATTTTATGATGGAACTGGGATCAATGTAAGATTGTCTGACTACCACTTAATGACACATCTGAACCCTTCTCTTTGTGCTGACTTTATAGTTTATGTGAATACAGCTGTATATGTGCAATTTGCCTCTCGAGACATAACTTATGGTAACTGTTTTTGCTAAAAACAAAACTACCTGTAGCATTTATGCAAAGTTTACAATGCAGTCATAGTAGAGCTAAAGATTTATGGATCTGAATATCAAGAACTGCTGCTCCTACGAGTTAATATATGTACCACAATTTCTGGATAAGCATTCTTCTTTTATATGTGCAGTAGCTGCATGCATGGGGGGGAGGGGGGTTAAATAAGCCCAGCTAGGACTGTAGCTTGTAAAACTGGAATGTAATTTGCAAAATTAAAATTAATGCTTCCTTCAGTCCTTGACCAGGTCCTTAAAATTTGCAGGAGCTGCTTCCTGTGTAGGCATTCTTCAGGAATGACATGTTAATGCAACAACAACACAAATTAAACAGGAACACTGCAGAGCTGAGACTATGTAGTGGCAGACAGTGTCGCTGCTAGCTGAGATCCATTTTCTATATCTGACACCTAGTTTGTCTTTCTAAAGTTAAAATATGTTTTCTTTTTTTAAAAAAAGTTTGAGATATATCCCATATATACTGTACTATAAACACCAATGAATGCACATTTATTTATTTAGTAAAACTTTTTACCAGGATTGCAAACGTGTTCATAAAGAAGTTTTTTGTTTTGTTTAGTTTTATAGGAGGGTCCTGGCACATTCATATATTGCAATCACATGTTTCAAATACTATAATTCCTATTATAGTGCATCTAATTCTTAAATATGCGCACATGTCTTATTTTTCAATAACAATTGTACAACATTCTGTTTAGAAACATCAATTATTAGAAGCAAATATAATCTGGGCTATGGTTTTATGCCTTACCTCCATTTCACAGCCATCTGCTAGCCCATATCCTGTAACTCAGCCTATCAAGCAGTAGAGTCCTGCCATTCAGTTTGTCCGCTTCCTCTTTTTTTTTTGTTGCAATCAATTCAACTGAGAAAGCCCAGGTTTAATGTAGAGTATCTTCTCTTTTCAGTGAACTACTACTGCTGCCCAGTTGTGCACTGGGAAGACTGTTTACAGGGAGACTCAGTGATCCATGTTGTGCTCAACTCACACTGTGAGTCAATGACTGTAGTGGGATTAAAGCACGTGCTCTCATATTTTGGTTCAGTGCTCTACCCTCTAGAGTAGAGACATTGCCTTGGTATATCTCAACACATTTCAACACATCTCAAACTGCTTTATACAGTAATAGGTTAGATACTGCACCTGTAAAGCATTGTCTGTTTGTAGGCATACACAACTTCAAGTATATACTATGGAACATGACAAACAAAATTGTTAATCAAAGTACCAATAGAACTGAGCAGTAGCAAGCTGTCCTAAGCAGAAGCAGAACCCCTTAGGAGATGAAATGTGGCATCTCAGCAAGTTTAGGCTGTGTAAAATTGCTTGTTAATCAATTTAATATACAGTATATGGAAAGCACTATATATACAATACTATTCTGAAGATCACATACTACAAGTATTGGTTTAAAGTAACAATAATACTAAGAGGTATTAAACTGCCCTTCTCTTTTTGTCCTAATGACTTTAATCTCTTCAAAAATTATTTTAAACTTTGTTTCTGTTGCATTTTCTGGATTGTTGGGGCCATACTGGGAGTAAATTTGTTTAATGAATAATTTGGATTGGGGAGGCAGCACCAGCCGTGAAGTCAGAAAGAAACATTTTCTAGTACATCTGGAATGATTTAGTCAGAATTTGTTTTTCTTTGTTTGGGTTTTTACTTTATAGGCCAGTCCCACTGGTCAGAGGTCAGGAGTTAGAGAAAGGAAGTAGATGGCAGTTTGGAGGAGGAGAATGGGTCATGTGACCACACAATTACCAATCCAAAACTGGCAGAATGTTGCTGAGGGGTAAACAGCACTGTACAAAGGGATTCAGCTTGCATTTGGGTTGTGGAGATAGCACAAGCACAGACATTGGAGGGAAACCTTTTCAGTGTATATGGTCTGATTCAATTGGTAGTTTATTTTTTCTTTGTTGCACTGTATAGATCCCAGACATAGGTTGGAGGTCAGGAGTCAGCAGCAGCACACCATAACTTTGAAGTCTAAAACCTCTTCATTAGGGGATGGGACAGCAGGCAAAATAAAGCACTTTAAATACTGATCGAAAAGAAAGGAGTCCAGGTTACACTAATTGATAAAGGCTTAGATAAACTGTGAATTATGAAAACTGTACGAATTCAAGGTAGGGGTAAAAAAACATCAAAATTGTAACCCCACCAAAACAACTTTGTAAATATAATAATAAATATGAGGGAAAGTAAAAAGCAAGAGAAGTGTAAACAAAAGAAGTAAATTAGTGATTCCAGACTTGATACCCCACAGACAGCTTAATACAAAATATATACAAAAATTCTGAAATAGTTTAATGCTGTCCACAAGTTGCATCTGAGAAGTAAAATCAAATAGTAAGGCTTTTTTAGCTGCATCATTTCACTAAAAAATCAAAGGCAATCTGTTGATCTGATTCTGGTAAACAATTGTATTATATGTGAACCTCAGGAGATAGCAGACAAGTTCAATATTCAGTTTTGTAAATTATATGAGGACAAAATAAAAAAAAAACAGGTACCTACAGTATATGCGAAACATCATTGGAGGAAGTATTAATCACTATGGAAGAAATTAGGCAAGGTAGTCATAGATTAAAAAATTACTCCACACCTGGACCAGATAAAGTAACCTTACTCCTCCTAAAAATGATCTGTGAACATGTCCTTGTACCATTAAAAATTATCTGTGAGCTTTCCATTAATACAGGTCAGGTTCTCAAAGATTGGAAAAGGGTGTTTGTTATCCCTATTCACAAAAAGGAAAACAAAGCAATGGTGAAAAATTATAGACCTATCAGCTTAACATTGATTCCAGGTAAAATTCTGGAATCCATTTTAAAAACTCACACCAGAACTCAAATACAAATAAATGCAGAACAACACAGATTTATGTTAGGGAGATCCTGTGTCACTAATATGCTCTGTTTATATGAAAAAATAAGCAGTTCTTTGGATAAAGGTAGACCTTGTGACGTGATAGTTATTGATTTCTCAAAGGCCATTGAAATGGTACCACATTGGGCCATCATTTAGAGGTTGGTGGCTGAAAAAAGTAAATTATAATCTCATTCTCTAGGTGTCAAATTGGCTCCCTGATAGATACCAGAAAGTGACCATTAGAGGATATACCTTAGTTAATAGCTTGGTTACCAGTGGCATCAGTCTTGGGTCCACTGCTTTTTAACATCTTTATTTCCGAAAGCACTAAAATTTTAACTATTTGGTCAATAAAATATGTGGACAACATAAAACTAGGTACTAAATGCCTTTCCGATCATGACTGAAACCTAATCCAGAAAGATCTGAATAAATTAATTATATGAGCAAATAGCTGGGAGATGACTTTTAATTTAGACAAATGCAAGGTGATGCACTTAGGAAGCAAAACCCCTCATTATTCATATACATTAAATGGTAAATCCTTAACCCAAACAACCAAAGAGGTAGATCTGGGAATCACCATTAATGACGCATTTGATCTTGGAACTCAGTCAGCATCTGATCTGTCATTGCTAATGTGAATATGGAATTACGGGCAATCAAAAGGCATATTAAATCAAGGGATCAGGCAATAATCTTTCCCCTATACAGGGCCTATGTGCACTGACATTTGGACCATGCCTCAGCTGTACAGTATGGTGTTCATACAAACTGAGGGACTTAAATCGAACTGAAAAAGTACAAAGGAAAGTGACAAAAACTATCTACAAATTGCAAAATTTGACTTATGAGTCCCAGTTGGAGCAGTTAAATCTGATGAGTCTAGAACAACATTGTCTCAGAGGAGATTTGCTCATTATGTTTGACATTATGCAGGACAATTATTTCCTGGCAGAACTGAATTTTAACTTCAAACAAGATTCAAAACTAACTAGAGGCCACCCCTTTCAAATGTCTGGGCAAGCATTCAGAACAACAAGAATGAAATTTTTCTTACCTAGAGAATTATCAAACCATGGAACTCACTACCCTTGGACATAATTGCTAGAGAAACAAAGAAAGTATTTAAAAGTAAACTCGGCAAGTTTATTTTCAATGGAGGTACATTGAACTACTATTAATTGACAGAGCAATATTTATTTATTTTTTATTTTATTTAAACATTTAATAACCAGGAAAAGCACACTGAGCCAAGGCTCATTTCTAGGTGCAACCTGGGGGGAGAAGGAGGGAGTTACAAACAGTATACATACATAGAATGGATACATGAGAATATTACATACAATCACATATATATTTATTTTACATTCAGTATGCGCATGAAAGCCTTCTCACTCCTATTTGCCTTAGTATGATCCTTAGTATAGGAGATACACCAAACAAAATAAACAAAATAAAGTAGTAACAACTAATGAATCAGCCACAAAGATGAAAACAAAGAAACATAAGTTAATACAAGGTAACATAAATACAGTAATATGCCATGTAGTGCATGTTATCAATAGCATGTCTGCATTGAAAATGAGCATCATTAAATATAAGGACTACATTAGATTTCAAATTGGAGACTGATGAAATATACAGTCCCTAAAGACAGATAATGAATGATGTAATGCATCCCATGGTATAAAATTGAATTAAATCAAAATGAGAATATAGTGAACCAAAAGAACAAAAATATTTAATGGTGCTAAATAGATCACCCAGAATGTTACAGTACCTAGGGACACATTGTGTCTGACAGTAACATGGCATAACTACTTGGATAAAGGTACAAATTTACAAGCATAAAACAATATCCCAAAAAAGATAAGTAGCCCCAGGATTTAAATGGGGGACAGAAGAAAAATTAGAATAAAAAAAATATGTAAGTCAAATCTAGCCCTAGAGGAAATTAAGGACACATTTCTACCTGTTGGGAGTGCCATGCCTAAAAACCTGAGGGGATCATGACAGAATATCAGACTCAAGATGATGCTGGGGGGAACAAAGTAATAGACCTGGGGAGAAGAAACTGAATGTAATGATACAGGAGGAAGACTGTTGATGATGACAAAGAAGAGTAGTGGGCCAAGAACAGAACCCTGGGAGATATCACCATGAGAGAGCATGGGATAATGACTGGTGATCAACCAGGTTCAAAGCCTTAAAAAGGTCAAATAATACAATGTCTGGCATCATTTTCATAGCTATAGCTACAGGACTTGAATATAATTAGATTAGTTGATGAGTGTAGTGGATGCGTTATGCCCCTTGTGTAAGCCATGCTGTTTGGGTGATGGCAGGTTGTACTTGTGGAGGTAGTCTATCAATTGCAGTACAAACCACCATTTCCAAAGGTTTACTTAGAACTGGCAAGAGTGCAATAGGTCAGTAGTTACTGATAACTATTTGGGTCTCCTTTCTTGAAAACAGGGCTAACCCTGGCAATTTTCCATATGTCAGGCACAACTTCAGAGAGCAGTGATAGGTTGGAAATCTGAGTGATAGCTGAGGCAAGGATAGAAAGAAGCAAGGCTGAGAATCCTAAGTTCCAACTCATCAGGTCTAGGGCTAGTGCTCAGGGAAGGAATGCTTAGAAATTTTCCAATTTCCTTCGGGGGTCACGACCCTCAGGACAAAATGAGGGTGATTAGGGGAAGGGAAGATTTTGGTTGGGTGGTTATATTGATGGTTTGACTAGCAGGATAAATATATAGTGTTAAACTAGTAAAATTATCACTTAGAGCATTTGCAATAGTAACAGGGTTATTACAATTTATCCTGTTAAGGACCATGTCATTAATGTTTTATTTAGTGGAGCTACCTATAAGACCCTTTTTATAGCATGAGAAACTGTGGGTGTCCCCAACAGTGGCTAAAAGATCATCCTCACAGAAGGTACTTTTAGCAGGGTAGCATTTTTGCAAACATTTCTGAGCCTTCTGGATTCATTCCAATTGGATAAACTAGAAAAGGCCTCATAAAATAACTTATGTACAATGTTATCTGTAAATAGGGGTTGATGATTATGTTACTTTCTGCCATAGTATACTTAATGGTGCTATTATCTATTCTAGTGGTTCTCAACTGTAGTAATTATGTTCTTTGGCCATTTGTATGCTAGTTATGAATGTTTATATCGCGTAATTGTGTTGTATTATGACATGTTCCTGTAACTATATTATTTGTTCTTGTTATTGCAGTTGTCATACCCGTATGGTTTCCTGTATCAACTATTGCACTATCAATGTACTGCACTTACTGGGTTGCCACTGAAAAAGGGACTGTCTTGTCTCAGTGGGCTTACCCAATTACCCACATTCAATAAATAAATAAAAGAAAAGAAAACCAATGTTTATACCTGTTCTTTAACAAGGAGAGTAAATTGCTGTGAAGTCATTTTGTAGCTGTTCCCCTGACTCGCCTCTAAATAACAATGATTTGTCTATCCTGTAGAGTAGTGATTTAAGCAGTGAGGTGGGATAGAGCTAGTGTAGCATCTGAGGAAGAGAAAATAGTGGTCAAGTTGACCAGGGCTATATCAGCAAGAAAACTGGCATTGTCCAGTCTGGAGAAGTCCTTTAGGGTAATGACACTGTAGGGAACCTTTAGCAAATGGACCTTGCATAAGCATTACAAAGGAGAGTGGTCACTGATTATGTGAGGTAAGACTCAAGATAACTGTATCTTATCCCTTCTAGTTCCATACTGATTGACAATTGGCTGGACCACCAACACAGAAAAATGGAGCAATCAACTCATGTCAGTGGTGGAGTCAGGTTTGTGACTTGGTGGAGGGGGTGAAGCAAGTCAACCAGGGGCCCCACCAGAGCAACAAATGAGTTCCAATTGAAAAACATGATGCATTCTGCTGCATAAACAGTACTTTGATCTAATTTACATTTAATCTAATTATTTTATTTGTTTTATCTATTGATAATCATTTGACTAGGAAAGGCACACTGATCTATGACAGCTTTTGTCTAGGTATGTCCAGAAGTAGGTGTGTGTGGGGTAAGAGGGACCTGTTTATTTACTGGAGGAATGTTGATTAGGACACCAGGGAAAATACCCATTTCTTATCATAAATGCCATGGGTCATAAACGTCCACCTGGGTAGTCCCCAAACAGAGTTAGGTTGGACTTTAGAGTTATGTCTTATCTGAAGAACAGAACCTTAACAGTGCAACACCCCCTCTTCTCCAGTTCCTGTTGCACTATGGAATACACATATGTAAGTCACAAAATGAAGTCAGCTTCCAGCTCCTAGGCCAGCAACAACCACTGTCAGCAACAGTTGCTCCCCATCATGTTCTAGATTGAAAAACACTGCCCTACACACAGAATGTAAGGCACAGCCAAGGCACCATATACAAACATTTTTCACTACATTATTAAGCAATAATTGCAAATGTAAAGTGTACAGAGATAGAAAGAAGGGGAAATGCTGGATGTGGAATAAAAAATGCTAACAGGCTGTGGGAAAAATCAGAGGGGGCAGGGTGAAATAGAAATAACCCAAGTGAGTAAAGAGAAGAAGGCAGCAGGAGTACATTAGGAAGATGGGAGGTCACAGGCAGACTAGCCAGTGACAGTATATGGCAATCATCAGATGCAATGGCAGTTTGCAAAAAGGGCAGCATGTAGCATACCTCAACAATACTGGAAGAATGATCATTTCCAATTTGTTTCAGTTTTGTAACTCTCTCCAGTACACAAGCATGTGTTCTAAAGGATACAAAACAAGTGCAAATCATTGTGGGTATGCAAATCCTTTGGGGGTGGCCATGAGCCATGTAAGATTAGGGTTACCACCTGTCCTGCATTTCACAGGACAGTCCTGATTTGGGCAGCTGTGTCCTGCAAAAAAACATGAAAAATACTACATGTCCTGACTTTTTAGTAGAAAAAATATTTTTCTAACTTTCCTCTAAATCTTGTAGAAAACTACAGTACCTTAACTAAAATACATTAAAATGATATGAAACCATAGAAGCAACCAAAAAACTACAATACTTAGCCTTAATTCTGATTATATAGAGAAAACAAGTCTGTTGCACTAGTCGAGTTTACGTACTGTTGTGAAAAATCATGTTTTAGTAAGAAATGTCCCACTTTGAGCTTCGTAAAAGGTGGTAACCCTATGTAAGATATTTCTTAAAGAGGCACCAGATTCTGCTAGCCGTGTCCCTTCTCATAGAAACATAAAATTTGTTGGCAGAAAAAAAGACCACTTGGCCTACCTAGTCTGCCCTAATGGTCTCTGCCTAGTCTGACTCTGCAGACCCTAACTGGTCTCCAATGACCCTTCCTCCTCCTTGACCATTTTCGAATATTCCTATGTCTATCTCATGCATGCAAGATGCCATCTACTGGTTTTTCTTCTACCACTTTCACTAGTAGTATGTTCCAGGCACCCACCACTCATTCAGTGAAGTAGTACTTTCTCACATCCCTCCTAAACCTCACCCCCTCCAGTTTCATCTCATGGCTCCTCTTTCTGGCACTCTTTGTCAATTGATAGAGACTCCCCTCCTGCACTCTGTTCACCCCTGTGAGATACTTGTACTGTAGATCTCTATCATGTCCCCACTTGCTCTCCTGTCTTCCTAGATGTACAGTACATGTTGAGATTCCTTAGGCTCTCCTCATAGGACCTGTTGTGCAACTTCTGCACCATTTTACTTGGCCTCTTCTGTGGCTTCCAGAACTGGACACAATACTCCAGGTGGAGTCTCACCAGTGAGCTATATAGTGGCTAGAGGTGGGTGAAGTGCTCTCACTTTGCTGTGCAGAGCACTTCATGTATTAACCCCCAATTCGCGTTGTGCTCCACAATGTGAAGTGAATTACTCTGCCTTTAATTTTTATTGTGAAGTGCATTGAAACCAATGGACTTCACACTACTTTGCCTTGTTTTACAGCTTTCCCTTAATTTTAACACAAAGTGCCATTGATTTTAATGGACTTCGCTTTACTTCACCTTTATATTGCTATTTGAGATGAATTTTAATAATAATAATAATAATATGCTTTATTTTTCATTCATGGGATGGCAGGTCACATGGGCTATACATTGTCTTGCACAGTCTCAGTTCTGTGCAGTGTGTGTAGTGGATAGCTGGAGACAGTTTGCTGTCAGAGCTCTGAGAATCAAACCATCGAAAAAGCTTTAAAAAATCACTTTTGATCCAATTATGTCATTCCAAATTTAGTACATCGATTGTAGGAAACCCTCCTGTGCTTAGATCATTGAGTGTTGATTGTTTTTCTGTGCATTTTAAATGTTAATTTAAAACATTCAGTCTGTGTATTCACAGACACTGTTGAAGTGTACTTCTGGGGAGGGGCATATCAGTGGTGGAGTAAGATTCACAAAAGAAAGTCAGTCTTTCTAACTGTTTTGTACTAGTGGTGTGTGTTAGTATTTGTGTGTTTATGTACACACACACAGTAATACTTGAAGTAATTTTTGATAGTTGTCTTCTGTTTGTTATGGTGCAGTGCATATTTTCATTCTGTTTAAAAGATTTGGTTATATAGTGTACTGAACTGTTAAATTTTCTGTGCATTACCTGTAGTGTGTGAGTGTGTGTGCATGCTATCAAGTCAGACACATTTTATTGTGCCACACAGTAATTGCAGCACTCTGAATCTGTTATCCGTCTGTGGTATTTTTTACTGCTTGATTCTATCTAGGTAGTGGACTGGTACTACAGCACCCCTCCCCCCAACCCACAAAAGGTATTATTTTTCCAGTTTTGGATTTGTGTGACCACTGGTTAAGGTGGTGTTGTTGTGCCTGTGCAGCTGCTTCTCTTGAGTGTGCAATCTCTATCTGTCTGTGTGTTTGCATCTGTTTAGGGCTCAATCTGTATCTGTAAGCCACAGTTGTTGTTTTTTGGCTTCCCATCAACCCAAAAGTTCAGAAATCTAAATTTGTTGTGAATTTTCTGTGTAATCCAAAATAATGCCTGCACAGAGACGTGGATGCAAAGATGTTTCGGGCCATGGCACTGCTGCGACTGGCAAAAGTGTCCATGGGTGTGGTAGTATGCAGCATAAGTGCACAGTTGATGTAGTAAAGGGATTTCTCCAACTATGTTTTTCACAACGCAATCGGTTGCTTCAATGATGGTTTGAGATGCTGTTTTCCCCACTGGTGGTGGTAGTGAAGTTGCTGATGGCATGAGTATTGCCCCAAGTTGAATCTGTGACAATGTAACAATGTAAAGGCGGCAAAATGTGAAGACAGAGGGGGTACAGATCAGGGGCAACATCAGGAAGTATTTGTTCATGGAGAGGGTGGTGGATGCATGGACAAACAAAAACTAATGCTCCACATGGTGTGAGAGCAGCAATTGGAGCATGGCCATAATTTGGAATTGGTGACTCTTGATGCGCTGCAACCGATGCCCCAGGTACACAACCTTATTTTTCAAGAAGTCCAACTCACTCCACATCAGGCCCAAATCAGCCAGTGTGACAGGCATTCTTGCAGGGTTTCCAGCACCCCGTGTTGGTTCTGGAGCAGCCACATGCTCCATGACCCAACCACGCTTGACCCCACATGTAAGTGGAGGCTGTGTGGCCACCTGTTGCCCAGCAGGGACAGCAGGCACATTACATCCCTGTTCAGCAACCTTGGTCTCCCTCTGCGCACAGAGGTAGTTTGCAAGGTAGGTGCACTGCCCACTTGTCCCCAGATGTCTCCTCTCTCACAAAACCTTTTTCTCCCACACTAGGTAAGGTGAAAGTAAAAGTATTTCACTGTCTTGCCTGATTAATTTCCTGCCTGAGCCATGTGACCAGCAGACTGTAACACATGTGATCTGTGGACTGTTTCAATTATGACTCACTTCGCATTGAACAGAAACCACTGCAAAGTAAACACGAAGTCACCTTAACGCACAGTCATAATGGGGCAAAGTCATTATAAGGTGAAGCAGTGTAATTCTATGGGGACTTTCCATAGTGTTTATTGATGCAGAGTGGGTGACATTGACCCAACTTTGCTGATGGAGTTGAACTTCGCTGCATCTTTAATAGTGGCAACACCACCTTCCTCATCCTGCTGAAGATACCTCTACCTATGCATCCCAGAATCCCTCTGGCTCTACTCACTTATTTGCCACATTGCCCTGCCACTTTGTGTTCATCAGATATGATAACTCCATGGCTCCTTTTCTGCTTAGTGACTGAGAGTACCTCTCCCCATCCTATACTCAGTTCTTGAGTTACTGTGCCTTAGGTGCATGATTTTGCACTTGTTGCCACTGAACCCCAACTGCCATGCTCTTGACCACTTCTAAAGTTTTCCAAGACCCCTATGTATTCTTTCCACTTCTACTCAGACCTCACTGTGCTGACTCACATACACTGAAAGTAATAATAATCCTTAACATCTGCACAAAAGAGTATGCATGATGACAATTGATGGAAGTTAATGCTTGCCACCTAATAATTGCATCAGCACCTATTTAATCATCTGAGAAAGAAAGTACTGGAACACCAAGAACACCCCCCCCCTTTTTTTGAATAGTCCCATTGGGCAACCATCAAAAATAAGCATAATGAATCTTGATTTCATATAGGGGCTACATAATAGAACTTCCAGCAGTGCAACACCCCTCATATCAGATTGCAGGGTCAGCCCTGGGTAAAAGTTCTAGATGTGGATGCAGTGCCCACAACCTCCCTGCTCAAAGGAAAGATTGCTACCAACTAAGAAATACTGAGCCACAAACTGAACCAATCTCACACACTAACTTTATTTTCATTTCCTCTAATTTTTCAGTGGCATGAGTACAACTCTGTGGTTTTTGCCAGTTTAGAAAACATTTATGTTTTAATATGTGTTTTCATTGCCACTGTTGGTTTGCTCACATTCTTGACATTGAACATGCCACCATATATTAAGAAGTATCTGTAATATACTGTATGTGCAAATGCCAGTTAATCAAAGCACTAGATGCTCATAAAAGCCCATGTTTGTAAAAAAGTCTGGCATTTCTGCTCTGGTTAGAGCTCAAGTTAAATAGAGCAGTTTATCTCATTTTGAAACTAGTGGTTTCTGCCAAGTGGTTTTGCAGTGCTGTATTCTTTTGGCACAATCAGCATTTAGAAATTATTTACGAACTGGGTTACTTCTGGTCTCAGGAATTCAAATTTATACCTAAGTGGGGTTTATTCCTGTTTAGTAAATTATACAAGTGATTTAATATGCACATAGAATCTAAATATTTACTGCTTCACATTAATTTGACAGCAGCAAAGTCTTTACTTTTGTCAAATTCAAAAATCAGGCATATGAACCTATTTCCAGTGTCACTGTACCCATCATTTAGTTTATGTATGAAGGCAGTGTGGTCTAGTGGTAATACTAGCACTGGCTTGGGAACAGGGAGATCCCAGGTTTAAACCTGACCAGACCCAAATACTTACTGTCTAACCTTGGGAAAGTCATTTAACCTCTCAGTACTCCAGTTCATCCATTTCTAGAAAAAGGTAGAAACAGGACCCCACTGGAAACTAGATGCTGCATCTTAGCTGAACTATCCTTGGTAAGTGAATTGTAAAAAAAAAAAAAATGTAGACTGCTTGTTTTTGCTTTCTCATTCTCTGTCCCTCACTTCAATGATCAGAGCTGCCATGATGGAATCTTTGCTCTGGCTGGAAGGGGGTCAAGCCATTGCTTTCACAGCTAACATTAGTGCCACCCCTTGAATGGAAATTATAAATTCCTTATATCATTTATTCCAATCAGCGTACAGAGCCAATGTATCTCTTAAGCAACATATTGTGGTCTCTCATGCAGGATCTTTAATAATGGAATGTCCCATCTCAAAACTGGGGGATGGTGACTTCGCTTAACTTTTGAAATTATTAAAAGATACTTAACACTTATTGCAAATAACTTTAGTTAACTCAAGTGATTTCTAATAAAGTAATAGGGCCATTGTGTGGTGTCTCTTAGGGTATAAGAAACTGTTTAATGAAGTTTGGGGAGTCAGAACCTGTAAGCTCGTCTTTGAAGTCCTGTTGCCCAAACCTGGAGCTCTGAGTCTCTTGCACCATAAGACACACCTCACAGAGGGCCTATTAACTGATAGCTGGGACTGCATGAGTGCTGGGCATCCCACACCCTTTCTTTCATGAAGCTGAGCTCTATGCACCTCTGCAGTGTGTCCAAGACCCCAGCAGGCTGTGGCATGGAATTCCAGGGCTCACACACACCCTCAGTCTCCTAGAGACAATGCAACATGTTGCCAATGCACCAATTGGCAGACATAATGGGCCAATGGGCCTTTTTCTCCTAACAGCATCTATTTTTCTATGTTTTACTGGGCTTGCCCCATCATCACTTTTTATAACCCTTCATCAGCAAAATATCTAATAGATGTTTCCCACCATTTTTCTAAATATCACCTCTTAATAAATGTCTTGTTTTATTTTTTGTTAATGTCATTAAATAGCTTTCTTAGTATACACAGTACTCCACTGTACTTCAAAACTGCCCATTTGTATTATTTACTTTCAGAGCTTGAATTCTGCTGCTACAGCTCCACATTCAATGTGAAGACTGTATGTTTAACACATTTTCTGTCCATGGAAAATTATACAGTATGTACCCTAATGGGTTATCCATAAGTTTAAACACAGCTGGGATAGTTTTAAGGTTTTTGCAATCTGTGCCCCGGAAGAGTGTTGCAGTGCAACTATTATGGAAATTGTTATTAATGCAAACTTTCTCTGCTGTGCTGCATTAGTTAATGTCAGTCCTTCATGACATGATGAGAATGAGGCATGGGGGATGAGGTCAAAGCAGTAGAGCAATCTGGGAGATGTAGTTTTCCAGCATGCATAGGTCAAAAAACATTGATTCTTCTCACAGTTTGGTAAATATATATCATCTAAAGCAGTGTTTCTCAAATACGTCCATCATGGGCACATGAGGAAACCATTACATCTCTGTGTGACAACAGAAAGCTTTAAGCCCCAGGTTAGAACTTTACAGACTCCAGTAACTCTATACATTAAAAAAAAAATAAGGATGGACATGGGATTTACTGGTTAGGGCACCAAGCTATGAAGAAAGAGATGATGAGTTTTAACCCAACCACAGCAACATATTCTCTGTGTAACATTGGGCAAGTCACTTGAATCCCCTTTGCTTCATGCCACCCCAGCTGTAAAATTGGTAGAAGATGGACCCCTACCATAAATAAGATGTTGCATCTCAGTTGGGCTATACTGATACAGCAAATAAACTGTAACATAAAGAAACAGATAAATCTAAGGAATGCATTTTAAAAGGAGCAACAGCAGAACCAAAAGTGATGTAGTACAGAATATTTGTTTTTAGCAAAAGCTTTGAGTGAGAATTAAAAAGGGGGGCACTGGTATGTTGCGGGTGCATACACTGCAGCCACTTGATGACCACTGTTCTAATACATACACATAAACCGCTGATCCTAAGGAGAAGTAAGAGCATGCATTGAACAATTTACATAAAAAGAAAGAGGGAAATGAGGCTCTGTATGTGCAGATGGTCGGGGATTAAGAAACCAGTTTTAACCAGCTGCATAAATCCAGGGTTGTTGCTGTAAAGGAATCAGTCACAACAAGGTAGTATTGGGGTGGTGGTGCTCTCTGCTGTATCAGTCAGATACTAGGAGGGACAGTGGCATGGCAATCAGTCCCACTGGTGAGCAAATATGAGGCAAATGAAGTTGGAGGAATGGGAGAATGGCTGAGTGGAAGTAACTAGGGTGCTAACTAATGCCTTTAGCAGTATGGTTTACTAGGCAGGGTAAAAACACAATTGAAGTGCTGCCATGACTGCTTGATGTATGCCATCCTGCCTTCAGACAGTGAGGGTACAAACAGTGGTTAAATGGGGAATACTTAGGTGGAGCAACTCTCACATCTAGATTTAGAGGTGGGGAAATTGTCATTTTTAGGTGGTGGAACAGTCCCATAGTATACAATGCAGGAAGATGATAGAGGTGCTGGAACTGTCATAAAAACTTTTAAGAGGTAGTGAAACTGAGTTCCTGAGGGTTCCTGCTCAATTTAACCATAGGTACATGTATAGTCACTGTGGGCTGATTGCTGCTCTGAGGAAGCATAATGACAGTCAAAGTATGACAGGAGGGAAGGGTGGTACAGTAGATGGTGGGAATGGCACAGGGACAGGGTGGACCAAGGAACACTAGAAGGAAAGAAAATCATGTTCACTGCCAGGGCTGTTTATAGTACACCAGCCTACCTGTGGAAGCAGAGGGGGATACATCTGTGGCTACTGTGGGGTTATTTATGGTCTTCAGAGTGTGCATTGCTAAACTAATGGAAGATAGCAGTACCACATGTGTAGGAGGAAGTGATTAGGGAAATGAGAAGGATAGGGTAGAGGAGCTTTGGGACTTAGGCACTTGAACTTGGGGGTGAATGGTATGGACAGGTAAATAAAGTATGAGGGCAGCTGCAACTGTGATTTCAAGTGGACAAGATGGGGATGGATCAGAGTAGAGAAGGGAAGCGGTAGGCATCAAAAGCAACACCACTAACAATGGACACAGCAGATAGGTATTAGCTTCTGGATGGCTACTGTAGATTGAGAGGTGTCAACAGGAAACTGGATATGGACAGGACACCCGACCTGGGATATGAAAAAGGCTGAAGAAAGGGGCAGGGAGGTGGTAGTCATTGGGGTTTGCAATATGAGATCACTGGGTGAGGTGGGAACATTGCTGGATCAGGATGGTAGCTCAGGTAAATTTGTTTGTTAATACAAAATATTAGATACTAAGGAGTTGTGTTTATTTGTTAACAGCAATTCAGTAAGTAAAAAGAAATTACCAGGTGTTAGTTGGATCACAAGCAATGGTCTTAGGCTTGCAAGGTAATACAATAATTTTGATTTATTTTGGAAGATAATACAGAAATGTGAAAATTGGAAAAAAGGTTGAAAACATTTGTATGTGATAATGTTGCAGGAAAGTTGATAAAGTGAATAATTTTTCAACAAGTGAGAAACCAGGAAAGGCATAAGTAAAGCCGCAGGTTTGTTCCTTCTGCTACAATACAATAAAAATTGTATTTACTCTGATTTATCTAAGCTATGAATTAACAGAACAGAAAAAGTACTGTTGTATATATTATTTATTTGATTTCATATAGCTCCATCTGAAAGAGGGAGAATCTGAATAGGAATTTAAAAATGGAACTGTATAAAAATGGATAAAAGAAAGAAGCAGCTGTATTATGTCTGATGAAGGAACAGGATGGTTCTGATATGCAACAAAGTTGTGAAACTCATATAAATAAGACTACTGGAATAAATACAAATGATTAAGAACATTCATGGAATTGGGCATATTTCTGAAGGGAAAGGTATCTAGGATGATCTTTTCTGAGATCATTCCAGTCCTTGGGACTGGTGAGGCATGACAGTGGACCTCTAGGTAGATTAATGCTTGGCTAATGTTCTGGTGCAAGGAGGGATGTTTTTCTAGCCAACCTGAATGCCTTCTGTGTCAAGGGATGCCTATATACTCAGGATTGACTGCACTTGCACTAAGAGGTAGTGGGGGAACTGGCCAAGTGAAGGTACAGGGCAGACATAGGGTATTAAAACAAGAGGATATGGGGAGGAGAGCTGTTGTAGGGAATCACCAATGGCAGGAGGCAGAAGCAGGGAAACACAGAGAGAGGGACAGAAAAACAGGGGAATACAGATTAGAACTCCCAAGGGAGTGAGGAAGCAGAGAGGCCCAAATATGGGAGGAGGGACCAGAGACCAAGTAGGCTTGGTGGTGATGCTATAGTGACACTATAGGCAGGGAATAAATGAGCAGACTGGGTGGACCAGGCAGTTCTTATCTGCTGTGAAATTCTGTGTTTCTATGTTTCACTTGCATGCAGGCCAATATAAGAAGTGCATCCAGCCAAATAGGTGATCTCAAGGGTCTTGAGGGCCAGTACTTAATGACCTTCACAGAGACTTGGTGGGGATGAAAAATGACTAGGACAACAAATTGAAGGATACAAGCTATTCAAAAGTGCTAGACCTGACAGGAAATGGGTGAACATGCTCTTTCTGTAAGGGAGGGAGTCACTGTGGAAGACAAAGAGGACATCAGGGAAACAAATGTTACAGAGTTCATCTGTAATATACTAGGGTAAAGGGGGTAAAAGAGTTACCGGGGGAGGGGTTGTACATGCCCCCAGACAGCTCAGTAGAGCATTTCACATAGCTGGTCAAAGAAATCACAAGAGCAGCAAAACTGGGTGCAACTGTAATCCTGGAGACTTCAGTCTTTGGTTATAGATTGGTAACTTGACAGGACTAATGACACGGCTCAAAGTTTCTATCCACTTTCAAAAACTACTTCATGGAGCAGAATGGCAAACAGACTTATTTAAGGTGACCATTGGCCTTATTTTCAGCAATGAGGATGAAGAAATGTCCAATGGGAATGTTACGGAACTGGTGGAAGGCAGTAACCACAATTGAGTAACCATCTCCCTAGTGACAAGGAAAACTGGCCAAGCCTCAGGTTCTGGGACTCAGTGCTTCAGAAAGTTAAACTCTGCCACGATGAAGGACCCCAAGGGTCTGAGGCAGCTGCATGAAGCTGATAGTTAGACCACATGTGGAAATTGTGAAGAGAGCACATAAAGCAGCTACAGAGGTCTGCCTCCCCTTAAGCAGTAAAGGGAACGGAGTCCAAAATAACCCAATCCAGCTCAACAGAGATGTAAGACAGCTGATGTTGAACATGTCTATCACTGCTGAAAAAAGATGTGTTGCCTCCAGGCCTGACAGGAGTACAGAGCAGTACTGAGGGACTACAAGGCTAGAATTAGGAACATCAAGGAAGAGAGTGAAGTCCAAATAGCAATAAGAGATGCAGACAACACTAAAGCCTTCTTCCACTACATAAATGGAACAAGGAAGGTGAAAGGGGGACTAGGCCTCTTAAAACAGGGTAATGGGGAAAGGAAACAGTGAGAGAGCCAGGGGTGAAGGCTGAGTTACTAAATGAGTATGTTCCTTTGGCATTCACCACAAGGTCTTTGGCCTGGAAGCCTTCATGATAGAGACTGGCCTGTATTTAGTTTCTATAACAAACCTACGATGCACTGAGCATCACCAGTGAGACATGGCAATACTGGTCTACTCTCTGATAAGGAAAAGCAGGGTAGAGAGGAGGAGAGGTGAGGTTGTTATATATGTAAGGGAGAAAATCAAGGCCACAGAGGTGGAGGGACACCTGGAGGACAAGAACAGGCTGGAGGTGCTGTGGGTCATCCTGGAGGCAGGTGCTGGGGCTCCTGTCTATACTGGGGTCTCTTACAGGCCTCCAGCACAGGGAGACAAGTTGGATAAAGCACTTGAGGAAGCCATCATCAGTATGGCAAGTAAGGTGGAGGTGCTGCTCGTTGCTGACTTCAATCTGCCAGACATAGAGTGGAGCCTTCCAATGGTGGCTTCAGCAAGGAGCAGGGCCATCCTTGACTCTCTACAAGGGGTTTTCTCAGGCAGCTTGTCAACAACCCCACTAGGGAAAGGGCAGTGCTAGACCTGGTGCTTACAAACAGGGACAACACTGCAGTTGTCCCAATGGGCAGTCCCCTGGATACCAATGATCACCATACTATGTGGTTTAGTACAAGACCACAGGTAGCAAGGATTCATGGGGGGAGGCCATAGCAAATGAATCTGATAGATTTATTTGACTGGGTGAGCAGAGAAATAGATCAGAGTAGGGCAGTGGACATGTCCTATCTAGACTTTAGCTAGGCCTTTGACAATGTGCCACACAGGAGGCTGATAAAGAAATTAAGCAGCCTAAGAGTAGGATTCAAAGTGGTGAAATGGGTTAGAAGCTGGTTAATGGATGTGAGCCAGAGGTGGTGGTTTATGGTACTAACTTTAATGATGGAAGAGTGAACAGCGGGATGCAACAGAGCTCAGTACCAGAACTGGTCCTCCTCAATGTCTTCATAAGTGACATTGAGGAGGAACTGAAAGGGAAGCTATGCCTTTTTGAAAATTATATCAAAATCTGCATAGGACACTCAGGAGGGGATGGAGAGAATGTCAGGGATCTTCAGAGACTTACGGAATGATCAGAAGAATGTCAGTTGGGGTTCAATGCCAAAAAGTGAAAAACTATGCACCTAGGGCACAGGAGCCCAGGAGCCCTGGAGCTGAGTATGGGATGGTGGAGGTACTGAGAGTAACCAAACAGGAAAAAGACCTTGAGGTTATCATATCTGATTATCTCAAAGTGGCAGGGCAGTGTGACAAAGATGTGGTTAGGGCTAGTTGGATGCTGGGGTACATAGGGAGGAGTATCTCCAGCATGAGGAGGGAGGCTATGTTGTCACTGTAATGCTCACTCCTGAGATGCAATCCGGAGTACTGTGTACAGTTTTGGAGGTCACCCCTCAGAAACAGCATAGACAGGGTAGAGGCAGTTCATAGGAGGGCAATTAAAATGGTGCAAGGATTGTATGAGAAGCCTTACAAGGAGATATTGAGGGATCTCAGCATGCACACTGTGAAGAGAGGAGAGCAAGAGTTGAAATGATAGAGATCTACAAATAATTCACAGGGGTGAACAGGGTGCAGTAGCACAGACTTTTTCAAATAAGTAAGAACACCAGGACTAGGGTACATACAATGAAGATGGAGGAAATACATCTTCAGTGAAACATTGGTGGATGCATAGAACAGACTGCCAGTGGAACTGGTGAGGTGGAAACAAGTGGGGGCTTCAAGCATGCATGGGATAAATGTAAATGTGTATTAGGAAATAGACAGGAAGGAAGGATGTTCACTGGAGGCCATTTAGGGTCTGCAGACACATAGTATAAGGTAGGGATCATCTGGGCAGACTGGGTGGGCTGAAAACTTCTATGTTTCTATATCCCTGGACCCTGGAGGAAAGGGGTTCATTTGGAGGACCCATGGAACCAGGAGTAGCAATGATGCAACCTATGAAAATTATATTCACCATGGTAGCTGACTACTTCATAAATATCAAACCAAGTATGTCGCAAGGGGCAGATGAGATACATTCTAGGATCACAGTGGAGCTAAAAAGTACTTAGTAGGGCCATTTGCACTAATCTTGATTTGATTTGCTTTACTTTTTTAATTTGATTACTATAGTTCAGTGGAATTTTCATTTCTTTTACAAGGCATCCCAGAACATATCAAAAACTCTACATTAAACACATCAGTGCAATACAACAGGACTCCTAGAGGTCATGACGGCTCTATTTTCCAGCCCACCCCCCACCTGATGGTACAGGGGTATTGGAACACCACACTGTTTTGGCATTCTGCACCATTCTCCATGTGCTGCCTGATGGATTTTTGGGGGGGGCAAACAGCAGCTGATTAACCCTCTCCTCTGCTGCAACACAGGGGTGTATCCAACCCTCCCTCTCCTCACTACTCCCACCCATAGTCATCAATCACATTTTATTTGTATGTCCCAGCAACTTCCCCGCCCATCCAATTGTCTACTCCTGTCCCTCCCTATAGTATATAATTCACCTTTCAGTGCCTCACTATAAAAGCACCTGATCATCTGCTAATCCTGATTTGTACTTCTTCCTTAACACCACTCTCAATCCAGCTAAACCACAGGTCAGCAACACCACGCCCAGTTGTGTACTTAGCTAATAAGTCCCAGAGTCAGCTACCAGTTATAACCCCAATTACTGCCTCTCAAGCCCTAACTCACACCACATAACCACAATTTTAAGCTTCCCACCTACTCCCTTATATTATTTTGTATAGCCTTGAAATCATTCCCATTCCTTTATCCCCCACTTATACAGCTACAAGTTCAAGCTTTATTTTTCTCCCCAATCAAATAACTGCTTATACCCCTTCCCCTGTACTGCTAACACTCCTTTTCTGTCCTCAAACCCCTCTTCCATTAGACTCCTTACCCTAGCCTCTTACTTTTCTAACCAACTAGCAGTTATCCTACTAAAATGTTCCTCCTTACCACCTGCCTCCTCTTTCTTCTAACCTCCTTAGTGTCCTTCCCCATTCTAGCACCCTTCCATCCCAGCCTCACCCATCCCGGACACAACTGCATTGCCTATTCTACCCTCACTCCTCTCCTTCTGAGCACTATCTTACCACCCATGGCAACCTGGGGCAATAATCCTTCCACCCTTTAGCCTCCTAGCTACTCTACCAATGCCCAAACCCACTTCAAATTAAAACCCCTCCTCCCCTCCCCACCCCCTCACTACTCTGAGCTTATTAAGAGGTTGCAAAAGCTATTCAGACTCCTCACTACTACATTACTAGTCTCTGCTGGGTACATCAAACTCAACCTCACCCACCTAAAAATAAGAAGCTTGATCCCTAAAATATCCCTACTCCGGGCCCACATGTTGGACCTCCAACCAGATGTGTTAATCCTATCAGAAACCTGTCTCTCACCTAAAATAACTGATAAAAGCCCCCACATATTTGGCTACTCCCTTATTCAACAAGATCAACCCAGTAAGGTTGGAGGAGTAGCCATGTATCTCTCATCTAACCTCCACTTCTCCCCTGCACTCTCAATCTCCTCCTCATCAACCATCAAACTTCTAATAAATCTCTCCTTACCATACTTCCATCCTGGACTCCCCTCATCAACACACAAGACCAAGACAGAGGAGGCATTGGGTTAGGTGCACCCTCCTCTTTGTCACACTTCCCTGTTGTACTGCAGGGCTTTGTGGGATACTGGAGGCTATTCCACTCTACTCTGTGTGTGTCAACTGTGTTTGCTGGGGATGCTGGGGTCCTGGGCCCAGTTTGCTAGCCAAGCACTACATTACAGATATTCTGCTGAGTAAGTAGCACTCTACTACTGTACCCTGTATTTCTTTTTATTCTTTGAAGTCATAGGGCAGTGAGATAATGGAGGGCTCTATTAATACTTGTAGTCACTGTCATATGTTTTGTTTTGGGGGCCAAATTACATATTTAATCTGTGATAAGTGTTTACTGATTATTACCTTTCAAGATGAAATATCAAGGCTTCTAAAAAGCGGAGAGGTAAGTGCTGAAATAGAGTCCCTAGAGAACTTTATAGATCATATGGTGGGTCAGCTGGAACCCAAACCAACTCCCCCAGACCCAGTATTAATATTGGTAATAAGATAGTAAAGGAAGTCCAGCCTCAGCTGAATGATGAAGTGAAAGAATGGGCAACTGTTACTAAAAACACTAGGAAATGAATGGGAGGCCATATTTTAACAATGCCCCAATATTGCTGCATAACAAATATGAAATATTTACAAATTCTGACTCCATAACGGCAAAAGTGGAAGAGCCCACTACCCATGGGATAACCACCCATATTGAAACCAAACCACAATTTCCCCAGAAGTTCCCAAGAGTACTAATTCTAATACTTCAGTTATTCTGTCTAAAATTCACCTGTGTCACAATAAAGAGGACAACATTGATAGTAAGCATAACAATAACAACTCGTATCTGGGAAATGATAATATTCTTGTAAAGAATGATTCCAAACTCCGAAGGGGTGTAGAAACCTTCAGGAAAAACCAATAAACTCGGAGTCTGCTGTAGCTTCTCAAATTATTTTCATTTATTTCAAAACAACACCCCTACGTTTCGCTGCTAAGAGCTTGATCACGGGGCTTCTTTGTCTATGTAAAAATAAATTTACACATTATTGTACTTTTATCAACTCTCCATATAGTATGTAAATTGAATATACATTAGGTTATAATGCATATTATCTACCTTCAAAAATAAACATTCTATGTATATAAACACTTTGCACTTACTTTCAAATCGCTTTTCCCTGACAAAGAATACAATTTTGTCATTTAATGATGTATTTAAACACCCAAAATCAAAGCCATGCCAGAATGTAACATAAGTATTTAAACTTAATGTCCCAATAACTCGCATACCTTAGGAAGCTAAACAATGAAGTACTTGACTTGTTAATGCTTTAAATCATTCTGAAAAAAACATACGAAATGATCACTTTTAAATTCAATATCATATCATTTCAAATGGCGTTAGATTATGTTGTCAAATATATATATTCATTTAGGAAAAACTCACCCTCCTTTCTTAATATTTGTCCAACAAACTAGATAAGAACCCAGTATATGTTTAAAAGTACTCTGTGGCATTTAAATATAGCTCGTCAACTATGGCGTCTAAAGCCAAAAAATGCTAAAACGCTACTGTGCATTCCTAGGTTGCTGTTCCTCTTGAACAGCCTGATTTTCCCGCGGGAGTGACGTCAACACATCCTGAAACTCTCGCCTCTCGCGAGAGCGTTGCTTAGCAACTTAACACACGTTCCACAACATGGGAAAGCGCGCGGTATCCTCAGGCTGCTCCTATTATGGCAAGGCTTATTCTTTACAAGAATATTATCATTTACCAGATACAAGTTGTTATTGTTATGTTTATTGTATGTGCCTAGGGGTGGGCTTCATATATCTGGAAGTTGATGTGTTTTTTTTAAATGAACATTATTAGAAATAATTGTAGATGTTTAATCATCTAGTTAAGTAAATAATATCTACCTTTTTGTTCAAAATAACATAATATGATGGACGAAGGGTTAGCAGTCCTGAGGGACATTGGTAACAGCGCTCAAAATGTTTACATTTTACCACCCACACAGAGGATGAGAGAAGGACACTTTTCAGGCCATGAGGGGAGGCAGAGATTTAAGTGCACAAATGGGGGAAACACCACGTAACATAATACAAAAATTTGAAAATTTAAAATTCAGGGATACACGTTTAGAATGGCATGGACTTACTCTCACACAGTATTTAAAGCACAACAGAATCCCAAGAGGTTTAAGAGTTACAGTAGAACCTAATATAGGCATTAATACTTCAAAATTATATACAAAATGGGACGGAATTAGAAATAGGGCCAGTTGTGACTTTATGTATGCCCTAATAGAGGCCATTATAGATGAGAGAACATCTTTAGCAGAAGAAATCCAGAGAAATCAAGATTTATTGAAACAACAATTAGTATTAGATGAATATACTTCTTCATTAGAAGATTTAAAACAAAAATAACTGATTATGAAAGTAAATTAAAGCAACAAAAATCAGAAATTCATCAGGGACACAAATGATTATAAAGATAATAAAGTATATACATACAAACAATTTAGAAAACAAAGATATAGCTATAATTTGGAGAGTGGTACAGATAGTGACAATAGTTATACAGTAGAATCATCTACATGGTCAAGAGGATAATACAGGGACAGGAGAGTCCATGCCATCTAACGTTGCATCAGAAGAAAATCTATCACATAGATATGATTTGAGAACTACTAATATGAATCAACAATATTCAAGAGCCCAAGGGGGTTTTTGGGGAGGCAGAAGGGGAGGGGGAAGAGGCGGAGGAACAGGTGGGAGAACAATAAGGACAACAAGTATGGACAGGAGATTTACCAGAGAGATGCAGAAGTAATTCCAATATTTAATTTGAGTAAAAGGAATTTAAGTGAAGCAGAATCCAGTGTATTGAGACTTGGATTAAGTTTTGCACCATCACAACCAGTTAATTTGTTTGATTTAATGGCAGATTTACAAGGGTTTTTTAGAAATTTGAGAATTAAAAATTTGTTTGGAGAAAAAAATATTTCAATGAGTGAGGAACGGAAATTAAAACAAGCCTTAAATATCAAATCGAATTTTAGTCCCCCAGTAGACAAAAATCGTGGAATAGAATGTTTTTGCACACTAGTAGAGAAGGAAATATTGGCTCTATTTAAAGATAAAACCTCCCTGTGGCCTCCCTATCACAATCTTAATAAGGAACAAAGAATGACTTTAAACCAATTGAGTAAAGACACTGGGATAATTATCAAACAGGCAGACAAGGGGGGTGGGATTGTTATTCAAGATAGAGAACAATATAGATCTATGTGTTTAAAATTATTAGAAAAAAGGGTTAATTATTCAATTTTGAAGGGTGATCCCAAATTATCTATTCAGAGTAAATTAAGGGAACTATTAGCTGAATTTGTAGATCTTAACTGGTTGCAAGATTGGGAAATGAGAATATTGTTAATAGCATTTCCAAGAATTCCTACATTTTATTCTATACCGAAAATTCATAAAAATATGTCAGATCCTCCAGGTAGGCCAATTGTATCAGGAATTGATTCAGTTTTTGATCCGGTTTCAAAATATGTTAACTATTATTTACAACCACTAATAGAAAAAAGTGAATCATATATACAAGACTCCACAGATTTAATTAAAAAATTAGAGATAGTGTTGAATGAAAATAATTTGGAAGAATATATTTTGGTTACCTGGGATGTAAAAGATCTATATACGTCTATCCCACATAGAGAGGGAATCATAAATATGGGTAAAGTTTTGAAAAAACGACCAGAGGGTACACTTCCTAGGTCTATTTTGTTACAAGAATTAGCAACATTTATTTTGAGAAACAATTATTTTGAATTTGAGGGTGAATTTTACCAACAGGATAAAGGGACAGCTATGGGAAGCATGATGGCTCCTAGCTATGCTAATTCTTATATGATTATTTTTGAAGAAGAATTTGTATTCAACTCTGATAAAAACACCTACAAAAATCACATAAAATTCTGGAAGCGTTTTATAGATGACGTATTTTGTTTATGGACGGGGACTGAACAGGAATTGAGGTCTTTTAATGAATTATTAAATAATTTCTATACAAATTTAGAGTTTACTTTAAATTATAATAAGACTATAATTCCATTCCTAGATCTACAAATCAAAATAATAGATTCTGTATATAGCACATCATTATTCAGGAAAGTCACAGATAGAAACACTTTATTACATAGTACAAGTTATCATGAATCCAAATTAAAAAACAGTATTCCTTATTCTCAACTAGTAAGGGTTAAGCGTAATTGCAAAGAGAATAGTGATTATGTAATACAAAACAAGATATGTTGAATAGATTTCAAAGAGGGCTATCCTAAAAAGTTTTAGACCAAGCAAGTAATAAAATTGAAAAACAACACGTGAACAACTTTTAAATGAAGCAGAATCTTAAGAAGGACAGACTAGTTTTGCCACAAATATTACCATAAGATGACTGAAATTAGAAAATTATTAATAAACATTGGCATTTAGTAGCCATGGATAATTTAAACATTCATTCTTTACAATTAAAACCTATAATAGTATCTAAAAAAGTAAAAAATCTATAAGATAGATTGGTACATTCTCAGTTTGAACGTCAAATTCCAAATAAAGTACAATTACTGCTGGGACCACTACAACCGGGGATGACTAGGTGTGGCAAATGTGCAGTGTGCAATAACACTAGTAAAAAAACTTCATTTAAGTATCCACATTATAATGAGGAATTTTATATTAAGGATCACATTGACTGTAACACTGAAGGTGTTATATATGTACTACAATGTCCTTGTGACAGATTATATGTAGGACAGACGAAAAGAGCTTTAAAATTAAGGATAGGAGAACACAAAAGTGATATAAGAAATAAAAATGAAAAATCTCCAGTAGCTACACATTTTAATGAGGCAGCACACACAGGAGCATCTCTGAGGTTCTGGGGTTTGGAGGTGGTGAAACAACTCCTTAGGGGTGGAAATTATAAAAAGTTGTTAGATAAAATAGAAATGAAATGGATATTTAACTTGAAAACTTTAGATCCTAACATTGGTATGAATATTGAATGTAATTGGCAAGCGTGCTTATAGTTTAATTTCATCATTAAAGCATTTTTTGAAGTATAGACATTGATTGTTATCTATAAACAATAGATAAATTAGTTAGAAATAATAAGTTTGATACATTTTAATGGTGTTGTATTTACTTGGGAAATGCTGGAGTGTCCTAGAGCACATATAAAATGTATGTAGAGTGTTCAGTCATAAAGATTTGTTTATTAGTCATATTAAAATCCATTATTGTGTTTGTTTGTTTAGATGTTAAAAATATTGATTTAAGTAACCACAACCTTGTTTACTTAGGTTGTTAATGTCTCAGCGCTATTTAAAGTACAATATCATTAAAAATAGGATATATGTTGGTCAAATTAATCAGCTGCCATCCTTATGTTTCCTGAGAAATGTCGGTTCTCGATTGGTGTCAAACATCGAGTTTTAATATGGAGTGAACACCCAAAGAATAAGCCTTGCCATAATAAGAGCAGCCTGAGGATACGTGCGCTTTCCCATGTTTTGGGAACGTGCAGGTTGTTGCTAAGCAACGCCTCGTGAGAGGCTAGAGTTTCAGGATGTGATGATTACCCCGCTGGAAAATCAGGCTGTTCAAGAGGAACAGCAACCTAGGAATGCACAGTAGCTGCTTTTAGCTTTTTTGGCTTTTAGACTATAGTTGACGAGCTATATTTAAATGCCACGGAGTACTTTTAAACATATACTGGGTTCTTATCTAGTTTGTTGGACAAATATTAAGAAAGGAGGGTGAGTTTTTCCTAAATGAATATATATATTTGACAACATAATCTAACGCCATTTGAAATGATATGATATTGAATTTAAAAGTGATCATTTCGTATGTTTTTTTTCAGAATGATTTAAAGCATTAACAAGTCAAGTACTTCGTTGTTTAGCTTCCTAAGGTATGCGAGTTATTGGGACATTAAGTTTAAATACTTATGTTACATTCTGGCATGGCTTTGATTTTGGGTGTTTAAATACATCATTAAATGACAAAATTGTATTCTTTGTCAGGGAGAAGAGCGATTTTGAAAGCGAGTGCAAAGTGTTTATATACATAGAATGTTTATTTTTGAAGGTAGATAATATGCATTATAACCTTATGTATATTCAATTTACATACTATATGGAGAGTTGATATAAGTACAATAATGTGTAAATTTATTTTTACATAGACAAAGAAGCCCCGTGATCAAGCTCTTAGCAGCGAAACGTAGGGGTGTTGTTTTGAAATAAATGAAAATAATTTGAGAAGCTACAGCAGACTCCGAGTTTATTGGTTTTTCCTATTGATAGTAAGCACCCAACTCCCCTTAAAGAAGGGGTTTCCCATGATAGACAACAACACAAACAATGGAATACTTCTCATAGAGCAATGGAGGACACCAGATCTACACGCTTGCAGCCCTCACACTGCACAACCTCCAAGTCAGATATAGCACATAACCCTCCTATCTCGTTTAGGCAATGTTGGGTAAGTTACTTTTTCTATTACTTTCTATTACTTTTGGAAACTTGTTCCAGAAGGCTCTGTGCAGTCACTAGTAAGGATGGAGAAGTACTAGAAAAAGTAATGCACCTTACAGTTACAATTACTTATGACTTTTTATACAAAAGTAATACATAACTGTAACTGATTACATTTTTTTTAAAGTAACTAGTAACTAACCTATTACTTTCAAATAAATGTCATCTGTTATAGTTATTTATTATTTTTGTATTGTTTTTGTATAAAAAAAATAAGTAACTGTAACTGTCAGGTGTATTACTTTTTCTAGTACATCTCCATCCTTGCTAGTGACTACACAGAGCTTCCTGGATCAAGCATCTAAAAGAAATAGAAAGTATTAGAAAAAGTAACTTACCCAACACTGCATCTAGGCAAGTGTTCATGCTGGGCAATTCTAGAATCATTTGCAACCTGGACAATAATAATAGAACCAGTTTCAGTTTTAGAGGGGCAAGGGTTCCAGAAATTACTGCAATGGTTAAAAACATACTGAAAGATGCAGGACAGAATCCCCTCGTTATCATCCACGCAGGTACTAATGATATCAATCACACTCATCCTGATCAACTTAAACAAGATTACATTGCCTTGAGCAATCTGTTGGTAGAAAGGGGCTGCAACATTTGCTTCTCTAAAATCCTGCCTGTACCCAGAGCTAGTAATTCAAAAACTCCTAACATCAAATTAACTAATGAATGACCCATAAAATGATGCCTTAAACAAACAATATCATGTATCACCCCTTGGGAAGATTTTCACAACAAAAGTTCCCTATACTGCTGGGATGGTCTTCACCTCAATAAGAGGGGCAGTACCCAACTTGGCAGAAGCTTTGAAGCATGTATAAAACAACATTTTAAACTAACTAAAAAGGGAGAGAATGGGAATGTACCCAAGTCTCTGACACTGGTTTCCACCTTAAATAATCCATCCTTTTGTAAAATTCTTGCATTAAATGTAACATCTTTAAATCTTGTCAAAATGGCAGAATTAGAGGCAAAATGCATAAACTCTGGTGTTGGTATTATAGCTGTCTCTGAAACGTGGTGGGATTCAGCCTCATCCTGGTCTAGGGAGATTCCAGGATATAAACTCAACCATAAAGATAGAATGGATAAACTAGGGGATGGGTGTGTATATACATCAGTCAGGATATTCCTTCCTACACACTTCAACAATAAACCTCTACTGAAGGCATATGGGTTAATATATAATTCAAAGGGTGAGCTCAGCTTACTATAAGGAACTGTTATTGGCCTCCATCAGCTGATTTAAAATATACTTCTAAACTCCTTCATGAAATTTCAAATCTATCTGATGAAGGGGATGTTACTGTTTTGGGTGACTTTAACATGGCCAATATCAATTGAAATACCTTAACAGGCACTAGTAGACATGAAAAATGCCTGGTCTTCACTCTTATTGATGCAGGACTTGACCAGCTCATCAATCAACCAACAAGGGGTAATAACATTCTTAATCTCCTTATTACCAATATCGAGAATAAAGCATCCAATCTTCAAATTATGGAACCACTAGGCAATAGTGATCTCAACTCCATTTTGTTTAATATAGTTTACAATCAGAAATCCCAGATAAACCACTCATTATACAAAAACTACAACAAAGCTAATTTGAAGGAAATAATGGCTTCCTTGTCCAGAATTCACTGGGAAAAAAACTATGTCCCATCTCACTGTGGAAGAGGCCTGGACTTTATTTAAAACAACCATTTATAAACTTGAACAGATATATGTACCAACAACCAAAAATAAATGTAACAAAAAGTGTAAGATCCCCATCTAGCTAAATAAATCAATTAAAATTCAAAACAATAAAAAGAAAAAAAAACTATATATAAAGCTTAAATCCAGTGGTACCAAAGATAAAAAGGCGATTTATACTAAATATAAAACAACAGTTACAACCTTGAAATACATGATTAAACAAAGTAAAAGTAATTTAGAATTTAGGCTAGCCGATTCAAAAGACTGTCATAAGTCTTTATTTTCTTATTTAAATAAAAAAAAAGGTAATTCTAGGGTAATTGATCTTATAACCCATAATGGCATCAACCTACAACAAAAACAGATGGGGATATAGCAGCAAATCACTTCAATGAATATTTTTGTTCGGTCTTTTCTAAAAAAGATTCCCATAGTCCTGCAAATTCCCCTGATACCCCCCCCCCACACAAGTACATACTTTATTTCATCAGCTGATGCAGTGTGAGTCATAAAAACTCTAAAAAGAACTACCAGTCCAGGCCCAGGTGAATTCAACTCTAAGTTCCTACTTGAAACATCTGAATCAATAGCCTTTCCCTTATCAATAATCTTTAATAAATCTCTAAATGAGAACACAATTCCCTCTGAATGGCTTGGATCCATGACAGGTCAGCAACAAAATATTTATCGAACAACCTGACAGCGAAACTGGCAGGTTGACTGCATTTTGCAGTCAGCTGCCGGTTTGCAGAAGCAACAAGTGTTTTCTTCAGGGGGCTTTGCCCCAAACCCCCCACATGTGGGGCTGTGCCCCCCACACCTCCCCCACTTAGATTCACAACTCTGAGTTGGACCTGAGTCGGGGGGGTGCAGGACCCCTTATAGACAGTACCGGGGGCCAACAGGTTCCCTACTGTGACGTGGCACAGTTGTCGCTGTAGGGGACTCCGCTGCCAACATGTTGATGTCGGGGATGTATACCAAATGGCTTCAAGCAACAGTCACAAACATATTTAAAAAGGGTAATAGATCTAACGTCCAAAACTATAATTCGATTAGTTTAACTTCCATCATTTGTAAACTAATGGAGAGAATTATTAAATCGTATCTGGAAAAAGAAATGGAAGCACTAAATATCTCGGACCCCACACAACATGGATTCAGGCCAGGCTACTTACGTACAACTAACCTCATTGCCTTTTATAATCATATACGTCAGGGTCTAGACAACAACATCCCCCCTGGATGTTATTTTATTGGATTATAGCCATGCATTTGATAAAGTCTCTCATGGTAGGCTAATCAAGAAATTAACATCACTAGGATTTTCCAACTGCCTCATTACCTGGGTCAAGACATAGCTCACAAATAAGTCACTGAGGGTAAGAATTATTGGTTCACTCTCTAATTCAGGATTGGTCACTAGTGGAGTGCCCCAGGGCTTGGTCCTGGGACCTACACTGTTCAATATCTTTATTGGTGATATGCAGACAGAATCGCACAATGTGCTCTCTAACTTTGCTGATGACACCAAGTTAGGAGGAAGGGTAAATACCTGGACAGTATTAAAACATTCAAATGCCTTAAGGGCAATTGTGCTCCCTTTAAACACCTGTGTAAATTCCTTGAAGGGAGCACAGTGTATAAAAGGAAACAAGTAGGCACATTTGCCCTTGAGGCATTTGAAAGTTGGAAAGTTAGAGTAGGGACTAAACCATGGGTCCCACCGTGGGTTTGGCTTACTCACATTGGAATTCCAGTCCGAAACTAAGAGAACCCTCTCCTTACATGGAGCTAAAAGTAAATATAGCCAGTTTTGGCAGTGGAAGGTGCTATGCTATGTTGGGGTATGTGCACCATCTTTCACGCACTGAATGGTACACCCTTAGAGAGAGTCTCGTCCTTTAGGTATCTCAGGGTCTGACTATACGAGCACCTGGATGTTTCTGTACATGAGAATGCAATCCACAAGACACTGCACTCCAAACTCAGTGCTTTATACAAAAACTGTGATTGCATTTCACTACCGGCCTGCCACACAATTGTATAGAAAATTATCCTCCCCACTTTTGACTACGCTTATATAATCTACAGTACTGCTGCCAAGTCGACCCTTGCCAGACTGGACACCCTCTAATACTCTTCTGTCATTTCACTCTATCCCACCCCCCGAGCCATCACTGTGATCTCTATAAAGCCCTCTCCCTCCCCTCTCTTGAATCCAGATGTCTCATCCACTCTGCTAGTTTTTATTTAGAAACATAGACTTTGACGGCAGATAAGGACTGCTTGGCCCACTTAGTCTGCTTATTTCCCTACCTACAGGATAAGCTGCAGATCCTGGTTAATCAACAGCCTATTTCTTCCTACCCCCCAAGAAAATTGCTTTATGTCTGTCCCATGCATTCTTGAATTTTCCCACAGTTTTAGACTCAACAACCTCCTCAGGAAGGCTGTTCCAAGCTTCCACCACCCTCTCTGTGAAAAAATACTTCCTCACATTGTCCCTGAACAGCCCCCCTCTATCTTTAAATTGTGTCCCTTCCTCTTGCAAATCTCTTTTTCTGAAAGATGCTACCCTCTTGGACATTGTTGATTCCACTGAGGTACTTAAAAGTTTCTATCATGTCCCCCCCTCCCTCCTTTCCTCAAGGGTATACATTTTAAGCTCCTTTAGTCTCTCCTTGTATGGCTTCTCTTGCAGACCCTGCACCATTTTAGTTGCCCTCCTTTGGACTGCCTCTATACTGTCTATGTCCTTGCAGAGATAGGGTCTCCAGAACTGGACGCAGTACTCCAGAGGGGGTCTCACCAACTGTCTTTACGGAGGGATAACAACTTCCTGTTTTCTGCTGCTGATGCCTCTCCCTATACATCCCAGTATCCCCCAGCCCTCCCTACTGCCTTCTCACATTGCTTGCTAACCTTAAGGTCATCTGATATGATTACCCCCAACTCCCTTTCCATTTTTGTTGTTGTTACTACCTCCCATTGTGTAATCTTCCCCTGGGATTTTGTTTCCCAGGTGCTTTATTTTGCACTTTTTTGCATTGAATCCAAGCTGCCATATTTCTGACCATTCCTCTAACCTTGCCAAGTCCCTTCTCTTTCCTTCCATGCCTCCTTGTGTATCAGCCCTGTTGCAGATCTTTGTGCCATCTGCAAAGAGGCATACTTTTCCTTCCAGTCCTGCTGCAATGTCACTGATAAAGACATTAAAAAGGACTTGACCCAGTACTGAACCCTGCAGTATCCTACCAGTAACCCCTCTTTCTTCAGAGTGGACTCCATTTGCAGTTACCTTCTGTGTCCTGTTGTCCAGTCAATGTTTTACCCAGGCTACCACCCTGGGACCCACTCCCAGGTTGGTTAATTTGACTATTAAGCTTTTGTGTGGGACTGTGTCAAATGCCTTGCTAAAGTCTAGGTAGGCCATGTCCACAGCCCCTCCCTGGTCTACTAATTTGGTCACCCAGTCAAAGAAATCAATTAGATTCATCTGACATGACCTTCCCACTGTGAACCCATGCTGCCTTGGGTCCTGTACCCCACCGGCCTCTAGGTACTCAACAATTCTTTCCTTCAGAAGTGCATCACTTTCCCTACCACAGAGGTCAAACTGATAAGTCTTTAGTTTCCTGCCTCTGTCTTGGTCCCACTTTTGTGAAGGGGAATCACATCCACCATCCTCCAGTCCTCAGGTACCACACCATCCTCCCATGATTTATTAAAAAGTGTAGTCAGTGGTTTCACTAGTTCTCCCCTTAATTCTTTTAGAATTCTGGGGTGAATTCTGTCAGGCCCCATTGCTTTGTTCACCTTCAGTTTTAGGAGTTCTTTCAGAACCCTTTCTTCTGTGAAAGAACTGGGATTGACCCCCCCATCCAGAGTGCTTCTGTTAATTGGATTAGGTACTTCCCCTTCCTCCTCTTTTGTGAATACTGAGCAGAAATGTTAGTTCAGTATCCCTGCTTTTTCACTGTCCCTCTCTGCCCACCCACAGTCCATTCTATTCAGCCTCACTAGCCCTCCCTTTGTCTTTCTATGCTCTCTGATGTACCTATAAAAGGTTTTATCCCTCTTCTTAACCAAGTTGTCTATCTTTTCCTCAGTTTGGGCCTTTGCTATTCTCACTTCCTTCCCTGATTCCTACTGCCTTAACTGGTACAGCTCTCTGTCCTGCTCCTTCTATGTTTCCTTATACTTCCTGAATGCTATCTTCTTCTCCCTGACCTTTCTCGCCACCTCTTTTAAGAACCATAGTGGCTTTTTCTTTCATTTTGATTTGTTTATTTGCTTCACACAAAGGCTTGGTGCCTCTGTGATGGCAATTTTGATGCTTCCCCATTGTTGTTCCACCCCTCCTTTTAGCCTGTTTGCTAGTGTTTTTCTAAGGCACTGTCCTATCTTGCCAAAGTCAGCCCTCCTGAAGTCCAGTATGATCACTTTTGTATGGCTTGACTCTGTAGCTGAGTTTATCATGAACCACAGTTTGGTGGTCACTTGTTCCCAGATGGCTACCCACTTCTAGATCTGAGATCCTCTCGATGTCCCCATTTGAGAGTATGAGGTCTAAGATTGCTCCCTCATGAGTGGGTTCCAAAACTAGCTGTCTGAGGCATGCCACCTTTAGGGCATTGAGAATGGCCCTGCTCTTGGATGTGGCTGCAGCAAATGTGCTTCAGTTAACATCTGGCATATTCAGGTCTCCCATCAACAGTATCTCCCCTTTCTCTGCCATCCTAAGAATGCCTTCTATCATATCATTTTCCATTCCTTCCCCCTGACATGGGGTCTGTATACAACCCCTGTTCGGATTGTGGTGCCAGTTCCAGTCTCTAAGGTGACCCACAGTGCCTCCTCTCCTCCCTGTTTACTCTTTTGTTCAGTTGCTTTTATCACTTCCCTTACATAGAGAGCTACTCCTCCCCCTCTTCTCCCCTCCCTGTCTCTCCTGTAGGTTGTGTACCCTGGTATGTTAACATCCCAATCATGGTTCTCTGTGTACCATGTTTCCATGACTGCTGTGATAGCCAGGCATCCCTCTTCCATCAAGGTCACCAGTTCAGGGAGCTTGTTCCTCAGACTACGGGCACTGGTACTCATTACCCTCCATTTCTGGATGGCATTACCCCTTTATGCCCCATCCCTGTCCTTATTGCCTTTGTCACTTTCTCTATTTACCCCTGCCCTTCTCCCTATCAGCATATATGTCTTGGTGTTTACCTCACTTACTACCCTGATTGTTTCTGGAGGGGGCTAGGATTTCCCTGCTCCTTTCCAGTGCCTCCCCCCTTGGCTAGTTTAAATGTTTGCCAATGAAGCATTTACACCTATCACCTAGGATTCTGGTTCCCCTCCTTTACAGATGCAGACCATCACACCAGTATAGGCCTGCATCACTCCAGGTGGACCCCCAGTCCCCAATGAAGCCAAATCCCTGAGCTTTGCACCAGTTTTTCAACCACTGATTGAATCCCATGGTGTGGAGCACCCTAGCCTCACCTACATCATAGACAGGCAGCACCTCTGAGAAGGTTACCGTGCGTGCTATTTGTCTAAGGCCCCTCCCCAACTCCACAAGCTCTTCCTGCACAGCTCTGGAAGAGCAAATACTGGTTTGGGTCCCTACCCTCCTACCTTACTTCTGCACTTGTGACCCCCCCCAATTCTCTCCCTGCCAGCAATCACAGATTCCTGGCTCTCCCCCATATGTCCACTTCTGCTGGTCAGTCTGCCTTCTCATACTGCTGCCCTAAACTGTGGAATGCCCTCCCCCTCACTATCCATAATGCGCCTTCCCCCACTTCACTTTCTTCCCTACTTGAAGACCATACCATCCCATCCTATGCCTTTCTCTACTTTCTCCAATGTCATTCCTACTCTCAACTTTTTCCTGAACACTTAAGCTCCATGTTTTTTTTTTCTCCATTGCAACTAGGAACGCTGTATCTCACCATTATCATTGCTACTAATTGTAACTTGACTACCTGCTCTCAGTATGTTACATGTATCCAATGGATGTCACTGTTGTGTTGCTGTCCTACAGTATATTTGTGAGAGTCACAAATTGTAAATATTTCAATGCTCTTGTTATCTATGTGAAATGTTTATCAATTTACTCCCTTCCCCCTTCCCCCAGGATGCGTCTGGACACGAGCAATTTGCTCAGCATGCCTTCCTGGTGAAACTTTTAAATAAAATAAAATAACACAACCACAAACAAAAGAAAATAGAATATACAGTGCCGTCCCTGGGATGAAACCCACTTTTAAAGCATTTGACACAGTCCCACACAAAAGATTAATAGTCAAGTTAACCAGCCTGGGAGTGGGTCCCAGGGTGGTAGCCTGGGTAAAACATTGGCTGAACAACAGGACACAGAAGGTAATTGTAAATGGAGTCCACTCTGAAGAAAGAGGGGTTACTAGTGGGGTACCGCAGGGTTCAGTATTGGGTCCAGTCCTTTTTAATGTCTTCATAAGTGACATTGCAGAGGGACTGGAAGTAAAAGTATGCCTCTTTGCATATGACACAGAGATCTGCAACAGGGTTGATACACAAGAAGGTGTGAAAAGGATGAGAAGGGACTTGGCAAGGTTGGAGGAATGGTCAGAAGTATGGCAGCTAGGATTCAATGCAAAGAAATGCAAAATAATGCACCTGGGAAACAAGAACCCAGGGGAAGAATACACAATGGGGGAGGTAGTAACAACAACAAAAGGAAAGGGACCTGAGGGTAATCATATCAGATGACCCTAAGGTTAGCAAGCAATGTGAGAAGGCAGTAGGGAGGGCTGGGGGTATACTGGGTTGCATAGGGAGAGGCATCACCAGCAGAAAACAGGAAGTTGTTATCCCTCTGTACAGACAGTTGGTGAGACCCCATCTGGAGTACTGCGTCCAGTTCTGGAGACCCCATCTCCACAAGGACATAGACAGGATAGAGGCAGTCCAGAGGAGGGCAACTAAAATGGTGCAGAGTCTGCAAGAGAAGCCATATGAAGAGAGACTAAAGGAGCTTAATATGTATACCCTTGAGGAAAGAAGGGAGAGGGGGGACATGACAGAAACTTTTAAGTACCTCAGTGGAATCAACAAAGTCCAAGAGGGTAGCATCTTTCAGAAAAAGAGATGTGCAAGAACAAGGGGACACAATTTAAAGATGGGGGGGCGGTTCAGGGGCAATGTGGGAAATATTATTTCCCATCGGGTAGTGGATGCATGGAACAGCCTTCCAGAGGAGGTTGTGGGGTCTAAAACTGTGGGAGAATTTAAGAATGCATGGGACAGACATAAGGCAATTCTTGTGGGGGTTAGGAAGAAATAGGCTGTTGGTTAACTAGAATCTGCGGCCTATCCTGTAGGTAGGGAAATGGGCAGACTAGATGGGCCAAGCAGTCCTTATCTGCCATCAAAGTCTATGTTTCTATGTTTCTGCAGTATTCTGCAGAAAACCTACTGAATAAACCAATGTAATTTCAATGGCAATTAGTCTCCTTTGTCATGCAGGAAACTGGCATTCACTTCATCCTGGCAGTGCCACATTTTTCTGAATGACAATAAGGACTAAGTGCCATTGAAATTACATTATTTTATTCAGTAGGTCTGTTGCAGCATTCTACAGAGTGTTGCAAAATGCTGCAGAACTGGGTTTCATCCTGGGGGATGCCACTGTGTATCATACATGTGGCAGTCAAGTCCAAAAATTACATAATTCATACATAAATTATAAAAACAGTTCAATCTGTCATATCATTAAGATTCCTGAATAAACACGAAGATAAGTTACAATTACTGTGCTACAATTCATAAAGATGGCTTCTCAGCCTGGATTTAAAATGTTTTCAACTATCCAAAGATTTCAACCAAAATTGTAATGAATTCCAAGCATTTGGAGTGCTGAAACGAAATGAAAGCTGAAGAATTTTTTTATGACACTAAGGAATCTGCAGTTTTAAAGCACTAGTGTACTGCGTAATATTTATTTATTTAGCTTTTGTTTACCAGGTAAGCACACTAGACAGACAGGTGCCTATTTTCAGGTGTGACCTGAGAGAATTACAGGGTACAGGCAATAACAATACAGAGTTAAGGCACAGGTACAGGCAACTAACAATACAGAGTCAAGGCACTTCATTCAACAATGGACAGTTGGGTACAGGTTAAGCAATACAGAGTCAAAGTACAGCAATCAACAAGGAA
Organism: Neoceratodus forsteri; assembly: GCA_016271365.2. Taxonomy (NCBI): domain Eukaryota; kingdom Metazoa; phylum Chordata; order Ceratodontiformes; family Ceratodontidae; genus Neoceratodus; species Neoceratodus forsteri. Next base: position 61,456,147 of record CM057451.1, read on the forward strand.
CAGGCAAGAAATAACATCATATAGCAGCTGGGCAGGTAGGGTGGGGGTACCCAGTTAGTGTACACAAGGGGCATAGTGTAGTGGTACATGAGCAGCAAAGGGGGGGCATTAGCAGGGAGTTGTACCAAGAGGAAGGGGGCTTGAGAAGAACAGCTTGAGGCTGCAAACCAGGTAGGGGACATTTACCCCTAACAGGGTGTAGCAGAGTAAAGTCAAGTGTGATGAGGAGCAGAAGACTAGGTATCAAGCAAGACAGGCCAGGGAGCTCAGGAAAAGCACAGCGGAAATCCCTGGCACATGAGTTAGCTGCCCAGAGGCCAAGAGGCACCCCCTAGGGGGTGGGGGCACTAAATGCTGGAGTAGGCAGAAGCATGCCTCAGGTGTCCCCAGAGGGAGGACCTGAATCTGGCATGTGAGAAAGCAACTTTTACCTGGGCAGGGAAGAGGTTCCATGTTCTAGAAGCGAGGCAGCAGATGCCCGGTCACCTGTAAGGCAGCTAGTTTTGGGGACCTTAAGGGCCTGGGAGTCACTTGACCTCAACTGGTAGATGGGGGAACAGGCTTGAGCAGATCTGCCAGAGCCGGAGGGTTGGACATTCTTACAATGTTGTCAATGAGGTTTCCCATGACAAAGATTTGGTGGCTATCAGGGTAGAGCCACCCAAGCCTGGAGTAGATAGTTTTTCAAGGCACTATGTCAAGACCATGTGGTCAAACATCATGGTGAATAACTGTACCACACAGTCAGTACAAAACCACATGGTCCAAGAACTGCATTAGATTTGATATACTAACTCCAAAACTGTATGGTACTGCTACAACTGCATGTTTTTTGACCACGTGTATTTGCTTTCACAGTTTGGACAGGACACCATTTTTAAAAGCAGTCAACCATTATCTTTTATATCTGTGGTACTTTTCTCATTTCACTTTGGTTAATTAAAGATTGTTTACCTGATGTTAGGAGGTGTTATGTGTGGAATAGCACTCTTCCTGGCAGCTGACAAATCTAGCTCTAATTCCCTTCCCATTACGTATTCATCATTGTGACCTCATGGACTGTGGCATCACTGCTGCTTAGGAACAACCACTCCATAGCTGCCAGGTCAGTCAAAAGTGATGTCACTGTCAATGAGATCACAGTGTTGATGATGCAGGTGGGGGGATAAAGATAGCTATATCAGCTGCCAAGCCAAGAGCTTTTCCACACATTCAGCACAACAGTATCACATAGAAAGCTTTCTAATGAGCAAAAGGAAAAAAAAAAAACTACTTCAGAAATAAAAAGTTACAACTGATTACTTCTTAAAACTTTTATCATTTTCAAGTCCACCTGCTTTGGTTCCACTAGCTCTTTAAATTATTTGAAGATCTAAAACAATAGTTGCTATTAGAAAACTGGGACTGTTTTGCCAAAGATTCGTAAGTACCAGACAAGAATACAGTAGCTGAAGATATGAGTAAAGTGATCCACCATAATCAAGCAACAATGATCAAAATGGAGCCCTGTCAGACCCACATCAGTGGTGGGTAAGGTGATGGAGGTGTTAATAAAGGAAAGAGTGGTAAAATACTGGATAATAAACTGAGAGATGAAAAGCAACATGGCTTCACTAGTGGGAGATCTTGCCAGACAAATCTGATCACATTTTTTGATAGGGTAACAAAGGTTATTGATCATGGGGGGAGGGCAGTTGATGTGGCCTACCTAGACTTCAGTAATACCTTTGACTCTGTTCCTCACCATAGGCTAGTAAATAAGACAGAGAGCCTGGGATGGGACAAAAAATAACTAGAGAGGTGGAAACTGGCTGAAGAATAGAAGTCAGAAGGTGGTGGTAAATGATGCACATTCTAGTATAATCAGGGTGATGAGCGGTGTTCCTCTGTGGTCAATACTGGGACCAATCTCAGTGTTGATGATGGGGGGAAGATAAAGATAGCTATATCACCTGCCAAGCTGAGAACTGCTTCACACATTCAGCACAACATTATCACATAGAATATTTTCTAATGAGCAAAAGGAAAAAGAAAACTACTTCAGAAATAAAAAGTTACAACTGACAACTTCTTAAAATTTGTATCATTTTCAAGTCCGCCTGCTTTGGTTCCACTAGCTCTTTAAATTATTTGAAGATCTAAAAGAATAGTTGCTATTAGAAAATTGGGACTGTTTTGCCAAAGATTCATAAGTACCAGACTAGGATACAGTAGCTGAAGCTATGAGTAAAGTGGTCCACCGTAATCAAACAACAATGATCAAAATGGAGACCTGTCAGCCTCACATCAGTGGTGGGTAAGGTGATGGAGGTGTTAATAAGGAAAGAGTGGTAAAATACTTACTGGACAATAAACTATGAGATAAAAAGCAACATGGCTTCACTAGTGGGAGATCTTGCCAGACAAATCTGATCACATTTTTTGATGGGGTAATAAAGGTTATTGATCGGGGGGGGGCAGTTGATGTGGCTACCTGGACTTCAGTAATGCCTTTGACTCTGCTCCTCACCATAGGCTAGTAAATAAGACAGAGAGCCTGGGGGTGGGACAGAAAAAAACTAGATGGGTGGAAACTGGATGAATGATAGAAGTCAGAGGGTGGTGGCAAATGATGCACATTCTAGTATAATGAGGGTGATGAGCGGTGTTCCTCTGTGGTCAGTACTGGGACCAATCCTTTTTAACATATATATCAGTGATATATCAGTGGGACTTGAAGGGAAAGTGTGTCTTTTTGTGAATGATGCAAAGTTACAAAATAGGATTGACATAGCAGAAGGGGTTGAGGCCATGAGGAGAGACCTGAGCACCCTAGATAAGTGGTCAGTCTTTTGGCAGCTGAAGTTCAATGCTAAGAAGTGTGCAGTGATGCATGTGGGTGGTAAAAATCCACTGGCTGAGTACTTACTGGGGGAGAACTGATAAAGCAAACAGAACAGGAGTGGGACTTGGGATTATAATCTCAAACAACCATAAGGTAGGAGACCAATGTAGTAAGACAGTAGGTAAAACTAATAGAATGATTGCATGCATAGAAAGGGGTATAACAAGTAGGGAGAGGGAGGTGTTGATGCTTTTTTATAAAACCATTGTCAGACAGCACCTGGAGTATGGAGTACAGTTCTGGAGGCCTCTTTTAAGAAAGGATATTGATGGGTTGGAGAGGGTTCAGAGAAGGGCAACAAAGATGGTGCAAGGTATGCAAGAGAAGTCATACAAGACTAAATGGATAGAATTAAATCTTTACCCACTGGAGGTTAGATGATATAAAGCTGACGTAATAGAGACTTTTAAGTATATGAAGGGAATAAATAAAGTGAATGAAGGTGGATTATTCAAAAGGAAGGTAGAAGTTAAAACAAGGGGTCATAATTTAAAATTGGAAGAGGGAAGATTTAAAAGCAATGTAAGGATATGTTATTTCACTGAGAGGGTGGTGGAACCCTGAATAGATTACCTAATGAGGTGGTGTGTGCAGAAACAGTGAAGGAATTCAAAAGGGTGTGGAACAGACACAAGAGGTTGGCTGGTGGGCAGAGAAAAATATCCCTGGGAAGTGGAGACAAGTAGGGGCAGGTGGGAAATGGGCAGACTAGATGTACCAGGGTGGTCCTTTTCTGCTGACACATTACTATGATACTATGAGTCACTTTAAAATGGAAAATACAGTACAATGATAAGTACTGTATACTTATCAGCAGTCAAAGTGAATTTGGTTATTTTACTGTAGAGAATATACTTATTCTCCAATATCCATATTGGGGCCTGGGTAACTATTGAACCTCCTAATTCAGAATGGGAAATAACTTTTGTTGTGCACTAGCCAATTGTGATTCCTTAGCCAAAAAAACTTAATTTCAGCAGTACTCCCAATGTCTAATGGATCTTAGTTGTAAGAATGTTATTCATTTATTTAGTTTTTGTTGACCTGCAATGGAGGGCTAGGAAGTATTTCCTGCTTTTGGCCTCATACCTGGGGGAGGTGGATACAAATAAAAACCAACTGATATTGAAAATCATGCACTTGGGGCACAAGAAGCCAGGGGAGAATTACATGATGGGGGAGGGTGAGAAACTGATGGTCACCAAACAGGAAAGGGATTTGGGGCTAATCATATCCGATGACCTAAAGATGCCCAAACAATGTGCCAAGGCTGTGGGGAAAGCCAGTGGAATGCTGGGGTGCATAGGGAGAGGTATCACTAGCAGAAGGAAGGAGGTGGTGATGCCACTCTACAGATCATTAGTGAGCCCTCATTTTGAATAAGGTGTCCAGTTCTGGAGGCTGCTTCTCCGTAAGAACATAGACAGAGTGGAGGCAGTTCAAAGAAGGGCAACAAAGATGGTGCAGGGCCTGCACCAAAAGTCATATGAGGAGAGATTGGGAGACCTCAGTTTCTATACCCTGGAGGAGAGAAGAGACATGGGAGTTATGATAGAAACCTACGAATATATAAAAGGCATAAATAGGGTACTGGAGTATAGCATCTTGCAGAAAAGGAGATGTCCAGGAATGAGGGAGCATGACATGAGGCTGGAAAGGGGTAGGCTAAGGGGTAGTGGGAGGAAGTATTTCTTCACAGAAAGGGTTGTGGATGCATAGAATTGACTCCCAGCAGAGGTGGTGGGGGCAAACACAGTGGGGGGGGGATTCAAGCATGCATGGGACAGGCATAAGGGAACCCTAGCAATAGGAACGAGGAGGTAAAGCCAGAGATCAAGTAGGGTTTGTGGCTTTTACAGTAGGCGGGGAAAATGGGCACACTAGATGGGCCTAGCAGTCCTTATATGCCATCAGTTTCTATGTTTCTATGAAAGCAGGTTAATCTGTTAGTAAATTGCTTCATGAGGGAAATTTGGTCAAGATACCAGGCAAATTCCACTACACCTTTTTAAGAATTCAATGGGCTGTTTAATGTCTACCTGAACAACAACCATCTGAAAAATGGATTATGACAGATTATATTGCAGTGAAAAGAAAAATGTAGCAAAGATTATAAGTACACACCAAAATGCTTAAAGGTTAACACCTGCTCCAATATTTTCCTGCCACAAATTGGCTGGTTTCCAGACCACAATTTCTAGAGGAGTTGCCAAACACAATATTTATACATTTTAAATTCAAAAATAATTTTATTATCACTTACTCACTCCTCAATTCTACCAAAATCCATCTCATGATGTTGATTGATAGCCACTGAACTAGAACAAAAATAAAGTACCCTTTCATCTGCAGAAAGTTGTGTTTTGACAAAAGTCCAGACATTTGGATGTGAATTTATATAGCGGTGCTAGTCAAGATGCGACACAGTACCTTTGCTTTATTACTGCAAAATGCTTCAGTGTATTGCAGGGAGCAGTGTAAGTCCGTTGCAATTAGGCCATTTTGTATTACAGTATTTACTGCAAGTTTTTGAATTGCATCTGACTGTCTCTGCTGTAAGTAATTATTAATGGCTGTACAATTGAACTCTGTTGTATTCCAATATCTACATTTTTTAAAGGAGAAAATGTTCCACCAGTTTTAACTGTTTCCACTGTCTCAGATGAGTGGATAGAAAACCAGCCCAAGGAGGCCTGATTACGTAAACCCAATCAGCCTATTATAAGTTTATAACAAAGAAGTGAAAAACCCACAAGGTTGAATGCCTTGGTTCAGTCCACAAAACCCAACCAGTAAGTCTACCCCATCTGCCTTGATCTTGCTAAACCCGTCTAAAGGTGCATCACCAGACGATATCGACCCCAAGCTCTTGTTCCTCTCTGCCCCAGCTATAGCCATCCTACTATCTCTCATCCTCAATCTCTCCTTCTCATCCCCTTCCATCTCCTCATCCTGGAAACATGCTGTGGTCCTTCTCTTACTCAAGAGCGTCAACCTGTCTTCTCCTGCTAGCTTTTGCCCTATCTCTGTCCTCCCGACTCTCGCTAAACTTCAAGAACACATGGTTCTCTCCCAACTAACCTCCTTCCTCACCGACTCCTCCTTTTTCACCCCATTTCAATCTGGCTTTTGGAAAAATCACTCCACCACCACCTCCCTTCTCAGGCTCATTGACTCCATCCTCACCAGGATGGATAATGGCCTCATCACCTCTGCCATCTTTGTCGATCTTGCCAAGGATTTTGACACAGTATTCCATGCTCTCCTTATTGACTCCCTCACAACAGCTGGCCTGTCTACAACATCTGCTACCAACTGGTTCAGGGCCTACCTCACAGGTAGAATCTGGTCAGTCAAGGTCTGTGATTTCACCTCCCCTCCTCTCCCCATTAACACTGGAGACCCTCAGAGCTCAGTGCTTGGCCCTATTCTATTCTCCATCTTCCTAAATGACCTTCCATTGGTCTGTTCCCCTAACTTCTCCATTCACATGTATGTCAACAATACGGTTTTGTACTCCTCCGGCAAATGCCTAGCTGTTGTTGCTACCACTCTGCAGCATGGCTTCCACCAGCTTCAGCTCTGGTTTGCCTCCCATCAGTTCTTCCTCAATGCCAAAAAGTCAGTCTCCATGACCTTTGGCACAAGGCAGAGACTCTCAAAGCTGTGCAGTCTTCCCTCCTTCCACACCCTGGAGAGGACTGCACTGGAGGACACTACCTCTTTTAGATATCTTGGTGTCTGGATGCACCAACATCTCAACTTCTCTGGTCATATTGATGCCATCCTAAAAAAACTGCCCCAAGCTAGGTGCATTATGCAGGAACCATAGTTGCATCCCTCCTATGGCCAGGTGTGAATTTGTCCAGAAGATGATACTCCCGATTTTTGACTACTGTGACATAGTCTATGATGCCACTCCCAAGTCCTCTTTGGCCAGACTGGACATTCTGTTTAACTCCTTCTGCTGTTTCACTCTTGATGCACCCCCTCGGATCCATCACTGTGAGCTCTATCATGCCCTGCTCTTTCCCACCGCTGATAACCATTGCGTCTCTGCTAAATTCACCTCAAATACTGGCTGGGCAAACTACCTCCTTACCTCCTCACCTCTCTATCATCCCCTCTGGAACCTCCCCATTCCCTCTGATCTTCAGACACTCGTACTCTGGCGGTCCCTCATCACTTTACACTCATCGGACAATCTGCCTTCTCCTATCACTTCCCCAAAGCCTGGAACTCTATCCCACCTCACATTCATCACTCCTCCTCCCTCCTACTCCCTCAGTACAGCTTTACACAACTACTTCTTCTCTAACTGCTTCTGCTACAACCCACGTTAATTACTCCCCACCCTCCCTGTACTCTTATTACATCTCCTCTTCTCTTTTTCCACTCCCATTCTCCCTCTCCAGTCCCTTACAAATTTCTTTCCCTCCTTACTCTAACCTTTCTCTTCCTACCTCCCCTCTCCCCCCAACTGCCTACTACCTGCTTCCTGCATCCTTCCTGATGTGCTCTACCACTGCTTTGTGCAGGCAGGGTACTCGGCACCTGGGAGGGATCAGTCACTCCACCTACTACCTGATTCCCTCACCTGTCTGCTCCCCCTCACTACCTACTATCCATATCCTTCCTGATGTGCTCTACCTCTTCCTAGTGCAGGCAGGGTTACTCAGTATCTGAGAGGGGTCAGACCCTGGAAGATCTCTCCCTTCTTCAATCTTCAGGACTTCATCTCCTTTCCCCTTCTCCTCCATCTTGCCTGTCTTATCCCCCAACAGTGCTTCCAGCCCCCCAGGTATACCTGGGATTTTCTGTGCATGTCATACCTTCCCCTCACTCATCCCCTTCTCAATAATCCACTTCCTCCCCTCTCCAACTCCTTCCAACGTCTCTCCTCTATTGGCACCAAGGACAACTTTCCCATGCCTGCTTCATCCCCTGGCAGGGATCTCAACACTACATAGGGGTTTGAACTGGTTAGTCTCCCACCACCTAACTCCAACCCTCATCCTCACCCCTCACTGCCTCCCTCCTCTCACTTCACCTTCTATGCTCACATGCCCTCCTCTTTCTAGCCCTATTCAACCCCTGGTTGCATACTCATATCTTGATAGGTTACATTGCTTTGTCTCCATCCCCAACTGCCGCCTCTTCTTAATACTCCTCCTTACCTCCCCTCTCCCTCCTAACTGCTTACTACCTGCTTCCTGCATCATTCCTCATATGCTCTACCACTGCCTTGTGCAGGCAGGGTACTCAGCACCTGGGACGGATCACTCACTCCACCTACTACCTGCTTCCCTTCCTCTCACCCCCTTTTTCCTTACCCAGCCCTATTTCACAGTTGCCCAAATCTAATTTCCACCTAGACTATCTGCACCTTGAGCTTACCTAGAACATCATACTGTCTGATTTACTCCTCAGTACTTGTCCTAGTTAAATAACATTAGTCCTTTCAGTCATTCCTAATCAGCTATGAGTTACTTAGAATTTGCATTCTTTAGCAAAGGCTGAATTACTGTAATTATTTTTTGATGTTTCATCATCCAGCTACTTAGACCAAAACTGTTAGCCTGCCACTATTTTATTACTCTCTGTACAGTGTACTCACTTGTATGTATTTGTATGCAATTTCTATGCTATATTATACTACTGTACCATATTTCTGTTCGCACTCCCCATGTTCCTCTACCCCCCAGGTCGCACCAGGAGATGAGCAACTTGTTTCTCAGTGTGCCCTCCTGGTGAAACATTTAAATAAATAAATAAATAAATGTCTTGCTCCATGGTGCAGTAAACATTGCCTGTGAACCAGAACAAAGTAGTCTTTGTCCCGTGGCCCCTACAAAACCCCGCTGCCACTGATTCTTGAAGTTATGGGTTTACATATAATCCATCAATTGCTGACCCACAATTTTTTGTAATGCAGCAAGAACAGATACAGTTGAAACAGATCTGTAATTATCTAGTCTAAATAAAATTTCACCCTTGTGGATCAAAAATTACTTATGAATTCTTCTAGAAGGAAGCTAGGAACTTGACCTGTAACTATCTAATCAATAACCCATGACAGGGTGTACAGTTATTGAGGATTAACGTACACCCGGGTGCGTTGTGAGGCCTGAGGCGCAGGCCGTTGTCCTGACAGAACCCGGCATGAATTTCAATAACTACACACCTCTGGAATGGGTTATGGTGCTCTTAACATGGGTTATGTTTAAACAACAAAAACAATCAGAAAATATGTTTTTTTTTTTACTGTTTAAACAGTAAAATATTTACTGTGTTCTACCACCTTGCAAAATAGTCTCCACCCAAGAAAGGATACTGGAGTGCTGTTATAGACAGACATGTCACAGAGACTGTACCAAGAGGAGTTGTAACATTTCTGGTCCATAACAGTGTGTTAGACCTTTCTGTGATAGCTTTACATTAGCCCTTCCAAAATTTGCTGTGACTGTGTGTGTCTGTCAGTGTCTCTCAGCCCGCTCCCACTCCACCTCTTTGTTTGCACTGAGGAAACAATAAAAGATGCACTTTCTGTGCAAGGCTGCAACTTGTAAATGCTTCTCTCAAACACTACAAAAGCATTTGCATTTTACTGATCAGCTGCAGTGCATCTCTGTCTCCCTATGCAGGTGGTGGTACACTCCTGCTCTTGCTAAACAGAGGATGGGGATCTGAGAAAATCAGAGTGGGTGGGAGACATACTGTCATTACCGCACAGCAAAATTAATTTGCACACACTGAGCCACCTCCGCTCCTGCTCTCTGTCACTCTCCCTGACTGGCTGGGGGACACCCATCTCAGATTCTGCTGGCTCTCCCTCTATCAGTCTGCCTCCATGTCTCTCCATACTGCTCAACTGTAACCCATTTTCTGACTCTCTGTCTCTCTCTCAGTGGTCGGGGGGGGGGACACATCCCACACATGATAACTGGACATGTTATTTATTTAGCTTTTGTTTACCGGGTAAGTACACTAGACAAGTATTATGCCTATTTCCAGGAATGACCCGGGAGAGCACAACATGTAGAATACATACAAGGCAACTTAGGGTGGAACAGCATATTACAGGAAATAATAAACATGTGTGGAAAAGAAGATGCACAATCAACAATTACACAATGTATAGAAGGTACATAATTGACATTAGGGGCGGCTGGATTCAACTAGATTCATTTCTCTAAGGGGGCTTTGGGCAGTCACACACCATTGATTGTTTCAGGTGAGACCACAGGGAGGTGTGAAAGATCCCATGGGAGGGGGCCGAGCGGACATGATCAGGGAGAGAGTTCCATAGTCTGGGCGCATACACAGCAAAGTCACGGTCCCCCATAAGAGTATGGGTGGGGGGGACTTTAAGCAACCCAGCATTCTGGGACCTAAGGTGGTAGGGCGTGGGGTCCATTTTTGGAAGCAGTTGAGCCAGTCCCTGCGGAATGCCAGTAGTAAGCACCTTCCTGGAGAAGCTTCCAACACTGAATTCAAGGTATTTACCTGGGGGGAGCCAGCAGAGTTTGTCATAAAGCTCACAACGATGGGTGAGTTTGGGGGCAGCTAGTGTGAAATGACAGATATTATTATATGCCGTGTTCCACCGAGTGAGATGAGTAAGGGGGGATCGAGCAAATAAGTGAAGTCCATAGCTGAGGGAGGGAAGAAGCACTCCTCTCACAAGGGCAAGTCGAGCCCCCGGAGTAAGGTTGTATTTTGCCCTATAGGCCAAGCTAAGCTTACAATTTGTTGTTCTACAGATGTTTAGGATATGACTCCCCATGTCAAGTTGGGGGTCAAGAGTATGGAGTGTAGCTCCAACATGGGTAGGTGTGAGGTTGCATAGAGTTCCATGGCCCAGGTGGGTGGGTTTTACAAATACTATGATAATCTCCTGCTCAACACGTCACCTTTTGCCAACTCTGAGAGTTACTATCATTGACATATGTCAAATCACTATGTGTGTGGGTGAACTGAGTTCCGCTGGGTGGTGGCTGGGTTTGAACACTGACATGACACTAACCAAATAAATTCAGACAGATGACTATCACCAGATATTGAATTTGTCACTCATTCTTTTAATCCCTTTACATATACATCTTTTGGTGCACCTTCAGCAGAATTTAGAGCTCTCACTTAGTTGTATTTTAATGCAGCAAAAAAGTACATCTACTGATACAGACTGAAAATGTTCAGCATGAGACACAAATTATGCCACTCAGACTTCTCACCATCCCTGTTTGTTAACACTCATTAATGAACAGTCACAGGGTCCAATTTAACCAATTGTATTCCTCTATTTTTTGCTCCATGTTGTAAGTACAGATTCAAAATATATAACTGGTTAATCTATTAAAAGGGCAGTAAGATGAATAAACGTAGAAATAAAATCATCATGTCCTGTGAGCTTATCATCTTTATTAGAGTATAGCGGTTTCAAAACTTTGGTACAAAACACTAACCTAAGACTAAAACTTAGTCAGTCTAGCAAAATCTGTAGGACCATGTCATGGAAGGGGAAGCTGTGAAATTGGTAATTTAAAAAGGCAAGTTAATAAACTTATCATTAAAGGCATCAGCAATATCCTCCATGCCAGAAACTTAATTTCCCAAAGATGGAGACAAATGGTTTTCCAATCCCAAATGTCTTTAGGTTTGCCAGATTCTCTGTTTGCTGTTGTTTGCAAAAGTTAGGTTTAGCTGTTTGTATTTTAGCAGTGCATTTTTATTACAGTACCTAGTTTTCTATAATGCAACTGATTTCAGTTAGTCTCATACATTTTAAAACTAGCACATACATTATCCCTTTTGTTCTGAGCATTAAACAGCTCTGTAGCAACTTGCTATTTAATTTTTTTTTTGCTATTGTTTGTTTGTTTGTTTTAACTCTGTCTGCTAAGGGGACAGTGATATGTTGTGGAAACGAGATTAAAATTGTTGCTAGAGGCAAAAGCAACTACCCTGAGAAGTAATTACAATCTGTATGTCCTGTAATGATATGACCCCCTGGTCAGTTAATGAGGGAGCTTCAAAGAGCCCAAGGTCTTTCATGTCAGAAAAATGTCTTGTCCATCTAGCCATCCCCTGCTAGGGCAGATTTAGCTCAGAACAATGAGAGGGGTCTGTGATTCTACAAAATCCAAAATTCTGGTATAGACCAGCTTCCCAGAGATTTGGTACTACGCTAATCAAAGAAAGTGTCAAATCCACAATGTTAGAGTGACACATTTGATGATGTCACACATTAGACTGGCAGCTCAAGGCTTTGGAGGTCTTGCCAGACCTTTGCAAGTCAGTAAGTGCCGGACCATCATACTTTTACCATTTTACATTAGAGTCTATCATGGCTAACAAAGTTATCTTCTGTGGTAAGAAATTTTTCTACTTTGCTAAGAGTTAATAATTTATAGTAAGTTTTTTTTTTTCTATGAATTTATCCTGCTGTGTGCAAACCATTTCTTTTTTTTATCATGAGTCTTTGTTATTGAAAATATTTTTTTAGAGCATACACCAACAAATATCCAACACTGTCAATGTACATCTATACAGTGGTAATATACATAGATCATACTCAGAGCTTAAATCAGACATCATTAAAAAAAAACAGACCAAGATACAGTAGGCAGTCAACTACAATAGAAACTATCAACTGGAGGCAACCAGTATTCAATGATAAAACTTTCCTGGTCAAGATGAATAACTTCATCTACTAAAGCAGGTAAGGCAAGATAATTCAGGTTATATGTATTTGCTATGGCCTGGTCCAGCTCTTTATTTATTTATTTTATTTATTGAAGATAATCGGAATTACAATCCTTTGAGTCATAGACTCCTTTGCAAAGGCTCCACATCAGAAAGAGAAGAAAGTAAACAAACATAACAGTAAGAATACAATACAAATGTCATACAACACATGGATAGTTGCATTGTTAGGTACAGAGTCAGGACCTTAACTTAGATCCTGGGTCAAACATGGTTATATAAATTTGGTATGTTACAGTATCGGAGGGTCAAAAGGAATCCTGAGTCAGGTGTTACACAGTGAACTTGAGGACCTGTAGAATAAACATGAGGTACAGTCTAACACATATTTTATTTATTTATTTTTTTTATTTTATTCAAGGTCTAGGAATTATAACCCTTTGAGTCAGGGACTCATTTGCAAAGGCACCAAGTCATACAGAAAATGGATTAGAACACAGTACAATATGGAATAAACAATTTAGACATTCGCTCTTGAACAAAGAAAGACAGTAACATACAGAGATGAACGAAAAAATACAATGGCACAATCATGGAACAAACAGCAGTTTGTGAAGTATTAGTACAATAGAGATTTATAGAGATTCATCTGCAGTCACAGTGGGAGTTAGACATAATGTGATTACGTAACTCAGGTTTAAAGGGGACCAAGCCTGGGAATTGATAAAATGCAGTCAGGGATTGAGTTCATCCAGAGTGGGGCCCTGAAGCAAAAAGACCTTTGGCCAGCAGTGGTCTTTACAAAAGGGACATGGAATGTGGCTGTGTCAGAGTGTCTAGTGGAGTGAGCAGGAAGGTTCTTTTGGAGGAGTTGTAGACAACCAGGGGGGACTAGGCCCAACTGGATTTTTTTTTTTGCCAGCAGACAGGTCTGATAAACTAGCCGCCCATGGAAATTTAGCCAGGATGAGCGCAGATAGAGGTCACAGGTGTGCATAAGATGATCACCACCTATGGCCAATCTGCAGGCTTTGTTTAGGGCATGTTTAATGCTGGACAGTGCTGTGTCAGAGGTGGCCCCATAGATGATTATTCCGTAGTCTACCAGTGAGAGGGTGGAGCTGGAGATAGCTAAGCGTAGAGCCTCCGGAGGTAGACATGGCCTAACCCTGTAGAGGAGACCGATTCTTTTGTCAATTTCTGTACAAGTTGACGCGATATGCTCATGATAGGTAAGGGCAGAGTCTAGGGTAACCCCAAGATATTTGAAATTGGAAACCGGTTCCAGAGTGGTGCCTGTCACATTAAGTATAGATAATTTTGTAGTGCTGTGCTTATGTTGTGGATGGGCGAATAGCATGACTTTCGTCTTTTTTGTGTTGAGTACGAGCTTGTGAGAGGAAAACCAGGCTTCAATTTGAGAGAAAGAGCCCTGCAAGGATTTTTGAAGCATCATGGGGTCAGGGTGTCGACTGAAAATCACAGCATCATCTGCATAGAGGAGAAGACGCCCAGAGGAGGCCAGAGGTAACGAGTTCAGGAAAAGTGAGAAGAGGAGCGGACCGAGGATAGATCCTTGTGGGACACCCAATCGGACTGGAAGGTTAGCAGAGAGGGTGTTTCTTATCATCACCTGTTGCGTGCGGCCAGAGAGATAACTAGAGAACCAGCAAGTAGTTTCATTGGAGACGCTGACAGAGAGGATGGAGTTTATGAGCATGATGTGATTGATGGTATCAAATGCCTTGGAGAGATCTATAAAGACTGAGCCAGCCAGGTCTCCATAGTCCAGAGCACCATGTACAAAGGAGGTGAGTTCTAGTAGGGCAGTGGTGGTGCTGTGACCTTTCCTAAAACCGTGTTGTTGTTGGCAAATTAGGTATTGTGCATCTAGATAGTTGGAAAGTTGATCAGTCACTATTTTCTCCAAAGCTTTAGAGAGCGGGGGGAGTATGGAGATGGGCCTGTAGTTACTAGTGAGAAATCGTGCACCACTTTTATGTACTGGTGTAATCCTCGCCTTTTTCCACAAAGCTGGGAATTGTCCCAGGCAGAGGGACATGTTGAAAATTTTGTGAGCGGTACTAGAACAGCATCAAGTGTTGGGATAGCAGTTTAGCATCTAGTGAGTCACCACTATGTCTGGACTTACCTAGGAACCTGGCAATATAAGCACGGGCATCACTAGTGGAGACAGTTTTTAGACGAAAAGGAGGCGCAGTGGGGGGTGGCGGGAAATATCCCGCAACAGCACTGAAAAAGTCGGGAGGAGAATCGAGCTTAGATCTGAGAATGATATATTGAAAGCATCCGCTATTTTTTTAGGTTCTTGGGTGGGGGTACCATCCAGGAATAGCATGGTAGGGAGAGGGGAGGAGACTTTCCACTAAGTTCCTTTATATTATCCCAGAACCTCTTTCCATCACCCCAGGTGACAGTGAGTTTTGTTTGGTAGTAAGCAGTCTTTGCCAGCTGAATGGCCCAGGTACAGGTGTTTCTGGCGGCACAATAGCGTTGTCGGTCAGCGGGTTGACCTGACTGAAGAGCTCTGCACCACAGGTCATCACGTGCCTTCATTTGATCAAGCAAAGTCCGAGTTACCCAAGGGGATGATTTAGACTTTTCAAACCGTTTGACATGGGGGGCGAAAATGTCACAGGCGGATTGGAAGGAACTAATGAAGAAGGACAGGGCAGCATCAACTGACGTCAGGTGATCAAGAGGGGACCAGTCAATATTCTGAAGTAGGTTTCTGAGATGTTTTAGAGCCCCCTTCTTGAGCTGGCAACACATGGAGATCCTAGGTGGGGGTGGTTTCCAGCTATTTGACCAGAGACATGTTACCGGGGAGTGATCACTAATGGAGTCCGATTGTACCTGAACATCCAGTATGTGCTCAGGATGGTTTGTGAGTATAAGGTCAAGGAGGGAGCTGCGGCTCGTATTTTTGTTCACTCTAGTTGGGGTGAGGACCATCTGGGACAAATTTTGGGCGCAGCTGCATCCTGAGGGATGTCTGGGGGCAAGCCAGTTTGAGTTAAAATCTCCAAGGCAATGACTTCAGAATTTTTGGGAGTTGGTCTATTATGTTTAGGACGGATGCAAAGGCATCCCTTTGGTGACGAGGTATGTATACAGACATTATGTAAAGGGATTTTTCGAGTTCCCAAATTCAACCTGACAGTGAGAGACTGTGCACCTTCCGAGGGCTTATGGTTGTTGTGTATATTCCTAGTAGGTGATCTCGAAGATATAGAGCACATCCCCACCCGTGTTTTTAGTCTATCCGACCTGTGTAATGTGTAGCCAGGTATGCTTACAGCTGAGTCAGGGATATGCTGAGACAGCCATGTTTCAGTAACAGCTATGACATCAGGGAAGTGAGCAGACCCAGGCTTGGAATGAGGCAAATTTCTTTTGGAGACTACAAATATTAATGGTGGCCAGCCGCAGCCCCTTTGCCTAGCTGGTTGCCGTGGGGTGTGAGAGAGGGACCTGGATTTGGGTGGATTGTTGCCCACTAATAGCAGGAGGATGATTGCTGTCCTGGTTAGGATAGTTTTGTGGATCCTTTTGGAGGTGCGTCGAGATGTGACCATATGATGAAGTGGTTTATTGGAAATATGGGTGCACATAAATCGTAACATTTCCTGCCCATAAAGTAATGGGGTAAACATGGCGTTAGCGGTGGGGTGACATGGGAAGAGAGGAGGGAAAGGGATAAAGAACATGGTAACTGATGAGGGGGTTTTAATTGGATGGGTTAACACAGGAGGAATGATTGTGGTGGGGGGTATTAGGACTAGTATGAAGAAGGCAGGAGGGTAGTGGGTTGTAGGGGAGGGTTAAAACAAGGAGGGTAATCCAGGACGCAGCAATGTGGACAGAGAAGGATGATATGGTGATTATTTTTGACATGCTTGGGGGGAGATTAAAATGAAACTTAAATATTAAATGTAACTTAAAGATGTTTTCCAAGCTGGTTGTAATAATACAATTTATTTATTTATTTATTTATTTATTTATTTATTTTTTTATTATAATGTTTTTGTGGATTGGGCTCACACAGAAGAGTCTTGCAGTAGTAAGAGAGCTGAGAGTGAGAGATCAGCTGTTTAAAAGGTCCAGAGTGAAAAGCTCCATGGAGATGTCAGTGGCCGCCCTAGTGGCAGGTCCAGATAACCTGCTAATGGAGAAGCTGCCTGATTGGTTTTGCCTCTCCAATCAAAGAGCTCTCCGACAGTATTTAAGGAGAGCACGACCAAGGTGGTGGTGGTGGGGCCGGGGCAGCTGCATCAGCGTCAGCGAGGATAATACTACAACAGAGGCGGCTTTGCAGAGTTCCCCACTGTACCTGCTGCTCGGTTCCAGGGCAAACGGGTCCCTAAGGCTTCAAAGCGGCGGTCCTTTGCTTAATTTTTCTTTTGGCTCCAGGGAGGGAGTTCGTTCCCTCACGACCACCAGCACCCACGAGGGGAGCCTAGCTATGCGATTCTGCCGAGGAAGAGGAGAAAACACGGTTATTATAGGTGAGTTTCATGTGGGGGGGAGGGGATTGAGATAGATGATTTGGGCTTTGCAACAAAGGATTCGGTATCTGTGTGGGACACAAAGAAATGGTGTCACGCTAGTTTCACAGTTTTTTAACAGTACAGTATATTTGCTACACTCTGCAGTTTTACAGCTGGCTTTTGGCTCAGGAGACGATCTCCGGTGTAGTTATAGTGACCTAGCTCAGGGAGTTTAAGCTGGCTTTTACGGCTGGCTTTTGGCTCAGAAGACGATCTCTGGTGTAGATATAGTGACCTAGCTCAGGGAGTTTAAGGGATTAAATACAGCCCAGTAATATATGTCAGCAATGTTAACTGCAGATTATCTAAAAATGGCTGTGGGGCTCAGGAGGCAAATCGCAGGTGCAGTAACAGTGATTTAAATACATCCCAGAACTTTTTGCCAGCAGTGTAACTGTAAGTTATTTCAAAATGGCTATTGGGCACAGGGAGCAAATCTCAGGTAACAGACACAGCGACCTAGCTCAGAGAATGTAAGGTTTAAATACAGCTTTTTGTCACACGATGTTAAATACAGCAGTTTCAAATGGCTATGGGGCACAGTTTTAAAGCAAGCACAGTACCTTTGTAACATTGATCTTCATTGGTTTGGAACAGTCAAAAAGGTAAGCTCTTAAGGTAACAGTAGAAAAGCCACTTTTTAAACTTTTTCCTGAATTATGGCAAGTAGCTATTTTACATTTAAAAAGGCAAGCTCTTAAGGTAACAGTAGAAAAGCCACTTTTTAAACCTTTTCCTGAATTATGGCAAGTAGCTATTTTACATTTAAAAAGGCAAGCTCTTAAGGTAACAGTAGAAAAGCCACTTTTTTAAACCTTTTCTTGAAATTTTGGCAAACAGAAAAACTATCTCCACATGTGTGGGGGCAGTAATTGTAGAGATCGGCTTTGCAGAGTTCCCCACTGTACCTGCTGCTCGGTTCCAGGGCAACGCAGGTCCCTAAGGCTTCAAAGTGGTGGTCCTTTGCTTAATTTTTCTTTTAGCTCCAGGGAGGGAGTTCGTTCCCTCACGACCACCAGCACCCACGAGGGGAGCCTCGCTATGTGATTCTGCTGCTCAGTTCCAGGGCAAACGCGGGTCCCTAAGGCTTCAAAGCGGTGGTCCTTTGCTTAATTTTTCTTTTGGCTCCAGGGAGGGAGTTTGTTCCCTCACGACCACCAGCACCCACGAGGGGAGCCTCGCTATGCGATTCTGCTGCTCGGTTCCAGGACAAACGCGGGTCCCTAAGGCTTCAAAGCAGCGGTCCTTTGCTTAATTTTTCTTTTGGCTCCAGGGAGGGAGTTCGTTCCCTCACGACCACCAGCACCCACGAGGGGAGCCTCGCTATGCAATTCTGCTGCTCGGTTCCAGGGCAAACGCGGGTCCCTAAGGCTTCAAAGCAGCGGTCCTCTGCTTAATTTTTCTTTTGGCTCCAGGGAAGGAGTTCGTTCCCTCACGACCACCAGCACCCACGAGGGGAGCCTCGCTATGCATATGTCCCTTTCTAGAGGGTTTCCATGCTGCACTAGGTCAACCAAAGTAATAATGACCTCTTATCAGATGCAGGGAGGGAGGTGAATGAAATTAGTTGCAGTGACAGGCTGTGGCCTCAAGGAGGAGGGTCATGAGGTCGGTGTTAAGCTGGCTGAGACTGGGGATCAGCTCTAACTCTGGCTAGCCCAGTGAGGTAACTAGGATGAGGAAGTTAAAGCAGCAAGCAGGACTTACTTCTCTGGATGATAGATGGTGGGAGGATTTCAGGGCTGGGGTAGGGGTGCAGAACATATGTGGTAGGACAGAAAGGGATCTCATTTCTTATGGTAAACCTCCACTTTACCAGTTGTTTTAAAACATAGTCTCTCAAAGACTGCCAGCAATGAGACAGCAGAGTGCCAGGTGAGCAGAGAGGGAATGCCCGTCTACCTCCAATTCATAGGTAGTAAGCATTTGGTTTCCATAAGAGCTGTGAAAAATCAGCATTGCGAGGGTCAGGGTAAATCTGCTATCCGAGAAGTGACCCCAAGGACTATTAGAGGTGGTGATAGTTGGTGACAGTGGTATATTATACTGGAGCAATCAGCGATTATTCCCTGACACAGCTGGGCTAGCTGAAGGCAATCCCATAAAATATTCAGAAGGCCCAATTCTGGTTGAGAACAATGCCAACACCAGGAATGAGGTAGGAGGCCCCTACCCATCTGAGCTTTCAGGGTCCTATGCCATCTGTGAAGCATTTTCACTTGAATTAGCCTACTTCTGATACTCCTGTAGGCCTGATGTGCTGAGGTGATGCATGTGTCCTACTGTAATTCCAAAAATTTGTCTGTGAAATTCTAGCTTTGTGCTGGATTTGCTAAATGAAAATCAAGGTGGTAGTGCCTGTGACAGAGATGCCTGCAAGACAACTGATGCCTTCTCCTTCCACTCTTTTCACCTGATAGGTTGACCTGGATGTCTGGGTTTTGCAAGATATAAGTATGCGACCTGGGAGGATGTTGGGAAGCTTTGGAAACAGAGAAAATGGCCATACACTTGTTCCAGGCAAATATGATGGTCAATAAAATAGGATGCATTAGGGAGGTTCCTGAGGGGTTGTGGCCTACCAGGATGCTGAGAAGCATCAAGGTGCACCCATTGTGGCGAAGCAATCTAGGGAGGGGAAAATCACTTGTAAGCCTATGCCATATGGTAAGCTAAGGCATAACTCTCAAACCAGGGTAATCCTAGCCTTCCTCTACTACAGTGAGAGAGCATCTTAGCTTTGCTCAGCTGTGGAGGTTTGTCTTCGTCACAGTGAGTAGCTGACATGCCATTCCACCCTGTGGAGTACCTTCTCTGGGATACTGAGAGGCAGATTCCTGAATATATATGCAAACTTGGGCAGGGAAAACATATGGATAAACTCTATCTTACCCATGAGAGGCAGACTGAGCTTGAGCCAGCACCTGATCTCTTGCATGAGGTCCGCAAGTAGGGGAGAGGTGTTCACATACACTAGGTTCATCTCCATTCACAAATATTTGAAACCATTCTCTGCCCTTCTCAACTGTGAACCCCAGAAGCATCTCCTATCATATTTCTGATTCAGAGGAGATTGTGTAATTTTATAGAGGTTAGCACTGAGCCCCAACAGGGCTGCAGATTTGGATAGGACCCTGAGAGCAGGCAGGAATGACTGGTTGGGCTACGTTAGTGTGATAAGGAGATCATCTGCATAGATGTTGATCAGCTAATCAGACCCATGTACCTTGATCCCTCAGATGTCAAGTATTGCTAATAATTTCCTAATTAGGAGATCCAGAACCAGTAGAAAGCAGAGGGGAAACAGGAGGCAACCCTGTCTCTTGCCTCTTTGTAGCATAAAGGAGGAAGATATGACCCAAATGTTAAAAAAAAAGTGGCAAAGAAACATTGTATAGGGTGTGAATCTAGCTGCTGAAGAATGGACCCAGGCCACAGAGTGACAATATGTCATGAAGGTAATCCCACTCAATAGAATCAAAGGCTTAAAAAAGTCTAAAGCTACTGCCACCATGGTAAGGTTTGAGGACGCTGCTTGGAGCTTTAAGTTGAGGAGCATCCCTGCTAAATTGTAAGTACTGTATTCCCCTTCCTAAATCCTGCCCAAGTGTGGTGAATCAAGCAAGGAAGTGCATTTTCCAGCTGAATTTCCAGTGATTTGGCCAGGATTTTCACATCAGTTGAGATAAGGGAGATAGGGCAGAAGTCTATGCAGTCCAGAGGATTGTTGGACTTTTGGGGAAAATGGGTTATTATGACTTTTCCCATAGTATAGGGGAGGGCTCCTTTAACTGAAGCCTCCCTCAGAGTGTAGGGTAAATAAGGAATAATTATGTCCGACATCAGCTGGTACAGGTCAATAGTCAATCCATCACTGCCAGAAGCCTTACCATTCCTCATTTAAGTTTGTAGGGAGTGTGGCGATTGGTGTGGACTGAAAAGCTTTGAGGACATGAGACATGAAGTAGCCAAAAATCTGTGAGGAGTACAGCCTCTCTTAAAATTGGTCCATAATGAGGTTTATCTCTGCAGGGACAGTTACTGTAGATTAGTCTGCTCTGTGGAGTGTGGATATCTTTGAGTCTGCCTGCTTCTTACAGAGTCTGTAAACCAAGAGCTGGACCCCTTTATCCCCAAACTCCTGGAAGTATTTGGAGCACAAGAGATGCCACGCCACTTGTTGGTGTAACACAGCTTTATATAGTTCTTCAGGCCTCTAATGGAGGCCATTAGGGAGGTTTTGAGAGCAAGGTCATTCTTGAGTTGGGACTCCAGCTGCACCAGACTGTCCTTGAGAGATTTGATCTCTGCTTCTTTCTCTTTTCTTCTGGCTGAGAAGAACATGGTTTTTGAGCTTCTCAGATAGATCTTAAATGCTTCCCAGACTACTTACTTTTTCACTTTGTTTGTGATGTTAGTTGCAAAGTAGAAAGCAGAAAGCAGACTCTTTTCAGATCCACTCCACAAGCTTGGGCCAGCTATCAGCAGAGGGTTGCATCTCCAAAATGGTGGCACGGATACTGCTCCTGGTGACTGTAAGCAGAGAACTACCAATGCTTGGTTAAAAATAATGATACAGCCTATGCCCAGGTCAGATATGCGATGGAAAACAGCCATATCCACCAGCCAAAAATCAATGATACTGGGGTGTTGTGACAGGGGAAACCATTTATTTTTAAATTATGTAGTAAGCCTTTAATTTCTATAGTCTTGTTTTATTGTGATATCCTGTAGATTCTATACATTTTGTGAAGTGGTAAATATTATTTTTATGTACTTCATGCCTCTGTGACTGAATCTTTTGGAGAAATAGTTAACTACTTGTAATGACAAATCCATAATCTGTCTCCAAAGGGATAAGAAGGCTACAGTTACCGTAGTCTAAGAAGTGAAGTATTTTCTCAGCAGTGAGTGACAGAGCAGGCTGTTACTCTTACCCAAATGAGCACTGTACTGTATGAACAGTGGTTCTGGTGGGATACAAACCAAGAAAACACCCAAATAAGAGCATCACTTCTGAGTGGTGGCAGCTACTGATGTGTCCTTACAGGTGTTGAGGGCTGATAAAATTGGTGACCTGATAGAGACTGCATCCTGAGTGTGGACAGGTTGTGATAAACTGGTGCAAATGGCATAGATTTGAGAAGGATTCTCAATAACCTAGTTAACTATCTAGTCATAGTATAGGATATTGCATACAGAAACACAGTGTACACTACTACTGTTTTTAGTTCATAGCAACAGTAGTTAGAAGACAATATATCAGGACTGACTGAAAAGTGCAATTCACTAAACTTGCAAGAGTTGCACAAAAGAAGAGGGTGGGTTATGAAGAAAGTAAATCAAGGGCAGAAATCATAAACATTCACAAACAATGTGACCAGGGAGGTGCTGTAAACATGGTCATTGCTAGCTGAAGTCATCAGACAGAAGCTGAAGAGCATGAAAGTGAGACAGAGCTGTGAACAGGGACAGCTTTGCAGTTACCAAATCTGAAGTTGGAGCTTGCCCTGGTTAAGTCAAAGGTTGAGGCAGAGCTGCAGAAGATGAAATTAGAAGCAGAGGAGCAAGAGAAGAAAAAGAAGCAAAAGGCTGAGGAGAATATGTGAAAGGCTGGTGCTGAGCTGTGGAAGATGCAACTGAAAGCAAAGGAGTGAAAGAAAAAGTGAGAGGAGCAAGAGAAGGAGGAGAAGAAAAGGTTGATGCAGAGCTGGGACAGATTCAGTTGGAAGCAGAGGAGTGAGAGAAAAAGCACCAGTATGAGATCTAGATGAAGAAGTGTGAACATAAGAGACAGATGGAGATTCCGCACCAGAAGACAACACCATAGACCATGAATAATGGCAAGAGGTGTTTACCCAAAAAAGGGGGTTACCCCAGGAAGTGAAAATTTACTTTAAAATGTTTCCCATATAACAGGAGGGGAATAATCATGATTTGTTTTTAAGCTCTTTCAAATCTTTGGATAATTTGATTTCTGCAGGTCTTCCTCGGTGACTCACCTATTACCAGTGCTTACAGACAAAGCATTAGAAGCTTTTGCCAGAATGGACAATGACGACTGCATGGACTATGATAAAGTGAATAATACACTGCTAAAGCATTTTGAACTAACTCCTGAGGCATATTTCAAAAAAAATTAGAGGGTTAAGAAAGGCACAGAGAAATAGCTATTCTGAAATGTGTGAGCAGCTAAGACATTTTTTAAAACACTGGGTAGAGGGTGCAAATGCTTGTTCTGTAGAGGAAATAAAATATTTATTTCTTCTGGAACAATTCCTAAAAACTGTAAATGAGGAACTGAGAATTTGATTGTTGGCTAGAACTCAGAGATCAGTGAGGGAGATAGCTGAGAGGGCTAATCAGTTCATATCCAGACTACCATCCTTTCCATGCAAAGGTAATAGGGGAGTGGCATCTGGTGGTTTTAATGGAACCCTGGGGGCAACATAAAGGAAGCTATCCTGTGCTGGGCTTAAAAGGGAAGGCAAGTGGTTTCAGAGGTAAAGAGTAAGGTGAACGCAGGTGTATTTGTCAAAAACTTGAACATTTGTAATATGATTGTCCCAAAAATGTAACAAAATGGGCTAGTGCAATGGGAGGGGAGCTCAGGGAGCTACCAGCAGATAGTGGCCTGAACATACTATAGAGTGCAGGGCCCTTTAACTCCACTGCACATATACACCCAGTGGTGGAGAATGGATTTGTAACCCAGAGATTGTGGTACATTAGGGACTCCATTTCTATTGTGAGGAAGGATTTGATTCATGAGGAACAGATCCTGCCTGACAAGTTTTCTTGGATTACCAGAGTGACAGGTCTGGGAGCCTCAGTGCTAATGGCCCAGACCTACTAAGTTGGGAAGGGGGTCAAAGCATATGGGAGGTGGGTGTTGTACCAGATCTGCCTGTAGTTGCGCATATGAGGAATGTCTTCGATAGCAGGGCCAGTATCATGTATCATGACCCATAGCAAGTTAAGAAAACAGGCTACTGAGGTTGCAGAAGGGGTAGTGGAGGAGGAAGCCACCTCCACCTTATTAATCAGGTGTGTTGTAGCTGAAAGATGTGCTGGGAGCAACAGTTCTGAGCCATAGCTACAGACAGAGGAGAGGCCAGCCATGAGTGGTTCTCCCACCAGACAGTGTGTTTTGGGGAAGATCAGGTGTGCAGAGCTGGGGAGGACTCAACAAGTTGACCAATCCCTTTAAAGATTAAGGGAGTTAGGCACCGTTGTGGAAGGTGACTCTTTGAGCTCTTAAAAAAGAGAGGTGTATTGGAAGAATGGGCTCCCATACCATGATTGGGTTCTTAAGATAACACCAGTGGAAGGGGTACTTTGTCAGATAGTGGTTTCCAGGGAGTTTAGGAAGCAGCTTCTGGCCTTAGCCCATGACATACCCTTTTCAGGACACTTAAGGGTCACTCATACAAAAAAGCAGCTGACTAACAATTTTTATTGGCCCAGTACTTTTAAAGACAAGGCACACTACTTCTGGACTTGTCCACAGTGACTGAGGGTGAGAAAAGTTGGGGACAAGGCTAAAGTCGCTGGGATTACCTTGCCAATTATTGAAAAGCCATTTAGAAAAGCTGCCCTGCACATTGTGGGTTCACTTAGTACCCCATATTGCACCAGCAAATAGTACATCTTGGGAGTTGTAGATTACACCACAAGGTACCTATAGGCAATTCATTGAGGCTGATGAACTGTTGTGGACATTTAGTGGGGTGGGTTTCCCCCTGGAGATTCTGTCAGACCAGCGCACCAGCTTCATGTCTGATTTAATGACTAGTCTTTGGGAGAAGTGTGGAGTGAGGCAGCTCAGGGCCTCCCTATACCATCCTCAGACTAAAGTTCTGGTCAAGTAATTTAATGTATCTGTTAAGACCATGTCAAGAGCATTTGCTGACCAGCATGCAAGAAAGTGGGATAAGCACTTACTATATCTCTTATTAGCATACAGGGAACTCTCAGCAGATTCCACAGTATTCTCGCCCTTCAAACTCCTATTTGGTAATAAGGGTGAGGAGCCACTTGATTTGATAAGGGATGAATGGGAAGGTGAGCTTTCTCTCCAAGTGTAATCTGTTGTGAAATATGTACTGAATTTCATGTTTAGGTTCAAGTAGCTCATAGGGTTCGCACAAGAGCACCTAGTATCTGCACAGCAGAGATAAAATACGTGGTACGAATGTGAGGTCAGAGCCCAGCAGTATGATGTTGAGCAATTATTGATGGTGCTCATCCCATTCCAGCAGAATAAACTTCAGGCAGTTTGGGAGGGTCCATACTCGCTGGTCAGGAGGGTGAAATATGTTAACTACTGTATGTGATGGGGCTCCCTGACAGGAGGTGAAAGCAGTGAATCTACCATGTTGACATTTTGAAGCCCTACCCTGACTGAGACGAGATGGTCCTGGCTATGTTCAGCTACACAGAGGGGGAAACAGAAGTGGACTTGCTGGTAGATCTCTTTGGAGAAGTTAAAGGAGAATCCTCAGTGAATGCCATCACCCCCTCTGAGAGGCTGACATTAGACCAAACTACCAAAATGTAGAAGGTGCTGTAAACATTCAAGGGGATGTTCACAGTGGGGGGGAAGCCGGAGTATATCACACTTTCAGATTACCACATGGATACAGGGTCCCTGGCCACTTAGGCAGTCACCCTAACAAGTCACTGAGGGTGTAAATCATGCCACAGAGGTGAGATCAAGGAGATGCTGACTGTCCCAGTGATGCAGGAGTCCAGTAGTCCCTAGGCCTTCCCAGTGGTATTGATCCCCAAAAAGACAGGACCATGAGGTTCTGCATCAATTACTTCAAGCTCAATAGCTGTATAGATTCAGATGCATATCCCATGGCTAGGATAGATGACATCTTAGACAGGTTAGAGGGGGTGATGTGCTTGAGCACCACAGACCTGACAAAGGTTATTGTCAGATGCCCCGACCCCCAAAGCAAGAGAGACATCAGCTTTCATCACCATGTTTGGGTTATTGAGTTCAGAGTAATTCCATTCAGGATGAAGAATTTCCCAGACACTTTTCAATGGCTCACAGACCACATTGTGAATGGGGCAGCAGTCTTTTCCTGCCATACATGGTTGACATCTATTGCCAGACCTGCAAGGATCATGACAAGCACATGGCCAAGTTTTTATGATGACTGCAGGGCATCGGGTTGACAGTCAAGGTGGAAAAGTGCCAGATAGGAATGGCAGAAGTATCACACCTTGGGCACAGGGTAAGGAGGGTGCACATCCAGCCTGAGCTAATGAAAACTGAATCCATCTAGGGAAGGACTACACCCACAACAAGAGAAATATATGGACCTTCCTAGGGATGGCAGGGTGCTACCATAACTTTATGCCAAATTTCAGTATCATTGCCTAACCCCTGTCTGACCTCACCAGAAAGAAAATGTCAAACAAGGTTCAGTGGACAGAAAGCTGTGATATTGTATTTCTTCTCATGAAGGAGGCATTATTTCAGGCACCTGTGCTTGCCAGCCCAGCCTATTCTCTAAGGTTCATTGTGTATGTAGGTTCATCTGATCATGGGTTAGGCACAGTTCTGAGTCAGGTTATGCACCCAGGAGATGAACACCCAGTCATGTATCTGAGCAGGAAACTGCTTCTTAGAGAGGATGCCTACACCACAATCAAAAAGGAGTGTCTAGATATTGTCTGGGCTTTGCAGAAGCTGAAACATTATCTGTACAGGAGGGAGTTCACCCTGGTCACTAATTCTAACCCCCTCACATGGCTTCAGAGGACAAGTGAACAAAATCCCAAGTTGCTGAATTGGAGCCTGGTGCTGTAGTCCTATAATTTGGACATTAGGCACTGCAGTGGGTTACAGCACAGAAATGCTGATAGGTTGTCTAGACAATAGCTAAGACCTAGAAAATAGAGGAGGGGTGATGTGAAGAGCTAATGTCAGGTACACACAGACAGTGAACCGAGGGCATAGCAAGTAGAGCTAGCTGGATCACATAAAAAAAATTATCTTTTAGGGGTGCTAAAGGGATATGTTTTTCATTTTTTGGGAAAGGGATATGTAACAACTTGCCATCTAGTTTTTGCTCTTTTTGTTTCATTCTATCTTCCTGGGGAACAGAAATGTTCTGGGGAAATGAGATTAAAATTGTTGCCAGAGGTAGAAGCAGCTGCCACTGAGAAGTCATCACAATCCTTTTGTTCTTTAATGACGAGACACCCTGGTCAGTTAATGAGGGAGATTCAAAAAGCCCAATGCCTTTCATGTCAGGAAACTGTTCGGGCCATGCAGCCACCACCTGCTGGAGCAGACATAGCTTAGAACAATGATAGAGGTCTTTGATTCCATAAAACTCAAGATTGTGGTTTAGGTCAGCTTCCCAGAGAGATGGTACCACAGTAGACAATTGAAATGTAACATCCATGATGTCAGAGTGAAATATTTGATGGTGCAGAATGGTGGGCTGGCAGCTGAAGGTGTCTGAGGTATTGCTTCTAGACCCTAGCAAGTCAGTCAGTATTGGAGCTTCATACTTTTACCATCTAAGGCTGGAGTCTGCCACGAGTTACAAAGTTATCCTGTGTGTTAGGAAATCTTTCTACCTTCCTACGCATTAATAAGTTACAGAAAATATTTTTCCTATGAGTTTCTTCTGCTGTGTACAAAACATTTCTTTCTAGTTTCTGTAGTAACCCTATAATTGCCATCATCTTCTTTATTGTGCTATCCTGTAGATTATGTAAATATTTTGAAATAGTAAATATTATTTTGATATGCTTCATGCCTCTTTGACTGAGTCTTTGGGGGGAATAGTTAACTGCAGGTATTGACAAATCCACAATCCAGCTCTTAAGGGAAAAGAAGGCAACAGTTAATATAGTCCAATAAATGGAGTGCTTTCTCAGGAGTGAGTGCCACAGGTAGGCCATTGTCCCTTAGCCAAAGGAGCACTGTACTCTGTGAACAGTAGTTCTGGTGCAATACAGACCAAGAAAGTCCCCAGGTAAGAGAATATCTTCTGAGTGGTGGCAGCTACAGTACTGAGGTATCCTTACAGGTGTGGAGGGCTGAGAAAATTGACAACCTGTTGTAGACTACATCCTGAATTTGAACAGGTTGTGACAACCTCCTTAGTCATTCCATTAGAATCTAACCCACTGACTCTGCTTAATTTTAGAGCCATGCTTATCCACTACTGCTGAAAATTAATTTATGGAAAAAAAAATCAAGTGTCAAATCAACATTTGACATAACACCATGAAATGACCAGTCAATTAAAAATGGTTTCAAATGGTAGGAGGTCAGGCAAAAGCTAGAGAAGTCTCAACATACTGTAAACTTAAAAGCAGATGTCTTTTTCTGTTACTCCAAATAAACACCAGAAAAAGATCACTAACAGAATCAAATAACTGCCCCACTAGTTGCAGCCTGTCCTCTCTACTAACTAAGATCCAAGTTAGTAAGGAATGGTTTTCTGACTAATAAATTAATCTGGTATGACCTTGGACTATTTGCTTAAATCAAAAGCATTTAACAGATTTATAGAATAATTTACAGATTAACATAACTAATTCAAATTAAAAGTGCCTAAGATTATTAGTTCTTCTGTTCCAAACATTAGAATGAAGGAACTAAAGGCCCTAAATCTCTGTTCACTAGTTTTTAGGAGAATATTTGCACAGCTGTTATTTAACATTTTAATCTTCCCAATTATTTTTTTTTTATAAACATATTGTAATAATTGTAAAGTTTTGATGATGTATAATAAAATTGTACCTGCCTACCTACCTTCCCAGTTACCATGTGAAGCACCATACATTCAATTTTCCAGTCAGGATCAATATTCAGCTCAATGGAAAATGAGTCAAGATTCCTGTTAAGGAAAACAATAACCATCCCCCCTTTCTTTCTGTCTGCTTTATTCTTACTATGGCTACTATTATTAGACAAACTAATCTCAAACCCCTCAATAGATAGCTGTGTTTACTTACTGAAAAAGTGTGAACAGGAAAAGCCTACTGAGGTGAAAACAGCTTGTTTCCAGAGGCGGGGGGGGGGGCGGTATATAGGGAAGCACATATGAGACAATTAACAGCAAACAGAAAATTCATGTACAATGAGCAGAAGCAAAAAAATAATACAGTCAATGGGAACAGTGCAATCAAATAAATACTGCTTATTTACTGTAGGTAAGAAAGGGGCAGAGGATAACATAGTTTCACATATAGCCATAACCTGAATGAATACTTTTGCTCAGTATTCACAAAAGAAGATGAGGAGGAGTTACCTAAACCAGACAATAGAAGCACTCTGGGTAGGGGGGTTGACACCAGTCCATTTACAGAAGAAAGAGTAATGAAAGAACTCCTAAAACTCAAGGTGGACAAAGCAATGGGGCCTGACGGGATTCACCCCAGAATCCTAAAAGAACTAAGAGAGGACCTAGTGACACCACTGACCACACTTTTTCAAAAAATCATGGGAGAATGGGGTGGCACCTGAGGACTGGAGGAGGGCAGATGTGATTCCCCTTCACAAAAGTGGGAGCAAGGCAGAAACAGGAAACTACAGACCTGTAAGTTTGACCTCAGTGGTAGGGAAAATGATGGAATCACTTCTGAAGAAAGAATTGTTGAGTACCTAGAGGCCAGCAGGGCTGGGACCAACGCAGCATGGATTTACAGCAGGAAGGTCATGTCAGATGAATCTAATAGATTTCTTTGACTGGGTGACCAAAGTAATAGACCAGGGAGGGGCCGTGGATATGGCCTACCTAGACTTTAGCAAGGCATTTGACACAGCCCCGCACAAAAGATTAATAATCAAGTTAGCCAGCTTGGGAGTGGGTCCCAGGGTGGTAGCCTGGGTTGCAAACTGGCTGCACAACAGGACACAGAATGTACTAGTGAGTGGAACACATTCTGAAGAAAGGGGGGTCACTAGTGGAGTACCTCAGGGCTCAGTACTGGGTCCAGTCCTCTTTAACATCTTTATAGGTGACATTGCAGAGAGTCTGAAGGGAAAGGTATGCCTCTTTGCAGATGATACAAAGATCTGTAACAGAGTTGATACACAAGGGGTAGAAAGGATAAGAAGGGACTTGGCAAGGTTGGAGGAATGGTCAGACATATGGCAACTTAGATTCAATGCAAAGAAGTGCAAAGTAATGCACCTGGGAAACAAAAACCCAGGAGAAGAGTACACAATAGCAGGGGAGGTACTAACAAGAACAAAAATGGAACGGGACTTGGGGGTAGTCATATCAAATGATCTAAAGGTGGGTAAGCCATGTGAGAAGTCAATAAGGAGAGCCAGGGGGATACTGGGATGCATAGGAAGGGGCATCACAAGTAGAAAAAGGGAAGTGGTTATCCCTCTGTACAGACAGTTGGTGAGACCCCATCTGGAGTACTGTGTGCAGTTTTGGAGACCTCATCTACGCAAGGACATAGACAGGATGGAAGCAGTCCAGAGGAGGGCAACTAAAATGGTGCAGGCTCTGCATCAGAAATCATATGAATTGAGACTGAGAGAGCTTAATATGTATACCCTTGATGAAAGGAGGGACATGGGGGACATGATAGAAACGTTCAAGTACCTCAAGGGAGTCAACAAAGTCCAGGAGGGTAGCATCTTTCAGAAAAAGAGATGTGTAAGAACAAGGGGACACAATTTAAAGATAGAGGGGGGACGGCTCAGGAGTAATGTGAGGAAATCTTTTTTCATGGAGATAGTGGTGGATGCGTGGAACTGCCTTCCTGGGGAGGTTGTTGGGGCTAAAACAGTGGGGGAATTCAAACATGCATGGGACAGACACAAGGCAATTGTAGTGGGGGGTGGCAGGAAGTGGGCTGTTAGTTAACTAGAATCTGCAGGTTATCCAGTAGGTAGAGAAATGGGCAGACTGGGTGGGCCAGGTGGTGCTTGTCTGCTGTCAAAGTCTAGTTGTCTATGTTTCTATGTTGTAAAAGCTCATACAGACCTCCCACTCAGGCCTCCTAGAAACTAATTTTCAAATAATCATACTGAGCAATTTTCAAACTGCATGCATAGCTTTAAAAATGTTCATCATTAGCTGCATCAATATTAATAGAATATGAGTGTCTTGGGTTTTTCTCAGCATCATCGAACATTAGTAGAAGCAATAGTGCTTGAGAGCTATTATGCAGAAAGGGAAGCATTAATGTTTGTCATACAGTTGCAGCCATTGCCCCCTGGTCAGATACTGTATTTCCTGAAATTTCTTTGATATCTCTAGAGAAACCGGCAGTATCAGTGGCTCAGCAGGTAGCACACTCACCTCTGAGGCCAGAAGATCGAAAGGTGGTGGGTTCTAGCCCACACCAGGAACATGGGAAAAATCCAAGTAATAACACTGTAGTGCATCAAGAGAGGGGTGCTGCACTCCTGAGGTGCCATCTTTCAGATAAGATGTTAAACTGAGGTCCCATCTGCCTGTTCTGGTGGTTGTTCAAGTGGATGTTAAAGATCCCATGGCACTTTTCTATAAGAGTAGGGGAGTTTTATTGAAAGTGCACATAAATTATGCATGAAATACAATCAAAAATTATACAATGAATCAATCAAACCAAATGAAACAAAAGAAACAAAAATACATCAAAAGAAAAACAGTCCAACCAAAAGACAACTATCCTTGAATAATGAAAGTCATTTTTTCCCTTTTATATAGCCTTCAGTTGCCAATCCCTACCTCCTATTTAAACTTAATAAAGAAAGAAAAACATTCCACCACATTTTGACCTTAGATAAAGGACGGTAGGAACAATCAGTTTCATAAATTGACATAAGTGCATTTTCACACAGCCTGCTAAAGGTTATATTTGATATAAAATGCTTTTTTAAAACCCATTGGCATCTAGCATGCCACAGATAAAATTTAAGGCAAGAAAATGAAAACAGCTAAAGTACTTTTATGATACTTCTCTAGAAAAGTAGGGTAGTCACCCAGAATCACAGTATCATGGGTTAAACAAGTTAGCCAGGGTAATTGCCAGACATTTGCCAGATTTGGCCAAAGTGCTTTCGCATAAGAATAGTCAAACAAAAAATGCTCCATAGTTTCCACAGGGGCTGTACAATCTGGCCCGGATATTCAAACTGTGCCAGACTGTGGAGCAAGCCTGGGCAAAGCTCAACTTTGTTGTGCAGGGGTGTGGCCTGGGCGATATTCAACGGAGCTGTACTATGGCACAGCAGCTTTGAATATCGCACCATGGCCACCTCCACTGTGCATGGCACAGTGCACTGCGCCAGCGCAAGTGGCCAGAGTGGAGCATGGAGATGCACTAGCGGAAATGCCATTGCGCCACTCACAGCACCTGTGATATTCAAAAGGGGACATGCAAATGGGGCCATAATTTATGCAAGATGCACAGGGATGCATGCATCTCATTATAGCTCCATTTGCATGCCATTAGCATGCAGGTGCACTGATCCCCGATGACTTGCACCTGGCACCCTGCCAGGCAGCAGCCGTCGGGGACCTAGAGGTCCACTGGACCACCAGGGACATTGGACATGGGAGGGTTATATTATTGATGCCTGTGACTGGGCACATAGAGGTTCACTGGACCACCAGGGATATTGGACTTGGGGGGGTTCTATTACTGATGCCCACGATCAGGCACATAGAGGTCCACTGGATCACAAGGGATATTGGATGTGGGGGGGTTATATTACTGATGCCTGCGATTGGGCACATAGAGGTTCACTGGACCACCAGGGATATTGGATGTGGGGGGGTTATATTACTGATGCCTGCGATCGGGCAGAGTGTGGTCCACTGGACCACCAGGGATATAGGATGGGGGGATTTCACAACATGGATGCCCATGATGGGGCATGGGGGTGTCACCAGCTGCGGCAGGAACTTGGGTGGCCACCCACAGGTGGCAGCTCCCGTGTTGTGCCCTGCAATGCGGCAGCTCACCTGTGGTGGCCATCACTTGTTCCTTTTTTGGGCTTAACTTTGTGCAGGCACAGGTAGGGTGCGCATGCATGACTCTGCACATCCCGGGCTGAATATCAGGCTGTGCAGGTTATGCATGGGCACGCCCCCCCACCTGTGCCTGCATACATTACTGATGCACTCCGGTGCATCGGGATTTGTGTGGCACACTTTTCCCTTTTAAATATTGCACCAGGGCGCATCAGTGGGTTGTGCATGGTGCAACACTGTTGCACCATGCGCAACCCTTTTGAATATCTGGGCCTCTGTGTAAAGACAGGACCGGTCCTTCACAGCCTCATGTTTGCTGTTTCCCCTTATGTTCAGCCTCCCATAGGATCTTAACCAGTGCACTTCCTGCATATGGTGAGGGATCCTTTTGTTGTTTAACAATTCTAGAACCTTACATCTCTTATTCGGAGAACAATTTTTAAATTCTGGGTCTGAAAGACTAATCTTGTCCATTACTAACTTATAACGATTAGGGGCCACATATTCAAAACTTTGCCCTAGGGCTAAATTAGCACTGCCCAGTGTGCTAAATTAGCCCACACCCAATAGCCCACCATATTCGAAAGGGATAGCCTTGGTGCTAAATCTGCTGAATATAGCATGCTAAGGAAGCCGGGCAAACTGGGCTGGGAGTGCAGTACAAACATAGCCCAGGAATAAGACAGCTCTGAACATAGCAACCAGGAAGAGTACACCTCAATAGTAGCCAAGTGCCAGCGATGTGAAGGAAGGTAGAGATGAACTATGTGGCCAATGTGTGTGCCAGCAAAGGTGTGGACTCAGTAAAGCTGCAAGCAGCAGCACATGTGGAATTACATCACACAAAAATGTACAGTATTCCTGAAACATTTGCATGGCACTAACACATTTGTACAGGTTTAGCGCAGAGCTAATCTGTTTGCCCAGTGCAATCACATTTGCCCGGGGTTAAACTTTGCTATATTCAAAAGTGACATGCAAATGAGCCTACTTAAGTAGTCTGGGCAAACATCCAGATTAGCACTCATTATGACCTGATTTGCATGCAGTTTGTCCAGTATTACTGCAGGGTCCCACAACTACTCTTGTAGATCAGTCTGGCAGTGCATGGTGGTAACTGCAGGCTACATTTATACAGTACACCATAGCATATTGTACCCCAGGGGACTACACAGCACAGGCACAGGTGGTGGTGCTGTATGCAACTGTCAAGCTGTAGGTCATGCTACAATGCACAGCAGACACTACAGTAGCAAGGGGGCTAGTAGTGTGAGGGACACAACAATGCCTATGGTGTGTAGGGCAGTGATGACCTCTGCATTGTACACAGTGACAGGCCCAACTGGCAGGTGTTTACTGACAGTGGACATTACTGTTATGCTGTTGTGTGACACACAGATGCTGCACCACTAGCCTGGGATGCTCACAGTGACATATACACAGCTGGCTGTGTGTGCTGCAGTGTTTGTGCAGATGTGTGGTATATGGCTGGGGGTCACTATGATCAGACAGGCACACTGGTGTTGG
The DNA here is from genome assembly GCA_016271365.2 of Neoceratodus forsteri. Taxonomy (NCBI): domain Eukaryota; kingdom Metazoa; phylum Chordata; order Ceratodontiformes; family Ceratodontidae; genus Neoceratodus; species Neoceratodus forsteri. The sequence goes on from CM057451.1 coordinate 61,490,796, forward strand.
GGTATTCCCAACACTGACCCATGTGCACTGTGTGATGTGTCCCAGTTCTGTGGCCACAACCAGTCTGTGGTCCAGCCTCACCACTTGTACACCCTCCCCCAACTCCATCCATGCCCAGGGTGCTGTATGTGTGTGCTGGCATCTGTTGGTGTCCACAGAAGGGTGGTCTGCAGATGTGTGCTGTATGGCCGCACTGCCATGGTGTCCATTGGGAGCCAGCTCACCATTTACTGCCTGGCATGGCTGGGACTGGTGGCAGATGATGGTTTCATAGTGATGCCATCAGTGAGCAGCATGTGTCCTCTATGTCTAGCTTATCTCTATGTGTCATACTTATTGGTTAGGGTCACGCAAAGCTGCTCAAAAGTAACTCAAAAGCAGAGCAAAGACACAATGTAACACACAGCTGGTTTGCCCAGACTACCTTTTCCTGGGCAGTAATTTGCACTGTGCAATGTGTTACACTAACATCACCCAACACTTCTTTCCATGGCGCTATTTGCTGAGTATAGCACTGTGTTGCCATGCTCCCTCAGTTTGTCCCTTGCATACATTATACTTTTGCCTGGCACTAATGCACTTTCTATGTGATATTTGACCTTTTGAATATAGTGGACCCGCGCTAACTCAGCACTAAACCTGTGCAAACAGTTTGCTCCCAGTGCAAAGTTTTGAATATCTGGCCCTAGGACTCATATTCTGAGATATCTGGGCATTTGTGAGGTCCCATTTATGTAATCTTTGAAGAGTGGGTTTCATATAATCTGGGATTTGCAGACATTTAGATATTTTAGGAGAGGAGGTATGCCATTCTAGAAAAACAAATATTCCAATTATTCCTAATCCATTTGTATGGTAATGGTAATGACTCTGAAGCTAGAAGGCCTAATTTTATGGATTAGGAGAAAAAAGCGTATGCACAAAAACTATGGGATCTAACATTCCTACTCCCCACTTTTTAGTCGATAAATAAGTAAATGCCTGCTTAATGGAGATAAGCCTGCTTGTACAAAAGATTTGGAACATTACACTGTAAAGGCATCTCTCTAAAGAAAAGAGAAGAAGAAAAATCATACCAACATATAATAAACGTGGAATCAAAAGCTTTTTGATAATCTGTACCCTCTTTAGTTTTGAGAGTTTTCACCCCTTCCAACTTTGAACCTTGTCACACATATTTAAGGCAGAGGTCCAGTTCATTTCTACCAGATCCTGGTTCCCAAAGGTTAGTCCTAAAATTTTCGTGGGGTCTTCAGTAATAGGTAGGCCTGCCAAGCATGATACATCATGGTTTATTATCCCAATTTGCATACTTTTACTTTTATTAAAATTTAACCTAACATTCGATACTGTAGCATAGGCCTATAATTCATCTAGTACTGCTTGGATACTTTCTTTATTCTTAACAAACAGACATATATGGCTTCACCCTGTCTACTATTCCCTACTACCTCCACCCCCCCAGTCTCCCGTTGATCCACCTTGAAATCGTTGATCTGGCTCTTACCCAGGCCTGATCCTGTGTCTGACCATCCCTCCACTCAAAACCTCTATATCTGCACTGAATTTTGTACATACCAAAGCCTCTAATGTTCTGTTCTCTTTTGCCCAGTATATTGTATGTAATTGTACTACAGTATGCTCAACATGTATATGAATTGTACTTGCCTTGTTGCATTCTAATGTCTGTTATGTGTACTGTCTCTGTAATTGGTGTGGAGCCTTTGTAAAGGAGTCTCTGACTCAAATGATTGTAATTCTGAATAAACAAATAACTAAATCAATCAATCAATCAATCAATCTATCAATCATTCATGTAGGCTAAAACATGGACCTCACCATTTTGCTGAAGTCCTGTCAACCCTTGTAGGCTTTGGTTGTGTGCCAACCTCCTAATAAGTGATTCCAATGAAAAGAATGTATAAAAGTGGGCTCAGAGGACAGCCTTGTCTGACCCATTCCAAGATTTCTAATTCATGAACTATACATCCAGCCACAAAGGGAATAAAAGTGGCTGAGGAATATAATAATTTTAGCCATGAAATAACATTTTTGGAATACCATAATCTCTTAAAGTAGAAAAAAGATAGAAAAAGGAAAAAGATGGTTCACTTTATCAAAGGCTTTGCTCTGATCTAGTGATACAATGAATCCAGGACTTCTATGTTTGTTATAGTACTCTATTATTTCTCTAATTACTATAATGGTATGTTGGATCTTCTTATCAGGTAATCTGCATAACTGGGATGGATAGATTACTGACGCTGCAATATCCATTAGACGTATGTTTAAAATATGGGACAATATCTTAAAGTCCGAGTTCAACAAGCTGATAAGGTGACTTTTGAGTCCTGTATTTCAACTCAGCCTGTACAGAACCTGCTCTGTTATATTGCCAAGATTTCATTTCTTTTTTTATATCATTAATTTGGGGAGAAAGGTCTGCCCTAGAGGTTGGTACTAAAGATAATAAATGTTGTAACTGAGAGCATACCTTTAGTTAATGAAACAAATTGTTTCATGCTGTCGAAACTCCATACCTTTGACACAGTATTTTCACATCCTTCTTTGTGTCCTCCCACCAAACCCGGATGTCCTCATAGAGTTCAAATACTGATGCCCTAGCCTGCAGGAGAGAAAGGATTTCTAATTTAGCAGATACATCAGAAAGAATGGAGATATTCAGTTTCCATCTATTCTGTTTGACTGGGTCTCGCAGAATAAATGCCCTCAACAACAAGTGGTCCATGAACTCCATACTGTTTACCTGTATATTTCTGATTGTGAATAAGTAGTCTATTACTGTAATGAGTTTACATCTCCTATAGGTAAATGTTGGCCTTACAGATTGATTGTCTGTGCGATTCACAATGTCAGCTACCTTAATACATTTAAAAAGAGCGAAAGAATTGCAATATATTTTTTCCTACTATTCTTTGGTCCAATTTCTTAATACTACAATTGAAATCCCTCATAGATAAACCCATTTTGCAGTCAATAAAAAAAGTAAAATAGTTTCAAACAGTTGTACCCTGTCAGCTTTCTTTGGGGACCCATAGACATTTATAAATCTGCTGGGATCATTTCCCCAGAACCCATTGATAATAAGCACTCTACCTGGAATAAGATCAATGACCTTAGAAAGTTGAAATGTATCTCCCTTAAACAGTATACCCACCCCATTGTCCTTATTGGGTCAAAAGGACCAATAAGATGGGCCCCAGTACCATTCAGATTTAAATAAACATAACTGGGCTATAGAACACATCCACGTTTCTTGTAGAATTATGCAATCAAAACCCTGATCATGGGCTAACTGAAATACTGCCTGCCTCTTCTTATGAAGTAATAAACTACAAACATCAATAGATGGAAAGCAGTGTGGTTTAGACATCAAGTGATAAAACAAAGTAAAGTTTTTTCCTCCACTTCTTTTTCCCATCATATTTGTAGTCATCTATTTCAGTTTAATCAGACAAATTGAAGGAAATATCAGATACCTCATCCTCCATATTTGAATCTCCCCAATTGGAACAGACCAGTACAGCAAAAGAGTTGTCAGTATCAAGTTCTCATTGATCAGGAAGATGTTTTATTCTTCCTAGTTGAGCATCTTCTTATATGGGGTAATACCCAGGTTTTAGATGAAGGCATGTCAGAGGTGCCTTCAAGGGGGTTATCTTTATTGGAATAATAGATTGGTGAGCAAATTTGGGTCAACCAATGCTGAAGCTCGAGGTTGTTGGGCAGCAGCCTGGCCCTTCTCCTGTTGCGGGTGAGACTCCCAAGCTGCCCTGGGGGAGCTCATTAGGAAATACAAGTTGGGTTTTCATTACTATGCTGATGATATCCAACTGTATCTTTCCTTTGCTTCTGGGACATCCAATGCGGTGGAAGTCCTGAACAGCTACCTTGCCAAGATCAATGACTGGATGGCCTCCAGCTGTCTGTGACTGAACCACGATGAGATAGAGGAACTGGTGGTGGAGTCAAACAAAGGGCATGATAGGATGGCCTCAGGCGCAGCAACAGGGTTATTCCTGTGTCCTGTGCCATTAAAAGCCTCCTCTATGGTGCGCGATCTTGGTGTGACCTTTGACAGCAGATTGACATTTGAAGCTCAGGTGTCATCTGTTGTCCAGACCAGCTTTTATCATCTTAGGAATATTGCCAGGATCAAGTCCTTAGTTCCAGCCACCCCACCTTGGTACATGCCTTCATAACATCCAGGCTTGATTACTGTAACGAGCTCTACTTTGGGGTCTCAGGAGGTGCCCTCCGTGCTGCAGCTAGTGCAGAATGCAGCTGTCAGGTTGCTGACGGGGCTGTCTAAATACTGCTACATCACCCCAGTGCTGCATGAACTACACTGGCTGCCAGTCAGGTGGAGGATCCTCTTTAAGGTGGGCTTGCTCACCTTTAAGGCCCTACATCAGTTGGACTCTGGATACTTGTCAGACCTTCTGACGCCTGTTGCCTTCATCCGTTTCCTCTGCTCTTCCTCTAGGGGCCTCCTTAGAATTCCCAGGACAAGGTTTAAACCTGCTGATGACAGAGCATTCAGTGTCACCAGCTCTGTCCTGTGGAATTCTCTACCTCCATCTGTAAGGGAGACCCCTTCAGTTGAAAGTGTTCAAGGCCCAGCTCAAGACCCTCTTGTTCAGTCAGGCCATCTCTGACACTGTCTACTAGTATATTTCTGTGGGATAGCCTTGTTAATGACTGCTGCTATTTCTAATTGTGTTTTATATGGTCTGGTTATTTATTAGTGTTTTATTTATGTATGTGTTTAATTTTAATGAATAATCTGTATTTTATGTATGGCACCCACAGCCTCCGGGATTGAGCACCTGAAAAATAAAACTTGCCTTGCCAAAACTGGCTGCTTAGAAGGAACCGGATTGCCTGGAGTGCTCATGGAGGTGGATCATCCTCTTGACCAACAGCTTCAACTTGGCTTTCCTGGTAAGATCATCCAGGTTTATGTTGTCAGCTTTATTTTGGGACACCCATGGGCATTCTTTCAACAGGTGGCCAGTCTCATCGCAAAGGTTGCACTTTGCGTGATTTGCACACTGCATACTAATGTGCCCCACTTCATTATAGATCTCACATCATGGTTTGTCACAAACATTTGAGAGGTGCTCCTAGCCCTGCACTTATAGCACGCTTTCAACTGGCCAGCATAAAAGCATACTCCACAGTCCCAACCAAGTAAAAAGCTGCTGGGAAGATGACAAGTCCCATCTTCAGACTGTCTAAGTTTGACCTTAAATATCCAGCTACCTGTCCAGAATTGCTCAGCATCAAATATGGCCTCAGGAACACTGAGCACCTCACAACATTGTTGCAGCCAATGAGTAATATCACCCACATGAACCCCTTCATTCTGAAACATCACAGTCATAAACTTAATCAGGGATTTGGTTAGAGGAATGGCTAAGAAGGGAGTCCGGGGGGGGGGGACTTAAGCTGATTGCATTCAACCAAAATCTTTTCAAAGCCTGTGGGCATGAAAACTTATGTTGAAATTATCCTCCCCAGATACATGCATAAAAGCAAAATCATCAGCAGGGTAGAATTGCACAGAATCTTTCAATAGCTGTTTGCTCACATACTGTCTGTCAAGTCTAGGGTTGAGACCATCTTTATAGTGCAAGCAAACTGCATTCTGTCTGGGTGCAGCTTCAGTTCTGTGGAATAAGTTTGAGAATGGGAGGCTTTGCTTAGGTGGAGGTAGTAACCCTTGCTTGGGTAGGGGGCCCTTGGATTGACTCTGTGATAATGTTGGAGGTAGAAGAAAGGATAGGGGCTTGGGTTCCTCCAGTGGGGAACTGGCACCAGAATCAGATGTTTTTGCTTCTGCTACAGTATGTCAGCAGTTTCCATGGGAACTGGTTCAGCATGTAACTCAGCCTGTTGTTGCTACAAATGAAAAGCTGAGGGACAGCCTTGGTGTCATCCATAGAACAAGAGAAACAAGTAGGATTAACCACAAGTATAGAATTTGCCTGTGTAGGAGCAGAAGTGATGGGGCAAGCGTGCAAAAGTAAATCAGTACTTCGGTCCCAGTCTGGGTCAGGGACCCATTTCCTGGTCTCAGTTCTCCTCCAGCCAGCCCCTTTCAGAGTTTTCTCAGGGAACCAGCTAGTTTTCTCCTCCATTTGTTGCACATTTTCAGGTAGTCCAAAAGCCGATTGCACTGCCGATGACACAGGCAGTGCATACGTTGAATCCTGGCCACCAGCTGGCCAGGAAGAACCTTCATCGGCAGAGCCATCACTGGAGCCTGTATTCTCTGCTGGTAGGTGCCTGTTAGACAACATCGGGGCCCCTGGCTTGCTCTGTAACTCTTCCTTTCTATTTTTGTATGTTTCTTCATCTGTGGCAAGCATTTGCAGCAGCAATTTCTTTTTTTCAGCCATTTCTTTGTCTAAATCATCCTCTTCTTGTACTCCTTCTCTGAGATCTAAGGCAAGTTTTCAATTTGGTTCTATGTTGTCCACGTCCTTTCCAACAACAATGTTCAGGTTCTCCAAAATTACCCGGCCGAGCAATGGCCCATTCTCCTTCACTCCACTGGCTGGGTCGGAGAACTGCTCCCCAGCCTGCTGCAGTCCAACTCAATCTGCAGCCTCCTGGTCCACTATTCAAGGAACAGCAGCTCCCCTACTGACAAGAGTAGGGACATTTGTTATTGAAACTTCAACAATAAATAATGATACAGACATGTTAAGTCACAAAAATAATATGTGAATGAAATAATAATAAACACAAATCAAATAAGTATTATATCATACTCCCTTCCCATCTACCCACTGCTTTAGAGTAGGGAATTTGTATTATTGTCATTGTGATCACGAGTCATATGAAAATGACATTCTAGGCACAGAAAGATATCAGCTGCAAATGGACTGGGCTATCACTTTATTACTACCCTGCAGTGTTCCCAAACGCTGACCCCCATTTTAAGATAAGAGTAGGGGATTTTTTTTAAGAAATCATAAACAAATCATAATTCAACACATTATTTTCACATTAAAATAATATTCAAAATCATAAATTACATCTAAGAAGTATTAATGCATACCCCCTACCCCCCCCCACTACTTTAGAGTAGGGAAATTTTTATTCATACATAATCAAAAATGATCAACAATATAATGCCATATAGATTCTGTTGAAAAAACATGAACCTACATTTACTTAAGGCTATGTGGAAATCATAATTAGTAATGCACAGTCATACCTATAAATTAAGTCAAAGTTAGTACTACAACCAAGACAGTGCTCTCCACCATTCCTAATACTGATCAGTGGAGGAGCTTTTTTTCCTCTCTTTCTTGAATATCATGAATATTCTTCACAATTTGATGAAAAAGCTGGTTTTGTGTTGTCTCAATCTGCTGTAATGTGAGTTTACATCTGTTTATCCAAATCCAGTATTTCATGCATGATGAGATCAGTCTGATACTGCTTAAGTTACAGTATATACAGTATCAGCCACTGGTGTGGAAAAAGTCCTAAAGAAGAGTATCTGGGGGATATTACAGAAGGGGGATTGACCCCATTGTTGTTTTACTATTTGCTAGAATATTTTAATATATGGACATTCGTAATAAAGATGTTCCATGGTTTCTAATGTATCTTGGCACTATGTTCTGGGACAGTATCTTTCTTGTTCATCCTTATGCTTCAAATTATTTTTCATATTTAGCTTTCCATGTGCGCATAGCCAGACAACATCCCACATGGTCCCTGGTGTTCTAGGGTCCTGTAACATGTGCTCTATGAATTCAATATCTTTCTATGACCTATTCAAAAAGTGTGGAATTTCATAAAACTCAGAGTTCTGCACATATTCATGAAAATGTTTCCTGATGTTTGGAATAATATCCCCTTTTGTTTTAGTTTTCTGAAACAATATTGAAAATACTTGTGTAAGTCTTGAATTCTTTTCTGCATTGGAATGGGAGCATCTAAATTCCAGTCTTCCAAAACAGAGAAAAGTTGATCATGCACCCAGGTTGCCCACAAAGTGGGTATACCTAATAAAATGGGTTAAGATGTGTGTAAAAAAATATGCTGTAAAACAAGGTTACTGGATTTATCTTGTGGAGACATCCCATATGAATTTTTAAATAAGTGATATTCGTTTTGCTAGGATTAAGCCAACTTCCTGAGATGCATTGGAAGAAACAGCCATACAGTTTTGTCTCTAATGTCATCTCCCACTCCTTGCTACTATCCAAACTTATGAGTGCTGGACTCTCTGGATCTGCCACCAGTTGGTTTCACTCATACCTGGCATGCAGATCTCAATCAGTAAGAATTGGCCCACACACCTCTAACCCCTCCTGGTCAATACCAGTGTCCCCCAAGGCTCGGTCCTAGGCCCGGTACTCTTCTCTGTTTTTCTGAATGACCTACCCTTGGTCTGCCCATGCACATCCATCATGTGTATGCTGATGACACCATACTGTATGCATCAGGCCTCTCCACCACTGAAGTGGCCTCTATACTCCAGCAGGACTTTAATGCTATTCAGCACTGGTTTCACTCCAACCAGCTGTTTCTTAACACCAAAAGTACTGTCTCCCTAACCTTCGGCTCGCATCAAAGACTCTCCCAGCTCTCCTCCCCCCCACCTTCCTTATCATTGATGGGACTCCCTTGGAGGCTTGCACTTCCTTCAGATACTTAGGGGTCTGGCTTGACCAGCACCTTGATTTCTCCACTCACATCGATTTGATTAATAGGAAACTGCATCTAAACCTAGGCACCTTATATTGCAACAAGGACAGTATCCCTCCATCTACCTGGAATGCAATTGTGCAGAAAATGATCCTCCCTTTACTTGACTATGGTGATGTGGTCTATGGCACTGCTGCCAAATCCTCCCTAGCCAACCTTGACACACTCTTCCATTCCTTCTGTCACTTCATCCTGGACTACCCCCCCATGACTCATCACTGTGACCTCTACAGGTTCCTAGACCTGCTCTCACTCCAGGATCGTAGGCAGGTACACTGTGCCAGGACCACAGGGAAATTCTGGGCACAGTCCCTTCCCCCTATCTCAAATCCACCCTCTCAATCCAATCACTGCCAGCATACTCCCTCAGGAGCTCTGACTCCAGGCTTTTTCATGTCCCTTCATGGGCTCATCTAAAGGTCAAGCTGCTTTCAAATACTGCATGCCCAAACTATGGAATGCATTGCCAGCAGACATTGGACTCTCCACAAACACTCAGCATCTCAACCACCTCCTAAAGATACATTTCTCCTCCAACTGCACATGCACCTAGTGCCATCAAGGTGCCAGTGCCCCCTGCTCTGCACTATTTATAGCCTCTCATTTTGCAGAACCCATGCAAAATGCACTCTGTGCACTGCCTAGCCTAGTACAAGTGACTAGATAGTTTAACTAATTATGTGGTCCTTTGTTGTCTCCACTCTAAATTCCATAACAACTTCTGTATAATGATATGTATTTCAAATGTGCTTGAACACTGACATATTTCAATTTGTACACCATATCCTGTTAACCTCGAGAAATGTTTATGTTAATGTTGCTCATGCCCAGTTTACCACTGGGCTCACAGTTATGGGAGCTCTGTAATCTGTAAATACAGGATTTATGTCATTTGTACTATCTATAAACTTGTATAATATTATATTATAGTATATGGTTAGGGCTTATTCTAGATGGAAAACAGTGGCTTCCCAAATGTTGTTGTATGACAGTTCAAAGGTCAAAAAAGTTGTTGTACTATCGTTCTGATGTCAGATTGATAGTACAACAACTTTTCAGCCATGAGCTGCTACATGATTGGCTGAAAACAGAGCTGCTCAAAAATTGCGCTATAAAATAGCGGAGGTGTCTAACAATCAGTCAGTAGTGCCATTCAGTCAGATAGTTGGGACACAGACTGCCATTCTCGGCTCCGTGTTCCCAAACTATCAGTTTGCCAGTTTTTTTTTTTATTTCTTTTGCCGAGAGCAGGACTGCTGGAAGCAGTGAAGCATCGGTATCTTTGGTGTCGGAACTGGATGGCGACTGCAGCATGGACCGGGAGGGAGCGACCGAGCAAGCGAGCGGGACAATATTTACACGGTATGAACCTTGTCAAAAGTCAAACCTACTACAGTTTGGGGAACCATATACTATATAAAATAGTATATGGTTGCTTAAACACAACAAGGCGTTGTTGTCATCTCAGGGAAGTGATTCCGTCAGACAGACCTCTCGAGCTTTGCTCTCGAGGTCTGTGGGACGTCATCACATCCCTTCGATGGCAACATAGCCTTGTTATGTATGAGCAACCATACACTATTCTATATGTTCTTTCTCTATTTGCTCCTCTTCCCCCTTCCCCCAGGACGCATCTGGAATCGAGCGGTTCTCTGCTTAGTATGTCTTCCTGATAAAACTCATAAATAAATAAATAAAAATATAAGGCTAAGGTATAAAAACATTGGTATTAAATAGGTTTTGACTAAATAAATAATTTTCTTCTTGGACATTAACCATCTGTTCCATAGTTTCACTCCTATTATGGCTATGTTCAACATGTATTCCCAGTTAACTAGGGCCAAATCCCCTGTACTGAAATAAATTCCTAATATTTTGTGGTGAGTCTTAATTATAGGAATATCTATAATTGCTTCAATGCATGGGTGTGTAGGACCAATTGTGAGACAGGCACTTTTAGTATAGGTAATGAATGATCCTGTTATTTCTGAAAATTATTGTATTTTGGCTTTGACTTGCATTGCTGAGTCTGTGTCTGCAAGAATCAAAATCAAGTCACCCACATTAGAGTAAGTGTTACTCTCTACATCTTGGCTAGAGACTGAGAGGCCCTAAATTTGTGGTGTGTTTTGTATATGCCACATCAAATGGTCTAGTGTTAGTATGTATAATAGAGGACTGAGTGGACACCCTGTTTGACTCACGGTCTAATGTAACATTGTTTTGTGATCCAGCTATTTATAGGGAAATGGATGCTTTTTGTAACAGGTTCATGCATACGTTACAAATTTATCTGGAATATTATAATTAGCCATACATTGCCATAAATGTGAAATAGAGTCAAACGCCTTGTTTTGATCTAAGCTGACCAGAAACCCTGTTAGTTTTCCACCCTCCTCTTTTCCTGTAATTTCTCTAATTAGTAGTAGAACATCAGAAACCTTTCTACCTGGAATTGAATATGTTTGGGAGGGGTGAATCGAGTATGGTAGGGCTAATGCCAATCTACAGTATTACTAAGAATTTTTGTGAATATTTTAAAATCTACATTCAGTAGAGTGATGGGTCTTTAGTTTGTCAGGAGGTGTTTGTATCCTTTTTTAAATAATAATATTAGTAGTCTCTTATACATATCTTCAGGCATGTAATTATGTTTTAGGATTGAGTTGTAGACTTGAGTTAATTCTTTAGCAAGACTGATCATAATCTTAGAATAAAATTCAGTGGTTAAACCATCAATTCCTGTTGCAGTCCTTGGCTTTAACTGTTTAATAGTAGCTGTTACGTCTGCTTCAGAAATGGGATGTATTAATGCATTTGCTATGTCTTGTAGCAATGAGGGCAGATTCCCTATTTGTAACCAAATGTAAGCAGCGGTGAACTTGGGGTGGGGTTTCCCCAATGTCTGTGTGATATAATACTCTGTGGTTCTTAAGATGTCTGTTTTCGTTGTAACAATTGCTCTTCTGTATGATTTGATACTTTTCATTTGTTTTCGATATCGCCTCTTATTACTATCCTCAAATGGGTTAATTTGAAAAGATTTCCCAGTGTCCTGAATTTTGTTCATTCACTAATGATTACATTCTGTCATATTGATAATGGATCATTTCTTGTTTGATATTAGAAATTTGATCTGAATCATTTTGACCAGTTGTGCTCTTTAGGGAAATCAAATGATATAATTGTTTCCTTAAATCTGTATATATTTTATTGTTCTGTGTACCCTGTAATCTCCCTACTAATTGTAGGAAGTCAGTCAAACCTTTTTTCATATCCCTTCACCGTTGGAGTGGATATGAATACAAGAAATAAACAGACTTCCTTGCTTCTGTAATATTTTGTAGCCCTTGTGCGATTTCAGCATTTTCAAGTAAACCTCTACTAGCTGCTGTTTCCTGAAAATGAGCTATTTTTATACGTAATAGGTCATGAGCAGAGGTAGCCATTGTTTGTGTCCATTGAAACAAGTAAAGCAGAAGAAGAAATACAAAAATAATCAATTCTAGTAGAAAGTGTCCCTCTGTGATAAGTGGGTGCTATTTTTTTCTGCATTTTGGCAAAAGCAATCCACCAGATTTTCCTGCAAAAGTAATATATTAAGAAAAGCCATATAACAGAAAATTTTGGTAGGGTTTAAGTCTGTGTCTGATCTAAGTCTACCACAATTGAAGACTCCTCCATGGATTATTAAATTTGATGTGAAAAAATAGAGCTGTATGAGTTTAAAAAGTTATATGCTCCCTGCTTCCATCTGGGCTGCATACAGGTTAATGAGTCTAAAATCCCTACCTGCCGGTGTGACATCTAAGAGGAGAGCTCTCCCTGGACATATATCTACAAGATGATTTATTTTAATGTTATTATTATTGATCCCAGTCCCAACACCACAACACGTATCAACCTCCATGGACCAATGAGTATTCCCCCAAAACCAATCTATCTGTGCTATCTAAATTTATTTAGTTGTGTGAAGCCTTGTGTCCTGGAGAAAAACAATGTCATAATAATGATACTCAATAAAGGAAAATGTTGTCCCACATTTCTTATTTGATTTTATACTATTGGTATTGAGTGAGGCAACAGTTAAATCATAAAATTCCATGCATATAGTACAACTTTGGTCATATTTAGGTCACTTTCTTAACCCCTGAATGGGCCCCCGGTGTTTTTGTTTTTGCTTTACTCTTTTTTGGTTTTTCAGTATCCTCTGTCACTGAAAGTATGTCCCTTTGTGAAGATGTAATGTAATGGAATGGAATGTATGTGATTCCTCCTCCATTTCTGTGTCCCCCATTGGAGAGCAGTACATTTATTTTGTAGAGAAATTTGTTCTTGTGTTATTTGTTGCTTAGACACTGTGTGGCCTTTCCCTTTAGAAACTACTCAGGAGGGAGGGGCATATCTTCCATTAGATTTTCTGTTTGCTGAGGCATGGGAGCCACTACTGTGGCCTCTGGTGGGACAGAGTCTGGTTCCACATTTGTAAGAGAGACAGGGGGTTGAATGGTATCACTTTCTTCTAGGTTTGTAGATGGCATATCCTTTTCTGGAATTACTGATTGTTCTTGAGGATTAGATTGAGCCCTAGCCACCTTGTAAATATAAAAGTCCTGTTCAGCATAATCTGCATTTGTAGTGTTATGTGTGGCCCTGGGGCAGGTTGTGAATAAGTGGCCTTCAGCATCAAATAGATTGCACTTTGGAGTGGCTATACAGTGATATCTGGAGTGACCTAACACCCCACACACAGAACACTTGTTTATTTCACAGTTGGTACTGATATGGTGTGGGGAGCCACAAATTAAAACATGATCTGGGTTGCCCCTGGTAAAAAATAATGTCTTTGTCTCTCCCCAGGAAGAAGCAGTTGGGGAGGTGCTGTATTCTAGTTTCTATTTGTCTTAATTTTTTAATTCTAAATTTCCAACCCCCTGTACAAAATCCCTCCTGATCAATAATGGGTTCTGGGGTGCTTTGGACTTCACACCGTTTTTCTAACCAATAAAGTATGTCTGCAATATTAACACCTTCATTTCTGAACAGTAAGGTAACTATTTTTATTGCAGGTTTTGTTAGAGGGATTACTTGAAATAAGGCCCAGATATGATCCTGTTTTTGTCTTGTACAAATGGTCCAGAATTTCACTAGCAAAGTTTCAGAACAAAACTGATATCAAATGTTTGGTCTCCAGGGGCATGAATGATGGCATAGACATCTGAAGGTAGAAAACTGATATCGAATGTTTGTTCTCCAGGCAGGGGCATGAATGCGGGCATAGACATTTCAAGGCAGAAAACCCATTTTTTGTTTAATTAAATCTTTTCACACAAAAAATCTGTCCGGCTGACGTGACATACCTCCCATGTAATGTAGCCTGACTGCATGTCTCCTTTTAGCATTTTCCACTGCTTTTTGTAACAGGCTTGCATAAGTTACTCTTGGTGGGGCAAGGTTTTGTGCAATGCCTTCTGATTGGGGGGTTTCATTATTAATGCCATTATTCTGTGCTATTGGTAATACAGTCTGTGACCCTACACCAGTCTACATTTCATAAAATATTTCATCTGTATTATTTGTATTTAAATGCAAAGAGGTACTTGCCAACGGGTTGTCTGGTGACTGGGTCTGTGGCATTGCACTTTGATGGACCAGCGGTGCCACTGTAATTTTTGATGTCTGCTAAATTATCAGCAGTGTGCTCCAGTCTCCATGCAGGTGTGCCTGGTAGCAGAATGTCTGGGTCAGGTATCCAACTTCCCTGACTGTTGCAAATCCATCCATCAGTTTGAAGTGCCACTTCAGAAGACCATTTTGAAAAACTAGGTGCAGCTTCTCCTTGCTCTGTTGTTGTGGATTCATGTGTTTGATCCGGGTTACTGGTGATTTTACCAAAATGAAAGACAGTTGACATTGGAGTCTTCTTCTCGGGAAGTCCTGGAGAGGTATTAATCAGTCTTTTTCATTTCTTTTCTTCCTCAAGTTTACTTTTTTCATTATTATACATCACTTCAGCTTCCTTTATCTGCTGCAGCAGGACTGATTGCTTTTTCTCCAGGTTTGTATTTAGAGCCTGTTCAGCTCACAGCAATGCATCCTCTGTTATCTCCATTGCTGATCTCATATCAGCATCAAACTTTTGTTATTGTCCATCTGTGGTACCCATGTTGTGAACTTCTCCTGCATCTCCTTGCAGACCTCCATCTCCTTCTCCTTCCAGCTGCAAACTGAGCTCCTCCATCCTGTCCACAGGATGTGACAGTACCCCCTGCAGCCAGAGTAGGGGGATTTGTTTATTTAACAAGAAATCATACAACCCAAAATACAAACTTGTCATAAAAGAATACCATATCTGTGCATAATGAAATCATAAAGGGGAGAAAAAAGAAAGCTTGAACAAACTTACAAAAAGAAAAAGGATCACATATAGTAATTGTCTATACAGGTCATTTGACTAGTAATAATGATGTGAAAAACAGAAAAGAAAAAAGAAGTGTGAACATTCAAGTGATAGGGGCATCATTATTAGTGATCCATGGCATATTCTTCCATTTTTGAAGTAAGACATACTTTTTGGATTCAAAAAATAAATATTGTTCAATTCCACAGTGATTTTTTGTACAAGTTCAATATGTGATTGATGTATTTGCTATAAAGTAAATAGGCTTCTATTATACCACAGGAACCATTTGAACTCAGCAAATACCACATTTATGGTGCTACTATCCCACTTCCTCCATGGAATATTATATGCCCCATGTATGAAATTTTCATATGATACAGTCGAAAACTGAGGTACATTCCAAACTCAAATCAAGTAATCCCAAAAGTATTGTACATATGAAAAGGAAAAAAAGAGGTGTCTCAGAGTTTCTAATTCCTGAATGCATCCTGGTATAGAACAGATCCTCTCTTCCACCTGTTTTTGTTTTTGATTGTCCTTTGTATTAAATTTTTCATGACAACAAAGCTAATGGATATTGTGTAGCTTTGAGGATATTCTTGGTTCATGAATTAACTGTTGCAGGGATCAAAAGTGTGTTTGAGGACATTTAGGGAAAGTTATGGGTTCTGTAAAGTGGATCTCAATAACTGTTACATAAACTTGTCTTTTTGTTTTTGTCAGTATCATGAAACTGGATTTTCCATGATTTTAGTTTAAGAAATACCTCTCTTAAATATGGTATAGTCCGGGGAGTAGTTTGTTGAATCTTCAGTGTCCCTGTTTCCCTAGCCCTGAACCATAATTCCACCAAGAAGACCAAATTATTCCATAGTCTCCCCATTTAATTAAGCAATGGTTTTAAGTTTGTGATCATAAATTGACAGTGTAAAAAAAGAACCGGGTTTATCATATTCAAACCTCCCTGTTTGAGTGACAAATATAGAATATTCCTTTTTAGTGGACTGAGTCTACTTCCCCAGACAACCTGAAAAAATATGCTTAATAATGTTATTTCCCAAGATTTTGGTGGGGAAATATTTGACTTAAGAAAATAAAAACAGGTAATAAGAAAGTTTTGATCAAATGTACACACTTTATCTTACTAAGTGACCAGCTGTTCCACCTTTGCAACATTTCTTTCCCTATCTCTAGCTTTTGGTCCCAATTAAGTATATCCCATGTGGTGCCCCAAATTCTATTCCTAGAATTTTAATGGGGTTGGATGTTATGGTAATACCAGCAATATGATCTCTACTCAGGGTTTGTGTCCCAAATTCATAGCCAATGCATTTCTGTTTGTTTAAAGAGGCCCCAGAGATATTATCAAACTCAAAGCACTGGTGAACTGCTAACTCTGCAGCATTTGCACTGGGCGCCATAATGCAGATGTCATCCATGTAAGCCATGGCAGAGAAGGGGATCATTTCATGTACTATAGAAATTTTGGGAATTTTAGCATTTAAAGTTTTAAGCAGGGGATCAATACTAAAAATACCTAGTAAAGAACTGATTGGACAGCCTTGTCTGACTCTCTTTTTCAAAGGCACCAATGGCCCACAGTATCCATTTATATATGGTGTAACGGTAGCAGATTTATATAGTTTTTGTAACCATTTTATAACAACATCCGGAATCCCATATCTTCGCAGTCTAAGCCATAGAAATATATGGCTCACAGAGTCAAAGGCAACCTGTTGATCCAAGGACAGGACATAACCATGAGTAGCTAAATTATTTTCACATTCAAACAATTCTCTGAGAAGAATTAACTACTAATTCATAATTGGTTGACCAGGTATTGCACAAGACTGAGCAGGAGTATTGAGATAGGGAGCCATGGTCAATAAAAGTTTAAGATTTTAGTCAATATTTTAAAGTCTATATTCAGTAAGCTGATTGGTCTCCAATTGTTTAAAATCCTTTTATCTCCTTTTTCATGAAGAAAGATAAGTAACCCACCTAAAAAATCTAGGGGCCAGTGAGAGGCTTGTAGCAGAAAATTATAAACTGCTGCCAGCTCTACTGCAATTGTCACACTACATAATTTGTGCAGTTCAGCTCTGAGACCATCCTTCCCTGGCATTTTGTTCCTGTCCCTAGTGATTCTATGGCTTGTTCTACCTCTAAAGAAGCTATTGGGTGGGTTAGAGATTATAATGTGTAGGGAGGGCAATTTGGAAGTTCTAAGGAGTCTAAAAATGTAGAAATCATGTCTTCCTGTACCGGTTCTTCTTTAAACAGGTCTGACACATATCTACCTACTTCCACCATAATTTCCTGGGGGTTAGTTTTAATAGTGTTATCAACTCTTAGTACAGCTTCTATCTTTTTTTTGTTTACTCTGTTCTTACAACTCATGAAAGGACAGATGTTAGCCTGTTTCCCTTGTGTACCATATTCTTGTTGTATCTGTAAAGAATGGGTCTGTTTGTTATGGAATTGTCTCATGTCCATTTTGATTGCATTTATCTGATCAGAGAAATTATGCTTTGTAATTTGTGCTAGGGACATAAGATGTTGCAGTTGCTTATGTTGTTTTAAATACTGACAATAGTTATGATCTCTGAAGGCTTTACTAATGGCTTTTAGTAATTTTGTCAGATCTGCTTCAGTATCTATCCACCATAGGCTAGGATTGTCATATACATCATAAACAGATTTTCTGGAAATTATAAAATATTGAAGGTGTTGCTTAACCACTTCTTGCACAAGTAGAGAATAGTTCAATTTCCACAGCCCAGAACCCTGTGGATGAGCTGGTTGGGAACCAATTATCAGGTGCAGTTCACTATGGTCCAAATATTCAACTGGTGTCACCCAGGCAGTTAGTAAAGGTATGAATTTATTTGTAAAAAAATAATCTATGCGGGAAGCTAAAATTCCTTTGTGGAAGGTGGGATCTGTTTTAGAAGTTATCTGATAGTATGCATCCTTCAACCCAGCAATCTGAATTACTGATTTCAAACATGTGGCATCGCAATGAACTTTACTTGTAGTGGTACCACCATCACTGTCTGTTAGAGAAACCCCACAATTGAAGTATTCCCCAAAGATAATATTATGTGAGTTGTGCAGCTATGGCTATATTTGTTTAAGCACTGCAGCCCTGTCAGATTTCATTTGTGGGGCACTTACAGTAATAAGATGAAAATAGGTGCCTTTATAAACAATGTCTAAAGGCAAGACCCTTCCTTTGAGTCAGTCAATCAATTTCATTACCTGCACAGTGATTTTATGAAGAAGTATTACCACCCTAGAACACGTCTCAAGTCCTATGGACCAACTGGAAACCCCAGTATGCCACTATTTTGTTGCATGAGAAAGTTCAGCCACAGTGTGTAACTTGGTGTCCTGTAAAGATAGGACTTCAGATTTAGAGGATATTTGTAATAATTTGTAATTTGAAGTATGAGTAAACAGAAAGCTGCTTCTGTTTATTTTAATGCTATTCACATTAATTGTGCAGCCTGAGATGGAAGCAGTCATTCAACAAGGTAGGGGGAAACATTCAGTGAGATTTCCATTTGGTAGACTTAGACTTTTTCTTTTGTTCCTTCATATCTTCCCTATGCTTCAGATTGGGCTGTTCACCTTCATCCATCCCACTATGGTCAGTATCAGATATGCCCTCTACTGGTTCTAAACTGGCCTGTGAATCCTCGGTTTCATTGTCAGAAAAGTCTAACATTTTCTGCAAGGCTTGAAAATGGTTGGAGGTAGGGGTTATAGAGATTTCTTGGACTAAGAAACTGGTTGTCCCCAAGTTTTTCTCTGAGCCACCATCTGGCTGCATTGTATCTCAGAAACTGGTGTGGTAGTGAGAGGGGGAAGTGGGGGCATAGCTAGGGTATCAGAACATGAAGGCATAGACTTTTCAGGGGCTATATCAGTAACTGTCTCTTTGTGTGGACTGGCTTCACTATTCTCTTGAGGTGGGGGGTCTGGGACATCAACAACATCCTCCTCACCTGCAGTAGCCTGTCGTCAGTGGGGGGGGTCATTATCTGGGTAAATGCAGGAACTGGTCAGGAAGAAGCAGAGGCCAAATGTGTCCTTTGTGCTATAGCTATTATTAGTCTCTGTTCATCAAAATCATTAGCACTTGATTGTCTGTGGGCAGCATTTTGTCATGTAATATAAGAGTGACCAGGGGTTCCACATATTTACTGATAGTCATGTTCCTACAGTGGCTACTCACATGGCCTAAACAATTGCAGAGCATGCAGCTCAGCTTGTAACACACACTACCGATGTGTCCTGGCATACCACATTTGTAGCACATTTTGGGTTGCCCTGCATAGAACAGGATGCCCCATCTCATCCTAAAACAAATGAGTTAGGCAGACGTTGTAACCCAGCCTCTGTTGACCATAATATCACTTTTATACACCAACCCCCCCTCCAGATATCTTCAGTATCGAAAATGGCTTCTGGAAGGTCTACCACATTAAATCTCTGCTTAAACCAAAATGTTAAATCAGTGACACTCACCCCCTCATTCCTAAATAAAATTGCCACAACCTTATGAGCAGGCCTATTTAATGGAATAACCTCAAAGGGGGGACCACAAAGGAGAGCTTTTACCAGAGTTATATCGCTCCCAGAATTTTACTAAACCGCTGGTGAGCTTAAAGCTCTCATCAAAAGATGATTCACCTGAAACATGAATTAATGCATACATTTCAGAGAAATAAAAATGCAAACTGTCCTTCAATAAATGTCTAGCTACAGATTTCCTATCTGGAAATGTATCCACCCCCCCTTTATACTGGAGGCAAACAGCATTATGTCTCTTAGCAGCATAAATTGGAGTTTGAAAAAAAGAAGCATAAGATCTTGAATTTTGTCTAGTCCAGTCATTATCAGAGGTCAGTGGAGAGCCCTCATGGTATTCTGTGGATCCTGGTTCCAAGTCCTGGTTCTGTACAATTTGTAAATCACTGAGGACCTTGCCCCTACTCCCTCTTGATATTGAGGAGGGAGGGTTGGGGGCTTCAACTATGTTTGTGAGTTCCAGATTGGGATTCTGTGTAAGCTGAAGCTTTGCTGGTAATGCCAGGGGTGAGTCAGATATGACAGTTTCTACAGGAGCAGTCACAGAGTTTGAAGTTTCAGTTTGTTTGGCTGAAACAATTTCCCCCACAGATTGCTGCGCTATAACAGTTTTGGTGCATTTTTAGTGGAAGGTATAGTTTCTGACATGCATACCCCCGGTATCTTGATTGGAGAAAACCCGGAGATCCATTTACCTGTATCAGGTAAGCGAGCCCAACCTGCAGCTTTCAGGGAATGTTCAACCATCCAGGTCATGTCATCGGGTTCCAAGCTGTCAGCCCATGAACTGGACTGTTTTTCTTTGTTTTGTGGTCTGATTTTCCTTTCTTGCAGTAAAGGAAAAAACTGTTGCCATGTCCTGATCGTAGGGCAGCTTTTGGAAGAGAGCTGTATTCATAGAGTGTAGCTGGATAGAAGGTGAGTCACCCATGTCCGTAGCAGAAATAGAAGGCATGGCTAGGTTACCAGGTAAGGCCAAACTAGCCTTGCCATTGCCCACAGTAGCATTTACAAGTGCTGCTGCAAGTTCTTGCCTTCTCCGGTGGAAACTCCTTTCTTCTTCCTCTAGGATGCATTTCAATTTGGTAGCCGTAAGTGCAGGATTAATTAAAACACCATCCAATTTACTAGCAAACATTTCTCTTGGTACTGCGTTAAAAGCTTTTCGAGGTTCAGTTGCCAAGGCATTATCCATCATCTGTAGTTCCATAGAATTGTCTTCCATAGGCAAAATTTATGTAACTTCACGTAAGGCAATAGTTGAGGGGGAAACCAATTCCTCAGCAGCCCATATGTGCTCCTCTGATTCCATCTCCTCAAGCACTGAGCCAGCCATTTGCAGATGGCCAAAGGTTCCCTGTACTGGTCACAGTAGGGGAAGTTTTGTTATTGTGAGAATCACACAATACTAAGGGCAATCTCTATGTAGACATAAGTAATTTTCAGGAGGAAAATCCATAAATAGGCTCTGTCTGATCGCACTCATAAAAACTGTATAAAGCACTCTGAGCTGATCATTCATAGCAGTCATGTAGCTATGTCATTTGTATCCAACATCTTTAGAACTAATTTAGTAAGGACTGGTATTCAACCTGATCAGTGTAAATGGGTAAAATTCTGTTACCCAGTTCAAGTATGTAGTATAGTAGGGGTTCTCGCTGACTTTTACATTTACTATTGTGAGTAAAGGAAATTTCCTTCTCGTCTCCTCACTCTTTTTTTCTTTTCCATTTCTTTTCTTACATTTTTTTTTAAGTCACCCATCTCACGCAGTGCACCCATAATGATTTGAGAGTAGTATTAGGAATGTGCAACCATTCTGTAGTATATGTTTGCTGGGCTTGTCCTAGCACAATCTGCACTAATTCTTGTTGTGTAATATAATTTTGTTGCAATGTCCACTGGCATCTGGACTGCCAGATATGGTATTTCAAAAGACTGCAAATGACACGTAATGTGCTATAAGAATATTTTGTCCATCTTCCAGTGTAGAGTCCTAAGATCAGTACCTCATAGGTCATCTTAGAAAAGTTACTGTCTTGAATTGTTTGTGCCAGCAAAGTCCAAAAAGAAATGAGATAAGGACTTTCAAAAAATAAATGTTCCTGTGTTTCTAATATTGTGTTACCAAGATATCTGGTACAATAGCGGTCTTCAAGCGCTTTGTGTTTGTGATTATTTTTAACTCCCAACTTTCCATGACATGTAAGCCAACAAGTGTCCCACATGTATTTGGGGATTCTGTGGTCTGTAAGCTGTTTAATAGTAAATGTGAAAGACTGCAAGTTACTTCCGTAGAAAATGATTTCATCTGTAAAATGTAGCAGTAGAAGTTGCTCATAGATCACATGTCGTGGGGTTGGAGAGAGAGTATATCTTGTTCTAAGACTTTCCATAGACTGATTTTTCTCATGGATATAACGATGTAATCAGGATACTAATCCAGTGGCAGATTGAAGGACCGATTATTGTCAGGCCAGATTGGTAGCAGTGCCTGTAACCACTTGTGTTCCCAGTGTACCCATATGTTTTCCAGACCTTCAGAACTGGTACTAAATTAAAAAAAAAAAAAAATAGTGTATGGAAAAAGAGCAAAGGTTTATCATACCCAAGTCCCCTTGTGTAACCTGTCACTATGTAGTGTTCCATTTAACAGGGCTGAGCCTTTTGCCCCATATGGTTCTAAAGAAAATACTGTATATTTTGGTTTCTAAAGTTTCAGGTAGGGGAAACACTGTTCCAATAAACAATAAAATAGGGATAAGAAATGTTTTAGTCAGGTACACACTTTTTCATTTAGTTGTTTGCATTTTATTCCACACCTGTACTCTAAGTTCACAAATAACAAATTTTTTCTGCCAATTAACTATAGCCATGTTGCTTGGACCAAAATAAACTCCTAAAATAGTCACCCCAGCTACAATGTAAATACCCCCAATCGTGTCACCTATGTTTAAAGGGGTATCACCTATTTTCAATGCCACACACTTCTGTAGATTTATTTTTGCACCAGTCATGGCTAAATAATGTTGAAGAATTGCAAAAACTGGGGTGAAATCTTGTTCATATCCCAAAAATAAACAAAGGCCGTCCGTGTATGTCAAAATCTTCAATGGTGGGGTTATGAGGGAAATCAACATACCCTGAAACGCCTCGTCCATCTGCAATTTCCTAATGAGGATGTCTATGTAAAATGTGTAGAGCAAGGGGCTAAGAGGCACCCCTGTTGTACCCCTTTTTTTAGAAAGATTCATCTGCCAATAATGCCACTTACAAGGGGAAAAATCTGTACCCGTGAATACAATAAACATAACCACCCAATGAAAATGTGTGGAATCCCATACATAGCTAAAATCTGAAAGAAGATCTCATGGGAAGTGGCATCAAAAGCCTTTTCCTGATCTAGAGCCAACACATAGCCTTGCAATGTACCTCTGTGCCCCCTGGTAAACACTTCTTGTAGGCAGAATAGATTATCGCTCATATTTCTGCCCCTGATGGCACAAGACTGAAAAGTTTGAGCAGCCAATTCCAATCTATGGCACAACATCATGGATAAAAGTTTGAAGTCCACATTCAGTAGAGAAATTGGCCTTCAATTAGTAATATTCACTTATCACCTTTTTTGTACAACAAAATTAAAAAAACCCTGTGCCAAAGATTCCTGTATGTTTTCATTAATCAATATGTCATTGAAGGTTTACACCAACATCAGTGTCAAAATATCCTGAAATGTTTTGTAAAAAGCAGTGCTCAGACCATCTGGTCCTGTGGCAGTATTGCCCTTTAATTTTTGTATAGCCCTTTTAACTTCTAACTCACTAATAGGTTCAACCAACTCTTGTTCATTACACAAAAGTGGTGTCTCACCGGTGTAGACTAAAAAATCATGTAGATTTCCCTCAGTTTGGACTGGAGCACCAAAGTAGGAAAACAAATGTTTGGAGATAACCTCCAGTATGGCCTGAAAATCAGTGTGTATGGATCCAGCTTGATCTTGTATAGCCTCCCATGACTTTTTCTGCACTCTTGCAGTACAAGCATTAAAAATATCTAGGGAAGAACTCATAGCGTGGGTACCCACCATCTGTTCCATTTTCAGGGATCTGGCCCTGCGATAAAAGACATTTCTTATTTCCTGTTTAATTTTAGTGATTTGCTCTGATCTATCCACACCTTCAGTGTACTATAACGAAATGAGGTGGAAGAGCCATTTATGAAGGGATAAA
This sequence comes from Neoceratodus forsteri, assembly GCA_016271365.2. Taxonomy (NCBI): domain Eukaryota; kingdom Metazoa; phylum Chordata; order Ceratodontiformes; family Ceratodontidae; genus Neoceratodus; species Neoceratodus forsteri. The sequence goes on from CM057451.1 coordinate 61,514,778, forward strand.
AAAAATCAAAGTAGGTCTTTCATCCCTTCTGTTTACTGATTTTTTGGTACAGGAGTCAAATTAATTGTTTAGATTTCACCCACCATTCTCCTACGGACTCATACCATGCCACTAAGGTAGCTGTAGCTTTAAGAAAATCTATAGTGTCTTCTTGCATTTTAGGCTCCTTAAGCAGCTCATTATTTATATGCCAATAGCCCCTGCCATGGTTAATTTTCTGTATGTGACCTAAACCTATATGCAATTCAAGGTGGTCTGAAGTAACTGTTGGGTGTGTCTTGGCAGCAAGTACAGTCCAGTGTTTAGAAATAAAAATAAAATCAATTCTTGTGGACAGGGCACCCCAATGGTATGTGTGACCTCCCTGCCTATGAATGGATCTATATGAATCTATCAGGGCTGCTGTGTGTAAAACCGATTTTAAAGTAGTCATATCACAATACAGTTTTGTAGTCTTACCAGTTTTGTCACCTAAGTCTATGGGGTAATTAAAATCTCCACCCAAAATTAACTTCCAATGTGTGTGCAACAATGGTTGTAGCAGCCAAAAGAGATTACTTCTGAGGGTCTTAGTCTGTGGTGCATACACTACTCTGATCCTGAAATCCTGCTGTTGGAGGGTGACGCCAAGACACAACGTCCTCCCAGGTTCCACATCATATACTTTCTGAATCTTGACCGGCCCACGAAACAAAATTCCCACTCCTGTACATAATTCTGTCCCCAAAGACCACATTGAGGGTCCCCAAGGCCAAGATTTCTGGGTCTTTTGTACATCAAACTCAGTTCCTAACTGGGTGTCCTGAATAAGGCAAATGTCAGCACGAGACTCATACAGAGCCTGTAGAGTGATACTTCTACATTTAAAATTTTTAATGCTGTTCAAATTTAGTGATACTATATTTAAGGTGTCACCCGAATTACTATGCATGGAGTGAGTAAAGTGAAGTCAAGAACCAATTCTACTACTTTACTTTTTTTTCTGCTTTTTCTTAACTTAAGATTTCATGGGTTGGTCATGTTCCATTTCCAAATTGTCAGGTTGTGAACTGACCAGGGAAGACTCAGTATTCTCTTCCTCTTCCACAGATTGTTCTTGCAGAGCCATGAACTGATTAGAGGAGGATATAGCATCCAACTTAAGCAGTTTAGCTTTAGCAAGGTTTCAGGAAGAACGCCTTTTCCCCTTTGTTGGTAGAAAATCCTTCTGAGGTGGGGGGTTGGCATGTCAGGGTTGGGTTTGGTCTGAGCAAGTGGTTCTGATCCCTGCATCTGCTGTGCTATCTCCAGGGCTGCATCCTGATATTCAGGGAGGGTAGGCAGTATGGCAGTAGCTATTTCCTCGGGTTGAGGGGCTGGAGGAGCAAACCATACCTCACTAGAAGGTGGTGTAGTTGGGGTAAAGGCTGTAGATTGCTTTTCCTGAGCTGTGTGTACAATGTCATCCTGATCCCAGCATGTACCCTTATTATGAACAGCCCAATGGCACTGCAGGAAGAGGTGCCCATGTTCTTTGCACAGAATGCACCGAGGTGGATTTTGGCAACTATTACTCGGGTGACCAACTTGTAAACATAAGCTGCAAACCAATGCATCACAAGCATTACTGAGGTGCGCAAAGGAGCCGCACCTATGACAAGTCTTAGGCTGACATGGATAGAAGCAAAAACCTCGATCCAGACTAAAATAAAAACAGCTAGGCAGGTGTACAGACCCATCCTCTGTCATACGTAGTTTCAGTCTTAATTTCCGTCCCCCTGTCCAGATGGTTTCATTATCCAGGATAGGGGTAGGCTGCTCAAGGACATCAGCTCTTTGCTTAACCCAGTGTAATATGTCCTGTATGTACACATTCTTATTATGAAACAATTTCATAACAGTTTTAACCGTATGTCTGGTTAAAGGAATGGCTACAAAAGGAGCCCGTACAATAGAATGCCATAAAGTATTATGCTTAATCCAGAATGTTTTTAACTGCACAGGGGTGTTAAAGGAGACACTAAAATAGTATCACCAGAAATATGAATAAGAGCAAATATATCAGATGCTAGGTAATTCATAGAGTCTTTAAGGAGTTTTCTGGCAATATAAATTCGATCAGGTGGAAACTCTAAACCCCGCCTGCATATTTAAGCCAGACTACATTTTGTCAGGCCCTGGGTTTTCCTAGATTGGAGAAAAGATCTGCCATTCTATGCCTAGGGTTGGTGTGTGGCCCATCCCCATCTAGTTTTTTTTGGGGGGGTCTGTCTGTGGCTGTACATTATGGGCTTACTGATTAAGAGAAGGAGTAGTATTTGCAAGATCTGCCCATGATGTGGAAGCCTGAGGTGGCATCATTGGAATCAGGCCTTGGTTACGAAACAATACATCAGAGCTGAGCTGCCTGGGACCCCTACTCACTTTAACAGTTTCTGTGGTCACAAGTACAGTATTTGTCATAACATTAAGTTGTGTAACGACACCTGTCCCCTTCAGATCAATATTTCTGTCAGGATGGACTTCATCCGGTACTGTTAGAGGTAACTCTGTATTTGGAGCATCAGAAAGCAGGACAGCAGGTTGGGAGGCATGAAGCATCCTGTCTGTGGTCTGAGGTAAAGCCTGAATATCCTTTGCGGTAGGAGGGTCACCCAGGAGCCAGCATCTGCCATCCAGTGCAAGAGTCCAACCTGCAGCCTGCATCACTCACTCTGGTGACCATGACTCCCAATGCACTGTGTCAGGCACATGCATACCAGCCTTAGTCTGGTTTCAATCCATCTGCGAAAGTTTTTGCAAATCATCTTGTATGTGCTGATCTGTCAGCAGCAAATTACTGTGAGAGACAGTGCTCGCCATCAAAATCTGAAAGGGCACTTCATGCTCCTCTAAGCCATTTGGACACACAGTCTGTGGCATTACTAGGTCAGGTGATCCATTTAGCATCATTGTAGATTCCTGCCCTGCAGTAGCTATTTCCATTTTCATCTGTGCATCATCATCCACAATGTGGTCTGGAATATCTATGGAACTACCAAAAGTAATACTAGTCTGTGCTGTCTTCTCTTCCTTACTGCCTTCTTCCTTTTCAATATTCATAATCTCAATATCTGTAGGCCTAGTAGAGCTAGCATCCACACCTCCTTCACTCACTACTAGCAATTCAACACTGTACTCCTCCATCTTGGGACACAGGAAGTTGTGGCATCCCCTACCAAAGAGTAGGGGAATTTCCCCAGTGTCATGGCCAAATTTCCCCCATTCACTAAAAAGTACCACCAACAGCTTAATCTGGTTCTGTAAGTCAATTTACATCTGTACAAATATTGCCCTTCCCTTGCCCCCAGCTCACTCCTGGAAATGAGCCGTGGCTCAGTGTGCCTCTCCCAATCAAAATATTTAAATAAATAGATAAATTAAAATAAATTCCTGCCTGTAATAGTGCTTTGGGGTCACCAGAGAGAAACTCTTTAAAAATATTGATAACTATCAGAACGTATCTGACTTTCTCAATTGCTGCAACTGTATGAGGAAAATTAATGGTTCCCTTTGTGCACAATAACTTTCAAGTTCTGTTGCTTCTATTAATGTCCAGTGATGCTGAGGTAAATCCAGAATGCTCACATACTGTTTATAGTGGTGCATTGACTACAATTTTAACAACATTTGCCCCCAAAAAAAACAATATTCTTACCACCAGCACCCAGAATTTGTCTGGTCATCAGGTCAACAGGATATTGTTTGTTTGTTTAAAATTTATTTTTCTACAAGTTACAAATTGATTAGGGTGTAACCCCCATTTACAACAATGTCCTGTGTTATACAAAGTACATACAATAATTAACATTAGCAGTGTCAGTGGCTCAGTAGGTAGCACACTCGCCTCTGAGGCCGGGAGATCACAGGGCTGTGGGTTCAGTTCCCACATCTGGCACTTGGGTTAATATCCCAGTACTGACACTGTAGTGCAGCATGAGAGGGGTGCTGCACTTCTGAGGTGCCGTCTTTCGGATGAGACGTTAAACCGAGGTCCCATCTGCCTGGATTGGTGGTAGTTCAGGTGGATGTTAAAGATCCCATGGCACTTATCGAAAAGAGTAGGGGAATTTCCTCGGTGTCCTGGCCAAATTTCCCTCGTTCACTAAAAATACCACCAACAGCTTAATCTGGTTCAAGGTCAGCTGGCATTCATCTGTATCCCCCCTCCCCCCCGGGTCGTGCCTGAAAATAGGCAGAATTTGTCTAGTGCACTTACCCGGTCAACAAAAGCTAAATAAATAAAAACATGACTTAACAAACACACAGACAACTATTACAAAACATACATTGAACTCATAAAATTATATGTAACATGTTCAAACAGATGTCAAGTATTTATACAGGGCATTCTTAAACTTGGGTAAACTTATCAAAGAGCTTAATTCTTGTGGTAATGCATTCCAATGAATTGCTAAACAATTTTGTAATGTAGAATCTCCTAATCTATTCTGAGATCTTACCATTGGAATTCTGAAATTCCTTAATGTCAGTGTTCTCTTACTTGGGGGGGGGGGTCTAATGTTATATATTTAGCAAGTGGATGGATTCCCTTAGTATAAACCAATTTATGAGACCATAGGAGCCATAAATACATTCTTTTTTTCTCTGGTTGTAACCAATTTAACTCACTGTAAATAGCACAGTGGTGAGAACCATATCTTCTTTTTGTTATAAATTTGGCTAATCTATAATAAATTTATTTTATTTAGAGATTTTTTTTTAGTCGAATTCATATACAATAAAACACCATATTCCAACACTGGTAACAGCAGTTGTCCCACTATTTTCTTTCTTACTTCTATTTCAAAACACTTCAATACTTGTCTTAATACCTCCAGCCTCTGGTTAACTCTTTTAACCTGTTGGTTAATATGATCACTATAAGTCAACCTTTGGTCAACCAAGACCCCCAAATACTTATCATTTGTAACACTTTTTATGGGGATTCTATCCACTAACCTAAGTTTCAAGCCAGAACTCTTTATAGGGGAGATCACATGACGACTAGCTGAGGGAAAGCAGCTAGTTTCTTCTACTCCCTACCCTTCTCACAAATTATCATCTTAAAACCATACCTGGTGATTTCTTACCTTACTAAAGATTGTGCCAGTGTCTCAGGAAATCCAGCAGTCTTCGATTTAAGACTCAGAGCATGGAAATCGACTTGAAAAAAGCGATCCCAATCCATTCACCTCCTACCACTCCAGGGAAGGACAAGAGTGTGAAAAGGCCTAAGCAACAGGCCACAAATACTTCCTGAAATCTACCAACTGCTACAACCCATACCGGGAAGCAATTTTTAGAAATAATACAACCACTGCAGGAAACTATTTCCAGCATCTCTATGGATCTCCAGCAGCTCAGCACTTCAGTGGACACACTCGTGATGTGAGCCAATAACTCCGAAGCCCGAATTTCCTCAATGAAGAAGTGGCAAGGGCGGGCAGAGCAAGATTCCAATACTTTACGGTGCAGACTTAAAAATTTAGAGGAAAAACTAGAAGATTTGGAGGGGTGCAGTCGGCGCAATATTCTTCTGATTCTAGGTCTGCCAGAGAACGAAGAAGGCTCCAACCCCATCACTTTTCTTCAAAGGTTTTGTAATAAAATAGTGGGGCCATCTCCAAATGGAAACTCGTACATCATGGAGAGGGCACACCGTTCTTTGTGCCCCCCCTCCCCCAGCCATTGTTCCTCCTTGGCCCCTCATTTTTAAACTTCTGAATTTCCAAGACAAGCAGCACATCATCATAAAAACCAAAGAAATCCAGAGCTTACTTTGGGAGGGCCACAAGATACGAATTGCACAAGATTTACCCCAATCTGTGAGAGCCAGGAGACTAGAGCTTCATTCCCTGGTCTCCAAATTGATAGTGGCTGGCAAGTCATTCAGGGTATGGTGCCTGGCGATATTGCAGGTAAAACATCAGGAAAAGTGGGTTTCTTTCGATTCTCCTGAACAAGCGGTGACTGAGCTCCAGTCTCTTCTCCCCGACCTGTTTAAATGAAGAGTTGCTGTGGAAAGCCAGTAAGTCATCTCTATTTACATGCTAACACGGCGGTTGTAGGCACAATCTGCTGATGTGAGTAAGTCACTTACACTAGCACCATTTTCTGACATTCCATGTTCTGATAGCCCAGAGGGCTCTACAGAAAGAAATTAACCCTAATAATGAACTTGAGAGAACTTAGTCCTGGATACTCTCCTATTACTGAACTGTGCTGTGAGTAAATGATTAAGCTAAACCTAACCCTGCATCCTGAGTAGGACAAGAAAAACCTACTACATTGTCTTTCTTTAATGTCTGAAAGATGGTAACTGCAAGAATATAACTGGACTAGCAATTGGACTACCAATTTATTTTAAGTTGCAACCAGACTTTTATTTATGTCACTCTTATGGTTATATGATAGCAATTTGCTCATTTTCATTTTCTTTAGTGCAAAGTAGCCTATAATACAAAAGTGGATTATAGCTTTAACTGTGAACTTATCATGCACCCTGCAGGTCTCTTGATCACAGCTATGAGCTCATAGTATAAATATATTGAGAATCCTGTTCTTTAAAAGCATAGGGTTACAGTGTTAGTAATAATTGTTTTATTTACCTTAAGGAATGGGTTATTCATAATCGCCTTACTATCAAAGTGCACTGCACAATTTTTTGAAGTTTAGTAAGGTAACTTGTTCTGTGGGGGGTCATTATGACTGTTTTTTCTCTGGTTAGTTCCAGAAACATCACCTGATGGTATGTAACTGGTGATGCAGTTAGATAGAACTGGGGGCAAGATAGTTTAGAGTTGTGTGTTTTGTAATATTTTTTCTGTATGGGATTTTACTGAGGGTGGTGGGGAAGGGGGGTGGAGTACAGAGTGATATGCTACACATATTAAACTGCTGTTTATTCCACGTATGGGGAGGGAGGGGAGGGGAGGGTTGTGCCACACTGCTGATCTTTCTCTCAGTATAGAGGCTAATATAGGAGGCTATGAGAAATCCCTTTGCTTACATTAAAAATCCACCCAGGAATGTAAAAGGAGCCCAGAATAAAAGTAAGAGGCAAACAATACTCCATCATCTCCAACTTTTTAAGCTAGAATAGTGTGCTTACAGGAGGCACACCTTCGTAGGGAGGACATAATGTTCTTCTGAAGGAACTGGGTGGGACAGGTTTTCAGCTCTGAATCTTCCTCTCAGAGAGGAGGTGTCACAATTCTTGCAGCCAGAACTGTTTCCTTCACTCTGGTTCAGGAATGCCATGACCCAAAAGGGCACTACATTATCCTTCACGGCAAGTTAGAATCCCAACCCATCTTATTAGGTTCGATATACAGACCAAACATAGATTCCCCTCATTTTTTCTCTCAGCTATTATCCATACTTATCTCGGATCCTCCCAAACTGACAATTTTAGGGGGAGATTGGAACCTTGTACCCCAAACTGACCTAGACAGATCAGATAGTAAAATATTAGGACTAACCCCTGCCCAGCGAGCCCTGTGGGACCTCATGAAGGGTACAGGAACTATAGATGTCTGGCATGTCCTACATCCTACAGAAAGACAGTATACCTATTATTCTCCCGCACATCGTACACTCTCCCAAATCGATTATTTCCTTGTTAGCTCCTTTGGTCTTCCCAGAGTGTTAACTACTACTATACAAGCTAGGGTGATATCTGATCAATCCCCTATTAGCTGCTCCTACTTATTGGGGCCTGGGATTAAATGCGACTCCATCTGGCGACTGAGCAATCAGCTTCTCAAATCCCCCCGATACTTACTCATATTCAAGACATTATTCCCTCTTTTCTAGAACAGAACAGGGGCATCGTGAACAAGCTCAACATAGTCTGGGCAACCCTCAAATGCTCACTGCAGGGTGATTTTATTCATCTGGCAGCGATGAGATCCTACAGAGCCTGTGACCACCTCTCTTCCCTGCTTTCCGAAATTGCCCATTTGGACAGCTCCCTAAATCACTCATCTAACGACTCAGTTTGGGCTAATGTACATTGCCTCCAATCTCAATATTTTTAACTCTTGGCCCAAAACTCAGAGCCAGCTTTAAGCAATACTAAACTTAAATATTTAGAGTCTGGGGAAAGGGCAGGCAAACTCCTAGCCCTTAGGGTGCGACAGATGGAAGTGAGTAGATCTATATGTGGCCTCTGGCCTTCACAAAATGGGGCAGTGCTCACAGACTCCAAGGCAATTGTCACAGTATTTGGGACATTTTTCAGGGACTTTTACTCAATACAAGCTGAATCCTGTCCCTCCCGGCCCCCCGGCGATAACCACTTACCTAGAGTCTGCTAACCTCCCTAAACTATCTGCTACCTCTACTGCTGCCTTGAGTACTCGTATCTCATTACATGAGGTGCAGCAGGCAATTAAACAGCTACCCCTGGACAAAGCCCCTGGTCCAGATGTTTTTTTAAATTTCCTATATAAGTCATAGAACCTCTGTGTGCAAGCACTGAGGCAAAGGTTACCCCAAAGGGCATTTGGCCAGGAAGCCAAGTTTTGAAGAAATACAAAATCACACATGCCCCCCACAATGCAAAGCATCATGGGCTGCATATGCAAATCACCACAGAATAGTATGCTTTTTCAACTTTAAGCAGAAATGCCTCAGTGCCATTGCCTCATTTCCCTGTTGTTTTATATTTAGAACATCTAGTTGGACTTAGGATGATACATTCTAGTCCTAGGGTTTCAAAACTTGATTTCAACTTTAAGCCTCTATCTTGGGACCAATCAGCATTAAAATCATCTGTTTGGATTGCATTTTGCCCCTGAATTTTGTCTAATAGAATTTCTGATAGAATATCAAAGTGCTTCATTTTTGTTTTTGGTGGTACATAAAAAACTCCTATCATAGTTTTTAGTGTTAACAATTCCACTACCAAGCTTTCAATTCCCTTTATTGATTCAGATAATATGGTTCTATAAGGACCCAAAGTAGCCTTAAGATAAAGCATTACCCCTTCCCCTCCTTTCTTTGTTTACTCTTTGCTGTGAATATCCACTTAATTGAATTTCATTATTTGGAATTCCCTGATGTAACCAGGTTTCAGAAATTGCCAAAATATCTGTTTTTTCTTCCTCCACCCATACCCTATATTCATCTATTTTATTTACTAGAATCTGCACATTTTCATAGATTACTACTAACCCCCTATCTTTTTCTGGCCCTGGATTGGTTTCTATATCTCCACTCTGAACTAACAAAACATCAAACACCACATTTCTTTATTACCCTTTCCTCTCCCTAAGGTAAACCTTTGTTTAAAACAAAATGACCTAGTAGTCAGTTTCCATTTATTCATAAATTAATTACATCTTCTAACTGTAGGATATTCTTCTAATTGCAACATACCCCTTAGAGTTTCAATATTCCACTCTTTATTCTGATTATTAATTCTTGACATTTGTTCCCCTGAAAGCACCAAATAAGATCCTAGGCATAGCCACCCCCACATTATATTAACTAAATGCGTCTTGTGTTTCTAAACCTTTCACAAAAATACAAACTATCAAAGTTTCAAACAGCTATCTACTATTAAAACACATTCAAACTTACTACTTCCTATCAAATTTTCTCTCTCTGAGTGGTGCTCACACCACTCAGTCCGCTCGTGCCATGGCACTTGTGTCTGTGGGTGGTGTGGGCTTTTATATGATACAGTGCCCCTGCACCCAAAACCAGTTACTCGACTGGTCTGCCACCAGACCCCCTCAATCACCAGATTAACAGGTAAAGTCTCAGATGATATGAATATACAGGATATGCATTCAGGGTATCCCCCCCTGCTGTCATGTAATCATGATTACAAACAGTGCTAGGACATAATCAGAAACTAAAAACAATTATGTTTATACAGAAGGTACTAGCAAACATTTCTTCCATAGCCATGTTGTACAACATAAGTAAAAGATAAGTCATGCAATGAAAAAATATTACCTCATCATTCAAATAAAACTGCATGGTAATTTGGGCAGAATTTCTGGCTCAGGCTCCAGTTGCTTGGATGGACATTGGCAGACTCCACAGTCTGCCATCATACTCTACCACTGACCCTCAAGAGACTATCCAGATAGGTGTGGTACTGGGGAACAGGAAAGTGGCTAATGGGGACCACATTTTCAAGAAGGGGGCAAGATTGTACCTAGGTAACTACAGACCGGTTAGCCTAACATCAATTCTGAGCAAAGTCCCTGCAGGCATTATTAAGGAAACAATAATGGAGCACTTTAAGTTTTTTTCTTCCTTTCAACATGGCTTTCCATGGTGCCAATCATGGCAGACCAACCTGATCACATCCTTTGAGAGGTATGAATTCAGTGATGTGCTGGAGCCAGCTTTCACCAGTAGTTAGCTCACCAAAGCTGTTTTACCAGCTCATGAAGGCTGGTAGTTCCAGTAGTTTAAGAATTTTTTAGTTTTATGTTTTTTGTGCCATTCAGTATCTTTCTTCCCCTCACCTGTTGCCCTGACTTTGTGAAATCTTGAAGTGGTGCTGCCTCAGGGGGAGGGTGGTTTCAGTCAAGAAAGAGAGTGCATGCTCATATCTGTGGCAGAAAGGTGTCTGGCCCCTTCAGATATGTCTCTCCTAATTGGTTTCTGACTTTTCAGCTGCCCACAGCCCACTGTCCCCACCTCTTTTGCTGCAATCACAGCCGGGGCGTCAGTCTGTCATCTGCACTGTAGTTGCTCTGGTCAGTTAAATCTTCTGGCAGCACAGCCACCCCACTCAGTCCCATCATGATGTTGGGTTGATACTTGTAACCGTGTAGTGGGAGTGCGAGAGTCAGCAGTTTAGGGTGGTGCAGAAAGTGTCATTTTGGGTAGTGAGTAATGACAGTCAGCTTAAGTTGGGACATTAATGCCTGTGGTGGTGGAATGGAGGCTGTCACTATGGCCTAGGCCATCTTCCTGGGGGCTGCGGTAATTAGTGCTGCAGCCAGAGGCAGTGCTTTTTGAGGACTGGGCGTCAGCAGGTTAACCAGGTCAGACACGTACTCTCATCACTATTGGTTTAGCTATTTGTCTTTTGGGTAGGGTGGTGAGTGAGTGTGTGAGAGAGAGAGAGAGAGAGAGAGAGAGAGAGAGGATGTCTGGAGAGATGGGGGATAATTGTTTTCTGTAAGAACTTCCAAAGAAAGATCCCAGTGCAACCAGAAGCCTCGACATATGTGCCAATTTGGCTGCAGATTGAGAGGCATCTGATAGTGTCAGCAGGAATTTCCCCGGAGTGTCTCTACTTTGTATCCCCTAATACTTTACCACTGCAATTGAATAACACAGTGATAGGCACTTCCATCAAAGTGCACACGCAGCTCTGTAGAGCTATGAAATACAGAAACACGCAAGGTGTCTCAACCAATATGTAGAAAGTTAAATTTTAAGCTGCAGGGAGTCACCCTCCATTTCCTAGAACTGACTGGGAAGCTTGTCTCCGACCTTATGTCAGAAGGACGGCTGCCTGCTAGTCCAATCCTACTTAGATTCCTTGGGCTCCCACCGACACAGATCTTCGTGATGTATCAGATCCGTCATATGCTGATTAAATGGTTTGGAGTAGCAGAATGGGATATCAACCAGAGGGACTTTCTATCCCTAGTTCATTGCCTTGCTTGGTCATCTCACTCTGTCGCAATTAGTGGCTTCCCTATTTCCCCAGATATATCACACCATAAGAGGGTGCTCCCATTACTGGGAAAGTGCATTTCTCACATTGCCTGAAAGAGTGGAACCGCATTTGGCTCTACCTCCACCAATATCTAACTAATGACAGACTGCACCTTACTCAATTTCACATACTTCACATTATATATTTCACCCCAGTGCATTTACACAAAATGAAGAAACTTCCCACAGCTACTTGCATAAGATGTACAGCTGCAGAGGGTTCTTTGTTTCACGTATTGTGGTGGGAGTGCACTAAAGCAGTCCAATTGTGGGAGGAAATTAAGACCACAATAGACCCTCTACTTGGCCTATCTGAATACTTCATCCCTGAGATCTGTGTAGTGGAAAATCTCTCTGCAATTCCCATTAAGGAACGAAGACTTCACATCTTTTTAATGTCCTTAACTGTAAAGTGGTTAGTTTTGCGTCACTGGCTTGACCAAGAAGAAATCTCTTATTCAGAGTGGCTGAATGAAATATTGTACAGTCTTAGAGTGGAAAAAAAAACTATTGCTAGTATCAGGAACTGCCCTCAAATGTATGACAAACAATGAAGCAGGCTAGAAGGCTAGAAACCCTTTTACTGGTGCACGCTGCATCTTGATTATACGACAAGGTGCCCCATCTCTATGGCACTGTCACTCCATCTGTCATTGTCTAGGTCCTATGTAGAGACAGTATGACCCATGTAAATTCAACTTATTTGTCTTTCCCTCACTGGTATCTGGGGTGGAGGGAAGGGCTGGGGTTTGGGGTGGGGGTAGGGTGGGCTGTTTATGTCTGTATTGCTTGTATGGTTGTGTCAATGGATATATACTGTGTTTCGTGTGTTGTATTGTTTGTTTGACTGTACAAATTTAAAATTAATAAAGTTGAATAAAATTTAAAAAAAAAGAAAGATAGCCTAGGTCTGGCTGAGAGTTGACAGGGAGGGACAGAGCCATGGATCAAAGAGCAATGGTGGAGCCAGGTACAGTCCACAGATGTGTAGCACATCAAAAGGTTTTAGTTAGTATGATATAAATGAATGAGCTTCTGGGGATGCAGATGGAAACACATCCACTGTTACACGCTGACTGACTATACAGCTGATAAATTCATAGGGTACTAACAAAAACTGGCAAGCAGAGGTTTTGAGCAGGCACTCATTCAGCCCCTCTTAACACGTGACTGTATACACTCTATTCCTGCTTCTCTGTCTCTCTTTCTCTATATGGACCATATCTTTCTCCTATAAATAATGCTGTGGTATGCAGCCAGGCTCTCAGTTCTGAAAAAAGAATAGCAAGAGATTGTATTTTCTTCTAGCCATCTCTTGTTATTGGTGATGTGTTGCAGCCCACACTCAATAATTGCAGTTACTTTCAGAATTAAAGAAGTGTGATATTGTTCACAATGTGGCTCATGCAGCAACAGCTACATTCAGTTTGTCTCCAAATATTGCCTCATGCCGAATGGGCCATCCAGCCCCAGACTCTAACCCAGTCCCATTTGCCTGGCCCTAGCCTCAGACTGTGTGAGTGACCTGACACTGATCTGTTTTTAGCTGTTGGATTCTCTTTGTGGTTTGAACCAAGTAAAGTTATTTTAATGTTAGTGCCAGTCATGTTCTTGGCACTTGGTAGTGCTCTGGGAGTGCAGCTTAGTGGTAGGGCATGGATTGGTCTTTATATGTGGAGGCAGTTGGGATGGAGAGGTTGCTGCCAATCAGGCTTGATACATCTCAAGAGACAGGGTAGCAGCAGTAATACAGAGAGTGTGGTGGAAATGGGGGCATATGGGGTGGTGCAGTGGTTGAGCAGGGGAGGGTCCAAGGTCAAGTCTGGGGGGAGTAAGGGCCAGCAGGTAGTGTGTTAAAATTTTGGCAACACACTACCACTATCACTCAGTGACATATGAACATACAAAGAAGACAGCAGAATAAGGCCATTTGGTCTATCTAGTCTGCTTGTACTGCAGGGTTCACAGATTGAGCTACTGACTCTACTCCCCCTCCCTGAACCTCCCAACTTTTCCATCAGTTCTTCCCATGACCTTTACTTTCCTCTAAAGTCTATCCCAGTCTTTCTTGAAGCTGCCCAATATCTTCATTGAGACCACCTCTTCCAGTAGCGCATTGCATCTGGCCACCACCTTCTTCATGAAGAAATGCTTCCTAGCCTCTATCCTAAACCTTCCCCCTCCATCTTAGGACTGTGTCCCCTCATGTTTTGGTTTCAACTTATCTTAAATAGAACCTCCTTATCCAATTTATTTATCCCTTTCAAGTACCTGAAGGTCTCAATCATGCCCCCCACCTTTCTTCTCTCCTCTAGGGAGTACATGTTCAGGGCCTCCAATGTCTCTTCACATACTTTACACTGCTGGCCTATGATCATCGTCATTGCCCTAATCTGGACTGCCTTCAGCAGATTAATGTCCTTTTTAAGGTGTGGTTACCAGTGCTGTACTCCATACTCTAGATGTGGCCTCATCAGTGACCTGTACAAGGGCAGTATAATCTATTTTTGCCTGCTGCTGATCCCGCTGGCTATGCTGCCCAATATTTTATCTGCCCTTGCTGCTGCTTTCCTGCACTGTGTGGAGTGCTTCAGGTTACTGGTTATCATCACTCCAAGATCTTTCTCCTTCTCTGTTGCAGACACCTAGACCCCTATCAGGCTATACTCCATTCCTGGGTTTCTTGGCTTCGGTGTGCATAACTTTACATTTCTTTGCAATGAAGCCAAGCCACCAAACCCCAAACCACATCTCAAGTTTCTCCAGATCCTTCTTTTGGTCCTGTATCCCTTTGGCTGTGTCCACTCTCCCACAGAGCTTGGTTTCATCCAAGAATAGGCACATTTTGCTAATAATGCCATCACCAATATCACTGATGAAGACATTGAACAACACCATTCCTAGCACTGAGCCCTATGGAACCCCACTGGTGGCCTCCCTGGAGCTAGATAACTCTCCCCCCACCACCACCATCTGGGTCCTATTCCTTATCCAGTTTTCCACCCATCTGTTCATCTTCTTACCAACCCTGAAATCTGCCAAAATTCTGATCAATCTCTTGTGGGGTACAGAGTCAAAGGCCTTGCTGAAGTAGAGGTAAAGGATATCCACTGCTTGGCCCCTGTCTGCTGTTTTAGTGACCCAGTCAAAGAGGTCAATAAAATTTGTTTGACACATCCTCCCTCCCATAAAACCATGCTGCCTTGCATCCTGGAGACCATGCTCCTCTAGATACTCTACCATCCTTTTCTTACAGTCACAGCCAAAGACATGGTCAGATATTTCCCAAAATTTCTGTGATATTTCTAGAGAAA
This sequence comes from Neoceratodus forsteri, assembly GCA_016271365.2. Taxonomy (NCBI): domain Eukaryota; kingdom Metazoa; phylum Chordata; order Ceratodontiformes; family Ceratodontidae; genus Neoceratodus; species Neoceratodus forsteri. The sequence continues at coordinate 61,529,807 of CM057451.1, forward strand.
TCTCCTGCTTTCTGCATTTCCGCAGTAAGGGCAACAGAAAGAAACTCTTTATAAATTTCACGAAATATCTGGAAATATCTGACCATGTCTGTTGCTACCACTCTAAGTATGGTCTTCATGAGCTTGCACATGATTGAGGTCAGACTGACTGGTCTGTAATTTCCTGGTCATCCCTGGGACCACTCTTAAGGAGGGGCACCACATGTGCTTTTCTCCAGTCCTGCAGTACCACACCTGACTTCAATGAACCCTTGAACAGGCCTGCCAGGGGCTCTGCCAGCTCGACTGCCAGTTCCCTCAGAAGGCTTGGGTGTATGCCATCTGAGCCTGGTGATTTTTCCATCTTCAATGCTAGCAGCCCTTTCATCACTCCATGCCACTCTATCAACACATCCATGCTCCCCTCCTCCTCGACTTCTCTTCTGTCTCTTGTTGGCACCAGTCTGCCTCTCCCCCTGGTGAAGAAGAAAGAGAAGTATTCATTCAGTACCTCTGCTTTTCCTCCATTCTCCACTGCCCACCTGTCCCCTTTCTGAATCCTAACACTCCCATCCTTCTTGTCCCTTTTCTCACTTATATACAGTGCAGCTGACTTAAGTGCACATTGGATAAGTGCTCAATCCACTTAAGTGCACACTTTTCTCTTATCCCAATGTTGTTCCTATAACGCCCATGTTAAATTTTCTGGTTAAATGCACAGCGCGTAATGTAAGTGGACATTTTGGTTTAATGCACAATTCTCTGCCATACCATAAATAGTAAAAATTAGTTCTCAGCCCTGATAAGTGCATAATTTGGAGAGAATTTTTAAATTTTGTTTTTATTTTCCACATTTCCCCTATTAGGAAAGTATAAAATATGATTATTTTATTAATTTTGCCCTGTATACAAAGCAGTCTACACCTTAACAGAACAAAAGCTGTCTGAGAATGGAGTTATAAGCAATAGATAAGAGCCGAAAGATCACCCTCACACTTGAACAGAATGTTGCAGAGGTTCAAAGATTGAGTGAAGCTAATGTCATTCATCAGAATTCTGGATGCTGCTTAGATGCTGGACTCCACCTGTCTACAGTCACACCTGAAACAATCTCACAATGTTATGCAAAAGCTGGGTTTTCATCTCCAGCCACATCACTGCAACCCCGGAAGTCTACAGCAGGAAGAATTCCCTGACAGTCCCAGTCCTGCCCAGTCCTCACCTATCTGATATCCATCAGGCCCCACAAATCCTCAGTTTACCCCCTTGTAGCCCCTAGTGTGTTCAGCGGCAGATGAGTCCTGGTCCTGCCTATGAGTATGTTGGCATCTGATTTCAGGGCTTGTTTCAGAGACAGTCAAGGGTGAGGAAGAAGTGACAGAGCTGGAGCAGCCAACAACACAGTAATGGAGCAGCCAATGGTACAGTACCATACCATACAGAGATTACTGCATTGGTTGGTGTGTTTTTTTCTTTTAATTTAGGATACTTGGCAGTGACTCTAAGCACCAAAAGAATTAAAGTGCATTTGATTGACAAAGCCTCACGTCCTTGTTGTAAGCATTTGTGTCTTTGCAGTAATGGCACAAAAATGTAAAATCTGCATAAATGCACCATCTGCTTAAGCGCACAAATTTTCCGTATCCCAAGGCTGTGCACTTAAATGAACTACACTGTAATGAAATAGGGTCTTCTTCCCCTTTTCACTTCCCTTAGCTATCTGCAGTTCCTTCTGAGTCTAAGCCCACTGGACTTCCTTACTTGCCTAACTAGCCATCTTTAGGCAGTTTTCCTTGCCCTTCTCTCTCTTGGTCTTCCTGAATTTATGAGTGGTAGAGGAGGACAGGGCCATACCATAGATGTACTGTAATCTTTCATGACTTAAACAAGGTTAGACAACTACATCAATGTGGTATATACTAACCATACACAAGGTGGATTGTTAACTGGCATGGGGCATGAAGCAGAGGGTTGTGGTGAATGGACATTACTCTGAGTGGAGATGGGTTCTAAGCTGCATTCTTCATGGATCAGTGCTAGGGCCACAGCTGTTCAACATTTTTATCAAGAAGCTCTAAGTGGATATCTATAGCAGGCTTCTTTACTTCACTGATGACACTTATCCGACCAGGATCATTGACTCAGGTAGATACAGAATACCTATTTGGATAGCTGGGATGGAACATTTTTGTGCCAGCAATGTCAATATTTTTATGGGGTTCTAGACTCCTTTGAGGATTGGAACAAACTTCAAAAGGCCCTTGACAAGCTGTGTGATTGTTTGAACATCTGGAATCTCAGATTCAATGTAGAAATATGCAAGGTGCTACAGTTAAGGAGCACAAGCACATGTATGACTTATTGGGTACATTTTGTGGTGTTCCTCTTGTTGCAGTGATGGAGGAAATGGACTTGTAGATTATAATGGACATGGGGATGATTAATGACAAGCAGTCAAATGTTGGGATGCGTTAAGAAGAGGGTGACCAATAGGGCAGAGGTAGCTATCCTGCCTGTATGCACAGTAAGACCCTGCTCTGGTCCCACCTGGAGTACTGTGTGCACTTCTAGGTGTTATGCAAAAAGAACATCGAGGCAGTCAAAAGGTCAAGAGAGTGCAACATGGGATCAGCAAAAAGATCAGAGGTATGGAAGACAAAAGCTATGAGGAGAAGATGGAAAGCCTAACCTGCTCATGGTGGACAAAATGGTGCTGAGAGGATACATATGCTTAGTTTTCTGGATTTTCAAGTGCATCAGTAAGATCAAACAGAGATATCTGATCTGGTGTCCTCACAGAAGATACAGGGGCATGAACAAAAGCTCAGATATTGTAAATTCAGGGGTAACACTTTTTGGAGAAATTAGTAACCCTATGGAACAGCAAATCAACAAAGACAGTGGACATGAAAACAGTACAGACATTCATGGTGGTAAGCCTGGACACATTTCTGCTTATGAACAGAATTGTTGGATACACTGGACAATAGGTTGTGTTGATATGCAGGTGGGGGTGTCTATGATGGAACAAGAGCCCTTTTCAACCTTAAATTACTTTGTTACTATATAGATTTTTGTAGCATTTGTGCAAGCAATTTGGTTACTGCAGGAAATTTCTAAACACTTCTCGGGGTCAGAAAACTAGCTTTTGTTATTCTACAGGGACATCACCATAATTTATAGCCCTTGTCAATTTTGGTAATGTCCTGAGAAAATCTGGGCAGACTGCTTTCAGCCAAGAAAATTGTGTTTTGTAATTTTTCTGGAGCAATCAAATTGCATGTGTAAATGTTTTTAAAATCTGGAAGTCTTTAAAAGTGCTCCATCTGTATAGAGTGCATGCCCTTCGTGCCATCTCCAGCACTGTCTTTTTGTACTATAAATCATGGAAATCAAAGGTTCAGAAGATGAAACAACATTGCTCATAATTATTACACCACTTCAAGCTGTTTATAAAAAGTCACAGATTTCAAACAGTAAAACAAGCAATTCAAATGATTAATAAAGTGATAAATGTAGCTTAGAATCTCCCATTTTACAAACTCTGTATTACCTTAACTAAGCTAATAGAGGAATAAAACACTCTGTCTGGAAATCTCATCTGAAATATAAGATTAAGTGCTTACAATTCAGCCAAAGACCATGCTTGTAGGGATATCCTGTTGGATAATAAATTGCATTAATCTTACTTAAATTTTCCATCTAAATCACGTCTTGAGGCCATAATGCACAGAAGGAAATGCAACTTACTTTGAAAACAGACTGCTACTGAAAACATTCTTTTTTTAAATAATGATATTTTTTTTTTACTTTTGCTAGCTTTCTATTACCATCACACAGTTTATAAATTGCTGTAACAGATGTACTACTATGCATTAAATGATCACCATTCATTATTTTTAATTGAGGCTGACGATTCTAGTGTAAGAAACTGGCAAACTGAAGGTAATTAATTTTTTATATTAGCCTTTACTGGGATTACACTCTGTAGTCTTCTGGGTGCAATGAGCACATTTAGCAACATTTCCCTCATACAGCTATTGCAGATTTACAGTACTTGACCTTTGCTGCTGAGAAATAATTCCAGAAAGGTACCAGATTAACACAGTACTTAAATATAAGTAATGACAGTCCAAGCCATTTTTAGCGTACTATTCAGCAGTGCAAAAGGTTCTGGTTTAGGAGCATAAGCCAAAAAAGGAGGACACACAACCTCTTGAACAGGATGCTAGTCTGCCTCATGACTTATCAACCAGGATTCTCCCAATAATCCACTTTTATACCCCTTGATGAATAAAGAAAACAGAAAGCACAAGGAGCTTATCCAGTAAAGCAATACATAACTAAAGTACTGTGAGCGGAATTGAACCAACAACCCTTGAACTGGAAGCCCCAAGCCCCTAACCATCACATCACACTACTCCTCCCCAGGATTTTTCTTATTGTCTGCTAATGTGACAGACATCAATGTCTCTTTACTGCAGAAGTGTGGAGGATAAGATTTAGGTTGGAACTGTTTGATGCAAAAGTTAAAAAAATGTGGGAGATCTCCCATGGAAATTCTTTCCAGGGTCATGCATAGTTTATTTAATGTTAAGGCTGTTATATAGTACCACATAAAATGTTATTTTAATGTTTGACATATTTGAGAGAGCTTTCCTAGGCAGTATGCATACCCACATCATTTATTTTGGCTTTCAGTATAATAAATGGGTACAAGTAATAGACTTGTAGTCTGCATAATGACTAAAAAAGTAGCAGCTACTTTTTACTTCTGTGGGGCCAATGCATTTGATGCTCAACATGGAGCAATACATTTAAAAATCTGTGGAAGCCAAAGAAAGTGTTTGTATCTGTATTGGACCTTGAAATATGGGGAAAACAGCTTAGCATAATATGAATCCTTTTTTGGACCTGCATATGAAATAACAGCAGAGATGCTTTTGTACAGCAGAAGCTGCATAATTCTAGATGCTTGAAAAGATTTAAAAAATAGCTGCTAAGCCTAGATGTTGAAATATGATTTTCCCTGTTGTAATCTCAGAGGAACAAAGTATTGCTGTTGTTTCCACTCTGTCTTGGAAATATAAACATGTGAGCTAGCTTACAAGGGTGGGTCAATTTTTTCTTACCACTGCCTGTGTATATAATACAGTATTCAAAACTAAGCAGCACAGGCAAATTAGTCTGAACTCATATTTTGGGGGTACTTACTGTTCCTGTCAATAGGCATCAGTCAATGTTTTGGCAACTTCCTGATGGCATTAGCTAAGTTTTGAGAACTTGAAGCAACATAGCTTGTGGCTTGATTTGTATGTGAAACTACTGGGAACATATAATGACTTCATTTTCTTATTTAGTTAAAATGTTTTTTACATATGAACATACGAAATAGGCAGCAGAAGAAGGCTTTATGGTCTACCGAGGCTGCTCAGTTGCAGAGCTCCTGATCTAGAGATTACAGTGGTCCAGTCGCACGTCCCTCCAACCCTGATGCTCCCTTTTACCCTTTGACACCCTCTCTTGAACCCCACTGTCATTTGAGTGGCAACCTCAACTTGGAGTTTACTCCATCCTGACACAACACGCTCTCTGTGAAGAAGTGCCTCCTCACCTCCTTCCTGAATCTTCCCCCCTCCAGCATATAACTGTGCCCCCTGGTCATCTTGTCTTCACTATAGTGTAGACCTAATATGTTGTAATACCTTATTTTTCAGGGGTGTTACAAGTAATACAAGAAACTGGTGAAAAGGAAACACAGAATTTGGCATCAAAAAGAGACCAATGGTCCTTTGTGTCTGAACATATTGCACTACCTCAGCCCACTGACCTACTGTCCTGTTGGGCTATATCCCCCCCACTACCCCACCCCTAAAACCCTTTCTGCCCCAGGAAGCAGGTGATACTCTAACATGAATTTTTTAACTATGTTTGTGTGGAGTAGAGATGCAGCAAGTTTAAATTCTGCCGGAGAAGTGAACGCGAAGTGGGCACTTCATGTTGCCACTCCACTACGTGGAGTGGGCAATGCAAAGTGCTCACTCCGCCTTGTCATTACTACTTTATGTTAAGGTGGAATGGCAACGCGAAAGGCAAAGTCATTGTTTTTAATGGACTTCGCGTTCTTCATTATGATTCTAAGTGATCCACTTGGTGTTTCAGATTTGGCAGCCCCCCCACACATCACATGGCTTACAGTACTGTAAGTCACATGCTCTTTAGCTAGGCGGGAAGGAAGTGAGTCATACAAGCAGACACTTTTACTTTCTCCTGTGCAGACGGAGAGAGAGGAGTGTGTTTTGTGACTGCTGATACTTTGAGATCAGAGCGAGGAGGAGATTTAAACTTTGATTTAGACCCAACAGCTTTTTTAAAAGCTACATTTTTTGTCTTTTCTGTGCTCTTTTTTACTCAAATTGTTCTTTCTGTAAATTTTATTTTTCTTACCTTTATAAGTAGTTAGTTGTTTGCCCCCCCCCAGAAGCAGGACCAGCACTGCCTCCTGTCCTGACTCTGAGGCAGTTGAACCACCACAACCACCAAGTCCAGCACCAGGTCCTCTGGAGCAGGATGTGCCTGTTTGCCTGGGCTCAGGTGTGGTTCCCATCCCTGTTTACCATGACCAGTCAGCTGACAGTTCATCTGGCCTTCCCCTGCCTATGCCTGGTCCTCCCTGCACCTCTGTTATTTGGCATTTTTTGACTTTGTCTGGGGGGACAGCAGTGTGGTCAAGTGCCACCTATGTGAGGTGGAGGTGCACTGTGGCCCCCGGGGGACCCACCTGGGGACTGGGGGCCAGCACACCCATATGCTCAATCACCACCAGTTGGAGTGGCAGGCGGCCACAGAACGAACTATGTCTGCACCTGCTGGCCATTGTGTGGCAGAGGGTGCAGCTGTGCATGGCGGCATCCCTAAGAAGAGGAGGGCCACAGCAGCACCTGCTGCTCCACCAGCACCTCCACCACCACCACCAGCAGGTCAGCCTGTAGAATGTGTGGATCCCAGAGAACTGCATGTAACACAGGCTGACTTGGCAGTTCTCTGGAGTGCTGTTGAGGAGAACAATGAGAGGGTGAGTGCTGTGGAGCAGCAGCTGGATCACATAGAGGGACATCAGTTGCAAATTATTTCCATGCTGGAACTGCTGCTGGATCACCATAGGATCCCACATTAGTTTTTTTTCCTCATACCATGTGCCCCCCACACCTTCCTTGCTGTGTTATAAAATGTATTCCTCCACCATCCCCGACCCTTGTATGTAATTATGCCCTTTTTTGTTGTCTTCTGTATGAGTGACACTTTGTATTCTGAGCAGTGCAAGTATACTATGCTAAACTGCATGTGTGCAGTCAGTCTTCTTTCCAGTCTGTGTATGTACTGCAGACATTGTCCAAATCCCTGACTTAAAAACACTTATTAATGAGTACAATGGTGGGAAGGTGAAGCCTAGAGAGATACTACAAAACAGGCTTAAAACACATCCAAGTAACTATTAAAAAAAATTAATGTTGTGATTCATGACATGATCGTAAATCAGATTTGTGACTGCATTTGTGACCATGATGATGAAGAAACGTGAATGCCTATGGCTGTACTTCAATGGGCCCCAATGAGGTGTGGCAGAAAACTCCCTGACTTAAAAACACATTAATGAGTACAATGGTGGGGTGGTGAAGCATGGAGAGATACTACAAAACAGGCTTAAAATACATCCAAGTAACTATTAAAAAAAATGTAATGTTGTGATTCATGACATGATCGTAAATTGTGATTTGTGACTGCATTTGGGACAGTGATGATGAACAAACGTGAATGCCTACGGCTGTATTTCAATGGGCCCCAATGAGGTGTGGCACAAAACTCCCTGACTTAAAAACATTCATTAATGAGTACAATGGTGGGGTGGTGAAGCATGGAGAGATACTACAAAACAGACTTACAATACATCCATGTAACTAGTAAAAAAGATTAATGTTGTGATTCGTGACGTGATCGTAAATCATGATTTGTGACTGCATTTGTGACTGTGATGATGAAGAACGTGATTTGTATCACGAGTGACTTGTGATGATGGTCCTGACTTAAAAATGCATATTAATGAGTACAATGTTCATACAGAATTATGCACTACACCTGTCCAGTACTCTGAAGGGAAGCTAAAGAAACAACTGTGACTTAAGTTACAGATGGAGATTGGGCCCTAAAGAGATGCAAATGCACAGACAGATTAAGATCGTGCTGCTCACTGAAGAGATGCAGATGCAAAGGCACAACACCTAACCAGTGCTCACCAGCAAAAATTCAAATCTGGAAAATAATTCCTTTGCAGGTTGGGGTGGGCCGCGGGGGGGGCAGTGTACTGCACTGCTGCAGTAACAGTCACTAGTACTAGTACCAGTAAAGATACCACAAAGAAGTACAAAAATTGCACAGCTGCAGTGGATAGCAGGTTCACATTGCTGAAATTATGTGGCACAATAAAAGGTGTCTGATTTGATGACACTTGTCACACACATACTCACACACACACACACTAAGTAATGTGTAGCAAGTTGAAAACTTCAGTAATATAACCACATATTTTAAACAAAGTAAAATTATGCACTGCTGCGCCATAACAATCAGCAAAAAAATTGCAAGAATTATTGAAAATATTACTGTGTGTTCATTAACACAGTTATACAAGAAAAATATCACCAAAACAGAAAGCACTGTCTTTTTCTCCAAGTTAATCTACCTACACCACAGATACACCCCTCCTCCAAAGCACACTTCCACTGTCTCTCAGTACACAGACTGAATATTGTACATCAACATTCAAAATCCACACACAAACAATAAACGCTCAATGATATGAGCACAGGAGGATTTCCTATAATCGATGAACTTAACTTTCAGCAAAACAAATGACCCAAAAAGGCTTTTTTAACAGCCTTTAGAAGGTTTGAATCACAGAGAGCACTCAGAGCAGACTGTCTCCTACAGCTTCATACACACACTACCCCAAACTGAGGCTGTGCAGAACAATCTAGAGCCCATGTAACCTGAAATCCCATGAATCACTGCAAAATTCACCTTTGGAGCTTAAAAACAAGGTGAAGTGAGGCGGAGTACATTGTTTTCAATATACTTCACCTTAATAATTGGTGGAGTAGTGGTTTGGGAAGGTGGAGTAAAGTCATTGTTTTCAATTCACTTCATGTTACCCATTATAACGGGAAGTATTCCTCTTTGCATTGCAGAGCACTCCGCGAATTCACCTTCACTCTGTGAAACACTTCACGGAGCGAATTGGCGCCACTTTGCCCACCACTAGTGTGGAGCAATTGATGATGGCTGATGCTAGCAGACACATGTAAAATGGCTCCTCGACACAAACTTTGCAAGTTATGTTTTTCTTACTTTTCTACTGTTGTTTTAGGGTAATCCTGTTTCCTACTGCTCACAGAAAAGCTCACTATTGGTACATTCTCTCAGTTCTACTTTTGTAAAAGAATGGCATTAACAAATTCACCTTTAGATTTAGCTTTGACCTCGACTGCTGATGCAGCCATTCCAATGGCTTCAGGCACTTGGAACTCTTCACCTCTTCCAGAACATGCTGCCTGTTTACACTTTCTGAAAACGAATAGAAATGGGCAATGCAGCATGGACGACAGGCTAAAATAGAAAATATGCATGATTTTCACCTACTGACACAGAAAACTCTGACAAAAAGATTTTCTAGAGTACAATCATGAAATGTTTAACAGTTGGCCCTTCTGGAGGTCCTGAGACAGAAGCAGGTCTTAAGCCTTCTATGGATGCTCCAGGAGATGCATGAGGTCATGCTAAAAGGGAAACCTTAAGAGGTGTGTGGTCTGACACAGTTAAGTAGCATGATACAAGTGAATCCACTAAAATGTAAAAACAGCCATTAGAGGGTGCGAATAAGTAATTTCAGACATTGATACATTTCTGCTTTTGGGGAAAATCTTGACTTTACCATTTTAAATACTGAAAAACTGGAGGAAAGACAAAATGCAATGGAAAATTCCTTGGATTAAGTTGAAAAGGAGGTACAAATTTGAGTCACATCTTGCAGTCTCATAAAGCTCTAATGTCCTTCATACTTTGAGATTATCTTCAACAAGCAGGGAAGCTGAAGAACATGGAGAAAGAACTAAACCATGCCTAATAACCTATGCTTCATAGGAGTACCTCTAATCAAGGTAGAAGGAAAACCTCCACTTGGGATATTTATTTATTTATTTATTTATTTATTAAAGCGCTTCACCAGGAAGGACATAATGAGACTTAAATAGCTTGTTACCAGATGCATCCTGGGGGTAAGGGGTAAGGGAATGCTGCAAGAATAACAAATAATATATAAATACAATATAACAAAATAGTGGATCACAGATAAATGATGGTATATACAGTATTTACAGTCTATACAGAAAGAGTACAAGGTAATAGGGCAGCTAAAAACTAAAGTTGAAGGAAAGACTCAGTCATAAGTACATACAGATAGTTGGAGTAGATGTACGATCACCAAGTGCACCAAGCCCTGCAGCATGACACTTAGGTTCTGGCAGTACGCCAAATCCTTTTGATGCAACTGTGCCCGATTATCAAATCTAGGATGCAATTGTGACAGTTTCTATGTTTTACAGCAGCTTGTGCCAAATATCTGGTGCAAGCTCTGTAAAAACAATCACCTGGAATGCTGCAAGCTAGACCAGAAAAAAGTTGATCTACCGCGTGGCATAGAGACTGAAACTCCCAAACACCGGCTGGGTGATTGCCACAAGACCCTTGCACCATATCTTCAGTGCACCTGGGGTTGCGGCAATAAGGGGCTTTCAAAATTGAGTCCCATGTGTTTGTTTATATGACAGATGTAACCTTCTTTGGATTATCACAGGCACTCTTCATACATGTTTTCTAATACTGTAAGGTGAAACAAAGAATATATATACAAGGACACAGTCATTATAAGTTCATATGAGATGGAAATCCAAGACTAGTTTCATGAACAGAAACAAGACTGCTACAATCTCCAATGTGTATCAATAATACAGTGGACAACATTGTAGAAAAATTAGATAATAGAAATCCACATATATTCTGTGCCACACTAAACTGAAGATCACAAAACCATGCAAATGACAGCTCATAAAAAGGTTCCAAATTGAACCAATCATTGACACTTTTCCATAGGTGCTTTTAATTTATATATCCAGAAAGTAGTGCTATGCAGAATACCAAATTATGCCGGTGAAATTAGCATGGAATGACCATTCTGCTGGATGGAATTTCTGCCAGAATTTCTGTGGTTCTTCTGCAAAATTTCACCTGCTGAAATCCATGGAATAATATTCCATGGAACAGCATTTTTTTTCTGTGGAAAATCATTCAGCAACCATTTCTACAGAAAACCTTGAGATCCACAGAGAACAGCATTTTTCTGCAGAAAATCATTCCACAGCCAGTTATGTGGAAAACATAAAGATCTGCAGAATAAAATTCCACAGAAATGTTGTGGAAAAACTCATTTAACATTTTCCTGCTGTGGAATTCCACCATTCTCTTTTTGGAAAAATTTGATGAATTTCAGTGGAATTTTGAAAATTCAACGAAATTTCATTCTGCCGGAATTTGAGAATTCCACACAGCACTACCAGAAAGGCAGTTTTTGTAAGACTTGATGGTTCAGATCCCCCCAGTCTGATTTTAACTTTCCCTAGTGCCATATATTTAAACTTGTGTTCAGAATTATCATACATTTTAACATGAGCTGCAAAAGCATCCGAATACTCACCTTGGCTGATGCAGCTGATGTGATCCCCTATATGCTTTCTGAAAGGCCTCTCCACTTTACTGATGTAGTTACTTTTGCAGGTACATACAGCCAAGTAAATTACATTTTTTGAATTGCAGTTAATGAAGTGTTGCACAACAAATCTTTTACCTGTTACATCTTCTCCAAAGTTGTCTGATTTTATGATTTCAGGGCAAACTCTATAGGCTCCACAAGCATTACTTCCCCTCAGTGGTGCTGGTAGCCATGTAGGTCTGATAGCAGTCTTATCAGGCACAAAGTGGTTGTTGACAAGTCTGTCTTTCAATTTGTGTCCTTTGTTGTAGACAAACATTGGTCTTAGAGCAGTTTCTTTCCCTCAGTTTTTGATCTGATCGCAGTACATGCCAATGTGACTTTATAATATATTAAACCTTTTTAGACTGTACTATATATGTGGTTGCAAAGCTGAATCTGTGGTCATCATTTTGGTTAATAGGAACATTTAGTCTTAAGCTTATATATAGCATATCACTTCAGGCCCAATTTTAAAAAGGAATTGTTTGACGCAAGGTGCCTGCACCAAATAGGAATGACATAAGTGATACCTTGCATCAAAGGTTGCAGCAATCCTGATTTTCAAAAGTAGACTGCATCAACTCTCAACCATATGGGGGGATGCAGTGACTGCAGGTTGAGGGCTGTTAGTGCTGGAGGGGAACATTCTCTGGGCACCACAACAGTCCCCTGGTACCCCCCATGTTGTGGCAGGCAGCCTCCTGCCTACAGGGTTGAGATGTGTTGCAGTTATGGGGAAGGTGCCTGAACTGTGCTTATATGGTGGCTAGGTCACTGTCCACCCCTGCAAACCCCCCATGAAGCAATCTGATTCAACTGAATGTCTGGCACTTCAAATGGCACCTCCACCAGGTGCCACATCACCACCCTGTCATTGCTGCCATATCCTCGATGCCCCCTAGTGTACCCCCTCTGGTGTTTCTATGCTCAGTCACCTCTTGGCATGGATATTCACCCTCTACCTTTGTCATTCTCTACTGTTTCACTGAACTGGGGGGCTAGATCCCTGTTTCAAACCCTGCAGGTGTGCCACATGTTTGGCAGAAGCCTACAACTGTGGCAACTCCTGTGTCTTTGATGCATGGACCGCTTTGTTTATAAAATTGGGTTCAGGGTCCCTGATGCACCTGGTGTTTGCTGCAGCCCTAGAGTGATGCAACTTGCGTCACTCTAAAAGTGCTTCTTATGTCTTACTTTCTGCTTTGTCAAGGCTTCTGTTTAGCACTCTGTCATGATACCACCTCTGGCGAAATCTAACTGTTCATTTTTCCTGATGTTAAAATCCTCTGGACTGCTGCAATTTCTGACGCTGACTTGCAGATGCATTCTCTGCTACATGTCATGGGTGACAACTCATGTAAAGTAAAACCGAGTTAAAATCAGTTTCCTTTCAGAATATATTAGTTCTCACCCAATCCCTTTCCCTGATAACTGTCAGATCTAAACAGCCAATATAATTCAAATCACTGGTTAGTGTAAATGTTAAATGTTGGTTCATGCCTTCTAAATAGTCAACAAAACTTGACAACTGTTCTAGGGATCACAACAATAATTAGATCTGGTTGCATTTAGTTTCCTTGCTTCTCAAAAAACTGAGCCAAAGACCATTAATACCAATTTTCTTTGAATTTATTTCTGTACCCCAATGTCTGGCTCTCTAAATGGAGCTTTTTCAAGGGGATTTTACTTCCAGTTCTATAGTAAAGAACAAAATAATAACATGCATGTTAGAATATTGCAATCATGAACAGTTCTCAACTTTTGATTATTTAGTAGCTAATTTCAAGGATATTAATATTTCTGTTGAATAGCTTCTTGGCAATTACCATCGGACACCATTTTTGCAGCACACCACATGGTTTTATACAAAAGTAAATAACCAAGTGTTTTAGCTGGTATAACAGTATACTTGAGAAATTGCTAAAGAAACAAAGAATACTTAAAATTTGACTTTTGGATATTTTTTTAGAACAGAGCGTAGTCTGGTTTAAAAGAAATGAAGCTCATTCAAACAAACAATAACATGTGAAGACAGGTACTCAAATAGATTTTGGAGATATAGGGATGGAAGCTATAAAACACCATTTATGTTGTTTGAGCATGGATGGTGGTGGTGGTGGTGGTGGTGGTGGTCCATACATAATATAAAGACTGATAAAATGAAGTAATCAATGTATTATACTTACAGTATACTATAGCAAAATGAGATATCCTGACTAATTAGGTCAATATAATTGATAGAGAGAAAGCATTTTAATGAGTGGTATGGCCCTTTTTGAGCACTGCATCAGGGAAAATGGACTTCCCAAAGCAATTTGGCAACATATTAAAAAAATATCACTCCCCTATAGCCTGCATTAAGATCAATTGTTGTATTTCTTCACCTTTCCCATTATTTTGAGGCACTCGACCAGGGTGTCCTCTTTCTCCTCTTTTGTTTGCTATTTATCTGGAGCTTCTCACCCAGGTCATCTGACAGAATGCAGAGGTCAAGAGTCTGGACCTAGGAGGTAGGACACAAAAGCTTGTGTTATATGCAGATGAGCTGGTGGTCTATTTTGCACACCATGAAACCTTCCTCCCTCTATTGTGATAGATGCTGGAGGAGTTTGGTGCATTAATTGGCTATAAATTAATTACTGGTAAAATGGAGGTCTTTCACTCTCATCTTTCCTTTTCTCCTTCCATTAAAGCCTAATTTAAGTTCTGATAGGACTTTCCATCTTTGAAGTATCTAGGAGTCTACCTTTTGGTGGAGCTGGCTCATCTAGGTCTGTTAAATTATGGTTCACTAACCACATAAATTTCAGTGGACATACTGGTATTGAAAACTCTATCTTTATCTTTAATGCAGCAGATAGAAATGATCCATATGAATATCTTTGGTAGGATGCTTTATTTTACCCAACCCCTACAGATAACTCCAAAATAGGATGATTGCAGGCAGCTCAATAGGCTTGTTTCATCGTACATATGGGATGGGCACAGATGATGTGTGACATTTATACTTTTATAGCTGCTCAGAAGTAAGAGAGATCTTGCCCTTCCGCAGTAGTCTTTACCACATCACCATGTAGGATCATACAGTGTTGTACTGGTTGCGCCCCAAATATAAAGCTCACTGGAAGACTATTGAATTGAGAGAAAAGGGTATTTTAAATGCCCATCAAATTCTCCTGGCTTATTTCCCCCTTGTTATCAATTACAAATAATCCATACACCAGCACAGTATTACAGGCCTGAAGACTGATGGTGAATAGCCCCAGGTTGACACTGTACCAATTTTCTTTATTCTTCCTACCTTATTTGGCAAAATTTCCACCTGCAACTCTGGATCATGCTTTTTGACACTGAGAGAGATGGGGGATACAACTGACTGCCCAGTTCCTTTGAAATGGCACAATCCTTCCATATGCAGAGTTACAAACTCAGTACTCCCTGCAACCCCAAGATCAGTTTAGATGTCACCAAGTGCACACCTTTGTAAAGTCATTGCTCACCACTCTGAGGGACTGAATGCTCATCCTGAAGCTAGTGACTGTCCTAAAATCTGCTATTGAGGGATCAGTCCAGCTTACCCAGCTGATTTTATTCTGTGTCCTGCCTTGGCACAGTTAAACATGGACACAGCAAATTCTGTCAAAGGGCATGGGAAATGGATTTATCTATAGATGTCACTGATAAGAAATGCCAGAGACATCTTTCTACTCTGCAAATTGTACATCAGAGGAATTTTTAGCAATTAGAAGTCTGGAACAGAACACTAGGATTATGATAAAGCCAGCTAATAAAGGCGACTCTATTGTGGTTATGAATAACAGCTGGTATGAAAAAGAAATAATGGCACAACTCAGTAATCCAGAGTTTTACTGCAAACTGAGTTCAGATCAAATGCAGGCTTTTAATAAAAAAATTGATGAATTCCTTTCCATGCAGTTGATAATGGTGTAGTATCACAGCAAACACCTAGATTTCTAACTGTTAAACACCCTGTCAAAGCCACCCCATATATGCTGCCAAAGGTTCATAAAAATATTGAGTTTCCCCGGGGTGCCTGACTGTGTCAAGCATAGGTTCTTTAAAAGAATCCTTGACTCGCTATGTAGATGCATGCATTAAGGGATTCACTTGTAAGTTTGGTTCATACCTAAAGGACACAGCAAAAGTTTAAACTAACTGAGGCACTTCATGTTAAGAAACATTGGTATCTAGTAACAATAGATATTACAAAACTTTGTACCAACATTCTCCATAATGGGGGATTTATGGAGTGGAGGAAACATTGAGGTTATCAGAACTATATGGTCCTTGGTCCAGATGAAATTGTATTTTTAGGATTTACTGAGATGGTACTAATTATGAATGTTTTTTGTTTTGCAGTATCTGTGTATCATCAGGTGAAAAGACTGATAATGGGGCATCTTTGTCCCCCAGTTATGCCGCCATTTATCTTGCAAGGTGGGAGGACAAAGTTATCAGGTCCCATAAGAACAATCACTATTTCAGGTACATTGAGCCGTATCATCTCTATATTGATGATGTGCTGCTTATATGGACAGGCTCCCTAGAACACTTGTCAAATGTTGTTGCATATTTAGAAGGCATGAACCAACATTTAAAATTTGCAGTAATTTGTGATTTGAATTATATGAACTTTTTGGATTTGACAATTAGCAAGGAAAGGGATGGGGATGATGACAGATTTATTCCAAAAGGAAACTAGTCTTAACTGAATTTTACATAACACGAGTTGTCACCTGTGACATGTAGTGCAGAATGTTCCTACCAGCCAGTATCACTAATTAAAAAGATATTGCAGCAGTCCAGAGGATTTCAGCAGCAGGAAAAATGAACAGTTAGATTTCACCAGAGGTCATATCATGTTAGAGTGCTAAACAAAATTTTTAGAAAGCAGAAAATCAGACAGGAAATTATCTGCTCTATAAGAACTTAAGGCAAAATGTTTCTGCTAACCAAAGTGATGACTGCAGGTTCAAATTTGTAAGCACTTATAGTGTACCTTCTAAAAAGGTTAAACATATTATATAGCCCCATCAGCACATTCTACAAACAGATCCTAAACTGAGGGAAAACTCTGCTGTAAGACTGAGGTTTGTCTACTGCAAAAGTCAGAATTGTCCACAGTCATTTTGTGCCTGGTAAGAGTGCTATCAGACCTACATGACAACCAACACCACTGAGGGACAATTATGTCTGTGATCACTGCAGGTTCTGCCCTGAAATCATAAAATCTGACAACTTTGGAAAAGATGTAATAGGTGAAAGACTTGTTGTGCAAGTCTTCATTAATTGCAGTTCAGAAAATGTAATTTACTTAACTGTATGTACTTGCAAAAGCTGTTACAGTACATCGATAAAATAGAGAGGCCTTTCAAAAAACATTTAGGAGAACACTCAGTCGCATCAGCCAAGGTAAGGATTCAAATGCTTTGGCAGCTTATGTTAAAATGTATGATAATTTTAAACTCAAATTTAAATTTATGGAAACAAATAAACCTTAAATTAGCAAGGGGTGGAAATCTGAACCAGAAAGTCATATGAAGAGAGGCTTTCTTGATGTTCAAATTAAAAGACACTAGGGGAAAGGATCCCAATGACAGGTTTGATTTGGAACTTTTTATATGAGCTGTCATTTGTATGTTTTTGTGATCCTCAGTTTAGGGTGACAAAGAATATATATTGATTTCTATTATCTTTTTCCACAGTCTTGTCCTACATATTATTGATATTTACTGAAGATTATAGCAGTTTTTTTCTGTTCATGTAAATAGTCACTGTATCTTCATCTGATAGGAACATAATAATGATTGTGACCATATATATATATGTAAATATATATATATATATATATATATAGAGAGAGAGAGAGAGAGAGAGAGAGAGAGTTTCTCCTTATTTATTTATTTTATTTATTTATTGGAAAACTGGTAACCAGGAGTGACACACTGAGTGGAGGCTCATTTCTAGGTGCAGCCTAGGGGAGTGGAACAGGAGAAGCACAGTACAATACGAGAAGCAAGTCAATAGAGCACATTTGGTTAATATGTTGGCATAAAAATGTGTAGGTACAAATATTAAGTTATTCAGACAAATAAATGTGGTCACCGCTCAACATAAGATGCCAGCTCAAGTACAAGAGAAAATGACAATCCAAAGTATGGATTTACTAATTTACAACAAATGAGAAACCTACAGTATACACTTATGCCTAGCTCTGTGGTAGATGGAAGGCCAGTGGTGTTAAGGAAGTGTAGCCAGTAGTCAGGTACAGGAGAGCAAGACAGAGACACAAGTAAGGACATTTGAGGCATAGCTGGGAGGTGTCAGTAGAAAGGGTAGCAGGAACAGATGGGGCATGGTTGGGATTTTTAACTGGTGCCTGAGAGAGCTAAGGAAGCTAAGAGATCTAAGGCACATGAAGGAAGGAAGTTTGTTCCAGAGTAAGGAAAATAGATAGGAGAGGTAGACTGCCCAGCAGAGGAGCAGGGGTGAGGAGTGGAGAATGTGCAGTAATCTCTGGAACAGAGGGAACAGGAAAAAGGGTGGAGTTGGGAGAGGAGAGAGAGAGAGAGAGAGAGAGAGGTAGGAGAAAAGGAAACAAAACCAGAATATGGATATGAAAATGGTACAGTGAGCCTGACAAAGTGAAGGAAGAGGGAGGATGGAAAGAGAGAAATTGAGGGAGCAGTGGTGAGCATCAGGGGGTGAGTTTGTAGCAAAGTGGCAAAAGGAGTTGCAGAGGGTGTCCAGTCTGGTATGGGAAGTGGAGGGATTGGTACCTTAGAAAATGGCCAGAATTAATTATGAAACCTGATTTGCTGAGACTGGCTCCAAGCTGGGCACTTATTTTTCAATAGATGCCCAGCTTAAAATAAGAGCCAGTTCAAGTGCCACTTCACCAGGTACCCTTGTGTACTGGTGCCCAGCCTGCTTTCTCATTGGCTGAAAGCACCCAGCGAAATTTCAAATCCCCGCCATCTTTTTCTCTCGCTTAGAGAGAGCTACTGCCCCCCATCCCAAACACACATAAGGCAGAAATTCCACAAAATAAACAGTCACGACTAAATCAGCTGAGAGGGGAGAGAGAGAGTTGAGTGCGCTATCTCCGGCAGCTCACTGTGTATGAGAACAGCGGTACTTTCTTTGTTTTCCATACCGCAGATGAATGTTCATCTGAGGTATGGAAAATGAAGAAATGACTGTTTCTCTCACACATAGTAGCAGCACCAGAGCTAGCAGTCTCTCTCTTCCTTGGCTGCCTGCCCTCCACCACCGCTCCTCAGCTTTTCTCCCATTGTCAGTACCACATAACCCCTGCTGCCGAGAGATTTGTTTAGTTTAATTTTAAAAAGAAACCAAAGTCACAGACTGAGACTCTGCTTCCCGAGTCAGCAACAGCATTCAGCATTCACGACTGATGCCCAAAGAAAAAAAACACCACCTTAATGAACACAAAGCAGTCCAAGTGTCAGAGTGACACTAAGTATTATTTTTATTGCACTTACAGAATAAGAAACCATGAATGGGGGGGGCCATTATTCTTATAAGGTCTTGCAGCTTTTATGCCTTTCATGTGCATGGCTGTCAGTTTGAATCGCATGGGGGGGAGCTCGGTACTGGAGCTCTGAGGACATAAAAAAAAAAACACAGAGCACAGCACAGGGGGATGGAAACTGCAGAGAAACATGTAGAATCAACATATCTGTCCCTGTGTTTAGGGAGGTAAGGAGGACAACAGCTTACAGAAGGAGGCAGTTTAGCAGATCTAGTACCAAAACAAAAGTAGCCTTATGTGGTTTTCAATCTGCTTTCTACACCTTCTGCAGTCTCAAAGTGTTACTTTTAAATTTGAAATCAGTCCCTCATCCTTTCCTCTGCAGTGCAGCAGGCTCAAATCAGCAACTATTTACACTTTTCAGTAGAACAAAAGTCCCTAGCTAAAAAAAAATAATTATAAAGCAGGCGGAGGAACTATTTTATTACAAAACTTAGTTTAAACCAATTTTTCATTAACATTTTTTCTTAAACTTATTTTTTTACAGTACCCATTTTCTAAGCACAAAAATACCCTCCAGGGTGGGATGGTATTGGGCTATACCGGACCTTCCAGGGGCTATAAGGCCCTCCACCTGCAGCGTTGGGCCTCATTATGCCCTTGGGCAGTCCAGTATCACCCAATACCACCCACCCTGTCAGGTATTATTGCTTACATAGACTACATCCATGTAGTCAAAGACAGGAAGCACCATTTTTGTAATAAGTTACCTTCAGACTTGAAAAGGTAAGCAGTCTCAATTGTGATACAAAAAAACAAGCTTTGGATGGAGTTTGGCATGGATGACATCAATGTGGGTGAGAAGTCAAGCTTACTGTTGAGCCACACACTGGGGTACTTGAAGGACTGCACAGTTTCAAGGTGGGTGTCATTCAATGTGGTGAAAACTGGGGCAGCCATAAGTCTGGCCAATTTCTGATGGTTCCAAAGGTCATGGACACTGTTATTTTTAGTGTTGTCCTGGAGTTGGTTCAGTTAGAACCAGTGCAGAATGTTTTTGAAGTTCTGCTGGAGCAGGTCCTCAGCAGCAGCTGTGGTAGAGGAACCAGAGGTGAAGATGACTGTCTCATCAACATACATGTGAATATGCAAGTTGACCTAGGCAGAGAGGAAATCATTCAGGAAAATGGAGAAGAGGATGGGACCCAGGATGGAGAGGTAAGGGACTACAGCTTGATGGGTACTAGAAGTGACAGAACACCTCCTACCTGTATTTATTGTTGATGGCCCATGAGATAGGAAAGAAACCAATCAACAGCAGAATCTGAGAGACCAATAGATCTCAGTTTGTCAAAGAGGAATGGATTGGACACTGAATCAAGGGTTTAGGCCAGATCGATGAAAATGGCATCTGTAATGTGTCCCTGATCCATCTTGGAGAAGATAAAATCAGCGACATGCAGCAGGGATGAAACAGTGGAATGGTGCCTCCAGAAGCCAGACTTGAAGGGGAAGAGGAAGTTGAAGTAGGAGAGGTAGTTGAGAAGTCTGGAATGGACCAGTCTCTGTTGTAGCTCGGGGGGGGGTAGATATGGAGAAGAAGTTGCCAAGGGAGGAGAGGTCAACCCCCATATGACGTACAATAATTGTGGCCAACTTCCAGGACTGAGGAACAGCACAGAGGGAGATGGAAAGGTTGAACAGGTGATTAAGGGGAGGCAGCGATGGTATCCTTACAGTATTTGGAAATGTATGAAAAGTGACTGATAATTAGAAGAAAGTGGCAGCTAACATTTAAAGGAACACAAGGAATTCAGAACCATCTGTCAACAGAACCAGCCCATAAACGACTGTAGTGGTTGTCTTCAAAATTGATTGATCCTTCTAGGAGGGTCATTGTATAACCAGTTAAGTAACTAAGCCTTTTAAATAGAGCAGTTCCTCTGTTGCAGTGGTAACTTTCATTCCTATAACATATACATTTCTGTTTTCAGTCTAGTTTAATTATATTACTGGTTGACCTTGCACATGTTTTGGAACACAGTTAAATGCTATACATGAGCAGTGAAATGTAGCTTTGTATATCTCTTGAGAAAGCATCCTGTATATGGTGCAAAATGTTAAGATTTTTTGTCAACCCCACCTGGAGTGATTGGCACTTTAACGTTTTAATTATTTAATAAAAAAATAATTTTGGTCACATCTTGAAATATTTTGCAAAGGGGAATTTTTTTATGCTGGACAGCTGTAGTGCTGGGCTTTTTGGTATCCAATTGTTGTCCGTGATTTAACCTGGGCACCAGCCTTGCTATGAGAGCTATCTTTTTTGCTTTCCATTAATGGTACTGGTGTTGCCAGTTTTCTTGATTCTGGCCATGCTGCCTGTTCTGGAGCTGGGAAACTCTGCATCATGCACCCAATGGCACAACCATTGCCTGTCATGGAGTCCTTGACCAAATGCTGAGATGGGTGCATGGCATCATTTTATAAGGGAGCACTGGCTCCTCTGAAATGCCTCCACATATGTGTGATGGTTTCCTCTTCACTACCATTTTCACTGCCTGTCTTGGGGTTGCGAAGCACACTAACTGTGCCAATAGTGCTACTTTTTCATTAGTTTCCGGTCCCAACCCCATAGCTGGGGATGGTTCTATGTGATCTGAGTGGAATCAAAAAGAGCGAGCCCAAAATTAGCAAAGACAAAAGAGCGTGGCCACATACGGCGAGGAGTACAACACAATACTTGCCTAAATGGTGACACAAATGTAAAGGTGGATTTCTGTGGGGGCCTTTGCCCCCTGCACCCTTCTCACTACAATACCCAACTTTGAGGGGGAAGCAAATCGGGAAGGGGGGAAAGCCATAGTTGCTGTTTCGGTGATCGCTGGGTTGTACCCCTCACTGTATGTGGCCGAGCTCTTTGGGCTTCGAAGATTTGGGGCTTGCACCTTTTGACTCATCATTATTACTGAATACCACTGGGGACTGACAAGGTAGCTCCGGCTGCAGGATGAAAAGGAACCGTTGCTTGACTCCCACCCATGTCTCCTGGTTGGTGAGGTGGTGCCCTGCCAGTCCTTGCTTCTGTAACCTGAGGGAATGAACTGTGAAGAGGGTCAAAGAGAGCTGGAAGAAGCTACTGGGGTCCAGAAGCACATAAATAGTCCTCCACCTTGTGGGCTACACTGGGGTATCAGAACAGTTGGGTACAAGCTTTTCTTATCAGAAAAATGATGAGATGTCTCTTTGTAAGGGAGGGTGTTAATGTGTATGGCAAAGGGGACAGTCAATTCAGCAATTTAAAAAAGTTGAACAGCAACACAATGTTTATAGGTAAGACAGGAAAACAGACAGGAAGAAGGGTGTAATATGAGACAGGTAAGGGAACATAGAGGGGTAGGGAAAGATATGGAGAAAGAGGACAGAAGGTGGGGTATTGAATTCAGACAGAAAGCCACAATCATCTTCTTTCATGTTACATCAAGACATGGTTAAAAATAGTTCATCTGCTCCATGGAACTGTGCAAAGACAAAACATTGGGCATAAATAAAAACTTTTGGCAAGTTCTTAAATCCAGGTTATAAGTCAAGTTTTTAAATAAAATGTGTAAACAAGATATAGGAATGGTTCAATGCTGATACAATCCTTAAGACCTTGAGGGTGAAGTACAGAGGATGAAAATCCACCATGATTTTTCTGAAGCAGGTTCCTGGTTCTGTCTCCACCCCTTTAAAAGGGTGGCACTGGGCCAAAAATGCCTATAAACTGCATTTGTCTGGTATCACTATTTTGTGCAAGAAATACAAGCCAAGAGTGCTATCAGGCTGTGCATTTATGAATTTATTTGCTAGTCAGGCTTGACTATAGTGAGTGAGATTTGTCACTTCACTGGCATGGCTGCAGTGACTATATTTTATCATACTATACATTTAATATCATCTTCCTGCGAGGAATACAATGATAGAAAGAACAGGTACTAGAAAACATAATTGGTCCAACCCCAGCTAAGCTGCAGTAGGTGAAAAGCAGCAAGAAGCAGATCAAGGTGATCTTAGTGTAGAGCGACACTCATAGCACATTCATGGCATGAAATTACTTTTTACCCCATCAAAACCTGCTGCCTCCAGCACCAGTATGGCATTGACTAGCACCAGGAAAAAAGTAGTATTCATCTAGTAGTGCTGCTAGAACATTATCATTAACTGCCACTGATACCACTAATGTGAATGTGCCCTCTTCATCCAATGTTACCAGTACAACCATCACATAATCCTTAGTAACCACCACTGCCCTGATCCACCCATCCTGTGTTACTAGTAGCACCGCAACATCTGCTGCAAAACTTGCCCTGCCAGCTGCATCTGCCACTGTGACCCAAACCACTCCTGCCACTGAATGAGACCACTTCTGTCACTGCAACTCACACCATTCCTGCTACTGTATCCCAGACCATGCCTGCCACAGTAACACAGACCACTCTTGCCAGTGTGACCCAGACTACTCCTGCCACTGTGACAGAGACCACTCCTGCCACTGTGACCTAGACCACTGCTGCCACTTTGACTGAGACCACTCCTGCCACTGTATCCCAGACCCCTCCTGACACTGTGATCCAAACCACTCCTGCCACTGTGACCATGGTGACCAGTAGAGCTGTGGTGAAACTGGCCCCTACTGCCACTGTGGCCCCAGTCAGTTGCACAACCATTTCCAGTACTATTTCTACCCCTACTGTGACACCTCTTGTTTCCCAGCCTGTCTCCAGTACTGTTGAACTTGATAGTATGGATGCAGAGGGGAACACATCCAGGTCTGAGTACTTTCCACCAACAGAAGAATCACTAACCACTGAAACATCATCTGAAGAGGCTAACCAAACAGCTTTGATGATGAGGCAGATTATGGGGCTCACCCAGAGAGCCATAAAACAAGAAAGTCAGGTGGCAAACATCTTAACCTCTTAAGATCACACTGGCAGGAGAAGGAAGGATATGGCTCCTCACCACTAAAGAATACTCATCAAGCCACCCTTCAACACTTTATCCAAAATGCTCCATCCCATCCTGAACAGTCAAGTGCAGCAGGTACAGGTGCAGGTAGAAGGCACCAGTGATGCTATGAGGAATCCCGCAGCAGTAGGTCCAAAAAGGAAAGGTTATTGTTGGTCTAAATTGTGGTGGTACTGTTGGTGACACTAGATGAATGAGTGTTGCCAGGAGCAATAAGAGCATGGTATGGCTGCATTTCACATTACTAAAAATGGATACCGAAAGGACAGTGTGCACGTTGTGCAGCATGACTATCAGCAGGGGGAATCTCAGACAAACTTAACAATCAACTTCTTAATAAACCACCTAAAGGTAAAGCATTCCCAGGTTCTTAAAGCTTCATCAGGGTATGTGCCTGTAGTCTATCAGACCAATCTCATGATGATGATGATACAGGTAGTAATTTTGTTGGGGGTGTTGAGCCAATAATTATACTGGAATGAAGAATCACATACCGCAAAGCAAGGTTTATTGTACTAACACATATTCTGCACTAGCACTGGCAGTCCAGCTTTCACAGTACAAGTAATGATCAGTTACCTTCCCTTTGGAGAACAAACCGTACAGGCTTAGAGGCTTCAGCATTTCTTTTTGGGGTTCATAGCTTCTCACTCTCCACCTCTCACAATCCTTCTTATATACACTGTCTATTGACTTTTATCTTGCAAAATTCAGCATATATCCATACAAGGTAAGCCTTCCCTGTATACAATATTGCATTGTACAGCCTTGTACCATCTTTCCAGTACAAAACTGCACTTCTTACACATAGTTCTTGCTATTTCTAATTTTGTGTATGTTCAGCATTTTGTACAACCACGCCCCACAAGGCAGTAACTTTCCTTATCATATTATCATAGTAACAAAACATGCACAGTGTGCTAAACTAACAAGTCTATTTTTCAACAGCAAGGACAAGCAGGAAAACATAAGTACAGAAAATATTTTCATTAACCCATTGCTTTCTCCTGACAGCACTTTAAAATGTTTTCATTTCACCAAATTGTCATATTTCTACAGTTCATACTTTGATGCCCACAAAGCTAATGCATCACCATCTACATATGATAATCCAATATGTAATTCAAATGGTCCAGTGGCCCAAAATAGTTCTGCCAAACAGTTCATAAGCAGCACAGTAAATATACATTTTCTGTGTTAAATATATACAGTATAGATATTCTTTGCAAAAAAAAAACTGTGTTAATGCACCAGCTAGGGTAACTTAATGCCACAAAAGTAGGAAACTGTGGCATTAGGGTTTCCAACCCTAATGCCCGCCCCACCTCCACCACCCAAGCAGCAAAAGGAAAAGCATTAGAGTTTTGGGCTCTGGAGTCTTGGCAAAACAGTGGTGGTGTCTTCCTTGGGTGTTGTTAATGTAAAACAATCATGGGGACAGTGATTGGAGGGTGGGGGTGCCATTAGATGTCAGGGAAAAAGAAAACAATGACAGAGATGGTGATTCTAGAGTGCAGGTTGCCAATAGACACCAGGGTAGCATCATTAGCCTTGACAAAGGCTCTGCATAGGGTGAAAATGTTTGGCTGTGCTGGGGAGGGTACGTCCAACATCTTACTGCTGCCTTTTTATTATTTTGTTTATAAACCTTAAATTTTGCACAACAACATGGTCATCTTTGAAGTGGAGACTGTGTAGCTAAGCTTAATGGATGGAACTAGACACCAGGGACAGATAAAACAGTTACAGGGATGGCAATCGGAGAGTGTGGGGGGTGTCACTAGACACCAGGGCAACATTATACATACAGAAAGGGATGAGAAAGGGGTGCCACTGAACACCGAGGGAAATGGAAGCTGACTGCTGTCACTGCAGCCCACAGCATGAGTTCCAACTGTTGCTGCAGAGAAGTCATGAAAGCCTAGCTGTTCTCATACAGAGAATGTGGTTCAATTGCTCCTAAGCTGGGCACCCTGGAATCTGGGTGCCCAGAAAAGGTATTTCTGAGTACTTTAAAAAAAACAGCAGAATTTAGCTAAATGGGTTCCATTTACAGTAGCTAGGTTTGGGTGTTTGTTTTTTCAAAGATATTATTTTTTTATACATTTTAATTTTTGTGACTGTAAAATTAGGTAAGAAAATGGTGG
The DNA here is from genome assembly GCA_016271365.2 of Neoceratodus forsteri. NCBI lineage: Eukaryota > Metazoa > Chordata > Ceratodontiformes > Ceratodontidae > Neoceratodus > Neoceratodus forsteri. The sequence goes on from CM057451.1 coordinate 61,556,322, forward strand.
CCAACATGATTGTTATTTCTGTCAGCATGAGAGGTAACTCCAGAAAATAAGCAGTCATGATGGATTTTTCTGTACAGTTCTCAAGGTAAATAATGGAAATAACCAATCACTATCATTTTTTTTAAATCAATCAAATTTGGATGTTATCCCCAAAATAGTTATAATTCAAAAACTGTATAGTATTTTTTTACCAAACCATGCAAAGGCACACCATTGGCAGAGACCCCATCATTCCTAAAAATTTCATGAAGAAATTCCTTACTGTCTAGGCAGTAGGTCAGAGCAAAATACCCAATGTTAAGTATAGGGAAAAAACAGTTGTTTTTCACTTTTTTGACTCTCCATATCTTGAAAACTATATAAGATGCTGTCACAATACTGTTAACATCTTGAGAGTCTGACAGCCTGACTGTGCATGCCAGATTTTGTGCTATTTTATCAAATTATGGCAAAGTTATTAATCAAAAAAAATTGGGTTTAACATTTAACGGCCGACTCAACTCTAACTATTGGGGTGCTACCACACTCCTATACTACATATATATATATATATATATATATATATTCTATATTATTCACCTGCTGGCATAGTGGGCATACAATAACAATCTGATCTGTTGCAATGTGTAAAATGCATAGCTGCTGGCAGTTTTGGGCTAAAACTCACTGCAAAGCAGCAATGAACTATAATCATATTAAAAATTAAGACAACTTGAAATATTACAATTACCTTAAATGTAGGAGAGAACCTAGCCCAAGTCATCATCATCATTTAGTAACTCATCCTCTACCTGACCTGCTTCATGCATGCTATTATGGACCATAATCATGTGATAGTCCTTGCAATCAAGAAGGGATTTTAAATTTGAAGACAACTTAGCTACGGGGACTTCAAAGACAGGTACATACTTTTCAAGACTGTTAAAAGATGGGGCACTTCAAAGAGTGGTTTACATATACAGGGACACAGGAGTGATGACAGTGGTACCTAAAAGTGTTTTATAAGTAAATGTAAAACCAAAGTTAGGTATACAGATTGGGTACTACTGAGAACCACGTAAGAAAAAGCTGTGGTTAGTAACCATGCAATACTGTCCTCCCAGATTATATGTGAACTTTGCTTGTGTTGTTTTCTATTTGATGAGTTGCACTGGGCAAGTGAAACTGTCAGGTGTCCTTGGACCCTCTCTTGGTAGGGACTGACCGGTAGTATTGGAGCATCTACATACAGGTATGATAGTATCAAACCCATCACAATGACAAATGTATCAATAGCCTCTGCTGTCACAGCAAGCCATATGAGGGGCTACCTAGTGGTTTAACTTTGGGTGGCACACAACTATGCTAGGAAGATTGATCCATTCCTTATAAATGTGTCCTTCTCAGTGACCAACCAAATGAATATAGGCAAACCTGTCAAATATGGCTAGATCCTTATCAGATAGTGGGAGAGATAAAGGTTATGCAGTGACACAGTGTTCTTTACCAGTAGCCTTCATCTCATACTCCTTGAAGAACAACTTCGACAAGGTTTTGCAACTGCCAAGAATTGTTTTCATGACCACAAGCTTATTATGAACTACAAAAAGATAAAGACCATGTTGTTTTCCAACCCCCAAGGCAAGCATAAGGAGTTCCCCCTCACCATCACTAATAGTGATGGCTCCCCCCCTCCGAGAGCTAATGCAGCACTTCAAATACCTGGACATAACAACTGACTCCTCACTGACCTACTCCCAACACACTGACAATGTCACTAGGGCAATCAATTTGTGCATTGGGATGCTTTACAGGCACAAGCACAATCTGACCCCAGATGGCTTGAACTTAGCCATTCACAGCTCTGCCACCTCATTAGCTGAATATGGCCTCATTATCTATGGCTAAGCCACAGACACGGCCCTCTGTCACATCAAAACTGCCTTAAACAAGGCTTGTCACCTTCTGACCGGTGCAGGGCATTTGACCAACACATGCAATCTTTATAAGCAGACTAACTGGCTGTAACTCAATAGCAGACTTTGTTAGTTATCAAACCTGCCTGCTTGCCAAAAAAGCCAGCTTAGGAAGACTGTCCTCTGGAGTTGTAACACTACTCACTCCACCACTAAAACCACAAAGCACCAGAAGCTCTAACACCCAGCTGTTTCGCACCCTTCATTGTTGCACCTCCCTTGGAAAACAAGCTTTTGCTTACAGATCCCCTCACTAGATCAACTCTCGTCCAGCTGACTTTTCCATTGCACCTACTCTGGGCTCATTTAAGTGCTTGCTTTGGCAATATCTAGTCTCCTTGGCTTCCTGCGACTGCTATCACTAGGTTCAATTACTCTGTTCCTTTTGGACTAGCTTCCTACCTTTGCTATCCATGAATAGCTCTCCCTTCATTGTCACAGCACTTCTGGCACTCTCTGCCACCCCACCTCCTGCTTAGCACTTATGGCATGCTCTGTATAGTCACTGCCTCCTCTTCCCTGCCTTCCTCCCCCCCACTCCTATCCTCTTTGCTCTCACCTTACCCCCTCTCCTTACCCCCCCATCACCACCTCCTCCCTCTCCCACTTTCTCTCCTTTATATACCTAGCCCTTTTGGCCTTCCCCTTTCCTGCACTCAACTATTTTCCTCTACTGCTGACTCTTCTGTCTGTTTGCCTCTCCACTCACTCCCTCCCTCTCTCCCCACACCCACTCCTGACTACTCCTTGATCAACTTTCTCCTCCTCTTCCCATAGGCTATAACTCTTTGACTTGCAGTATTATTGTTACAAGTGATGCTGCCATACCTTGTGATATGCCTACCTAATATTGTATTTTGATTCATGTGTCTGCATAGTTAATTCACGTCTTCATTTGTATCATTTTCCCCAAGGTTATTTGTCCTTGCTTTTGTACCACTTACCTGACTGTAATATCCTTATGTTTACTGTCTGGTTACATGTGCAATGTTTTTACTACTTGTAACTGTTTCCTGACTCTATAATCTTCTAACGTGGAACCTATGTAAAGAGCTCCTGCTCAAAGGTATTTAATCCAAGATTTCAATAAATAAAAATACAAACATGGTGTCAGGCAATGTACAGTACAACTTCCTGCTTGTAAACATTCTCCACTGATTATTGCAGGATGGGGTGTTATTAATCCCAAATTACAATCAAGTACTCAAGGGTAAATGGGCACACATTTCCAAGTAATCCGGGCTACCCTGATGATTTAGACAATACCATGTTAGCAGGTAACTGTCTTGTAAAAGATCATGTACCATTCCTTTATCAGTATCCCCCAATAGTTTGGTAATAGTAGTAAGGACATAAGCAGAACAAATAATTTCGTAGCCTGACTTTTTGGGCTTAGCTTTCTCATTGTTGACTTCCACCAGTTCATTGATTTTAGTTTGAGTTTCTTGAAACAGTTTAGCGATATAATACATATTATAAATAGTAAACTTTTCTCCTGGTACTAAGCTGTCGATCCCATGTATCATAAGTATGGTAACCTTATCTGCATTTTGATGCTCAAGATAATGCATATGCCTCTTTATGGTCTCCATGTCAGCACAAGCCAGGTGCAAATAGGCCTGAGATGGTACAAGTAAGTCCTTCCAGGTCTCAGACTTGTCTGGTATGGAAGACACAATCTTGGGGTCTCCTTTCTTGTTTAGCTATGGTATCTGGAGACCACACTTGAAGAGGGACATACAGCTCCTGGAGAGGGTACAGAGAAGGGCAACTAAGATGATACGAAGACTAGGGGATTTGATGTATGAGGACAGACTTGAGGAGCTCTGTCTGTTTTCATTGGAGGAGTGGAGAGATGGGGGGACATGATTGAGGTCTTTAAGTACCTCAAGGGAATAAATAGAGTAAACATGGAGGGGATCTTTAGACTAAAGCAGGGAGGTATCACCAGAGGGCATGGTTTGAAATTGGAAGGTGGAAGGGTGAGGGGGGAAAGAGGAAGAGGTTTTTCACTGAGAGGGTGGTGGACCATTGGAATGCACTGCCTGGAGAGCTGGTTCAGAGACCCACAGTGGAGGGCTTCAAGAGAGGGTGGGACAGACACAGAAAGTGGATGTATCAGATGATGGCCTGTCCCAGGGGGGTGGGGATGGATGATAGGGGTTTCTGGAACACAAGGGGGGAGGGCCTTGGCACCCAACTAGGGATCTGAGATTCAAGCAGACTCGATAGACCGTAAGGCCTAATCTGCTGGCAAATAGTATGTTAGTATGCTAGTATCTTGGCCTCTAACATGATATGAAGCTTACATATCCAAAAGCAAAGCACTGTAAAATAAAGAAACATTAGTAACAGCACAAGAATGATTATGTTCAGGCAAGTTCCAATGAGAAAAATTCAAAATCAGAGGAATATGCATAAACTGTACATCATTCAAAAAAGTCCCCAGGTTAGAAGTAGCAGTCAACTTCTGCACACAGTTCAGTCTTTGCAAGAGTCTCTGATGCAAATGAGTGCATAACATTGGGAGGTAGTACTGGCAGTCTAAAGACCCTCAAAGGGATGCTTCTCACCACTTCATGTCCTGGATGTTTGGTTGTTCATGGCTATATACCAGTCACTTATATGAATGCTTGCATCAGGTTTGTGCACTGAATTGATCAACTATGATGCATTGTCATCATACAGATGTATGCGCCCTTGGCAGTGTGGTCCAAAACAGCTGGTGTTAAACTGAAACTTTGTTTCTCCAAACTGTACAACATCTGCTCTTATTACTTGAATACTGGCTCCAACTAGTATTAAAAGCCAGGTCAAAGTAGTAAAAGCAACTTTTAAAATGATACGCCATAGACTTGCATGGAGCACGTCCCCACACTAGTCCTATAATGACATCACAAAACAAAGACTCTCAGGGATGGCATCAGAGATCAGGAAGTGGAAGGGATCAAGCAGCTAGACCCCCTCAGGGGCAAAATACAATCCCTTCCCTTCCCTTCCCTAGGAGGCTTAACAGAAAATTTTACAAGTGCTATGGAGGAACTCCCATTTCAGGTAAGAGAGCCTCCTGTTAAGTTGCCTGGGCAAAACAAAATGTGAAGGAAATGTGCTCTTTAAGTTTCTTATCTGATTCTATTTCTTTTTCCTTTTTACTCTTGCAAATAGAGAAAAGCAACATACAGGTGCATATAAATACAATTGTGATGTGTGTTGGTACACACAACCAGCTATACACATACACATACTTATAAATATATATTTAAATAGGTGCATTTCTACCATTATTGCAGTCCTTTGTATCACATACAATTTACATAATCTACTAGGCAATGTTCATGAATATAGAGCCAAAAACTGATAATTACACTCTTATCTTTACACCCTGCTGGGCTAAAGATTTATGGACCATAATTTATAAGCCTATTTGTAGAGCTAGATTCTATTAAAAAAACTGCCTTATTCTAGTGTTTGGATCTGGGCAGCAAATAGGCCCCACATTGATTCATATTTATTCAATTGATTTGCAGGCATATACTATATTGTTTCCATTCTATGGCTTCCTATAATGTAGTTTACCCACATACATACATTCGGAGATGACTTGTCTTTCCATCTTTGCAGGATACATTTATAGGCCGTAATTAGTCCAATTGTAACCAATTTAGCTTTCACATCCAACAATTTATTTAGTGGACCCCTTGTCCTAGTAACATCCAAAGTTCTTGTTTTTTAAGAGCTATGCCTGTAGATCGAGAAATAATATATAATATTCTTGACCAAAACAAGCTTAGTTGTGGGCATCTGATTAGCATGTGCTGTCAGGTACCAGGTTCATTAACGCATCTACTGTAGGACATGCTTCTGTGATAATAGGGTTGAAAAGATTTAACCTATGCGGTGTGAGATATACTTGATTGATAATATCAAAATGAATTTGCTGTAATCTGATGGAATGTACACCAGTAGCCTTAACATTCATAGCCTTTTCCATATTGAATCAGATGTTTTATTATTTATTTTATTTGACCATTTGTTTTTTAACTGATCACTATATTCATTTTTTTGTGGCATCAGCCATCCATATATAGCAGATATAATTCAATTTACCATGGGAGATGTAAAATCTTAACAATATTTTGTAGTTATCATAATCTTTAAATATGTTCTTATTTATATAATCTCTTACTTGCAAAAAAAGCGTAGAAATGGGTGTTAGGTAAATGGTATTGATTCTTGATATATTCAAAATCTATACAGACATTATTTTTAATAAGTTTCCCCCATTTCCATCAGACCTCTGCTGTGCCAGTTCTTAAATACTGGATCAGGTAAAGATGGTAAAAAATAAGAATTGAGAAGTCAACAGTAGGTGTAAAAGCTGTTCCTTTTGAAACAAGTTCACATAACTTAGAAGTGTACCAGATAGAGATTGTGGTACGAGTAGTGCATAGCAATTTTCTATGAGCCTCATTATTCTGACCATTGAATAAATGATATCTTATATCTTGATATAGAGAATGCATGCATTCTATTGAGTTTACAAGGTGTTGTTTGTTAAATTGAAACCAGTTATAAATCACAGTAAGATTATCTGTGAAGTAATAAAGTTTAAAATTAGGAAGAACCATCTTTCCTTCCATATTGGTATAATATAGTTTTTTCAGCTTTAGCCTGGGTTTTTTGCCTTTCCAGAGAAATTTTTTTACTGAATCATAGAGCTGTTTAAAAACAGAGCCTGGCAGGAGAATGGGAATGTTTTGAAATAGAAATAACAGTTTTTGAAGAACTGCCATCTTAATAGTGTTAACCCTGCAGATTAATGTAAATGGTAATGATTGCCAATGTTTTAAATCCCTATCTATTTTCCCAATTAATGGCAGAAAATTAAGCTGATAAAAGTTTGTACCCTGTCAATCTATATTTAGTTCCCAAATATTTAACCATATCCACTCTCATAATTGGGCAGCCCTGTGCAGTGACAAAAGGCTTACTGTTATGTACAGTCTCCATGTATTCTGATTTGTCCAGTTAATTTTAAAACCAGATAGCTTGCCAAAACCATCCAATAGTTGTAATATAATTTTGAATGTCATATTTATCCCTAAGGTATATAGTATCACATCTTCTGTGTATAAGTCTATACGGTGCTCTATTACTCCAATTTTAGTAACTTTATAACTGTTATGTTGATGAATGGCTAAAGCCAATGGTTCCACAGCGTTCTCAAAAATTAAAGGTGATGGGGGCATCCCTGCCTTGTGCTCTGTTGTAAAGGAAAACATGGAGAGATAATATTGTTGCTTGTGATTCTTGCCACCAGGCTGAAGTACAGTATTGAAATCCACCTTATAAAACCAGAGCCAAACCAAATCTACCCAGAACCTCTATAATATATGGCCATTCAATCTGATCAAAGACCTTTTCGACATCTAGCATTAATAATGATAAATCTCCATTTTTACAGTGATCGATAATGTTCAATGTGCTTCTTATATTTACTTTCATTTGCCTGCCTTTAATAAACCTGTTTTGGCCTAGGTGGATAAATGAGGGCAATACTTCCTCTAGCCTGATGGTGACAACCTTTTCCAAAATCTTGGCATCTGAATTAACAAGTGATATGGGACGATATGAGGTTGTTGACATAAGATCTTTGTCTTTCTTAAGAAAGACCATAGTAAGTACTTCCTTAAAAGATGGTACCATTTGGCCAGTAACAAAAATATGATTGAAGAGGATAGAAATATGGGGCACTATGATCAGTGCTAAATGCTTAAAGATATCTATAGGGAGACCATCCGATCCAGGTGATTTTCCTGCTGATAGTTTATATATTGCATGATTGATTTCATCAATTGACAGAGGTTGCTCTTTCTTATCTGATTCTAAATTAAACTGTTGCTTAACATATTTCCAGGGGTCTCCCCAATGTCAAGCATCCTTACAAATATTCTGAGCCACATGGGCAATCACAAAAGCAACAATACATTCTTCCATGTAATGTAACCTGTCTCTTAGGCAGACTGGGTTTCAGAAAACAAAAACCTTACACTGACAGTCTGTAACTAATATCAGCTCCTACCAACAGAAATACTTAGGATGTGATCCTTGGGTACCTTTAGTCCTTAATTTTGGGGTGCAAATTAACCTTGTCCCTACTGGGGTGCCAGATGTTGGGGTGTTGAGCCAGTAATTATACTGGAATGAGGAACTGCACACCCCAAAGCTAGGTTTAATGTACTAACACATATACTGCACTAGCACTGGCAGTTCAGCTTTCAGAGTACAAGTAATGATTGTGACGTTTGGCCAGCTGGTTATGATTGTTATATGATATTTGTAATATAAAAATATAGTATGTGATTGTCTCACATAAGTTAGCCTGTGCTTCCATGGGTACCCCCCCCCCCCGAGGTTTCAGTGAAGCTACAGGATATATTACATTGATGAGATCTCTGTAATGTAATTAACTTCCTTGAGAAATTGCATTTTATGGCCTTTTTATGACCTCATGCTTTTAACATACATAGAAACATAGACTTTGACAGCAGATAAGGACCGCTTGGCCCACCTAATCTGCCCATTTCCCTACCTAGAGGATAAGCTGCAGATCCTATTTAATCAACAGTCTATTTCTTCCTACCCCCCAGAAAAATTGCCTTATGTCTGTCCCATGCATTCTTGAATTCTCCCACAGTTTTAGACCCCACAACCTCCTCAGGAAGGCTGTTCCATGCGTCCACCACACTCTCTGTGAAAAAATGTTTCCTCACATTGCCCCTGAGCCATCACCCCTCTATCTTCAAATTGTGTCCCCTTGTTCTTTCACATCTCTTTTTCTGAAAGATGCTACCCTCTTGGACTTTGTTGATTCCACTGAGGTACTTAAAAGTTTCTATCATGTCCCCTCTTTCCCTCCTTTCTTCAAGGGTATACATATTAAGCTCCTTTATTCTGTCCTCATAGGGCTTCTCTTGCAGACCCTGCACCATTTTAGTTGCCCTCCTCTGGACTGCCTCCATCCTGCTTATATCCTTGAGGAGATGGGATCTCCAGAACTGGACACAGTACTCCAGATGGGGTATCACCAGCTCTGTACAGAGGGATAACAACTTCCTGTTTTCTGCTGGTGATGCCTCTCCCTATACATCCCGGTATCCCCCAGCCCTCCCTACTGCCTTCTCACATTGTTTGCTAACCTTAAAGTCATCTGATATGATTACCCCAGGTCCCTTTCCATTTTTGTTGTTGTTACTACCTCCCCCCATTGTGTAATGGTCACAGGACAGGACACAGAGGGTGGTGGTAAATGGCTATCATTCCACAGAGGGAATAGTGACCAGTGGGGTACCACAGGGATCAGTGCTGGGACCAGTCCTATTCAAAATCTTCATCAGTGACATTGTGCAGGACCTAGAAGGCAGAATTTCACTGTTTGCTGATGACACAAAGCTCTGCAACAGAGTAGACACACCAGAGAGTGTAGACAGAATGAGAAGGGACCTGCAGAAACTTGAAGAATGCTCAGGGGTTTGGCAGTTGAAATTCAATGCAAAGAAGTGCAAGATAATGCATATGGGGCACAAAAATCCTGGCACAATATATCAGTTGGGGGGTGAGGATATAGCATGCACCAAGCAGGAAAGGGATCTTGGGGTTGTCATCTCTGATGACCTCAAGGTAAGGAAACAGTGTGACAAGGCAGCAGGTAAAGCAAATAGGATGCTGGGATGCTGAGATGCATAGGCAGGGGCATCACCAGCAGGAAAAGGGAGGACATAATTCCACTATACAAGACACTAGTCAGACCCCACCTGGAGTACAGTGTACAGTTCTGGAGACCATACCTACGTGAGGACATAGACAGGGTAGAGTAGGCTCAGAGGAGGGCAACAAAGATGGTACATGGATTGCATCACAAGTCCTATGAGGACAGGTTGAAGGAACTGAACATGTACTCCCTGGAGGAGAGGAGGGAGAGGGGGATATGATAGAGACATACAAGTATCTTACAGGGAGGAACATGGTGCAGGAATACACTATTTTTAAGTGAAAAAGATGTTTCAGGACTAGAGGGCATGGGATGAAGTTGGAGGGAGGATGATTCAGGGGAAACATGAGGAAGAATTTCTTCACAGAACGGGTGGTGGACAAGTGGAACTCCCTGCCAGAGGAAGTGGTGGGGACTGAAACAATCACGGAATTTAAGAACGCATGGGATAAACATAAAGGAATTCTGGAGGTCAGGGGTAAGGGGCAACACACTTCTAAAAAAGCATAAACTGATCTTACATACTCAAATGGGCAGACTGGGTGGGCCATAGGCCCTTATCTGCCGACACTGTCTATGTATCTATGTATCTATGTAACTTCTCCTGGGTTGTTGTTTCCCAGGTGCATTGTTTTGCACTTCTTTGCATTGAATCCAAGCTGCTATACTTCTGACCATTCCTCAAACCTTACCAAGTCCCTTCTCATCCTTTCCATGCCTCCTTGTGTATCAACCCTGTTGCAGAGCTTTGTATCACCTGCAAAGAGGCATGCTTTTCCTTCCAGTCCCTCTGCAATGTCACTTATAAAGACATTAAAAAGGAATGGACCCAGTACTGAACCCTGTGGTACCCCACTAGTAACCCCTCTTTCTTTGGAGTGAACTCCATTTACAATTATCCTCTGTGACCCATTGTCCAGCTAGTATTTTACCCAGGCTACCACCCAGGGACTCCAGGCTGGTCAATTTGATTGTTAATGTTTTGTGTAGGACTGTGTCAAATGCCTTGCTAAAGACTAGTTAGGCCATGTCCACAACCCCTCCTTGGTCTATTACTTTGGTCACCAAATCAAAGAAATCAATTAGATTCATCTGACATGACCTACCCACTGTCAACCCATGCTGCCTTGGGTTCTGTGCCCCACTGGCCTCTAGGTACTCAACAATTCTTTCCTTCAGAAGTGATTCCATCACTTTCACTACAACAGAGGTCAAACTGACAGGTCTGTAGTTTCCTGCCTCTGTCTTGCTCCCACTTTTGTGAAGGGGAATCACATCCACCTTCCTCCAGTCCTCAGGTACCACACCTTCTTCCCATGATTTGTTAAAAAGGGTAGTCAATGGTGTCACTAGTTCTACCCTTATTTCTTTTAGAATTCTGGGGTGAATTCCATCAAGCCCCATTGCTTTTTCCACCTTCAGTTTTATGAGTTCTTTCAGAATCCTTTCTTCTGTGAAAGGACTGGGATCAACCCCCCTATCCAGAGTTCTTCTGTTAATTGGATTAGGTACCTCCCTCCTCCTCCTCTTTTGTGAATAGTGAGCAGAAGTATTTGTTCAGTATCACTGCTTTTTCACTGTCCCTCTCTGCCCACCCACCATCCTTTCTATTCAGCCTCACTATCCCTCCCTTTGTCTTTCTACACTCCCTGACGTACCTATGAAAGGTTTTATCCCCCTTCTTAACTGAGTTGGCTATCTTTTCCTTAGTTTGGGCCTTTGCTATTCTGACTTACCTCCCTACTTCCTTAACTGGTACAGTTCTCTGTCCTGCTCCTTCTGCATTTCCTTATACTTCCTAAGTGCTATTTTTTCTCCCTAACCTTCCCCACCACCTCTTTTGAGAACCATAGTGACTTTATCTTTCATTTTGATTTGTTTATTTGCTTCACACAAAGGCTTGTTGCCTCTGTGATGGCAGTTTTGATGTTTCTCCAATGTTGCTCCACCCCTCCTTCTTGCCTGTTTGCTAGTGCTTTTCTGAGGCACTCTCCAATTTTGACAAAATCAGCCCTCCTGAAGTTCAGTAACCTCCATTTTGTATGGCTTGACTCTGTAGCTGAGTTTATCATGAACCACACTGTTTGGTGGTCACTTTTTCCCAGATGGCTACCCACTTTTATATCTGAGTTCCTCTCACTGTCCCCATTTGAGAGTATGAGGTTGAAGATTGCTCCCTCATGAGTGGGTTCCAGAACTAGCTGTCTGAGGCATGCCACCTGTAGGGCATTGAGGGCATTTTGTTCTGCATTTACATTTTTCATATTTTTATCATCTTTTAGTAAAGTACCTTTTCTTTGAAAGACTGCCTGAGATGTCTGCCAGTTCTTTTTTTGCATGTGACGTATAGATGGTTAAGTATGACAATTGTTCAACAGCTTGATGGTGTTACTGAGCTTGAGTAAAAAGGTAAGAATATACCAAAGGTCCCTTACAGAGTTAAAAGGGTTCATTTTGGATACATGGTTAGGTGCCCTTTGGTGAAAGATATATTGCATCCCTCGAAGAGAATATGATCTTATCCTGTACATTTGGTATGCTAGCATAAGGTTCACAGTTTGAATCCCCCCAGAACTTGAGACTAAAGGTGATTCAGACCCAAAAGCAGACAGGAGGGTTGCCCTGTCTGTCACCTGTTCACACTATTGTGCTCTGAGGTTGGTACTGTGGGAGCAGAGGGCCTGGCATGCTGAGTGCATTTGTGACAGATTTGGTTGGCAGCAGTGTGAAAAAATTTGGTAACATAAGCTTTAACTGTTCAGTATGTCAGCTTAATACTCTACAGCTGACTTGAAAAATAAGGCTGTGATTATTTTTAAAGAGAAAACAGAACAATATCATTTTGCTTACAGTCAAAGTTCCTACCTGTTTAATTTTTTTTCAAAGTGCAAGTTATAGAGTAGGCATAGTTAGGGAAGAAGATGGCTTCCAACAACAGTGAGCACACTGCAGACTACCTGAAGCAGTTGTGCAAAGAGAGAGGAGTCCTGCATGAGGGAAGAGCCACCAAGCAGAATCTCATTGATGATCTGATGGCTGCTGATGCCCAGAGTGTGAAGTCACAGACTGTGACTATAAAGGACCAAACCTTGGGCATGGAGGGGCCAGCAGCCAGTGCAGTGTCCAGATCCAGTGAGAAGGACAGCAGGACCAGTACAAGCCAAGGGCCACAGCAGCAGGGGAAGGTCACTAGCATTCTGGAGCCAGAAGCAGTCAGGCTGCATATTGAGTTGCACAGAATGGAGCTGGAGTGCCAGAGAGATGCTGAGCAAGAACGTTGAGAAGTGGAGCAAGAGAAATGAGCCACAGAGGAGAAGAGGGAGTGAGAACAGTGAGAAGCTGAACGTGAACTGTGAGAGATGGACCGTGAAGAGCATGAGTGCCAGAGGTGACATGAACTGGAGAAGCTACGACTCCAACCACCAGCACCAGAGCAGGTAAGTGGCTTGGGTTTAACTGGAACTACAGGATTGGGTTACAAATTAAATTTCAGACTGATAGCTGAATTTAAAGAGGGGAAGGATATGGATGCCTTTTTAAATTCCTTTGAAAAAGTTTGTATTCAGGCAAAGATTCCTAGAGGGTCCTGGAGCTTCCAGCTATTCCCACTACTTACTGGAAAAGCTTGGGATGCATTGGGTCAAATGGACAATGAGTACAGTAATGATTACAGCAAACTTAAAGCTGCACTTAAAAAAAAGTTTGATTTAACTACAGAACTATACAGAGCCCTGACATGAGCTGTGAGGAGCTAGCCACAAAACAACATCAGTGTTTAAAACGTTGGTGGGAAGGAATTGAAGCAAACTCTGTAGATAAAATTGGAAATGCTATATTATTAGAACAGTTTCTTGGAACGTGCCCAGCAGAGCTGAAAACCTGGCTAGAGGACCAAGATCCCAAAACAGTGCAAGAGGCTGCTGAACTCTCAGACTACTATGCCAAGAGCAGACCTTCTCTGAGAGCGAATGGGGCAGGTGTGGCATCACAGAAAAGAAAAAGCGCACCTTCAGGGCAGCTAAAATCCTCACTGCCTCCACCAAAACCAGTTAGCCCCAGGTTTCAAAGAAAATATTTTTCTGAGAAAAGAAATGAATGTTGGGTTTGCAAAGAAACTGGGCATATTGCTAGACAGTGTCCCAAAAGGACAAGCAATACACAAAGTGGGGCTAGGGAAGAAGAGGGTTATTTGTGTGTCCCTGGAAGCATGCCTGTGAACATGAGGGAACACATGTGCCCAGTCACTGTGAATGGTGTACAGACACAAGGGTTAAGAGACACAGGGGCATCCCTGATGTTGGTAAAAGGAGATCTGGTAGAGCCTGGTCAGCTTATACTCAATACATTTGTAACTGTACAAGGCTTCACTGGGGAGGAGAAAACATTGCCAATCAGTAGTGTTCTCCTAGACTGTTGTGAAACAGAGGGAACTGTGCAACAGGTGGCTGTAGCCAAAACTTTAGCAGTTGACGTCATCCTTGGCAACAATCTCAAACAGGGGATGGTGTGTGCAGTTACCCATTGCCAAGCAGAAAGGGGAAATTGTAGTTTCCTGGACCCCATAGAAGCCACTGTGGAAACCACTGGGAGGCTGGTTCTTCAGCCTGTGTCTCCTGATATGGAGACTAATGAAATGGGGGTAGAAATTTCCCCAGTAGCAGTTAACCACATAGCTACAGAGGGTTACTCCGAAGAAGGAGCAGTGACCCATTGTCAGAGGGTTAGGGATGACAGTGGCCCTGAGTGCCCTGATGCTAGTGCTAGGGACCCTACTTTAGATACTGACGGGGACCTGTCCCAGGCCTTGGGAATGTGTAAGGAGTTTGCAGCTGCACAGAAAAGTGACCCTAGTCAAGAGAAGCTAAGGACTTGGGAAGACTCTGACAGAGTACAGGGAGGTGAAGGAAAACATTAGGTTTATTGGGAAAATGGACTGATGTCTACTTAGGTTGTAAAGACAGAGGAAGGGGTGATAGGCAGGCAGCTTGTCATTCCCCAGAGATACCATGAGCTATTGCTCAAGATTGCACACGATATTCCCATGTCTGGTCATCTGGGAATCGCATGCACTAGGCAGCGGTTGGCCCAGAATTTCTATTGGCCCAACTTCATCCAGCAGGTGAAGGGATATTGCAGGTCTTGTCACCGGTGCCAAGAAATTGGAAAGGTGGGTAAGAAAACCCAATCCACCCTAATTCCATTGCCCATAGTGGAGGAACCATTCCAGAGGGTGGGAATGGATATTGTGGGGCATTTAAATACCCCAGCTCCTCTAGGAAGAGGCTCATCCTGACTGTGGTGGATTATGCCACTCAATATCCAGAGGCAGTCACCCTATCCTCACTGAGGACAAAGTGGCAGATGCCTTACTTGGGATTTTCTCCCTTGTTGGGTTTCTGCAGGAGGTTATCACCGATTGAGGGGGCTCCTTCATGTCAGACCTAATGAAATGTTTGTGGGAGAAGTGTGGGGTGGTGCAGAGATGCATGACACCTTATCACCAACAAGCCAGAAAGATTTAATGGTACACTGAAGTCAATGCTCCAAACATTTGCTGAACAGCATGGGAGGGACTGGAAGAAATACCTTCCCTACCTGTCATTTGCATACAGGGAGGTGCCTCAAGAATTGACAGGGCTTTCCCCCTTGGAGCTCTTATATGGATGCCGGGTATGTAGGCCCCTAAACTTGATCCAGGAGAACTGGGAAGGCAAGCACTCCACCCAGGGAACTCCCATAATGGATTACTTCCCTAGGTTTAGGGAAAGGCTGAAGGAGCTTATGGGGACAGCCCAGAGCAACCTGGCAGCTGCCCAACAGAAACAAAAAGTGTGGTACTACCACAGAGCCAGAGCTCGCTCATACACAGTGGGTCAGGAAGTCATGATCTTCATTTCAGTCCAGAAAGACAAACTGCAGGCTGAGTGAGCAGGACCATACAAAGTAGTTAGAAAGGTAAATGATGTGAACTATATCATAGAATTGCCTGACAGAAGATATACAGAAAGAATGTACCATGTCAACATGATGAAACCATATGCTAATAGGGCTGACATGGTGTTTGCAGTGTGTAGTCTTGGGGAGGGGACAGACGAAGGAGCCCGCCTTCTGGACTTGCTGGAAGAAAGCAAGCAGGAGTCCTCTGTGGAGGTAGTTAAATTGTCACCCCAGCTGGCCCCAGACAAGATCCAGGAAGTAAGGAAGGTTTTAGAAGACTTTGCCACACTGTTTAGAGCCAAGCCTGGACTAACCCCCTTAGCGGCGCATGATGTAGAGTCAGGGACATAGACACCCATACAGCGGACAGCATATCGGGTGTCAGAGGCTGTCCAAAAGGACATTAAGAGGGAGGTGGAAGAAATGCTGGATTTATGGGTAATCCAGAAATCCCACAGCCCCTGGGTCTCACCTGTAGTCCTTGTGCCAAAGCCAGATGCCTCTACTCATTTCTGTGTGGACTATCATGGACTGAATGCAGTTATGAAGTCCGATGCCCACCCAATGCCCTGGACAGACTAACTCCTGAACAAGTTAGGAGGGGTGACCTACCTTACATTTATTGACCTGACAAAGGGGTATTGGCAGGTAGAGTTAACTGCCAGAGCTAGGGAGAGGTCAGCCATCATCACTCCTATAGGCTTATTTGAATTTAAAGTAATGCCTTTCAGAATAAAGAACACCCCAGCCACTTTCCAAAAGTTGGTAAATCAGATGTTAAATGGTGCTAAGAAGCACGCCATTGTGTACCTGGATGACATTGCCATCTTTAGTGCCAGCTGGGAGGAACACCTGCCCCACCTTAGGGAAGTGCTAGGCAGGATAAAGAGGTCTGGGCTCACTATCAAAGCTGAGACGTGCCAGGTGGCCATGGCTGAAGTGACATACCTTGGGCATGTTGTATGCCGGGGACTGCTCCATCCTAAAATAGTAAAAATAGAGGTGATCAAGGCATGGCTCAGACCAGAAATGCAGAAGCAGGTCAGGAGATTTCTAGGGACAGCAGGGAACTATAGGAAATTTGTACCCAATTACGGTGCCCTGGCTGCTCCTCTATCTGACCTGGCAAAGAAAAAAATGCCTAAGAAAATTACCTGGGAACCAGCCTGTGAAAAATCCTTTACCAGACTGAAGGAGGCACTGTGCAGTGCTCCTGTATTGACAAGTCCTGACTACGGCAGACCCTTTATAGTCCAAACTGACACCTCAGATATGGGTATTGGGGCAGTACTGAGTCAGACATCCAACCAAGGGAAAGATCACCCTGTAGTGTACCTGAGTAGAAAGTTACTTCCCAAGGAGAAGGCTTACTCTATTGTGGAAAAAGAGTGTCTTGCCATAGTGTGGGCCATAAAGAAGTTAGAGCCATACTTATATGGGCAGCATTTTGAGGTACAAACTGACCACAACCCCCTGGTTTGGCTGACACAAATGGGAAAAACTAATGGTAGACTATTAAGATGGAGTCTTGCCTTGCAAGGGTAAGACATGATGATCTTACATAGGGCTGGAGCGACCAATCAGAACACAGATGGCTTGTTGCGTCTATATGATGAGTTAACTGATTTAGGGAGCTCATCCCATGCAGGAAATAGAGCCCCCAAATTCAGTTTAGATAGAGAGGATTGTGACACTTTGCCAGCTGGTTATGATTGTTGTATGATATTTGTAATATAAAAATATAGTTTGTGATTGTCTCACATAAGACAACCTGTGCTTCCATTGTTGCCCTCCCCCCCAGGTTTCAGTGAAGCTACAGGATATATTACACTTACCATGAGATCTCTTTAATGTAATTAACTTCCTTGAGAAATTGCATTTTATGGCCTTTTTATGACCTCAAGCTTTTGAAGTTTGGAAACTAAATATACATTTTATTACAGGACAGGACATCATTTAGCTGATTCCTGTGGCTATATCGCACCTAGGTGATGGACTGCAGGGTTGTAAACCTCAAAGGAACCGGTTGATGAAAGACTCATAATTTGGGAAATTAGTTTTTGATGATGTCACCTTATTTAATATACCTCCTGATAGGACAGCATGCTTGTATTTTTTTTTAATCTAAAAGGAGGAGCTAGATGACTCACAGAAGGGTCTTGGATACAAAGTTTAAACTGATACTTGTGTCTGAAATGAATGTTATATTATTTTGGGGACTCTAGAGAGATAGTTCTCTGATCTAACTTAAGCACTTCTAGAGGTAATACCTTAGACAGCAAAGGTCTAAATGCATTGTGGTAGGAGTTTCTGTTTTGTGCTTTTTCCTTGTTCTTTTATGTGATTATGAGCTCTTTGATATATTGTTTTTGCATTTACATTTTTCATATTTTTATAATCTTTTAATAAAGTACCTTTTCTTTGAAAGACTGCCTGGGGTGTCTGCCAGTTCTCTTTTTGCATGTGATGTACAGATAGTTAAAGTCTGACAATTGTTCAACAGCTTGATGCAGTTACTGAGCTTGAGTAAAAAGGTAAGAATATACCTAAGGCCTCTTATAGAGTTAAAAGGGTTCATTTTGGATACCTGGTTAAGTGCCCTTAGGCGAAAGATGTATTGCATCCCCCAAAGAGAATATTATCTGAGCCTGTACAGTTGGGTACTCTAGCATAAGGTTCACAGTTTAAATCCCTCCAGAACTTGAGACTAAAGCTAATTTGGACCCAAAAGCAGACAGGAGGGTTACCCTGTCTGTTACCTGTTCACACTATTGCACGCTGAGGTTGGCACTGCGGGAACAGAGGGCCTGACCTGCTGAGTGTGTTTGTGACAATGATCAGTTATCTTCCCCTGGGAGAATGAACCAGACAGGCATAGAGACTTCAGCCTTTCACTTCAGGGTTCATAGCTTCTCACTCTCCACCTCTCACAGTCCATCTTATATACAGTCTCCACTAATTGTTATCTTACAGAATTTAGCATGTGTCCATACAAGGTAACCCTTCCCTGTATACAATAGTGCATTATACAGCATTGTACCATCTTTCTGATATGAAACTGCATGTCTTACACATATCACTTGCTATCTTTAATTTTGTTTATGTTCATTGTTTTGTACAGCTAGGTAGCATAAGGCAGTAATCTTCCTTATCACTGTAATAAGCCATGCACAGTGCGCTAAACTAACAAGTCTATTTTTGCTGCAGCAAAGATAAGCAGGAAAACATTAGTACAGAAAATATTCTTATTAACCCTTTGCCTTCTCCTGTTAGCACTTCACAACGTTTTCATTATACCAAACTGTCATATTCCTACAGTGCTGGCGGCAAAGCCACAGATCATTCTGCCTCTAAAAAACTGTGAGTGCTGGACTGTTTTCTCCCTTAACACCAAAGAGTCCACACACACACACACACACACACACACACACACACACACACACACACACGCACTCACAGAGTCAAGCACTTCCACCAGGCAGCCCCATACATTTCCCATACCATCTGGCAAGTGTGAAAAATTCCCTCATCCATGGTCAGTGCCAGTCTTCCCATTCAACAACTCCGCACACCACACAGCTAATGGATTGTGCCTGAAAATAAGCAAATGTCTGTCTAGTGCATCCTACTAGGTCAACCAAAACTAAATAAATAATAGGTGAAATTAATGATATGGCATTGGATTTACAACCCTTTTGACTTGTGGACAGAGATATTGTGAAGTTTTAATTCACTTTCGAAGTTTGGGCGAATCCGAGAAATCCGCCTCCGCAGAGCATTTCGGGAATTTGCCTTGAAATAGCCTAAATTCACCAATGCAACTTCACTGGCGATACTGCTTAATTAGACCTGGGAAAATCATCAACAAAGTGCAGTTTGTGCTAAGCAGAATCACATGGTGTACACTTTGTGCAGGACTGCAGGTCACATGGTGAGACTGAAGCAGGCAGGAAGGAAGAGAGTGAGTTAGTTTCACTTTCTCACAGTGGCTGAGATTGCAGGCAGCTCTCTGAGGTGTGCTGAATCTATTTAGTTTGTATATCGTATTTGAAACCTTTGAGGCAAAGACTAATTTGCAAAGGCACCTAGTCACAGGGAGGGTAGACAACAATAGACGGTGAAGCACAACATTGGTGGACGATACAGGTGAGATACAATAAAGTGAACATACAAAGCAATTCCAGTGGTACATAGGAGTGCAGAGACTTTCAATTATCTACAAATTCGATATGGCAATTATATTAAATAATGAGGCCTGCTCTAGAAGGTCCAGGGAGCGAGTGCCTAGGGGGACCAGGGTTGCTGGGGGGGTCCCCTAGTCCAGGGGACTTTGCCTGTGGCAGAGTGCCAGATGAGATGAGATGAGTTCAGGCTTTGGGGTGGTCAAGAGCACTTACAGTTCCAAGTACTGGTGAGGTGGCTGCATAGGGTGATTTTAAAAGGCCGATTTTGGGGATGCTTGTGATATGCAGGGGGGTTGCTGCACCAGGAGGGGGCCCTGTGGTGGAAGGACATTTGGGCAAGAGAGGTCCTGGTTCTAGGGACCAGGAAGGTGGCATTGACTGTGTTTTGGGTGGTGACTGACTTGGGGGCTAGTTTTAGGGACGTAGCAACCCCAGGATGGGAGAGCTCAAGTAGTGATTTTTTGGCCAGTATACAGGTGTGGTAGTGCAGGCATTCGTCAAAGGTGAGTAGGTTAGAGGAGGAGGAGGAGTAGAGCTGGCATGTGTGCATTCTGCCTTGGGCACCAGTCAGGAGCCTGCACACCTTGTTTATTGAGGTCTGGACTTTGGTGAGGGTGGTGGAGTCAGCCGCAGCATAGATGGGAAGCCCATAGTCAACCAGGGACAGGATGGAGAAGGTAATAGCTAGCCAGAGAGCATTCTGAGGGAGACAGTCTCTGTGGCAGTAGAGGAGTCCAATCTGGGTGTTCACTGCAGTGGACAGGGTTTCAATATGGGAGTAGAAATTGAGTGCTGATTCGAAGGTGATGCCCAGATATTTGTATGCTGTCACCTGTTCAATGGGGTGTAGGGTGCTGGGGAGGATGGGGGGGCATTACTGGTGCTTCTCTGGCAGTGGGCAAAGAGCATAGACTCTGTCTTTTTGAGGTTCAGGACCAGACGGTGGTCAAGGAACCATTTTTCAGCTTGGCTGAAGACGAGCTGTAGGGAGTCCTGGACGGTGACGGGGTCGCGATGGGAGGCGACGAGAACCGCATTGTCAGTGAATAGGATCATTCTGCACAAGCAAAAGCTAGGGAGGGTGTTATGAAGAGACTGAAAAGAGTAGGGCCCAGAATGGATCCCTGGGGGACGCCGGAGCGGACTGTTGGAAAAGCAGAAAATTCTCTTATCTACTTATTTTAAGTAGAAAAGCAGAAAAATCTCTTATCTACTTATTTTAAACATTTTTTTTTCACTCATTGTACTTCTGTCTTGTGGTTTCATTTTCTCAGTGTTTATTGCTTGGTCTTTTCATTTTTGCCTCTGTTTTATTGTATTTGATCTTGTCTGATTTTAAACCCCTTATTGTTTTCCCTGTGGTATTACTACTGTTTGTTAGGATGGCAGAGATGACAAAAGTGGGATGTGGAGGTGTGCATCGGCTCAGTTGTTCTATGTTTGGGGCTGGGGGGGGAGGCACCTAGCCATGTAGGGAAAAGTCAGCTGACTGCAAGCAGCCAGGAAGAAGAAGGACAGCAGGAGGAGAACACAGCAGTCCAACAGCAGCGGGACCAGGCACAGACGATGCCAGTGATGGTTGAGCAGGAGGCAGAAGTTCCAGAGCTAGCACAGCAGCAGCAACAGCCATCTGCATGAAGTGCAGAGTTCCCCCCCTTCTCTTTCTGTTTCTCCCCAGTGTGGGACTTCTTCAAGTGGCACGGAGAAGACCCAAGCACTGTCACCTGCAAACTCTGTGGGAGAGTGGTGAGGGGGAAAAGGGGAGTCATCTTGGCACTGGTGGTCAGTGAACCCACATGTGAGTGCACCACACCAGGAATAGGAAGCCAGACTTCAGCATGAGCCTACGGCTCCTCCTTCGGATGTGGCAGTACAGAAGGGGGTGGGCAAGGCTTGTTGTCCAGTGATGTTGGCACCAGCATGAGCAGAGAGAATCCACCACCACCAGCCAGAAACAGCAGTAGGACACAGCAGTGCACAGTGTTTGGTAAGTTACTTTTTCTGTTACTTTCTGTTTCTTTTAGAAACTTGATCCAGAAAGCTCTGTGCAGTCACTAGCAAGGATGGAGAAGAACTAGAAAAAGTAATACACCTGAGCGTTACAGTTAATTCTTTCTATACAAAAACAATAAAAAACTATAACAGATGACATTTATTTAAAAGTAGTAGGTCAGTTACTAGTTACTTTCAAATAAATGTAATCAGTTACAGTTACGCATTACTTTTGCATAAAAAAGACATAAGTAATTGTAACTGTAAGGTGTATTACTTTTTCCAGTACTGCTCCAGCCTTGCTAGTGACTGCACAGAGCTTTCTGGAACAAGTTTCCAAAAGTAATAGAAAGTAATAGAAAAAGTAACTTACCAACACTGGCAGCGCAGGCCTCAGCAGCCCCTCCCCCAGTGCCACCATTTGATCCCCATGCAGTGGCCACAAAGGCAGAGCTGTCTGCCCTGTTGCAGCAAGTGTCCAGCATAGGGCAGAATATAAGTAAAGTGCTGGAGGAGCTCAACAGTGTCCAAGAAAGTCAGCGGCAAATCATGGAGCAGCAGGATAAGCTGCTGAAGGCAGTTGAAGCCCTGAATCGTTGGTTGGGAGCCAGTGGTAGTAATTCATTTTTTTTCTGTCCTTTTTTTTATTTCTGTTTTGTATGTTGTAAGCGTATGTCAAGTGTTATTGTCCTCCCCCAAAAAGAAAGAAACACAAAAAAATTAAAAATGTATATAAAAAAGCACACAAAAAATGTGTCTACCCCCTTGTCTAGTGTACTGTGTAATGTCTTGTACTACTATATTGTACTCCCTGTGTAACCTTCCCCAGTAAATAACTGTCTTCATATTCTTCCTGACATGCTATGTATTTTTTTTCACATTCTGTAGCAATTGCCCTAGGTTTATGGTAGCGCTGTCTTGTCTGTACGGTTTGTCAGCATTGTATTTGCCCCCTCCCATAAAGTACAAATTCAAAAACAATTATCAAAAGTGACATGAAAATATCAACACAACCCAAAAGTCTTTCCTATCTTATCCTGCTGCTATGTCTCTCCCTCTTGTGTGCTGCGCTGTATGCACACTTACATGAGAAAGTATCCAGATTAAAATGAGAAAGTATTTATATGAAAACGTGCTGTGCTGCCCTGCTCCACTGCCATGTCACACTTTTGTCTGCTGTGCTGTATGAGCACTTCCATGAGAAATTACCCAGAATAAAACGAGAAAGTATTTATGTGAATAAGTGCTGTGTGGCCTGCTCTGCTGCCACATCCTACTCTTGCTTGCTGCTCTATATGCGCCCTTCCATGAGAAATTACCCAGAATAAAATGAGAATGTATTTATGTGAAAAAGTGCTGTGCTGTCCTACTCCCTGGCCACATCCCACTCTTATCTGCTGTGCTGTATGCACACTTCCTTGAGGGTTATCACTGGTGTTCTCAATAATGGGAAATTACAGTGAAATACTGCAAAAATCAGTCTGTAAAACTGTTACTTTTGGGGACTACTTCTCACACCACACGGGGGTACACAACAGTTTGGGTAGGGTACCCCAGTGATTATAAGATGGATTTATAAAGCTGGGACTTACTTTGCCAACAGAGCAGTACCACAATGTGGGAGGGATACCACTGGTGTTCCCAATAACGGGAAAATTCAGTGAAATACTGTAAAACTCAGTCTGGAAAACTGTTACTTTTGGGCACTATTTCTCACAGAACACGAGGGTACTACAACAACAGTTCAGGTAGGGTACCCAAGTGATTATTAGATGGACTTATAAAGCTGGGACATACTTTGCCAAAGAGCAGTAACACAGTCTCGGAGGGCTACCACTGGTGTTCTCAATAACGGGAACATTTATTGAAATCCTGAAAAAATCAGTCTGGAACACTGTTATTTTTGTGCACTATTTCTTACAGCACACAGGGGTACCACAACAGGTCAGGTAGGGGACCCAGAAACCTGAGCCATTAGATGGATTTCAAAAGCTGGGACATACTTTGCCAATAGAGTAAGAGCAGTAACACAGTCCACTGGTGTTCTCAATAATGGGAAAATTAAATGAAATACTGAAAAAATCAGTCTGGAACACTGTTAAGTTAGGTTGCTGTGTCTCACACCATATGATGGGGGGGGTGCAACAACAGGTCTGGCCTGCTACTGGGCTGAAAAGATGGATTTTGAGTAACACACAAGCTGGAAGAGATAACACTAATGCTATGCTGTTCAAAATGTGTGTGTGTGGGGCAGGGGCATCTACAAGGCAAAGGAAGAAAGGATAGAAAGGTGTTTATATATATAGACTTGTTTCCACAAATATTTGGACTCATCATTAAAAATAAAATTGTTTATTTAATTTATTTTGGAAGGTTGGGAGGTTTTGGGGAAGGGGGGCAGTGTGAGTGGATATGAATGTGAGTGAATGGTTGTGTGTGTGGAGTGAATAGTTTAAATATTTGAAATTGGTGTATATTTTTTATACTATTTATTTGAATTCATTTTAGGAAGGTTTAGAATTGTGTTTGAGATGTGTAGGTCTGAGGCACCCAAGAGAAGATCTTACTCCCCCACCGGGCTCCACAGTCTTTGTACCTTTAAATATCCCCATTATCGGCAGAAGTTTATGGAAGGTGTAGAGCCTTGTGGATAGCCTGTAGGGGAAGGAGATGAGGATTTGTGGAGTCTGATGGAGGGAATATAGCAGGGGGGGTGTGGATTGAGGTGGTGGGAACCAAGAGGTGCACTGGAGCAAAATGGGCCCAGAAGAGGGGTCCTCCCTGCCTGATGCCCATACCCAGGGGTTCCCCAATTAGTGGACAGGTAGTCAAACTAGCCTCATTGACCTATCCTTCTTGGGCAGTGTTGTGTAATGCCAGATCTATTAAAAACAAGATAGCAATGATTGCTGATCTTGCTGCATCATCTGATCTGGCTTGCATCACCGAGACCTGGCTGGATGAAAATGCCTGCCCAGTTTTGGAATCAGCTGTTCTGGCCAGGTACTCAGTGGTACACTGCTGGAGAAAGGACTGTAGGGGTGGGGGTGTGGCAATATGTTTTAAATCAGACCAGAACCTTGCAGCTTTCCCAGTGGGAGAGATGAGATTCTTCGAATATGTTGCTATTCAAGGGTATGCAGGTGTAGGCTGCAGGATCCTTCTCATCTACCGGCCTCTGGGGGATGGGAAGGAATTCCTGCAGGAAGTTGCTGACTTTATCATCGAGATGGTATTGGAGTCACCCAGATGGATTATTCTGGGTGACTCAATGCCTGGATCGATGATGAACTCTCGCAGTTTGGTCAAGACTTTCTCCAGCTAATGTGTTTGTTGGGCCTGACACAGGTTGTTACTTCTGCAACCCATCTTCATGTCCATTCATTGGACCTCATCTTTCTGCTGGGAATGGAGGTCTTTGACCTGATGGTGGAGCTGGCTGTATGGTTGGACCATCACACTGTGAGGTTCTCATTTGAGGTCCCCCTGAATAGACTCTTCCCTACGGAGATGGCCCAGTATTGCCCTTTGAGGGGTTTGCCCCACAGGGTCTGATGGTGGTGCTGGATCTATCAAGTCCAATGAGTGCATGCAATGGGCCGGGGAACTGGTTTTGACCTATTATAAAGTCATTGCTGAGACCCTCGACTCTATCGCAACTGTTGGTATTCGACCCCTTACCTCACAACAGAGGTCCCCTTGGTTTGATGGGACTCCCAGTGAGTTGAGGAGGAGTAGTCAAAGGTTGGAGAGGCACTGGTGGAGATCTGGTCTGGGGGAGCACAAACTTAGATTGATGATCCATTATCCAGACTATGAATCAGCAATCTCTTACAAGAAGGCAGAATTCCTGTCCAAGGTGATTGCTGCAGCAATCAATAGACCAGCTCAGCTCTTTTGCACTGTGAACAGGCTGTATAACCCAGCCTGTCTGCAATCTGAGGGAGATTTTTCACAATCAACATGTGATGAGTTTGCTCTAATCTTTGCTGATAAAATTGCATATATCAGATCGGAAACCCAGGCAGCGCCCTCTAGGTGGCATTGTTGTGAAGGGCATGAGGTTGAAGGCACTCAGTCTGTCTAGTCCGACTTCAACCAGGTAGCAGTAGTAGATATCATCAAGGTCATCTGGGAGCTTCAACCAACATACTGTAGCTTGGACCAGGGACCAAAGTGCCTCCTTGTGGGGTGTGTTGATGTCATCATCCCAGCCCTGGCAAAGATAGTCCAATGTTCTTTGGAGTTGGTTTTTTTTCTGTAGCCCTTAAAGGAGGTGGTTGTAAGACCCCTCCTTAAAAAAAACTTTCATTGGATGCAGACTGTCTAGCTAACTACAGACCCATCTCTAATCTTTCCTTTGTGGGGAAGGTTACTGAGAAGGTGATGGCCAGGCAACTGGAGGCCAGTTTAACAGCCCATGATATCTATAAGCCTCTCCAGTCCAGTTTCAAGAAAAGGCATAGTACCGAGACTGCCCTAGTTTGGGTGTTAAATAATCTCCTGGTGGTGAGGGATCGGAGGAGTTGTTCCATTCTTGTCCTCCTTGATCTCTTGGCAACGTTTGACACCATGGACCATGAGGTATTGTAGGAGCATCTGTAGGTCTGTTGTGGACTGTCAGTATAGTCCTCAATTGGTTTAGATCTTGCTCACTGGCAGGTCACAACGTGTGGCATCTAGAATCTTTACTTCAGTGCCCATGTCCCTGCCATGTGGGGTCCTACAGGGCTCTGTCTTGTCCCCCATGTTGTTCACGGTGTACCTGCTTCTGCTAGGGGACATTATAAGACTGTATGGGCTGACTTTTCACTGCTATGCAGATGACACTCAGCTCTCAAATGGCCTTTGCGCCCGAGCAGCATCAAATGGTCTAGGTATTTAACAACTGCCTGACTGAGAATCAGAATTGGATGAGGGTGAACTGGTTGAGGTTGAATCCAGACAAGACAGAGGTACTAGTGCTGGAACCTGGTCATCAGGGAGCCAAAATGCAAGCTGGTCAAGTCTCAGGGCTTAGGCCTGTAGATTCACAGTTTCTTACATAGAAACATAGAAGTTGACGGCAGATAAGGACAGCAAGGCCCATCCAGTCTGCCCATTTCTTTTTCTACCTTATAAATGTGCCATCGGCCTTTGCTCTGTCAGTGGCCTATCTATTCATAGTCATTTGTATTGCTCCCTTATGCTTATCCCATGCCTGTTTGAAGCCCTGCACTGTATTCATAGCCACCACTTCTTGTGGTAAGCCATTCCATGCATCCACCACCCTTTCTGTGAAAAGAATTTCTACATTCCCCTTAATCGGCCTCCCTCTAATCTCATGCTGTGTCCTCTTGTCCTGCTATTTTCTTATATTTAAACATGTTAGACTCTTTCACCTTGTTTATGCCCTTAAGGTATTTGAATGCCTCGATCATATCACCTCTCTCCTCCTTTGCTCAAGGGTATACATATTGAGCTCCATTAATCTGTCCTCATATGTCTTCTGATGCAGTCCCTGCACCATTTTGGTTGCCCTTCTCTGGACTGCCTCAATTTGGTTAATGTCCTTGTGAAGGTGTGGCCTCCAATACTGCACGCAGTACTCCAGATGGGGCCTAACCAGTGTCTTGTACAGAGGGATTAATACCTCCCTCTTACGACTTGTGATACCCCTACTAATACACCCTAACACCCCTTAGCCTTACCTACTGCTTTAGAGGTCTGCTTGGATGATTTTAGGTCATCAGTGATGATGATGCCCAAGTCTCTTTCTTCCTTTGTGACTGCTAGCAACTCCCCTCCCAGCCTATAGGTGGCTTCAGGGTTTCTCTTCCCTATGTGCATGATTTTGCACTTCTTTGCATTAAATCCCAGTTGCCACTCTTCTGACCATTCTGCTAGTTTATCCAGATCTCTTCTCATTCTGCCCACCCCATCTGGATCATCTACTCTGTTGCAGATCTTGGTGTCATCTGCAAACAGACAAGCCTTACCCTCTAGTCCATCTGCAATGTCACTAATGAAGATATTGAAGAGGACTGGCCCCAGGACTGATCCCTGAGGTACCCCACTTGTGACTTGCATCTCTTCTGACTGTATCCCATTTACCACCACTCTCTGTTTTCTGCCCGTCAACCAGTTTGCCACCCAGTTGACCAACTTCTGACCCACCCGAGCCTACCCAGCTTATTTATCAATCTTCTATGTGGAACAGTGTCAAAAGCTTTGCTGAAGTCAAGGTAGGCGACATCAACTGCTCCCCCTTGGTCCACCACTCTGGTTACCCAGTCAAAGAAATCTATGAGATTAGTTTGACAGGACCTTCCTTTTGTAAACCCATGCTGTCTTGGATCCTGTGCCCCTATGGATTCCAGGTGTTGCACTATCCTTTCCTTAAGGAGTGCCTCCATAATCTTGCCCACTACTGAGGTAAGACTGACCGGTCTGTAGTCCCCCCTCCCCTGCTACCACTCTTGTGGAGCAGGATCACATGAGCCCTTCTCCAGTCTTCTGGGACCTCTTCTGTGCTCAGAGACTCACTAAACAATTCTGATAATGGCTCTGCTAGTTCCTCCTTTAGCTCCTTAAGTACCCTGGGATGTATGCCATCAGGTCCCATTGCCTTATCCACCCTGAGCTTAGCAAGCTCTTGTAGGACCCTTTCTTTTGTGAAGGGAGTAGTGCCACCTCCCTCCCCTGTGTCCATGATGTTGAGCTGTGGGCCCTGCCCTACCTTTCTTCAGTAAATACTGAGCAAAAGTATCTATTTAGGATAGATGCCTTTACAGGGTCCTCCTCCTCACATGCTCCCTTTTCTCCATTAAGCTTGGCAATACCCCCTCTGGACTTTCTCCTTTCACTAATATATCTATAGAAAGTCTTGTCACCTTATTTTACTGTTCGTGCTAGTGTTTCCTCAGTTTGGGACTTTGCCTGCCTTACTGCCTTACCTGCTTCCCTTAGGGTGGTTTGGTATGCCTCCCTATCTTCATCCCGCTGTGTTCCCTTATATTTCCTGAAGGCCAGCCTTTTGGCTCTGACCTTTTCTGCTACTGTATTTGAGAACCAAAGTGGTTTCCTTCTTCTTTTGCACTTCCTTTTCTGTCTATCACAATGGGATGTTGCTTCAAGTATTGTATCCTTAATGCTTGCCCACTTTGCCTGTACATCCTCACCTGTGTTTCTTTTTGCCAGGGCTAGCTTAACTCTGTTGGCCATCTTATCAAAGTCAGCTCCTCTGAAGTCCCATATTTTTGCCTTGGAATGGGATGATTTAGATGTAGTATCCAAATTGAACCATACCATGTGATGGTATACCTTACCTCAGATTGGGTGAGGTACCTTGGCATTGTGTTGGACTACAGCCTGACGCTTAGATCTCATGTGTCGGCCATGATCAAAACCTCTTTTTACCATCTGAGGAACATTGCCAGTGAAACACCTGATACCCCTGACTGATCTGCTGGCACTGGGGCATGCTTTTGTGACCTTTCATCTGGATTACTGCAATGCCATGTACCTAGGGCTAACTTGGGGAGATCTACACCACTTGCAGCTTGTGCAGAATGCGGTGGCCAGGTTGTTGACTGGCTTGACTTGGATGTGCCATGTCACACCTGTGCTGCGTTCTCTGCACTGGCTGCCGGTTAGGTGGAGGATCTCCTTCAAGGTTGGTTTTCTGATCTACAAGACCCTACATGACCAGAGAGCCCAGCTACCTGAAAGACCTCCTGACTCCCTACTGACCCGTCTGCTCCCTGCACTCCATAGACATGGGATTATTGGAGGTTCCCAGGATTTATTTAAAAAAATCTTGGGCCAGCACTTTTTCTTATGCGGCCCAAATCCAGTGGAATTCCCTCCCATGCTAGATACATCAGAGTCCAACAGTGAACATTTTTCAACGGGCACTTAAAACCTTTCTGTTTGAATAGGCTTCTATGGGAAGTTAGAATATTCCTACAGATATATAGCCAAAATGTATATGCCTTTTGTACTGTACTGTACTGTTAAATTTTTTTTTTTTTAAGAACTTTTAAATGTGAAGCACACTGAGTCACAATGGAAAAGTGTGCTATATCAAATAGATGATTGATTGCTTGATATTATTTTAAAATCCTAAAGGAAAGGGAGGGAGATTGAAAAGCACAAGGGGCATGGGTGGGAGCAGGGCCCAGGGTTATTCAAATCAAACACACACACACACACACACACACACACACACACACAAACACACACTCAGTCAAAATCCGCACTCACACTAGAAAATCCCCAAAATTGTAACCCTGCACTCAATACACCATGTTTAAAATGTTTTAAAAGTAAATACTGTATTTAGGTTCATCCTCCACAGATCTCTTAGATTCAGAAGCAGCTCCTCTCTCGCTAGTCTCTCTCTCTCTCTCTCTCTCTCAGCAGTACATGGAGAAGTGATCTTCTGATCTTTCTATTGGCTGTTCAGCCACATGTGACCTCCAAACCCACAATACTTATCGAACTTCGCCTGCATTCAAAAAAATTTGCTGGCGAAGTTGACTTTGCGGACACCATGACTTTGGGTTTTGACTTAATGACTTGCAAAGTCATTTTGTCGAGAAGCTGCCAAAATTCTACTTCACCCAGCAGATTATTTCATGATTTTGGGCTTCTATGTGAAATAATCTGCAGAGCAAATATTTGTGACTTCGCACACCTCTACTTGTGGGAGACACTGGCTTTCACAGCTGTGTGCAACAATTGTTGCCACAGTATCAGATCCCATCACAGTCCACATTTTCACTACCTTACAAGTCATATTTCACATTTTCACCAGATTTACATTCCACATTTTCACCAAGTTTCAAGTTACATTCCAAACTTTCAACAGATTAACAATTCACATTTTTACCAGATTCCCAGTTACATTCCACATTTTCGCCAGATACATACTTCACATTTTTACCAGATTCCCAGTCATTTTCCACATTTTCACCAGATTCCCACCAGTTACATTCCACATTTTCATCAGATTCCCAGTCACGATACACATTTTCACCAGACCCCATAAATCACATTCTGCATTTTCACCAGTCCAGATCCCATCAAAATCCATATTTTCTCAGGCTGGTATCTATTAAACAGATCACTGACTATATTATTGTTTGTGTTTGAAAGTGGTACTACAAGACTTATGACTTTTATAATTGGTTTGTATATGCAATGAAATTAGTGAGCTTTGGAGCCCAAATTATTTAGTGAGAAACTAGAATTATTTCTATTTTTTTTCAAAAGAAATAGACACATTTTCAATAACATACTGCACATTCTGTATGTTTGTAATGTTGCCCATCAGAGCACTTTTGAAATTAGCTAGCCTCCTTTTTTATTCCCTAGAAAAATCAGGATAGTAACAAAATATCACATGCTCAGTCATAACAAATGCTCACAGATGATCAAAAATCACAGATTTCAAGGTCAACCCCATAGTGTCAAAGAGTATAGCAGCACTCTTGCATGTTGGAGACTCAGGTTCATGCCTCAAGCCCAGGATGGTAAAAGTGCAGACTGGCAAGGAGGATAACAGAACTAGTAAGTGAAGAAGGTGAGATGCAAAAACTGGGAACAAGTCAACTGCAATTATGAATGATGCCTGCTGATCATTGCTTATGCTACTAAACCAGATGACTGATGCTGAGTACTATACACTTCAACATTTATTATCTTTACATGTAGTGGAAATCAATTACATTATGATTGATTCACTTCATTCAGATTGTAATCCTTTGGGATTTACATAATGCTAGATTAATGAGAGTAAAGTAAATCAGGTGCATAACAATTGATTCCCTCTCCATGTAAACACACAGCAACCAACGATTTTGAATCAGACTGCAATCTGTTTGCTGCAGTTTCAACAGTAAATACAGCAAAATCAATACTCAATAAGGTTTACATGCACAAAGATACCAGATTCAAAACAATCAATGCATATAAACTGCTGCCCTTGAAAGCATTCAAATTTAGATAGAAACCCAACTCTGAAAGAATTTACATAAGTTTCTGACTGAGGATCACTGCATCAATTCCATTGAAATAGGAGTCTGAATCTGGTTCCAGTATGCATGTAAACAAGACAATTGCCCCTTTCAGAAATTGTGTTCCCTGCCCTGGCCAGGTCAGGCACACCATATTAGAAATTTTCATCCAAGATGCAGATGTTTCCCCATTTTTATGTTTGCTATGCGCATGTGCAAGCAGTGAACATTTTACTATGCAGTTGGCTGTTGAGAGGTGTGATACTGTATGTCCAATGCAGAGTTGTGTTTTAGGGGCATGACAGTGGCACACCAATCATCACGCAGGCTGATTATGACAGAGTTTTGGCTTGCTGGGCAGAGATATCATGGACTTCAGGAAAAACTGACCCATTCATGGGTCAGTTTTTCCCTTTGATCTATGCCACCCAGCAACCAGAAATGATCTGTCATGATCAGGCTGGAATGCCTGGAATGTCAAACATGCAGGGGTTCACACCAGCTGCAACAGAAAACCATCCATCAGCATCTTTTACTGGCAACCCCATAACTGTCCCCCACACCCAGCCCTTCCTCTCAGCTTCCCCCAAACATAACACTGAAACTGGGGATGCCCAATCCCCCAATGCCACCACCTCATAAGAGAACCCCCTGTGGTCCACTACTGCACTGCTCCCAATGTGCAATCACATCTCTAAATGGCACTGACATGCCAGGAGGCTCATACCCAGCCATCCATCAATGTGTATTTTTTCCACCCATGTAACTGTCCCACCCACTCTACCCTCCGTGTTAGCACACACCACCCTACACACCCCCACACAAACATAACACCAACACTGGGAGTGCCCACTCCTCCAGTGTTGCTGTCACACTCTGTTGTTGCCCCCTATAACTGTCCCACCCACCCAACCCTCCCTCTCAACACCCACCACCCAACCCCACCCCCACAAACATAATACTGACACTGAGGGTGCCCAATTCTCCTGCGTCATGAACTGAAATAATAAAAATCTTCCCTTGTAGTTTTTTTCCAACACTGGCACTGGGGGTGCCCAATTCCCCAGTGTCACCATTGCTCTCTGTTATTGCCACCCCTGTGACTATCCTGCTCACCAGACTCTCCCTCTCAGCATCCACTCCCCATCCCCCAACAGACATAGCACTGACACTGGGGGTGCCCAATCCCCCAGTATCATGACCTAAAATAAGGAAAACTGTCCCTCATTGTTTTATTTTCTTAAATAAACCCTGTAAAAAGAAAACCATCCATCAACATCTTTTGTGGCTGTTACTGTCCCCCCATCTGGCCCTCCCACTCAGCACCCACCACCCCACATATCCCCAATCCCTTGGTTACCTACCAGGGGTCCAATGCCATAATTTTCTCTGGATCACAAACATATCTTCACTCTTCAAAGCCGGACTGCGAACTGAGGAAATGGATATGTGGTTCAATGTGTTTCAATGGGCTTTAGAACATACTGTAGTGGCATAACTTGGTCAGTTTTGCATATATTTGCTCCAGATTTTCAACATGCCTTTCTGGGGACCCCACCTCAAGAACAATTTCAGTGAAATTAGGCAAATCTGTCTTGAGAGGTGATTCTGTGGTCCCTGCACAAAATCACCTTTAGGGCAGGAGATGAAACCTTTCTCTAGCCTTGTTCATGAAACGGGGTTATAAGAAGGCTATTTTGAAATTTTGGTGTAAAAATGTTAAAAAAACAACAATGTTATGAGCCCAGACTCTGTCAACAATTAAATCAATAGACAAAGGAGTCCCTCAGGGATCCATATTGGGGGCCTTGTTATTCTTAATTTTCTGCAATGATCTTTCCTAGACAGTACAAACATCAAACATTCGGTTGTATGCTGATGATACGGCACTTGTTGCAACTGGGGTGGATACTGCAGATCTGAGAATTAATTTGCAGAAAGAGTTTAGCAGCATTGGGGAGTGGTTCACCAGGTCAAGGCTTGTGATGAACACAAAGAAGACAAAAGTCCTTTATTTTGGGAACAGAAATAAACCAAATCTGGGAATAAAATCTTTGTCAAATACTCCAATAGACCAAGCTATGGAATATCTTTATCTGGGTGTAACTTTTGATGCAGAGCTAAACTTTCAGGAACATACCAGGGAGGTGCTAAATAAAGTTAGTAAAAAATTAGGAGCTCTCAGATGAAAATCAAGATGTTTTGACTATAAAGCTAGGAATACTATTGTGGAGTAGATGGTGATGCCCTTTATTGACTATGGAAGTATTATATATAGGGTTGCACCTAAATTAATGTGGGACAAATTGGATAAAATTCAGTTCAGGCTTGCAAGGTTTGTATTGGGCTGCCATCACAGAACACACCATTGCACACTATTAAGTACACTGGGCTGGTCAACCCTAGAGCAAAGAAATGGGGAGATATGGTTAAAATTATTGCATCATTTTCTCACAAAAAAAACAGAGCATTACTTATCGGTTAACGCATTAACAAAGAAAATCAAACCTACAAGGACCTTAACCAGGTCTGTTTATGTAAACAAAATAAAGATAAATCATAATAAAACAAGATTTGGTGAAAAAACATTAAAACATCAAGCGGCAAAATATTGGAATATACTTCCATACTCAGTGAGAGTGGCATCTCTTAAATCATTTAGGACAAAGTTAAAATTAACCTCTCGAGTAGTGTGCAATTGTTAGTTAGTTGCTATCATCTGCTTACTGTTTTAAGTAGTAACATCTGTCTAAGTAATGAAATCTGTACTTTAAATCTGTTTGTGCATTTGTATTAATGTTACTTTGTTTGCACACTTGCATCAATGATATGATATGTCAGAGGCATTAGATCATTTTGTCTACTTGTAGTATGTGCAGTGTACGCTGCCATATTTAATTCAAATTTTTATATGAATTTTGCATATGTTATTAATTTTATGTATCCGCTATGCTCTTTGTAACATCTAACAGGACTTGTCTTGTTAACAGGGATTTGATCGCTACTGACTAGTGATATCCTGTATAAAAATAAAAATGTTACCAACCAACCTACATTGAATTTTGCGAATGCAGGCTCGTACCTTTGATAATTTTCATTTTTTAATTTTTTTAGTTAGTCTCCTTATCTCTTTCCCCTGACAGCCTCCTTCCTCTGGCCCCCTGAGCCCTGTTACCCCAGCATCCACCGGAACTTGCCACTGGGCCAGCCCTCTTTTGGTAATTTTCAATATTTTTACCCAAATTTATAACATAGCCATTTCTTTACAGCAGTTCATGAATGTGACAGCTGTCATTTTTCAGATCCTGGCCAAAATGTGTTTTTGCATCCTGAATGGTTATTTCACGGTCCCTGTGCAAAATCACCTTTTGGACAGGAGTTCAAATTGTTTTGTGTCCTAGTTCATGAGGCAGGGTCATAAGAAGGTTATGTAAAAAATTTGGTATAAAAATATTAAAAAACAACAGTTATGAGCCTACATTGAATTTTGCGAAAGCAAGCTCATAACATTGGTAATTTTCAATATTTTAATGACAAATTTTCAGCATAGCCATTTCTTTACAGAACCTCATGAATGCGACAGCTGTCATTTTTCAAATCCTGACCAAAATGTGTTTTTGTGTGCCAAAAGGTAATTTTACAGTCCCTGCATGAAATTACCTTTCATACTATGGTTCATACTATGGAATGTTAGGAGCTGGAAGGCATATGCTCATTTTTGCTCCTATAGGAACTCTAACAAAAATACCTAAAAATTCCTCCACTTAGTATATAGTTATCCAATCTCTTTTTAAATTATGTTTTTGTTTTACTAATCCCCACTTCAGTTGGAAGGACATTCCATGAATTCACCACCCTTGATGTGTAAAAGTACATATTCTAGTACTCCTAAATTTTTTTCCCCTAGTCTGTAGCAGATGTCCTCTAGCTTCCATTCTCCCATTTTTAAGCTTAATAGTCAGTTTAGTAAGTAGAATTGGATTTTGCATGATGTCACACATAAACAGGATATCCCCACGTATGCACCTAGTTTTGACTGACATCGGGTCCAGTGATAACAAATGTTCCTCATGCCCTTTACCAGTTTGTCCCTTTATAATCTTAGTATATTTTCTCTGAACTCTTTCTATATTATTTTTCCTTTTTTCTTAAAGTGATCCCACAACTGAGAAGCAAACTCGAGGTACGGGGCAAACATATGCTCTAAATAGTGGTATCATTATTTTGCTTTCCCTTGATGGTATGTTTATTTTTATAGCCCAAGTAATTTTGTTTGCTTTTGCTATTGCCTCTGATGTTTGTTTAGACGTACTCAGGTCATCAGTAACTTGAATTCCTAAATATTTTTTGCAACTGGAGGGAAGACCATGCATTGAATATTTGTGCAGTAAGTTACTCTTCCCCAAGTGCATTATCTTGCACTTACTCAAATTGAGTTTCATACCTCATTTGTCTGCCCAGATGGCTATTTCATCCAAATCATTTTCAGACAGGAGTTCAAAAAGTTCTCTGCACTTGTACATAAGGTGGGATCATAAGAAGGTTATGTTGACAATTTGGGGCAAAAATATTAAAACATAACAAAGTTATGAGCCTGCATTGAAATTTACAAAAGTAGCCTCCTAACTTTGCTAATACATAACCCACACAGTGCACCACAACACATCTAGTATCCCAGAGCTTCTATACCAGTGGTGAACATCTGGCATTGACAAATGCTTGTTTAAAGCTTGACTTCCTCCCTTCCTAGCTTGCACATGATGCAGTGTCTTGAAAGTAGTGTTGCAGCCCTTAATGCCCATACTGCCAAGTGCACTACCACCTTGCTGCAAGCAGGAGCTACCTCAAAGTGGAGTGCAACTCACCTCTCCCTCTAGTGGAAGGGGAAGGGGATCCATGCAGAGGCTAAAATTGCCTCTGTTGCCAGTTCAGGTACAAACCCAGATTTTCCAGAATGCCAGAGCAGTTGTCGGCAACATTGAGTCAGACATGAAACATGTGATTTTTGGTAATCAGTGAGCTTTTGTAATGATTTAGTAGATGATGTTTCCTTCCTATTCAAGGAATACCAGTATGTCTCTCTGACCCTTTATGGTAAATAAAACAATAGAGAGACATTTGCTCCAAGATAGGCTATTAATCATATGCTTATTTGTTTTGGAAGATGACTCCACTCACCCAGCAAGCTTTTTCAAAAATTTGTGTGCATTTAATTTCACATGAGTATATCACAGATAACGTGTCCTTTATTGTTATCAGCATTTCTATATCACAAATAAATTGCTCTTTAATACCATTAACATTTCACAATAACCCCCAGCTTTTCAGGATGTAAAAGACAAAACAAATACATAGAATCATAGAAGCTTGACTGCAGAAAAGGACCATACCAGCCCATCTAGTCTGCCCCTTTTTTTCACCCTACACCTCCCCTCCTTGCTAGCCTCTGCCATCCCCACAATACTCAGCCCCATATGCTTGTCTCATGCCCTCTTGAATTCTTCCACTGATTTAGCGCCCACCACTCTGTCTGGTAGTCTGTTCCAGGGCTCCACCACCCCCTCTGTGAAGAAATGCCCTCTCACATTGCCTCTGTATCTTTTTCCTTGCAGTCTGAGGCTGTACCCTTAAGTTTTGACCCCTTCCCTCCTCCTAAGTAAACACTATTCTCCCACTTTATTGAGCCCCTTTACATATTTCAAAGTTTCAGTCATGTCTCCCCTTTCCCTCCTTGTCTCCAGCATGTACAGATCCAGCTCCTTACACCTCTGCTCATATGACTTTCCCTGTATATCCTGCACCATCTTGGTTGCCCTTCTCTGAGCCCTCATCAATGCATCTTTATCCTTGCAGAGTTGATGCCTCCAGAACTGAACCCCATGCTCCAGGTGCAGCCTCACCATGGCTTTGTAAAGGAGCATTATTACTTCCCTCTTTCTGCTAGTAATGCACCTGCCTATGCATGTCAATATTCCATTGGCCTTTCTTGCTACCCAGCTATATTGGATTCCTACCTTACGGTTTGAGGAGACTATGATCCCCAGATCCCTCTCCAGTTCTGTTACTTTAATTTCCTCACCTCCTGGGATGTACCCTGCTGTTCTGTTCCTACTCCCCAAGTGCATCACAGCATGCTTCTTAGCATTAAATTTCACCTACCATGTCCCAGACCATTTTTCAAGCATCTTTAAGTCATCCCTCATGTCCTTCACCCCCCCAGGGTGTCCACCTTATTGCATATTTTCATATCATCAGCAAATAGGCACATCCTCCCCCTCAAACCCTCAGCAATATCACCGATGTAGATGTTGAAGAGATCTGGACCCAAAACTGATCCCTGTGGCACTTCACTCTTCATCCTCACCATCATGGAGTGCACCCGATTGAGCACCACCCTCTGAGTTCTTTCTGACAGTCAGGCCTCCACCCAACTTGTTATTTTGCCACCCAACCCTAGGCTTTCGATCTTACTCACCAGTCTCCTATGGAGGACAGCATCAAAGGCCTTACCAAAGTCCAGATAGGCCATGTCCACCATCCCCCAATCAATCACCTGAGTCACCCAATCAAAGAACTGAATTAGGTTTGTCTGGCAAGAAGTCCTCTTCATGAAGCCATGCTGTCTGCTGTCCTGCAAGCCACTCTCCTCCAGGTAATCCACCACTCTCACCTTGATTAATGCCTCCATTACCTTCCCCACCACTGACATGAGGCTGACAGGTCAGTAGTTCTCCTTCACCTCCTTACTACCTCCATTGTGTAAAAGCACTACATCTGCCCTCTTCCAGTCCTCTGGCACTTTCCCCATATCCAGGGACAAGTTGAAGAGCCTTGTCAAGGGTGTGGCAAACTCCTCCTTCAATTCCCTATAAAACATAAGAAATAGAAAAAATTAATTAAAAAAGAAAGGGAAACAAACAGAAACACAAGTTTCTCTAAATATATTTACTCTAATACATTCATTCTCATAAAGCAGTTAAGTTAAATACTATGAGTGAGGGATGTCCAACACCTCCACATCTTTGTGTCTGCAGTCTTTAGGTTGCCAATCATGCATTTTTTATTTTTATTTATTTATTTAAACATTTGGTGATTTCAAAGTTTATTGATATTATCTTAAAACTCAACAAAAGTAAATTTTCCTAACAGTTGAAAGAATCATGCAGTCACCTTTTTACTAAGCCAGATATACCAACACAGATCAAAAACAATAATATAATGAATGCTATGTTATTTGTTTTAAGCAGAAAATGTGAAAGACACATTCAAGGTCCCTATGACATCATCAGAATGCCTCCGTGTAAACACAGCCTTGTTGTACATTGTTGCCCATGTCTTATTTTATATACTACCAATATATGGTTTGAAACATGAAAAAATTGTACTTTTTTCCCCAAGAATTCTTTTTTGTTACTTAACAAAAAAGAAAAGAAAAACAGAAACTCACCTTCATCCAGCTGTTGAAAACCAACTTAGGTGAGGTATAAGTTTCTGGTTTAAAATGATGGCACAACAGAACATGTGTGTGTGCGTGTGTGTGTGTGTGCATTGTAAATGAAATTAAAGTGTCAGGTCACATGAGATTCCATTCTAATTAAGAAAATGTTTGTACCACAAAAGAGTACAACAGCATTCTATAACCTTTGAACTGTGGTCAACAACTTTTCAGTTCAGATGGAAATCCATGCAAAACAAGGTGTAACCATATACAGCACATACTGGACAGATTATTAAACTTCAGCTAATTTTGCACATGCTGGCATTTGATATACAGAGTACTACAGAATAAAAATCAGAAGTCACAGAAAATTGAGGAACAAAATATGGCATAGTAAAAAAAGGTGACTCATAATTATTTGACCTATTGTTAAAATTAACTTTGTCAAATTGTAATGCAATGTTAATAAAGTTTGAAATATATACTTGAAATCCTATAGACTGCAAGCATAAATATATAGTGGTAGAAGTGTTAGACCACACCATATGCACCATATTTAACATAACTATCA
Organism: Neoceratodus forsteri; assembly: GCA_016271365.2. Lineage (NCBI taxonomy): Eukaryota > Metazoa > Chordata > Ceratodontiformes > Ceratodontidae > Neoceratodus > Neoceratodus forsteri. The sequence goes on from CM057451.1 coordinate 61,596,168, forward strand.
TGAATGAATACATTTATGAAGGTAAATATATTTAAAGAAATTATCTACTTGTTTAGTACTGTTCATCCTGAAAAACCAGTGTTGAGGGTATATTACACAACTGGTTCTCATCAACGGGGAACGAGTCCATAATGTCACAGTTTGGGAGCCACTTGGTTCCAGCAAGCTGATGAAGATCCAATTAGAAACCACCAGGATGCAAAGCCAAATAAAAGTATAGGAATTCAGAAGACTGGACTTTGGGAGGATGCAGAAATTCTTGGTGGACAGCATGGGGTAATAGAAGCGACAGAGGGAGTGGATAAGAAATAGGAAGCATTGAAGGGGGCAGCAGAAGCTGTGGGACACTATATTTGGGAGGTAATTTAATGCAGGAAGGTAATGACGCCATTGTAGTTTACAATGGATTTGGGAGACAAAGCAAGGAAGGAAAAGATATGCATTTTGGAAATTAAAGGTGAGTCAGATGAAAAAGGACAGAGAAATATACTTGAGGTTTGCAAAGGATACCAATAAGGCAGTGAAAAAATTAAAGACAAAGACAGAACTAAGAACTGCTGAGGAGGCAATGCAGTGGGATAAGGCATTCTTAATATATACACCTCTGGAGCATGGAGCAAAGGAGGGAATAATGAGGCTGAGGAAGGGGAAAGGATGGAAGAAAGAGAATAAGGGTAGGCTGATATAGTCAACCAATATTTATGTTCAGTATTCACTAAGGGGGAGGAAGATCAACTGCCAGACTGCACAGTCTATCTAGATCAAGAAGGAGGGAAACCATTGACACTCACATTACAGAAGAAAGGGTGCTTCAGGGGCTAAGAGCACAATGCTGGACAAATCAATAGGACCAGACTGATGCTTTGAAGAATACTATGGAAAGCGACACAGGTGTTTGCAAGACCACTAATGGACATATTCAACTGTTGGTTAGACATAGGGGCAGTCCACTAGGGATTAGAGGACAGTAGACATTGTGCCCTTCCACAAAAGCAACAATAAAGATGATCTGGGTAACTACTGTATAGACCTGTCAGCCTGACATCTATGGTGAAGAAATAACTTGAGGTTGTGCTAAGAGAGAAGCTGGTAGACTTCCTTTGAGGTAAACTATCCACAAGGCAGTAGGTAACATGGGATCCCATGAGGAAGGGCATGCCAAACAAACCTAATCCAATTCTTTGCCTGGGTAGCTAGAACAACCAGTAAGGGACATGTGGTAAACATACTGCACCTGGGCTTCAGTAATGCCTTTGACATGGCACCCCTCAGGAGACTAGTTAAGAAACTGAAATCTAGCAGAGGAGGGAAGAGTAACAAAATGGGTGAAAAACTGGCAAATGTGGTGGAAACAGAAGGTAGCAGTGAATGGGAAACGCTCTGAGGTTAAGGAGGTAATAAACGGGGGCACATGCATGAGCTGCCAATGGCTGCTTAGCTTTCAGTTCTTGTTTGCTGATGTAGAATCCTTCAACATCCATGCATCAGAACCTGCAACATTGTGCAGCATACACTATAGTGTGTTAGATAAACTCATCGGCTAACAAAATCTGTAATCAAAACCAGCATATGTTCTACAGCTGCTGAGATATTGTTGTGAATGTTTTACTTCAGAACCTGATAGAGCCACTCAAGAAGCATGGTGGCAGCAACAGCACAGCCTCCTTCAATGACAGTTGATGTTGATGATGGGTCAGTTCTAAGGGTGATGCTACAGCAGGTTATCTCAGAAATAATTATATTCAAATCAGCTGTGGCAGAGCTCCAGGACAAGGTTCAATCCCTGTAACATAAACGAAGGGACACTGATACATTCCTTTCATATATCAATGAGAAGGACACCCAGTACAAAGCCAAGATACAGGAGCTTGAGAGGCTGGTAGGGCTCTTATGGCACTGTGCTGAAGATGCGGAGAATAGGAGCTGGCACAACATCTGGATTCTGGTTATCTTGGTGGGCACGGAGAGAAGTGATATGGCTGCTTTTTTACAGATAGAACTTCCTGAAATCCTGCACAACTCATGGCTAGGTGCCCTAAGAATTGAGATGGTGCACAGATCTCTGGTACCCCCCCCCCCAAAGCTGGTGGTCATCCATATCCCATCTTGGCAGAGATACTGAGGTTCTGTGTAAAGGAGAAGATCCTAGCCCCAGAAAGAGAACATGGACTATGGACTGAAGAAACTGGCAGGGACACAGAATCCTAATTTTCAATGATTATTCAGATGAACTGGAGTCAAGACATAAGTAGTACATCCCTCTCAGTAAAGCCTTCCAAAAACTAGGGTTGCAGTACCAGACTTAGTACCTTGCAAAATTAAAATAGTCTGGAATGGGGTAGCTAGCATGTTTGAAACCCCAGAATAAGCATCCAGATCCTTGTGGAGACATTGGCCAGGGAAATCCAAAGCACTTAATTCTCAGTTGCCCAGTTGCCACACCCTGGCCAACATGCCTCAACTCAACTTGCATGCCATCCAGCAACAAGTGCAACATCTACCCATTAAGCCTGGAAGAAACCTGCTGGTCTTAGATTTGCAGATGAATAGATCCAAAAGATCTAGAGGTAGAGACCACAAAAGGGTTTTCCCAGAACAGGGCAGGGGCTCATGAAATCACAGCATAGACTTAAGTACTTCTTCTCAGGGCTCAGACAAGGCTGGTTTGCTAGTTCCAAAGAGGGTAGGTTCAAGAAGCAGCCTCAGTGCTCTCGCTGCAACCCCCTCACACACAGGAGATCTCTCTCTCTCTCTCTCTCTCTCTCTCTGTCTCGCTTTCTCTCTGAACTAATATAGAACTTCCTGCCTTTTTGCTAAGAAGATACAAAGATATTCTTGGCAGAGATCATATCTTACACCACACCACACTCCACCACTCCTGGCAGAACTCAAACTGTTCACCTCCTGACTGTGGCTGCAGCACAACTCTGGGGCTAGGTGCCACCTGAGAAACTCTGAAATGGATCATAAAGAAGATACATGTGTCTCTAGCACTGCATAATGTAGTGCTTCTCAAATCAGTTCCCACTGATAAAGCAGATGATAACCTTTCCTGGTTATTAATGTTCTCCTTCTTCTACCCTCCTATGCCTCCCTACGTCACCTCCACACCTTCCTACTTCATCCCCTTCCATATTTAGTCATTTTCAAGTATTGTACACCTAGTTACTTGCCAGGCTACTAAGGTTTGCAACCAATCAGGTGATGTACAAAATGTCTTATACTAGGTTTTTTAATTTAATTAATTCAATGCAATATGCAGGAAATATGGAAATATCCTGCAATAACTCCTGGGGGGACTAGCATAACATCATCTTCACTGGCCCTTGAATGTACATGGGGGAATTTTCACTGGAGCATGGATTAGAACCCTCAGCCTCACAGGCAGCAAGCTTGCCGACAGTCCCTGCTGGTCAGATCCTCACCTCTGGCCCCTCGCCCTGAGTACCAGAAAGCTTTTTGCACCTCTTATTCCCTCACTGTAGTGATAGTCAGGGGCATATGCAAAGTTATTGTTGCTCACTGTTATTCTTATTGGTAAATAAGTCATGAGTGGGGGTACTCTATAGTGGCATACTAAATGAATGTTTTTATTTCATTTTATTTCAGTAACTACTAGTTCTCAGGGATCTTGGGTATTCACTGAACATCAAGACTTAATGTTGGGTCTCACCAAGTATGTTGCCCCATCAGTCCACCTAACTTCCTATGGACTTTCCCCAGTGGTATCACCCTGTTCCACATTCTCTTCCCCCCACTTCATCCCAGCCTCCAAGGACACAGCTGTACAGCTTCCTAGCCCTGACAGAAACTACGTAGGGATGAGAGCAGCCCTCATAAAATTACATACTCTCTGCCTCCCATGATCATGACTCATTAGCATATCTGTTTGTTTATTTTCCCAATTTTCTTTTACTACAGATCTTGGGCGCCTAGAGGTGTGTGTTGCCTAAGGTAAGGCAGGTTTGGTTATTGGCCACTGGCTATTATTAGCCCCTAAGGCAATCACACAGCTAAGTAGGCTATCCACTTGGACTGCAGGTTTGACTGAGCATCCCCTACTTATCAGTACTGGCTAGGGATTTAAATGATAAGCCAGGGTCACTCACGGCATGCAGGACACTGCTCTGCCTTGGTGTCTTTAAATTTGCTCCAACACCATTCAGAGGCCCTTAACAGATGACAGTTTCTCAAGAGACCTCCAAATAAATGTTGGGCTTATGGAGCCACAACACTGCAGGGATTAGAAGAAACAAAACTGTCATAACCCCTTGACACAGCCCCTTTAGTTTCACATGTTATCCACAAACTAATCTCAACTTGTGGTGGGTTTGGGTACTTGAGTTCTGCCAGGACCACTAATGGGTGGGGATGTACTGAGTGGAGCTTCCTTCTCCACCAAATCCTTACTTGTCTTTACATTGCTCTTTAATGCCAAGACAGCCTGGGTATCTCAGCTTGATCTGTGCAGACTTTGCAGCCCCCCCCCTCACAACTCCACCTCCAGAGACACTGTAGCCTCCTTTCTGAATCTGATACAGACATTATCAGCACCAGGTAGTTCCTCCTGCTGGTCCCAGATACCCACAGAAATTGAAGCAGACTCTCCCTTGTCAGAGGACTAGAGACAGCACCTGGTGACCATCACCCCCTCACACACCAAAGCTCTAAGATGACATCCCCCTACACCACTGTATGTAGGATACCAGCAAGGACTCACACTTCTTCTGTGCCTCCTTTCTCTCACATTTGACCCCTCAGGTTCCCTTGGCACAGATCTTCTGTCATCGGAACCACCTACTTATAAGTACATTTTGCAGGGGTCTGATTCATGTTAATAGCAGACTGGATGACCATGTAAAATGATCTTTGCTCATGCAAGGTGCTGAGTGGTGAAGGTTCAGGGTCCATGGACCCTGCCATGCATATCCCCCTCCAAATTAAAAAAGGTTTTCATCTGTGTTTTACTCTATAATTATGGTTCTTATTGCAGTGTTCATTGTGTTTTCTTATCCTAGCCAGCAGTCCCTCCCTCCCTCCTCTGGGAGCAGAGATACTGGCTTTTTCTGAAGCTTTGTTTAGTTCACAGTCCACTAGCTCACCAGTTTTCTTTTCCTACCTGGGGTCATTATTGGTTCAGAGGGTTCAAAATGCTGAATTCGAGTTGTAGACTGACAATGGAAATTTCTCACAGGGTTCGGTACAGCTCAGCAGACACCCCCCAAAGCAGGTAGGCATCCCCTCTAGGACCCCCTCCCAATGGAGGCTCCTAATTCAAAGCCAGATGCACACCATAAACCCCTACACACAAAGGAGGATGACTAACAAACCTACCAAATTGACATCATGGAACATTAAAGGTATCAACTTCTCAGTTAACAGAAGGAAATACCTGGACTGGCTCTGCAGGTTGGAAACAAGGGTCACTTTCCTAGAGGAGACTCACCTCCTGAAACCCTAAGCCAACAACCTGAAAAGTAGGTGAGTGGGTCAGGATCACAGTAGCTCATACAACACAAAAAGCTGTGGTGTGACCATTCTGATACACAAGAATGTCGACTTTCAAGCATCAGCTATCCATAGGGACCCAAAAGATAAATTTCTGATCATTACCAGCACATTCTGGGTTAAGGCTTCTACTCACAGTTGCCTATATAGCCCAAATCTATAGGACATGGCATTTTTCACTTCCATGGCTCAAAGGCTAGCTGAAAGAAGGGTGGGGAGCATTCTGATATGAGGTAAAATGAATATGGTTATGGATGAGTTCCTGGACAGGAGCAGACTCACCACCTGTTCCAGAATTCAGGCTTCCCAAGCACTGGGGCCTCTGGGAAAGGATACAGGCACAAGGGATAGATATATGGAGACTGGCCCACCCTAAGGGAAGGGAATAGACCTATGTCTCACCTACAGGGACTGGGTAGCTAATATTGCTGATGCCAGAAAAGACTTAGCAGTTATTTCAGATCACAGCAAGATTTCCTTCACTGGGATCTCCCTAGATTAACTCAATCCCAGTGCCAAGAAGTGGAGGTTAAGCACCTTGCTTTTGAGGGATACTGAGTTTTGCACTCAGCTCAGACAAGATATAGATGAGTTCTTATTGCTGAATAAACTCACTGATACCTTTCTGGCTACAAGGTGGGATGCACTGAAGGCCTTCATACTAGGCAGATGTATTGCCCATTCTGTCATGGTTAAAAGAGTGAAAGAAAAGGATCTCAAAGGTCTAGAGAGCTTGTTCATAGATCCTGAGACCAAACACCAGGAGTCAGGCTGCAAGGACTGTGATCTTCTGGCAGAAATCGTAGGCAAACAAGTTAACTTGTACCTGCAGAAAAGAGTAGAATTCACCCTCCTCCACCTCCAGCAAGATTTCCAGGAAGCTGGTGAGAAGCCAGGCAGACTACTTGCTTACTAACTTGAAAAAGGCAAAATTCCAGGGTCCACTATGTCAAGTCAGTAGCAGAAGGGTCTAGCACAAATGAGAAAAGTATCAACACTTCCTTACTGGAATTCTATAAAAAAAGCTGTACTCCTTTGAAGTAACCCACTCAGAAGAAAAGTCCTTCACAGAGGGGTCCCAATACCAGAGGAAATGTTGGACTGGCCATTCACACTAGAGGAACTCTCTTCCACCCTAGCAGGAATGTCTACTAGGAAGGTCCCTGTCAATGATGGCAACAAAACTATATGCCAAATTTAAAGGATTCTTTCTCGACCCCTTAAAAAGATATCCTGACAGAGGCCTGTGAACAAAGCACTGTCCCGCCATCCATGCTCATGGCACAAATCTCCAAGCTGGGCAAAGATCCTCAAAACTGTGGCAGTTACAGGCCATCTCCTTAACAATAGAAGACTGAAAATTATTTGCAAAGCTGATCGTTGAGAGGGTCAAATCAGTGATAGGTCAGCTCCTAGATAGAGACCAGGTAGGTTTTGTCCTGGGCAGGAAGGGCTGAGACAATACCAGGTGCAAATCAACTTGATGTGACTCACCAGGCAGAGAACAATCCCTACAGTCCTCCTATCCCTTGATGTGGGTGAAGTATTTTGTTTTATTTAATATACTTTTTGTCTTATATTAAGACAAAATACAAACCTACAACAAGAGAACTGTAACAAACACTAACAGAGCAATAATAAGGAACAAACAAACAAACCTCCACCCTCAAACAAGCTCAGTGACCCAGTTCTGTAAAAGGAAAAGGAATTACCAATAAACAACCTGACAGGTAACCAATGCTAGGACCCCAAATGGCTATGGTGGTGGGTGAAGCATTTGATAGGGTGGAGTGGAACTTCTTCTTTCACGCCCTTCAGAACTTTGGTTTCAGCCTGAGAATACAGAGTTGGATATCTATGCTGTACACTGATGTGTTGGCCTCAGTAACCACTAACGGTATCCCCTCTGCCGCCTTCCCTCTCCTGAGAGGTACCCAGCAGGACTGCCTCCTCTCTCTCCTCATTTTCATTCTCTTTCCTCAGCCTCTCCTGCAAGCCATCTGCCTGCACCCCCAGATGCATGGATTGCACCTAGGTGCAGAGCAAAAAGTGATAGCCTTCACAGATGACATGATGTTAACCCTCACAGCCCCATAGACATCTATTCCTTGTCTAATTTTCCTGATTAACACATATGGAGGCTTGGCTTCCTTCTTTCTTTCTTTCTTTCTTTCTTTCTTTCTTTCTTTCTTTCTTTCTTTCTTTCTTTCTTTCTTTCTTTCTTTCCCCTTCGAGTAAATAGCTCTTTTACAAAGGTTCCACATCTGAAGGCAATTACAACTGATTCATACAACAAAGTCATTAAACAGTAACAATGAATTTTTATAACAAAAACATAGAACAATTTGATTAACATCAGCCGAGGCACTGATCAGCCAGACACAGACAATCCTAATACATAGTTAATATTTACAAAGTTGTACTATGGTACTCCAGAGCAGTAGAGAGGAGGAAAGCAACTGCTATGCTCCAGGGGGACAGTTAAGTAGGAGAGGAAGGGTGGATACATGGAAGCAGCCATCATAGGAGGCCTTGTCACAAGAAGAATATTGGTGGGTGGGGTGGGAATGGGGAGGAAAGCTAGAGGGGGCAGCAGCTTGAGTAATCAAGGGGGAGGGGGAGGTGAGGGGACAGGAAGGTGGTATTAGGTGGAGGCGGGGGAGACACTGAGGGGGAAGGAAAAAAAATCAAGACCAGTGGCATGCTGAATGGTGCATGGGGAAATTGAGGGTAGGTGGACAGTAGCAGAGAGGGACTTCAAGTGCCCAGCCAATACTCACACATGTTCTTGAAGATAAGGTAACATTTGAGTTCAGTCTTGAAGGCCTGGAGACTGGGAGTGTTATTCAGGACTTCCAGGATATCATTGAGCCAGAAGGGGGTTCTGTAGGAGAAAAAGCATTGTCCTAGCATTGTTCTATGGAAAGGCACAGTGAGGGAGTTCTGCATTCTACCTTTAGTTGTGTACTTGGTCTCTGCCAAAAAGAAAATTTCAGAGATGCATGGGGGGGTGGGCTTTGCCAAGTAGAGCCTTCTTGCTGAGGAGACAAGCCTGGAACTTGATCCTGTTACCATGAGAGAGCCAGTTTGTTTCAGTGTACAGCGAGTAGGTGTGCGTAAAGTGATCAGTGTCAAGGGCGAGCCTACATGCCTAGTTGAGGATGGTGGTAATCCACTTAAGTGCTGTATCTGAGGCTACCCCATAGACCATGAGCCCGTAGTCTACAGTGGATAGAATAGAGCTGGTGATGGAGAGGTGGAGGGCAGCAGTTCCTTCTGTGCCTATACAGCACTCCAAGCTAGGCATTGACAGCCTTGACTACAGTGTCTATGTGCTGTGCAAAGGAAAGGGTGTCATTGATGGTGACCCCCAAATACTTGAAAGAGCGGACCTACTCCAATGGGGCCATGACATTATTTATGACAGTGAGGTAGGGTACCTCATTTTGAGTTGGGGGCTCGACAGGAGCATTGTTTAAGTTTTCTTATAGTTTTGCAGGAGTCTGTGAACACAGAATCACTCCTCAATCTGTCAGAAGGAAGACTGTAATTCACTCTGCAGAGGGACGAGTTGAGAATTGCTGTTGAGAATGATGGCATCATCTGCATATAGTATGATTTTGCTGTCACTGGCCAAACAAAGTTCATTCAGGAAGAGACTGAAAAGTAGTGTTCCCAGGATTGACTCTTGAGGTACCCCAGGGCTACTTTTCTGGCTTCCAATATGGCATATCCCACCCTGGCCCTTTGGTACCTATGTGACAGATAGTCCTGAAACCATCAAATGGCATTTGTAGCCACACCCAAGGTCTGGAGTTGTCCTAGAAGGAGGGGGTGGTTGATCATATTGAAGGCCTTTGTTAAGTCGATGAAGATGGATCAAACTAACTTGCTTTCATCCAGAGCCTTGTGAACAAAGTCCATAAACTCCACTAGGGCTGTTGAGGTGCTGTGGTTCTTCCTGAACCCATGTTGCTGGGGGCAGAGTATCTGGTATTTATGGAGGTAGTCATTGATTTGGTCTGCCACAATCCTTTCCAATGTTTTGGATAGGGGGGAGAGAATGGAAATGGGCCTGTAGTTATTAATGCTGGACCAGTCTTCACTCTTGAAAACAGGAGTCACCAGGGCTTGTTTCCAGATTGAGGGGAATTTGGCCAGGGTGAGTGACTTGTTGAAGAGTTTGGCTATGGGGACAATGAGCTCATCGAAGGTGAGTGATTCTAAGTTCATATCAAGCCCATCATTACTTTGCCTAGTTTTTCCCAGGACCTTCTTAACATAGAGCATTGCTTCTTTAAAGGTAACTCATTTGGAATAAAATTTTGGATGTTCAGAACTGGTGGGATTGATGCCAGGGGCCACTTCCTATGGCTTCAGGAAGTCAGGCAGAAGAACTGAGCCCAGATCCATGAACGAGGTATTGAATTATTCAACAATGTTGGCGGGGTCTGTGGAGATTGACCCACTGATATTGAACATCTGGGGGATTACCTTCTCATCCTTCCTGAGGAGGCTTCTGATACTTTCCCAGAATTTTCTCCCATCTCCCAAACTCCTGTTCAACTGATCCCTATGGAAGTTGGCTTTGGCCTGTCTAATCAACTATGCACACCGGTTTCTGGTGGTCCTATAACCTGCGTGTCTTTTTGGTCACCAGAGGCCCTTGTCTTCAGCCAGAGGTTATCCCTGACCCTCATTAGGGCATAGAGCTCCCCAGTAATCCACCCATTTTGGCAGCCACAAGTCATTCTTTTTGTGACAGGTGCAAACTTATTGCACACTATGTTGAAGCTATGAGCAAAGTATTTAAGTGCAAAGTCAAGGTCAGGCAGTTTATCAATGGGTGACCAATCAATAAGGGAATGGCTGCTTTGAGAGGTCCCAGCTGCCCTTTTTTCAGGACCTTGCTTTCAACCACAGTTGGGGGGTCCTAAATTTATTTGACCACCTGATGGTGAAACATTTCAATAAATAAATAAAATAAAAGATAATTGGGGAGTAATTGCTCAGTGAGTCGGATTGCACAGTAACCTCAGTAACCCTGGTGGGCACACTTGAGAGGAGCCAATCGATGAGTAAGTTGCTACCTGACTTGTAGTTCATTCTAGTGGGACCTGTAACTAGCTGTGTGAGATAGGACTTAGCCACTATGTCCTTCAGGGGGGTTGACTCCTTGGCGAGCCAATTTACATTAATGTCCCCGGTTACAATGAGTTCACAGTCCTTTTTGAGGGTAGCTAGTGCTTCCAAGACCTTGGAGAGACCAATGTTGGCCTTCTTGGTAGGCAGATAGACAGAGACGATGACCAGAAACTTGCATTGTTGACCAAAATGGAGTTCAACTGTGAGCAGTTCATGGTCATCAGCTCACCCTGTAATTGGGAGAACTGTCCCCCAAAGTGAGTCCCTGATGTAGATAAGGTGGCCACATCCTCTCTTGCCCTTCCAGTCACATCTGAAGACTTAGTAGCCAGAGAGGGCAATTTCTCTGTTCTTGATCTTGTCCGTGAACCATGTCTCAGTTAGTCAGATGATATCAGGGGTGTGGAGGGCTTCCCAGGCCTGGATTGATCAAATTTGGCAAGCTGACTGCAGATATTCATGGCTGCTATGCTCAGGCCTTTATTCTTATTCCTACTTGACCCTTGGGAGCTTGGCGGTCCAGGGTTGGGATGTACATTGCCTGAGCAGGAGGAGAAGCAACATGAAAGCTTTCCTAGTGGTGAAACAGAGTGTGATTAAGGATGTCCCCATCTGACATTTCTATTTGCCAGGGTAGGGCAGATTGCACTTGAGAGGGGTGGGAGGCAGGTATAGAGCAGTAAAATCACTGTTTGTTGCTCCCTTGGTTGCCACCATAAATGTCTGTAGGTGTGTTATCTTTAGGTTGTCACCAGCTGTGGAGGTACCCTGTGATTCCTTAGTCTGATCCACTGATCTGAGGTTAATGACAGGTGACAAAGGTAGAGCTGGGGCAGTCAGTTGTTCATCTGGGCCAAGTTCTGTTGGTAGGTAGAAAAGTATTAGGAGTGCAATGCCAAACATTCTAGCTCCAGAAGGTAAGGGGTAGGATCCCAGGTCCAGGGGGGACAGAGGGTGGTTTGATTATCTGAGTCCCAGATGGTGGATGGGGCATGCAGGTTTAACTTAGAGGTTGAGGGTGACAAAAGGAGGGTAGGGTGGAGCTGGTGTAAGGAGGCCTGCAACTCAGGAGGCTACTATATCTGGTGCTCAGTGGTAAAAGGTGGGAGAGGACAGGTGCTTAACTGTGAACAGTGCTTAGGCCTTAGGAGGAAGGGGTCAGGAGTCGCCTGAGCTCAGGCACTGGGACAGGGAGGGTATGCCCCTTTAAGAGGTGGAGCCCCTTAAGGAAGATCCACGGGGGAGACAGCACTTTGGATAGGAAGGAAGGAAAGGTGGAAGGAGCTAAGATGTATTTAATAGAGGTCAGGGCTGGGGTGGGAGGGCAGGAAAAAATGTATAGTAGACAGAAAGACAGTAGTAGAAATGGGCTGTAGTAGAGATCAGCCAAGTTGGGGACACTACGCACAGAGCTAAAGTCCAGAAACAGGCTTGAGAGGTATAGCCAATCAGAGCCTTCCCTCCTGCAGTCCTGACCAATCAGCGGCTCTGAGCGGACACTGATTGGAGCAGTGGGAAAGCCATATTGGATTCCCTGAGCAGCGGTCCAGGGACTGAGGTTTGAAGACTGGGGACTGTTGTGCCACAATAGCCACAATTGTCAACGACCTGCTTTGACGCTACAGAACCTAAGTGAAAGCACTACTGAAAGCGCTGCTGGCTGTCTGGCTGGGACTATTTTATTTATATTATTTTATTCTTTTTTTGACTCCTGTCAGTTTTCCTTCATAATATCAAATAGAGCCTGCTGCAGTGTGAATAAACAAATCCTGATATTTGAGACCTGAGACTTGAGAAAGGAGATTTTACACCATAAGCTCCAATCAACAGTGTATTGAAGGAGGGAAGGTTGTTAGAATCCCACCACAGATGTAAACGGCCTTGGCCTGGTTGTTGATTTTAATTTGTTTTTAATTCTGTTGCTTTTTTCCTTCCTTTTCTTCTCAGCGTCTCCCTAAGAAGTGTGCTTCTTTTGTGATAAGTGCACTTTGTGCAGGATTTTTTAGAATACGTTGGAATCCTTGTATCTCATAGTTTTAGAGTTTTTTAGGATAATAGATATTTGTAGATATGGTTAGGTTTTAGATTATTACTGTCATTAAGGGGTTTAATTGGTTAATATAGTAATACAATAATTGACTCCACCCCTTCCCCTGTAGCAAGGTTTAAAGGTGCATGTGTGGCATTCTCAGGTAGTGAAGTGCCAGTTTTGAAGTATCATAAAGTAGTGCCGGTCCCGGTCTTGGCCAAGGATAACTCTCTGAAATATATTCTGGAGAAACACTTCTTATTTATCCACTTATTTAAGCCAGAAATCCTGTACTGTCCTGGTCATTTGGGTGAAAGCTTTTACTGTAGCTTCGCTTGGCAGAGTAAGTTGTTTGATTTTTTGAGTTTTATGTTTTACAGCCCATCATAGAAACATAGAAACATAGAATTTGATGGCGGATAAGGACCACTTGGCCCACCTAGTCTGCCCATTTTCCAACCTAACAGATAAGCTGCAGATCCTAGTTAACCAACAGCTTATTTCCTCCTACCCCCCATTAGGACTGCCTTATGTCTGTCCCATCATCATAACTAGTCTGGAGGGTATTGATATTTCTTCCGGCAAGTGACTCAAGTAGTCTCATAAATTTTTTATTTGTACTTCTGATCTCTTTTGTCGACTTACTGTTTTGAAGTGGGGTGTATTGTTTATATGATTGTATATGGTTTGTATGGCTTTGGACCCTGACTGACTCCATGTGCCTATTCTTTTTCAAGGTAAAAGTGCTAACATGATGGTGAGTGAAGGACCATGTAGACACAGAAAACAGCAGACATTGCAAAAACTCACTGGTCACTTATCTGTAAATGAAACCATGGTGGGGACCTTGAAAACATTTTAGAATACTTGAAGGAGTGGGAGAGGACTACAAGTAAGTTGTTTTTAAATACTAATTTGAGCATAAGATTCCACGATATCCCCCCCCCCTCATTTTTTGTGGAGGATATTAATAACTTGCACCATTTTAGATGCTGAGACTTTTTTTTTTCTTCTCTTTTCTTTCTTTTCTGGGTTTAGTGCCTTTCACATATAGCCGGATAAAGGGGAAGAGAAGAAATGCTGCAGACATTCCAAGACTTTTTGCTACTTCCTGCTATTTTCTTCTATGATGGACAGTCTCCAGCTGATGGTTCTAATCTCCCATCATATTCCACATTACCTGGGGATTAGTAAGCTGTGTGGTCCTCACTATATAGACACCAGATTGCAGAAAAAGGTGAACGAACTTTGACTTGTACGGAACAATAGCTTTTGAGGATTTTCTAAGGGACTACCAAAGGACTTCCAATAGCCCTGTGTGGCTAACAGTGGTTAACTGCTCTAGATATTTGTTTTTCTTTCCTTGCTTGTCCAATGTATACTAGAAGTGGGAAAATGCTAATTGTGAGAGGGGACAAAATTAATGGGAACCAAAAAAAAATAAATAATGGTAGTGTTTTTAATGATATGCTAGATATTACTACCTCTACACCTAATGAACTGAAAAAATTTTCTTATGCTGAGGCCTTGAAAAATACAATTAAAGTGGCCTATTATTTGGTTGATGAGCTTGATCAAAAGTATAGCACATGTGAAGTTATGGATATATTGGATAAGCTGGATAATTTGGATAGAGGAAAAGCAGATAATAAAAATGTTCAGGAAACATTTTCTGGAGGAAAAAAAAGAAAAAGGGGGTAAGTGTAAAGCTAGTGGTGCAAAAAATGATGTTCAACAAATAGTACAGAAAAATATCACTGAATATTTTTCACCAATGCAGGAAAAGAAAAAGAATATTGACCAGAAAAATTCAGAGAGTCAGGTGATCTCTTTGAAGGAAGAGAAAACAGAAGGCAATTTGGTCACTCCTGGTAACCTCCAGGAGAGAGGGCTGGAGCTTTTTAGCTCCCTTGAAATCTCTTCTAGACTCTCTGAAATTCCTGACCTTTTGGAACAAGAACTACTTCCAGGTTCATTGCCAGAAATGATAACTTATCAATACTAGCAAGTTCACCATCTGCAGTATTTTCAAAATTGGATAAGGAGGTAGAACAAATAGTGATAGAGGAAGATCACTTTGCCCAATGCCCTGATACGATGTCTAAGTACACTATTAAGGCACTGGTACATCCAATAATGGCAAACGTGGTATTACTGGAAGCACTTAAAGAATTAAGAACTAACATGGAAGGCTCTGTTAATTCTATTTTTTCCAAAAATCCAACAATTAGAGAGTAAAATGGGTGCAATCATAAAGGAAAGAAAAACAGAAAATCTTACATTTTCTTCTATTCACATCCCTGAGACCCCTCTAAAAAGAAATAGGAACTGGAAAGGATCTCAGAATCAGAAAAAGATGAAAAAGGGGGAAAAAGGAAGAGTAAGACTCAAGTTATTATAAAAAAGTCAGGCATATCAAGCAAGTTGGTAAAAGGGAGTAGTCCCAATTCTAATATTAAAGGAAACTTGGAGGCTGAAACATCTGTACAAAAACAATATCCAGAAGAAGAGTGGTGCCACGGTTAAAAAGGACATCAGTAAAGGAAATATAGTAAACACTACCACAGGTCTTGTGGCTGAGGAAGAAAAATGGTCTCTTAAGGGAAATTAAGTTTGTCTAAGGATTGATGGTATTTTTCAGAAAAATGATGAAATGGATGATCCTTATGATTCTCATAGAATACTTAACAGCAGCAAAACTTGGTATTACCCAAGCTAAGAGAAACATCATTCTGACTTGCACAGATGTTAATCATGATCAGAAACCTTGTTCTTGACATGAAACTGACCAAGCTTATTTGATCAAAGACTACTAGATTATCTCACTTAGGTTTTACCCTATGGGACCCGATTACTTGGAAAATGATTGCTTCCCAAGTTCAGCAATGGGAAAGTTCTGGAGTTCAACTGAATCAAAACATTTTTAAGGAAAGTTTATTTAAATTGAAATGGGAATTTAAACACCCCAATTCATATAGTAGGAAGGAGGAATCCTATGTACTTTCATTCTTTGGGGTGGAAAGGTTTCCTGGTGAAAATTAAGCTATCTTGAGGTTCTATGTCAACTCTCTAATAAATTCCCATTTAAAGATGAATTCAGGAATTCAATGCATAAATTACACAGAGAGAGTTCTCGCAGAGGGCCAGGGTAACCAAATAGATTTCCTTTGTTCTTCTCTTGAAATATTTAATCAAACAAAAAGCATTACTGAAATGTTTGAGAAGGCAGGCATTTTAGTGGTGGACTTTTCTTATATTGAACATCCAAATTGAAGGAAATAGGGAGGGGGAAATTACTTTCTTTTCAGGGTTTGGGCAGAGTACAATTGATTATGTGATAATTAGTCCAGAAAGTTATGAGAGGTTTGCTTCATTCAAGATACAAATGAGAACAGAAAGTGACCATGGCTCACTGAGTCTGCTAATTGAGACTAAGATTGAAAATGAAATTAGAATAGAAGATTTTAGCCCCAACCCCCGGCACAATTAAGTTCTTAAGGAAGACAACACCTGAAATATAACTTAATTAATGGAGGAGCGGATGGTAAATTATTCTTTGATTTTAAAAACATGAGGGGTGAATTATTGTTGGATGATGTAAATTGGCTTGATGCACAATTAAATAAATTAAATCAAGAAATGAGGCAAATAATTCTCCCTCAGAAAAAGGATTTCAGGCAGAAATGAAATCCTGGTTTGATCAGGAATGTAAAAATGAAAAAAGGAACCTCGGAAAATTAACTGTCTGGATCAAAAAATATCCAATAAGAAAACATTTCTCCCTCCTAAACAAGACCAGAAAGCAATATAATAAATTTCTGTAAATGAAATGGTTAAGTTATCAGCATAAGTTATGGGATGAGATGTATCATATTATTATAAGAAAAGATATTAAAGCATTTTGGAATATGGTGACTAAAGGAACCAATCAGTATCAGCCATCTTTATTAATATATGTCCCAAAGGAAACTTGGATCAAACATTTTAAAGACATCTTCTATAAAATCCCCTCAATTGAAGTATATAATGTCACATTATTAGATAAACTATTGGAACATGGAACCACCATTATCTTCTCTACAGAGGAAGTGGAAGTGTCTATAATAGCCTTGAAAAACAATAAAGCCCCAGGACCTGATTTTATTCCTCTGGCAGTTTATAAAGAGCATAAAGACTTCTGGATCCCAATTCTGACCATGTTTTTCAACTTGTGTTCAACACAAAATTATATCCCTATATCTTGGACTCATAACATAATATTACCTATACACAAAAAAGGATCAGTTTATGAACCAAAGAACTTCCGTCCTATAAGTTTGCTAGACATTAGTTCAACAATATTTTCCAGATTATTACTTAATAGGCTTATTTTGGGGGCAGAATCTACTTTCCAGATTTCTTCATTTCAGGCTGGATTCTGAGAGGGTTTATCTACCATAGATACTATATTTTGTTTGATTCATTTAATTGAGAAGTATGTTCATCTTAGAAAATCTAAACTATTTTCAGTATTTATAGATTTTGAGTCAGCATTTGACTCTGTTATTAAGGGTAAACTATGGGAATTACTGTATTCAAAGGGCCTGGATTATTCTTTGCTTAAATTAATTAAAAAGCTTTACTCAGGTACTACTACAGCTATTAGATATGATAATAATGGCACATTGACGCAATTTTGTGAGTCAAACCAAGGGGTAAAACAGGGATGTCTCCTTGCTCCAACACTTTTTAATTTATACATTAATGATTTACTTGACTATCCTGATAATGACTTTTCAGATTCCCCAAAAATTAATAATATGCCCATACATTCATTGGCATATGCAGATGACCTGGTCATGTTTTTACTTACAAAATCTGGGCTGCAGAAAAAAAATTAATAGTCTTCATCAGAAATGTAATTATTTAGAATTATGAATAAATATCAAAAAAACAAAACTGCCTATTTTTGGGGATAATAATCTTAATCACAAAAATTTAAATTCAAAATTGGTTTGGAAGGTATCGAACTTGTAAAGGAATATTGTTGTCTGGGAATAAAATTAGTATCATCATTCACCTGGTCTAAACATATCACTAATCAAATCATTAAAGCAAAATTGGCCACTAAGGCCCTTTTGAAATGTAATTACATCTATAGTGGAATTCCAATTATACCAGCGCTTAAGGCAGGAGAGGCAAAAATTCAACCCTTATTGTTATATGGAGCTGAAGCCTGGGGGCATGCATATAAAGAGGATTTAGAGAAACCTCTATCATATTACTATAAGTCATTGCTTAAAGTCCCCAGTTCAACATCAGATCTCATGGTTATGGCAGAACTGGGAAGAATCCCAATTCATTTTTTTAAAAGATCTTACACTTATTTCTTATTGGAATATAATAATAAATATATGTAAAAATGTGATCCCCAAGATATGTCTATTGGAAAAGATGAAGTGGCTAGAAGATGGACTTCCTTCCCTTTGGCGTAATGCTCTAAGAAAGAATCTAAATAAAATAAATATGGGACACTTAAGGAGAGACTATAAAAGAGCAATTCTAATTTTCATCCCAGTATAGAGACAGAATAAAAAGAAATTAATATTTCTAGGGAAACCACTTGATACGATATCTATCAAAAATCAAAAATGTGCTAATTGTTTCACGCTAAACAAAATAGATCATTCAATGGAAATTTACCTGACCTTACCTTTGACTCCAGATCAGAGAGAAACAATTACATGGGCAAGATTTGGGTTAATTAAATGAAAATACATATATTATAATATAAGAGCTAATAGTGACAGTAACAATATAAAGCAAGTTAAAAATCCCTGCCCATGTAATAGGGTATTTGAAAAAACTGTAAGTCATATAATTATGATATGCCCCCTACTCAATAAGGCTAGAGACTCTCATCTGCTGGAGCATTTAAAGATATGCAGATTCAAAGTATAATTTTCATTTTGTTACATCCACAAAGCTATAAAGAGGCTGAATTAATTGCAAAATTATTGAGTTCCATTGTCAAATGCAAAAAAAGAAACTTCAGGATGTTAAGTAATAAAAATGTGTTGACTTAGGTTCTTAAGGCATCCTTGGCTCTTCTAAATATACTATTACTTCCTCCAAATTATATTACATCTGAAGTGATGATGCACCTTATAGTTTGCATATTGTATAATTTTTAATACATAGGTTTTTATTTGTCTTTTTGTCATTTGTATATGTGATGTGAATTATTATGTCTAATTGTTGTATTGTAATAACCTTGATATTCATACTATCTTGGTTGATCAAATAAAATTTAACTTGAACACCCATGCTGGTGATGCTAGGCCTTAACTTACCTGAGCTCTGGCAGACTCCTAGTACTCCAAAAGAACACATCAACAGGTGGATCACAGGAGCTCTTACCATAGCCAAGAGGGTCATAATTCTTCACTTGAGAGACCAGATGGCCCCAGACCCAAAGGAATGGTTGGCAGAGCTGGGGAAGACCACTTATTTTGAGCAAATCCATTACAGCATGTGGGGCAAAGAGGAGGAATTCATAGCAACCTGGGAGAGATTCCTGTACACCAACTTCTGTAAATCCTTGAGGGTCACCTCCTAACCAGTTTCCTACATACAGTTAAAGCCTTAGCATATTACCTCTAATATTCCACCAATTCCCCATGATCCCCACCATCTGGTAGCAAAATCTTCAACCAAGTCCTGGCAAATAGTTACAAGCCCGAGACAGAATACTCTGGATTGTCAGGAGAATGAACCCCCAATGTCCTCTCAGTGTGTGTTTACCCCCAGATCCCCCTTTCCCTCCCTTCCTTTTTGAATTCCTCAGACTTGTAGGACCTGGTAGCTGAGATAAGACTAGATAAAGACAATGCTCCAGGTAATAACTTCTGGCCTGTCTCACCTCGACTGTCTTTAGATTAGGGCTGGGTGAAAGTTATGTTCTGCCAGTGAAAGACTGGCATAATTTTGATTTTGCTTCCATGAAATTTCTACAGGAATTTCATGAAGATGTGTCAAAAGTGTGTTTTCAATTATTTCTATCTAATTAAAAAAATATTTGTCCAGATTGCACCATCTATGGTATGATGACTTTACAAAGGTTCAGACAGACATGTAACAAAGTTGCAAATCTGTATCTTTAAAGGTGACTGAGTTATAAGCCTCCGAACTTCTCCAAACTTTCAAAGAGTTTAAAATTACATTTCTCAGAAGCAAGTCTCAGAAGTCACATCAGGAGGCAGGCCATGGCAGAGACAACTGTCAGATGGCAGTGCACCTAGGTTGGAAAGGGTTGGTGGCAGGTTCCTCCAAGACAGCAACCATTGCAGCAGGGCCAGGGAAATTGCTCCTGCTGCAGGGGAAGCTGTGGCTGTGCATGTCTGACAGAGGCACCACCCCCCTACAGGGGAGGTGGGAGTGAAACAAATGTGAGAAAAAAAACTGGTAGCCATTTGAATGATGGCTTAGTTAAGCATGATCTGGGTATATCCCTGTAAGCAGGGTGTATCCTTGAGACACAAGCTGACAGCTAGGAAAAAAAACAATATGGAAAAAAGAGTCTGTCTGTGTCAACTCTCTAATATCTTGCTCAAATGCTGGCTAATTTATAAGCAGCCAAATATTCTAAAATAACATCAGTAACTAAAGTTGATTTTCATGAGCTTTTGTGAAATTGTGGAATGATGTGATACTTTTGTCTAATTCATGTCCACACATTGTGCCCAGTCATATACTTATGTTGCCATTGTAGAGGAAGGTGAAGGATAGGTAAAGTGGCAATAAGGTAGCCTTCATAGAAGGCTTAATAGTAAAAGTATAGTGGTGCCAAGTGTCAGGTCACTATCTTGAGTGACTAACTATGAAGAAAAGTCATTAACATCACTGTTCACTAGCTTGTTTTCTTGCTACAGTATATACCAGCTAACAAACGAGAGCTCACTGACTTAATGACTTGTGGATGCATATGCACATTCAGCATTGTTTCTGTACAATACCACCTGCTAATTCACTAACAACCCAATAGATAACAATGTATATTTTTATTAGTTGAAAACAGTGGCACCAAGTGATGCCAAGCCTTACAACAAGTTGTGATTTAGGTCCATGTGACAGAAGTGTCTGATCACAAACTATAGTGAGAAAGAAACAATGTGACCTACTGAGACTTGAACTCAGGCCTCCAGAACATAGTTGGACCAATTGTAGGTTTCCTGGACACATTTCCTTTCTCTTGGTTTGCATGTACTGCATCTAGGAATAATCAAGAAGACAATTAGATGATTTAATGCAGTATATCTTTAGTCATGACAGAGCATGATGCTGAACATCACTGTCACAGGAGTGTTGAAGGGGCATTTCAGTGCCATGATGCTAGTGCTGGTAAGGTGATTCAGTGATAATAAGGGCTCTGTGAAAGTTAAACTCAACAAGAGGAATTCTAGTGGCATTACCTATTATATGTCCATGAATTTCTGAGCAGATTTGATTAATTAGTAATTTCTAATGTATGCACAATACATTTTAACATACTAAACCACATTTATCCAGCTTAATTAGATTATTGGACATATTTACTTTGGTATGCATG
The DNA here is from genome assembly GCA_016271365.2 of Neoceratodus forsteri. Taxonomy (NCBI): domain Eukaryota; kingdom Metazoa; phylum Chordata; order Ceratodontiformes; family Ceratodontidae; genus Neoceratodus; species Neoceratodus forsteri. Next base: position 61,617,437 of record CM057451.1, read on the forward strand.
CCAAATCTTGTGAGTATATATGCAATAGCAGTGGAGCTATAAACATCCAAATATTTTGACAATGTGCACACAGTCTATCAAATACTTTAAACTGTGACATTTTGAACTCCTATAACTAACAATTTATGTACATATACCTCCCTATTTAGCAGTTTTTAAGATTCTTTCAAGAAAGTATGCATATGCATTTTCAATTATCTAGCTCCAAACCTGCCTAAATAAATGGTAACCATAGAAATATTTCAAGAATTTTCTCATGAATAATAAATTGCAAGACTTTGAACCCCTATAACTCCCCTGCACTCATCCAAATGTCATGATTCTTGACAGTCTGTTAGGGCCTCTTCCAAACAGTATTCATGCAGATCTCTAGTTATAGGATTGACTAAGTTATGACCACTTAAAGAATGTCAGAAAATTCTGCAATATTAAAAAAGGAAGCTCCCAAGTACTGTTACTCCCTCCCTAACCTACAGCATGCATGCCTGTCCCATTGACAGACTGAGTCCATGTGCACACAGGAGGAAGGGCAGGGAGCTGTCAGTGTCTTTAATTATGCTAGGAGATTGACTGGTTAGTTTGCTTAGAATCATTTATGATGGTGTGAGCTCTCTCCCATTCTTCCCACAAGCATGCAAACTCAGACAGTCAATGGTACTAGCATGAATACCATGGGTTAGAAAGAGGGGCCAAGAAGCTAGCCTGGTTTTGAATTATTCCTACTACCTGCAAGTTGTGAATTGGGTGACAAGAAGTAGATGTGGCTCTTAATAAACTTAATAAACTCTCTGATCCTCCACCGAGTGGCTAAGGCTAATCCCTTAGCCACCTCTTTGCCCTCATCATCTCAATTTTTCCCATCCACCTATACCCTTTTTAATTGTCCCATGATTGCTTACAAAACCCATATGCCAGGTACATGCACTCTGCCAGGAGCCAAAGCTATCTATTTATTTGTACCCACATTCCAGCACAACCCCCAGTCAACAAAATAGTTGTTTATTTAATGCCATCCAATGCCGATAGATGCTTTGGGTTGCAGTACGTAGTTACATAGTTACATAATAAATGTGATTTACAGCAGATAAAGGCCATATGACCTATTGAGTCTAGCCAGATTGAAACTAATTAGTGAATTTACAGTATTCATTCCCTCATTTCCCATTTTGAACCCTCACGCCCATTTTTATAAAACCAATATGATTGTTCCATCTATGCCTAAATTCATTTACAGTATTACAACACACAACTTCTTTTGGAAGCTTGTTCAAATTCACCACCACCATCTCAGAGAAATAATACTTTCTGACATCCTCATTTTTTTTATTCAACTTTTACTAAGCACTGAAGAAAAGACACAGGTGAGACATTGGTCACAAAACACTGTCAAATAAATACAATATAAAATTAGATAATGCAAGGCATTGAGCAAAAACAGAACTATACATTAACAACTTATATAATAAAAGCAGCAAAATATAGATAACCAGTAAAATACAGACTGCAAGAATACAAATTCTAGAATTCAGAACATGAAAATTAATTGCAAATCAAACAGTGACCACCAATCTCAGAATACTCAATCCAACCAGACTGTATTATAACACTTAAAACATTCTAAACCTTGGGAAGAAGTAGACTACCTACACTAATAGGTTACTGAAATGGGGTGGCTGGGATCTGGTGGAACCCCCCTTCTACATATCATCTAGGCCTTCTTTCTTCTCCCAGTTCCCATGAGTCCACCTATTAAATCTAGAATATCTAATTCTCCCACCCTGTGAGTGTCACTTCCATTAGGGAACAAAGCCTGGATAATGATCCAGTTGATAGAGAACCCATTTGCACCACCGAAGGTCAAAGATTGACTCTTGGTTGCGTATCCTCACCATCAATCTTTTTAAAGTATATATTTCCCTAGCTAGGGTGCACTATGCTGCCTTAGTAGGAAGGGCATTTGTACACCACAAAAACATAGTGAACGTTTTGGCTGCCAAAATAAGAATAGTGACCTGCCAGTAGGTGACCCTGTCCACCTTAACCCCCTCTGGGGGTGCGGCCATCAATATGTAAACCAGAGTTAATAAGGCCAAACAGTCATGTACCACTTGCATTTCATGTATAATCTCACTCCAATAGGGGCTTAGGAGAGGGCTGACCCACAAAATGTGTGTCTGGTCCACAGATGTACACCCACACTCTCTCTCCAACAACACCCAAAGGTGGGATCTGTGAATTTCACAATAACAGCCAGAGTATGAAAGAAAGGTACCCTGAGTTGCCACGTATATTCTCTCCAATAAGGAGAGCTAGATGCCTTCCTTATAAGCCTGTAATACTGATCCCTCCCAAGCAGAGGCAGAGATGTCCACACCCAAGTCCTGAGGCCATCTGTCCCTAATTGAGTCAGATGAGTTAGTTAGCTTCTCAATGAGAGCCCTATATAATAAACTAATCAGATGGTCATTTGACACACCAGAAATACAAGTCTTAATTATTAATACTAAAATTTAAGGATTTTCAGCTATGGAAGAGAGGACCTCTTCAAATGGTTGCAAAAATTATTTTAATTGAAGGTATCTGATAAGATGCATTCTTGGGGGATGATAGTCAGATTAAAGAGAAACAAAAGAGGAGATCCCTATGGGATTACTAGTTAAAAAATATATTTAAAACCCCTAGCTTCCCAATTACGGAAAGTCTTGTCGCTTTTATTGGGTATAAATGAAGTGTCCACCGCAAAGGCCCTGAAGTACAATGCTCCTGCAAAAGTAAAATGCTTAGTTAATATCTTATGCCAAGAATGTGAGGGTTCTCTAGTATATTGAGGGAATTTAGAAAGGGGATTATATTTAGGCAGAGATCAAAAAAGATATTCAGTCAAGTCAAATAAATCACTCCAATTAAGTTCAAATTGTTTCCAGTGGGCAGTATACAAGGGATTCAGCCAACATAAAAGGGTACGCAGCTGTGTAGCTAGTGCATACTGATGTAAATTGGGTAGATTTAAACTCTCCCCATTCCAGTGGGAGTAGAAGAAGAGAAAAGCATAGCCTAGGTGGCTTACCTCTCCAGATAAACCGAGAGATCAGCTTGTCCCAGGACCAAAAATATAATTCACTGGGAACCACAGAAAGAGTTTGTAAAAAAATATAATCCATGGAAAAATATTCTGTCAGATTATTTCTACCCAGCTCAGAAAACTGAAGTGGAGTTGTGACCACCTACTAAGCTGCTAAGTCAGTGACTCATAATTAAGGAGTTCCTCATGCACCAGGTGTCATGTAAGCCAAATTCCCAAATAACTAATTGTTGTCCTGTTCCACCTGAAAGTGTGGCCCTGCCTCAAAGGTGAGGAAGGGACAAAACTTTATCAGAGTACCTAATTTTTTTTCCATTTACTCTGTACCTGACTAATTTTCCAAAAATCGTGATTTGCTCCCCTACCACCAGTATGGATTGCTCTAAAACAGTTAAAGACAGGAATATATCATCAGTGAAGAGGGAAATGTTATGGGAGATTCCACCCATTGGAATACCCTTTATGGCTGGGTGCTGTTGTATGGCCTCAGCCAATGGCTCAATACAGAGTGAACAACAAGGGGGAGAGGGGACAGCCATGCCTTGGTCCCCCGAGAGAGAGAGAAAAAAAGATCAGATAGAGAGCCATCCAGCTTCAGATAAGCCCAAGGAGCATGATATATATTCTGAAGCTGTTTTATGAAGCCCAGAGAAAAGGCCAGGTGACCCTGTCAAAGACTTTTTCAGCATCAAGTCCCAGACAGTAAAGCTAAAGGGATTTCTGTGTGCGAGCATAATCTATGATCAGACAAGTGCATCTGACTGCATGCTGGGCCTGCCTTCCTTTAACGAATCCCACTTGGTCCAGGGCAACCAACGAAGGGACTATATCCATTATCCTATGGGCCAAGATGCTCATATAAAGTTTGCAATTGAAATTCAGTATAGAAATAGGCCGACAGAAAAATGGATATCTGGTGTCTTTTTGGGGCTTAGGGAGAGCCACAATTATGGCACACTTCCATGAAGGGGGAGGAGAAGTTCCTTTATGAACCAAATGAAAGGCTGCCAAAAGTGTAGGAAATAATGTATCCCAAACTCTTATAAAATTCCGATGGATATCCTTCTGAACCAGGGGCTTTAAAGGTCTTAGCTTTTTTGAGTACGCCTTCCATTTCTCTCAAAGAAATTGGGGCTAAAATTATGTTTACCTGATCTGAAGTCAGTCTAAGTAGGTGCAATTTTTTAAGATATGTTTCTATGAGAGAACTGTCAGGATATTGTTCTGCAGTATATAAGTCCTGAAAATATCGTGCCATAGCAGCTCTAATCTCATATAGGCAGGACAACAAGGTCTCAGTAGTAGGATGATAAAGGCTGGTCACACATGCCTTATTTTTATACAGGCACAATTCATGACTCAGATGTTTCAAATAAAAGAGTTGTTGCTCCACCTTCTGGTCCCTCATGTCTTGTAGCCTCTGCTTAACCACTAATAGTTGGGGTTTTATCGTCTTGTCCCCCTTTATATACAGTATAATGACTGTAACTTCTGAAACTCCTCATGCAGTTCCCTATATCTAGCTTCTCTCTCCCTCTTCTTTCTGACTGAATAATTAATGATAATTTCCCATAAAACTATTTTTAAAGTATCCCATAATATAGTAGGTGAAATTTCTAAGGAGGACTTGTCTTCCAAAATCCTAGATACTGCTTCTTGCACTAATTGCTTAAATTCTGGATCTCTCAAATGGGCCACATTCAGGTGCCAATGCAAAACTCGTGGAACAGCTCCCAAATGAATTTTTGCATACACTGGGGCATGATCTGATAACAATGTCCTACCATGCCAAACATCTTAGAGAGTATCAAAGTGCTCCATTGTAATAAACAGGTAGTCCAAATGGGGAGCCACCTCAGTCCAGGTAGCTACATAGATATATTCCCTAACTGTGGGAAAGCAGTGGCGCCATACATACACAATACCCAGAGTGGGAACTGTAGATTTTAAATATTTCTGAAAAGGATTAATCCAGTGTGGTAAAGGTTTAGACACATCTAAAGTTGGTTCAAGCACTGTGTTTAAATCACCCAACCATGATCAGCTGTCCCTGCAATTTTAATAAATTAATAATAATAATACATTTATTTGTATGGCGCCTTTCCATTACCAAGGTGCCTAACAATATAAAAACAGGTCATACAACATCAAATGACAAATTAATACAGTTAAAATCAGATACCAATACAACAGTTGCTCATTCAGTTAACTATAAAAGCTTTTTGAAACTTTGAAAGCAGTTGATTAAAAAAATCCTTGGGCTAAAAATTTAGAGATCCTGGGGGAAAATAGACTGATGCCAGAGTAACCTGCTGTGCATATAATTTATCAACAGCTATAGCATAGCATCCCTTGGGATCCAATAACTGGTCCTGCAACTCCAAAGGAATTCCCCTCAGGATCAATATAGCAACCCCATGTCTCCATCCTGAACCATAAGTAGAGGCCACCACCATCTGAAAACCCAGTTTTGTACATTTATCCTGTTTAATGGGAAACAAGTGCATCTCTTGAAGAAGGATAACCTCTGTTCTTTCCCTCAGAAATAGTTGTAGTAGGTGGGGATGCTTAATGGGGCTATGAATCCCATTTACATCGAGAGACATAATCAAAGACAATCTAGCCATTAGGAAACTTCACCAAATCACTAAATTAAGCAACTACCTCTTATCTAATAAATGGTGGAATAATAAGAAAAAAATAGTAGTAGCAAAATCTCATGTAGATCTGAGTTTTAAAGCCAAAAACATGTCCTGTGTCTTTTAAACAAATGACTATTATAAATAATACCATAATATGTATAAAACAGTAATATGAAGTTAAATGAGAAACCATTAACAAGAAACAACAAACTACCCGATAACAGTGTAAAACTAGAATATGATACCCATGAATACCCAGCTTGTATGGGTTAGCAAACCAACAACCCCAAAAACAAAGGCCAATATGAGAAGTCACACTAGAAATAAAAAAGTCAACCTAGAAAAAAAACTGGCATGAATCCCCTTCTTCTCACAAAGACTAAATTCAGGAAGGGTACTAATAAGAATATTTTGGGCTGCACCCCCAAAAATGTCTAGCAGTATATCACCAACAAGTCTGGGGTCAAGAACAAAAAAAGTCCCATAAATATTAAGCTCAATTAACAATAAAATACCTACTGCTAAAGGCAGCAGGAAAAAAACAGAACCATCGAACCAGAGAAAAAAACAGCAAATGGAGCCAAAAGAGAGGGCTTGATGCCCAATTAAATGACTTCCAAGATAGGGAGGCAAAGAACAAGCCTCCTATATGGGAGCAGTAACTAACTACCCAGGGGGGAAAACCACAACACAATTGTGGGCCCCCTCCACCACCCAGAAAAAACTTGGTGGCAATAAAGAAATAAATCCAGACCAGAAGGGCTATACACCTCCAGGTAAACCCTAGAGCCGATCTCCCCACCCCACCTAGGCCCATCTGGAAAATATAAGTCTTATACACCATACGTCAAGCAATTCCCTGAGGGAAGCTGAAAAAAGAGAATGGAAAGAAAGGTGGTAAAATTAGTCTATCCAAACTCTCCCCCCACCCAACCCCCTAAACGGAACAACACAATCCCTATCTATGAAAATTCAGGCCCTTTAAAAAAAAAATCCAAAAGAATAACAATCTCAGCCACCCCCTAATAAACAGATCATAACCGTTCCACCAGCTCCCCAAACACAAAAAGTTAACAAAAATAAAGGTATGTACATATATACATAGAGTTACATGAATATGTATATAAATGTACAGTACTGACAAAATGGTGTACATCCTTAGAAATACTTAGACATCACCACAGACACATGAATATACATAAGAAAAAATGGGAGGGAGCAGAGACAGCACAAGGCCTCCAGCCAGAAAAACTGTATGAGAAAAACAATAAATGAAATGACTGGAAAGGGGGAGCGATAAACACAGAACATCAGTTGTGCCACAAGATGGAGACAAAGCCCACAGAATCTCCTAAAAAGAATCTGGAGGATGGGTGCATAAGCTCTCCACGGCGACTGCACAAAGGGTGAATAATCATTATCGAAAATAAACTCTGCTGCCCTGGTAGTTTAGCGGTCCTTTGCACCAGGCTCTACTCAACAACTCTTGCTTACTAGAGTAATTTAGGAAGCAAGCCACAATAGATCATGGTCAGGCATCAGGTGAAGAAGACTTAGGCACAAGTGAGTGGTGAGTCCTCTCTATGTGCAGGGGCAGAAGGTCAGAAACATCCAGAATGGAAGCAAAGACATTTTGGAGAAATTAGATCAAGCCCTTATTATTGGCTCCCTCTGGTATTACATAAATGCATATGTTATTGCAGCGGGAATGATTTTCTAAATCTTCACAGTGGTCCTGCAGCTCATGTTTCTCCTGCAAAGTCTTTACTAGTGATTTTCCAAATGATTCACCTGAGAGGCTATTTGTGTGTGGGATTGTTCTATAGCTGCAACCCACTCCTCAAAAGCAGATAAAGCAGCTTTAAACTCCACTAGAGAAGCTCAATATTCCACCGTGAACTCTCTAAGTTCTGCTAATATAGCTGTATTTGTTGGGTTGCAAGGGTGAAGGGAAGGGGGAGGGAGCTGCCGCCATATCTAAAACTGACTCCAGTGATGTTGCACAGGTGGAGTTTGTTCTAGAAGGGTCCATCGCCACCTCCAACGACTTGTAAGATTTTTTTAAATTATCTTTCTTGTCTTTTCCACCCATATGTTAAATGACCCTTACTTAACAACTAAAGCGTGATTTTAACAAGTTAATGTACAAAAAAAAACTATATAAATTAGTAGAGTGGGATGGAGCTGCAATTTCAGTCATCCCTACAGGAGCCTGGCTTCACCGGAAATCCCTTTCTGACATCCTTGTTGAACATTCCTTTCACCAGTTTCATAGAGTTCCCCTTGTGTTAGTGCCTGTTTTCATTTAAAATAAATCCTTGCGTTCCACTTTGTTTATCCCACTTAGAAATGTAAATGCCTCTGTCATATCATCTCTCTCCCTTCTACCCCAATGTGTACAGATTCAGGTCTAATAACCTTTCCTTATCAGACTTATCCTGTTGCCCATTTGTTATTTCTGTTGCTCTCTTCTGTACTGACTCAACCCTATCCCTATCTTTTTTTCAAGTGAGGATTCCACAATTGCACACAATACTTCAAGTGTGACCTCACCAGGGACTTGTACAAGGCTAATAATACCCGCTTTGTTCTGCTACTGATTCCCTCACCTATATGAGTAGTAGCTCCAATCAAGCAGGTTAAGTTACATAGAAACATAGACTTTTACGACGGAGAAGTGATCACTTGGCCCACCCAGTCTGCCCATTTCCCTACCTACTGGATAAGCTACAGATTCTAGTTAACCAACAGCCTATTTCCTGCAACCCCCACTATAATTGCCTTATGTCTGTCCCATGCATGTTTGAATTCATCCACTGTTTTAGACCCCACAACCTCTCCAGGAAGGCGGTTCCATGCGTCCACCACTCTCTCTGTGAAAAAGAATTTCCTCACATTACCCCTGAGCCGTCCCCCCTCTAACTTTAAATTGTGCCCCCTTGTTCTTACACATCTCTTTTTCTGGAAGATGCTACCCTCCTGGACTTTGTTGATTCCCTTGAAGTTACCACATCTCCCATAGTAAGTAGGTTTATGTGCTGCCCTTGGACCCCAATGTATGTTTTTGGGGCAGCATTAGTTGCAGTCCCACTGGTCCAGTCACCCCCTCCAACATCATATTTCTTTACATGCTCCCCCAACCACCTCATGGATGATTTTGCAAAGGTGTATAGTAGCTACAGTCCAGCTATCCCAGTGTTCCACCTCTCACATTCCATTTGTTTATGTCCTGCCCCAATAGATAAACTGAGGAAGTACTCTGACTAGCCTAGTAACCCCCTTCCCATAGTGAACCTGCTTTATTGTCAGAATTGTGAGAAATGGGAGGGAGTGTGTGCTCACCCTCAAGGGAGGGAGTGGAGCAATTGTATCAATAGAAATATAGGAATATATAGTATAATGTTTTGGGATAAAATAGCACAGTGGTCCATCTAAAACAGTGGGGGAATTCAAGAATGAATGGGACAGACATAAGGCAAGTCTGGTGGGGGTAGGAAGAAGTAGGCTGTTGGTTAACTAGGATCTGCAGCTTATCCAATAGGTAGGGAAATGGGCAGACTAGGTGGGCCAAGCGGTCCTTATCTGCCATCAAAGTCTATGCTTCTATGTTTCTATCCACTTTGACCATATAACTGCCATTATTGATGCTAGGAAGACTGGTTCGTCAGTTACCCTAGCATCCTCATTCACACAGTTGCTCTGTACCTTCCCACCCCATCAAGGCTCACTCTCTCCCATCTCTCACAGTGCCTACAGTAGAATAAAATGAGTACATTGTGGAAGGGGAAGACTGGACTAGCTGGATATGAAATAGTACTGCCCCCCCAAAACATATCCCTTTCTGGGGATCTGGATGAGGACACTCACCGTGTCACTATGTAAATATGGGTACCAGGTTACTATAGCACAGACAAAACTGCACATGAAGAACCATGCTGTCTTAAGTGTGTATGGAAGTACAGTGACAGGGATATTCAAGTGATACAAAAATATTGCTACCCCTGTTGCTGTGGAACGGAAGGCAGAAGAGGGGAAAAGGGTTTTGAGCACTGCTGGTCGAGTGCTCAGTCGAGCTGCTCCCATGGTGGAGCGGCCAAGGCATTCAAACCAGCAGTAGGTGAGGGGGGCAGACCAGGGTTTGAAACCCTGTTCAAGTGAAATTTTATTTTCCTTCCATCTGTGCAGACATGAGAAGTGCTACAATGTGAATTTTAACTTCCATCTCTGCCCACACCCCCTCAGAGTTAATTATAATTATTCTGGGGTGTGTTGGGGGCAAAGCCCCCAACAAACACTAAAGAATTCATTGGGTGCATGGCGATTTTGTGCAGTCGACATTATGTACTGCTGCTAGAGATGCAGCGAATTTTAAATCCACTGGCGAAGTGGACATGAAGTGGCCACTTTACGTTAGCAGAACACAATGTGAAGTGGCCACTGTAAGGTGCTCACTTTGCCTTCTCATTATGACTTTGCGTTGTCATTCCACCTTAACGTGAAGTAAGTAGAAGTGACAAAACTATAGGCATCCCCACACACATCACATCGCTTACAGTACTGTAAGTCACATGCTGTAGCCAGGCAGGAAGCAAATGAGTCAGAAAAGCAGTTACTTTCAGTTTCTCCTTTGCAGTTGTAAAAGGAGGAAGCCTTTTGGTGAGAGAGGAGAGTTTGTTTTCTAGTTGCATCGTTGTGATTTTGAGCACAAAAAAACAGCTTTTTTAAAAGCTACATCTTGATTTTTATTGTACTGTGTTTGTCATTGTTTTTTTTCTCCTGATTTTTTTTTACAAGTTTTGTTTTGTGTGTGTGTGTGTGTGTGTGTGTGTGTGCGTGTCTGAGAGTGTGAGACTGTGAGTGCGGGTGAAGGTCATAGTATTGAGGCATCAGTGATAGTCGGGGACTTATGCGCAATGGACGCAGGATGAGGAGAGTCTGTGGCCCGTGGTGGGCAGAAGAGAGGATCAGCACACGTGGGTGGTCGGTGTTATTGGACCGCCTCCGACTCTTGGCAATGCCCCCCCTGTGGAAGCAGCAGCAGCACCAGTGCCACCGTTGGCTGTGCATCCACCTAGTCCGCCACTACCACCACCACCAGTAGCAGCTGCAGGGGCTCCAGCAGCACCCCCTCCACCACCTCCACACCACAGGTGGAGCCCCAGGTAAATGTAGGTGGTTCTAGCAGTATATCTAGTCCCCCCCCGCAGCTCCCCAGTGTGGTAGTTTTTTAATTGTGTGGGGGGAGACAGAGCCATTGTGGTTTGCCGTCTGTGTGGTATGCTGGTGCACTGTGGCCACCGGGGGACACATTTGGGGACTGGTGGCCAGTGCACACACATGGCAAACCACCACAAGGTGGAGTGGCAGGCTGCCACCGAAGGGGCCAGACGTCCACCTGCTGGTCCTTCTGTGGCAGTGGCAGAGGGTGCTGGGGGTGAAGTTGTGCCTCGCCACCACAGCAGAAGGAGGGCAACTGCAGCAGCTGCTTCATCACCACCACCGCCACAATAGCCACCAGCAACCCTCTCTCCCCCCCACCACTAACTGGCTTTCCTGCTGCAGTGGACCCGGCCACAGTGCCTGCAACACAGGCTGAGATTGCACTGGTGTGGGCAGCCCTCGAGGAAAGCAATGAGAGGGTGGGTGCTGTCCAGCAGCAGGTGGATCAAATCCAGCAACAGCTGCTGACCATGGAATCTCCCATTAAGGGATTTTTTCTGAACCCCTCCCCCCACTACTGTGCTGTACTGTTTTTGTGTGTTTTTTTTTTTGTTGTTTAATGATAGACATTTGCCCTTCTGTTGTTGCAGTGTCTCAGTAATGTTGACTTTCTGTTGTGGAGTGCTTGTGGACAAGATGTTGTGAGTAGTTCAAGTATGATGTGCTAAACTGTATGTGTGCAGTCAGTGTTGTTTCCTCTGTATGTGTGTGTGTGTGTGTGTGTGTGTGTGTGTGTGTGTGTGTGTGTGTGTGTGTGTGTGTGTGTGTGTGTGTGACATCAGACACTGTGCAGCATGTTGCAAACATATATTGCTGTTGCTGACTTGTTGCAGTGTTTATGCTATAAAGAATAGTGAGCAGAATAACGTATACTTTATTGTCACTATCATCATCAGTGGTAAGTGATATGATACTTTTTTCAGAGGTGTCTGGCCAGAGTGTACCTTAGTCACATACTGCACACATAACTTTTAGGAGAGAATGTGTTTTTTGTGCTATGATCTCTGCAAATTCATGTGTGCACTGTGAGTGACTGAGGTGCACAGAGACCTGATACCTCTATAAAAATATCATATCACTTAGTCCGCTGGTACTGATGGTACCAATAAAATATACATCAGGTATTCTTTGTTATCTTTATTCTTGATACTGCAACAAGTCTTACCACATATATGTTTGTATGAAGATGGACAATGTATGCATACACAGGAAAGAACAGTGATGGCACACATGCAGCTTAGCACAACATACTTGCATTGCTCGTCTTCACGCTGTTTGTGAAACACTTAAAATCCAATTCATGAATCCTGACAAAAAGTAAACATTACTGAGGCTCTATAACTATTTTGTTTGTGAAATAGGCATGAGATTCACCACCTTACAACACTGCACCCAATATATGGGTGCCTTACTTCCAGGGGAATCTTTCTTGCTCCACATGTCCTTACATAATGCAATACATTTCTGTGAAAACCGCCCGTAATTTCATTAAAGTGTGTCACATCAAGGAGGAATTCCCATTCAGAAAAGCCACCCAAATTCTGTCCCCCTTTCTCAGCAATGTTAGGACCTGATGCCAGGGGGAACGCAGGTGCATGCTCCACTATAGTTAATGTCCGATTGTCCGTCAGCTTTACGAATGTTTCTTTATGTTATAATGGTCAGTTTGTTGAGAAACGTGTGGATACGTTTCCAGGAACAAGAGCCTTGTTTGTGGAAACGTGCCCACATTTCACCACAAACTGAACATTACAACATAAAGAAACATTCAGATAGCTGCCGGACATTCACTATAGTGGAGCATGCAGCCGCGCTCCCCCTGGCATCATTCCTAACTTTGCTGAGAAAGGGAGGCAGAATTTAGGCAGCTTTTCTGAACATGAATTCCTATGTGATGTGACACACTTTAATGACATTATGGGTGGTTTTCACAGAAATGTATTGCACTGTGTAAGGACATGTGGATCAAGAAAGATTCCCCTGGAAGTAAGGCACCCACATATTAGGTGCAACTCTGTAACTATGTAACATTGTGAATCTCTGTAAAGCAGCAGTGCAACAATCTGTTGAGAACTCTGACCTATATTTTTTAAAGCTATGTTAAAACTTCCTTAAGTTACATCCTGACTTGTATGATACTATAATTTCCAGTATTTGAGTCTGCTGTACTACCATTTTTCATGTGTGAAATAATGAAAGTAGCAATCCTTTTAATATGTTGCTGACCAAGTCTTTGTCAGTATTTTCCACTGCTTTTCTCCATCACATCAGTTAGTTGTTATATATCACTTCTGTTGTAAATTAACAGTTATGCAGCAGGCAGTGGTTTATGACCCCTCAGAACAATATTTATTGAAAATCAGCTGCAAATAAATACAAACCTGGTCATAACAATATTGAAAGGTGTGCTCATTTTTTTTCATACATGACAAAAAGTAGTCAACCAAGTAAAGCAGACAGAAATTGTGAAAGGAAGTGTATCATTCAAGTCATGACTCGGAGGTAACTAGCGGCTGGCAATGTAAAATAGCATAAAAAAGTATGGTTCAAAATTGTCACCACATTCTTGCAATGCTGCTTTAATTGATAATGTCAGTATGACATCATGTGCTCACAATAACACAAAACACAAAATGCATCTGCCTTGTCTCCAGAAAATTAACAAGTGGTAACAAAGTGAAATGGGAGTGTTACAGCACATACAAAGTCCCCCAGAATTAATGGCGTACTCAGTCATGCACGCAGTGGTGGCACAGAGCCCCAGATATTTTTTCTGCAAGCCCAAAATGCATCTGCCTTGTGTCCAGAAAATTGACAAGTGGTAACCAAGTGAAACGGGAGAGTTACAACACATACAAAGTCCCCCAGAATAAAATGATGACCGTGAACAAACTGTTGCTGGTCCAATGTGTGCTGCAATTCCAGCAAATGCGATGTTATCATTTCAACTGCATGGAAGGGTGCCCTTTGTCTGTACATTAATAGTAGCCTTGGTGAGTTGATATATATAGATTTATATTTGTGTATTTTGTAGGTGGAGGGGGGTTGACATGGACATATACTCATTGTATTGTTCTGTATCACAGATCACAGATACTGTTGTGCACATTCCAGTGCTCAAGGAGAACTTTTTGCATAGAAATTTGAAATGGATAACTCTCAAGCAAATGAAGGTAAGTAATTTTTTCTGGGGGAGTGGGGGGAGAAGCATATTTGCAGGTTTTTCTCTAATGGTTTCTTATCTGGTTACTTCTTCACAGATTTCATCTGCATCCTTCTCGAGTCTGGTTGTTAATGATGGTCATGGTCATTGAATGAAACAACTTCTGCATGTTGCATGTATGCCCCAGCATGGGGGGGCCTGATGTTGAAGAACTTCTTTGGATAAGGCCACTTTGACACAACAACAAAGCATCCGGAAGTTTCCTAAAAAAAGAAATGAATGACTTCTTATAACTTGATTGTAATTTGTCCCTGGTTCTCAATCTCAAGTCAAGTTACATTTCAAAACCACATCTCGTCAAGTAACACAACCTGTGTGCAACTTTTTCAACACTGTCATGGCCAGGGCTATGTAGCTGCAAGTTCAGAATACAGTGCATGAATGATATCTTACAGAAATAGTTTTGGTGACATACATGTCACCTAGTTTATGAATAGTACTCAGTCACATTTGATGCAGTCTTTCCAAAAAATGAAATGGATGAAATGAAATCGTCATACTTACCAGAATGGATTTCAAATGGATATTCAATAAGTTCCTCTGTACAGTACAGCTGCAGTAACATTTCTACTGAGTTTCAGCGAAGGAGACCTTTTTTGTCAACCTGTAAAAAAAAAAAATAATAAGTGTAACGTATGTGTTTGGCCATTGAGGCTCTGAAAAGCTACAGAAAACAAAACATACAACTAAAGGAAATTAAATAGCGTAACAAACATTAGTACACATACACACTTTATAGTTTTACTATTAAGAAGCTTTGTGCCTGTGGTTGATGGATGTGGTCTCCTGTTTGACTCCCTCTGCCTTGGCATGGTAAATGTAAATGTAATTGGGAAATATTGTCTGAATGACACTGGTGGTGGGTGCTAGTGGTGATAGCTGTGGCACATGATGACATTTTCTATTATATCATTCTACATCTGGTGGTGGTGGCAGTGGCTAACATCAGTCCCGGTGGTAGTGGTCAGGGGGGTGGACAGACTCATGCTCAGTGGTGGCAGTGGCTAACATCAGTTCTGGTGGTGGTGGTGGTCCAGGGAGCGGACAGACTCATGCTCAGTGGTGGCAGTGGCTAACATCAGTCCCAGTGGTGGTGGTGGTGGTCTGGGGGCATGCCACCTTTTAACAACTTCAGTTAAAACCTGCCAACATTAACCACATCATCATCCTCATAAAGAAAGCTGCCCCTGCAGTCATTTATGTCTGAAGTCTGACCACTGGGAAATTCTTTCTACATTGTGTCATCATCTACATCAGTGGTGGGCCGTTTCATGCTGCCACTGCCAGTGCCACTAAGATTGTCCACTTCCACATCACCAAAACCACCATGACTAGGCCAGGGTATGAATACCGAGGTTGTAGTCTGTGCAGGTATGTGCCTCTCATCCATTTTAATGAATGTTAGCAAACTAACATTTGCAGGAGACAGGTTTGTCTGACAATCCCTGATTATTGAACCTGCTGAGCTGAATACTCTCTCGACACTTACACCAGAGGGTGGGCATGTGAGGTACTTCAGTACCACTGCAGTCAGCTCTGGCCATTCACTGACTTTTCCACTCCAGTACAAAAGAGGATCATCAGTTTTTGCCAGATGCCTGTTTTCAGACAAATATGACTCAACCATTCTCTGTGCCACACTAAGTCCAGCGGTTGATGCATCATCCTGTTCTCCCGAATAATTTATTTCACAAATCCCCACTTGGGACAAAGCCTCCCAAAGCAGGTTAATGACAGACCACCTGGAACTGCAGTCCTCTTCCCCTCGCAGGATATGCTTGATGGTCCTCCAGGTACACCTTCAGCTGGATTATGCTGCTCAGGTTTGCTGACCTTGGCACGTGACTTCTGTGCCCCATAAATCAAGCGCACCAGTTGACCACTGATATTCTTTACCTGTTCAGGCCCTCCCTCCAGAACTGATGCAATTCCATGTTTGGATCGTGGGTCCAGCATTGTTGCTATGGCAAAGTTGTCACTAAGCTGCATGTTCACAATGTGATGATTCTGGTCGAATACTGTCAGCATGTGTTGCAGCAACATACTGCTAGCACTGTCTCTGGCAACTTCAAGACCATACTGTACATTCACCAATGTCTGCCTCAGCGCCCACACAGTGGAATTGATTGGCTAATGGAGGCAGACTTGCCACTCACTGCCTGTGTGGCATGTTCAAAAGGTCACAAAATTGTTATTACATGAGGCACCACTGTTCAGTTGTCATAGACATGGAGGCCCCGGAACTGTCACAGCTAGTGTGCATCACAAGATATTCTGAGATGGCTTTGTAAAGTGGAGTTCCATCGGGTGACAACTTCTAACTTCAAGCGGTGCTAAGGCAGGCTGTTTTGCATCTGCAACTGCCACGGCTGGTCACGGGCCTTTCCAGATTGTGAAATGTGAGAGCAGATACGGCGTGCAGCGGTCAGCATTTCCTTTACATCAGGGTGCTGCAGAAACTCCTGCACCACAAGATTTAAACAATGGGCCATGCTTGGAACATGAAAAAACCACCATTCATGATGCATTTCACCACATTTGACCCATTGTCACTTGCCATGAACCCAGCTGTCAGGGACAGGGGGTTCAGCCACTTGTCAATTTCAGTCAGTACCACATCCAACATGTTTTCACCAGTGTGTGAACAGGTCACATTGTGTATAGCAATCATTGCATGCTGTTGAATTCCTGGAAGATTGCTACCATGATAGTCCACCTTATTGCACTGATTATTCACACTATCAACATCACAAACAACCCCCGGCACCTGCGCCCAGTGTGCAGTTATACACAAATATGAACTCCCTGCTGTTTTGCCACTGTCCACATATCCATACTTAAATGAATGAATGGAGAGGAGGAATGTTGAAGGGCATGTCTTGCTGAGTTGGACACAGTAAGGAACAACTCGGGGACAGCACAGGTCGAAAAGTATGTCCTTGATGGGACTTTCCATGTTGGACAGGTACATGCAGCAAACTGCCGGAACCCAGAATTCTCCACAAAGGAGAAGAACAAAAGAAAAATTGCCAGCATTTCAGCTACTGCAGCATTAAGTTCATGTGACACTGTATGATTGGGGGGGTACTTCAGCTTACGCACAAAAACACTCTGTAATGTGGGCTTACTTCAACGTTTTACATGGGGTGTGATGACATTGACAAATGGTTCTGCTCTGTGATGATTCTGAATGGCATTAACAGGGGGTGGAGTGTGGATGTTTGATGAAGACGGTTGCACAAGTGATGATGACAAACCCAGAAATGCAGTTATTTTGCTAGATTTGCCAACCGAGGTTGATGTACCACTTGCACTAGACATACTGCATTCACCACCACCACCACCACCAAAACTGCTACTCTCACCAGCACGGAACAACATTTCAAAGTCAGTATGCTCCTGCATCTCATCATGCCTGTAGTAATCCTCTGCTCGTATTACCTCACTACTTCACATGTTTAATTTCCTACTGGACTTAACAGTCATGGAAGGGGATAACATGCTCATTATGGTTGCTGATGAAAGTGAATGGCCCACTGTGGTATTAGCTGCCATCTTGTGCTGGGTCCACAGTGCCAAGTGCCTATTCTTAAGATGCGTATGCTCTCCTCCTGTGCCCAGATAGCTCCCTTTTTTACCTCAACTCACACGCACATGGCAAACCTGGCAGATTGCAACTGACTCATCATTTGCATCCTGAACAAAAAAATCCCAAACAAGGGATTGTGATGCTCTAATTTTAACATGTCCAGGATGCTGCTTATTTAACTCTGTTCTTTTAAGCACTGAAGTGGGGGGCACGTGATGTTTCGGGCACTGCACACCTGGACTGCAACTGACCACCACGACTACCTATCATTATTACTGGGTCATCATCATCAACTGAAACTGCTAAATTACAAGTTTTTACGCGGGGGGGGATTACTGCAAACAGACTCAGACACAGCCACCTTGAATTTCTTTTTCTCCAGTTCCCAACTGGGGTCAATTACATCATTATCATATTCATCAGCATCACACACATCCACATTTTCTGCTTGGATGCCGGCATGTGGACTGCATGTTGTAACCACAGCAACATCATCGTCATCATAACATTCATCATCATCATCTACACCACCATCGCCAGATATTTTTTCACCACACTGTGAATCACTGCATGGAAAATGCGTGACATGAACTGTCACGGTGGATGAAATGTCACATTGTATGCTATCATTGACATGATTATCAGAATCCTCAGGTTCAGTTACTGGGATGTTACTGAGAAGTATGACATCATCTACACTGTCACTCACTTGCATTGCTTCACACTCCACTATATTTTTGCATACGGTACACTGGTCAGAATTTGAACTTTAGGCAGCAATACTCATACTACCACCACCACTAACACCACTAACACTAACACCACTGACTGGAAAAATATAATCTCCTCCAACTATGAGTGAAGCTGCAGATTAGGCTGTAAAATCATTGCAGGAGAAATACCTTTCCTAACATCAGCAATGCACTACTGCGTCTGCGTACTACCATGCCCACAGACTATCTTACTTGCAGCAGTGCCATGGTGAGAACCAGCTTTGCTTGCACATCTCTTTGTGGGCATTTTGAGGGGATCAACAACAATATTATAAACAAATTTAGATTTTGGTACGTTCACTCTCTGATTGGGGGGACGCTGGATGTGAAGCCCAAAAAACATCTGAGGCTTCAGCAACAGGTAGAGATGGTCAAGCAAATTCACAAGTGAAAACACCTTCAGTAACCAGTGGTGCTGAGGTCACAAACAATCCAATCTCGAAAAAAATTCCTTTTGCCGCTGGGTGTGGGGGGAGCAATGACTGCAGATTTTTACGACAGTACAAGCAGCAAAACAAAGAACAGATACCACGATGGCAGTACAAAATCAGGCAGCTGCATTGGATAGCAGGTTCACACTGCTGTGCCTGCAATTATACTGTGGAACAATAAAAGGTGTATTATTTGATGTCACTCAACACCACACACACACTCACACTCACACTCACACACACACACACACACACACAACACTTTGTCTACAATGGTGAACGAGTAATGCAAAGCAAATTGAAAAGTTCAGTAATATGCTACATATTGTAAACAACCTGAAATTATGAGCTGCTGCACCATATCCATGCAATACACCATCAGCAAAAAAACGTCAACAATTACTGACAATGTTACTGTGTGTACATTAACACAGCCAGTTATATAGCAAAAATATAACTAAAAACAAAGAAATCACTATTTCTTCAACTTAAATCTACCTACACCAGACACACCCCTCCCCCAAAGCACACTTTCACTGTGTTTTACTACACACACTCAATGTTGTACATTAACATTCAAAATCCACACACAAACAAAAACACTCAATGATATGATCACAGAAGGGTTTCCTACAATCGAGGAACTAAAGTTTGAGCCCCAAAAAAAACATAAAAATGATTTTAGAACAGCTTTTAGACGGTTTCAATCACAGACAGCTCTCAGAGTACATTGTCTCTTACAGCTTCCTAGACACACTACCCCAAACTGAGGCTGTGCAGATCAATATAGAGCCCATGTGACCTGAAATCCCATGAATCACTGCAAAATTCACCTTCAGAGATTAAAAACAAGGTGAATTGAGGTGAAGTACATTGCTTTCAATGCACTTTGCTTTAAGATTTGGTGGAGTAGAGGTCTGGAAGGTGGAGTAACGTGAAGTCATTGTTCTCAATGGACTTCGCGTTACTCATTATAAAGCAAAGTACTCCACTTCATGTTGTGGAGCACTCTACGAATCCACCTTTACTCCATGAATCACTTCACCCACCACTAACCACCGCTGTGTTGCCACATGCTGTTGTTTGTGCGTGGTGTTTCCTTGTGTGTTTTTATCCATGACATTATGATCCTGTGCGATAAATACGTGAAGGGGACTATTGAGGGTTAATCCCATATCCTTGGTTTGTGTGTGAGTGACTCAGTGTTTGGACAAAACTGTGGACAGACACACACACCAACACAGGAGTTTATGCTATTGACATAAAAAGTGTAATGTGTTATTAAAAGAAGTATACTGTATATCTCCTTCAAAAAAGAAATAAATCTGCAGTTTCTTATTGAAAAACTTTGGGCACCTAAAAAGTTAAGATTTTCTAATATCATGATACCTGAATTATACTGAATTCTGTTTATTGAAAGTTTAAAAAAATGAAAGATGGAAAAACAATGCAAGGCGATTTTATTTATAGAGTACCCTTTCCCAAGGGCTCAGGGTGCTTCACAATAGTAATAAAGTTCAACAGAATTAGTAAAAAGAGCTAAAATAGCAGAATAAATAACAGTTTCCAATTATATAAATAAGGAATAATGCATGGGGGAGTGTATAATGAATTTTGCACACACCCGAGATGTGGGATGCTACATAAACCCCAAGAGCGAAACTCAGTGGGATTATCCAAGCATCCCACACTGAGGGTGTGTGTAAAATTCAAGTTTTACACCCCTCATGCATTGTTTTATATAATTGCTGGTGTCTATTTTTTTGCCTGGCAATTTAGCAACTGCAAGGCAAATTCATTCAGACTTGTGGCAGTATTTACATACTTCTAAGAATTGGGATGAGAGACAGATGATTCTGTGTATGCAGTAATAATTTATTTTAAAACATAGAAAGAACAACATCCATTAAAAAACTGTTCATACGAAGGATGAATTTGGAGTAGAAAGGTGAATAGCCCATAGAAGCTCCTCAAACTACATATAGTAGGATATATTTTTATGTGAAAGCAAAAATCTATCCAATCTATTTTTAAACAAAGTTTTGTTTTGGCTGATAATAACTGATGTAGGCAGTTTATTCCAAGGGTTTATTATTCTCTGAGAAAAATAAAATGCTCTTTTCTTTGATTGAAATTTATTTCTTTTCAGCTGAAGTGGATGACCTCTAGTGGCAATAGCTACTTGTTTAAAATCAAGACCACATTCTGAAGTTAAAAAAGGGGTCATTAATAATGTCCCAGGTAAACAGGAGGTTGCCCCTTATCTGGCATTATTCCAAGGACATTAAATTGAATTTTTGAAAGACTTTCAACATATGACAGATTCTTTACTGGACTGGATTTTGTAATTCTTCTTTGAAATCTCTTAAGTCTGTGTATGTCTTTCTGCATATGGGGCACCACATTTGAGTAACATAGCATAGGAAACACCATACCTCTGATGCATTGTCAATTGCAGTCCACAGCTCTGTCATCAGCATCAGACTATGGTCTTAACATATATGGCTCTGCCACCACCACATCCCTCAAAAGTATAACTATCTCTCTCAATAAAGCCTGTCAACTCATCACAGGATCCCATTGTCTCACTCACACTTGCAAACTCTACTCCCGGACTGGGTGGCTGCAACTTGACTGTCAAATTAAATATCAGACTTGCATCACTGCCAAGAAAATAATGATGGGCCTTGCCCCTCCTGGAGTGTGCACTCTTCTCTCATCCAGGTCCAGCCTATCTGTTACAAAGAGTTCCCAGCCTAACTCCTTACATATCCCAAGGTGTCGGTCTACACATGGACAAAGATCATTTGCATACAGGGCACCCTATTGGCTAAATTTCCTCAACAGTGACATTCTCGCCTCACCAACCCTTGGTGCCTTCAAGTCCAGACTTCGACTCTCCCTGCTTGCCTCCAGCTCTTGTGACTGCTCACCCCATCAGTTCCCCACCCTCCTGCCTCATCCCCTGTATCAAGTACTTCTTCGTCAAACATGCATCTTCCCAATCTGGGCACTTACTACTGTCTGTCCCTGACAAGGCCCTTGGGCTGCACACCTTTCTCCCTCCTCACACCTCCCTCCAAGCTCCTCCCTCCCGCATTTTCCACCCCGTACACCTGAACTCTGTTCTTTCCCTCCCCTCCCCCTCTCTCTCCTACCCCATCCTTTACTCTCCCCTCATGTACTCCTCGTTTGTTCACCAATGTTTGTTGCCTGTGTACTGTTCTAATACTGAATACTGTTCAATTTCTGATGTGGAACCTTTGTAAAAGAGCCTACGCTCAAAGGTATTGTGTAATCCTAGACTTGAATAAAATAAAATAAATAAACTTAATCAAAATGAGGTTTAACATATGCACGATATGCCGGGAGCAGAATATTTGGGTCTTTGGAGGTTATGTTGTGTTTAATAGCCCACCAAATTTTGTTAGCTTTACTAATGGTACTAGTTATATGAAGATCAAAATTTAGTTCTGAATCATTGATAAAGCCAAGATCTCACTCACTGACCTTACTGGTTAATATTTCATTATATAAGAAATAAGAATTTCTAGAGTTATGTTTCCCAGTGTGGATGACACTACATTTAGATGTATTAAATTGAAAGCCCCACTTGATGGACCAAGCCCCTAAGGCATCAATATCACTCTGTTGTGCCTCAATTCCTCAGGGTCACTGCAAACATTAGTGATTTTACAGTGATCTGCATATTTGACAATTTTACAATTTAGGTTATTAGATAGGTCAGCGATAAACACTTGGAATATAACTGGGGCCAGTATGGATCCTAAAACTGTGGGAATATTCAAGAATGCATGGGACAGACATAAGACAATTCTTGTGGGGGTAGGAAGAAATAGGCTGTTGATTAACTAGAATCTGTGGCCTATCCTGTAGGTAGGGAAATGTGTAGACAAGGTGGGCCAAGCGGTCCTTATCTGCCATCAAAGTCTATGTTTCTATGTTTCCCTGAGGGACACCACTATATACCAGCAGCCATGATGATTTATGTCCATCGATAACAACTCTCTGCATTCTGTCTTTTAACCAGTCGGTGATCCAGTGTATAATTAAAGAATTGATACCTTGTTTCTGTAACTTGTGAATTAATGCCCAATGTGGCATAGAAACAAAGGACTTTTTAAAATCAAGAAATATCACATCACAGGGTAATTTATTGTTGAGATTGTGACTAATGTAGTCATAAAAGCTTAACAGATTGGTTGAACATGGTCACCGTTTAACAAATGCATGTTGGTTTGCATCAATATCTGCTAGAAATGGGGTTAACATATCCTTAATTATTCTTTCTAATATTTTGCAACAAATCAGTGTGAGACTAATGGGGCAGTAGTTATTAAGAATACCTTTATCCCCTTTTTTAAATTGAGGCATTACATTCGCTTTTTTACATTCAGATGGTACTTGACCGGTATTAAGACTTGTCTCATAAATGATCTTTAGAGGGAAACATAAGTGAGCTTTCATTAGTAATATAATATCACCTGATATACCATCAGGGCCTGGGGAAGAACATTGTTTAATAGTATTTAATTTTTCCATTATAACATCTAGAGAGACTGACACAGTACCAGACAGCAGTTCATCCTTGACATATTTTATGTTTGTTGAGATATTATAAGCTTTACAAAAATGAAAATTAAGTAAATGTGCCATGTCATTAGGATGAGATGTAACAGAATTGTTAGTCAGGAGTGGTCCCAATTTACATTCTTGTTTCTTGATAGACTTTAGGTAACTAAACAAAATCTTATTTCCTTTTTGGGCTTGAGCGGCGATATATTTTTCTGCATTTAGTTTGTCTTTTTTAATTTCTTTTTTGCATTTCTTTTGAATTGTTTTAAAACCTGAGAAGATTCTTGCACACTTATTAGTGTTATATTTTCTGAACATTCTTTTCTTCTTTTTTATGATTCTAATCAAATTACCAGATAACTATCTGGGATTTGAACTAAGTTTTCCTTTCTTCACTTTAAGGATGAACTTATGGGTTGTGTCCAAATTAGTACTTTTGAAGGAGGCCCAGAAATCATCGATATCTGTGCTGTTTAAAATTTCAGTCCAGTTGATGTTAGCTAAATGGTTATTTAGAACAATTTTATCAGTTTTGTTATAAACAAATACTTCTGTCAGATTTACTGATTGTGCCCAAGAGGTATCTAAATCAAATTTAACTGTACAATGGTCACAGTTTCCTAAAGGAGCAGTGACGTTACAATTACAGATTCTTAAAGATACACTTCCTAGTACAACACCGAGTATATTACTTCCTCATGTAGGTGAAGTTACATACTGAGTTAAGTTCTTCACAGAGATGTAAAAACTCTTTAGAGGCCTGGAAGTTAGCACATTTATTCACCCAATCAATATCTCTAAAGTTTAGATCGCCTATAAAAATCATATTTCCCATATTGGCAGCAGATTCCATTTCTTAATGAAATTCATTAAGGATTAGACTCTGGGAATCTGGTGGTCTATAACAAAGCCCTAATACAAAGTTGTTATTTTTAAGGTTTTTAAAACTGATCCATAATGACTCAACTGAATACGATGCCTTTTTCAATTTTTGAGGATACATCAATTGCATTTAGAGTAGAGTTAATAAACACTGCTATACCCCCACTTTTTTTCTTTTCTCTACTCAATTGAAACAGTGTGTAGATTGGATTAAATTTGTCCCATGCAGTTTCTTTTGACCACCAGGCCTCTGTTATACCAATGATGTCTGGTTGGTCTGTTTTGACCAGAACAAGTAATTAATCAACATTTATTACATAGGCTGCTGCAAGCATTTATAAGAAAAAAAATGATTTTACTCTTTTTATGATTGTTTTGGTTACAGTGGTTACCTGAGCAGGAATTGGAAGCACTATCATTTCCCCCCAATTCTACCAGTTTAAACTAAGAGAGGGCACATGCCTATGGAATTGAAGGCTGAGTTCCTTAACACCATATTTGTTATTTGTTAAGATGGAGTCCATCTCTTGCAAACAGATTAAACTGTTCCTTATATGCAGACCAATGATTAATAAAAATAATATTTTCCCTGGTGCACAAATTTTGCAGTCTTGCATTGATCTGGACAATTGTAAGATTTTTGTCATGTTTAGCTCGGGGTATAGGAAGAATGCCAGATATGAAAACTTAACAGTTTTTGGATTTAATGTGCCTGATTCTCAATGGGGGCTGTGTCCAGTGAAAACTGTGGCAAACAGCAGCTTGCACCAATGCCCACTGCACGAAGGACCCTGCACCAGATTCTGGTACAGGATGGGTCCCAGTGCCTAAATGCCCACACTCGTGCCAACCTCACCCATGTGACAAATGCCCAGTGCATGGGAGAGGTTCAGCAGAAGCCCTGGTGCACACAGGTCAGTCAGCGCCGGCTGTGGTGGTGAGGGGGTGCCAGCGTGAGCTTGCAATATGGGATTGTGAGTGTGTGTGTGGGGGGTGCTGGATACTACCTGCTAGGGTGGGTGGGGTGGGGCCACTAGACCACTAGCTTGGGGGCAATAGGATACAATACCATGTGATATCAGGGGTTGGGGAAGGGGTCCACTAGACCACCAGTAATGGGCGATAAGGGGGCAGAGGACATTGGGACACAGCAGGGGTATGGGGCAGGGGCTCATCCACCGCACATGTATACAGTGAGCAGCACACCCAGAGGGCATTGTCAAAGTACCCTTATGCCAGTCCTGGCTGGTCTAAGGGTACTTAGTAATCTGCTCTCTGGGTGTGCTTTGTGAATCCCAATTGTGGCACAGTGGTAACTTGCCTGTGATGCAACCCACAAGCACCATGAAGCAGCCCATGTCTGGGTGCAGGGGTGACACAAGCCCCATTTGGGGCAGGCAGCCTGCGGTTGACACAGGCTGCCTTTTGAGAATTGCTTCTGGTGTTATCTGTCAGTGTGTGGTGCACCTTGCACCATTCTTCATAGTGCAAGCACCTTGTGCCAGGATGGAGGCTTTGTGAATCAGGCCCAAAGAGTTTCCCTATTTCAATAAGATTATAACATATATATTTTTCGTGGGAATAACTCACATTGTTCGTGCAAACATGAATAATGACGTTAGATGGTTGAGAGACTAAGATATCTATTCTAGTCTTAATGTCCTCAATTTTAGCCACAGGACAACAGTTGACTGAAGTACAGCTGTTATTATCATTACAAAGTAAGGAGTCCATGTACTTAATAATAGAGTCACCAATATTTATGGTAGGCAAGGTGTTAATTTCTTTACTGCTCACTAAATCCCTTTCATTGTGAATGGCAGCTAGGAGCTCAAATCTATTGCTAGTGAAGATTGGCTGATCAAATAGATTATCAGATCCAGGACATATTGCATTTGGTGATCGTAAAATGTCAGCCCTTCCCCATTTTTAATTTTCTTTTTGGGAGTGATTCCCATCTTTCATTGATACCAGGGTCATTATCGGGCTCCTTAATTCTTTTGCTGGTTCTACTACTGCAATACTGAATAGAGGCATCGACTTCAGTTGCTGGAGGAACCTCATCAGTAGCAACTTGGTTTATATTCCCCATCATTATTTGACACTCCTGGGACAGTGAATTTGACTTTTCCATCATTTAAATAGTTTTTGGCATAGATTGTGAAGAACTGACTTGCATCAGATCAGTATCTGAATGCTTCCTTTGTTGATTGGATATGATGGGAAAACTTCTTACCATATTATCCACGTAATTTTCTAACTCCCTAAGTTCCTTAGCTTTTTGCAATTCACTAGACAGACTGTTGATTTCTTTTTTTAGGGTAGATGTTTCCATTCAATATTTACAAACATATACAGAGGATAATTGCTTTAATGTAGCTAGGTTAAATAAAATATGATTACATGAACCGCAGATCACAAGAACATGTCTGTTAGCAAGGGTCAGAGAAACAATATTAACATCTGAACCACTCATGTCAGTGCCGTTAAGATTGGGTAGTTGCACAAACTGCTATATAAGCAAGAACTAAACTTACTCTGTACCTGAGTGGTTTAGATAGAAGGATCTGTCTGCTGCTTGTGCTGATCTCGCTGGACAGGCTAGACATGTTCGCAAAGATGTGCGTGTCTCTGTGCACGGCTCTGCACGCTGCATCACGTGTGCTCAACCTGCTCCCACTCGCTAGTGCGCGCATCTTATAGTCAGGACTTGAAAGTCACTGGCAGTCACATGACCAATTTCCAGGCATCCTGACTACCGACAAGTACAAAATGTTTACAAAATAGGTTTAAACAGTGTTATACTCCCTTCAAGCCTTGAAACTATACAGGGCTTTGTAGCCTGCTTCACCCACAGAAGTTTGCCTATTTGACTGTTTCAGCTGGAATTGTAGTCCACTATGAGAAATACATTTCCCAGCTATCTCCTTACAGGACAGCTATTAGGCCTGCCCTGTAACACTTCGTGGCATACACACTGAGTTTACACAATAGGTGAAACAAATAAGCTAGGACTGGAGCCTGTCCAACAACTTCCGGCTGTTTCACAAGTCAGTCCTCTGTGCAGTAAAGAGTAAAACAAAGTTTGCTCCACTCGTTAGTGCGAGTGTCTTATAGTCGGTACACGGGTGTGACTGGCAGTCACATGACCAATTTCCAGGCGTCCCGACTACAGACAAGTACATAATGTTAAAAAACAGGTTTAAACAGTGTTACACTCCCTTCAAGCCTTTAAGCTCTACAAGGCTTTGTAGCCTGCTTCACCCACAAAAGTTTGCCTATTTAACCATTTGAGTTGGAATTGTAGTCTGCTATGAGAATTACACTTCCCAGCTATCTCCATACAGGACAGCTATTAGGCCTGCCCCGTAACACTTTGTGGCATACACACTGAGTTTACACAATAGGTGAAACAAATAAGCTAGGACTGGAGCCTGTCCCACAGCTTTTGGCTGTCTCACAGGTCAGTCCTCTGTGCAGTAAAGATTAAAAGAAAGTTCCTTTTGTTACCTTTCCTTTATTTTTATTTGACTCTGTGCCACATGGGAGGCTGGGTAGTAAGCTGTCAGGTGCAGGGGTGAAAATGGTGGGATGGATAGTAAACTGGTTACAGGGAAGGCAGCAGAGGGTGGTGGTGGGAGGGGAACACTCATCTCCGAAGGCAGTGACAAGCAGAGTGCCACAGGGCTCAGTGCTGGGACTGGTGTTGTTTGGGTTGTTCATATCAGACATCTCAATGGGCATCAAAAGCAAGATCAGTCCATTTGGAGATAACACCAAGATGGAAGCAGTAGTGGATGACCTAGGAGGGTGGCATGGGTTGCAGGCTGATCTGTCAAATTTGGAGACCTGTTTGGACACCTGGCAGTTGGAGTTCAATGCCAAAAAATGTAAGGTGCTACATTTCGGGCCAAAAAACCCAAGAAGGAGCTAACAGCAGGGGGGGTCAGCTAGCCATGACAGAGGATGAGGAGAAGGACCTGGGGGTGATTATGACAGGCTCAATGATCAGCTCAGCAGAATGCAGGAAGGCAGCTGCAAAGTCCAACAAAATGCTGGGTTGTATTGCCAGGGGTGTATCTTTCTTCAATCAATCAATCAATCAAAATCTTTATTTTACGAGGCGAACATCTTTGAGCAATGCTCATTTTCAAGATCGACCTGGGCAAAACATACAGATATAAATTACATTGGATAAAAGCAATGAGTAAAATATCATAGGATTTCAAAGACTAAATGATACAATCATCAGGAGTTGACAAGGTATTTACAGTGTATAAACATTTAATTGGTCAACGCCAGGCTGAATGGTGCAATCAGCAGGACTAGACATAATATTTACAATGTATAGACATTTCAGAGTCAGTGTGCTGGTTGAGATAGCTGTGCTCAAGTATAAGCATACAAACCTAAAGCTAAAAGAGGAGGGAGGAGGGAAGATGGTACAACACTGGATGATAGGATAGAGACCGGTGGAGGTGGGCACTAGGACAGTTTTTTAGAGCATGAGCTAGGAAGGGGTACCTGATGGGAGAGGAAGTTGAGAAGCCTAAAGTACTGGTTCAGAAGATCAGGTTTTCAGAGCAAATAACTGGTAAGTAATCGGGGGTGAGGGGACAGGTAGTACTATGGTCTTGGAGATAGATTTGGTGCTAAGCACATAAGCCAAGTTTGGATGGAGATCAAACACTGGGTGGATAGAGAATACTGGTAAGTGCTAGGGGTGTGGGAGAGGAAGATAAAAAAAACATATAACAAGCATTTTGACCCCTGTTCACCATAGCAGGAGCAGGATTACAGGTTCAATGATAGCAACTACAGGATTCATTGAAGAAGAAATCATAGCTTGTTTTGAAAGCAGCCACTGGCAAAGGGTGGACCAGTTTCAAGGATTTTTGTATCATATTCCATAGTAGGGGGAGCATATAGCATATCGAAGCCCTATCAAAGCGAGATCTCACCTTGGGTACAAATAATGAAATACAGGAGGTGCTTCTTAATGAGTACTTGCCTACTGTGCAAAAAGGCAAACAATCTGATATATATTGGGGCAGCCTACTGGAAATGGCTCTGAACATCTAAATGGCTGCATTTCTCTGCCATCTGTACTTACAAGATGACCATCCCACCACTGTATACAAAGAACAATGTGGGTCGAGTAGGGGAGACCAGTGATAAATCTTAGGGCTCTGTGGTAAAGGACATCTAGCTTTGTGAAAGTAGCAGTCTGGCTCTGACAGTACAAGAAGTCAGCATAATCGAGAAGGGAAAGAAAAGTGGACTGAACCAGTCTCATCTTGGCCTCTCTTCTCAGGAACTGGTTAATTCTGTAAAAAAGACCTAATCTCTGCCTGAGATTTTTTAGCAGTTCTTCTATGTGGTCATTAAAGGACAGCCTTTGATCAATCCAGACACCCAGGTATTTGAACTTAGTTATGTAGTAAAAGGATTCTCCCAGAAGTGTAGTGCTGTGTGGGGATGTTAAAGGTGTGGCATCATATGCGCGAGGTGAGAATAGCATTGCTTTGGTCTTTTTTGCATTTAATAATAGTTTCTGGTTTAACAGCTGTAATTACAGCAGGTTAAAATCATGTTGCAGGTAATCACATGTGGTAGTAGGGGAGGGTCCTTCAGAGTAGAGCACCGTGCCATCAGCGAAGAGGTGAATGTTGGTAGCTATGATGTTGTCATTATGTCTATTAATATGGAGAGGAGAGGGGAGGTGATCCTGCCATTGTATAGGTCACTGGTTAGGCCACACCTGGAGTACTGCGTGCAGTACTGGCACCCATACCTGAAGAGGGACATTAAGTTACTGAAGGGGGTGCAGCAGAGGGCAACAAAGATGATCCATGGACTAGGGGACATACCCTACGTGAGCGGGCTGAGGGAATTGAACATGTACTCACTGGAGGAGAGGAGAGACAGGGGATAAGATTGAAAACTTCAAGTACATGAAGGGAATAAACAAGACAGGCATGGATGGACTATTCAAGTTAAGGGGGTAGGGAAACTCAAGGTCATGATCTCAGATTGAAGGGGGAAGGTTCAGGAAGGAAATGAGAAGACACTTATTTATGGAGAGAGTGGTATCTGGGTGGAATGCGTTGCCTGTGGAAGTGGGGAGATCATGTGATGCCTGAACTTGAAAGGTAGCTCTGCTTCTGAGCTCCCATCTCTTGCCTCCTTTATCCAGCTCCTTTCACATTTACCAATGCCTTTGCAGTAAAGAGCCACTTTGTCCTTAGAGACTGAGAGGCTTCTATTCATCTTGGTGCTAAGATGAAAACAACATTAGTTTCATGAGATGGAAGCCAAAATGAAGCAAGCCCCTCTGCAACATACTCCTCCTAACAAGCCGGAGAAGGGCACCAATAAAGCCAAGGCTCAAGCACAACAACCCAACCAACAGTCTACCTCTTCTACATTGGCTGTCCTTCTTATGGAGGTTCACTTTCTACAGGAGTGCCAACCCTTTCTGGGATGCTCTCCACGGCATCACCTCTGAGTTGAAGTTCCTATGAGCCAACATAAGTGATCTGGGTCAGCGAGTGGGTGACACAGAGGCACGTACTCACTCTCTGGAGTTATGGCAAAGCAGAACTGACCCAGAAATTACCTGGCTATGGCAGCAAGTCAAAAAATTACAGGAGAAGACTGAGGACCTTGAGGGACAAAACCGAAGCAATAATCTACTGATTTTCTGGCTCCCCGAAGCAGCCAAAGGTCCCTCCCTGGGTCTCTTTATTCAAAAGATGCTGTCCAAAATTGTGGGTCCCTCACCTTATAACCCCTTGTATCTCATAGAGAGGGACCATCTCTCCTTCAGCCCAAAACCTCCTACTGGATCTCCTCCATGGTCTTTAATTTTT
Organism: Neoceratodus forsteri; assembly: GCA_016271365.2. Lineage (NCBI taxonomy): Eukaryota > Metazoa > Chordata > Ceratodontiformes > Ceratodontidae > Neoceratodus > Neoceratodus forsteri. Next base: position 61,648,747 of record CM057451.1, read on the forward strand.
TTTCCTGGGGAAGTGGTATCCTGTAGAACAGTGGACTGCTTCAAAAGGGGATGAGATAGGGTAAGAGGGAGGGTCAGGGGAGGGAAGGGAGGGGCAACTGCAGTATAAGGGTTGCTAGCGGTACACTCAAGCAGACTAGATAGACCATAAGGCCTTTATCTACTGGCAAATTCATATGTTTGTATGTCGTATGTGTCAGGCTATCAATAAATTCGAGCAAGTGGAGACATCGAGATCAAGACAGCGACAGAAAATTAAGAAATAACCTTTTTTTTCTTCTTTTTAAAATTTTTGAGTGATTTAGTTAAAAAAAATGAAATTTAATACAGAATTCTTCAATATAGTTTCAGACAAGTTTATCGAAAAGTGTGTTTTGCTGTGTCTGTGAAAAAGATTGTTTCCTATGGCAACAGCCAAATGGGGGTTCCTAAGGTAATATGATCCATGTGACCTGAGTGGGAAAAAGAGATAGAGAGAGAGAGACATTATTAGAGACTGTGGCTGTGACTGCATGGAACTGAATGAACAAGAATGAATGCCAGGTTGGTGTTTTGGGGCACAGTATTGACAGATAAAAGTGAAAAAAAGTAAAAGTTGTTGCTCTTCAAAAGAGCGTGGTGCAAGATGCTCAGTGCCTTACAGTTTTCCCATAGACAAAGCAGCACATGTTCACCATTATAATCAGCTGGTTTTAATGGCAAATTTAAACTGGCTTTGACTATGCAGAAAAAAAGCACACCAATTATTATATGGCATTAACCAATAATAAAGAGCAATCTGGGAATACTACTTGAAATAGATAGGTTTTTAAAGAGATCTTAAAGGCCTCACCCATGTGGACAGATTTGATACATGCTGGTAAAGCTTTCCAGATTATTGGTGCTGTGAACCAGAATACCCTGTCCCCTGATTGTCATAGCTGAGATAAAAGATATAGACAAAAGATTTGCATCTGAAGAGCAGAGGGGACAAGTTTGGTGACAAGGAACTGCTGCTCCCGTGACATTTGTTCCTTTCTCAACTTAACAGTACTTGGCAGCTGCTGTGTTTTAATTTATGGCTAATTTATTGTACATATGAATATCTCTGGACTGCTAAAACCAAAAGGTCTACACACTACCTTGTTCAAAAGAGTATTTCATGGCATTTCAACTCATACTGGGTCAATTCGCTGTATGCTTAACAGCGAAGTCAAAATTTGCACACCACATACAGTGTGGTGCACTAGCATGACATGGTACAAAACCCCGCAAGACAAATATTGCACGCTGTTTTGTACCTTGTCACATATGGCTGGTGGAGAGGAGTGATGCAGAGGTCAAGACCCCTGCTGGAGAGGTGGTCTGTCAAGCAGCCACCATGGCTCAGAGGAATGAGCCATGGCAGTGCAGAGCAGCTATGCGTTTGTGGACCATGGCTTGAATCCTGGTCCCAGACTTTTGCAGATCGCATTGTGCATTTTTTTATTTTTCCCCCCACCTGTGTTTCTCCACATTCCCATTGACCCCCCGAAGTTGATTATATTAATGGGGGGGTTCAGGGGGCACAACCCCCCTGAAATGGGGGGAGCAGGGGACAGAGCCCCCACAGAAAACAAAGAAGTTTGTTGGGTTGTGCATCGACTTTGCTGTTGGCATTCTTTTCCAGCACCAGCAATGTATCCACTAAATTTACAGTGCAGTATATTGCTGCACTGTTTTTGTGTATGGCAGCATGACCCTGTGCCATTTCAACTTCAGGAGGTCAGGCAAACTTTCTTTTCCTTTTAATTATCCAGTTTTAAACATAACATAATGGTTGAAGGAGTACAGATGTACTGTATACAGACAGTTATAAAATGAGGTCTGGTAATTTCTACCTCCTCATAGGCCATGACCCCATTACATGGGGCTGCTTTATCCTGTTGATAACTCACTGCTATAATGACTGTAACCATACTGTGTGACTAGGGGCACCATAGTGACACTACAGGTCACTATTCATCTACTATGGGTCACTATATAACCATGAAAGGTCAGTATACTGTATAACCATTACGGAAATGACTTACAACACACAAAGAAGGCAGCGACAAAAACTTAACAAAATAAAAGTTGAAAGAAGACCCTTCAGCCCCAGAAATACTTTTTTATCCCTACCGTCCTTACTGCACAGCGACTTGAAGCATGCTGATATTCCCAACTGAAAGTAAAATAAACTAAACTTTCACAACTGAAAATAAAAGAAAGTAGCCTTTTAGGAAAGCAAACAAACAAATCTGCAGAAGAGCATTGTCACCTTCCTGATTTATTTTAATTTCCTTTCACCTTCAGTTCCTCAAGGACATGGTGCACCACATTCCATTTACTCAAAGGGTAACTCAGTGACAATAGGAAGTGTACCTTCTCTGTAACCTTCTCAGACAAGACTGTGTTAGAGCCGCAGTACCATGCAACACCTACAAAATTAGCACTGACTTCTGATTCATGTAGTATTTAAAACCATTTTGTAAGTGGAATAACACATTCATGATAAGGAATTATAGTTCATAGTTAGGTCCTTCTTGGTGTTTATGTCCCTCTGCTGTGGGTCTTCAGATATAACCCAAAGTCTGGCCATTTCAATAGGAATAATAGATTAGTGGTGGTGGGTTACGTGGTAGTCGCCATAACTGAGATTATATAAACAGTGAAGGCTGAGTTGTATATGAAGTCTCATAGACAGTTGTTACTGACTTTAACCCACACAACTACAGTTATTATAGCTATTTATACTGAAAAATAAATTTTAATTATAAAACAGTTGATTCAATGAAATGCTAAAATAGGTTAGAATGATGTTCATTACAGCATTTTTGCTGAACAGCTTAGTGAAAGAATGGTGACGGTGAGCAGCAGTTTGTGGAGTAAGTTAATCAGAATGCAGAGATTAGCATACAGTCCCATTATTGAGTCTATTGTCCACAGATCAATACATTTTTATAGCTTGTTTTCCCTCCGGTGTTGTCCACCCAGTCCTTGTACTTTGAGACATGCTCCTGAAGTGGAACTTCCAGCCCTGTACTCTATAAGCCTCACACACTACGCTGGTGGAATCCATGGTGTGGGGCCTAATAGCTCTAGACCAACATCCCAATGTCACTGTGGTTTTTAGCTATCAATTGTATGCCATTCTCTTCTCCCTGTGCTGCCTGGTAGTGCCAACTACCAGCCTGTACATACACAGAAGTCCCCTGTAGTAGAGCAAGCTTCTAGGCCCTCCGCATGGGTCACTGCAACACTGTTACCCCTGCTTACCTTCCCTGTTTGGTTGTGCTGCTTTGTAGCAGCACCTTATAACCTCCTTCAGACTGCCTTGATTACTCTGATGTGTGCCCCAAACCTGCATTACGTTGCATTACTGGTCATTGGGTAGCCCCATCTAACACTTTTACCCATAATGTTATTTAATTTAAAATGAGTCAGCGCACTACAAAACTTGCCTCAGAGGCTTAATTCCAGATGCTCCCAGGGTTGGGGGGGTATAGAATAAATACGTAAAACTATTAACAGTATACAAGAATAAATAAGGTAAAAAAAACCTACCACTATGATGACAATAATATCAAAAACTAGGAATATGCACATGGATGATTTACGGTATTTGTATCTGCATTTGTCTTTCTTCTACTACATTTATACTTATTTTTGTAGTTGTTTTAATGCTCATGTTTTAAAAAATGTATATCTTTACATTGTAGTCTTATTTTTGTTGTTAATGATGGCAGAATATCAAGGGTTTGAAAGTTATTACTAAAATACATAGATAAATAAACATTCACGTTATGAACAGTAATCATCACACGTGTCATTCAGCTTCAACTTTGGTCTATTGCTACTTTATGTGGTTAAACACCAATACAAATATTTAAGAGTGACATTTGTAAAAAATGTAGAAGGATGTTTCTGGCAGAAAGTGACCACCACACAGTTTGGTTCTCCCTCAATCTAGGAAAGGAGGTAGCCAGAGCCAAGACAAAGGTAATGGACTTCAAGAGCAGACTTTGGCAGAATGAGAAGCACATTGGAAGGGCACCTCTCTAACATCTGCCCAGACATGGATGCTGACCAGAAACAGGCCATCATCAAGCTGGTGCTGGCAGAGGCCACTAACTCATGTACAAAGAACCAAAGCAAGTAGGCCAGGACCAAGAAACTGAGCTGGTTGAGCAGGGAGATAGTGGAGAGGGTGAGGGAAAAGAGAGATCCTTTAGAAAGTATAAGAGATTCAACCAGGAGGATGACAGGAGGAATATGTGAGGAAATCCAGAGATGTGGGTAGAGTAGTAAGGTCAGCTAAGGCTTCAAGTGAGCTAAGGCTGGCACAGGGGGATCAGGGAAGGGGAAAAGGATTTCTTTAGGTACATAAGGGAGAAGAGAAGCTGTAAGGATCAGATTGTAAGGATCAAGAAAGATGGAGGGTGGGCAGGAAAAGGGGCAGAGCAGGCAGAAGCACTCAATGAGTACTTCTGTTTGGTGATTACCCAGGGAGAGGGATGGGCCTATACCCCAAGGGAAAGGCAAGGTGGGAACAAGTGGAGATGGGGCAATAGATGGGGTAATCCCAGTGGGAAGGGTGTTGGAGGGCCTTGAGTCCCTACGGGTGGATAAGGTGCCAGGGCAGGATGGAGTGCATCATAGGGTCCTGAAGGAGCTGGAGGAGGTCCAGGTGGGACCACTGGCAGACTTGTACAACACCTCCATGGGTACTGAGTGTGTGCTCAAGAACGGAGAATGGCACCTGTGATGCTCCTCTATAAGAGTGAGCCCAGGAATGAACCAGGGAACTACAGACTGGTGATCCTTACCTCCATTCTGGGTAAGCTAATGGAGACTATCCTTAAGGAGAGTCTGGCAATCTTTCTGGAGGGGAAAGGCCTCCAGGATGACAGGCAACATGGGTTTGTCTTCAGCAGATCCCGTCAGACAAACCAGGTTGATTTTTTTGATTGGGTGACAAGGGCACTGGATAGGGGCTATGCTGTGGATGTCCTATACCTGGACATCAGCAAGGCCTTCAACTTGGTGCCACATGGAACATTGACCAGCAAGTTGAGAAGCCTAGGAGCAGGGGAAAAACTGATTGGGTGGGTTAGGAGCTGGTTAAAGGACAGGCAGCAGAGGGTAGTCTTTGGGGGAAGCTCTCAACTCCCAGAACTGTAACCAGTGGGGTCCCACAGGGCTTGGTGTTAGGACTGGTGCTATTTAACATCTTCATTGCTGACATATCAGACGGGATTGACAGTAAAATTGTCTCTTTTGCAGACAACACAAAGATCTATGAGGAGGTAGATAGTGTGAAAGGAGGACAGATGCTCCAGGAGGATTTGGCAAGACATGCGCACTGGTCAGACAAAATACAGCTGGGGTTCAACACTAAGATGTGTAAAGTCATGCACTTGGTGGCCAGGAACCCTGAGAATTGCTACTGGTTGGGGGGTGCAGTTATGCACTTCGGTGGAGGAGAAAGATCTTGGGGTACTAGTCACAAGGGACATGAATCACTCAGTGCAGTGTAGGAGGGCAGTGGCCAAGGCTATTTAGATGTTGGGGTGCATCGCATTGCCAGGGGAATGACCTCTAGGAGAGAGGAAGTCATTCTGCCTCTGTACAGATCCCTGGTGAGACCACACTTGGGAGTACTGTGTGCAGTGCTAATGCCCCTATTTGAATAGGGACATCAGACTACTGGAGGCGGTCCAGCACAGGGTGACAAAGATGATCCTTGGACTGGGGGACAAACCATATGAGGGAGCTCAACATGTATTCAATGGAGGATGAAAGAGAGGAAGGGGAGATGATTGAGACCTTCAAATACTTAAAGGGCATAAACAGGGTTAATACTGAGGGTATGTTTAGCTTAAAAGGGGGGAGGGACACCAGGGGACACAGTCTGAAATTGGAGGGTGGAAGATTCAGAAAGGAAATGAAGAGGTACTATTTCATGGAAAGGGTGGTGGCAAGGTGGAACATGTTGCCAGAGGAGTCATGGCTTCTGAGGGAGGATGATGATGGAAGAGAGCTGCTGCTGCTGCCCCCCCCCCAGCATGTCCCTTTCTGCCAGGTATTATTTCTTGGCAGACCATGGCATGCTGCAGCATGATACAGTACCAGAACAAAAGTATCTTTTGGTTTCCTATAGTTCTGTTAATTGATTCCTGCAGGACCTATGCAAGTGTCTGCTGCAGTGCCAAATAACAGATTTGGATATGCTGGTAGTCAGAACTGTAAGTGGAGAGTTATTGCAACAGGGAAGACAGACCATAAAAGAATTTGGCAGTGAAAGACGTATATTTTAGTTTGTGGCTCTCAAGGGGGAGACTGGGGTATACAGGGAGCAGTGATAAGTATGGGGTAGACAGTCAAGAACAATGTAACAGAAGGAGTGGAACAGTGGGTCCAGTTTGGCCAGGGTGCATTTGGTGGCAAAGCTTTACACTATGTTCCTGCAGTCAAATGCAGAGGTAATTTTTACCAGTATCTCTCAATATTTGGTGAGAGAAACACAAGATCTGTTTTGCTAGTACAGTGCACACCAATCATGTAGAGGAGTTTATTTGTGGATATCATCCACATGTCTGGAGAAGTTATGGTGGCTATCCAACCAGACCCCAGATATTTAAAGAGGAGGAGATTTCCCCATTGGAGTACCATCTAGGGTTGAGAAGATCAAACTGGACTGGAGTCTGGCCAGCCACTGCCTCTTAATTACCATTATACCCTTATTATGTTTTCCATGATGAGGTGCTTGGGATCTTAAACTGGAAAGATTTTATGCATCAAAAACCTTTTTCCATACTTTCCCAGTATACAACAGCAGTAGCGTCTTGCGCTGACATCTGGGAGACACAAGTTCAGGAGAGGCAGGCTCCAGCTCTCAGAGGTTATGTGCTTAGTCTCTGTTTAAAGAGTGCAAGCTGTTCACATGCAAGCACCTCCTACTAGGCAACCGAGAAGTGACAGCAAAGTGTGCTGAAGCAGCAACTGCTCATCTTGGAAGCCTGACCAGAGGATCATGTGGTCAGGTGGCTGCAAGTAAGGAGGAGTGCCATGGGATGCAGGAGAGAAAGAAAGCTTTGTCTGAGGATTGTTTTTGTTTCCCCAAATTGGTTTTCAGGTTGTCTAAGACTGAAAATGTTTACTGACTCCGAGTTCCCCATCCCAGCAAAAATTGAAGTGCATGGTGCTGCTTTATAAGCACAGTCCCAGAAATAGTATTAATTCTTAGTAACTCTGGCCCATAAGCAGAAATGGACACATAACTGTGCTGCTCTGCTACAGATGACCTGCATCTTTCCTTGAATCTCTCTTTCCTGAAAGGTCTGGAGAGTAAGCCAAGAACGTATGGTGGCCACCTGGCTTCACACTGCTGATAAATTCTTTCTGTTGTTTATCATTTAGCCTCCTGAATCTAGTTCTGCAATGCAACCCTGTCTGAACATATGGGTTTATTTTTAAACACTTTTCTCTAAACATTAGACAAATCACAACATTGTGGTTCTTTGTTTTATCTGCAGCTTGTGAAAACCACACGCTGCAGATATTGGACAACTGCCATGTTGTAATCATGTATTTTTATTCAGTAAGCAGTTCTCCACAATACAGAATTATTTTCTGCCTTATTGAAAAGGGTTTTGTTATACAAAGAGCTTAGCAAAGGAAAACAAATAAAATCTAGATGAGATTTTCAATAGTAACAACAACAAAATCCCTGAGGCAGTTCTTTAATGTTACTGTTTTATCTGTTTTATGGAACCATGCATAATGCCAATGTACTCACTGCTATAATGTGAGAAGAAATGCAAACCCAAATTCAGCACTCACCATCAAATCACTGCTGCTCAAAATGGGCCTGCTTTACATTTGAAACAGTTTTTTTTTCTATTTATTCCTACCCCAGTTTGAATGAGAGACTTTAGTTTCCAGATTTCAGACTGACCTGTTGACAATTGTAGCTACCACTATCAATCTACCTGTCAATGAGCCATGGCCTATGCTGCTTTTCATTTTAACTTGCTGTAATGAGCCGAAGTACAGTAAGGCTGCACTATCTGTTTCTAATGCCAAACAACTCTGCTCAAATTTATATAGTTCAGCTCATGATACCCCTCTGGTAGTCAAATAGGGAGCATGATAGATTGAGAAGGCTACACCTCTCACTAAGTAGCAATCAATCCTGATAGCGACATGCTCAAACCAGGGCAATTTCAATATTAATACTTTAACTGTTTTATATGGGTTTTCACTAGATCTGTGGGGAATGCAGATTTCCACCAGAGGATCTGGTACAGAATGACAGTTCTGCTTCCAAAATGCTTTTTTTTAATTAAGGGGGACTCAGAAAGGCATTTCTATGTAAATCACAGAATGATATCCTGCAGATCATGTAATCCACAAAATAATATTTGGTGGTTTTGCAGAAAATGAATCCATGTTTACATAAACTTACAGAATGCGATTCTGCAGTTGACTAACCCTTTTCAGAATTTGGAAATTCCAATTCTGTCAGTATTCTGTGTAATTAGACAGAACTTCCAAAGTTCTATGGAATTCTGGTGGATGTGGAATTTAAAAATTCCACACAGAGCTCACTTATGCTCTGGACACACTTGGGAACTTAAAACAGTTTAAGTGCCTTAAAACAGATTAAATCCCCTAGCACTGTTTGCAGACAGACTACAAGCCCCTTTAAATGTTTTAACAAAAATGTTTTTAAACCCTACTAGATACCTAGTCTTAAAACCATTTTTAAAAACATTTTGGAGCTAGCATGGTTTTGCTTACAGGTCTGTCCAGAAGTAAAAGTGTTTCAAGCTGTAATGGTTTAATTAAAACAGTTCTAGCTGCAGTGTGTCCAGGCAAGCATAGTTCTGTGTGTTGGACTTAACACAAAATTGTTACAAGGAGAACAGGTTTAACACTAGCAGTGTGGCCACACTAAACTGTTTTCAAAAATGGTTGCTGAGTAGTGTGGCTGCACTGAAATGGTTTAGCTAAACTAGTTTTAAAAACGGTTTTCAAAAACAGTTCTGTAGCGTGTCCATGGCCATAGTGTCTAGACAATAATAAAATAGAATTCAGCACACCCCAGCACAGCACTACTGCCAAAACTGGGCTTACTTTTAATTGAAACTCTTTGTTTTTGTCTGTTGTTACCCCAGTTTGTATGGGAGATTTTAGTTTACAGAAATTCAGAATTTTGGACTGAAGTATGAGCAAGTGCGGCTACCACTAACAAAGTACCTCCCAAAGGGTCATGGTCTATGCTTCTTTTCATTTCAACCTGCTCTAATGAGGTGAAGTTCGTCTGCAATCTGAAATCTGGAAACTAAACCCTCCTATTCAGACTAGGGTAAGAGCAAACAGAAAAAAGCTGAAAATTAAAAGCAAACCCATTTGGGGCAGTAGTGTCTTGATGGCGAGTGCTTGATTCTGATTTCTGTTTACTAGACACTCTGAGAGCACCTTTGTAGAATATTTGAATAAACTAAAATACAAACATTTCAAGGGCATAGTTTCAGTATATTGCAATCTGGATTGTTTGTTAATTAGGGAGGGGTATGGCCTTCTCCATCTTTCTTGTTCCCTGCTGATAGGCCATGTTTCCTTTTTTGGTTTGAAGTAGGTAGTTCCAATGATATATTTGACAAACAAGACTGCTTAACTTTACAATAAATACTGTTATGTTGAAGCCTATTAATACAACTAACGTTACAAGGACATTGAGGTACAGTATCAAGTCTTTGGTCTTCAAATACTGTATCTTTTACTTCAGAAAACTGCTTTTATAAAATTCAGTCCTTAAATATGTATAAAGTCTTTTATCCAGAGGGAAAATGCTAAGATGTAGATAAGGTTAAAACATTTTTTTTTACTTTGTGCATTCCATTTGCAGGCTTTTTCAGTTCAGATTGCAAACAGCTCTTTTTGAAAAGCTTGGGAATTAATTCTATCACAGATTTCATTTTAAACCATTGTGGGAAACACTATATATAGCCATGACAGAGTCTCTCCAGTTTATCTTTAACTTTTTGTAGTTCATAGAGTTTAGAAGCCCTGATGGAAGTATAGCACTATTTCCATTAGGCATAATTTATCGTACCTGTAATCACAATATTGGTTTAAACTTAGCCCAAAAATTTAGAATTCTTTCATTCATCAATATTTATTTAGAACGTTTTTCCCTCCAGGCCATTCATCGAGCTGCTTGTTGATTCTGTTTCCTCATCTTAATCCTGGCCACAATGGATAGTTGCAGACAGAGAGCGTTCTTTTGGAGATGAAATTAAGTGATTTATCTGAACAGCAATGTACTTATTGCCCCAGATTTCACTGCCATATACTATTTTAGTTTTAATATTAGGATTTGTTACCCTCAATACTCCCTGTGTGATATGACCTCCACACTTCTGGTCAAATTTTAAAAGGGCGCCGATGGCTGCAACCCTTTGTTATAGGTCCATTTGATATGCTTTAATCAAGTATTATTACATACAAAAAGAAAAGAATGCCAAGGTAATCTTACATTTGTACTTTCTCCAGCTTAACTCCATTGATAAAAAATGTATCTTTTGAAGATTTCCTTCCAGATGCTACAACCTGAGATCTTTGTATCTCAAGAAAATATCTACCACAAAATTCAGCAAATCAGTTTAATTTCCTCTGAAGACCGAATCTAGATACTGGTAACAAATGACTGTAATATCATTGGGGTGGGCAAGTCAACCAGTGAGGAGACCCTTAACCTTTGAATTGTGGAACTCAGCATTATTCATTTACTTGAGAATTGATTTTATATAAATAATATCAACACCCCTGCTTAACTCCAACATTTGTAATAAATTGATATGGCAAAGCACTAGCCATTGAGTACCTTACCATACCCACATATTGTTTTTATGTCTAAAAGTTATAGACAAAAGGTCACTTGGAACTCCTATATGCTGCCTTTCCTGTCACAGATATTGTACTTTCTACTGACCTGAACAAGGGCATGTATTAAGTCTATAAATGTAATGTAACTTGCCTGATTTTTGACCATACAATATTATGTGTAATATATAGTAGTCAAGGACCAGACAGTTATCAATAGTCAAGCTGCCATTTCAGAAGCCAGCTTGTGTTTTTACTAAAATTTGCTTCTAACTGAAATTGTTGTATGTGATCCAGTATTAAGTTACTGAAAATATTTTCCAAATTATGTAACAAACTTATTGGTCTCTACATTCGGGGAGTAGAAATGTTTCCTTTCTATGTTTGCTCTATGCATGTGCTGCAAACAATTTGTTAGGAAAGTGGGTTTTGAGAGGTGTGACACTGTCAGTCCGATGCAGAGCAGTCTGCAAAGGACTCATCAGTGTCACAGCAATCATCAGCCAGGCTGATCATAATACTGTTCTTGCTTCCTGGGCAGAAATTTTGTGTAGTTCAAAGGAAAGAACAAGCCCAACCATAGGGCTACTCTTTCCTTTGTTCTACATAACAACACCCAGCAAGCATAGCTGATCTGTTATGATCAGCCTGCTGTGGTCCCCCTCCTCCCCCAACATCATCTCCAGCGCCGGCTACAATCCCCCTCCCTGCCCATTGTTGTTTTGCAACACAGTAGAGACCACCCTTGGTGTCACATAACATAACATAACAAAAACCTTCCCTTAATCTCTTCCATCCCTTCAAAGTTAATATTATGGCATGGGAATACCCAATCCCCTGTGCTGACTACTAATCCCCACCCTTCCTGTTTTGATTATGGAAGCCCACCCCCGGTGCTGCCAAACATAACACTGACACTGGGGTGCCCAATCCCCAGGGTTGGTATCTGAAATAAAGAAAACTGTCCCTCTCAGTTTTTTTTTTAAATATACCCTGTAAAAAGGAAAAATGTTCATCACTGTCTGTTGCCACCACCACCATTACTGTCCCCCCACTCAACCCTCCCACTCAACACCCATCACTCCCACACACCCCAAGCCCTGACTTACCTATTGAAGGTCCAACACCATAATACCCTCTGGACTGGAGACACATCTTCACTCTTCAATGCTGGACCATGAACTGAAGAAATCAGGTATGCAGTTCAATATCTTTCAATGTGTTTTGAACTTGTCATGATAAGTTGGTCTTTTTTGAATATTTTCTCCCAAATTTTCAACATGCCTTTATCTGGAACCCAACTTCATGAACAATGATAGTGAAATTAGACAAATCTGACCCAAAAGGAGATTTTGAGGTCACTGCTCGAAATCACCTTTTGGGCAGGACTTGAAAATTTTCGTGACCCTTGTTCATGAGGTGGGGCCATAAGAAGACTATGTTGAATATTTGGGTAAAAATATAAAAAAAAAACAACAAAGTTATCAGCCTATGTTGAAATATATGAACACAGGCTCGTAACTTTGGTAATTTTCAATATTTTGATCCCACATTTTCAACATAGCCATTTCTTCAGAGCTCCTCATGAATGTGACAGCTGTCATTTTTCAAATCCTGGCCAAAATGTGTTTTCACACTTGTGGTTTGAAATCACATTTTGTGCAGGACTTGAAAACTTTCTCTGCCCTTATTCATGAGGTGGAGTCACAAGAAGGCGATGTGCAGTCATAGGAAGGCAATGTTGAAAATATGTGGTACAGATATGAGAAAAAAACTAAGTTATGAGTGTAGGTTGAATATTTTCAGTGTATGCTCATAACTGTGATAATTTTCAGTATTTTCATCCCAGATTGTTAACATAGTCATTTTTTCACACCACATCATGCTTGTGACAGCTGTCATTTCTCAAATCCTACTCAAAATATGTTTTCACACTTACGGTGCAAAACAGTGTTTTGGCCATTGTTTTATAAAGGACACCTGTCATGTTCAGAAGGAGTGGTAATAAAAATAGTATGTTGAAAATGTGGGTTAAAAATGTGAAAAAAATAATGAACTTTTAACAAAACATTGGATTGTTCCAAAATGTACTCAAAACTTTATTTTTGTAGATTTTGGCCCCTGATGTTCAACATATCTCTTGTGTTACCCCACCTCCTGTAGATGGCAGGTGTCATTTTTCAAATCCTCCAGAATTTGTTTCCATAGTTGAACAGTGAAATCATTGTTTGTATGTAATTTTAAAAATTCCAACTGTCTTGATCTTAACATCAGATCACAAAAAGACTGTTGGACATTTGGAATCAAAATGTGGGAGCCAACTTAAAGGTAGATATTGCATCTCAGCTGCCCTATCCAGGATAATTACTATCTAACAATGTGTAAAAGCAGGACATCACTGAAAATGAGATGTTACACTGCATCTGCTCTATCCTGGGTAAATATATGGTAAAAAAGTGTACAAGCAAGACCGGTAGAACAACAGTACCAGCGGAGAACATTCAGTATTGACAAATGCTTGTTAGATTGGGGCAATAATGGAGCCCAACCAGGAGTCAGGTATAAAAATGTATCCTACTATTAGATCACAAAAATGGGTTAGCAATACATCTACCAATGTGGGGCATCCCTTCTATTCTGTCTATTAATTGCCTCTGACAATTCATTTTGCTCAAACAGGGCACAACCAGAATCTGACATCTTTCCAGAACAAATCAATGGATTGTTTTCACTATTTCAAAAATAGCTTCATTTCCACTTTTCCCTTCTTTCCTTTTGGGTATTTCTTTTTGCTCCTTTTGTGCTGCCACTCCATTCTTCTGCACTTCCAGGTGTGAGACATGGCTGTGTCACCTGGCTACCAGATGACCTGCTTCTCGTCGAGTGCTCCTTGGAAAGTGTTGTCTGTGTTTTTCCTGCAGTAAGTGCTGACTCAATATTTACTTTACCAGCGTTTGCTTTGTTTATATGATCCTGCTAGATGTTCATGTCTCACTGGGGCCACTTCAGGCAAGCTTTCATTTTCCATCCTGATGTTCCCCACTACAATACAGTTGTCAGACCTAAAACAACAACTGACTAGACCCGCATGAAATTCCAAACTGTTTTACTAGAACGCCCAGGGCTTCATCTGGCAATTTCCAGCAAATCTGTTTTTTGTTAGACAGTCTGAGACTTCTAGTGTGGTAGCTTCACTTGCTTAAATATTGAACATATTTTTAATTTCCACTCTTGTTCATTACTGTTGATCTCAACAAATACCGCTGCAAAACTACATGTTTGGTTTGTGGCCTTCTTAACAAGTTCTTATCCATTGGTTCTATATTGACTACCGTACCTTTCAACTGCTCTGCATTTGGCATAGCTCTGTGATTGTACCTTGCCATCCACCCTTGCTCTGCAAAAGTGTATTGATGTTTTTTATATTGTTAGAGCTGTTTCAAGATGCATGGATTCTTAAATCATCGAACCGCTAGATAGAATCATTCCTTAACACCAGCTATATGGGGCCCACTGTTTTGTTGACATATTATTCCTTAAAATCAGTACATCCTGCACATTCTGGTCATTTGCTCTGACTTTGGAAGACCAGTGCTATGCATATCAATGCTGAGAGGTTGAGACATCTGCTGCCTACAGCACAGACTTTCCTGTGGCCTCATCGAGCTTCAGTTTTTGTATATCTCTGCAACAATCCATGACTCCATAAACTCACCCTCTCTGCACTCAGTGTTTCTGGTAGCAGCCACTGGTGCAGTGTTTGTGGACTACTGATAACTGCCTAGTGCAGTCTCACTCCGGAACATAATCACTTCCAACCAATGGGACCCATACTCAGCATAGAAATTTTGCTATTGCAGCATCGAATCTTCCTCCATCCAGTGACTATCATTTTTACTCACCTGATCACATGATGGATAAGTTAGTATCAGGATTATTAGGACTTATAGGAGTCAGCCGCTGCTGCTGCATTTCTTCTTCCTGTTCCTCAAGTCCTTTCTAATATGAATATCAACTTGGTCCTTTGCCATATTCATGCATTCTCCTCATCAATGTAATTACCAACTCTAGCCCTCCTACTACTGCTGAGTGCAGCCTAAATGGCCTTTAATGTACTCATGCAACAACTACATTAATTTCATTACCTAATTCTCATCAATTCCTTTACTGGTGTTCTCAACCTCCTTCTCCCTAACCAGCAGCCACTGGCTTTGCCCGGCCTCTTACCACCTATCCATGTTAGCATTACTCAAGCCACAGACTTCACCCAGCCTCCTTCTCACAAAACAATTACCTATTCTCCAGTTGCTGGCTTCACCGGACCTCTTCATATCTAGTGCTTCACAGCTGCCAGTCCTTTCAACCTTTCATTTCATACATTAGGATCAAGGATCTGACCTTCAGGACATATCTCAGTTCTTAGTCTCTGCCAGTTGGATGGCTTAGGATTCGGGGACTTCCTGTACAGTTTATTTCTCCCAGCAACCAGGTTTTCATCCTGTCCTTATCCCTACTGCACAGCCACAACACCAGGCACCATTCATATGTGCAGGACTCTTGAGGTACCCTTAGGGTCTTCTGAACATTGGAACAGTCACTGTCTACCAACACTGGATCAAGTCTCACTCCTCAAATTCAATTACTATTGCATAGATATTTTGATTGTTTCCTTGGGGTGTCCCTCAACCTCTCTACATTTCGAACTTCTAATGTATGCACTTTCTATTCTGGTGGCTGAGTTCCTACTCCAGCATATCACACTCCAGGCTAATACACTGACCTTTGGATCACCCATACCACCTGTGCAGTTCCTCTACTTCTTCCAGCATTTTCCTTTAGGCATTTGGAAATCTTACGTGTTTTTTTATCTCAGGCTACTGTCATTCTCTTCCTTTGGAATGTTACCATAACACTTCATTATCAGCTCCAGCAGGTGGCACAAACTGTTTCAGATCCACCGAGCATTTCATCTGTACTGGCTCCTACCTATCTCCCTAAGACACCTCAGCTTTATCACCACAACTTCACCAAGTTCACCATGTCATTCACTCATACCACCTCTTATCTATCTGGTCATGGAAGGGACTTCTAGTTCATACATTTCTGCATCAAGGACGTCTTCAGATAGCCCTCATTTGAAATCCAAGTAGTTATCCATTTCCACTGTGATTCGTCTCATCATCAATTACCTAAACTCTGCTGGACTTTGTGCAGTACAACTGTGGTAGCACTCTTTTTTGTCTTTCCCCTTTTTTCTCAGTCCATAGCAACATTGTCTATCTGATCCATTCCTTATGGAGGCTACGGGTGCAGGTAGATGTCCTCTGTCCTCCTGGATAGGAGTCACAGCTTTCACTTCATACATCTCTCAATAGAAGAAGGTCTTCAGGGAGTACTCCAGACTTCTTCTCGCTTGTTCGTGCACTGTGTGTCTGACTCATTCCTTTTGGAGGCTATGAGTGTGGGTAAGCATCCTCCATCTGCCAGGATGGGAGTCTCAGCTTCCTCTTCATACAGTCCTCCATTGAAGAAGGTCTTCAGGGTGTTCCTGGACTACTTCTCATTCTACCTCATTTTCACTTCATACCATCATCAATCACAGAAGGTCTTCAGGGGTTATCTTGACTTCTTCTACTTCAACCTCAATTTCACTTCATACCATCATCAATTGAGTCTTCCTGTCAGTTCCACCATACCCCTTCTGGTCTTATCTCCATTTGGTTTCTCCCACTGGATTGAAGTGGCCAAATCTACCTCTTGGACTTCATCTGCTGTGCACTGGCCTGCAGGATCCTCCATCACCTTGCTTTGTTGTGTATCAAATATCTTCTGATCTGCTCTTCAGATCGTGATACTTTTTGGGGTCTCACAGAAGCATTTGATGATCCTCCTTGTCCTTTTTGCCATGCCATTCCTCTACATCTCAAGTTGTTATTGGAATTCTGCTCCTTAGTATCCAGCTCCATCTCCAGTGAAGAAATCCATGTATCTAAGGGAATGGCACATCTCATTATATCAGGATACCCATCTACCTGGCTCACCTTTGCTCCATTCCCACTTTAATCTCACTGAATCATCAGGTTCAGCATTCCCTGGATCATCTCATAAAAGAAACATGATAAACATATACTATCGCAATGCTCGCACTGTACCTCAAATTTGGACACTCAATCCCGCTACCTTCTGCATGCTTGTTCCAATTTCTCATTTGCCTGCCTTACATAGAACTTCTTCTATGTTAGAACCACAGAAACATCAAATTTCAGCTATTTACCATGTCATTCTCATCGACTATCCATCCATTTGTTTTTTTGAAAACCATATCTGTGAAATTCGACTTGACATGGAAAACAAAAATTTGATACTACAAGCCATCCTGAATGTGACCAATTCCCTGCTCAAGACTGCCACTAATCTTCTCCGGATAGGAGGGTATATATCCTACCACTTCAACCCAACAAGCAGTCTTGGTCATCTCTTTCATAAATCTCAAATGCATGGTATTCTTTATCCAGCTTTCCTGGTAGTAGCTCCCATGGCAACTTTTTCCTGGAGCCCTGCTTCCATGCCCTTTGATTCCATGAAGTACTATATTTCATCCAGCATCAGAGCTAATCCTATGCAAATTCAATCACTCTAAATTGTTTTTCACTCTATAATCTAATGCCTTATGGCCCAAAACAATACATGACCTGTTCTTAGTACTGCTGCATAGCCATGATCCAGCCAAGCATCTGCTGTTCTTCTCCTCCTTACCTCCCATCAAAATGATTGTCTTGAGGATTCCTGCAGTCCGTGACCTTGCCCATCACTCCATCATTCAACTGACCTTATACATCATCTAACAGTCAAAGTTATTGCATTCTGTTATAGCTACAGGAAGACCTATTTAATCTATAACTTCAGCCTTTCACTCGATTTTCCAAATCTAACTGAAGAATCCGCTGTGTTCATACCTCAGTGCTAACCTGGGACATCATTCACATATCATATCAACCTTTATTGTGACTGCTCCTCCTTGAGTTTCCAACTCCTTCAGTTCAATTCATAAAAATCATCTTGAGGACCATTGCTGATGTCTTATAAGTTTGTACGTAGCCATCTCCAGTCAGAAGTTATTCCTTCACAAGTTATTCCTTTCAGTTGCATCATTCATTAATCAGAGAAGATTCTCCACAGTTCATCATTATTAAGCTCCTTCTACATCTTACTTACCATCTTTCTCAAACTCTTCTCCATGCCTTTGCACCACCATCCAGTAATCATTTTTCTAAACACTTGATAACTTTCCCTACAAACCACTACCCAAGGTCACTGTTCTCCAAATGAAGCACTATCTACAACATCAAAATGGCATCCTGCTCCTTCATGAAGATGGAAATTCAACATGAAGCATCATCTTTATATCTGGAACTAAGAAATTGTTTGGGCATTAAGGTTATTTCAACTTAG
The DNA here is from genome assembly GCA_016271365.2 of Neoceratodus forsteri. Taxonomy (NCBI): domain Eukaryota; kingdom Metazoa; phylum Chordata; order Ceratodontiformes; family Ceratodontidae; genus Neoceratodus; species Neoceratodus forsteri. Next base: position 61,667,088 of record CM057451.1, read on the forward strand.
TATGCCTAGAGGACAGCCAGGTCAGTAGCAATGGGTCCTCAGAGGTTTCCTCCACATGGGTATTTCCCTCTCCTGTACACTACTGTCCACACTCTCTGTGAGTTGGAGGAGGGTATTTCTTTTTGGGCCTTCTCTTCTCTAAACACCACCCAGCTCCACTATTCAGTGTGGGAAAAGAGAAAGGCCAAAAGTTAAAGTATATACAAGCACTATATCCTATTCACCAAATATTGAATGGGAGGGCTAAAACCCATGGTTCAATGTGAGGGAACAACTCCTCCCCAACTCCTAATATAAGCCATCCCTCTCAGCACTTCACACACAGTGTTTTTTTTTTTTCCCCTTCTCCCCTGCCTCTTCCTCATCCGGCACTGTACTCACCCTTGATGCTGGGTCATTACTTTCCTAAACACTGCCTGGTTCTGCTACTGATAGTGGGAAAAGAGAAAGGCCAAAAGCTAAACTATACACAAGCACTAAAGCCTAGTCACTAAACAATGAACTATAGATTTACTTTTGTAGATGTTCTGAGTAATATTAGAAAAAATGCACTTTAAGAGTTCACTACCCTTCCATGGATCACTTTCAAATAATGAAAGCTATCTCAATATTTCCATGTTATCCACATATAGTAAATTTGTTAATATACTGTCAGCATTACCTCTATAGTAGGTAAGCTGATGGAGACCATACTGAAAGTTTGGTGGTCTATCTGGAGAAACATGGACTCCAGAATGAAAATAGCATGGCTTTCTTTCAGGGAGGTCATGTCAGACTAACCTGAAAATGTTCTTCAGTTGCATCACCAAAGCAATGGACAAGGGAAGGGAGTAGAGCTGCTTTACTCTGACTTTAGTAAAGCCTTTGATTCAGTACCTCCCAGAAGGCTGCTGAAGAAGTCAGAGGATTTGGGAGTTGATCAGGGTTTATTTAAGCAGTCTGGAAACTGGTTAAAAGAAATGAAACAGAGAGTAGTTGTTAGAGATGCAGCAAAGTTTAACTCCACCAGTGAAGTTGGGGTGAAGCTGTCCACTCCGCATAGCTAAACGCTACGCTAAGTCCCCATAGAAGTACACTACTTGCATTATAATGACTTTGCCCCATTATGACTTTGCATTAATGTGACTTCGCATTCACTTTGCCTTGGTTTCTGTTGAACCCGAAGTGAGTCATAATTGAAACAGCCCACAGATCACATGTGTTATAGTCTGCCAGTCACATGGCACAGGCAGGAAGTTAATCAGGCAAGACAGTGAAAGACTTTCACTTTCACCTTACCTAGTGTGGGAGAAAGAGGTTTTGTGAGAGAGGAGACATCTGGAGACAGGTGGGCAGCGCAAACCACCACCATGCACAGTGGGAGGCCAAGGTTGCAGAACAGGGATGGAATGAACCTGCTGTCCCTGCTGGGTAACAGATGGCAGCACGGTCTCCATGGCCTCCACCTACATGTGGGGTCAAGTGTGGTCAGGCCATGGAGCAAGTGGCTACTCCAGAACCTGTAGGGGACACTGGAAACCCCTGCAAGAATGCCTGCCACAAAGGCCGACCTGGAGCAATGGTTGGAGCGAATCGAGGGTCACCAACTCCAAATTATGGCTATGTTTTAACTGCTGCTCTCACACCATAATGTGGAGCATTAGTTTTTGTTTGTCCATGCATCCACCACCCTCTCCATGAAAAAATATTTCCTGATATTGCCCCAGATCTGTCTCCCTTCTATCTTCAAATGTTGCCCCCTTTACATTGTTACATTGTTACATGGTTATGGGTTGAACGTAGGGCAATACTCATGCCATCAGCAACTTCACTACCACCACCAGCGGGGACAACAGCATCTCCAACCATTATTGAAACAATGGATTGTGCTGTGAAAAACATAGTTGGAGGAATCCCTTTACTGGCATGAACTGTGCACTTATACTGTGTACTACCACACCCACAGCCACTCTTGCCAGTCACAGCAGTGCCATGGCAAGAAGCATCTTTGCATCCATGTCTCTTTGCAGGCATTATTTTGGATTACACATAAAATTCACAACAAATTTAAATTTCTGAATTTTGGGGTGGATGGGAAGCCAAAAAACAACAACTGTGGCTTACAGATGTAGACTGAGCCCTAAACAGATGCAAATGCACAGACAGATGGAGATTGTGCACTCAAGAGAAGCAGCTGCAAAGGCACAACAAAACACCGCCTTAACCAGTAGTCACACAAATCCAAAACTGGAAAAATAATACTTCTTGAGGGTTGGGGGGCATTGCAATACCAGTACACTACCTAGATAGAACAAAGCAGTAAAAAATACCGCAGATGGATAACAGATTCAGAGTGCTGCAATTACTGTGTGGCACAATAAAATGTGTCTGACTTGATGGCACCCACACACACACTCACACACTACAGGTAATGAGCAGAAAAGGTAATAGTTCAGTACACTATATAACCAACTCTTTTAAACAGAAAGAAAATATGCACTGCAACACAACAAACAGAAAATAATTTTCAAAAATTACTTCAAGTATTACTGTGTGTACATAAACACATGAATACTAACACAGACTACTGGTACAAAACAATTAGAAGGACTGCCTTTCTCATGTGAATCTCACTCCACCACAGATATGCCCCTGCCCTCAAAGCACACTTCAACAGTGTCTGTCAGTACACAGACTGAATGTTCTAAATTAACATTCAAAATGCATAGTAAAACAATCAACACTTGATGATCTAAGCACAGGATGGTTTACTACATCGATGTAGTATATTTGGACCAAAATAATTGGATCAAAAGTGATATTTTGAAATTTTTTTGATGATTTTATTTTCAGAGCTCTGACAGCAAACTGTCTCCAGCTTTCCACTACACACACTATGCAGAACTGAAGTTATGCAAGACAATATATAGCCCATGTGACCTGCCATCCCATGAATCAATGCAAAATTTGCCTCAAATAGCAATATAAAGGCGAAGTAAAGCGAAGTTCATTAAAATCAATGGTACTTCATGTTAAAATTAAGGGAAGGCAGTAAAACAAGGTGAAGTAGCACAAAGTCCATTGGTTTTAATGCACTTCGTGATAAAAAATAAAGGTGGAGTAATATGCTTCACATTGCAGAGCACTATGTGAATTGGGGTTAATAGGAAAAGTGCTCCACATAGCGAAGTGAAAGCACTTTGCCCACCTCTAGTAGGTGTATTTGGGGCTAAATCTGGGGATAAAGAAGTCACAAGTGGAGTACCAAAGGGTCAGTCCTGGGAAACGTCCTGTTTAATATGTATATTAGTGACATTAGCGTGGGTATACAAGGAATATTGTGTCTATTTATGGATGACTCAAAACTCTGTGAAAGGGTAGATCATGAGGAGGGGGTGAAGTAGTTGCTAAAAGACCAAAAAAATACCAGGGAAATTGACTAGGTATGGCAGTTGAGTTTTATCTCCAAGAAATGTAAGGTTATGCCCTTAGGTAGCTATGGTCCTCATACTGAATACTATATAGGAGGAATTAAACTGGATAGTACATCCAAAGAGAGGAATTTAAGGGTACTAATTAGTGACTCTCTTAAACAAGTCAGTGTAACAAAGCATACAATGATGCTTCAAGGATGTTGGGTTGTATAGTGAGGGGCTTTGACAGAAGGAAAAGTGAGGTAATTCTGCCACTTTACAAATCCCTTGTGAGACCACATCTGAGAAATGTATTGTATCCAGTACTAGAACCCTCATCTGAGGACAGATATCAATAGACTGGAATATGTGCAGCCCTGTGTCACCAAGATGTCAAGGGCAACAAGGTAAATCCTATGAGAGTTGGTTGGAAGACTTAAATATGTATTCATTAGAGACTGGATGATGGGGGGATATGATTAAAGCATGTAAGTGTCTTAGGGGCATGAATAGGTACATTTGGAATATATTTGTAAGAAATAAGGATGCAGTTACAAGAGGTCATGACTGGAGGCTGGTGGGTGGAAAATTTAAGAAACATTTGAGAAAGTTCTACTTTACAGAAAGAGTGGTAAATCATTGCAACACTCTACTGGGAGACATGGTGGGGGCCGCAACCATTAATGGGATTAAGCATGACTGGGACAGGGCAAAGGGACAAACATGCTGAAAGATGGGTAATAGTGGATTGTGTGATAGTCTAGCAGAAGGAAAGGACAACCCCCACTAGGACAATAGGTCAGTGAGGTGAGGTATATTTTAATATGGGCAGAGTAGATGAACCATTTGTCTCCTGTCATTAAAATTCTATGTATCTATGTGATCCATAACATTAGACAGAATATTTTAAGTACCTGTACATTTCTTTTTTGAATTATAATTTGGAATGCCAAGTCTGTTTATCTGAAATGGGGAAATGTTAATGTACAAGAAAGCAGCAGGTGATCACTATCCATCCTGGGAATTACCACCAGGGAAGGATTTGATCTTTTTACACAATAATGTATTGCAAATGACCAGATCAATGATAGAAGACCAATTGGTTGAAAATAGGAATATGGGACATCTGTCTGGGTTCTACCATTTACAATAGATATGCATGCTTAAACATTAAATCATCTAATATTCCCACATGTATTGTACATTTCATGTCACAAATGTTCCTTCCATCACTTAAGTTGATTGCCCAAATGTTTTCTAAATACTTTATTGAGCTTGGTAAGGTTCTGTTTCTCATAGTGTAGTTCTCAATTCTCCTGTTGAAGTCATCCATAACTGTATTGTAAGGTGATGGATAATCAGCCTCATGGTTTCTCAAAGTCTGACAGTATTCCATTCATGTTTTCTGATCTTATTTTTAGAATTCAATGGTGAATAATTGAGATTCACAAATATATACTCACCACTCTGCAAGTGTAGTTTAATTAATATGTAGAAACATAGACTTTGTCAGAAGATAAGGACCACTTAGTCCATCCAGTTTTCCCCTTTTCTCCCTGCCTATACTTTCACCACAGACCCTACCTGCAGGTACCTACCCACCCTATTTCCCAGCTAAGATTCCTTTGTGTCTATCCCATACATGCTTGAAGCACACCACTGTTTTCGCCCGCACTACCTCCACTGGAAGACCTTCCCAGGTATCCTCCAGTCTTTCAGAGATGAAGTAGTTCAGCATCCTTCCTAAATTTTTCCCCTTCTAGCCTCATTGTATGTCCCTTTGTTCTCGTGCACCTACACCTCTTCGCTTGCACCTACACTTTTGTAGAATACTCTTCTCCTGTACCTTGCTCAACCCTGTGAGGTATTTAGAGGTCCCCTCTCCCTTCCTCTCTTCCAGGATGCACATATCAAGATCTATTAGTCTCTACTCATAGACCTAGTGATGCAGCTCTGCACCATTTAAGTTTACCTCCTTTGGACAGCCTCCACCCTGTCTATGTCCTTCTTGAGATGTGGTCTCCAGAACTATACACAGAATTTCTAGTTGGGTCTCACCAACAGTCTTTAAAGTGGCAATACCACCTATCTCCTTCTGCTGGTGATACTCCTCTTTGTGAACCCAAGGATCCCTCTGGCCCTACCTACTGTCTTGTTGCACTGTTTTGCCACCTTGACATCATCTGATATGATTACGCCAATAGCTCTTTCCTGTTTGGTGTCAATCAATACCTCTTCCCCATTTTATACTCTGCTCCTGGGTCTCTGTGCCCTAGGTGCATGATTTTGCACTTTTTTTGTGTTGAAACCCAGCTGCCATGCCCTTCAATAATCCCCTAGTTTTCCCAAGTCTCTGCATAGTCTCTCTACCACCTCTGGGGTGTCCACCCTACTGAAGATTTTGGTGTCATCTGTGAAGAGACATACTTTTCCTTCCAGCTGTTCTGCAATGTCACTTGTAAAGAAATTAAAGAAAACTGGACCCAAAACTGAGCACTAAGATATCCTGCTGGTCACTTCCCCGCCCTTGAGTGAATTCCGTTTATCACCACCCTCTTTCACCTATCTGTCAATCAGTTTTGTACCCAATTTACCATTTTAGGACCCACTCCCAAAATGCCCAGTTTCCAAATTAGCCTTCCATATAGTGCAGTGTTGAAGGCCTTGCTGAAGTCTAAGTAGGCCATATCCAGCACCCTACCCTGTTCTATTTTGTTGATCACCCAGAAGAAGAAATCTGTCAGGTTCATCAGATGTGACCTCCTCACATGAATCCATGCTGCCTCATGTGTTGCAGCCCACTGAATTTATTTATGTACTATGTATTTATTTATTTATTGAAAGAGTTTCACCAGGAAAAACATACTGAGCTAACAGCTCATTTCCAGATGTGTCCTGTAGAGGAAGGAGATGTGGAGAATGCAGTAATAAGTTAGGTCAGTATTGCTACAATTCCTAAACAATAATTATAAAAAGTTAAAAATGATGTGATAGACAACTGAGAGAAATCACAAAGTGGAGCAAAACATAGCTTATCAACAGCAACAGTTCAACAAAGTTCATTTGGCAACAAAATAAGGGATGGAAGTGAGATCATGAGAACAATGGGGGGCTGGTCAAAGGGAAAATTGAACTAATATACAAGGGCTGTAGGAGGAGGGATTGTATGGAAAAAGGAGCAGTAGGATTAGCCTAGGATCAGTGGCAACAGCAGAAGTGAGGAGTGAAGTCATGGAGGATATATTTTAGTGATATGGAAGAGGGAGCATTGTGAATAGTACCAAGGAGGGTGTTAGAAAGCTTGGGGAAGTGGAAGGAGAAATCAGCTTGATTAGCAGAGGATTTACGGGGGGGTGAATGAGACAGTGGGTGTCAGAGATGCAAAAGGAGTAGGAGGTGGAAGAAGAGGGAAGGAAAAGATGGAGGAAAGGTGGGGGAGGGAACTCAGCCAGAATTTGGGTATGAAGATGGCACAATGAGCAAGTTGCCAGGCATCAAGGAGGGGGCAAGGAGAGGAAGGAATACAGGGAACAGAGGTGGGTTCTGGGGGGGAGCCAGGGCAAAGCAGCAGAAGCATAAAAGGGTATCCAGCTTGGCAAGCGTGGCCTTGGGGGAAGCACTATATACAATGCCATCATAATCAAAGACAGGTAGAATCATCTTTGTGACAATCTCTGCATGAGCCGGTAGCAGGATACTTTCTTTGTTCCTGTAAAGTTTAGGGTGCAGCTTTTGTGGACAGCATCCAATAAGTAGAGAAGTCCATATTATAATCTGACCATACCCCTAGAAATTTAAAGGAGGAGACATCATCAATCACAGCACCATCAAGGGACTGGAAGGGGGAAGGGAGAGCTTGGTAAGGCTCTGCCTAGTGCCAAAGGTCATTGAAACTGTTTTTTGGGCATTGAGGGACTGCTGGTTGGCCAGAAACCAGTGCTGGATGTTGTGGAAAGCCAGGGAGAGACGGGTCAGAGATCAGACGTACAGGGACCAGAGACATAGAGAACTGCATTTTCAGCATATGTATGAATGGATACAGTGGAGTAGGCCAGGGGAAGGTCATTTAGGAAAATGTAGAATAGTACAGAGGCAAGGAAAGATCCTTGGGGCATGCCAGAGCAGAGAGGGAGAGGCTGCGAGATGGCATCACCATTATGAACAGCATGGGTCCTACCCTAAAGGTATGAGCAAAACTACTTAACAGAGGAGGAGGAGATCCCGGATGTTTTTAGCTTGCCCAAGAGGATGGAATGGACAACAGTGTCAAAGGCTTTGACCAGGTCAGTAAAGGTGGTGGAGGTGACCAGCCTGTGGTTCATGCTGGAAAGGATTGACTGAGTGAGTCTAAGAAAGAAGGTGGTGGTGAAGTTGGGTTTCCTGAAGTCAGACTGGAAGGGAGTGAAGAAGTAGATGTCATCAAGGAAAGGAAAACTTTGTGAAAAGCTCAGGTGTTCCTGAAGTTTAGACAGGAAGAGGAGGAGGGAGATGGGATGGTAGTTGTAAGGAAAGAAGCAGTCTTTTTCTTTGGGAAGGGAGATGGAAGTGGCCTGCTTCCACAGAATAGGGACTGAGGCAAGTGACAAGAAGTGTTTGAAGAGGTGGGTAATGGGAAGGGCAATGGCTGGGGTGGAGACAGACAGATGTTTGAGGTCAAGGTCATTTGGGTTCCCTCCAGTGTGTGAGCTGAGAGCAAGGAGGGTCTTAAAGGTTGTTGAGGGAGTTGTAGAGGAGAAGGAGAAGGGATGGGGTAGAAGAGTGGGTTGCGTCAGAAGGGGGGTGTTGGGGAAGTGGAGGGCAGGAGGGAGAGGGCACAAGTGGTGAAGAAAGAGTTGAAAGATGAGGTAACTGCAGTGGGATCAGAGATGGAGGAGTCGCCCTCTTTGTGGATGGGGGAGGGGCTTGGAGGGTGGGGAGAAAAGGATGTAGATGACCTCCCAGAACTTTGAGGGGTGGTTAAAGTTGTTCTAGAGTGTGAATGCAATGTAGTCAGCCTTACCAAGCCAAAAAGCTCTGGTACAGAGTAGGGATGGGTGAACCAGCTATTGGGCAGTTCCAAACCCCTCAAACCAAGCAAGTCAGCTCTGACCTGCTCTGACCAGCTCATGGCTCAACCTGAATTATTGAGTTGGCCCAGTTTGGAAGTGTGGTCCAGTCTGGAATAACATTCTCACCACCAGTACTGCATGGAAATGGCAGGGCAGGGTGTAGCGAGGTGTAGAAAATAAAAAAAAAGCATTTTTTTCCTGACCTCTGACAAAGACTCCCGAGTCCGTGGACCATAACATGACCAACAAAAGCAAACATTTGTGATCTTGGGGCACTGAAGGGAGCCAACCAATAATGATCTCTGTTCTGTGACTGATTCATTTTCTGGCCAATCCTCTGTGTCAGCCACCATAGGACATACCTAGGAAACCGAGGTGTTGAGTCATAATAGAGAGAAAATAATGGTGAATGTAAAAACAGTGAGGCAAAAAAATTAATGTAAGAAGAGAGCCATGGAATTATAATGCTCGGCTTGTCAGGGAGTAGGTTGGACTGCAAAGAATATGGCAGAAGCATATAGACCTATGTAAGTGCATAAACCTTATTGGACAATGGTGCAATATTCTTAGTGCAATAAAACCTGGTGGTTTTATTCACATTCAGTGATTTGCACGCTCATTAAATATATTAGTATGAGCTTTCCTTTCCAGTGACAACAGCATAGTAACACTAGTGGGAGCTGCAAAGAAAATCTATGGCCATTTTACTCACTCTGTGAAATCACGTGGTATCTTCACTTACCTCAAGAAAAAAAATGACTTGCCAATACAGCAACTAAAACAAGATGTTCTGACAAGATGGGACACAACATTTTACATGTGTGAGAGACTTCACACAAAAGAAGGCAGTCCATGAATATATCATGGAGCACAATGTAGCAGATGGTGTTGTGCTGCATTCATTCCAGTGGAGCCTCATGGAGCATTTTACATGGCTCTTCACTCCCTCTGAGGAAGCAACTTGACATATTAGCAATGAGAATTCTACTCTAAGCCAGGTTATTCATGTCATACATTTATTGAACAAAAAATTCAGGAGGCTGCATAGAGGTTTTGAACAAAAAGGAGACAGATCTGGTTTATTCTTTACAGACTGACTGATAAAGCAGTTCCAAAATTGCAGAAAACTTCATAATATCAAGACAGACAAAGATTTTCTTTTTCCCACTCTTCTTGGCTATTGGTTTAAGTTGCAACAGCTGCCTCCTTCAGATCTTGGCAACTCTTATCTCTAATACAAAAACATGCTGATTTCAGCAGTTGCACAGGAAAAGGAAAGCACTGTATCTGACAATACAAGTGAATCATGTGATGTGGATGCTGCATCTGATGATGCTACATCTACTGGTCTTGACAGCAATAATTTCCACTTAGTGTCACCATGTACTCCTTCATCAACATTGGGTAGTCCTGCACAAAGTTTTCTTTCATGACCTTTAATAAAGGCATGTCTCCACCAGCTCTGTGGTGCTGTGATGGGGGATCACCTGGCACAGTGGTGACCTGGGTTTCATGCCCAAACCCAGGACCACAGGAGATGAGGCCAGCAGGGAGAGCTCAGATGCTCTCCTCCCAGGGTGGAGGGTGCTAGTTTGCATCACCCTGAAGCTGCTCCTGGCAGCCCATTGGGGCAATGTGCATTGTGGTGTGGTGACCACATGCTGCTTGTGCGTTCAGCCATAGACACCATGGCTTTGAACCACATTGTGGGTGAGAGGGTGGAAGGGCAGAAAAAACAGGAAAATGGACCAACTGGACAGCTGGATGATGGCTGCTGGTCCCCCATCTACCACAAAGCTTGGAGTTGTCAGCGCTGACCCCCCCCACCAAGCCAAACACAGATTGGAAGTGCCTGTTGGGTCAGTCTCCTCTCCAAGTGGTGCCCCGGGGAAAGACCCCAATGAAGGGATACATTGGGTCAACTGGGCTGTGGTATTAGAGGGGGTTGTCAAGATGGTGATGTGGGGGTCTGGTAACAGGGGCCCTTTGGCAAGGCCCAAAGGAGTGTACTGGAGAGAAAAAAATGGCACATCATTCTGAAAAGCACACACATGACTCTTATACTTTTTGGTCAAATCTCATGGAAAATGATCATTCAGATGTGTCTGTCATGGAGCCGCCTTCTTTGCCTTTGTCTGATATTGTGGATGCCTATTTATGAGAACTACTCATTAAGATTACTGGTGACACGTTTGAGTACTGGCTGGAAAAGAAAAATATCTGATCTGTGCTATCTGCCTTTGCTATAAGTTTCTTAGTTGCTTTCCAACTAGTGTTTACTGTAAGTGTATATTTAACAAAGCTGGAAGTGTTGTCTCTGATGGCAGCACAAGCCTTACTCCTGAAAATGCACAGCACCATATCTTCCTAAAAGTCAATCTCAACAAATGATCTTACCAGTTCAGTCAAGAGTGGCATGAACAGTGCCGGTCTGGTGGCATTGAGGGCTAAGGCGCTGGATACCTTACCTCAAGCCACACTGGCAACCCGTGTTCAGGAACGAGCATGGGTTATTGGGGGTTGGCGGGGAGGAGAAGGATTGAGTGTCCGTTGGACTGCTTTCCTTCTCCGGGTTGGGGGACACTAGCTGTCGGTGCTCCACTGGCCCCTAGTGACTGATGGGGGGCAGCGCACTGATGCTACAGCTGAAGGGGAGGAGACAGGCAGACACTTGGTGAGAGCACATGTGGTAGCATGTGCATGCTCACCACAGGCGTCATTGCACACCCTGCCTCCTCACAAGGATAGAAAAGCAGAAAATAGCTCCAGCAAGATGATGTGGTCCCTGCAGTGCCACCTCTGAGAAGGCACCTCCCTGGCATGGATCCATTTGGGGTGGGTTGAGTCGTTCTCCACCACCCTGCCATGAAGGGTAAGTTGTGGGGTGTAGGAGGGGGTCTAACCTTCAGGGAAGGGCTGCGCTGGGAGACAACTGAAGGCAGAAGCTGGGAGCTTGGAAGAAATAATACATAAAAAAAAAAATGAGTGGCATGAACCTAAAAGCGATGATGAACAGCTGCAACAGGTGTCTCTTAATAGGTGTGCTCCCTTGGTGGTGTTTGAAGATGGTGACAATGATATTTTTGAATTTAATTATTTATTTCATTGAATTCAGAGGGCAAAGTTCAGCAACCATAACAGAAAGATCAAGTAAAAGAAATCCTTCTTCTGAGGTAATGGTGTATATGACATCATATGTACTGCTTTATCTGTTATTCAATTTGGGAACCCAGATGGAATGTAATTTGTTTATTCAGCAAGCTAAAAATACAGGTAGTGAATTGCTGGACATGGGCTGGAGGGTGGGACCAAGGGGGCAAACTGCTCTTTTAAAAAAACCCTGCAATGCATGAAGTGGGTGGGGCACAGTCAATCAGATTTAACAAGCATTTGTCAATGCTGAATGTTTGCTTGCTGGCATTGGCATTTGGTAGTGCAGGAGTTAGAGAGATGCATAATAGGAATGGCAGTGAAGTATTGAACTAACGCCAACCCCCACCTCCACCCTGCAGAGACTGACAGGTGTTGGGGATGTGCTTTTATGTCATCTGCCATAATGCTTATGCCATTCCACCTCACTCCACCCTGCAGACAGTGATAGGTGTTGTGATGTGCCTTGGGGTCTTCAGCCCTTACGCTCACCCCATTTCATAAGAAAATAAGCTGAGATGGATGCAGTATAGAAGAATGGCGTAAACTTTAGGGCTGAAGACCCCACGGAGCACCTCAATGCCTGTCACTGGCTGCAGGGTGGGGGTGGAAAGGCATGAGCATTATGGCTGATGACCTCAAGTCACACCCCCGATGCCTGTCAGTCTCTACAAGGTGGGGCATTATGGTTGGAAACCCTAATGCCCCAGGCATTTGTCGGTATTTTTGCTCCAGATTTCAACATGGGTTTTTGGGATCCCACCTATTGAACAGTGGCACTATCATTTTGTTACTCAATCCCAAAAGGTGATTTTGCAAATCGAGTACGCCATTCTGCGCCACAGGTGGGAAAACACATTTCAGGCTGGATGTGAAAAATGACTGCAGTATCGTTCATGAGGAGGTGTGAAAAATGGCAATGTTGAAAATCTGTAGCGAAAATATGAAAAATTGGTGAAGTTACTAGTGTGCATAGAAACCGCACAACGCAAGTCCGTAATGCCATCATTTTTTGGGAATTTTTTCACCAAATTTTCAAAATGATCATTTTGGGACCTCCCCTCATGAACAGTGGCACTGTGATTTTGTTACTTTGTCCCAAAAGTTGAATTCCCACAGCGACCGTGCCATTCTGCACCACAGGTGTGACACCACATTTTGGGCAGGATGTGAAAAATGACAGCTGTACTGTTTATAAGGAGGTATAAAAAACTGGCAATGTTGAAAATCTGGAATGAAAATATTAAAAACTGGCAAAGTTACAAGTGTGCTTAGAAACTGTGCAGTGCACACTCGTACTGCAGTCATTTCTTGGAATTTTTTCACCAGATTTGCAACATGGGTTTTTTGGGACCCCACCTCATGAACAGTGGCACTGTCATTTCATTAATCCATCCCAAAAGGTGATTCCATGCAGTGACCATGAAATCATATTTTGGGACTCAGCAATGAAATGACAGTGACATGTTCATGAGGTCCCAAGAACCCCATGTTGAAAATTTGGGGCCACAATTTCTAAAAGTGGCTGAGATATCAACCTAAGTTGAAACCCCCTGTTGACTCCCATTATACAGTGCTTACCTGATTCCTCTCAGTTCGCAGTTCAGCTTTGAAGGGTGCAGACGTGTTCCAGTCCAGATAAGATCACTGCTCCTGACTTCTAGAGGTAAAGTATGGTTGGGGGGGTGGGGAGGTGAGTTTTCAGTGGGGGGGGGGACTGGTGAGACGATGGTGGACCATTTTATTTTTTATAGAAAAAAAAACACACCCGGGGATGGTTTTCTTTCTTTTACAGGACTAACAAAAAAAAAACATTTTGGCACACTGGGGTGAGCTCCCAGTGTGCCGCAATAGTGGTGGAAGAGGCATGCCGACATGGGGATTGGGCACCCCAAGTTCGGTAGATTACAGACGGGTTTTGGGGGGAGCATCTGACACTGGGAGTGGGCATCCCAGTGTCAGAAATATTTTGGCACACTGGGGTGGGTTCTCAGTTTGCCACATTAATGGAGGGAGGGACACATGCCGACATGGGGATTGGGCACCCAAATGTTGGCTTTCCTTGGAGTGTGTGGAGGGCAGCAGAAGCTACAGCTCATTACTTGTTTCACCAGGAAAGGCACACAGAACAAACAAGTTGTTGTTGGAGCAAGGGCTAGGAACAGAGTGCTGGGAAGCAGGAGCCGATACGGTTGCAAGGGAGCAGGGAGGTGCCGCTGCAGTGACGAAACTGTTCGCGATTGCAGCAGCAGATTCATTTCAACTCCTTGGCTCTCTTTGAAACTGATGTCATCGGCAGCTTCCCCCTTGACTGGTGGCTGAGGGATGTGTCCAGTAAAACATCTGCTGCATTGGTCACAGCACTGACAAACCTCTGAAATGTGGTACTGTTGCAAGATGTTGTGCATGCGCTGTGAACATGCACGCAAGGAAACATAAAAAAGTAAGTTAGAAAACACAAGTGATAAAACATAATTGACCAATCAGGCAGGAGTTCATGGGATGGTTTGGAGCCCATGAGCTTCCTATAACACCAAGTAGGCAAGCAAAATAATTACAACTAAAACAATAACATCTCAAGTCAAAAGGGCACGAGGGATGACTGGGGCGCCTTCACATATTCTGCTCATGCTGCCTGTCTCCCACCAAAAAGCATGCCAGATTCAGTGAGGGTCTGCACTCTGCTGATCTCTCTCTCTCTCTCTCTCTCTCTTGCACTCTTTCTGACTAGTGTTTGACACACTGCCTCCTTTCATTTCAAAGCACCATATGGGCTGGATTCACAAACCTTTTTTGGACTAAGTCCCACATTGCAAATCCAGTTATGGTCTTAAATCTCCACAGCTGAAGATGTTACAACTGGTCCCACTGGCAGTAACATTTTTATGCAGTTGCAGTAATTTCTGCAGCATCACCACTCACAAGCTGCCATAAGTTGTGGAGCTGATGAGGTTACCATAACTGCGGGAGAAATTGAAGTTCTGCAAGTGGCATCCCACTTGCGTTGAGTTTTTCCCACAGTTGTGGGATTTTCAAGAGTTTAGTGAATCCAGCCCACTGTTTCATATGAATGTCAGGTGGTGGATGACACTCAGGATTGGCAAGAACAACGGTCAATGTATTTTATTCCTGTCGGCTGCTTGCTGACCTTGAAAAACAACACAAACATACGGATGCATTTTGTTTTTAAAAAATGTTAATTTTTTTTAACAGAGGTATCTAAAAGAATAATACTGATGCATTTCTCATACTCAAATAGACTAAAATAGGTCTAAATTTCATCAGAGTAAATCAGAACCTTTTGGAAAAAAATTAGAATTGGAATCAGAAAAGGGTCACAGCTGACCTGCCCGTCCCTAGTACAGGGGTTACAAAGTAACTTACATTTAACAAGGTGAGATGGGGAGCTAGTGGACGTGAGGGTCTGCCAGGCAAGATTACATGGCAAGGCAAGGCAATTTTATTTGTAGGGCACCCAATACCGGAGGCTCTGGGTGCCTAACAGGAATTATAACAAAACACAGTGAGAAACAGCATGAATAAATAAATAAATATTATAAAAAATAATGCTGCATAAATACAAGTAAGACAATTTAAAATAGATTAAAAGGCTTTCAGACTGTCACAGAAAGGGACTAGAACAGGATGGACTCAGAAATCACATGCTTGCTGACCAGCCAGCAACTCAGCTATGATCCAAGGGAGGTGTGAACCTTGGATCCAAGTTTTCCTAAGGGGGTGGCATGATGATCCCAGACTTACAGAAATTTGGAATTAAGGAACTCAAGAACTGCAGTAATGTTGTTGGATGTTAGTACAGGGGACCAGTCAGTTACCTTCAGGTCATCAAGTACTGAGGATAGATCAAGCGAATGAAAGGATCTAAGCTGGATGAATTTAGAAGGTGTATTGGAGTGCTGGAACTTGTGCACACAGTAGACAGTATGATTGCCACTGAGGGCATCAGGAAAAGTACCAGCATCCACAGTGTTGTGGGGGTGAGAGGAAAAGAACCAGTCCAGAATAGAGTGATTTTAGGTTTTGGGGTTGAGTATGTTGGGATACAAGATCAGTTGAGTAAGCTGGAGCATTTTTATGTTTTGGCATAATTTATGATGGAAGGATGAGAGAAAAGTAAAATTAAAGTCAACTAAGATGAGCAACTTACTGGAGGAGGCATGGGAGGACAAGGTGGTGAGCAACTCAATGACAATAGGAAGGGATATGCCAGGGTAGCAATAAACTGCAGCAATGAATATGAGGATGGAGAATGGGGGGGAGAGTTTCAGGAAGAGCATCTCATAAGCGGGAGGAGAGGAGGCGGACAGCACAGGTTCAAACTGGGTGTGGGAAGACAGATGGCTAAGCTTCCTCCTCTCTTAGTATGAACCTGTCAGATGATTGGGAAGCCAGAGATGGCTATGGCAGTATCAAGGATCTTGGAGGAGAATCAAGACTCTGAAATCATCAGGACATAAGGATTGAGGTTTACCACTAGCGGTTGTAGAAGGTCAATTTTGGAGAGGAGACTGCGGAAGTTAACATGAATTGCTGTCAGCCCTTTGAGGAGAGGAGAGGAGAGGCAGTTGGCTTGGCAGGACCTGGCTTGAGTTCAACATTGTCTGCTAGAATTTGAAGCAAGGAGTCAAGAAGCTTAGGAGAACTTATAAGATGCTTGAGTGAATCATGGGGGGAGTGGGAGAAAAGGATAAGGACAGAGGAGTGGTGGAGGCTGTTGAGTGTGTCAAGGTGAATCTAGGTGGAAGGGAGGAGGTTGCAATCAGGAGGCCAGGGTGAGTGCTGGAAGGGGGATGGCTAGAAGAAGGAAGCAAGGGGGAGGATGAAGGGAAAGGGAGATGAAAGGGACAGTGAAGGGGAAGGAAGAAAGGGGAAGGAGCAGATGGGGCTAGGAGAGGGAGGAGAATGAGGGAAATTAACAGCAAGGTGGATAGGTTGTATGCAGTTGCCCAGAACAACAAAGCAGGTTTATGGAAGCTGTAAAAACAGCTGAGTTCAACAAAATTACACAACAGTGGTATTATAAAGCAACAGTTAATACTTGACTTTAGCACACAGCAACCTTTGCCACAAGTTGTGGGGGGTCTGACACTGGGACCCCTACTGATAATGAATCAGGTGCAGATTCCCTGGCACACCGGGAACTGATACAAGCTGTGGTTTGCTGCAGCTTGTGTCGATTTCCAAGGAGGATTCTGAATTGGGCCCAGCATCTTTTCTTCAGCAATTGATTTCTTTGTGCAAGAGGCCTCAAAAATAACCACCAGATAAACACACTGGCCCAGGTATTAGAAGGAGATGTGCCCCTGGGCCATAATCAAAAGGGGATTATGTGCTACGCAATTCGGGATTCTCCACAGCACAAAGATAATATATGTGACACATCCAGAAGGGGCGTTCCCTTGCATAAGCAGCACATCTTCATATTCAGCCAAGATGTGTGGTGCAGCTGCCCATACATCCCGGAGATGTGCCACACAAAGTTAGGCATAGAAGAACCATGCCTAAGCCATAGCCACCCACAGGCAGGCTGCTGTATTGCACAGCACAACACAGCAGCTGCCAGTCCCTGAATGGCTACCCCCCCAGCCCCAATCATGTACGGAAGTATAACGATTCCAATATCCCTGGTAGACCAGTGGTACCCCACTCCCATCCCAGTTTATGAATAAAAATAAAAATATCCTATGTAACCCTGGTAGTCTAGTGGCCTCCCATCCCATTCCGTATCCCCATATAGTTTAAAACAGGATCCACCGTACTCCCTGATAGTCTGGTGTTAACCCCCTCCCATTCTCAAACATGATTGCAGAGTATTAGGTTACATCCCAGTATCCCTGGTGGTCCAGTGGACCCTGCACCTCCTCATTTCACTGAGGGACTCCACACGTACTGGGCTCTCTATCTTCAGACTGGGCCACTTCAACATGGAGTCAGTGGGCAGCACACTCACTCCACACACCACCACAGTTTCCCACTGACTGAGCTGTCAGTGAATGACAGCACACTGTACTCCTGTAAGCCCATTGGTGGATACTGTCGAGCAATGGGCTTGCAGTATGTACTGTACACTTTCATTCACAACTTTGTGAATGACATGAAGTTGTGAATGAAAGTATACAGTACACACTGCAAGTCCACTGTTCAACAGTGTCTACCAATCTGCTTTCAGGAGTACAGTACACTGTCATTCACTGACAGCTCAGTCAGCGGGCAGCCATAGTGGTGCGTGGAGGGATGTGCTACCCGCCGACTCTGTGGCCGAGTGGCCAGTCTGGGATGGGGGGAGCTGGGTGGGGTGTGGGTCCCTCAGTGGGGTTGTGGGGGATCCACTGGGCCACAGGGATACTAGGATGTAACCTATTACACTGTGATCATGTTCACGAACTGGAGGGGGCTACCAGTCGACTACTAGAGAGTATGGTGGATCCTGTTTTAAACTATGCAGGGATTCAGAACAGGAGGGGGGCCACTAGACTACCAGGGATATGTGGGATTTTTTTATTTTTATTCACGAACAGGGATGTAAGGTGGGTACTACTGGCCTACCAGAGATATGTGGGATATTTTTCTTTTTATTCACAAATGGGGATGGAAGGGGGTACCACTGGACTACCAGGGATACGAGGGATTTTTATTATTATTCATGATTGGGGATGGGAGGGGGGCCACTAGACTACCAAGAGATTGTGGAGTGCTTTCGTGAAACATGGACATTGCAGGGCACCCAATGAATTCTGCTGGGTGTATCCCTGCCCCAGACATACAAATGGGGCCATAATGACATGCAGATAGCCCAATTTGCTCTTTGCTTGGCTAATGGCCCCATTTGTATGTCACGGTCTGAATATCTGGAGATTGCGCCCAGTGCATCCTGAAGATCCGCTGCTCATCCCCATTCCAGGTATTCAGACCATGCAGTGGGATGCACTGCCACATCTTTGGTGGCCCCCATTTGCACCACCCACATCCTTTGCTATATTCAGATGGGATGCACGTTACGCATCTCGTTTGAATATAGCAAGTTTGTGCTTCAGCGCAACTCAGTTGCACGGTGCACAAATTTGCACCTTTTCTGGGCACAGTTTGAAAATCCTGGCCACTATTTCTAGGTACCTCAGAGAGTTGTTCACCTTGACTTGAGGTGTAGTCAGGAGGTGTACTTGACATACATCCAAAAATGCACACCTCACCGAGAGGTGTAGTCCAGACGTGTACTTTAATTGAGGTGCACACATCAATATGGCCAACGTAACTATAAAGCATCAACTCTAAAAGCAAATCAAAGATCTTGTCTAAAAGAAAAAGTAAATGCTGCTTGCTTGATTAACTAATTTTAAGATGATTTTCTTTTTTAAAGTACTGATAGGGAGGCTGTTCCCACCTCTTTATCTCCCCAACTTCATTACAAGAATAAATGAAACACTTAGGAATTCCTGCATTGAATAGATAAATGGAGAACTGTCTACAGGAGAAGCATGCACAAGATATTTCTTTCATACATTTATCACTGTTAATTGTGAACCTTACAATAGGCATATGAAATGTATTATGGAGTTACAGCACTTCTAGGCAAGGTAAGCACATTTATTTATTATGTACTCATCCAAAGTTCTAAGTGCCATGTAGACATCCATTTAACATTTTTTAAAACAGGCTAATTTAAAATGGTCAGGATGCTGTACATGCGATAACCACAAAGAGTGTTTCACCCCAAAATGTAATTAATTAAGTGGTCCCAAATGCCTGATTAAATTAATTTATTTATTTATTTGCTTTTCGTAACTGGGTAGGTGCACTAGGCATAGGGATGCCTATTTTCAGGCATGACCAGGGAGGATACAAGTCAAATACATGATTAATACAATGTGATGCAGCACATAGAAAAGGTTAAACAATGGGAAGGAGGTCAGAAATACAAAAACTTAGCGACTGGGAGAAATACAGAGAAATAGTGGGGGTTTAAACAAACGCTAACGTTCTAATGATGGTGTCCCTTTAATCATAGCAGGAAACGGTTTCCACAAGACAGGAGTTGCAATTCAAAAATTTCTACCTACCAATGACATTAGATGAGAATGTGAAACCATGAGGAGCCCCATCTCAGAGGAACAAAGGGGTGGATGGGAGTGTATTTGATCAGAAGATCTTTCAGGTAGCCAAGGCCCAAATCATGCAGGGCTTTGTAGATGAACAAACATATCTTTAATCTGCCGTGCCACCTCAATGGAAGTCAATGCAGTTCTCACAAAACTGGCATGACATGTCCTGGACTGCGAAGTCTCAGCTATCAGCAGGGCTGCTGAGTTCTGCACAAACTGCAAGCAACACACCAGCCCCGCAGACAACTCTAGGTTCAGAGCATTACAATAATCCAATAGGGAGGTGACAAAAGCATGCACTAGTATTTCCAAGTAAGAGGGAGTCAGATAGGCTTGAATTTAGGGAATATTAAGCAGGTGGTAAATGCTGCTGTGTAAAACAGATGACACCTCATGTTCTAGTGTCAATCCACTGGCCACAAAGACACCCCGATTTCTTACTGTATCTGCAGCATGCAGTACAGTACCATCTGACAATGGCAACATAGCATCATCACTATTTATTGCTATACCCACTCATCCTGGTTTCAACAGTGACACCTCTTTGATGAATTTAGTCTGAGCCAACTTGAGGCCATCCAGTCTTGGATTTCAGTCAAGCATTCATCTAACACAGCTACCATGTTGACCCAATCAGGTGCATATTACAGGTAGCTCTGGGTAACGTGTGTAGCAGTCAAAATCAAGATCATATGGTTCCATGTAATAATGGTGAGGAAATAATAGTCCCGCACACATGTGCAAGTGCACAACACCGAAAATACAAATGGCAATTGTACATTATGGTGACCCAAAATAAGAGACCATACCAACACACGCTATCATACATTTTATGCAGGGGGCTGCACCCTCTGCATCCCCACATATGGGGGCTGTGCCCCTCTCACCCCCTTCTTAATATAATCAGCTTATGGGGGGTCCTGACACTGGGGTAAGGAGGCAACTCAGGAAGGGGCTATCCAGGGGGAACACAAATGGGGAACCACCAGGACAGTGAGGGAGTAGGAACACAGCATAAAAAATGCAACTCCCAACAACTAAAAACAGAACAAACACCAGACCTCTAACCCAGGTTCAAACCCAGGTCCTTCCACACTGGAGGCATATCCTGCCTCCACAACACCACGCAATTAGCTTGACACTGCCTCACTGAACTACCTGCTATATCCTGGTTCTTGTGAGGTCCCTCCTACCGTCGTTTTATCCTGCATTCGTGGTTTTAGCCCTTCTACTCTCACTATTCTGACAGTTGCTCTGCTTCCCCACTTGTTCTACTTACAGGTGATCAAATTGAGTAACTCAATTTGAGTCACCCACATCACTGGATACTGATTATACTACCTGATGATCTCCCTGAATGACAACACGTACACAGCAAATAAGATAGGAGCCAAAATGTACCCCTGAGGCACACCACAGCAAAGAACAGCAGAACTCAGAATGTTTCAACCTATCATCACCTGCTGCACTTAGCTGGACAAGTAGGACTTAAACCATTACATCCCCACACCCATGAGTCCTACAAAGTGCCTCAGATGGGTCAACAGTACCCCATGATCCACCTTGTCAAATGCTGAGGAAAGATCCAGTAGTACCAAGGTGGAACAGTGACCTCTGTCTCTTGCCAGGAGAAGATCATTGAACACTATGACTAGAACAGTCTCTGTGCTATACCAGGGTCTAAACCCAGACTGAAATGGCTCAAAGAGCTCATAACATTCCAAACCAGTTCTGTAACTGTATTGCCATTACCTTCTCAATAAGCTTCGCTAAAAATGAAAGGTTTGAGACTAGCCTGGAGTTTTCCAGATCCTCAAAATCCAGTGATGGCATTTTCAGGAGAGGCTTCACCACTGCCCCTTTCAGTTCATTGAGGAAAACTGTATCCCATTAAGACAGCGACTTTAGAACACCGATGGCAAAAACCACACAGGAAAACCATAAGTGCTATGTTGTCGACCAGAGGTTCCCCCATCCCCAAATTGCATCCCCACTAGAGTATATATATAAATATATATATATTTATAAATGGGGTAAAAATAAATACTCCAAATCCAATGTTCTGATTGTATAAAACACATCACATGACCATGCATATATCAGAGCGCGACCGCACACCTGCACTTTTACCCCCCTCCAAAATAATTTTGACATTTTATGAGATAGATAAACCACTCTGAGGTGTGTGGTCACACTCTGATATATACATGCCTTGGGTGGTTGAGCGCACACCGGGGAGACGCATATATCAATGCATGCCCTACACCTCAGAATGGTTTATACTATTACATATATATATATATATATAGCTAGATATATGTAAGTGGTATATATAGTGGGGGGGTGCAGTATCAAGGCCCCCTGCTAAAAAAGTGATCACTGTATGTGCTTGTGCTGTATTGTGTGCTGCTTTCAGTCGTCGCCATTTTAATGTCACTATCTTGATGTGGAACTGGGGAATAACACTCTCCTGAAGTGAGCTCCTGATTATCTCAACAATAATTGGAATCAGAGTGGTCAGCAACTTGAGAGAAAGCTGGGAGGCTCTGGGTCCATTATAAAGCAAGTAGGGTGCAGCCCAAAGGCCATTCAGGAACCCTTCTCAGTAAGTGCTGGCCAAAACTCCACCCACAGTGACAGAGCCCTTAAGTCCCTCACCTCTTGAATATTGTCAGCCCATGACAAGTCACCTGAGGAGATACCAGCTCTGATGGAGGACAACTTGTAAAGGAAAAAATCACTGTACTCAATGCACTTCTCAGCTGAAAAGTTGATGATTTTATAATAATGCAACATGAATGATCATTATGAATTATTTTCAAATATCATGTTCAAGCTTCAAAAACCATCACTGTGATCATAAGCAACATGAATGTTAAATAGCCACTAATCAAAAACCTTGAAGTTATAGAAATGGTGATTGTGATTATTGAAGATCTCATATCATCATGATTTTCCATTATTGCTTATGGTCAAGATTACTGTAATACATAAAAAAAACAGTTGATCTTTTTTATACTTTTGGAATTTATCTTGGATTCTATTTAGACATCTTTATGGGAATTATCAGTTATGATACATCTTCTAAAGAAACACATTACTTTCAATTATACTGACTCTGACCCCTTACTTCTTAGTGTTATGAAGGCTTAAATTGGTTTATATACTGTAGCTCTAGTCAGTGGTTCCTTTTATGGTTGTGGTGAGTTCCTAAAAATACATGGTCTTTGTTCAAGGCCTTTCTTAACAGTCTACAAACTAATACTGGTAAGGCAAAATTATTCAAAAAAAGAAATTAACTTTATTTTTGTCCATAAACAGTACTTTTGAATATGCAAATTAGTTATCCAAATATGTATAATATACCTAATATTGCATGCACTTTTCCAAAAGGTATTAAAACTTGACTTCAAATGATTTACATTATAATTAATTTTCTTTTGCTGATATTTGACATTCATATGTTCATAGTAGTAACACATAAAACTTTTGAGTACTATTCATGAGCCTTACAATCTTATAATACTAAACTAATATAATTGTCAATGATCATCAGGGATCATCACTTGATCATTGTACAGTTCATAAAAAAAAAACATCATGCTGATTTAAGCATGCATAAATAATAATCATCAGCTAGTGATTTGAAAGTTCATGTTTGGTGATACAATTAGCATCTAGATGATCTTAAATCATGATCTCCATTGATGATCATATGGTAGCATTTAATAATTAACAATGATCAGTCATTACTGACATTCAAAAACCATGATTAATTCCACTGGGGGTCATACAGATGGGCACACTGATGGGTCCTGGTAGGATGGGGCACGTGTCTGTGTCTTCTGTTGACACCCTTTTGTGGACTGTGTGAGAGGCCTTTCAGCACCGTGCATTTCTGCCTAAAGTTGAACCAGCATTTATTTCTGTGGTGATTTACATACACAGCCCATGATGCTTTGCATTATGGGGGTATGTGTGATTTTGTATTTCTATGATTGATGATTTACCAATTCGCCTGGGTTTTCTGGTGTAAAGATTCTTCCTAACTGTAGACAGAGAGGATTTAACAACGTTTCCACAGTGTTGAAGAGCTGAGCCAGTTGATTTACCTTCCACAATCACATGTGACAGGAACACTCTATTTTCAGTGTGATTGCACCTCTCATACTCACCATAGTGAGCATGCAGTGTCAATTTATCCTCCTCTGTCCTGGATCTCTGCCAGGAATGCTCCAGCCTCTACCCCTTAGTCTTCAACCACCTGATTTCATCATCAAACCAGAGTGACCTAGAGTAGGACATCGAGGGGTGAACATACTAGGTTTCCAGACAGTTGAAGGCTGCCATAGGGGCTTTGTTATATCATGCCATGGCATTCTCTGCTTCTCTGGAACAGGCTGATAACACACTCAAGATATCCAGAATCACCAGGAGGTTATTTGCATCCAGCTTTCAAACAGGGCGATATCTGACCATCTCTACAGGAGGGGTATGAAAAAGTGGGAGAGGGGCACAGAGGAACTGTACAGTATGATGATCTGACCACCCAACTTTATCAACCCTGATATTACTAATGTCAAAACCTAATGTGAAGACTTAATCAAATGCATTGCCTTTTTGGTGACTGCTGGTGGCAACTGCCTGTACTACACCCAGTGAAAACATAAACTGGAGGAAATGTTGTCCAAACAGAGTATTCATCATCAACCCAAGCATTGAAATGACCCAGCTTCAGCAAGCTGGATGAGTCCACCATCAGGTAGGCCGTGAAGCTCTCCAGTTCCTGTAAGAATTTACTCCCCAAGTCCTGGTAGATGGTACACAAGGATAATTCTACAAACTGTACCCAGACCCCTTTTAACAGTTACACATTCAAATTAACTGGTTTCCATGGCAGGTATGCCATCAGTCCCAGACTGGACTGAAAACAGATAGCCACCTCACCACCTCTGTGCTCCTCCCTCTTGCAATGTACCACAGAATAACACAGAGCTAGACACCTCCACTACAGGGCTCTGTGATGCATACCAAGACTGCTGAGGAGTCCACAATAAATGCCTCCATCATCACATTTTTATTCTTTAGGGACTTGGTGTTACATAAAACTGCATGAATGGAGGAGCAGGAGTGGCCAGCCCTCTCACTACCTGTTCCAATGTAATATGGACTGCTCTGGGATTGATGCCAGACAGAAAAGTCCTCTGTAATGTGCCAATCTAGGCAAGGGCATTTTCTTGACCTTACACTCCCAATCATGCCCACTTTCCCTTCTCCTCACTAAGCAAACCAATGTCTCTACCCATGACTCTGGAGGATGTCCAACCCCCTACAACAGCCAATGATCTCAGCTGGTATGGTACAGTGACTCCCTCCAAAAGGACACAGTAGACACAACTGATGTGGTGAGGAGAAGATAATGGGACAACTACCGGATACACACTTTATAATTAAAAATTCCAACTAGCTACCCTCCCAACAATACACCACCCTCACAAACCCAAAAACACCCTCCCACTACAAACCACACCCTTGCCGATTAACTCAATAAATACAGTAACAATATGCTAACGTTCACATCCCCAACTCGCGATAAACAAAAACAGAAAATATTATACAGAAAAATACAAAAAGCTGGAAGCGTAGAACAGAAAGGAGACTTGCATAAAACACAGCAACCATGGTTTCGATATAAACAGTTTTGCATGGGTCATATTACACCTGAAGCCACTAGGTGAAGCAGGCACCACAGGAAAAGTCAAACTTCATTTTTAGAGAGCACTGAAGAAAACCTTTTTCTATAGCAGTTCCTGATTTTAGGCAACCAATCGTCCCAGAATGCTATTCCACAGCCCCTAGCCAGAACAGTCCAAAAGGAGAAGGGGAAAACAGCTGAAGTAGGTGGCACAGCTCTCTCCCAGATCATCTACTCAGTAACTTACCAGTCAAAGTCACTCAGGGAGGCAAAATGTTATTCCTTTGCTTCTTTCTCATCAAGAGCCAAGGGAAAGCAGCAGCAGCAGCAGCAGCAGTGAGGATCCACTCTTTACCTGCAAATTCCAGAGCCAGTCCTGTCACCACCAACCCCACACTGCCTTGAAAGTTCAGGCCTCAGACCATAATATATCCTCAGCTCCTCTTTCACCAAAAGTTGAGGAAGAGCACAACCGCAGTAACAACAGGAATCACTGATTACCGTCAGAAAACAAAGCTGGTCCTTTCACCACCTACCTCTGAGTAAATATACAGAACAGAGACACTTATGAACAAACAAGTTGCACACCCTAGTAAGATATTTTTTTTTGAAATTCTCTTTTTATTAATTTACAACAAAACAAAACAGGACATAACACCAGAGTTCCAAACAAGATACATCCAATCCAATAAACAAAAAAGAAGCACAACAATTGAATAACCCCAATCAACTATCCCCTACCCTCCCCCCTCCTGCCCCCTTCCCCCGAGGGTGCCACCACCAAGGAGAGTGATACATCTGAGTAAGTCCAATGATTAGGTGTCATCAAATATTCCATATGTGGAAACAACTAAAAAGAAAAGAAGACACATTCCTAGGGATCCTTAAACAAACAAGCTTTGGGTGAGAGGGTACACCAGTATCACCAAAGGAGCAGCGGAAGCCAGAGAGATTGCGCTTAGAGTTCAAATCTTGTATCTAAACGTTAATATTCGAAAATTTCAACACCTCTAATCTTATTCGATTCCCCAAGGAAACCCCACCAGTGAAGGTACAGAGCATAAATTTTACCCTACTTCTTCTGAAAAATCTTGGGGAGGATCGAAAGCTGGCAATCAGTTTTCAATCCTAAAACACAGGAAAGTTCTTCCACCCAATCCTGATAGGAAAGCACCAAATTATCTGTCCAGTGCGGAGGACTAATCTCTTAACCGCCATAGAAATAAGCGCTATATGATATTTCTTTTCCTTAACCTTGATAGCTGAATAATCCCCCATAATACAGGATTCTAATGTGATGTGACTTTCCAATCCTAAAATAGGGTCTAAGCTGTCCACGATTAGTCGCCAGAGAGGGGCTACTTTAGGACAGTGCCAGAAAATATGGGAAAGGTCACCTTGCTCCCCTCCGCACCTAAAACATTCAGCAGGGACAGCAGGGCCGAATTTAGATTTCTTTATGGGCGTAAAGTACATACTGTTAAGTATAAAGTATTGAGTCATTCTATTCCTGTCCAGGGTGTTAAATATATATAGGTCCCTCCAGATTTGGCCCCACGGAATCGGGGAATTAGAAGAGACTGGTTCCCATGTTTTGGATCCTGTTAAGGGAGCTGGGCAGACCAGTTTCAAGAGGTAGGAATACAATTTAGACACCCCATGTGGTTTGCACGCCCAGCCCTTAAGCTCCTCCAATAACGGTTTGATGACTGAAGGAGATACTGTAGGCCCAAACTCTCTATCTACCAGATGCTTTAATTGGTACAATTTGAATAGGGCATTTATGGGAATGTTCAGACTTAGTAACAGGTCTTTAGCTGAGCCTTGCCTACCTTGTACATAAAAATCTTCTACAGAGAGCTCCTGAATAGAAGGCAACCATCTAGACACTAGAATATTACCTCCAATCCGGATATTAGGGTTGCCCATCAGAGGCTGACCACCATCCTTACCACAACGGATAATAAGGGAAGAAAAAAGCTGATTAATCACCTTCACCATTATTCCAACAGGGGAGTTCTGGATTTCTCGGGGAAGAGATGCAGGACCACAATAAAAAAGACTAGAGGGGTTGATATTATGATGAGCAATAAGACCCAAATCTAGGTCCACCCATACCGGAAGGCATTCTGCCTTCGGATCCCCTAACCATTTACCTGCTTTGATAAGATGGCTGGACCAGTAATAGAATTCGAAATTTGGCAATCTAAGACCTCCCATCTCCTTAGGAAGGCACAACTTGTCAAAGGCCCGTCTTGGGGACTTATGATTCCAAATAAAAGTAGTTAACAACGAATGGACCCTCCTAAAGAACACCCTAGGCAGCCAAATATCTAAGAGATTCAGGGATAAAAAGGCGGAAGGATGTTCATTTTAATGATACTAATACGAGCCCCAACTGCTAACGGAAGTTTCCATCTTTGCAAATCATTTTGATTCTATCCAACAGGTCCTCTAAGTTGAGCTTACGGACTAAGGAGGGATCTCGCCAGGTAAATGCCGAGATATCTCAAATGAGAATGGGCCCACTTCAAACCCAGATGGGACACTGAAGCCCTGGTAAGATGTAAATTAAGTGGGAAGATTTCAGTCTTTGCCAAATTGAGTTTATAGTTGGATAATTCTCCAACTGTAATCAGCTTCATAACCACCTGCAAAGAATCAACAGGATTAGCCAGCTGCAATAAAATATCATCTGCATAGACTGAAATCTTAGAAACTTGATTGAAAACAGGGCATCCCTGGACCCCGGAGCCGCTTTGATACTAATTAACAGGGGTTCTAAATAAAGGTTAAAAGGAAGGAGATAAGGGACAGCCTTGATGGGTGCCAGAGAAAAGCTGTATGGAGCTGAAAAACCCCATTACAGTAAACCTCGCCGTAGGGGGACCTATATAATACTTTAATCCACTTTATGAAGGTACTCGGGAATCCAAACCTGGACAAGGTACACCATAGGAACTCCCAGTTAACACGGTCAAACGCTTTCTCCGCATCCAGGGCTACCAAAGCCATCGGAATCTGAGAAGTTTGAGCTGCCCTGAACACATGGGAGAGTGTCCTAATATGATCCATCACAGATCTCCCCTGTACGAACCCTACCTGTTCCACACTCAGTAATGGTGTCCACACTTGTTTAATACGGGAGGCTAAAATCTTGGACAAAATTTTAATATCACAGTTAAGGAGCGAAATCGGCCTGTAGTTAGCTGGATTCTGGGCGGGATCGGCAGATTTAGGTATCAGGATAATAACTGCCTCCAACAGGGAGGGGTCTAAAGTATCTACTAACAGCAAATGGTTATATAGCTCCAGAAGCAGGGGAGTTAACTCCTGACAAAAGGCTTTATAAAATTTTGCCGGGAAACCATCTGAACCAGGGGCTTTATCCGACGCTAAGCTACGTATAGCCTGTTCCACCTCCTCCTGGGATATAGGTGAAGCAAGAAGGTCTACCTGCTTCTCCAGAAGGCAAGGAAGTGTCACTGACTGGAAAACCTTTCTAGATCTGAAGGGTCAGAACAGGGTATTCAGAGAGTATAATTTGGTAGTAGTCCCTAAAATTGCAGCTATGTCCCTGGGTTCTGTTTTAATAACCCCTCTGTGATCCATTAAAGCGGAAACCAGCCTGGAGTTCTCCACCTCTTTTAGTTTCAATGCAAGGAGCCTACTTGGTTTCTCACCCTGATCTAGGTATCTGACACTGGTCTTCAACAATGCAAACTCAGTCTTTTCACAGATCAACTCCTCATATTCATTTTTAAGCTTATAGAGATCTTCTAACTTGTCCACAGACCCCGAAGTGGCCAACATGCTCTCAGCTACTCTGATTTGATTAGAAAGTCGGATCAGGTTCTGTACCCTAGTAAGATCTTGTCACCTTCTTCAACAGAAACAAACACTTACTATAAACAAGGAATTGTCTTACTCTGAAAAAAAGAATTGATTATATTGCAATCACTGCCCAGCTAAACATACTGTAGAGCATCAACTGTTGTCTGAGATCAGTCCAATTGCTAGTAATCAGTATGCAATGTAAGGGAGTTCAGAAATCAAAACTGCCAATGGTGTCCTGACAGGGCCAACAAGATAGTTTTCCATTCTGTAACACATGGCAGAATCTGAGATACAATTGAGGTATATACAGCTAAAAGTTACGTTTGTAAGGTGCAGTTAAAGTGTGCACTGTAAATCTAAATTTTTTTTATAGAGGACAGGAATTCATTTCTAATTGGAAGCTGTTTATAAAGTTCTTATTCACAGAAATGACATGCATTCATCTAAATTATCCATATTTAACTGTACCCGATTAAAAAGTGATGCAAAAAATTATATTTTACATTATTTTGTTTTTATGGGCAGCATTCCATTACAGTTATCTTAATGAAACCAGTTATTTGGAGTTTTAACTATGTTACAGTTTGTGCACAGAACTCTAAAGCGTGGTTCTTACAGGTCAACAGCTCAAATTAGCATTCTGTACACAAACCATGACACAGAAAAAACTCCAAATGACTGGTTCCATGAAGAGAACTGTAACAGAATGCTGCCCATAACAACAAAACCAATCAGAACAGTTTTTTTTATCAATTTTTATTCAGCTACAGTTAAAGATAAATAATTTAGGGGGGTGCATATAATTTCTGACAATAAGAACTCTAGTAACAACTGCCAATCAGCACAAATTTCTTATCTCCTTTAAAGTTTAGCCAATATGCATCCTGCTAAATGTAACGTTTTTAAAGTGAAGATGTGGTGTACAGTACAACTGTTTAAGGTACACAGTATTTATTAGGTGTGTGTAAGGTGCAGTTGAGGTGTACATAGTGGACCAGACATTCAAACATGCACCTGGCAATGGCACAAATGGGAGCATAGTGCAAATGAGATGTGCTGGAGCAACTAAGGAACATAGTCAAAAGAAATGAGCCATGATGCATCTTTTCTGAATATATCAAGTAATGCACACTGCGAAAATACAATGAGCTGGCACATCCCTCCAGACAGGGCTGAATACCAGGAATGGGAACTGTGCCAGTGCTTCAGAGATACACTCTGCACAAATTCCTAATATTCGGCCACCAACATGCAGAAGGAGCCATAATGCATGCAAGGCACAAATGGGGCCATTTGCATGTCATTATGGCCCCATTTGCACGAGTTGTGCAGGGCTGACTTTCAAAATGCACCTTGCGCCCTGCAAACCATGCAGTGCTGGCAGCAGAGGTCCAGAGGTTCCCCACCCCCATCCCATAGCTCCCATCGCCTGTTGTGGTGTGCCACCAAAATCCCTGGTGGCCCAGTGGTACCCACGTCCCTTCCCTTAGCTCTGACTGCCATACTGAAGTAACAAAAATGTCCCTGGTAGGCTAGTGGTACCCCCCACCCTACCCTCTGATCATCATCTCATTGCTAATAGGACTATCTGAGTGGTCCAGTTGTTCCCTCCACCCTGCCAATACCTCAGATCACTGTACAATTCCATAATGAATATCCCTGGTGGTCCAGTCATTCCCATCACCCACCTGTGCCTCTGATTGCTGGAGAATTTTCAAATGACAGGTCCCTGGTGGTCCAGAGTAACCCACCCCCACCCACACAGGAACCCCAACCCACTCAGACCCCCAGTCATGGCAGGCAGAATATCCACCCGCGATACTTCATCAAGGCAGCTCGCAAATGGCAGCATACAGTAGGAGCTACCGGCTCATTTGTCCACACTGTGGACCAATGGCTTGCAGTGCGTTCTGTAATAAGTCACAGCCTTGTGAATGAATGGCTTCATTCACATGGCTGTGCAATTTCCATATGCACTACCAAGTCCATTTAGTCCACAGTGTGAACCAATGACTTGCAGCTCTACTATGTGCTATCATTGACTAGCAGCTACAATGGTATATGGCAGGTATCTGCCCACCCATGACTTTGAGGGAGACTGGGTGTGGTGGGAGTTCTGTGGGTAATTAAGGTGGGGAATTTTCACTGGACCACCAGAGATCTATCATTTGTGATGTCACCAGCTATCGGAGGTCTGAGGCAGGTGGGGAACCACTGGACCACCAGGGATGATCTAATATTGAATTGTACAGTGATCTGAGGTAAGGGTGAGGAAGGGAGAACCACTGGACCACCAGGGCTATTCATTATGGACTTGTACAGTGATCAGAGGTATGGGCAGGGTGGTGGGAACCTCTAGCCTAACAGGGCTATTTTCATTACCTCAGTACGGCAGTCGGTGCTACGGTGAGGGGGGGACCACTTGACCACCAGTGCCTATTGTGCATGCTTGTGCACAGTGTTATGGGGGGGTTGCCACCCACGGCCATCGGCTGCTGTGTTGTGCACTGCAATACAGCGGTCTGCCAGTGTACCTGTACATGAGCCATCCTTTATGGGCTCAACTTTGAGTCCAGGTATGTGGCGCATCTCATGGTTGTGTCAGCAGATGAGCCGCACATCCTGGCCAAATATTGGGATGTGCATATCATAGTATCTTAGTATCATAGTGGTAACGAAGCATACATAAGACTTACATCGATTATTACTTGAAACATAAAAGCCATATTTCAGTATTCTCTAACCTTATTTTTAAATCTAGCAAAATGAATTTTAAATGTTTCCAATGCTGGACTTTCTACCACCTCAATGGGAAGTTTGTTCCAGTGAGGTACCATGCATTGGCTAAACCAAAACCATCTTTTTTGCAAATTCCACCTCTGTTGTTTAAGTTGTTTACTGTAGTTCTAGTATCATAATTTTTTTCTGTGTGTGTTCTAGGCCCAGGTCAATTTGTAACTTATTGTCTTGGAAGGACTTACAGACGATGATCATATCACTCCTCCATCTTCTGTAGGCTAGTGAATACAGATTGAAATCCTGCATTCTATCTCCATAGGATCTACTCTTCATCCCACACACTGCTCTTGTTGCCCTTCTTTGTACACCCTCTAATCTATTTATATCTCCCCTCATTTATGGGGCCCATACCTGAGAACAGTACTCCAACTGGGCTCTCACCATTGCCTCATACAAGGAGTTTAGAGCCTCTTTTTCTGTACTGGAGCTGTGCCTCAAAATACAATTTAAAGCTTTGTTTGCATTTTTTTATTGCTAGATCCATTTGAGAATTGAAAGTTAAATTATTGCTAATTATGATTCCCAAGTCTCTTTCTTTCGCTGTTTGTTTTAATTGACTGTTGTTTATTTTGT
The DNA here is from genome assembly GCA_016271365.2 of Neoceratodus forsteri. Taxonomy (NCBI): domain Eukaryota; kingdom Metazoa; phylum Chordata; order Ceratodontiformes; family Ceratodontidae; genus Neoceratodus; species Neoceratodus forsteri. Next base: position 61,699,702 of record CM057451.1, read on the forward strand.
ATTTGAACTCCATGTTATTTTTGCCCATATGTAGTACTATACATTTTTCCTCATTTAATTTAAGCTTATGTTCATTTGTCCATTTTTCTATGTAATCAAGAGTATCTTGGAGTCTCAATTGGTCAAAGTTTGAGTCGACCACTGCTCCCACTCTACAATCGTTTGCAAACTTTGTCAACCAGATGTTTTCAGTTTTGATTTGTAGAGACAAAATATATATGTTAAACAGACAGAGTCCCAATACTGACCCATGAAGGACCCCACTTGTCACTGGGAACTATTGGAACAGTTCTGCATTTATAATCACCCCGTCTTCTCCCCTGCAACCAAGATGTTATCCTATTTATAAGTTTATTATTATGAAAACATTGAAAGAAGGGATTTAATTAGCTTTAGATGTGGAAGTGTGCCAAATGCTTTTGAAAAATATGGTTGCACCACATCTACTGATTTGCCTAGATCCAATGTCTTAATTACTTTTCTGTAAAATTGTAGGAGAGTTGCCTGACAGGATCTTGCTCCTGTTGAGTGGGGTCTGTCAAGATTATCTTCAATCAAATAAGTGGAAATATAGGTTTTGATAATACCTTCTAATACTTCTCCTATCACTGTTGTCAGGCTCACAGGTCTATAGTTCTAAGGAGAGTTTTGTTTCCCTTTTTAAAGACCGGTACAACATGTGCCTCTCTTCACTTTTTTATTACCTTACCTGTGTCTATTGATCTTTGAAAAATGAAAGTTACTGGATGTGCTATCTCTGTAGATATCTCCTTTATGAGTCTAGGATGTAAATTGTCTGGTCCAGGTGATTTGTTTATTTTAATATTGTTTAACCTGTCCATTATGTCATTCATCTCAATGATAATCTGTTTGTCATCTGATGTATTATATTTAATGTTAGTTGCTAATAGATCATTTTGAATAAAGACAGTGCCAAAGTGTTTGTTCTGGATATTTGCCATTTCTCTATCATCTAATATATTCCCCTTATCATACTTAATTAGACCTACAGAATTTGTATTTCCTCTTTTGTTGTTTATATAGGAATATAAGTTTTTGTAGTTGTCTTTACTTCTTTTTTCCAATTTACTTTCAAAGTTTGCTTTGGAAGTTTGTATTATTTGTTTTACCTTTCTTATCTGTTCTTTAGATTTAGGGAAGTAGTTTTTATCTAACTTAGTTAATTTGTACATTTTGTTCCTTAATTTGATTTGCTTTTTAATTTTTGGAGTAAACCATTTATGGGTATTGCCTTTTTTTGAGTTCTTTTCTATAAAAGGTATATACTCATCAGATGTTGTTTTTATTTTAGCAACTAGTGTGTAAAGTTAGTTCTGAAAGTTCTACAAACCAGTCCCATTTTTGTAGAGATTTTATTAAAATTTACATTTTTGAAATTTGGAGTATTAGTTTTACTACCTTTCTGAATAGTTATTTCATTAAGCTTGAAGAATATGGTCAAATGATTGCTATTTGATATGGGGGCCAACCTCTGTGTCTGCTATTTTCTGTCCCATGTTTTTTAATATGACATCTAATATACTGTTTCCCCTTGTATTATCTTTAACTGTCTGAACCAGCCCTAGTTGATTGTGTTTTTCAAGATATTCTCTTTCAATTTTACATGTTGTAGTTTGATTTTCCCAATTGATTCTAGAAAGATTGAAATCACCAGTTATGATTATATTTTCTGCCAGGTTTAGGAGGTCTAGGTAATTTAAAATGTCCTGATCCATCTCTCTGGTTATAGAGGGAGGGTGATACAGCACCCTTAGAATGATTTTAAGTCCATTTTGAGGCATGAGCTTAATGGCCAGATGTTCAATATTTAAGCTGCCATCATGTAATTCCATACTTTTGATCAACTCATGTACATAGATTGTCATCCCTCCACCTTTCCTATACTTTCTAGATTTTTGATATAAGATGTATCCATCTATGCCTTTGTCCCATGTGTCCCCTTCTTCCCATCAGGTTTCTGTCAGTATTGCAATTTTGATATGTTTGTTCATGAACAACTGAGTGAGTTCATTAAATTATTTATCCAGACTTCTGACATTACTTAAGAGACAGTTGACTGAGTCTAAGTTTTTCTTTCATGAATTTATTTTGCTGTTCTCTGGTTTTGTCTGAACAAATTTCTCTCCCTTCTTGCTTTCCAGTTTAAATGATTTTCAAGAATATTTTTGAATGTGTTGCTTAAGACTCTTTCTCCCATTTTGTTTGCATGGGCACACCCCCTGAAGATGTGCCACATACATTATCTTTGTACCCCAGTGCATTGGGTATTGTGCTGTGCAATTCCCATCTTTAAATATTGCCCCTGGGCACAGTTCTGGGGTTGTGCTTTCACAACTCAGTTGTGCAAGGTGCAACCCCTTTGAATATCTAGCCCAGAATGTACACCTCTGACAAAGTGTACTCCTGACTTTAGTCATGGCTGCCTCCTAAAAAAAACAATTTTTTCCAGCTTTGTTAGATCCCTGGACCACTCAATTACCAAATTTCAGTGCTATATCTGCAATAGCAGACTTACAGACATCTACATTTTTGAAACATTTTCACAAAATTTCACAAAAAATTGAATTGTGAAATAATTAGTCACTGTAACTTCAAATTCATTTATCAAAATCCCTCCACATTAACAGTTTCTTAAACTGTTTACTGTACAAAAAGGTTATGTATGCAAATTTGCAGTGGTCTTGCTGTAAAGGTGATTGAGTTTAAGCAGGGCCACTGGAAAATCATGGCCTTGAATTATTTTCATGGAAACCATGATTTTATTGCTCCTCCATGAAATATGTACTCCTCTGAAAAATCCCCAATTTTAAACAAAATGAGGTGCACACAAGGTGCCTTTTCCCCTGCTTTGCCCTGCCTGCCATTTCCCTGTATCTCCTTCTGTGCATTTGGCTTTTGGTGTGCTAGAATGATAGTGAGAGGCTTTCTGTGCTTTGTGTCACATGTCTGTGACATGCAGAATGATGCATCACACAGATGGGAGCCAATCACATTAAAGTCAATTGTTTCACAATTTGTGCCATACTGTGATGTCCTGTCCCTCAAGAATAGCAAACACTCATATGCAGCAATACTTTATGGTGCATGTTCCAAATCATGAAATACTGCTAATTTATTTTAATTGGTATGTTAATTAAAAAAGCTGATACTGATTTAAAGCAAGTCCAAGGGGAAATAACTGACCTGAAAGAAGAAATTAGCAAATTTACATCAAAATCTGAGTTTGATGAACTTCAAAATAAACTCAAGACTAGAACTGATAAATTTGAGAACAAAGTAAAACAAAGGAAAAAAGCAAATCTCAGATGGATCTGCAGGACTATGAAAACAGACAAGTGTATACATGGGTGAAACATAGAAGTGTGAGTAGGGGGTGTTCTTGTAATAGAGGTAGGGGGAGCAAAAATTAGGCTTGAAGTAAAAGTAAAAATAATTGAGAGTGATAGCCCATATAGTGATCTATCCTTTTCCCCTAGCAGCAACACAGAATGATCAGAGTATTTTTTATAAATGAGGGGGAGGTGAACCCTATCAGACCAAGAACCCCCACCCTACAATCAACAGAAGTGAAAATCAAAGCAGTACAAAAAGAAAACCAGGAGAGGGAAAAGGAAGGCGATGGCAGCAGCAGGTCCAGAAGTCAACAAGGAAGACAAACCAAACGAAGTAATTAATATTTTAGATGTACTGATGGAAATGCAGATAAAGGTTCTATACAAGGATCCAAACTTTATTCCTATAACAACACTGATCACTTCCAGGTGGAAGTGGAACTGTTAAAATTCTATAGAAAAATCAATTTAAAAATACATTTTTTCTGATAAAATGGATCCCATAGAAAATCATGGTTGTATTTTGTTAGAAGATGAATCATGGTTATTTTTCCTTTTACTTACATGTGTTTTGTCTGTTGAAGGATTTGTTAGGGATTTTCATTACTTTATATACAGTTCTGAGTCCTGGTTATTGTTTGCTTGACAGGACTCTCCTTGGGATTTTTGATTTACCAAGTGGGATTTATAGGGGGGGGGGCTTGGATATGGAAAGTTTTTATGGGGTCTGCTCTCTTTACACCACATCTTCTTCTTTATGATTTTGTGGCTCCCTATTGTTTTTCAAGTTAAGATATTTACACGTAAAATGTCAGATGTTATTGTTTTGTTTTTGTTTTTTTATCTGGGATATTTTGAACTGTTATTCTTTCCATATCAATCTAGTCTGTTGTTTGAATGTATTTTGTTTTTTTGTTTTTCTTCTTATTGTGCCCTAATTTTTGGATTGTTACCAAGTATACCTAGAGCTTTTGAAGCTGGAACTGTGTACTGGGGTTTGAGGCAGGAGTGTGATATCCTTTTGTGAAGGATATGTTTTTTTACAGTATTTCTTAGATTTTGACTGAGGTTGTTCTTATATGTTGGTTCTGACACTTTGTTATTATTATGGCTCCATGTACTAAGGTAATATCATACAATGTTAATGGGATTCATAGCCCAGTTAAGCATACCCGCCTCCTTCAATATTTTTGGTGACAGCAGGGAGATATTCTGTTCTTATGAGAGACCCACTTTTCTGCTGATAAACATCTTCAATTTCAGCGTTTGGGTATTGATCATGTTTGCCATAGGAGGGGTGTTTTTACATTGTGTCCAGGAGGGCTCCCCTTTGATTTGTCACATAGTATTGCTGATGGGGCAGGCTGTTACCTTATTGTTATAGGCTCACTTTATGGTCAGCCACTTACTTTAGTTAATCCATATTTTCCTCCCGGTATGAGTACACAAACATTTTCTTCCTTTTTTTTCTCTACCCTCTTGGATCATATGCAAGGCCAATTGCTATGGTGAGGGGATTTAAATCACACTCTGAATCTGCATCTGGATACATCTAATCCAAAAGCTTTTCAATTTTCTTCATCTAAAAAGTATTTTCATAAGATTCTGCAGTCCCTGGGTCTAGTTTATATATGGTGACTTAAACATTCTTCTATTTGGGAATACATGCATTACTTACCATGGTATCAGAGCCATGCTAGACTGGATTATATATTTACTACATTGGAACATTTTGATACAGTGCATAAGGTCAAGCATGACCCTATACATTTATCTGATCATGCGATGGGTATAGCCTCCATGTTCTTAGGTAGGCTACCACAGGGTTCCCTGTGGAGACCTCACCCTGGTCTTCTGCATGACCTGGCCCTTGTGGATAAGCTTCTCCATCAGATTGCACAATTTCTACAGGAAAACAATGTTGAACAGGTTTTGCCTAGTATCCTTTGGGATATGTTGAAGGCTGTTTTATGGGGAACTATCATAGCCCATGGCTCAGCTCTACATCGAGCCCAGGAGAGTAAAATATGAGAATTGCAATAGATGTTATGGCCTTTGCAAACAGCAGAGTGGCATGGAGATCCAATTGTATCACAGCAGATATTGGAGACTCAAAGATCTAACATCTTTTGGACCAGAAGGTTGAACAGGCCTTATTTTATTTATGTGAATGTTATTATGAGGGGGGCCCTTGTGATGCCCGATGGCTGTCCTGATGTCTTTGTTTGTATAAGGTAGTAGTTACTGTTACTACATTGCAGTCTTCTCCTACAGCCATTCCTACTACTCAGTGACATGACGTTCTTTGAATATTTCGCTCTCACTATATGTCGCTTTATGTTCCAGATCTTTCCTCTCCTTCACTTCAGAGCATTCAGTAGTTCTTAGCAGCAGCCTTTAACTATCTGTTACTCCTATACAGGTCCAATTTTTTATGCTTTCCTATTTCTGAAGATGTGTTACATCAGAGCATCAAAGCAGCTAAATCAGGTAAATATCTGGGAATGGATGGTCTGCCAGCCACATTTTACAAAGTAATCCCTCTTAATGATTTGTTTGTTCCTCTTTTGCTTCATCTACCTGTGCTTCATCATATTCAGTTAGGGCATACTCCACCCCCATCTTGGCAATATGTTCTTATAGGGTGCTGCCGAAGCTGGGTAAAGACCCTACTCTACCTCCTTCTTATTGGCCTATCTCTATTCTAATTATAAATTTTTTATTTCAAATTGGGTCTCACGGTTAGAGGGCCTTCTCCCCAACTTGTTGGAATGGGACCAGGCTGAGTTTGTGTAGAAGAGAGAGTCTTATGATAATGTACACCATACTTTTCTTTTATTAGAATATGTACAACAGCACTTGATTCCCCTGGTCCTGGCCAGCTTGGACATGGAGAAGGCATTCAACCATGTAGTCTTGTCTTTCCTTTGGTCTACACTACAGATGTTTGTTTTTTCCTGTGATTTCATCACAATGCTTCAGCAGTTATATTCTTTTCCCCTTGCCTAGATAAAAGTTAGTGGTTTACTTTTCTCTCCATTTCTCTTAAGAAAGGGCACTCAGTACGGTTTCCCCCCTTCTACCTTTGCTATACACACTTTATATTAAACCATTTTCTTCTCATATTCAACATGCCACTACCATACACGGTATTCCATTAGGAGGTTGGGAGTATAAGATTGCATCATTCATTGATGATATTTTATTAACCCTTACTGAACACACTATGGGCATGATTCACAAAGCTGCCAAATCCTAAGTCACACTCTGCAACTGCTGTTGCGGACTGTATTCGCCCACAGCGGCTGTGGTTGCGATTCACAGCCACAGCAGATGTGGAGGGTGTTACGGCTGCTCCCACCAGCCATAGCACATTCCTGCAGCTACGGCCATCTCCCTGGTGACACCACCCGCAAGCAGCTGTATCCCATGGAGCCGGTCATAATCCAGTTCCAGCTTTGTGAATACCCACCGCTGCAGGTAACCTGTGGCTCCACATGCAGCAACCCACTTGTGCAGCAGTTTACCCACAGCTGCAGGGAATTTCACGGGATTTGTGAATCCCACCCTATTTCTTTGGAAGCAGTCTTGGTGGTTTTAATTATGTTTGAAGCTTTAGTAGTTTTTTTTTCATTTGAGTAAAGAGAAGATTGAATTATCGGCTTATAAATACTTCCCCCTCCTCATATAGTCCGGTAGTATCCTGCCTGTTGGAATAAGAATTGTCTGAAATATCTTGGGGTCCTCATTCCTAAGAATCTGGACAATCTTGATCTGTTAAATTATGAACCTTTGACCACCGCTCTTGTTCATGATTTTAGCCATTGTTCTCATCTTTCATTGTCCTTTTTTCAGCATGTGGAAGTTGTTCATTCTAATGTCTTACCTCATATTTTGTTTTTTTTTCGGACCCTTCCTTTTCACCCACCATTGTATTATTTTCAAGACTGGCATCGTATCATTCTGCATTTGTTATAGAAAGGTAGGAAACCTTGTATTCGAGTTTTGATATTGCAGCTTTTTCAGAATTGTGAGAGGATTAATCTACCTAATTTCCACTAGTAGGCTACTGCTTTTTGTCTACATATATTTTGTCTTTGGAATACTCCCTCTTTTCAGGCATGCTGGAAGGATATTGAGTTTACTTTTAATGATCTTCATGACATGAGTTGTACTCTTTATTCTTTCCCTCCAGGTTACTTCATACTAACATACTAACATACTAAAATGCCAGCAGAATAGGCCTAATGGTTTTTCGTGTCTGCTCGTTTGGTCAGCCCCCACCCTGGGTGCTGACCTTGCTGTCCCCCTCGCCTTCTCTGGCTTCTCCCTTCCCAGTTCTGGATATTCTTGCTGCATTGTATTTTGCTTCTTGAACCCTTCCTGTACCTGTCCCACCCCTCTTGAACCCCTCCACTGTCTCTGCCTCCACCAGCCCCCTAGGTAGTGCATTCCATGGCTCTACCACCCTCTCAGTGAAGTAGCACCTCCTCCTTTCTCCCCTGAATCTTCCCCCCTCCAGCTTCCACCCATGCCCTCTAGTGGCCCCTCCTCCTTCCTTCGAAGCACCCTCACTGTTCCTCCCCTATTTACCCTCTTCATGTACCTGAAGACCTCTATCATGTCCCCCCGGTCTCTTCTCTCTTCCAAAGTGTACATATTTAGCTCTTTGAGCCTCTCCTCATAGGTCCTGTCCCCCAAGCCCCAAATCATTTTGGTTGCCCTCCTGGACCCTCTCCAGGAGGTTAATGTCCCTCTTTAGTGCGGCCTCCAAAACTGCGCAATACTCCAGTGTGACCTCACCAAGCAGTTATACAGAGGGGTATCACCCCTCCTTCTGAGGTGATCCCCTAGCGATGCATCCCAGCATCCTGTTGGCCTTGGCTGCTGCCCTCCTACAAGTCTCAGAGTTGTTCATCTTGACATCCACCACCACCCCCAGGTCCCTCTCAGCCACTGAGACTTGTAGTATTTTCCCCCTCAGGGTGTACACTTGGCCTGGGTTTCTGGCCCCCAGGTGGAGTACCTTGCATTTCCCTGCATTAAACCTCAGCTTCCACTTTCTAGACCATCTTTCCAGAGCCTCCAGGTCCCCCTGCAGGGCCACCCTCCCCTCCTCCCCATCCACCACCGCCCCCAGTTTTGAGTCATCTGCAAAGAGACTCATCTCACTCCTGATTCCTGTCCTTATGTCAGATATTCCCTTTTCCAATTTCTTCCACATTACACAGAAGATATTCTGCACTTGGCATAGGGATCATGTTCATTTATTAAAAACTGAAGATTTTGTTACCTCTGCTCTGGCTTGGAAGCAACAAAATCCTTAAATTTTATCTGATTCCTTCCTTTGTAGCTGGGCTCGGAGTGTCTGCAATATGTCCAATAAGTGACAGAGTCCAAAGGAGTTAAACCTTTCAAAGATCTTCAGGTATGATATGGCATTCTGTCTATGGATCATTACCATTATTTGCAGCTTCGTCATTATCTTCAGTCCTTACCCAATTGCTGTAAGTATATTTCTGGACTTAACTTGCCCCTGGTTACTTTAATTGTTTCTTTTTAAAATGGCAAGCTGTGCGAGCATTTGATTGGGGCTTTACATTCTGTTCTTTGTTCTTCTTTCACTGTGTTAATGGCTGTTATTTTTCAGCGGTGGATGATAGATCTCCAGTAGGTTTGTGATCAAGCTCAGTGGGGGAGATACTCTCTTTTTATTTTTAAACTTTTGATAGTACCCTTTCTTTGGAAATTTGTGAATTTGCCTGTCCACCATCCCTTATTTGGGAAATCATGGTGGTGCTTGTTTGAAACACTGTGGTGAACTGCAAGTGGAAAATGTTCAAAAAATGTTCAACTGAACAAAACAGTAAACAGGGAGGAGAGGAGGCACTGTGGGTCACCTTGGAGACAGGAAAGGGCACCACAATCCGCGCAGGGGTTGTGTACAGACCCCCATGTCAGGGGGAAGGAATGGACAAGGATATGATGGAAGGCATTCTTAGAATGGCAGAGAAAGGGGAGATACTGTTGATGGGAGACCTGAATATGCCAGATGTTAACTGGAGCACATTTGCTGCAGCCACATCAAGAGCAGGGCCATTCTTGATGCCCTACAGGTGGCAGGCATTAGACAGCTAGTTTGGAACCCACTCGTGAGGGAGCAATCTTAGACCTCGTACTCTCAAATGGGGGCAGTGAGGAGGATCTCAGATCTAGAAGTGGGTTGCCATCTGGGGACAAGTGACCATCAAACAGTGTGGTTCACGTTAAGCTCAGCTACAGAGTCAAGCCATACAAAAGTGAGGGTACTGGACTTTAGGAGGGCTGACTTTGGCAAGATGGGAGAGTGCCTCAGAAAAGCACTAGCAAACAGGCTAGAAGGAGGTGTGGAGCAACAATGGGAATTATCAAAACTGCCATCACAGAGGCAACAAGCCTTTGCGTGAAGCAAATAAACAAATCAAAATGAAAGAAAAAGCCACTATGGTTCTCAAGAGAGGTGGCATGAAAGTCAGGAAGAAAAGATAGCATTCCAGAAGTATAAGGAAACACAGAAGGAGCAGGACAGAGAGCTGTACCAGTTAAGGCAGAAGGAAGCAAAGAGGGAAGTCAGAATAGCAAAGGCCCAAACTGAGGAAAAGATAGCAAACTCAGTTAAGAAGGGGGATAAAACCTTTTATAGGTACATCAGCAGGTGTAGAAAGACAAAGGGAGGGATAGTGAGGCTGAATAGAATGAACGGTGGGTGGGCAGAGGGGGACAGTGAAAAAGCAGGAATACTGAACGAATATTTCTGCTCAGTATTCACAAAAGAGGAGGGGGAAGTGCCTAATCCAATTAACAGAAGCACTCTTGATAGGGGGTCGATCCCAGTCCTTTCACAGAAGAAAGGGTTCTGCAAGAACTCCTAAAACTGAAGGTGGACAAAGCAATGGGTCCTGATGGAATTCACCCCAGAATTCTAAAAGAATTAAGGAAGGAACTAGTGAAACCACTGGCTACTCTTTTAATAAATCATGGGAGGATGGTGTGGTACCCGAGGACTGGAGGAAGGTGGATGTGATTCCCTTCACAAAGTGGGACCAAGACAGAGGCAGGAAACTCCAGACCTGTCAGTCCAACCTCTGTGGTAGGGAAAGTGATGGAGTCACTTCTGAAGGAAAGAATAGTTGAGTACCTAGAGGTCAGTGGAGCACAGGATCCAAGGCAGCATGGGTTCACAGTGGGAAGGTCATGTCAGGCAGATCTAATAGATTTCTTTGACTGGGTGACCAAAGTAGTAGACCAGGGAGGGGGCTGTGGACATGGCCTACCTAGACCTTAGCAAGGCATTTGACACAGTCCCACACAAAAGATTATTAGTCAAATTAACCAGCCTGGGAGTGGGTCCCAGGGTGGTAGCCTGGGTAAAACATTGGCTGGACAAAAGGACACAGAAGGTAATTGTAAATGGAGTCCACTCTGAAGAAAGGGCAGTTACTAGTGGGGTACCGCAGGGTTCAGTATTGGGTCCAGTCCTTTTTAATGTCTTCATCAGTGACATTGCAGAGGGACTGGAAGGAAAAGTATGCCTTTTTGCAGATGACACAAAGATCTGCAACAGGGTTGATACACAAGGAGGCGTGGAAAGGATGAAAAGGGACTTGGCAAGGTTGGAGGAATGGTCAGACGTATGGCAGCTAGGATTCAATGCAAAAAAGTGCAAAATAATGCACCTGGGAAACAAGAACCCAGGGGAAGAATACACAATGGGTGGGGAGGTAGTAACAACAACAAAACAGGAAAGGGACCTGGGGGTAATCATATCAGATGACCTTAAGGTTAGCAAGCAATGTGAGAAGGCAGTAGGGAGGGCCGGGGTATACTGGGATGTATAGGGAGAGGCATCAGCAGCAGAAAACAGGAAGTTGTTATCCCTCTGTACAGACAGTTGGTGAGACCCCATCTGGAATACTGTGTCCAGTTCTGGAGACCCCATCTCCATGAGGACATAGACAGGATAGAGGCAGTCCAGAGGAGGGCAACTAAAATGGTGCATGGTCTGCAGAGAAGCCGTATGAGGAGAGACTAAAGAGCTTAATATGTATACCCTTGAGGAAAGAAGGGAGGGGGACATGATAGAAACTTTCAAGTACCTCAAGGGAATCAACAAAGTCCAAGAGGGTAGCATCTTTCAGAAAAGAGACTTGCAAGAACAAGGGACACAATTTAAAGATAGAAGGAGGGCGGTTCAGGGGCAATGTGAGGAAGTATTATTTCACAGAGGGTAGTGGATGCATGGAACAGCCTTCCTGAGGAAGTTGTGGGGTCTAAAACTGTGGGAGAATTCAAGAATGCATGGGACAGACATAAGGCAATTCTTGTGGGGGGCAGGAAGATATAGGCTGTTGGTTAACTAGGATCTGCGACCTATCCTGTAGGTAGGGAAATGGGCAGACTAGATGGGCCTAGCGGTTCTTATCTGCCATTAAAGTCTATGTTTCTATGTTTCTATGTTTCATATTTTTTGGTCTTGTCCCAGATTGCATTTATACTGGTCAGAGATTTCATGAGTGATAGCTCAAATTTTTTATGTTTCTTCTTTGCTAACCTCTTTACTGGTCCTCTTGCATATTTCTGTGGAAGGTTTCCCAATGTGAGTCCGGGATTTAAAATTATTGTAAATTCTTTTGATTTATGCTAAGAAAATTATTACATGATTATGGCTTCAGGCACATCCTTCACAGGTGACACAATAGGGAATCCTCGTCTATACTATTTATAGACTTGAAAGGTGTAGTTATAATTATTTAAACCTTTTGACTGTATTTAATGAGATTTAGGGGCATTGGGTCTCCTATAAAGTTCAGTCAGATCCTGCCTTTGTTCCAAGATAGGGTCCCTCTTTTCCTTTTTTTTTTCTCTTTTAGAATAGATCGGTTGATATTATTTGACTTGAGTGGTCCCGCTCCTGCCCAGTCTCTACTTGCTTTTTTTGTCTCTTATGTGTAATTATATGAAGCACACCATTTTGTAAGAATAATTCTTGTTTATGGTTACCCCAATACTTATATGTGTATTGTGTTTTTTTATGGAGTTCTTTATTTATGCCTGTGTTATTCGTTAATCATTTTCATTGTTATGATAGTTGCATTCCTTTGTACATAGTTTAGATATGGTTATTCATGCTTGTATTCTTGGCGGGGATGTTTGATGGATTTTTTTATTGTCTTAATAAAGTTGTTATTTATAAAAAAAAAGAGGACTCCCATATGGATATTATGATGCCAGAGGCATTACAAGTAATGGACATTACTTTTGGGGATCAGTTGCCCATACCTCATGAAGACGTGGAATCAGATTTGGACTATGCATTAACTATACTTACAAATGAGAATCACACTTGTGGTTCTGAATATGGTGAGATGGGAATCAGTATATCTTTGAGTGAGGAATCAATTAACAATATGTGTGCTGAATTAAAGCCAAAATCTACATTTGTACATCCAACTCCAATGATACCAGCAATAGAACAATTTCAAACTTTGATTTAAACAGATGTTAATGAATGATTTTCAGAGAGTGTGTCACATGACATCTACCACAACCTTACCACCCTTGAATGCCAAGCACTTACAGAATTAAAGTCCACGAATGATATTATTATTAAGCTGACAGACAAGGGTGGTAACACTGATTATGTCACCTGCCCAGTAAAAGAAGGAAGACATGATGCAACGTACCAACTTTGATAAGTACAGGCCACTGTGAGGTGATCCCACAACTGTATTTAAAACTAGCTTAGGCAACATGGTGAATGAGGTCCTGTGGAGTGGCCAACTAAGTTATGATGAGACCAACTTCTTTAGGGTTAAACACCATATATGTCCCATTTCTATTTGTTGCCAAAGCTATATAAGTCTCTCACCAGCCCACCTTGTCATCTTATTGTGTCAGGGATAGGTTAAGTGTTTGAGAATTTGTCACACTATGTCAATATTTTCCTGTCAGAAATGGTTTTTCGGATGCTGGCCTATTTCCAAGATACAATTGATATACTGAACAGGATCTAGGATATGGGCTAGTGGGAGACATATGCTTTTTTGACTATTGATGTAACTGTACTCTACAGGAGCATCCCTTATCACCTTGGTCTTAAGGCATTATGCCATTTCCTTTGAAGACAACAGGGAGCTTTGCTAAGGGTGCCATCTGACTTTCTCCATCAGGATGTGGATTACATTCTGCACTGCAGTTATTTTATAATTGATTGACAGTTCTATGTCCAGATCCAGGATAATGTGATGGGGGCCGCAATGTCCCAGTATGCAAATTTATACATGGCCTGGTGGGAGGCACAGGTAGTCTTTAATGGAGAGTGTAATCCACAGCTTGGGGGGCTAGTCAGATGACATTGCTTTATTAATGACATCTTACTTGTCTGGTCAGGTCCCGTTGAAGGTATAGAAAACTTTGTTTCTGGGTTAAACAGTAACAATTTTAACCTGCACTTCACTTGCACAGTGAGTAAATCCAGCAATGAATTTCTCAGATACAAAGTTCTATGTTGATGCTTCACTGTTGGTACAGAGTGAAACATTTTGCTAAAAAACAACAGGCAAGAGTTTACACCTTGCTGAAAGCAGTCACCCACCTGGTTTAATTAACAACATCCCTGTGGGGCAATTCCACAAGATTAGGAGCAACTACTTTACAGAGCAAAAATTTGAGCAGTGGTGCCAGTAACTAAGAAGCCACTTCAGAAACAGTGCATCCTTAAAAAAAGTGATCAATTGAGCCTACAAAATCACCAAGAAAACTGAAAGGGCATCATTGTTCGTGCCCAGAACAATTGAAAGTGAAAGGAAACCTCATCTGAATTTTATAAGGAGAGTTAATTCCCTAGCATTTAAAATCAGGCAAACAATATTGAAGCATTGGCTATTCCTACTCTCAGACCCCAATCTAAAGAAAATTGTTGGCCAGAGACCTAGAATAACTTTTTCCAGGAGTCTCAATTTTAGTGATATTTTGACAGAAAGCTTCTACCATTTAGAGCCTAAAGTTAAAAATTGGTTTCAAATTAAACCTGTTGACTTTCATGCTGGTAAAACATGCACAGCTTGCCAATTTGCTGTGAATGATAGATGGCCAGCTGTTGGAGGACATGAAAAGTCAGTGGAGGTTCATCAGTTTGCAAGCTGTTTACCTGAGTATGTTGTGCATGTTGACTGGTGTTCCTGCAGGAAGATTTATTCTGGTAGGACCACTATGCAGCTTAAACTGAGAATTCGGGAACATGTAGGGGTTATACATGATTGTTCAGATAAAGGTGCCTTAAGGGCACATTATCAAGAGCATCACAAAAGAGACCCTCATGTTTCAGATTAATGGCACTGGAGCTTCTGCTGAGATCTATCAGATGAGGTGATAGGTTGCAAAAATTCCTTCAAAGAGAATCTTGGTGGATTTTCTACTTGAATGACTTGTCACTGAATAGTTTCAATGACATTTTGGAATTAAAGCCATTTTTGTATATAATGTCAGAATCATCAATTTCTTTTTCATTTTGCAATGAGTACCAGAGATATTCTCCAGACTAACCCTTTGGCTCTTTTTTTGAAAACTGAACACTTTCATTTTCTTGAAATGTTCTACTTGTTCATAAATATATTTATAGTACATGGTTAGGCCTTTTTGTGTATGGAATAAGGTGACTTTCTAAAAGTTGTTGTAGGACAGTTCAAAAATCACAGAAAGTTGTTGTAGTATCATTATCAAACCACAGTGATACTACAACAACTTTTCTCCTTTGAACCACCTACATGACTCCTTAACATAAAGTTCTGAAAGCAGCATGTTGAGCGTGGCTGGATGGAGCCACTCAGTAAAGCTGCATTGTGGCTAGCTGAAAAGAAGTAAGTTACATTGGGTAACTAAAGTTTTTTAAAAATAAAAATGCTGCAGTTGTTTTACTTTTATTCATGTGAGCATGCATGCGGGTGGTAGAGAAGAGCAGGGTTTGTGGTAGGAGACAAGCTGTAGTCCGAGCATATGCTGAGCACTGTGTAAAAAAAATATTTTTTAAAACCATGTACTATATAAACCAGTATACGGACAACCATACAATAGCAAGGCTTTGTTACCATCTCAGGGTTGAGATGACATCAGAACCTCTGAAGCTTTGTTCTCAAGGTCCCTGTGATGTCATCTCACCCTCTCAATGGAAACACAGCCTTGTTGTGTATGGTTGTCCATACACTATTCTATATATCTTTGAAGTTTTCATAATAATGTGTCCCCTGCTACACAGTTGTAGTATATGGTTAAATTTAACCTTATAGCCTGACCTTATCCTTTGTACATGTGACACTGTTTTTATAATAGGCAGACAATAGTGTTTATTTCACTTAGTCCCATGTTATTTATTGAGCTTGTTATAGCACTGATTTCAGCAAGCATTAAATTGTTCGTTTACTTATTAGGACATCACTGTTCTTTTCTGAGAAGGTGCTGTTTTTATGTATTGTGATTATTTATTCTTATAATGTATGTTCATTTATTCTGCTAATGCTGATCCAGTGTCCTATAAAATGCTTGGATTTAACACAGGGTTCACCCCCTAATGCAGGAGTGGTGGCTTCTTGCATGGAGAGCTGAACACTTGTACTTTAAATAAAACTACAGTTCTATGATGACTCTTGAGTGCGGGTATTTTTTCTTTTGTTTTTGGTGTTCTGCTCCCCCCCCCAGTCCACTTAAGCAAGGTAAATGCAAGCGAATGAGGTGGGGGGACACAGCTAAAGCAGCTTTCTTGCTTCTTGACATGACAACAAAGCCTCACAGTCACCTGACAGAGACAAATGAGTACAGAGCCATGAAGCTGATCCAGGATTAAAGAGCTTCAGCATGTCTGAGTCATGCCATTCTATGCACTGCAGACTGCCAGTAGCACAGCTAAAAAGAGCTGCTGTGCTGCTCTCATGGAAGAGTGCCTGCCAGCCTGAAATTTCTGCTGCCACTTGTTGTTGTTGCCAATTTGTGCATGGTACTTCAAGCCCTGCAAAAGCTGTATCTGCTGTGTTCCTGCACTTTCTCCAGCAGGTATGTTACTCAGTGAGTGCTAAAATGATGTTGTGAGGAAGGAAGGGAGGAGGTAGAAGGAGGTCACAGCAAGGTAGGGTTAAAGTGAGGGGCTTGCCAGAAGGGCAAGATGAGTGGGCACCCTGGTGAAAAAAAGGGTCTGATAGAGAAGGTGGGAACCAGGACAGATCAAGAAACAGGTCTGGTTTATGGTCTTGAAGAAGGGTGCGGAGAGTCAGGAAGGTGGTTGGAGCAAGGTAGGATCAAGGTGAGGGGTAAAGGGGGGGAGCCAAGAAGGGTCAAGAAACATTTTCTTATCTCAAAGGAGGGTGGTGAAGGTTTGGAAGAAGGTCAGAGCCACTTAGGATCAAGGTGAGGGGCTTGTCAACAAGTGTGAGGTAAGTGGGTAAAACAGGGGTATGTTGTATGTAAACAATTGTGCATGCCTGTAATGGTAAGTGGAGGGTGGGACTGATGTGTAAAAAGACTGTGAATGTCTGAGAAGGTGGGTGGAGGGTATGAATGTCCACATCGAGTGGGGATGTTGTGTAAAAACAAAGTGTGCCTGACTGGGAAGGTGGATGGAAGGTGGGAATGTCCTTGCTGGGTGGTATTAAAAGAAAATGGTATGTAATGGTGAAGAGTGGATACTGTTGTGGCCTATATGATTGATAGACATCTGAACCAACTGGCACATATGTTTAAACAAATTGTTTTGGTCTCTGGTTGATGATGGATGGACCATGGGCTGAACTGACTGGCACAGAACAATTTTTCCAACATGCATACCAGTCCACTAGGTCTGTTCCTCACTCTTGTGGTTTGTTGTTGATGGAGGATGGAGGGCTAGATCTGTCCCTTGCTCCTGTAGTTTGTTGTTGATGGAGGATGGAGGGCTAGATCTGTCCCTTGCTCCTGTAGTTTGTTGTTGATGAAGGATGGAGGGCTAGATCTGTCCCTTGCTCCTGTAGTTTGTTGTTGATGGAGGATGGAGGCTAGATCTGTCCCTTGCTCCTGTAGTTTGTTGTTGATGGAGGATGGAGGGCTAGATCTGTCCCTTGCTCCTGTAGTTTGTTGTTGATGGAGGATGGAGGGCTAGATCTGTCCCTTGCTCCTGTAGTTTGTTGTTGATGGAGGATGGAGGGCTAGATCTGTCCCTTGCTCCTGTAGTTTGTTGTTGATGGAGGATGGAGGGCTAGATCTGTCCCTTGCTCCTGTAGTTTGTTGTTGATGAAGGATGGAGGGCTAGATCTGTCCCTTGCTCCTGTAGTTTGTTGTTGATGGAGGATGGAGGGCTAGATCTGTCCCTTGCTCCTAGTTTGTTGTTGATGGAGGATGGAGGGCTAGATCTGTCCCTTGCTCCTGTAGTTTGTTGTTGATGGAGGATGGAGGGCTAGATCTGTCCCTTGCTCCTGTAGTTTGTTGTTGATGGAGGATGGAGGGCTAGATCTGTCCCTTGCTCCTGTAGTTTGTTGTTGATGGAGGATGGAGGGCTAGATCTGTCCCTTGCTCCTGTAGTTTGTTGTTGATGGAGGATGGAGGGCTAGGTCTGTCCCTTGCTCCTGTAGTTTGTTGTTGATGAAGGATGGAGGGATGGGCCAAGTCGACTGGCACACATCTTTTAAAAAAATGCTCTGGCCTCTGGGTTGATGGTGGATGGAATGTGGGCTGAACTGACTGGCATAGAACATTTTTTTTCAGCATGTATACCAGTCGTCTATGTCCATCCCTCATTCCTCTAGCTTTTTGTTGATAGATGATGGAGAGACATGCCAAACTACTGTAACTGGAAAACATGTTTAAAAAAATTGTTCTGTCCTCTGGTTGATGGTGGATGGAACATAGGCTGAACTGACTAGCAAAGAACAATTTTTTTCAACATGTATACCACAGTCAGCTACGTGCATCCCTCACTCATGTGGTTTGCTGATGATGGATGTTGGAGGGACAGGCCAAGCTGACTGACTCACATGTATAAAAAAAATTGCTCTGGCCTCTGGTTGATGGTGGACAGAGCGTGGGCTGACCCGACTGGAACAGAACAATTTTTTTCTACATGGATACTGGTCAGTTCAGTCCATCCCTTGCTCCTGTGGTTTGTTGTTGATGGAGGACAGAAAGACAGGCTGAGCCAACTGGCACACATGTTGAAAAAATTTCTTCTGTGCTGATCAGTTCTGCCCAACCCTCCCTTCTGTGGTCTGTGTACATAGGTTTTTTAATAAATGTGGTGGGAGCTAGCAAGGTAAAATGAATGTCTGTAGCCTTTGGTTTCAGGTATTCTAGTTTTCTCCACCCCTGATGGTTACCCCCTAGAATCTATCTCTGCCTTCAAGTACACTGGGGTATGGCTGGACAACAACATAGACTTCTCAGTCTATATTAACTACTTGTACTCAAAGTTCTACCCTAAACTAGGAGTATTACACCAGAACAAAGATTGCCTCTCCCTCCCTGTGCATCACAGATTGGTCACCAAAACTATCCTCTCCATATTTGTTTATGCAGACATCATCTACAGCACTGCCACTGCCTCTTCCCTCTCCAATCTTGACACCCTCCTAAATGCCTTTTGCCATTTTGCAACAAATTCTCCCTTCTGCACTCACCATTGCTCCCTCTACTCATCTCTTTCTATCCCTTCCCTCCCCCACTGTCGCCAGATCCACTCCTTAGCCTTTATTGTCAAATTCTGGTTTGTTCTCCTTTCCTCCTATTTTTCTTCCCTCTTATCTCCTGCTTGTCTCACCTCCTACCTGCTCCACTCCAGTGCATCCCAGTTTTCCTACCTTCCTCTCCCACCTGCACTCTATGACAGGACAGTATGCTTTCTCTTTCCATCTACCCTCCCTTTGGAACCAACTATCACCTTCCTTCCATCAAGACACCTCACTTCCAGCATTCAAGCACCTGCTCAGACATGCTCCTACTCCTCCTTGCCACTGACCTTAATTCTATCTCCACTAACTTACATGACTTCTCATGCTCTGCATTTCTATTTTAAGCATATTCAAAGGGTAACTTACTCAAATATGTTTGTAAAACTGCACTGTTGAGGCCAGCCTAGTGACACTGAGGATTGAGGTGCTGGAAACCACACATTGTGCCACGCCAGTGATCCAGGTTAGGGAATGAGCTCGAGTCATCATGGGTCAGCAGGGGCAGGAGAGGATTGAGCATCCAGAAGACTATTCTCCTCCAGTGGGGGTGGATGGGTGCACTCACTGCAATACTTGTGGCTCCTGGTGGAGACCAAGGGCAGCACAACTTGTGGTGTGCTCATCTGGGGATGAGGGTGTGGGCAGATACCTTACACATGGGTACGGAAGCATGCCCATCTCATGCAGTGCATCATTGCTTGTCCACACCCCCAATGGCAACCAAAAAGTGGAACCCCCCAGCACCCAAACAGGAGAAGGTGGGCACAGTGGAATTCCCCAATGCCCATAGCCAGGACCATCCTGGCTGGTCACTGTCTTGCTCCTCTACTGCCCCAGCTGCCCTTCTAGATTGTAAATAGAGTACCAGAGGAGTATGGTGGTCCCACCCCAAGGGGCTCAGAACCGGGGGGGGCTGGCTAGTCAGAGGAGCTTTAGGGGAGTTCCCAGAAAGCAGAAGACCTGACCCAGGAGAAGCTCAGGCAGGGCGGAATAAGGCAGCTCCAAGGGATCTCACCAGACAGTGGTCTAAGGGGCCAGAGTAGGAGGATAAAGAAAGTAAAAAAAAAGAAAACTGTACTGTCTAGACATTGAATTCTGGTTGTGTTGCACTGTGTTTTATCCCTAAAATATGTGTTGTACAATCTTACTGTTGAGCTCTGTATCTAGCTGTACTGCATTTGCATTTTGTTTACATGCACTGTCACTTTCTTTTGCATATGTTTTTTAACAATTACCCCACTCCCCAAGCTGCACCTGGAAATGAGCCCTGGCTCAGTGTGCCTTTCCAGATCACCAAAGTTTAAATATATATGTAAGTGTACATATATATATATATATATATATATATATATATATATGTATAGTTAAATTTGTGTTCAAGCTCAGCACCACAACAAGGCAACTGCAGGAGCTGAGGTTTTGAAACAAAATGATTTGTTCAGCCATCAAAATCATGTAACCATTTCATCAGTTCACCCAGCTTAAAATGTCAGTGGAGGCAAGCCAGCATGGGTATAGAGATGCAGCAAAGTTTTCCTTCACTGGCAAATGTTTGGCGAAGTCTCTTAATTTGCTTCCTCAAATCAGTTTGTGAAGTTGCCCAGTTTAATGAGAATTTGGTATTTGTAACTTTGCCTTACTTTTTTTTTTTATGTACAAATTGCACTTAGGAAAAAGCCCAGAGCAAGAAGTTACCCATGTCAAATCCAACTCTCTGGTGTCTAGTGGTCCCCCTCCTGCAGACTGTTGGCAAAAAAGAATATATTTTTGTTGAACCCCTAGTGTCCTAGTGGTGCCCCACCACCCCACCCACCAATCACTGGCAACATTGTAATGATTAAAATGCCCGTGATGATTGCACAGCCTAATGTTAAAAAATAATAACATTTAATTAAATTCCTGTTAACTTGCAGTCCCCTCCATCCACCGACCTCTGGCCAGTCAGCCACAATGTAAAACTATATATATATATATATATATATATATATATATATATATATATATATGTGTGTATTGTATATATATATATATATACACACACACACACACATATATTCAAGGCAAACAACTCCATTTAATGCATCAGTTAGGGTTGTCCCACAGCGACAAAAGCAAGGAAATTTGGTGTTAGGGTAGCCACCCCTTGCACCCCACACCACTCCACCCCCACCAACAGGCATCGGGGTGTGTGTGTTGGGGTTGTCAGTCCTAACTCTCACCCCATTCTCCTATACTGCACCACCTCAGCTTTTTTACACATGGAATGGGGTGAGAGTTAGGACTGATGACCCCAACACACATCCCGATGCCTGTTGGTGGGGCAGGGTGGTGTGGGGTGCAAAGTGGCAACACTAACCATTCACTTTCTTTTGTTGCTGTGGGGTAACATAACTGATGAGTTAAACAGAGTTGTTTCTGCCGCGAATATACAGCATATATATATATTCATGGCAAAAAAACTCTGTTTAATGCATCAGTTAGGGTTGTTCCACAGTGACAAAAGCAAGGAAATTCAGTGTTAGTGTTGAAAACCTTAACTGCACATTTCCCCCCACCCCCACCATCACACACACGCACACATACATGCAAGTAGGTGAAGAACCAAGGCAACACAACCAATCACACACATCCAGCAGGAGGTGTATACCTGTGTCACTGTAGGAAGTGGAGAAATCCAACTTCAGATATGATACAGTACATTAGTTACAAACTTGTTCTTCGAGGTTAGTTCACATAAAGGTGAACCAAGCTGGCACTAGCAAAAATGGTGTACCTCGCTTCATTTTCAACATATGGGTGGTGAAAGGCACCATGGCATGCCACAATGTGAGTCTATGGCAAATTGCTCAATTTTGGAACACTGTAACTTTGTAATCCTTAAGTATTTTAGCTCAATAGCAGGAAAAAGCACATCTGTGGGACCAGGTCTAGCCACCCTGCAAATGTCAGCCCAAAGGACCCAACCATTTGCTTGCAGGATGGTGGCAAAGATGTGCAGTCATTAGGAGCATACTTTCAGAAAATAGTTTTGCAAACACGAAATTGTTATAGCACGATATGTGTTTAGCAGTGCATGGAATGTCCAGAATGACAGTTAGCAGTGACGACCCCATGCCACAGCCTGTTGGTAGCATGGGTGTGTGGTTTTGTGGTTTAGATAGTTGTATGTTATTCCTGTTAGCTGCTGCAGGTTGTGTGTGATCGGTTGTGTTGCATGGTCCTTCCCTACTTGCATATATGTGTGTGTGTGGTGGTGGTGGGGGTGGGTGGAATGCACAGTTAGGGTTTTCAACTCTAACACTGGAGTACTGTGTGCAGTTCTGGAGACCCAATCTCCGCAAAGACATAGACAGGATGGAAGCTGTCCAGAGGAGGGCAACTAAAATGGTGCAGGGTCTGCACCAGAAGACATATGCAGAGAGACGAAAGGAGCTTAATATGTATAGCCTCGAGGAAAGGAGGGAGAGGGGGGACATGATAGAAACATTCAAGTACCTCAAGGGAATCAACAAAGTCCAAGAGGGTAGCATCTTTCAAAAAAAGAGGTGTGCAAGAACAAGAGGGCACAATTTGAAGATGGGGGCGGCTCAGAGGTAATTTAAGGAAGTATTTTTTCACAGAGAGGGTTGTGGATGCATGGAACGGCCTTCCGGAGGAGGTTGTGGAGTCAAAATCAGTGGTGGAATTCAAGCATGTATGGGACAGTCATAAGACAATTCTAGGGGGTGGGGGTAGGAAGAAGTAGGCTGCTGGTTAACTAGGATCTGCAGCTTATCCAGTAGGTAGGGAAATGGGCAGACTGGGTGGGCCAAGTGGTCCTTATCTGCTGTCAAATTCTATGTTTCTATGTTCTATGTAACACTGAATGTCCTCGTTTTTGTTGCTGTGGAACAACCCTAACTGATGCATTAAATGGAGTTTTTTGCCATGAATTGCCCATCTTTTTGAGAACGTGCACTATAAAGAGTGAAGTAACAGTAATGCAAATGCAAGCACAAATGGTAACGCACATGGTGATGCAAACATAAATGATAACACAAATGGTAATAGAAATGCAAGCTCAAACGTTAATGAAAACAGAAACGCAAGCACGTATGGAAATGCAAATTGTAACATACATGGTCATGGTAATGCAATTGGAAATGCAAACACTTATGGTAACAGAAATGATGACACCAAAGGAAACACAAACAGAAATGGGAAATGCAAACGGAAGCGCGTACACATACGCAAAAGGAAATGCAAACAAAAACAGTAATGGAAATGCAAATGTTAACAGTAACACAAATGCAAGCGCAAATGCAAAGGGTAACTCACACGGTTGCGTAGATGGGAATGCTAACTCAAACGGTTATGGAAATGCAAGTGGAAATGCTAACTGTAACAGTAACGAAAACACACACCATTTTTTCCCCAAAATCTGCATTGAGAAACGCAGTGAATATAAAGAATGTATGGATAATAATGGGCCTCAGGCAGAAAATGAACACTTGGAATACTAAATTGCTTATATCTCAGGAACCGTACTACGTAGAAAAAAAATAAAATCTCATATAATTGATGACTTTCCTGGCTAGTTTTGCACTTTGCTCCCCAGTGGGGAGCTAAGCATTTTTCTGATGAAAAGTCCGTATCTTGAAATGTTTCCGAAATACTGGCCCAGAAAGGCGTGGCAGATGCCGTAATGTTAGCCTATGGGGAAAACCATCAGCTTCAGAGTGCCATAACTTTGCATCCGTTTACTATTTTGTCCACAAACCATGAAAAGGCACATCTGTAGGCTCTTGTCTTTTCTCCTTCCAAATTTCAGCCCAAAAGACCAAACAGTTCTTTTGCAGCAGGGTGGCAAAGATTTCCTGTTCTTTAGAGCATAGTGTTACAAAGAAGTGTCATGATTTGCGACACTTTGCACAAAAAAAAAAGCACTTAAGTATCAAATGTGCAACACTACTTTGTGACACTACTGTTTACAAAAATTTCAAAAACATATTTCTGGGGTGTTTAACCCTCCAAAAAAGACACGGCTAGCATCCTCAGGGCTCAACTAGGTGAATGCAGCAAGAACTGTGTCCCTCGAGGGTCCCAAACTTAAATGCCAAGTATTACTGTGACCACTAACTGAAAACAAGATGGCAGGTTTGCAACACTACAGGGGTCATTTGTGACATTAAAAACTTCATTTGCGACACTGTCAAACTTTTTGTTAACTTTTCCCTTTGACTATAATGGGAAACTTGTTTTTTGAATAACTTTTGAACATGAAATCTTCGGAAGGCACATTGGGAACCCCAGCCACATGTTCCCTGAAGGTTTTGGACCAGTTGCACAGACTGTGAAACCTGTAGGCATGAGCAAAGAATGCACAAAAAAATATAAATACTATATTCTACGGTGCTATGTAGCTCCGACCATTACGAAACTTGGCAGTTCCAGAGACCTATGGTTCTGCTCCATGCATGCTAACCTTCAGGCAAATCTGTCATAGGGTGGCAAAGTTATTAAGCTGCCAAATTTCACACTTTAACCTTAAATGGGGTATTCAACCCTAACTATAGTGGTACTACTATGCCATTATTAATTATATATATATATATATATATATATATACATATTAAATCTCCAGTATCTAGTGTACCCCCACACTGTCAGGGAGTTCCCCACCACCCCATTCCCCCATCCCAACCCTGAGTGGGCCACTGGCACACCTCCACCTCACCTTCATGGCTGGTAGACTGACTGAGCTTTCTCAATGCATGAGTGTGTGTACACATGCGCTCATTAATTTTGAAACAGTCAGGCTGCCTACTCTGAAGAGTGAGTGTAAACTGTGCTAGTGACCAGGAATGAGATATAAGAACACACTTGGATTTAATTTAAAATAAATACATATATATATATATATATTTTTTTTTTTACATTGTGGCTGACTGGCTGGCCATTGGCAGGGTTGGGGGGAGACCACAGTAGACAACAGGAATTTTATTAATTAAAAAAATATATATTAGAGGCAAAAAAATCAGTTTAATGCATCAGTTAGGGTTGTTCCATAGGGACAAAAGTGAGGAAATTCGATCGGCCCTAAATGTCACCCCATCACATGTGGAAAGAAGCTGAGGAATAGGAGAATGGGGTGACAGGACCGATGACCCCAATGCACACCTTGATTCCAGTTGGGGGGTTGGGCTGGAGGGGTGCAAAGGGGGTTTCTACCCTAACATCGAATTTTCTCACTTTTATCGCTGTGGAACAACCCTAACTGATGCATTAAATGGAGTTTTTTGCCTCTAATTTCCCTTCTTTTTGAGAATGATAATGATAAATAGTGTATGTAATGCGTCAGCGGGAGCTCCCGCCACAAGATGTCTTGTCACATAGTAACATTGTGCCCACAAATGCAAATTGTAATGCGCATGGTGACGCTATGCAAAACAGAAAGAGAAACACTACTGCAGACAGAAATGTTAAAAACAACGCAAATGCAACCGCAAATGAAAATGCAAAGGGTAACTCACATGGTGGCGTAAACATGAACGGTAAGAGAAACGGATACGGAACCGCAAGCAGAAACGGTAATGGTAACAGGCTGGTTCCCCCAAAAGCTGCATAGAGAAAGACAGTGAGTAGAAAGAATGTATGGAAAATAATGACTCTCGGAACATAAAAATGAGGACTTAGAATAGTAAATTGCTAATATCTCAGTAACCATACGACACAGAAAAAAAAATTCAAAAGTCATATGTATTACCACTTTCCTGGCTAGTTTTATGCTTAGCTCCCTGTTTGGGGCTAAGAATCTTACGACAAAAAGTCCGTATCTCGCACCGTTTTCGAGATACGAGCCCTGAAAGGCGCGACGAATGCCGTAATGTTATCCTATGGGAAAAAAATAGAAGTTCGGACTGCCATAACTTTGCCTCCCTGTAATATTATTTCACCAAACCATTCAAAGACACATCTGTGGGATGTTGGCTGTGTCCCCTGCAAATTTCAGCTCAAAAGACCAAACCGTTACGTTGCAGCAGGGCGCCAAACAATTGCTGCAATGCGTAGTACACTGTAATGTTATCCTATAGGAAAAAGCATCAACTTTGGAGTACTGTAACTTTGCTGCTGTGTAATATTTTTTCAGCAAAACACTGAAAGGCACATCTGTGAGATGTTGGCTGCGTTCCACCCAAATTTCAGCCCAAAACTCCAAACTGTTCTTTCGTGAGTTTGACTCTACTTTGCGAAAGTACTTTTTCCAGAAATTTGAAAAACATATTTCTGGGGTGTTTTACCCCAAAATAAAGACATGGCTAGCATCCTCAGGGCCCTACTAGGTGAATACAAAAATAATTAGGTTGTTAGAGGGTCCCAAATTTAAATGGCATGCATTTTTCTGATCACTAACTGAAAACAAGATGGCAGATTTGCGAAAGTAAGAGGGCCATTTGTGACAGTAAAAATGCATTTGCGACACTGTCAAACTTTTTGTTAACTTTTCCCATTGACTTATAATGGGAAATTGTTTTTTGAATAACTTTTGAACCGTTTAATATTTTTTCACAAAATCTTCGAAAGGCACATCGGGGACCCTGGCCGCACGTTCCCTGAAGATTTTGGGCCAGTCGTGCAAACCGTGCGACCTGTAGGCGCGACCATAGAATTCCAGAAAAAGCGTAAACACACGCACAGATCATGCTTAATAACTCCGCAGCCGTGTATCCGACCAGTACGAAACTTGGCATATCCCAAGGCGAATGGGTTTTGATCATGTATTCTATATTTCAGGCAAATTCGTCAAACAGTTGCAAAGTTATTAAGGTGAAAATTTGGGGTTTAACATGTAAATGGCTCCTCAACCCTAACTATGGTAGCACTACCGTGCTACCAAAATATATATATATATATATATATATATATATATATATATAATGTTTTTAACATTCTGGCTGACTATCAGCAGGGAGGGGTGATAGACACTGGGCATTTTAATTATCACACTATGGCCAGCATTCAGTGTGGCAGTGGGGACCACTACACAACAGATTTAATTAAAAAAAAATACATATATATCTTTATATATATATATATATATATTTTTTT
The DNA here is from genome assembly GCA_016271365.2 of Neoceratodus forsteri. NCBI lineage: Eukaryota > Metazoa > Chordata > Ceratodontiformes > Ceratodontidae > Neoceratodus > Neoceratodus forsteri. The sequence goes on from CM057451.1 coordinate 61,726,865, forward strand.
TTTGCAATATGACCAGTGATCAGTGGGGGGGAGGACCACTAGACACTAGGGATTTATATATAGGATAAAGTATGGTGTGAAGTGTGTTATGAGAATTTAACATACACCCGAGTTGTTGGATGGTACATAGACCCTGAGGGTGAAGTCCAAGGGGTATATGATTGCCATCCAACAACAAGGGTGTGTATTAAATTCAAATGAAACACACTGCACCCCATATTTTGTTTTATATAATTGAAGGGTGCCATTTTTTTCCTGTTGAGGTTTAAGTGTGTAGTCCGCAGATTGAAATCTAGTAATTTTTTTTTAAATTTTACTCAAGTAATAAGAGGGAAATGAGAAGGTTTAGCATGCAGTGAATGGCAGTGAGGAGGTGAATATTTATGGACAGTGCTATGAGAGAAAAATGGACAGTGTGAAGCTCGACTGCATTTGAATGGGAAGGAACTGCATGAATGCCGTAATACTTACTCAGGTATTATGGTATTTAATACACGGTTTTCCCATTGACAAAAGGAACCCAGTAATTATATTTTATTTTTTTTACATTGTGACCAAAGTTTGTGTGCGAAATTTGGAATTTTGCCAACAAAAATTCCACATTTCGCGATTTGTTCCAGCACTCTGCAAATTGGTGAATTTTGCAAATTGCACTTCATGAATTGAGTGCAATTCATGAAATATTTTGTGGAGCAAAGTTTGCAGACTTCACACAGCACTACATAGCTATGGAGGATTAAGCATCCCAAGGACAACTCTCCTTTCTCAAAGCAGTGGTGCTCTTTCAATGCTTACTTCTCTGGTATATATATATTTTTTTACTTAATAGTGTACCACACCATGTTCACACAATCACCACCACTAAAGTGCTTTTGTCTTTCACGCAAAAAGGCCAAGGATTATCATGCTTCCTGTTTCATGCACACTCGTGATTGGGTCAAGTTGTATCCTATGGAACTATTCAGAGTATGCAGAACTGCTGTTTGTACCCACACCATTGATTTTATGTGAAGGCATACAATTGATGTGCATATGAAATTGCAGAAGCATCTGGAGTGAAAAAAAGCAGCAAAGAAAAAGCAGCAGAGTAAGTTCTACTCCAGATACTGTAGAAATGTGCAGTCTATTTATTTCCCTGTAATAGTAAATATCTTGCCTGTCCGTTTCCTATTTTTCCAATGTACAGCTCAAAGCCAGCAGTCATTGACGTCTTGTTTCACCCCAGCAACAACACCAATCATCAAGTAAAAGGAATTTGTGCTGGACTTCATTCGGCGTTGGACCCATGCAGACATCCATATCGAGAAGGCTTCTGAATCTCAAGACTTCTTTATCAAGTACGCAAAGCATGGAGGCAGTCATCCTGGATCAGCACGACTTTAGAGCACGTACACACAAGAACCTTGGCCTAATCATGAACAGTCCCTAAAAGAAAAAGTTGAGAATCAAGGACTCTTCATTTTCCTGAATGAAACAACAGACTCCTGTGGACATAGTTTGTTGGCTATTTTGGCACAACCTTTGGCAAATGTTGGGAAGCAACCTCTCCTAATTGGTGTTGAGTTTTTGGAGCATGTAAACAAAACCACAGTATTTCAAGCTCTGCTGATAGTCTAGAATACCGGTGGAGTGAACCTGAATAAAGTCTTTGCCTTCATCACAGAGAGTGCAAGTTTTATGCACAAAGCTTTTGCAGCTGTGCTGCCCTGTGTATTGCCACATTTAGTGCATGTAACTTGCATTGCCACTTCCTCAGTCTGGTCTTGGAAATCTGGGCTGACACACTGGAGAATTTAAACATTTCGGTTTCACTTGTAAAAAAATATTTTGCCAGAGCTCAATACATCAGCATTAGTATTTAGCATTTATTGAAGCAAAGCAGGGAATTATACCCATAATGCTAGTCTGCTCAGTGTAAACCCATTAGTGCTCCTGGGTTAACGCTGTTTAATGTTTGGCAGACCATTTGCACATTTTACCAGTTGAAATAGCAGCATCAGAATCAGGAATCTTTAAGCACCTGAAGTCCTTGCTAGGTTCTATATGATAACGGCGATCGGGTGATAGCCATTAAGGTGAATGTACATTGACAAAAATAAAAATGACGATGTACATTCACAGGAAGAAAAAAAAGTGTTTAATGCAAGGGGCTTCACCCTTCACACACCCCTAATTAAAATAATGAATTCCGAGGGGGTATGTCAGGGAGGGAGCAGAACCAGGATGCAAGAAAAAAAACAGCACAGTAAAGCACAAAAACATTGTGCTGGCCCCAGCCCAGAACCCTGCACCACCCTCACCAGTGCCAGCCTCCCTAACCCCCATGCAACTAGGCTAGCTCAGTGGCTTCCCATCTTGCCACCCCCCACATACATCACAGATACCTTCCAGTATCCTGTCGCTGTCCTCTCATCCTGCTCTTTCCTCTTGCTACCCTTGCAAGGTAGCCCACAACAGAGGCACTGAGACTGAATCACTCATGTTTGAGTTGCTCAGTCTCAGTCACTCTTTTAACAGTATACCACCTTGTTAAAAGGCACAGCGACAGATCTGGTGATACAAGCAACTTTTTTATCAGAACATTGTGATGAACTAATGAACTTTATTGAAGACTTGCAAACAGCAAGCTACAGGAACACAGCATATTTGTAAGATTACAACATGTTCACTTGGTTTTGGATTTCTGTGCCACAGGAGGGGAAACTGAGTACAGACCAAAGAGAGTTGAAATGTTGTCCAGGTGTCAGGCTCAGGAAAATCTAAACAGTATCAACCTTTTTCAGAAGGTGATGTTGGACAGTAGTGAGAGGTTGGACAACATTTTAAAAATGCATCCCTCACTGATCACATTCAAAGCTGCCAACAGCTGTCCACATGTCACAAAGACAAATCTAAATATGCTTGGGAGCTCCCATGTCTTTCCAGTGTTTCAAACTTTGAGTCACATGAGCACAGAACTGTTGCCCAATCAATACCTAATGATTTTAATCTTACAGAGTGGTGGCAACCACAAGCTGATACACTGCCACATCTCTCTGCTGTGACAAAAGGATATGTCTAGCTCCCTGTGAGTACAGCAGATGTTGATCTGCAGACTTTTTTCAGTGTACTCTGATATTTAAAAAATAATCGTCTAAGTATGGTGGAAGACAATGTTAGATTTGGTTCTAATGTTAAAATACAATAAAATTCTAAGGCTACTGATATTGTATACCAATTGCTCCTCCAGTTGTGTTTTTATGATTTGAAAATCTTTTCCATTGATCTCTTGATTAACTTCATGGTGATGATGATGGTACATTTAATAGTAGTTTACTGTCATACACTGTTTATTGTTTGACTGTTGCTTATTGGACTATTTTATTAGATTGCTGCATTATTATGCTACTGATTTTATATAACAATGGTACTATTTTATTATACTGTGTACAGCTGGTTTATTATACTAGTGATTTCCAACCAGTCCTTGTGTTCTTTTTTCAATGAATAAATTATGATTATACCTTTGCTGGATGTCCTTAATAAGCAACATTCATGTGATTTCCACAAAGCAAATGAAACCACTGCAGTGCTTCAGGGTGCTGGCATTAGGGTGCTGAGTCACTATGGTGCCAAAACCCATCTTTGCCACCCCTCCCTGAGGTCTGCCCCCCATGGAGTTAGGATATATAGTTAGGGGGGTGCATGGAGCACAGCATCCAACAAGGGGAAGCATGAAGGGGCCCAGCCCCCCTCAAAAAGAGTTGATGGCAACATTGCCGTTTGGTGCCGTAATGACTCAGCACCATAACACTGGCGCATTCCAAGGGTGGAACCAATTGAAACCTACATGTGCATATAACAGCCCACAAATAGGGCTGGGCAAAATTCATCTTTCACCAGTGAAATTCTAGTGTAGTGCTGATTTTGCTTCCATGAAATATCATGACATTTCTGTGAACATTTAGTGAAATTTTCCCAAAGTAGTTATTTTAGTTATTTTCATCTAATTTCAAAATCTCTAGTCCAAATGTCACTATGATTAGCATTCTGACTCTACTGAGGTTCATACATACGTGTACCAGGTGTCAGATCTCTATCTATAAAGGTGACTGAGTTATAAGCCTCCAAACTGTCAGAAATGCTATAATTACAATTCACAATTATATAAACTGCAGAATTTTAAGCCCCTATAACTTTAAAACTAGAGAATAGCATATTACCAATGTTGTTAGGCTCACTTACTATGATATTATGCTTTCAGCCCACCCCCATGCCTCAGCAATGGAGCATCACACTGCCATACGTATGAGTTGGGTTCAGAAGTGAGCCCAGGATGTCACTTTGGGAGGCAGGCCCTGGTTGAAACAGTCACTGGTTGGCACTGCATCTCAATCAGGGAGCGTTGCTAGTAGATTTCACTAACTGCAGGTTCCACCAACACAGTTCTTCCTGTGGCTAGGCCAGAGAGGTTTCTCCTGTTACAGGGAAAGCTGTGGTTGTGCAAGGCTAACAGAGGCACTGCCCCACCCATGAGAGATAGGAATGGAAAAAAATGTGGAGCAAAACCTGGTAGCCAACTGAATGATGGATTTGTTCAGCCTGATCAGGGTATATCCCTGAGAAAAGGGTATATCCCTTAGAGAGCTGCTGACACGATGTGTAGCACTTTGTATTTTATACACCCTCCTAGACAGTTTCTGCAAAGCACAACTGTAATTTTTATGAAATAAATGTCTCAGTACCTTGTGCACAAGTCCCTTCACAAAAGAAAGGGTCCTACAAGAGCTCGCTAAGCTCAGGGTGGACAAGGCAATGGGACTGGATGGCATATATCCCAGGGTACCAAAGGAGCTAAGGGTGGAACTAGCAGAGCCATTATCAGAACTGCTTAGTGAGTCTGTGAGCACAGGAGAGGTCCCAGAAGACTGGAGAAGGGCTCATGTGATCCCGCTCCACAACAGTGGTAGCAGGGAGAAGGCGGGAAACTACAGACCAGTCAGACTTACCTCAGTAGTGGGCAAGATTTTGGAGGCACTCCTTAAGGAAAGGATACTGCAACACCTGGAATCGAGAGGAGTACAGGATACAAGACAGCATGGGTTTACAACTGGAAGGTCCTGTCAAAATAATCTCCTAGATTTCTTTGACTGGGTAACTAGAGTGGTGAACCAAGGGGGTGCAGTTGATGTCACCTACCTTGACTTCAGCAAAGCTTTTGATACTGTTCCACATAGAAGATTGATTAACAAGCTGGGTAGGCTCAGAGTGGGTCAGAAGTTGGTCAACTGGGTGGCAGACTGGCTGGCAGCAGAACATAGAGAGTGGGGCTAAACAGTATTCAGTCAGAAGAGATGCAAGTCACAAGTGGGGTACCTCAGGGATCAGTCCTGGGGCCAGTCCTCTTCAATATCTTCATCAGTGACATTGCAGAAGGACTGGATGGTAAAATTTGTCTGTTTGCAGATGACACCAAGATCTGCAACAGAGTAGATGATCCAGATGGGGTGGGCAGAATGAGAATAGAGTTGAATAAACTGACAAAATGGTCAAAAGAGTGGCAACTGGGGTTTAATGCAAAGAAGTGCAAAATCATGCACACAGGGAAGAGAAACCCTGAAGCCACCTATAGGTTGGGAGGGGAGTTGCTGGCAATCACAAAGGAAGAAAGAGACTTGGGCATTGTCATCACTGATGACCTGAAATCATCCAAGCAGACCACTAAAGCAATAGGTTAGGCTAGAGGGATGTTGGGATGTATTCGTAGGGGTATCACAAGTCATTAGAGGGAGGTAATAATCCCTCTTTACAAGACACTGGTTAGGCCCCATTTGGAGTACTGCGTGCAGTACTGGAGGCCACACCTGCACAAGGACATTAACAAAATGGAAGCAGTGCAGAGAAGGGCAACCAAAAGGGTGCAGGGACTGCATCCGGAAACATATGAGGACAGATTAACGGAGCACAATATGTATATCCTCGAGCAAAGGAGGGAGAGAGGTGATATGCTCAAAACATTCAAACATCTTAAGGGCATTAACAAGGTGAACGAGTCTAGCATGTTTCAATATAATAAAAAGAGCAGGACAAGAGGACACAACATGAGATTAGAGGGAGGCCAATTAAGGGGTAATGTGAGGAAGTTCTTTTTCACAGAAAGGGTGGTGGATGCATGGAATGGCCTACCTCAGGAAGTGGTGGATATGAATACAGTGCAGGGCTTTAAACAGGCATGAGATAGGCATAAGGGAGCAATACAGATGAGTCTGAATAGATAGACCATTGACAGAGTAAAGGCCTATGGCACATTCATAAGGTAGAAAAAATGGTCAGACTAGATGGGTCTGGTGGTCCTTATCTGCCGTCAGCTCTATGATTCTATGTTTCTAAGTTTCTTATTTAAGCTGATATTAATGTCCTCCTTGTGATGAGGGTTCATGCATTGTAGCAGCTCTCCCGCTTCCACTGTGAGACCCAGTGACATCACATATGGAAGACTGGGCTGTTGAGCTGGAATGACCGTGCTGTGTCAGAATGCTAATCCGGTTCCCTAGTATCTTTCAGAGTGTCATCATGCCCAGACATAGGCAAATAAAACAAAAGTGTATGCTGTGACTCGAAACGGTATTTTCAAAGACAATATGTTTTTTCCCCAGTATATTTTATTCACTAAAAGGCTGTAATTGAAGCCCTTTACCAGCAGGCATGGCATTGCAATAATAGTAATTCCGTGTGGTGGCTGTGCAAAAGATAAGCTGTTGTCATATCAGCAGTACCACCTCATACTTCTATGTTCCTGTAATCCTCAAAGTTTATGTTTTGTTGTAATGGTTTGATCAATAGCCTTACTGTGGACTGTTTATATATTGCTTCTTTGTCAGTAGTAATCCAGCTCACAGGTTTGATGTGAAGCATTTAACCAGATAACTGGTCACCATATCAGGCATAACATATTTACTGCTTAGCTTCTGACACAGCAAGTTTAATTTCTAAATGAGTTTGGCCATTTAGATTTCTTGTACAAGGCTTCAGATGCCAACAGTGGGTCAGTCAGTCCATTGATATGTCCATTACCCACCTGCCAAATTGTGACATGGCATAAACTTTGAGGATTACAGGTACATAGAAGTATGAGGTGGTAATGCTGATATAGTAACTCATCTTTTGCACAGCCACCAGACTGAATTATTTCTATTGCATTGCCATGCTCGCTGGTAAAGGGCTTCAACTACAGCCTGTTAGCCGGTAAAATATACTGAGAAAAAAAATTATGTTTGAAAATACTGTTTCCAGTCACAGCATACACTTTTGTTTTATTTGCCTATGTCTGAGTATAATGATTGTTGTTACTGTAAAACTGTTTATATTAGTTTCTTTTTTATTTCATGTTCTCTGCCTTACCAGACCTAGTGCGTAAATGAAACTTCACCCCTGACTACTGACAAGGCTAATGATGGTGACATGATCAAATGTGTTTCAGCCAAACAGTAATATGAGTGCTTTGACCATGCTGCAAACATATCCAGAAGTACATTATTTTAAAGTTACTCCAGTTGGAGTGTCAGCTACGAAGCGTAAGCTATGAACTCAGGTAACCTGGACAGAATCCATTAGTTAAAAGCCAGTGATAATGCAAAGGCAGACTGCAATTACAGAGTTATTGCATTTACAAATCCATGACCAGGTTACCCATTTCATACCTAACATTACTACTGAAATCAAAACTCTGTAACCTTCTTTCAAAGTCACTGCTGCTGTGTGGTTAGCTGCAATTAGCAGATATGGTGATTTACAATGTTAACAACCTGTTAGTATTGGTGTAAAGCATTAGGCTTATTAAAAACACTGATTAAAAATGCCTATGTCATTATTGATGAATCATTATAAAGTGATCCATTTCCTTGGTTATTGAAGATTCTTGTCTTTTCATTGCCTGCATTAACCAGAAGTCTGACAGTGCCTGAAGCTGAAGCAAAGTCTCTTGTGCAGTGGCTATTTCGATCAAAGCCTCAAAAATGGGAATGCGAGACTGGGTTTGCTGTTATTGTATCTCTCACCCCTCACCATGAAGGTAAGTGTCTAACTGCTCTTTACACTTATGGACTGAACTTGATATGTGCTGGGGTGGGGTAGAAGGTCCTTGTTGATTAAGGTTTTGTTATCTTGTTATGTACTGTATATACAACATTTACACTTATGGACAGAACTTGATATGCACTGTTGGAGGGTTTGGGAGTGAGGTCTGTAATTCAATTGTTATTAAATAATTTGAATAAAGAAAGGTTTTCAATGTAAACTTAGGTTCAGCAAAGTATTGTATTGAATGAAGGTTTGTTGTTGTACATTACTGCTACATCTGATATTTATACTTTTGGAATTAACTCAATATGCTCTGGTGGGGGGGAGAAGGTTTGTATTTTAATTTTACTTAAATAAGGCCTACAGTGTTTTTTTCTATTTCTGGAGGAGTTCATTAAATAAAGGTTTTCACTGTTCAATGTAATGTGGTTTCTACAAAGTAGTGTACTTCATTACTGTTGTGGTGCGCTATGTTGAAAAGCTCAAAACCACAGACGGCAATTCATTTAAAAGTGTGTAACATTATGTTTAATGCAATTTTAATTTCACTGAGTCAATCAATACTGCAAACATAGAGAAATTAAAATTGCATTATACATTAACAGTTCCACAGTATTTTAGTTTTTCTGTGATACTACTTTCCTAGGACATGTCAGGAAACAAGGGGTTCATATCTCATTATGACTTTCTAGCATTACAAAGACGTACTTATAGTTTTACAATTATTCACAGTGCTCCCATAGTAGAAGACTAGCTACCCACAAATTATGGACAGATAGTACAGCATCTACAAACTAAACCACCCTATGTTTTCAGGTGCTCTGACTATTCTTATGACAGTGGAACATAGCTGCACACCACAGAAAAACACACATCTCATTTGGACTGGGCTACTACCATAAATAAATGACTAAAAATGGATAGAAGTGGAACTACAATACACACACTACTAAAATACATCCTACTGTACAGCACAGATTCATTCATTCATTCATTAACACGGAGAAATGCAAGAGGAACCACGGTTTGTGACTGACAGGAAAGAGGATGAGACAGACAAATTATTTCGTTGCATTTCACTTTATTATATAATAAAAAAATAATAGTCAAGCACTATGGATGTGCATTCCATATTCACCTACTAGTTGCACCCAATACACGTGCTTTAAATGTAGGGTCGTGCTTGGTGACCCAGACCTGACATCATCATGAGTGGCCACAGATTTCACCCATGCAGCAGAGCCAGCGAGAAGCGCATTCATGTGGCCAGTAAAAAACAACTAATGTTCCATTGAATCTTCACTTTTGTAAGTATTGCAAGTAGAGGGGAACAATTAAATGGACCCCAGGGATGACATTTTGGACTCTTGAGACAACAGGTATATCATGTCAGCAGCTCTTTAAAGATGAACTGCTAGGTGAGAGAAAAAACAATGTAAAAAAAAAAGAAGCATCTGTGTGTGGCAGCGTTCAAATCTCTTGCATAAAGGCTGGCCAAGTTATAAGTGGTAAAAAAATTTCAAAATAACATCAGCAATTAAAGTTGAATGTCATGAGCTTTTGTGAAATCATGGAATGTTGTGACACTTTTGTCAAAGTCATAGCCATACATTTTGCCCAGCCATACACTTGAGTTGCCATTGCAGAGGAAAGTAAAAAGTGGGTCAAGTGGCAATAAGATTACATTCATAGGAGGCTCAATAGTAAAGTATAGTGGTGCCAAGTGTCAGCTGGTCACTATCTTGAGTGACAAAACATGAAGAAAGGTCATGGATATCATTATGCACTATCCTGAATTCTTGCAATACTGCAGAACTCACTGACTTAATGCCTTGTGGAAGCATATGCACATGTAGCATTATTTCAGTACAATGTCACCTCCTGACTCTTTAACAACACTGTAGATAACAATGTATGTTTCTGGTATTTGTAAATAGTGGCACCAAGTAATGCCAATCCTTACAACAAGCTGTGACTTAGGCCATTGTAACACAAGTATCTGGATATTTTCAGTCATGATGGAGCATAATGCAGGAATGTTGGATGGGTATTGCAGGGCCACAATGCTAATGCAGGTAAGGTGATTTAAAGGTGATAAGTGCTTTGTGAAAGTTAAATTTCACAAGTGGAATGCTAGTGGCATTACCTATTATACATCCATGAACTGTTTTAGCACATTTTGCTAATTAGTTATTTCTAAAGTATCAAAAACAAATTTTAACCTACTGAATAACATCTGCCCAGCTTAATTAGATTCAGGGACATATTTACTTTGGTATGCATGCCAATGTGTGACTGTATACCTGCAATAGCTGTGGAGCTATACAATTCCATATATTTTAAAAATGTTCACACAGTTTAACAAATAAATTGTGACATTGTGAATGTCTATAACTTGCAATTTACATAACAAGTTACCTCTCTTTTTAGCAGTTTCTATTACTCTTTGAAAAAAGCATGCATTTAAGTTTTTCAGTTACCTAGCTCCAAATGTGATTAAGTTGTGAGCACTGTATGGAAATATTTCCTGAAATGACCTCAAGAATATGGTACCGGGTCAATATAGCACTACTGAAACAGCACAGGAACAACCATGTGGTTTAAAGCGTGGAATGAATTAGGGCAACAGTTATACAATAGCAGTAGGAAACTACTGCTACCCCTGTTGCTCACTACAGATTGGAGAAAGGGATGAAGAAGCCACAGGTGCTGTACCTGGTCAAGCTGCTCGTATTGTGGAGTGGCTAAAGCACAAGTGCATGGTGAAGTGGAGACCCAGGTATGGAGGTTTGATTCCCCATCTCCAGACATGTTTTGTTTTACAAAAAACTAAGTCTCCCTCCCTCCTGAGTTTCCCCTTATCCCCTCAGTCCACACCCCATCGTAATTAGTTAATTTAATTTCAGGGGGGTGGGGGTGCATGGGGAGCTCTCTCCCCAAAAAATGAAGGAATGGAAATGTTTTCTATGTGTTTCTCCGGTGTGTGCAGTGATTGTTATGGTTGGTGATTTCTCCAACTCTTTATTTTACATTCACTGTTTTCACTGTGGCATTGTTTTGCCACACTGTGTACCTATGACAATGTGACCCTACGCCCAAGAATAATACATTGTCAGACTTTGAACTTCAATAACTTCCCCTTCCCCTTCCCCCATGCAAATGTCATGAAACTTGGCAGCCACTTTCAAACAATATTCATGTCAGATTACAGATTGATTTATGACCAATTTAAACATTTCAGAAAATTCTCAAACATTCTGCAAAATTTCACTAAATTTTGCAGAATTTTGCAAAAATTTCACAAAATCAGTATTTGCTAATTTTGCTCAGCCCTACCTGCAAAGTTCCCACAAAAAAATCTGAAAATCCCCACAAAATACACACATACTGTAGTTTCCTAAGAATGTCCACAAGTTTCCAGTTGCCCTGGTTATAAACAATGAAATATTTTCACAAACTTGAAAATAAATGCAAGATTGTGAGCACCAATAAGTTCACAACTGCTCATCCAAAAGTCATTATATTTGTAATTCTTTATGACACCAACTAATATGCATATATGTCAGTTTGCATATCTGTAGCTGAATGAATTGCTGAGTTATGACCAAATAAACACATTTACAAAATCTCATGAAATTTCATGAATTTACATGAAAGTCAGAAATTGGTTGTTTTTGCTCAGCTATACCATGGACACACCAGCAAGCTGGCATAAGCATAGTATGAGGGTAAGGAGCAATAGTGACAGGCAAGGTGCACAGGGACAATCACCCCAGGCCTACCGAAGGATAACAAAATCAAGCAGTCTAGGTAGGCAAACAAAGTATGGACACGAAGACAGTCAGTTGTTGCAACAAATAAGCATTTGTCAATGCTGAATGTTTGTAATGTAACAGAGCTTTAAAGAGACTCTGGTGGTACAAAAACTCCAAAAAAACATGCTATCTTATATCTAGGCATAATTTAGCTTGGATTTTACCCATTATTGTAATTGCTGCCCTTGTTTGTTTATTACTACGGATACTTGCATGGAAACAGGATCTCAGCCCTTATGATTTGTTTGCTTGTCTACTTCTGCAGTCACACTTCCGTTTATGACATCCCAATCTGTTGCTGCACAGATAATTATGATGTAATAAACAGGGCATTATGATGTCATGTGTAAACAAGCACCCAAAGCTAATACAATTCACAGGGCAGTAATCTTGTTTTTACGTCACTTCCCTCAATAATAAAGAAAAAGGAGAATGAATTGCACAAAATATAGTTCTGACTGAATGAGAGAGTAAAAGCACAAAACTGTAAAACAGTGGGTTGCCAGTTAAGCCCTCCTCAGTGCCACAATCAATATTGGAGATTTGATTCCCCACCGGTCCTTGTGCAGATAATCTAGTGCTCCTTGGAATCTGGATAGTTTCCTAGCTTCCCAAAAGAGGTGGTGGTGACACCACTCTTGAAGAAAGCTACCTTGGACTCCAACTGCTACACAAACTACAGACCTATCGCTAACCTTCCCTTTGTAGGGAAGGTGATTGAGAAAGTAGTGGCAGCCAACTGGAGGACCATTTGACCATCCATGACATCTATGAACTGCTCTAGTACGGTTTTCATAAGAGACATAGTACCGGTTTAGGTGCTTAATGATCTCCTGATGGCAAGAGATTGGAAGAACAGTACCATCTTGATCCTTCTGGATCTCTCTTCAACTTTTGACACCGTGGACCACATGATGTAGATAGGGCACCTAAGGCATATCTGTGGACTGTCAGGGACAGTCCTCAGATGGTTTACATCTTTTTTCATGGGTAGAACACAGAGAGTTGTGTCTGGGGTTCATTCTTCAGGCCCAATTTCTCTGTCTCATGGGGTTCCTTATGGTTCAGTGCTGTCACCTATGTTGTTCACAGTGTATATACAACCCCTCGAAGGCATTGTAAGAAGGTATGGGCTGAGGTTTCACTGCTATGCAGATGATACCCAACTCTACCTTTCTTTTGCACCCAACCAGGATGGAGCTCTCTCAGTCTTTAATAACTGGCTGAAAGAAATCCAGGACTGATGGATTCTAGTTGGCCGAAGTTGAACTCAGAAATAAATGAGGTATTGGTTGTGGACCCAGGTCATCAGATAGGAGGGCCAGGTGTTGATGCACCCTCTGGAATTTTTCTTGGTGGTGTCTCACTCCCAACCACTGAATGGGTGTGCAACCTGGAGGTAGTTTTTGATGATGGACTTACCCTACACTCCCAGGTGTTGGCTGTCATCAATACATCCTTTTATCATCTTAGGAATATCACCAGGATTAGGCATCTGGTTCTGTCTGATGACCTTCCTACCTTGGTCCAAGACTTTGTGTCCTCACGTTTGGATTACTGCAATTCCCTGTATCTAGGGCTTTCTGGGGTTGAACTCCATCGCCTACAGCTGGTGCAGAAGGCAGTGGCCTGGCTTTTGACAGGATCTGCTCAATTGTGTCATATTACTCCGGTGCTCTGTGAACTGCACTGGCTGTCGCTACAGTGACGGATCACCATTAAAGTCAGTTTACTGACTTTTAAAGCCCTACATGAACAGGGCCCAGACTATCTGAAAGAGCTTCTGGTCCCCTACTGCCCTGGTCAATCACTCTGCTTGGCCAACAAGGGGCTGTTAGAGATTCCAAGGGTGAACTTGAAATCATCGGGTACCAGAGCTTTTTCTTATGCAGCCCCACCCTTTGGAATTCTCTACCCCATCGGTTACAGGGTGAGCAACTGTGGAGGGTATTTAAGAAAGGTTTAAAAACCTATCTCTGGCAACAAGCTTTTTTAGTTAATTGAAAATGTTTACTGATTTATTGTTATGTGATTTTAACTGAATTTAATTGTTATTTGATGTCTGTATAATTTTGTTCTCCTTGTTTTAATTGTGAGGTGCCTTGGCAATAGATAAGGTGCCTTAAAAATAAATGTATTATTATTGTTATAGTCTAAGGAAATCTGCAGTATAGTAAGCTTGTAGCTGGGCCAGTGCCATGGAGGGCTGAGGTGCTGCATGCCGCACCTCCAACCACACTGGTGACCTGGGTTTGGGAATGAACTAAAGACACTCAGGGTCTGGCAGGGGGGATGGAGGATTTAGCATCAATTGGTAGATCTTCTCCTTTGAGGTATGGTGACAGTGTGTAATGCTGCTTGACTGCCACCTAATGTAGGGTAGATGAAACAGCAGAAGTCTCTAGAATTGAAAGTCAGAGGTGGGCATTGAAAGTGTGCACTGTTTTCATGGTCTAAATATGTGCCAGTGCATGCCACTGGCTCTGATCAAGAGAAATAATGGCTGGAAAAGAACCCATGTTGCAGCATGATTCTGTGACCCTAAAGGCACCAACCCATCATGTTCCATGGCACCCACTCACACAATGAGGTTAGAAATAGATGGGTAAGTCCTGGAGGTGGGGTGAAGCGGTTGGGATTCAACATCAGAAGGAGGCCAATGGGCAGGGGCAGGAGGATAAAGTCCATACAAAAAAAGGATTGCAAAAATATTTGAAAGATAACCTAAATTGTGTCTCACTGCTCCATTTTTCAAAGATAGCCAACTGGAATTAGGGGCTCCATGAAGGGAAAATAAGCAATATGTAATTTAAATCAACTATTGCTCATGTTTTCTATTCATTATTGACAGGATGTTAACATATCTGAAGCTATTATATTTACATTGTGCATGCTGTTGTTTCCCCTAGTCTGAAAACACACACACACACACACACACACACTGAGGTTTGATGTTTCTATTCAATGCCTGATTATGTCTATTAGCTGGCTAATGAGAAGAAAGTCAATGTAATTGGTGGTGCTTCCTCCTTTGAACTACAAAAAGTTTATATCCATCAGCCAGCTAAACACTGTCATTGTCAATCGTCTCAGCACTGGCTTTTGAGAAACAGACCTCCTGCATTTCTATATCCTTTGGCTTATACAGTACACATCGGCACAGCCCGATACACTACAAAAAGAACAATATGTTCACTTTGTGCATGCATGCAAGCAAACATTAAAATGAACATACAAAAAATGCTTAGGCAGTTGCAGTTTAAGTACCACTGTTTTGGAGGATATGATATAAGTCGACTGCTACCCCATGGAACCAGGAGCATAGCCTCTTATTATCTCAAGAGTCATAACCAGTGATTGTATTCTCATCCAAGACTCTACCTAGCCTGGCTTTGACATTTTGTATACTGTACAGTTTGATTAACCATCACTTCTAGCAAATTGCTCCACAAACAACATTTTCCTCACATTGTCCCTTAGTCTATCTCCCTATAACCTAAGTCCTAGCCCTCATACTGTATTACCATTTTACCTGTTATCATTTGGTTCCCAAGCTGGTATTCTAATCACTAGACCATTTATCATGTGTTTTTCCATCTTTCTAGTATGGCTAGTTCAATATGAAATTTAAAATTCTAAATCCTTTGTACTATATTGGTTCATGTATAATCTATGCATGTGCAAGCTTAAATAAGTGTGCTTTCCTGTAACTCTTTTCACTTATGCTTCTGCTATTCTTGCCACATGGGGACCTCTTGAAACTTAGGAGTTGAACCTACCTGAGGCTGTCCCAATGCAGAAGTAACCCAATTTGTTTCTGTACATTTTCTTCTGTGTTTATTTTTGAAGCTAGCTTGGTGCCCTCTGCAAACATAATTGGCCTACAGCTGGCCCCCTTTTCTGTATTATAGGCAAATGCAAACCAAAGGTGACAAGAACATTCAGCTTTCTTAATAATAAATGAGGGAGTTCTGTTTGTAAACATGTACACAAGCTACTCCATATAAGTTTGAAAATATCATAAAATAAATATAAATGTATATTTTTACAGATGTCCTTAGCATCAGTACGTAATGACCCATAGACCTTGAAGGTCAATGCTGGGATAAATGTCAAACATGCTGCACTTGGACAGCCTGCCAAGCTTGGACCTCTTCCCATGTCCCACCATTTGTGGGTTATTCCCTTGTGAACCTTCTGGTATGCTAACAGATGTACTCCAGGCTGATTGCCATCTGTAGCTGGACAACTGTGATCATCTCAACAGCTGCATCCAGCATCTGAGTTGGTAACAGAAAGTCTGCAGTGTGTTTCTCTCTGGTGGATCATGGGGAGAGACAAGGCAGCTTAATGCAAGTTAACACAGGAGGACAATGTTTCTGGCTTCTCTTCTATTTTCAGAGCATCCTCTTCAGTGATAAGAATAATTGCTAACCCAATAAACTAAAAGACTCTGCCCATACTAATGATGGGTAAACCATGTCCAGTTCTAGTTCAAGCTGTTCTAATTTGATACCTAAAAAGTTCTCAAATGTTTTTGTTTCCTAATGTCTTGATGACTTTAGTCATTTTTATACATTAAAATAAAAATTAAATGCTACTAACATGATAATGATACTCACTTTCATGTCATGTCAATAAATCACATTTTAAAATGAACATAAACCTTGTTTTTTTTTACACACACCTCTCAACTAGCCTTGATTTTCTGAAATACTCCTGATTTTGCCTCATAAATTTCCTTTGTCCCTCCTAAAATTGTTATTTTGTCACAGACGAGTAGGGACTTGAAGCAGAAAATAATGCCAGATACCAGAGTTATACTCTAGTTCATCAAAAAATGTCTTACTGATTGAGTCACACATTGCAGGAGACTTCTTCAGCTGATATTTTCACATTTTAAGATTTGTCCTTGATAATGGTCATTATCCCTGATTTTTAAGCTCTATCCCTGATATACAAGGCAGGAAGTTGAGGGGTACTGTATTTTGCCCACACTGTATTTATACTCCTCTGGGACACTGAGTCATTGATGCCCATCTCTTCCCTGTGGTTACTGAGGAAGGGGGCATTCTTCCCCCTGGCACACATCCAATATCAACCAGATGTCCCAGAGTGATGGTGTGGGCCCTCAGGGAGTGAGCAGGGTATCACATATTTATTTGCTTTTGTTAACCAGGTAAGCACACTAGACAGTCAAGTGCCTATTTCCAGGTGCGACCCGGGAGGATTACAAGATACAAACATGAACGTCAGGCAAATACAAGGTATATACAATAGCATCAGGTGCATAAAATATATCTGGAGGTAGTAGGCAGCTTAATATAGGCAGGGACAACAGATGTCAACAGACAGCCCAGAATATCAACACGATACAATACATCAATAAGAGGTGAATCAGGGTACATACAAGATCATCAAGAACATAGATAACATCAAGAGGTAGATAAACAGTGTGGTACAGGCATGGTCAATCAGATGCCCAGGCTCCACTGTTTTCCTCCTTCAGTTTGCCTCCCTTTGTCCCTCCCACCACCCCAATGGCTGGCACAGTCTCTGTCAACCTCAACTGCAGCAGTGTGCTCTGGGCATGCGGCACCCCTCTTGAAGGAGCAAGCTTCCCACCTCATCGCGAGGGGTCACTACTGTGCAAGAGCCATGCAGTCTCCCTCCCTGGATGGCTCACACTCCCTTCGGTGGCACTTTCCAGCCTGACTGCCCAATCTGTGCAGACCCAGACTTGATTCTGAATCCAGGTTACTAAGGATCATATTAAGGAAGTGAACTGAGTGGCAAGGCATATAGCCCATGATAGCTCCTCCATCTACATATAGTAAGTCAAGTTCTTATTTGTTAATAAAAACTTATCCAATCTATTTTGTACATGTTTTTATTCTTACTAATAATGACTGATGTTGGTAATATATTCCATGGGTTTACAAATCTTTGTGAAAAATAAAATGCTCTTTTCCTAGATCTAGATCTGGCTCTCATCAGTTGAAGTGGGTGACCTCTAGTGGTAATAGCTACCTGTTTAAAATCAAGTCCACATTCTAACGTTAGGAATGGATCATTAATAATGTCCCATGATGTAAATAGGAGGTTGCCAGTACAGAAGTGCGAAGTGCTTCCATTGAGCCATCGGGTGGCCCCGGTTGACAGGTATCTTTAAACAATTTTAATTTATAGTAATGTAATGAAATATTTAGGCATGTGTGAAGTCTGCTTACTACCTCCAGTGTACTGTTTTGTGGGATGACTTCTTTTTTGTTTTCACATTTCAAAGTCTAGCCGATTGCACCTTTAGAGGGTCCAGGGTGATGTGCCATAACATTTTTTTATTTGGCTGGCACCCTATGACATTATTTGAGCAGGAGCCCAGCATGATCCTTTCCATGCAAATCTTCTACTCAAAAGATGTTGCAAGGTGTGTCAGGGCCAGGGTACCTGTCCTTAGAAAAGGGTAAGTTCATTTAAAGAGGTACCACCACAGCAAACCCTCCCTGTACCACAGGCAACACCCTAACAACCTTATAAATTTTTAAAAATATATATCTGCATTTTCTTTCTTTTTCAAGTCTGTTCTGCAGCAGCATCCTGTGAATCTGTTCTTTTTTTTTGTCTGCCCTGTCTCTACAAGCTGACCACTTGCAATATCTATTCTTTCTTTCTTTCTTTCTTTCTTTCTTTCTTTCTTTCTTTCTTTCTTTCTTTCTTTCTTTCTTTCTTTCTTTCCTTCCATCTTTCTTTTCTTTGTTCTTGCCTTTTTTTTTCATTTCTTTACCCCACCCTATTTATGTCTTTTTGCCTTGCACTATCCTTTTGGAGCAGGCACTCAGACATTCAAAGGTAGACATAGGTAATGGATCAATGTTCAGAGCCCACATCCTAGGACTGTTTTCCTTTTTCTGGTATGCCCCTTTGCTTTGGTGTCAAGTAAAACATTGTCTCCTGTCATGACTGTTGAAGTGTCTGTCACCAGTGCATTTGGCATCTGAAGAGACATACACATGCTCCACTACTGAAACCTAATGAAAAAGGATGCCAATTCTGTCAAGTCCACTGACACCACAGAGAAATAGTTGAGTGACTAGGAACTCTAGAATATGCTGCACTCCCCAGAGTAAAAGGAAAATAATCATTGTACTTTTCAGACTGATGGCAGCGTTGTTGGTGGGAGAGACAGAAGTTCAGAAGTTGGCATTCAACTGAAGCAGAACCCTTAAAGGAGCATGGCCACATTCACTACCCTTGGGCCCATAGCAAAAGCAGTCATTGAAACAAAGCAGAACAAAGACAGGAAAAAAGACCATAGGTCCCCACTCAATGGGGAATCAGAAACCCTGATTGTTGAGTTCCAGAGTCAGGTCTAAGGAGACAGAGACTGGGAATGGAAACTGTAAATAAATAAATATAAATTTAGAATTGTTTATCCTTCAGTCAGTAGATACTATATGGACCTGACTGAACAGTATGAGGTCATGGAGGACGATGTCCTCAGGATGTCCTCTGCTGGAATGGCCTAGTACTACTGTTTCGATTCTAAGGGTGAGATAAGAAGTGGGCCAGAGGCAACTTGAGTTTGCTTCAAGTTGAGGCCTAAAACTTTGGCTCAGCATTGCCACTTCAGCTGAACCACTTTGGCTCCCAATGCAATAATTGACGTAGGGTATAACAGACTACAAATGGAGGTTATGCTTTGAGATCAGGAATGAACTTGAATTACTATAGCTTATTTGTGGCAGGAGCTGTTGGTATGCATCTGCTGTGGATTCCTGTTTGTGGGGTTGTGTCTAGACCTGTGCTGAATGCAGAATTCTGAGAGTGGAATAAAATCCATTTCAGAATTGTTCAATAACATTTTAGGCATTCTGAAACTCTCTTAACTTAAACCAATGATTAGTTTTCCAATCTGTGTAAACCTAATCTGCAGTTTATGTAACCCATGAATTACTGATTTGAGGTTTAAATTCTGCTTTCAAAATTTCACAATTCTGCCTACAGATAAAATTCTGTAGAATTTTTGCAAAAATTACTGGAATTATGTTCCATCAGGAATTGGAAAATCCACACAGCACTATCTGTGCCAGAATCCACAAAATCCACAAAGACTACAACCATCCAGTGTGACCCACAGTGCTAGTTACTATTCATTGTTGACCGCAAGTCATGCACATGTAGTCACCCATGTGATCTGTGATACTGTGCATTACTTCATGTAGGTTATTACAACATATTCTTTCTTGTAGCACCATAGAGTGTGCAATTATATTTTATAGTATGATTATTATTTAATATTATTATTTATTTTATTTTTATGAGTTTCATTTATTAGATAACTATTACTAGAACAATGATAGTAATATAAAAATCAGTTTTATTACTTTTATATATGTTTTATTTATATGAGAAGTAAACATACTTTGCAATAGTGAATATTTCTTGTTTAGAAAAAACATTGAAATTCTTTTTTATTGTAATGCAATTTCATTAATATTAATTTGTCATTTATAGAACGAGACAAAGAGTTATATGACAGTATAAAGATATACAAGTATAATATATGTTTACATGTTTATGGGTACCTCCTGTAACAGTTCTGTATAATCCCTATATCCGTTCCAACCTCTGTACTGTCCCTAAAATAACTTCCCCTTTCCCTCCCCTGCCAGGACCACCCACCACACCACACCACCTGCCCCACATGCCTCCCATCTCCTCCTCCTTTTCTATCCTCCTGCTAACCCATCTACCCCTGCCACTCCTGATAAACACAGCTATACCCTACTTTCCCTGCCAAGCAAGCTAAGCCCCTCTTGGCTTAAGTTTCCTCTCCACCCTTCTGCCCCAACTACCCCACTAACCTGTTAAACTCAACTTACCTCCCTGCTATCCTGACAACAACCTACTTGGCTGAGCTCTCTTTCCTGCCTTCCTACTTGTCTCAGCCATGAAACAGGGCTTGAGGCTTTCTTACCACTTGTTCCTGTCTCCTGCATCTGTTTGACAAGGTCATCTGGCTGCACCTCTGGGTATATTCTTGTGCAATTTTCAATTTCTCTCCCCAAACATGAACTTGTTGCTTAGCCTTCATACATTTTGTAAATGTGATATTGTTGCTGTAGTAATTTATTCTGCCCTCCTATGCCTTTATGCTATATTTACATTTCTCTAATTTGTTTACCGGACTGCACAGTATATTGCCTGTGCTTGTCTTGATGTGGAACCTATGTAAAAGAGCCTCGGGCTCAAAGGTGTTAATCTGAAACTTAAATAAAAAATAAATAACATGTACCTTTAAAGCATCTTTTATGGTTATAAGAGTGCCTTCTCAAGTTGTTTGGATGAGAGAACTGTGAAGTGAAGCTGAACAGTTCTGGCATGCAAAAGATATGTGAAGGCACCCTTATAGCCATAAGAAATGTTGGAAATGTACATATAAATGTTTTTAAAATATGGAGCTTAAATTTAAAATCAGAATGTTTTACTTTTCTAGAAAATGGGAGAACCCCTGTGTGAAATGAACTATGCCAAAGTATGCCAAATGAATTTAAAACTTCATAATTGTATAACCGTTCACATGACAGACCCTCTTCTTGTTATACGAGTGTCTAAAATATTACAAAAGAAATGGTTCTGATTGGCTAAACATTGCATGATTTATAATACTATGCTTCATTGGTTTGCTGTAGAAGATCATAACTGTGTGTGTGGCATTCAGGTGGGCTTACCATGGGAAGGACCATGATGTGGGTTGCTTATTGAGCCCTTTGGAGACCTATTAATATGGCTGCAGAAGCAGAATCAGCTTTTCAGCACACACCAACATATACACAGTCTGGACCAGGCATGACTGCAGGCATACGGTTGAAATGTTGCTGGACATTATGCCGTGGACAAAATGTAGCAGACACAATATTATCAGGACAAAATGTTGGTGGATACAATGTCAGCGGATAAAATGTTGCCTGGCCAAAATGTTGCTCATCAATAAAGGTATTTGTCTGGGTTTATTTTGTTCTATGGCAAGTCAGTGTTTCTCTGTGACCCTGGTTGCTGTGTTTTTCATCAAGAACGTGCCATCAGGATGATGCTGCGTGTGTGAACATGGATGCCAATTGGTTGAAGAACTGTCATTTTGAAAATGTACAGAGAAAATGTTTTCTATGTTTATCGAGGCAAAGAGAGGTCAGGCAATGTTTTGGTAAACATTTATGTCAATGTCACCAGTCAATATGGTGCAACATCATTGACGAGTGACATTTTATCCACCAACATTGTATCCACCTACATTTTGTCCCAGTGACATTGTGTCCACAGCATAATGGCCAGCCACATTTCAGCCATACACAGGGAGACTACATCTCTCAGTAAAGAAATCTTGTCAGCTAGATACTATATGCATAATGCCTTGTTTTGAAAATAAACATATGAGAGCTTATATTCTTGAAGCCATTACAGAAGTACAAGACTGCACTTCACAGTAAGAGAATTGTAAAACAGCTTCTTACTGTACCCAGAATGCCTAGCTATGCACATTTACATATTAGGTGCTATACTGCAGTCGCCACCACAAAAATGAAAGACTGCAACTCTACGTAAGGAACATTTATGTCAACTTTATACTTTACTCAGAATTCATTGTTTCTGTATGTAAAACATTGACAGTTCCCTTGTATGACATCATTCTGGGGGTGTGGCTGCACACGGAAAACTAGAGGGTGGGCAGAAACAAAGCACTTATAAAACACCATAGAAAATTACTATGACAGATTTTTTTTCGAAACAAACTGCATCTTCAACATCTGAAACATGGCTGGTAATGCATACTGGAGGAGATTCATAAAGATTTGCACTTGGTGCATCCCAGTTGCACTAGCACAAATGAGATGCTACAAGCCCAAACTTTGGTATTCTCAGAAGATGCACCACAAGATGCTCTAAGTGCATCCCCTCTGTGAATACCAAAGTTGAGCCCAACCCGAGATGCACCTGTGCATCTCTCGGGTTGGGCTATGAAACTGATGGGCCAGTGCATCTCCAGATGCTGCATTAAAAATGCTCTCTCCTTCTCCCTTTAAACTTGCACTATATTTTTCAGATCTGATACAGAAAAGTCCACTGCTGCAAGCTGCTACTAGAAAAGTCATGTAGAAAAAACAAGCACAGAAAAGAACGTGGTTTTAAATTTGCTATGATTGCCTTTTTTTTCACTGACCACAGCCATAAATAACTTTTCTGTATGGTGTAAAGATCACCCTCTCTTTATTTCAAACACAGTCGCTCTTGGTGTTCAAACATACTGCACCTGACCTTGTGGTCACAGATGGTGCAGACACCTGACAGCATGTTTCAATAAATAAAACAAAAATTTACACTTAAATGATAGTATTGTTTACAAAAAGCAGAAGACTGTCAAAATGGCAATGCTGGCAGATGGCAAGTAAAATGTAGCATCCATCTTCATTTCAAGCTGTAAACAAACAATGGCAGTTTAGCAGAGAACAAGCAGTGACCATTAGTCAACTTGTACTGTAGTTTAATTTTTGCATATCAAGTATATCTTGTGAATGTAGTTAGAATAAAAAGTACTGTGAAACTGTCTATAGTACCTTACAGCACATAGCCACGGTTATGTGCATGCCACAGCATAATTAAGACTGTGAGTCAAGGTACAAGACAGTTCAAACTATTGTAGTGGTTCTCTCTCTTATGCTTACATGCATTTTATGTTATATGCAATAACTCTAAACACACAGCATCAGGAGTCTCTCAAAAGGGGAAGAAAGTAAACTGGGTGTGGATACCACTGGAGTGTCCAGATATGAACCCAGTGAAAACTTGAATGGTATTAGATGAAGCACTACTTTAGGAGAAAGCAAAAATATGCTCAGCTGCACTTTCACTCTCTTCTCAAACTACTGTTTTTTGTTGTAATGCATCGTGGTATACAGTACATGTGAAATACACAGCATACCAACATTCACATATCCCCTAACTGTTCAAGTCCTACACTTTATATATGCTGCTGTGTTGTGACAGTATCCCACTACACTACCTGTTGCAATATAATTTCCAAATGGTCCTATTTCTGCTGCTTTATGCTGCTGATTCAGTTATTGCATTGTGTCAATCTCCCTCTGGGACTGAGTTCCTCCATAGCATCTCTTGGCATGCACCATAGTGCACAGAAAATCTCACTACATAAAATTCTCATTTCCCAAAATGTTCTCACCCTAAGAATTATATACCGTATGTTGCCTTTTACTGTATGCCTCCTGACGAAGGGTTGTGTCCCAAAGCGCTGGGGCGAGTGATTGCGTGGTCGCTTTGAGCACGATTCATTATTAGCAAAACTAATGCTTTGAATCTATTTGAAGTTTGTGCACTTTCTTGAAGTACAGGAGTGCAGTCTAATCTGGACTTGGCTTTTACTTTATGCTGCTGCTGTGCTGTGTTGGTCTTCCTCCACAGCACCTCTTGTATTGTAAAACACTTTTTTACACAAAAATGCATAACATTTAAATGATCATTTCTTGAAACATTGAAAATTGTTGCAGAAAAAGGACTGCTAGGCCCATCCAGTCTGCCCCAAGGGTTCACTGCATACTGTACCTCTGTGGATCCTAATTGGTATTCAGGGACCTTCCCCTCCATTTCTGCATTCATATGCTGTACCCCAGTGTCTTTCCAATGCGTGCTTGGAGCCTTCCACCATTCTAGCCACCACAACATTGACTGGCAGTCAGTTTCCTGCTTCTACCATTCTTTCTGTGGAAAAGTGCTTCCTCATATCCTTGCTGTAATTCCCCCCCCCACACCTATTTTTATTGCTTTCCCCCTAGCTTATGCTTGTCCTTTTTTGGAAGATACTCCCTTCTGAGCTCTAGCCACCCCTGTCAGGTACTTGAAGGCCTCAATGATGTCACCCCTTGCTCTCCTGTCCTCCAGAGTGTACATATTGAGATCCCTTAATCTCTCCTCTTTGGGCTTCCCTTGCAACCCCTGCACCATCTTGTTTGCCCTCCTATGGACCACCTCCATCCTGACCATGTCCTTTCAAAGGTCTGGTCTCCAGAAGTGGATACAATATTCTAGGTGGGGGGCATACCAGAAAGGGGTACAGTGGCAGCATCACCTCCCTCCTACTAGTGGTGATGCTCCCCCATGCAGCCCATCATCCCCCTAGCCCTGGTGATGGCCTTGTCACTCCTTCTAAGTATAGCCTGGACAGCAAAAGGCATAAGGCAAAACTGTTACTAAGCTCAGCAGCAAGGATTTCCCTCCTCCTACTTCTGATACTCTCCCTAGACATCCATCTTAACACTGGGCCTCCTGTTACCAACCCCCTAAGGCTAGGCATGGAGTCATAATGTCACTAGACATTATGCCACATGGCAAAATTGCCCTGCCAATAAAGCACGATTTCTGCTATGAGTACCAGTTAGGATCCACAGAGGTACAATATGCAGTGAACCCTTGGGGCAGACTGGATGGGCCTAGTAGTCCTTTTCCTGCAACAATTTTCAATGTTTCAGGAAATGATCATTTAAATATTGTGCATTTATGTGCAAAAACAGTGTTTTACAAACCCGGTCCCAAACGCAGCTCCTGGTTTTCTGCTGCTGTGGCTCAGTCCAGTGAGCCATGGCAGCTGCTTGGTGGAACTCAGTCCCAGCAGAGGTCTTATCCTCTGCCTGGGAAAGTGTGACTAGTGCAATACTGCGTACAGCAGTATACGTGATATTGCACCATTCGCTCTTGCCTATGGCGCTATCCCAGGTTAGTCATAATGTTGTACGCTTTTAAGTGTGTGACATTATGACCCCTTAGGGATCAGGGCTACAGCATAAAAATAGTTGCTATGCATATCTGCAGCCTACTCCCAAAGATGGAATGGTTTCAAACCTGGATCCGGTTACACAACCCCAATATCATCTGCTTGACTGAGTCCTGGGTCAAACCATCAATTAAGTATAACTCTATTGCGCTACAGGGGTTTGAAACTTTTAGGCTTGATAGACCTGTGAAATGACACAGGGGTGTCTTATTTATGCTAAGGAAGGATTGAAAGGGAGCATGTTGCCAATCTCTGAGATTACCAGTGAATATGAAATACTTGCTGTGAAACTATTCATAGGAATGCAGAACATGGTACTTACCATTGCCTCTGTGTATTTGCCACCGGACAAGGCTAAGCTGGGTCTCCATTCTGTCCTGGAGCCTATCTCCAGTTAAAGAAGAACTCTGAGCTCATTATCACAGGGGACTTTAAAATACTGCTGTCACATCTTCTGCCATATAGCTGCAGATCGAATTTCAGCATTCTTACAGCCAGACTCTAAGCCCTTCTGGTATCAACCAGCAGGTGAAAAAGGAGACCTTCTCAGCAGTGCTTAGTTCAGGTAGTCAAATCCACCAACACATGCCTCTGAAACCCTGTCTCACTTGAGTTCAGTGAGATTTCTGAAGTACATCAAATGCCAAAAAACAGTGGTCAGGCTGAGGATTGTCAATGATTGTTCAAAGGCAGAAAAAAATAATGCATTGTAGCATTCAGACCTGCCGAAAAAAGCAATTATCCAGAGGCAGTAGGTTAAAATAACTTAAGTTTCTTTCATTAAGGTTAACTAAAACCTTTTTTTATTAAACAGCCAGTATAAAGCAAACACAGTGTAGCGAAGAGCCAAGCAGCATCACAGCCATCTTGCTGCTCCGACCCTGAGACTCACACCACCTCATGAAAAGTACTGCTGTCATTTTTCGCATCCTGCCCAAAACATGACATGCCTATGGCATGGAATAGCGCGTCTTCTGAATGAAGTCACCTTTTGGGACCAATTAATGAAATGACAGTGCCAGTGCCCTTGAGGTGGGATCCCAAAAATGCCATGTTGAAAATTTGGTTAAACAAAGTCCTAAAAATGCTTGAGATATGTGCGTCTGTTGAATTTATTATACACATGCACATACACATGCACATAACTTTGGTACTTTTCAATATTTTGCTGCCAAATTTTGAGCATAGCCATTTTTTCTTCTCGCCTCATGAACAGTACAGCTGTCATTTTTCACACCCTGCCTGAAATGTGTTTTTGTACCCTGTAGCACAGAATGGTGTTGCAGTTGTGCATACAGTAATTACATTTTACCTTGCATTTCACAATTTCTATGTACTGGGGGACATGAGGTGGGGTAATAAGATGGTTATGCTAACAATTTGGTCACTATTGTACGACACATGGAAGAGGGCCCTGCACTTCCACACCTACATACATATGCGCATCTATGGAGGGATTGGAGCACAGTGTCCCAAGGACCCTGCACTCCCACAATAAAATAAGGATATTATTATACTATCTCAAAAAGTAAGGAAATTCATTGCAAAAAAAATCCTTTAATGCATTAGTCAGTGGTCCTATTACAGTAACAAAAGTATGCAAATTTGGTGTTAGTGTTCCCAACTATACCACATCACCCCATCCCCCCACCCTCCACACACCAACAGGTATGGGGGTGTGACTTGGGGTCATCGGGGTCTCTCACCCCATTCTCCTATACTGTACCATCTTAGGTTCCTTACAAATGGAATGGGGTGAGAGTTAGGCCAAAAGACCCTAAGGCACACCCCACTGCCTGTTGATGTGTGGAGGGTGAGGGGGGTGAGGGGGGTGGTAGGGTTGGGAACCCTACACCAAATTTCCATACTTTTGTCACTGTAATAGGAACCCTGATGCATTAACAGAGTTTTACAATGAATATATATATATATATATATATATATATACACACACACACATATATATATATATATATATATATATATATATATATATGATAGGGATAGGGAGGGGTCTTGTAGACCACCAGGGACATGATTATGTGTACTAAAAGAGGATCATGACTGGGGGTGTGGCCACTAGTCACCAGGGACTGCTAAGTGCCACCTGACTGCACCTGCATCTTGTAGCACACCTTTCAGTTTCACTGTCTCTTTGGTACACTGTCAGCTTTGCTGCAAATACTGGGCTTTGCCTCTGGGACCCTGCCTAATAAGGAATTGGGCACATGATCCCTGGTGCACCAGCAATCAGTGCAGCTTGCACCAATCTTTGTGAATAGGGCCCGTATTGCACAATATGAAATGTATTGGTGTTTTCAAGAACTAGCACAGAGTGCAGAACTTCACAGAAGCTCTGGGTATTCACAGATAGCAAAGAGAAAAGCAGTTGCTCCCTAAAGTAGATAGCGGTGATAACACCCCGTTTGAGGTTGAGAGACCATGTCTGACCTGTTTGTATTCAGATAAGGAGAACATGATGTCAGGGATGTTAGGCTTAAGACAGGTTTCTGTTAATCCAAGTATGCCAAGCCTGTACTGCAGTACCCCAACCTCAAGTTCAGCAGATCTGGCTATTAGGCTGCATACACTCAGGTGGACCACTTTGAGACCCTTAACACAAAACCATTTGTGGAGCTGGCAGGGTTAGTATAAGGTGAGGGGACCAGAGTTGCGTTTGGATTCCCCAGATAAGGTAATGCAGAGAAGTAGGTGCCATACATTAAAGATTCCAGTAGTGCATGGATCAGAGGCTCACAAAAGCAATATTTGGACAAAAGGCTAAGTAGTACTTGGTTAGCTCTAAGACACCATGTTAAATTGGGGGGGGGTTAGCCAGCTACCATAAGGTTACAGAGGTAGTATGCAGGTTTGGTATTTGGGTTGGGTCAAGATTGGTAGCTAGGGACAGGGGGTAATGTACTCCATAAGGACTAGCATGTCTAAAAGTGTAATCCGTATAACAATGGATGAGCACAGCATGTTCAGGATTATTAGAACAGTAGGCCTAAACAAAGTAAAAACAACCACCTAAGAAGTGTCTAATAGACTTACACAAAATTGTCGAATTGAAACACTATATAGAGACAACATTGACCTGGCATGGACACTATTAATCTCAGGGAATATACAAGTGATTACTGTGTAACATAAATCAAGCAGGATAATTCAAGTCAGTAGCTGCAGCTAAACAATAGGATATGGAGTAGTGGTAATTAGTAGGAGTATGACAGAGCCTGCAGAACTTGAGTAGGGCAGACGAAGTCCAAAAGGCTTTTTGGGATGTAAAAAAACAACAACCAGCTTCTGGCAGACTCCTGTGAAGTCCTTCGTGCTTGGTCCTTCTCATATAGAGCCAGTAGAGGGTAAAGGCCTGATAGAGGAAATACTGTGTCCTGATTGGCTGGACCACTTTAGACTGGCAGCAGAGCTCCCAAGGTCTGGAAACTGGAACCAGTGGTGACTGGTGATGGGAGTAGGCCGGTTCAAATGTGTAAATCTCCTCAAAACCTCCTGATGGGGCTCCAACTTATCCCAGCCACTGAAAATGCAAAGGAAGCCACTGTTCAAGTTTGAACTTTTTGGTGGGATTTTTAGCTCCACCTCTAGCAGCATATAGAATTTCTAGTACTTGAGAAAATTTGGGGAAATAAGAATTTATGTATTGTGCATTTATATGCAATGAAGTGCTTTAAAATGCAAGGGGTGCTGTAGAGGGAACCTGAGAGACCACATCAGGAGTAGCAGCATGTAGAATTTCTTTCACTTAATGGGACTTGAGAAAATATTATGAAATGAGAATTTTAAATGTGCGTGTGTGTGCAATAAAGTGCTTTACAATATAAGAGGTACTGTGGAGGAAGAGTAACACAGCACAGTAGCAGCAGCATGTACTGCAGCTGTAGCACATA
This sequence comes from Neoceratodus forsteri, assembly GCA_016271365.2. Taxonomy (NCBI): domain Eukaryota; kingdom Metazoa; phylum Chordata; order Ceratodontiformes; family Ceratodontidae; genus Neoceratodus; species Neoceratodus forsteri. Next base: position 61,756,489 of record CM057451.1, read on the forward strand.
GAATTCCTGGGACTTGAGAAAATTTCACTTTAGGGGAAGTCTGCTTTTTTGCATGGACATCAATATCTGCAAAAGAGTGGACACCCAGGAGGGGGTAGAGACAATGTGCGGGGATCTAAGGAAACTAGAGGGGTGATTGAAGGCATGGCAATTGGGGTTCAATGCCAAAAAGTGCAAAATAATGCCCCTAGGGAACATAAACCAACACTAATAGGATGAGGTGTTGTCAGTCAGTAGGCTGGAAAGGGACATCAGTTTCTGAATTATCTCAAGGCGGCAGTGCAGTGTTTTATTTATTTCATTGTTTGGAAAAAACCTTTGTGCGAAAGCTCTTTTGCAAAGGTTCCACTATCAAGTACATTGCATATACAGTACAACAGAAGGGGAATTGCCCCCTCTGCAGTTCACATTTCATGGGAAGGAGTGTACACAATAAGAATAACTCAAGGAACATTTAAACAAACAGTGCATTGCTATTGCAAACAGAGAGACATAATGTGGAATATAAGTACAGAATAACAAGTAACCAGCTACTGAAACTACTGCCAAAAACCTTAAACAGTGTACAACTATGAGCTTACAGGGGAACACAGAGACAAGGCCTTCAGCAACCCATAGTACAATCGTTGTCCTGGTAATAGGGATGGGGACTGAAAATAGATGTCTTAAAGGGGATGAGAATGGCTATGGTGGGGGGGAGCGGCTAGTACTAAGCATGTCCTCCAAAGGGACAGAAAGTGCTAAAACAGAGCAGAGTGAAAACTTGTAGAGGAGATATCCAAGCCAGGTCCACCTAATTGCAGGGACAGTTAGTGTGGAGGGCAGGTGAGGAAACTCTGCCCACTGCTAAGGCCAGCTACAACAGTTACGATGTGGGGCAGGTGAGGGAGGGGGCCAGAGTATCAACACTCACACATATTAGGAGATGGGTAGAAAGGGACTGGTAGTACACCCTCTATCTACAACAATAGGCCCTGGATACATTAAGGTGCCATTTCAACTTCGACTTCAATGTGGGAAGGTTGTCAGTAAATAATAGGTGAGCAGGGATCTTGTTTAGCCACAAGGGAGCCCTGTAGGCAAAGGACCGCTGTCTATGAGACATTTGCCTAAATGGGACAGCCAATGAGCCCCGAGTCTGGCCCCTGGTCTGGTATCCTGAAGAACAGGTATAGAGCAATTCACTGAGACACGGAGAAGCTTAGCCAATTAGTGATTTCTTGCCTAACAGACATGTCTGGAATTTAATCCTATTGGCGAGCATGAGCCAGTTGGTTTGCTTGTAAAGGGAGCAGGAGTGGGTGAGTCAGTCAGCTCCAAGAGTCAGCATACAGGCCTTATTGAGGGCAGTGACCACACTTTTGAGTGCCATGTCCGAGGCCGCTCCATACACTACAAGGCCGTAGTCTATTACTGACAGGATGGAGGAAGAAACAGAGTCATAAGGCAGCAGGCATGAGATAATGCCTATGCCTATAGAGGACTCCTAGCTTAGTGTGAACAGCCTTTATGACCAGGTCAATATGCTGCACAAAGGAGAGGGTGTCATCAATGATGACTCCAAGGTATTTCAATGATTGAACCTGCTCTAGCATGTTACCCATTTTATTGGTGATAGTCATGGCTGGGATGGGTTTCTTTAGCTGATGACTGGATAACAGCATCTTCTTTATCTTTTTATAATTAAGAAATAGTTTCTGGGAGCTGAACCATTCCTCCAGGTGATGGAAGGAGCACTGAAGTGCATCCTGCAGAAGGTAAAACTGGCACTACTACTAAGAATGACCACACCATCAGCTTAAAGGATGACATTGCTATTGCAAGCTTCAAGGAGATGGTTAATAACAGACTGAAAAGAAGAGGGCTCAATATGGACCCTTGTGGGACCCTGAACTTAATTTCCGTAATGGAAGAAATTGTTGTCCCAATGTTTATGCTCTGGCCTCTGCTGGATAGATAGTCCTTAAAACAGAGGACAGCTTCGGTGGCAAGACCCATATCAAGAAGCTGATCCAGCAAGATGGGGTGGTTGACAGTGTCAACAGCTTTAGTGAGATCTATGAAAATAGATCCCACTAAATTACCACCATCCAAGGCCTTGTGGACAAAGTCCATGAGTTTGACTATGGCTATCGCAGTGCTGTGGCACTTATAGAAACCATGCTGCTGTGGGCACTGGAGACAATACTTCAAGAGGTACTCTGATAGCTGGTCGGCCACAATCCTCTCAAGTGCCTTAGAAAGGGGGGACAGGATTGATATCAACCTATAATTTGATGCGATGGATCAGTCCCCACTTTTTAGCACAGGAGTGACAAGTGCCAACTTCCAAACAGCTGGGAACTTTGCAAGAGCAAGCGATTTATTAAAGAGTTTAGTGACAGGACCCATGAGCTCATCCAGCGCAACTGCCACCAACTTCATATTGATGGTATCACTACCAAGCCTAGTTTTTCTGAGCACCTTATTTATATAGGTTTTGGCTTCCTTGGTCATGACATACTTAAAATAGAAGTTTGGGTTGGAGGGGTTGACATGAGATCTTGGCTGGGGAGGTTCTGGAGAGTTAAGATAGTCAGGAGAGAGTATGGAGCTGAGATCAGAAAATGCCAGGTTAAATGATTCAGCAATTGAGAAAGGATCAAGGGTAGGGAGTCACTGATGCTGAGCATAGCTGGGTGCCTTTGGTCCTTCTTGCCAAGCAGGTCCTTAATGTTATCCCAGAAGATTTTCCCATTGCCCCAGCTATTATCAAGTTGATCTTTATAAAATTTTGCTTTGGCTAACCTTGTGAGTTTGGTGCATTTGTTCCTAGCAGCCTGGTACTTTTGAAGGTCTGCAGGGTTACCAGAGTTTTTGGCCAAACTCCATAGATTGTCCCACTCCCTCATCTGGTTCAGAAGGTCAAGGATGATCCAACTGTTTTTGGCAGCCCTGATCTTTCTTTTCCTCAGAGGGGCAAGATATCACAAATACTATTAAATGTATTCGAGAAAAATTGCAGTGCCTGATCAATGTCAGGGAAGCTGTCAAAGGGTGACCAGGCAACACTGACAAAGGCAGTTTTAAAGGCTCATGTTGTGCCCTGTTTAAGGTCCCAACTAACTATGGAGATGGGGGGGTCTTTTCTTTCCTTATCAACCCAAGTGAATAGTACAGGCGAGTGATCACTGAGGCAATTAGGTAGCACAGAGACATTTTTTACCCTAATGGGGCAGTTGGTAAATATCCAATCGATCAGAAAGCCCCTGCCAGTGCTGTGATTGAGACTGGTAAACTCAGTGACCATCTGCGTGAGATACAAATCGGCCACCTGGTCCTAATGGGGTCAGTTTCATTACAGGTCCAGTTTAGGTTAAAGTCTTTAAAGCACAATTAAATAATGAAAAGGTATGCCACTGTTGCCTGGGGCTTAAATACTCAGTCTATAGAAAAGAAAATACTATGCTCAGTGGAGCATTTTCTCTTTTAATATTTCAGATAATCTTCTTGGAAGAGACCGGTGGCCCTGGACGAACCTGAAAACCGAGGACGTCAAGAAGGTAAAAATCCACCATGAACAAATAGATCTGTTACATCCACTGCCCTGGTTAACTATGGTACCTTAAAAATGTTTTGAATCTTATTGCTGTGACATAAGCAAGTTTTTTTGCAACTTATTGCCTGACTTTTTGAGATAGTATAATAGCATCCTTATTTTACAGTGGGAGCGCAGGGTGCTTTGGACCATGCGCTCCCATCCCTCTGTAGATGTGGATATGTATGTAGCTGTGGAAGCTCAGGGCTTTCCAGGCCCTGCACTTTCATTTATAGGACAACAGTGACCAAATTATCAGCATAGCCACCTTATTACCCCACCTCATGTATCTGGTACAGAAAATGTTCAAATCCCCATCAAAATATAATTCTGCACAACTGCAATGCCGTTCAGTGCCATAGTTGCAAAAACATATTTTGGGCTGGATTTGAAAAATGATAGCTGTGACATACATGAGGTGGGGTTATAAGAAGGCTATGTGGAAAATCTGGAGTCAAAATTCCAAAAGTTATGAGTGTGCATAGTGAAATTGCAATGAATGGTCATAACTTTGACTTTTTTCATATTTTGACACCACATTTTCAACACTGTCTTATTATGATCCCATCTCATAAACCCCATAGGTGGAAATCTTTAAATCTGTGACAAAACACCATTCCATGCCACAGGTGCAAAAACACGTTTTGGACAGGATGTCAAAAATGACAGTTGTACTGTTCATGATGTGTGAAAAATGTATATGTTGAAGATTTGGAGTCAAAATATTGAAAATTATCAAAGTTATGCGTGTGTATAGAAAACTTTCAACAAATGCACATAACTTGGGCATTTTTAGGATTTATTTCACCTAATTTTCAACATGGTATTTTTAGGACTCTGCTTATGAACACTGGTTGTGACATTTTCATTATTCTGGCCAGAAAGGTGTTTTCACACAGTGACTATGAAATCACCTTTCAGGCCTGATTAATATGTTGCAATGCTCATGAGGTGGCACCCCAAAAAGGCCATGTTGAAAATTTGGAGAAAAAAATCCAAAAAATAGCAAAGTTATGTACATAAGTTTAAAACAACATTGAAATACTGTACATCATGCGGTACTTACCTTGACTCCTCAGTTCCTGGTTCAATTTAGAAGAATGCAGATGTGTCTCAGTCCACAGAAGATGACAGCATTGAACCTCTAGTGATAAGTATAAGGTAAGGGGGGGTGGGGTGGTGGGTGCTCAGTTGGAGGGGATGGCCGCAACAAAGAGGGACCATTTTCTTTTTATCAGGTTAAACAATCAACAAGAAAAGACATTGTGGAACTATTTTTATCGCAGGTACAAAAAGGTGTTTTGGGACAATGGGGGTGGGCACCTCAGTGTCCCACACTGCTGGTGGGTTCCTGAATGCTGACGTGGGGATTGGGCTCCCCTATGTTATCTACATTAAATAAAATAATGGGCTGCGGGGCAGTGGGAGAGATTAAATTATAAATACGGGGAGGGTGTTCTGAGGGTGGGGAGTGCAACTGGACAACAGGGGTCATTTAATGAACAATGGGGATGGTAATCAGAAGGTGAGGAGTGCTACTAGACACCAGGAATCTTTTTAGAAACAATGTGGTCCACAATGGGGGGGGGTTGCCACTTGATACCAGGGATAATTTAAAGAACAATGAGGATGGACATTGGTGGGTGGGTGGTGCCACTAGACACCAGAGATATTTTTATAAACCATGTGGATGGTGGTCGGAGGTTGGGGGTGCCACTAAACACCAGGGATCATTTAAAAAAAGTTGGGGATGTTGATCAGAGGGTGGGGGTGCCACTAGGCACCAGAGTGGTGCTCACTCCATGGCTCCTAATGTTTTGGATGTTTTGAAATAAAAGAAATGCCAATCTCACTGCAGATTTCAATATTCCCAACATGTTGGATTCAGTCTTAGTCTAACCCAATGATACTCTGATGAACTGCACAAAGAATTTCCTCCACCTGGCAAGCTTTCTGAATAACTTATCTGACCATAGCTTTTATATTAGAATGCTAGTGTGAAGTCCTGTTCATTTAATATTTTGAAGTAAGTGTCTTCATTTATAGATTTTACTTTTGGGTCAGTTTCATTCTGTTCAGTGTGGGCATTATTTGATAAAATAAATGCTTAGGTCATTGCTACTTCTTCCTAACTTGTGCCTGTGCAAATAAAAAACACTTCTGTGTATAGTTAATTTCAGTTCATGCTGATTAAGCAGAACCATTTCAGAGCAATTGCAGTTCAATAAGTTCAATTTGATTCCATCCAGTCATGCAGAGAATGGAGCTTAAGTTAATTGTAGGTACATTACTCATATGTGTTTTATGAGTTAATAGTATCATTTTCACTCTTGTTGCATCCATATTAATTCCTAGATCTCTGAATTCATCTTTGTTTGTCAGCAGATTAGCCGAGAGCTTAACGTGCTGGGCTGTGATCGTTGATCATGCTGTGCTGTACTGTGTGTGTGTAGTAAAGCACTGTTGCGCTGTGTGTGGAACTCACTTTAAGATGTTTTTTGTTAACTACCACATATTTCTCTTATGAGTTCCACGCATATATGTAACATTTCCTTCAAGAATACAAACCAACTAGTTTTGTTTTGCACAACAATTGCAGTGAGCTGAGAATTTAACGTACTAGGCTGTGATAGCTGATTGTGCTGGGCTGTGCTGTGTGTGGGTAGTAAAGTACTGTTCAGCTGTGTGTGAAACTCACTTTAATTTAATGTTAAAGTAACTGCAATAAAATGAAATAAAATTTGTTGTAACTTATACATTTAAAGTGCCTGTGCCATATTTCATATAACGTGTGACTGTTGTGGCTCCTTGGCAAAGGCTGACAACTCACGTAGCTTCCAGGCCAATTAGAACAGAGGATCACTGATTTATGGGGACAGTGTGTGTGTGTGGGGGGGGGTATGCCACCCAACACCAGGAAAATTGTGGGACTGCTTACAGTTCACACTGCAGCAAGCAGCAGGACATTCACCTGTGGCTGCAGAAGTCAAGGTCTATATCTCCCTTCAGAAGTGTTGGTCATGATGGCCTTGAACCTATGCTTCTTAGGATTACTGCATCACCACTAACTTCCCTAGTAACTTCACTGTTTAACCTGTCCCATTCCTCTGGTATGGTGTCCCAAATCTGTAAGGCTGCTAAAGTGGTACCATTTACAAAAATAAGATCCTAAGCAGAGACACCTGCTTTGAGCACTACATACTGGCAACATCTTTCCTGTTACTTGAACACTTCTGCCTGGCTACCCCCCACCACTAGGTCAAAAAAAAAAAAAATAAGGACTTTATTTTACAGAAAAAGATAATGGCATCAGGATTGCCCAGTTGGTCTTTTCAACCACACACATCCATGGGTTTGAATATATTCCATCTCCATTAGCTGCACTACCTGATCACTCTACAGTCACAATGCTGACTTATGTCGAAAACCAGCCATCATGCCCAGTGCTTTCCCTCATACATTACTCACAGGCTCAAAACAGCAGACCCCATCGACTCTAATTCCCTTTTTGAGCAAGTGAACCCAAGTACACAAAGGTAATAGAGGCAATACACTTTAGGTTTAAGCTCTCTGTTCTTGTTCTTATTGCTGATTCTCACTGCCTACAGACTCAGATGACGTGCCCCTTGTACCCTGAAGAATTGGCAACAAATTAAAAAAATGGAATAAACTAAAAAACTTAAAAAAAGAACTAAGGAATGAACTAAAACAGTCTCCCAGGAAAGGGTCTCACCCAGTGCTACTGGTAGTTGCAGTGACTACTCACAGCAGTGCCCTCTACTGGCAATTCCACCAGTGAAGGGACTACTTTACAAGTAAAATGTGAATAATGAGATCTTTTTCTACAGTATTTTAAAGCTTTCTTAAACACACATTTTTTTTTAAAATGTACAGTATATATACCCATTTTCTAAGCACAATAATACCCTCCAGGGTGGGTGGTATGGGCTATGCTGGACCTTCCAGGGGCTATAAGGCCCTCTGCCAGTGACATCAGGCCTCATTACACCCCTCCGTGGTCCAGTATAGCCCAGTACCACCCACCCTGTTGGGCATTACTGCTTACATATAAAACTTCGCAATTCCAAACCATCACATATTTTACAATAGCCATGTTGCAGTTGGCAAAGTGGAGAAATTCAACATTTTTTTTCACTGACTGGATGGACAAAAACATTACCAACCTTTATATTTTTGCAAAAGGTACAATTTGCATACTTGTGAGTAACTGGTGGGGAAGGGGGTCAACCCTGTTCATATCTTACTTCTCTTGTCTTGTGCAGATGGTGTGTCACCTGGTTCACAGCATTCCTCTCACAGAGGTATACCATGCAAAGCTATTGTTCTGTTCCTGGATCCAGTCTTGTCTCAGTTTTTAAAATCTGCCAGTTCTATTCCAGTGTCCCTTTTGACAAGTAACTATGTGGAGTAAAGGTTGTGACCAAATTTAAATTTACCATCTTGTTTTTTATTTAACAAAAAACAAAGACAAGATGGTAAATTTAAAGTTCTCATTTTCTGAAATGTTGTCAAGTCCCCAAAAGTATATATGCTGCCTGCTGTAATATGCTGCTGCTGCTGCTGCAATGTGTCAATCTCTCTCCAGGACAAGACCCTCAACGGCACATTTTGAAATGCCCTGTAGTACACAAAAATTCTCAGTGTATAAATGTTAATTTCTTGAAATTTTCTCAAGTACCAGAAATGATATGTGCTACATGATGCTATGTGCTACTGCTGTGCTGTGGTAGTATCTCTCCTAAATTGAGTCCCTCCACAGCAGTTCTTGTACAGCACAGTCATTGAGGCTTATGCCATGATGCATAGGCAAACCAGAAGTCATAACATTTGCAAATAGCATTTTATTATTATCAATAACAATAAAATAAAAATAAAATTGTGAAGGACAGCTGTTCATGCAGGCAGTTAAAACAGAAGTCCTTCATTTGACAATTTCTTTAAAATTGCATTCCCTCTCTCTCTCTCTCTCTCTCTCAAACTAAAAATTGATCTCTTTATATGAGATGCCTTTGCCAGCAGTTTACCCTCTGCATCATGTTCTTATAAGTTACATCTCCTATGTTTCACAAAATGTACAAGAACTTTATCAGTTTCCTTTCTGTATCCAGCCTGAAGAGTACATTCATCTTTAACAGGTGAAATCAATTAATACGTTTTGTCCCAAGACTGATTTCCTCCTTTACTGATAATAATTCTGCAAACATGCTTGTGGAGGTTAACATGCACCTCATGTTAACCCCCTGTGTTCACGTTAAACCCAAATAGCTTTCTGCATTCATTTCAACAATATAATCATATATACTGCATTGGCAAACCAAGGGATCCAATCACATAATGATTCACATATATTTTTTAACCACAGAGAAGCAAGGGGAGAAATAAAGAATACAAACAGCAAGTGAAGGAAGGGAGAAAACGGGGAATTGTCAGACTGTCAGAGTGGCCAATTCCTAGGTGTCACAAGGAAATTGTTTTGTACAATATTGTTATACCAAATTTAAAACATAGCCTTCTTATGACCCCGCCTCATGAATAAGGTAAGAGAAATTTCCAGTTCCTGTCCTAGAGGTGATTTTGTGCAGGGACTGCAAAATCACCTTCCGGAATGTAAAAAAAGCATTTTTGCCAGGATTTGAAAAATGACAGCTGTCACACTCATGAGGTGCTGTAAAGATAAGGCTATGTTGTGAATTTTGGGTAAAAATATTGAAAATTACCAAAGTTATGAGCCCACATTTGCAAAATTCAATGTAGGGTAATAACTTTGTTGCTTTTTAATATTTTTCAACCAAATTTTCAACATTGCCTTCTTATGACCCCACCTCATGAACAAGGGCAGAGTAAATTTTCAACACCTGCCCAAAAGGTGATTTCATGCAGGGAGCATGAATTTACTTTTCAGGACAGATCTGCCTAATGACAGTACAATTGTTCATGAGGTAGGGTCCCGAAGAAGGCATGTTGAAAATGTGGGTCAAAAATCTGCAAAAATGCCCATGTTACGCCACTTTGTTTAAAACCTCATTGAAATACATTAAACCAAATACCTGTTTCTTCTGTTTGTGGTCCAGCTTTGAAGAGTTAAGATGTGTCTGCTGTCCAGAAAGGATTAGGACATTGGACCCTCGTTTGGTAAGTAAGTGTTTTTGGGGGGTGCAGATGATGCTTGTTGTGTGGGACAGTCAAGTCAGGGCCAGTTAGGTCTACAAAAGACATTGATGGATGGTTTTCTTTTTGCAGGGTTTAAAAAAAAAGCAACAATGCATGGAGGATTCCTCATCATGACACTGAGGGACTGAGCACCCCCCAATGTCACTTTCATGTTTCACGGGATGGGGGATGGGTGCTGAGTGGGAGGGTCAGGTGGGGGGATATCAATATATGTATTAAAAAAAAAGAACCACATATGCGCAGTAGAGAGGGAGTCACTTTAAACAAAACAAAAAAACAAACATTGGGGCTTCCTGATCATGTCACTGGGGGACTGGGCACCCCCAGTGTCAATCTTATCTTTGTGGGTGGTGTGTGGGGTGGTGGGTGCTGAGAGAGAGGGTTGGGTGGTGGGATAACTCTAATTTTAATGTGCAGTAGAGTGCAGTGACCATCTTGCACACAACGGAATGTTCCATGTTCTGCCATGACCATCATTTTTTTTTCTTTAAAATTAGAGTTATCCCCTCCATCTGACCCTTCCTCTCATCACCCACCACTCCAGCACCCCCCAAAAACATAAGAGTGACACTGGGGGTGCCCAATCCCCCAGTGTCTTGATCAGGATGCTCCCAATGTTTTTTCAAATACAAAATTGTGCAGTGCAGTGGAGTGCTCCACAGATGCAGAGGTGACTGTAGTGCAACTCCAACATGTTTTTGTCACAAAGAATGCAAGGAATGCAGAGTCATTTTCTGAAAGCAAAAGGTCTGTAGGGCTCTGCCCCCTGCAACCCTAAGAAATGGCTCCAACATCAAGCAAAGGATACTATTCCACTTGCTTTATTCCAATGCAGTGTGCAGAATTCAGGTAAATGTTCACATGGTAGAGCAGGGCAAGGACTGGATACACAGAATTGAGGAAGTGCGCATCCATGAAGTGGTTGGGGCACTCAGTTCTGCATAAAGTGTCCTTGCCATGCTGTACTGTGTGAGTGTTCACCTGTATTCTGCACACTGCACTGGAATAATGTACATGGAATATTATCCTTTGCTTGGTGTTGGTCCCAATTCTTTTCTGAATTTGTTACTGCAGTTTCTCTCATGCCTCAAGTCAAATACTACACCAGGCACCTGTGCCCAGTGTGCTTTAATCTATAGATAGGAGATACCAGCTGTTTGGCCACTGGTCCACATATCCATTCTAAGGTGTAAGTATGGCAATGCCAAATGCGGCATGTCATGGATTACAATGTGTTACACTGTCCCATGCAGTTCAGGAATGTCACACATCTAGAAATAAGTACAGGATGGAATCTACCATTTGAGACAGGCATGGTCCATCAACGTTCAAAAACCAACATTCTCAAAAAAAAGAGAATGGTAGCAGATCTATAGCCAGCATTTCATCTATTTCTGCATTTCTTTTCTGTGAAATGGCATGATTTGTTGGGTACTTTGAATGACCCTCAAACATGCTTTGCAGCATAGGCTGGGCCTTTTTTGGGTTGGGGATACCAAGCAGCTGAACTCATCAGTCAGGTGGCACTGTACTCCTCCTGGGGCTACATATTTGGCCTTCTTATGAAACAATTGATTATTGGGGGGGTGCATTTATTGTTTATTGTTTGTTTTATTGTTTATTGTTCTAGGAATTGATACCTTTGAGCCAAAGACTCTTTTACAAAGGTTCCACGTCGCAAAGGTACATACAAAAAATACAGGTTACAACAAATGGTCAGCAATTTACAGAGGCAGCAATAATCAGTAAAAATTCATTTACATCCTAGAGAAAATAGAAAGAAAGAAACTCAGGGGCATTTAAGGAAGGATAAGGAGGGAAAAGTTGGGGGAGCTAGAAGGAGAAAGTTAGTAGCAGACAGGAGCAGTTAGAGGTACTCCAAGTGTCTTTGTCAAGTGAGGGGCCATGGAGAGGGATGGGCAACTGTAAGAGCAGTCAGAGGGAAGAATCTTTAGTCAAAGCAGCCACAGGAGCTGGAGGCTGACAGGTGAGCGTAAAGCATAGATTTGAAAGCTCCTAGTGATGTGGAGGATAGAGTGGGCAAGCTCAGGGAATCGTACCAGGTAGGGGCACGGTAGGCAAAAGATCTTTGGCCCTGAACAGTATGGCATCTGGGGACCTGAAGAGGTTGGTGTTCAGATCTTCTGGTGGGATGGGTGCTGATATTCAGGCAGAGTAGGTCTTGGATACACGGCGGAGTTAGTCCCAAGATTGATTTTTTTGCCATCAAGCATGCGAGGTACATTAAGTGATTAGAGAGTTGTAACCAGCCAGTTTCCTTGTAGAGCTCACATGTGTGAGATCATCTCTGTGCTACAGTGAGAAGTCGACAGGCCTTGTTTAGGACGGTTGAGATGCGCCTTAGTGAGGTGGTAGTGGCAGAGCCATAGATAATTAGACCATAGTCTATGATTGAAATGACAGAGCTTTGTATAGCAATCCTCAGAGCAGCTTGGTTAAGGAATTGTTGGTTCCGGAATAGGATTCCAATGCGTTGGTTCACTGTTTTCACTGTGTTATCAATGTGGGTCACAAAAGTATGACCTTGATCAAAAGTGATTCCAAGGTATTTAAATGTAGTCACTTGTTCAAGTGTATTTCCAGGGTAAGTTTTTATTGTTAGTGGAATATGTCTTTTTCTGTTTTGATGATTGGTGAAAAGCATGGTTTTGGTTTTTTTGTGATTTAGGACCAGCTTGTGATCTAGGAACCACTTTTCTACATGAGAGAAAGCAAGTTGCAGGCTCCGACGTAATGGTTTGGGATCTTTGTGAGAGGAGAGAATTATGGCGTCATCAGCATATAGGATTATTTTTTCTGGGCAGGAATCAGGGAGAGAGTTTAGGAACAGGCTAAAAAGGAGAGGGCCTAGAATTGATCCCTGAGGAACACCTGAGAGGACTGGTTTAGAATCAGAGAGAACATCAGAGATTTTTACTGCTTGTGTGCGTTGCGCCAGATAACTTTTAACCCAGGCACCTGGTCCTTCAGAGAGCCCAAGACTGTGCAGTAGTGAGATTAGAAAGCCATAGTGAACAGTATCAAATGCTTTTGTAAGGTCAATGAAAACAGCTCTGGTTTGGTATCCCTTGTCCATGGCATTGTGAACTTCTCTTAAGAAATCTAGTAGGGCCGTCGACATACTGTGCCCTTTCCTAAATCAGTGTTGCTGCATGCAGAGTACATTATACTTTTGCAGGTAGTCTGAGAGTTGGTCTTCCACGATGCATTCAAGGGCTTTGGAGAGGGGTGGAAGTATTGATATAGGTCAATAATTCCCTGGTGTGGATTTGTCACCCTCTTTGAGCACTGGTGTGACTATAGCAGACTTCCATTTGCTGGGAAATTGACTATGGCAGAGGGAGAGATTGAGAATTTTGGTGAGAGGGTGGATCACTTTTTCCAAGGTGAGAGACAGAATTTTTAGATCAATAGTATCACTGCTTGTTCTGGATTTAGAGCTTGCCTTTTTTATATATTTGTAGGCTTCATGTGCCTTAACTATTTTAAAGTGAAAAAGCGGTTGGTCAGGTGAGGTGATAGGGGATATGAGTTTTGGCAAGTTCGAGTCCGAGAAGAAGTCTGGTGGGAGGACCCCACTGAGGTCTGTGAAGGTTTTATTTAGGGCATCTGCCATAACCTTTGGGTCAAGGGTAGTGGAGCCATCAACATTCATTATAGTGGGAGAGGATTTTGACTGCTTTCCTGTAATATTTTGGATGTTGTCCCAGAAAGATCTCCCATCACCCCAGGTGGTTGCTAGGGCATTTTTGAAGTAAGAGCTCTTTGTTAGCCTGATTTGCGAGGTGTATAGGTTACGTGCCTGCTTATACTTCTGTATATCCGCCAAGGAGCCTGTGGCTCTGGCTATGGCCCAGAGATGGTTATGAGCTTTGAGGTGAGCCAGTAGTTTGGCCATGAGCCAAGGATTATAAGGATCTTTGATTTTACTCTTTTGGATTTCTTTTTCAGTGCCGTAGGAATTGGTACTACTACGTGACCCATTGCTGCTGAGGTCACTACTAGGAAATCCCACAGATTACTCCTACTCTGTTAATTCCTCCTAACCCACCCATCCCTCCAGCTGGGGTATTTCCACACTACTTCTGACTGCCTTGGCTAATATTAATGATGTGGGTCCCCCTGCACTTGTTTGATTCTGGTGTTGAATCTAACATAATAAGTGATCTGACTTTAGGGGTGTATGCTGTCCACTTGTGCCTAGATAGCTGTCCTTTTTTCCTCTGTATAATCTAAGCTCAACAAAGTTGACATATATTGACTGTTTCATCATCAGGGTCAGCTTTATAGAAATCCCATTCTAGGAATTTGCAGCCCCTTCAACATAAGCTTTTGTGCCATTTGATGTAACGGGCTGACCACTAGGAGGAAAAACAGGTGAAAGATTGGGGGGGCTTTGGTATTTGGATTGGAAAATACATATCTAAGAAATGGACCAACTCTCTCATCAGTACCACCCTTCTTTTTTGTTCAGGCTCCCATAGGGATCCATGTCACCATCATCCCTGCAGCAGCTACTGTAACATCCTCCTCCTGAGCTGTGTCATCATCAACATTGCATTCTTCACATTTTGTCTGCTAACCAACAGTTTTGCATTCTGTATTTTTTGACTGCTCAAGATCTCCCTTCTCTGATTCATGATCCAGTTGCCCACCTTTATTTGGGAGCATGATATTCTCATCAGCATCAGGGTCAGTACCAGCACCACCAGCAGTCACAGGGACACCCACAACAGCCTCTTCTTTGACCACTGTGCCTGAGCCTGAGGTTTTTCCAATTCTTGCTGTACTGCTTCTCTTGTCATTGCCTCCCCCAGCCCCAGTCAGCATGGATGCCACAGACATAACAGAAAAACATTTGGCTAAACTAATGCCACCACTGCTGCCAACTACTCTTTTACTGCCACCTGCTCTTGCTCCACAGAAGACACTGCTGCAGACATACTTGCTTTTAAATGCATCAAGTGCAGCAACACCATTTTGCCCCACTATACCTCTAGACGTCATTGACACCTCTTTGCCATCTCTCCCTTTATCAGAGTTTCTCTTCCCAGTCATTTGTTAATATATTTAAGATTTGTATGATGTTACTGAATGGATGACAAAATCAATGAAAACCTTCAGTCAAATTAAACAGTAGTAGACAACACCTCCCCTGTGGGATCAGCAGTGCTGTCTGGAACAAAAATTATGAACATTGATTTACTGAACCAGTACACCCCCCCCCCCAAAAAAAAAAATAATGGTTAACACAATGGGGTAACAACTTACTAAGTACAGCTAAGTGACACATTATCTCAGCAATGTCAGACCACTGACTCTTTAAGAAATAAAAAAATGAATACTAATACAGAAAGAGATAAATAACCACACAAACACACAAAACCTAAGTTTCTAAGTAAAATGAGAAATTGCAGACTATAGACAAAATGAAAAAAGAAGCAAGAAAATATATCCTGCTCAGTCTAAAACAACAGGCTTTTTAGGGCTGCCTGGCTGCCCACACATCCCCTGCCCCACAGCAGGGCTTCTCCATAGACAAAACAAAAAAAAACAATATTTCAGACTAAATAAACTACAAAAACTGAACCAAATAACAATGTCTAGATGCACATGTACACAAGAACAAGTTGTGAGCATTTGAGAGTAAAAAAGAGTGGATTCTAAGGTGGCAGAAGGGTTTTTCTTTTTTTTCTGCTCGGAAAAGCACATGGACAGACTTTTTTCCAGCTCTCTCTTCATAAGACTGCAGTGGACACAGCCTCCGGATGGCATGCATATAGTTGCAATACTTTGTGATCTACAGTTACATGGTACATTGCTTCCTTCCAGTGAAATTTGCCTAGGGGTCAGCTCTGCTAGCAATGTTCACAATTTTCAGTTTTGTGAAGTTGCCTCTATAATGTAGATTTGCACTTCACAAGGAGAATTACCTTCAAGAAGTGACATAAATTTGCATATTAATTTGAGAAGTGAATTTTTGGCACTTCAAATAGCATTGTTTGGAGCGGACCAACTGAGATGAGACATCCTATTTACAGAGGTTTCCCATCAAAGGCAATGGAATCAAATAGTAGGATCAAATAATCAAAAAGGGCTGCTCTACAGGAAGAATACTTCCAGCAAAGGTTTTACAAGGTTATTAAGTCTGAGACCATAGGGTGAATGGCATTAACAAGCTTGTTAAACCCTTAGCTAGAATTTGTCTCCAAGCGTACAGTCCTTCTGTGTTGTTTGTTAAAATAGAAAGTCACAGAACCTCAGCACAAAAGCAGTGAGACAAGGGTTACCTGGAAAGGGCATTGGCAGTAAAGCCAAGGTTTAAAGAAATGGAAAATGACACATATCTACATAATGCAATGCATTGTGGGAAGCATATGCAAATCACAATGAAAGAGTTGAGACACTGGTTCTGCTTTAAGCATGTGTGTATGGGGGAAATTGTATACCATTTATTATAGAATGATGATGAGCAATGATGAATTGAAGAGCAGTGGGTCCTGCAGCCATGAACAATAACAAAATTGCCCGCAGTTCACACATCATAAATGGGCTTTCTAGGGACTTCCGGTTGCGATGGCTGCAAAGTAAGACTCGCAGTCTACAGCTCAGAGAACCCTTCCCACTCAACATAGCCAATTTAGCCTTGATATTTGCCTACCTTCATCAGGAGATGTGATATTAACTGGGTGCTAACATTTACAGCTAATTTTACCACGATTCGTCCAGTATATGGATGCGGGCATGAAGACCCAGTAGCCTAAGCATACACCACCTCCGTCTCCAGACAAAATAAAGCCAGCAAAGAGGAACAAAATGAAGTACTTAGATGAAGCAACCCAGCCTGCTTCCCAGGCCTTACTGACTGAGGCAATCTTTTTTGAGGGTCTGGCTCCCATAAAGAAATTGTTACAAGCAGTGGTAGGAGATATGCAAGCATTAAAAACCTCTTTAAACCAGTTAACCATTCATACAGGAGATAATGAAGTTAGAATATCATCACTGGATGATTGGAGGTCGCGTTTAGATCTGGAGATGACCACCCTGAGACAGCGATTACGAAAGGCCAAAGATAAACTTGAACATTAGGAGGGTCGCTCATGCAGAAATAATTTTAATAATTTAGTGATTCTAGGTCTGCCGGAAGGAGAAGAAAGGATGAATCCAGTCCCTTTTGTGCAAAAACTGTGCAGTAAGCTAACGGGTCCTTCTCCAAATGGCCTGACATACATAATAGAGCGTGCCCATCTCTGTCTTCAGCTCACACCACCATATGGTTCCCCCCCACAGCCTTTAATCTTCCATCTTCTTAACTATCTGGATAAACAATTTATCCTGGAGAAAGTCAGAGAAACGAAAGATATTCAGTGGGAAAGCAAAAGGATCTGAATAGCACAGGATTTACTTTTGTCGGTGAGACAAAAGCATATGGAGCTTCACTCGGTGGTAATGAAGCTGATTGCAGCATGTATCAGATTCTGTATGCACTACCCTGCAATACTCCAGGTGCAGCATGAGGGTAAATGGATATCCTATGAATCTTCAGTAGACACGCGGGAGCATGGGGCCCCGTGCGGGTGCATGGCGCCACCCACAGGTGCAAGGCACCACCCATGGGTGCACGGCACCACCCACAGGTGCACGGCACCACTGATGGTGCTGACAAGCAGTGGCAGCAAAGAGAGCACCCACAGCATTGTACAGAGTGATGGTGCTGACCCACAGTGCCGACTAAGGCACAGCGCTGACCAAGACCCTGAGGCTCGGCACTGACCAAGGCACCAAGCCATGGCGCTGACCAAGGCACTGAGCCATGACACTGAACCACGGTGCCAAAGGAAAATTCCAATGGAAATCCTAAGAAGGGGAGAAGGAAAAAGGTGGTGCCGGTGCCAGCCCCTGCATGGAAAAGGGAGAGGGGGTAGGCACAAGGGGTCAACACGATGGCACCCAGAGGGCACCTCGCCATACGTGATACAATTGACCTAGCTCTGGTCCAACGGCTCCGAGGCCCAGAGGTCCCAAAATCAGGAACAGAGCAAGGAAAACTGGAAAGTCGAACCCCCTGCTCCATAGGAGCAACCCAGAGGTGAAACTGCCCAATGGAGCTCCAGCGAGGACAGAGATGAAGCTCAGAGTCAAGAAAGCTGACATTAGGAGCAGGGCCAAGAGGAACCCACCAAAGTCAGTTCAGGCCCATCGCCCCTCCCGACGAACAGTCCTCATGCAGACATACCAACAGGCAACCTTGAGCGGCACCGATTCTTCTTCTTCCCCAAATGTGGAAGAGGAACTCGAGGTCAAGCGGAGCCAGATCACTGGAACTATTAGATTTGTGCTTCAGAGGACTGTCCTCCCCGCTGAGCACAGGACTGTTTGTAGTCAGACCCCCCCGCTAATTAAGGGCGGCGGACAGGACACAGCCCGTCTGCCATAAAAACTTTCAAACTAAGTCCTCCTACTGTCACTGCTACCGTCTAAGGACCACTCCATTGATAGCAGGAAAGGATTTCTTTTTCTTCTTCTTCATAATTTTCTTCTTGTTTGTAAAATAATAAATTACTACTTTAAAACATTAAAACATTAAGAGCTGTTGTTGTATAGATGAAAACTTCGACTCCAGCAGACGAGTGACATCGACATCCAAGCGCACTTGACGGCGGGAGAAAAGGAACTGAGGCAGTTGGAGGGTCAACACCGAGATAGCCTACACAGGTGCAAGCTAGTCTCATGGTGCCACGCATGTGTGGTCCTCTCTTAGTGCCGACCCTTCTGAAAACTTTAGGATCCCGCTTGGTCGTAGCGCCTCCAGTGCTATCCCACTAGTGTGAATGAGTGATGGAGGCTTAGTCCAGGAAGATCTATCGGATGCTATTTGTTCCCTTCCTGAGGATAAAGCCCCAGGACCTGATGGATTCCCACCCCGGTTCTATAAGCTATTTGAAAAACAGCTCTCCCCCTTGCTTTTGCAGATGTTTAACTATTTTTGTGATTCAGGGATAACTGACTTATCCCTGTTAGAAGCCCTTATTATTGTTCTCCCTAAACCAAATGAAGACAAAAGTAAAGTAACTAATTATTGGCTCATATCCCTAATGAACTATGACATTAAGCTTTTTGCTAAAATCCTGGCCGCAAGGCTACCTAGGGTTTGGATTCCCTTGCTTAGTCCAGAACAGGTTGGATTCATGGCAGGTCAATCTTCAGCTGATCACCTGAGAAAGCTCTTCCACATCTTCTCCATGTTCAGGATGGTTCCTCTCTCAATGGTATTGGTGCCCCGGACATGGAGAAGGCCTTCAGTAGAGTTAGCTGGCCTTTCCTATTTGCAGTTCTGGACAGTTACGGCTTTCCTGACAAATTTGTTCAATGGGTTAAGATCCTTTGCACAAATCCCACAGCTAAAATTTATTGCAATGGGGTCTACTCCCATTCTTTCTCATTACACTCGGGTACTCGACAGGGCTGTCCGCTGTCGCTGATGCTTTTTAATTTATATCTTGAACCACTACTGCATCACCTTCAAAATTCTCCCCTTATAAAGGGTATTCAAGTGGGACACCTTAACCTTTGCCTGTCTGCCTATGCAGATGATATTTTGCTGCACTTGACAATTCCAGAATTTTCGAATCTGGCAGCTCTGGACATTATACATGTCTATGGAGCAGTATCAAACTGTAAATTAAATAAGGACAAATCCACAGTAATGCCACGAAATTGTCATGCAAGTCGTGCCCAGGTTGATAAACTGAATCTGAATTGGTCACCCCAACTTAAATATTTAGGGCTTACTATTTCCCAAGATATGGCTCAGGTTAGGAGGCTTAACTTAGATTCCCTGTTAGGCACTATTAAACTAGATCTAGACAGGTGGGCCCCGTTACACCTTTCTCTACAAGGCAGAGTTAATGTAATTAAGATGAACATCCTTCCTTGGATATTCTATCCCTTAAATATGCTTAATTTCCACCTTCCCTACTCTTGGTTCCGGAAACTCCATAGTATTATTTCCCATTTATTTTTGGAGAGGGAAACCACCAAGAAGATCATATACCAGGTTGGGAGCAGCTAAACAACACGGAAGCCTTAAACGTCCTAATTTTTTCACTACTATTTAGCAAGCCACCTAGCTAAATACCTACGGTGGATGTCTCCTGCTTCTCAGCTCCAAGAATCTACTCATGTACCAGTATGGTTGCAATTAGAGCACCACCTGAATCAACAGAGTGGTATCTCTTCTTTTGCCCTCATATATACTACTGCCAAATTTGTTACCCTTCTCTTAAAAATGAACTGATTTTAATGTCGATCAAGATTCATGTTCAATTGTGTAAGGCCATTAAATATGATAATGTTAAAGACATCTCTAAGCCTCCATATTTAAATCCTAATTTTAGAATAAATGGGCACTGTCTCAAACAACATGGGACAATCCAGAATACGGATATCACAATATCGAGCCTCCTAGTGGAGGGCAAACTTAAAGCCATGATAGATCTTCTTCTTATCTTGAATATCCCTGTGAGACAAATTTTTCGTGAATTCCAAATCAGACACTTACTAATTACTAAACTGGGAAATGGAAAATGGATGGTGGACCAATTGATTTACTCCGAACCTTGGCTTGGCAGCCTCATGTGGTCTCCCAGATTACTGCTGCGTTGTACCCTGTTATATGTCCTGACAAATTGGGTCAATCTACATACTGGATAGACCAATTCCCTAATAAGGAATTTAACTGGGAAAAAATCTGGCAAGCGGATTTTTCCCACACATCCAATGAAAGACTCTGAATAATGCAATTCTACATACTACACAATATATATTTTACTCCCTCTAAACTAGTAGCCATGGGTAAATTAGAGGATAACACATGTTTTACATGTGGTAAATCAGAAGGCACACTGCTCCATACATTATGGGACTGCCCCAATATTAAGGCGCTATGGAGGGAGATACAAGTCAAAGCAGACCCTCTATTAGGTCTTGAAGACTTTTTTACACCCAAAATTTGTATAGTGGGTGACTATTCCCAAGTGCCTGTTAAAGAAAGAAGATTCAATTTGGCCCTTATTTTGTATTCAGTTAAAAAACTGGTACTGAAACACTGGAAGGATTCCTCAATAATTACCTATACTGAGTGGTTAAATGAGCTACTGTTTAATCTTCAGATAGAAAAGATGATTGCATCCCTAAGGCATACCCCTAAATGTTTTGATAAAAGTGGAAACTATACCGTTGAGTCCAGATATTCAAAAGGGTTGCGTAATTGTAGCGGTGTTTACACCATGCAACCACTGATGCACCCCGGTGCAATATTTAAAAGGGAAAAGTGCTCCGCACAAATCCCGATACACCAGGACACATCAGTAATGTATGCAGACACAGGTGGGGGGGGCGTGCCCATGCATAACCTGCACAGCCCGATATTCAGCCCGTGCATGCAGAGTTATGCAGGCGCAACCCCTACCTGTGCCTGCACAAAGTTACACCTGAAAAAAACAGGAACAAGTCGAGGGCCACCCACAGGTGAGCTGCCGCATTGCAGGGTGCAACACAGTAGTTGCCACCTGTGGGTGGCCAGCGGCTGTTCCTGTTGCACCTGGCAGTGCCCCCCCATGCCCCAATCGTGGGCATCAGACACCCTCCCAAATCCAATATCTTGGTGGTCAGTGGACGCAATTAGCCTGATCGCGGGCATCAGACATCCCCAAAGTCCAATATCCCTGGTGATCCAGTGGACCGTGATTAGCCTGATCGTGGGCATCAGACATCCCCCAAAGTCCAATATCCCTGGTGGTCCAGTGGACGCATAGAGCCTGATCGCGGGGCATTCCTCACCACCCCAAGTCCGATATCCCTGGTGATCTAGTGAACCCCCATCCCACCCACCCACTGAGCCCCACCCGCTCCCCTCAGTCAGCCAGCGGGCGGCATCACCCACCCACCTGCCGCCCGCCACCTGCTGACTGACAGCTCGGTAGGGCTGCCGCCCATTGGTTCACAGCATGAGCCAATGGGCGTGCAGCCCATACCATACTAGTCAGTCCAGATATGGAATTAATTCATTCACATATCTGGACTGACTAATATGGGCTGCATGCCCACATTGGCTCATGCTCTGAACCAATGGATGTGCAGCCCTACTGAGCTGTCAGTCGGCAGTGTGGCGGACGGCAAGCGAGTGAGGTACTGCCGGCTGATGGGGAGAGTGAGGTGGTGTGGCTCAGTAGGCGGGTGGGGTTGGGAGTCCACTAGATCACCAGAGATATCGGACTTGGGGGGGGTGAAGAATGCCACCCACGATCAGGCTCTGTGCGGTCCACTGGACCACCAGGGATATTGGACTTTGGGGGAAGGGGACACAGTGATGCCCACGATTGGGCTCATCGCAGTCCACTGGACCACCAGGGATATTGGACTTTGGGGGGGATGTCTGATGCCCACTATCGGGCTAATCACAGTCCACTGGACCACCAAGGATATTGGAGTTTGGGGGGGGATACAGTGATGGCCACGATCGGGCTAATCGCGGTCCACTGGACCACCAGGGATAAGAGACATTCTTTGTCCCTTATGGGACATCCCGCGATCGGGCTGCAGGGGACATCAGTCCCCGACAGCTGCTGCCTGGCAGGGCGCCAGGTGCAAGTCGTTGGGGATCAGTGCATCTGCATGCTAATGGCATGCAAATGGGGCCGTAATCAGATGCAAATAGACCCCCATGTGCCTTGCAAAAATTATGGCCCCATTTGCATGTCAGCCTTTGAATATTGCAAGTGCTGTGCATGGTGCAATGGCACTTGCGCCACCACATCTCAGTGCTCCTCTCTGACCACTTGCACTGGCGCAGTGCCACTGAGCCATGCACAGTGGGGGTGGCCAGGGTGTGATATTCAAAGCAGTTGCACCATGGAGCAACTCCATTGAATATCACACTGGCCACACCCCTGCGCAACAAATTTGAGCAGCGCACAGGCTTGCGCCACAGTCTGGTGCAGTTTGAATATCTGGGCTGTTGTATTCATCCCCATAGTGTGTTTTTTTTTATTACACTCTAATTGGGTTTATTATAAGCTATTACTCATACACCCATTGGCTGGTGTGCATCGCAGCCTGTTTGATCTATGTCCTGTTTAAAATATCTAATAAAGTATACTGAATTCAAAAAAAAAAATAAATGGGCTTTCTAGAGTGTCCAGCAACATAAACATGTAAAGCAATTTAATGTTTTGTGGGTGCATAAGGGATTAGATCTTCCAGCCCTAACTGAACAGTTATACACTAGATAAATACTGTATTTTATTTGTGTGTGTTAGTTTGTATGCATAAGTGGACAGTAGCACATTCAGTTTCTGGGTGAGTATTAGAGGCAGAGAGCAACTCGATAAGTAATATACCTGTAAAAGCATGCAGAGGATAGATGCTCAGGAGTATATTGTCAAAAATCTGGAGGGTTTGTGCAGATATTTCAAATGTATTTGGATAGAAGCCATCTAAGTATCTTTCATAGCATACATATTTTGGCATACTAAAAATGGATTGTTCCAAAAATGACAAGTCTCTTCCACAGCTCATTTTTTATGTCACGTTTCCAGCACTGCTTAACCACACAGGTGTGTGTGAATTTATCATTTTCTGCACATTTTGGAAAAAACTCTACAACAGAGGCTTGTTGAACTGTCTCTGGCCTAACAAAACAGTGCAATATGCAACATGATAAAGTGCTTCTTCCCTGTAGCACAGCTCTTTTCCGCCTCTGTCATTCGTAGTGAATAATGGCTGAGGTGCTGGATTGCATGCATGCTGGATTTGGGATCACTGGATCACTTATTTCTTCCCTTCCTACCATGCCCCTGCCCAAATGATTAGATTTGCCATGGTTGATCCTTCCTCCAGCTGGGTGGGAGGGTGGGTGAGCTGCTTCCATCATAGCCGCTACCACCAGTGTGTCTCACTGGTTGGCCAGCAGGGGTTGCATGAATATTCGGAAGCCAATGCACACTCTCCATCTTTAGGAGATGAATTCTTTACCTCTGTGAAGTGGCTTGCTCCTAGCTGGCCCAAGTATGAGATTCTGAGGCTAAAACTTGGCAACACAGTTGAATGCCACTACACCACTGCATTGTTCCATTAATGGTTTTATTAACAGAAGGATAGTTTCCATTTCAAAGCATTTTAGTTTAGAAAAGCATCATTAATCAAAACTCTATCACTGACAACTGAATTTCCTTGAGCTCTAAAGCAGCAGTATTTGATAGTCGCTACATAGTTTTTTTTTTCCAGCAATAATATTTTCTGGCAAAAATATCATTTTCATTTTATTTTATTCAGGATTTTAATGTTTTAAAAGTTCCCACTCCTATGCCATGCCCACCATGAGTAAATTAAATATGTTGGTATAGTGTTATGCTGGTAACCATCAGAAACATATATATTTTTTAAACATATTTATTGAGTTTAAGTTCAATTAATTCAAGTCATTCTGACAGACAAGTAGATAAGAATATTGTAAGGTAGGATCATACTTCTGCTCTTTTTGCAACATAGCGGGGGCTATCCACAAACACTAATGAATCAAACAAGAAATAGTCGTATGCTGCTGCTGCCAAGAGCAGGGATGGATCAGCAATGGAAATTAAATCGCATACATCATGCAACCTTCTTCTAGGTTATACATTCCCTATATTCCCATGTAGGGAAATGTAGAATTTAACAATTTAACCATTAAAGGGACACTGTCAACCCTATTAGGCCTCAAAGTGTCCCTAGTTTTAACAAAATGTCCCATATAGGAAAATGTAGTCTTTAATAACTTGAGCGTTAAAGGGACACTGTCAACCCCCTAAGGCATTAAAGTGTCCATAGTTTAAAATAATGTGTAATGATTGTTCACATTCTGTAGAGAATTGGTACAGCTGGGAGTTTGATTCTTATTCTTTTTTATTTTTCAAAAGTGGAAAACAGACTGCCCACCATATTGGTGTCACCGCACAGAAACATGTTTGTTTACATTCCTTGATCAACTCCCAGTGCATCTTTCCTGGAATTGGGAATGCTCCCATGGCACTCTAGTCAATTATTATGCAGTAGCAGGAGAAGATACAATCCATCACAGGTCTGTGTACTGTTTGGGAGTGTTCCTAATGTTTAAAAAGTATGCCAAAAAAAAAAAAGTAATGCAAGGATTTGAAACAAAGTAAGGCTGGGCACAACCATACCATTTGCATGCATTTTGGTTCTTCTAAGAACAAAGGCAGCTAACACAACCATCAACATCAATACATTTTAGAGAAGGTGAGCAATCATAAAATCTGGGGTTTTAACTAGAAATAATACGATGCAAAAAAGGTTGACAGTGTCTCTTTGAACACATCAGTGCAGATCTCTAGAAATTGTTACATACCATCAACAGGATTGCCTAGTCTGATGTGTACAGGCACTCTATTAACATGGAATAAAAGGAACAACTTGCAAAACAGGGATGTAACCACAAAGAGATGGCTCTTATTAACATAAGACACTAATAACTTTGGACACAGTTGCAAAGGTGGAGCTAAGAACAAATATTAACCAGAACATCATAATGTTCAGTTACACAAGTCTCTCAGGAGAAGTCATGTAGTCACCTACTGTATATGTGCAAGACTCCAAGACAAACATCTGGAAAGAGTCACAACAGTTCATAAAGGGTGTGAAAAAACAGTGCTGCTGAGGGAGTCACAGAAAGTGAAAATAAAACTGCATCAGTAGCAACGTCATTATCAACCCTCACCCCCATTATGCCAAACCTGCAATAAAATTATAATCAACTGTGCAACTTCAGTACAACAAAAACAGAAATGTTAATACAGTTTGATATTATCCAGAGTCTGAGTGGGGTTTAGAGTTCAACAAGAGAAAACTGTCCACTGTAAGCTACCTACTTACTCACTGACGCTACCAACGGTTTCCAAGTAGCCACACCTCAGGATTTTTTTTCCAGTTCTGACTCTGATCTGTTTTCATGACCAGAACATCCTGTTCAATCATAACCAGCAGTTTCCCCTGTTGTAGGGGGTCAGAAAAGTCTGCCACCATACATTATTTTCAGGTTTGCTGGCATTAGAAGCATATTGTGGACCCCAAGCTACTGGAGTTGAGGCTGGATCTTGTCAAACCTTTTGCAATTGGCGGGTGGCAAGACTGAGGTCCAGGAACATGTGGACAGGTGAGTTTTACCAGTTCAGCAGACTCCATTGTTTCACCTCCTGCAGTGCCATGCCCCTTTCCATTACTGACCCTAAAACTGCCAAGATACCTTGGGCTGGATTTCCTGCTGCTGCCTGAATATTCCCTCCTCATGGTGTCAGCCAATATGCCCTCTGGACCATGACCAGGAGCTCACAGTTGCAAAGTATCCTTTAGTCAGCCTTCAATGAAGTTATCAATCACATCCCCTTCTTCACTCTCTGGTAATCTGATGATTCAGATGTGGGAAACCCTAGCTCCAATTTTCAAAATATTCTAAGTGCCTTCAGAGTAGTAGGTTTTTACATGTCAGTCCTGTCATTACTGCCAAGGCTTTATCCACCAACTTTGCTGCCTCATTAGCCTCATCTTCCACTGCCTGCACCTTACTGTCCAGCACCAACATTTTAGCAACATAACCATCCACTTTTTTTATCTAAAGCCTGGATGTCATATAGCAAAGCAACATTAGTCAGTTGATTCAGATCCATAGTTGAGGGGTTGCAACCTTTACTCAGGCCTGGATATGCTTCCTTCTGTTTGGTGCCATCTCCTCCTGTTTCCATTTTCAGATGACCCATGGCTCTTTCCAGTGGATTAAAGTAGTAGATTCTGGTACAAAGCTGTTCAGCACAATAAACTCCATCTGAATCTAATAGTTCTGCTTGGTTTTGTTGGCTTTTTAAGGCAGAAAGCAACGTTTTAAACTAAGGATCTGCTGACCTGTGAAAATGTGCTGCTCACAGCTCAGCTGCTAGCCATGCCCCCAACTATCAGAAACATGTGGCAGCACCATTCTAATATATCCACAATTGTTAATCTAGCATGTACATTCAATAGGCAACCTCAACAGACGTGATTTTTAAAATTGTATCTTTAATGGTGTGAGTCATTAATTACAAAATTACATATAAAAACTGTTATAACAATATCTGAGAAAAACAGAAATACACTAAGGATGAATCGTAAGATGTCAGAAATACATTTTTACTAAATAACAAACAATATAATAATATGTGTTGCTGACTAACAAATGCTGCTCCTTTAAAAACTTCCTTCCACAGGTGTGAGGTATGGCATAATACATCCCACAGAGATAAGGTGTGGCACAATACATCCTACAAAGGTAAGGTGTGGTAGAATAAATCTACACAGGTTAGGTGTGGCATGATGCATGCTACAGAGGTATGATGTGACTAAATAAAACCCACAGAGGTAAGGACTGGCAGAATACAAAATCCCACTGAGGTAAGGATTGACAGAATACCTCTCACAGTGGTAAGGTATGGCAGAATACATCCCACAGAGGTAAGGAATGGCACAATACATCTCACAGAGGTAAGGTGTGGCAGAATACAACTCACAGAGATAAGGTGTGGCACAATACATCCCACAGAGGTAAGGTATGGCACAATACATCTCACAGCAGTAAGGTGTGGCAGAATACATCCCACAGAGGTAAGATGTGACAGAATACATCCCACAGAGGAAAGGTGTGGCACAATACATCTCAAAAAGGTAAGGTGTGGCACAATACATCCCACAGAGGTAAGGTATGGTGCAATACATCTCATAGAGGAAAGGTGTGGCAGAAAACATCTCCAGGGGTAAGGTGTGGCACAATACATCTCACAGAGGTAAGGTGTGGCACAATACATCTCACAGAGGTAAGATGTGGTACAATACATCTTAAAAAGGTAAGGTATGGCACAATACATCCCACTAAGGTAAGCTGTGGTGAAATACATCACATAGATGTAAGATGTGGCAGAATACTCCCCACAGAGGAAAGGTGTGCAAGATATCTCACAGAGGTAAAGTGTGGTAGAGTACATCTCACAGGTGTAGAGTGTGAAAGAATACACCCCACAGAGGTAAGGAGTGGCAAAATATATTTCACAGATGTAAGGTGTGGCAAACTGCATCCCACAGATTTAAGGTGTGGCAGAATCCCACAGAGGAAATTTGTGGCAGAATACATCTCACAGAGGTAAAGTGTGGCAAAATACATCCTACAGAGGTAAGGTGTGACAGAATACATCCCACATAAGTAAAGTGTGGCAGAATACATCCCACAGATGTAAGGTGTGGCTGAATACATCTCACAGAGGTAAGATGTGGTACAATACATCTTAAAAAGGTAAGGTATGGCACAATACATCCCACTAAGGTAAGCTGTGGTGAAATACATCACATAGATGTAAGATGTGGCAGAATACTCCCCACAGAGGAAAGGTGTGGCAGAAGATATCTCACAGAGGTAAAGTGTGGTAGAGTACATCTCACAGGTGTAGAGTGTGAAAGAATACACCCCACAGAGGTAAGGAGTGGCAAAATATATTTCACAGATGTAAGGTGTGGCAAACTGCATCCCACAGATTTAAGGTGTGGCAGAATCCCACAGAGGAAATTTGTGGCAGAATACATCTCACAGAGGTAAAGTGTGGCAAAATACATCCTACAGAGGTAAGGTGTGACAGAATACATCCCACATAAGTAAAGTGTGGCAGAATACATCCCACAGATGTAAGGTGTGGCTGAATACATCTCACAGAGGTAAGGTGTGGCAGAATACATCTAACAGAGGTGAGGTGTGGCACAATACATCCCACAGAGTTAAGGTGTGGCAGAATACATCTCACTGAGGTAAGGTGTGGCAGAATTCATCTCATAGAGGTAAGGAGTGGCAGAATACATCCCACAGAGGTAATATGTGGCCCAATACATCCCATAGAGACAATGTGTGGCACAATATATCTCACAGATATAAGGTGTGGCAGAATACATCTCACCTTCTTCTAGGTTTTGCAAAAAATATACTTTTTGTTGGGGGAAAAAATATTTGCCACAATATTTTTACACTACTTGTAAAAATGTTTAATTTTTGGTAAAAATATGTCATGGAGATTCATAGTCGTTGTGTGGATTATATAGACCAAAGCTATGCCCTTAGAAAATCTTTGAAATGTGTGATGTCATGGGGACATTTTCCTTATTAGGCAGACTTTGACAGAGGCACAGAAATGGAAATTTTGCTTAGACTTATGCTGTAGTTCACTAGGCAAGCCAGTGACCAGATAACCAACAGCCACCTAAAAGCTACTACTGACCACCTTTATTGTACTTCAAGTGGCCTAGTGGTCACCAATATCTGTGATTAATTAGTATATTTACTAACCCAAGCACAGACATATGTTCTGACCTTATGTTTGTTTGAACATGAAATACTAAGTTGCCTTTTGACTTCCTAAATGATAATATATAAGGGATATACAATGGTGAGCTGTCAGAAAAATGATTTATCTACACAAGTGTTGTTTGACCTCAGGTAACCTCACGAGTGGCTTAAGCTACGAGTGAGCTGCCCGTGGTCAAACAGCACAAGTGTAAATATATAGTTTATCTGACAGCTCACCATTGTATGTTTCATTTATGAAATATGGTTGCTTTCTGTCAGTGCAGGGACATTTGGTTTTGATTGTTTATCTTTTTTTGGCGTATGTATGTCAAAAAAGTGAACAAAAAAATGCATTTTCTTCTCTTTTTGCTGCTTACAAAACAATCTATAAATGAAATGCCACTCATTTTGTAGATAATTTTGTGCTGAACAACTTTCATGCTAACATCACTATGCTATTTTTTTTTTCATCTTAAAGTAATTTGGATTTGAATATAGTTAGTACTGGTACTGAGGCTGAACATTCTAAATGAGTTCCGGAGTGATTGTGACATATCTACTATGAGTATAAATCTGTGAAGAAGCGTCTACTATGTGTATAAATGTAAAGTTTCACAATTAGCACATAGTAGCTCAGATTTATCACTTAGGATTTAAGACCATGCCTATTGCATAAACATATATATATGTTATGGTAGCACGGTAGCGCTACCATAGTTAGGGTTCAGTAGCACTTTTAAGGTTAAAAGGTCAAACTTTGCACCTTAATAACTTTGCCACCATTCAACGGATTTGCCTGAAATTTAGAATGCATGATCAAGAGCCATACATCTTGAGATCTTCCAACTTTCATACTGTCGGATATACGACTGTGGAGTTATTAAGTGTGATCTGCATGCACATTTACGGTTTCTGGCGAATTCTATGCTCGCGCCTGCAGGTCACACGGTTTGCATGATCAGTCCAAAACTTCAGGGAACATCCGGCTAGAGTCCCCGATGTGCCTTTCGAAGATTTTGTGAAAAAATATTAAATGGTTCAAAAGTTATTCAAAAAACAAGTTCCCATTATAAGTCAATGGGAAAAGTTAACAAAAAGCTTGACAGTGTGGCAAATGCACTTTTTAGTGTCGCAAATGGCCCTAGTAGTGTCACAAATCCACCATTTTGTTTTCAGTTGGTGATCAGAAAAATGCTTGGCATTTAAAATTGGGACCATTTAGGGACACAATTCTTTTTTGTGTTTACCTAGTCAAGCCCTGAGGATGCTAGGCATGTCTTTATTTTGGGGTTACACACCCTAGAAATATGTTTTTCAAATTTCTTGAAAAAGTAGTGTCACGAAGTAATGTCACATTCATGACACTTTCGCAAATGTTTGTGAAAGCTGTCACAAATCACGACACTAATTTTTCAGACTATGGCCAAAATGACAGCAGTTCTTTTCCACCCTGCTGCAAAAGAGCAGTTTGGTCTTTTGATCTGAAATTTGGAGGGAACGCAGCCAACATCACAAAGATGTGCCTTTTGGTGGCTTGGTGAAAAAATATTGCATTGATGCAAAGTTACAGTACTCTGAAGTTGGCATTTTCCCCATAGACTAACATGGTGGTATATGCTGTGCCTTTTGGGGCTCGTATCTCGAAAATGATGTGAGATACAGATTTTTTGTAGTGAGTTATCAGCAAAAACCTAGCCAGGAAAATGATGATTTCTGTGAAATTTAAATTTTATTCTACTGCATGCAGTTGCTGAGATATTATCAATTAAGTAGCTCCAATGCTCGTTTTAAGCTTCGATGCCCATTACAATGCATGCATTCTTTGTACACACTGTATTTCTCTATGCACCTGTTCGGCAAAAACAGGGTATGCTCTTCCGTTACTGTTACTGTTACAGTTACTTTTTCCACTTGCATTTATGTCCCAGTTTGCGTTACCGTTCCTGTGTATGCTACCGTGTGCGTTACCATTTGCGTTGTCATTTGTGCTTGCATTTTTATTACTGTTACCATTTGCGTTTCCACTACTGTTTCTGTTTGCATTTTTGTTTATGTCACAGTGCGCATTGCCTTTTGCATTTCCAGCAACCCTTTCATTTGCGTTTCCGTTTCTCTTTCATTTTGCATCTTCCTTGCTGTTACTGTTACCATTTGCATTTGCAATTGCGTTACTGTGCCCGTGCACATTACGGTTTGCATTTCCATATGCACTAGCATTTCCTTTTGTGTTTCTGTTTCCTTTGCTGTTACTGTTGCTGTTACCATTCCCATTTGCGTTTACAATTGCGGTACTGTGCCCATGTGCATTTCTGTTTGTGTTTCCGTATGTGCTTCTGTTACCATTTCCATTTCTGTTTCCTTTGGCATTGTTCTTCATGTTAACTTTACCATTTACATTTACAATTGCGGTATCATACCTGTGCACATTACAGTTTGCGTTTACGTGTGTGGTTGCGTTCATGTTTCCGTTTTCTTCCCTTTCACGTTCTTTTTGCTGTGACACTTAACATTTCCATTTAAAATACTGCTGCAATCTCTGTTCGCATTACCAGTTACATTTTCATACGTGCTTCAATGTCCGTTTGCATCACTGTTCACTTCGGTGTCACTTTACGCTTGTGTTTCTATTAACATTTCCTTTACCATTTATGTTTGCATTACCATGTGGGCCACTGTTGGCACTTCTGTTTGCATTGCTGTTCCTGTTACTATGTCACAAGACATCATGTGGCAGGAGTGCAGGGCCCAGCTGCCACATTACATTCACTATTTATCATCATCATTCTCAAAAAGAAGGGAACTTAGAGGCAAAAAACTCCATTTAATGCATCAGTTAGGGTTGTTCCACAGCAACAAAAGTGAGGAAATTCAGTGTTAGGGTTGAAAGCCCCCCTTGGACCCCTCCGGCTCACACCCCCAACTGGCTTTGGGGTGCGCGTTGGGGTCACCGTTCCTAACTCTCACCCCATTCTCCTATTCCTCAGCTTCTTTACACATGTGATGGGGTGAGAGTTAGGGCCAATGACCCCAACTCACACCCTGATGACTATTGGGGGGGTGGGCGAGACCATGGGCAACAGGGTACAGCAGGGCATGGAAGGGGTGGCCAGGGCAGGGGAGGCCGCCAAGTGCACATGGGAAGGGCATGGGGCACAGTGAGAGGGGTCACCAGTCTAACCATCTCTCCCTCTCTGCACAGGTGACAGTAGTTCCCAGTGGAGGAGCAGTACAATGAGGCACACGCCAGCATGTGGAACATCATTGAGCGTGTGTTCGGGATGCTGAAGGCATGGTTCCATTGCCTGGACAGGTCCAGCGGTGCCCTACAGTACAGCCCCTCAAAGGCCTGTGGCCTATTCCTGGCCTGCTGCATGCTGCACAACATGGCCAGTGACCGTGGGATAGCTGTCAAGGCTGAAGAGGTGAACAGCAGTGGGGACGACACAGGCGATGGACCAGCTGGTGGTGGGCAGCCCCCCAAGGTGGCGGGATCCCTGGCTTATGAGGATGGCATGCCAGCATCAGGACACAATAGCACAAGAGCACTATGGTGCATGCAGATAGGTGGACAAACACCCATGCACAGAACCGACACAGTGGCAAGGCACACAGCCATGTGTGGGCATGGCCATGGGAAGCACACACAGGCATGTGACAGGGGTGGGGCCAGTGCCACTTGATTACACATAACACCACGCAGCACTGCACAGTGACCAACACACACATTCACCCACCCTCCCACACACTGGCACCGGCAGGCACATGCCCAGGCACTAGCACGTGGCATGGATCAGATGCAGGGTGCCGGTGCACATGTGCAGCCAGTATAGTGAAGGTATCATCATGCACACACCAGATGGGCCAGTGGCCGGGCAGGTGCACACACAGGCAGCATGTGGCGCAACACACAGCTGCCATGACTGTGTTATGCACACACACACACAATGCCCATGTGCACACAGGGCAGTGGCGGCAGACTGCAGATAGGGTGGTGTGCACATCAGGTCTGTTGTGCAGACTCATGGCCGCCATGGACATGGGATGGCTATGTTGCAGCTGCCCAGCAGACTCAGGCTGCACGACGGCCACGGGGAGTCTGTGACCACCCCCCTGGGGTGGGACTGCAGAACCATGACCAGGTCCTTGCAGGAGTCTGCAGCTTCCCAAACAGGCCCTCACCAGGCATGCCTGGGATGCCCAAAGTGGAGCCCGGTGTCGACACTGAAGGGGTCCCTGATGCCGGAGCTGTGGGGTGTACATTGCACTCCGTGGTGTTTGTGGCAGTCAGCCATGCCCAGTGGCAGCCAGTGGGACAAGGCTGACTGAGATCGCATTGTCAGTGCAGTCCATGGCTGCGGTCATGTCCTCCTGCAGGTGCTGTATGTGCTCCACGACTGCACCCCAGCCATGAGTGGAACCTGTTGCTCCATGGAGGCCCACAGTGATCAGATCTGCTCAGCCAAGGGTTCGGCACCCAGGGTTGCATGGGTGTGGCACCGACCCACTGGTGGCATATGACCACGCTGCATGGCTCCCCACTCAGGTGGGTGCTGCACAGCGGGGTCCTCATGGGATTGGTCAATGACTG
This sequence comes from Neoceratodus forsteri, assembly GCA_016271365.2. Taxonomy (NCBI): domain Eukaryota; kingdom Metazoa; phylum Chordata; order Ceratodontiformes; family Ceratodontidae; genus Neoceratodus; species Neoceratodus forsteri. The sequence goes on from CM057451.1 coordinate 61,790,275, forward strand.
GCGCGCCAGCTGCAGATGCAGCAACTAGCCATCCAATGTCTCCAGCCATCTGCTGCTGCTGCCGCCCCTCAGGTCCCTGTGCGCAGGCCAGCACCTGTGCGGTTGTATTGCCACCCTGTGCCACTATGCCTGTGCACACAGCTGTACCAAGGGCAGTGGTGGGCAGCTGTTCCACCACCAACAGGCCACTGGCCATGCTGCCAGTGATGGTGAATGGTATGCGTGTCTCCCCCACAACAAGACCCCCGTCATCCAGGATTATGGCCATATCGTTAGCAGTGTCAGCCCCCACTTCAATCTGTGTCTACACACACAGCATGCCATGGCTGGCATCCAGCTGGAACACAGCCAGGGCCTCATCTGCCACCACACGTGGGACATCTAGCCAGATGGCGGTGGCGTGCTATAGCCGATCAGGCTCCTGGATGCCTGTGGAGGTGGATGGTTGGTTCTCCATGGCTGGGCATGCTCCCACAGCAGCCGCAGGCACCCATGCCACCACATGCTGGTGAGCCGGTGCTGTAAGGGAATACAAATGTGTTAGTGCTGCCCATTCCACGGGCCCCACCTCCTGGGCTGCCATACCTACCATGAAGTGATGGTCTCCCTCCAGTCTGGAAGCCACTGCCTGGCACACCTTTGACTGCACTGCACCACATGGTGGCCACCACCAGCTCCTCCTGCACTGTGAGCTGCGGCACGGCGGCCTGGACCCCACCTGTGGCCGACCTGGAAGCTCATATGGCTGCCACCTTCTCATTGATCTGACACTTGTCAGTAACCACCTTTTACTTGCACTTCTGTGCAGACCTCTGGTGGCTGCCCTGCTGGTTCATGGCCTCTGCAACCTCCTCCCAAGCTGTGGCCCTAGCCTGGGGTGTGCCTGTGGCACCACTCAGCAAGGGCTCCCTGTCAAGGTATGCCTCAAACAGGGCATCTGCCTTCACTCTAGTAAAGTTGAGCCTGTGCTTGTGGGCAGGCCCATGCTACTCACCCTCCATGTGCTCAGACATGATGCTACCTGTGGACATGGACATGTGGTTAGTAGCTGCAGTGACCCATCCCAGCCATCCAGCCCACTCTGCTGGCTGTCCCCTCAGCAGGTCCTACTTACCTCTGATGGTTGCAATACTGGTCCATGGCCTGTGCTGTTGTGCAGTGCTTTCATAGCGCATTGCTTGAAAATGAGCTGATGCTCAAGGGTAATGACATGCAAATGTCCCCATTGCGCAGTGGATAGGCTGATGAACTAATTTGCATATGACAGCTGAATATCGCACTCTTGCACATTGTGCAATGGACTTTCTCCAGTGCATGTCATGGCACAATGCCGTGACATGCACAGTGCACCCTCGACAAAACACATGTGCCATGGCATGTGCTACTGCGTGTGCTATGAGCAACATGGGTGCCACTGTACCCTATGCTCCATGGACCCTATGGCACTGGGGCACTAGTGGGCCTATGGTGCTCAGGCGCTATTGGGTCTATTGTGCTTGGGTGCTATTGGGCCTATGGCACTTGGGCACTATTGGGCCTATGGAGCTTGGGCGCTATTGGGCCTATGGTGCTCGGGTGCTATTTTCCCTATGGTGCTCAGGCACTATTGGACCCATGGGGCATGGTGCCTTCATGACCCTATTGCACATGATGCATCATGGGCCCTATGGTGCCCACACACACATAGCGTGTGCTGACCTCTGACTCCCACCCTGCCCTAAGCCCTCTTGGGACCCCTGCTCCATGTACCGGTGTGGCCACACCCATGCTGCACATCTCTGGAGATGTGTGACTGCTGGAGGCAGCGCAACTGCTTACAAGGCAAGCATCTCATGCACATTGTGCACGTGCGCTACTGGGCACCATTTTGACCTGCTGCTTTGCTATAGCACCATGGCACGTTGTGCTGTCCCATGCTTGCAGAACTGGAGCCAGGTGGAACCTGTTAACCTGGAGGCCCAGGTAGAGTCCCATGATGGCAGTCTGTTTGGGCAGCAGCCCCTACAGCGGCCCAGGACAGACATGTGGCAGGACATCGCCGATGGACTGGTCCAGGTCGCTGGGGTGCAGCGCACCAGAGAGCAGTGCCACCACCGGTATAGTGACCTAGTCAGGAGGGACCCAGAGTAACTGATGGCACTGCAGGTGCACGTCCACAGGGGGTCCATGCCACGGCCAGGTAAGTAGGCTCATACTGCGTCTGTGCATGACCACTGCTCCAAGGGGTTGGCAGGGCTGCATGCCATGCTGGGAAGGGGGGCCTGTCATTGTGTGCCCTGTGGCATGGCATTGCCAGTCACTGTGTGCACTGCGTCACTGCCCTGTGGCCTTGCCTAGCCAGGGCGCACAGTGTGCTTGGGGGTGTAGGCGGTAGGCTCATGCTGTGACTGTGTTCTAATGTGTGCCTGTCTGTGTTCTTGTCCTAGGACTTGAGGACCGGAGACATGCCAGTGTGGCAGGGTCACCTGGTGGGCCACAGCAGGCCACTGCGAACCCTTCTGCTGGGGGTGCAGGACTGAGCAGATGTGCAACAGTGGGACCGGTACATACAGCACCACGGTGGGAAGGTAGGCACTGTTCATTCCTACATTGTTGTGCAGGGTGGTCAGCAGGGGTGGGGGCACATCCTTGGCCTCCTGTGCCTTGTGCCATGGCAGCTGTGTGCAGCACATGGTGAAGTGTGCGTGGCACCGTGGGGTGGCCATTGCATGTGTATGGCAGCTGTTAGTGGGCTGGGTGTGTGTCCGGCTGCCACCAGTGCCGCTGTGGTTCCACTGCAGCAGTATGCCACCTGCCTACCACTGTGCAGTCAGGTGGCCTTTGGGCTGTGGTGTCCAGCACTGTGCACTGCTATGGCTTGCCAGGTTGGCAGCAGACATAGGCCCACCCACTGCGGGTGGCCAGGGTGCCACTCCAGGGGCATGTGTTCCCACTGTCCACTGTGCACAGTGGGATGCTAGGGTACTATGGATGTGCACTGATCACCTGTCTCTTCCTCTGCCATAAGTGTCTGGAAGGGTTCCCACCTGCATCTATATTGTTGACTCCTGCATCAGATCATACTTAAAACATCCCCTACCATGAAGATAGTGGATCAGACCAGGAGGTTCTTGCTCCAGGACCAGCGCAGGGGGATGCACCAGGAGATGGCAGGCTATGGCCAGCCTTGATGGACTGCAGCTCCCTTCCTGCCTCTGTCCTCCCTTCCCCTACCTTCCCCATCCAACTGTACAGACACTGTCCCCTGTCCCCTTCCTTCCCTCATCTATCCTCCCCCTCATTCTTGACTGTTATGTTTCATTATTGTTGTTGTAATTGGATTATTTTTGTTACTTGTTTACCCGTCTGTGTCCATGTCTACTTTGAAGCTGACGAGTGGGTCCATGCTGTAGTGGTATGGTGGGTGGCCATGTGGTGTGCCTGTGTTGATATGTGGAATGTGCATGGTGGTGTCATGCCCCACGGTCTGTGGCTGTGTCTAGAAATGGCCATGGGCTGGCTGTACAAGCTGTATAGAGTGTGTGTTGGGAGCCATGTGCCAGGGTGTGGACTATTGTTGTCTGGGTGGGCATGTGCCATCTGGCAGGTGGTGGCCAGTGGGAACTCACCCTTGGACATCAGTGCCACCTGTACCATGCGTCCACTGCCCTGGGGGGCTGGCTGCTTGCCTGTGCTCCATGGGCAGTGGTCACCTGTATGCTGGCTGTGTGTTCCTGCCAGTGTTCCTGGCCTGGTTCCCCCACCTCCCCATGCTGTCCCCCCACCTTCCCTGATGCCTGGCTCCCTGCTGTTCCTGTGGCTGTTCCTGCATCTTACTCTGCCCCTTGCGCATCCCTGGTTGTGCTATGGCGATTTTCTGGTTGCTCCCTGGTGCACCTCTCACTGCGCCATGGTGTAGTGACTGCAATATTCAGCTGTGTTGCACTGGCACATGTTGCAGTGTGCAACCATTGAATATCATAGTCACTGCACCATTGCGCAGTTGACTTGCGCTGCGCTGGGGTTGCGTATGCCTTTGGCGCATTTCTGAATATCTGGCCCTTTATGTGTTATTTATTCCTGTTACAAATGTTTCTTAGAGTTGTAAAAATCATGGGTCAGATTTTCAAAGGGTGGAACAGGACTAACATCAAGGTCTATACCACAACACTTTGTTCCTGCAGCTCAAATCTCAGATGCAATTGCAACAGTTTTCCTGCTTTACGGAAGCTCAAGTGAAATCTCAGGTGCAAGCTCCATTATAACAGTCCCCGGAATTGATGCAAGCTAGACCGCAAATAGATGGTCTAACTTGCATCAGTTGCTCCACAGGATAGAAAATCCCATTACACTGCTACACTCGCAGTGAGCCATGTCTTTGGCACAACTGGGACTTGCAGCAATCTCACTCATCTGAAAATCTGGCCCATGTTTTTATTTGTTTTTTAAACATACATTTGGGGGATCAGGATGAGGGACTCAAGGAGGGAAGGGTAAAAAGGTCTCATAAAAGATTACATTTGACAAATACAGCAGAAATGTAGAAATGTACAAGGAGACAAATACATTGTGCCCGATTTTTGAAAGCCTAGCGACTGCCACAAGCCCTTTATTTGCCGAAGATATGGCACACTGGGCTTGTGGCAATCTAAAGAAATTTCTATCCCATGCGGCAATTGTTGCAAGCTAGGCCACCTTTTTGTGGTCTAGCTTGTGTCAATCTTAGGGACCATTTTACTGGAGCTTGCACCTGAGATTTGGCGCAGTCTGCTGTAAAGCAGGTAAACTGTCATAACTATGCCAGTAATTGGAAAATTGGGTGCAGTTGTGGTAAAGAGGTTTGGCACATGGAAAAGGTTTGACACAGGGCTTGATATAAGCCCTCTGCAACACTTCAGAATCTGACTCACAGAGTCCATCCAGGCTGCTCTGGAGCCATACTTTGGAACTTCTACCTTTAACCCCCTCCCCCAATTTATTTCAATGAATGAACTATTTGAAATAATCCCAGCTAGCTTTTAACCTGGCTATGGTTGCCACATTAGCCACTACACTATGCAAGCTATTCTACTTCACTACCTGTCTCTCTGTTCAGGAAAAACCTTCTCACACAGTTTTGAAATCCCCCCCCCGACCACTATCACCAACTTATGGTTATGGCCTCTTGTGGTTGAATTCTTACTCAACTGAAAAAGTTCAGAATGGTTGACTCTATTGTATCATTGCAAAAACTTGAAGGTATCTATTATATCCCACTCCCCTTCTTGCATCCAAAGAGTACATATTAAGACTTTCCAATCTTTCCTTTTATGATTTTCCCTTTTGTCCCTGGATCATTTTGGTATTCCTCATCAGGTTGGTCGCCAGTCTTTCTCCATCCATTTTTAGGTGTATGGACTCCAGAACTGAGCACGGTACTTGAGGTGAGTCCTCACTGTATAACTATAAAGTGACAAAATCACCTCCTGCATTATACATCTCAGTAGTGGTGGATGGAAACCGAAAATTCTGATTTCGCAAAATATTGACTTTGGCTAAATACAAATTCCCTGAATCTGTTCTGTGAATTGTTGCCTTGTTCTTTGACATTTTCTTGCTGAACTGTGGAATTACAGGTAAATGCAGAATGTCAGTTCCGTGGAATTGAAGTCCACAATACACGCATTTACTCCTCATTTTTGAAGATATCCAGGTGCTCAGGTTATCCCATACTCAGTTTAAAACATTGCTCCACAACAGACACGTTCATTCTGTGGTTTTAAATCAGAATTTCCCAAAAGTTGCCAAAGTGCATTTCAAAATTCCACAGAAGCAAAATTCCAACTTTTAGAGTAATTCTCATGGTGGAATTTTAATTTCACACAGCAGTACACCTTTGCGCTTTATTGGGTTTCCTGTATACTTCATTGAATTGGGAGTGGTATTCATACTGTCCCCTGAACTCCCCCCCCCGAGGAATAATGGATGCTACAACAGTTTAACTTGTTGGTTGCTCGTTGGCAAATTTATTTATGGCACAAAGACTATATTTACACCCACAGATTTGTATGACTTCACAATTCATTTCCACATAAAAATTTCTTTCAAAGCTTCCTGGTTCCGGCCTCTGTGCTTCTCCTGGATGTTCTTCCATCTTGGCTATCAGGGCCTGGACACTGAATACAGCCCCCTCCTGCACATCAGAACCAGGCCAGTTCCACCTACCCAGGCTTTCGCCCTCCAGGCCTGGACAATTCTGAATCTGGCATCTGGACCTATCCCCCTCCCTGCTTTACTACCACATCTGGGTTGCTTGTCCCAGCCCATGTATCCTACCCCTTCCCCCTTCCTTCCCCCCCCTTTTCTTTCTTCCACTGGTCCTCCTCCAGCTTGCAATGGATGGAGGGACTCCCCCCTTGTTGGCTAGTATCTAAAACCTTTGCTGGCTATCTGGTTCACTAGCTCGCAGATAGGCCTTAGGAATGGGCACATTCCAAACTAAGACAGGTGGACCCCGTCAGACCTGTACACCGCAGGCTGGTTAAAGAAGATGTCCTTGTGCTGCAAGTGCACCCCCCCCACTTCAATTGCTGGCTTTGCCACCCTTCTATTTAAATGCTTCCTTACTTTCTCAATCAGCTGGATGTCCTTCACCCCCTCCAAACCCTCCAGGAGGTGATGTCAGACCAGCTGATTGTCACCCTCAGCCACCACCCTCTCAATTTCTCTAAATCTTCCATGATGCTCTGCCCCAATGCCTCCCATGACAGGCCCCCCAAAATCATTGCCCCCCAGGTGTATAATAAGGCAATTCAGCGTGCCCAATTGCAACTTTACGAACATACGAACATACAAAATTTGCCAGCAGATAAAGGCCTAGAGGTCTATCAAGTCTGCTCGAATGTGCAGCTAGCACCCCTTATTCTGCAGCTGCCCTTCCCTTCCACCATTCCCCTTCATTAACCCTCCCCCTTGTCCTGTCCCATCCTCGTTTGAAGCAGTCCACTGTTCTACCGCGATACCACTTCTGCAGGTAACGATTCCACCCAGCCACCACCCTCTCTGTAAAAAGTGTCTCCTCATCTCCCTCCTGAACCTTCCTCACTCCAGTCTCACATCATGGCCCCTGGTGGCCCTCCCTCCCTTACTTTGAACAACCCCTCTGTACCCGTCTTGTTTATTCCTTTCATGTATTTAAAGGTTTCAATCATGTCACCCCTGTCTCCTCTCCTCCAGTGAGTACATGTTCAACTCCTTCAACCTCCTCTCGTATGATAAGTCCCCCAGCCCCTTGATCATCTTTGTCGCCCTGCGCTGCACCCCCTCCAGTAACTTAATGTCCTTCTTTAGATACGGACACAAGTACTGCACGCAGTACTCCAGGTGTGGTCTAACTAATAACCTATACAGTGGCAGAATCACCTCCTCCCTCCTCGAGGATATACTCCTTGCAATACAACCCAGAATTTTGTTGGCCTTTGCAGCTGCCTTCCTACATTGTGCCGAGTTGTTCATTGACCCTGTAATGAGCACACCCAGATTCTTCTCCTCCTCTATCTGGGCTAGCTGCACTCCCCCTAGCCGGTAACTCCTCCTTGGGTTCTTCATCCCAAAATGCAGCACCTTGCACTTTTTGGCATTAAACCCCAGTTGCCAGGTGTCTGACCAGGTTTCAAGCTTTGCCAGATCATCCTGCAACCCCTGCCATCCCCCTAGGTCATCCACCACTGCGTCAACCTTGGTATCATCAGCAAATAGACTGATCTTGCTCTTGATGTCCCATGATATGTCTGCAATGAATATCCCAAACAACACTGGTCCCAACACCGAGCCCTGTGGGACACCGCTCGTCACTGCCCTTGGGTGTGAGAGCTCCCCACCCATCACCACCCTCTGTTGCCTTCCCTGCAGCCAGTTTCCTACCCATCTCACCAGCTTTGCACCCGCCCCTGTGGCTACTAACTTCCTTCCCAGCCTTCCATGTGGCACCGAGTCGAATGCCTTACTGAAGTCCAGATACAGGACATCCACTGCATGGCCCCTGTCCAGTTGCCTAGTTACCCAGTCATAGAACTCGACCAGGTTGGTTTTGGCAGGATCTGCCACGTATGAAGCCATGCTGTGTGCTGTCCTGTAGTCCTTTGGCCTCTAGGAGGGCCACCAGCCTCTCCTTCAGGATAGTCTCCATTAGCTTACCCATGATGGATGTGAGGCTCACTGGTCTGTAGTTTCCCGGTTCATCCTTGGGGACACTCTTGTGGAGGGGCACCACATGAGCCATCCTCCAGTCCTGAGGTACACACCCCGAATGTAGTGAGGCATTAAATAGGTCTGCCAATGGTCCTGCAAGGTCCTCTGCTAGCTCCTTCAGTACCCTGGGGTGGATGCCATCTGGGCCTGGCGCCTTGTCCACCCTCAGTGCCTTCAAACCCTCTCGAACTCTGCCCTCCATGATTTCCCCATCTGTCACCACTTTCCCCCAGCTTCTGCCATTTCTCCCACCTTGGGTGTCACCCCTCTTCTCTTCAGTAAATACTGAGCAGAAGTACTCATTTAGTGCTTCCTTATCGTACCCTGCTTCCACCAACCCCTCCTTCCTAATCCTTACTATGTGGTCCTTACAGCTCCTTTTCTCCCTGATATACTTAAAGTCCTTCTCCCCCTTCTTAATGCCTTGTGCCAGCCTGAGTTCAGTAGATGCTTTGGCTCCCCTTACTGCCCTTGTCACCTCCTTCGATTCTGTCAAGTACTCCGCTCTGTCCTCCCCCCTCCCTGTTTTCTTGTACTTCCTAAAGGCAGCTCTTTTCCTCCTTACCTTTTCCATGACCTCCTTGCTAAACCTGCTTGGTTTCTTAGCCCTAGCCTTCTTGCTCTGGGTTTTGCAGCAGGTTTTGGTTGCCTCCACTATCCCCAGCTTTATGAGCTCCCACCTCTGGTTAGTATCCATACTAGATTGAATTCTGGCCAGGTACCCTTTTACCACTTCCCCCATCCTCCCAAAGTCGGCCCTCCTGAAGTCCAGCACTCTTGTGCCAGATTCCACTCCTTCCTTGCCCATATCCAATGTGAGCCATACTGACTGGTGGTCACTCTCTGACAGCGGTTCCTCCACTGTAAGTTCCCTCACAAAGTCCCCATTTGCCAGCACAAGGTCAAGGGTATTCCCTAACCTGGTTGGTTCACTGACCATTTGCAGCAGGAAGCTGTCCTGGAAGGCATCCAGCAGTACCTGCTCCCTTCTGTTCCTGGTTGTTGAAGTGCTCCAGTCCACTCCTGACATGTTGAAGTCCCTCACAATCACCACACTACCCTTCTCGCAGGTCCTCCTGATCTGTCCAGCTAGTTCCCTGTCTAACTCCTCCGTCTGAGATGGTGGCCTGTACACCACTCCATTCTAAGAATCCTATTCTTGGAATCCTGGATTTGCACCCAAAGTGACTCATACTACCCTCCTCCCTTCCTCCCTTACACACTTCAGTCCTTCCTTCACATATAGTGCCACCCCCCCCCTTTCCCAATCACCCTGTCCCTACGAAATAACCTGTACCCTGGTACAGACAGGTCCCAGTCATTATATTGGGTGGCCCATGTTTTCGTGATGGCTGCAATGTCCACCTCTCCCTCTGCCATGAAACTCTGCAGTTTTCCTCCCAAGGCTCCTAGCATTAAGGGTAACCACCTTCCACCCTTTCCCCCCTCCCATCCTGCCCTCCTTTCCTAGCATCACTAATAGCACTTGCCATTTGTCCTTTGTCACTGTTACGGGGGTTAAGCTCATATGATTTCCCAACCTGTGGTCTCTGCATATCTCTTCCCCAACTGCCACCCCCACTCCTAGTTTAAATTCCCAACTTCCTTTATATACTCTTCCATCCTCTGTTTCAACACTTTCTTCCCCTCCTCACTCAAGTGTAGTCTGTCCTTGGCATAGAGACTACTGTCCTCACAGGTCCCTCCCCCCCCCCAACAGCCCATATCCTTTAGCACAACACCAGGTTCTTAGCCATCCATTAAATTCCTCTATTCTCAGCTTTCTTGTTGTGCTTGCCTTTGGCACTGGAAGTATCTCAGAAAATGTTACTGATCTTCCTGCCCCTTCACATAATTGTGCTAGTTCCTCAAACCTCCTCTGGACTATATCTACTGACTTGTCAGCCAGGTTGTTTGTCCCAAGATGTATAATTAAATGAGGCTTGTCCCTACCCCTTTTAGCATATTTCAGAACAGACTGTCCCACCCTTTCGCTGTCATTCCTGGCATGTCCTCCACCCAAATGTGACTATGCCTCTCCCCCTTGCTACCCCACCTAACTTCTCTTAGTATTGAGTCCCCATCACTAAGATTCCACCCTCTTACTCTCTGCTTGCTTCCATTCATCTGCCTCTCATTTCCATCTCCTCTTCTTCCTCCTGCATTATTTCCCCTTTTACCCTGTTGCAATTCTCCCAGCAGAACTTCCCCGCTTCAGTTTGGTCCAGGCATTTATCAATTACTCCTCTAATTTCATCATTTCCCTCCTCCACTTTCTTCCTCTCTAGCAGTGCACAGCTGTTTCTGAAGACCCTTCACAAATGCCCGCTCCCTCTCTCTTCATAGTAACCTGTTCTCTCCTTTCCACTCCATGACTTTTGCCACTTCTTCGCCTCCCCTCACAAGTCCCTATCTCCTCCTTCCATTTGTCTTTTGTCTCCTGACCTGGTTTCCCTAGCAATCGTTCTTCCTGGCCTGGGCCCCTTTGTCTCTGCTTCCCTTCTTCTGACCCTCTCCTCACCACTGTTGGCTTAAATCGCCCTCCCTCATCTCCCCTTCTTCCTCCCTCCAGTATTGGGCTAAACCCACCCTCAATCTGCCTTGACTGTCTTAGTTCCTCCTGCAGACCCTCAATCTCCTTTCTAAGTTTTTCTATGTGGTTGCACACTAAACATCCTCCCACACTCCAGGCAATTTTTAGAAAGACTGGTGCACCGCAGTTGTTGCAGCCTACCACCCTACCCATTGCTGCCGTTGCCTACCAGTGACCCCCCACCCTTCCAGATGCAGGATACCAAACACTCCCCCAAGTCTCCCCTCTCCCCCCTCTATCCATGCAAAACATTTTCTTTATTCCCCTTACCTCCTTCGTTGCACACGTTTAGATATATTGAGCAACTGTTTTTTATATTCCTATCCTTCCTATCCACACTCAAAAAGAGACTTTAAGTAGCCATTGCACAACCTTCTTCAAACTCCTACTCCTCCTTTTCCCAATGCAATATCAATGCGAAGAAGCAATAATGAAAGCTCCTAGATTTGCATTTACTTCCCTTCCACTGAGAGAGCAGTCACCTCTTCACTTGCTGCTGTTCCTTTCTTGGATGTCTGCTTCTGCTATGACAGGTGCATATCCCCTGCCTGTTTGAGGAAGTGATGTTAGAACCCCTAGCACAAAGGAAATAATGGACCATTGGTGGGTGGGGTGAGGGATTTGGGGGGGTGGGACCAGCCCAAGTCCCCCAGAAACAATCAGGTAGCTGATGCCTCTGGTCAGACCAATAGCACCCTTCCCCCACTGTGCACTCAAACTTTGCAGCTAGTGAAGCCAGCAACAATGAATCACAATTCTACTCAAAGCCCCCAAAATAGGTTTGCTACCCAAAGAAACAGGACTCCAATTCAAACAGCTTCACCAACAACACATCAAAATAGGCTTGGAATTAGAAGATATAGGTCTCCAATTCAAAGAAACAGACCCAGTTAAATTACACCAATTATGTTTTAAAACAGAAGAAATAGGCCTCTACAAATGCAGCCTGCCACACAGTGAACCAAACTTTAATTCTTACATCAGAGGCATGAGATGTGCCCACCTTATCCCCCTAATGCCTTTCCACAGCACCCTGGTGTGCTTAGTGTAATATCTCAGATCTGCTCCTCTGGCGATGGTGACTGCAAACCTTTCAGCCCAATATATGAAGGAATGCCCCACTATCCAGATTTTCCTCTTGGAAATCACCATGGAAAACAAAATAAACAGTGGGAGTTGCTTTTGTCAATACCTGACATACCTCCTATAGCTGCTGGACTTCCAGTGCCCCACCTTCTGTACCTCTGCCACTGCAGCCCCTTTCTCTGCTGCCACCATGGCTGCCCCAATCCAGAATGAATGTGGGGCAAATTTGCTTGGATCTTCTCCGAGGAACGTCAGAGCCCTCCTGAGTACTGCCCCTACCTGAAACCCCATGACTGGGAAGCTGTCCCCATGTCAGAACAAAACTCCCCTGGCCCTCCCCTGAGAGCTCCCATATGTCTCCAGCACATTCATGGAGCAGCTGATGGACTGCGGTTGCCTCACCAGTGACACCTGGGTCCCCCTTTCCCCTTGGTCCATCTAAGGCCTGGCCAGAGTAATGACCACCTTGTCGTGGCCCCATAGGATGTCCTCATGCTGCAAAGCCTGCCCAACAGCTGCCTTTTTTGGAGTCACCACTTCCCCCACCCAGAATGCCCTTGCTGTCATAACCACAAACATGACTGGAATAGCGCCCCCTCTTGGGACAATATGTATACCTTCTGGGTTGCCCCTAAGACTTTTCCAGCAACTCCCCTCTTATAGAGTGCTTCCTGTCCACCCTGGCCACTTGACCCCTCTGCCACCCTGACACCATACTTTTTATTGTCCTGCTGGCCTCTACATTGGGCCAGGCCCTGTCCTGGCATACTCGACTGCTGTCAGCTAAGTCCATGAGCATTGTGGCATGGGACAGCCCTTCTTCCCACAGCTCCACCATGAACCTCCTTACCTGCTCATCCCAGGCCAGTTTAGCCCTGTCCCACCCATACTTCCTTCTGAAATCCTGAAACCTTGCCCATCCTGCCACGTAGGCCCTCAATGTGTTAGCTGCCCAAGATCCCCGGTACAGCATCCTGGCTGTGTCCCTCCAGCCTTCCACATCTGGTCCGGGATCCTGGTCCTGTGTGGTGCTGCCTGAGGCCTCAGCTCTCGAAACCTGTTGAGCTGTAAACAGGAAAGACTGTCAGCCACTTTGTTCTTCAGCCACTCAATGTGCTATGCTTTGAAACATATATTCAACTGCAGCCCCAACAAAACCAGTCACCTGAGCAGCCTGACCACCATCTCCATTCTTCCCCCTTTTTTATTAATGACTTGCACCAATCCTCTATTATCGCACCAAAACAAGGTGCTCTTCCCCAGCATCCTATAGCCCCACACTTCCAGAGCCACCCATATCGGGAAAATCTCCACGAATGTGATATCCTTCAATACCCCCTTCTTCCCATGATATTGGCCAAGGCTCTGACATCCATTCCCCATGGAAGTACACCCCCATTCCCAGGGCACCTGAAGCATCCGTGCACAGCTCCAAGTCAGCATTCCTTTCCCATTCTTCCTGCCAGAATGTCACCCCATTGTAGCTGTTGAGAAACTCCTCCCATACCCGGAAGTCCTCCCACACTCCTCGCGACACATTCACCCATTAATGCAGCAGTCGAGCCTTCCCCATGGCCCTTCCCAGCCTCCTTGTGAATGTTCTGCCTGGGCAGATGGCCTTCCAGGCAAAATTAAGGTGCCCTAGCAGCTGTTGCATTTGTACCAGTGGCACCCTCCACCTCCCCATAACCTGGGCTAGCAGGCCTCTAAGGCATGCCACTTTGTCCCCAGGAAGCAGAAAACAGCCCTCCTCTGTGTCCACCTATATACCTAGGAATTCTAACTTATGGGTGGGGCCCTCCGTCTTATCCTGTACCAATGGTATACTCAACTGTCAGCACATTGCCTTAAAATCCAGCAACATCCCCTGTGCCTCAGCCCTGGATTCCCCAATGAGGAGGAGGAAATCATCCAGGTAGTGCACCACCCTCCTGTGCCCATACCAGAGGCCAAATACCCACTGCACCCAGGTGATGAATGCTTCGAAGGTGGAACAAGCCACTGAGCAGTTCATGGGCATGGCCTTGTCGAAATACATGCCCCCTTGAAATTGAAAACCCAACAAGTCCCAATCCTCAAGCCAGACAGGTAAAAGCCAAAATGCTGATTCTATGTCTGTCTTCACAATCCATGCCCCCTTGAGAGCCCTGATTAGCACTATTGCCTGCTCCAGAGAGGTGTACAACACCGCTCTAAGGTGGTCGGGTATGCCCTCATTTACTGATGACTCTGAGCCCTAGGGGTAGGATAAGTGATGGATCAAGTGGAATTCCCATGCGGCTTTCTTGGGGACAATACTGAAGGGGAAAACTCAGAAATGCTCACAAGGGGGGCCCCCAACAGGCCCTCAACCCTGCCTACCCTGATTTCCTTCGCTATCTTGGCCCCTACTATCTCCTCTTTCCCCTTCACTGACCCTAGATTCTTGGCCCACATCCTTGCCTGCCCCCCTTGAAACCCCAGTGGGAAGCCAGCCTGGAAACCTGCTCTGAGCAGCTCAGCTACCTCCCTATTCGGGTAGTCTGTGGTCCATTCCTCTACCACTGCCAGGAAAATGGGGGTGCACACCTGCGCATAACCCCATCACTCCTCCCCATGTACCTTGCTAATGCCATCCCCTGGGAGCATAGTGTTGCCCTCTATGACTGCCCCCAGCCCCTGCCCTGACTCCCCACCCGGGTGCCCCAAAAGGACTGTTCATGGTACTGTCCCCCATGCTGCCACTCCATCTGCCCCCTGTCGACAGTTGGAGACTGGGAACGACCCCCTGCACTTGAAACAAGCATGCTGGAACTTACAATTTTCCCATGTACATGTGGCCTTATTGTAACCCCATCATGTCCTGGCCACTGTGGTAGATGCAGCCTTCCTTACCTGCTCGCCTCCTGCCCCACCCACTTCCCCAGATAGGGTCCTTACCCACAACTCCGAGTGGGTACAGTCCCATCTCAGATCCCGTTTTCCCACCATCCTCTTCTGGAATGCCTCGTCATACTGGAGCCAGCCATACCTGACTTTGACCTTGTACACGTCTCTGATAATGGACATGTTTGTCAGTAGGGGGATGGCGAGCTCCAGCTGCTTCTCAAGCTCCAACATGCTGTATATGATGAAGCCCCTTGCCAGTTTTTAATGGTCTTCCTTTTGTACTTAGCTTCCTCCATCTTGTGGTCCTCCACTTCCAGAGACACCGCCATTTCCAACTTCCCCATCGACTCCTTTTGTTCATACTTCATGGCTATGTCCTCGTCCACCAGCCCGAAGATGTCCGCATACTCCCCCTTCCAGATTTTCTCCTTGATTGTAACCAGGACATGGTTCTTGACTGAGCAGCCCGGAGGCCCATCTTATACATTTTTGGCTGCCATCTTGGCTCCCCCACCCTTTTCTGTCTCAGCTCCTTTACTTTTTAAGGTCTGAAAGGCCTGTTCCACTTTTCAATCACTGTGTCACCCACGTCCTCCAGCAGCCCTTATAAGTACTCTATTAGGCAGTTTTCATCCGAGAAATCCACGTCATTCTTACCACCATCCAGGCTCTCATCATCCAGCTCCAGTGTGGGCAGGAGCACCAGGATAGGTGCAGGGTGTGACGCTCCCATCTGGGCCTCTTGCCCTCTTTTCCCCCTGCCCAGCCACTCCTCTTGCTCCACCTGCTTTTTCAGCACCTCCTCTTCTGCCTCATTCTTCTTCATCATTGCCATCAGTTCTGACATCTGGCCCATCAATTTGGATGTTTCCTGCATTAACTTTTCACTGGACAGCTGGACTTGCTTGGGTGCCATAGTGTTCCTATGTCACTATAATCAGAGGAAAGAAACATAAACATTCAGCCATGCATATCAACAACAAGGCTATCCTTTCTTTTTTTTTTTTTGAGTGCCTCAGCCCCTTCAGGGCAGCCCTGTCCAAGTGCCCACTGCAGGCCAATCCTCCAGGCCCCCTGGGTCCAGACCTATGACCAGTACTGCTTCCTGGTGCCCACTGCCCTGCCAGCCTCCTACTGCCCCCCCTAGGGAAGTGGGCCAAAGCCCCCTCGCCAAGCCCTACTCGCTGATGACAGCTTGTGGTCCATGCAGGGTACCCACCACTGCTTGCTATATGTGTTTTTTCCAGGCCAAGCTGTGTACCTGGCTGTGGCCCCTCTACCTCCCCCCACGGAAACGGCATGCCACCTGCCAGCTCTTGGAACAGCGCTGGACTGCTGGGCAGTGGCAGCCATGTATCTGGTTGCACATCACCTTCAGAAACCTGCCCCAACCACTTACATTTTGGTTAGCAACAGAGGACCCTGAAAACTGCCCTCTTTAGGCATTGAAACTCGGGTCTAGGCTTGCATGCTCCCCAACCCCTGAACCTGACCATTTGCTTTTTTTTTTTTTTGCACTAGCCACCCTGCCCTCCAGGACCCATGATTGAAGTGGCCCCAAAATGTCTTGTCCACTGCCGGCATTGGGGGACCACCTCTTCCCCCTTCCAATGGGCCAGTGCCCTGGACTTGAGGCCCTGCAGCAGCGGCCTGCACCTGCCCATTGTTCAATTGATGGCCCCCCAAGGGGGCTCCTTAGTTCCAGGCTTTCCCAGTTTCGCTGTATGCTCATGTCTCCCCTATGGAGCCATAAACCATAATGTCAAAAAACAACACCTCCCCCCCCACCTTGCTTGTAGTCAAGTGCTCTGGAGGCCCAGATTGCTTTACCTGTTGCTTGTTTGCTTATGCATTCATTTTACTCTTTTTTGATACCCAGAAACAAAAATGCACTGGCCAGAGCTAAAAATGCATACAGCCTGCTGCGCCAAATGCATCCTAGGCCTTGTTCTGTCCATGCTGGCCCGCCCTGTGGGCCTTAGCCTCACCCACATCTAACAGGCACAGGAAACAGTGCCTCTCAGTCTTCCATGTGGTGCAAACAATTTCTGTCCATTCCCCCAACCACCTCCCAGCACAACACTCCCCATAACATGCTGCGTGGTTGCAGTGCCCTACCTAGAAAAGAACGTTAAGGTGTCCCAGCAGGACAACGCCCACCTCCTCAAACTGTGCATCTGCCTCATCCCCTGACCCGTACAGCAGTAATCTCCTGGGTTCCCTCACTCCCACCAAACACATCAGCCTTGCTTTGCAGATTTTTCTTTTTTCGCTCTCTTTTTTTTTTTTCAAGTAGCAATGAGGAAGGAACCCGCAATCCACTGGGCTAGGCCACAGAACCCACTGCCCATGTGGCCTCCTGCTCCCAGCATGCCACCAAGCCAGCTGACCAGTGCCCTCATGACATGCTGGCACTCCACCCTGCAGGCAACACCTTCCAAAACTGACTTGGTCTAGGGGAAACAAGTGCCGTGCATGCCTCACAGATTCTACCCTCATTCTCACCACTTGATCACTCTGGGAGGCACCCCTCCCCTTGCACTCTGCTACCGGGCCACAAAATTCCACTGCACATATTGGGATACCCTGTCATATGCCAGAAAGCCTGTTTGCTGTGTAGGACTCACTTTTCTCAATGTGAAGCCTGTACCAACCATGAAATGTCCTGTGAATGGCTCTGCAGTACCAGCACCTTCAGAACAAATACCAAGCACTCCCATAAACATTTGCAAATATAATATTACACTTTCATCTAATATTACCTCGAGGAGCTCTGCAGCACAAACCCTTCAGAAGCAAATATAATGAGCCAAGCTGTCTTCTAATTCACAAAGCCTTATCAACTACACCAGAAATCTGCACCACGAAACATGTCCTTTATCACCAGGCTTTTCCTTTGTATTAAACGCAATGTAACAGGCACACTGTACCCAGGAACTTAAACCAGGCTTTCTCCCTATATAAACACCATGCAACAGACCAATAAACACAGAAATAACCAGTTGAGCTAAACACACTGGGCCATGTGGCCTAGTAGGCCTAGTTGCCCCCATGTGCCTTACCAGTTAATTTGCCAAACGATGTGCTGAGATTTCAGTCTTTAAAAATTCCCAGCAAAAGAGGTTGTACTGCCTGAGTCCTGGCCTATTATACCCTTACAGGCCGCTGGTCAGGACTCCCTTCAGCTCCACCCCCCAGCCAATCCCTGGGGCTCTGGCATGCCCATGTCATTTTACACTTTACGTGTCTGGTGATGTCACCAGGCCCAACCCCTTCTCTTCCATCTGCTCCCTCCACCATCCCACCCCCACCCCTCTCCTCCTCTCCTGTGCATCTTCCTGGCAGGGATCATTAGACAACCTGGCTTGCCTTTTAGTGGCAAGCCCCACTGTCACTGATGATTATCCCCAAATGCCTTTCTTGCCCTTGATTGTTTCACCTTTACACCATTGATCAAGTACTCCATTTTTATGTTGATTGTGCCACGTACAAGAAACATGTTGCGGCATGTTTCTCCACAAGCAGGTTGTGGAAGAGCGGCACTGTTGTGGCCAAAGCCCCCACAGCCTATAAAGACTTTTCCTGCTTCCCCCAGTGCTGTGGCATGCTGCAGCTGATACTAGTTCAGCCAGCATCCCACCAACTTGTAAAGAATTAGCCGCTGCAGTCAGGGGCCACCTCATCATTGCAGCGTCAGCCATTTGCTGCAATGAGGGAACAACCCATCATTGCAGGGTGGGACCCTAAAACAGTGATATTGTTTATGAACATGGTGGCAGCTTGCCGCCGTGTTCTCAAACAATATTTAAAAAAAACGCCACTGAGGGGGTGCCCAAACCCCCTCTGCAGCATGTGCCCCACACTGTTTGTTGCTGATGGGGGCCCACTCCCATTGGCATTATGTAAACCCCCCCTTTGGTTGTTTGCCGATGTGGTGTCCAATCCCCATCAGCATAATGTAACACCGCCCCCCTTTCTTGTGTGTTGTCGGGGGTGCCCAATCCCCCATCGGCTACAGTTGCCCCCAAACAGAAGACTCTGTTGGCATGCTGGGAGCCCACCCCAGCATGCCACATTCCTCTGTAAAATTAAAAAATGATCCCGCAATGTCATTTTTTTTTACCTGTAAAGAAGAAACGGTCCCTCAGCAGTCTCCCTGCCCCCCATAACCCGCACCCACCCACTGTGCACCCTGCCTCCCCCCCCCACCCTACTTACCTCCGAGTCTGGCGATGATCTTTGATGGACCAGAAACATGTCTGCACTCTTCAAAGCCGACCACGAGCTGAGGAAATGCCAGTAAGCTGTATAATGGAATAAATAGTTGCTTTTTTTTTAACTTTGATGCATATCTCAGGCATTTTGGGGAATTTTGGCACCAAATTCTCAACATAGGGTTTTTGAGACCCCTCCTCATGAATTCTATCACTGTTATGACATTAATTGGCTCCAAAAGGTGATTTCGTAGTCACTGATTAACAAAACGACAATGCCAGTGTTCAGGAGGGGTCTCTCAAAAAGCCTATGTTGCAAATTTGGAAGGAAAAATTGTAAAAATGACTGTTTTACAAGCGTGCATTGTGCAGTTGCTATGCACACTCATAACTTTGTGAATTTGTAATATTTTCACCCCAGATTTTCAACTTTGCAATTTTTTCAGACCTCCTTGTGAACAGTACAGCTGTCATTTTTCACACCCTGGCCGAAATGTGTTTTCTCACTTCTGGAGCAGAATAGCATGATTGGTGTGGGAAATCAATGTTCTGCACAGGTTAAGAAACTGACAGTGGCACTCTTCATGAGCAGAGGCCCCAAAATGACTATGTTGAAAATTTGGTGACAATACTCCATACAATGACTTGCTACGAGCATGCATTGCACAATTTACATGCACGCTCATAAGTTCACGAATTTATAATATGTTCACTCCAGATTTTCAACATTGCCATTCTTTTTCACCTCCTTATGAACAGTACAGCTGTCATTTTTCACATCCTGGCCAAAATGTGTTTTCGCAGTTCCTGCACAGAATAGCGTGTTCGCTGTGGGAAATCTGTGTTCAGGACACATTATGAAAATGACAGTGACACTGTTCATTAGCAGAGGTCCTAAAATGCCTATATTGAAAATTTGGTGACAAGAGTCCATAAAATAAGTGTGTTATGAATGTGCATTGTGCAGTTTGCACACACGGTCGCACCTTTGCAACTTTGCAATCTTTTCACTCCAAATTTTCAGCATTGCCATTTTGCCACACCTCCTTATGAACAGTGCAGGAGTCATTTTTTAACATCCTGGCCAAAATGTGTTTCTGTTCTTCCGGTGCACAATAACGCAGTTGCTGTGGGAAATCAGTGTTCAGGATATATTATGAAAATCACACTGACACTGTTCATGAGCAGAGGTCCTAAAATGCCTATGTTAAAAATGTTGTGATGAAACTCCATAAAATGACTGTATTACAAGTGTGTGTTGTGCAGGTGCCATGTACCCTTGTAAGTTTGCAAATTAGTAATATTTTCACACCAGATTTTCAACACTGGCATTTGTTCACACATCCTTATGAACAGTACAGCTGTCATTTTTCACATCCTGGCCAAAATGTGTTTCCATGCTTCCGGTGCAGAATACCGCAGTCGCTATCGGAAATCAGTGTTTGGGACAGATTAGGATCGAGTGACTGGGGGGAGTAATCAAGCTCAACTGAGCTCTGTTGGGACTGCTGCAGATGTCTTTGTGGGCAGGAAAAAGCGACAATGCAGGCAGGAGCCCAGTACAAAAGGGCAGTCTGCAGCACTGGAAGACACAGAACAAGTGAGTGAGGGAGGGAGTGTGAGTGAGCTCAGTGGAGCTCAGTTGGGACTGCTGCAGATTTGTTTGTGGGCAGGAAAAGGCAGCAATGAATGCAGAGCCTGAGTACAAAAGGGCAGCCTGCAACGGTGGGACAAACAGAATGAGCAAGCGAAAGAGGGGGACTGAGCAAGCTCAACAGAGCTCTATCATCACCGCTGGGGATTTCTTTGTGGGCAGATAAGGGTGGCTATGCTGGCAGGAGCTCAGCACAGAAGGTCAGCCTGCAGCGCTGGCAGAAACGGAATGAGCAAGTAAGATGGAGGAGTGAGTGAGGCCAATGGAACTGTGTCAGGGCTGCTGCAGATTTCTTTGTGAGCAGACAAAAATGTCGACAGAGGCAGAAGCCCAGTACAAAAGGGAAGCCTGCAACACCAGGAGAAAGAAAATGAGCGCGTGAGACAGGGGAACTTTGCGAGCGACCTCGATGGAGCTCTGTTGGGACAGCTGCAGATTTCTTTGTGTGTAGGAAAAGATGGCAATGCAGGCAGGACCCAGTACAAAAGGGCAGCCAGCAGCACTGGGACAAACAGAAAGAGCAAGTGAAAGAGGGGGATTGAGCTAGCTCAATGGAGGTGTATCATGTCTGCTGCTGATTTCTTTGTGGCTAGGAAAAGGCAGCAATGCAGGCAGAAGTCCAGTACAAAAGAGCAGCCAGCAGTGCTGGGACAAACACAATGAGCGAGTGAGAGGGAGGGAGGGAGTGAGCGAGCTCAACAGACCTCTATCATGACTGCTGCGGATTGCTTTGTGTTCAGAAAAAGTCAGCAATGCAGGCAGGAGCCCAGTACAAAAGGCCAACCTGCAGCACCGGCAGAAATGGAATGAGTGACTAAGAGAGGGGGAGTGAGCGAGATCAACAGACCTCTTTCATGACTGCTGTGGATTGCTTTGTGTGCAGAAAAAGTCGGCAATGCAGGCAGGAGCCCAGTACAAAAGGCCACCCTGCAGCACTGGCAGAAATGGAATGAGCGACTAAGAGAGGGGGAGGGAGTGAGTGAGCTCAACGGAGCTCTCTCAAAACTGCTGCAGATGCATTTGTTGGCAGAAAAAGCCACCAATACAGGCAGGAACCCAATACAAAAGGGCAGCCTGCAGCAGTGGGAGACACAGAATGAGCGAGCGATGGAGGGGAAGTAAGTGAGCTCAACAGAGCTCAGTTGGGACTGCTGCAGATTTCTTTGTGGGCAGTAAAAGGCAGCAATGCATGCAGGGGCCAGTACAAAAGGGAAACCTGCAGTGGCGGAAGAAACAGAACAAACAAGTGAGAGAGGGGGAGTGAGCTCAACGGAGCTCTATCATGACTGCTGCAGATTTCTTTGTGGGCAGAAAAGGGTGGCAATTCAGGCAGGAGCCCAGTACAAAAGGGCAGCTTGCACCGTGGGTAGAAATGGAATGAGCAAGTGAGACAGGGAGAGTGAATGAGGCCAACAGAGCTCTGTCAAAACTGCTACAGGTTTCTTTGTAGGCAGAAAAAAATGCCAACAGAGGCAGAAGCCCAGCATAAAAGGGCAGCCAACAGCACCACGAGAAACAAAATGAGTGAGTGAGACAGGGAGAGTGAGCGACCTCAACGGAGCTCTGTCAGGGCAGCTGCGGATTTCTTTGTGGGCAGGAAAAGGTGCCAATGCAGTTAGGAGGCCAGTACAAAAGGGCAGCCTGCAGCACCAAGTGAAACAGAATGAGCGAGTGACAGAGGGGGAGTAAGTGAGGTCAACGGAGGTCTATCATCACTGCTGCAGATTTCTCTGTGGGCAGGAAAAGGTGGCAATGCAGTCAGGAGCCCAGTACAAGGAGCCAGCCAACAGCCCCCACAGAAACGGAATGAGCGAGTGGCAGAGGGCGAGTGAGCAACCTCATAGGAGCTGTGTTGGGACTGCTGCACATCTCTTTGTGGGCAGACAAAGCCGCCAATGCAGGCAGGAACACAGTACAAAAAGGCAGCCTGCAGCAGCAGGAGACACAGAACAAGTGAGTGAGGGAGAGGGAGTGAGTGAGCTCAATGGAGCTCTGTTGGGACTGGAGCAGATTTCTTTGTGGGTAGAAAACGGCAGCAATGTACACAGGGGCCCAGTACAAAACAGCAGCGTGCAGCGGTGGGAGAAACAGAATGAACAAGTGAGAGAGGAGGAGTGAGTGAGTGAGCTCAACAGAGCTCTATCATGACTGTTGCAGATTTCTTTGTGCCCAGAAGAAGGTGGCAATGCAGGCAGAAGCCCAGTAGAAAAGGGCAGTCTGCAGCGCTGACAGAAACGGCATGAGCGAGTGAGAGAGGGGGACTGAGCAAGCTCAATGGAACTCTGTCGGGACTGCTGCAGATTTGTTTGTGGGCAGAAAAAGGTGCCAATAGAGGCAGGAGACCACTACAAAATGGCAGCTTGAGCATCAGGAGAAACAGAATGAGCGAGTGAGACAGGCGGAGTAAATGACCTCAACAGATCTCTGTCAGGACAGATGCGGATTTCTTTGTGAGCAGGAAAAGGTGCCAATGCAGGCAGAAGCCCAGTACAAAAGGGCAGCCTGCAGCTCCGGGAGAAACACAACGAGTGAGTGAGAGAGGGGCAGTGTGTCAGCTCAATGGAGCTCTATCATGACTGCTGTGGATTTCTTTGTGGGGAATAAAAGGTGGCAACACAGGCAGGAGCCCAGTACAAAAGGCCAGCCTGCAGTGCCGGCAGAAACGGAACAAGTGGGTGAGAGAGGGGGAGTGAGCTGCCTCAATGGACCTGTGTCAGGACTGCTGCAGATTTCTTTGTGGGCAGAAAAAGCTGCCAATAGAGGCAGGAGCCCTGTACAAAAGGGCAGCCTGCAGCACCAGCAGAAACAGAATGAGCGAGTGACAGAGGGGGAGTGACCCACTTCAACAGAGCTGTATCGGGACAGCTGCAGAATTCTTTGTGGGCAGCAAAACCTGCCAATGCAGGCAGAAGCCCAGTACAAAAGAGCAGCCTGCAACATGAGGAGAAACAAAATGAGAGAGTGAGATAGGCGGAGAAAGTGACCTCAACGAAGCTGTGTCAGGACAGCTGCAGATTTCTTTGTGGCCAGAAAAAGGTGCCAACGCAGGCAGAAGTCCAGTACAAAAGGGCAGCCAGCAGTGCCAGGACAAGCACAATGAGTGAGTGAGAGAGGAGGAGTGAGCAAGCTCAACAGACCTCTATTGTGACTGCTATGGATTGCTTTGTGTGCAGAAAAAGGCAGCAACGCAGGCAGGAGCCCAGTACAAAAGGCCAGCCTTCAGCGCCAGCAGAAATGGAACAAGCGATAGAGGAGGAGTGAGGTAGCTGAATGGACTTGTGTCAGGACTGCTGCACATTTCTTTGTGGACAGAAAAAGCCACCAACAGAGGCAGGAGCCCAGTACAAAAGGGCAGCCAGCAGCACCAGCAGAAACAGAATGAGCGAGTGAGAGAAGGCGAGTGACCCACCTCAACACAGCTCTGTCAGGATGGCTGTAGATTTCTTTGTGGGCAGAAAAAATATGCCAACACAGCCAGGAGCCCCAAACAAAAGGTGTAGCCTGCAGCACTGGGAGAAACAGAACGAGAGAGTGATACAGGGCCACTGAGCGAGCTGAACAGACCAACACAATCAACATTCGGCATTGACAAATGCTTGTTGGATTCCTGTTGCTGTGCATAACCTTGCACTTTTTGGCATATAATTTCAAATACCATATGCCTGATCATTTTTCCAGCCTCTCTACTTTAATTCTTTTCTACTGCCCCCTTTATATTCTTTACACCTTCTGCATTATCTAGAGTCTAGATTCTAGACTAATGCAAAGTCTGTTGTTGTCAGCAAAATGCATACCTTGCCTTGCAACCATTCATCTATATCCCTGATGTACATGTTGAAGAAATCAGAACCCAGAATAGACCTTGTAGTACACCACTAGTAACCTCCTAAACCCTATAAAACCTATAATTTAGGAACATGCTGTGGATTCTGCCCTCAAACTAGTTCCCTATAAACAAGTTGTGATGACAACTGTGAGTCTTCAGAGTTAGAAACTAGTGACAGCTATAGCATGTCATCATTCATCATGCATGTGTTATCCATGTGTGTTAAAAGTATGAGAAAAAAACAGGAGGAGAAATGAATAGTGGAGGAGGAAAAGGACAAATAAAGATTCCATGTTTGTTCCACTAAGTGCAAGTTCTGAGAGTAGTGGTGGTGGTGAAGAAGAAGCTGGTCAGGGTGGGACAGGGACTGTGAGTCATAGCTGTGGGGCTGTGAGGATTAGGGATGGGTATGTCATTGGACTGACAAAGAAACAATTGTTCATTAGACACAAAGCACATTTGCTTGACCTGGAAGGACACTACTTCTTTATTCAGCTGTGAGCTGTGTGAGAAATTCTATATTGCACTTGATATCGGCAACAAACGTGCACTTTTGCTTAATTCTGTGGGAGGTGAAACTAACTACCCTTGGTAATTGCTTTTTATTCACATATTTATTTAGTGTTTCACCAAGAAGGGGCTTGCAAACTCTGTTTATCTTGTTAGTAACTTCAGAAGGATTTAAATACTTCATTTGGGTAGATCCTTGGAGGTAGCTAGATTGTCTACTAGGATTTTCTGACAGTTAAACTATTTTTAAATAAATTACAGGTGGCTGAGGAGTTGAAAAAGGAGCTTGCAAACTCTGCTTATCTTGGAAGTAACTTCACAAGTGTTTGAATACTGCATTTTGGTTGTCCCTTGGGGGAGCTGGATTGACTACTAGGATTTTGGGACAGAAACTATTTTTAAATAATTTACTGGTGTGTAGGAGTTTGTGATAGTTAAACTATTTTTAAATAAGTTACTGTGGTTAAGGAGTTGTCATAGAAAAACCTGCAGTGTGAAACAGGAAAAGACAGTCTTTCAAGCAACAGAGGGAGGTGGATCTAGGTTTACATTTGTTTGTTACAATTCTTAACATTTTCAGTGCAGGAAGAGTTTAAAGCACAGCTGGCTTATTTTGGGGCTGACAGCTTTCAGAGCACAAACCACCAGGCCTGTTTTGGGGCTGGGGAGGTTTACCTGTGTCTGACTTGGATGTGTGGATCTTTCTCTGTTTGATTAGCAGGGTATTTTCTCTGTCAAATTGTTGTGTAGGGCATCTTGCTGACAGGAAGGCACTCATCAGCGGTGGGTCAGAGCTTTTAGCTGATTGTTTTGTGAGGGCACAGTTTAGACCAACCTTCCCACCCCTCACCCCACCACCCCTGGAAATAGTTCCTTTATACCTGGGGTTCTGACATCATTTCCTGAAGAGTGCAAGGTGCATATCACTGTCATATCCTCTCTAGCACACTGCACTCACAATATAACCATACACATTGCATAATATATATATATATATATATATACACACACATATATATATATATATATATATATATATATATATATTCTATATTACAAACCAATCTCACACACACACACACACACAAAAATGTGGGGAGTAGTGCAATGTAATGGCTGTGGAGCAGCAGTCTTCCGGATTCTTTCTGGAGGCTGAGATGCTGCCCTATTGCAGACAGCTCTCTGCCCTGAGGGAGGAAGTTGCCTGTCTTCAGGCCACACTGGACAGTAGTAAGGGGACCTTCCCCCAGGCCACACTGGATGGTAGGAAGGGAACTTCCCCTCCAGGGAGCACCAGAGCCACCACCACTACCTCAGAGGTTGCGAAGAAAGCACAGCAGTTGGACCACAGTGGGCTCAGGGAGGTTGAGGATGGTGGAACAGAGGCACACCCAGTCAGTTATTCCACTTCACAATCCATACACCATTCTGAGGGAGCATAGCTCCCCTATGGATGCACTCGCAGAGGAGACTAAGGAGGCTGAGGACAACTGTCACAAGGGAGGCCCACAGGAAGGAGGCAGAGGACACCACAATGAAAGGAAGCAGCTCCTGGTGGGGGACTCAATTATTAGGGGGATAGAACTGGGGGAAGCAGGGAAAACTGAAGTAAGGTGCCATGGCTTGGAGTGACAGGAAGCGCATCCTCAGCATCACGAGAACAGCTGCACGGGAGTCTGAGCTGGACGTCATTGTCCACCTAGGGACAAATTACTTGGCTAATCATGAGATTAGAGCAGTGGAGAAGGACTTTGTAGAATTGGGGAGGGGCCTAAGACAAGTAGCGCACACAATATCCTTCTCTGAGGTGATGCCTGTCAATGGCATGAGTGAGGAGGGGGTACTTTGCACCACGCAGTTGAATGAATGGTTGAACATATGGTGTGGAGCACAGGGGTTTGGCTTCATTGAGGACTTGGATTCCACCTGGAAGGACACCAGCCTATACTGGCAGGATGGTCTGCATCTGTCAGGGAAGGGAACAAGTCTTTTGAGCAATCGATTTAAATGCTTCATTGGCAAGCTTTTAAACTAGTCAAGGGGGGAGGCACTGATAAGCAGCAGGAAAATCCCAGCCTCTCCCTACAAAACAGGGTATTAAATGAGAAAAAGACTGAGGTAGACAGGTCAGTGGGGGATGCTGCAAAAGAAGGTAAAGCCATAAAAAAATGGAGAGCAATGAGTACCAATGCCCATAGTCTGAGTAACAAGCTTCCTGAATTAGTGGCCTTGATGGAGGAGGAACAGCTGGATATCGTGGCAGTCACACAAACATGGTACACACAAAACCATGACTGGGACATAAACATACCAGGATACACTATCTACAGGAGGGACAGGGAGGGTAAAAGAGGAGGAGGAGGAGTAGCTCTTTACATAAGGGAAGGAATAAAAGCAACAGAACAAAAGGGAAAACAGCGAGGAGAAGAAGCACTGTGGGTAAATTTGGAGACCGGCAATGGCACCACAATCCGCACAGGGGTTGTATACAGACCCCCTTCTCTGGGGGAGGAAATGGACAAGTAAATGATAGAAAGAATACTTAGAATGGCAGAAAAAGGGGAGCTATTGCTGATGGGTGATCTGAATATGCCAGATGTTAACTGGAGTGCAGTTGCAGCAGCCATTTCAAAGAGTGGGGTTATTCTAGATGCCCTACAGGGGCATGCCTTGAGACAACTAGTATTGGAGCCCACTCGAGAGAGCAATCTTAGACCTGGTTCTCTCAAATGGAGATGAAGAGGGATCACAGATGTTGAAGTGGGTAGCCATCTGGGAACTAGCGAACATCGAACAGTATGGTTCACAATAAACACAGCAATAGAGTCAAGCCATACAAAGGCAAAAGACTACTGGACTTTAGGAGGGCTGACTTTGCCAAAATGATGAGTGCCTAAGGAATGCACTAGCAAACTGGCAGGAAGGAGGGGTGGAAGAACAATGGGGAATAATAAAAACTGCCATCACAGAGGTAACAAGCCTTTGTGTGAAGCAAATAAACAAAACGAAACGATGTAAGAAACCACTATGGTTCTCAAAGGAAGTGGCAGTGAAGGTTCAAGAGAAAAAGAAAGCATTCAGGAAGTACAAGGAATCACAGAAGGAGCAGGATAGAGAATTGTATCAGTTAAAGCAAAAGGAAGCTGGGAAGGCAGTCAGAACAGCAAAGGCCCAAACTGAGGAAAAGATAGCCAACTCAGTTAAGAAGGGGGATAAAACCTTTTATAGGTACATCAGGGAGGGAAGGAGGACCAAGGAAGGGTTAGTGAAGCTTAATAAAGAGGAGGGAGGGTGGGCAGAGGGTGTCTGTGAAAAGGCAGAGATACTAAACAAATATTTTTGCTCAGTATTTACAAAGGAAGTGGGGGAGGTACCTAAAACAAACAGTAGAAACACTCTGGATACAGAAGTTGATACCAGCCCATTTACAGAAGAAAGGGTTCTGAAAGAACTCTTAAAGCTGAAGGTGGACAAAGCAATGGGGCCTGATGGGATTCATCCCAGAATTCTAAAAGAACTAAGGGCAGAACTAGTGACACCACTGACTACCCTCTTTAACAAATCATAGGAGGATGGGGTGGTACCCGAGGACTGGAGAAGGGCAGATGTGATTCCCCTTCACAAAAGTGGGAGCAAGGCAGAAGCAGAAAACTACAAACCTGTTAGTTTAACCTCAGTGGTAGGGAAAATGATGGAATCACTTCAGAAGGAAAGAATTGTTGAGTATCTAGAGGCCAGAGGGGCCCAGGACCCAAGGCAGCATGGATTCACAGCAGCAAGGTCATGCCAGACAAATCTGATAGATTTCTTTGACTGGGTGACCAAAGTAGTAAATCAGGGAGGGGCTGTGGACATGGCCTACCTAGACTTTAGCAAGGCATTTGACGCAGTCCCACACAAAAGATTAATATACATGTTAGCCAGCCTGGGAGTGGGTCCCAAGATGACAGCCTGGGTAAAGAATTGGCTTTTGCTGCTTATACTGCCGTAAAAATCTGCAGTCAGTGACCCCCCCACCACCCCCACCAGCAAAAGGAATTTTTTACCAGATTGGATTTTTTTTATGACCTCATCAGCACCACTGGTTACTGAAGTTGTTTTCATTGCATGACAGACTAGTCTCTTATCTGTTGCTGAAGCTACAGTTGTTTTATTGGCTTCACATCCAGCATCCCCCCAATCAGAGAGTGAACGTAGCAAAATCTAAATTTGGCTATAATATTGTGGTTGATCCCCCAAAATGCCCACAAAGAGATGTGCAAGCAAAGCTGTTTCTCACCATGGCAATGCTGGCAGTAAGGTAGTCTGTTGGCGTAGTAGTATGCAGACGCAGAAGTGAATTGCTGATGTGAGGAAAGGAAATTTCTCCTGCAATGTTTTTTACAGTCCAATCAACAGCTTCACTCATAGTTGGAGGAGATGATGTTTTCCAAGCCGGTGATGTTAGTGTTACTGGTGTTAGTGGTGGTGGTAGTATTAGTATTGTTGCATCAAGTTCAAATTCTGACCAGTGTACCGTATCCAAAAATATTGAGTGTGAAGCAGTGCAAGTGAGTGGCAGCATAGATGATGTCATACTTCCCAGTAACATCCCATTAACTGAACCTGAAGATTCTGATAATCATGTCAGCGATAGCATACAATGTGATATTCCATCCACTGTGGCAGTTAATGTCACACATTTTCCATGCAGTGATTCACAGTGTGGTGAAAAAATATCAGGTGATGGTGGTGTAGATGCTGATGATGAATGTGATAATGATGATGTTGCTGTTGTTGCAACATGCAGTCCACATGCTAGCATCCAAGCAGAAGATGTGAATGTGTGTGACATTGATGAATATGATGATGATGTAATTGACCCCAGTTGGGAACCGGAGAAAAAGAAATTCAAAGTGACTGTGTCTGAGTCTGTTTGCAGGAATTCCCCCTTGTAAAAATGTGTGATTTACCATTTTTAGTTGATGACGATGACCCAGTAATAAATATGATAGGTAGTCGTGGTGGTCAGTTGAAGTCAGTTGCAGTCCAAGTGTGCAGTGCCATGAATCGTCATGTGCCCCCACACACTTCAGTGCTTAAAATAACGGACTTAAATAAGCCACTTCATGGACATGTTAAAAGTAGAGCAACACAATTCCTTGTTTGGGATTTTTTTGTTCAAGATGCAAATGATGAGTCAGTTGCAATCTGCCAGGTTTGCCATGTGCCTGTGAGTCGAGGTAAAAAGGGGAGCCATCTGGGCACAGGAGGACAGCATACGCATTTTAAGAATAGGCACTTGGCACTGAGGACCCAGCACAAGCTGGCAGCTAACACCACAGTGGGGTGTTCACCCTCATCACCGGCAACCATAACGAGCATGTCATCCCCTTCCATGACTGTGAAGCCCAGTAGGAAATTAAACATGTGCCGTAGTGCGGTAATAAGAGCAGAGGATTACTACAGGCATGATGAGGTGGAGGACCATAATGACTTTGAAATGTTGTCCAGTGCTGGTGAGATTAGCAGTTTGTGTGGTGGTGGTGGTGGTGGTGGTGAATGCAGTATGTCTAGTGCAAGTGATACATCAATCCCAGTTGGCAAATCTGACAAAATAACTGCATTTCTTGGTTTGTCATCATCACCTGTGCAACCGTCTTCATCAAACGTAAACACTCCACCCCCTGCCAATGCCATTCATCACAGAGCACAACCATTTGTGATCACACCCCATGTAAACATTTAAGTCAGCCCTCGTTACAGAGTGTTTTTGCACATAAGTTGAAGTACCCCCCGAATCATACAGTGTCACGTGAACTTAATGCTGCTATAGTGGAAATGCTGGAGATTGATCTTTTGCCCTTCTCCTTTGTGGAGAATTCTGGGTTCCAGTGGTTTGCTGCACATGCCTGTCCAAAATGGAAAGTCCCATCTAGGACATACTTTTCTACCTGTGCTGTCCCCGAGTTGTTCCTCACTGCGTCCAACCCAGTAAGACATGCCCTTCAGCATTCCTCCTCTCCATTCATCCATTTAAGAATGGATAAGTGGACAAGTGGCAAAACAGCGGGGAGTTCATATTTGTGTATAACTGCACACTGGGTGCAGGTGCCGGTGCCGGGGGCTGTTTGTGATGTTGGTAGTGTGAATAATCAGTGCAGTAAGGTGGATTGTCATGGTAGCAATCTTCCAGGAATTCAACAGCATGCAACAATTGCTAAGCGCAATGTGACCTGTTCACACACTGGTGATAACATGTTGGATGTGGGACTGACTGAAATTGGCAAATGGCTAAACCCTCTGTCCCTGAGAGCTGGGTTCATAACAAGTGACATTGAGTCAAATGTGGTGAAATGCATCACGAATGGTATTTTTTTCGTGTTCCATGCAGGGCCCACTGTTTAAATCTTGTGGTGCAGGAATTTCTGCATCACCCTGATGTAAAGGAAATGCTGACCATTGCATGATGTATCTGCTCTCACTTTTCAAGATCTGGAAAGGCCCGTGACCAACTGTGGCAGTTACAGATACAAAACAGCCTGCCCCAGCACTGCTTGAAGCTGGAAGTTGTCACCCAATGGAATTCCACTTTATACATGGCAGAGAGGTTGTAAGAACAATACAAAGCCATCTCAGAATATCTTGTGATGCACACTAGCTGTGACAGTTCCAGGACCTCCATGTCTATGACGACTGAACAGTGGCACCTCATGAACTCTGTAATAACAATTTTGCTGCCTTTTGGACATGCCACACAGGCAGTGAATGGTGAGTCTGCCTCCATTAGCCAATTAATTCCACTGCTGCGGGTGCTGAGGCAGACATTGGTTACTGTACAGCATGGCCTTGATGTTGCCAGAGATGGTGGTAGCAGTATGTTGCAGCAACACATGCTGACAGTATTCAATCTGAATTGTCATGTTGTGATCTTTCAGTGCAGTGACAACTTTGCCATAGCAACAATGCTGGACCCACGATACAAACGTGGAATTGCATCATACTGGAGGGAGGGCCTGAACAGGTGAAAAATATCAGTGGTCAACTGGTGGACTTGGTTCATGGGGCACAGAAGTCACATGCTAAGGTCAGCAAACCTCAGCAGCATAATCCGGCTGAAGGTGTACCTGTAGAACTATCAAGTATATCCTGCAAGGGGAAGGGGACAGCAGTTCCAGGTGGTCTGTCATCCAAAGTGGCTGGCGACAACCCGCTTTGGGAGGCTTTGTCCCAAGTGGGTATTTGTGAAATAAATGATTCGGGAGAACAGGATGATGCATCAACAACTGGACTTAGTGCAGTTCAGAGAATGGTTGAATCATATTTGTCTGAAAACAGGCGTCTGACAACTGAAGATCCTCTTTTGTACTGGAGTGGAAAGGTCAGTGAATGGCCAGAGCTGTCTGCAGTGGCACTGAAGTACCTCACATGCTCACCCTCCAGTGTAAGTGTTGAGAGGGTATTCAGCTCAGCAGGTGCAATAGCCAGGGATCGTCGGACAAACCTGTCTCCTGCAAATGTTAGTTTGCTAACATTCATTAAAATGAATGAGAGACACATACCAGCACAGACTGCAACCTCGGTATTCGTACCCCTGCCTAGTCATAGTGATCTTGCTGATGTGGAAATGGAGCATCCTGGTGGCACTGGCTGCCTGAAGTGGCCCACCACAGACATAGATGATGACACAATGGAGAAAGAATTACCCAATGGTAAGACTTCAGACATAGATGACTGTGAGGGAAGCTTTCTTTATGAGGATGATGATGTGGTTAATGTTGGCAGGTTTTAACTGAAGTTGTTAAAAGGCAGTGTGCCCTCCAGACCACCTCCACCACCACCGGGACTGATGTTAGCCACTGCCACCACTGAACATGAGTCTGTCTGACCCCTGAACAATCACCACTGGGACTGATGTTAGCCATTGCCACCACTGAGCATGAGTCTGTCTGACCCCTGGACCACCACCACCGGGACTGATGCTAGCCACTGCCACCACTGAGCATAAGTCTGTCTGCCCCCCAGACCACTTCCACCACAACTGGGACTGATGTTAGCCACTGCCACCACTGAGCATGAGTCTGTCCGGACCACCACATCCATCAGCCACAGACACAAAGCTTCTTAATATTTAAACCATAAAGTGAGTATGTATATTCATATTTGCTATGTTGTTTCACTTCCTTTAGTTGTATGTTTTGTTTTCTGTAGCTTTTCAGAGCCACAATGGTAAAACACATACGGTACATATATTTTGGTTTTTTTACAGGTTAACAAAAAAAGGCTCCATCATTAAAAAACTCAGTGGGAATGGTACTGCTGCTGTACCATACAGAGAGGAACCTATGGAATATCCTTGTGAAGTCCATTCTGGTAATTATGAAGATTTTATTTCATCTGTTTCATGGTTTTGGAAAGACTGCAGAAAATATTGCACACAGCTTGTGTTAATTGACAAGATGTGGGTTTGAACTATAACTTGACTTGAGATTGAGAACCAGGGAGGGACAAATAAAAATTAAGTTGTTAAGAGGTCATTCATTTCTTTTTTTAAGGAAACTTCCAAATGCTTTGTTGTTCTGTCAAAGTGTCCTTATCCAAAAAAGTTCTTCAACATCATCAGGCACCCCCCTCCCCCGGGCTTGGACACACATGCAACGTGCACAAGTCATTTCATTAGATGGCCATGACCATCATTAATAACCAGACTCCAGAAGGATGCAGATAAAATCTGTGAAGAAGTAACAAAATAAGAAACCATTACAGACAAATCTGCAAATATGATTCCCCCATTCCCCCAAAATAAAAATACTTACCTTCATGTGCTTGACAGTTATCCGTTTCCAATTTCAATGCAAAAAATTCTCATTGAGCACTGGAATGTGCACACCAACAGTTTCTGTGACCTGTGATACAGAACAATGCCACGAGTACATGTCCATGTCAACCCCCCTCCTCACCTACAAAAAACACAAACATATATCTATATACATCTACTCATCAAGGCTACTATTAGTGTACAGCCAAAGGGCACCCTCCCATCCACTTGAGATGATCACATTGCATTTGCTCAAATTGCTTCGCAGAACACGTTGGACCAGCAACAGGATGCTCACGGTCATCATTTTATTCTGGGGAGCTTTGTACATGCTGAAACACTCCCATTTCACTGTGTTACCACTTGTCAATTTTCTGCACACAAGGAGGATGCATTTTGGGCATGCAGAAAAAATCTGGGGACTCTGTGCCACCACTGTGTGCATGACTGAGAGTTCCATTAATTCTGGGGGACTTTGTTTGTGCTGAAACACTCCCATTTCACTGTGTTACCACTTGTCAATTTTCTGCACACAAGGAGGATGCATTTTGGGCCTGCAGAAAAAATCTGGGGACTCTGTGCCACCAATGCATTTGACTAAGTGCGCCATTAATTCTGGGGATGCATTTTGTGTGTTGTGTGATTGTTGTGAGCTCATGATGTCATACTGACATTATCAATTAAAGCAGCATTGCAAGAATGTCATGGCAATTTTGAACTGTATATTTTTATGCTACTTTACATTGCCACAGCCACTAGCTACTCCAAGTCGTGACTTGAATGATACTCTTCTTTTCACAATTTCTGTCTGCTTTACTTAGTTGACTACTTTTTTCATGTATGAAAAAAAATGAGCACGCCTTTCAATATTGTTCTGAACAGGTTTGTATTTATTTGCAGCTGCTTTTCAATAAATATTATTCTGCGGTGTCATAAAACACTGCCTGTTGCATAACTGTTAATTTACAACAGAAGTGATATATAACAACTAACTGATGTGATGGAGAAAAGCAGAAGAAAACAATGACAAAGACCTGGTCAGCACCAATTTAAAAGGAATGCTCCTTTCATTATTTCACACTTGAAAAAAGGAGCACAACAGACTCAACCACTGGAAATTCTCCAATCATTCCAGTCAGGATGTAAGTAAAGGAAGTTGTAACGTAGCATTAAAAAATATAGGTCAGAGTTCTCAACAGATTGTTGCGCTGCTGCTTTACAGAGATTCACCACGTTACATAGTTATGGTGATGCACATTTCCTAATATGTGGGGGCCTTACTTTCAGTGGAATATTTCTTGCTCCACAGAGTATAATATATTTCTGAGAAAAACGCCCGTAATTTCATTACAGTGTGTCACGTGATGGAGGAATTCCTGTTCAGAAAAGCCAACCACATTCTGCCCCCTTTCTCAGCAATGTTTGGACATGATGCCAGGGGGAGCACAGGTGCATGCTCCACTATAGTGAATGTCCGATTGTCAGGCAGCTATCCCAATGTTTCGTTATGTTATAAGGCTCACTTTGTGGTGAAATGTGGGAACGCTTCCACTAACAAGGTTCTTCTTACTGGAAACGTGCCCACACGTTTCACCACAAACTGACCATTATAACATATAGAAACATTTGGAAAGCTGCCTGACAATCGGACATTCACTTTAATGGAGCACGCACCCACGCTCTCCTGGCATCACGTTTTAACATTGCTGAGAAGGTGGACATGTAATGAATGTAATGAAATTATGGGCGGTTTTCACAGAAATGTGTTGCACTATGTGGAGCAAGAAAGATTCCCCTGGAAGGTAAAATGTGTATTATTAAACAACAACAAAGAAAAAACACACAAAAACAGTATAACACAGTAGTGGGAAGGGCAGAAAACAATCCCTTAATGTGGCTGTGGGATGCTGTGGTGGTCCAGCAGCAGGTGCAGCATTGTCAGTCTTTGCTGCTGTTCTTGTATTGTGTTGACTTGCTGCTGCAAAGCACTGACCCTTTGATTACTATCCTCCAGTGCCGCCCACACCAGGGCGATGTCGGCCTCTGTTGCAGGGACTGTGGTGGGGTCCACTGCAGGTGGAAATCCAGGTAGTGGTGGTGGTGGTGGAGAGAGTGGTGCTGATGGCTGTGGTGGTGGTGGTGCAGCTGCTGTACTTACCCTTCACCTGCTGCAGCGAGGCACAACTTAGACCCCAGCAGCACCCTCGGCCACTGCCACAGAATGGCTAGCAAGTGGACACCTGGCCCCTTCCATGGCAGCCTGTCACTCTGCCTTATGGTGGTTGAACATGTGGGTGCGCTGGCCACCGGTTCCCAAATGTGTCCCCCTGGGGGCCATGGCACACCAGCACACCACACAGATGACATACCATGACTGTGCTGTCTCCCCCCACAGACTTAAAAAAAACCCACACTGGGGAGCTGCGGGGGGGGACCAGACACAGTCTTTGCACCACCTATGGTTTCCAGGGGCACCTCCTGTGGCTGTGGAGGTGGTGGAGGGGGTGCTGCTGGAGCCCCTACAGCCACTACCAGTGATGGTGTTAGTGGTGGAGAAGGTGGATGCACAGCAGCCACTGGTGTCACTGGTGCTGCTGCTGTTGCTTCCAGTGGGGGGGGGAAGCAACACCCAGGAGTCAGGAGCGGTCCAGTATCATACAACCACCCCCACGTGTCCGCACTCCCCTCCTCTGACCACGACCATGGGCCAGCGACTAGGCTTCTCCAGGAACCATCCCTCCCACACAAGTCCCCAGCACACACACACACACACACACACTCACACACAGTCACACACACACAAAATGAAACAAAACTTGTAAAAAAAATTAACTACCAAAAAAAAATCACAAACACAATACAAAAACTAAATAAAGATATAACTTTTAAAAATGCTGTTGTTTTCTTCACAGAAAGGCAATAAAGCACTTTCAGTCACTGACTCCTACACTGCTCTCTCACAAGCCTTCTCCCTCTATGAATGCAAAGGAGAAAGTGAAACTGCTTCTCTGACTCACTTCCTTCCTGCCTGGCTAAAGCATGTGACTTACAATACTGTAAGCCATGTGATGCGTAGGGGGCTGCCTATTCTTTTCTCACTTCACCTTACTTCACGTTAAGGCATAATGGCAATGTGAAGTAATAATGATAACGCAAAGTGAGCACTTTACAGTGCCCACTTTGCGTTGTGCTCTGCCAACGAGGAGTGCCCACTTCACATTCAGTTCACCAGCGGATTAAAAATTCGCTGCATCTCTATTCCTATGGCACCACAGGGACCCATGAAAGGAAAGACACAGAACTTAGCAAGCCATGCACACATGATAAAGGACATAGGAGTGGCATAATGTGCATAAGAGATTTACAACCAGACTAAACATGGGCCATCATGCCACACACAGGTGGGGAGAGTCATGCAGTCACAGTTGAATGTGTGGGTCATACCAGAGACAGCACTGTGTTCCTGAACAGTAGAAAACTGCACATAGAATGAGCATGCTATACCGAACCAGACTCGGACTCTGCTGTACAAGGGACACAGGACACCAGCAGGCAGGCCAGATATGAAAATGCAGCACATGCCACAGTAGCGCCAAGGCAGAGAGCAGTAGGCAGTGTGGTGGCTACAAACTGCAGCCACACACCCAGCATCCTGAAGACCAGGCATCCAGAACACAGGCCCACACAGGTGTGCAGGACACTGGACATGCAAGTGCCACCCTGGTGCATGGTGGGGTCCCAAGCACACACACACAGACACCAGTGGTAAACACAGAGAACAGCTGTATATGAATGGGATCATCATGCAGCACTGTGTGTGAAGCAGTGTGGTAGGGAGTGAGTGCCAGACACACCGTACTGCAGTTACCATAACACCAGTCTGAGAAGCAAATCTGCATGTAGGTACTCTCCATCCCAGGGACTCATGAGGCCCCCTTACAGAGGCTGTGCAAGTCATCTGTTTGGAGAAATTCATATATGTTGTTATGTATGCATGCACTCCCTGTGTACTGTGAAATAGTCACACACTGGGCATTACTGTGTTGTGCAGAACCTTCCAACTATTCATCATACAGTGTCAGTGACTCAGTAGGTAGCACACTCTCCTCTGAGGCCGGGAGATCAGAGGGCTGTGGGTTCAGTTCCCTCATCTGGCACTTGGGTTAATATCCCAATACTGACACTGTAGTGCAGCATGAGGGGGTGCTGCACTTCTGAGGTGCCGTCTTTCGGATGAGACGTTAAACCGAGGTCCCATCTGCCTGGATTGGTGGTAGTTCAGGTGGATATTAAAGATCCCATGGCACTTATCGAAAAGGAGTTGGGGAATTTCCCTGGTGTCCTGGCCAAATTTCTCCCATTCACTAAAAATGCCACAAACAGCTTAATCTGGTTCAATTTCAGTTGCTTACCATCTGTATCCCCTTCCCCCCGGTCACCCCTGAAAAAGGGACTTCTAGGCCCAGTGGGCTTACCGGGTCAATAAAATTCAATAAATAAATAATGCCAAACAAACACATGCTAAGGTACAGTCAAGGCCCATCAATAACTACCCATGCTGCTGACCCCATGCCGTATCAGCCCACCTCAAGTAAGATTCACTTGTGTGGCACCTTGTACAGACAGCACTAGAAATGGCACAAATGCAGGCAGGCTGACCAGACTGCACCTGCATGTTGTATGTCACATATGACATGTCACAAGGGTGTATCAGTACAACAGTGGCAAGTGCCTACCACCTCAAGAAAGGTATGCATATCTAGACCAGACCATGTGCCCAGCAGACCTGACAAACAATGACAGGCATACCAGCCAGGGCAGTGAGCAGTACTATCACTACTCTGGTGCACCAAGGATGCAACATAGGGGACAGGCCACTGCACAGTGTAATGCATGCTAAGGCACAGTACCCACAGAGGGCAGTTCAAATGAGGGATTACCTCCACCAGAGCTTCTAGAGGGTGTGCTAAGTCAGTGAGGGAGCCACCCTCTGTAGCAAACTATTCTGGAAAGACCAGTGCTCCAATAACCAATTGCTCCAAATTTGAAGGAATATTCAAATGACTAAATAAAATAAGAACATTTTATTCCACAAAAGAACATCACACGCCACACTGCCCCAGTGCTTTGGCACCTTGCCTTCCTCAGAGGGTGTGGCCTTGGATTACACACTATTACATTTTATAGGGTGAAATATCCCTGACATCATTGCTACATCTTTAATCACTTATAAACATTTTGATAATTAAAGAGACAGTGGTTAATATTGTTTAACTTCATATAGATAAGTCATATACAGTAACACAAAATACTTATTCCTATGCTGCTTAAATGATAAAAAAAATATTACAAATAGAAATTACGTACTTACCGTAATTATGATCTTTCTGTGTATCTTCACCATTCATCACAAATGGGGTACTGGCCGGAGGTCAGGACCCTGCGGAAGCTTTTTTTTTTAAAAGGATAGACGGAGCCGATGCAGCATCGGCACCGCCTCCTCGAGGCAGAGATGTACTAAGGTGGCGCCCAGGATTAGCTATTGCTGTGTCGACTCCGCTCTGACTACCAGTTCTGAGTCACAGAGAGGTAAGAGGAAGGGATGGAGGGTGGGACAAGAGAGTCCAAGGGACAGAAAAAGGAGGGAAGAACTGAACCAAAAGGAGAAATAACGACTGAGAGGACAGCAGAGGAGAGATGAGACTAAGGGGATTGGGTAGGGGTCCCAATTTCTGGAAGTGGAAGAAGGGAGGTAAGGGAGGGAGAAAATTTAGGAGAGAGTGAGAGGTAACAAGGATCCAGGACCCTCGTCCGTCACCAGACTGTATAGGAACTGCAAGTAGTAGCAAAGCTTACTTGCCAGAATTCAAGGCACAGAATATGTGGCAATACCCCAAAGGCAGAGTTGGCTATACTGGAGAAGTACAGGGTACAGGGATTAGTACTCTCTCTGTAACAAGATTTGGTGAAAAAAGGGTTCCCTTTTTTGAACAGTTGGACAACAGGAGGAGGGCAACCAACAACTCCCACCCTGATAGGGTGGAGATATGCAGTAGAGAAGGAATGCCACTCGATCTGTACGCTAAAGGAAGAAATTACACCCCCATGTGTCCCTACTTTACCCCCCTGCTCCAAAGGAGAGAGGCACAGAGGAGGGGACCCAGAGACTGAGGCCCCTGGGGGATGGTGGTAGGATTGTGATGAATGGTGAAGATACACAGAAAGATCATAATTAGTAAGTACATGATTTCTATATCTTATCTGTGTCAGTCTTCACCATTCATCCCTGAAATGAATGATACCAAGCCCCCTAAGGGACAGTGTCCCTTAGCCCTCAGTGGGTGACACACTAAGGGGGGGAACCTTCTGGGCCTGGGGAGGCCTGAGAATGGGGAGAGCGAGACAGTGTCCCCCCGGAGGGGGATGGATGTTGCCCCGACAAACTGCGTCTCGCCCTACGGGAAAACAGATAGGTTCCCTGGTGAGCGGAGCAAATCACCCTACGCTGGGCCAAGGGTGACAACCGGGAAAGGCGAAGCCACACCAATCTTCTGGTGCAGATCGCTGTCCCTACCACTCTGGTAGCTACCTCATTGGCATCATAAGACGCCCTTGCTTGGTGCCTTGCTAGCTCCAGGCCATGTGCAGAGAGAGCGATGGCTTGCCTGGTCTGCTCCGAGTCAGGCAAAGCAGCTAGGAATTGACCCAGCGCTGACCACAAGAACCTGTTGTAGGCTGCATTGTGGGCCTGATGAGCGGAGATGGAGAGAAGCAACCATGCTGAGTAGAAAGTCCTCCTCCCCCAGAAATCAAAATCCGAAGAGTCCTGATCTGGGGGCCGGTCACGGTGGAGGGCGCAAAGCCCTTCAGGAGTGTCCAGGTGTGTCAATCCGCACTGCGGATGAGGCATGGAGCCTGGAGACTCCAGGGGTGTGCAATACCTCTGGCTGAGGTCCCTAGGGGAAGGAACTCCGGAGAAGGGCCTCTGTCAGAAACGCATGGACGCCTCCCGAAAGGGAGCAGGCCAGGGGGGCACCACAAGGGTGGCAACCCCGAAATTGCCTAGAAAGGCGTGCGTTGCATGCTCTGGATTGCTCGTGGATAGGGGGGATAGGTGAAGGTCCTCCAACATCCTCATGAGGAAGCGCTGATACTCTGCGAGATCAGTGGCAGGAGAGATGTGGACAGATGGTTCCTCACCCCCAGAAGAGGGGGATGAGGAGCTGGAGGCCACCATATGCTCCGAGGGTGGCTGCTCGGGGGGAGGTTGAAAAACCTGACTGTCCAAGGCCCTAACATAAGCAGGGAACCGAGAAGCCACTGCTCTGAACTGCTCCCAGGAGGGAGGCCCGGTAGGACCAAGAATGCCCAGGAGCACTGGAGAATGCGGCAGAGGGGTAGGGGCAGAGCCGAGGGAAGGAATCAGCTGGCCTCTGCCAGGGCTAGGGAGCGGACCATGGACACCCAAGGGAAGGTGTCCTGGAAGACTCTGCAGCTGACAGCTGTACAACCATATTGGTACTGCCTAGGCTGCGCCCAGAAGAATCCCCCAGTGAGGTGACTGGGGCCGTATAGGTCCAGAAGGACGGTCCCCTGCCTCCAAAGAATAGGACTTTCTCAAGGAACCCGAGAGAAGGCGAAAGTCCACCGCCCGCTCCGTCCAGGGCCTGGGTGGACCCCAGAGAAAGGCCGACGCACTGACCCCACACCCCTCGACCCCTCAGAGTCTGAGAAGGTCCTGGTCCTCGGAAGGGTCAGCCTAGGTAGCTGACAGCCCCTGAGGGGGAAATCCAGGGTGCAGCACCCTCCCCAGCCGTAGGCTTCCCAATGGGCCCCAAAGTTGGGCGATCGAGACACACCATGGAAGGGGGTACCTCCGCTGAAGGGTCAAGGAACCCCCCGACCAGGTTGCATGGCTATGGTGGCACACAACACAGTCTGCTGGTCAGTGCCACTGACCCTGATCTGGAGGGGAACCGAACGCTCCTCAGCAGGGGACTGACTCCGACTCGTCGAAGAGACCACTGACTCACTCTTCTGTGCAGGCAACCCCGAAGGGTGTGACTGCCCGTCTGACTCTGAGCTGGACTCCGACTCCGAAGAGGTGGAATCTGAGGCCCTAAGCCAGACAGTAGGAGGGCGAGGAAATGCAACCGTCATGGAGGGCACAGAAATCGTGGCACTGGTCAAAGCCACCCCTGCACCCTCCACGGCCCCACTGATGGAGCTGGCAGAAAGCAGTAGGGCAGTCGAGACCAAAGGTCCAGAGCTAGGGCCAGCCGTGGCACCGTCAAGCTCACTGGCACTGGGAGCGGCACCGGGAACAGAGACGGCACCAACGGCAACCCCAACAGTGGCTCCAGAGATGCAAACACCACCAGGCCCCCCGGCACCACTAGCGGCACCAAGAGTTGAAGAGGCACCGAGTGTCCCGAGAGTAGGCTCGGCGCCGACAACGCCACTAGGCTGCACGGCACCGCGAGTGGCACCGAGAACCAAGGCGGCATAGACAGCACTGAAAACAGACCCGGCGCCAACAGCGGCACTACCCGCCCCCCCCAGTGCCGACAGTGGCGCCGAGAGCAGAGGTGGCATTGAAGGCGACGCCAACCAGCGACTCCGAGGGACCCGCGGTGCCGTGCTCTACCTCGGTGCCTAGAGCAGTGCCGAGGCGAGACATAGCAAAAGGTGATGCCGGATCCAGGGTCATGGCGCCGCGAGCAGAGCCGATGCCACAAGTGGCGCTGACAGGGCCCACGGCACCGAGAGATGAGTCGGTGCCATCGTCGGCCCCGCCAAAGCCCTCGGCACCGCAAACGGCGCCGAAGACCTCGATGACACCGACGGACGGTGTTGA
Organism: Neoceratodus forsteri; assembly: GCA_016271365.2. Classification (NCBI taxonomy): domain Eukaryota; kingdom Metazoa; phylum Chordata; order Ceratodontiformes; family Ceratodontidae; genus Neoceratodus; species Neoceratodus forsteri. The sequence goes on from CM057451.1 coordinate 61,832,888, forward strand.
GGATGGCGCCGACCCGGGCCTTCCAGACCATGGGAGCGACACCGGGGGGGCCTTCACCCCTGAAGGGGTGATTGTCATGGCGGTGCCTCCCACCTGCTCCCGGGGGGAAGCGGGACGGGCCTTCTGCGCCGCGGGAGCAGCCTCGACCGCGCTAGCTACGGGAGGTCGAGGCTCCTCCTCCACGGTCCATATAGAACCTGGAGGGGACCCAGAGGAAAGGCTGAGAGGCGTGGCTTGGCCCGAGAGTGCGAATCCATCCCAGAGAAGTCAGCGGGCTGGCGTCCAACTTTCCGAGCGCTGTTTCAAGGCCTTGGCGGTCCATGGAAGCAAGCGTCCTGCATCCATGTCGTAGAGTGGACCAAGACATGCGAGACATCGGTCATGCTGGTCGGTCATGGAGAATGTGGCCGCACGGGCACCGAGTGCATAGGGGCCACCGCCTTACAGAACTTCTTGCCCTCCGACTGCGGCATGACCTACGGAAAAACAACACCAAAAAAGACTCGACGTCGCTTAAATGTTAATAAAAAGGAAAGATCTTCCCGGTGACATCGAGTGGAGGCAGTACCCAGAACTAGTAGACCGCGGACTGGCGACGGAAATATAGCAGGCTTAAGGCCTAAAAACTGACAATACTTCTTCAGGCTTCCCACGAGGTGACCTCGACGGTGGGAGACGAAGAACTGGTAGTCGGGCGGAGTCGACACAGCTTACTGCTAATCCTCGAGCGCCAACGAGCACGCCTGCCTCGAGGCGTGTGCAGATGCTGCATCATCTCTGCCTATCCTTTTTAAAAAAAAACATGAAGGTCCTGATCCTCGCCAGTACCCCATCTGTGATGAATGGTGAAGATTGACACAGATAAGATCTAAATTAAAGTACAAAATATTAAAAATTAGAAAGCAGATGTCTCAGACTCTATATATCTAATTAATACAATACACAATTACTTACAGCTACAGGAGGTTACAGGAACTTAAACTGAAGATGGTCATTCAGCTTTTAAACTTAATCATGTTTTGGCAGCATCACATTTGTTTTAAACCCTACTAAGGCCTTCAAGAGACTTTATTACACAGACTGTCTCAATTTCTTATTGTTAGTGTCTTAAATTCTTACAAAAGGAAAAAGTGATGGGAGTTGGTGGGTGAGGGGGGGGAGAAAAGGAAGAGAACAGAAGGGAAGTCAGCATAATAATCCAACTTGCAGTTGGCACAGCTCCCACCACACCACAGTGTCAGTGGTGGGACAGTGCCCCAAGAATCAGTTGATGGTCCAGAGCCACAGCTGCTGAGGTGCACCCTCACTGGCAGGCATGAAACCTACTGAGCCACAAACATGGACATCTCCCCCCTCCCCTTGGCTACAAGATGCGGTGTAGTGCAAACATGCAACACAGACTGCAAAGCACACAATGCATAGTACTTATGTGGTCATGTGTCTCCCTCCCTTGACCTCCTCCTACCATAGTCCTGGCTGCCCTCCCCTTCCACCTCTCTGCTACCCTGCCACTCCCATGAGGCCTGTCCAGCCCTGTTCAGCCCTGGGTGGGTCCTGTTATTTATGGAGGGAGACAAATATGGAATGTGATCAATAGCAGGTGGAAAACAACATGGCACAGTACCAGTCAACATCCACACTACACATGCCTGTACACCAGTACAGTGCCATTGCAACTACATATGCAGGGTAGAGATGGACAGGACCATGCATAGACCCACTGCACAGGTATGCACAGTGATGGCGTGGCACATCGACCATTGAGACCAGGCACAGAATCAACACTAAATATCAGTGGTGTAGCCAGAAACTGGCACTATGTAGGAAAGAACAATATGGTCCCTGTGGCACTTTCCTTGTCACACCTTTCCAACACAATCCTCATTGTACACCCTATATTGGGGCCAATTCACTAGTGTGCACCCTGATGGCACGTATCCAGGCATGCATCCCGCACCATTGGGAGATCCGCTTGGGGGCTGCATTCATAAACACCAGCCCCGGCCCTGCTCCCAGATGTGACCCCACTCTCCTCAGTGTGCAGGTCTGCAAGGGGCAGGTGGGTGCAGAGTGGTGGATCTGGGTGGACAGCCAATCAACTGCCCTGTCAGAGTCTTGCAGTGGATCTCTTGTGCTCATGAGGCACTATGTTTTTGGGCGGCAGGCAGAGCGCTGATCATGATGTTGAGGAGGGTTACCCCAACTGACCACCCCGACCTCCTGGTGTGCTCTGATGGCAGGGGCATCCCTATTGAGGGGGCTGATGGCCCCCGCCATGTCCGTTGTGACTGGTGGCTGCTTCCCCGGTGGGGTGCGCAACCCTCCCCAACAGTTTATAGCTGCCCTGCAAAGGCGTAGCCAACAGCCTTCTGCACACAGCACTCCGCACCATAGTGAATGCGTGGAGTGTTGGCATGCCCCCCACACCACCCCCAGGTCCTGTGTGCAGAGCTTTGTGATCAGCTGGGGAATTGGGTGCATCCGGGGGGATGCGGGGGTGTATAATCATTGTGAATGTGCATAGGGGCCATCAGATGTGAAGTGGACTACATGCCAGAGCTGCACGGTGGGTTGTCCACTCTGCAGCTTCATGAGTAGGCCCCTTCAGTTGCAGTCATATAGCATGAGGTTTAATTACTAACAGCTAATAATCATACAATGACAACAGTAGCGGTGAATATCAGACAGTAGGAGTAACCAAACACAATGGCAGGTACTAGACTGGCACAACCACTCCAATACAATTGTAGACCTTGGATTACATGACATATGCATAAATCTACACCCATGCTACATACCACAGACAGTACATGTGGCACAGACATAGGCTACAGCAACATGCTGTTCAGTATACCTAACACCATGGCTAGAAGTACACACCAAGGTACAGGGGCGTATTTGTCCAACCTGGCAAAGCACCTATTCCATACAGTGATGACATGACTATGTGGTATTGCACACCTATTGTGGTATGGTAAACAGCAGGGCTCCCAGCTCTACTGTCATTCCTGTATTATACAGGGAAATTGCAGTATCTACTGGGACTGAGATTCCATAGATCTTCATTGGTTATACAGGACAGTGTAGCAAATCAGTTTCCATAGGACAGTCTGATCAACAAATAAACACAGGTACGTTGCCTTAGAGTCTCAAAGAAAGTAACAAAGTAGTCTTCCAGCATGGAAACAGTACTGCACTCCAGACACCACAACAACCATATATACTGCTGGCAGTACTCACCTGACCTTGTCACAGTGCAACTGTTGGTCATGGCCCACAGATGTTAAATTCTCCAAAGCCCCCTTCTGGCTCAGGTGCCTATGTCTGTGTCAGCAATGGTCACATGTCTGTGCAATGCCCATCCTATGGGGCAGGTGCTGACCCACAGTTACCCACACCTCACACCTGGGCCTTTCAGATATGCCCCCTGCAGAAGATCCTCCCTGTCCGTCAACAGCTCTACAAGACTGACCAGTACCACAGCCAACCACCTTGAGTCCCTCTGTCTGCCCCCTGACCATCCTGTTCCTGTCAGATATAGCATTGTTGTGTAGGAAATGTCTTGCCACATCCAAAGCTGCTTCCTAGACTGAGTAGGCTGAGCATTAGTGTTGTACGTTTGACATTTGTGCAGCTCTAATGTCAATTTGTATAGTGCTAAGCATGGTTCTGGATAGGGGATGTGAGAGCCTCACATGGACAGCAATGTGCTTCTCAGGAGCATGATGTGCACGTGCAGCACTGTGCTGCATATGCACAATGGCATGACACAGTGTCATAGTGTGAACACTAGCACAGCACTATGACATCAGCAGATCTCAAATAATATCAAGGCCACCACTGTGCTGGCCATAATTCTAGCACTGTGCTAGCCCTGTGCTATTATGATAGCACTTGGCGCTAACATGTAATGTTGAAACAGTGCAAGCAAATTACCTAATTATGCAGCCCCCTGCCCTGAATCCCAAGTTGCATGTCATTACTGGAATGTATTCAGTCATTTTCATGCCTAAATGTGCCAGGAGCATAGAAAAGGAGCAGGTAAAACCTCACAGATTCAACAGAGTTACTGCAGGTGGCTGGAGTTAAGTGTATACTGAATGGCCTGAAAACAGGGACATGGGTGTTCACAGCGGTGGATTTCTGCTAGTTCTACAGTTGCCTGTAGCTGTATTTGCACATGCCCTTGAGCCTGTGATATGCAGGCTGATCTTGCTGTGTTTGACTCTGTCCTTCAGGGACGTGAACGAGTTCCAGCCAGTGGGCAATGGGGCTGACATGCCACTGTTCCTGTACTCTGTATTCTGCTGTATGCATACAATGCTTGTTGCTGACCATCCTCCCCCTCCCAACAGGTATGATGGAGGACGAAAGAGAGAGAAAGAGGAGATTTTCTAATGAGGAAGTCATGGCCTAAGTACATTTTTATTTTTATGTTAGTTTTTGTTAATGGGAAAGGAGGCCTAGACAATTCTGCTTATTTTCAGCCTCATCATGGGAAGGGGGGATACAGATATAAATCATCTGACACAGAACCAGATTAAGCTTCTGGTGATATTTTTGGTGAATAGGAAAAATCTGTCCAGGACACCAGGGGAATTCTACTCTTCCTAGAAATGACATGGGATCTTTAACATCTACCTGAACAACCACAAGAACAGACAGATGGGACCTTGGTTTAACATCTCATCTGAAAGACAAAACCTCAGGGGTGCAGCACCCCACTTATGCTGCACTACAGTGTCAGTATTGGGATTTAACCCAAGTTCCTAGTGTGGGGATGGAACCCACAGCCTTCTGATCTTTCGGTCTCCAAGGTGAGTGTGCAGCCTACTGAGCCACTGGCACATGCCTACATGGCTAGGGAGGAACTTGTGGTCAGCCACAGGGGGGACAAAGGATCAACTATCAACAGCATGGGCCAAGGTGACAGAGTCAGTAAATGCTGTGGGAGGCAGAGACTGGATGGTGGAGGAGGTGAAGAAGTGGCAGGGGAACTGAAGTGCCACACTAAAGACCTCGTGGTCAAGGTGTGGACTCACCTCTTGGCCATAGGTTGTGGTCAACTGAACACAAATGCCTTGACCCTGCAGAGGTGGTCATGTAAGGCATAGTGCTAGCTGTGACCATCATAGAGGTCCACAGCAATGGCTATGATAGCCAGGTGGGACCAACACAGCAACATGAGGGACTGCAATAGGCATGGCACATTAACTTAAGGGGATGCATGCACCAGTGGTGTTGTGTGCTTGTCATGGGTCTGGGGGGTGCATGCCAAGGTGATGTGGAGAACAGCTGGCCCAGTACAGACAGCATGCCTTATGCACATTGGTTTTCTCTGGACACTCCCTACAGTAGCCCTATGAAGGCATCCTGCATGAGCCACGGTACACCACATATGTGGGCACTCACTGCTATATGCACTGTCTGTAATGATGCACAGTACATGTTGGATGGGTTACAGATAGATCACATTGTGGTATCCAAGTATCCTGGTGGTGTTGGCGTCTGTTTGGATACCCCATACTGTATCATATGGGTATCATATACTGTCTGATCACTAATGATTTATGGTATGTGTGATGAGTACAGCACTGGAGGTGTATTGGCACTGCACTGCATGGGCAGCATGTGCATGTCTACACAGTACACAGGGCTTTCATTCTGGCATTGTCCAGCCACTGATATCTGCATTACTCAGCAATGAAGCCACTGTAGACTCTGGTGCTCACAGCAGACAATCAGTGCAGGTTAAACAAAGTCTATCCAGAGCTGATAGGGCTGCATAGGAGGAATTTGGAGTAAAAATATTGAAAATTACCAAAGTTATGAGCCTGCATTAGGAAATGTAATGCAGGCTCATAAATTGGTTTTTCATAATATTTATACACCAGGGCCCAGATATTCAAACTGCACTAGTTTGTGGCGCAAGCCCCTGCGCCGCTCAAAATAGTTGCGCAGGGGTGTGGCCAGGGCGATATTCAACAGAGTTGCGCTATGGCGCACCTTCTTTGAACACGCCTGGCCACACTCCACTGTGCATGGCGAGTGGAACTGTGCCAAAGCAAGTGGTCAGAATGGAGCATTGAGATGTGGTGGCGCAAGTTCCATTGCGCCATGCACAGCACCTGCGATATTCAAAGGGTGACATGCAAATGGGGCCATAATTTATGCAAGGCGCACGGGGGGCCATTTGCATCTGATTATGGCCCCATTTGCATGCCATTAGCATGCAGGTGCACCGATCCCCGACGACTTGCCAGGCAGCAGCTGTTGGGACCGACGCCCCCTGCAGCCAGATTGCATTACGTCCTGTAAGGGACAATGCATGACTCCAATCCCTGGTGGTCCAGTGGACCCCGAGTAGCCCGATTGCAGGCAACACAGTATCCCCCAACCCCCCAGTAGACTGATCATGGGCAGAACAGTGTCCCCACCCCGTGTAGCCTGATCGTGGGCATCAGATTCCCCCCCAAAAAGCCCAATATCCCTGGTGGTCCAGTGGACTGAACAGAGCCTGATCGCGGGTGGCATTCCTCACCCTGCCAAGTATGAAATCCCTGGTGATCTAGTGGTCCCCACCCCACTCACCCATGGAGCCCCAACACCCCGCTCCCCGTCGTCAGCCGGCGGGTGGCAGCACCCCACTCACCTGCCGCCGGCTGACTGACCCAGCTCGGTAGGGACTGCGCCCATTAGTTCAGAGCATGAGCCAATGGGCATGCAGCCCATACTATACAAAGGCAGTCAGATATGTGAATGAATTCATTCACATATCTGGACATTTCTTCGATATCGGTAACATGCGGTAAGCCCATTGGCTCATTCTACAATGGATGGCAGCTACATCTGTCAGTGAAGTGGGGCAGCAGCGATGGGGTGCTGCTGCCCGCTGGCTGATGGGGAGGCGGGTGCTGGGGCTCCGTGGGCGGGTGGAGTGGGGCCACTAAATCACCAGGGATTTCATACTTGGGGGTGAGGAATGCCGCCATGATCGGGCTTCTTCGGGTCCACTGGACCACAAGGGATATTGGGCTTTGGGGGAATCTGATGCCCACGACCGGGCTAATGGGGGCGGAGTTAAGTTATGCCTGCAATCGGGCTACTCGGGGAAAGTTATGCTCGCGATTGGGCTACTCTGGGGGACACTGTTCTGCCTGCGATCGGGCTACTCGGGGGGTGGGGGACACTTCTGCCCACGAATGGGGCATGGGGGAGCGCCGCCGGGTGCGGCAGGAACAGGTCGAGGGCCACCCACAGGTGGCAGCTGCTGTGTTGTGCCCTGCAATGCAGCAGCTCACCTGTGGGTTTCCCTTGACTTGTTCATTTTTTTGGGCTCAACTTTGTGCAGGCACAGGTAGGGGTTGCACCTGCATAACTCTGCATGGCCAGGGCTGAAAATCAGGCTGTGCAGTTTATGCATGGTTCCTCCTCCTTCGGTTGCACATGCCTTCATTATCATTGAGCTGTTGCTCAGCATGATTTCGGGGGCGCAACTGCCTCCTGCTGAATATCGCAGTATGGCGCATCTCGGACTTGCGCAGGCGCAACCCTATTGCACATGGCTCAACTCTTTCGAATATCTGGGCCCAGATTTCCCAACATTGCCTTGTTATGACCCTGCTTCATGAAGAAGGGCAGAGCAAATGTTCAACTCCTGCCCTAAGGGTGATTTCATGCAGGGACTGCAAAATCAACTTCCGGGATGCAAAAACACATTTTGGGCTGGAGTTGAAAAATAACATCTGTCACGTTCATGAGGTGCTGTAAAGAAATGGTTATGTTGTAAATTCAGGGTAATAATATTAAAAATTACTAAAGTTCCTATCCTGAATTTAATTTTTATTTCTTATTCAGATTCCTTAGACATTTTCGGTACATCAAGTTGTTATATTATACACTGAAAATGTATTGACATCTGTACATATCAGGCTACATGGTCTTAATTTCTTGGTGGTCCTTGACAAGCAGTTTTTTGTTTGACACTTATACTGTCAATTTATATTTATATTATCATTTATACTGTCAATTTATACTTATATTATCATTTATTAACTCCTGTTACTACACTATAGGCTTTTGAAGCTTATTGGGCATAATATCTTGCTGGACAGTATAGTTGGGTAATGGGTCCAGCTAAGTTTTATATATCATACAGTGTGTTAGTACTGATCTTTTTGAGAAAGCTTTACTAGTTACTCTTTGTATGTTATATATACATAGATGCTTCTTGTAGTCCTATCTTGTGGTGCGTGTTTTTAACTGACAATTTTAGTATGTCTTTAATCTGGGTGGGGGTTGTTTTTCAGTAACTGCATTCTTATACACATTGTGACACTCATAATTTGATTTAAGAGCCATCTGCTCAAGTAGTTGTTATCTTACAAGTCAATATAATTTATATGCAGTACAGTTCTTTTTATGCTTTCTGCACTAAGCACCTCTGACCCTTAAACTCTGTCAGCTAAAGGTGACATGGTATTGTTAAGCTTCTCTGACATCATCTTCTGTTTTTTTTTAAATGAGTATTTTAAACCAATGGAGATTTTTTCTGTTTTTTTCTGCAAGCTCTGGGTGTTAAAAGTATTGTTTTTTTCTAAATAACTGTCATTACACTTCTGACAAATAACTTGTTGGTCCAAAAGCTAAAGCGCTTTGTTCTTTTTGTTACATCTATGTTGGTCCAATAAAAGGTATCAAATCATTTGCTTCTGGATCCAAAGTTATTATCCTGCATTTGCAAACTTCAACGAAGGCTCATAACTTTGTTGTTTGTTAATATTTTTACACCAAATTTTCAACATAGCCTTTTTATGTCCCCACCTCATCAACAAGGGCATAAAAAATGTTCAGCTGCTGCCCAAAAGGTGATTTCATGCAGGGACTGCAGAATTGGTTTGGCCAGGATTTGAAAAATGACAGCTGTCATATTCATGATGTGCTGTAAAGATAGAAACATAGACATAGAAACATAGACTTTGATGGCAGATAAGGACCGCTAGGCCCATCTAGTCTGCCCATTTCCCTACCTACAGGATAGGCCGCAGATCCTAGTTAACCAACAGCCTATTTCTTCCTACCCCCCACAAGAATTGCCTTATGTCTGTCCCATGCATTCTTGAATTCGCCCACAGTTTTAGACCCCACAACCTCCTCAGGAAGGCTGTTCCATGCATCCACTACCTTCTCTGTGAAATAATACTTCCTCACATTGCCCCTGAACCGCCCTCCTTCTACCTTTAAATTGTGTCCCCTTGTTCTTGCAAGTCTCTTTTTCTGAAAAATGCTACCCTCTTGGACTTTGTTGATTCCACTGAGGTACTTAAAAGTTTCTATCATGTCCCCTCTCCCTTCTTTCCTCAAGGGTATACATATTAAGCTCCTTTAGTCTCTCCTCATATGGCTTCTCTTGCAGACCCTGCACCATTTTAGTTGCCCTCCTCTGGACTGCCTCTATCCTGTCTATGTCCTTGCTGAGATGGGGTCTCCAGAACTGGACACAGTACTCCAGATGGGGTCTCACCAACTGTCTGTACAGAGAGATAACAACTTCCTGTTTTCTGCTGCTGATGCCTCTCCCTATACATCCCAGTATACCCCCAGCCCCCCTACTGCCTTCTCGCATTGCTTGCTAACCTTAAGGTCATCTGATATGATTACCCCCAGGTCCCTTTCCTTTTTTGTTGTTGTTACTACCTCCCCACCCATTGTGTATTCTTCCCCTGGGTTCTTGTTTCCCAGGTGCATTATTTTGCACTTCTTTGCATTGAATCCTAGCTGCCATACTTCTGACCATTCCTCCAACCTTGCCAAGTCCATTTTCATCCTTTCCACGGCTCCTTGTGTATCAACCCTGTTGCAGATTTTGTGTCATCTGCAAAAAGGCATACTTTTCCTTCCAGTCCCTCTGCAATGTCACTGATGAAGACATTAAAAAGGACTGGACCCAATACTGAACCCTGCGGTACCCCACTAGTAACCCCCCCTTTCTTCAGAATGGACTCCATTTACAATTACCTTCTGTGTCCTGTTGTCCAGCCAATGTTTTACCCAGGCTACCACCCTGGGTCCCACTCCCAGGCTGGTTAATTTGACTATTAATCTTTTGTGTGGGACTGTGTCAAATGCCTTGCTAAAGTCTAGGTAGGCCATGTCCACAGCCCATCCCTGGTCTACAACTTTGGTCACCCAGTCAAATAAATCTATTAGATTCGTCTGACATGACCTTCCCGCTGTGAACCCATGCTGCCTTGGGTCCTGTGCTCCACTGGCCTCTAGGTACTCGACTATTCTTTCCTTCAGAAGTGACTCCATCACTTTCCCTACCACAGAGGTCAGCTTGACAGGTCTGTAGTTTCCTGCCTCTGTCTTGGACCCACTTTTGTGAAGGGGAATCACATCCGCCTTCCTCCAGTCCTTGGGTACCACACCATCCTCCCATGATTTATTAAAAAGAGTAGCCAGTGGTTTCACTAGTTCCTCCCTTAATTCTTTTAGAATTCTGGGGTGAATTCCATCAGGACCCATTGCTTTGTCCACCTTCAGTTTTAAGAGTTCTTGCAGAACCCTTTCTTCTGTGAAAGGACTGGGATCGACCCCCCTATCAAGAGTAAAGATATGGCTATGTTTAAAGTTGGGTAAAAATATTGAAAAATACCGAAGTTATGAGCCTGTATTCTCAAAAGTCAACATAGGCTCATAACTTTGTTATAATTTTGCACCAAATTTTCAACATAGCCTTTTTATGACCCCACCTCTTGAACAAGGGCAGAGAAAATGTTCAACTCCTTTCCAAAAGGTGATTTCACACAGGGACCATGACATCACCTTTGGGACAGATGTGCCTAATGTGAGTGCAATTGTTCATGAGGTGGGGTCCCAAAAAAGGCATGTTGAAAATTGGGGCCATAAATACGCAAAAATGCCCAGGTTATGCCACTAAGTTCAAGATCCTATTGAAATGCATTGAAGCACATACTGTTTCATCAGTTCATGGCCTGGCTTTGAAGAGTGAAGATGTGTTTGTGGTCCAGAGAGGATTATGGCATTGGACTCCTGATCTGTAAGTAAGGGTTTGGGGGTGTCAGGTGGTGGGTGAAAAGTATGAGAGTTGGGTAGGGAGAGTCTAACAGACACAAAAGACATCGATGGACTTTTTTTTTTTGACAGGTTAAAAATTAAATGAGCAAGGAATCCTGCACTGGGGAATTGGGCCCCCCCCCCCCCCAGTGTAACTAGTATGTTTTTGAGGGGACAATATAAAAAAACAAAAACAGGATGCCTAGTTTGGAAACTGGGAAGTGGGCAGCCCCCAGTGTCACATGTATGTTTCCCTATACTGGGGGATTGGGTACCCCCAGTGTCACTCATATGTTTCTTGAGGGGTGCTGAGAGGGAGGGTCAGGTGGGGAATAGCTTTAAAAAATTAAAAAAAGAGGATGCCTAATTTGGACACTGGAAGAACTGGTCACCCCCCAATGTCACTCATATATTTCTGGGAGGGGTGGTGGGTGGGTGCTGAGAGGGAGGGTCAAGAAGGGGGATATCTTTAATAAAATAAAAAGAGGATGCCTAATTCAGACATTGGGTATTGGGCACCCCAGTGATACCGTATGTTTCTGGGGGTGGAGGTGGGTGCTGGGAGGGAGGGGCGGGTGGGGGGATATCTATAGTTTAAACTGTTAACTTCTGGCAGTCATGGCTGAACACTATACACTCGCCATAACCAAGATGGCCACCGCAGTCCACTGTGCATGCTCTAGTGGTCATGCATGCGCAGTAGAATGCAGCAGCCATCTTTGTTATGGTGGACCGTACAGTGTTCTGCTGTGACTGCCAAAACTAAGCAGTTTAAACTATAGATATCAACCCACCTGACCCTCCCTCTCAGTACCCACCAAACCCCCCCCCCAGAAATATACAAGTGGCACTGGGGGTGCCCAATCCCCCAGTGTCCCAATCAGCATTGCTGATCAAGCAAAAAATAGTGCAGTATGAGCAGTGTGCTCCACAGATGCAGAGATGACTATGGTTTATGTCTGGTAGTTCTTTCACAAAAAAAATGCAAGGAATGCAGGAGTCCTTTTTTGAAAGCAAAAGTTCTGCAGAGCTCTGCCCACTGCAGTCCTTAAAAGCAGGAGCAGAAACTAACACCATAGAAACTGCACTCAGTCAAGAAAAATTAAAAAAACAAAGTGAATTGCAAGTGAAAATCTGACATTAATGACACATAGCAGAGGCAACAAAGAAAATCTCGGCACTTCAGATCGTAGTGTGACCCTTCCTCAGGGAGTGTGGCTACTGGATTTCTCAATGGGTTTAAATACCCAGTAAAATATGACATCAATCCACTTTGGATTTTTATTTTTCTTGACTGAATGAAGTTTCTATAGTGTTAGTTTCTACTTAGCAATGCCCCTCTTTTCTCTCAACAGCCCAGTCCCATTCTGTTGGGCACAATAGTGGAGGATTCACTGGGGCTGTCCAGATGGCTGCTGCCCATGCGGCCAACTCCTGCTAAAGCATGTAGGACCATTGACATGGACAGCATCCAAGACATGTTTGTAGAGGACTGGAGGTGATAGAAGGAATCACCAAGCAGCTAGGACACTGCCGAGGGGCAGCACAGTGGCAATGGCTGCACGGTAGCCTCCACTGCAGCATTGTCACCCATCATCACTGTCTCTTCCAGCCCTCCTGTCAATGGGGCCCAGCCCCCCCAGCACAGCCCTAATGCCAATGTCCCCAGCACAGCCATTGCTGTGCCACTACAGGCCAATGTCCCTGGCACAGCCATCACTATGCTGCCTCAGGCCAATGTCCCTGGTACAGCACCAGATCATGCTCCCAGGAACAACACCAACTGTAGTGTCACCCCAGCCCACACAGCAAGCCAGGATTCAGCCCAACCTATGCCTGAGGGCAGTCCATGCCAGCAGCAAGCAACAGCCAACAGTCAGCTGCTGCAGACCACCTTGGGGGCTCATGAGGGTTTGCAAGAGGAGATTGGTTGCATGCGGGCCATGCTGTAGACCCATGAGCAGTGCACCAGAGTTAACTATGCATAGCACATGGTGGCTTTGGAGGTAGGCTTCAACAAATTGGAGCAGTACTTGTCCACCAGCTTGGATGCTGGCTTTTAAAGACTGGAACAGTCCCTAGTGGCTTGATTCAGTGGGGTATCCACTGCCATGCTAGAGGCTATGGGGATCTATGTGATAACAGCAATCACTATTAGGGCGATGGCACATCGCTGAAAAAAATACTTTAGTGATGTACTACCTGGTGCACAGCAAAACAGCACTGGAGAGTTGGAATTTTCTGCTTTATGTGGGGTCTGCATCCCCTGCACCCCCCTGAAGTGGGCTTCACACCCCAAACCCCCCACTTAAGGTTCTCAACTCCAGGGGGGTGTATATCGGGGGGTGTAAATGTGGAAAAAATAAAAATTCAGACCGGGCACAATAAAAAGTATCTGCACATGGACCAGAACCCAGTACCATTCCCACCGCAGCCCTGAACCCACCCACCATGCCATAGAAGCAGCTTGGCATCTCACTGTAGCACCACCCCCTACAACCCCTCCATTCCCTCCCACCCCAGGCTCAGCATGCTCGCTCCTCCCCCCCAGCACGTAGGCATGTAGCAACAGGATGTCACTGTTTCATGAAATCCTCCATCCAGTCACCCACCTTCCCCGGTCACCCAGATGACAGGCGCCGCAACTGTGTCACCCTTTCAGTAAGCGCTCAATCACGGTCACCAAAGTCATGAGATACCAGGCTACTGCCACGATCTTGAGGAATGCAGGAGCAGCCCACAGTGCTGGCCGTTCTAGTGGAGGAAAGCAAATCTTCTACAGACATCCCGGGTGTGACCACCTCACAGCAGACATCTCGGCATCTGTCCAACCTCCTGCAGCACAGGCACCTATATGCCTGACACCCCCAGAATCCCCTACATACCTACCCAAGGGGCTGTCTGCCACACACCCCCCTGGTCATGGCCTGTTCCTCAGTGGTGTCACTCCCCTGAAGGACTGTGGCTGTGGGCAGTTCACACCATCTCCATACCCATCCTCCATTTTGTGAATGATGTCCCCCCTGCTGCCCACCAGTACACATCACCTGCATCAGCTCCATGCCCGTGGGGAGGGCATGAACCATACATAGACATGTGTGTCTTTCCTTTGCCCTACCATATTTTTGTCACTGCCTACCCCCCCACCCCCCAGTTGTCACCTAATCAAATTTTTCCACTCTCCCAACTCCCCTACCTGGATGGCTATTATTTGGTTTCCAGCCCTTTTCCTCACCTTTTCAATCCCTGTACCAAGGCGGTTACTATTGGTTTTAAGCCCTCTCCCTTTCCTGGTTGGTTACTATTATTTTGTAACCACCCACCTGCCTGGGGTACTAGTTTTTGTTGTCAACCCCCGGCTGATTGGTATTATTGGTTTTCAGGCCCTCCCCAGCCTGGATGGCTAGTATTTGTTTTCAAGACCCCCCATGGGTATTATTTGCTTTCAGGCCCCCGCCTGGATGGCTATCATTTATTTTAAAGTCCCCTCCTGCCTGGTTGACTATTATTTGTGTTCAAGACCCCTTGCATGGTTGGCTAAATATTGTTTAAGCCACCTTTTTATACACTCCTATATACTTTTCCCTACCCTACTGTACTGATTTCACAAGCATTTCTCTTTTTCTGTATTATTGCATTTCTATTTTTCTGTATTGTTTTTCCTTTGAACATAAATTATTTTGATAATCCATTATTGTCTGTTGAGTTCTCTGTAATTACTGTCTGGGTCAAAAAAGGCCCATAATGAGATGGTCCTTGCAGTCCTTGGACCTCCTAGCCATACGAGGGTCATGAGTATCACACGGCTTCTGCATCACCTGGTTCACTGGCTCCACATTCACTACAGTGTTGCCCTCTGAGACCAGAAGGCATATTCTGCAATACACTGCCATTTTGTGAAGTGTGCAACAGGCAAAGAATATAGCACAGGCCTTCTGAGGGCTGTATTCATGTAGGTCTCCACCCCATCCCTCGAGTGCAAGTGGATGGAAGCATTTTTATTTTTTTATTCATTTTTGTCTTTGGTAACCAGGTAAGGCCCACTAGGCACAAATGCCTGTTTTCAGGGGTGACCTGGGAGCACTGGGTGGTTAAGTGTCTTGCTCGGGGTCACACAGTAAGTGGAAAATGTGAGAATCAAATCAAGGTCTGGTCTGCTGGATGTACCAAGCTCGTTCACAGATTGTTGCTCTAACCTCTAGGCTATACTGCCGGCCCATGGCTGCAGTCAATGGCACCCAGTACAACCAGTAGGTTTGCTCTATGGTTGTTCTTCACTCTAATGGCATGGCGGACAATACAATGAACTTCCTAGCATACGCCAACAGGTCACCAAGGAATCGGCCCAACAGGCACGCGGTGGCCGAATGTGTGATACTGGTGGTGTCACCCACTGATATCTGTAATGATCCAGTGGCAAGGAAGAATAGTACTGCTGTGACCCTGAGCGCAGTAGACATTGTATGGCTGAAGAGGGTGTCTCTCTGAAGCCGCTCATGCAGCAGCTCACACAGATGCATTAGCATGGGCTTGTTGAGCCTGTACCAGCCAATAATTTGTTCATCACTGAGGACTCGAATCTGACTGGAGGACAGTACTATCTGTTTGCAGAATAGCAATTCTGGGGCCTGTGATGTGGTCCAGGGGGCATTCTTTTGCTCCTCATCCTCCAGGATAGCCTCCATTAGGTGCACAATGTGGCCATTGTTGTTCCAGAGACCCAACTCTGCAAGGACATAAACAGGATGGAGGCAGTCCAGAGGAGGGCAACTAAAATGGTGCAGGGTCTGCACCAGAAATCATATGAAGAGAGACTAAAGGAGCTTAATAGGTATACCCTCGAGGAAAGGATGGAGAGGGGGGATGTGATAGAAACTTTAAAGTACTTCAAGGGAATCAACAAAGTCCAAGAGGGTAGCATCTTTCAGAAAAAGAGATGTGTAAGAACAAGGGGGCACAGTTTGAAGATAGAGGGGGGACCGCTCAGAGGCAACGTGAGGAAGTATTTTTTTCATGGAGAGGGTAGTGGACGCATGGAACAGCCTTTCTGAGGAAGTCGTGGGGTCAAAAATAGTGTGGGAATTCAAGAATGCATGAGACAGACAGGCAATAATAGTGGGGTGAAGAATAAAGTAAGCTGTTGGTTAACTAGAATCTGCAGCTTTTCCAATAGGTAGGTAAATGGGCAGACTAGGTGGGCCAAGCAATCCTTATATGCCATCAAAGTTTATGTTTCTCTGTTCTGTTGCAGCTCTGAGTTCCTCCTCTTGGTTTGCATGGGCTGAAACCTGCTTTTGACAGTCCTTCTCTTGTGCAGTGCTAAGTCAGGCTAAATGCCATTAGTGCAGTGATGTTTCATTGAATTTCATGCTGTACCGCATATTCACATCACTGCTCCATTTTTCTGTGCTGAATACATTATGTTAGTGCACATGTGCTATCACCCTGGCCTGTACAGTTCTAACAGCTGCATATTACAGTCCTACTCAACTGGCTGTTTGTGCTGGCACAAATCCGGTTTGTGCAGTGCAAACCTTTTGAATGTGGGCCCATAATATAGCTGGAATCTGACCACAATTCAGGTGCTTCACTCAGCAGCTGGCTATCTGTTATAGACCACCATGAGATTGAACTCTTACAAGTATCTGAGCCTCATCTGACATGGTACATACAGTACATATTGAAAATCTGAAAAATATCTTGGCCCAATAATTGGCTTGCTGCTTTAGAACAAGGATTGCTTTTTATATTTGATGCATGTGTGCGCACCAAACATTTTGCAACAGTGAAATGGGATTTCAGTACTGTGTCTTTTTCAAGCCCATTGCAACTGAATATAGCAGGGGCTTGGCAGTGTAGACCAATGAACATGCACTGTGGAGTGACATCACTCACTGCTTGCTGCACTGAAACTTTATGTATTTCAAAGGACCCGAAGCCACTCCAATCAGAGAGGGCTTTGGTCCTTTGATTTGCATGAAGCCAGGTCAGCAAACAGCTGTTTGGCTTTCAGTGCCTACATGTCACTTGAGTGCTTAGTTTGTTTTTGAAACAACCTCTGAGCTGCTGTGTGGTCTCCATGGCTATGCTCCCTGCTTCATTCTGCCTCTCTCTCTCTCTCTCTCTCCCCCCCCCACTCCGCCTGCCTGCATTTGTGTCCTTCCCATTTGTCTTTGTTCTGTTCCCCCTTTCTTTGTTATTTGTCTCCTTCCCTGTAGCCACCCAGCAGCACTCCCCCCTCCTTGTTCTGTCTCACTGCTTGTAGTCCTTTCTGTCCCCCTTTCACCTTCTCTGTTTGTCTGCTGCCATGGCTGCTCTGGAGTTTTTCTCTCCTCTCATTTTGTTTTTCTTCACCACTCTGGGGCCCCGTGGCTGTCTGCATTTTCTTCCCATCATCCCCATGTTTGTTCCTCTCCCCCATCCATTCCTTCGTACATCATTTCTTGTTTTCTCTTTCTCTGTTTTGGGGTGTTCCTCCCATATTCTGCTGAACTCTTCCATTCCTACCACAGCCGGTCTCCATCATCCTTCAGGGTTCATGCTGAGTGACATCACCACACAACTTAGAGCTATCCCCTCTACTCTAATGCCTATTTGTTCCACTAGCTGTGATTCTTTCTTTCAACTTCTTTACTGTCATGCTACTCCTCACCTCAGTCTGCTCCTAGTTAACAACTGTTAACACTAGCAGTAGGAAAAAATCGTTTACTAAGCATCAAACATATTGGCATTGACAAATGCTTGTTAAATACTATATTATATGTTCATACATAGTGAACAGAATGATAACTGCCTTAGTAGGTTATGGGGACTTCCTATATGATGGCACAAACAAGGCAGTCCAGAACAAGCTAATATTCATTTATAATAGGCTTGCTTGTTCTGTATTCTGTACACCAGGTTATAGCCACTGATGCACTCTCTGTGGAAAACTGAACTGGCTAGACCCAGACAACTGAAGAAGGCTTCATTGTCTACACTGCATGTACAAATGTACAAAGGAGGCAGTATAGCGCAGTGGTCTAAGGCTCTGAGCTGCAAATGTGGTGACATCCAACAGACCAGACCTGGGTTTGAATCCCACAGCTTCTACTTGCATAGTGTGTGACCCTGAGCAAGTCACTTAACCTCCTTGTGCTCCCAGGTTGCTCCTGTAAAAAAGCTTTCAGCTTAGTGTGCTATACCTGGTTAAACAACTAAATAAAAAAAAACAAATGCACCACAAAAATTGTACCAGAATTGTGCCAGACTACATCTTGGCCCTGTTCAAACCTATACCAGTCCAAGATAGGCTCAGATTTGCTGCGGACTTTGATTATCTTACCCTCTGTGCAAACCTAAGCAGGTGGCTGCTTGTCTCACGCTGGCCCTCTGGCTTGGAATAACTTACTACTGAGTTCTGTTCAGTTCCTTGTCTCCCTCTTACATTTGGCTCCATATGAAAATGGAACCATTTGCATTGCTTTCAACCTAGGCTATATTGTGGCTGAGCAGATACACTGCTGGTCCCGTATCCTGTCAAGGTCCCGACAAAATGTTGGCACCACAATTAGGGTGCTGCAACAAAGGCAACAGTAATTTTAGATCACCCCTCACTTATGTCACCCTTTATGCCCCCACAGTTTCTACCCCTTCTGGAGCATGCCTGCCCCCCTAGGAGGTTATATTTAGTTTAGAGATGCAGGTGTCAAAGCCCCCTAACATTGGAGGCTGTGGGGTGCAAAGCCCTAGCAAAATCAACCATTTCCTGAGAGGACGCACTGGCACTGTAACTCCCAGGAGATGAAACGCCTGGTGCTGTAATGCCAGGTGGCATTTTGCCTGCACCATAATGAGCACTGGCAAAATGCATGTCACTGCAGCATGGGTGAACCCTTTGATCCCAGGCCATGACTTGTGGTGATGACAAATGTGATTATCTATTGTATTGAGATACACTGTATGCCTGCCAATATGCTGCCCATCTCCCTATGTGATGTGTATGGTGAATGTAATTGAGACTGAATTGTATCTTTCCACTGTTATGTACTTACATTATTCTACGTAACGCAAACATTCTATTTGTAACCAGAAACTGACTTGCACTACCACTGGAAGCTATTGTAAATAAATAAAATTATTCTTATTGCTATAACCCCACCCCGTCATATAGGTGGCACATATTTTGTCCAGTAGTCCAATTTTCTCCAGTAGTCCGCATCCTCACCAGCTAGGAACTAATCTTCCAAAAAGCTTCTCCATAATTGAAAAGTGGTTTAATCAAAACAAACTGCTGAACTACAAAAAAATAAAAGTAATGCAGTTTGCAATCCCTCAAAGCAAATATAAATCCAGCCAGCCGACAATTCTAAACAACAAACATGATCCACTTGACCAAGTTGGCACCTTTAAGTACCTAGGTATCACACTTGATAACTCCCTCTCCTATGCCCATCATATAGATCATGTTTAAGCAATAATACATGACAGGGTGTGTGTTGTGCTGGGATAACATCACGCCTGGGGTGATTAGGCATGAGGCCGCAGGCCGAGTGCACCTAATCACCCCAGAAGTGATGTTATCCCAGCACAACACACACCCTGGCATGCATTATTGCTATTATACAATGGCTCATTTGTGAAAATAAAAAATCATTTAAAAAATAAATCTTTGTTTAAGTTTGTTTATTAATTTTTTGTATGTGAAGGTATACTTTTTAACAAAAAAGTTCAATTTCTATTCTGTGCAGTAGGTGGTGCTATTGCTAGTTAGCTACCTTTTCTTTGCTGTCCCTGCCCATTCTTTGTATAGAAACATGTTTTCTTTTCTGTTGTAGTCTGCCGCCCCGGTCCACTGCTCCTCTGATGTAATCGAGTTCATCTAGTTTTCTTTTTTTTTCCATAAAAAAAGTGTCGTGAAAGAAGTGCAAGTTGTGGAGACTTTCTGATTTCTATGAATGGTAAGTGATGTTCATTCATGGAGCAGCTGTTTGGGTGGGTGAGGTTTTGGGTCTGCATCAGATGTTGGGAGATGGCACTACGAGGAACATGGCCAAAATTAGGTAAGTTTGCCACTTTTGGAACCAACCACTATCTGCTGTTTCCTGACATAATGGCTGACCTCGTGCTCTGTTGTGACACTGTGCCTGTGCAATCAAAAGTGAAGCAGATGCTACGGCGCTGTATGATAAGTAAAAAAAAAAAAGTGTTGTTTTCTTTAGGGAATGGTCAATGCTGTAGGGTGTTAAGAGGGGGTATCTTACTTTTAGTTGTGAAGGAGTCGGGACTCGGGTCTAGTAATTCAGGTTGTGAGCGGGTGAAGCGAGCAACAGAGCAGAGGTCACTTATGTAAGCTGCATGGAGTAATTTTCATGCTGGTTGATGTGGTCGTTTGTTTGCTGGGACTAGAGCTGTGATGTTGTGCTGGGATAACATCATGGGTCCAGTCCCAGAGTGACCAATGGGAGCCCAGGATTTTTCTTTGCTATTGTATAATTAAGCAATAATGCACGACAGGGTGTGGTATATCATGGGATATCGTCATGCCTTGGGTGGTTGGGCACGAGGCGCGGGCCGGTCGTCCAACACTGAGAAGTGTGATATCCTCTATACCACACCCTGGAGTGCATTATTGCTATTATGAACAGGAATACAATTTTTAGCAGTAAAAAAAAAAAAATGTTTAAATCCTTCTGAAAAGGTATTTTCTGAGGTGGTGGAGGAGTACTTTTTAATAAAATATCCCTGGAGAGCTCTGGACTGCAGGTGGCACTGTTGTAAGTCGAGTTTATTGGAAGAGGGGTGTACTATGTGTCTCTCTTAGCACCAAGAAGTGAACTCTGTTCTTCTTGCCCTTGAGTTGGTGCTTCTGGGTCACAGGGTCAGTTAAGATGTGTGCGTTTTTTTTAATGTTATGTGTGGCAAGCAGGAAGCAGCGCTGTAAACGGGAAGAACGTCTCCCAGTAAGTCAACCGAAATCTGAAAGTACTGCTTGGCTGGACGTTAATAGTGTTTGAAAAATAAGTTGGGGGCCAGTTTGGGATCCTTTACTTTTTTATTTTTAAATACTCGCTCAGAGCGCGTCTCGCGCCAGTTTGTATTGTGGTTACTTATGCCGAGTGGTCTGCGAGTGCTGGCTGTTGGCTAAGATTCGTGTAGGGAACGCAAGGGGAGGATTTGGCTAGCTCGACCGTCGGTCTTTCTGGCAGCTTCTGTGCTGCTGCGTTTCCTTATGGGCACAGTTGAGTTTCTATTTTTTTTTTTAATAGCGGCGAACTGGAGCTCTGGCTCTTACCGTTCAAGATGAGGCACACTGTGCGGTAAGTGAGGAGGCTGGTGACTGGAGGTTTTCTGAAGCCATGATGATGTAGCCCGATATCATCACGGCTTCCAAAACCTCTCTGCCAATCAGCTTCTTCCATTTACGATCGCCGGTTCATAATTAAGCAATAAGGCACGACAGGGTGTGGTATATCATGGGATATCGTCACACCTCGGGTGGTTGGGCACGAGGCCGCAGGCCGAGTGCATCCAACCATCTGAGAAGTGACGATATCCCATAATATACCACACCCTGGAGTGCCTTATTGCTATTATGAACTGGCTTAAATGTTTTAGTTCATTTATTTTTTGTTTTAATTGTTTTTAAATACTTTTTTTAATTATATTTGTGTTGTGGAAGTATATCTTCCAATTAAAAAGTCCAGTTTCTGCTTTCACCAGAAGGTGGCGCTGCTGCTACTACTTGCTGACTGATCTGTGTCAGTCTCCAAAGTTTTTACTCTGCCACAGTATCTGCTCTCTCTCTTTGTCTCGTGTAGTGTCCCCGCCCGAAGTAGATGATCGCAGTCATTAAAAACAGAAGAAAAATTAAGCCGATGATGGGCAGAGGATTTAAAATAGTGGGACTGAAGACGGAGAGGATGAGTTCAGTAAGTACATTGTGCGCTGCCGTTTTGAAATGTGGACGTGCTTTAGCCTGTGAGAAACAAAAATGTGGCACAGTAAAAAGATTGGCAGGATACTGTGAGAAGCAACTGTGCTGTTAATTAAATACGTTAAAAAAATGAACATTTTGTCAGGTTTGGGCAGTGATTCAAGTGCTAGTACGAAATTGCAAGTTCACTGCTGCTGCGTGGTGTGAAAAATCTTCGGGCGGGCAGCAGATTTCTTTGGTGTGCGCGTGTATTGGAGTTGGCAACTGTTTCACTCCTGTTTATTTAAATTTAATGTTCTTTAATTTTTAACAGGGGTTTCAGTTGTGGTTTAATCTGCTCCACGGTGTGCCTTCTGCTGGTTTGTTTGAGGAACAGTGAGTGATGCAGAGAATGTTGCGGTCGTAAGGTTATTTTCCTGAGTGAGGAGGCTGGTGGCCGGAGGTTTTCTGAAGCCGTGATGATGTAGCCCGATATCATCACGGCTTCGAAACCCTCTCAGCAAATCAACTTGATCCATTTACGATCACCGGTTCATAATGTAAGATAGTAAACACCAGTATCAGCTTGCTTTATAGGCACTGGCACAGTATGACTACAGAAGCTCTGTATCTGGCTTTGAAAAAATCAGTACTCTTAGTTATAGATTATGTGCTAGTTGTGTATGGTGCTGCAACAGACACTGAGCTAAAAAGGGTCAGAATGACCTTAAATAAATCTGCAGGCTGGTCCTAGGTATGCACAGGTTTAACCACACACATGATCTATATGCCCAGAACAAGTGGCTTAACATTTAAGTGAGGATAAAGTACCAGATCTGCCTCTTAGGTAAAAAAAAAAAACGTCATTGGACTAGCCCCGCCAGCCATCCAAAACCTCCTTAAACCTGCATCCAACACTCACCATACACGAGGTAAGGCAAGAAATGTCCTGCATATCCTCATTCCTTGCAATGCACTAGCCAAGCTGTCCTTTGCCTATAAGGCACCCATTTGGCACAGTGACCTCCCTTCTGACATAGTTAGCTTGCCAAAGATCAGACCTTTTCAGAAAAAAACTCCTCTTAACATCTGACTACACTAAGTGTATGTGACTGCCTGTCCTAATTCCCTCACCCCCTCATACCAATTTCCATCAACTCCCAGTAGTTTGACCCACTCTCCCCTCCTACCCCTACTCTTTACAATATCCACCTCCTTACCTCCCTATTTTCTCACACCTCCCATAATCATCTCTCTCACTCCCATCTCCCCCAATTTTTGCCTCCCTGCTATCTACCACCCCACCCCATCCACGCCATCTCCCCCTTCACAGCCTCTTGACAAAGCCAGCCTCTCACTGCTCTTATCCACTCCTCTTAACATAATTATCATCCAACTAAATCTTGCAACTTAGAAACACTAGTCTAATCTAGTTACACTGCATATGTTTTGTACATAAATTGTGTATATATTTGCCTTGTTCCATTATAGTTTTACTTCCTGTATATGCCCTATGTCTGTTTGTACCTGTAACTGTATCTTTTCCTGATGTGGAATCTTTGTAAATTAGCTCCAAGCTCAAAGCTGTTACTCCAGGACAAATAATAAATAAATAAATAAATACATAAACATATTGTGATAATTCAGTCTCTCTTCAGAGGGTCTTCCCAGCATTCCTGAATTTCTTTTTCCACCCTTCTCTAAACTATCTCTAAACTATCCTTATCCTTCCTTAAATATGAGTTCCTAACCTGCAAGTGATTCTCTGGATGAGGTTAAACTGTAACCTGTACAGTGACAGAGATACTTCCTGGCTTTGAGTGGTGAAATCCCAGCTGATTCAGCTTAGAATTCTGTTTTCTTTCCAATATGCTTTGCTACACGGAGATGGAAACTGTAGACTAGTACTAATTATTACCCCCCATATCCCCTTTCTCTTTTATATGTTCTACTTTTACTCCATTTATTCTTTACTCCATCTGTGTTTTTTTGCACCTGATTTACATACTTTTGCACTTTTTGGCATTAATCCTCAGCTAGCATATGCCTGACTACTTTTCCAGTGTTTCTACATCCCTCTTTATAGTGATTACACCTTTATCATTATTGACCCTCCCACAATGTTTTGTATTATCAGCAGAAAAAATAACTTTTCCCTCACTACCAACCCCAACATCCCTGACACACTGTACATATTAAAAAGAAGTGGTCCCAAAATTGACCTCTGAGGTGCCCCACTGGTAAAATCCAATTTGTCTGAGAACTTGTCATTAACAACCACTGACAGTTTCCTTCATAATAACTAGTTCTCAATCTATCTACCAAGTCCTTCAGCTAACCTCAGGCCACTCACCTTCTTACCAGTCTACTATGTGGTACCCACTTCAAAGCCTAACTGAAATACAGATACAAGATGAGAGATATCCAAACTGAAGAACATTTGCTTCATGGAAAATGTGTGAAGATTTCTGAAATTCTAAATTTTTGCTTTGCAAAGTTGACACTTCACCAGAAAACAATTGTATACAGAATAATTTTTCTGCAGAAATATTGTCTTGTGGGAAAAATATTCCATGGAATGTAACATTTTCTGTGAACTGCAAAGAGCCCATTTCATAGGAAATTTGTAAAGTCTGAAGTGTAGCACTTTGAGGGATTTTTTGCCAGTGAAGTTTAAATTCACTGCATCTCTATACAGGACATCAACTGCCTAACTCCCTGTCAACCAACTGTGTCACTGTGTTGAAAAGATCTATCATGTTTGCTAGACATCATCAACCTCCAGTGAAACCATGCTTATTAGTACAGTATGTGTTAGTTACCTTTCCACTAGGAATCCAACATTTTTGTTAATTATTGTCTCCAATAATGTAGAAATAATGGATTCCAGACTCACTGGTCAGTACTTCCCTGGATCCTCCCTGCTCCCTGTCCTTTGCAGTGAGGCCACGTTTTCAGCCTCCAAACCATCTGCACCTCTCCTGTTGATAGGGACTCATTTAAAAGTGCTACCAAAGGTGCTGCTCATCTTCTTAACTAACTTAGGATGAATCTCATATGACCCTCTAAATTTATTAACATCATGATTTTATAATCTTTAAGAACACTATTTATTGCTATTCTGCCTCTTTGTAGCTTCTCTTCCTCAGGTCCATAACTCTCAACCTTTGAGCTCTGAAACAAGGGATATGGCCCCTTAAAAAGAGAGACACAATTCACTATTTGTTGTTTTAAGTTGATGTGCTTCAAACCACTAACAATCTTCATTTATTTTTATGGCACATGCATTCAGTGTTATGCTCAGACTTTGCCTCACCTCAGCTTCTATTTTCTATACCATGATGAAAGCACATCCAGACTCTGCAGTTTAGTATGGCAAACACAAGACTGTCTTCACAAGTCTTTCACACAGTGTTATTTGTCCACATGCTACATTCGTTCTTCTGAGAAAGCGTTCCAGTACCTCGATGTCTATTGAGGATCTTGCGAGAAATCATCAGTATCTGGAAACGAATACATTGAAAACTCATCAATCAGCTAACTGGCTTCTTCACCACTGTTTTTAATTCCTAAAGTGGTAGCTAGATGAGCCACAACTTGGGTGCTACCTTTTTTTAAGCTATTCTGTTTATGCTCCCCCACCTGGATGTCCCCTCCTCACCGAATTCCCATCACCTGGTTTCTGCCTGGATTTACATTGGTTGGTACCCACACAGCTTGCCCTACATGGTGGGATGATGAGAAGTCCCCCTCAACCCCCCAGTCAAGGACCCAGTATGGCGAGTGTCTGGGTCACCAGTGTGGGGACTGCAAAGAGTAGGAGCTCATCCTGCCATTCCACCAACAAGGGGCATGCATGCAAAGAAATCAACAGTGATGCTGCATGCAGTTCTACATAAGGTGCACCCAATGTCTGCTACTCCTCCATCCACTTGTTATGGTTTGGTGTCCTGCTCTCAGCTGCCACTATGACCAGCCAAACACTTGGTGCTATGCCTTCCCTCCCCAAATGATTAGAGCAGGCCTATGGATGCTCAGTCCTTCTCCTCTGTCCCCTGTTGACCCTATGATGCTCCCAAATCCTTCCCAAACCCTGGTCATTGGCACCACAAATGGTTGCACTACTACTACACCAGCAGGCTGGGCCGCTTGTGTGATATCTGAAGCTTTAAACAGTTATCCAGAAATACACTAGCATTTTTCAATAGCTGGTACATCAAGGGGGAATTGTTTCATCATTTTTCTCAGTACAGTGCCATAGAATAATGTAGCCTCTTTTTATGAATGTCATTTCAACTGACGTTCCACTAATGATGTCGTGTTGTTAAAGGTAGTCCTTACTTTCTGGACCAATACATATCTCACCACTGATAGAAGATTGTCTTGGTTAAGCAATTGTTTGAATCCGTTCTACTTCAAGAATTGTGCTGCTGCCTCTGGCTTTAGAAGTCTTCCTGTAAACAAAAGAAAAATCCTGAAGAGATCATTATTTTAGGGTCAGCACCAAATTTTCTGGACCATGCATCCTCACATTAAATTGATACAGGGACTCCAGTGTATACTGTATTTCAAAAAGTGAAACGGTGTTCTGATTTCATGATTTTATATTTGCTGGCAAATAAGTTCCACTTTGGCCATCCAAGATTCAACTAATACAACTGCAATGCATTCCACATGTCAACTTTCTCACCTTGTGCAGGCTAAGCCACCTTGTGAGGACATGTTTGAATATCTTAATGAGTTCAACACTGAAAAACAGAGGAAACTCTTTGAGTGGTTGCTGTCTCTGGGAACTGAGAGAAAAGTGGCAGCAGGAACAAAATGAAACAAGCATTTGTCAATGCCAAATGTTTCATTGCATGGTGTATGTGTCTGAGGTATATTGTGTTATGTGCCATTGTACATGTTAAGGAGACAGCAGTATTACATGTACTACCCCCTTAACAAGTACAATTGCATGTAAAAGTATATTCTAAAGACTGCCACTGCTTCCAATATCATGTAATGCTATTTATAGCCCTGCAGCTCCTTTCTCACTTCACATCATTAAAACACAGTTTTGTGGGTGAGGCTGTGGTGGGCGCTTGGTGGCTAGCAATCTACAAAGTATGACTGCACTTCATGTAAGTTCTATTACTTTACATCACGTGCTCAGGAAAGTTTCATTTTGGGTAATTTTAGGTCCAGGGCAGGCAGCTTCTACCATGAGCTGTGTGCCCCCTGGTGTCAGCTGTACTTCAGCACATTACCATTTTTTCCTAAAAAGAATAGTATTACTTTACAGGCTATTTTCTCCAATGCTGTAAGTGACATAAACAAATACTTTGAAACAGAGAAAGCTGAGACAGTCAGCTTTCTCCCAGTATTGAACATTAGTTCCTAGTGACAAAACGTTTTTCGTGCAAGTGCAAAGAAACGTTATAATAAAAACTAAACTTATAATGGAGGAAGAGGCTCAGCTGAAACAACAGGTCCCTCCATGGATCCCACAGATCCTGAAACATATTACCTTATTACTTATAACGACAGCTACTTATTAATCAAGATATTATCCAAATCTAATCCAAACACTGGGGCGAGTGGCTTAGAACTCTGCCATTGCTGACACCAGTGCTTGGGGCAGCAAATCATGATTAGCCCTGCCATCTAGGACTTGCCTTCACTGCATGCACCACTGGAGCAAGCAACACCATTTGGATTACATTAAAGTGAATACTTCCAATTGACCAGCCACTTCTCTCTGTCAGCACAGCAGCCCACATCCACCCCTCCTCACATCAATTTGCATAGACCAGCGTGCTCTCCCATTTGAACCCTGTGTTTACAAATCACTTATGTCCTTGTCAGAAAAGAAAATCATTTTGTCCTCCCATTCCCCTGCTTCCATTACCTCATGTGAATTAAGTAATATCTGCTCAGCGAGGCCCACTAGAGAGAAAGGTGTGCTCCATCGAAATCAGCAGGCTTGGGGTGTAACAAATGAAAACAAAGCACTGACGGAGTGCTCCATCTCCCACCCGCTACCAGCCATGCCAGCTTTATTATTCGTTTAACTTGCAGGAGAAAATTACTTAACCCTGACCCGTGTATTAGCAGACTGTATTGATGCCTAGATAGAAGCCTTTTAAAGAGGAGAACAATTTATTTTCCCTGAAACAGGCTGTTTTTCTCTGTCATTTTTCCAATCTCGGCCCTGAACATACATCATTACACTTGTCTTACTCCTTCTGTTCTTTCATCGGTCCTCTTTTAACAGAAAGTACCGTGGGGCTGAATAGTGTCTCAGTGCAATTTTAAGCCATGCTGTATCGATGGCTACACCCGGGGGGGGGGGTGCAGGTCCACATTTAACACGTGGCAAGATTATGCATTGTCAGCTTCTGACGTTGTCTCCTATGGGCCAAGACTATTAATGGAGAACAGGCTGAATATGGCACCACTTGGGTGGTTGCTGGGCAGTATTATGTAGATCAAAGGAGCTAGCTGCTCGTCTGTCTCTTTTTAAATTACAAAAAGTTTCCACCCCACAACCAGGGAACGATGTCATGGTCAGCCTTGCTAATCATTGGGCTGTCACAGCCAAGCCCCTTGTAGCCTGGGCTGCATTGGATCTGATGTGGCACACCTCTAAAATGTCGCTCCTTCTGATAAAATGTTTCTAGCCAAAATAATGCTCTTGTTTCTGTCTTTTATTCCAAAGTTCACATTTGTACAGTAAAAACTTGTAACTTTTATATCAGCTGTTAAACTTCATATTCCACATAGGTTCTGGTTTAATTTTAAAATATTGTACTTAAGTTTTAGTACTGCACTCTCATTTACAAATACATCTTAAGTGCTCTAACACTGTGCAAAAAAAAGCATCTAGCATATAGGAGCTCTGTCCTAGGTGCAAATAGCCTTTCAGACAGTATTGTACATTATCCTGTCAAAGTGACAGAGGCAAAAAATATACTTGTGAATTTCAGATCCCACTTACATTATACAGACACTGAAAATCGTGACAGGCAATCAAAAAAACTCAGTGCTTTACCCCACAAGGGCTTCCTCAGGAGCTGTCTCCTGACACTGCTGTATGCTAGATACTTTCTTTTACTTTTGTTTGCATAATACTAGAGCACTTAAGAAGTATTTGTGAACTTGAGGGCAATACTAAAACCTGAGTGCAGTAGTTTAAATTAAACCAGAACTAATGTGCAATGTGAAGTTTAAAAGCTGATGCAGCAGTTTTTACTGTATAAATGTGAACTTTGGAATAAAAGACAGAAGCAAGAGAAATAATTTGGCTATATACCTCTTTTGTCACTTTTTCCCACTGAGTGCAATTGGTCTTTGGTATTCTACTAGCATCACAAAGGTTGACTGGCCAAACAATGGTCACCATGCTTTTGAACACGGCAGTGTGTACCATCAGGATTGTGACCCTGACCCGTTCCACACACAAGTATATTCTGAAATGTGATGTTGCAGAAGGGGATTGCAAAACTCTTTTAGCATAGCTAGGGGAGCACAACCAAGGGACTGGTGCAGAACTGTTTGCATGACTGTCACTCCAGGAAACATTACAATGCAATTCACTTTGAAAGCTCATGCTGGAATGACAACATCATGCAAATCCTTACTAGTGATATTATCTGCTCCTTTCCAAACAGTTACAAACATGAAGCAAACTGGGCTGACCCAATAGTGTGGTGTCTAGAGCACTACTTGCTTTTCCAGTGGGTAAACTCAGGTGTCTGCTAGCAACTCGGGCTAATGCTGCAACTGATAGTCATTGCTGTAGGCCTACAGGAAGCTGTGGAAGATCTGCCTGGTCATTCCCAGAGACTGGGAGGTCAGGTTTGCCCTCTTCAGGTCTACCCTTTTGCACCCTCAGGCAGCAGAACAAGTGTGGCACTGCATCGTAAAGGAGGTTGACACTGACTGGCTTTACATGATCAAGCCAATATTAGTGCACACTTACACCCCTTACTATATACTGGATATCCCTGGAGGAAAACAACACTTAGAAAACCTGTTCCTGACTAAAGCAGATGCCCCCAGCATGTTCTGCTTGCCCTTGATGGCACAGAATCCTGTTCTGCAGGGATTCAGTTGTGAGAGATGATAATAAAGAAAGTGGTTCTGGAGGGAGGTTTCCATATTGTGGCCAAATGAGATTGATAGAAAAAGATAGGATAAACACGTATATACTGTAGAACTAGAGATTATTGCCTAATGTTTATTTTGCTGGTCTGGCTCAGGAGACAATTTAGTGCAATTTTATTTTCACTCGCTATGAGACCAAGTGAGGCTGCAAGACCTCCAACTGCAAGCAGTGATTGAAGGCAGAGGTTTATAAAATTGGTTATCCCTTCTTCCTTACTACAGGAAATGAGATCAAGAGAGAACAGTCACACATAACTCTGATGGCCCACAGGAAAGTGCTATGAGTCGACAACATTGGGACTGAGTGAGTTATGGGAAGGAAGACAACAACACATCGTTTCAGCAGTTGCATTATTGTAATATATCATGTCAGTGGACTGCATTATAGCAGACACTTTTTTTTTAACAACACATGGGAACCATACTGATCATACTGCAGAATCATAGAATCATAGATTCATAGATTCATAGAAGCTAATCGACAGAAAGGGACCCCACCGGCCCATCTAGTCTGCCCCTTACCCCTCTACTTATCCCTCCTCCTGCTGGTCCCACTCTCCTGCTACTCAGCCCCATATGTCTGTCCCATGCCCTCTTGAATCCCTCCACAGTTTCAGCCCCCACCACCTCCTCTGGTAGTTTGTTCCAGGACTCCATCACCCTCTCCTCATCCTGATCTGATTATCAATAAACTAAAAAAAGGAGAAAAAAAGAAGGCATAGAAG
Organism: Neoceratodus forsteri; assembly: GCA_016271365.2. Taxonomy (NCBI): domain Eukaryota; kingdom Metazoa; phylum Chordata; order Ceratodontiformes; family Ceratodontidae; genus Neoceratodus; species Neoceratodus forsteri. Next base: position 61,863,734 of record CM057451.1, read on the forward strand.
GTATGACAATGTGGTTAGGGAAGGTGCTAAGAACTGGGTGGGTTTGGGAACAGGAGACAATACCATACAGTTCTGGTGAAGCGATCAAGTGTGCAATACCATCATGCTACATTTTTATAACCCCTTGGTATGCGTTGGTTTCTACAGTGTAATGCAGGGTAATAGCTGCAGCACATGTTGTCAATGGGACTCAACCACTGAGCAAAAGAATATAGTGAAAATATTTTTATAGCGAAAATGTCCTTCTCTACAGTGCAAGAAATGAGACATGACCAAGTATATAGTATACCATAGCAGGAAACTTAAGTGGTGAGTTGATTACTCAAGGTGAATTCGAGAGCTACCGCCATCATGAGGTATGTTACTGTGGTTTAGTACTGAAACTCTTGATTATACAGTATTATACAACTGGTGTAAGTAGAGACGTAGGGACCTCACTGAAAGGTGTCCATGAATACTGAATGCCCTGAATTCTTGAATGCTATGGGGCTGCTTCAAAAAATGAAAAAAAATGGGGAGGGGGGCCCCATGTAACAAAACCTGACATATCAGCTGGTTTTGTTGAGAATTGGGGTGTTCCTCATCTACACTCCCTTTTAATGTTTTATGTTAAAAGGTAGTGTGTTCATTTGTTTAAAGTGATAGCTGAAGGTTTCCCAAATGCCTTTTTTACATAGTATGCCAATGCCAGCCATACCCCCATGTCGAAGCTGCAATTTGATTTGTAAAAAATATCTGTCATAGTCATTTTATTGTTATGTTTTATCAGTGCTTTGTTTCTGGCTGCCTTTCAGTTTCTCTGTTAGGCCACACTCCCAGAATGATGTCATACTGGGAGCAGTCAATGTTTTATATTCAGTATTACGGAATTCTGGATAATTTATAACATTAACTTAAATATGCCTTACTCAGAAGTGCAATCTTGTATGTTGGTAGTGATGACTGCAGTATATCACTTAATATGTAGATGTCCTTAGCAAGGAATTGTGGGAACAATAAGAAGCTGTTTTTCTGTTGCCTTACTGTGAAGTGCAGTCTCGTATTTCAGTAGTGGTGTCAACAAAATAAGCTCTTGTATGTTTATTTTCAAAACAAGGCATTTTGCATACCAAATCCAGCTACAAGACTTCTTTACTGAGAGTTGTAGTCTCCTGTCTCTGTAGTGAGCACAGAAACATAATAGCCTGTATACTAATTTACATAGTGAGGCATTGTGGGTACAGTAAATAACTGATTTTTCTATCTCCCTATTCAGAGTGCAGTCTCCTATTTCGGTAGTGTTTACAGCAGTACAATACGTAAAAAAAGCTTCTGGAAAATGTTTTTGTGATGCAGGTAGGCCACAAAGCTCATTTGCCATAGTGCGTAGATGTTTCACCTTTACTGCCTCCTGGTGAAATGACAGGTCTGAAGTGACAGCTGTCAGAATGTGGAAGTGTGATAATACTTTTCTGTTTATGTAATAGGGCTTGAATGGCTGCTCATAGTTCCGGAGTGCAATTATGGGTCAATGATTACATAGAAACATAGAAACATAGAATGTGACGGCAGATAAGGACTGCTTGGCCCACCTAGTCTGCCCATTTTTCTACCTAACAGATAAGCTGCAGAGCCTAGTTAACCAACAGCTTACTTCCTCCTACCCCCCACTAGGACTGCCTTATGTCTGTCCCATACATTCTTGAATTCCCCCACTGTTCTTGACTCCACGACCTCCTCAGGGAAGCTGTTCCATGCATCCACAACCCTCTTTGTGAAAAAATACTTCCTCACATTACCTCTGAACTGTCCCCCCTCTATCTTCAAATTGTGCCCTCTTGTTCTTGCACATCTCTTTTTCTGAAAGATGCTACCCTCTTGGACTTTGTTGATTCCCTTGAGGTACTTGAAAGTTTCTATCATGTCCCCTCTCTCCTTCTTTCCTCAAGGGTACATATTAAGCTCCTTTAGTCTTTCTTTGTATGTCTTCTGGTGCAGACCCTGCACCATTTTGGTTGCCCTCCTCTGGACAGCCTCCACTCTGTCTATGTCTTTGCGGAGATGGGGTCTCCAGAACTGCACGCAGTACTCCAGATGGGGTCTCACCAACTGTCTGTACTGAGGGATAACAACTTCCTGTTTTCTACTATTGATGCCTCTCCCTATGCATCCCAGTATCCCCCAGCCTTCCTTACTGCCTTCTCACATTGCTTGCCCACTTTAGGTCATCTGATATAATTACCTCCAGGTCTCTTTCCATTTTACTGTTGTCAGTATCTCACCCCCATTGTGTATTCTTCCCTGGGTTTTGTTTCCCAGGTGCATTACCTTGTACTTCTTTGCATTGAATCTGAGCTGCCATACATCTGACCATTCCTCCAACCTTGCCAAGTCCCTTCACATCCTTTCCACTCCATCTTGTGTATCAACCCTGTTGCAGATCTTTGTGTCGTCTTCAAAGAGACATACTTTTCCTTCCAGTTCCTCTGCAATGTCACTTATAAAGACATTAAAAAGGACCGATCCTAGTACTGAACCCTGCGGTACCCCACTAGTAACCCTCCTTTCTTCACTGTGGACACCATTTACTACTGCACTTTGTGTTCTCTTGTCTAGCCAATTTTTTATCCAGGATACCACCTTGGGACCCACTCCAAGGCTGGCTAACTTATGTATTAATCTTTTGTGTGAGACTGTATCAAATGCCTTGCTAAAATTTAGGTAGGTCATGTCCACAACCCCTCCCTGGTCTACTACTTTGGTCACCCAGTCAAAGAAATCTATGAGATTCATCTGACATGACCTTCCCATCGTGAATCCATGCTGCCTTGGGTCCTGTGCCCCACTGGCCTCCTGTTGCTCAATAATTCTTTCCTTCAGAAGTGATTCTATCATTTCCCCTACCACTGAGGTCAAACTAACTAGTCTGTAGTTTCCTGACTCTGTCCTGCTCCCACTTTTGTGAAGAGGACTCACATCTGCCCTCCTCCATTCATCAGGTACCACACCATCCTCCCATGATTTGTTAAAGACAGTAGTCAGCAGTGTCACTAGTTCTACCCTTAGTTCCTTTAGAATTCTTGGGTGAATCCCATCAGGCCCCATTGCTTTGTCCACCTTCAATTTTATTAGTTCTTTCAGAACCCTTTCTTCTCTAAATAGACTGGTATAGACCCCCATCTTCAGAGTGTTTCTCTTGTTTGGTTTAGGTACCTCCCCCTCCTCTTCCTTTGTGAATACTGAGCAGAAATATTCATTCAGTATCCCTGCTTTTTCACTGTCACCATCTACCCACATTCTCTCCCCTTTATTAAGCCTCAGTATCCCTCCATTGGTCTTTCTTCACTCCCTAATGTAACTATAAAAGGTCTTATCCCCCTTGGAGTTGGCTATCCTTTCCTCGTTTGGGCCTTTGCTATTCTGACTGCCTTCCCAGCTTCTTTCTGCTTTAACTGATAAAGTTCTCTGTCCTGCTCCTTCTGTGTTTCCTTATATTTCCTGAATGCTGTCCTTTTCTCCTTAACCTTCTCTGCCATCTCTTTTGAGAACCATAGCGGTTTTTTTCATTCGTTGTGTTTTACTGATTTGCTTTACACAAAGGCTTGTTGCCTCTGTGATGGCTGTTTTGATTACTCCCCATTGTTCCTCCACCTCCATTTCTTGCCTGTTTGCTATTGCTTTTCTGAGGCACTCTCTCATTTTCCCAAAGTCAGCCCCACTAAAGTCCAATACTCTTGCTTTTGTATGGCTTGATTATATGGCTGTGTTTATCGCGAACTACACTGTTTGGTGGTCGCTTGTTCCCAGATGGCTACCCACTTCTAAATCTGAGATTCTTTCTCCATCCCCATTTGAGAGTACCAGGTCTAAGATTACTCCCTCCCGAGTGGGTTCCAATACTAGCTGTCTGAGGCATGCCCCCTGTAGGGCATCAAGAATTACCATGCTCTTGGATGTGCCTGCAGCAAAGGTGCTCCAGTTAACATCCGGCATATTCAGGTCCCCCATCAACAATATCTCCCCTTTTTCTGCCATTCTAAGGAAGCCTTCTATCATTTCCTTGTCCATTCCCTCCCCCTGAGATTGGGGTCTATATCAACCCCATGCGGATTGTGGTGCCATTTCCTGTCTCCAGGGTGACCCAAAGTGCCTCATCTGCTCCCTGTTTACTCTTTAGTTCTGTTGCTTTGATCCCTTCCTTTACATAGAGAGCTACTCCTCCTCCTCTTTTACCCTCCCTGTCCCTCCTGTAGATTGTGTACCCTGGTATGTTGACATCCCAGTCATGGTTCTCTGCGTACCATGTTTCTGTGACTGCCACAATATCCAGGCAACGCTCTTCCATCAAGGCCACTAGTTCAGGGTGCTTGTTACACAGACTACGGGCATTGGTACTCATCACCCTCCACTTTTTGATGGCCTTTCCCCTTTTAGCCCCATTCCTGTCCTTACTGCCTTTGCCTTTTTTTACATTTACCTCTGTCCTTCTCCCTAACGACTTCTCTACCTTGGTGTTTACCTCACTAATTACCGTGTTTTATGGGGGGAGGCTGGGATTTCCCTGCTCCTTTTCAGTGCCTTCCCCCTTGGCTAGTTTAAATGCTTGCCAATGAAGCATTTAAACCTCTCACCTAGGATCCTGGTCCCCCTCCCGGACAGACTACATAGCTCTGAGCTGCTTTCAGGCAATCAAATCACTAGACATTTTCTACATGTTATAATGCTAGATACAGCTACTTGCAAACAATATAAAGAGGCAACTAAATACTGACAGTGTCCCTTTTTAAACTTTATTTCTCTGGCATGATGTCACGGTTGGGGGTTGCAGCACTGAAAAAAAGGGTTGGGTTGTGCAAATAAAGCAAAGCTCCAAAATAAAAAGATTTTATTCATGGAAAACAGCACTATTTGTTTGTTTGAATGGTAGGAGACTGATTCACAACTCCTACAGGTTACTACTCCCATTCGTTATGGCAAACTTGCAACATCACTTTAAGCTATAATCATTACTTCTAGCATAGTAGCACAGTGTAGTGTAGAATATATCCAATAGGAGTGTTTCATAGGTTTTGTAACATTATGCTTAAGGACTAATGGGGTTCCTTAGTTCTCCAGTTATGACAAACAACTTAGCAATTGTTTTTAATGACAGATGACAGTGATTTGAGGGAGTTTTGAGTCTGTGTATATTAATAGTGTGCTGAGTGTTTAAGAGAATGCTGTGGTTACTCTTTAATGACATCACTCAGTCTCTTTTTGACTAAATCATTTCAGCATGGGGAAAGAGCAGTATGATTTGTGAGGCATGGATTCTTTATATGTTTTCTTTTGTTTTGGGTTTCTTGTATTTTGTTTCTCTGTAGGTGGGATTTGTGTGACTTACTCTGATGAATCTATGTGATTTATGTTTTACTTGTGTGTGTTCTGTTGTAATTGTACTAAGAACTTGAACTAGATGCTATCTATTCTCTTTTAGTTGTGTGAGTGGTTACAAAGCAGGAATTGTGTTGTTTATTTACTTGTTCCTTCACTGAATTTTCTGGTTGTATGGTTCTGCATCATTAGATTTTGTAGGTGATAATACCTTTAGGGGGATACTTTGGTAAGCTGCTAAATTTAGGATGTTTTTGCTCTTTTCTGAAGGTTTCTGATCTTTTGAATCATGAGGTAAGTGTTCCATTTCTTTACTGGAATAGCTTTGCTATTTGCAGGTTAATAGTTGCATTTTTTGTTCTATTAGGCTGTAGGGTAGCTGGTCAAATGATCAAATGAATGTGAGAGTGGGCTTCTTACATGTGGGTTTGTCATGTAGTTATATTATTTGCATACTGATTTTTAACTTTGATGCATTGTTTTTCAGGTGTTTTGCATCTAGCAGAATACTATATGTTGCATACAAGATATCCCTACATGAGAAGGTCTCAGTCTATGAGAAGGGTTAAAGTGACTGGACTACATTTGATCAAGAAAAGTTAAAAATGATGTAAACCACGACAACTGCTGGAAAAGGGCACTACCCCTCCGATGGTACTCAAAGAAGTAATCAGTATCTGCTTATGTCTAGTGAGAGCATTTCAAATCCTGATCAATACAACATGTATAAATAAAGGATTTCAATAATGAAAAATAATTCACATGGTACGAATGTATACTTCCTGAAATGATGTGCTGGTTGTTGGTTACAGTACAGCACTTTGCTGGCCAAACTGATGTCACTGTTCTTCGAAACAGATATATTGGAACCCAGTCCAGAATAACTTGTTATTTCACCACCTCCAGTGAAAAGAAATTTACATGTTCCAATTTTTGTTTCCTCTTTCTCACAGGATTTGAAAAAAGATAATACCACAATGGAAAATACCTCATCATTTCTTTGCAAGAGTCCTTATTTTTGCAACTGTCAGGAGAAAAATAGTCAAAAACTGAAAGAGCCATCTTGCTATCCTTTTAGCTGACTTTGTTACATTAATATATAAAATCAGTTCAGATGGCCCAACTTGTAACAAGTGCTCTTTTATTAAGGATAATAGAATACAAATAGCCAGGTTCATGATGAAACAGTGTGCTCTGTATTCATTGAATTGTCATTGCTCAGTAATCATTGAATTGCCGTGGCTATTAAGTCTGTTGTTAAAAAAAAAGATGCTCTAAATAATTTTTAGTCTATAGCTGTACTGTGAAACAGTGTTGGGGTAACAACTGCTATCTTTGGGATGTGTAATCTAATGTTTGAACAGGAACATCTGTCTGACTGAGGGGCAGCTATGCCTGCCCCTGCTTACTGAAATGTCTTCCGAAACCTAATTTTACTTTTTAATTGCCAAGTGTACGTTGCAGCACCTCTTGTAGTCATGCATACTCTTTTCTGTATTTACAAAAGATTAGCACTGTATTCACTCTGAGTGATTTGATTCTTCTGATGTCAGACTCAATGATACTGTAGGACTGGTGTGTAGGGTTTCAGATTGTCAATCTGAATTTGTTCCTATTCTGGTTCAAGTGCAGCCTAGCAGGAAGTACTCAGACTGCAGACTGCAGTCTCAGTAATTGGTGAACTTCACACGAAGGGTGTGCATGGACCAAATGGCATTGCTTGAATGCCATGAATAGTAGGGCTAGTCGGATTTCTGACCTACTATTCTGCTATTATATCCTCAGCCTTTGCTTATTGCTCCATCCTACCTGCCTCACCCTGCCCAAACAGTCAAACACAGCACCCTTCCCCGAACCTCTGTCTGCACTCTGACCCCACCCTCCTCCCTGCAGTATCCACAATATTTGTATATAAGTTTTTAGTCCCATGTCAGATGATCAGCACAACCCACCTGCCTCCATGGCCTGCTGTCATCTTCCTGAAACAAATGCACTTCTTTGTGCTAAGCAAAATATATGCTCTACATGTCCCCATCTTCCCACACTGGCAGCCCCCTTATCCCCCTCCTTCCACCAGCACTTAGTTTATTTTATAGAAATGTGATTGGCATAACCCACCTTCCTCCATGGCAGCCGCCCTCTAATGAATGAACATGCTCACTCACTATCTGTAATAGTAAAACCAGCTGATCACATGATCAGCTGGTTTTCCAATTGCAGACAGAGATCCAGCACGTTCATTCATTAAAAAGTGGCCAGCCTTGGAGGATGGCAGGCTGTGCCATTCACCTTTTTATAAGATAAAACTGGGTGATGGGGTGGAGGGTGGAATAAGGGTGCTGACAGAGTGATGGGTGGGTTGTGCCTGTCATCCACTGTGGGACTAAAAAATTAATATTACAAATATCGTGGGTGATGGGGGAAGGTGGGATCAGGGTGCAGACAGCAGGTGTGAGACAGGGTAACATACTTTTTTTCAAACTTTTGGTTTAATGCAACCTGCTTACATTAATACATGCAGACAGTGTAGGATACATCAGGGGAAAAGAGGGAATACATGCAATTATGATATGGCTGACAATACCACTGTAGAACACATAACTGGTGTGACTTAGCAGATACAATAAAGTTCGAGCTCTTAAAGGGTTACTGACTGATTCATTGATCATTTAAGGCTTAATATTTATCTTAATAATTGACTAAGCTTCTAGCTAAGGTATGACATCTGGGCCCAAATATTCACAATTTAGCCTGAGTGCTAAGGGTTTTTTACATGTGCAAACCAGGGTTTGCCCCAAATTTATGGGTGGGGTCTATATTAGGAAACCTCTACAATGGGGCAAAACCATTACTGTCCATGTGCTAAATTACCACTGCACCCATGTAACTGAGGGGGTCCAAGCTGCATATGGGCAAAGCAGGATATTAAGAAGTTTGCACAGGTGGCAAATGCTACCCGAATGAGCACAAGTTACCACCTTTGCAAACCCCAACTTAAGGTCCTGATGGCAGGCAAAGGGACTGCACAGATAATTACATTTTCAATCACAAGAGAGCAGTGTGCATATTTATGGAACACATAGAAACAAAGGAGAGAAAGAAGTAAGTGCTTCAGCTGGGACTTAAACCTTGGCAGCCTAGAATACCATTCCCATTGTGCTACCAGCTGCACCACAAAGGCAACTGGAAACTGGGCCATCCCAAAGCACATTACTCTTTCTCCAATGCACAGCCTGGTGCTGCACAGATAATTACATTTTCAGCCACAAGAGTGTGGTATGCATATTTGTGGAACACATACAAACAGAGGATAGAGAGAAAGAAGTAAGTGCCTTAGCTGGTAGCATAACAGGAATGTTTTTTCCGGGCTAGTGCTGTTCTTTGACCACTTCCTGGTACACACTATAGCTGTTGAGGGCCTCACTATCATACAACTTCCCCTTCAGCTGGTTGGTTAATATCCAGCGCCCTACTGCAAGGGTCCCTGATGTCCCAAAAGTGCTATGCCAACACACCCAAAGATACAATCTACTTGCAACACTCCTTGTTCACTAGCCACTTAGGTACCACTGTTTTGGACTTCATTCCAAACCCAGGTCATTGGCATGGGAATATGGCATGCTACCCCATGGTCCATCAGGCATCCGAATCTGAGCTGCAATTTTTGTAAGTAAACTACAGGTCTATAATTTGAACAACATTTTGGTTTTTTAATCATGGAAAGATGTATGATGGACAAACTGCTGAAACTGTAGAGTCTTTCCATTGTCCTTGGCAAAATTCTGCACTTTCTGTGATTTTTTTTTTAAATTGAAAAATACAGAATATCAACAGAAGCAGAATTTTGTAGTTCTTCCAACACCAGTAAATGCCTATTGTGAGACTTACAGTAAATGAGACTTCCCACAGTTCACCCAAATAAATCTTTTAAATGCGATTATTTTGCTAGTTCTGTTTTTAAATAAGGTATGATAAAAGAGAAGTAGTAATAGAAATGAAAAAATATATCCCAACTTCCTCGAAAGTCAGGCAACTAAAACTGAAGAAATAATAGATAGCAAGCAGACTGCAGTAGCAAAAAGGTTCCAAGATAATGATGACACACCCTTCTTGTAAGTATCTTTTATTCCTCACAGTATTTTACCATCCTATGTAGTTCCAGTCACCATCACCTCTTATCCATCCACCCCCATAATCCATCTTATCTGGGGCTTAACTGTTCCAGAGCATCCCTTCCCTTAGGGATTGACCCCTATACTTACTGTAGGAGGGAAAGCCATCGTCTACCCCCACCTGTGCCCACACATCCAGAGTTGAGACTGAGCCCAGTTTGTGATGTGTGGCCTACAAAGAGTGGGACGGTCATCCTGCATGCAGTGTTTTTTTTTCATCATGTTTAACTCCCCTCCCTCCTTCTGTGAAATTGGCAGTAGCCCTACCAATGGGCCTATCCATGCATATAGTGACATCCTACAAAGGAGACAAGGTTCTTCAGCCCACCTCAGGGGTCACCACGGTGGCAGAGCCAACAAGCCTCCCTCCTTAGCTGGCAGTGCAGCTACTTGGCAGCACCACCCCAGCCCTCAGCTGGCTGACCCAAATGCTCCAAATCTGCGCCCTACCCAGGGTCACTGGGGCAGAAGCATGAAATGCTTTTGCTGAGACATTGGGTGGCCCCCGTAATGATCCTTTAACCTTTGTGCTGCCAACACAATTAGAATATATAGGAATTCTGGATATAATTTGCAACACAGCATGGCTTAATGGGGATTATGCACTGCTATTTTTTTCAGACTGCCTGCCCCAAACGTGACATTTGAGTGTACTAAATGTCTGTTTTACTCTTGACATCAGAATGTAATGTGTTTTCATGCTTTGCCTAACAGCCTTTGTTCTTGATTTGTGAATTCTGTGGAAAGATATTTTAGTAGGTTTGTCTTCAGCATAATGGGACACAGTCAAACCCTTTGGTCCCATTAAGGCTATTTTATTTAAAACAAGGGACCAGTTCCTCATTTAATTACAGACTATAGTTCAAACCACCATAATCCCCATTATTTTTTGCTGATCATATTAAATAAAAAGTATTTTCACATACCATAAAATGATTTACAATAAAATGATAGAATCTGATAACTTACAGAAGACAAGTCTCAGAGTTGGTTAAGGATGAAGGAGTAATGAAAAGAACATTGAAGGCAACAAGGATAATACACAGTAGGTCATTAAAACTGATTGGAATCAGTAGCCCAAAATGGAAGACTGGATTTCTGCTGAGAAACGGTTCTGGAGGGTGGTAACTGTGCTGAGGTGAGTGGAAGTGACCATAAACAGGAAGGGCAGTGTGAGGAAGCAGGGTTCACTCATGCTGTGGCAACATACATTTTGCCAATGCCGATTACGGCACAGACAAAATGCCACCTGGCATTACAGCACCAGGCATTTCATCTTCCAGGAGGTACAGCACCCGAAGCTCCCTCCTGGGAAATGATAGGCTCCAAAACTAACTGTAACCTCCTCTGTGGTGGGCATGCCCTGGAGGGGGTAGAAAGTGTGTGGGAAAAAAGGGTGGCATGAGTCTAAAATCAAGTTTGCCCCTTTCACTGTCGCTCGTGTTGCAGTGCCCTAATTGTGGCAATAAAATGTAATCACCATTCTATTGGACTATGAAGGAGGGAGTAGGGGGATGGCGTGAGGCAATACAGATTATATACTGCAGGCAAGTAGAATACATAATTCAGCAGGAAGCTAGTGAAGATCTTGTTTATGTATTTCCTTTGTGTTTGTGGAGGAGCAGGTTCTAAAACTGTTGTGCTTGTGTAGATATTGTTTACCCAGAATAGCTCAACTGAGATGTGACATGTTATTTATGGTGGGGTACTACTCTTACCCATTTTTGCATCTGAAGAGACTAATGTGCCAGAGGTTAACTGTCTATGCCAGTGTAACCGGTAACCTGTGGATTCTGCACCACACCGCTGGGCCACGCACCCGCCCTTGGCCAGGCAGTGGAGAGTCCTCACTATTTCTAGCCTACAGGCTCCTCACCTCCCTTGGTTACCATATAGTTGCACTGGACTATGAATGCATTGTATTATGTATAAGACAAGGCCTCCCTGAGGTGGCTTACTACCAACTCATATCATGCATTGCTTTAGTTACCAATTGTATAGGTCTTAACCGCTCATTATTTATTGTATTTATTTTTTTATTTATTAGTTTTGTTGACCGGGTAATTAGAAGCTCATTAGGTGAATATGTCGATAGCTCTGCCCTGTTTTAGTTACCAAATGTATAGGCATTAACCTGTGCTCATTGTACTTATACTCTGTATGATTGTTCACCCACATCTATTCTATGCATGTACTGTATGAATGTCTATATTTTATTTTGACGTGGAGCCTTTGGAAATGAGTCTATGACTCAAAGGTTGTAATTCTGATTTCCTAAATGAATAAATAAATATAAACTTACTTTGGTGTCTATGATGGGTCTGCATCTTCTGGTACCTAAGCCTCTGCTTAATCACTAGATCATACTGCCGTGGAGTTTGGTCAGTGATGGGCTGGGTAGGCCAAAGAGGAAGAAGTTGCAGTTGTTAAAGAGGAATGTAATGAAGGTGGTTTCAGAAGAGACAAAGACATTGCCTACATAGGCAATGATGTGCAAGTAGCAGAAATGGCAGCTTTGTGGAAATGGATATTTCAATCAAATGTGATGAGAGGGCTCAAGGAGAACAGCAAGGTCTGACTCAGTTACTCAACTAGAATCCGGTGATCATTTAATAAATAGAGGTGATGACCTTTAAAAAGCTATTTTAAAATATTTGATTGTTAATATATATTTACAAATATATATTTTCTATCTTGCTCACTTTTTCATTTGATTCAGTTTCATTTTACTTATTAGACCGGTAAACATGCCCAGATATTCAAAAGGGATGCACCATGAGCAACAGAGATGTGCCAATGCAAGTTGCAATGCACAAGAGTGCAATAGTAATGAATGCATGCACAACCATAGGAGGAGGAACCATGAATAAATGGCGCAGTGCAATATTCAACATCATGTGACATACGCAATATGGGAGCTAGCAGAAGTTGTGCAATAGCAGAAATGATCCAAAATAAAAAGGAGCAAGAGAGAGGTACAAGAACGCTACAGGGAAGCCAGAGGTGGGTGCGAGGTGACAGGAACAAGGCAGAGGGTAGCAGTGAGCAGGACTGGGCAGAAGCAGGACAGAGCACACCTGGAAACAACTAGGAATAGGAAAGGATTGGGGAGCATGTGCCACTGTGTAGGAGTGAGAGGGAAGTGCCACAGTGGACTGAGGGCAGTGGCAGTAGGCAGGACAGCCAAAGGCCAGAGGTGTACCCAGTGCAGGGGGAGCATCACAAATGGACAGCGGGGGAAAGGAATAACTGCTGCCGGTGGGGGCACCAGCTAGGGACATGGCCAGTGCCACCTTCCAGATGGAGGCGGTAATGGGGGGTGTGAGAAGGCAGGCAGCAGGGGGGTTGCGGCCATGGAAGGGCCCATCAGTGTTACACCCCCAACAGGTGGTACCAAGCCCACACCACCTTCGAACACTAATCTGACACAGAGATTGTGGGCCAGTACTGCCTGAACTGGGTGATCCTGAGGTGGCTCTGTGAGCTGTACAGTGATGAGATGATGGGTCCCACACGACGGAGCCATGCTCTGTCAGTGGAGACAAAGGTGACAGCTGTCAAGTGCCTGCTCACCACGGGCACCTTCCAGAGACCAACAGGGGACACAACAGGCATAACCCAGTCACCCAGTCGGCCGCATCATGCCTACTCACACAATTCCTCAGTGCACTGCTGCCACGTGCTGTGGAGGACATCCATTTTCCCAGCACACAGTTGGAGCGCACAGCACGCATACAAGAGTTCCACATGGTAGCGCGTATATGCCTGGCATGCTCAGGGCCATTGGCTGCACCCATGTGGCCATCCGCTGGCCACCTGGCCCGGACGATGTGTCCTACATTAACTGGAAGGGGTATGCCAGCATCAACCGCCAGGTGGTGTGTGATGCCAGGGGGTGCATAACCAATGTCTGTGCCACGCACCCTGGGGGAGCACATGATGCCTTCATCTGGCACCAGTCCACAATGTGCTAAAAGTTTGAGAATGGGGACATCCCCACTGACCACCTAGTGGGTGAGTATGCACATCACGCAGGACGACATGAGCAGATGTGGGGGGGTGCATAGTCAGAGGTGCCATGGGTACCAGCCTTGACGGCCCATGGCAGAGTGACACAGATCACCATACTAATGTCCTCCCTCTACACACAGGTGACAGTGGCTACCCACTCCATCCCTGTCTGCTCACACCATACCGGTGGCCCGCGACCCCATCACAGCAATGGTACAATGAGGCAAATGCCACAACATGGAATGTCATCGAGCGGGTGTTCAGGATGCTGAAGGCATGTTTCCAGTGCCTGGAAATGTCTGGCAGTGCCCTACAGTAAAGCCCCTTGAAAGCCTGTGGGCTATTCCTGGCCTGCTGCATTCTGCACAACATGGCCAACGACTGTGGGATAGCCATAGAGGTCGAAGAGGGGCAGAGCGGTGGGGACGATGAGGACGCTGGTTCAGACGGTGATGGGCAGCCACCCCCTGGGTGAAGGACCCCTGCCTGATCCGGATGTCACAGCTGCACCGGGACACCATCACAGAGGAGCACTTCGGCCAACACAGGTAGGTCATGGGGCCATGTGCAACCACTAATGGCAAGGGTACAACCCACAGACAGGCATAGACAAAACCCAGGGATGGATGGTGGCAAGGGAATGGGTCTGAGCATGGAACCACACACACCATCAGGGATGGGTAGGGCCAAACACGACACGCGCTTACACACACACACACACACACACACACACACACACACACACACACATATCACAAGACCTGCACAAGGGGTAAAGGCACGCCAACCCCAAATGCAACCCCTACCCACACACAGGTCCACACACAACCATGCCCAGTGGCCATCACTGTGCATGTCTCAGATGCTGGGCACCATTGCACATTGGAGGACAGTGCAACGCCGGCATCATCATGCACATGCCACAGTGGCCAGCAGCGAGAGGTGTGCACAGGGACCATGTGTTGCAGGCGATAACCCACCCGTGCGTCATGATGCACAACACACTGCACACAGGGCAGCGGCAGACAGTGGCCATGGTGGGTGATAGGTCAGTCATGTGGCACAGTGCCACGGCCACCACGGATGCGTGGGTGGCCCCTCTGAGACCTGCCAGCCATGCCAGGCTGAACATTGGCCTCATAGGGTGGCATCAACGGTCCCCCAGGAGTGACGCTGTGGGAACATGACTGTGTTCACGCAGGGGTCTGCAGCTCACTGAACATGCCCACGCCAGGCATGCTCGGTATGCCCACAGCTGAACCCGGTGTCGACATGGAAGGTGTCGCACACGACACTGGGAATGGGGCTGGATGTGACACTGTATGGTGTCTGCTGCGGATGGGCAATGAACTGGGTGCCCAATGTGGCCATGACAGCTGTGAATGCACGTGTCTGCCTGTCAATGGCAGCGGTCACATCCTCCCGCTGCTGGGCCATCTCTGCCAGGAGCAGACCATGGTCTCTGCTGTGCCGCTCCTCTGCCTGGAGCAGAACCACACTGAGTGCATCCACCGTAGTCACAAGTCGCAACTGCTGATCCACTGAAGCCTGGAGTAGGTGGCTGTGCTCATCAAAGAGGTCATCCGCCAGTTCAGCATGCTGTCCCTTGTGATGTACCTGGCCCTGCTGGACAACACCCCTTGATGATGGGCACTGCACACCAGAGCCATGTCGGGACATGTTCACACGTGGTGCACTGCCACTGCCCCCCAACACTGTCCCCCCTTCGCCATTGGCCGACTGCTGGCACTACCCCTCTGGCTGCCGATCACTAGGGCTCACCAGTTCCATCGCAGTGGCACTGGTGCCACCGCAGCAGCTGCAACAGCCCCACCGGCCTGGATGCACACCAGTGCTGCCCCACTGGGGCATACAGGTATAGGCTGGGACTGTGATGTCACGCAGGCCTCCACGGCGGCACCACCCATGGCTATGCCCGTGCTGTTTCCTGCTGTGGGACCATCCTGCATCCCACACGTATCACTGTCTGGGATGTGTGATCCATCATCATCAGTGCTGGATCCAGCACCAGTCCATGTCCCAGCATGCTGGAGTCCATGGCCGCTGTCATGCTGTGACACAGGCAGGGCCTCATCTGCACCAGTGCCACCATCTTCAGTCCAGACAGACAGGCAGGTATGTGGTGTTCCTGTCCCTCAGACATCTGTGGAGGTGGATGGGCGCTCCTCCATGTCCAGGGCAACACCCTCAGTGGACACACCCACCACCGCTGACCCATGTAGACACTCAGGAGCTGTAAGGGAACACAGTAGCAATAATGTCTCCGCCCTACCCTGTGGCATTCCCCCCACCTCCCACACAGTGACAGCACAGGACCTACCATTCAGTGACGGCTGCCACCCATCTGGAAGCCACCACCTGGAATGGCCTCTATGGCACAATGTCGCATGCTGCTGGCCACCCGCTCCTCCTGTGGCATCAGGAGTGGCACATCCTGCTGTCCACCACCGGTTGCAGCACGTGCTGCCCTGAAGGTGGCCACCTTGTCCTTTATCCTCCTCTTGTCTGTGTCGACCTTCTTTTTACACTCCTGCAAGGACCGCTGGTGGCTGCCATGCTGGTTCATGGCACGTGCAACCTCACCCCATGCCGCAGCACAGGCCTGTGGTGTTCCACACTGTCCACTGAACAGTGGTTCCCTGTCGAGGTAGGCCTCAAACAGGGCATCTGATTCCACCCAGGGGAAGTTGGGCCTCCTCCTTCTCCCATATCCCTGTTCCTCCTCTTCCTCACGTTCGACCATTATAGAGCCTGTGGGAATGACAGGTGTTGCCTTTGAATGTGCAGTCCCATGCGTCTCTCACACACCACAGTCCACACTTTCAAACAGCATGCAACCCACCGCAGTAGACTGCAATACCAAACTATGTCCTCTGCAACCCCATGTCACATTGATATAGCGCAAGGCATGCAAATGAGGTGAGGCGCAACTTTAAGTGGATTCTAATGCAGTGGCTGTGCCATGGAATTACTGATGAGCTGATTTGCATATGCTGGTTGAATATCACGCTGTTGCACCTTGTGCAATTGTCTTGAGCATGCTCAGGCAATGGTGGAGCTCTGTGACGTGCGCAGTAGGCACTGCTCGGCACATGCCTGGGGTGCTGATGCCGACGTCTGCTGCTCTGATGATGTGCTGAGTGTGGGAGGCAGTGCAGGGCACGGCCACCACTGTGCCAGTGGTGCAAGTGCACTATTCTTGTGTGTGGCGCTCGTGCCCTGAAGCACCATAGGCGCCATGGTGCCACAGTGTGGTAGGCCACTGCAGAGCATCACACACAGTCACCCTACCACACTACACGCAGGGAGTCCCAATAGCACTGTGGCATTCCTTGCACAACAGACCCTTAACCCTGTGTGGTTGACCTTTGCCCCCTAGGCACCATGCGTCCGCATGGGTGCATCCCTATCGCGCTGTTTGGTGACAGCACGATGGGGAATGGCAGCACTGTACCACACAGCATCTGCATGTGGGGGACGTGTGCTACAGAGTGCCATTTTGTTATCTCACCTACATGGATAATGGCATGCAGGAGAGCACCACAGTGGAGCGCGCTAGAGCTGGCCAGCCTTGTGGCTATTGTTGAGCCCCATGCTGGGGCCCTGTTTGGAGAAGACCCATTGAATAGGCCAAGAAGCGCCGTGTGGGAGGAAGTGGCAGAAGCCATGGAGGAAGCCCCCAGAGATTGCCCATAGCACTAAGCAGTGTCGCCACTGCTATGGGGACCTCTGGCAGAGGGATCCAGATAGGCTGGAGTGACTACAGGCACACACCAGGTGAGGCGCCATGCCACAGCCAGGTAGGTGCTCCATCCATACACTGGTAGCATCCGTCCATCTGGGTATCACAGTGTGCATGTGTCCACCATGCAGGGGGGTGGGGGCTGTCCAGTGTGGGCGGTGGTGGTGATGGTGGTGGTGAGGTTGTGGCATGGCTGGGCTGTGCAGGATCACATACACAGGTGGGGGGGCTTTGCTACTTGTTTGTACTGATGTTCCCCTCTCCATGTTTGCACCCTAGGCCCTGAGGAGCGACGTCATGCTAGGGAGGCAAGAGCTCAGCGTGAGAGAGATGATGCACAGCAACAGGGACGTGGTCGAGGGGCTATGGGACAGCAGTGACCAGCTGTTGTGGATGCAGGTGAATGCCTTTCTTCCAATAACATCTGTGCATGCTGTGTTGAAGGGTTGGCGGCTGGGCATGGCCACCAGCCCTTGGCACCACCGCCATGCACGCCACATGGTACACTCAGCACTGTGCTGTGGCACTGCATGTGTGGGTGGGCATTGCTGGTGGTCTGTGCATGCACTGGGTACACGGCTGTGCCACTGTCTTTGCACCGCATAGCCATGTCACTGTACGGCCACAGTGGTGCTGTGCGGGACATGGGCTGTAGGTGTGTGCAGCAGT
Source organism: Neoceratodus forsteri (assembly GCA_016271365.2). Taxonomy (NCBI): domain Eukaryota; kingdom Metazoa; phylum Chordata; order Ceratodontiformes; family Ceratodontidae; genus Neoceratodus; species Neoceratodus forsteri. The sequence continues at coordinate 61,881,701 of CM057451.1, forward strand.
CCACATGGCTGTGGGCACCTGGGTAGGCAGGTCTTGTGGATGCAATCACTGTGGGTGGTCACACACCATCACAGGGGCATGGCCCATGGCTATATGCCATGCACAATGGGTGGGCTGCAGGGGGATGGACTGTCACACGTATTGACTCTGCTCCCTTGTCCTAGGTGGACATCGCTGGCCTGCAATTGAACGTGGCATGCAGGAGCTGCTGCAGCTAATGCGAGCATCCCTGGCAATTCTTCAGAGGATGGAGTGGGACAGGGTCTGGAGACGCAGTAATTGGAGGCACCACAGGAGTGGAGAGCGGGGCAGGCAATAGGCCCTCCATGCCCCCTGAGTGACCTAACCCCCCTGGATCCACCCTCACACCTCTTCTTCCCTCTCCCATTTGTTCACCCCTGCCCCATGCCCACCCCCACCTGGTTTGTGGCCCTTTCCCCACACCCTTGTATATAATTGTAAATATGTTTTATTTCTTATAATGTTCAATACATGCATTTTGTTATGACAACTGTGGTGGTCTCTGATTTGCAGTGGGCTACAGGTGCTTGGCTGCAGTGGTGTGCATGGAGTCAGGGGTGGTGCAGGCATGGGCATGTGTGTGTGTCCAGCAGTGACCCACCTATGGTGTGGATGGGGGACTCGGTCACTGTCTGTTGTATGTGTGCTGCTCTCTGTGCACTGGACGCTTGTGTGCAGTGGTCCACGGTGCATGCACTATGTCCATAGTGCCCCATCAGACTGTCCATGGCCTGTGCAGCTGACACCATTGCATGTCTGTGCTATGCACAATCTGCTGGCATGTCAGTGGTGGCTGTCCATGCTGGCCACCCCCTGTACCTGGTGCAATGCCGGATTGCCTCCTGTCACCGGTATGATGCACATCTGCCTCGGGTGGCACTGTGGCCTCCTCTGTTGTTGTCCTTCCTCCATGCTGTCGCTTGTGTCTGTTGCAGGGAATGTGCTTCAATGTCTGTCACTTGTACTCTGGCTGCATGCTTGTGGTGTACAGATTCATGGTGCATGCACAGGGTGGCTGGTACACCTGTGCCATGGAGGGCTGCTGGCTGAGGGTACACGGCTGCTGTGGCCGCACACCAGTGGGTTTGTTGCCCCACTATTGTGTCCCTGTGTTGGTGTGCCCTTGGGTATGGGTGGGTGTTTGTCCGTGCACTGTGTTGCATCCTGTGTGGCGCATGCTTCCATGCACCACTGTGGGCATCTGTGCCAGCTGTTGGGGCTGGTGCTGGGACTGGGTGTGTGCTTACGTGGGTGTGCAGGGTGCTGTACCACTGGTGGTGCGGTCCGGGGAAGGCCCTGTCACATACGGGGTACCTCGTGGTGCACAGGGTTGCATTGTCACAGTGGGGGTGGTGGCATGCATGGGGTGACATGCACTGTTGGGCGCTGCTCCTGGGCAGGGTGTCTGGGGATCGCTGTGCACAGTGTGCTCTGCATTGGTGGGATGGTGAAGCATGAGGTGGCTTGACCTCCTTGTTTTCCACTCACAGCTTGCCAGGGATTGTTGCTGGTGTCCATGGGCTGGTGGTTCTTCCAGCTCTCCTCAGGTTGTGCAGTTCTTGGGGTGTGGGGGGGCGATGTCTGTTCTGCTGCGAGCTCCTATGCCCATGTCTTCCATGGGTGGTGAACCCCTGCATCCTGTCCCTGAGCATCCCTGGTTGTGCTGATGTGTTGCTACCCTTCTCCTCTGCACATTCCTGGCTGTGGTACTGCACATCAGACATGTGCCACTGCGTATCCCTGGTTGCACCATGGTGCAGTTGGTGTGATATTCATTTGTGTTGTGCAAGCGAATCTTGACCAGCACTGTGTTTAAATATCGAGCGTGTTGCACATAGGTGCACTGCACTTGCACTTGCTCCTGCTATTGTGCTACTTTCTGGTGATGTTTGAATATCTGGGCTAATGTGTACAACTGCCCATTTTCATATGTGATCTGCAGCACAGACCTGGAATAAAATATCTTATTATTTGAACTGTGGGGAATGTGGACATCTGCCAGTGGACTTCATATGGAATGGAAAGTCCACTTCTAAAATGCTTTCAGAATTTCCTTTTTGAATTCTGTGGAATTCTAAAAAGTATTGTGATGCAAACTGCAGAATAATTTTCTGTGGATCATGTAAACTGTGGAATAATTTTCTGTGGATCATGTAAACTGCTGAATAATTTTCCTCAGATTGCAGTAGAGGAATGCAGGGGTTATGTAATCTCTGGATGATTAATTCATGAATGCTATTTCACATTCAAAATATCAGAATTCTGCTACCACAGGAATACTGTCAAATTAGGCAGAATTTTCTAAGATTTCACAGAATACCATTCTGTTGCAATTAGAAAATTCTACACATCACTGCATTTTGTAAACACGACATATGTTTATGTGAACATTTACTGTGTCTGTTATGGTTATATGAGTGCATTCTTGATTTCTTTGGGTGATAAAACTGCGAAGTGAAGCTGGGCAGGTCTGACACACAAAGGACTTGAGAAAAAACTTTTATCCATAAGAGACACAGGAACTGTACATATTAACATACTATAAATCATGTTAAAGACCTTTGTACAAAAAAATAGAATTTAATTTTAAAATTAAAATGTTTTGAACAATATTGGAAAATCCCTATTGTGAGGAACAGATAGACTATGGCAACTGAACTTTGAACTTCAGAATACTAGAACTATATACATGTGACACCCTGTTATGGTTATAAGAGTACCTGAAATGTTTAGAAATAAACAATTTTGATTGACTAAGAATGATGCCTTTATTTATAAAATGGAAACAATCACACTTACAAAGCAGTTAGTGCATGTCAGGCATCTAAAGTTCAAACATACAGTAATTGCAGGGTTCTAAAAAGGGATTTATTAAATGATTGAATAGAATTACATTTAGTAACATTCACTGTAGATTATAATAAAACCTAGTTACCTAATAGATAAGAGACATTCATCAATTGTTGTATTTCTATAAGGAACCTGAAAGTGAAAATCATCTTAGGATATGATACCTACATAAGTGACCTTTCACCAATTGCCATATGTCTACAAGGAATCTGAAAGTGAAAACCAGTTTGGGAACTGGGGCCAGGTGTTCAAAGTCTTGCACCTGGCACAAATTGGTAGTGCTGAAATAGTGCCAAATTAGCACTGGGCTGCAATATTCAAAAGGCATTATAGTACTGACACTGAATGATAGCACCAACATTAAAATCTAATGTATACAGGGGAGGAGCCATAAATGCCGGCACAGCTGATATATTCAAAAGAGTAGCGCCACGCTACACATTGTTGTGCCACCTGTAGTGCAGCACCAATTACTGCCTATAAAAAGCTTGCGGTAATGCTGGTGGGGTCCCTGGAAGTAATTAAAAAAGTGTAACTTAGAGGTACTTCCAGTAGTAATCTCCAGTAGTCTAGTGGTCCCCCCACCTACCAGCACGATCCCCGATCCCATAGTTTATTTTAATAAATGGTATCCCTGGTAGTCTAGTGGTTTCCCCCACCCCACCAGTAAGATCCTTGACCCCATAGTACATTTAAATAAATTATGTGCCTGGTAGTCTAGTGGTTCCCCCACCCTGCCAGCACAATCCCTGACCCATAGTTCATATAAATAAATTATGTCCCTAGTAGTCCCTAGTGGTCCCCACTGACCCACCCTCCCAGCAGTGATGACCCCAGCTCCCCCAACTATCCCTGAATGGAGACGGCGACTGGCTCAGCCCTCTTCTCACCTCCCTTGCCAGATGCTAACTCACTTATGAATGAGGACAGGTACTGTAATGAATGAGCACGTCCTCACGCAAGGATGCACTCATTCATTACAGTACCCATGCTCATTCATAACGGAGTTGGTCGCTGGCTATGGAGGTGAGAGAAGGGCTGAGCCAGGCACTGGTTTCCTTCGGGATAGTTGGGGGTAAGGGTCATCACTGCCAGGAGGGTGGGGGGCCACTAGACTACCAGGAACATAATTTATTTACATGAACTACAGATCGGGGATCATGCTGGTGAGGTGGGGGCCACTAGACTACAAGGCACATAATTTATTTACATGAACTACAGGTCAGGGATCATGTTGGTGAAGTGGGGATCATTAGACGACCAGACACATAATTCATTTACATGAACTATAGATCGGGAATCATGTTGGCAGGGTGGGGGGACCACTAGACCACCAGGGAAGGGGCCAGACACATGAATACATATCCCATGACAGCAGATAAGAACTGTTTGGCCCACCCAGTCTGCTCATTCCCCTATGTAATGGATAGGCTGCTGATCCTAGTTCACCAGCAGCCTACTTCCTCTCACCCCATCCCCACCCGATGTGCCTTATGCCTGTCTATGCATTCCTGACTACCCCCACTGTATATGGACCCACAATAGGTGTATTGTGCATATGTCTATGTTGGGGGCACTGGGTGGGGGGGTTACATCTGCCAGGGCACACTTGACCACTGTAATGTTTATATATATATATATATATATATATATATTCATCATGTCTGCTTGTAGTGCTGAATGGGCAAGTGGTACGCAGTGTATGTGTCTGCTAAGCCACATTCCCTTCATCATCCAGCCTGTACTTCTGTTCCCACTAACAGGGGTATGATGTGAGCACATCTTGGCCTGCAGCTTCCAGCCTGTACTTCCATTCTGACCAAGAGCTGGAACTGTGTTCTCCATGCAACAGTGCCATGCAAACAACATTGTAATGTATGCTATGCAGCCCATAATGGGATGCAAATGTGACTGTTTGCCCATGGATTACCTAAGTAGGCTCATTTGCATAGGAGTTTGAGTATAGCAAACTTTTGTCCCAGGCTAACCTGTACCTGTATGCAGTGTAACTGGGTTAGCCCCAGGCAAACCTCACATCAGTGTAACACTGTTCTACACTGTGTAGCCTGCATCTTTGTTTGCAGTTGCTGTCAAACACCTCTTTGCAATCACACACAATGCCCTCCACCTGCAGTGCTGCCTTGCTCCACCTCTGTGACTACTGAGCAGCCATTGAATTTTGCATTTCCCTGTTGCTATATTCATAGCTGTCTTATTTCCAGGACTATTTTATTACTGCACTCCCAGCCCAGTTTGCCCGGCTTCCTTTGTACGCTATATTCAGCAGGTTTAGCACCGGGGACTATTCCTCTGGAATATAGCGGGCTACTGGTTCCTGGTTAATTTAGCACACCAGGCAGTGCTAAATTTGCCGCGAAGCTGAGTTTTAAATATAGGGTCCCTGATACCTAATCTATTGGAAAGTTTGGGGAATAGATCCACAATACTAACCACTAGCAAACCAAGTACAACTTTATGTAGGAAGACACAATACTTAAATTTACATCTGTCTTCAACTGAGAGACAGCCTGAATAAATCATAAAGATTACAATGTCGCATTTGAAATGGAAGGCAAGATACAAAGTGCCCAACAGCCAGAAATGTGTGCACGCACAGTGTAAATGTTTGTGCTGTGCTTGCCCCCTGTGCTCCCACCAGTTGCTGTAGTATTTAGACAGATAGCAAGCACCCCTCTCTGACTGAATATAGGGCCATGTTGGTACAGCACTTAGTGAAACTGTGCTGCCCCAACATGGACCTGGGCTGTATATAGCACACAGGAAATAGTGCTACCCAAACCAGTATCGTGCGAAGACCCCTGTGGGCTATATTCAGCTAGATCATGCAAATGAGTCCATTAGGCATGCAAGACACTAAGGGGCCATTTGCATGCCCATTATGGGCTCATTTGCATAGCGCTCAACAGCCCCTTAGCACCTCTTGCAGTATAAATAGTAAGCGCTGGTGGCATATTTTCCCCCATCCGTGGTCACTCCTCAAAGCTGTTGTAAATACTTACAAGTGATTCAGTATATCCTTCCAGCCTCCATTCACTCCACAGAGTTGTTTTAAATACTCCCTGGTGGCTCAGAGTGTCCCCTTACCCCCCTGATCACTCTCAGAGCCATTGTAAATCTTTCCTGGTGGTCTACTGTGTCCCCCCCAATCATTTGCTCACACAGTGTACAAAGAGTCCCTAATGGTCCAGTGGTGCCCCACATCTCCCACAGTATAGAAACAGCACATCCTCATGGTCCAGTGGCCCCCGAACAGCCACCCACCTGACCCACCCACTGACGTCCACATCTCTGCACCACCTTCACACCAGTGGCTGGCCCTCCTCCCAGCTAGATATGATGATCAGCACAGCCCTCCTCTCATGTCTGGGGCCAGTCACCATATGAGCTGTCAGCTAGTGTGAGTACTGTAGAAACAGCTGACTTACTATCTCAGCATGGGCACTAACCTTTGAGTATCAGTTCTAAAGAGACAGATACAACTGAAAAGCACCCAGACATTGGACAGTATCCCCTCACTAGCAGCAGAAGAAATCAGTATTCTGTAGTCAATAATGGACAGAAGAAAACTGTTAGTTAATAATGTGCTTGACTCAGGGGTAAGACAGTGATTGACTATTAAAGGAGACCCAATCTTTAATGAATTGATTTCACCATATTGTCAATATGATGCTCATATGACAGGGTACTATCCAGAGACACGCCTAAATACTGAAAACTATTAACTAACTCCACATATTCCCAATCCATTGCACTAATCACAAATTTATTGTTAGCCAATTTTGTAGGGCAAAATAAAATCATTAATTTAGGGGTTTTTTTTGGTATTTAATATCAGTTTCTGTGTCAAACTCAATCTTACAAGTGATCAAAATCTTGTTAGAGAAGACTGTTTAATTCAACAAAATGTTTTTCTTTTTAAAAAATCACCGTACCATCTGCATATTTGTTTTGTAGATGTGCAGTAAAGGTAAATGAATACATTTACTTTTTGTGGGATTCTACAGAAGTGAAACAGTAGCATATTGACCATACTACATATAGAAAATAAATGCTAGGAAAATGTAGTATATGAGGATATAATGCTATTCGGGGGCAAATTAGCCAATAACCCACAAGCCCAAAGCCACTACACATTCCTAGCATTTGTTTTATGTACTATATTAGGATAGTAAGTGTATTTTTTGCAGATTGCATTTTCAATCATACCCAGTTTGCTTTGTGTTATTTTTTCCCTCTTTCTATTCCATAGTGCAGGGTCCTCCTATATAAGGAGGTATGGTTAGGATGGTCAGTCCATTAGTTGTGTGGCTTGAAAGATCTGGAAGGGCATGCAGTTCCAGTTGGTGCGGCAGAGGGCTTGGTGAGTACACTCCTTTACAGTCATCTGCCATCAGAACAAGTGGTATAACATGCTTAATTCTGTATGTGAAAGTTACAGCCATGAGTCCAGGTATGTGCATAAGTGTCAATGCTAATGCACATGCCCAGAGTCATGGCTTTAACTTTCTCTTACAGAATTAAACAAGTTACACCACTCGTTCTGATGGCAGATTAAGTTTCTTTTGTTCAGGAGACTGACTCCTATTGGAAAATAATGGTACGGTTCAGTTGTTTCAAAAAATGAAATGTATCCATGAACGACTTTGAATGCTGTCTGTGGGTATATTGAAGTGCACACCACAGTGTGGATGGTGAGCCCAGGTGTATCTTTCAACTGTCCCTGATTACAAGGGATGTGCCTCACTTCACCCATCAAAATTGTTCTGTTCATCATCTGTCCCTTGAGGAAAAAGTGCTGCTACACAGAGAATGTCCTGCAAATTCAGTCTTTAAAGCATAAATGCATAATATTCTGAGATGCTAAATCAGAAATAAGTTTTATACAAGTAAACTCAATGGTTTTCACTGTCTTCTGTGTGTGTGTAGTTCCATGTGTTCCTCATTATGAAGAGCATTAGTATCCCTTATTGTCCCTCATTTTGAGTGTCTGTGTCCCTCACTTCATTGACAAAAGGTTGATAGGTATGGGTCCAGAATAACAGTTGGGATAGAAAGGGGGCTAAAAAACAACCAAAAGCTGAGAGTGTCCCTAATCAGGGGCAGTTCATGAAATGTTTTTTGGGGAGCTAGGTGCAGGAGGAAGACTGGTTCTGCAGAGAGAAAGTCATATGTCACAGCCATTAATTAAAGTCATATACCATGGAGGGCTGTGGTATATGACTTTAATTGGTGTGACATACGGGGAAATAGATGGTGGGCTTTTCTATGGGATACAAGTCCCAAAACATTGTAATATGTGTTAACTTTATTTCTGTAGTTTATTTACACAGGATAAGCTGCTGAAATACACATCTCAGGACACATTCTGTCACATGAGGCTAGTAAATAAGAAAGCAGAATTTGCTCTTGTGCTCTAACTAAGCCAGGTGCTCCATCCAAGGCAAATAACTAAATTAGAAATCTTGCACAGAAGCACAGATCTTTTTCTATAGGGGTAATTACGGGCATGCCACACAAGAATCTGATGCAGTAATTCAAGAATTAATTTGATAATGTTCCATAACACAATAGAACCACTTGTGCAAATTCAGAAATATGCACTCTCAGCAAAGATGCAGAAAGCATGTTATACACAATTCACTGTTACAGCCTCGTTGCCCACTCTCTTTTCATTGCATTGTAGCAGCATATAAGAGCAAAGAACTGCATCACAAAACTGGCCAGTTGTCTCCAAAACTCCTTGGAACTGCATGGATCATTTAACTGCAGTGGGCTGGTGAGAACACTTATCGTGGCTTGGTTACCAGATGACATACGTTAACACTGCATGAGACTTTCGTAACTCCTTGAGTTATGGCACGTTCTCCATGTAATCCATTTGCTGACCTCAGTGACACGTGTGCAGACATTTTGACAGTAAGGGACTGCCTTCTTCAGAGCTTTGTTCAGTTTTATATCTACTGTTTTTGGTATTTCTAGGCTTCTATGTTAAAAACACTTTTAACGGTCCCTTGACTTGCAACATGGGCACATCGCGGAAGATCGTCTGTGTTTCTAATCCTATGCCAGTTTGGTGCTTCTTTTGGTAGATTTTCACTGCAGGTCAGCATCCTGTGTGGCAGTGCAACACTACTTGGATTTTGGGATTTTCCCAGCTAGCAGACTTTGCTTCTCTGTCTCTTGAATTACTAAACTTTCGGTTTCACAGTTGCTCCATGGAATGAGTATTGTGAATTTATGTGGCTAGAGATTGAATGGTGTGGGATGTAAGGAGGATGCCATCCTCACAACAGTCTTGCCTGGATAGAAGGATGGATGAGGCCTTGTTCTGCACTAGGATTGCACTATAAGTGCTGATATGCAATTTGTAATCCTTAAATAAGGTATGCTAACAATGTCTGGTGCCAGGGGGCTTTGGAAATTAATTCTGAAAAGAGTAATATTACACTCAGTAGAGCAATATTTTTTGTTTCCCTCCACGTATTGCACATCTTGGAGGCCCAGTGGTGAGAAGGCATACTTAAGAACCTAAGTGACCTGAGGTTCATATAACGGAGGAGCCTTGTTAGTAAAAAGTGAAGTATGTGTGAACCTAGGAAAGTAGCACAGGCCAACATACTGTATTTACTTTGAAAATTCAGATTCTCCTTGACTTAATCTGATTATATCTCTGGACCCCATCTCTCATGATTTAGGAAGAGCGATTTTGATGTGTCTTTTTCTTTGAATATGTTGTTATTCTTTTTATTTATTTATTTATTTATTGAGAAATCAGAATTACACCCTTTGAGTCAAAAGACTCTTTTGCAAAGGCTCCTTGTTGGTAGACATAGTACAACATCACAAGTACAAGTGCAAGACACCAGTCAGTCCATATATTACATTAGTAGGTAAGGTAAAGTATTGAGTTAACATTCCACAGCAGAGGGCAGAGACAGCCCAGAGTCGTGTGCAAAACAACAGATAGTAAAACATCACAAGAACAGGTGCAAGACATCAATCAGTCCATATATTACATTAGTAGGTATGGTAAAGAACTGAGTAACATTCCATAGCAGAAGGCAGAGACAGCCCAGAGTCGTGTGCAAAACAGCAGCAAAATTACGGAAAACAGGATACAGATTGTAAGGCAGGGGTTCAATCACAATAACTGATAACTATGCAAGGAGATAATAGATGAGAGGAAGAGAGAAAGTGTGCTAAATGTTACATGATGCAAAATAACAAGACATGAATACTTCTAATTAAAAAAAATTATAGTCAGTGTGAGGGAGGTGGCAGGGGCTGTGTTAGTATAGTACTACTAGGAGCAGTCGCAAGTAGAGTTGGTAGCAAGAAATTCCTTGAGGACTTATTTTTGTACCAGCAGTCAGAGCAACAGGTAGGTCATTTAGCCAGCTTGGAGCCCTGTGATAAAAGGCTCTCTGACCCATAGATGTCCTGCAGTGGTGGACCAAGAAGGGGACCTTGGAGGTACTTCTGGTGACTCTTTGTGGGAAGGAGGGTTGGATGAGGCCCTGTAGGCTAGGTGGGGTGAGTTTCCACTGGATTTTCTTCACCAGGAGGCATGTGTGATACTTAAGGTGACATTCAAAGTTTAGCCAGTTAGAACGACTGTAGAGGTCACACATGTGGGTAGTTCTATCGCAGTCTGTCACCAGGTGACAGGCCTTGTTTAGTACTTGCTTTATGCAACAGAGGGCAGTATTATCAGCTGAGCCATAGAACACAATGCCATAGTCCAGCACAGAGAGGATTGAGGATGACACAGCAAGGTGCAGCCCCTCATTAGGCAGACAGTGTTTGATCTGATAAAGGAAGCCAATTCTGGAGTTAATGGTGTTACAGAGGTTATGGATATGTGCATGATAGGTAAGGGAGGAGTCAAGGGTGATGCCCAAGTATTTGAATGCATTTACCTGCTCAAGTGGGAGCCTTGGGAGGTGTTGACAAGTAGAGTGGAGTCATGGTGGGGTTCTGACCTGTGTGCGAAGATCACGGTCTTAGTTTTTTTATAGTTTATTACTAGCCTGTGCTCTGTGAACCAGGTGAAAGACTTCTGTGGGACATCCTACAAAGGTTGAGGCTAAGGGTTGCTCCAAAAAATGTCTGCATCGCCAGCGTAAAGAAGTAACTGACTGGAACAGGCTCTAGGTAGTGAGTTTATGAAAAAGCTAAATAGAAGGGGGCCTAGAATGGAGCCTTGAGAGACCACAGTGTGAACTGAGTGGTGGGAGGATAGGTTAGTGCCAAGCTTGACCTGTTGTGACCTGTTTGATAGTTAGTTTTTAAATCAGGTCTAAATATCGGGTGTCAGTCAGTGATCTAAGGAGAAGGGCATGATGGACAGTATCAAATGCCTTATTTAGGTCAATGTAAACTGACCCAACTAAGTACCCCAGATCCAAGGCCTTGTGGATGTAGGAGGTATATTCAAGGAGAGCTGTGGTGGTACTGTGGCCCCTACGGAACCCATGCTGCTCGGGGCATAAGTGGTTAAATTTTGGTAGGTGTTCGGAGAGCTAATCTGCAACTATTTTTTCCAGGGGATTAAAGAGAGGGGGCAGAATAGAGATTGACCAGTAGATAGCAGAGGCGGTGTGCTCACCACCTTTCAGAAGCAGTGTGATGACAGCCCTTTTCCAGGGGTTGGGGAACTCCCCCAGACAGAGGGAGCAGTTAAGGATTTTAGTGAGGGGGGACTAGGACAGCTTCAAGGGATAGGTGGAGGAGTTTTAAGTCCAGGGAGTCTCCACTGTGGTGGCTCTTACCCAGGACATTAGAGATGTAAGACTTAGCCTGTTTTAGAGTTATTACTCAAAACCTGAAAGGTGGGGTGGATGTGGGAGGAACGTATGACAATGAAGAGGCTGTAGGGTTGGGGCCAAAAAAGTTAGGGGGAGCACACTGCTAAGGTCAGAGAAGGAAGAGTTTAAGGCATTGGCACTTTGTATGGGGTTCTGAGATATGGTCCCATTGACTGAGAGTTGGGAGGGTGGGGGGATAGGGTTTTACCATTTAGTTCTTTGACAGTATCCCAGAATTTATGCCCCAATCCCATAGAGGAGGTGAGAATATTCCAATAATTAATGGATTTGGCCTGACGCAAGGCACAGGTACATTTGTTCCTAGTTTCCTGTACCGTTGTTTGTCCTGAGGCAGGTTTGAAGCGAGGACTCTATGCCAGAGATTATCCTGATGGTGCATGAGATCAAGTAGTGTTTGAGATAGCCAGGGGGTATCATGTTTTTTTACTACCTGCTTTGTAACTGGGGCAAAAAGGTCACATGCAGAGTTGAAAGAGGTTACGAAGTAGCTAAGTGCATCATCTATGCTACTTGCTGTATCTATGGGAGATCAGTATCAATTTGAGAGGTGTTTTTTTAATCTGGGTAATGAACCTCATTTTAAATGCCTACAGTGTATGGTTTTGGAGGGAGAGTTAGGGGTCTTACAGGACCACCAGTAGAGTACAGGCAAGTGATCACAGATGGCATCTGGGAGCACTGAGACCTTTGAGATTCTGTTTGGGCGGTTAGTGAAAATTAGGTCCAGCAAAGTAGCGGTCCCTGTCCTGTGGTTATGTCTTGTTGGGGATTGGACAGCTTGAGTCAGGCCCTTGGCTAAATAGGCATGTTTATAGTGAGCAGCTGATGGTGCTAGCCAATTTGTGCTAAAGTCACCCAAAGCAATAATCTCACTAGAACAAGGGAGAGATGAGATGCAGTTGGCAACTGCTGCGAAGGCTGCCTTCTGGTTACACGGTGGAATATACCACTCAAACATAGATTGTTTTACCTGGGTTGCCCAGAGTAAGCTTCACAGTGAGTACTTGGGCCCCATCCATGAGAGGTGGGGAAGGGACAACCATTGCTTGAAGGGAGTTTCAAATATAGAGTGCACAGCTGCCACCCCATTTGCCTTGGTGATCAGATCAAAAGATGCAGTAGCCATTAAGGGCCACAAATGAGTCCATAGTGGTTTTGGAGAGCCAGGTCTCAGTTAAAGCCAGGATGTCTGGCTTGTGCTGCATAATCCATCCTTGAAGACAGTAAAGTTTTTTCAGTAGGCTACAGATATTTAGGGAAGCTGCAATAAGGCCTTTCCTTTTATCACCAATGGGAGTGGTCTGGGGAACTGGCCCTGGATTAGGGTGAACATTCCCAGATAAAAGAAGGAGGAGGATGTGGCGGGTTATAGACAATGAGAACACAATGAAATTGTATCTGCTTTAGCTTAAAAATGGCTCCTGAGGCTAACACTATGCTTAAACACTAACACTATGGCGTTTAGAAATGGCTCCTTGGAAAGTTACACTTTACAAATGGCTCCTTGGCTATAAACGCTCCTTAAGGTGCAAGAATTACTACATTTAAACACTATAGCTTTAAGGATGGAAAATTAAAACTTTAGAAATGGCACCTTGGCTGGAAATGCTCCTCGAGGTGCAGCTTATTCTATTAGCAGAAATTATTTGTAGTTACAGCCTGAAATGTGGTTTTAAAAGAGAAATAATACTAGCACTTTAAGAAAGGAAATTCAGTAAATCCCTTTGTACTGTGGCACAGCTTTCTTGAAAGCTTTCTTAAGGAATACTAGAAGCAGTTGCAAATCCCAGGAAATCATAAAAGTCAAGTTAAGGTACCATGCTGTAGAGATGTAGTAGGAAGGCTTTTACACAAAACATGAGCAGAAAAAAAACTATCTCCATTTGTTGGCCGATACACTGTGGGCCAGAAACACGGTTTTGAACTTGGCGCCAAAAATGAAACAAAGACTCCAGCTGTCCTATGCGACTCTTGGTGCCCGTAGTACTCGAGTTTTGCTTGTACTTGCTTCCCAGTAACTGCAGCACTGGGGAGGGCAACCTTTTATTTCATGTAAGCTACTAGGGCCTCTCTAAAGATGCTTACTTGGCCAGTGACTGTGATATCACTAGGCATGCGTAATAAAAAATCTGAATTTCAAAGAGTTGACTGACTAAACAAAAGAGACAGTGTGAGGGAATTTTTATATATGCTTCTTTTATATATCCTAAAGCTATATTTGCTATTATATGCCTTGAAGTTATGCTTGCTTTGAAAGCCATGCTGTAACAAAGTAATAATGAATGTAGTAGAAATTTCTGAGTTCATGTTTTCTTTTTAAAGGTTATAGAATTTGTACTGAGGTTACTTGAGGTACATTTGTGAAAAAAGAAAGCTAGATAAAACTAAGCAGAACTGGTTGTACCAGCCTGAATAACAGGCTTGGACAAAATATAAAGATAAGAGCATGCCTGGGCAAAATATAAAAATAACAGCAAGTAGGGGCATTGAAGGCAAGCTGTACATTGCTATGGTGTGAGTGAAACTCATTGTCTCTCTCAGGTCAGCTTGACCCAGGCATATGTATCAAGCAGTAATGGGAAAGAAATGAATTGCAGTGGAAAAGTACCTCATACATATCAACATGTTTTTTCTTTTTACATTGCTGAAAACTTGTTATGCTGTTTTATGATTGGCTCATACTGAAATGTTGGTATTTTTTCAAGATAAGAAGTGCAAAATCTAGCTTATAAAAGCTGCTGTAAACTTTAATCAGGGACGATCTCCTTTGTAGAAGTCCCACATGCATGTTTAAGATTTGATCAAATAAAGCGACATTAAGACAAAACCCAGTGGTGTGGTTTTTGCCCTGTGACGACGGGAGTGGTTGCTCAGGTAATACTTACAGTGAGAGAATTTGCGATCACAGTTTTGGCGTAATCGGCAGGATGAGTTCTTCGGTCCGTGTCACCTTGTGATCGGGTTGTTTCCCTTGGACAAAATGAAGGACATTTTTGTGGGACCCCATCAGGACGTGACGCCTAGGGGCCGGCGACACTCATCATCACTGTAAGTACATAGTATACCTTGGAGCAAGTGTGCACTATAAAGAACAGGCCTAGATAAAATGGGAAACAAGGGAACAAAAAATAACCTAGGTCCAGAGTTAGTATTATCTGGACCAGCAAAATGTATGGTTGATAAGTTTGGCCAGGATTCGGTCTCTGAGATAGGACAATGGCATAAGTTGACCAGGGGAATATTTCCCCTTATAGGTACTTTTAGTATAGATGTACTAAAGGAAGCAAGAATAGCATTGGAAGAAAAAGAAAAGAGCAAACAAAAAGGGTGCAAGGTAGACTGGTCAAGGTTTAGAATATGGGAAAGAGAGGCAGAAAGGTGACATGAAAATCAAGTAAAGGGATTAATGGTAAAGCAGGAGGAGGAAGAAACTGAACGCTGTAGGAGGGTGTTTTACCATCACGATACCCCCCCACCATATCAGCCCATTCCACCAACTGTTCAGCCGGAACAACAGGCAGTGATGGTGCCAGAAGGGCCACCAATACAGGGAGTAGTGCAGCCTGAACAACAAGCTGCCCCAGCTGTGCAGGCTGCCCTTCCTGCTCAGCAAGTACAGGTGGCCCAACCAGCCCAAGCAGTACAACCAGCGCAGGTCATACAACAGGCTGCCCTACCACTCAGGTCCCACCAATTCAAAAACAGTCTGTTCAACCTCCTGTGACTCCTATGCGGGAGGTTGCGGTCAGAACCCCCCAATGGTCCCCCACCCCTGTTCAGTTGGACACTGACTCGGATGAGGAGATAGAAATAGAGGGGATGGAAGAGGACCTGGTTGAAGCAGTGGAATCTATGTCACTGGTGGGAAAGGTACAGGGCCAGGGAGATGGAAAGGCTTGGGTGTTTAGGCAAACTAATGCAAGGGCTAAGGGCCCAAAACAGGCAGGGGGAAGAAAGAAACTAAAACAGCAGTTGCCTTTGATATGTTATCCCAACCCACACCCCGAGGCAGGGAGATTGGCTACCGCAGACCAGCCTGCAGTCCCTAAATACATTGAAGTGGACAGCCCATGGAACCCTGAGGAGTTGAGGGAGGCCCCAAAAGATATACCAAAGCCTCAGAATAACATAGAAGAATATATCAAGGAGTTAACAAACTTATTCAAAATGTATGAACTATCTACGACTGAGGTTGGAGAATGTTTTAGATGAACATTAAAGGGCATGTGGGAGGAAGTAAAGGAAGCCTGGGACCCAGAGAAGCCAAGGGCTGAAATTATGCCACAATTTAATGCTGTGTGCATAAAACTACGGGAAGCATACAGGGATGTGACAGACTGGCCTCACATCCAGGATACGAGACAGAAAGATGAGGAATCAGTACGCGATTACAAGGAAAAGATTGCAGGGGTCTTTAGGCAATTTTCGGTATTGGACCGGATAATCCCGCATACCAGCATCAGTTGGGTATGGCTTTTTGTGCTGGACTGAGTGAGACAATTAGATTGGGAGTTACCACAGTGTGCATTGGATGGGAGACAATGAAAATGGTTGACCTAGTGCCATATGCTGAACATGTTGAGAGACAGCAGAAGGAGATACAAAAGGAAAAGAAAGAAAAGCTAGAAAAGGCTCAGCTAATGTATTTTGAAAGAGACAATAAGCAGCCCCAACAGGGAGGTGGAAATGGCAACAGAAGAAGACAGAGAGGATGAAATAATGTAGGTTATCCACAGGGAGGAGGGGGAAAAGGGCAACAATCGGAAGGAACAGCAGGACAATAACCCGGACCGGAAGGGGGTATCATCTGCTTTGCTTGTGGAGAACAGGGACACATAGCAAGAAATTGTGTAAAGGCAAACCAGTGGCAGCGTAATCAAGATTCCAATGCCCTCTTGCCTCCGCCTCCCCCCTCCTGCTCCACAACAGTGGCAGCCAAATCAGCAGCAAGGATGGGTGGAAATCCTCGGGATCCTCAGTTCTGGACTAATAATGTTGGCTTTGCCAATGACAGCTGAAGGTTAGAAGGAACACTCCCTCCCCTTTTCACAAATGCTATGTGCTTCAACAACGCCAGAAGGTAGTTCAGTAATAGACTTAATAATTGTGAACACATAAGTTGACCTTCTTGATAGACACAGGTGCCTCAATGTCAGTAATTCAAAGAAGCAAGTTAAATGCACCCTTATCCAGTCGAATGGTGACAACAATAGGGGCATCAGGAGTACCACAAAGAGAGCAATTGACAATCTCATTACCAGTTCGGTGTGGAAAAATGGAATTACAACATATTTTCCTCAGTAGCACGACCTGTCCTGTGAATTTATTGGGAAGGGATCTCCTGTCAAAGGTAAATGCACAAATTACTTGTACCTCAGAGGGGGTCAATATAGAAGCACCAGGAATAGGCTTGTACCCATGTATAGCTGAAAGAACAGGGGATTGGCTGTATAGCTGGGAACTGACAGAACCAAGGGAAATGTATTGGTTACAAGGGTGGGCAGAAGAAATAACCGTCATAGGTTGCAGTTACAAACAGATTTGCATTGCACTACACACTATGCAAAGGGGTGGGACATGGATTATGAGTGCAAGAGTGGGGAAAACAGCCATGAGAGCAGACCATCTGGGTGTCAGAGATATATGTGGCAAAGAATTGTTGTGCAGCCTCAGTCAGACTAAATGCAGAGCAATTGAAAGTATTCCAAGTGCCAGGGTCATATCCACACATTTCTTTGGCCAGAGAGCCCCCCCTTGAGTGGAAGGAATTGGGGTCATGGGTAGCAGAAATGGAACAGTTGCGTGATTGGGAACGTGTAGGAAGAAACTAATATCAAAGGCTGTAAATTGTGAAAAATACATAATCAACAGAAAAGTTCAGGTTCGAGTGGATGAAAGAGAAGTGAATGTGCGAAAGGTTTGTGAAGAAATAGGCATGCAGGACAGTGTAAGTTGGATAAATGACTTACCAGCAAAGCTATGGGCAGAATAAAAGTATGATGTGGGATTACTGAAGAATGCACAACCCCTTATGGTCAAGCCAAAGTCCTCTTACAGACCGAATAGGCATCAATATCCGCTGGGTAAAGAGGCGGAGGAGGGAATAGCCCCAGTGCATGCAGCATTAGTGGAGAGGGGAGTAATCATCCCCTGCCCATATGCAACAGTAAATACACCAATTTTACCAGTGAGAAAGCCAAATGGAAGTTACCGCTTTGTGCAGGACCTGAGAGCGGTAAATGAAGCAGTACATGTGCGTACCCCGGTAGTGCCAAACCCAATTACAGTATTGTCATCCATTCCACATAACAGCTGTTATTTCACAGTCATTGATTTAGCAAATGCGTTTTATAGTATCCCCGTAGAACCCAGTAGCCAGGAATGGTTTGCATTCACTTACAAAGGGGAAAAGTGGAACTGGACTCGCATGCCCCAAGGCTATGCTGAGTCTCCAGCAGTATTCTCAGCTCAAATGAGAGAGAATCTATCCGCTTTTGTGCCCCCATTGGGCAGTACCCTAATACAGTATGTGGATGATTTATTGCTTGCTAGCCCCAGTAAGGAAGCAAATGAACAGGATACAAAAGCTTTATTACTTTCTTGGCTGAGAATGGGCATAAAGTGTCTCGAGAAAAATTGCAATTGTGTAAAGAGCAAGTGAAATATTTGGGTCATGTGTTGTCTGGCAGTGGTAGAAAGTTAGACCCTGAGAGAATTAAAACATAGCAGCATAGCCACAGTTACAAAGCAGCAAATGATGTCTTTTTGGGTATGGTGGGCTATTGCAGAGCTTGGATCGTGGATTATGCTATGTTGGCACAACCCTCCATGAAGCCATATATGGCACGAAAATGCAGATGAATGAGGAGATCAGGTGGACACCTGGTCTAGAGACCAGTTTTGCAAAACTTAAAAATATATTGATCACAAGTCCCTGTTTGGGACTACCAAATTATGAGAAGGGTTTCAATTTGTTCGTAAATGGTAAGGGAGGTTACATGTCAGCTGTATTGATACAGGAGCATGGAGGGGGGCAGAGGCCTATAGCATATTACTCGAAGCGTTTGGACTCAGTGGTATGTGGGATGGTGTCTTGCTTGCAGTCAGTGGCAGCGGCTACTGAGCGGTGTTGGCATGCGTGGATTTGGTAGGATTCTGTGCTTTGACAGTGCATGTGCCTCATTCTGTACATTCTATTCTGCTAGCTTCAGCACAGCTCATTTAATGCCTGCACGATTGCTTCAGTATCAAAAGTGTTTCTAACCATGTCTAACATAACTTTGAAAAGGTGCACCATTTTAAACCCAGCGACGTTGCTCCCAACCCCGGAGGAGGGGGAGGAGCATGACTGTGGGCAAGTAATTGACTTAGACTGTAAGCCTCGACCGGATATCACTGACGTACCCATACAAAATGCAGACTTAGAATTATTTGTTGATGACTCAGCACAAAGAGACGAAAAAGGATCCCCCTTGGTAGGTTATGCAGTGTGTACTCCAAACTATGTCGTGGAAGGAGCAAAGTTACCCCCATGAACGTCAGCCCAAGCTGCTGAACTCATAGCTCTGACGAGAGCTTGTATAATAACCCGAGGTAAAACAGTTAACATATACACAGATAGTCGGTATGCATTTGGGGTAGCTCATGATTTTGGCACCTTATGGAAACACAGAGGGTTTTAACAGCAGCTGGAAAACCTATTGCGATGCAATTTGGTAAAAATATTTTGTTAGCAATCCGAAGCCAGAAAAGTTAGCAATTGTAAAATGTCAAGCCCATACTTCTAACCAAGATTTTGTCTCTGCAGGAAATAGAGGCTGATGCAGCTGCAAGAGGCAGGTCTTTCTGGGAGTGTTCCAAATTTCAAATGTCTTTGACTATAACTAACCAACTTGATTTATTCTCAATAAAGGATGTTGCAACTTTACAACAGTCGGCCAGTGTAAAGAAAGCGTAACTGGCAAACAAACTGTAAATTGATGCTAGCACTAAGATGTGGACAAACCCGATGGCAGTTCTGCCTGCCCTCGCTGATATTTCCCTTTTGTAAAAGTGGCCCATGGGGCGATCATGTTTCAAAAAGTGGAGTGGTCGACCTTGTAAATAAACATTGGTATGTTGTTGGCTTTACTGTATATGCTGAAGATTTTGTAAAAGTGTGTAATATGTATGCAAATAATGTTGGCAGAGGACTCAGTAACCCTCTGCCCATCCTTTTCCTACAGGACCTTTTGAACATTTAATGATGGATTTTATTGAGCTAAACCCGTGTGAAGGGTATAAATATTGCTTAGTGATTATAGACATGTTTTCAAAGTGGGTAGAAGCATTCCCAGTATGGAAAACCACGGCCTGTACAGTAGCAAAGGCCCTGATTAGAGAAATCATACCAAGGTCGGGGATTCCCACCCGGCTCTCCAGCGATAATGGCTCGCATTTTGCAAATGAAGTCATCAGAACCTTGTGTGAGGCACTGCAAGTGGATTTACAAACGCACTATGCCTACCATCCACAATCGGGAGGGGCAGTAGAAAGGGCAAATCAGACATTAAAGCTAAAATTGACCAAAATTATGGCAGATACTGGCCTTAGTTGGGTAAAAGCACTACCAATAGCCCTAATGAGTATGAGGGGGAGAGCTGGCCCCGTGGGTTTATCACCTCATGAAATTTTGATGGGAAGGCCTCTCAGAATGACAAATGTCCCCTTCCCACAAAACCGAATAACATTGCACGGTTTAGATAATGAAATGGTTGCCTATTGTTTATCTCTTAATGCTGTTTTTTTTTTTTTTTTCATTCAACTTTTATTAAGATTTAACAACTTTAAGGAATACATCCAGAAAGGTAACAAGATGACAGCAAAATTAATTGCCACACAAAAAAAAGACAAAATATCCGGATGTAGACCTTACCCCTCCTAAAACTCCCCACCCTCCCAACCACCCACCTTTTGCACAGCACTCAGATACAGGCTGACTGGAAAACTAATTACCAATTACAATGGCACAGAAAAAAAGGTATATAAAGAACCCCAGGTATGATTAAACTTAGAGAGTTTATATTGCAAGCTTGCAATGGTTCTATCCGTTCTAAGGTTAGCTAAAAATTCCTGCAACCATTCGCCATACGAAATCTCTATACTATCTTTCCAATGCCTCAAAACTAGCTTTTTGACTGAAGCCGAGATCAACCCCATATGATATTTCCTACACGGACACCAACCTGAGTCATGTCTCCTAAAATACAGACCTCAGGGGTAAATAAATTTTCGAGTCCCAAGAGGATCGAGGTTGTTCTTATAGTCTCCCATAGCCCAGTAATTTTGACAGTGCCAAAATATGAAGTAAGTCCCCAACCCCTTGCTGACATCTGAAACATGAAGATGAGGAGGCCATGCCCTTCTCGGCTAATTTTACCGGGGAAAAGTAAGAGTTATGTAATAACTTAAACTGCATTAACCTCAGCCTGTCTTGTACTAAAAAGTTATGGCACGCCTTCCAGATTTCATCCCATTTAAAGACGTGTTCTGGAAACAATTGCAACCAATATTGTTTAGGGGCATGGATATTAGGGTGCAACCAGGCAATCAAAATACTATATATTGCCGAAATGGCATGAGCTTTATGGACTACTGGCATCAGAGTTACTTCAAAATCAGATAGTCCGCAGTCCTTAGACAGGTTACTCAGCTTCTCCACTAGGTGATGACGAAGCTGGAAAATTTTAAATATCAGACGCGGGGGAATCTGAAACTTGCTCAAAATATCCGTCCAAGTAAGTAATTTACCCCTCATCAAACAACTCTTTAACGACACTTTTTCCCAACAAGGTAGCCACATATCTTGGATGGGTTTTCCACCTATTAGAAAATTAGGATTACCGTTATTGGTTGAGCGGATCCCCAGTGTGACAATACTTTTAAAATGAACATAGTTGCACATGTACCCTAACTGAGGTTTCAATAGATGTCTTCCGAAGAGCTGGGGGGAGAGCCTTCAGAGGACAGTATAGCAAGGCCTCCGGCCTAAGGCCGGAGTCCACAATCCGGGATATCTCTATGTCTAACCATAGTGGTACATAATTGTCAGCGTGTGAGTCATCCGTTTTTTTAATCCAGCGAAGGTATTTCGATGCATGGCTAGCCCAGTAATATACCGCAAAGTGGGGGAGTCTCAAGCCTCCGGAAATCTTAGGAGCGGACAATTTAAAATAGGACAATCTGGGTTTTTTATAGCTCCAAATGAAACCAGAGATAATTCTATGTACTTTCTTAACCATTTAACTGGGATCCAAACGTTTAACATACTAATGGGATAGAATAATCGAGAAAAATGTTCATTTTACCAGATTAATTCTGCCCAAATAGACAAGGGATAATGCCATCTCCTTAGATCCACCTCAATATCACGCAACACCGAGTCTAAATTATTCTGCATTAGGCGAGATGTGTCTCTAGTTAACGTAAAGCCTAGATATCTGATAAGCTTAGCATTCCAAGCCAGCCGAAGGGGCAATCTCATATGCATTTGTCCTAAAATTTAAGGGAAAAACACCGATTTACTAATGTTAAGCTTATAATTAGCGATAGAGCCAAACTCATCAATAATATCTAGCAAGATTGGAATGGAGGAAGATGGGTGTGATATTTGCAGAAGGAGATCATCTGCATATGCCAAAATTTTCAGTGTGTGCTCCCAAATTTGGATACCCTGAATTTTTTGTTCATGTTTAATTCGTATAATAAGGGGTTCAATATATAAATTAAAAAGAAGTGGGGAAAGAGGGCAACCTTGTCTGGTACCTAGGAAAAGTCTAAATAAAGATGAGGTAGCTCCGTTGCAGGTAATTCTTGCAGATGGAAATTTATAAATGGCTTGGATCCATCCCAAAAATTGTAGAGGGAAACCAAAAGATCTCATAGCTTTTATGAGGAAGTTACCATATACCCTATCGAAGGCCTTCTCGGCAACCAGAGAGACAAGGACCATAGGTTGATCTGAATCCCTGGAGGCCGAGAAGACATGATCAAGACCCTCAGTGGTCCATGAAGATCTACCCTTCATAAATCCCACCTGTTCAGGTCCATTAGACCGGAAGGACCTTACTTATTCTATCGGCCAATAACTTTGTGAGAATTTTAATATCCTGGTTGAGAAGGAAATAGGTCTATAATTGTAGCGAGATCATGGGTTTACCGGCTTAGAGTGTAAAAGCACAATTAGAGCTTCAAAAGAGATTTATCAGAGCCTCACCATCCAGGATACATTGGAACAATCGTAACAAAGCAGGGATTAATTCCTTGGAAAAATTTTATAAAAGTTAGCGGAAAGGCCATCTGGGCCAGGTGTTCTATCTAATGGGAGGACTTAATAATCCGGTCTACTTCTTCTACCGTAATGGGGGCCAATAGCTGAAGTCGGTCTGATTCCACCCAATAATGGAAAATTTAATTTCCCAGAAAATGGTCTATCTATCTTCAGACAGAAGGTCTTTCATGGGTCCGTAGATCCCTTTAAAGTATTTAACAAACTCATTTAGAATGTCCTCAGGGAAGTTTTGATTGGACCCCCCTCTGAGGCGAAATAGCTGGCACCCACCTAGAGACTCTGGTTGCTTAATTCTTCTAGCTAATAATTAGGCCGGCTTTCTCCCTTGGTCTGTGAAAATAGCTTTAGATTTTATGAATGCCCATTCAGCTTGTTCATTTATAATTTTAAGGTACGAGTCCCTTAACAAAATAATTCCTGTCTATAGCCCTCTGAAGAGGAATCAGAAGGCCCTTTCTTTATCACGGATTTTGTTAGTAACTCAAATATGATTTTGCCTTTCTCTTTTCTGCAGGAGGCCAGACCAAGCAAAATACCCTGGATAAAAGCTTTAAAAGCTCCCACTCCATATCTGGTTTATTGGTGGAATTAAGGTTGAAGGAGATAAATTCAGCTATTTGTTCTGAGAGGTATTTAACTAATTTGGGATCCTTTAGTATCTGATTGTTAATTTTCCATCTGCTCCTGGTTTAGGTAGAGCAGAAAAGTAAAATGCATCTTACTATAGAATGATCCGATAATGGCCGGAAACAATATTGGTGTCTAACACTCCAGCCAAGAGAGTATTTGAGATTAAACATAATCTATCCTGGATAGAGTGTTATGCACTTGTGAGAGTAAAGGTAAAATCTCTTACAGATGGATGAAACACTCTCAGACGTCGCACAAGCCTAATCCGTCCATCATCTCCCTAATGGCCCTCTGATCGGGGTTAATCCTTTCCCAACAGGCGAGATCTGTCCATTGATGGGTCCATGACCAGATTGAAGTCACCCCAACACTATTGGCAAATTACTCCAGGAAGAGTAATTCCATAATTTGGACAAAAGCTTGGGGTATCAGTATTGGGGCCATAGATTGAACCAAAAATAATTTCTAAAGATGACAAGTACCCTTACAAAAGCATTACCTCCAAACTTATCTTCAATTACTTGAATCGGAAGAAATGGGACTGATTTACGAACCATAACCATAACCCCTCTACTTTGGGAACTCCCTTCTGAGGTAAAAATCTGACCAACTTGAAGTCTGCATAACTGGCTGATTTCAGCTTTCATCAAATGTGTTTCTTGCAAAAACATAATATCTGCTTTCACATAATCTAGATGCTTTAAGACCTTATACTGTTTGGATTTATGGCGAAGTCCATGCACATTCCAGGTCACCACATTAATGTGCCTAGCCATACGGTAAGGTATGCTCAGAACCTAAGCAAGCGAGAGACCAGTCCTAGCTAATAGGCCTAGAAAAATAAGGAGTGCTGTGCAAAATGTCCCCTCCCACCAAAATACGAAACCCCATAACAAAGACATCTAATCCCCAACAACCCCTCCACTAACCCACCGAACTACCAACGAACATGATACCAGAACAATGAGGTATCCACCTCCCCCCACCTTAATGTATTCAAAAGTAGGTCGGATCCACAATTAGCAGAGTTATTATTGGCTTGACTTAACTCTATCCCTCTGCCCATACTTTATCTAAACTCTGCCCCAAAAGCCCAAGCTTAGGTTGACAAAGCAACCAAAAAGGAAACAATAGATTATAAAATAAAACCATAGAGGGCGAAGGCCCCTCAGTGTTCCTTAACAGATTGCCATAATGAGATATACAGGTAGTGTACCAAAATGATCAGATACATCACAGTTCTGTCAGTCTTATCCCACCTACAGGAAGGACCAGTTCTCCTCAGGTAAAGGGCTCTCCCTTCTCCATGGTCTCCAACGTTCATGGGTGTGCCATAGGACCAAGACAAAATTAAATTAAATTAAATTAGAGGCCCACACCGTATTTGGGAGTGATAGAACAGAAGTATGGTGGCACATGTATTTCCAAAACATACATTTAGAAATAATTCAAATCAAACTTGCATCCTCCTTCTCGGGAGGGAGTCTCAAGCTACACCCATCCGGAACTAAAAAAAAAAAAAAAATACTCCAGAATACTAAGGGCTCAGCTCCAGATAGCACTCTTATGGACCAAGGCTTCACAAGGGGCCAACACTAGAATAAAGTAAACATCTCCATGTCCATGTCAGATGCAAGGGTCATCCCACCAAGCAGAGTTTTTAGTAACTGTACCAGTAGCAACTTCATGGGTCCCGAAATAGATCTGGGAACAGCTGCCTTAGCCCCGATTGCGCAATTTCCGTGTTGTCAAAGGTATGCCAAGTGTCCTTTGCCAGCACTTGGAATCGGGCTGGATACCTCATCCGGAATTGAATATTTGCAGCTATCAGCCTAGTGATCAAAGCATGAAACGATGCTCTCCTCTGCCGAATGGATAGTGGCAGGTCTTGAACCACCCTTATTCCTGAGCCTTCCCAAGATATTTCCTTCAGGTCCCTGGCTTTATTCAGGAAGTGCTGCCTCTCTAAGTAATTTAGAAACTTGAAAATGAACGTGCGGGGTGGTGCACCAGTCGGTGGCATGGCCCTCAGTGCCCTATGCGCTTTCTCGATGACATATACTTGGCCAAAAAAGGCGAAGGGCCAGCTATTTTCTGAATAAAGCACTGGACAAATTTAATCAGCTCCGAGCCCTCCTCTCTCTCTGGGAGGCCTATGATAACTACATTGTTGCGGTGAGATCGGCCTTCAAGGTCCTCGACCTTATTTTCTAACTTGTTGATCCGTTGTTTCATTGCCACTATGTCAGGTTCCAGCTTTTTATGTTTCCGTTCCACCGAGATAATGCGAACCTCCACATCAGCAGTCCTGCGAGTTAGATCATCTAGAGCACGGGACATGCCTTTAACTTCAGCCGTAATTTCCTTCATTTCTTCACGAAATGGCTGGAATTCTTTTAAAAGGTTTGCCAACGTAAGTGGTTCTGTTTCAGAGATACCTGGCGTTGTTGAGGTGAGCTGCAGATTACCCGAGGCCCGGGCTTTCTTTGGGGCCTTCTCGGGACTCGTCGGGGGCGTGTGTTTGGGCAGCGAGTCTTTGAAATCCGCTTCCATTTTCTTGCACCGGACACTCACTGAGGCTTTCCAACACTTCCCTAGGCAGAGAGGGAGTTGCGATGAATTAGGGAAACCGCTGTTTTAGGAACGGGTGGAGGGAGCTCCGGGAGGCTGCTGCTATCTCCTGCTCTGCATCACATGATCGATCCTCTTAATGCTGTTTTAAGATCTCTCTATCCTAGGGTAAAAGCTGTACTTCCAGTTCCCTTGGAGGGACCCTTGCATAGGATACAGCCAGGAGACTTCGTGGTTATCTAGGACTTCCGAAGAAAAAAGTGGTGCACCCCGAGTTGGCGAGGACCGTTTCAAGTGCTCCTGACTACCGCCACTGCCATAAAGATCGCGGAGAAAGAAACATGGATTCACGCATCTCATTGTCGTTTGGTGACAGCCTCTACAGTCGATACCATTGCACAGTGAACTGAGCAACCATGAAAACTGTTATTGTTCTGTTTTCGTTCGGACTATCGCTGTTATTTTTGCTATGGGGCTCTGGATACGAGGGAGGCAACTGCTCCCGCCGCAGCACAGAGCCATTGCACATTACGAACACTTGGTGGACTTTAATGAACTTAGATGCTAATAATGCTAATGTCTCTCTGATTGCTATGTATGCACTAGCTCCTTTCTCTGCAGCCGTAGGACTCCACCTAAAACCCAATCCTGTAAATAGCACTGAGGGCAGCGAGATTCTCAGTGCCATCAGGGGAAGAAACATCACTAATGCCCCAGATTATGCTACAAACAAAATAAAGAACCTAACTGTGTTTCGGGGGCATGATTTTACTGCATGGTACAGCCCACCGAATGATACAAATGTGTCAACCCCGTTGTATCTAGATGTTAGACAACAGAAAATATCAGCCAGGCTTTGCCTGTGTAATAAACAATTAACCGTGAGTTTAGAGCCACTGAATGGTCCATGTGCCAATATTGTAGGCACTACAACAGCACCACCAAGTCCGAGTCCACCATAACCAACTGCTCTCAAGCAGGCGCCCACACAGTACATCCCTGATTTCCTGCGTGGGCAGTCTGTCGAAGGTCTATACTGGGTATGTGGGGATAGGGCTTTTTTTTCCCTACCTATGGGGTGGACAGGATGCTGCTATCTAGCCACACTCCACCCTGCGGCCCATGTATATAAGTACAATGCATCTGCTATACATCAGCGTGTAAGCTATATAAATCAAATTCAAAAAAGGGAGGTGCCGGACGCGAATAAACGTGTCCCAGTGGGAGAAAAATTTGGAGCAGGAATCTTCCCATGGTGGGGTGTTGTTCAAAACATGCATTACATTGACCAGTTAAGCTATGAGTTAGAAACGTTAATTAATGATACCTTGAAATCAACTGACTTGCTGACAGCTGAAATTAAAGCACTTAGAATCATAGCTTTGCAGAATAGAGCCGCACTTGATTATGTATTAGCTTCGCAAGGGGTGGTGTGCGCATTGTAGGGAAGAATGCTGCACCTATATACCAGATAATTCCCAAGAACTTGAGCAAGTAATTGAGGGAATCTGAATGCTACAACAGCGTGTTCTAAGTGAGCATGCACCTGTATCGCATGAATGGGACCCTGGTCATGGTTCTCAAGCATATTTGGTGACTTGGGCACTACCCTCCTCCACTGGGTGGCAGTAATCGTGGTGGTGATACTGGCATTATGGCTCTAATTGTGTTGTCAAATTTCTTGCGACAATTGTAGCACCTTGTCGCCACATGCAATCACCCAGCTGCACCCTTGTCACACCCCGAGGACCAAGACCCTAGTGAATTAGCCAGGGTGTTCCCATTCTGTGATATACCAGATGTGACTAAAGTATAATAGTTAACAAAGTTGATACAAAGTATCAAAAGGGGAGAAGTGTGAGGAATTTTATATATGCTTCTTTATATATCCTAAAGCTATATTTGCTATTATATGCCTTGAAGTTATGCTTGCTTTGAAAGCCATGCTGTAACAAAGTAATAATGAATGTAGTAGAAATTTCTGAGTTCATGTTTTCTTTTTAAAGGTTATAGAATTTGTACTGAGGTTACTTGAGGTACATTTGTGAAAACAGAAAGCTAGATAAAACTAAGCAGAACTGGTTGTACCAGCCTGAATAACAGGCTTGGACAAAATATAAAGATAAGAGCATGCCTGGGCAAAATATAAAAATAACAGCACGTAGTGGCATTGAAAGCAAGCTATACATTGCTGTGGTGTGAGTGAAACTCATTGTCTCTCTCAGGTCAACTTGACCCAGGCATATGTATCAAGCAGTAATGGGAAAGAAATGAATTGCAGTGGAAAAGTACCTCATACATATCAACATGTTTTTTCTTTTACATTGCTGAAAACTTGTTATGCTGTTTTATGATTGGCTCATACTGAAATGTTGGTATTTTTTCAAGATAAGAAGTGCAAAATCTAGCTTATAAAAAGCTGCTGTAAACTTTAATCAGGGACGATCTCCTTTGTAGAAGTCCCACATGCAAGTGTAAGATTTGATCAAATAAAGCGACGTTAAGACAAAACCCAGTGGTGTGGTTTTTGCCCCGTGACGATGGGAGTGGTTGCTCAGGTAATACTTACAGTGAGAGAATTTGTGATCACACAAGCCAAAAGAACACTTTAAATGGCAGATGTATGGATTACTATTGGATTACAATATATGCCAAATACAATTACTTAAAAAAAAAAACTAAACAATTTGTGTCTGCATTTTCATGTTATTTTTTTAAGGTCAGCAAGCAGCCAACAGCAATAAAATAAATTGCCTGTTGTTCTTGCCAATCCTGTGTGTCAGAAACCACATGACATTCATAGGAAATAGTTGGCTGGATTCACACAACTCTTGAAAATCCTGCAGCTGCAAGAAAAACAGCATGAGTGGGTTGCCACTTGAAGAACCACAATTTCTTCCTCAGCTACAGTAGTCTCAAAAGTGGAGCCAGTTTCTGACCGGCTCCATGATATACTGCAACTTGTGGGTGGTGTTACCATGGGAATCCCCACAACTGTGGGAAAATGTTATGGCAGGTGGGAACAGCCATAACATCTTCAACAGCTGCTGCAAATGTGAAGAGCAATCTTCATATCTGCAGATATTTCGGATCACAACTGGAGTTGAGGTGTGGGACTTAGTCCCAAAAACATTTGTGAATCCAACCCAGTATATGCAGGTCATTTGGGGTTTTGCAGTGAAAGGAGTCAATGTGTCAAATGTTAGAAAGAGATAGAGAGAGACCAACAAACTCAACAGCAGAAA
The DNA here is from genome assembly GCA_016271365.2 of Neoceratodus forsteri. Taxonomy (NCBI): domain Eukaryota; kingdom Metazoa; phylum Chordata; order Ceratodontiformes; family Ceratodontidae; genus Neoceratodus; species Neoceratodus forsteri. The sequence continues at coordinate 61,911,196 of CM057451.1, forward strand.
GACAACAGCATAGTGCAGACCTTCACTGAGTCTGGCATGCTTTTTGGTGGGAGACAAGCAACATGAGCAGGATATGTGATGGGACCACGGCCATCCCTCCCGCTCTTTTGGTTTGAGAGGTTATTTTTGTTTTATTTGTAATTATTTTACTTGCCTACTTGGTGTTACAGCAAGTATCGTGGGCCCTAAACCATCCCAAACATTCCTACATCATTGGCCAATAATTTTTTATCACTTGTGTTTTGTAACTTATGTGGTTGACCTTGTCCCCCCCAATCAGCATTGCAGTTCTTGGATATATCCTACAAGCTTCCTCAATTAATAAATGCATACATTTTTTTATAGAGCTGTTTGGCCACAACCACCGCCTACTCCTGCCAAGAAGCCCACCTGCCAGTCCCCAGGCCCATTGCTGCTCCCTCCATCATCAAGCTGGTGGAGAGCCAAATGGTGCGGGACCCAAGGACTGTGGGGGCCAGCACTCATGGAGACCAAGTGTGCACATACATATTTTTCCTTTGTGTTGCCCCCTTGGTCCTGCCCTCCACCACAAAGGACCAGCAATTCACTGCCTGTGTCCTGTTTGTATTTTTAACTTGCTGAATAAACAAATTACACTCCACCTGGGTTCCCAAACTGAATGCAAAAAACACATACAGCAATACACATTATGTCATATACACCATGACCTCACAAGATTATGTTTTTTTAATTTGATCATTCTGCTGTGGTTGCTGACCTTTGTCTTCTGAATTCAAAGAAAAAAAATCATTAAATTGAATAATATCATCACCATTGTCTTTAAACACCCACCATTAGATGTCGCATCATCAGATGCAGAATCCACATCACATGATTCACTTGTATGGTCAAAGAGAGTTCCTTCCTTTTCCTGTGCGATTGCTGAGATCGGCATGCTTTTTGTATTTGAGATAAGAGTCACCAAGATCTGAATGAGTCAGATGTCACAACTTAAACTGAGGGTCAATAAGAGTGGAAAGAAGAACATTTGTGTCTGTTGTGATATTGGGAAGTCTTCTGCAGTTTTGGAATTGCTGTATCAGTCTGTCTGTGTGGGATACACCAGATTTAGAAACATAGAAACATAGAAACATAGACTTTGACGGCAGATAAGGACCGCTTGGCCCACCTAGTCTGCCCATTTTCCTACCTAACAGATAAGCTGCAGATCCTAGTTAACCAACAGCTTAATTCCTCCTACCCCCCACTAGGACTGCCCTATGCCTGTCCCATGCATTCTTGAAGTCCCCCACTGTTCTTGACCCCATGACCTCTTCAGGGAGGCTGTTCCATGCATCCACAACCCTCTCAGTGAAAAATACTCCTCACATTACCTCTGAGCCATCCCCTTCTATCTTCAAATTGTGCCCTTGTTCTTGCACATCTCTTTTCTGAAAGATGCTACCTTCTTGACTTTTGTTAATTCCCTTGAGGTACTTGAACGTTTCTATCATGTCCCTCTCTCCCTTCTTTCCTCAAGGGTATACATATTAAGCTCCTTTAGTCTTTCTTCATATGTCTTCTGGTGCAGACCCTGCACCATTTTGGTTGCCCTCCTCTGGACAGCCTCCATTCTGTCTATGTCTTTGCGGAGATGGGGTCTCCAGAACTGCACACAGTACTCCAGATGGGGTCTCACCAACTGTCCGTACAGAGGGATAACAACTTCCTGTTTGTTTCCTTTTTGATCAAAACCTCTAGGCAGCCTTCTGAGTTCCTTGTTCAATACATTTATGATGAGAATAACCTGGCTTAGAGTAGCATTCTCTTTGCAAATCTGTCAAGCTGCTTTCTCAAAGGGAGTCAAGAGCAATGTGAGATGTTCCGTAAGACCCCACTGGAATAAATTCAGCACACCATCTGCTACATAGTGCTCCATGGCATATTCATGGACTGACTTCTTTTGTGTGAGAAGTCTCTCACACATGTAAAACATTGTGTCCCATCTTGTTGGAATATCTTATTTTAGTTGCTGTATTGGCAAGCCATTTTCTTTTCTGGAGGCCGGTCAAGATACCATGTTATTTTACAGAGAGACTAAAATGGCCACAGATTTTCTTTGCAGCTTCCAGTAGTGTTGGTAAACTGTTGTCACTGGAAAGGAAAGCTTGTACTAATAGAGTTAATGAGTGTGCAAAGCACTGAATGTGAGTAAAACCACCACATTTCAATGCACTAACAATTTTGGCACCATTGACTGAAATCACTAATTCACTAGTGAGTCCCAGCGGCTCTAACCACTCAGAAATGTTGTCATGCAACTCTTACAAAATATTGTCAGCAGTCTGATGCTTACCAAACATGATAATACAAACAGATGCCATTCTTTGTCTTCCTTCCTATACACTGCTGCTTGTGGTGGTGTTTGGAGTCGATTGTGAAACCTAATGTGCTGTGATGTATGCATAATCAGTGGTTTGAGAATGCATCCACATGTCTGTGGTCAGGTGCATAGAATCTCAAGGCTCCATCTATGATTAGATGGACAAGCAGCCAACCTCTCCCACTTCCTGAGCTATATAAGCAGTTCCCCACAGCCTCCTTCTGAAGCACTTTTTCTTTGCCCTGTCATCCTCCCCTCCTCCTCCAGCAGCAGCGCCTCTCTCTGGGGGATTCTTCCTAAGGTACCTTTAGCCAAGGGAAGTGTCCTGCAGCAACTGTAGGGGTGGACCCTCTAGAGGGTTCCTTGCCTTTGGTACCCCTACAGCGTGGTAATTCCTCCTGAATAGAGAGTACGAATGGCCAAAACCTAAGTAACACAGTTGCACAAGCATAACACTTACTGGCTGTGTAGACCATTGAATCACATTTACTGCTTTGAAGAGCAAATTTCATTTTACTTTGCATACATTTGTACATTTTTGGAACTGCCACAGTGGCAAAATATTTATAGCTTGGTATGTTGTAACATGAAGCAAAGTATTTTAAAAGGCTTTAAAACCACCATTCTCCATCACAGAAAATGGTTGCAGGTCCTTGTCAACAAATTCAGCTATTAACTGAATCATTTTTAACATGACTTGATATGATCTACTATAGGCATTTTTTTGGTTCAAACATCACAGTAATGGTCTGCTGTTTAGTTCATGCAGAGGGGCAAAAACCATGGCATCGCAGTGGAGAAGCTGTAGCTTTTGTCTAAATTCTTTTGTCAGTGAAGTTGAACATGTTATTTTTCTGCCCTGTCTCTGAGTCTCTTCATCAGTATTGTCTGTAGGATTATTTTCATTACAGATTTTTTTCCCTTGCTCAGGACTGCTGCCCAGGTGAATGGTTGGATGTGCTCTTTGCAAATGACTTTTTAGTGATGTTGTTCTGAACTGGCCCTTACTTTCCCCTTGATAACTTCCTAATGACAAAAGGTACAGACAGCAAAACATTCTTTTTTGGGACTTACAGGAAAATAGCTCCATGCAACAGAGGTGAAACATTCTGTCATCATGCCAGGAACTGCAGCAATTTTAGTGGCAGTTGTTTCTGACCCTGATTCATGCCCACTGTGGCTGTCACCAGAAGAGCTATTACTGTATTATTATTATTGATTATTTTCCCACTACTGGCTGTGGCTAGTGGTGGTGCTTGCTGTATCTGTTTTTCCTTTTTGGGTGGGAGAACCCAGGTAGCATCCTCTACATCATCAGTATCACATTCTGATTCATCACCTTTAGAAGAGCATAACTGTAATACATTGTAATCTTGTTCTTGTACATTTACAACCTCTTCTTTATCAGAGGCACTGCTTTCTGATGAAGGAGCCTGATACGTATGAGTGGCATATCATGGAGTGCCACGTCTAGTGGTACTAGATAGATCCTTTTCCTTAATTGTTGGCTTTCTAGGTCTAACTGTTCTGGTTACCTGTTTCTGTGTTTTACTTTTATCTGATTTTTCTGGCAATGTCGACAGTGCTGCACTAGTTTGATCAGGGGATTCACCAACATTCCTTTCTTTTTCTGGTTGTTTCACTTCATTTTCATCAATTGTATTAATTATATCTTCAGCAGTGAAGTTTCCTTTTTTTTCTGAATTTGTTTTCAGGAAATATTTTTGTTGTTACATGTACAAGTTTCGGGCATACTGCTGGTGTTGGCCACTTGTTCCATTTCCATAAAAGACTCTGATTCTGAATACATTTTTTTGTTCCAACTTAATTACTTACTTGCAGTATCAGTTCAGATGCAGAGGTGGGCAACACAGAGACTGAGACATGCCCCCCCTTTTGCAATCTACATGGTACTATGACCTAATAGTAGTTCAGGCACAGAGATGGGCAACACAGAGTCTGAGATGTTACGCCCCCCCTTCACAATCTGTATGGTACTATGACCTAGTAGCAGTTGAGGCACAGAGATGGGCAACACAGAGTCTGAGAGGTAACCCCCTTCACAATTTGTATGGCACTATGACCTAATAGTAGTTCAGGCACTGAGATGGGCAACACAGAGTCTACACTATGGCAGAATGAACTAGTATTAGTTTAGGCACAGAAATGGGAAGCACAGAGTCTGAGATGTGACTCCCCTTCACAATCTGTATGGCACTATGATCTACTGTAGTTCTGGCCTGGAGATGAGCAACATGGAGTCTATGCTATGGCAATATGACCTAGTAGTAGTTCAGGCATACAGATGGGCAACATGGAATCTGAGACGTGACCCACCCCCTCACAATCTGTATGGCACTATGACCTAATAGTAGTTCAGGCACAGAGATGGCCAACAGAGACATGGGTGACACCCCCCTTCAAAATATGTACAGCACAATAACCCCCCCTCAAAATTACTGAGGCACTATGACCTTCACACAAAGTCCTACTGTCCTGTCTGACTCTGCTCCCCTTAATATTTGCTTCTTTCTTTCTGTACTCTGCTGTTGTCTGCTGTTGAATTCATTGATCTCTCTCTCTCTCTCTCTCACTGACCAATGAAAAACAAGTGTTTCATGGATTCTACGTCTGTCATTTCCTGTTGTTTACTCTGCACTCTGCTGTTGTCTGCTGTAGAATTCATTGTTTTCTCTCTCTCTCTGCTCTCTCTCTCTAATATTTTTTTTTACAGAGTACTCTTCTGCAACATCTGCACTCTACTGTTGTCTAATGTTGAATTTATTGGTCTCGCTGGTCCCCCCCTCCCCCAAGGAAAGAAGAAAATAAAAAACATTTTATTTTAGCCTTTTTTTAATCTCTCTGCACACACACACAACTGTCTCTGGTCAATGCAAAGCCCCAAATACGCTTGATACACTGTTCCTAGGGATGTCTTGTGGAGGATAACACACAGGATTGGCTAGAACATAAGTCAATCACAGAACAAAGACCCTCATTGGTTGGCACACTTCAGTGCCCCAGTGTCACAAGTGTGTGCCTTTGTTGGTCATGTGACAGTCAAGGGACTTGGGAGTATTCATTAGAGATAGAAAAAATGCTTTTTTTATATCTGTACCATGCCCTGCCTTGTTTAGTGACTTGCATGTAATACTGATAGTGAGAGTGTTATTTCTGGACCGGACCAGACCGGACTGCACTTCCAGACCGGGCCAACTTGGCAACTCAGGTCGAGTCATGAAAGGCTCAGTTTTCCAAGACAGAGCTAAGTTGGCCCAGTCTGTGGGGAGCGGGGTTCAGAAGTGCAGCAGAAATGGTTCACTCACGCCTAGTCAAGAATAAAACTAAAGATAAAATATTAGGCTAATGTCAGACCTTTTAACAGGCACAGCACTTGTGATTTTAAAAATGGACCTAACCAGAAGGAGTTTTATACAGCAAATTGATTATAAGCTGTTCTAGCCATAACGTACTAATACTGATCATCTGCTATGGAAACTTAGGTAGTCAAAGTTCCTGTATCTCTTATCAATAATGGTTCTGTTTACAAAATGGATTCTCTCTGTTATTTTTCAGTCTGATTCAATTCTGTACATGGATGTCAAATGTCTTTTTAGTCTATGTTTTGCTTTTTAAAAAGAAAGGCAGGATGTGATAGTTTTATTGTTAATGATGTATAGAATGTTTGTAATGGTTTACCAACCAATCAATCTAATAAACTAAACTGAAAATGAAACAGTCCCATAACTGTAGCCATCAAATTGTGCTCAAAGACGGTCACACACCCAAACCCCGCCAGTACACGCTGAAATGTGATTGTGAGTGGTAAGGGGTGAGGGTCATCATGCAGATGTCATGAAGTGCTTCTCAGAAGCCTGGTACCCCATTTACAGGGCACTGTGATGTCCCCTGCCCTAAGAACTATTTAGTGCAGATGGCAGAGACATAAGAACATTGTACCCAGTGTGCTCAGATGTCGGGGGACCAAGACTGGCAGGGGAACAGCTCAATAAAAGGACATGAATGGGGTTAATGTGCCAGGAAGGTGGGATTCACTGGGCTACCAGGGGTGTTTACTGGCTGGAGATGGGGGTCACAGAACTATAAGAGGAAATGGTAAAGGATCACAATGGGCCCTATTCGCAAACAGAATCAGTGGCTATGCACTGCATAAGTCAGGCGCATAGCCACTGCGCAGCTGCCTGCACCCACTGCACCCCCTCCAGCCCATGCATGAAGGGGATAAGCCCCTGCAATGCACCCAATCCCCTGGCAGAACACAGAGCTCTGCATGGGGGTGGGCCTGGGGGTGGTGTGGGGGGGAAGCCAGCACTCCACACAGTTACTAACCTGCCGAGTGCTGTGCACAGGGGCTGCTGGCTCCATGTCTGGAAGGCTGCTGTAAACCACTGGAGCCAGCTACATGCCCCCAGGGAAGCTGCTTCTGGATGCAGTGGATATGGCGGGGGGCATTGGCCACGCCAACACTACTGCCCCTGCCATCAGGGCAGTTCAGGAGGCCTGGGTCAGGTGAACAGGTTACACCCCTACACCGGCACAGTCAGTGCTCTGCACGCCGGCTGGCAACATAGTGCTACTTTGCTCAAGGGATCGACTGTGGGTCCTTGCCTGAGCAGCAAGTTGGCTGCCCACCAGGGTCAGCTGTTCCACACCTGCCTGCCACATCGATCTGTGTGCCGGGGGGATGGGGCCATGTAAGGGAGCTGGGAGTGGGCCGGTGTTCGAGAATGCATCCCCTGCATGGAAATCTTTTGTGTGTGGAGCTGTGCACCTTGATATGCATCTCTTGCATGTGTTTTCTTGAATAGGGGCCAATGAGCATATTGGGGCTAATGCATAAATTGGACAGTAATATGTGCCAGTGTCGTGTATCCTTCCATCGTAGCTCCACACCTGCAGACAGGTGCACACAAGAAGGTATTCACCACTGGCCACCATTTGTCCATGGCTCCACCCCCTCTGGCATGCAGATCCACACAGGGCAACCAGGAGAGGAGTAGTGGACCCAGTCGGGCATCCAACTGGATGTCCAGCCTGGTTCCCACAGTGGATCCCTTACACAGTGGGGCATGGGTCTGGGTGCATGAATAGCCACATGCACACCCAGACCCATGTGACCAGGCACTGTCACCCATTGCATCCCCTGGCCGAGCCCATGATGCCACCCCCACCCCCAGGAGCAACCCTGACCCAGTCCCATATGCCCACCCCCCCAATGCAATAAACCCCATCCCCATGAAGGACCCCTGACACATCTGTGCACTTGCCCTGTTTACTCTGCTGCATTAACCTCCCCAACCCAGCACTGCCCAAACCAACCCCATCCCATTGCAGCACTGCCACCACGAGGGATGGCCAGCAGCACAGCCCACCACACACCTTCTCGGCCACTGGCCATTCCATGCAGCGGCACCAGAGGACAGGTGCAGGGATGGGGGGGTTGTGTTGACGGTGCCACCGGGGGGCACGGAATACCAATGAATACCCGGAGGGGCTGGGGTCAGGGTTGAGGGTGGCGGGGTGAGCTGGTGGTTTTGTATGGGGTGGGGGGTATCTGCAATCCCAGGTCCAGTGCCTCTATGTGTGTGTGTGTGTGGGGGGGTCAGCTATCATGGAGATGGGGTCCAGCTGTGTTCTGGGGTGTGTGGCACTGGACAGCCAGCGGGGATGGGTGCAGTTGTCTTGTTGGTGGGGGATGGGGGCTATCAGCCTTGACTGGGTGGCAGTCTGTATGCGTGCAGCATGTACTAGAGTTATGGCAGGGTCCCCCTTGCCGTAACCTGCACCCTTGTCTGCACCCCCACAGGCAGAGCTACATGCCTTAGTGAACAACACATAGTGCTGGTGTTCCCCCAGCTCACACCCAGCGTATTGCAGTCTGAGTGGTGAGGGGATCAGGTGCACTGGGGCTGCATGCCCCAGTTAGTGCATCCTGCTTGCTGTGCGCAATGAGTGCATGCAGGGTACATGCCACGGATCCACGGTGCGTAGGCACTCCACATGTTTGTGCGTAGGGGCCATTGCCAGTAGACACATAGGCAGGGAAAAAATATGGGTCAGGAAGGTGGTGAATGGATTTGCATACAGTATGTGCTCACACATGTTTGTGTATGACACTGCACTATGTGCATGCAGTACCCTCCCAAACGGGGACTTATCTTTAGTGTTCCACTACCTGGTGCCTTTGCAATGCTCCCTACCAGTCATCAGTCTATGGTCTTCACTCCTGGCCCCAGTACTACAGCATGAGACTGGACAGCACAACCAGATGACTGGGTAACCAGGATGGTGGATCAGGGAGGGGTGGTGGACATGTCCTACCTAAATTTTAGCATTGCATTTGACACCATCCCATACAGAAGGCTAGCGAACAAGTTGTTCATTCTGGGAGCAGGTCCCAAGGTGATACATTGGGTACTGGGTCATAACAGTGCACCAAGAAGAGCACTGCAACAACCGTGCTGTGCAAAGTGAGAAAGGCTTTAGAGCGACAGGAGAATAATAGCAGTAGGGAATTACCACTCCCTCTATCACTCTATGCTTCAGCTGCGAGGGATCAAGTTGCTGTGTGCTGGGGTGTCTGGTGGAGCCACTCCTGTGGTGGAGTGGCTAGGGCACCAGCACACAGCGAGGCAGGAGACCTAGGATCGTGGTTTGAATCCAGCTAGATCCCCTGCTGATTTTCTCCCCATCCCCAAAGTCCACGACCAGCCAGAGTTGGTTATTTTAATTCCAGGGGGTGTGGAGGTGAAGCCCCCATGTGGGGTGGGTGCGGAGAGTGGAATCCCCCACAAAAACAAAACAGTTCCATAGTTAACTATGGGGCTGTGCTCTTGTTGTTGGGTTGCTATAGTACCCAATGCTGTACTGCAAGTCACTGTTTTGCTTGCTGCATTTATTGCCACATGGTTTTTCCTTGCACAGTTATGATCCCATGCTGGTACACTGGGTCAGTAATTGGCTGAGCAACAGGTCACAGAGGGTGATAGTAAATGGAGTTTAATCCCAGGGGGTGACCAGTGGGGTGCCACAGGGATCTTTTCTGTGGATGGTCCTCTTCAATGTCTTCATTAGTGATATGTGGAGGGGCTGGAAGGGAAGCCTCTTTGCGGATGACACCAAGATTTGCAATAGAGTAGACACTGCAGACTGGTTGGAAAAAATGAGAAGTGACAGAGCCAAATTGGAGGAGTGTTCAAAAGTGTGGCACCTTAAATTCAATACAAAAAAGTGCAAAGTCATTCATTTGGGTCACAGGAGTCCTGGAAAGGTATACAAAATGGGGGTGGAGATACTTAAAACAGCAAAACTAGACAGGGACCTGGGGGTAAACATAACAGATGACCTGAAGGTGGCTAAGCAATCTGAAAATGCGGTGGGGAGGGCTGGAGGGCTGCTGGGTTGCACAGGGAGGGGCATCACCTATAGAAATCAGGCTGTGGTAGTGCCATTGTACAAACAATTGGTCAGGCCACATCTGGAATACCGTGTTCAGTTCTGGAGACCGCATCTCCAGAAGGACATTGACAGAATGGAGGCAGTCCAGAGAAGGGCAAAACAAATGGTAAAAAGAATGCACCAGAAAATATATGAGGAAAGACTGAAGGACCTCAATATGTATACCCTGGAGGAAAGGAAGGAAAGGATGGATATGATAGAGACATTCAAGTACCTCAAGGGAATCAACAAGGTTCAGGAGGGGAGCATCTTTCAGAAAAAGAGATGTTCAGGAACAAGGGGTCAACAATTTGAGGCTGTGGGGGAGACTCAGGGGAAATGTGAGGAAGTGTTTTTTCACAGAAAGGGTGGTAGATGCATGGAACAGCCTCCAAGTGGAGGTCATGGGGGTAAAATGATTGGGGAGTTCAAGCATGCATGGAATAGACAGAAGGCAACCCTGGTGGAAGGAAAGAAAGGTTAAGCTTCTGATCATTTAAGATCTGGAGTTTTAATTAGGTAGGGAAATGGGCAGACTAGGTGGCCAGGAGGTTCTTATCTGCTGTCAGATTCTATGTTTCTGTGTGTCACCCAGGTTTTCTGGCTCTCTGCCAGATATGGCAAGAGCAGCCACATGGCCATGCTGCATCGGTGCTGCAAATCAAGGACTACCAGTCAGAAGATGATCAGATCACTGACATGCTCCTGGATGTCCCAAATGATTTTTGCATTGCAGGCAGCAGCATCTGGGATCAACTGAAACTGATGCTGAGAAACCACATTGGCTAGTGCATCATATGGGAAGGCCTTGGTGGCATGAGCATGGGGTGATGAGGGTGGCCTTTGTTTGGTGGGCCCCCTCCTCTATTGCAGCTGCTCGCGAAGTACCATAGTAGTCTGAGGGTTGAGGTGCCGACTCGGTAACTGGAATTGGGCTGTCCACCTCTGCCCGTTGAAGCTCTCACCATCTTTTGGAGTTGCTGCAACTACGGTCTGGTGCCCCTGCTGCATAGCAGGAGATTGTTTGGACTTGGAGGGGTAAAGAAAAGGTTCAACGAGGGACAATATATTTAACTGGGGTTCCTGCAGCTGCCTGGGTTCTATCGGGAGATCGTAGCTGCTGGCAGAAAGGAGCAGTGGCTGCTAGGTGGATCCTATGGGGTTTAATTCCTGTAGGGCATTGTTGTTTGCTGTCTCTGGACTGGTGTTCCCTGTCCTGAAATTTACTTGGTGCCTTTTTTTATTCAAACACACTGCCGTTGCGCTTTCTGGAGCTTGCCTGCTGTGACGTCACTCTGCCAGTAAAAAGGTGAGAGGAGCATCCAGCGGTGGACTTGTTCACTCTGCGTCCATGAGCGAAGGGTGATGAGGGCGGCCTTTGCTTGGCGGGGCCCCCTCTCCTCCATTGCTGCTACTCGCGAAGTACCATAGTCATCTGAGGGTTGAGGTGCCGGCTCGGTAACTGGAGTTGGGCTGTCCTCCCCTGCCCGCCGAAGCTCTCATTGTCTTTTGAAGTCGCTGCAACTAAGGTCTGGTGCCCCTGCTGCATAGCAGAAAATTGTTTGGACTTGGAGAGGAAAAGAAAAAGCTCAAGCGAGGGACAATATATTTAACTGGGATTCCTGTAGCTGCCTGGGTAGTAGCTGCTGGCAGAAAGGAGTGGTGGCTGCGAGGTGGATCCTATGGGGTTTAAAATTTCCCCCCACCCACCCCATTCCCTCCTCCCACCCCATTCCTCCTCCCCTTAAATGGGCTTAAGCCACTTGCACCCGTGTTGTCCTATACTTAGTGTGGGTGATTGGCTGGTCCTTCTGGCTCTGAAGGGTCTGTCTCTTGCAAGGATTGAACTTGGGGAAGATCAGATCTGTCTTCACATCCCTAGGTGGCTGTTTATTACCCTGTTGTTTTTTTTTCATCCCTGCTGTCTGGTCTAATCCTTTGGGGGTACAGATCTTTACAGCAGAACTTTCCTTGGCCATCAGCTGTGGACTAGAAACTTTGTATCAATTGTGGACACTAGCCACTGTGAATTGTGAATATCTTAATGTCTGCCCTTGTCTTGCTGCCTTACTAGGGGCTACTGATAATTTATACTTCATGATCTGTCTTGCTGTATTTTGCTTGAAAATTGCTGTGTTGGGGGCAACGATTGTGGAAATACGTAACCCTACAGTACTCTGTTCCTGGTGGGTGTGACGGGAGAAGGTCTAGCTGTCCTATCTGCTTGCTCCTCTGTGCCCTCAGGGCAGCCTAGTGGGGTCTGGATGGCCTTATCTCCTGCTATTCTGTTGGGCCATTGTAGTATATAGGTCTGACTCAGCTGAGGGTGTGCATACTATGGAGGCTCCTAAGCATTGCAGGAGTGGGTCTGAGTCCTTCCCCATCTCTAACATCCTCACCATATGGCTATTCATGGTAATGTTCCTCCATCTTATCATTTTGGAGTGTGCTCCCCCCATGGGTCAATTCGGGTTCTCACCGGGACTACATGATGAGAAGGACTTTACCTTCTCTAACTTAATAGCCAGAGACAGACAGTCTCCCTGGCCCATCTGCTGCCTTAATCTGTGGAGCTTCCTGTATCCTGTCAAAGTGGTCAAGCGTCCTGGTCGCAGGCCATCCACTAGGGTTGGCACTCCCCCTCTGAGGCATCTCCTTTGGCTCCTTTTGGTGACACTAGTCCTAGCAGGGGGACGTGAAACTAAACCCAGGTCCTCCATGCCAAGCCCTCTCCTCTCTTGTGGGCTGGCTGTCAGGCAATGGGCTGAAAATAGCTCATCTTAATGTTTGTAGCCTTCTGCCCAACTCGGCTTAACTCCTTGCCTGGGTCACCCATTACAAACCTGACATCCTGGGGATAACTGAATCTTGGCTTAAACCCTCGATCCCAGACTCTGCCTGTGCGCTTCCTGGCTTTGACCTTGTCAGGCAGGACCATCCAGGGAAAAAGAGGGGGGTGGTATTCTGATCTACTAAAGGAGCCACCTTAACCTGTCGGTGATGGCCTGCTTTCAGCTGGAGCGGTCTTCCTGTAAGCTGCTGCATACTTTGCTGCTACTTGGGAACGCAGAGAAGCTGCACATTGTGTGTGCCTACAACCCAGCCATGAGTGGTATATTGGGTTTATCCTCCCTTCTTGAATCTGTTGGTTCTAGGATGGGGAATAATGAGGTAATAATCCTATGGGATCTTAACTTAAACTGGCTTGGAGGCAATATCAAGCAGTATGAAACTTTGCCAGCAAGCTTCTCAATGTCCCAACTCATTCAGGAGCCCACCAGGTGGTCGTCCACTGGTGGTAACAGCTCTCTCCTGGACTGGGTTCTGACCAATAGGCCTGAGAGGATTAGCTCCTCTGGTACCCTCCCTGACTCCATCTCTGACCATGCCCCTGAGTACTGCATATGGAAGATCTCTGCCCCAAAGATCCCTCCTAAAATCATCCAGGTCAGGAACTTCTCCAGGTTTGACCAGGGGACTTTCCAGGAGGATCTCATGCTCACTGACTGGTCTGCATTGATGGATGCCCAGAATGCTTCCTCAGCAGTCTGTCATTTCCTTAGTATCTTTGGGGTGGTACAGGACAAGCATGTCCCTCTTGTCAGATGGAGGGTAATGGGGGCTGTCACAAAATGGTTGCATGGGAGCCTCCTTGCTCTCGTGAGGGCTAGAGACAAATGTTGGGCCAGCTTCAAGGTCTTGATGGACCAGGACATATTCCAGCAATACAGGAGGCTTAGGAATGAATGCAAAAAGGCTATCAGTGCTGCCAAAAGTGAATTTTGTAAAGCCGCCTTGCGGACTTCAGCCAAGGACCCTAGGAACTTCTGGAGGAATATTAAAAACATAGTGAGTGGCTCCTCCTCCTCCTGTGAGGCTCTTGACTTGCTCTTTGATGGTGCTAGCTGTAATAATCTGCTAACCATCGCCAATGCATTTAACTCACATTTTCCGGACCTGTCCACCTTCACCTCTCTATTCTCCTCCACTGGTCATGATAGCCCTGTCCAAGTCCCTCTGCCTCAACTGGCACTTTCCCCCCATCCTCTGTTTTACTTCAAGGCTGTAACAGCAAAAGAGATGCAGAGATTGCTCTCTGGTGTCTCCCCCTTTTCTAGTACTGGCATTGATGGTATGGAACCAAAGCTTCTCCGCCTTGGTGCTGCCTCCATTGCCTCCCCTGTGGCCCATGTCGTCAACCTATACTTAGCCTCTGGGGTTATTCCTGACCTGCGGAAGGTGGTGTGGGTTGTCCCTGCACTCAGACAGGGCAACCCTAGGATCCTTGACAACTATCGTCCGATTGCCATTTTGTCTGCTATCAGTAAGTTTCTTGAGAAAGCTATGGTGGGACAACTCATGGATTATAGAAACATAGAAACATAGACTTTGACAACAGATAAGGACCACTTGACCCACCCAGTCTGCCCATTTCCCTACCTATTGGATAAGCTGCAGATTCTAGTTAACCAACAGCCTACTTCCTGCAACCCCCCACTATAATTGCCTTATGTCTGTCCCATGCATGTTTGAATTCCCCCACTGTTTTAGACCCTATTCAGGCTCATGAGCTGCTGTCTCCCTCACAGCATGTCTTTCAAAAAGGGCAAAGTACCACCTCTGCTCTGGTCTCTGTCACTTCTGGGATAAGGGCTGCTATGGACCAGGGTAGACTCTCTGGGGCCATCTTTATTGATGTCACTAAAACCTTTGACCTTGTTGACCATGCCTTACTATGCTCTCAAATTAGGTCCTTGGGCTTGTCCCCACCAGTGCTCAGTTGGTTCTCCAGTTACCTTCAGGGCAGGCAGTAACTTACCAAATACAGTAAGGTGCTCTCAGACGCCACCCCTGTGTCCTCAGGGGTTCCCCATGGGTCAGTCCTTGGGCCCCTGCTCTTTTCCATATTCATCAATGATCTTTCCTCCTCAGCTGCCTCCTGCAGGGCCATCCTGTATGCTGATGACCTAGTTATTCTCACTCATTCCCAGAATATTGAGGTCATTAACCACCAACTGAGTGAGGGGTTCAGGAGTATCCAATCCTGGATATCATCCCACAAGCTGGTCCTACATTTTAAAAAGACTCAGGCCATGCTGTTCGGATCTCTGGCTAAGTTAAAGGCCTCCCCTGTTCCTCTGTGCATCTTGGGTATTGATGGTGCTCCCATTCTCATCACTGACTCCATCAAATACCTTGGGGTGACACCTGACCCTCAGCTCGACCTTGGTCACCACATCCAAAATGTGTGTCCAGCTGTTAACTGGAAATTGGATCTGGCTTACAGGGCAAAGAATAACCTTTCTCTGGCTGCTCACCTAGCACTGGCTAGAGGTGTGTTTCTACCATCTCTCTGCTATGGGCTCCTTTTGTTTGCCCATACTTCCAAAGTCCACCTCACTAGGTGGACCATAGCCTACAATAACATCTGCCATTTTGCTCTTTCAGCCCCTCGTCTCACTCACCACTGTGATCTGCACAGTAAGCTCAACTGGCTCTCCCCACCCAACTACATGAATTTTGTTATGGGCAGTTTCACGGGTAAGGTTCTGGCTACAGGCACCCCCCTGGACTGCCTGCTGTCTCCACTACCTACTCCCTAAGGTCACTGGGCCCCTCTGTCCTTAAGGTTCCTGATACACATACCCAAATGGGGGACAGGGACTTTGCATCATGTGCCCCTAGATTATGGAACTCCTTTCCTGTCCAGGTCTGGTCCTTCCCTTCCCAGGCATGCCTACGCACCTTCCTGTGGAACCACTTGAAGCTCTGATCGGTATGTGACTGTCTTAAACCTCCCTGATTAGCCTGGTCCCTTGCATGGCATTTTGAGCATATCATTTCCTGTACCTTGCTCAGGTTCTTCTGTGGTTTGCCTGCCTGCCTGAGTGTGGACCTGTGAAAAATGTTTAAATTCTGTGCATATCTGTATATATTGCAGGGAACTTTGCATTAGTGACTCTATACTTTATTACACTGAGTGTGTCTACTGTTGTAACCTGAGATATCTAACTATGTATGTTGTGCTTCTCCTGACTTCAGTGTATCTGCCTTACTTGCTTTAATTTGTACTCTGTATGTTCTTTTGATTTCCTGTACTCTCCCGGGTCATACCTGAAAATAGGCATATGTTTGTCTAGTGTACTTACCTGGTTAACAAAAGCTAAATAAATATCCCGTAGGATATAAGGAAGAGCTTGAAAATAACTCACACTCCTGCAAGAGAAGTGAGTGATGTGTAATTTGTAGAGGGACAGATTTGGAATTTGTGGGACAGTTTAACTTAGTCCAACAAAGAGGGAGTGTGAGAAATAATAGCCCTTAGGAGCTAAGATTAAGAATTTTCATTTAGGGGTAGGAAGGGGTCTATTTTAATCTAAGGGTCCAGCTAATTATTTTCAAATTTAAGGCCGCAAAAAGTTTAGGGGAAATCCGGTCAAGTGTGTATGAAATATGAAATAGCTGGGGATTAAATTCCAGCTAAAACGGAGCTGGCCCAGTGCCAGATATGGCAAGAGCCAAATTTCAAATTTAAGGTCAGAACAAGTTTAGGGGAAATCAGGTCAAGTGTGTATGAAATAGCTGGGGATTAAATTCCAGCTGAAAGGGAGCTGGCCCAGTGTCGAAGAGGGCTAAGGTGCTGTAAGTGCCTTACCTTTTTCCATTCCAGCGACCAGCATTAGGGTTCGGAGGCAAGTCGTTTGGGGGTCATTCGGGGATGGAGGGAGGATTGAGCATCCATCAGACTGCTGTCTTTCCTCAGGGAAGGGGACTGTGTGGCTCAATGATTGACCACCACCTGAAGGAATTTGGGTTGTGGTGTGCATGAGCCACCACTGTGGAGGGAGCTCTGTGACACAGCACCAGGGACATAACTCAGCAGAGATGGAGCATGCATATTGTGCTCATTGTATGTTGTGTGAGGAGCCTGGGGAGAAACTTAAGGAAGAAAACCTCGGGGACGGGCTCCATGATGCCCTGTCCATCAAGCAGTTAGCCCATCCACTCACTTCAAGTTCCATGGCCCATTTGGATATGTGTTCTGGCTGAGGGAGGATGTCCTTCCCTTCCCAGCCCTGTCGTGGGTTGGGGGGAATCCACAGGGGATACTTGCCTCCTGACCTCTGGGGAGAGCAAAGGACAGCTGCAGATGACTGGACAACAGCAAAACCAGCCACAGTCCTGCCATGTTGGATAAACACCTATATAGCAAAAAATAAATAAAAATTCCAGCTGAAATCAGTCAGGGGTAGGTAAGGCTTCTTTTGCCAAAGAAAAACAGTGGCATAGAGCAAATAACCCTGGAGCATGATGGATAAGGGTATAGGAATGTATACACCATGTAAGCCATGGTGTACATGTTTATTATTGAGGGGCAATATTTTGCTCTACTCCAAGGGCACCATTTCTTCCCTTTATGATGTTACAGCATGATGTAATTTTTGTGCTCTATATAAACAAGCCGCTAACATACAGCTGAGTGCTACCTTCATTTCATCTCGTGTTTAACAAAGGTTGGAGTATACAAATGAAGAGCAATAACCAGGGTTTATTTGTATACTACAGATATGGTTATGTATACAACTGGAGTTAAAAAAACAGGGTTGGGGCAACAAACAAAGTCATGGTGTATATAGTGTTATGCAAATGTTTAATTTTCCTAGCTACACTCCTGCTGATGGACCCCAGAGCACGAGGACCACAGAGCTGGAGGATAGCATCTACAGGTCATTGTCAGAGTAGTCCACAGGTCCAAAGGGCATGCTTCATGTTTTGCCACCTGATCCATGGTAACAGCTCAGCTTTCGCCCACTGATGTGAGTCTTCACTAATCATTTAGAGTACATTTGTAAAGGTAGCTGCATTCTCTTAGCTAGGGAAATACTTGTTGATTTGTAACTTTGAAGGTACTAGCAAAACTATATATGTGGCAATGTTGTATGGGTTACTGCACTTGGGGTTTGTTGATGACTGACATAGGTGGTACTAGAAAAACTTGGGAAGTACTAGCAAATCAATGTATGTGGTAACACTGTGTTGATATCTGTATTCATAGATTGTTGGGAAATAACTCGTAGAGTATTAGTAAAACCCTATCGGGGTACCTCGGACAAAAAGCACCAAGGTAGTATAAAGAAGGATAATATCCTTGTCTAGGTATGCCAAATTGAAGGCATATCAGAGAGGATCATGTGTAGTTGCGTACAGCAGACTGATAGAGGGGTCTTCGAATAGGGATTTAGTTAGCTGCGGGACCTATGGTGCAACACTCCACCAGGGCACAGAGTGGGGGAGTAGAGGCTGTGCTGTCTGGAAGAGGTAGGCAGTATTCTATTCCAAACTGGCTACAGCATGAGCTATAATTCACCAGCTGTAGAGAAGATCAGAGTGGGAGCAAGAGGTGCCCACTGCTGCTACTCTTCCTCAGCAACCTCCAGGGGTTCACAACTAGGGCTGAAAAGTAGAGGGCAAGGAGAGTAGCTGGAAGGTGGCAGCAACTGGGAATGAAAAGGGGCCCTGGAACTGCAACAAGCAACTGTTTCACCCCACTGACAGAGCAGTGCATGCTACTCCCCCTCCTTGGAGAAATTGACCTGTTGTAACTAAGGTCCCTGCAGTGGCGATACCTGCTGGGGACATGGCAACCAAGAAGGGAGAGTTAAAAAGAGGGTACTTGTAGTGAGGTATTGTACAGTTATGGGTACTTGCACTATGGAATGTGTCTCAAATCAGGAGGGGAGGGGAGGGGAGGGTAATGCACTGTCTCACAGGAAGTTACTAGGCTTTACTAGGGAATGTGAAGCTGGAGTAGATAATGAGGCCAGTTGGGGTAGGTATTAAGGGCAAGATCTAACTCTGTGTGGATGATACAAAACTAGATGGTAGAGGTGACAGCGGGGAGGCAGTCAGGGACCTGCAGGAAGACCTGCCGAGACTAGAAAAATGATCCAATATTTGGCAGCTCAGGTTCAATACAAAGAAGTGCAAATTGTTGCACTTAAGTAAAAGAAATCTTAGAATGGAATACTGGCTCAATGGAGTCCAACTCACCACCTCACTGGAGGAGAGAGAGACCTGGGGGTAATCATAAATGACACCCTGAAGCAGTCCAGCCAATGCACTAAAGCTTACAGCAAGGCAAGCAGAATGATGGGGTACATAGGGAGAGGAATTGACAGTAGGAACAAGGAGGTGATCCTCCCACTCTACAGGTCCTTAGTGAGGCCCCACCTGGAGTACTGTGTCCAGTTCTGGCAACCACACATTAGGAAGGACAGGGAGAGGCTGGAGACCATGCAAAGAAGAGCAACAAAGATGGTACAGGGCCTCCAAGAATTCTCGTATGAGGAACGCTTGCAAGCACTAAACATGTACTCACTGGAGACTAGAAGAGAGAGGGGGGAATATGATAGAGACATTCAAATTCTTGAAAGGTTATCAATAAAGTTCCATCCTCAGAATTATTCAACAGGGTAGATCGCTCAACCATGGCACAGGGTCATAATGTTGCATGCAAAAACAGCTAAAGGTAAAACAGGGCATACAAAACAGCTAACATAAAAACAGCTAATAGAAGGTAACACACTGAAACAGTGCAGGCAGGCCCTCATGGTGTGGCCAGAAAGCAGGAGGCAGGACAAGGGACATGTTTGCAATATGTGTTTACTGGTACAGGAATGGCAAACCACACAGTGCAATAGTGAAAGTGACCAAAAGCACCCCCTCAACAGCCCCCCAAGCTCCCAAACACACAGTCACATTAGACCTGGAGGGACAGGTTGAATGCTATTCTACATAGGTACTCCACTGTGGACCGCTGATCGTAGGCCCCAACAATGGCAGCAATCCTCTTGCCAGTATCCTTATACTGCTGCTTCATGGTAGGCATGGTGTTCCTAGCAGTAAGCTGTGCAAGCTTCACACTGGTGAGCTGTTCCTCTGCCCCCAGCACCCATATGAAGCACCACAGGTTTGGGTGGCACACCCCGAGGTGTGCAGAGAACCCCTGTGCCAAGCCTCCATGGCATTCATAGTCTGGGATGTACCATCCTGTGTGGCCCCATCCACATTCCAGGTTGAGATGTCATACAGAGGCCTCCTCCATGTTGTATGGCCCAGAGGCCTACCCACCCAAGTGTCCTCGAAGTAGTCAAACAGCTGGAACAACAGGTTACCATTGACCTTCATGTACTCCAGTTCACGCAGCGCAGTGAAGGCCTTGGCCACATCACCCAGTGGGACGAATGCCAGTGCCACAACCATATATGCGTGCAGGGTGAACTCCGGTTCCTCTGTATAGTGGGCCACAAACCCTCAATCCACTGCCAATGGCACCACACCCCCTGGGCCAGGTAGAAAAAGCAGCCCTGCAGTTGGCAACCGGGGAAGACGGCGGGAAATGCCCGCATGGCTGCCAGCTCAAAGTCAGTGAGGACAGCCGCAGGGGTGAGGCAAGGACAATGTGTCTTCAACTGCTGGAATGCAGCGGTGGTCTGGAGATAAGTGGCTGGGAAGGTGGTGCCCTCCAGCAGTCCATGGATGGTATACAACTACTGGAATAGCGGTGGTGCTACGCTGAAGGTCCAATCTGTGAGGATCATACTACAACCCTCCAACTGTGCCAGCATGGGTTGTGTTGCAAATATCAGCAGTCTGTGGTCCCCTGGGCCACTGTCATGCTGGAGGAAGGAGACCTCTGTCTCCCTTGATGTATATTTGGTTGGTATAACCAACTACTTCAGGGTTGATAGCTGTGATGGCAGCCTATGAGCCAATGTCCTGGTCCTGGCACTTGTCCATGTTATGAGGAGCATCGCAGGCAGTCTTCCCATGATGGATGTGGGTACACCTGATGTGTATGCCACCACCATTGCACTGCATGGCTCATTTGTACGTAGGGCATGGTCCTTCACCGATGCCAGCACCTCCCTAGCAGCGATTGCCATGGTGCCCAAGACATGATTGTGGCTGCCTGTCTCGTGCACAACCTCCTCACTTTCTAATACTCCACACACTTCCAGTATGTGCGGTCATTGTGCACCCTTCCATGCCAATACATGCACCCTGAATGGTGCAGTAAGGATGCACCCTTTTGGCTCAGTACATAGGTCAGGGTCATTCTCTCGCAACATACAACTCCACAGTGTGAGTATCCCAGCTACATTGTGGCAGCCCTTTATGGAGCCCTGCTGTGGGCCTGAGTGGATGCACCTGTGGACAGGTGTACAACCACCCAACTGCTGCACTTGTCACTTATTGGCCCAGCCTGTGTGCATTGAGGCACTGGGGCAGGACATCTGTCCCCAACAAGGTGCAGCTGCAAGCTGTTGCCATGACCCATTGAATGTGCTGTGGGGTGTGGCATGGCCTTCATGACCCATGGTACATGAGGACTGCACCAAGCCCTGCCCACCCATTCCCAGGTGTGTGGTGTGTTCCAAACATGTGGCAGGATAGGTGGGCACTGCATGCCTGTGAAGGTGTCCATGTGGAGGGATAGAGCTGCCTGTAGCCATTGGTACACGTCCACTGCTGGACTGCACAGTACTACACCTGTGCCAGGAGTGCTTGCTTGGCAGTACACAGTGGTCCCACCACCGGCATGAATGTCTGCAGTACACTTGATGTACACCCGCCACGTGAGGCCATGGCAGTGCACCTGTGGCCTTGGAGCCCGCGGAATGTCCCACTGTCCTGCTGGTGTGTGCCTCTGCTGGGGTGTGTAGTGCTTTGCACAACACTGCCCCCCCACATGCCTGTGTATGAGCATGCTTGCCCCGATCCATGCCACCCCACTCAGTGATGCACCCAGCACCCAGGCGGGCATTGTCACAGGTGCTGCGATCCCAGCATGGTACTGTTCCCGTGGGTGTGGCATGCTGTCAGCCTGCCCACGTTGTGCATTGCAGGCAGGGAGGGTAGGGGCTGCCGGGGGCATGGCACACCACAGCAGGTGTAGGCAGTCACTGATTCAAAGTCAACTTGCAGTGGTGGCAGGGTTGTTGCCATGCCTACCCCTTGTCTTCCTTGTTGCCATGGCCTGTCTACATACATCATGGTCCCTGTGGGTGGGGGCTGCTATTGTGTCCTTAGTGGAAGGGTTCATCCTGCTGGCTGCATACCGCCTGCAACTGTGGCCTGGCCTGCTCCAGGACTGGCAACAGTCCTCTGACCACAGTAGCCCCCATTCTGTGAGTGTGGGCATCCCTGCTGCAAGACCAGGGCATGGAATGGTGGCTGGGGGGACCATCAGTGGGTTTGCCCCACCACAACATACTGTGCTGTCGGTTATGCCCCCCCCGGGGATGTGTGGCAGATGGTCCTCACAAACTATCACTCCTACTCAAGGTCGATTGATCCTGACTGGGCTGCAGCTGTGTAAAAAAGCATTGTGTGGGCTATGTGCTGGTGAGCAGTGAAATGACTTACCTCACAGCCCAACCACAGGCCGGCAGGGGATTGGCCTGGGGCACACAGTGGGGCAGTCTTTGGGTGGACATCCAGGTCTGTGGTGTGTCCGGTGGGTGGTGGCTTTCTGTTCCCTTAGTCTGAGTGCTGTGGGCTTGTCCTAGGTGGTCAGCATGCATTGCTGTATGTTTCTGCGGTGGATGACAGTGGCGGGTTTCAAACAACTGGAGACGGCATTGTGTGGCAGCGTATGCGGTGGCACGATCACACCCGCTGTGTTACGGGTGCTGCTTGGTGGGGGTCCACGACCTCATGGCTACTGACTTCTGATGTGTTTCACATGTGTGTAAATCCCCCAAGAAGGAAGACACAGGAGCTGGGGCTGTGTGTTAATAGGGGATGGTTTCCTGTCTTTCCCAGCTCTGTGTTGCTGTGCACTGTTTTCTACTACGGGATTCCTTACTGCACTGTGTGGCCCAGTGCTATGGCAGCATATGTTGTTGTTGCCCTGCACTATCCTACCATGCACTGTTGTGGGATGCACTGTAACGGCACTCTACATTTTTGTACCATGCTTGATTATTACTCCCACACATGTGCTATTCCATCATGCACTGTTCTGCACCATGCAACATTCTCGACATGCACCATTGTGCATGCACCATTTTTCTTACGCTATTATGGCTGCACTATATTGACCCAGTAGGCTCACCCAATAGGGGGCACAAGTGGAAATAAGGAGGGGGAGCTTCATGAGGGATATAAGGAAATACTACTTTAAAGAGAGAGTTGTGGGTCTATAGGAATAGCCTGCCATCCGCAGTGGTGGGGGCACAGACTATGGGAGCATTTAAAAAAAGGGTGGGATAGAGCAAGAGCTTAGATAGTAATGAACCATGTAGGAGCTGGCAAAAGCCAGGTGGGGAGCTAGATCCAGAGATCAGTAGTGGATCTCAAAAACCTGGGCAGACTAGATGGACCATCTGTCTCCTGCCATCTCCATCTATGTTTCTATGTATAAGGCTGTCTCATCAGTTCTTAGTGGTTTATGATCAAGTTGCTCCCCATCGAACAGATAAATGGATAATAGGTAGAGTTCTCCCAAGGGTAGATGGGTTGGTTAGGAAAGTGGATGGAGGCCACATGTTATTGTCCATCTTGAGAGGAACAACTTGACAGCTAGGCATTTGGGAGCAGTGAAATCAAGCTACAGGACATTGGGTTCCAAGTTTAAGGGAAATAGCTAGTATTGCAACCATCTCAGAGGTCTCACAGTGCCCAGCTGGGGAGAGGCAATAAAGCTTAAAATCTTCCAATGTACTAATTGGTTGAAGGAGTGGTATACTGAGGGAGAGTTTTGCTTTTTGAAAACATGGGGTGCTTTTTGGTGAGATAAATGGTTATTTAAACCAGATAACATTCATTCTAACAGGAAGGGGAAAAAGGCATTGGGACAGAGGTTTGAGGCATATATGTTGGATTATTTAGACTAACAGGGGACAGGTTGGGGCTAAGGACATCTGTGAGAACTCAGGGGAGTGAGAGCTAACTAGTACTCCCCCAACTAGTGGGGGGCAATCAGGTGGAAAAGGGTTAAACAGATAGAGAGGATGAAACAGACATACAGTGTGGCAGAGACTGCAGACCACATCAGAGGGCAGGGAATAATTTAGGAAAAAAGTGGGGAATGAGTATGGTAAGTCAGGCCAGCAGAAGGGGTGAGGGTAGGAGACGGGGCATGAAGCACAATATGCTTAAATGTTAGAAGCCAGGAAACAAAATGAGTGAGCTCTAGTCAGTGGCAGCAGTGGCTAAGATGGACCTGTTAGCCATAACAGAAACATGGGCAACATGAAACAGTGATTGAAACTTTGCAGTACCAAGGTACTCACTGTACAGCAGGGACAACAAAAAGGCAGGGGACAGGTGGTACACCTACCAGGAAGGGAAAGTCCTGTAATTAAGCAATAAGGCACAACAGGGTGTGTGTTATCATGTAATAATGTCACTCCTGGGGTGGGTTGAAGCATGAGGTGAAGCCAAGTGCTTCCACCACCCCAGGAGTGACGTTACTACACGATAACACACACACTGGAGTGCCTTATTGCTATTATACAATGGTTTGTTCCTATACAAAATAAAAAACATTTAAAAAATGTTTTTAGTAGATTTTTAGTGTGGCAATATATCTATGTTTCTTAAGAGAAGATGAGTATAGTCCAATGCCAAATCCACACAGTGATGTTATTGTGTAATATCATCTCTGTCTCAGGCACACACTGACTAATCAGAGTCCAGGAAATTTTCTTGCTATTGTATAATGCAGTATTATTTTTGACTTGATTTTTACCATCTTCTTACTTGCACATAGGTAATTCTAGTGTAGAATCTCCAAACTTGATTCTAAGTCAACTGTATGTGAAATGGTAGTAAAGCTATAACATATTGAACAATGCAACAGCTAATTTAAGATGTATTATTTTAAAATTTAGTATACTTTTTACCCCATCGGCTGGCCATCCATCGGTCCAATTCCAGCCACCCACCCATCCCCCTGGACTTACCTCAGCTTACCACCCAGGGCAGGGTCACTGGGGAAGCCCCTTTACTCCCTGATGAATATCTGAGCTTGATCAGGGGTTGAGTGCCTCAGACAGCTGCGTGGGGTGGGGGAAGAGTGGATAGGACGTCCTCCATTATTTTGGCTAAGCAGGTTGTTTTCATGGTTTCTCCTTGGGCAGGCATGGTGTCCAGTGATGTGTACAGTGCTCACATCTGATGTCAGGCACACTTCCCAGCCAGTGACTGTCCCAATGGTCAAACCCCTGGCCTACGCAAGGTGTCAGTACTGTGCACTGACTTTCCAACCCTACCCACCGAAGGAGAAGAGCGGTCCATGGAATACTCGATCCTCTTCCCCCTGGCCAACCCTACGACTCCTGAGATTGCTTCTGATTCCAGGTTATCGGCAAAATGGATTTTAAAACTACTAATTCACTGTTATTTTAAAAAGGGATTTTAAGAAGTTCAGCAGAGGGTCGTTTCTTTATCATTCATCTTAGGAGTGATGGGATGGAATTTTCATGATACCTGAGCTTGATTTACCTGTTGTGGAATATGTAAAAGCTTTTGTTTGTTTGTTTTTCAAGTGTGCAATAAACATACCCCATTAAGACCAATATTCAACACAGGAAAACTCATCTACACTGGTTAAATGATAATCATTTAAAGTGATTTTGCAAGCTTTCGAGATGCCTTTTTCACATAGTATGCCACTGTCACCCATGCTTCAGATGTTGAAACTGCAATTTGTTTTGTAAAAATTCTGGCATATCCAGTTCTATTCATGTTTTATCAGCAATGTGTCCTCCAGTTTTCTGTGTGCGGCCACATCCCCAGAATAATGTCATGCAAGGGAACTGTCAATGTTTCACATACAGCACCAAGGAGTTCTGGGTAAATTATCATGTTGATGTAAATGTTAGTTACTCAGAGGTACAGTCTCTTATTTTGGTGGTGGTGACTGCACCTAATATGTAGATGTACATAGCAAGGCACTGTGGGTACAATACAAAGTTGTTTTACAGTTCCATCACTGTGAGGTGCAGTCTCATATCTCTGTAGTGGCTTTAACAGCAAAAGTTCTGATATGTTTATTTTCCAGACAAGGCATTGTACCTAAAGGGGGGAGATTCACAAAGTAATCTGAAGGTGCAAAATCTTCACTAAGACCCCCAAAATTCCATAGCTGTGAAAAAAGGGAACATTCTCTGAGTGTCATACACAAAACATCCACAGCTGAGGAAAAAAATACACTGAGGACAGTGGGAAAAAGTGCAGCTACAGAAGTTCCTGAGTACAAAAAGCCATTTAAAAGTATGGCATATCCCCTTAGAGGCTATTCACAGCTAGTGTTTTTCCGCAGTTGTGGAACAAATGTTGCACACATGCTGCACCACAAAGAGTGAGGCATAATTCTCCCTGGGCAAAGAGCAGTGTAACAACAATTAAGATACAATTATAGTGGTGGTGGTGCAGGCACAAGCATTAGCAAACCTATAGTAGTGTCAGTTGTTACAACAAAAATAGCACACATTTTCATTGAAATACAACGAAGTACAACCACTAGACCCAGTGCAGCCCGTAAAGGAACCCCCATAGGCAGTAGAGGCAGAGCTGGTAACAGCCTGCAGTGAGTGCTACTGAAGCAGACAACATAAACACTCCAGGGTGAGTCACAACCATCAGTTCCATCAACAGTACAGACAGACACTGTGGTGCATGGCCCTGCTGGTACCAATGGTGCTGGAGTGGTCTCAGTTGAGGGACTGACTGCTGGTCTCTCTGTGAGTACTTACTGGTGCATCTATGGCAAGACTGTCAAAGTCTGCTGCTCCAGTTAATATGGATCACCTGTTGCTGTGCCTGCTGAGCTTTTTCCTCAGCTAAGGAAAGAATGTTAGGGAGATTTCAACACTTGTGGACTTCTGTAACTTGCCTGTTTTACAGATTTCTGCACCTGCAGAAATTTTCTTTGTGAATATGATGCAACTATATTTCTGCAGTGCTACAAGCCATTTTTCTGCAGCTACATACATTTTGGCTCTCTTTGTGAATCCAGCCCATAGTATCTAGCTTACAAGACTTTTTTACAAAAGATGAAAAGGGGGATTCACAAAACAATCTGAAGGTGCAAAACCTTCCCTAAGTCCCCAAAAGTTCCGTAGCTGTGGAGAAAAAGGAGAAATTGCTCTGAGTGCTATACCCAAACTTCCGCAGCTGCAGAAAAAAATACACTAAAGACTGTGGAAAAAAGTGCAGCTACAGAACTTCCTGAGGAAAAAAGCCATTGAAAAGTATGGTGTATCCCCTTAGAGGCTATTCACAGCCAGTGTTTTCCCACAGTTGTGGAAAAAATGTTGCACACGTGCTACACCACAGAGAGTAAAGCGTAACTCTCCTTGAGCAAAGTGCAGTGTACCAACAATTAAGATACAATTATAGTGGAAGTGCAGGCACAAGTAATAGCAAACCAGTGGGTGTATAGTAATGTTAGTTATTACAACACAAAAATAGCACACATTGTCATTGAAATACAACAAAATGCAACCACTAGTCCCAGTACAGCCCATAAAGGTGCCCCACAGGCAATAGAGGCAGAGCTGGTAACAGCGTCCAGTGAGTGCTACTGAAGGAGACAACATAAACACTCCAGGGAGAGACACAGCCATCAGTTCCTCCAACAGTTACAGACAGCCACTGTGGTGCATGGCTCTGCTGATACCAGTAGTGCTGGAGTGGTCTCAGTTGAGGGGCTGGCTGCTGGTCTCTCTGTGAGTACTTACTGGTGCATCTATGGCAACACTGTCAAAGTCTGCTGCTCCAGTTAATATGGATCACCTGTTGTGCTTGCTGAGCTTTTTCCTTAGCTAAAGAAAGAATGTTCGGGAGATTTCAACACTTGTGGACTTCTGTAACTTGCCTGTTTTATGGATTTCCACAACTGCAGAAATGTTCTTTGTGAATATGGAGCAGCTATATTTCTGCAGTGCTACAAGCCATTTGTCTGCAGCTATGGAAATTTTGGCTCTCTTTGTGAATCCAGCCCCATGCCTCCTATGTCAGTAGTGTAGATGTCTACAATACCAAGACTGACCAACAGAGGTCTCTGTTTCAAAATAGTGCTTAAAAACGTTGTTTCCCTTGCACAATGTCATGCTTGGGGGTTGCTGCACTGATAAAAAAGGGCAGGTTATACAAATGAAGCAGGGCTCAGACATAAAAGCATTATTTCATGGAAAAAAGCACTTTGTGGCAGTTTGAATGCTAGGAGATTGAATCACAACTCCTACAGGTTACTACAGTTTACTACTCCCAGTTGCTATGTCAATGGCCCAGCTCATTAAATCACTTTAAATATTATTTGTTTAAAGCATAGGGCCTGACTAAAAGCAAATACATCAGATAGTGGTTATGATTTAAAAGCAAATGTAAAGGGTTAACAAAGAGAGGCAAGATAATCATTTAAATAATTCTTCTCAGACAAAAGATTATTGTAATTAGGGACAACTTATAAAAAGATAGAAAATCAAAATACTTTGAGGGCTAGCTTAACATTAAAACATAAACAAATAATTTTAACTGAATACAGTACAAATAAACAGCCACTCTAAGGTCTGCAAGGTGCCCCCACTCACTGTTCCAATTATAAATGCCAAAAAAAGGGGCACTTAATAACCTTCTACAGATAGGGACATACCCTGGAAGACATATACTCTACAACAGATCATAAGTATACAAAAAAAAAGCTTTATTTAACATTTATAACTAGACTATGCTTTACATGAGCCATGGCACAACCAAGATTAAAATAACATGCCAAACCTATATGCTTTTGCTAAAAAAAAGGGCTTCATCAGAGGTCTGGTTATGTTACACAACAGTGCATTTACATAGTACTAAAAGTCAGTGCTATCCTATGAATCACATGAAAATTGCACATGCAATTCATAAGGTATGTGCTAAGTAAAGCACTTAATAGTTAGAAACATACACAATTAATTAAAAACTATTTAGAAAAAGGATCTGAAAAATCCTACAACTGGATTGGCTCTGAGAATCAACCACCCAATCTGGTATCAAGCTACAGAGATTGGGAAATAATGAGTCCCTGTCTCTGTCTGCCTTTTACCTTTTTACTCAAGATATTACTGTGCCATGGAATTTTCACAAAGTATGTTTCCGCCATTTCTTTGTGTTGCTTAGCGACAGCGACTGACTTACTAACATCCCTCCACTTTTCTATTTACACTGCAGCCTCTGCATTTTTAAATAAAAAAATATCTCTTCCCTATATAGCACTGTCATATACTGCTGTCAATCCCACTGCCACCTCAACTGCTCATTGGTACCATTCTTCCAACCACCAGGCCATTTCCTTTGCTGCTACAAGCCAGCACCTTGTCTCCATCTGTAGAAGACCAATCCATAAAAGTACCACTGCTGTCATTAACAGCTAGCAGTACTCACACTTGTGCTTCCCATTTGGCTATTACTATACCACCCACAGCGACTCCCAACTAATGTCCTGGCTAATACTAATAAGACTACAAATCAAAAAAAACACATTCAAAACTACAGAACTAGTCCAGTATGGCATACAGAGGGAGGACAACGTAAAACGTCTCCCAAGAGTGCTATATAGCGCCACTGCTCTGACCATATTATTGGTGTCCCAGTGTCACCCAACTACAGCCATCTTAAAAAAGAGAGAGAGAGAGATAGTCCCAATAAACTAAACAGGAATCCATTAAAAGGTTTGGCAGCAAAACTAGTGATGGTGAGGGGGAGAGAGCCACAAGGAAATAACCAGTGAAGCACACATTAAAGGCACACACAAAATTCTATATTCAAATCAGGTGTGCCCTCTTCTGGCAGCTGTACCAGTGGAGGGACTACTTTATAACAAAACACATTTCAATAAAGTTTTAGTAGTTTTAGGTAAATGTGTGACATTTTTTAATCTATTTTGATAAAATGTTACAAATAAACAATTTTCTAAGTGCAATAATACCCTTCATGGTGGGTGGTACTGGGCTATACTGAACCTTCCAGGGGCTATAGGTTCCTCTGTCTGTGGTGTCAAGTCTCATTACACCCATGGGTGGTCCAGTATATCCCAATACCGCCCACTCTTTTGGGTATTATTACTTACTTAAAAGACAGCTAAACACAATAATGAATGAGAGGTTTTTGATTCAATGTTCAGCAGGAGCATGTGATTTCCAATCAGATCGCTCTTTTCAAATGAATCATTGACAGACATCTTTGCTTTGTTAAGTTCATGATATCCTGTTGGCAAACAGAGCAGAAAGCAGGACAAAGTTACAATATCATATTATAACTTAAGATATTGTTTACAAATTTTAAGCCTTCTAATGCAAACACTTTTTCTATCATGTGATTTAATATTACAGTACTGTCATTTAATGCCTGAAAGAGAAGGGTGGGGGTGGTCTTTCTGTTACAGGGTTGAATAAGGCCCTGTCCCATTTGTTACACAGTAAGAGCTAATGCAAGGATCTGTTCTATTCTCTCCTTTTCTGTCCCTTGTCTGTCCGATTGAGCAATCAAATTTTCTTGTGAGCCATAGGAACTGATCACTCTGATGGTCTCACAATTTTATGCCTCTTGCTATCTCTCAGCCTGAACTTGCTGTTTCTGCCTTTTTTTCCTCCTTGCTTATCTGTGGTTATAAAAAGTATTCAAATATGTATGTGAAACTGAGATCCCTTTGCTTGCCAATGTATATAGTTATATTGTGGAAATGATTGCAAAAAGCTATGTGAAAGTCAGGGGGTTAACCCTAAGATGTAGTTTGACCTCCATGAATGCATTTGCAGAATTGTCAACAGGAAATTATTTTTAGGACTCCATTTTCTATTTTGTTGCACCTGCAAGGAAATTGACATAGTTCTGATACATTCTGTGTGAAACATGATATCCCTTAATGAGCTTAGGATGAAGAAATTAATTGCCAGTCAGAGACTTATTTTAGAAAGATAGCAATCTTTTGTTTGAGAGAGAGCAAGACTGAAATTTAGAATTAGAGATACCCTCAGAGGAAGAACTTTGTTGTGTTTGAACTGCCTATGTTTAAAAACATTTTGTACACATCTTTTTTACTTTGTTATTGGAAATAATAAAATGCTACCTGTAAATTTTATAACTGCTCATGATTTTCTCTGCTTCCTGACCTATGCCTTGATGACAGTTACTAAGATTCAAAACCAGGGGTCTGGATGGCAAAAGTGATGCTTCTCAGGTGCTTTAGTGCACATTGAACCATTGTGTCCTACTTTTTGATTATGTCTTTCCTTTCTCTTATTGAGATATACAATATATTATGGGCTTAAAAGTTTAAACACCAACCCTAGTTTACTAATCAGTAAAATATTACAGCAAAACTCCCCACACCACCTATTTACATATTTCATTGCACACACACTTAATATTGAATCAGTCTTCCTAATTGGTACACCCTTTTAAAATATAGAACTAGATGTGACATACAAAGACACATGACAAAGAAAAATCCTATTTCATGCATAGATATCTACACCTCTCTATTATAGATTCAGAATAATTTAATCACTAAACAACTTATCCTACCAGTGAACATTGTCATCTAACCATATTTATAATGAAGAAGATACTGCTGACAGTATGTTAACCCTCAACACCATCTGCACATTTCAACTGGTACTTTTTTTTGTTTTGCATTTGATCTATACATTTTTCATGTTGTACCAAAGACAATAATCTTTAACATATAATTAGCAGACAGCTCCACATCAGTCTAGCTTCTAGTACTATATATATATATATATATATATATATATACATATACATATACAGTATATATATAGATATAGATATAGATATAGATATAGATATATATATGTATATATACATGTATATTATATATATATATATATATATATCCATATTGGGTATACTGTTGCAGCAGCTACTCCTCTACTGTGAAGACCATCACAGTGATAGGATTTAGGCAAAATCCACATGTCACTCTGATGGTCTTTGCAAGTCCAGGAGACTGCCTTGCAGGGAGTTTCGCCCCTCCCCCCTGTCCAACTCTGACTCAGAGTCAGAATCCTATAGACCGAGGGATATGGGGTAGAGCCCCCCACATGGGAGGGTTCAGGGGCACAGCCCCTCAGTAGAAACATGGAGGCATCCCTGACACTGCATTGCTGACACTTGGCACTGTGGCTGTCACTGTTGGGGATGTCTCTTTACAGGATGTTGCTGTGGCATGGTAAAACATATATATATATATATATATATATATATATATATATATATATATATATATATACATATATAGGATATACAAGTTGAGCGTCAGATAAATGATTAATTTACACAAGTTCTGTTTGACCTTGGGAACCTCATGAGTGGCATAAGCCATGAGTGAAGTGTCCAAAGTCAAACAGCACAAGTGTAGATAAATCATTTGTCTGACAGCTCACCATTGTTTATTTAATTTATGCAATAGGGGTGTTTTCTATTAGTGGAGGGACATTTGCTTTTGACTATTTATCTTTTTTGATGATAATTTCTGTGAATTTTTGTTAACTTTCCTAGTGTAAGACTGCCTAGTACTATGCTACCTTTTTCATTTTAAAGTATTTGCATTTGTTTGCTGAAAAAGTAAAAAACATTGAATTTCCTGCTTTTTTTTGCCAATTATGAAAAAAATAAATAAAAAGGTATATATAAATGAAACATCACTCATTTTGTAGATATTGTTGTGCTGAACAACATTCATGCTCACAGTACCATGCTATAATTTTTTGTTTTGGAGTTATTTACATTTGTTTGTCAAAAAAGTTAACACAAAACATGAATTTTCTGCTGTTTTTAGCTAATTATAAAAAAAAATTATAAGGTACCTATATATGAAATGCCACTCATTTTGTAGATAATTTTGTGCTGAATAATATTTGTGCGCACAATACCGTGCTATCTTTTTTCATTTTAAAGTTATCCCCATTTGAATATGGTTAGTGCTGCTTCTGAGGCCGAACATTCTAAATGAATTCCAGAGATATTTGTGACGCAGTAATTGTGTGTATAAATGAATATCTGTGTGTATAAAAAATAGAATAAAGTTGGGGTGATGTGTGTAATGAGAATTTTACACACACAGGAGGTGCTGGATGCCACATATGCTCGAGGGGTTTATTTAGGCATCCAACACTGAGGGTGTGTGTAAAATTCGAGTTTACACACCACGCTATTATTTTATTTTATACAATTGCTGGGTTTACCTTTCTCATCACAGCAACTATATAAAATAAATGTTGTTCTGCTGTAGCCACCATCCAGTTTACTTTTAGAGCTGCTGGGGTCTGTTTGGGCAATTATGTGTCTTTTTTGGCTTTGTTTTGTCTTTTCTTGCTGCTGCCCTTTAGAGGTTTTGTTTTTCTCCCCCCAGTAACTTACCAGTGAGTCATCTGTGGCGCAGTCTCTGAGGCACAATTGAGCGTGAAAACCCAGAAGAGTCATGACCTGGGCATGAACAGAGCCAGAGAAACTATATGAAAAATCATATTTCATGCATAGAGATCTACACCTATTATAGTTTCATATATAATATATATATATATATATATATGTATTAAGGTAGCACAGTAGTGCTACCATAGTTAGGGTTGAGGAGCCATTTCTATGTTAAAACCCAAAATTTTGCACCTTAATAACTTTGTAACCCTTTGACAGATTTGCCTGAAATTTGGAATTCACAATCAAGAACCATATGCCTTGGGATTTGCCAAGTTTTGTACTGGTCGGACATACGGCTGCGGAGTTATTAAGCGTGATCTGCGCACGCATTAACGCTTTTTCTGGAATTCTACGGTCGCCTGTACAGGTCGCACGGTTTGCGTGACTGGCCTGAAATCTTCAGGGAACATGCAGCCAGGGTCCCCAATGTGCCTTTTGAAGATTTGGTGAAAAAATATTAAACAGTTCAAAAGTTATTCAAAAAACAATTTCTCATTATAAGTCAAAAGGAAAAGTTAAAAAGTTCGACAGTGTCGCAAATGCATTTTTACTTTCGCAAATGGCCCTCTTACTTTTGCAAATCTGCCATTTTGTTTTCAGTTAGTGATCAGAAAAATGCTTGGCATTTAAATTTGGGACCCTCTAGCAACCTAATTATTTTGTATTCACCTAGTCGGACCCTGAGGATGCTAGCCATGTCTTTATTTTGGGTAAAACACCCCAGAAATATATTTTAAATTTCTGAAAAAGTACTTTCACAAAGTACTTTCTGCACTTGAGACAGTGTACGAATGAATTTATAAAGCTTTAGCAAATTGCGAAAGTAGTTTTCTGGGAAAATGACAGCAATTCTTCGGCACTGCGCTGCAAAAGAACGGTTGGGAGTTTTGGGCTGAAATTTGGAAGGAACGCAGCCGACATCTCACAGATGTGCCTTTCAGTGTTGTGTTGTGTTGAAAAAATATTACATGGTGGCAAAGTTACGGCACTCCAAAGTTGACAGTTTTTCCCATAGGATAACATTACGGCGCCCGACGCATTACAGGAATCCTTTGGCACCCTGCTGCAAAATAACGGTTTGGTCTTTTTTCCTGAAATTTGAAGGGAAGACAGCCAACAGCCCACAGATGTGCCTTTCAGTGGTTTGGTGAAAAAATATTACAGGGAGGCAAAGTTATGGTGCTCTGAACTTCTCTTTTTTTCCCATAGGATAACATTACGGCGTTTGCCGCGCCTTTCAGGGCCCGTATCTCGGAAACGGTGCGAGATACAGACTTTTCGTTGGAAAAATGCTTAGCCCCCTAATGCAGGCTAAGTACAAAACTAGCCAGGACAGTCATAAATCATATGACTTTTACATTTTTATCTATGTTGTACGGTTCCTGAGATATAACCTATTTAGTATTCCAAGTCCTCATTTTCTGCTCCGATACCCATTATTATGTATACATTCTTTGTACTCACTGTCTTTCTCTATGCAGGTTTTGGGGAAAACCAGCCTGTGCACTTACATTACTGTTACTGTTGCCCTTTCCGCTTGTGGTTCCATACCTGTTTCACTTACCATTGACGTCTACGCCACCATGTGCGTTATCCTTTATGCTTTCATTTGTGCTTATGCTTCGTTATTTTTTACCATTTGTGTTCACAGTACTGTTTTTCTTTCTGTTTCACTTTGCGTCACAATGCCCATTGACATTTCCGTTTGCAGGCACCATGTTACTATGTGACAACACATCACGTGGCAGACCGTTCCGCTCTACGCCACCGTGTGTTACCCTTTCTGTTCTCATTCGAAGCTATGCTACTATATGCACCACTGTTAGCACTTCTGTTTGCAGTTGCTGTTCCTGTTACTATGCCTCAAGACATCATGTGGTGGTAGCTGGGCCAAGAGCCTCCCGCCCACCACATTACATTCACTATTTCGATATCATTCTCAAAAGAAGGAAATTAGAGGAAAAACTCATTTAATGCATTAGTTAGGTTGTTCCATGACGAAAAGTGAGGAATTCATGTTAGGTTGAAAACCCTCTTGACCCCTGCCCACCCCCCAACCGGCATTGGGTGTACATTGGGGTCGCCGGTCCTAACTCTCACCCCATTCTCCTATACTTATGCTTGCTTTACACATGTGATGGGGTGAGAGTTAGGCTGATGACCTCAATGCACACCCCAATGCCGGGTTGGGGTGGGCATGGGTCCAAGGGGTTTTCAACCCTAACACCAAATTTCATCACTTTTGTTGCTGTGGAACAACCCTAACTAATGCATTAAATGGAGTTTTTGCCTCTAATATATAGATATATGTAATAGTGTAGATAATGTATTTATCTTTAGTAGTTTCAGTGACCTCAACAACCTCACGAGTGCCGAAAGCACGAATGAGAGTTACGAGAGGTCACTGGAAACTGTACAAAATAAATGCATTATCACACACTGAACCACTGCATATTCCATTTATGCAACAGGTTTAGATGTTGTGTAAACATTTTGATTTTGGTAGGTGTAAATAATTTGTCAAAAAAGGGAAAAGAAAATTGAATTTTATGCTGTTTTTTGCTAATTATAAAAAAAACAAAATGGTATCTATAAATGAAACACCACTCATTTTGTAGATATTTTTCAGCTGAACATTTTTCGTGCTCACAGTACCATGCTATCATTTTTTGTTTTAAAGTTATTTATATTTGTTTGTCAAAAAAGTGAACAAAAAATTACATTTTCTTCTGTGTTCTTGCTAACCATATACAATATACAGGGTTTATATAAATGAAACATTATTCATTTTGTAGATAATTTTGTGCTGAACAAATTTTGTGCTTACAGTACCATGTTATCTTTTTTCGTTTTTAAGTTATTGACATTTAAATATGGTTAGTACTGCTTCTGAGGCCGAACATTCTAAATGAATTCTGAAGAGAACTGTGTAGATAAATGAGCTACTGATGTAGTTACTGTGTGGATAAATGGGTGATGATGTAGTTACTATGTGGATAGATAAATTTATTACCATAGTAGCGAAGATAAATGGTTTTATTCTACCGTTTTTATCCTGACCCCTGTTGCATAAATATATATATACACACATACTGTACATTATAGATTCAGAATATCCAGTGTGATAAATCCATTTATCTGAGTCACTGTGTGAATAAATTTAATAATTAATGGGTTTAATATTTTTACACCAAATCTTCAAAAGGCACATCGGTGACCCAGACTGCATCTTCCCTGAGGATTTCAAACAGACGAATCATGTGGGCTGTGGGAACGAGCAAAGAAACATGCAAAAAGTCTTTTTTTTTTGCATTTATTGGTGTTCTGCAGCTCCGCAACCATACATTCGACCGTAAATTTTTCTTTTGCAAATGGCCCTTTTACTTTCACGCTGCCGCCATCTTGTTTTCAGTTAGTAAGAGAGAAAAATGCCTGATGTTTAAATTTGGGACCCCCTAAGTAAACATTGACTGTTGGGTTTACCTAGTCAGGTCCTGAGGATGCCAGCTATATCTTTTTTGGGGGTAAACCCCCCCCAGAAATGCTGTTTTAAAAATCGGCACCCCAGTACTTTTGCAAATTGCAAAAGAAACGCTGTGACACTTTCACAGATGTGAACGTTTTGTGCTGTTTTTGTGAAACTTTCACAATTTGAGAAAGTATTTTGTTCAAAAACTGCAAATCTTTGCCATATTCCGGCAACAAAACAGTTGGGGCTTTTGGGCTGAAAATTGCAGGGTGGCAAGCCCTGGTCCAACAGATATGCCTTTTGGTGGCTTGGTGTCAACACATTCAACTGGCCCAAAGTTACAGCATTCTGAAATTGAGAAACTTCCCCTAGATTAACATTGCAGCACCCATGATGCCTTTCATAGATACATAGATACATAGACAGTGTTGGCAGATAAGGGCCTATGGCCCACCCAGTCTGCCCATTTGAGCTTGTAAGTTCAGTTTGTTTTCCTAGAAGTCTGTTTCCCCTTACCCATGACCTCTAGAATTCCTTTATGTCTATCCCATGCATTCTTAAATCCTGTGATTGTTTCAGCCCCCACCACTTCCTCTGGCAGGGTGTTCCACTTGTCCACCACCCGTTCTGTGAAGAAATTCTTTCTCATGTTTCCTCTGAATCGTCCCTCCTCCAACTTCATCCCATGCCCTCTAGTCCTGGAACATCTTTTTCGCTTAAAAATAGTGTTTTCCTGCACTCTGTTTCTCCCTGTAAGATACTTGTATGTCTCTATCATATCCCTCTCTTCCTCCTCTCCTCCAGGAGTACATGTTCAGTTCCTTCAACCTGTCTTTCATAGGACTTGTGATGCAATCCATGCACCATCTTTGTTGCCCTCCTCTGAACCTTTCTCTACCCTGTCTATGTCCTTACATAGGTATGGTCTCCAGAACTGTACACTGTACTCCAGGTGGGGCCTCACTAGTGTCTTGTATATGAATTATGACCTCTTTTTCCTGCTGGTGATGCCCCTGCCTATACATCCCAGCATCCTATTTGCTTTACCTGATGCCTTGTCACACTGTTTCCACCTTGAGGTCATCAGAGATGACAACCCCAAGATCCCTTTCCTGCTTGGTGCATGCTATATCCTCACCCCCCAACTGATATATTGTGCCAGGGTTTTTGTGCCCCATATGCATTATCTTGCTCTTCTTTGCATTGAATTTCAACTGCCAAACCCTTGACCATTCTTCAAGTTTCTGCAGGTCCCTTCTCATTCTGTCTACACCCTCTGGTGTGTCTACTCTGTTACAGAGCTTTGTGTCATCAGCGAACAGTGAAATTCTGCCTTCTAGATCCTGCTGAATGTCACTGATGAAGATGTTGAATAGGACCGGTCCCAGCACTGATCCCTGTGAATTCCACTGGTCACTCTTCCTCTGTGGAGGACAGCCATTTACCACCACCCTCTGTGTTCTGCCACCCAGCCAGTTACCTACCCACCACACTACTGTCCTGCCCACACCCATATTCCCCAGTTTGTGTAATAGTCTTCTATGTGGCACAGTGTCAAAGGCCTTACTGAAGTCCAGATAGGCCATGTCCACTGCCCTCCCCTGATCCACCTCCCTAGTCACCCAGTCAAAAAATTCAATGAGATTGGTCTGACATGACCTCCCCCTGGTGAAACCATGCTGCCTTGGGTCCTGTAGTCCATTGACAACCAGATGTTCCGCCAATCTCTCCTTCAGAAGTGCTTCCATGATCTTTCCCACCACCGAGGTGAGGCTGACTGGTCTGTAGTTCCCTGCTTCCTCTTTGTTCCCACTTTTCAGCCCCCATATATCAAAAACAAAGCGAGATATGGAGCTTTCACTATCTGCAACGTGGGTCACCTAGGAGAAACAAGTTAGGAAATCAAAGATTACACCAGCATTTATTTTTTTTTCCTTCTTGCTACAGTTATGGAGATACTGTCAAATTAGTGTCACAAGGGTTGCAAGGGTGCCTTTTCAGTGTAATTCGGTGCCCATATTTTGTAAACGATGCAAGATACAGATTCGGTTGATTTATCTCACGTGAAGTACTTACTGTCATAATTACAACGGCACTGGAATTTTTTTCCTAACTGCTACGGTTGCTGAGATATTAGCAAATTAGTGTTACAAGGGTTCCTTGCACTGTAGGGCTGCTGTTTGGCACCGTAGTTATGTGTAAGTGGGAGCACAAGACCCAGAGGGCCTGCTCTCCTACAGACACATACCATTATGCAAAAATTGGGCAATATAAAGGGAGCGCAGGGCCTGGAGGGCCCGCACTCCCACTAACACATACCACTAACCAGTTACATTACATTTTCTCAATAAGAAGGGAAATTCATGGCAAAAAGCTCCATTAATGCATCAGTTAAGGTTAATAGCACAGTGACAAAAGCATGGAAATGTGGTGTTAGGGTTACCACCCTACCACCCCACCCTTTCTCCCACTTCACCAACAGGCATCAGGTGTGTTGGCCAGTGCCCAACTCTCATCCCATTCTTCTATACTGCAGAAGCTTGTTTAAACATGGAATGGTGTCAGAGTTAGGCCGACGACCCCAATGCACACCTCGATGCCTGTTGGTGTGTGGAGAGTGGGGGGTGGGGGTGGGATGTTAGGGGTGGTAACCATAATACCACATTTCCATGCTTTTGTTGCTGTGCTATGAACCCTAACTGATGGAGTAATGGAGTTTTTTTCCATGAATAGATAGATAGATAGATAAATAGATAGATAGATAGAGAGCGAAAGAGAGAAATATTAACCCACGACAGGGTATTGGTTTACTAAACATTAATCAATGCCTGGGGGGGGGTTGGAGTCACAAGGAAAAGCCAAGTTACTTCAGCCACCCAGGCATGGATTAATGCTCAGTAAACCCATACCCAGGAGTGGATTAATCCTCTTATAACTTGGGTAATGTTGTATTAGAGTTTTACCTAAAGAAATAGTAAAATAAAGCCTTGTGAACATGCAACTGTGGGTATATCAGGGATTAATCAATGGTCAGGTGACCTGTTTGGATGAATCAGAAGACAGTATTTTTGAAATCCATTATATATATATATATATATATATATATATATATATATATATATATTATAGTGGCATGGTAGTGCCACTATAGTTAGGGTTGAGGAGCCATTTACATGTTAGACCCAAAATTTTGCACCTTAATAACTTTACAACCGTTTGATGGATTTGCCTGAAATTTGGAATACATGATCAAGACCCATACATCTTGGGACCTGCCAAGTGTCGTACCAGTTGCATATACAGCTGCAGAGTTATTAAGCATGATCTGCGCATGTGATTACGCTTTTCTGGAATGTTATGGTCGCGCCTACAGGTCGCACGGTTTGCGTGACTGGTCCAAAATCTCCAGGGAACATGTGGCCAGGGTCCTCTATGTGCCTTTTGAAGATTTCATGAAAAAATATTAAACCATTCAAAAGTTATTCAAAAAGCAAGTTCCCATTATAAGTCAATGGGAAAAGTTAACAAACAGTTCGACAGTGTTGCAAATGCAGTTTTTACTTTCGCAAATGGCCCTTTTACTGTCGTAAATCCACCATTTTGTTTTCAGTTAGCGATCAGAAAAATGCTTGGCATTTAAAATTGGGACCCTCTAGCAACCTAATTCTTTTTGCATTCACCAAGTCGGACCCTGAGGATGCTAGCCATGTCTTTATTTGGGGTAACACCCCCAGAAATATTTTCAAATTTCTGGAAAAGTACTTTCATAAAAGTATATACGCATGCGACAGCGTCGAAATAATTTCTGCAAAGCTTTCAAACTCGACAGTACCTTTCTAGGCTGTGGGAAAATGACAGCAATTCTTTGGCACCCTGCTGCAAAAGAATGGTTTGGTGTTTTGGTCTGAAATTTGAAGGGAATGCAGCCGACATCTCACAGATGTGCCTTTCACTGTTTTGTTGAAAAAATATTACATGACAGCAAAGTTACAGCACTACATTAGGGTTGTCAGTCCTAACTCTCACCCTATTCTCTTACACCTCTGTTTCTTTACATGTGATGGGGTGAGAGATTGAAACCCCAACTTAATCTCCTGATGCTGGTTGGGGTGTGTGGGGGACCATGGGGGCTTTCTGCCTAACACTGAATTTCCTCACTTTTGTCGTGTGAAACAACCTAACTAATGCATTAAATGGAGTTTTTGCCTCTAATATATATATATATATATATATATATATATATATATATATAATATATAAATATGTATATATATATATATATATCTAGTAGATATATTGTCAGGCTTTATTTCTATAAAGCAAGATTTCCACATATTAGCATAGCTCAAAAATGTTTCTTCCTCACTACACCAGGAGTACTGATGTCATGACGCCAGATATGAATCATATCTGGGCAACTACTGGAGGGGAA
This sequence comes from Neoceratodus forsteri, assembly GCA_016271365.2. Lineage (NCBI taxonomy): Eukaryota > Metazoa > Chordata > Ceratodontiformes > Ceratodontidae > Neoceratodus > Neoceratodus forsteri. The sequence continues at coordinate 61,952,395 of CM057451.1, forward strand.
CAAAGGTAATGTGTTCTTAAAGGAGACAGAAAATGATTTGTGCATAGTTAACTGCCCTTCCATCTTCCTTTCCATGCCAGTTATGTATTCTGATATGCTCTGACAAATTTTTTGATAAATAAATAATCTAGTTTTGTGGGTTCCAATAAGCAAATTGGCGATATACACTTCAAGGCGACCCGACATCCAGAATATTAAAAAGTGATTTTGCAGGAAGGGGAGCTGTGCCCACCCTGCACCCCCCTGAATTACCCTGAATTAAGATTCTCAACTCTAGGGGGTGCATGTCAGGAAGGGGGCAAAATCCAGATTTCACAAACATTTAAGCCCCTCAGCCACAGGCAGCAGTAAAGGTTACTCACTCCCTGTTCCAGCCCCGAATCCAGTATCTGCTGTGTCAAAGCTTGACACCCACACCACCACGCCACATGGCTAGCTTGGTGGCAGCAGGTACACCAGTCCTCTAAAACCCCTTCCCTGTCCCTCCCCCTTCCCCTCATTATTCCTCTCTTCCAGTCGCCCTTCTTCATGGTTGCTTTCCCGTACGGTCACTAGTTTGCAGGATGGCCCAGAAGAATAGCTCTGAGAATGAGTCACTATTTTTGTAGTCTCTCATTTTCAGTCACTATTATCACTGGATACCATTTTATGTTGCCCTCTACATAGAATTCCACTTTCTTTACCAGCTACTGTTCTTCCTTTTCATATTTCTAAGACATTCCATGACATCAATAACACCATTCCATGCTACTCAAAGAATGTTCAGGCAGTATGAAAATAGACAGCAACAACTACTGAGGCAACTACTGAGGAGACGGGGATTCTGGGTTGTTAAAAAGGTAACACAATTAGGTTATTAATCTAACAAAAAAGGTCAAAAACATATCAGAATATTGGTTAGACAATAAAACAACAACTGTAGGGCATCTAGAGGTGGAAAAATTGTTTCCTATCACCTTTAAGACATAAATAGGATAGTGTATGGTAGCCTATTCACAGCAACTGTGTTCTTACACTGAGTAGTTACTATGACGTCAAAGATGCTCGAGAGGTCCCTTTAATGTCATAGAAACTACGAGGTGTCTGAAGAGCATTGTTGTTCTATTGGGGGACACCATACACTATTCTATATAGTGCATGGTGTCCAAAATCCCAGAATTGCTTACTTTTATTGTTCTTGTTTTCGGCACTCGGTCTCTCTGCCCCACTGCCCACACTTCACTAAAAACCAACCGCCAGACAGCTCAAGTGTGTGATTCTTCACTCACCACTAACCAATGAAAAGCGTTGCTGGAGTTTCTTGCATTGTGAGGTAGATACTAATGCAAAATGAAAAGTCATTCTGCCTTAGTGAATATGTCACCATTGCAGCAGAATGGCTTTTTATGGTGTATGGATCTCCATAAACAATTGTGTTCCACCAAAAACAATATTCTGATTTTAACAGAATCTGTCTTAATTTGTTTTCTATCCAGGAAAAGATGCATAGCATTCAGCAACATCCCCTCATAGCCTTGGGGACAATCACTGATTATATGTCAAAAATGACCCAGTTCCCCAGTAAAATGTATGCCAGGCAATTGACTGGCCTTTTAACAAGGTTATTATCTTGTTTTCTGTTCTGCTTTCAAGAAACACATCTTAAACTTAACAAAATGAAGATGTCCATCAATGACCAATTTGGAAACAGCCATTTGATTGGCAATCAAGTGTTTCTGCTGAACATTGAATCAAGAATCTGGTATCCATTACTGTGTTAAGCTGCTTTTTTAATTGTTTTTATTTGGTCGTCTATGTTTTTAACTGCTGAGCACTTTACTTAGTTCATATAGTACTGCAACTGTACTGATTACTATAAACATTTAGACATTGTGATAACTGCTTGTCATTTGACCTACTGTATACAAACATCTAGTTATTTAAAAGTCTCCTGGTATGTTACTCCCTCATCAACAGGACTGTCACACTGATGTGTAGAGGTTTATTTACATCTCAGGTAGTTGAATGTGATTCCAATTAGCACTGAGTTTTCTTATTAAATCATGTCCATGTAATTATTTTATCACACAGCCTAATGAAGAAGAGGCCAATATGGCTTTGAAAGCTTGTATAATGGGTTTCTGTTAGCCAACTAAAGGTATGCCAGCCTACTTTCATTTCATTGTGTACCAATTCTACTCTGACCTATAAGTCAGTACACTTCCTCTTTGTGATCTACATGCAAAAACCTTTGCATAAAAATGAATCAAACACTGGGAGCACTTAAAATATGTGCCTTGCATTTAACAAGGATGTTACGTTATCCAATGCAAACCAGCTGGTGATGCCAGTAAGCTTCAAAAACTGTGTTAGCTAAATTGGACAAAATACAAAATATGATTGCTTGTTTTGTTTCATCCTGTAATTTTAATACCAATTCATGGCATGTGTTAATATTCTTGTATTGGTTTCTCTTGAGCTTGTGTTGAGAAAAAAAATTGGTTAACACCTGTCTTTAACTGGTATCGGAACTCTTATACCATTGAAAAATATGTTGAAACAATCATCAAGACAAGAACATACTATTCACAAACGGTGGGGGGATCCGTGCAATTTGCATGTATCCTCCACATGCAGCTCTTCACCCACTGGAGATATGCACGGGGACTGCATTCACAAGCAGTGGTCCCCACCCAGCTCTGTTAAGCGTCCCCACCCCCCCCAGTATGCAGCTATGCGGGGGCTGTCTGCTGTTGGGCTGCAAACCTGGCCACACAGCCAATCAGCTGCCTGGACTGGGACTTCAAGTGGATCACTTGCACCCATCGTTCACCATATGGCCAATGAGTGCAAAGGCGAACAGTGGACCAAGGTGTGGGGGACCCCATCTGCACATCCCTCACCCTCCCAAATGTGCTGCACAGCCAGGGGCGGACACATTGAGGGGTCTGTTAACCCCCGCAATCCCTGCTGTTTTTAGCAGTGGCATCTAGGGGGGCATGTAACAGTTACAGCTGCCTCCAGAAGGTGTAGCCATCACCCCCCCATGCAAGGCATCTGCACCGTTGTGAATGGCATGGAATGCTACCATGCCCCCATGCCTGCCCCTAGTCTGCCCCCATGAGGAGCTGCATGTTCGGCCTGTGTGCCAGGCACATGGGGGGGTGTACTGGGACTATGCATGGTGTGCAGGGGGCATAGTGTGTGTGGCCAGGTGCGGATGGGCTATGCGCTGGGTTTATGAGGTACATAGCCCATCTGCACTGTTTGTGAATAGGGCCCATTGAGAATAGTAAAAATAGGGTTTCAAAATATCAGTAACCAAAACAAAATTTGGGAAAATATTGTTAGATAGTAAAGTTACACATAGAATAAGCTCAGACCTGTGATACAGGAGTGAGATGCTGTTTCTGAGCTTGGGAAGATGAGAGAGATGGTCAGGGACAAGCTGTTGGGGGTAAAGGAGGTGGTCAGAGTGGAAGATAAATTGGGAGTTATAAAGGGAGCCATTTCAGAGGTGATGAAAATATGCATGAGGAGGGTTATTAAGAAGAACACATATTGGAATCCACTCTAACTTTCCAAAGGGGTGGAGAAGGCAGAGAGGACCAAGAGGTTAGCTTTCAGGAGGAATAAAGACATGCAAAGTGAGCTAGAGTGGGAAGATTACCAAAGGAAACTGAAAGAGGTAAAGAGAATGGTTAGGAAATAAAAGGTTGAAATGAAATTAAGAATAGTGGAAGAGGGAAAAGTGGATGAGCAAGAGTTTTTCAGTTACATGAGAGAAAAAGAAAGTCAAAAGAGGAGATTATCAGGCTGAAGGGGGAGGGACTTGGGTGGAGGTCAGATGATGGACAGAAGTAAATTTATAGAACATCTTCTTTTGCTTTATATTCACAATTGAGGATGGGGGTGCCACTACTGGAAAGTGACATAAAGGCTTCCTCAAGAAGAGTGAGAAGAAGGGAGTTAGCACACATCACAAAGGACATAGTGCAGAAAGGGTTTGCAGCCCTCAGGATAGACAAGACACCAGATCCCAATGGTTTACATTTGTGGGTACTGAAGGAACTGGAGCTGGAAAGGGCAGTACTCCTGACTGATCTGCGTAGGTGCTTCCTGGAAATTGGGGTGGTTCTATGAGACTGGAGGTCTGCAGATGTGATACCAATATACAGGAGTAGAGACAAGGAAAACCTGGGTGACTACAGGCCAGTTAGCCTTATCTCGATTGTTGGTGAGCTTCTAGAGGCCGGAATTCAGGAGAAAATGGTGGTATACCTGGCAACCAATACTCTGCAGGACAGGAAGCAGCATGGGTTTGTTGTGGGAAGATCATGCCAAACAAACCTGATAGTACTCTTTGGCTGAGTCACCAGGGCAGTGTTGATGTCCATTATTTTGACCTTTGAAAGCCTTTGATTTGATACCACATTGGAGGCTATTAAAAAGCTTACAGATTTAGGGACAGGTTACGAACTAATAAAGTAGATAGGGAACTGATTGAGGGGAAGGAAACGGGTTGGTAGTGAACAGAATGAAATCAGAGGCCCAGGAAGTCAAAAGTTATGTGCCACAGGGGTCAGCCCTTAGTCCAATGTTCAGAGGCATTGATAGTATGAGACATTATTTGGGGCCTGGGCTCCAAAACAACAGGTCAGTTGTGTGGGGACCACCTAGGCCACCATAAGCTGTCAAAATGTTGCTGTTCTCTGGTGCAAAATAACACATTTCTGCTACTATGTCCTTGTTTTTCCCCCACTTCTGTTCATCTTCAATGTCTTGGGTACTCAGTAGTGTACTGCCCCAAAGCAGAGTGGCCATCTGTTTTAGATCTGAGCTACTGTAGGCTTCACTGCACAGCTGGTGAGAAGGCTGGGATCCTTTCAATGTGTGGCAGTCCGTAGGGGTCTGGGCACAGGCTGCAGGATTCTCCTAGTTTATCACCCCCCTGGAGGCAGGAGAATTCCTGCAGGAGATAGACGATTTCATCGTCGGCAAATCATTGGAGTCCCCCAGATGCTTAATTCTGGGGGACTTCAATGTTTGGGTGGATGACAAAACTTTGAGGCTAAGTTATAATCTCCTCCAGATGATGTCATCTCTGGGCCTGTCTCAGGAAGTATCCTCTGTGACCCACCAGGGCGGCCACATGTTGGACCTGGTTTTCTTGCTGGGGCTTGAGGTTAGCAACTGCAAGACTGACTGGGTCATTTGGTCCAATCATTGCATGGTGGAGCTCTCATTTTGGGCCACCCCCCGAGAGCCCTCCCCCGGCAGAGATAGCAAGCTACTGCCCTTTGAGGAGTTTGACCCCTGAGGGTTTTCTGGCTGTAGCCGCTCTATCTAGTTTGGGCAGTGCTTGCATAGGGGGTATGGGTGAGTCTGTCCTTGCCTATAATAAGGCGCTGATGGCAGCACTCGATTCTCTTGCACCAGTCCGTTTACGATCCAGATCTTCTCACTTGAGGTCCCCATGGTTTGATGGGGAGCTCAAGGCGATGAAGATCTTGGGCTGGAGATTGGAGCACTGCTGGTGGAAGCCCGGGTTGGAGGTGGACAGACTGGCCCTACGCTCCCACTATGGTGAGTACCAGGGGCAATCACCCATAAGAAGGCAGATTTCCTGTCCAGGGAGATTTCTGCTGGGAAGAATTGACCAACTGCATTCTTTTGGACTGTGGACAGGCTGCTAAACCCAGCCTGTCTACAGTCAAAAAAAAGCATTTTCAAATGCTTTATGTGAAAAGTTTGCTCAGTTCTTCTCAGACAGGGTGTTCACCATCTGGGAGGGCATACCACCAGTGTGCCATAATATGGCTGACAGCTGTCACCTTGGATGTCCCGAGAGCACTCCACCTAGATGGGGGGAGTTTAAACCAGTGGAGGCAGCAGAGGTCTTGGGGGTCGATTACGGACTGAAGCACACATATTGTGAACTGGACCTGGTGCCGACATGTTTCTTAATGAGATGTGTTGACACCGTTGGCCCAGTGTTCATCTTGATTGTCCGGTGTTCTCTCTTGGAGGGAGTCTTCCCAGATGCCTTGAAGGAAGCTCTGGTCATGCCCCTTCTGAAGAAACCAAGTTGAATTACTGTCCTCTCTCCAATTTTCGATTCTTAGGGAAGGTTGTAGAGAAAGTTGTGTAGCTTCAGCTTGAGGAGCACCTCATGGCTTTTGATTTGTATGAACTTTTCCAGTCGGGGTTTCGTGCGAGACATAGCAGGGAAACCACATCAGTTTGGGTGCATAATGACCTCCTCAGGGATAGAGATCAAGGGGAAGGGACAATTCTTGTGCTTCTTGATCTCTCCTCAGCCTTTGATGTGGTAGACCATTGTGTGTTGCTTGACTGCCTGAGGGAATTCTGTGTACTCACCAGGATTGTCATCTGCTGATTTGAGTCCTATCTCACTAACAGGAGGCAATGGTTCGTGATGGAGAATTCATCTTCCTCCCCTAACATCCTGTCATGTGGAGTACCTCAGGGTTTGGTCTTGTCACCAATGTTGTTTGCCATGTACATGCTGCCCCTGGGAGTGGTCATTAAGAAGTACAGCTTGGCATTTCATTTCTGTGTGGATGATACCCAGCTGTATCTTTCTTTTGCACCAGGGACATCCAGTGCGGTGGAAGTGCTAAATAAATGACTTGCCTAGATTAATGTCTGAATGGCCTCTGGTCAGTTTTGACTGAATCCCAATAAGACGGAGGTACTGGTTGTGGAGTTAAACACAGGGCATGATAGGATGGCTCCTGGCATAGAGACAAGTTTGTTCCTGGTGTCTGTGTCATTGAAGGCCTCCTCTAGGCTACGCAATCTTGGTGTGACCTTCGACAGTGGATTGACATTTGAGGCACAGGTGTCATCTGTTGTCCAGTCCAGCTTTTATCATCTGAGGAATATCACCAGGATCAAGTCCCTAGTTCCGCCCCTGGACCTTCCCACCCTAGTACTTGCCTTTGTAACATCAAGGCTAGACTACTGTAATGCGCTTTACCTCGAGAACTCAGGAGGTACCCTCTGCAGACTGCAGCTAGTGCAGAATGTGGCCGCCAGGCTGCTGATGGGTCAGTCGAAATATTGCCATGTCACCCTGGTGTTACGCGAACTGCACTGGCTGCCGGTCAGGTGGAGGTCCTCTTTAAGGTGGGCTTACTCACCTTTAAGACCCTACATGGGCTGGGCCCTGGCTACTTGTCTGACCTTCTGTCTCCTGCTACCTAGGTCCATTCCCTCCGCTTCTCTGGAAGGGGCCTCCTTGCGATTCCCAGGACAAGGTTGAAAACTGCCGATGACAGAGCATTTAGGGTCGCCAGCCTCATCCTGTGGAATTCACTTCCACCATCTGTATGGGAGGCCCCTTCGGTTGAGGCATTCAAAGTCTGCCTAAAGACCCACTTGTTTAGTCAGGCCTTCCTGGACTTTCTGTATTAGATCTTGCCTTGGAATGGCCCCTTCTTTCTTTTCTAGTTACAGTTCTTTTAACTACAGTTTTTAATTATGTCTTATTTCTTTCTTTATATTATTTACTTACATTATTGCTGTAATTTAGTTTTATGAAATGTGCTTCTGATTGTACGGTGCCCAGAGCCTCCAAGATTGGGTGCCTGGAAAAATAAAACTTGCCTTGCCTTATAAGTGACATTGCAGATGAGAAGAAAGGGAAGGTCTGCCTCTTTGCAGATGACATCAAAATCTGCAATAGGGTGGATGCTCCAGACTGGGTGGATAGAATGTGCAGAGACCTGAGGAATCTTGAGGAGTGGCCAAGGGCACAGCAGCTGGTTTCAATGTAAAAAAGTGCAAATATCAAGTACTTGGAACACAGAAACCTGGAGTTGGGATGCAAAATGGGAGAAGAGGTACTGACTGTCACCAAACAGGAAAGGGACCTGGGAGTAATGATATCTGATGACCTCAAGGTGGCAAAGCAGTGTAACACAGGCAGTGGGTAGGGCAAGTGGGATGTTCAGGTGCATAGGGAGGGATATCACCAGCAGGAGGGAAGTGGTGTTGCCACTGTATAGATTGCTGGTGATACTCCACCTGGAGTACTGTGCCCCGTTCTGGAGACCACATCTCAGAAAGGATATAAACAGAGTGGAGGCAGTCCAGAGGGAGCAACTAAAATGGTGAAGAGTTTGCATCAGAAGTCCCTATGAGTAGAGGTTGAAGGACCTCAATATGTACACCCTGGAAGAGAGATGGGAGAGAGGAGTATGATTGAGACCTATAAACACCTTACAGGGGTGAAAAAGGCACAGGGGGCCCTTACGAAAATGGAATATATTGCAATATATTGAAAAATATCCGTTAATGTATGTCAATACACTGAGAAATACATAGTTCCAATGCAATATGTTATATAATATATTTTGAAATATATTTTTAAATACACTAACATAACATATTTCTAACCCATAGTATGCAAAAATATATGTCACTATATTAACAAATACATTGACTCAATTAAATATAATACACAGCATATTTCAGTATATACTGAAACCATGTATTCTACCCCATGCATTGCTTGAAAGCATGTCAATCTACTTAGTAATACATTATCTGAAATACATTATTAGTATATTTCAAAATATATACTGTATTCTTTGTATGTTATGTATATTTTTATATGTTACATATATATTTATCTATGTTGCATACATTTTTTATATATGTGACATGTATTTTTGTAAATGCTTAGTGTCGTCTTATGTGTACATGTGCATAACTAATTTGCATATTTCAAAAACATAGCTTATCAGCCAAAATCATGATAATTTCTAGTTTTACAATACTTTTGAATTTACAACATTAGCTTACAGACTGAAAAGAAAGGTACAAGTTATAAAACAAGTACATATAGGATCTTACCCTGACCTAAAAGTGAAACAAAATGGGGTGGTATAAGTACCAATCTAAGCCTTTTTATTTAGTTAGTTTTTGTTGACTGGGCAAGTGCACTAGACAATTCTGCCTATTTTCAGGCATGACCTGGGGGAGGGGGATACAGATGAATGCCAACTGACCATGAACCAGATTAAGTTGTTGGTGGCATTTTTAGTGAATGGGGGGAAATTTGGCCAGGGCACTGGGGAAATTCCTATACTCTTGTGGTAGGGGTTGCTGGGTGTTGCCAGTCCAGCTGTTGGTGGAGTAATGGCATCCCAGGTGGAGGAGTTTGCCTCCATCTCCACCCGGCATTCTGAGGAGGCCAAAATAGAAAATGTTTGTTAAACTCCATTAAGCGTTAACAACGGGGAAGCAGCTGAGCCAGTTATGCTGCTAACTACTACAGATGCTCCCAGAATTACGGGTAGTTTTGGAGCTTGACGGGCTTACCTACTAGCATTGCTGTTGGAAGAAGACTGGAGAATTAAGGAGACAGAAGCGAATGGGCACATTTTGCATGATACGCCTGGCCGCTCTGCAAACCCATCTGCAGAATCACGGAGCAAAGGTAACCCTGTTCAAGATTTTGATGTCTCCAAAGTAAATGTTGAAAACAATATGAGAATGGACATAGAAGGGCCACAGGGAGTTGGGGGGAGAAAAACTCCACACAGGCTATGAATGAAAATAACATCCTGGTAGATGGTACTGTGAGGGTAGAAGCAGGATGGACTTCTGAGACGACTGAAATTGCCTCTGTAGAAAATAGAGCATCTCCCATTGCAACTACTTGATTATGATGAGCAGGTTTCTGCCTCAGGCCTAACAGTGGGAGAAGCGCTGAGACAAGCAGGGTGGATCAGAGAATTGAAGGATCTGCCATGGATGTCCCCGGATCAGCACTCTACTTCACAGCAGGACCCCTTAGAGATCCCCTTTTCTCTAGAGTTGGTTGACTCCCCACAATTACCGATCCCACAGGTGCCCAACCATAATGGGACTGAGGAACTGGTACATGTACAAGAAAAAGAGGTTACTGATGATCTCAGTTCCTTGCCTCCTATTTTGAACCCTTCCCTTCTCCTAGAGACTCTGCTCCCTGACCTGCCCCAACTAACATAGAGCCATGAGCAAATAATAACCACCCTGGTAATAGAGGACCAGACCCAAAGCCACAAGGGGCTAACCAGAGAACCTTTGCTGGCTTGTTTTATGCTCCACCGGAGCCTGCGAAAAGATGCAATGCTGTGTGTATTAAATACCGAGGTGACTGGAAATTCATCCAGACAGAATATATGTGGGGAGAAATTTATTGAAAGAAAGCATGGGATTTTCAGCGCACAAAATATATGCACTGATACACACATCGTGGGATCCAGACTTCGATGCCAGTTTCAAAACTGCTGTAAGTTTAGAGTTGTTTTGGCCAGACTACCAAGAAGTCAGACGGACACCAGAATGGGCACATTTTATTGCTAGCCCTTTATTGAAGCCAGCCTATCGTACCATAACTATTCTTTTTAAGAATGAGGGTGTGGCAATTGCTGACATTCGACACTGGCTGCGGACAAAGTCTTCTGTATTGGGACTACCTGATCCAATAATAGACTCTGAAGATATCTGGACTGGGGGTTGGCAGGTCAGGGTTCAACTTGCACAAAAGAATGGCAATATACAACACCTCCCCAGTTGTTTCTACCTCAGCAGAGACCGAGGATTTACATTTTATGCAGGTCAGCAGAAATCACGTTTCCAGTGCAGGGCATATAATCACCTAAGTAGTGCATGTGATCGGCTTAAATGTTCATTATGTGGTGGCATAGGGCACTCTGCCATTGGTTGCCCCTCTCCAGTTTGTTGCAACTTATGTGTTGAGACTACTCATTCCTTTCAGAATTGTCCTTGGGCCTTCCATAATAGCCCTGACAATGATGAAACGGAACAAAGGATGGACTGTTCAGGCCCACCCCATCCCCTGGAATCCCAAGCAAAGAAACAAAGAGAAGGGACTATGCCAATGGAACAACATGTATTGCCCAGCACAAATACTACACTCAGTCATATGACAGAGCCCAGTATTGTATCTGAGGGTGATACATTGGTAGAAGAAGAGGAAGGTCAGCCCAGTATGGACATCTCTGGGGAAGATGTCATTATTTCTCCAGTTGTTCAGCCCCCCTTAACACTTTCCACATCTAAGGAACCAGACTTTATGCCACCCCCATGTATAGAGCACTGTGAAAATCAAAAACCCAAGAGAGTTACATGCAGTAGTGCACAAAGCGGGGGTACTGTGTTGAAAGACCCCAGTGAATTCATAGTGCCAATACGTAATCACTTTTCCGCACTTTCCAAGTACAAACAATGGACTCAGGAAGAGGATGATTCAGACACATCATCAGTGGCATCCTCACAACTGGACATGCACACAAACACTGAACTTACCGGACTCTCAATCCTCAAAAAAGAAGAAAAAGTCAAAAAGAATGACTAACAAGTCTCTAACAGAGGAAGAAGTAGGGATTTAAAGGGAAAATCATTATGCCTTACTCACTCTCATTTGGATCTCTTAATACAAATAGTATTAAAAACATGAAACGCAGACACACTACCTTCTCCATATTGAGAGATCTGAAGGCAAATGTTTACTTTTTACAGGACACTAGAATTCATACATTAAAAGAACAAAACATAGCATCAAAGGAATGGTAGGGGGGCTCCTTCTTTAGGAGAGGAAACCTTGTACAGGCTTAGCAATATTGTTTAATGTAGTGGGTTTAACTGTTTTGCGACTAATTTATCTTATCCCTGGTACAGTCATGATTTTGGATACTAGGTTCAAAGGTCACGATTTCAGGTTTATCAATGTATATTACCCCCCAGATGAAGTACAAAAGGACAGAGGTGTTTAAATGCATACATCCATATCTATACACCTCTAAATCAATAGTGATGGGGGGAGATTGTAACTGTATATTAACGCTGAATGATAAAACTGGGTTTACCCAGAAGTTATATACTGATACCAACTTTCTAAACACAGGCAAAACTGAAAGATTGTGCTACTACCAAAGAGCATGTCCCGGAGCACACATTTTGTAAGGGGCGGTTATCCACCCGAACTGACTTTTTTTTTGCCTCCCAGTGGATGGTGTTTAATCGCTTTCAAGTTATCCCAATAGAAATATCGGATCACAAGTTGTTGTTTTTTTTTTATGTCTGGGGATCCCTCAAATAAACCTATATCCAATACTATATGGAGACTTAAGATTTCCACTTTGGAGGACCCAGACTTCTTCCAGGGGCTATTAGAAGAAATATGAGCAAAAAGTATGGTTTGGGAATTATATGATAACTCCTTACTATGGTGTTAGGATATGAACGCTGAGGTAAAAGCTTATTGTTGTCATTTTGCAAAGCAGGCAGCCAATACTAAGTATTTGAATTATTTGAAACTAAGGGGTAAACTTCAGTATTTAATTTTCCAGGCTGCAGAATTAGGCGTAGATCACTCAAAACAAATAAACAATATCAAATCTGACATGCGTAACTATTAATACGATAGGGCACAGTCCCTATCTTTGGAAAAAAAAGTTCGGTACACAGGGGAAGGCCCAATCTGTTAATCCGTATGATAGCTGTAGTCAACAGATAGATTCTAAATTCATGGAAAAAATACTGATGGCAAATGGGGTTATTACAAAAATACTTAATGAAATTGCACAAACCATGGATGGGTATGTGCAGAATATGTCTGAACAGGCTGTACCCGCTGCATCCTCTTTGGAAGAGTTCTTACATGGTTTGCACATCCCTAAGCTAGCAGAGGAGGACATCCAATTTTTGACCACCCCGATTACAAAAACTGAGCTACAATATGCGATATCTGCAACTAAATCTGGAGTAGCCCTAGGTCCCAATGGGTTACCCGGGTAACTCTATAAAAAAACTATGGAGTACCTGTTAGATTATTAATTGGCTGTATTTAATGGGATTCTGTCAGGAGAAGTACCTTTACCTGCATCTTTTTCTGACAGTCTCTTAATTTTTTTTGCATAAAAAGGGGATAGAACCTCTTTGAGTAATTGGAGGCCTATAAGTCTGCTAAATGTAGACTGGAAGCTGCTGTGTAAAATGTTATGCTTAAGGCTAACACATGTTGCAAAACAAGTTATTTCCCTTGTACAGACATGCTATCCCAGAAAGGAACATGGCAGATAACTTAAAAATTGTTAGAGAAGTGTTTTTACAGCAGGACACTAAGGGTATCCTGTTCACGATAGATCAGGCCAAAGCTTTTGATGCTGTACCACATGAATACCTTATTTGGTGCTAAAATATAATGGGGTCCAGGGCACCTTTTTATCCTGGATTAAATTGTTATACCAAAACACATCTTCATGCCCGGTGGTGAATGGAAGAATGGGCAGACACATTCCAATATGGAGAGGAGTTCATCAGGGATGCCCGTTGAGCCCCCTGTTTTATGTGTTTGCCTTAGATTTGTTACTAAGGAAATTAGAAATGACAAAATAGATACGCCCTATTATGGGACTAGGTGAGGTAGCATTCCCCGTTGCTATGGCTTATGCTGATGATGTCACTATAATGGTTAAAGACAAAGCATCGGGAGAAAAAGCTTTAGAAGTGGTAACAAGGTTCTCTGAGCTTTCAGGATCTAAAATAAATACAAACAAATGTGAAGGTATTGTTAAACATGGACGTGTAACAGGGACGACATGCCCCATAAATGGAATAATGATTACAAACTCCCCAGTTAAAATTTTAGGTATCACTTTTGGAACACCCAACCCCATCATGTACTAATTGGAAAGAATGTCTTAATAAAGCTGAAGGAAAGGTAGACAAATGGAAATCTTACCCGATGACTAGAAGAAAAAGGATTTATATAATAAAAACATTTATTATTCCAATATTTTTGTTAGTCGGCACCATTTTTCCACTTCCAGTTAAGTTGGAAACTAGGTTATATAATATTGTGTTTAGACTATTATGGGGCAGAAGATTAAACCCTGTAAAGAGACTAATAACATATAGACCAATTAAGGAGTAGGGTCTGGATATGTTAAATCCTGTGACTTTTTTCGTTTCCATTTTTGTATACTCTTAACTTGTTACCAGTAGTGTTAAATAAGCAATTAGTCTAGGTTCAATTTGATGCAGCAAGTATGCCTTTACTACTGCAACAGTGGGAAATGCTGAATTGGACCCTACGTAAGAAATCTACTTTCAGGGGTCATGCACACCTAGTGGTTTTGTTCAGAAAGCTTAAATCATGGCACATTATGACACAAGACATCAGATATTTGTCAAGAAAGGAGACCTATAGGAAAATCCTTACCCTAGAAATGGGGCGTGTCCCTTGTTGTGTTGCTTGCATGCATCTGCAAGAAACACATTGCATCAGTTTCCTTCACAAGCAGGTTGTGGAGGCATGGCAGTGTTGTGCCGAATGGCAGCAGTCTGTTCTGGGGCTAGTCTCTGCCGTGGTGAATAGAGGAGCATGCTGTCGATGACAGCAGTTAATGAGCATGCCACTATGCTCAAAGAAACTGGGCCCCTGCAATCAGGGAGCACCCCATCACTACACAATCAGCTGTTTTTGCTGCAAGGGCATCCCTGACTGCAGCAGCCAATTACAGCTGCATTGTGTGGTGTCCCCATGGTGATGGCATCTCTGTTGGCCTCTCACAGTCCCCACAAAGCCGACGGAAACCTGCCGCCTGCCTCTCCCAGTTCTAAAAGCTGACAGGGGTGCCCAATCCCCCCTTTCAGCATGCCCCTTCCCCAGTTCATTTGCCGATTGGGTAGCCCAATCCCCATCAGCATGATGCACACCCCCATTTATTGTGTGCCAAGGGGGTGCCCAGTCCTCCTCTGCTCATGTGTTCCCCACCAGCACACTGTATGGCCGATGGGGTGCCCAATCCCTGTCGGCTCCACTCCATCTTCCCCAACAAACATCCAGGTGGCATGTTGGGACCCCATCCCCAGCATGCCAATAGTCCTGCAGTGTCCTTTTATCTGTTTTTTTTTTTTCACTCCTATAAAAATAAAGAAAACGGTCCATCGCTATCTGTGGCGCCCCCTTCCCCAGTCTGCTCCCACTCTCTGTGCACCCTACCTCCCACCACTCCCCTCACCCCATACTTACCTTCTGAGCCCGGTGCGATGATGTTCGGTGGACCAGGAACATGTCTGTACTCTTCAAAGCCAACCATGAACTGAAGAAATGCCGGTAAGCTGTATAATGGCATAAATAGGGTTTTTTCAACTTAAGTGGGTATCCCAGCCATTTTTAGGAATTTTTTCACCAGATATTCAACGTGGGGTTCTTGGGACCCCACTTCATGAACTCAGTCACTGTCATTTTGTTATTCAGTCCCAAAAGGTGATTTCGCGGTCACTACATGGAACCACCTTCCGGGACCGATTAACAAAACAACATTGTCACAGTTCATGTGGTAGGCCCCCAAAAACTCTATGTTGAAAATTTGGTGAAAAAATTCCCAGAAATGACTGTTTTATGAGCATGCTTCATGCAGTTCCCATGCACGCTCGTAACTTCAAGAATTTTTAATATTTTCACTCCAGATTTTCAACAATGCCATTTTACCACACCTCGTTATGAACAGTACAGCTGTCATTTTTCACATCTCACCTAAAATGTGTTTTCACACATGTAGCACACAATGGCATGGTCGGTGTGTGAAATCAATGTTTGGGACAGATTAAGAAAATCACAGTGACACTATTCATGAGCAGAGGTCTTAAAATGCCAATGTTGAAAATTTGGTGACTAAAGTCCATAAAATGACTGTGTTACGAGTGTGCATTGCGCAGTTTCCACGCACCCTCATAACTTCACAAATTTATAATATTTTCACTCCAGATTTTCAACATTGGCATTTTTCCACACCTCCTTATGAACAGTAAAGCTGTAAATTTTCACATCCTGACCGAAATGTGTTTTCACACTTCTGGCACAGAATAGCGTGGTCGTTTTGGGAAATCAGTGCTAGGGACAGATTAAGAAAATAACAGTTACACTGTTCATGAGTGGAGGTCCCAAAATGCCTATGTTGAAAATCTGGTGTAAAAAATCCCCAAAATAATTACGAGTGTGCATTGCGTAGTTTCTACGCACACTTGTGACTTCACCAGTTTTTTTTATATTTTTACTCCAGATTTTCAACATTACCATTTTTTTACACCTCCTCATGAACAGTACAGCTGTCATTTTCCACATATTGTTTGAAATGTGTTTTCACACCTATGGCACCAAATGGTGCAGTCACTGTGCAAAATCACTTTTGGCTAATGAACTGATAGTGTCACTGTTCATGCGGTGGAGTCACAAAAAGCCCATTTTGAAAACTTGGAGTAAAAATACCAAGAAATGCCCAGGGCATTAGGGTTCATGACCATAACACCCTACCCTGTAGGGACTGACTGATGTCAGGGGTGTGACTTGGGAATGTCGACACTAATGCTCATGCCATTCCACCCCCACCCCTACCCTGCAGCCAGTGACAGGCATCAAGGTGCACCTTCGACTCTTTAGCCCCAGAGTTCACCCCATTCTCCTGTACTGCACCCATTTCAGTGTATTTCCTTATGGAATGAGGTGAGTGTAAAGCCAGAACACCCCAAGGCACACCTCAACACTTGTAAGTGTCTGCAGGGTAGGGTGAGGTGAAATGCTGTGACCGTTATGGGTGACGACCCAAAGGCACACCCCAATGCCTTTCCATCTCTGCAGGGTGGGGATGGAGTTGGCATCAGTTCAATGCTTCACTGCCATTCCTATACTGCATCTGTCTAACTCCTACACTTCCACTGCTAATGCCAGCAAGCAACCATTCGGCACTGACAAATGCTTGTGTTCATTTGCAAGGCAAGCAAACATACTGGTATCGATCTGAACTGTGAGGTGGCTTTGGAGGCGGGGGGTCTTCCCCTCCTCCACCTATCAAAGCTTCCGAATACTGAATCTACTCCCTAATTACACCCACTGTCTGCCTTTCTCTTCCTTTTTACTTTGCTTGCGCTTGCACAAGAAATGTTTTGCTACAGAGAATGGCTTTGCAGAGGTGTGTCACTGACTAGCCCAATGCAGGTCAAGCTGCACTGGATTCATCCTTGACAGACCAGTTATCATGCAAGCTAAGTATGTCAATGGTTTACAGTTTATGGGTGGAAACTTTGTGTACTTGAAACAAATGAAGTGATCCAATGAGAGAACACTTCTTCTGTTTCATATACATAAAGCTGTTCCCCTTCCCCTCCAGTGCTCCTTTTTCCTTGCTGTCTCTCTTCCTGCCCTGCACACACCTTTTGTATTGTGTGTTCCCAGTACCTCATTTTCTCCCTTGTTGTCCCTCTGACCCTCTTGTCGCCTCATGTTTTGCATTTCTTTGAGCCAGTCTCCAGTGACTGCACTAACATGACTGGCTAAGCTGTGCTGCTATCAGCCTCACAAATTACGGGAGGAACCAGAGAAGCTTTAGCTGAAATGATGCACCACAAAGTTGCCTAGTGCTCCGTGGGACAAGCATTGCTGTAAGAGCTGAAACGTGATATGCTCTGAGAGCCAGAGTGGATGGCCGACTCAGACTGTGCATATATTTTGTGAATAGCAGAATACTCCGGTAGCGCTCCAAATATTCCCGCGGATCTAAGAATACACTTTTTTTCTTAAAGCAAATCTGTACAATTTTTCTTTTGCATGGATTTAATTGACTGTGTGGCAGCACCTGACACTGAGATAATGCAGACCTCTGTGCAACCAGAGCACAGTTAACAACTTCTGTGTACACACACAGCCACCCCGCAGACCACCGGACACCAAACCCAAGGTGAAATCAGTACCTTCCTGCACAATTTGTAGCTTCTGCAGCCCCAATCCATGCTGTGTGCAGTCAGATTACATTTTCAGACTGCAGTCCAGTGGCACAGACTGATTATGTCCCCAAGCTGGTGAAGTGCAATGGGAACAAGTCGAGTGAAGTCATCCCACTGTGCGGTCGGATGCAGAGAGAGAGCGACCAGGACAGAGACAATGTCAAGCAATGGTATGGCAATCTCTTGTCTGTGTGACACATTGTGGCTAAGGGACACAGAGACACCATACATTGCAAGACAGCGAGATGCACATGGCAGCTGTGTAGCCTGTGAGCTCAGAGGCAGACCGTCTGTGTGTGTTCCGCCTGCCACTACCCTGTCCAGTTTGCAAATAATCAGCAGTTTGAGTGGGCAAGGAAGTAGTTGAGAGTGACAGTGGCCATGCAGTCTGGTGTGTAAGACAGAGAGAGAGAGAGAGAGACAGACAGCAGGAGACAGTATATACCAAAGTTGCGGCAATGTGCTGCGTCTCTCTCTCTCTGTCTGTCTGTCTATGTCTCTGTCCACAGAAACAGAGGAAGCAATGATCAGCAGTACAGAGCCCTCTGACAGGCCGTAATACAGGACAGCAGAGGAGAGAGTGAGTGTGACAGTGGCCACCCAGAGTTTCCTTTACTGGCACCCTCCCAACTGTGGCTGCCCCATTGCCCGTTCCCTACCCTCAGTGCACAGACGATAGCGAGAGTGAGAGACAGCAACATCACTTCCACACCTGCTCCATGGCTGAAATGTCCTATGAGACAGCAAGAGAGAAAACATTGGGATGTTGTTGTCTGTGGCCTTCCCTTGCTCCCCGGTACAGAACAGTGCTACAGTTTGTGTGCAGGAGAGATCAGTGTTAGTGGTGGGCGAAGTGGGCTCAATCAGCTCCTCGAAGTGATTCGCGGAGCACAGGCTGATTCGCGGAGTGCTCCACAATGTGAAGTAGGAAGTACTTAAGTGTTATAATGAGGAGCGAGAACTACATTGGAAATAGCTACTGACTACTCTGCCTCCACTGGTCACTCTCTTTCAATTTTTAAGGTGAAGTACATTGGTGGCAGTTCACTTCGCCTCACTTTGCCTTGATTTTGAGCTCCGAAGGTGGATTTTGCAGTGATTCATGGGAGTTCTGGTCATATGGGCTCTATATTGATCTGCATAGCCTCAGTTTGAGGTAGTGTGAGTAGGAAGGAGTAGGAGACAGTGTGCTCTGATGGCTGTCTGTAGGAATATTTTAAAAGCTGTTCAAAAAGCATTTTTGCTTTTTTGGGGGGGATCCAACTGTAGTTCATCAATTGTAGAAACCCTCCTGTACTCCACATCATCGAGCGTTTTGTTTGTGTGTGTGGATTGAATGTAAATTTTACAACATTGAGTGTGTGTTAGTAGAAAGACAGTGAAGTGTGCCGTGTGGGAGGGGCTTATCTGTGTGTAGGTAGATTTAAGTGGAGAACTAGTGATTTCTTTGTGTTTTGGTAATATTTTTGTTATATAACTGACTGTGTTACTGTACATATAGTAAAAGTGTCAGTAATAGTATACATTTTCTTGCTGCTTGTTGTGTGAATGTGGTGCAGCATTTCATAAGGTCAGGTTGTTTAAATTACAAATTTACATTATGTGGCACTGAGTACACTGAAATTTTGCATTTGCATCGCATTCCTCATTCAGCATTGTACACAAAGTGTTCCGTGTTGTGTGTGCAGTGTTGCGTGCATCAACTATAATATACCTTTTAAAATTTGTGACGCAGATCAGTATAAGTGCAACTAAGCGCAGCAGTGTGAACCTGCTATCCACTGCAGCTGCCTGATTTTGTACTGTGATCGTGTCCTCTGATCTTAGTTTTGCTGCTTGTAGTGCCGTAAAAATCAGTGCTGTCTGTATTCAGTGCCCCCCACCCCCACATTTAAAAGGTATTTTTACCAGACTGGATTGTTTTAGTATTCCATCAGCACCACTGGTTACTGAAATTGTTTTAATTCCATGACAGTGTCACAACACAGTAATCTCTCTTATCTGTTGCTGAAGCCACAGTTGTTTATTTTGCTTCACATCCAGCTAGCGAGTAGCGACCCTCCGTCAGAAAGTGGATATCAAAATCTGAATTTGGTAATAATATTTGTGGTTGATCCCCCAACATGCCTGCAAAGAGACATGCAAGTAAAGCTGTTTCTGACCACGGCAATGTTGGCAGTAAGAGGGTCTGTGGTGTGGTAGTAGTACACGGACGGAGAAGTGCATTGCTGATGTGAGGAGAAAGGTTTCTCCTGCAATGTTTTTACAGCCCAATCAGTACCTTCACTGATAGTTGGAGTGATGTTTTCCCAACCAGTGGTGTTAGTGTTACTGGTGTTAGTGGTGGTGAGTAGTATTAGCATTGTTGCATCAAGTTCTAATTCTGACCAGTGTACCATATCCAGACATATTGAGTGTGAAGCAGTGCAAGTGAGTGACAGCGTAGATGATGTCATACTTCCCAGTAACATCCCATTAACTGAACCTGATTCTGATGATCATGTCAACGATAGCATACAATGTGATGTTCCAACCACCGTGGCACTTAACGTCACTCATTTTCCATGCAACAGTGATTCACAGTGTGGAGAAAAAATATTACGTGATGGTGGTGTAGATGCTGATGATGAATGTGATGATGCTGATGCTGATGATGATGATGTTGCTGTTGTTGCAACATGCAGTCCACGTGTTAGCATCCAAGCAGAAGATGTGGATGTGTGTGACAGTGACGTTGATGAATATGATGATGATTTAATTGACCCCAATTGGGAACCAGAGAAATAGAAATGAAAAGTGGCTGTGTCTGAATCTGTCTGGAGGAATGCCCCCCCTGTAAAACCTTGTGATGTACCGGTTTTAGTGGATGATGATGATGATGACGACCCAGTACTCAATATGATAGGTAGTCGTGGTGGTCAGTTGCAGTCCAGGTGTGCAGTGACAGAAACATCACGTGCCCCCCATCCACTTCAGTGCTTGAAATAACAGACTTAAATAAGCCACATCATCATGGACATGTTAAAAGCAGAGCATCACAGTCCCTTGTTTGGGATTTTTTTGTTAAAGATGCAAATGATGATTCAGTTGCAATCTGCCAGGTTTGCCATGTGCGTGTGAGTCGAGGTAAAAAGGGGAGCAATCTTGGGACAGGCGGACAGCATACGCATCTTAAGTATAGACACTTGGCTCTGTGGACCCAGCACAAGCTGGCAGCTAATACCAGACTTGGGCGTTCACCCGTATAACCGGTGGCAACCATAGCCAGCATGTTATCCCCTTCCATGACTGTTAAGCCCAGTAGGAAATTAAATGTGTGCAGTAGTGAGGTAATAAGAGCAGAGGATTACTAGAGGCATGATGAGGTGGAGGACCATAATAACTTTGAAATGTTGTCCAGTGCTAGTGAGAGTAGCAGTTTTTGTGGTGGTGGTGGTGAATGCAGTATGTCTAGTTCAAGTGGTACATCAACCCCGGTTGGCAAATCTAGAAAAATAACATAATTTCTGGGTTTGTCATCATCACCTGTGCAACCGTCTTCATCAAATGTCCACACTCCACTCCCTGCCAATGCCATTCATCACAGAGCACAATCATTTGTGACCAACAACACACCCATGTAAAACGTTTAAGTCAGCCCACGTTACAGAGTATTTTTGTGCATAAGCTGAAGTACCCCCCCAATCATACAGTGTCATGTGAACTTAATGCTGCTGTAGCTGAAATGCTGGCAATCGATCTTTTGCCCTTCTCCATTGTGGAGAATTCTGGGTTCCGGCGGTTTTCTGCCCGTGCCTGTCCAAAATGGAAAGTCCCATCCAGGACATACTTTTCTACCCGTGCTGTTCCTGAGTTGTTCCGCACTGTCTCAGACTCAATAAGACATGCCCTTCAACATTCCTCTTCTCCAGTCATCCATTTAAGTATGAATATGTGGACAAGTGGCAAAACAGCGGGGAGTTCATATCTGTGTATAACTGCACACTGGGCGCAGGTGCTGGGGGCTGTTTGTGATGCTTGTAGTGTGAATAATCAGTGCAAGAAGTGTGGATTGTCATGGTAACAATCTTCTGGGAATTCACCAGCATGCAACAATTGCTATGTGCAGTGTGACCTGTTAACACACTGGTGAGAACATGTTGGACATGGTACTGACTGAAATTGACAGATGGCTAAACCTTCTGTCCCTGAGAGCTGGGTTCATAGCAAGTAACAGTTCATCAAATGTGGTGAAATGCATCACGAATGGTGTTTTTTTTCATGTTCCATGCATGATCCACTGTTTAAATCTTGTGGTTCAGGAGTTTCTGCAGCACCCTGACATAAAGGAAATGCTGACCACTGCACGACGTATCTGCTCTCACTTTTCAAGATCTGGAAAGGCCAGTGACCAACTGCGGCAGTTGCAGATACAAAACAGCCTGCCTCAGCACCGCTTGAAGCTGGAGGTTGTCACCCAATGGAACTCCACTTTATACATGGCAGAGAGGTTTTATGAACAATACAAAGCCATCACAGAATATCTTGTTATGCACACTAGCCATGACAGTTCTGGGGCCTCCATGTCTATGATGACTGAACAGTGGTGCCTCATGGACTCTGTAATAACAATTTTACAGCCTTTTGAACATGCCACACAGGCAGTGAGTGGCTCGTCTGCCTCCATTAGCCAATCAATTCCACTGCTGCGAGTGCTGAGGCAGACATTGGTGAATGTACAGCATAGCCTTGATGTTGCCAGAGACAGTGGTAACAGTATATTGCTGCAACACATGCTGACAGTATTCGACCACAATCGTCACATTGTGAGCATTCAGCGTAGTGACAAATTTGCCATGGCAACAATGCTGGACCCACAATACAAACGTGGAATTGCATCAGTACTGGAGGGAGGGCCTGAACAGGTAAAAAATATCAGTGGTCAACTGGTTCACTTGGTTCATGGGGCACAGAAGTCACGTGCCAAGGTTTGCAAACCTCAGCAGCATAATCCAGCTGAAGGTGTAGCTGGAGGACCAGCAAGCATATCATGCAAGTGTAAGGGGACTGTAGTCCCTGGTGGTCTGTCATCCAAAGTTGTTGGCATCAACCCACTTTGGGAGGCTTTGTCCCAAGTGGGTATTTGTGAAATCAATGATTCCGGGGAACAGGCTGATGCATCAACAATCGGACTTAGTGCGGCACAGAGAATGGTTGAGTCATATTTGTCTGAAAACAGGCACCTGACAACAAGTGAAAATCCTCTTTTGTACTGGAGTGGAAATGTCAATGAATGGCCAGAGCTGACTGCAGTGGCACTGAAGTACCTCACATGCCCACCCTCCAGTGTAAGTGTTGAGAGGGTATTCAGCTCAGCAGGTGGAATAATCAGGGTTCGTCGGACAAACCTGTCTCCTGCAAATGTTAGTTTGCTAACATTCATTAAAATGAATGAGAGGCACATACCAGCACAGACTGCAACCTCGGTATTCATACCGCCTAGTCATGGTGGTCTTGCTGATGTGAAATAAGACATCCTGGTGGCACTAGGCAGTGGCTGCCTGAACCGGCCCACCACTGACGTATATGATGACACAATGGAGAAAGAATTTCCCAGTGGTCAGACTTCAGACATCAATGACTGTGAGGGCAGTTTTCTTTATGAGGATGATGATGTGGTTAATGTTGACAGGTTTTAACTGCAGTATTTAAAAGGCGGTGTGCCCCCCACCACCACCACGGACCACCACTACCGGGACTGATGTTATCCAACTCTGCTGCCACCATGAGTCTGTCTGCCCACCCCGGACCACCACAACCAGGATTGATGTTATCCAAGTCTGCTGCCACCATGAGTCTGTCTGCCCCCATGGACCACCACCACCACCAGGACTGATGTTATCCAAGTCTGCCACCACCATGAGTCTGTCTGCCCCCCATGGACCACCACCACCACCAGCACTGATGTTATCCAAGTCTGCTGCCACCATGAGTCTGTCTGCCCACCCCGGACCACCACCACTGGGACTGATGTTATCCAAGTCTGCTGCCACCATGAGTCTGTCCCCCTCCCCCATGGACCACCACCACCACCACTGGGACTGATATTATCCAAGTCTGCTACCGCCATGAGTCTATCTGCCCCCCATGGACCACCACCACCACTGGGACTGATGTTATCCAACTCTGCTGCCACCATGAGTCTGTCTGCCCACCCCAGACCATCACCACCGGGACTGATGTTATCCAAGTCTGCTGCCACCATGAGTCTGTCTACCCCCCCATGGACCACCACCACTGGGACTGATGTTATCCAACTCTGCTGCCACCATGAGTCTGTCCGCCCACCCCGGACCATCACCACCGGGACTGATGTTATCCAAGTCTGCTGCCACCATGAGTCTGTCTGCTCCCCATGGACCACCACCACCACTGGACTGATGTTATCCAAGTCTGCTGCCACCATGAGTCTGTCTGCCCACCCTGGACCACCAGCACCGGGACTGATGTTATCCAAGTCTGCTGCCACCATGAGTCTGTCTACCCCTCATGGACCACCACCACCACTGGGACTGATGTTATCCAACTCTGCTGCCACCATGAATCTGTCTGCCCACCCCAGACCACCACCACCACCGGGACTGATGTTATCCAGGTCTGCTGCCACCATGAGTCTGTCTGCCCCCCATGGACCACCAGTCCACCAGTGTGCCACCACCACCAGCTTCTTAATATTTAAACCATAAAGTGAGTATGTGCACTCATGTTTGTTATGCTGCCTCACTTCCTTAAGTTGTCTGTTTTGTTTTCTGTAGCTTTTCAGAGCTGCAGTGGCAAAACACATACAGTACACTTCTTTTGTTTCTTTTACAGGAGAACAAAAACAAGCTCCATCACTATTACTCATTGGGAAAGATGCTGTAGCTGTACCATACAGAGAGAAACCAATGTAATGTCCATGTGAAATCCATTCTGCTAAGTATGAAGATTTTATTTCATCTGTTTCATTGCTTTGTAAAGACTGCTGTAAATATTCACACAACAGGTTGTCTTAGTAGTTGACAAGATGTGTCTCTGAAATGTAACTTGACAATAGGGATTGAGATTTGAGAACCGGGGGGGGGACACATAACAATGAAGTTGTAACTTTTAAGAAGTCATTCATTTCTTTTTTTAGGAAAATTCACAGTACTTTGTTGTTCTGTCAAAGTGGCCTTATCCAAAAAAGTTTGTCAACATGATCAGGCACACCACTCTCCCGACCCGAGCTTGGGCACACATGCAACACACAGAAGTTGTTTCATTCGATGACCATGACCATCATTAACAACCGATCTCCAGAAGGATGCTGATGAAATCTGTAAAGAAATAAAAAAATAAGAAACCATTACAGACAAAACTGAAAATATGATCCCCCACCCAAAAAAAATACTTACCTTCATGTGCTTGAGAGTTATCCGTTTCCATTTAAGTGCAAAAAATTCTCATTGAGCACTGGAAGATGCACAGCAACAGTTCGGAAACAGAGTCACCTGTGTGATGCAGAACAATAGCATGAGTACATGTCCATGTCAAGTTCAACCCCCCTCATCATCACCTACAAAATACACAACCATATATCTATATATATATATATATATATATATCTACTCACCAAGGCTACTATTACTGTACATCCAATAGGGCACCTTTCAATCCAGTTGAGATAATTTTTTCACTTTTCTGCACACAAGGAGGATGCATTGTGGGCCTGCAGAAAAAATCTGGGGACTCTGTGCCACTTTTGTGCGCATGACTCAGTGCATCATTAATTCTGGGGGACTTTGTATGTGCTGAAACAGTCTCATTTCACTCTGTTACCACTTGTCAATTTTCTGGACACATGGGGGATGCATTCTGGGCCTGCAGAAAAAATCTGGGACTCTGTGCCACTTTTGTGTGCATGACTAAGTGTGCCATTAATTCTGGGGGACTTTGTATGTGCTGAAACACTCTCATTTCACTGTGTTACCACTTGTCAATATTCTGGACACAAGACAGATGCCTTTTGCGGATGCAGAAAAATGAGGCACCAAAACAGTGCACACACACAAAACACACAGACACTTAACAGAAAGAAGGGGCCCCAGAATACAAAGTGTAATGCATACTGAAGACAACAAAAAGGGCATAATTACATACAAGGGTCAGGGATGGTGGAGGAATACATTTTATGACACAGCAAGGAATGTGTGGGGGGGACATAGTGTGAGGAAACAAAACTAATGTGGGATCCTATGGTGATCCAGCCACAGTTCCAGCATGGACATAATTGGAAGCTGATGTCCCTCTATGTCATCCAGTCGCTGCTCCACAGCACTCCAGAGAACTGCCAAGTCAGACAGTGTTACATGCACTTCTCTGGTGTCCCACATTCAACAGGCTGACCTGCTGGTGGTGGTGGTGGTGGTGGTGGGGGTGCTGGTGGAGCAACAGGTGCTGCTGTGGCCCTCCTCTTCTTAGGGATGCCGCTATGCACAGCGGCACCCTCTGCCACGGAATGGCCAACAGGTGTAGACATGGTCCGTTCTGTGGCAGCCTGCCATTCCAACTGGTGGTGATTAAGCATATGGGTGCGCTGGCCCCCTGTCCCCAGGTGACTCCCCCGGGGGCCACAGCGCACCTCCACCACACATAGGTGACACATCACCACACTGCTGTCCCCCCCCGACACAGTCAAAAAACTGCCAAACAATGGAGGTGCGGGGAGGACCAGGCACAGGCAGGGAAGGGCCAGATGAACTGGCAGTAGGCTGCTCACACTGCTCAACAGTGATGGGATCCACACGTGGGCCTGGGGGAACAGGCACATCCTGCTCCAAAGGACCTTGTGCTGGACTTGGTGGTGGTGGTTGAACTGCCTCAGAGTCAGGAGGCAGCACTGGTCCTGCTTCCGGGGGCTGGACACTCACAAGTTTAGAGCAGTCCAACACAAATATGTGCCCATGCCCCCCACGCATGTACACAGTACGACGCGTACTACCACGCTCTCCCAGAGCTGCCCCCACCCCAGACATTCCCTCACCCTGCTCCATCTCTTCTACTATGCTCCCTCAGTCCGAGCAATCACTACTCTGTCACACGACACAAGCATAACACACACACAGACAAACAACTAAGTAAGTATAGAGGTAAGAAAAAAGAATTTACAGAAAGAACATCCCAGTGAGAGAGAGTGAGGGAGCACAAATGAGTTTTTCCCCCAACGTTCAAGAACGGAGCTCGGTGCTTAGAGAGAGAGTGACAGAGAAAGCGAGACGGGGAGAGTAACAGTAAGTGAGAGACAGAGAGAGAGAGAGAGAGAGAGGGAGACGGAGACACTGGTGAACAGCAATGAAGAGACAATGTGTGCTGTGTTTTCTCTCTGTGTGTCTGTGGATAGTAATGTGTTAGGGAGGACATAGTGGGGAACAGCACATGCAAGTGACATATGCTTGTGTGTCTCTCTCTGCCTGTCTGTAATTCATAAGAGAAAGACACACGGACATAGAAATATAGAAATTGTCAGCAGATAAGAACTGCCTGGCCCATCTAGTCTGCCCCTAAGCCCTTGTACTGGATTACTGCTTCTGACGCACTCGCTGCTGTACCTCTATGGTTCCCCTATGCATGTCCCAAGCATGCCTGAATCCATCCACAGTGCTTGCTCCCACCACCTCCTGAGGCAGACCATACCACACATCCACCACCCTCTCTGTGAAGAAGAACTTCCTCACATTCCCTCTTAACCTCCCACCTTCCAATTTCAAGTCATGCCCCTTTGTTCCTGTGCTCCTCCTGTATTGGAAAATGTCCTCCCCTGCATCTTGTTTATACCCTTGAGGTACTTGAATGTTTCTATTATATCCCCTCTTTGCTTCCTCTCTTCCAGCGAGTACATTTTGAGGTCCCTTAATCTGTCCTCATAAGTCTTGTGTTGCAAGTGCTGTACCATCTTATTCACCCTTCTCTGGACCATCTTCAGCCTGTTAATATCCTTATGAAGGTGAGACCTCCAGATCTGCACACAGTACCCCATGTGAGGCCTGACCATGGTTTCATATAATGGCATCACTACCTCCCTCCCTCCTTATGCTGGTGATACCCCTGCCTATGCACCCCAGCATGTCACTGGCCCTCCCAGCTGCCTTAGCACTCTACTTTGACATTTTCAGGTCATTTGAAATAAGAACCCCCAGGTCCCTTTCCTTCTCTGTGACTGTCAGCAACCCCCCCCCAACCTGTAGCTTTTCCAAGGGTTTCTGTGTCCCATGTGCATAATTCTGCCCTTTTTTGAATTAAACTTCAGTTGCCAATCCTCAGACCATTTTTCAAGTTTCCTCAGGTCCCTCCTTATTTTCTCCATCCCCTCTGGAGTATCCACTGTGTTATAAATATTGGTGTCATCTGCAAAAAGGCAGACCATTCCCTTCAGCCCTTCTGCAATGTCAGTAATGAAGACATTGAACAGGACAGGCCCCAAGACCGATCCTTATGGCACCCCACTGGTCACCCCCTCTCCCTAGACTACACCTCATTTACCACCACTCTCTGTCCCCTGTATGTTAGTCAGTTTCTAACCCAGTTTACCACTCTTTCCCCCATGCTCAGCCTACCCAGCTAGTTTATCAGCCTCCTATGTGGGATGGTGCCAAAGGCTTTGCTCAAATCAAGGTAAGCGTCATCCACTGCCCCACCCTGATTTTCTTCCTTTGTCATCCAGTCAAAGAAATCAACCAGATTTGTCTGACATGACCTCCCCACTGTGAATCCATGTTGCCTATGGTCCTGGGCTCTGATGGATTCTAGATGCCACACTATCCTTTCTTTAAGCAATGTCTCCATAATCTTCTCCACTACTGAGGAGAGGCTGACTGGCTTATAGTCCCCACTTCTCCCTGCTACCAGATTTGTGTAGAGGGACCACATGTGTCCTCCTCCAATTCTCTGGTACCACCCCTGTGTTGAATGACTCAGTGAACATGGCTGCTAGAGGTACTGCTATCTCCCTTCACAGTTCTCTTAATATCCTTGGATGTATGGCATCTGGTCCCATCACTTTGTCCACCTACAATTTAGTAAGCTCCAGCAGGACTCTTTTGCCTGTGAATAGACTATTGTCCACCTCTTCACTCCCTTGGCAACTGCTGTACTGCTGTGGCCCTTTCCCCTCCTCCTCTTCTGTGAATACTGAACAGAAAGACACAGTCGATGTCTTGGGGGGGCACAGGACAGTTCTTAGGCATGGTACTATCACTTCCAAATATCTAAACAGCACATACAAGCAAGCAACATTTGGCATTGACAAATGCTTGTTTTACTATACCTAGCCATGTTAGTGATAAAGAAGGTATAGCTCAACTGGTTGAGGTCCAGGTTCCTCCAAAGGTATGGGACACATTGTGGCTACGCTGCCATGACCGTCTCAATGTGAGAGGTAATCACTACCACAAAGAAATGTCAGAATGACTATATATCAGAATAAATGACAAAATCAGACAGAGACAATGACACATTTATTTTTTGGTTGTGCCTATATGTACCAGTTTTGGAACATGTTAGCTAGTGAATGGAGAATGCCTCAGTTTAGACATATGACATATGAGAGTCTTGTATATGGGCATCTTGGGGGAATGGTCTAAATACCAAAGAGGCATGCTGGGGGGGGGGGGTTAGCCGTGTTTAAATGGGTTATTTGGCAGGTTCGATTCCAGTTTGTGTTAAGACAGATAACTACAACCATATCTAGTCTTATATAAAAAATGAATGCTGAAATACAGGGAATATGCAAAAAGGAAAAAATTCATACTCCTTTGCCAGCATATGAGTTTTGGTGGAGGCATTGGCCTACAGAACTAACAAGTTAATAGTCATGGGACCTATTTTTCTTTTGAGTTATGGCATAGATTATGTATAGGATTGATTGAATCTGATGAATTTATTCCTGTATAGACTAGGTTACTAATACTTAGTACTTTAGGTACATTATTGATTTAACTGTGGACTTTGGGTATGATAATTACTAAATGCAAATCTGTTATTGCACCGGGGAAGCTATAAAGACTGTGTTTTGAGTTTATAAATAGCATTGTTGATTTGATGTTTTTATGTACCTGTGACAGGAAGCTCCTGCCACTCTTGAGGACCGATCTTTCCTTCAATCAGTTGCAGCAGTTCTTCTGTTTCTTAGCCTAATCTATCCTTTACAATTTCTAGTCCATAAGGTTGGCCACCTATGGGCACCCCCTCCTTTCTTTGACTATGCTATAGTGTCCTCTTTCATTTTCCTTTTCCAACTTGGGTTCTCATACAGGGAGGTTATTGTGGTGACCTCCAAATGTATGTAAAACAGGTTGTGTTTATCACTGTTGGATTTAGTATGTGATAGCACTATGTCATAATATATGTTATGTTCATGAAACCTGGAAATGTTGAAAATATCATGGCACTAGATGTTTTTGATAACAGTAAAAAGTACTAGGTGACTGTTATAGAAATTAAGTTAGATGTGGTATTTAAAATGCATGTAAAATGCTGTAAACTGAACAAGTCTGAAATTTATGGTGATTTTCATATATCCCATGATGCTTTGGATTATGGAAGTATGTATGATGTTGCATTTCTTTGAAACTTGATTTGTTGCCAATGCCCTTTGGGGTAACCCATTTTTCAATGTTTCTGAACTGAGGTTCTTTGTTTTTAGCTTGTTTTGGTTTTTTTCTTTTTTGAGCCCCTACTACCCAAGCAAACAGGGCCCATATAGGGATGAAGGATTTTTACTGAAAAGTGGTTAGATCAGAGATCAGTGTCAGTAGGTGCTGGCTAAGTGCAGAGAAAGGACATTCATAGTTTGTTGCTGTAAACTGATGTACTGAAGAATGAATATGCTATTGCTGAAGCTTATTTCCTGTATTCTGAATAAACACATGCAGAGATTGTGTGTTGAACTTGAAGTTTGGTGTATGGTCCATCTGTTGTTCCACAACCCCTCCACAGTACCTACGAATATTTCTCATACAAATAACAAATTCCCCTACTCTTTTCAAGAAGTGCCATGGGATCTTTAACAACCATCTGAACAGGCAAATGAGACCTTGGTTTAACAACTCATCTGAAAGATGGTACCTGAGGAGTGCAGCACACCCCTCATGCTGCACTGCAGTGTCAGTATTTGGGATATTAACCCAAGTGCCTGGTGTGGGGATAGAACCCACAGCCTTCTGATCTCCTGGCCTCAGAGGTGAGTGTGCTACCTGCTGAGCCACAACATGCGTGAGCTTGTGAGGTAAGGTCAAATGTGTAAAAAAATACATTTATACATATATTGGCAATATACCATTAACATATATTTACCATCCCTATTTCAATATATGTGGAATTTAATAAATATATTTTGTAATATACATAATCTAGCAAAGAGGCAATAATGTGTATATTTACAGTACATTACAATATATTTGCAGATTTTAAAATATATTGATTTTCCAGTACATTACAATATATTATAAAACAAGTACACTGGAATATATTTCACAATATGTAAATATATTGTTAATAATATATTTTAAAATATATTTCATTTTCATAAGGGGGAGCATTTTTCAGAGGAAAAGATGCACAAGAACAAGGAAACATACAATGAAGCTGGGATGGGGTAAATTCAAGAGAGAGAGAGAGAGAGAGAGAGAGAGATAAGGAAGTACTTCTTTTGAAAAGGTGGTGGATGCCTGGAACAGTCTTCCAGTAGGTGTTGTGGGAGTGAAAACAGATGTGCGCCTCAAGTATGCATGGAATAGGTGCAAGGAAATCTTAGTGGGAAGCAAGGGGGGAGAGAGCTGGAGAACTAGTAATGTCTGTTGTGACAGTATAGGCAGGGAGAAACAATGGGCAGACAGGGTGGACCAAGTGGTCTTTATCTGTTGTCATATTCCATGTTTCTATGTATCTCTAAATGTTTAAGGAAATAACTTTTATAAAAACATAATGCTGAATGTTATCTAAAAAGGATTCTTTGTTCAGTTCTTGCTGTAGATTTATTCTTGCTGCAAACTGTCATGTCCACCATTGCATCTTGCCCTCCAGAGTTAATGGTCTAGATTTACATTACAGCCAAAAGTATGCCTGGCATAATTTATGCAAAAATGCATTAAAGGTGTTGCCCCCTCTTGTCAGCCTTTTTATAAAACACATTATATCATATAGCATATGTGTTATACATCTCCAAATAATTAATTATCCCCAATGTAGCTTTAAACCCCAGTTCCAGATCATTCTCTTATATTGCATTTTTTAAAGAAAATGGATTCTGCCCATATTTTTGAAGCATCCCTACTTGATCATTTGATGTCAATCTCACAGTGCAACAGTTTCAATAATGTTTCCAACTGAACATTGCATTGATATAATTGAAAACGTGTTTACTGTTTCTAAATCATTTCTGGTGTAATGTAGAGTGTATGTATTGGTCTGTATTTTTCTTGTGCATGCTTCATATGCTTGAAAAGTTATCCCCAGTAAGTCTTTTTCAGCTAATAATTTTAAATTAAAATAAAGCAGCCCAGCTAATAACCAACAAGTGATGCAAAGCATACAGTAACTCTTGAAAGTATTTCTGTTCAGCACATCGTGTTTGGATGCGGGGGGGGGACAAGAATTACACAATTTTATTCTACACAGTTTTGAGTAAGTTTTAGTTAATTTATTTTGTTTACAGTTTATATTTATCCAGTCTAATAAAACTGAGATGCAACATATGGCTTGCAGTGGGATCCTGCCTCTACACAGTTTTAAAGTTACAGTAAGAGGGGTTGAAGTACAGCAAGGTACAGTGACTTGCTTCACTTAGCTAAATGACCCAGTGGCCGCAGTGGGGATTGGTGGTGGTTTTCAATTCAATATTCTAACCACTAGACAACTCTGCCATTCTATTCACTAAACTTGCTTTTAAAGAGTGATTTAAACACCCAGGTAATACTAAATCATGTCAAATGCACCATAGCTTCAATTAATATATGTACAGTCCATTCCACTTGTGTGCCTTTCGGATGTGTACACATTTCAGATATGTGTACACATCCACAAAGTCTCGATTCCTTTCCTGTCTTTACCATTCATTTTACTCCATTTGTGTGCACACTGATTTTCACTTGTGTGCCTTTTTTTTGCTTGTTTCCTGAGCCAATATTATACATTCAACGAGCTGTGAGCTGTTAATGTCTCCCGATTTACCTTTCTTTTAAAACAAATGCCATAAGAATGCAGTAATAAAAAAGTGCTGTTCTCCATGCACCCAAGCAAGCTGTTAAACAGGTGTTAAAGTGGTGTATGCCCTAATCTGTGTTTGAATCACTGGCTATCAGCAAGTTGTCATGGAAGGGCACAAACATGATGTGCTATTCCTGGAGCAGAAAGTAAAGTACAGTTGATAAAAAATAAATCTACCTCAGCTAGCTAGAATGATCTTGCTGTGGATTTTGGGGTGCACTTCTTGTGTGTCAGCCTTATCCTGTGGCAGAAAGATGTCCCCTGGCAGAGGCATTCAGTATCAGGGCATGTGCTGCTTCAAAAATTTTAAATCCTCTCAGTCAGCATGGGCAACCCAGGTGGCACTGAGAAGAGCAAACTTCTAGATCTCCCACTGATTTAAATGTGCAACACTGTATTTTAAATGTTTTGTTTTTGGTTAAGTACAGGACTGCTGCATGGATTTGAAGTTGTGTTATCAGTTAATTCAGTTTAGATTACAGTACTTACATGCACATGTCATTTATTTACTGAGCACTGATGTTCCGATTCATCATGACTTGTTTTTTTTTGTTTTGTTTTTCTTTTTGGATGTATGCATTTTCAGTTGTGTGCATCTAAATTCCATTCCCTGAGCATGTGCACACAACTAAAATTGACTGTATGTTTTTTCAAAATGAAAAATATATTGCCACGGCCAACATTTACAATTCATCTAGTTTGCTGATGTACTGTATTTGTGTGCTTATATAGCAATGTACTATTTTACCCAGGAAATCTCAACTGATCCACATCACCTCTTGTTCATTCAGTCCTGCTTCTACCCAGTTTTATAGTTGGGAGAACAAGAAGCTACCCATGTTGGCCACCAATGGTTCTGATGGGATTCAAACCTAAGAACTCGATTCCAGTTCAACAACATAGTTCTCCAAATGACTATACCAGTCCTGCTATTTAAAAATAAAAACTGCAAAGCTTGCAGACTCACTAAAAATGTACAAAAGTACTAAAACAACCAGGTGATCCCAATAATTATTTGTATCTTTTTTGTTAAGCATGACCATTTGCTGTACGAGGTCCCCACATACTAGGAAAATAACTCCATAAGCTTCCATGCCATGGAGTGCATTGGTATATGACTGAGAGTAGTGTGGCTGCACCTTTCCACTGCACCTTTTGATGTTATTGCTATTCATTCGCTCTGGCTGGAGGATGCACCTACATACTCCCTCCCTTTGCAACACTGAAGTGGCTTTGAAGGAAGGGGAATGAATGGTCAGGATCAGGCAGGAAGTTTAATAGAAGAAAAAGGAAAACAAACAACAGAGCAGTGCAGGACAAGGTTCAGAGTACCAGCCCCAGAGGCTAAGTCGAGACAATGCCTCTGCCTGTCTTGTTCAACATGTTCATCAGCAACACTGGAGAGGGTATCCAGGGCAAGATGCAGCTCTTTGTAGACAACACTATACTCTATGACAAGGTGGGCAGTGAGGAAGGCGTCTGGGAATTGAAGATAGGCCTGAAAAAATGGAAAAGAGGTCCAAATTATGGCACTACGGTTCAGTGCCAAAAGTACAAAGTAAGGCACATCAGTAAGAAGAACCCCCACACTGAGTTTTGGATGGTTGGGGTACACTTAGGAGCAGCAGCAGAAGACAGGGATCCAGGGGTCATCATAAGCAGCAATCTCAGAGCATCAGGTCAGTGCAACAAGGCATATAGTAAGGCAACCAGGATGTTAAGGTGTAGAGGAAAGGGTTTTAGAATATGGGCTAAATAAAACAAGCACTCCCATTGGCTGAAACAGTACACAAGCGGGCCGTTATTTTTCAACAACGCCTGCTCCAAAACAAATTCTACCTAGTAACATAAGCACCCACCTGTTGCCACTATGCCCACGCTATCCCCACATTCACGCCAGCATACATATTTGCACTGTTGCTCCACGAACAAATGCCATACCACACCAGTTAAATCACTGCAACAACATTTAATTTTAATTTATTAAGTAAGCGCGGTCAGGGCTACAGTAATGGGGGGAAAGTGGAGATGTTGTCACGGTTTCAAAGCTATGAAACTGAAATCATTGGATTTCCTAGAACACGCTGTCTGGGGGTACTGAATTCGGATAATGAGCTCTGCAGCAAAACAACGAGGTACTTACTTTTTCTTTCACAATATCAACGTTGCTGTTCTGTGGCTGATTTCTGTCTATCTCCATGATCAGTGTCTCGCAACCATAACCACATCAACCCACATATCCGAAAACATAACAAACGACGCCGAAAAAGTAAAAGTAACACTTCACTGCCTAACAGTACTGAAAACTCACACACCAACCTAATGAAAGAAAATGCTATCACAAACAGCAGCACCCTCTAGTGGCACCAAAGTGACTATTTTACAGAACCCAACATTTCTGTTTATTTTTTTACAATATTTGTCTTTTCTATAAAATAAAATAAAAAATAATGTAAACTCATATTCTAAGTGTAATAATACCCTCCAGGGTGGGCTTTATGGGACATAATGGACCTTCCAGGGTCTATAAGGCCCTCCGCCTGCGGCGTCGGGCCTCATTACGCCCCTGGGCAGTCCGTTATATCCCAATAACGCCCACCCTGTCAGGTATTATTACTTACTTGATAGCAGGAGGAGAGAGATGATATTGCTGCTCTAACGATCCACGATGAGACCCCACCTGGAGTACTGTGCTCAGTTCTGGATTCCACATTGGAGTAAAGACCATAAAAGCTGGAGACGGAGTCACCTGAATGATCCAGGGACAACAGGGCAAGACATATGAGAAAAGGCTGGCGGACTTGAACATGTACATGCTTGTTCCAGCCAAAGCGAGAGGGCGAGAGCTCTAATGTCAGAACCAGTCTAGGAAGAAAGGGTTCTCAGAGGCCTAAAAGCTCTGAAGGTGGACCAAGCATCTGTTCCTGATGGCTTAAACCCTAGAGTGCTGAAGGAGCTGAAGCAGACACTGGCAGCAACACTGGCAAATCTGTTTCATTGTTCCCCTGAGA
The DNA here is from genome assembly GCA_016271365.2 of Neoceratodus forsteri. Lineage (NCBI taxonomy): Eukaryota > Metazoa > Chordata > Ceratodontiformes > Ceratodontidae > Neoceratodus > Neoceratodus forsteri. Next base: position 61,988,472 of record CM057451.1, read on the forward strand.
CAGGGTCAGTTGCAGCAGACTGGAGGGTAATTAATGTGCTGCCACTTCACAAGTGTGGGAACAGGGCTGACCAGAGAAACTACACACCAGTCAGTCTAGCCTCCAGTATTGGCAAGCTGCTTGAAACCATCATTAAGAACAGAAGCTGTAGTGGAATTCTTGGAGACAAGTGGGTTGCAGGTCAGGAGGCAACATAAGTTTCTGTCAAGGAAATTTTGCTAAATAAACCTGATCAACAAGTGGAAGGAAGGGGCAGCATGGCTAGTCACTGTTTGTGTAATATAACTGCTACACTCTAGCAGTTCTCTGCTGTGGTTCTTTAGCTGAAGGGACTGTAACTTAAAGTGTCACATTGTGGACATTAGCGCAGGGCAGCAGCCAACAGGATACTCTGCACCCCCTGACATAATGCTCTTTTCTAAAGTATTACTGTAAATACTGTGACAGAAAATGCATAGTAGCATGGTGGCAGTTCAGGTGCTGTTAATTTAACTACATAGGGTGAAATGTATGCAAATGTATACTACATGTGTTGAGTATTAGAACAGCAAGTATAAGTAACAACACATTGCTTGGGGTAAGTTAAATGAGTAAGGTAATATTAAGAAGATACAATACACGGTGTAAATATGGATCTTGGTACAAGTTCTATTGGGGTGCCTAATTATATGGTGCAATGGTAGTGTGCTATAGTTCAACAAAGGGGAAATAACAAGAGCTAGTGCAAAAATAAATTAAAGGGAAGAAACAGGGAAAGGAACTAATACAGAACATAAAGCCTATAAATAAACTGCATTGAGTGCTTGTGGGTATTGGGGTTGGGCGTTAAGGGTGTCCGAATACCTTATTTTGAATATTCGCAGAGCATTTGTATTTTGGGGGTCCCAATTATTAATTATTTATGCTTCATTATTTGGCCACTGGAAGTGGCTGTGAACTACAAGATCTCCTGAGACTTCCTGTCCAATCAGAGGCCACTTTAGAAGCACACTGGAGGCAGGCCAATCCTGTATTAATTGACAATGAGACAGACCAAGTCATTATTGCACTTTTCCTAGTTAGTTAGTCACCCTTCCAGAGCAAAGTAAATGAGCACAGATAGAATGTGCTATGGAGACAGCCTTGCTAAGCTCAAGAGTTGTGATGTAGTGCAGATGTGACCACTAGATTTAAGGGATGGAACAAGCAGGAGACATAGGCTTTTGCACACACGAGTGTGTGGTCAAGGAGAGATATGCATGCATCGACTTTGCACTGCTCCAGATGTCTGAGGTGCAGTGGAAAAGACCCTCCACAGCCTCCAAGACTTTCACACCACAATCTGTAAAAATGTGGATCATGATGGGATCTGGTTAGTGAATAAAATGGAAATGTCATGGAGATAGAACTGTTATTGCTACATTTGTATGTGGAGAAACTGTCATCCCTAGGAGGTGGAACTGTCACTGAGTTTCTGTGATTTTCTGCCCAATTTAACCCTTGGATGTGTTGAAAATGTGGAACATAAATCTGGTAAAAAAATGTGGGGCATGAATGTAATCTGTTGAAAATGTAGAATGTGACTGTAATATTGGAAATATGGAATGTGAATCTGATGAAAAAAATGTGCAACATGACTGGGGCCAGTCCCTTTTAATGTCTTCATTAGCAACATTGCTGAAAGATTGGAAGGGAAGGTTTGCCTAGTCACAGATGATGCCAAGATCTGCAATAGAGTAGACACTTCAGAAGGGGTGGAGAAAATGAGGAGGGACTTAGGGAAGCTGGAGAAATGGTCTGAGATATGACAATTAAGATTCAATGCAAAAAAGTGTAAAATCATGCACCTGGGGTGCAAAAACTCTGGGGAGTGTTACAGGATGGGGGGAGCTACTGACGGTCATCAAGGAAGAAAGGAATTTGGGAATAATCATCTCAGAAGACCTAAAGGTGGCCAAGCAGTGTACAAAAGCAGTGGGGAGGGCCTTTGGCATGCTGGGTTGCATAGAAAGGGGTATCACTAGCAGAAGAAGGGAGGTGGTGATTCCATTGTACAGAAACCTGGTGAGACCTTATCTGGAGTATGGTACACAGTTCTGGAGGCCACACCTCAAGAAGGACATAGACGGGGTGGAGGCAGTTCAGAGAAGGGCAACAAAGATGGTGCAGGGCTTACAACAGAAGGCATATGAGGATAGATTAAAATACCTCAATATATATACTCTGGATGAGAGGCAAGAACGGGGTGATATGATTGAAACCTTCAAGTGTCTTAAAGGCATAAACAAGGTGCAGGTGGGCAAAATCTTTCAATTTAAGAGATGTACAAGAACAAGCAGACGTGATAGGCGTTTGGAGGGGGCAAGATAAGGGGGGAAGTAAGAAAATGTTTCTTTATGGAAAGGGTGGTGGATTGGGTTTCATGACTTTGTAGGTTTGTTTCAATCCCACTGCAGGTCACCTAGTAGTGTGATCTGTGGAAAGGGATGAAGAGGACTCATTCTCATTGCTGGTATCAGTGGAGAAGACAAAGAATCAGCATTTCTCTAGCATTTTCATACATACAGTATCCCAGTTCGCAAGCAATGTGAGAATTGTAGTGAAATGACTGCACACATATAGTGGCAGACATTTCAACAAGAGCACCCACACATTGTCTTGTGCAATTGCATGAACTGGTTTTATTGGGAGGGGAATGCTGGCCAGGATACTGGGTAAAACTCCTAGAACACAACACCCCCTACTAGTACCAAACTTAGGTGCCAGTGTTTATGGAATGAGCCCAACCCCAGTGTGGGACAAAGATATATGCTATTATAGCATTATAATGTATTATAATTATTTGATGTTATATATTATATAATTAATGTTTTATTTATAGTCTGCTATGTTATATAATGTTATGTATATTATGTTATGTTTTATGTTATATGTACTACTTGTAGGGAAAAGTTCCATATACCAGAATTTTTTTTTCTCTCTCTTAAGTCTGTTGCAACAGCACTCCTTGTTCTCTTCCCTACTTTCTATCCTTTCTATATTTATATAGGCTGGCCACCTATATAACCTTCTTCTAATTTTCCTTCTTATAGCAAGTCTGGTATGTGAAGCTTCCCAATTTTCATCTAAGTCCTTCACAAACATTTAAAATGGAGAAACAATACCAAAGAAAGCCCTTTAATATCAAGTTTTAGTAAACCCCCATTATTATTAGTTCCAAAAGACAATCGCTAGTGTAGTTCTAGATAACGTGTCCTCTAATATCTGTAAAGTCATTAAAAATCTCTGTTATGGAAGGCGTTTACTATAAAGACACCTCCGTGTATGTAAAACGCACTCTCATGTTGCCACTTTAATTCCGGGAGGTTTTTGCACTCTGTGCGAACGTGCGAACACTCTGTGCGAACATGCAAGCAGTTAACACCACCCCCCCGGCATTCCCAACTCTTTAAACTTCGTAAAATTTCTGCAGAGTATGAAGTTTTACCTTACTGCATAGCGTAGAATATCTGCACCCTCTTTGTAATGTAAGGATTTAAGCCTCGAGAGCGCAGCTGTTCTGCTACCCCTGTATAGTTCGTTTGTTTCACTGCTGGCGTTCTCCTGTAAACAAATATGCCTCTCTGCTGTGCGTTAGCATTCGGCTCTCTTTTTGAAAACGCTGCCTTTTTGAAAGTAGCACTTTTATTTCAGAATGCTAACCCAACATAATTATGTGTGCATAATATTTTCTGGTAGCTTGTTTAAGCGCCTTGTAAATCTGCCAGGTTCATAAAGTTAGAGTCATACCTCTCAACTGTCACACATTACGAGGTACGTCACTCATTTTAACCCTCAGAAATCCTTTGTCCCACATCAAGGTAGTGATATTCCTCATTTCTCACAGAGGTTTTAAAGCAGAAATTCATAGTTATCTATTGTGCTCAATTATCAGCAAACATTATGAACATTAGTGCACTGATAGTCATAGTGTTCTGAGCTTGCAGTGCCATGTTTGATGATATGTCACACATTTTGCTCATTTGTCACACATCTTGTCACACATTTTGGTGAAGAAAGGTTGAGAGGTATGTTTAGAGTTTAGTTTTTGCTGCACTGTGCAATGTTGTATCCAATGCAAGAAGACTGGAACCCTCCCTTTTGAAACCCAATTCATATATTTTAAGCAGTGCTATTATCATGTTTATTTCATTAAGTTTAAGTTTACCTTATTATTTTTGGACCCTCCATTTCTGAACCTTGAGTTTGCTAATATAGTCCTTCCTTTAGAGCTGGCCGGCTGGTTCCTTGCCCTATTTAAAGGTGCATACCAGGGGGTGGAGTTCTGTTGGGACACTTTAGGTTATTTTTTTGTTAAAATAATTCCATTTTTGAGAATTTGGTCCAGTGGTATGATTTATAATTCAAAATGTGTAATGACAAATTGTTATGTAACAAAAATATTGTTCCTTTCTAAACAAATATGTTTAATTTAAACAAAGAGGGAGGAGCTTTTGTGTCACATGGTTGAAAGCCTATATAAAGAATTTCTTATGCTCATTTGGGTAGATAGTCAGGTGAGGTGCAGACTTGTCCTGACCTCACAGTGTGCATTACTCTAGTAGATTCTGGTGTTTGTGTTCAGCCTTGTATTATACAATTTTATTTTCCTTTCTGTTTCGCCTGAAGTTTGGCTTTATTTTATTTTATTATTGTAAATAAAAATATTGGTGCACCTTCTACTGTGACAAGACGTCCTCCTTATTAAAACCCACACCTCACACTACTGTATATTGTATTAACACAGAAACAGACAGTGATGACAGAAAAAGACCATGGTCCATCAAGTCTGCCCGAGTTCCCTTTAAGCCTTGTAACCTACTGTTCCACCAGGGTGCTGACCCTCCCTGTCCTTCCCCCATTCTTCTCCTTGATTCTGTCTCTCTGAGCAATTACTATGCCCTTCATTCTATCCCAACCCTGCTTGAATCTCCTGTGTTTTAACCCATCACCTCAGCTGACAGACTGTTCCATGGTTCCACCACCCTTTCTATAAAGTAACACTTCCTCATGTCCCTCCGGAACTTCCCTGTTGTTATTTTCCACTCATGTATATGAGACTGTGAGTTAGTTTTCAAGCTAAATTGTTCCCTGCAGTTCATTTTGTTTTTAAGGAACTTAATAATAAAAATAATAACTATTTATAAAACACTTTTCAATGCCAAGGCACTGTACATAAAATAACCACATATAAATTCAAAAATTAATATTCCATAAAATCCACATTAATTCATATTAATCCATAATAAAATTCAAAAACAGCAGCGTGGTTAACTTGAAGGTCTCTATCATATCTCCCCTTTTCCTTCTGGTCTCCAGTACAAGTTCAGTGCCTTGAGGCAGTCCTCATATGACCTGCCCCGCTGGCCCTGAATCATTTTTGTTACTCTGTGTTGTGCTGTGCTGTGCTGTCACCAGACTATCCTTATCCTTCCTGAGGTGAGGACTCCAAAACTGGGTGCAGTACTCCAGGTGAGGTCTCACCAGGGATCTATACAGGGGAAGTGTTACCTCTTTTCTTCTGCAATCAGTACCCTTCGGGTTACATCCCAGAATCCTATTAGCCTTGCTATAGGCCTTGTTGCACTGACGCAATTGCTTAAGTGAGTTGCTGATGATAACTCCAAGATACCCTTCCTCAGCCATAGTGCTAAGTCTCTCCCCTCCTATCAGGTACTCTTTCTTGAGGTTCTTGCTCCCTAGGTGCATTACCTTGCACTGTTTGGCGTTCAATTTCAACTACAAACAGTGAGCATTCCTGGTAGTCAACCCTCAAGACACTAGTCCACAGAGATACCTGCAAAAGGCTCATAGTAGTGTACACTCTGAAAAACATAATATAAGGTATCAACCAGCAGACTTAATTTCATGGTGGTCTCATTAAGGTTTATTTGAACACATCATTCTCTCTGCTGTGGCTACTTTAAAATAGTATTCCTAAGCATTTTGGCTGATACCCTTCAGCTTTATCAAGGGAGCAGTGGTCCTGTTTTTTAAAAATATATACAATACATATTTAATTGAATTGCTTTCAAAGGATAAAATCATTTTTAATCTGTACATTGTTAATAACATTCCACAATCATTATGCACCAGTATTTGGAGAGCAAATGTTTCTTACCAGTTTATATGAATCTAAATGCTACACACTGAAGATTGGACCTGTAACTTTGCAGTCAACAGTATGCAGTTTCAAGCAGCAAGGAAATAAACCTTTGAATTTTTGAAATCACTGTATCCTGAACTTTGTCTGAAACTGGTAACTAATTACGTTCTGGAGTGCTTACCTACTTGGGCCTGTATATGAATCTAAAAATGTTCTTAACCAACCACTGCTGCAGGTGGTTCGGTTCACTACAGTCATATCAATGCCTGATCTGGCTTGGTAGTGAGTCTTTGTGCTTATGAGTCACTGCTGAATGATGTAATCAAAGAAACATCTCAAGACCCCAGGAAGAGTGTCCAATCAGCAGGTAGCTTATGAAAAAGCTACAACCTACCTGGCAAATACTGTATGAAACATAGATGTAGCGAATATACACTTCCCAAGCATTTCCCATTACTAACAATTTGCTACTGCACATTGTACAGCTCTCTTTGTACCCTCCTGGCTGCTACAATTTCCTGGATGTGGGGAATACTACCTAGGATCACCTTCATCTCACAAGCCACCATAGTTTCCCTAGACCCAGTCTCCCCTGCAGTCAGTTTAAATGTCTGATATAGACATCAAACTTCTGCCCCAGCACACTGGACCCCTCTCTCATCAAGTGAAGTCTGTCACCCCTGAAGAGTATACTGTCCCAAAAGTCCTCCCAGTCCCCCACAAAGTGGTAACCCCTTTCCTAACACCATCCCTAAGTCACCCATTTAACTCCTCAATTTTCTTATCCTATCCTGCTTCCTCTCCCTGCTAGGGGTGGGTGAAGTGCTCATACATGGAGCATTTCACAGTAACCCCCAATTTGTGTAGTGCTCTGCAATGCAAAGCGTATTACTCCACCTTTATTTTTTTATCATGAAGTGCATTGAAACCAATGGACTTCATGCGAATTCACTTTACTTTACTGCCTTCCCTTAATTTTAACGTGAACTGCCATTGATTTTAATGGACTTCGCTTTACTTCGCCTTTATATTGCTATTTGAGGTGAATTTTGCATTGATTCATGGGATGGCAGGTCAAATGGGCTCCATATTGTCTTACACAGCCTCAGTTCTGCATAGTGTATGTAGTTGAAAGCTCGAGACAGTTTGCTCTCAGAGCTGTGAGAATCAAACCATTGAAAAATTTTTAAAAATCACTTTTGATCCAATCATTTTGGTCCAAATTTAGTACATCAGTTGTAGGAAACCCTCTTGTGCTTAGATCATCGAGTGTTGATTATTTTTCTGTGCATTTTGCATGTTAATTTAGAACATTCAGTCTGTGTACTGATAGACACTACTGAAGTGTGCTTCAGGGGAGGGGCGTATCTGTGGTGGAGTGAGATTCACATGAGAAAGGCAGTCTTTCTAATTATTTTGTACTAGTAGTGTGTGTTAGTATTTGTGTGTTTATGTACACACAGTAATACTTGAAGTAATTTTTGATAATTATTTTCTGTTTGTTGTGGTGCAGTGCATATTTTCATTCTGTTTAAAAGATTTGTCTATATTGTGTATTAAACTGTTAAATTTTCTGCGCATTACCTATAGTGTGTGAGTGTGTGTGCATGCCATCAAGCCAGACACATTTTACTGTGCCACACAGCAATTGCAGCACTTTGAATCTGTTATAGAAACATAGAAACATAAAGGTTGATGGCAGATAAGGACCGCAAGGCCCATCCTGTCTGCCCATTTCTTTTTCTACCTTATAAATGTGCCATCGGCCTTTGCTCTGTCAGTAGCCCTATTCATACTCATCTGTATTGCTCCCTTATGCCTATCCCATGCCTGTTGAAGCCCTGCACTGTATTCATAGCCACCACTTCCTGAGGTAGGCCATTCCATGCATACACCACTCTTTCTGTGAAAAATAATTTCCTCACATTCCCCCTTAATCGGCCTCCCTCTAATCTCATGCTGTGTCCTCTTGTCCTGCTATTTTTCTTATATTTAAACATGTTAGACTCTTTCACCTTGTTAATGCCCTTAAGGTGTTTGAATGTTTCAATCATATCACCTCTCTCCCTCCTTTGCTTAAGGGTATACATATTGAGCTCCGTTAATCTGTGCTCATATGTCTCCTGATGCAGTCCCTGCACCATTTTGGTTGCCCTTCCCTAGACTGCCTCAATTTGGTTAATGTCCTTGTGAAGGTGTTGCCTCCAGTACTGCATGCAGTACTCCAGATAGGGCCTAACCAGTGTCTTGTAAAGAGGGATTATTACCTCCCTCTTACGACTTGTGATACCACTACTAATACACCCTAACATCCCCCTAGCCTTACCTACTGCTTTAGAGGTCTGCTTGGATGATTTCAGGGCATCGGTGATGATGATGACCAAGTCTCTTTCTTCCTTTGTGACTGCCAGCAACTCCCCTCCCAGCCTATAGGTGGCTTCAGGGTTTCTCTTCCCTATAGAAACACAGAAACATAGAATTTGATGGCAGATAAGGAACGCTTGGCCCACCCAGTCTGCCCATTTCCCTACCTAATGGATAAGCTGCAGATCCTAGTTAACCAGCAGCCTACTTCTTTCAACCCCCACCCCCTAGAATTGCCTTATGGCTGACCCATGCATGTTTGAATTCAACCACTGTTTTTGACTCCACTACCTCCTCCAGAAGGCCTTTCCATGCATCCACAACCCTCTCTGTGAAAAAATACTTCCTTACATTACCTCTGAGCTGCCCCCCATCTTCAAATTGTGCCCCCTTGTTCTTGCACACCTCTTTTTTTGAAAGATGCTACCCTCTTGGACTTTGTTGATTCCCTTGAGGTACTTGAAAGTTTCTATCATGTCCCCCCTCTCCCTCCTTTCCTCGAGGCTCTACATATTAAGCTCCTTTAGTCTCTCTTCATATGTCTTCCGGTGCAGACCCAGAACCATTTTAGTTGCCCTCCTCTGGACAGCTTCCATCTTGTCTATGTCCTTGCGGAGACTGGGTCTCCAGAACTGCATGCAGTACTCCAGATGGGGTCTCACCAGCTATCTGTACAGAGGGATAACAACTTCCTGTTTTCTACTGGTGATGCCTCTCCCTATGCATCCCAGTATCCCCAGCCTCCTTACTGCCCTCTCACATTGCTTTGCCCACCTTAAGTCATCTGATATGACTACCCCCAGGTCCCTTTCCATTTTTGTTGTTGTTAGTATCTCACCCCCATTGTGTACTCTTCCCATGGGTTTTTGTTTCCCAGGTGCATTACCTTGCACTTCTTAGCATTAAATCTAAGCTGCCATACATTTGACTATTCCTCTAACCGTGATAGTCCCTTCTCATCCTTTCCACCCCACCTAGTGCATCAACTCTGTTGCAGATCTTTGTGTCATCTGCAAAGAGACATACTTTTTCTTCCAGTCCCTCTGCAATGTTGCTTACGAAGACATTGAAGAGGACCTGTCCTAATACTGAACCCTGCGGCACCCCACTAGTAACCCCTCTTTCTTCAGAGTGGACTCCATTTACTATTACTCTCTGTGTCCTATTCTCTAGCCAATTCTTTACCCAGGCTATCATCTTGGGACCCACTCCCAGGCTGGCTAACTTGTATATTTAAGCAATAAGGCATGACTAAGGGTTATGTTAATGGTCTGTTAATCACCTCTAGGGGTGTACTGTGGCACGAGGTGTAGCTCCGAGTGCCACATGCCCCTAGAGGGTGATTAACTGACCATTAACATAATCCCTGGGAGTGCCTTATTGCTATTATAATAAAAAATGTTTTTAAACAGCGTTAAACCTTGTTCAGGAGATGGCTAAACTCTACATGTATGTTAATAAAAGATTAACATAAGGCTGTTAGAATGTTTGCAGCCAATCAGAAAGCTCCATTTCTCAGACCCTTTTTATAATAATCTTTTGTGTGGGACTGAGTCAAATGCCTTGCTAAAGTCTAGGTAGGCCATGTCCACAGCCCCTCCCTGATCTACTACTTTGGTCACCCAGTCAAAGAAATCTATTAGATTTATCTGGCATGACCTTCCTGCCATGAATCCATGCTGCCTTGGGTCCTGTGTCCCTCTGGCCTCTAGGTAATCGACAATTCTTTGCTTCAGAAGTGATTCCATCATTTTCCCTATCACTGATGTTAAACTAACAGGTCTGTAGTTTCCTGCTTCTGCCCTGCTCCCACTTTTGTGAAGGGGAATCACATCTGCCCTCCTCCAGTCCTCAGGTACCACCCCATCCTCCCATGATTTGTTAAAGAGGGTAGTCAGTGTTGTTACTAGTTCTACCCTTAGTTCTTTTAGAATTCTGGGATGAATCCCATCAGGCCCCATTGCTTTGTCCACCTTCAGTTTTAAGAGTTTTTTCAAAACCCTTTCTTCTGTAAATGGGCTGGTATCAACTTCTGTATCCAGAGTGTTTCTATTGTTTGTTTTAGGTACCTTCCCCTCTTGATTTGTAAATACTGAGCAAAAATATTTGTTTAGTATATCCGCCTTTTCACAGTCACCCTCTGCCCACCCCCTCCCCGTTATTAAGCCTCACCATCCCTCCCTTAGTCTTCCTTCGCTCCCTGATGTACCTAAAAAAGGTTTTATCCCCTTTCTTAACTGAGTTGGCTGTCTTTTCCTCAGTTTGGGCCTTTGCTGTTCTGACTGCCTTCCCAGCTTCCTTTTGCTTTAACTGATACAATTCTCTGTCCTGCTCCTTCTGTGATTCCTTGTACTTTCTGTATGCTTTCTTTTTCTCTTGAACCTTCACTGCCACCTCCTTTGAGAACCATAGTGGTTTCTTACATCGTTTTGTTTTTTGTTTATTTGCTTCACACAAAGACTTGTTACCTCTGTGATGGCAGTTTTTATTATTCCCCATTGTTCTTCCACCCCTCCTTCCTGCCCATTTGCTAGTGCATTCCTTAGGCACTCACCCATTTTGGCAAAGTCAGCCCTCCTGAAGTCCAATACTTTTGCCTTTGTATGGCTTGACTCTATTGCTGTGTTTATTGTGAACCATACTGTTTGATGGTCGCTAGTTCCCAGATGGCTACCCACTTCTACATCTGTGATCCTCTCTCCATCTCCATTTGAGAGGACCAGGTCTAAGATTGCTCTCTCTCAGTGGGTTCCAACACTAGTTGTCTAAGGCATGCCCCCTGTAGGGCATCTAGAATAACCCCACTCTTAGAAGTGGCTGCTGCAACTGCATTCCAGTTAACATCTGGCATATTTAGATCACCCATCAGCAATATCTCCCTTTATCTGCCATTCTAAGTATACTTTCTATCATTTCCTTGTCCATTTCCTCCCCCTGAGGGGGGTCTGTATACAACCCCTATGTGGATTGTGGTGCCATCGCCTGCCTCCAAATTGACCCACAGTGCTTCTTCTCCTCCCTGTTTACCCTTTTGTTCTATTGCTTTGATTCCTTCTCTTATGTAAAGAACTACTCCTCCTCCTCCTCCTCTTTTACCCTCCCTGTCCCTCCTGTAGATAGTGTATCCTGGTATGTTTACATCCCAGTCATGGTTCTGTGTGTACCATGTTTCTGTGACTGCCACTATATCCAGATGTTCCTCCTCCATCAAGGCCACTAATTCAGGAAGCTTGTTACCCAGACTACGAGCATTGGTACTCATTGCTCTCCATTTTTTGATGGCTTTACCTTCTGTAGCAGCATCCCCCACTGACCTTTCTACCTTGGTCTTTTTTTTCATTTAGTGCCCTGTTTTGTAGGGAGAGGCTGGAATTTTCCTATTGCTTATCAGTGCCTCCCGTCTTGATTAGTTTCAAAGCTTGCCAATGAAGCATTTAAACTGATTGTCCAAAATACTTGTTCCCTTCCTGGACAGATGCAGACCATCCTGCCAGTATAGGCTGGTGTCTCTCCAGGTGGAACCCCAGTCCCCAGTGAAGCCAAACCCCTGTGCTCCACAAAATTTTTTCAACCATTCATTAAACTGCATGGGGCAAAGTACCCTCGCCTCACCCATGCCACTGACAGGCAGCACCTCTGAGAAGGATACTGTGTGTGTGCTTCTTGTCTTAAGCCCCTCCCCAACTCTAGAAAGTCCTTCTGCAGTGCTCTAATCTCATGATGAGCCAAGTCATTTGTCCCTAGGTGGACAATGACATCCAGCTCAGACTCCCATGCAACTGTTTTCGTGATCCTAAGGATGCGCTTCCTGTCCCTCCAAGCCATGGCACCAGGCAGGCATCTTACTTCAGTTTTCCCTGCTCCCCCCAGTTCTATCCCCCTAATAATTGAGTCCCCCACCAGGAGCTGCTTCCTTTCCCTGTGGTGCCCTCTGCCTCCTTCCTGAGGGCCTCCTGTGACAGTTGTCTGCACCCTCCTTAGTCTCCTCATGGTGCATCCATAGGGGAACTATGCTCCCCAGAATGGTGTATGGATTGTGGAGTGTAACAACTGACTGGATGTGCCTCTGTTCCACCACCCCTTACCCTCTCTGAGCCCACTGTGGTCCAACTGCTGTGCTTTCTTTGCAACCTCTGAGGTAGTGGTGGTGGCTCTGGTGCTCCCTGGATGGGGGAGATTCCCTTGCTACTGTCCAGTGTGGCCTGAAGATGGGCAACTTCCTCCTTCAGGGCAGATAGTTGTCTGCAAACAGGGCAGCATCTCAGCCTCCAGAAAGACTCCTGGAAGACTGCTGCCCCACGGCCATTACATTGCACTACTCCCCACATAACTGTCTACCTTGTTTAGTTTTTGTGTGTGTGTGTGTGTGTGATTGGTGTGTTATATAGAAATATATGTATTTATATAATGTGTATGCTTATATTGTCAGTGCAGTGTGCTAGAGAGGATATGACAGTGATATGCACCTTGCCCTCTTGAGGAAATGATGTCAGAACCCCAGGTATAAAGGAACTATTTCCAGGGGTGGGTGGGGTGAGGGGTGGGAAGGGTTTGGGCCTAAACTGTGCTCTCATGAAACAATCAGATAAAAGCTCTGGCCTACCACTGCAATGAGTGCCTTCCTGTCAGCAAGATGCCCTACACGACAATTTGACAGAGAAAATACCCTGCTAATCAAACAGAGAAAAATCCAAACATCCAAGTCAGACACAGGTAAACCTCCCCAGCTCCAAAACAGCCTTGTGACTTGTGCTCTGAAAGCTGTCAGCCCCAAAACACGGCAGCTGTGCAGAAGGGCAGACACAGAAAACAGTATTAAGCCCCTGTGGGTTGAAACTCTTCCTGCACTGTAAATCTTAACAATTGTAACAAAAGTAAAGCAAGCTCCACCTCCCTCTGTTGATTGAAAGACTGCCTTTTCTGATAATTCTAAGTTCCTTATTTCACCCTTCAGTTAGAAGTATATTCCACCTGAAGAATATTAACTTTCCTAAGGAATCTGCTTCAAACCAAAGACAATTATGAATTGTAAGGTTCACCTCCCTCTGTTGTGAGCACAACTCACTTTCTTGCAATCTTAAGTCCAGTGTTGCAGCTTCCAGCCAGAGGTAGCTTCACCTGAAGACTATTTTCTCTGACTACAGTATGTTTTTCATAGCACAATCAGTTGCTTCAATGATGGTTGGAGATGCTGTTGTCCCCACTGGTGGTGGTAGTGAAGTTAGTGATGGCATGAGTATTGACCCAAGTTCAACCTGTGACAATGTAACAATGTAAAAGGGACAAAATTTGAAGATAGAGGGGGGGATGGATTGGGGCAACATCAGGAAGTACTTTTTCATGCACTTCTTTGCATTAAATCCCACTTGCCACTCTTCTGACCATTTTGCTAGTTTATCTAGATCTCTTCTCATTCTGCCTACCCCATCTGGATCACCTACTCTGTTACAGATCTTGGCGTCATCTGCAAACAGACAAGCCTTACCCTCTAGTCTATCTGCAATGTCACTAATGAAGATATTGAAGAGGACTGGCCCCAGGACTGATCCCTGAGGTACCCCACTTGTGACTTGCATCTCTTCTGACTGTATACCATTTACCACCACTCTCTGTTTTCTGCCCATCAACCAGTTTGCCACCCAGTTGACCAACTTCTGACCCACCCCGAGCGTACCCAGCTTATTAATCAATCTTCTATGTGGAACAGTGTCGAAAGCTTTGCTGAAGTCAAGGTAGGCGACATCAACTGCTCCCTCTTGGTCCACCACTCTGATTACCCAGTCAAAGAAATTTATGAGATTAGTTTGACAGGACCTTCCTTTTGAAAACCCATGCTGTCTTGGATCCTGTGCCCCTATGGATTCCAGGTGTTACACTATCCTTTTCTTTCCTTAAGGAGTGCCTCCATAATCTTGCCCACTACTGAGGTAGTTATCAGTCTGCAGCATTTTTTGCTGCTTCATTCTATCTAGGTAGTGGACTGGTACTGCAGCACCCCTCCCCCAACCCACAAAAGGTATTATTTTTCCAGTTTGGGATTTGTGTGACCACTGGTTAAGGCAGTGTTGTTGTACCTGTGCGGCTGCATCTCTTAAGTATGCAATCTCCATCTGTCTGTGCATTTGCATCTGTTTAGAGCTCAATCTACATCTGTAAGCCACAGTTGTTGTTTTTTTTCTTCCATCCACCCCAAAGTTCAGAAATCTAAATTTGTTGTGAATTTTCTGTGTAATCCAAAATAATGCCTGCAAAGAGATGTGGATGCAAAGATGTTTCTGGTTATGGCACTGCTGTGACTGGCAAGAGTGGCCATGGGTGTGGTAGTACACATTATAAGTGCACAGTTGATTCCAGTAAAGGGATTTCTCTGACTACAGTATGTTTTTTATAGCGCAATCAGTTGCTTCAATGATGGTTGGAGATGCTGTTGTCCCCACTGGTGGTGGTAGTGAAGTTGGTGATGGCATGAGTATTGACCCAAGTTCAACCCGTGACAATGTAACAATGTAAAAGGGACAAATTTTGAAGATAGAGGGGGTATGGATCGGGGCAACATCAGGAAGTACTTTTTCATGGAGAAGGTGGTGGATGCATAGATAAACAAAAACTAATGCTCCATGTTATGGTGTGAGAGCAGCAGTTGGAGCATGGCCATAATTTGGAGTTGGTGACCCTCAATGTGCTCCAAGCACTGCACCAGGTTCGCAACCCTGTTGTTCAGGTGGTCCAACTCACTCCACATCAGGTCCAAATTGGCCTGTATGGCAGGCATTCTTGCAGGGTTGCCAGCATCCCCTGCAGGTTCTGGAGCAGCCACTTGCTCCATGGCCTGACAGCTCTTGACCCCATGTGCAGGTGGAGCCATGCTGCCACTTGTTGCCCAGCAAGGACAACAGGTGCATTCCATCCCTGTTCAGCAACCTTGACCTCCCACTGTGCACGGTGGTGGTATTCAAGGTAGGTGTGCTGCCCACCTGTCCCCAGATGTCTCCTCTCTCACAAAACCTCTTTCTCCCACACTAGGTAAGGTGAAAGTGAAAATCTTTCACTGTCTTACCTGATTAACTTCCTGCCTGAGCCATGTGACCAGCAGACTGTAACACATGTGATCTGTAGGCTGTTTCAATTATGCCTCACTTCACATTCAACAGAAACCAACGCGAAGTGAATGCGAAGTCACCTTAATGTGAAGTCATAATGGGATGAAGTTGTTATAAGGCAAAGTAGTGTAATTCTATGGGGACTTTGCATAGTGTTTAGTGACGCAGAGTGGACGACTTCACCCCAACTTCACTGGTGGAGTTAAACTTCACTGCCTCACACAGGACTTTGGAAAAGGCCAGAGAGGTTGACTGTGCCACAAACCTGTCCCCCAGTCTACGGAAGTTCTACCTGGTTTGCCAGATTGATGGTACCCAGGTGTACTAGCACCCCTAGTTCCCCCTGTTCTCTCCATCATCCTCCCTATCCTGTCTAAATCCCAAATGGCTGACAGCCCAGGCAGGCATCGGACCATCCCCCTCCTATTCTCCCCTTCCTTTACTACCCTCTCTACCCCTAATCATTGAGACCACTAGGACTTTCCTGGCAGCCATGCTCCCCTTGGGTGCTATCACGTTGTCTTGCCCAGTCCCATTGGCTGATCTGGAGTCCCCTTAAATGGATTTGGGCACCTATACTTCCACTAGGGGTGTGAAGTGATCTACTATCTGGATGGTGCTGGGCTGGACAACCTCCTTATGGTTACCCCTTCCACCTCTCTTGCTTCCCACCACTCTCCATCCCCTTGGACCAGTGGGTTTCTGGGAGTGGGAGTGTGAGGGGTGGTGAGCTCCTGCTGAGCTGAATGTGCAGCTGATATATTTCTACCTTTGCTGCAATCAGCTGAGCAAGGAGCTCTGTTATGTTCCTATGGATAGGGCACTGTCCCCTTCTTCAGAGCACAAGCACATCCTTAGAGAAGAGTGCCCCACAGCCTCCACAACTGAGTGCCTCCCCTCTGAATCCTATCCCAAAAAGATCTTTATTAAAGAGAGGACTAGTTTAATTCATAATGTTTACCCAGATAGGGTGTAGCTGTACCAGTCAGTTACAGCACAGAAAACAGGAGTCTAAACTACCTCATAGTGCTCACCCAAATAGGGGGAAGCTGTCAGATTTAACTGAAAACACAATTTGACCCTGAAATTTCAGCTACACTAGCTATGTCACAGATACAGGTATGAATGACGCAATCTTTTATATGTTATGTTATAGTATACTACTATCTAATATCCTATTACATGAAGGCCAGCCAGCCAGCACAACGGTAACACTACTGATTGCACCGCCAATGACCAGAGGTTGGAAGTGACCTTAGGAGTCACAGGATCAGCTGGGGGAGGAAGATTGAGCATCCTAAGGACTGCTGTCCTCCTCTGAGAGGGGGAGGTTGGGGAAGAGCTCAGTGCTGACTGACCCATGGCAGAAACCAGGGAGAGGTAGCCCAAGCGCCAAGGTGGGAGAAGATGTGGCAGATGTCAGCATGTTCTCTTTGATGTCAGTGCATGTCACATCTCCCAAAGGGGGGAGCAAATGGAAAAAGTGTCCCAGGTGTGCTGGATGACCGCTGGCCTCTGCAGGCTGCACACCCAATGGCCAGGCACCTCCTGGAATCTTGATCCTACCCTGGCAGGTCGAGGGGACTCTGTGCCACTCTGCCATAGAGGGCAAGTCATTGGGAAATACAGGAGGGGTATGCCCTGGGGGAGTCGGGGTGATGGGACTTGGAGGACTGGAGAGAACGAGGGCCAACCGGGATGGGGGAGCATAAAGAAATAAAAAAAATTCTAGAATGGTGAAAAAGGGGGAGGTGGTGCTGGCTGAAAACTACAACATGCCAGACGTGGACTGGATCCTCCCAGCAGCAGCAGCCAGGAGCAGATTTATCCTGGACTCCCTTCAGGGATCCTTCCTTAAACAGTTGGTCATGGAACCAATTTGGCAGGAGGCAATACTAGACCAGGTGCTCACAAATGGGGACAGTGTGACGGGGTCACAGTGGGGAAGCACCTGGGGAACAGTGACCACCAGAAACTGTGGTTTAAAATAACTGAATGGGCAGATTCCTGCCACACTAAAATGTATCCTAGACTTTAGGAGGCCAAATTTTGGGAGAATGGAGAAATGCTTGGAAGAAGCACTAGCTGGAATGGGGAAGGAATTGGGGTGGAGGAACAGAGGGTAGTATTTAAAACAGGGATAGCAAGGGCAATACAATTATGTGTTAAGCAGGTTAGCAAGGGGAAAAGGAAGAGGAAACCCTTATGATATTCCAAGGAGGTAGCAGAGAAAGTGAAAGCCAGCAGAGCAGGCAATTCTATACTGTATTACTCCTCAGTTACCAATGTTCCTGTCTCTTGGATATTTGTAAAACTTTCAATAAACTTTTAATTGAAAAAAAAAAAGAAACTGAAAGCCAAAAGGATTGCATTCAATCAATACAAAAAGACTCAGGCAGAAGGAGAAAGGGAGCAGTACTAGGAGAAGCAAAGGGAAGCAGGGAGGGCAGTAAGGGAAGCCAAAGTTCAGACAGTGGTTAGAAGAGACAAAACCTTTTACAGGTACTTAAGTGAAAAAAGGAAGGCAAACTGAGGGATAGTGGGGCTAAAGAGTGAGAGCGAGAGTAGTGTTGAGGATGACAACAGTAAAGCAGACATACTGAACAGATATTTCTGCTCAGTCTTTACAGTAGAAGGGGTGGGTAGTAGGCCAGAAGGGAGTACAAAAGGGGGGAAGGGCACAGAAGTGGATACAAGTCCCTTTCCATGGGAAAGGGTCCTAAAGGAACTGGTAGGAATAACAGTTCATAAAGCTATAGGATCAGATGGGGTGTACCCTAGGGTGCTGAGGGAGCTCAGAGAAGTGGTGGCTCAACCTTTGCCGACCCTGTGTAGCTGATCACTGGAAACAGGTGAGGTGCCCAAAGACTGGAGAACAGCTGATGTAGTCACCTTATACAAGAGTGGGAACAGAGAGGAAGAGGGAAACTACAGACTGGTCACCATCACCTCAGTAGTGGGGAAGATTCTGGAAGCACTACTGAAAGAAAGATTAGTGTAACACCTTGTGGCCAACTGTCTACAGGACCCAAAGCAGCATGGTTTTACTTGGGGGAGACTGTGCTAGACCAACATCACCAAATTTTTTGACTGGGTGACAAGGGAGGTGGATTGGGGGGGCAGTGGACATGGCCTATCTGGACTTTAGTAAGGCCTTTGACACTGTGCCCCATAAGAGGCTGTTAAACGATCTGGACAATATGGGTGTGGGTAGAACAGTGGTGCAGTGGATGGGGAATTGACTGGATGGCAGGACTCAGAGGGTGGTGATAAATGGCTGTCACTCCACAGAGGGAAGGGTGACCAGTGGAGTGCCACAGGGATCAGTGCTGGGTCTGGTCCTCTTCAATATCTTTATCAGTGACATTACAGATAACATAAAAGGGAGAATTTCCATGTTTGCTGATTACTCAAAACTCTGTAACAGAGTGGACACACCGGAGGGAGTAGCTAGAATGAGGAGAGACCAGCAGAAGCTTGAGGAATGGTCAAGGGTGTGGAAGTTAAGTCCCATCTACTGACCTCGAGCACATGACACTGTCATGGCAATTAAAGCTCCTAAGGTACTCCCCTCCTCTCCAACTCCCATCTCCTAGCTTAACCTTCCTACTACCTGCCTTATACAGACTGCTCGCCAGAGGCCACGTGAAACCCCTGAGTAAATTATATGCAAAGTACTACCAATTGCTAACATGTCATGATGATAACCATGCCTGTACCTATGCCTGCATCCACTGCTTTTCTTTTACTGTGCCTGTAAGCCATGCCTGTATCCACTGCTTTTCTTTTACCATGCCTGTAACCATGCCTGTATCCACTATTTTTCTTTACTGTAACCACCTCATGATGTAACTCACAATGCCTCAAATGTTTATGTCCTTGTTCATTCTTATAACTTGTATTGTTATCCCGGGGTCGCCCCTGAAAAAGGGACCTTCGGGGCTCAGTGGGCCTACCCAGTCACCAAAATTTAATTAATAAATAAATAAAATGCAAAAAAATGCAGAATAATGCACACGGTGCACAAAAATCCTGGAACAACATATCACCTGGGGTGGGATATAACATGCTCCAAGCAGGAAAGGGACCTAGTTGTTATCATCTCTGCTGACCTAAAAGTTGGGAGTCAGTGCAACAAGGTGGTTGGTAAAGCAAATAGGATGCTGGGATGCATAGGCAGGGGCATCACCAGCAGGAAGAGGGAAATCATAATTGTACTGTATAAGACATTAGTGAGGCCACACCTGGAGTACAGTGTCCGGTTCTGGAGGCCTTACCTATGTAAGGATATAGACAGGGTGGAGACAGTTCAGAGGAGGGCAATCAAGATGGTAGAGGGTTAAGTCCTACAAGGCTATGCAGAAGGACTTGAATATGTACTCACTGGAGGAGAGGAGGGAGACGGGGATATGACAGAGATGCACAAGTACCTCATGGGGAGGAACAAGGTGCAGGAAAACATTATTTTTCAGAGGAAGTGATGTTGCAAGACTAGGGGTCAAGGCATAAAATTGGAGGAATGGAGGTTCAGAGGTAATGTGAGGAAATATTTCTTCACAGAAAGGGTGGTGGACAAGTGGAGTGCCCTGCCAGAGGCAGTGGTGGGGGCTGAAATGATTTCAGGATTCAAGAATGCATGGGATAGGCATCAGGGGATCCTAGCAGTTGGGGGAAGGGGACAACCCAGTTCAAGAGAAGCTTGAAGAGGCAAAATTATACGCTCAATTGGGCAGACTAGGTGGGCCAAAGGCCCTTATCTATCATCAGTATCTATGTATCTATGTATAATTGAGTTATTATAAGATACAGTACGTGACATATTATTCCTATTTCCCATTCTCTTCTCCTGTTTACCATCAAGTTGTAAAATGTTTGTCTATTAAAACCACACATATTAACCCAGGATATTAGAAAAGGCCATTAAAACATTAATGTCTCAGTCATTAATGTCTCCTGGTTAAACAATTGAAAAAAAAAAAACAACAATGGCAGGAGTAGTCTGGGTCACAGTGGCAGGAGTGGTCTGGGTCACAGTGGCAGGAGTGGCTGAAAGGGCAACTGTTGCTGCAGAGGTTGGGATGGTAGTAGTCACAGTGGATGGGTGGTGGATCAGAGCAGTGGTGGTTATTAAGGAAGATGTCCTCATCCTGGTGGTACTGGTGGCAGTGGCAAGGGATGAAAAGGACACATTCACATTGGTAATATCAGTGGCAGTTAATAACATGACAATGTCTTGCTAGCAGCACTGTTACTACTTTGAATGGTACTTCTGCTTCTTCCCCTGGTGTCAGCTGATAACATACTGGTGCTTGTGGAGACTGTAGGCTTTGATGGGTGAAACATCATTTTATATGATGAATGTGCCCTGAGCATCGTTCTGCAATAAGCTCACCCTCCTCTGCTGCTTGCTGCTCTACACCTGCTGCAGCCTTGCTGAGTCTGCCAGACCAACCACATTTTCTCGTACTACATCCTCTGTCTGTGACGGTTGTATTCCCCACAGGAAAATGTATTAAATTTAAATTATATTATTATTAAATCAAGTCCTCAAGTCCCTGCAGCAATGCTGAGCTGACAAGTCTCACTCGCTAACAGACAAGCCTAACAAAATTCTCCGAAAAAAATCTTCTTGGGCACAGAGCTATAAACTTAGAAACATGTTTTGAGTGCACAGCTATATACAGAAACAGAACTGAAAAGCAGTTAGCTGAAGTGGTGAGAGTCAGCCAACTAGTCCCACTCTACTGGTTACGGTGTACTTGCACTTGCTTAAGTGGCCATAGAGGGACCCAAGCATGGTATCCTCACAGGAATATTTCTGATATTAAAATTAATTTATATTTATTTTGAAATCTAGTCACTCAAGTCACTGCAGCAATGCTGCACTAACAAGTCTCACTATCAACTAATAATCAAGCCTGCCTAAATTCTCAGAAAACATTTTTTTTTTTATTTCTTCTTGGGCATGCAGACACAAACTTAGAAAAATGTCTTGAGTGCACAGTCATGCACACACACAGAACAGAAAAGCAACTAACTGAGACATTGGGAGTGATCTGACTAGTCTCACCTTACCAGATATGCTGCATTCACACTTGCTTAATGGCCGTGTAGGGACCCAAGCCAGGGTTACTCATGGGATGATTTTTGATATTAAATTTAAAATTATATTTATTATTAAATCAAATCACTTAAGTCACTGCAGCAATTCTCTCCTGACAAATCTCACTGTCAACTAATAGTCACGCCTGAATAAATTCTCAGAATTTTTAATTTCATCTTGGGCACAAAGTCAAGCTACCAACAACAATAGAAAAATGTCCCTAAGCTAATTGCAGTTTAGTTAGACTGCTTACCTTGTTCTTTGTTTTCAGGCAACTGAGTTACAGAAACCTTAAATTTCTAATTAAAATAACTCCCTGCAAAACTCTCCTTACTCCCTTGAGCTGTTAGTTTTTAATACACAGTACACTGCGGGTTTAAATCCTGTTTGTTTACTACCATGTACACAGAAACACACACACACAACGTGTGTATGTGTGTGTGTGTCTGTATGTGTGTGTGCTGTCAGGGCCCACTTGCCTGTCTTTGTCTCAGCGAATACTAAACAGCCCTTCTATTTTCCCTCCCTTGAAAGCCTAATTTTCACCCTACAGTGTAGAAAATCAACCCTCTCTAACTTGGGATTTTGAGAAGGAACCAAATATGTCAAGATTTCTGATTTTTGTCTAGTTTTATTAAGTGGGTGGAAATAGTTTCTTTCTCTGAAGCAGCTCAAGTCATCTGTCTCTTCTGCCTGAAGCTTCTGTGATTGATGGGTCACATGACCTGTCTTCAGTAAGCTTCCAAAGTGGTCTCTGATTAGACAGACAGTCTCGGGATATCATAAACTGCAGCCAAATAGCAAAATGCTAAATACCACGAATAGCGCTGATTATTCATTTTTTGTCCTGAATAACAAATAGCTGATTATTTATGGTATTTGAGAAATACTATTTGTTACTTGCACACCCCTAGGGGGATCAAATTGAATGTTGTAACCGGGGGGGGGGGTAGAAATTTTAAAGACGACATTTTGGATGCTTTGTTCCTGCCCAGTATGCAGCTGTACTGCAGCATTAACTGATGAGCTACTGCAGGTAAAAGCACAAAAAAAACAACAACAAAAATGAAACGGGACTTGGGGGTAATCATATCAGATGATCTAAAGGCGGGTAAGCAATGTGAGAAGTCGGGTAAGGAGAGTCAGATACTGGACGCAGGAAGGCATCACAAGTAGAAAAAGGGAAGTGGTTATCTCTCTGTACAGACAGTTGGTGAGACCCCATCTGGAGTACTGTGTGCAGTTTTGGAGACCTCATCTACGCAAGGACATAGACAGGATGGAAGCAGTCCAGAGGAGGGCAACTAAAATGGTGCAGGGTCTGCATCAGAAATCATATGAAGAGAGACAGAGAGAGCTTAGTATGTATACCCTTGATGAAAGGAGGTACAGGGGGAACATGATAGAAATGTTCAAGTACCTCAAGGGAATCAACAAAGTCCAGGCGGGTAGCATCTTTCAGAAAAAGAAATGGGTAAGAACAAGGGGACACAATTTAAAGATAGAGGGGGGACGGCTCAGGGGTAATGTGAGGAAATCTTTTTTCATGGAGAGAGTGGTGGATGCATGGAACTGCCTTCCTGGGGAGGTTGTTGGGGCTAAAACAGCGGAGGAATTCAAACATGCATGGGACAGACACAAGGCAATTGTAGTGGGGGTTGGCAGGAAGTAGGCTGTTGGTTAACTTGAATCTGCAGCTTATCCAGTAGGTAGAGAAATGGGCAGACTGGGTGGGCCAAGTGGTCCTTATTTGCCGTCAAAGTCTATGTTTCTATGTTTCTATCTTAGTATGTGCAGGGTTCAGGCAGACTGGGGACCAGTTCTGGGTAGTAATAATGAACCACTTCCTGAAGGAGTTCAGCATGTTTTAAAATAAGGGTTGACAGAAGTTGTCAAAGAATAGGGAAAACAAACAATTGTTAAAGGAGTTGGGGGTAACACTTTTGATGTGAATACATTTAATTATTGTGCACTACTTAGCAGCTTGTGCAAACCAATGAACAGCTTAGGGGACTCAGAAAATATGTATTATAAAACAGTAAGAGATATGGAAAACAAAAAGTAAAGCAATACCTCCAAGAATGCAAATGAAAACTAAAAGGTACTAATTATTGGAGATGCTGTTATAACGGGTACTGAGTACAGGAAATTTATTTAGATGGCTTCCTGGATCATCAGCACACAGAGATATGAACATGACAGATCACATAGTAAAGGGAATATGTGTGTGGGGGATGGCAGGTAAACCTGAAGTCATTATCCATCTAGAGACAACTGACTTGGTGGGGAATCCCATAGGGGAAGTTAAAAAAGATTTTGTAGAAAAGTAGAGAAAAATCAATAATTTTCATCATCATTTTCAGAGGTTCTGCCAGTTTGGTCAAAAGGAGAAAGTGGGGATGTATAATGTCTTGCTTTAAGACCTGGCCAGATAAGTGGTGTGCAGAAGGCGGCTTTGGATACATACTGTAGGACATGGAGGAAAATCTTGGAATGACAAACAGCTGTACAAAAAGCATGGCTAACATCCATCACCAGGTGGAATATGTGCCTTGGGGTACAAGTGTGATATATTTATTGAGCACCATTTAAAACCAATGGAAGGGGTGACTGTGGTTGAGATAGGTCAGAGTTTACTGTCATCTGCAGGAAGGCAAATGGGCATTCACCCTTCCAGAAGTGATAAAAGTACTTTTATAGGTAGAGAAAACTTAATTATACATGTGAACAGGAAAGAATATGAAAAGGAGTATAAATATAAAAGACAAAGTAAATGCAAATAAGCAAAAAGGGAAATGGAGTTTTGTGCGTATTAATGCCAGAAGTTTAGGAAGTAAAGGAAAAAATATCTTCCATCAAATTCCATGTTTCTATGTTTCATGGGTCCCGACAACATACATTCAAGAATACTGAAGGAAATGAGACTGATAGCAGCAGCACTACTGTCCGACCTCTTCAATTGTTAGAGACAGGTGTAGTTTCATTGGCTTGGAGAACAGCAAATGTGATACCTCTATGTAAGAGTGGAAATAAAAATGAGCCAGGAAACTGTAGACTGGTAAGCCTTTCAGGTATAATATGTAAGATGCTGGCATCAATTATAAAAGCAAGAATAGTAGACTTTTTAGAATTAAATGGGCTACAGAATAATAAGCAACATGATTTCACGAGGATAAGGATATGTCAAACAGACCTAATAGACTTTTTTTAATCTGGTCACTAAGTCAGTTGACAGAGGTCGGGTAGTGGATGTACTGTACATTTAGATGTTAGCAAGGCCTTTGACTCAGTGCCTCATGAGAAGAGACATTGCAAAATTTTAATTTGCCAGTGACGTTAAGGCAAATTCACCAAATTCAACTTTGTGGACAAATTTGCAGATTTTTTTTCTATTTAATAGCAAATTTGCCTTTGGCAACTTCACCAGTAACTTTGTCCTTGGGGTACACCATGGCAACATTTTGTCAAAATGAGGCTATGGGTGAGCAAGTGTCTCAAGGTGACATGGACAAGCTTCTGTAGGTCACATGGTACATCACAGTAAATTTGTGTTTACACGGAGGCTCCACTATACACTGCAGTCCACTCCAGTGCTGCCCTGACCTCCTGAGCCAATTGTGTGTCATGTCTACGTGGACTCTCTCAGCGCCAATGCAAGCCATGCTGGAGAGGGGCCATGAGTCTGAGGGAGCAGTCAGCTACCTGGTAATGCCAGTGGTGACATGTCAGCTGATACACGGATCCACTGACATTGGTGAATGCAGAATTGTGCCATTCTGTAAATCAGGAGACAAGGGAAAGCAAACTGGGAGAAAAGTGGAAGCAAATGTAACCCCCGATGGGCCTCTACAAGCAACAACTCCCCGAGCAACTCATTTCTTCAGGGAAATGAAGTCAGATAATTCATTTTAGCAGTCACTAAACCATGCATTATGAAAGCAATGAATTTTCTAATGCTTTCATAATGCCCTGTAACTGGCATACTTCAGATGGCATCAAGCAGAGTTTGTTATATAAATGAAGCGAGCCGAGGGATTGTTGGGATTTCAGAGGAAAAAAGAGTTAGATAAATATGAGGATGAATGTCTAATTGCCTGAATACTAGTAATCACACTTTCAAAGCACATCCACTAGGTGGTCAGGCAGTTATTTTCCTATTTGGCTACCTGATGTTATTATTCACCAAAATGGAGAGGCAGGAAGCATGATTAGAGAAAGGAACCAGTTTATTTAGCAACAGACCATAGCGTAGGGAACAGGAGAAAAGGGGAATGACAACAACATAAAATACTACTACTCCTATCTTCCTAATGCCCTGAGGTCTATACTAGAACTCTACAGTAATTCTATATACGAGGAGGACAGTAAAATAATAATCGGCTGTAACAGCTATGCTGTAGGAGCATCCTAGCTATACTCCCTGTGAGAGGGGAGCTCCATGTCAAGATTACAGAATGGATCAACTAGCTGTGACAGCTACACTGTAAGAGCATCTTATTGCTAATTCTTATTCAGACTAATTCTTATTCAAACTTCTGCTTCAACCCCGAGGTGCACCTCTGTTACTTAAATTTCACACTATCAGCCACACTATGTGCTATAAGAAGTGTTTATGCAGTAGATGGTTGGTAGTTCATGCACATCTGTTTTCTCTGTCATCAAGAAGAAAAGAAAAGCCACTAAACTGGCTTTCCAGTGAAATTATGAGAACCTTTGTGGGAAACTAAAGGATGCAGAGAGGATTTAACAGACCATGAGCTCTCAGCTACACCCCACCTCTCTAGGGTTGCCAGAATACATGTGCAAGATCAAGAATTCTTCTGCTAAGAACCCACTGAGGGCCACCGGTATGGGAACACACAAGATCCAGCTGCAGTCTTCTTCTGGACTGACTGGAAGGGAAAAACAATGCAAATCACCCGGCCACAATCCGCTTCTGGATTGCCATGTGAGAAGACGAGGAAGAAGATACAGCCTGCTTCTGGACTGCCAGATGACAAGACGAAGAAGAAGATACAGCCCGCTTCTGGACTGCTGAGTATGAAGGATGATGCAGACTCAACTGGATGTGGAAGTCTGGATAAATAAGTCTCTGGACATCGGAGCATGTCGGTCTTCTGTGCCCCAAGGCTGGACGAGCCAAGGGCACACACAAAAAAAAATATTGTACGTCGAACTAAGACCAAGTTCGGGGTCCAAGGCCAGATGAGCCAAGAGCACACTGGAATCAATAAACTGATTGTCACTCGGAAGACTGACACTGACTAGTCGAATAGTACTCCACTGCGGATGTGAAAATAAGAAATGGATGGCAGATTCTGCACTGGACCAAGCCGTACTGAGAAACCGTAAGAGGAAAATATTAAACAGGACAATGCAACTTCGAGATGACTGCAGTATGGATCTTCATACAGTTGCTGTTGGCTGCTTCTGGATATACTAGAAGATGATTCCTGAAGAACTGAAGAAGACTGACAGGGTTGAACCAGGGTGAAGTGACTCCAAAGATTGTTGAAGACAGATTCTGGTACTCTCCCAGCACCACAATACTGGCACAAAACAATGCAAGACAGTTCTGACACTCAGTAATGTTCGTAGGATGAATAGCAATGCAAATCAAGTCTCATTTCCTACTGTAGTGGTCAATATATAGTCTCAGTGTCCAGACCACAGCAAATATACAGGCAATTTACTTTATTGGGTGAACCCTAGCTCTGGTGGACCTAACAAGGGGTCTTTCTAGCTAAATCAGGTTCTTCTGTTACTGTGGGTATACTACAGTGGGGAATAGGATCTCTGGAAGGCAATAAACTTGGATGTCTGACCAGGCCCCTTTAATACTGGTGGGCCTACATGGCTAGCTAGGCTCCTATTACACCTGGGGGTTGCTTATGCTGCTGGGTCCCTATAACGTCTATGGGCCTAAATGGCTAGCTATGGGTCCTTGGCCTTGCGTTACCCCTTTAAGTAGCAGTTGGCCTAACTTGCCCTGTTTAATCCCTGTGGGCCTACAGTAACTTGTCCTTTTAAGACCTGGGCCTAGTCACCCTACATAGATACATAGATACATAGATACATAGACAGTGTCGGCAGATAAGGGCCTATGGCCCACCCAGTCTGCCCATTTGAGCTTGTAAGTTCAGTTTGTTTTCCTAGAAGTCTGTTTCCCCTTACCCCTGACCTCTAGAATTCCTTTATGTCTATCCCATGCATTCTTAAATCCCGTGATTGTTTCAGCTCCCACCACTTCCTCTGGCAGGGTGTTCCACTTGTCCACCACCCGTTCTGTGAAGAAATTCTTTCTCATGTTTCCTCTGAATCGTCCTCCCTCCAACTTCATCCCATGCCCTCTAGTCCTGGAACATCTTTTTCGCTTAAAAATAGTGTTTTCCTGCACCCTGTTTAACATCTGTGGGTCTACCTTGGCTGGGCCCCTTCTAACTGCACCGGGCCTCCTGTTGGGCCTATCTGGCTGATTGGGCCTCTCTTGCTGAGCTCCCTTAGCTTCCCAAATGAGCCCTGTTGCTTTTTTAAACTATGGGCCTATACTTGCCCTTTTAACAATCATGGCCATTTTGTGGTAGGGCATCTTTAAGATCTAGGCCTGCCTGGGGCCTTGCTGCCACTCTTTTCCTTCTGCCACACCCTGTTCCGCCCCCTTAATTAATATTTATGGCGTCTTCTATAGCCTTTCTGCACTAGGCCCTCCCCGTGGGCGCCACCACGCCCTAACAGCTTAATTTATTTAAATTGAGAGCCTCTGCCCTGCCCCTTCATGGCACTCAGCCGTTCTCCTTTGCACCAAGCGCAAACTTTTAAAATACTGTAAATAAAATGTATCTTTCTTCAGTTCTGAGGCGGACAGCACGTAGCAGTGTGCTGCCGCTGACTCACCACGCCAAAGCAGGGGAAGCAGATGCAGATGGGAGGTGGGAGGTGTTGCTTGTAGTCGGAGGGGAATTGCAGGTAGGTACCGTACAGCAGGGGACCTTGCGAGGTCCTGGGACAGCAAGCAACGATGTAGCAGCATGATCATCGCCTCCGGGAGACCGAAGTATTAACTTTTAAAATTAAAATAAGAAAACCGGGCAACAAGCCCTTCGGGAGCACAGCGAGACTCTTTCTTTACTTTTCTGGTGCTCCTATGGCACCAACAGTCATGCAGCAGCTTCAGGCAGTCTTCAGGAGCTGGAGGCAGAGCAGGCACGCAGGCAAGCCCTCAGGGGTGGCTTCAAACCACCAAGTAAGCCCTGTTCCTTGTTCCCTTACACTTGCTTCATCTTCTCTCCTCAACAGCTACCAGGGATCTCTCTAACTGAACTAAACTTTTTCAAAAGCTAACACTCTGGTTCTGGATTCTTGAAGTAGAATGCTGTGCATGAGCAGCTCAGCACCGCATTCTATCCTGGGCTCATTGTTTACTTTTGCTGGCATAGCAACCTGTCTACATGATTTATTCTCTGCTCTGTGGTTTGAGCACCTTTACTGGAGTACACTGGGGAAACTGGGGACTACTGGGAAACTGAAGGGGTAACCCCAGCTGTGGGGTATTACATGAAAAGCTACTGATCAGGCCTGAGTATATCTGGGAGAGCACCAGTTCTTTCTGGGATGGCAGGGGAGGATGCTGAAAGTATCACCTGTGCACAGGAGCAAGCAGTGCAGCCATTGCACATCACTGCTTGCACCGCTCACTGCCAAAATCATCCCCAGCTCTGCAGCTGTTGGAGCAGATGTTCAAGGATGTACTGATTCATGACTAAGTGTCCACATGACCAACTTTTCACTGCACCATCCTGAGTGTGTGAGTTGCTGTGGTGCAAAAGCAACTATTTAAACTAGCCTTAAGACAGCTTCACTTTGGGTTTTGCTTGAATTATTGGTCAGTGGAGCAGGGAAAAGTGTGACTGCTGTCAGACCAATTTAACTGTTTAAAAAACTAGATTTTTTGAATTTTTAAGCTATTTTTAGTATTTTCTGTCTCTCTCCAGACTTTGTCTTATTAGTAGTAAATTAGTTTCTGTTTCTGTTTTTTTTTTCAGTTATTATACCTCTCTGTCCCACCCCCCCCTTTCATTTTTCTATTTAATGTTTCTCTACCTATCTTTGTCTTTCCTTTTTCCTCTGAGCCATGGAATCTCATGGGAGTCATAATGGGCTCATAAAGATTCACAAAAGTGGTGCCATTTGCCTTCGGCAAACCTCTTTTGTTGGATCCTCCAGCAGCTCCAACTGCAGTAATAGCTTCCAGCTCCCACAGCTTCCTCTCCAGCTCCACGAGCTGTGCAGCAGCCTCGGTCCCTCCAGCTCCACAGCAGCATGTTCCCACAGCAGTGTTCAGCTCCCACTCCAGCTCCCCCAGCTATGCAGCAGCCCTCCATCCCCCCACTCCTCAGCAGCCTGGAGCCCCTGTGCCTCCCCTGTGGTATCACCACCACCGGATGCATCCACTCATCAATCTCAGTCAGAAGTAATTCTAACATTACCTGACCTGTGTGTGATCCAGTCACACTCTTCATTGCCAGTGTGGCATGCTGGCAAATACTTTGAGTGTTGCTACCACAACAATAGGGCACAGTAAAATTTTCCCCCTGGCCAGAGTCAAATACTTTTTCAGGCACCTCTGCCCAATATGCTGTAATGCACAGATAAGAGCCACAAGCTGTTGTGTCACTGCTCAACAAGTCCATACTGAAATGTACAGGGATGCTGAATGCAGCAGGGCATGGATTACCATTTGTAACAGTCCCATAACATTTAGGAATGGAATGGGTAGAGAAGTTTGTTTGTGAGGGAATCTATCATTTGGGGCAGGCAAATGCCGTCAACCTTCTAAATCTCTCATTCCCCCAAAAAGAGAGTAGCAGTAAATCAATTACAAGCATTTCACCGATTGCTGCATTTAGTTTGCATGCAATTGCATGAACGAGTGGGTATTTTGTGTGATATTCAAACATGCTATACAGTGTAGGCAGGACGTTTCTGGGTGTGGACTACCAAACAGATGAACTCAGCAGGCTGACATGAATGGTGTGGTACTATTTGCAACAACCTTTTGCCCCACAGAACGTACAGACCTCTTGGCTGCCTTGCTGGCACCTCTCCTTTTACTCAAGCATCTATTTCCAGTCATTTTACATAATTAGATTTTTAGTATTGTGAGGAAAACAATATTTAACAAGGACAACAAAGCACCCACAAGCAAGAGCTGACAACTGAAATGGTATGTAAGATAAATGTCTTGATACAGCGTCATTAAAGTACAATGTGCAATATACAAATACTTCACCTCAGCTTGCTGCATATAGCATGCCGGCACCTACTGATTACTTTATAGGAAAACATCTGATGTTTTGCCTACATGCTAGTAGGCTTCATCAGAGATGTTAGGATAGTGTTTGCCAACTAATTTTATAGTGCCACAAATTATCATTACATGATAGTTAAAAGAAAACAATTTGTTTCATATGAAAAAGGATATGTGCTGCATTTAGAGTTACAGAGCTCCCCAGATGCCGACTTACTCACCCCCCTCCTGTTTCAGCCATCGGAGCTCACAAGACAGCAGGCTGAACATTGCAGAGCTACCCAGATGCCAAACTACCCACCCCCTCCTGTTTCAGCCACTGGGGCTCACAAGACAGCAGGCTGAACTCTGCAGAGCTCCCCAGATGAGACTTACTCACCCTCCTCCCGTTTCAGCGACCAGAGCTCACAAGACAGCAGGTTGAACGTGCAGAGCTCCCCAGACACTGACTTTCTCACCCCCCCCTCCAGTTTCAGCCACCAGAGCTCACAAGACAGCAGGCTGAATGTTGCTGAGCTCCCGAGATACCGACTTACTCACCCCCTCCCGTTTCAGCCACCAGAGCTCACAAGACAGCAGGTTGAATGTTGCAGAGCTCCCCAGATGCCGACTTACTCACCACCCTCCTGTTTCAGTCACCCAATCTCACAAAATAGCAGGTTGAATGTTGCAAAGCTCCCCAGATGCAGCATTGCTCATCCCCTCCTAATTCAGCCACCGGAGCTCACAAGACAGCAGACTGAATGTCACAGAGCCCTCCAGATGCTGACTTACTCACCCCCCTCCTGTTTCATCCATCAGAGCTCACAAGACAGCAGGCTGAACATTGCAGAGCTCCCCAGATGCTGACTTACTCACCCCCTCCCAACCCAATTCAGCCACCGGAGCTCACAAGACAGTACTTGCAGGGAACATCGTTGTGCTGCACAGGGTTACCTGCCACCACTTTCGCGGTGGCTGCCCCTCCCACCCTAGGTGGTCATCTCTTTCATAGGTTGGCTGGGTCACGTGATCATGTCACGTGATTTGTGCAGCTGTTATCTCTCACCTCAAACCCCCTTAGCAGGTTATACCACTGTGCCAACATGGGGGTGCTGTGCACTTCTAACACCCTATTATAAACATAATTGGTAGTATCCTGTCCTTTGCTATCATTCTGCCCTTCCCACTTGCATATCTGCCCAACCAGTATATCCCCCCAACCCTTTTTTTCCCTCCTTTACTATTGGGTCTTGAATCCAGGACAGTGTGGTCCAGCCCATTCATAATTCCATAACACTATCCACTAGGCTAAATTAGCCTGTTACTGCTCCATACGAGGTGCAATCCTATAGAACCTCAGCCCATCCCCACTCAGTCACACTCCTTGTCAATACCAATCAGTATTCCTCTACACCCCCAAGTTACTTAAGCGTGGTAGGGTTCGAAACACTACCTGCTCAGCGCCTTGTTCCCTATTGCTAGTTTAGCAATGGTATCTCACAACACAATCTGATCTAAAGCCCACCAGAGCAACCTCCTTTCTGGCTTATTTCTGAGGCTCAATTAATTGGGCTGTAGCTACTCAGTCTCTCCCCCTTCCCTCAAACACCACATTTCCCTCCAGTAACCACCCCCTGATCACAAAATACAAATTGTGTATATCTAGCTGGTTGGAATAGCCCTCCATCCCCCTCTTCTTCCCCTCCTCCTCCTCCTTTTACCTTACTCCCTTCCTACTTAATATATACAATCACCTGAGACCATCACCCATTACTCATTCTTCCATGCTGTGCAACACTACCTCCACTCCCACCTCCCTCCCTATTCCTCCATCTGGCTTCCTCTTGCTACCCTCTCTCAATCTGGAGCTCATCCACAGGCTCCACCTTGCCCACACACCTACTCACCAACATGTTCACCGCAGCAGGCTAAAACTATATAAAGCTGAGATCAAACTCTTCTTCCTCTACCTTCTCCTCCTACTAGCTGGTAATGTCCAGCCCAACCCTGGACAACCCATAAATGCCCCACTCCATCAAAAGGTCTAGCCATTTTCCATCACAATGTCAGAAGCCTACTCCCTAAGAGAGACCTCCTCAGAGTCTGGGTGACTTAACACTCTACAGACATACTCTGCATTACTGAATCATGGCTATCCCCCAGAATCCCTGACTCCTTACTCTCCCTGCCTGACTATCACCTCCTGCGGCAAGACTGCTCTAAGCAAGGTAGCAGAGTGGCAATTTACTACCGTCAAAACCTACCAATATCTCTCACAATTAGTGAAGCAGTCCCTAAGACACATGAACACCTCCTCATTAAGATGCTACCCCCATCTTCACTGGAGTGTTTTACTCCTTCCCCAAAGCTCCCCTTCCACAGTTGTCAACACCATCTCCTCCCTTTCATCCACCACCAGCTCTGGTGAACTCATCCTACTCGGTGATTTTAACTTGAACTGGGCCTCCCCTGCCCTCAAACCCACTACCCAACAAATAGTCTCTGAACCTACACCAGCTCATAAATGAACCCTCCAGACCCAGTCTCTACTTCCACAACCACACCCTCCTGGACTGGATCTTGTCCACACTCCCACATCTAATTTTCAATGATGGTATTCTCCCTGACTTATTCAGTGACCACCTTTTGACTTTTTGCACTCATAAACTACAGCTACGCCACTCCCCCCTCCACCTATTGCTGCACACTTTCCCTATGCTCCCTTAACACCTCTCATCTCCTGCACAATCTTTCATCCTCAGATTGTTCCCTAATACCAGAGGCAGTATAGCGCAGTGGCAGCTCTGAGCTGCAGAGCTGGAGATCTGGGTTTGAATCCCACAACCACTTAGGTGCATACTGTGTGATCCTGAGCAAGTCACTTAACTTCCTTGTACTCCCAGGTAGCATCTGGAAACAAGCTTTGGCTTAGTGTGCTACTCCTGGTTAAACAATGTTCCCATTCCTGTTCCCTATTCTAAACCTCAACTGATAACAACACAGCACTCTCCTTCTTCTGCCTGATACTAAATGATGTCTAGAACACTCACACTTTCTTTCATCACGGCAGGATGAGACATTTCTACCACCCGTGGATTTCAGCTGACATCATCAAACTCTGCAACACACGTGATCGTGCTTGGGAGCATTACAAAACAATCTTATCCCCAAATGGCCTATCATCCTATTGTGCCCTGAGAAACACTTGTACCAAAGCCATCAGGTCAGCAAAATCACACTATTTCAAGGACACACTACATGAGAACCTCAAATCCTCCCATAAATTTTTACAGTCACTGTCCTCATTTTTCAACCCCCCATCTAACTCCATCTCCCTTCCCCTCCCTCCTCATCAACTCTCTAGTCTCTGAACCCCTCACTGTTGCCTCCACCCTAAACAACTTCTTTACTACTTGCACCCTACCCTCCACCTCCCCTGCCCGCCCCATCTAACCAGCTCTCTCCTCCACCTCCTGACTATCCCACAAACCCCCCCCCATTGCACCTCCATCTCCTCCTACCCTGAACACTTTTCATTTCTCCCCAGTGACAGCCCAGGAGATGCTTTGTTCCCACCAATCTCTGAACCCATATAAATCCAGTCCCAATGGGCTTGACCTCTCCTCTTTCAGATCTCTTCCCCAGCCATTGCTCACCCCCATCCCACCTGCTCAATCTCTCGTTCACTCATGACTCCATACCACAGGCCTGGAATTCAGCAAAAGTGATCCCTGGCATAAAGGTTTTCACAATTATCAACTCTTCCTTAATGCCAAGAAGACAGTCTCCATGACCTTTGGCACTAGGCAAAGACTTTCAAGGCTCCCCTCCCTGCCCTCCTTCCATACCCTTGATGGGACAGCTGTTGAGGACACATCCTCATTCAGATATATGGGTGTTTGGCTTGATCAACATCTCACCTTCTCTGACCATGTAGCCGCCATCCTGAAAAAGTTGCGCTCCAAACTTGGTGCTTTATACAGGAACTGGAAGTGCCTCCCTCTCCTGACAAGGTGTGAACTGGTTCAGAAGATGATCCTACTTATTTTTGACTACTGTGACGTAGTCTACAGTGCCTCTCCCAGGACTTTCTTAGCCAGACTGGATACCCTCTTCAACTCCTTTTATCACTTCATTCTTGACTTTCCTCCTCTCACCCATGACTGTCAGCTCTACCACTCCCTGGCATTTCTCTCTCTTGAAAACAGATGCTTACATTATTGTGCAAATGTCATCTCAAAATACTGGTTTGGCTCAGTGCCAGTATATCTTACTTCCTCCTTAGCTATCCCTCCCCCCCCAACCTGCCTGCTCGCTTAGATCTCATGACTACAGAACCCTGGCAGTCCCTCGATGTTCCCACACTGTAGGCCAGTCTGCCTTCTTGCACTGCTTCCCAAAATTGTGGAACTTGCCTATGCAACAGATTTGCCACTTATTCTCCCCTCCTCTTTAACTGCAGCATTTCATAACTACCTCTCTGTTAATTGTTCCTGTGTCTAACTCCTTTAGAGTTCACCCAGTTCCTATCTATTATCTGTGCAAAAGTAACCGATGTAACATTGTATCCTATTACTGCACTTAAAAGTGATGTATTATGATTTCTGTGGATTGTATTTCTATGAACTGTTATTTCCTGCTAAGTAGATCAGATCTCTGTTGTGTATTTTGACAACTGTATGTTCCCACAAATATGCTTTCCTTAAGTTCTTTAGCTGTATGTATGGTTTTCACTACTGTTAAGTACCTTATGGTCATCAATGATATAAGATGGTTTCTGTTTGCATTTTGTTAATGTATCTCTCCCATCACCCGTTCCCCCACGACGCACTGTGAGATGAGCAACTTGTTCAGTGTGACCTTCCTGGTGAAACATTTCAATAAATAAATAAATAAAGGTGGTGACTGTTCCTTAATCAGAAAGCTACCGCCTCATCTCACTCCTCCCTGTCTTGGCCAAGCTCCAAGAACCCCCTTATCCTAACCAGACTAACCCATTTCCTCACCTCCTCAAATTTCCTGTCCCCATTCCAATCAGGTTTTAGAAAGAACCACTCAACGGTCTCCTCATTACTCTGAGTAACAGATCCAAAACTCACTGGCA
This sequence comes from Neoceratodus forsteri, assembly GCA_016271365.2. Classification (NCBI taxonomy): domain Eukaryota; kingdom Metazoa; phylum Chordata; order Ceratodontiformes; family Ceratodontidae; genus Neoceratodus; species Neoceratodus forsteri. The sequence continues at coordinate 62,024,556 of CM057451.1, forward strand.
TGGACCTAGGTCACCTGACCTCAGCTACATTCAAAGACCTAGCCAAGGCCTTTGATTCTGTCTCCCATCTGCTCTTACTCTCCAAACTAAAACTGGATGGACTCTCCCCCCATCAGTCAAATGATTCCACTCTTATCTTTCAGGTCGATCCCAATGTGTTCAGGCTGGCGATACTCTCTCCTCCCCCACCAGTCTTAGCAGGTGTACTGCAATGCTCCATCCTGGGTCCCATCTTTTTCCCACCTTTCTCAATGATCTCCCCCTCATGTGCTCTCACTCCAACATACACCTATATGCAGATGACACATTCTCTATATCGCTGGCCCCTCAGCATCGGAGGTGTCCTCCCTATTACAATCAGATTTCATGCACATCCTAAACTGGTTCCAGGAGAATCAGCTAAAAGAAACACAACTAAAACAGTCTCCATGAATTTCAGTACCCCCCCCAAAGCTCTCCAAACTCTCCAACCACCCCCCACTATGTCCGCTCTTGGACATAGTTCCAGCTAACAAGTACCTAGGAGTCTGGCTTGGCAACCACCTGGATTTCACAGCTCATATAAACCATATTGACTCCAAGCTACCCCTCTAACTTGGTGCTCTTTAAAGAAATAAAGATTCCCAACTCTCTCCCCATTCACCGGATCATCCTCACCAGGACAATACTAACACTTTTCGATTATGTCGACTTGGTATATAGATCTGCCCCTGCAACCTCTCTCTCCAGATTGGACATCCTTTTCAACACCTTTTGCCACATCACCATAAATGCCTCTCCCAGAACTCATCACTGCATCTTCTATTCATCCCTATCACTCCCCTCCCCTCTCTAGCACACTGCTGTAACCACCACACCACCATCATCTTGGCCAAGTATTGATTTGGCTCATTCACCCCCTACCTCGCCTCCCTCCCCTTCCCACGCACTTCCTACTGTCTCTGCACGCGTGATCCCCCACGCCTTCGCCCTTCCTCTACCCCATTTTAACTCTGGTAAGGCCTCCTTCTCCTTCTACTTCCCTAACCTGTGGAACTCACTCCCCTTGTCACTCCATATGCTTCCATCACTAAACCTTTTTAAACAAACCCTTTTCCAATCACCGCTGCCTCCCTGCTGGTACAGCCATTCTGACTAACCCAGCCTCCTTGTCCTCATACAGCTACCACAGTCCTAGAATTGTTTGAGCCACCTATAGCTTGTAGCACTTTGATTCATTTACACAGCACTTTTGCTCAATCCACCTAAGGTTGTGGATATCCTGCTCATTTGCACTCCTGTCTTGCTGTATATACACATGACCTTGCACTTTCCGCTTTCCAGGCAATTTTTTATATTTCATATACATTCCTGTCTCACTATATGTAAATCTGTATGTAAACCTGAACCTTGCATTAGCCTCTTACCTAGGACATTTTCATTTGTTGTTCATTTGAACTGGTGTCTCACTGTAACTATGTACTTGCCTCTGGAAATTTTTGTTACCTGTTCTAATTCTGTACTTGCCTACAATGTACCTGCCTCTGGCAATTTTTGTAACCTATTCTCATTTTTGTTCCAGTACATTATTACTAGTCTTTGAGACCTGCTTAACACTATTTATTTGATGTAATGTACCTCCTCTTCCCCCCTTCCCTGGGTCGCACCTGGAAATGAGCCTCGGCTCAGTGTGCCTCTCCCGGTTACCAACTTTTAAATAAGTAAAATAAAAATAAATAAGGTACTAAACAAAAATATTGGTATGAATGAAGAAACAAATTGGCCTGCTTGCTGGTAGAGGTCATTGTGATGTGAATGTAACTCAGGGTAAAGAATGGACTAGGGTCTTATTATGGTTTCCCTGGGCCAGATTTTCAAAAAGCCCTTAGAATGATGCAAGGTACATCAAACAGCCACCTTGTGTCAAATCCAGGTGTGACAAAGACTGTGCACCCTATTTTGCACAAAATGTAGGGCAGGATTTTGAAAGTATGGTGCAGGGCTTTTATCCAGCCCTGCGCCACCACACTTAGGTTCTGGTGGTGCACCAAACTCCTTGGCTGCAACTTCGCATGATTTTACAATCTTGAGTGAAGCAACAGTTTCCAGAATTTACGGCAGCTTGTGCCAAATATCTGGTGCAAACTCTGTAAAAAAGGCCCTCAGGATTGCCACAAGCTAGATCACAATAAGTTGGTCTAACTTGCAGCAAGTGGTGCACAGGATAGAATATCCCGATTGCTGGCAGGTGAATGCCGCAAGATGCGTGCACTGTATAAATGGCGCACCCCAGGTTTGCAGCATTCAAAAGCATTTGAAAATCCTGGGCCCGATTCTCAAAGGTTGACACAGGGCTTGCACAAGCCCTGTTTTAAACCTTGCACTGTGCTGGGTACATTGGCACACTGTGCACCCAATTCTGTACAGAGCAAAAATTATGCAAACTGAGTCAAAAATTACCAGGGACAAAATGGCCAAGACAATGGCATGTTATGCCTCCAAAACACTGTCAACTAGTCCCTCAAGGGAATATTGGCTCTATAACCAACCTACTACATAATCTACCCTCACTTTTATATGCTCCAGTGCCAGTTAGACTAGCTCTGGCTGATCTAACAGCGGCGTGCGTCTTCAGCACAGTGTCAACAGCCTCCAGCTTTAAAAATACAAATAAAGGGAATCATGCATCATTTTTATGATGCAAGTCCTGTTGTGACATGGTACACACATTTTTTTGATGTAGGCCTGATGCAAGCCACTTTGATGCAGGGGGCACGATTCTCAAAGAAGCCTTGGACTGTCACAAGCTGCAGCAAATGGCAGCTTGCATCGATGCCAGGTGCGCCAGGGATCATGCACCCGATTGTCTATCAGGCAGAGTCCCGGCAGCAAAGTCCCATGACTTGCAGCAACCCTGGTCATGCACCAAACCGATGGCATACCCAGGGGGGGTTTGCTGAAAACTGTGGGGTGGCCATGAGCCACAGTAGTCCCTCCTGGTCTAGCGGACCCCATCCCCAACATGTCCACATATGCATAGGTTTAATTAAATATTTACCTGGTGGTCTAGTGATCCCCGCCAACATGTCTTTTATGCATATGTTTAATTTAGCACCCCCACCCATGTACCTGCACATGACTGTGTACAAAAAGCTATACCTGGTGGTCTAGTGGACCCCCACCCCCAGCCCAGCAGCTAGTGCCCACCACCCTACTTCCCCCTCTACCTGAACCCTGAGCTGGCGATCAGCACAGCCCTCATCTCACCACCGTGGCCAGTTGCTGACTGAATTGTCACTAAGCACGTACTCTGTACTATATGTATTTCCTATAGCTTTCATGAAATTTTGAAATAAAATCCCCTTGAAAAGGAAAAAAGATTAAACATACCACTGAAATAAAATTGGGAGTTTTATCAGTATCAAGATTCATTAAGCTACTCCCAGACTCCTCATTACCAAAAACACCCAAGGAAAGCATCCACAAGGAAAAAAGTAGTTTAGTAGAAATAGTTTCCACAATTCACCACATTATTCTGTAATACTTTAAGGTAAAATTTCACAGAAGCAAATGTTACTTTTCATGAGAATTTTGCCAGTGGAATTTACATTTCACTCAGCCCTGAAGTTACATAAAGAGAAAATAATAGCTATGTACACAGTACTGGGAAGATCACATTTCTCCTATAGGAAGTAGCCCAAGTTCCACCACATTAAAAACATGCAGGGGTCTCCTAGCTGCCCAACAGTAATGTGTCACACTACCAAGCAGGTGGCCAGGTTCAGGAGCAGACCCCAGTCACCAGGATTGGTATGACCAGGGTTGGGGCTTCTCATGGCAGTGCATTCTGGCCTGGGCAGGGATGGGGGTTTGTGTTCCTTCACCACTTTAAAAAACATGCAAGGGTCACCCAGTGGTCCAACAGTAGAGTCTTACACTACCAAGAAGGTGACCCAGGTCCAGGAACAGTCCCAGATCCCCAGTGCAGGTATAGCCAGGATTTGGGATACTCATAGCAGTACATCACAGCTTGGGCAGCGAAGGGGCTGCAGTCCTCTGCAACATTAAACATATGCAGGGGTCACCTAGTGGTCCAACAGTTGTGCCTCAAAGAAACATAGAATTGTTGACAGAAAAGGACTGGTAGACCCATCTAGTCTGCCCAATTTTCCTTACTTATGTTTACCACCTGAACCTGATTTGGTCACAGGTGTCCCTCCTGCCTCCATTTCCTCAGCTTATTATGCCCATGTGCCTGTCCCATGCATGCATGAAGCACCACACTGTTTTTACCCCCACCTCCTCGGACAGGCTGTTCCAGGTGTCCACCACCCTGACTGTGAAGAAGTATTTTCTCACATCCCTCTTGAATATCTTCATTTCAAGCTTCACAGCATGCCCCCATGTTGTGTTGTTCCTCCTCTTCTAAAAGAGACTCCCCTTCAGCACCTTGTTCACTCCAGTGAGGTACTTATTAGTCTCAGTCATAACCCCCTTCTCTTTCCCCCTCCTCCAGGGTTACAAGTTGAGTTCCTGCAGCCTCTCCACTTACAGTTTCTTGTGCAACCCCCACACCATTTTAATAGCCCCCTCTCTGGACCGCATTCACCCTGTCAATGTCTTTGTGGAGGTGTGGCTTCCAGAACTGGATACCATACTCCAGGTGGGGTCTCACTATTGATCAATACAGTGGCAACACCACCTCCTCTCTTCTCCTGTTGGATATCCCCCTTCTTATGTATCCCAGCATCCAGTTAGCCTTACCTACTTCCTTGTCACACTCCCCATCCATGTTGGGATCATCAGATATGATTACCCCTGACTGGGCACTCACCCCTCTCAGTGCGGTTCTCCAAGACCAATGCCACCTGCTTCTCCCTCCACCACCTCAAGAAGCCCTTCCTTCAGGTACAGACCCTCCAGAAGCACCAGAGTTTCAAGTTTTTGGTGCTCCCTCACTGCTGGCTACCAATTGGCTGCTTTCTCAGCCAGGCACACTCTGATTGGCTCTGTTATCCAAGCCTGGGACTCCACTGCATGCCGCAAGATAAGCCAGACTTTTGACGATATTTACTAACTTAAATTCCTACCCCAACCCCCGTCACTCTTTAAATCCTACAGCTGCACTCTGGGCTATGTCCCGCAGCATGGCTTATCCAATTGTAGCAGAGCTGTAATCGTGGTCAAGTCACAATTCCCCTTCCCTGAATCGCCTCCCCCTGAGGCTGTTGCTAGCAAAATTGCAGTTCAGACAACAAGGATTACTACTAACAGTACCACTCCCTTCCTCTGACACTGCTATTTTCCACCCAGACCTGTTTACTCTTTACCGCCTGAACCCTATCCCCCTGAGGTTGTTACTAGCAAAATTGTAGTTCAGACAATAGATATTACTCATACAGTACAACTCTCTTCCTCTGTCACTGCTTGATATGTCTCCTGCCTCATTGCTATATACTGTGCTAACTATGTCTCTAGCCCCTCAAAGACTACTCACTACCATCCTACTTGCACTCTTCCTCCTCTCCTCACTCTCACTCCAGCTTCATCATCTAATCTGCCTGACCCCATCTGCCCCACCATTCTCCACCCTCGTGATTATAACTGCGCAGCCCTCATTACTTGGACGCACTACCACATCTGTCCCAGTGCAACCCTCCTACCTATGCGATCCTACTTCACCTTGCTACATTTATTAAAATTTCAACCTCCTCCCTCCCACCTCCCCTACAACATCCCTAACAAGATCTCTGCCCTGCTATAAGAATGTGAAAATTCACTTCATGATCTTTGCACTCCTGTTTTTATCCTCCGGCGACATCAACCCTAACTCTGGGCAAAGCCCTCCAGTCATCACAGCATCAGTATCTGTTGGTCCATCCCTAAACAACCCCCTCACCCTTCCCCATGGCTTAAAAATTTTACACCTAAATATATGCAGTCTTCTCCCTAAATTAGACTTCCTTCAGCCTCTAGCTGCTTCACTTAGACCTGACAATATCATCCTTTCTGAAATGTGGCTCAATAACAAAATAGGTGACCCCTAGCTCTCCATCCCTGGGTACACTATAGCTCAACAAGACCATTCCACTAGGGGAGGAGGAGTGGCAATATATGTATACGCTACCCTCTCTCACTCCCACCCTCTTGTTCCACAACTGCCCACTTCCCCCTCCCTCCTCCCACCACCTACTACCTCCCCTTGACAGAGCCTCACCTTGGCTGCTAAAACATGCATTTCTGCAGACTGGGAGCACCCTGTCTGAACTGTAACATGATTGTTAAACACTGTACTGCACTTAATTAGTGCTGTATTAATAGGTTTCTCTGGAAATGTGGTCCTGTTTCTCCTTACTTCTTGTACCCTGCTTAATGTTGTAACTGCACACTAATACCACTTGTTAGTTGATGTCTTTCTGTTCTGCAATGTTTCATCACCTGTAAATGTCTTGTATTCCTTGTTGACTTGGAGCCTTTGTAAACGAGCCCCCGGCTCAAAGGTATTAATCTGAATTTAAAATAAATAAATAAATATGTCTCCTCAACCATACAATTTACCAACATCCTTGCCACATCTATCCCTAAAGACTACAAGGTACTTATCCTAAAACTATCACTGCCTTTCTCTGTACCTATTCACATTGCTAGTGCCTATTATCACCCTGGTCTCCACTTCTCTGCTATCACTGGTCTCATTAGTACCATAGTTTCTCATACCACTTTAGGTGAAGCAGATATAATTGGTGACTTCAACCAAAACTGGTTATCCCCTTCCCTTAATAAAGCATGAAATGATATCACTGCCCATAACTTATCACAACTCATTCTGGAGCCAACCTGTATGAACCATAAAACCGGTAACCATTTCCTAGTTAACTGAGCACTCACATCCCACCCTCACAGGGTTATTAAATCAGGCATTTTTTCTGATGCCCTGAGTGGCCACCATATAACCTTTATGGTATTCAAAATTCATAGGATTAAGGCCCCCCAAAAAACCTTCAGCTTTGTTCGTATAAATCTCTGAACCTCACTCCTCTCCTCCATGATCTGGCCCACACAAACTTAGAACCAATAGTCTTGCCGAACTCTATAGACAATGCTTATGTCTATTTTCACTGTAAATTTCTGGAGATCTGGAACAATCATGCCCCACTGCGGCACTCCAGGGTAAGGGGTAACCACCTCCCATGGATCATGCCAGAACTCTTGGCATGTCAAAGAGCCCGGGATCAAGCTTGGAAAACCCATAAAGCCTCTAAGCTCCCTCATGTCTCTGACATCTACTGCACTCTACAAAATTGGTGCACAAAAGCTACTCATTTAGCAAAAGCTGACTACTTTTGCTCTACCTTCCATTCCAACATTAATAAACCCTCAAATTTCTGGAAAGTTATACACTCCTCTTGTCCCCCCTCCCTCCCATCTCTTTAAAATAAACAGCAGTCAAGTTGCTGATCTCCTTAGTGTTGGTACTGAATTTAATTCCTATTTCACCTCCTGCGCCTCTGCTCTCCCATCTTCCTTACCATTTCCCCCACCTGCCTGCCCCCGAGACTACCCTCTTCATTTAACTCCTTCTCCTTCTCAAAAATTTCACCCTATGTCACCTTGGATGCACTTTATGCTCTCAACCCCTCCAAAGGCAGCTCGCCTGATGGTTTGGATCCTAAGCTGCTATATCTATCAGCTCCAGCTATCTCTGTTCCACTATGAGACCTTCTCAACCTTTCCTTCGATATGGCTACTATCCCATCTGTTTGGAAGCATGCCACTGTTCTTCCCCTGCCCAAGGGCAGTGATCTTTCCACTCCTGCTATCGTCCCATATCTGTCCTTCCAAGCCTTGCTAAGCTCCAAGAACATTTGGTTCTGTCACAACTTTCTTCCTACCTCTCTGATTCTAATGTTTTCACTCCGTTCCAGTCTGGTTTCCACTACTGCCTCTCTGATTAGGCTCACTGACTGTATCCTCTCAGGGATGGACAGTGGCCAAATTACATCAGCTATCTTTATCGACCTAGCAAAGGCATTCGACATGTCTCCCACACCCTTCTACTAAACTCCCTCTCCTCAGCTGGATTAACCGACTCTGCCACAAACTGGTTCAGAGCCTACCTGATACGTAGGACCCAGTCAGTCAGAATAGCAGACACCAGGCTCGAATTTGTCTAGAAGATGATCTTACCTATTTTTGTCTACTGTGATATAGTCTACAATGCTGCTCCCAAATCTTCCTTAACTAGATTGGATACCATTTTTCACTCCTTCCATTGTGTTGCTCTTGACTCCTCCTCTCTTACCCATCGCTGTAATTTCTACCACTCCCTGGCTTTTTCCTCATTAGAAAATCGCCGCCACCTCCATTACGTCAAATTTGTGTCTAAATTTTGGTTTGGAACACTCCCCACATATCTTACTTCCTTACTATCCATCCTCCCCCCTCCTGTCCATTCCCTTAGATCTTATGACTCTCGTTTAATGGTAGTTCCTCATTGGTCAACTGCGGTAGGCCAGATGGCCTCGCGTCACTTCCCTAAGCTATGGAACGTCCTTCCTCACCAGATTCACCAGTCATCCCCCCACTCCATCTCTTCAGCCCTACATAACTTCTTCTCTGTAAATTGTACCTGCGGCTAACTCCCCTTTCCCCATTACTCTTACTCTGCTCTGTTTCACCTGCTGCTGGTCCAATGTTATTTATCTCCAGTTAAATCTGGTGCACTAGAAGGTAGCACTTACCTGTTCCCTCAAGTTGTTATCAATATATATTTTCATTACTGCACTTATAATGTACATAATCTTCTGTAATCTTCAGTGCTGTTTACACTGTCATGCATCACTGTATAATTATTTTATTGTTTGGTTGGTTGGTTGGATGTATGTATGTTATGATTTTCCTGAATTCCTCTCCCCCAGGACGTACCGTGAGGTGAGCAACTTGTTGTTCAGTGTGCCTTTCCTGGTGAAACATTTCAATAAATGAAATAAATAAATAAAGGTCCCTCTCTTGCTTGGTGACTGTAAGTACCTCCCTCACATCTTATACATCAACCCAGTTCCCTTCCCCAAGTGCATGACTTTGCACTTTTTGGCACTGAAACCCAGCTGCCACATCCTAGATCACTCCTGTAGTTTCCCCAGATCCCTTTGCATTGCATTCTCTACATCCCTTCCTGGGTGACCAGCCTGTTTCAAATTGTTGTATCATCTGCAAAGAGACACACCTTACCCTCAAGTTCTTGAGCAATGTCACTTGTGAAGATATTGAAGAGGACTGGTCCCAGTACCGATCCCTGTGGTACTCCACTGGTCACTCTCACATCCCCATGTGACTGCCATTTGCCACCATCCTCTGCTTCCTCTCCTTCAATCAGTTTGATACCAAGCTTACACCTTCTCCCCAACCCCCAGGTTGCTAAGTTTCTTAATTAGCCTCCTGCATAGTAAAGTATCACAGGCCTTACTGAAGTTCAGATAGGCCACATCTGCTGCCTTTCCTTGATCCACATCCCTAGTCACCCAATCAAAGAAATCTAAGATTTGTTTAACATGACCTCCTCCCCACGAAACTCTGCTGCCAGTGGTCCTACAGTCCATTTGCCTCCAGATAATGCATCAGTCTCTCCTTTAGAAAGGTGTCCAACAATTTCACTACTATTGATGTGAGATTGACTGGCCTGTAATTGCTAGCCTCCTGTCTGCTTCTGCTATTGTGCAGAGGGACCAGATGGGCCTTTTTTCAGTCCTCTGGAACTTCCCCCATCTCTAATGAGGTGCTGAATAGTATTGTCAGAAGGGCATCTAGCACTGTGCTCAGTTCCTTAAGTACCCTTGGGTGGATCCCATCTGGCTCCATCACCTACTTTTCCTTTGGAGCTTCTAATCCCCTTTGGTCTCTGTCATCAGAAAATGAACTTGCTTCCACTCACCCAACCGATGCTTGCTGATACATGCTGGTCCATTCCCACCCCACTGAAGACCAAGCAGAACTACTCATTTAAAATCTTTGTTTTTTGTGATCTTCTTCTGCATATTATCAAGTAGGTGGTCCAGGTCCAGGAGCAGATCCAGGTCACCAGTTCTGGTGTGGCCAGGGCTTGGGCTACTCATATAGCAATGCATTTCAGCCTGGGCAAGGAGGGGATGACATTCCTCCACCACATTAAAAACATGCATCAGTCATTTAGTGGCCCAACAGTAGTGTGTCACACTACCAAGTAGGTGACCAAGGTTCAGGAGCAGACCCAGGTTATCAGCACTGGTGTGGGCAGGGCTGAGGATACTCATGGCACTATATCCCAGCCTGAACAGGGAGGGGGCCATGTTCCTTCACCATATTAAGAACATGTAGGGGTCACCAAGTGGCCCAACAGTAGTGTGCCACACTACCAAACAAGTGGCCAAGGTTCAGAAGCAGACCCAGGCCATCGGCACTTGTGTGGCCAGGGCTGGAGCTACTCATGGCAATGCATCAAAGCCTCGACAGGGATAGGGCCATGTCCCTTCACCACATACATTAAAGGGAAATGTCCACCTCCTGATGGGCCCCACCTGAGTGTGAAGCAGGGCCCGATTAGCAGTTTAAAAAATATACAAATCTTTGTTACTTACTATGTCATTTTTAATTTTAATTTCTATCTGATTGATCCTGTGCCCTCCCTGGCAGCATTTTAGAACTCAGATCCTTCCCCGGCACACCCACAAGCACCCGCGGCTGTCCCCGAGATGACGTGTCCTGCGGGGAGCAGCTGGGGCTCATTCATAGGCTTACAGTATTAGGGAAGATGCAAACAGCTCCAGTTTGCAGCCTAAGTGTGTCCATGGTATAATGAGACCATGTACTGGCTGACAGGTACCCTGCCAGTTGGTACCTGGTTTCAGTATATCATGGACACATGTAGACTCCAAACCAGAGCTGTTTGACAATACAGCAATATAATAATCTGTATTGCCATATCTTCCAACAGCTCCGGTTTGGGGTCTACATGTGTCCGTGATATATTGAGAACAGGTACCAACTGGCAGGTTGCCTGTCAGATGGTACATGGTCTCATTATACTACGGAAACACTTAGGCTCCAAATTGGAGCTGTTTGCAACTTCCCTCATACTGTAGGCCTATGGACAAGCCCCGGCTGCTCACCGCAGGACATGTCATCAGGGGAACAGCCACAGGTACTTGTAGGTGTGCCGGGGAGGGCTCTGAGTTCAAAAATGCCAGCTGGGAGGGCACAGGATCAACCAGATATAATTTAAAATTAATAGTGGCACAGTGAGTAACACAAATTTGTATATTTCTTAAACCGCTAATCAGGCCCTGCATCACACGGAGGTGGGGCCCACCAGGAGGTGAATATTTCCCTTTAAAAACATGCAGAGGTCACCAAGTGGCCATCAGTAATGTGTCAAACTACCAAAATGGTGGCCCAGGTCTAGGATCAGACCCAGGTCACTAGCGCTGATGTGAGTATGGCTTGGGCTTCTCATAGCAGTGCGTTCCAGCCTGAGCAGGGAAAGGGGCTATGTTCCTCCAGTGCAATGATACCTGCATTTAGCCAATGGAATTTGATCTCTCTCTCTATGGATACCATCTGTGTGCAAACAAGCCCATGGTGGGATGTATACATGACACTGTGGAGAGGGAAGGACAATGATTTGGAGCCAAACATAGAAACATATAAGTCGCCAGCAGAAAAAGATCCTTTTGCCCTTTGTGTCTGCCTTATCCTACCTATATAATGTAGAATGTGAGGGGACAAGTGGCTCTTCACTCCCCCTCAACTTTTGATACAGTACTGTCTTTATCAAGCTCATGTGTCTGTCCCATCCATGTTTCAATAAGCCAACTGATTTCACACAGACCACATGTTTTGATAATATATTCTACCCTATCACCACCCTTTCCTTAAAAAAAATACTCTCGCTGGCCTGGTGGCACTGAGGGCTGAGGCGCTGGATGCCACATCTCGCTCCACGCCAGTGACCCAGGTTCGGGAACGAGCCTGGGTCGTCGGGGGTCGGCAGGGGAGGACTAGGATTGAGCATCTGATGACAGCTCTCTTAGTCCTGGGGAGAAGGGGTAGATGCACACTGCGCTCTGCTGGTCCCTGGGGATGCCCAGAGGTACTGCAGATGTGTGGGTGCCTAGTAAGGGGGAAGCATGGCAGACGTCTGCATGTCAGTGTACCAATGTCCTTGCATACCCATGCTTCCATCAGGGAGATAAGTAGGGAAAAAATGGTAGCACAAGTCCATGGCAGCTTGATGGCCACAGTTTCACCGGATGACAATGCCTGGAGACATGTTCCAGTAATGGTTTCCTCACTGGGCACGCAGGCTACAGGGGGGGCACTTTTGCAGGCGTAGCTGCGCCTGCCAGCTGGACATGCAAGCTTCAGGGTCAGCGGTGGAACGGAGGAGCGGTGGCTGGATATAGAGCAGGACTGTGGCTGCAGGTAAAAAATGTTAAATGATAAAAAAAAAAAAAAATACTCTCTGGTATCCCGTAAATATTCCTCTTACCAGCTTCATGGACAGACCCCTTGTGTTTGTGTTCCTACTCAGTTTCCTGCCATCAGCCTTGATTACCCCATGGAAGTATTTGTATGTCTCAATCATGTTCTCCTGTCTCTCTTTTCTCCACCAGTGTGTACATGTTCAGATATTTCAACCTTTTCTCCTAAATCTTTTCTTGTTGTCCCTGGATTATCTTCGTCTCCTTTGTACTGCCTACACTATTTCCCTGTCCTCAAGTGTGGCCTCTAAAGAGGATAGTACAGATTTTCAAGAATATCATCTGCATAAAACATCACTCCCAGCCTCAGAGCCAGAAGTACCATGATCCCGTGGAAGCAGACTTTTTGGGGCCAGCATAATATCACACACGTGATAACAGCACCAAACACTGAATAAAACATCTAGTGGCCACCAGGATAACTGCACTTGTATGCTCTGCCCCTGCAACTCCAGCCCACTTCTTTCCCAGATTTTGCCAGATTGTGGCCTGGCAGGGAGAGAACCGGGTCTTCTCAGTACTGGCCCGGCCAATGGGGAAATATCATGGAGGACTCTGGAGTAAGGTACAGTAAGTATTCAGTGCATATGGATGGTTTATTTATTTTTATTTTTATTTATTTCCATTTAGGATTATAATACCTTTACGTGCAAGTCACTCTTTTACAAAGGTTCCACGTCAGTAGGTGAGGGTAACAAACAGACAAAGGAATATTAAACAGAGGTAATCTAAAATGACAAACGAACAGTTAAAATCCAGGAGAACTAACAGTCGTAGTCTAAATGACACAATGACAACTCAAACCAAGGAAAATAATAAGTAAATACAGTAATTATACCAGCAATTAAAGAGAGGTGAGGTAAAGAGTAGTTAATGGGGGGTAGGAGTAGCAGCCCTGGGCCTTGTCAAGCTAAGAAATAGGCAAAAAGAGGGGCAGGGAGGGGAGAAGGTAGACCAAAGGTGGAGCTGAAATGGGGCATAGGAAAAAGTTGGAAAGGGATGGGGGGTGAGGGTGGAGGTGGAGGAAGAGGAACCAGAGGAAGAGGAAGAGAGGTTGAGTCAGGAGAGAAAACAGAGAAGGGGGAGGAAGGTGTGATTCTAGGGGAGGCATTTTACAAAGGATAAGATTTTAACAATGGAGACAGTGACATATGCATGATAAGGGGAGTCACTGGAGGAAGCAGTCACAGCAACTGTTAGATACCAGGTACTGTTTTAGCAGGCGCTTGAACTGGCCAAGTTTATGCGAAGGAGATCCATCAAAATGCAAGGAATTGAACCAAAGGGGATCTCTGTAGGAGAAGGATCGCTGACCTTGGGTAGTCCGGCATCTGGGGACATGGAGTAGTTGGTTAACAAATGAACGGGTGTGCTTGGAACTGCATGAAGGTGTCAGTAGTGCTGCAGACCCAGGAGGAAGTAGGCCAAGGAGGGCTTTTTTGGCAAGTAAGCAGGTTTGATATTTAATCCTACTACTAAGCTGTAGCCAGCCAGTCTGTGCGTAAAGTTCACAGTATGTGTCAGGTGGTTGGAGCCTGTAAGAAGCCTGCATGCCTTATTAAGTGCGACCGTTATCCTTCGTAGTGGGGGGGGGGGCAGAGCCATAAATAAGAGGCCATAGTCTATGATAGAGAGAATGGAGCTATGGATGACCAGTTTGAGGGCTTCAGGAGTTAGATTATGCTTATGCCGATAGAGGAGTCCAGTTTTTATATTTACAGCCTTAGCTACATTCTCGATGTGCTGGGCAAAGGTGAGGTGGCTATCCAAGGTAAACCCCAGATATTTGAAATGCTCCACCAAATCAAGTGGAACACCAAGTGTTTTTTTAATATTGGGGGCACATGCTTTAAACTTACTGCGCAAGGTGCTGAACATCATAACCTTCATTGTTTTGTGCTTTAATACCAGTTTCTGGTCACAGAACCATTTTCTGACTTCCTCAAAACCGAGTTGAAGGTTATATTCGAGAAGAGCGGGGTTAGGTTGGGTTGAGAATATAACTGCATCATCTGCATACAAAATTATTTGTTGATGGCAACAGTGTGGCAGGTTATTTATGAAAATACTGAAGAGGAGAGGGACAAGAATGGATCCTTGAGACACGCCTGAGTGTACATTCCACCAGTCGGAGGTGACATTGGAGATTTTTACCAGTTAATAGCGATCCTCCAGATAGCTTTTAAACCAGTGCATTGATAATTGAGAGCCCTGCTGAGGTTAATTGTTTAAGCAGCAATGCATGGTTCACCGTATCAAATGCCTTTGTTAAATCTATGAAGGCTGCACCAACAAGACTCCCTTTGTCGAGCGATTGATGAGTGAACCTAGGAGGGCAGTTGTCACGCTGTTCCCTTTTCTGAAGTCATGCTGCTGTGGGGCACTGGATGGAGTATTTTTCAAGATGGTCAATTAATTGGTCTGCAACTATAAGCTCCAGGACTTTTGACAGGGGGGGAGGATTGAGATCGGTCTGTAATTGGTGTAGGGTATGGTCCCCAGATTTATGTACTGGAGTTATCAGAGCAGTTTTCCATCTAAGAGGGAATTGAGACTGGCTTAGTAATAGACTGAAAATCTTAGTGATAGGAGCTAATACTTCATCAAGGGTAAGTGCAATTAGCTTTAGGTCAAGGGAGTCACTACTGTGCCGTGACTTACCCAGGACCTTATGTAGGTGCCTTTTAACCAAGGAAAATGATACTTTCTTAAAGTAGAAGGGAGGGTTAGTGTTGCAACTACGGAGAGGCACATGAAGTGAGTCTTCTTGCTGCATCATGGATGTAGAGGAGTGTGATTCATCAAAGAAGACCGGGGGGGGACACTACTCCAGGGTTTTATTTTATTCTAATAATTGATTAGTGTTTTGCTCATAAAAGTGCTAAATCTTTGCGCAAATGCATAGCTCTTGCCTCACTGTGTTTAAAAAACACAGCACTTCTAGAAAATCTATATAAATACTTTCGGTACAGTTAGTATCGTCCCAACAAAAAAACTGCTAATCAATTATTTAAAACCCTGCTACTCAGATCAGAAAAAGCATTGTTGAAGATATTTGCAATATTGAGATGGTCCATAGTTGGTACTCCATCAATGTTGAGCATTGATGGTGCCACCTTTGGGACCTTGCCTGTGACATCCTTAATGTTTGATCAAAAATTTCTACTGTTGCCCCAGGAGTTGGCAAGCATTTCTGTATGGTAGTTGCTTTTCTCCTGCCAGATGATCCGAGTGCACAAATTCCTAGCAGCTTTGTAGGATTGGATATCAGCAGGTTTCCCAGTGGTTTGTGCCAGGTGCCAGAGGTTGTCCCTTATCTTGGTTAATAGTTCAGATGTGATCAAGGAATTAACCGTACCACAGACTTTCTTTACCCTCGATGGAGCATGGATGTCACATGCGGCATTGAAGCAAGAAATGAAAACCTTGAGCGCTGTGTTAACATCAGTGATGGAGTCAAGTTCAGAAAAGTTAGTGTTGCTCAGGTGTAGTTTTAGAGGTTCAAGGTGCCCACATTTGAGAACTCGGCTGTAAACTGAGGGGGCGATTTAGTGAATTTATTTGTCCAGGAGCAAGAGGCGGGGGAGTGGTCGCTTAGACAGTCAGGGTGTACAACAACATTCGAGATGTGATCAGGACAGTTGGTGAGGATCCAGTCGAGAAGGGTGCAAGTCCCCATTCTATAGTTGCATCTAGTATGAGAGTTAACAAGTTGTGATAGGTATAGAGTAGATAGAGAGTCTTTGGCTAAGCCGTTGGTGGGTGAAAGCCAGTTTAGATTAAAATCACCCAGGAATATGGTCTCAGAGGTGAGTAAGTTACTATGGATATACTCCAGGAGGCTGTGTAGGCCAGCTTCAGGATACACTGTCAGCACTTTGTTATGGGCCCCAAGAAGTATTTTAACAGCAAGCACCTGGGATAGGCAATTAAGATTTGGAACAGGAAGGGCATGCCCCAAGAGCATGTCCTTCAGGTAGATAATGTACCCACTGCCACGCTTAGATTGCCTGTCCAGCCTGAAGACAGTGTAGCCTGGCAGGGTTACGGCCAAGTCAGGAACTGATGGGGATAGCCAGGTCTCTTTGACAGACAGTATGTCAGGTTTATGCTGAGTTATTCAGGCTAGCAGGCTGTCCATTTTCAGGAGAAGGCTGCATATGTTTACTGATGCCATAGAGATAGTCCCCTGCTTTCTCAGGGTGACAGTGTGTTTGTTTCTGGAGGGGCCAGGGTGCCAGAAAGAAGTAATAGTAATAGGATGAACCTGAGTAGGTGTCTTTGCTTGAGTTTATTAAGCAGTTTTAAATAGCACTTTTTTGCCCATCTCACCCTTTTATTAATAATCAGGAGAGGGTATCCAGTTGGGGCAGCAGAGCTGACATGGTTGGAGTGACCAGCAGTGTCAGTCTACTCAAATCATCACGGTGGAAGCCAGAGTGGTGACCATGTACCTTTTGTCATACGGAAGAAATTCCAGAGACAAATCCATGGTCATAGTATAGGTTCTGAACAATTTTACATTGCTGGGTATGTGGCAGGTGTGTGGTACAAATGAACCCATGACTTAGAAGTACTGATAGGAGAAGAAGTTGCTGAGTTAATGAGCAGAGTGAGTGCATCATCATTAGAAATGTTGTATCCAGTTAGTTTGGAGAACGTAAGGGGAACTGGATAGAAACAGACAGGGAAGTGGCTAAAACCAAGATAATGAGGGAGCTGTGAGCAGAGTGCAGGTTTGTGCAGCACTATGATTTAGTTTTGACAATTTACAGGGATTAATTCAATAATTTAACACAACATAAACAACACTGTAACAATAACTATAGTCATTGTGTCTGAAATGAGGGGCTAATAGTGGAATGTATTCTAATGGAGAGGTAAAGAAATCCTGGTATTGTAGATCTAGGTATTACCCCTTAAAGTGCTTTGTTGTAGCTCTTAGGTGCTTCCCCTTTAAGAGGGAAAGTGAAGTGTAACCAAGTAGGAGGTGGGTGGGTCTCTCAGCTCTGGTAGTGTATTTAATAAAGGAAGGAGGTGGGGGAGGGGGTGGGCCAAAAAAATCACTAAGAGACCAGTTCAGGTTAGGCAAATGCTGAAAACAGTGCAGTGAAGGATTGATCAGTTCAGCAACGAGTCAGGCTGAGATTCAAGTCAGGCTGTGCAGCCCTGAGGACTGAGCAGCTGACAAGAAAAACAAGCAAGTAGCAGATCTGCACTGTACAGCTCACAGAACTGTATAACTGAATGAATCTGTGAAGCAAAAAGAGCAGGACTTCACTACGCAGCTGCTAAAAGAAGAAAAGTAAGGTCAGTGTTTTTCTGCGGTCTTATGCCCTAGTCCAATGATTTCAGTACTGGCTGCAGCGTTGGGCAGGAATCCAATGTCAGCACTCCAGGGCCATCTGGAACTATTCAGGTCCCATAGCAATGGGTGCCAGGTATTTAATTAGAAAAATCAGTAAAGCTCCAAAATCCCCTTTCCCTATGTCCTGGGTCAGGGACCAGCTGTTATCTTGTGAGCCAAGGAGGAGAGTGGGCAGCAGGCACCTTCTCACCCTGTCCTGGGAGGGCAGGTTGCTTGTGGAGGGGACCGTGTCCGCGATACCAGCCCGGTGGCTCCAATCAGCCTTGTGAGCCAAGGAGGAGAACGAGCAGCAGGCACCTTCTCACCCTGTCCTGGGTGGGTGGGTTGCCTCTGGAGGGAACTGCGTCTGTGGTACCAGCCCAGTGGGGTCCGATCAGCCTTGCGAGCTAAGGAGGAGACCGGGCAGCAGGAGCCTTCTCATCCTGGCCTAGGCGGGTTACTTGTGGAGGGGACTGCATCCGCAGTACCAGCCTAGTGGGCTCCAATCAGCCTTGCGAGCCAAGGAGGACAGTGTGCAACAGGCTCCTTCTTGCCCTGTCCTGAGTGGGTGGGTTGCTTGTGGAGGGGACCATGTCCACGGTACCAGCCTGGTGGGCTCCGATCAGCCTTGTGAGCCAAGGAGGAGAGAGGGCAGCAGTCACCTTCTTGCCCAGTCCTGGATGGGCAGGTTGCTTGTGGAGGGGACTGCAACCATGGTACCAGCCCAGTGGATTCCAATCAGCCTGAGGTTGACAGATGGAAGCCAGAATGGAAGGCATCTTGCCAGGGAGGGAGCACAAACAATTTTACTAAAAAAACAAAACATGCAACATCTTCCTCTGTCTTTTAGTGAGTGCTTTTATAAGAGACATCAGTGTTCTTTCACTCCTCAAAGGATCTTTTCATGACAGAGTTAACGTGCATTAATCAGGCAATGAGAGGAAGCTTACACTGTAGCCTTTCATGCTGTACCTGGCCTGTCATGTAAATAGAGATGGTCTCCATTGCTTTCCATTGCTTGAATGCCTGCAGCTTAGTTGTGTTGGGGGATTTCAATGCATGGGTCGATGATGAATCCGCACAGTTTGCTCAGTAGTTTCTCCAGTCGATGGAGTCACTGAGAAACACACAGGTCGTTGTTTTCTCTGCAACACATGAGTATGTAAGCCTTAAACCTCATCCTCACTCTGGAGCTGAGCATCTTTGATGTCAGGGCAGGTCCAGTGGGGTGGCTGGATCACCATGCTGTTAGATTTCTTGCAGGGGGCCCCCTGGACACCTTCTCCCCTTGCAGAGATGGTTCAATACTGCCTCAGCTCTACTTTGGTGCCCAAAGAATGTCTGGTGGTGTTGGACATCTCAGGTATGGAAGCGGCATGCGATGGAAGAGTAGAGATAGCCTTTGACAGCTGTAATTTGGCTATTACATCAGTGCTTGACTCCATCACACTGATCTGTGTCCACCCACTGACCTCTTGTCACAGCTTACTATGGTATTACAATGAGATGAAGTAGCTGAAGGTGACTAGGCAGAGGTTGAAGTGTTCCTGGAAGAGGACCTGCTTGGTGGAGGACATGAAGGCTGTAAGGTCACACTATAAGGACTATCAGAAGACTATAACCAGGGCCCCTACTTTTCTGAGGCACAGTGGTACCAAGTTCTGCGGCAAGACTACCATTTGTAGCAGAACTTCTGCGGCGGTGGTTTTTAATTTATGTGGAAGTTCTGCGGCACTAACAAACTACCACATCACAGTGTCAGCTTGTCATCCTGACTTCACTTTCATGGCAGTGGTTATAGCAATCAGGATGGTGGAAAGCACAGTAACATTAGCTCAAAAAATAATAGACTTATAAA
The DNA here is from genome assembly GCA_016271365.2 of Neoceratodus forsteri. NCBI lineage: Eukaryota > Metazoa > Chordata > Ceratodontiformes > Ceratodontidae > Neoceratodus > Neoceratodus forsteri. The sequence continues at coordinate 62,044,255 of CM057451.1, forward strand.
AATAATTTTATGCCTAAAAAGGCAAAACAAATGTCTCTCCCTTAAGGTCCTAGCCTGTTGCATAAATGACATATGTAGAGAGGATCTTATGTGATAAATAAGGTATTTCTACATGCACGCTATCTATCCCACTAATGAGGTTTCCACTGTCTATCACTTACATATTTGTATGTGCTTTCTACACCCCTCATGAGGTTCCCACTGTGTATCACTTATATATTTATATGCAATCTGTAACATACATACACATGTGTGTGTGTGGTGAGAGAGACAGAGATACTGTGTGTGTGTATATGTATATATATATATATATACATATATATTTTTTTTTAATTTCCATGAACTTGAATCCTCATTCATACAGGTCCCACTGGAAATAGAATAGAGGAGTTATTGCAAAACTCATTTTTCATGTCAGCCTGCTTACACTGACAAATTGCGTAACACCATCAGGCCATGACATGCATGTGAACCGATTGTGAGATAGAGCTCTCCAGCCCATCACAGTGTGTGCACCATGTGACAGAACACTGCACCATACCTTCCCAGGCTCTGAGCAGTGATGTATCCCACCAATCCTTGTGCTGCCCAGCCAGCTCCCAGAGCTAATCTCTGAACCTGAGTTGCCAGCACGGAAACACAGCATGCAACCTTCTGGCCCAAAAGCTGTCCCTGCACACAACATTTCTCCATAACTTTTAGGTGATTCTATCAACCAATGACAATATGTAATCAATAACCCTGGCAAAAATGCTTACAGTGCAATTATTTATTTAACAGGTCTATTATTTCAATAGGTCTACACATTATTATATTCCACTTTTCTGGGCATAATTACTTTATTTTTCTTAAAAATGACAGTTAAATTCATTTTACCAGTTATTCATTTCAGATGGCATCTCTATAACCTTAAAGGCTCAAATAGGGTTGTACAAAGTGAGGTATGGACTTAACAAGTCTGCTATTGACAAGGTTTTGTTTAAGTTGGCCCTAGCGCAATAATTTAAGACTGAAAATTGTATTAGGCTGCAGTGCAGGTTGAGCAAATATCACCATGCATGATGTGCTGTGCCACCATCTCTGGCAGGGGGAACTGTGGTAGATAAGTGACTGTTCATTTCTGTTGCAGAATGCAGCCATTTCATTAGCTAATGTATGATGTTATAGCAATGATAACATCACTTTCTGAGCATATAGGGGGTTTAGGATATAAAAAGAGGGGAAGGGAACCAGATTCTGTGGATAAACAGAAATATTAATAAAAAATCACCAAGAAGAGTAAATTCTGTGGTACCGCAGAAGTTCTGCGGTCGATTGCAAGTCCTGCACAAAATTCTGCGGCCGCAGAATTCTAGGGGCCTTGGCTATAACCCTGAAAAAGGCAGAGTTCCTGTCACATATTATAGCTTTAGGAAGAAATAGGCCAGCTCAACTCTTCCACACTGTGAACAGGTTAATTAGTCCTCCCTGTCCACTGGGGGACTTTTATCACAATTAAAGTGTGATGAGTTTGGATTTTTCTTTCTGGACAGAGTTTCCTCCATTCGGGCAGGGATCTTTACAGGTTGCCTGTCATGGGCCAGTGGTGATCCTGATAGAAAGCATATTAGTGCTGTGTGGGTTTGGAGTGAGTTCCTATCAATTATTATGGAGGAGGAGGAGGTCCCTGAGGTGATTGCAACGCTGTGCCCCCACTTACTGTATCTCGGATCCATGCCTACATGGCTGTTGGTGGAATGCTGTGAGTCCCTGTGTCTTATGTTTGCCAGAATTATCTGGTATTCTGCTTAGGAGGGTTGTTTTCCCACAGCTCTTAAAAATGCCATGGTAGGACCACTCCTGAAGAAACCATCATTGTGGCTGGATGTGCTAGCTAATTACAGGCTTGTTTCAAACTTTCCTTTTATGGGGACGGTTACTGAGGGGGTGGTAGCAATGCAGCTGAAGGCACACCTTGAGAGGTATGACATCTATGAGCCATTCCAGTCAGGTTTCAGGCCTTGTCACGGAACAGAGAATGTGCTCATCACGGTGTTTGATGACCTGCTCCTGGTGAGGGATGAGAGAAATGTTCTATTATTGTTCTCCCAGACCTGTTCTCGGCATTTGACACTGTTGACTATACATTTTGATAGAGCATCTTGGGAATATGAGGGCTCACTGGGAAAACTTTGGAATGGTTTGAGTCCTTCCTTTCTGGCAGATTGCAGCAGCTTGTGATGGGTACTTACTCGTCACAAACAGTGGTGGTCGGTTGTGAGGTTCCTCAGGGTTTGATTCTGTTACCTGTATTGCTCAAAGTGTACATGCTGCCACTAGGATGGGTCATCAGAGAGTGTGGTGTGGGCTTTCACTGCTGTTCAGATGCTACTCAGCTGCACTTGTCATTTACATAAGATGGGCAGGAGGCACTCCCTGTGCTGGAGCAATACCCTAAAGAAATTTCTGACTGGATGGCCTCCAGTAGGCTGAGTCTCAATCTGACCAAGACAGAGTTGATGCTGGTGGAACCAGGTCTTCGAGGGTCAGCTAGAAGTTTGGGGGCAGTCAGTTTGCCATCTCAGAATGGTATCCTTCTGATAGCTGTGGATAGAATGAAGAATCTGGAAGTCATTGTGGACTCTAGGCTGACACATTGTAGCGACACTATAACATTAGGGTCCAGAAATATTAAAATCTTTGCCTGGTGGGCAAAGTGATTGCACCCTGTTTGCCAGGGGTTTGCGCCTGAGTACAATATTCAAAGGGGGTTGTGGTCCATGACAAAAGGGTTAATGCATGAGCAAACAAATAATATATGCAGTGGACAAAGGGAGAGGCAGGGACACGAATCCCAGCACAGAGCAATATTCAGTGCAGTAGCACTATGCAAAGGGAATAGTGCAAGCTACCTTCTCCTGTGCAAATACCACCAAGAAGAAGCCGGAATTACTCCAGGCAACCCTAGTGACCAGTTGAGCCACTGCAGCCAACAACCACATTGATGGTTGGGGGAGTACACCTGATCCCTAGTGGCTAGTGGCACCACCCAACCTCCGATCCACATCTCCGGTGAAATAAACATTTCCCTGGTGCCCACTGGTCTCCCCCCCCATCCTCCAGTTGCTGGTCCTGTATTAAAAAAGGTAGTCCCTGGTGCCCAATGGTCCCCCTACTCTCTGATCACTGTCCCATAAAATGAAAAGAATTTCCCTGGTTTCCAGTGGTTCCCCCAACTCTGATTGTCATCCCATAAAATGAAAAGAATATCCCTGGTATCCAGTGGTCCCCTGCATCCTCCAATCACCAGCCCCATATCATATCACATATTCTCTGGTGTCCAGTGGCACACCCCACTCACCAATGCCCATCTCCTTACTAGCGTAAGTATTTCCTGGTGTCCAGCAGCTCCCCCTACGCAGGCACTGGCCAACCTAGCACTGTTCCACCTTACTGGTTTGCTGGTACCATGGGAGTCCATATGGCAAGTTGCACAGCCCTCCTCTCACCACCTTGGCAGCCACTATATGTGATGACAGGGAGCGCGCATCCCCTGTACTGTAAAGAGAGACCACATATTGTCTACAGTAGACAGTATCCATGCTCCCTTTATAGTACAAGGGACACCGAGTCCCTGTCATTACATACAGCAGATGACTGAGGTGTTGAGAGGAGGGCAGTGCCGGTCATTGTATGGACTCCCTTGGCACCAGAGAAACCAGTAAAGTGGAGGATGGTGGGGGTATTGGCCAGTGCCAGCAGTGTGGGGGGACATTAGATGCCAGGAAATGCCTACACTAGTAGGGGTACAGGGATCAGTGGGTTGGGTGTGCCACTAGATGCCAGGGAATATGTACTATGGTATGGGCCAGTGATAGGAGGGTGTGGGGACCACTAGGCACCAGGGTAGTATTGTCTTCACACAGGGCCAGTGACTGGAGGTTGTGAGGGTCCACTGGACACTAGGGAAATTATTTTTGTGTTATGGGATGGTGACTGGAGGGTGGGGGACCACTGGACATGAGGGAATATTTGGATTTTGCTGGGGATAGGGATCGGATGATAACAGGTACCACTAGACACCAGGGAATATGTCAACTTTTATGGGATTGGACAATCAGGGTGGGGCAGGGTCAGCTGCAGGGGCACAAACCTACTGCCATTTCTCATTCAAATCTGCCCATGATGGACATGCAAATGGTCCTTTAGCACCTTGCATGCCCACTGGGCTCATTTGCATGGTGTCATCTGAATATCGCGTCTGGAGTTATTGGTGCTATTGGGTCTGGGGGTGCTGTTCCCTGCAGTGCCAGGATCCTTGTCAGGGCACTGCTACTCAGATTAGCGCTGCACTGGCATGCCCCTATATTGAGTCAGATAGCACTGGTTCACTCTCCAACTGAATATACCAACCTTGGGGTTGTGAGCAATGGGCAAGCACAGAGCAAACCTTTGCATTTCATTTTGCCCATTTTTTAGTATCTGAACCCAGGTGTCAGCCATGGTCCACAGTGGATTTTTTCATTTAAGGAATATCTCCTGGATCAAACCCTTTTTTGGGCAAGTGGACCAGTGCCAAACATAGCATCGCTGTGAGAGCAATCATGGACCAATACACAGTCTGTCAGTGTCCCAAAAACAAAAATAAACCACTAAACCTAAAGAAAAAAATGGCAAAACCCTGGCAGATGGAATCATCAACCTAAGGTATTAAATGACCGGACACACACTGTGCAGGTCCAGCATGAAAGCAAACACTGCTGTCAGTCCTGTACGCGAGTGAGAGACTGAACACATGTCATGTCACGGAGATACATACCCCAAACACAGCCATCAAATAAAAAAAATCCACATAGTTAAACTAATTGCATTTCCCACCAGTCTCACCTTTACTTTAGTTTCTGTTGACAAATCTGTTGACAGCCTGCTGATTTCTCAATGCTGCCCCTTGCCTCATCTCCCCACTGCCTTCTTTGATTCTTCCATCTCCACTGCATTCCTCCTCAGAACCCCTTCCCCTCCCCCTCTGTCAGTGACCATTACCTGAAGTGTGATCCCGGCCTAAAAAATACAAAACTAAAAACTGGACCGCATTATTGTCAGCCACAATGAAAAAATCTTTCATTTTCAGACCATGACCGTTGCATTTTGAAAACCGCAAAGCAGGAAATGACTGAGTATGGTGGCTGCTGAGGGACACGCTCGTTCTCAGTTGAGATAGCCATTTAGAAGAGAAACCTTAAAAAAATCAAAGTACACACAAAAAAAGGTTACTGTTTTTGAAAGGAACATAGGGCAGAAACATCACAGTAAACACATAATACAGTATGGCACAGCCTCGATCACCATTGATGCTGTAAGTGAAACTCATATATTTCATTTGCCTATTTTTAAGTTGGAAAAGGTATGCTATTATTGCCATACTTCAAGTATAATATTTGGTCTTAGAGGTTGTTCTTGCCTTGCCTTGGTTTCCTGGCATTCTGCTTCTATCTTCCCTTGTAGCCTAGTGAAGGGAGCTCCTACTCCTGGCATTGGAGGAGGACTGTGCAGAGTTGGCAAGGAGTGAGGAGAGTCCTGGATCACTGCCTGCGGGGAGATAGTGGAGATCCGAGAACTGGGAAGGAAGAAGCGGTGATCCGGGTGTTATCCTCTGCCACCCTGACTTTTGCTTACTTACGATGGATGGCAGAGAGCCAATTGATTAGCTGGCATCTCAAGGACTGGTCACCTGCTGCCCCTGAACAAGGAGAAGGACAAAAAGAGGACCATGGTGCAACTAGTCGAGAGTCAGAGTCAGAGAGTCGGAAGGCCGAAGAGTTGGAGAACGATTCCTTGACTTTAAAACAGTACAGAAACTTATTTTTTGTGTATTTGCACTGTGTTTAATACTTTGCATATTGTGCTTGCTTTTAAAAGATTTTCCCTCACCCTGTGATTGTTACTGGGGAAACCATTCGGGGAAACACTGGTGGCTGAAGCAGTCCAGATAGCACACAGCAGACAGCAAACTCTAGTGAAACTTAATACCTTTTCTTATCTTAACTGATAATTATTTTTTTTATTTTCAAAAGAACACCTGTTGCATTTTTTAATTATTTGTTTGAAATTTTGAGTGGTTGCTTTTCACGTGACCTCTCCCTATAAGGTGCATGCATGCAGCTCTGGCATTTTAACTACACAGACACCATTACCGCCTGCTCGCTGAAGCTGCATTCCGAGTTCCAGAGGTTTTTCTTTCTGAGTTGTGTTAATAATAAATCTTCTCTGTTAGCTGTTTTTTTACTTTTTCTGCATTAATTGCAGTTTGCCATCTCAGTAACAAGTTAATAACCTTTATAGTGGCAAGTAGCTATTTAATCCGTATTTGCACCAGATCCTGAGGCCGTGGTATGGCAGAAAGCCTGCAAGGGCTGTCTAGTCTTTTGCATAAGAGCAGCACTTTAAAAAATATCTGCTGAAGGACTGAGGGGATTGAACTATTTGGTCAAGTGTTTTAGCATGGGCAGTAATTTTGTTTTACTGCAGGCCTTTGCGCCATGCTGTACTGTGTACTTCTGCTGTGCATGAGTAAGTAGCACTGAACTCTTTAAATGTACACTATGGCCTGGATATTCAGACTGCACCTGGCAGTGGTGCAAGCATGGGCACAGCTCAACTGGGATGTGCTGGGGCCAGGACCAGGTGATATTCAACAGTGATGCATCATGGTACAGCACCGTTGAATATGCCACGGACAGTGCACGGTGCAGTGGCACTGTGCCAGCGCAAGCCACAGATAGGGAGCACAGGGATGTGCCAGCACAAATGCAATTGTGCTGGGCATATCACTCACAATATTCAGCAGAGGGAATGCAAATGAGGCCATAATATATACAAGGCGCAAATGGGGCCATTTGCATGTCATTATGGCACCATTTGCATGCCTTGCGCAGGGCAGCCCGGTGACTTGTGCCTGGTGCCCTGCACAGAATGACATGTGCACAGTGGGGTTCCAGGGCATCCCCCACCCCATAGCTGCAATTGTGGTAAAGCGCCATAGAATAAATCCCTGGTAATCCAGTGGTAGTCCCCTCCCTCCCAATTCCCCAAGAAATGTATATTAATTCATTCTCTGGTAGTCTAGTGGACCCCCCTCCTCCATCCCATTTCCCCGATCATGGTAAATCACTGTAGACTAATTCCCTGGTGATCCAGTAGCACCCCTACCCCTCCACCCACATAGGACCCGTGCCACCCCTCCCCATCATCAGCGGGCAGCAGCAACCCGCCCACATACCTCTCGGCTGCCCGCTGAATGAAAGATACAGTATGGGCTTGCAGGGCATACTGTACTAGACAGTCCCAAATGTGTGAATGACTTCAGCCCATACTGTACCTGTCATTCGGTGGATGGCCGGGCGGTGTGCGGGCAGGTTGCAAGCCACCCATCGATGACGGGGAGGTGGGGTGGGCACAGGGTTCTGTCTGGGTGGAAGGGTAGGGGTGCCACTGGATCACCAGGAAGTTATTCTATGGCAATTTACCATGATCGGGGAAACGGGAAGGAGGGGGTCCACTAGACCACCAGGGAATGAATAAATATACATTAATTGAGGAAAAGGGAGGGAGGGGGTTCCACTAGACTACCAGGGAATGAATTATGATACATTTACCAGTGATCAGAGAATTGGGATGGAGGGAGGTACCACTAGACTACCACGGAATGAATTACTATACATTTACTGGCAATCAGGGAATCGGGAGGGTGGGGGGTACCACTAGACTATCAGGGAGCTGTGGGTGCTTGTGGACGGTGTTCTGGGTGGGCGTGTGACCACTCACAGCTGGCGGCTGCTGTGTTGCACCCTGCAATACAGCAGCCCACCTGTGGGTGGTCAGAAGTTGTTCCACCAAATCACGGGCTCAACTCTGAGACCCCCTATGCGGCACAATGCAGCATTGTGCCAGCATATGCACCATACATCCCAGGCTGAATATCGGGATGTGCCACATATGCATGGGCACGGCCCCTCATCTGCGCCGCATACATTAACATTGTGCCCTGGAACATTGGGATTTGCGCTGCACCAGGCAGCCTTTTCAATATCCCACTAGGGCGCAATGTGGGGTTGCATTGGTGCAACTCTGTTGCACTATGCACAACCCCTTTGAATATCTGGGCCAGTATCTTTTTTAATTAAAACATTGTATTATGATATGCCGTGTTATGTCCGAGCACTCATTGAATTGTTTATGATTTAAACATACTGTTGATTCAAGTAATGAAATGTGTGCCTAATGAAAATTTATGAAATTCAGTGAAGTGAAGTAAAGTGAACTGAAACAAATTTAAAAGCCAGTAGAAACTAATAGGCAGTAAATGTGTAGTTCAGTAAATGTGTAATTCATTTTCCAAGGAGAGTTTTAGTTTAGCAATTATTTTTAATAGGCTTTTAGTAAATGTTTGTTAATTTATTAATGTTATTAGACTGTGGGAACAAGCTGCAATAACAAGGAAGGGGTATTTTATTTTAAGAGATATTTAAGTTATTACAGATTGTATGTGTCTTGAAGTTTTTCATAGAGTGATTGATTTTATATTTTGTACATTTATACCTGGCAGTGACAAAAATTGAAGCACATTGCCTATTTGCCTCCACAATTGACTGGGCAGATTGATGGTCAGCTTTCAAACATTCCAGCAAATACAGACCTGAAGTTCTGAGTTATTCTGAAGGACATTTGAAGGTTGGAAGCAGCTTTCACTGTGGGCAAGTGCATCTGAGTCTCCAAGGTCTAAAGCTTTAAAGCTCTACTTACCTCGAGGCAGGTCTCTGTATGATTTGCAGGACTGTGCAGGTCTTTGCAGTACTTTTAAATACTCCCAGACACTGGAGTTGGCATTTTATGTATTTATAAGTCTCATGGTCTGTCAGTATTTTATCTTTGTATTATTATTTTTGTAACATAGAGAAAAAACAATGGTTAACACAAGACAGCAAAGAGAATTGCAGGGTGATTGCTCCCCCTTATTGAGTCATGATCTATTAAATCATATCAAAAAAAGTGTAAAGTAACTAAGAAAACTAAGATTACAGATCATTTACTCCCTAAAAATCCTTTAATGGGGGAACAAACTTCAACTCTCAAAGGGAGGTTGTCAGCTTCTTTACCTCTCTTGTATGACCCCCTGAGTAAAATTTGTTTGGATAATAGTCTTCAGAAAATACCAGATCTTATACTTTATTCTACTAATGAAACTTCTGAACCCAGTAATTTGCTAATTTTTGAAGAAAACAAAGTTTCTGATGAGAACAGATACCTGCATTTACCAACTGATAATGTATATAGGGAGGTATCTGAATATCCTGTAACTATTACTTTAAATAGAACTTTATATGATAAAGTTATTGTCTCAGGGGAGGAACTTAGGGAAATGTCTGTTAGGTTGCAGCAGACAATTGAAGATATCACAACTCTGGGATCTAGACATGACACAGGGTGTCCCTTCCCATGGAAAAACACATTAACTCCTGATAAGACTAATATATTATTACAGGAAGTTAAGCCTCAGCAAGTGGGGAAAAATATTTTGATTTCTGATAAAAATAGTATATCATTACAGGAAGTTGAGTCTGAGCATTTGAGACATTTGCCTACTTGTTTAAGTGATGATCTTATATTGACACTAAATAATCAACATGATGCTGATATTCTTTTAATGGAGCAAATGATAGTACTTAAGAATGAAACTGACGCTTCCAGGTTTGATGTAGCAGTTAACGCAACAAAACTTGATACAATTTTATCTAAACTGGATGAAATATTCCCCCCCTAAGCAATCTGACTCTACCTTGCCAGATACAAGTGACGCGTCATGTACATCAAAGGGCAGGCCAGAGTTTAGTCCTGTAATAATTCCCGATTCATCAAGTAGACAAAATAAGAAAAAAAGAAGGAAACAAAAGAAAAAAGCTCAGGGAAAAAAACAACCTAGAAGAGACTAGTGGCAAATCATCTGGTCTTATTGAAGCAGTTAATCCGCTACCATAGAGTTTAATTTCCAGCCAGCCAATCACAGCTCTTTTCACAGTACCTAAACTGATAATCTAGATAAGACAGCAGAGCATTATCATAATCCTAACAAAGTTTGGCAGCTCGGTGAGTCCCCTGTTTTTGAAATTTCTAAGGGGAAAACTGATTTAGGGGAGCAGTTGAAGCTGCTACAGAATGATATTAAATCTCTGGGGACACAGATGGGATCTCTGTTTACACAGGGAACTGATTTGACTTGTTCTGATGAGCCTAATAAAAAAATAAATGAAAATTAGAAGGGCTCCCTCTAGCTAAAATACTCACTTGGAACATTCTCCTCATGAGTGTTTGTTACCAAGTGAGGTAAGGCCATTATCTGATCTCAGATTTAAGGAGGCCCCCTATTACACCTGACAGCTGAGAAGGGATGGCCTAATATTCCTGACAATAAGCTAAAGTTTTATTTGATCGATTTTGTCAACAGACAATTAGAGTTGGAATTTATTGACACTGATGTGTGTGATGCACACAGAAGTACTGATGGTAGAATGAATACTATTGAATTAACTGTATATTCCCCATTTGTGGCTAATCACTTGTGGTATAATGCAGAGCGATTTACTCAAAAAGGAATATTTATTTCATTTCCCAATAGATTGGTTTTTAATGTCTGTAATGTCCCTAGTAATGAATTTTGGGAGCCCACTCCCACTCTTCTGACCATGTTTGGTCTTGAGAGTATGTCTAGAGAAAACAATTACAGACTGCGAGGGTCTGGGTCTCTCTGCAATCTGTTTCAAAATTTTCTGCAGGTACAGATGGGTGAGAGAGGTATTCTCAGGGTGATCAGACATGAAAATAGTTCACAAATTGATATATGGGTTAAGAACTCTGCTATTGCTGAGAACTTACTGCTGAAAAGTAAAATGTTGGACACCCTTTGTTTAATTCTGGTAAAACCTAAGGATATTTTCAAAGCTGATAACAATCTTACTAATAATTTGAATCCAAGTGAGGCCTTTAGAACCCATCACCCAAAGCAGACACCTGATCATATAAGGTCAGTTATTACTTCCTTACCCTTGGTAAATAGATTTGGGGTCCTTACTGATTGTAATAACTGACTACAGGTACAATACCTCAAATCTATTGCTTCATATTTATACCTCTGTGGTAAATTGGATTCTGCAACAAAGCAGAATAGCAATTGTTTATTTGATAATGAGATTGTATTACTTGTCACTTCATGGAACATATCAGGGCTTGCAACAAAATTAGCAAATTCTGAATGTATGAATTATCTCAGGAAGCATGATGTAATTAACTTACAGGAGTCCTGGCATACCTTGGACATGTTAGACACCTTGGCTCTTAATGGTTATCATCTTTTTCATTTTCCTGCTATTAGAAAATCGAATATGGGTCACTTTGCTGGAGGTCTTCTGACTTATATTAAGATTCATGATGATGTACTTATCTGGAATACTGGTCTTACTCAAATTGTCTTCTGATAATGGTGGGAATCTGGAATGAGCTGGTCTTTTTTCTGAATCTCTATAACCTGGTAAATAAATCTCCTCTTTGTGATGATAGTCTGCTGTCCAAACTTGCAGAGGCTATAGAAGAGATGAATAACCATTATAATGATTTACAAATAGTAGTTATGGGAGATTTTAATATTAGACTAGGTCAGGACAGTTAATTGGACAACTCAATGGTCCAACTACAAGAGGAGATTTATGGAATCGATCCAAGGAATTCACAAGATCCCAGAAACACAGACTTCAACAATCAATTAACTTCATTTTTACACTCATTAAACTTAATCATTCTAAATGGTAGATAACCTTTGGATAGATGAGGTGATTGTACATGTTTCACTCATAATGGCCATTCCACAATTGATTATGTTTTGTCTCTCCATTTAATTATTATAAATATCTTTACCTTGAAATAAATTCTAGGCCTGAGAGTGATCATTTCCCCTCTCTGTTTATGCAGGAACTTCGGAGGTAGGTTCAGTAGAAATAAATCAGATCAGGTGGAAATTTACAACAATAAGAAAATTATTCTATGGAATCAGAGCCCCAAGGACAAACTCGAAAAAAAAAATATAAAAACCTTTTCCAAAATAATTTATGACTTGATCTCTACTGACCCTGACCCTGATAATATTCATTACAAAATAGTTCAGCAGTATGATTGTCTTCTAGCTGAATATAGATCAACTCACAAACCAGATAAGTTAAGATGTCAGAATTGGTTTTATAAAACCTGTCATGTTCAGAAAAAGCTGTTAACCAATCAGATAAGATTTTTCAGAGATCACCCAACATGAGAGAACATTAAGAACCTAAATAAAAGCAGGAAATTATGTAGAAACCATGTACAGAAGCAAAAACTAAATCATCAGCTAGACTTGTGGAAGAAAATGCTGATTGCAGTACAGCAAAAACTTGACAAAGCCTTTTGGAAGTTGTTGCCACTGGGAAAAATAATTATAAAATGAACTACAAGGCTTCTTTCACAGTAACAATGTGGGTACATTTTTTCAGTAATATCTTCTACAAGTCTAGTGAAACATCTATTTATCACATGAGCCTAATTAATGATGAAAACATTTGGATCACAACTGAAGAAACCCATTCTGCTATTAACAGTAGCAAGCCAAATAAATCTCCAGGCCCAGATCAAATATCAATTGATTTTTATAAAGCTGCTCCAGAGTGGAGGGCAATTACTCTTACAGACTTGTTTAACAAGTTCATAATGTATGGCTTCATCCCAGATTCCTGGAAGGGTAGCTACACTGTTCCAATTTTCAATAAAGGAGATAGAGGCAATCCTGAAAATTATCATCCAATACATTTAAGAGACAATATGGTTAAAATATATTCTAAAGTTTTACTAAATTGGTTACACTATGGATTCTACACAACAGGATAATATCTCCTTTACAGGCAGGTTTTCAAAACAATACTGGGACAACTAAACAAATCTTTATCCTTTTACATATTATTGAAAAATATTGCAAAGTAAAAAAAAAAAACAACCTTTGTTTATTGCCTTTATTGATTTTACATCAGCTTTTGACTTGATCTCCAGAGATCTATTATGGGTTAGTATGGATGCCCTCGATATAGATTCTAATTTAATAAATCTTATAAATATTCTTTACGATGATACTTGGGTTTAATTTCTACTAATGCTGGCGTTCGCCAAGGGTGTGTGCTGGCACTGACACTATTCAATCTTTATATAAACCATATTTTGAGAGAATAAATGAATCCTCTACACCATATGCCCAAAGTGCTCAAACATTTTATCTGATCTTGGCATACGCTGATGACCTTGTGCTTATTACAGCATCAAGATTAAAACTACAAAGAAGTCTCTGTAAATTACAGGCTCTTTGCCCTGCATTGAAATTAACAATTAATAAAGCAAAAACCAAAGTTATGGATAGGTTCTAGAAAGAAGTATAGAAATCTGTTTTTAGCCAATCATCCATTGGAATTTGTTAATCAATACACTTATTTAGGGGTCACAATATCGAATACAATTTCTTGGAATAAGCATATTAGGACTGTAGCAGCAAAAATGAGGACCACATCTTCTTCTCTTCTTCACTGTAACAGAACTTACAGTGGTATGACAATAGAGCCAATGATTAGGGCTATAGATAATAAATTAATAAACCAAGGGCTTTAGGCTATCACAAACTGGGGAGTTTCTAGTTTACATACTTTAGAATCTATTATTAATATAGTATAGAAGAAAACCTTAGGATTACCTATTTCAGCAGCTAATGCATGATAAGGGCCTATGTTGGTCAAATCACATTCATGGCAAAAAGTCATATAAGAATAACAAATTTCTGGACCAATATGACACATGAACCAACTGGCTCTATTATTGAATCATGTATAAAAGAAAAAATAATATATCTTGATTTGTTAAGTGATGGGTGGCTGTCGACTGTATACTCTTTACTTGAGAGATATGAACTTACCTGTTTACGCTACTGGGCTGACCATACAGTAAAAATACATAAAAAACTATGCTAAAGTTGTTTCTGCAATGGTTTCAAGAAAGAATAAGGAAATTGACTTACAAAAAATTAAACAATTAAAAGTTTCACAGTGGTTAATTAATAATATATAGGAACACTCTCTTAAAGAGTATGTACTGCTGATAACCAACCCAATTCATAGGCAGATTCTGACTCTTTATAGATCTGAGTTATTTCCCAGCAGTATATTAACTGCCAGATATTCTCAACAAATTCCTAGTTCTGCTGACTGCTTATGTTATTTAAATGAACCTGAAGATTTACATCATGTATTCATAAGATACCAATGGTATGAAAAAATAAGGAAGAAATACTTAGCTAAATATTTCTCCTCACATATTATACCTTCATGCTACTTTCTCAATCTTCTGTTGAATTCTGAAAATCCACAAATTCTTACTGATTTAGCAGAATTTTTTATTGCTGCTAAAAAGATAAGACTGAAATATGTCTAACAAAGACCATAATTAAGGAGCCCTAATTGATCCCTTAGTACTTCCCTTTTTCTCATTTACGAGATTTGAGATTATGGCTTAACCCGGGGGTGTAGTCAACCATACCCGAACCCATCTACTCTGTTTAAACTCCTTATTTCTGTTAAGGATTAGGAGTTTGTCAGGGCCTAAGTCTGTTGTGTCTTTCTTGTCCAAGGTACTCATATATGAACTTAGAACTGGGGTATATTTTTTGAAACAGTGTGTTGTATATTAATTCTATTCTTTATCGAGACAAATTAACTGGAGACTGCCAGGGTTAAAATTTGATGCACTTTATGATAATGACACTCAGGCGTTAAAAGTCTGAAAAGCATTTATGCCATTGTGATAAGTAATGTAAATCTGTAATTATGAATAGTTGTGTATTTATTATTTTGTCTTGTCTTCAAATATTAATGTATAAAGCATTTTTCTGTATTTGTACTGATACTACATTTTTTAACTTTGTGTATGTAATGACAATATATGTCAAACAATAAACTTAAACCGAAACTGCATGGGTACATGCTCCCTCCCTCCTTGCTTTAAGTAAGAGTGGGTAGTTAAAATAAAGAAACACATACATTACAAAAGAAAAAAACACAGTCTTTGAATGTTTGTAACTTCGTATTTGTGGATGACTGGGTACTAAAAACATTTACAAATACAAACCTCCTGTACTGACTTTTAATAAAACAGCTTCATTCAAACACATTGAGAAGGACTACTTTTTCTCTTTTTCTAGTAATCATTTATGTTTTTGTCTTTTTTGTATACAGTTTATATGTGCATTTTTTAAATTAACTTCTTTACTGGGGAGACCCATTTTATAAGTGCAGTAACACACTCTGAGGGGTGGGTTATGTCCTGATAAAAGCATGCCCAGATGCAAAAGGCACTCGGCGAAAGTGTCTTGTGCCTTACAACGCAACTGGACATGCAATTATCAGGACATAACCCACACCTCGTCGTGTGTTGTTGCTTGCATATCTACCCTGTGCTGTGGCAGTGGCACTAACTCATGATTAGGTGGTGCACCACCTTCAAGATTGCTTTGTTAACATACAAAACCCTTCATGGACTGAGTCCTGCCTGTCTGAAAGACTGCTTGGTCTGCTTTTCTCCGGGCTGCTCTCTCCACTCCACCGAGGAACTTCTGTTGGTCATCCTGAGATCTCGTCTTAAATGATCTGGTGATAGAATGTTCTCAATGGAGGCCCTGATCATCTGGAACTCCTTGCCTGTCCATCTAAGCAGTCCCTCCTTAGTGGAGGCATTTAAAAGGGGATTAAACAGATTTTTATTTGATCAAGCCTTTGGTACCACTACCTGATTTTCTGAGTAGTACCTCTGCTTTTTAGAGTAATTGCTGAATGTATTTATTATTATGTGTTATTTATTTCATGGTAATTACTGTACATTTGTATTATTGATATGTGTATGTAATGTGCCCTGATACTCTATTATGGTGTGCTTAATAAATAAAGCTGCCTTGTCTTGCCCTTGCCTTTGAATCTGGCAATTTCTTTAAGAGCAGATTTCACTATAATGATTTTTGTAAATTAAAATATAATAATAATTTGGTAGTCACAGCACCCCACTTAAAAAGAGATGTATCTCATTTTTATTATCCAGGAAAATAAATTATATGAGAAGATTTGATTAAAATCAAATGTTTCTTATACATTAGGGCATTGCCAGGAGCTGGGTTACTGTCAGTTAATGTAACCCTAGAAGGGTCATAAGGTATGAGGTAAAGGCAAATGCCAAATTCCCATAGGATTGGATAAAATAAGGTAACCATACTCCTTGAGTGCCTTACAACCACTGTAAAAGAAAAAAATATTTTATTTTTTAATTCAGGATTTTGTATTTTAAATTCTAATCATGTCATTGTATTTTATTTTAGGGCTTCCAAATTTTAACACTTTAGAGTCTGTCACCCAGTAAGAACACTCCATCTCCTGTCATTCTTTGACAAACTGAACTGTCAACTTTCTGTTATTGTTCAGAGATCAGTATGTTCAGTTTAAGAAGCCATTTGTTGGAATTCCAGAAAAAAAATTACATCAGGAACATAATCTGGGCAATTAAGTCAACTTCATGGTCCCCATTGTCAAAGCAGTTAGAATGATGCAAGCCACATACGGCAAAGGAAAATGGTGCAAACCATGACTTGCACAAAAGTTGTGACATTTGGTATTCTGAAAGGTGGACTGCACCAATGCACACTCTGCCTGCACCAAACAAGCCTTGTGACCACCTTGCACCCAAAAAGCCATTACACCATTGAACAATGCGACTTGTCCCAAAAACAAAATGCACCATCACCCAAACTGGGATTCCAGAAGCTGAAGACCTGCAAATTGTGCCAATCCAAACAACCAACACTTAGACCAGGGTGGGGCTGGTCTAAGCAGGCCACATAATACAAAGAGACCCCTGCTGAGATATATAGCAGAATCATTGCTGAGGTAGTAGTGTGCAGACAGACACACAGTGACAAAGACAATGTCAGCACCACTAGCCCTACTGGGCAGCACAATGGCAATGGAGGCATGCAAGGCAGCAGGAAGGCAGGATCCAGGGGAATGGTGGACCACAGGTGCAGGGGAGGGTGAGGGGGAGGACTGTGCCATGGGTCATCCACACACAAACATCCTTTGAGAACCTCACAGAGAAGCAATGCATTGTAAGATACTGCATGAATAAAACCACCATATGGGGTCTGTGCCAAGAATTGTAGGAGGACCTGCATAGTGCCACACAAAGAGGACATGCAATACCTGTGGAGGTCAAGGTGAGTGCAGAGCTCTGCTTTCTTGCCACTGGGAGCTTCCAGACCTCTACTGGTGACACAGTGTGCATATCCCAGTCCACTGTGTCCAAGTGTGTGAGAAGCTTTCTGACTGCACTGATACACTGGACCCTCAGGTATATCCTCTTCCCATGGGAAGCAACACAACAGCAGCATGTGAAGCAGGCCTTACACACACTGGCACAGTTCCCTCATGTGATAGGAGCCATAGACTACACATACATGGTCATCAGGGCACCATCAACAGAGGGGGATGTGTATGCTAACCGCAAGAGGTTCCATTCAATGAATATCCAGGTAGTGTGTGGCAGAGTTGCCCCCCTCCCTTTTTAGTGTGGAGATTGGCTACCTCGAGGCATTCCCCTCTCTGTTGTCCCTGTTTCACAAGTCTGCTGCAGCAGCTCCCCTTTTCTCTATTTTCTAATTTCTACTATAGTGGGGTGGCCTCCTACTATAGTATCTCTATCTATCTTGCCTATTTCCCCTTTATTTCTCTTTTGCCTCGAGGAGCTAAGATGGAGTGGGTGACTAGGCTAGCTTATAAATTCCATGCCTAGAATTCCCCCCCAAAGCCAGCTATAAATGAATAAATCTCGTTCTGCTTCCCATTACGAATACTACAAATAATCATTGTATAGCGGGAGCTCTGTTTTCTTAGTATATTGAAATAGAAAGAAAAGCTCTAGTTGTGCAAGCTAAAAGGGGTCAGAAATTCAGGAAATGCAGGATTCCAGCTCTTCGTGCCATTGTAGGCTACGAAAGCTTTACGGTGTGAATTAAACACCTGTAGCTACCGGCACATGCAGAAAAGGTATGAAATATTCCCTGAAGTACTTCCAGAAATTGTAAAAAATGCATGCAGGTTTAAAAAAGATATAACTTTTCTCCTGACCCGTTTGAGCCATAACCGTGGCTTTCCCTGTCTGTAAAAACTCCGAGTCTGGCACTGGGTATCTAAACTAACTAGGCATTACAGTAAGGACAGGGAAAGATGCACGGCTGAAAGAAGGTCTGTCAGTCCTGACCTAAGAGGCTGAACAAGCTGTTGCCACTTGCTTTAGAGCTACACAGATGAGTGAAACAGAAAAGTAAGGGCTCGATTGAAAAGTTCTTTCCGTCGGCTGTAGAGCCGACAGAAACTGTTATGCATATTTATTTATTTATTTATAGAGGATTTGGAAAATACCTTTGAGTCAAAGACTCCTTTTCAAAGGTTCCATGTCAGTACAGGTAAAAACAATAAGAGAACAGTACAGAGCAATACAGAAATAGTACACAAGCAAGCAAATAATGTACAAGGATACAGTAGGATGGCTAACATTTTAGATACTGTTGATTTATGGTGTTAGACACAATGCCCATGTACATATTAAAACTCCAGTAAAGGGCTAATATAGAGAGTTTCAAGAAGTGGGGGTTATACAGCCAGAGGCCATAGTCAAAGGTTATAGGGGGGAGGGCAGGTTTGGGGCAGACACAGAGATTTGAGTACTGTAGATGGTTCTTAAGGTAGGTTTTGTAGGGGCCTAGTCTATTCATGTTTGTGAGAGTGTTAGGCAGGTTATTGACCCAGGAAGGGGCTCAGTAACTAAAGGACCTTTGGACCTGTGAGGTGCGGCACCAGGGAACCACAAGGAGTTGCCTGCTAGTGCTACGGGTGTTCTGGTGTGACGGGGCCCATAGGATTAGAGGGGGGAGAGACCAGGGGAGGCAAAACCAAGGGTAATCTTTTTGGCCATGAGACAAGTATGAAACCTGAAACTGTTATCTAGGTTAAGCCAGTTTGTGGCATTATAAAGGGAGCATGTGTGGATTAGACCATCACAGCCCAGGGTGAGACAACAGGCTTTGTTGAGGGAGAGCCATAATCTGGATAAGGCTGAGGAGCTGGCAGTGCTATAGATTAGCATGCCATAGTCTAGAAGGGAAAGGACCGAGGAGGAGACCGCAAGACGAAGGGCATCAGAAGTGAGACAGTGTTTAAACCGGTAGAGGATGCCAAGCCGGATATTGAGGGCTGTAGACAGTTGGTGAATGCGATGGTGGAAATTAAGGGCTGGGTCAAGTGTGATGCCCAGGTATTTAAAGGAGTCCACTTGCTCAAGTGGGGTCAGGTTGGCAGTTAGTAGTTGAGGACAGCGGTCCTTCTTGGAGTTAAGTGGGTGTAAGAAGTATATAACTTTAGTCTTTTTATAGTTCAGAATAAGGCGCTGCAAGGTGAACCACTTTTCAGCATCACTGAAAGAGGATTGGAGGGAGAGGTGGAGCTGAGAGGGGTCGTGGTTGGATGAGTACAGGACAGTGTCATCCATGTAGAGTAGGATGTTGCCTGAGCAGGACTGGGGGAGGGAGTTAAGGAAGAGGCTGAATAATAAAGGTCCGAGGATGGACCCCTGTGGGACACCAGAGCAGACAGGCAGCCTGCTGGATAAGGTGGTACCAGTTCTGACTTGCTGAAAATAGTCTGCCAAATAGTCAGTGAACCATCAGAGGGCATCTTGAGAGAGACCAAATTTGGAGAGGGTAGTTAGGAGGAGGGAGTGGCTGATGGTGTAAAACGCTTTAGTGAGGTCAATGAAGACCTCACCAGTGAGCTGACCACTGTCAAGGGCCTCATGAAGGTGGGCGGTGAACTCTAGAAGGGTGGTAGTCATACTGTGTCCCTTACAGAAGCCATGTTGCTGGTTGCAAAGTATGTTGTGTTTGTTGAGGTGGTCAGTGAACTGATCAGAGAAGATACATTCCAGTGCTTTAGATAGGGAAGGGAGAATAGCTATAGAGTGATAGTTGTTGGTGGAGGTACGGTCCCCGTTCTTAAATATGGGGGTTATAGAGGCAGATTTCCAGTGCAAGGGGAATTTCCCAAGACATAAAGATTGGTTAAGAATGTGAGTGAGGGGGATAAGCACCTCGTGAAGAGTGAGCCAAAGAAGTCTCAGGTCTAAGGAGTCACTTCTGTATTGGGAGTGGCTTATGGCTTTGTTGAGGTAAGGCTCAGCAGACTTGGGGGAGATGCAAAGTAGGTGAAATGGAGGGTGGGTAGGGGGAGGTGGTGTAGGAGACATGGGGTGGATCAATGAAGTGGCAAAGGAGAACATGGCTGAGGCTGATGAAGGTGTGGTTAAATGCGGTGGCAATCCGAGTGGGATCAGAGGTCAGGCCCCAATTGACCAAGATTTGCATGGGGGCAGGGTTGTGGGCTTTGCCGCAGATGTCCTTAATATTGTCCCAGAACCTACACCCTGCACCATTCTGATTAAATGTCATTTGTCCTGTACACACATAAAGCATGTCTAAATACAATATGGAATATGGATGGCTTATTTATGTATTTTGTTTTTTGTATTTCTTACCGAGTTTCAGTTGCTAGGCTGTGAAGGCAAGGCTACTATTAGGAGGCAGGCAGCCCAGAATGAGGCTTATTTATAGGGTGATGATGCAGTCTGACATCACCCTGTGGGCAGAACTTCATGACTTTAATGAGCTATTTGCCATGCAATCCCTTTTTCAGTCTTAACTTGCGGATTTATGTCATATAATGTGCTTCTTGTCTTTAAATAAATGCTGTTTCATTGTTTCTATTATGTATGATCCCCCAATGTCTTATATTAGCTCAGGAAATATATGTTATTAGAATTAGGGATGGATCAAACAGACCATGTGACCAGTGATACCTGTCCTAAAGTATACATAAGAAGCCACTGAGCTCATTTGAAGTAGATAGGTGATGGAGAGCAGTACTATCTCCTCTGGTTATATTTGGTTGAAACAAACACAGAAGATTGTGGAGTTCTGTTGCCTGATGGCTCCACTCTGTGTTTAGTAAGACTACAAGCTCTTTGTGAGCTAGGAATTCTTTTTGTTTATTTCAGTTTTATTATAAGTTAAAATGTCTGAGTTTTGATTTGGTTACCTTAAATGAAATTCACACAAGAAAAACTTTGTGTTTTAAAACTTATCTGCTGTGTGGTGTCTCTGTTGTGCCTCTGTTGAGTTATCTTTACCCATACCCTATGACATAGTATGTGACAGTGAATGCCACATACTGGATGTGGTCACCCAGTACCCTGGATCCTGCCATGATCCCTACATCTGCCACCACTGTAGCCTACATGAGGCCTTTGAAAAAGGGGACCTAGCAGGTGGATGGCTGATATGTAGGTTGCAGTGGCACAAAAGGATGCAACAGGGGTAGTGTGCACATGTGTGAGGGACATACACACAGATTGTGGCCCTGGATGTGTGCATGATGCAGCACAACATGCTCTCAGAACTGGCAGATGGTGTGTCAGGACCCTGGGGATGTCCTACCTGACAGCAGGATATGGCAGTTAGCCAGTATCACTGGAACGTATAGAGTCATTAGAAAGAACAGGTGTGCTCTGTCGACAAAGGTCTGTCAGTGCAAAAAGAAGGCAGCTTTTACCCCAAACTCAACAACAGCAACAGAATTAATGCACTCGAAGGAAAGAAATAAACACAGGCAAAATAATACTTTGCAAGGATTTAATCCAGCAACTTAGAGGACACTAATAACAGCCCCAGCACTTCGACCATTAGGTCTTCCTCAGGGGGAACTTATGCAGATCAGATATGAAGGAGACAATGACAGCTGCATGCATACTATTCATGGACATGAGTGTCCCCATGCCAGAAGCCCGACTGAGCACCACTGAGCACTTGAATGAATGTCGGGCTGCCAGCCCTGGAGGTGAGTGGAAGGCTCTGTCGGTGAACCAATCAGGGTACTGGGGGGGAGCTGGGTGGGTCCTGCTATCTACTGCTGGGGTGGGGGGTGTCCAATAGACACCAGGGAGTGAACAGTGAATTTGTTTTAAACAAACGGAGACGCAGGGTAACTTTGGGGGGCAGTGCTTGTTACTGCTTATGGCCAGTGACTGCTGGGGGCACCACTAGACATCAGAGAGTGCAGGAGGGTGAATTTTTTTTAATAAAACAAATGGGGCTACAGGGCAACTTGTTTGTGTGTGTGTGTGGGGGTTCAATTTACTTAACCTGTGGCGGTAGCGATAAGGAAAATTGCGGTGAAATCATGAAATTTTCACAACAATTTATGTAAAATATTTCGCCTCGCAAAATTGCCGATTTTGTGGCAATTTCAATGGCAACATTTTATATCTCTGCATCTCTGTTCAGTATGGATGTTGGTCTGACTTTTTATTTTTGAAGCACTGCTGGATTTGACTTAGATATTGCCAGCTTAAGACCCCTTTGTTCCACTATGATATATCTCTTCTCATTTCAGGCTTCCTTGGGGCTTGCAGTCTTATTTCCTTCTAATTCTGTGCGTGAGAGTTTATTATCACCTCTCTTGGAATGTGACTGAGTATACAAGGGTTCTACTATATTGCTCTTCATTTTTGGAGTGTTGGTATACCTCTGCCATATAATGTATGGATGGAGAAGATTTACTTATTCTTCATGGGATCACAGAAGTGACCCCTCCTGGGTGCTGGGTGACAGAACAAGATTGGATCCCTTCATAGCTAGACTTTATGGACATCTCAGGACTTTTGTTTATACAGGGGCTCCTCCAAGATGTTATTTACTGTGTTCACCTCTCTCTATTATTTTAGTCTGGCTTTTTGTTTTTGATCTTGTTAAGCACCCATCATACAGTTAGGTAACCTCAGAAGTTACACTTAGATAACTTAAGATATATAGGAAACTGGAGAAATTAGATTACCCAACCTTTTTATTTGGTTGCTATCATTTTTGCTTTTCAGGATGAATCCTAGAGATTCCTTTCTTTTTATTCTTTGTGCCCCCTTTCTTTTTCTTATCCTCCAGGTACCGAAAGCTGTGTGACAGGGTCTAATCAGCACTTAATCACATTTCTTGATAAAAAGTTTTGGACCCTTTTTACTTGTTGGGGGGCCACTAATGTTTTTATGGGATGCTATTTGCTTATTTTGCACTTTTGTATTACTAGGTTTGGGTCTACTTGCAGAAATGCTTTAGCTACTTAAGAATTTAATAGGAACTGTTAGAAGTCATACATTAGTATTCTAAGGTCTTACTGGATTTGATTGGCTAGACTACCGAGCATTTTCATTTGTTATGTCCTTTTCTGTGATCACTCTTTTTTCCCCTTCCTGGCTACTTGTACTTTTACAATATCACTTGTGGTTCCTGAGGAGATGCAGTTGCTGGAGGCTGACACAGATGCTGATCCACCATGGACATGCAGCTACAGAGGAACCTGGAGTCACTCACTGGAGTGTTTGCCCTGAGGATGTTAACCTTAGACTGTCTTTTTGATTATTTGTTTACAGTCTTAAGTGTGTTTGATGTGGTACTTCTTTTTTTTCACAGCCTCAAGTTTGCCATCAAACCTAATTGGTGGCGGACTTCTGGTGACATCATGGCCCAACTGGCAGCCTGAATCTCGAGCTCCCTCTCCTCCTTGGAGAACTCTGTCCACAAACACTGAAAAAAACCTCAAGATTTGCCTGATAATGCCTCCTAGGAAAATAGGTGGACCCAAGCAATCAAGATCAAGAGCGATAATGAAGTTAACCAAAGAAGATGGCTTTTGATTCCATGCCTTAAGTTCAGAAGGGAGCAGGAGCCCTTCACCGGCCTCCCGCCACACCGATCCTGAAGCAACAGACATGGTGAAAGAAAAACTTTTCCATAATAGATTTGAAACTCTATTGCAAGAAATCTGTCAATCCAGAGCTGAAAATCAGACTGACTTTGAAAAAATGCATACCCGCTTCACCCAGATCGAGCAGCGGATGGGGGAAAATAAAAATCATACAGCCACACTAGAAGAAAATGCCTCCCATATGCATTCCGCCCTAAACACCCTAGTCAAGTGCACAGAGGCTCTTCAGGACAAATGCTTAGATTTAGAATCATGATCCCGTTGAGAAAATTTGAGGGTCTCAGGTCTCCTAGAAGGGGCAACAGTGGGCAATATGTGCGACTTTATGAAAGACCTTCTTACAGATGTTCTCAATCTGCCACAGACCTTTAAGTTTAACATTGAGAGAGCCCACCAAGCCCTGACTCCTAAACCTCAAGACCCTGCAGCAAGACCTCGAACCATAGTAATTAAGATCTCTTCATACAGAGCTAAAGAAGACTTATTACGGTTGACCTGGCAAAAAGGAGAAATTAAATACTATGGGGTGTGTTTGTATATTGATCATGATTACCCCCCGAGATACAAAGAGCTTGGTTGAAATACCTGGATGTGATTAAGGCTCTGTGAACCAACAATGTGAAGTTCCAGACTCCATTCCCCTCTCAGATGAGGACCTTTTGGGTAGATTGCCCAAGGCTTTACCAGATTGCCGAGGAGGCCACAGAGGCCTTGAAGCAGCAAGGCATCGAGATTCTCCTGCACCGCCTAGCACCAAGACAACAATGCATGAATGGAACACCTACAGATTGGCAAGCAGTTTCCTGGAGGAATCTTAGAGCGCACGGATGTGCTTCAGCTCCCCACATGTTGGTGGACATCAGACACATCCTTGGAACACTAAGCACTGCAGGGAGGAGTGAAGAAACCCCTCCAGACACCTGAAGGACACATGAACAGCGAGTTGTTTG
The DNA here is from genome assembly GCA_016271365.2 of Neoceratodus forsteri. Lineage (NCBI taxonomy): Eukaryota > Metazoa > Chordata > Ceratodontiformes > Ceratodontidae > Neoceratodus > Neoceratodus forsteri. The sequence continues at coordinate 62,069,198 of CM057451.1, forward strand.
TCTAATTTCAGATCCCTGTCATGGCACTCTGAAGTCATGCTATGGGAACCCAATCTGTGGTCTATGCCTGTGAGAGGTGGGGGGGGGGCGAAGACAAGCAAACCGGACTGATAACTTTCTTGCCAAAAGCAGCAAAATCAGTCATTGAACTCCATAGTAAAGATCTTATGGGTTCCCCTCCGAACACGCTTTTGGACTATGAGATGAACCAGCATAGTATAACCGGGAACACCAGGAGCTCAGGCAGATGGAAATGATGACTGGAAATAGTACTATTTTGTCACCCCCAATACTTTATGTCTCAGTCACAAGAGATTATTATCTGAACGAGTTAGACCATCGAGACTGTGTAGCAATGAGATGATATAAATAAGTCTAATAAGCTACATAAACCCAGTCAAATTACGAGTGTCAGCGTAATATCCATCTTAATGGCAAGTTTTTCCCACAATTAATGTACATGTACCCTGTGGCAATGTGGAAGGGGGGGCAGACAGAGGGTATGAGGGACCTCTATATTTTTTGAATACTTCAAGATCTGCCATCCAATGAAAATATCATTATTCCCGGGGGGGGAGGGCGAGCCATGATGGTACCTTTAATCACAGGGCTGCGAAGAGGGCTGTGGCTACTCTTTTTTCTGCTCATCCTGCTTGATGCGGGAACTTCGTACAATTAAGCAGAAGTAGTGACCCCCACAATTGGGGGGAGCTCACACACTGCTACTTTGTCACGTGGAATATGCTGGTTTCAGGCAACCCTGAACAAAGTTAGGGGAGTTATAACTAACCTCCCCCCCCCCCACCTTGGAAGGTTTTGGTCAACTCAGTTATGTATGTCAAAGTCATGTTTGTTGTTGTTAATATGCCCATTTGGCATAACATTGAAGTTGTTAGTAGAAATTTTAGTTGCTGTGGAGTATCTGAACATAATAAGTTGGGGTAGACCTCAGGGCACACAAAGGGCTCTTCTGATATTCTATTACAATCTACCAGGATCAGAAAGAGAAGACACCTTTGTGGATAATGGATAACTCAGACCTTAAGAGTCTCACCTATAATGTTAATGGTCTAACGAATCCTGTCAAATGGAAAAAAGTCCTGACCTATGCGAAACAATCCAAAGCACACTTTGTCATGCTGCAAGAAACCCACTTGGCAGCAATGGAACATCAGAAGCTACAGCAATGTGGCTTTGTGGAAGTGTATGCGGCATCTTACAAAGGAGGGAGGAGGAGAGGAGCCACCATTTTGGTGCCACACAGAACCCCGTTCACCCTACTGGAAAAAAATATTGACAAAGAGGGTAGATACGTGGTTCTTCGGGTCACATTGGATGGCAAGCCCATAACAGTAGCATCTATATACGCTTCCCTAGGCTTCCCATATTAATTTTATAAAATTGTGTTGATTGGAGTTGTAGAGAAGGCAGAAGGTATGGTAGTCTTAGGAGGGGATTGGAATCTCGTCTTTGACCCCCACAGAGATTCTACCTCCAAGACCCTTAGAACTGACCGCATGACTGCTAAGCAGGTTCGCACATTAACAGAAAAACTAGGTCTCTGTGATGCGTGGAGACACATGGAGGGGCCCACATCAGGATATACTTTTTATTCTCATGCCCACCAGTCCCACTCCGAAATCGACTGCTTTCTTGTGAACAAGGACTACATGGTACAACTAAAGAAATGCACAGTGGGGATCAGAGCAATCTCAGATCATGCACCTCTCACTTTGGAGAGCACATTTCGTACACAACGTAAAACCAGTTTTTGGAAGCACTGATAAGAGGGAAATTAATAGCTATCAGTGCGGCTAGGAAAAGACAAAGATTCCAAAAGCAGCAAGAACTAGAGGGGAGAATTAAGGACTTAGAATTAGCACAGCAAGCTAAGTTAGACAAGCAAAGAGGTAAAGAACTAGAAACTCTGAAGAAGGATCCAAAACTGCTGGACTGGAAGATAGAACAAAAGTTAATATTTCCAAAACAGAAGTACTATGAAGGGGGTCCCTGAGCATTACAATTATTAGCTTACCATTTAAGGAGCCAAGCAGCTAAGGCACATATAGTGAAGATTTTACATCGCAATACAAAAAGATGGCAATATACAGGAAATGATATAGTAGGATCTTTCAAAACCTATTATGAAAAGCTCTATAGAGCTAGAGAGGGAGCTACATCTGAGCTAATTCAGGAGTTCCTTCGGACATTAACACTACTGCAGCTAACACCTGATTCTAACAGAGAAATACTAGCTCCAATAAGTACCCAGCAGGTTGAACTAGTAATCAGTAGAGGGAAAACAGGGAAATGCCCGGGGTCAGAAGGGCTCCCTGTCAAATTTTATAAGAAATTTGGAAAGACCTTGATACCTCTTCTACAAAGAGTATTTCAAGAGGTAATGTGGGGGAGAGGGTATTCCACCCTCATGGGCATATACCATGATTTTTGTGTTCCTTAAGCTTGGCAGGGACCCCACCCTGTGCCCCTCATACTGCCCAATCTTGATATTAAATGTTGATTATACACTTTTTGTTTCAATAATGGCCAAGAGGTTAGAAAATAAACTTCCCTGGATTATAGCCCCTGACCAGACTGGTTTTGTTATTAACCACCAGGCCACAGACAATATAAGATGTTCCCGCAATATAATTGACCATTTAAATAAAACACAAGACCCTACCCTGATCCTAAGTCTTGATGCACAAAAAGCATTTGACCAAGTTGACTGGAGGTTTCTGAAAGGGGCCCTTGCTGGGTTTGGCTTTACAGATGATTTTGTAAGAGTGATTCAGAGACTATATGTGGATCCAAAGGCTTATGTCTGTGCTAATGGCCAGATGTCTGAGAGATTTGGCCTAGGCAGGGGAACCAGACAGGGATGTCCGCTGTCCCCCACTTCTTTTCTTAATCTATATTGAGCCCCTGGCACAGTGGCTCAGACAAGACACAGAATTAAAAGGGTAGACGTGGCCAGTCGTGAGCATAAACTGGCCCTTTATGCTGATGATGTGTTAATCTATATGAAACGTCCAGATCAATCACTCCAGAGGGTGATGCAGTGAATTCAATCATATTCTGTGCTCTCAGGATACATTTTAAATCCCACTAAAACAGAGGTGCTTTGTTTCAATTACACCCCTTCAGAGAAAGTGCAATCCCAATACCCCGTAAGATGGAATACCCCGAGAATGAAATATTTAGGGATTTTTCTCAGAAACCATACAAAGTCTCTTTTTTTGGATAATTATGTCCCCATTGGTAAACAGCTGAAGGCAGATGTAGAAAGGAGGTCCCTAATGTCCTTATCAGTGTATGAGAGAATACAAGCTGTTAAGATGTCTCTGCTCCCCAAGGTTCTGTTTATATTTCAAGGGGTACCAACCACACCCCCTATACACTGGCTAGGACAAATACAGAAAATGATCGTAAATTTCTGCTGTGGGGGACCTAGAATTAGATGGCCGGTCTTAGAGGCCTGAAAACACTGGGGTGGATGAGCTGTACCAAACATACGAGAATATTGGACAGCAACCCAGCTCAGATGGGCCTTCTTATGGGGTAATGAACAGGTTGAAACCTGCTGGAGAGATATGGAAATCTCACAGGCAGGGGGATCTAGTCATTTTGAAACTCTTTTCCTAAATTCCACCCAAAGACCACAGGAAACTAACTGGTTCCCTAGTATGGTAATGACAGTACAAGCCTGGAACAAATATATCACATTGCTGGCCATTAAAAGAGAGGTCTGGAAATACAGTAGGTTTTGGAGAAATAGAGAATCCCGCCCCCTCCCAGAGAGTCTGATCCTTGGTATAAGAGGCAATACTAACAATGCCTGAAATATCCATCCCAAGTCCTTACAGGGACTACAATTGCCTCTTTCACAGAATGTCAGAAGTCATATGGCCAGAGCTCTTTGGATGCGTTTCAATACCTGCAAATAAGTAACCACATAAACAAACAGATTAGAGAGGAAACTATAGACCCCCCTGAAACAAATGAAAGTCCCCACTTTAGGAGATTTAATAAATAAAACCACCACTAAAGGGATGGTAACAGCCATATATGACTCATTACAAGGACAAAAAGTTCAGAATATTAAATGCATCACTACTAAGTGGGAGACAGAGACAGGATGTAAGCTAAGAGAGGAAGAGTGGCAATAAGTTTGGCGGGGAACTTTTTGACCACTGCTGCCCCAAAATGGCAAGAATTTGTCTGGAGAGTGAGGACCGTTTTTTTTCCTAACTCCAACAAGGCAATCAAAATGGGATACAACCAAAACATCCCACTGCTGGAGGAAATGCGGGGAATCTGCAGCAACCCATACCCACATTTTCTATACATGCCCAAATTTGCCCCTTTTTGCAGAGCAACTGGACTAAACTTCAGGCTATCTTTCAGATAGATGAAGACATCTTGCTAAGTCACATGATATGGGGACTTCCACCTAAAGTAATAAGGGGTAACACAGACCATTATTTATGAAATATAGGCATAACAGCATTAGGTAAAACAATCACAATGAAGTGGTTGCGAGAAGAGCCCCCAGAGATACCAGAGTGGGAGCAGATTGTTCAAGAAATCCAAGAGATGGAATGCCTTACTTATCAGTTACAAGACAAGTCCAATAGGAGAAATGGTCGAAATGGGTACTCCAGCAGGAAAATTGAAGTGAATAGTATTTAGACAGAAAATAGGTTAGAGAATCACAGATAACAGACTAAGGAGCCATCAGTGTGAAATGTGAAATGTTTAATTGTTCATTAATTTAACTCTGAGGTAACATTTATAAAGTTGATGCTTGTAATATAACAGATACTCCACACAGTTGGTATTATTTGCTGTTGCTGAATTTGACTTCAAATGGAACAATGTAAATGCTGCATAATGGAATACCAATGAATACAGTTCCAATAAAGAAAGTATAAAAAAAACAAAAAAAACTAATTGGTGGCCAGTGCTAGTCTTTGATTTTAATTGGTGTTTGGAATTGCAGACTTTAAGATGCTACTTTAATGCTTTTCGCCTTGGCTTTCTGTTTTAGTCAGAGAGGTGGTGTCTCATACCACTTTCATGTATTCAGGTTTTGAAGAATGGCAGTCCCTAATTTAACACGTGTTTTGTAGAACATCAAGGGGGCAACTCACCTGCAAAAAGGACACAGATACTTAAACACTTAGCTTTACTAAAACCTGATGTGATAATGTTGCAAGAAACACAAATTGAAACTAAAAAATACTCTTTTCTTATGATATATGTGGGTTGGTAAGGTTTTTGGAGCAGGTGAGAGTAAAAGGAGGGTGGGAGTGTTGATATTAGTGAAGGAGCAATTACCTCTCCATGTCTTGAGAGTAGTAGCAGATCCCGAAGGAAGATATTTATTTTTAATAGCCAAAGTGGGAACAAAAATTCTTTTATTAGGGAATGTATGTGGTCTGAATTCAGACTCGGGTTCTTTTATTACTAATCTGAAGGGAGTACTTTCAGAATTTTAGGAGACTGGAATTTAACTCTGGATGATGTATTAGATAGATCAGGTAGCAATAGAAAAGGCCTGTTCTTCACCCAAAGGGCTGCTAAGGAGTTTATGGATATGTACGGGTTAGTGGACATTTGGAGAACTTTGCACCCTAATGAACGAGAAAATAATTTTTATTCTCCAGTTCATGCCTCCCACTCCAGGATTGACTATGTTTTGTTAAGTGCTAGTCTAATTCAAGGTATACAATCCTGTGACATCTTTATTATTTTTTTTATTTTTTTATTTTTGTTGCCTAAGCTCCCCAAGCCACTCCTCAAAGGGCTCACCAGGCTCCAGCATCTGACCACCTCATACCTGGGAACCCCCTCCCCAAGTGGGGCCACCGAGGCGGTACTGTTGAGACCTGAGGGGTAGGGACTGGGGCTGGCTCATTAGTCAGGAGCTGGTATTTTACTGTGTTTTGTTCCCCGGAGCCGAGTGCATGCACTGATGCCAGTGGAGGAGGAACCTGCATACAAAAATGCACGCTCTCCTCCATGCATCTGCACTCAGCTCCTCCCTTGTTCACACATGGCACCAAGCCCCCAGCCTCTTCCAGGGGGGCAACCAGGTGCCGATGCTGCATTTCCCCCCTCCCTGGAAAAGGAGAGCAGTCCTCCAGATGCTCAATCTTTCTCCTCCCCTGCTGACCCACGGCGGCCCATGCCCATTCCCAAACATGGCTCACTGGTGTGGCACAAGGTGTGGCATCCAGTGACTCAACCCTCAGCATCACCTGGCCAGCTATCCTGTGACATTTTAAGTGCAGTAATCACTGACCATGCACCAATGCACCAGTCTCTATCTTCTTAACTCTATCTTTGATGGAGGAGAGAGATAGGCACTGGAGAATTAACAATTTCTTATTAAAAGATGATTGGTGCCATATCAAGATTGAACAGGCTATGCTAGACTTTTTTGAAGTCAATTCCTCCTCCACACATTCAGCAGTGATCTGTTGGAGCGCTTTTAAATGTGTTATCTGGGGTGAACTAATTTGGCTCGCGTCAGTTTGAAAAAGGAAAAAGCAACAATTGCAGGAACTCCTAAGTAGCATACGACAACTGGAATGGAATATATCTGAGGCTTCGTCAGAACAGGAGTGGATACAATTGCAGCAGCAAAGAGCTAGGTATGCAGAACTGAGTAGAGAATGGGAAGAATATACTTTACTTCGAGCAAAAACTAATTATGAATATTATGGTGAAACAGCTAGTAGGTTATTGGTCTTGCATTTAAAACAGCAGGAAACAGTTTGGCTCATATTCAGTATTAGGACCAGTTCTGGGGCAGAGGTATTAACTGCACCCTGGGAGATAGCAAAAGAGTTTAAGACGTATTATGAACAGCTATACTCTGCTTCCCCTCCCACTCCTCAAAAGCAAGAGATTATCTCCTTTCTGTGGGAGGCTAAATTACCCCAAGCTGATGTTAATTTGAGTAAGGGTCTCAGGGAAACAATAACCACAGCAGAGCTGGAACAGGCTATTTCTGCATTAACCCTGGATAAGGCCCCCTGGCCTGATGGCTTTTCATCCAATTTTTATATAGCTTTTAGAGTAGAGATTGCACATTGATTGGCGTACTTTTTCAATTTTTGCTATACAGCTAATTATTTTCCCCCAGGGTTCTTGGATGACCATATTATCTTGATCCTCAAGCAGGGGATGGACCATACAGGCGTGGCCATTTATAGGCCAATATCGCTATTGAATGTAAATACTAAGATATTAGCCCATATTTTAGCCAGTAGAATTGCCTGGCTTTGGCAACCCCTTTTCGGGCAGGAACAGACAGGATTTATGCAGGAACGGTTGATTTCTGACCATATGCGTAAACTCTTTCATCTCCTATTGGCATCCAGGGATTCTAAAGTCCCTTCTGTATTAGTGTCCCTGGATGCTGAGAAGGCATTTGATAGGGTTGCATGGGTATATTTATTTTCTTCCTTGGAAGCTTTTAATTTTCCTCCTGAATTTATTAAATTGGTTCAGTTGCTTTATTCTTCTCCCCAAGCTCAGATTTGGTGTAATGGAGTTCTCTCAGAGCCCTTTCCTCTAAGCAGCAATATTAGACAGGGGTTCCCTCTTACCCATATTTGTTTAATTTATATATAGAACCCCTCGCCAGGCATATATTACATAACCCTTTAATCACAGGTATTTCAATTTGCCCTACATTTTATAAAATATTGATGTATGCCAATGATATTTTATTGCATTTGACCCACCCCATGATTTCTTTACCTGCAGTGCTGGAGGCTTTACAAACATTTGGAACTATTTCTGGATATAAACTTAATTTGTCTAAAATGGTCATTATGCCCATTAATCATAGCACCTGTAGACACATGTTGCCTCCTGAATTACATCAGTGTTGGCCCTTGTCTAAACTTACATATTAAGGTATCTGGGTAGCCTTGAGTACCAAAATGTTAATTGCTCAAATTCTTACTTCTTTACTATTGTACATAATATCACTGTGGATATAAAGAGATGGCAGGTGCTTCCACTATCATTATGGGGCAGGATCTCAACTATACGAATGAATCTTTAACCACGCATGCTATACCCACTTGCAATGATAGGGGTCCCTTTACCCAAGTAGTGGTTTGTGAAGTTACATAGCATCTTATCAGAATTCCTTTGGAATCAGAACAGACCCCGACTTATGTGGAATAAGTTAGCTTGCACCAAAAATCAGGGAGGGTTGCAATTACCCAACTTTTACTGGTATTATCTGACATCTCAAGCCAGTAAATTTTTAAACTGGGGTCTTCCTGACATGGGTAGATTAGAAGGTCACCCCATACCATTCTGGAAAGACACTGAGATTCATTTTTGCAAAACATATAATATTGCACCCAGGGCTTTATCACATATTTCTTGGTCTAGTCTGCCACCCCCTTTAAAATGTTCACTGATAAGTTGGTCAGTATGAATCAATATACAATTATATCAATTGATTGGTCATAACCACCGGAAGGTCCCCCACCAACTTATATGTAACAATCAAAATTTTAGAACTCCTAATAAGTCCATCCCACAGTCCTTTATGCCCCCTATCAGGACTGCTATCCTTCAGGATTTTATAACTGATGGTCAGTCCCGGACATTTGATCAGTTTTGGGCAACCTATGTTTTGCCTGTGTCCTCTGCCTTTTCTTTTTTTCAACTATTACATGCTGCTAAATGGAGTTTAGGACCTCGCCTATGGCATATAAATGAGATTACGGTATATGAAGGGTTGATTGCCCAAAAAATAAGGATCATACAGTTTCTTTGTTACACAAGGTTTCGTGGGAGACATTAGGAACACAGATGAGGCTGAAAAGTAAATATTGGGAACAGGAATTCTTCAGCCCTGTGTGAATTCATTTATAGGTTCATTAAACTGGATAAGCTGTGACCTCTACAGTACAAGATCCTGCATAATATCTATATCACACAGCAGAAATTACATAAGATGGGCAAAAGACCAAATACCAATTGCCAAAAATGTCAGACATCTATTAGCTCTTTGAAACATATGCTATGGGATTGTCCCTTAGTTCAGAGTTTTTGGAAGAAAATTCAAGCTAAACTTGATCATTTGTTAGGCCTGAATGATGTATTTACCCCCAAATTATTTCTATTGGGTCTGGTACTAGATGAGCTGATTGGGGCACAAAAGCTTCACTTAACTGATTACAGCTGTGGCGAAATTGATAATAATGTGTCACTAGATAGGGGAAGAATCTCTAACATGTCAGGAATGGCATAATGAAATGCTGGTGGTTTTGAGAATGGAGAAAGTGTTAGCTAGTATGAGACACACACTTGCAAAATACCGAGAGAGATGGGAAAAGCTTTATACGCTTTTATTAATTGCATAGTCACCTGCTTAATTTAATACAGATTTACTTAGCCTGCTGAAGTTCAGTGGATTAGAATTTGTTCTTTTGAAGGGATGGGTTTACACTGTACTGCCAATTGGGAGGGCTTTAAATTATTTTTAATGGCTAACTTATGTATAATGGTGTTTAATATCATATCATATCATATGTTATCCTCTTATCATTGGAAAGTTGGCACATGTGATAATACATTGGACTGAAAATTTTAGACTGTCAGATAGTAGAGGATAGAGCTACAGACTGAGGCTTTTGATTCTTTTTTGTATTTGATGGTTTTTTTTAATACATGTTCTTTATATTTTTGATGATCTTATGTTATGTTTCTATGACTTGTATGGATTACTTTATATATGTCTATTTAATTCTTTGGTTAATTAATTTATTCTATGGGGATGTTTACTTTTATTTATATATGTTTTGTTGTTTATTGTCATGATATGATGGACTGAAAATTTTCAATAAAGTTAATTAAGTACAAAAAAAAATGTTGCTGTCCCCTGTGTGCGGCATTGTGGTTTTCTGCCATATGCCAGGCACGCCATGGGGTGGGGGGTGGAGAGGACACCATAGTGTGCAGCCATTGCACCATGCATGCAGCCACTGTGGTCACCCATTTGCAACAGAGACAGTAATGTGGTTGGGGGACCATTGGCTGGATACAGGACAGACATGATGAGTGTCAGTCAATGGGACTGTTCAGAGCATCCGACATGCTACTACTGCTGTGCCACATGGATCCTTGGTATGGCTGGTGATGTCTAATGCATGGCCATGGACTGTCGGTATGGGTTCACAAGGCATACATGGCCTTGTTGTGGATGGCAGCATGTTAGGGGGTAGTGTGTGATTTTGGTCGGGGGTTTGGGCATTCACATTGGCCAGACTCATTCAGCCACATGTTCCAGCATCTGCACGACACCACAGGTGGTATATGCTGCATCTGTCTGCGAGTACTCTGGAACAGCCTACCGGTACACAGGGTGACAGATATATGCCACTACTGAGGGGACTGACCTTGGGGACATCGGATGCGGGAACAGTGCACAAACCCACAAATGCCATTGTGCTTCCCACAGTGTGTAACACTGGCTAGGGTGAAGGGGAGAATCAGCAAACACAGCGTGTTGCTACATGTACTATGGTGCTCACCATGACAGGCACATCCGGGGTACTGCGGCCGGTTGTGTGAACACATGACATGGGTAGGGGACTGTTTGGTGACTGGCCAAGGTGGAACAGCACTGCTGTGGTATGGGCCTCCATGCACTAGGATACCAGGGCCATTCATTATCATGGGACACATTCCCACTGGGGCATGGGTTGTGAGGGGATGTAATGTCATGGGACAAACATGTAGCAGGGGGTATTACTACTGTGACCTGTCCAAACAATACCATTCCAGTACCAACAGCTGTACTGGGGGCAGCCCACTGTGAGGGTGAATGGTGGCTGCCGGTTGTGTCGCATACCCATGTACCATTGCATTGCCTGGACCGTACATACAGGATACTGTGTGTCCTGCACAGGCATTGTGTGCTACAGCAATGGAGGTGTGTACTGCCCACGGTACAGTGATGCAGGTTACAGGTGTGTAGCAGTGCCCACCCATCTGTGGTTTGCACATATCCCTGCCCATATGCCCCTGAACCAGACTGGCACCACCCATTCCAACATGCCCTGCACAATCCATTGCTGCAGCCCATGTCAGTGGATATACTACTAGCACACATGTCCTGTGTTGTATGCTTTATTACCCAGATGTTTAGGTCTTGCACCACACTGTGCAGTACTGGCATGTGTGTTACCATATTCCACAGTATCATATGTACATCGCATATTCATTCCCACCACCCACACACGTCACCCCTGTGGCAGTGTTCTTCGCCCCCCCCCCTCCGGTGCACACTGCTGTCACCTCTGTCGTGACATGTCCATTGTGTCACAGTTTGTCATCTGTCTTAGGTTTCTTCCATCCAGTACATTGTTTGGGTGCCACATCCTGCTGTTGTTGTCTTTTATTGCCCCTGTGGCTTCTTACCCCACCACCCTTTGTCACGGGTGCCATGCATGGCTCTGCTGTAGTGATGTCCTGCATGCCTGTGTTGCGTGGCTTCCGGCCATGTTTCTTTGGTGGGGGTTGCTGGTCTTGGTTAACCTGAGTCTGCATTGTATCCTACATAACCTGGGAGTGAGCCCCAGTTGCAGACCCCATGCTGGCACCACAGTGCTGGCTTCCACATGTGTGGTTCCATTTCACCTGCAGTATGACCCCAGCCTGTCCCATATTGCTTGTAGCAGTGGCAGGTGATGCCTGCTCATCGGCTGCTTCTGCAGACATTCTCACTGGTGCTAGGGATATTGTCATGCCTATCTTGGGTCTGTCCAACACTGCGTGTTGATGACATCAAAGGTGTCTGCATGTACCCACCTTCTGTGGTGACTTGTTGTGGTGCTGACGTCACAGGTGTCTGCGTGGGTCAGTCTTCTGCAGTGACCTGTTGTGGTGCACCATTGGGGTGCTGCTGTGCTGGCTTAACTGTTGTGTGCTGCCTGGTGGTCTGTGGTTGTGTGGCATCCCCATGCAATGGTGCTGGGCATGTTGATCTCTTCTGCAGGATTACAGTGCTGTGGCCATTACCACTGTCTGCCTCTGCTGCTGCTCTAAAGATCATTCCACAGCCACTGTGAGGCACTCTATTGCCTATGCATGGCCTTGGACACATGCCATGTGGCATGCATGGCATCCACAATGGTGTTCAGTGCTAAAGATGTGTCCTGTGTGCCCTCCTGAATGGCCATGGTGATGCCTGACAAGTGTTCATTCAGGTTCTTGTGGTGTTCCTTTAGGCATAGTCATGTGCAACCCAGCATCTCTGTTTGCTCCTCCTGCCTGCCCACCACTGACTGGTAGAATGTGCCACAGTCTGTGGGTGACCTCTGCTCCTCCTGTAGCATTCGCGTGGCCTCATCCAGTCTAGCCTCCATGTCTGACATGCTGATTAGGCTCAGTTCCTGGGCTATGTTGTCTGGTATGCTCCCAACACTACCCAGGACATCATCCTCAGCTGTGAAGTCAGCTGCCAACACATCTGACACTGAATGGCTGGCCTCCTCTGCTTTGGACTCTGTGGCCACCTGTGGTGAGTCCTGCCCACCCTCCAACTGTAAAACTGTGTGCCTTGTGTGCTGTGTTCCCCGCTGTTGGCCTCCTCATCCTCCTCTTTGCTGTCCTCACTGTTGTCACCATCATCCCTGGCAGCTGCTTCAGCCTCCCCATTGTCCACTGGTGTTTTTGTAGGGGATACATACAGTGGTGGTTAGTGGCTACACCTGCCATTGTGGCATTCACCTTTGTATCTGACATTACAGGGTGCATATGCCTGTAAGTGTTATACCAGTCAGTCTGACACACACATGCAGTGCTGACATGTGGTGTGGTGTGGTGTGGTGTGGTATTGTGTGCCGTTGCATTGTCAGTTGTCCCACCATGGCTGTCATGCAGCCTTCCAGTCAATGATTGTCTGCTGTCCACAGGTCCAGCTCTCCAGGTCTTGTGGCCCACATGTGGCATTCTCCTCCAACACTGCTGTCCAGGCACTGCTGCTTCGTCCCCACCCTTGGACCATGATGTGTGCAGCATATGCATCTGGTACACCACCAGGCTTTGTATCCTGTGACTGTGGTGCAGCCCAGTTGCCTGCCCCATGTCCGTAGTTCAGTCACTTCATCACTTCATTGGCCATGTGGTGTTCCACCACAGACGTGTTGTGCAATCCCTGCATGGCCTGTTCTGTCCTGTCTAGTCCTGCTTGTGTCTGTCTACAATGGGCCGTCATGCCATTCCACTGCGTGGACCGTGCCTCACATGGCGGTGACTGCACATCTGGTACGGAGATATGTGATTCACCTACCCTGGGGAACGCACATACTGAGCATGCTGGACAGGGTCTCAAGATTGCTACATTCCAGTTGCCATTTGGTATCATAAAAGCCATGCATTGCCCCCTATCCCACTGTCATGTTCAGCCTCTGCACCATGGCACATGCATTGCACCTGTCAGTATTCCGCACTGTTTCACTACCACCTGGATGGATGATATGTGCTTCTGGACCTGCATTACCCTAGTGCCAGTTAAAGAACACTGTGATACCTACCCCCCCATCCTTACATACACATTCACTCTGTACACATTGTTCACCTCTCTGTTGGGCTACTCTGTGTCATAGCACTCTGCCACTCCCAGTTCTGTTGTTCACAGTCACACCCTCACTACCTAAGGGCTGTGTATCAGTCGAGTGTACCTCATGGCACAGTTTACCCCTGTGTTTTGTTTCATAGACAGTTGCTTTGTCCATGCACTTACCTCCTTGCCTACGTGTTCACCTGTACATTGGGGCATGACATTGTGTTGTTGTATATATGTGGCCCACATAGTCCGGCGCATACTGGGGCATGTGGCAAGGCTATATGCCCTCAGCAGGCCAACCATGGTTGGCACCTTCTACCGAACACATCCCATGTGTGTCTTCTTGCTTCTGTACAGTTGTTCCATGTATGGTTTAGGGCTGGGAGAACTCTGTGAAGGTCTGACCCTTATTAAAGAACCAGAACATGATGAAGTTCTGATTTGTTCTGATTAGTTCTGATTTATTGACAAATATTTGTAAAAATGCAAAAAAAATGCATAGAAGTGGCCAAAGTCAGTCATATTTGACACAGAGGCCCAAAGGAAATAATTTAATGAATTATTTGTATAAAAATGAATGTAAAACTGCTAAATAAAAAAGCAATCACTCACTACTAGCCCCTTCATGGCTGGCCTCTAATGGTGGCATATCAAAGGCCCTAGTAAGAATTCAAGATGGCGACCATGCTGGGTCAGCCTTTATCTTAGCTCTACTTCAGTTTTTGTATAGTCGCTTTTTAGTTGTTTTTAATAGTTTTTCATTTTATTTCTGTTTCTTGTTTGATTTCTAGTTGTTCTACAACAGTTATCCCACAGTTTCAGTAAAAGTTAGCGGTTTTGCATCTGCTGGAAGCTTTGGCCCTAAATCGTTGCAGCGTTGTGGTACCACTGGAGTGCATACTTAGACTGTGTGATTCTGATGTCCCTGATTTTTATTTTTTGTTAGTGTTGTGAGTTATGCCTGCCACCATGTTTGTGGTGGTTATCTGGGGAGATTACTCGGAGTCTTTTACCTGGAACATCAGATTCAACCTCTTTGTTTGTGGCGCTTACCAGGGGAATTAATTTTGGAGTTTCTCTCCTGAGAGCATCGGATCCAGCCTTCGTGTTTAAGCCAGTTACTGGAAACTTTTGCCTGGATTTTGCTTTTCTGTGGTTTAAGCAGAACTTCAACAGTCCCTCTATTACTTTTTGGACCCCCGTGGTACGTACTTTATTTTCTGGAGTGTCCGGAATTAAAGAGGGTATTTTGTTAAATTTAATGGAGCCCTGATGGCCAAAATTTTTGAAATCACCGTTTCTGGCATTTTGGGGATTTGCTTTATCTGACATGCGCTGACCACAATCAGCCTGAGCCTTTGAGGAAGCTTGTGGTGGAAAGTGTTTAAGTCATTTTTTGACTATTTGCTGCAGACTGAGACTGGAAGGTTTCTGCCCTGTTTGATAGTTTGTGGTGGCGGGGACAGAAGGCTAAACTTGGTTTCCTTTGAATGCCTCACTGAAGCACTGGGGCAATTTTGTTGCAACGGTCAAATCAGGGTTAGCCAATCTAACTAACCCTGAGGTGGTCACTGGGGGAAGCCTGTATCTCTGAGGGGTCAGGGGTATAAGCCATAGGGTGGGTACTCCCTGAGCTCCTGGAGAGGTGATGGGCTAGCTGACAGGGGTTGGATTGTCCCCACATCTTAAGTGGAGT
Source organism: Neoceratodus forsteri (assembly GCA_016271365.2). Classification (NCBI taxonomy): domain Eukaryota; kingdom Metazoa; phylum Chordata; order Ceratodontiformes; family Ceratodontidae; genus Neoceratodus; species Neoceratodus forsteri. The sequence goes on from CM057451.1 coordinate 62,084,503, forward strand.
GCTTTGGTGGTCCTCCTTGGGGTGGTTAACAGGTTGGGCAATTTAACCTAGTGGAGGACTTCAACAAGAATATTGCTCGGCTGTTTGGTGCTCATCTGGAAAGTTTGGACTAGTACTGCCGTGGACTGTTTTTTCCTATCAAGGAGTTTTATTTTAGTTCATTTTTGGGACTGGCTGTGAGAGAACCTTTTTTCTTTCTGTTTCTTTTAGAAACCATACATTATACAATTCTGTGTAAATGTGGCTGTGAGAGAGCTATGTTTTTTCTGTTTTAGCCATTGTAGGGGGTGGTGAGAGCACCCGTCAAGATTCATTTTACTTAGTTTTTATTAATTTAAAACTCATTGATTGGATAATTTACATAGTTTATATAAATTATTTTGTTTTGTTGTTTTTAAGTTTTAAAATTTAGGGTTTGGGGTGGGGGCTATTTATGTAGTCTGGGTATTTATTGGGTGAATGTGACTATTTTAGGGGAGTTATAATATAAAAAAGTTAGAATTTTCCTATTGTGGAGTCTTAGTTTTAGTTTGGTGGTTAATTAGCCTGTGGAATGTGTCTGTCTGTCCCCCGGTCTTGCGCTATCCGTCCTCCTGTCACCGTGTCCTACGCCCGTTCCCCTCGTCCTTTCCTATTTACCTGTGCTGTCATGCGCTGGGTATTGTATGTAGGAAGGATAGTGGTGGGGAGCGGGGTTGGGGATGTGGACATTGGAGGATGAATGAGCGGATCTCTCACATAGGGCTGGTTAGGCCAAGAAGACGCCCTGAGGTGAAGTGGAGCCTGGAACGTGGTATTTCATGTCTAGTCCCCATACCCAAGGGCACCATCTTTGTCGATTGGCAAGTAGCTGGAAGGCTCGTGAACCCCATCCAACTCGGGCAGTGTTATGCAATGCCAGATCTATTAAGAACAAAACCACAATTATTGCAGATTTTGTTGGGACACCTGATCTGGCTTGCAACACCGAGACTCGGCTGGATGAAAATGCCGCCCCTATTTTGGAAGCGGCAATTCCATTTGGGTACCCGGTGATACACCGCCCGAGATTGGTGGCGGGGGGGGTAGCAGTCTGTTTCAAGACTGAGTTGGACCTCACTGGTGTACCAGTAGAGGAAACCAAATCCTTTGAATGTACTGTGGTAACTGGTGTGGGCTGCAGGATAGCTCTTGTCTACCATCCACCCGGGGATGAAAAGTGATTCCGGCAGGAAGTGACGGACTTCGCCATCGACATGGCATTAGAGTTACCCAGACTGATGGTTCTGGGTGACTTCAATGCATGAGTTGATGATGAACTCTCACTTTTTGGACAGCACTTCCTCCAGTTGATGACATCATTGGGCTTCACACAGATTATTACCTCAGCTACCAATAGTCATGGTCATTCTTTGGATCTGGTTTTCCTCCTGGGGAATGAGGCCTCTGATTTGGGGGTGGAACCTGTTGGTTGGTCTGATCATTACACCGTGAGGTTCAACTTTTGTGCCCCCCTTTGTAGGTCTGCCGCTGTGGAGATGGTCAGTTACCACCCTTTACGGGATGTGAGCCCTAAAGACCTGGCGGTGGTGATTGATCTCTCTGAGTTTCCTGATGCCAGCTCAGGTCCAGAGCCGTTGGTCTTGGCCTATAATAAGCCCATCTCCTCAGCCCTCGACCTGATTGCTCCTGTCCGAGTTCATCCTCTCCCACTTCACCCTCGGGCCCCTTGGTTTGATGGGTCTTTGAGGGAGTTGCAGTGATTAGGATGAAGGTTAGAACATCGCTGGCGGAAATCCGTCCTTGAGGTTGACCATCTTAGTTTGGTGGAGCATTTTCAGACCTACCAATCAGTGATCTCCCGTAAGAAGGCAAAGTTCCTGTCCAGGGAGATTGCTGTCACTCAGAATCGACCAGTTCAGCTCTTCCAAACTGTGGACAGGTTGTGCAACCCAGCCTGTCTGCAGCTCTGTCGAGCTTTTTCACAAATGGAGTGTGATGAGCTTGCTCGATTCTTTGCGAATAAGGTGGCCGACATCAGGTCGGAGATCCTCCTGACTCATTCTATGGGGGATGCTGTTGGTCGGTACTCGGTCACTATACCGCATACTTCCTGGAGTACCTTTGACCTGCTGGAGTTCGGGGATATTATGTGGATTGTCCAGGGGATGTGCCTGAAGTGCTGTAGTTTAGATCCGTGCCCAACTTCCCTGATTTTGGGTTGTTGGGATATCATCGGCCTGGTTCTGGCTCAGATAGTCTGGTGCTCCTTGGAATTGGGTGAGTTTCCAAGCTCCCTGAAGGAGGCGGTGGTGACACCCCTTCTGAAGAAAGCTTCGTTAGACCCAGACGCTCTAGCTAACTACAGACCTATCTCGAACTTTCCCTTTATAGGGAAGGTTATTGAGAAAGTAGTGGCAACTCAACTGGAGAACCACTTGACCATCCATAATGTCTACGAACCTCTCCAGTCCAGTTTCCGAAAGAGGTATAGCACTGAGAGTGCTCTGGTTTGGGTGGTCATTGATCTCCTGATGGTGACAGATCAGAGAAACCGTTCCATTCTGGTACTCCTTGATCGCTCTTCAGCTTTTGACACTGTAGACTATGGCGTGCTGCTTGAGTGCCTGAGGTTCATCTGTGGCCTGACAAGTATGGTCCTCAGGTGGTTTACATCTTTCCTAATGGGCAGAACACAGAGAGTTGTGTCGGGAATTTTTTCTTCTGACTCACTCCCTCTGTCCTGTGGGGTCCCTCCGGGCTTGGTGCTGTCCCCCATGTTGTTTGCAATGTATATGCTACCCGTCAGAGACATTGTAAGATGGTACAGGCTGAGGTTTCACTGCTATGCTGATGATACCCAGCTCAACCTGTCTTTTGCTGCTGTCCAGGTTAGCGCTCTCTCAGTATTTAATAACTGCCTCACCAAAATCCAGGACTGGATGAATTAAAGCTGGCTAAAGTTGAACACGGGAAAGACTGAGGATATGGTTGCAGACCCAGATCACAGGATAGAGGGGTTGAGGACTGGTCAGCCCTCTCGATTATTTCTGGGGGGGGATCCCAGATTCTTACCTCAGACCGGGTGAGTGACCTGGGAGTGGTACTTGATGATGAGCTGACCCTTTATTATCAGGTGTCAGCAGTCATCAAGTCTGCCTTTTATCATCTTAGGAACATTGCCAGGATCAAACACTGTGTTCCGTCCAGTGATCAGCCTGTGTTGGTCCACAGCTTTGTGACCTTGCGCCTTGACTATTGCAACTCCCTTTACTTAGGGATTCCTGGGGTTGATATCCACTGCTTGCAGCTAGTGCAGAATGCTGCTGCTCAACTGTTGACTGGGACATCTCAGAGGACACATATCACTTCTGTGCTGCACAATCTGCACTGGCTGCTGATTCAGTGGTGGATCACCTTTAAAGTAGGTTTATTGACTTACAAAGCCCTACATGGACTTGGTCCTGACAACTTGAAAGAGCTTCTGGTTCCTTACTCCCCTGTGCGACAGCTCCATTTGGCTGACGAGGGGTTACTGGAGATTCAGAGGGTAACTTTTAAATCTTCTGGGGCCCGTACATTTATGTTTGTGGCCCCTACCCTCTGAAATTCTCTACCATGTCAGCTTCGAGAATGTGCAACTGTGGGGGGTTTTAAATAGGCACTTAAAACTTTTCTGTGGGGTCAGGCTTACCAATGAACTGTTGGTATCTGTAACTGTCGTATTATATATTAATGTAATAGTTTTTATGGAATTATGTTTTATTATTGTAAAGTGCCTTGGTATTTTAAAGGCGCTTGAAAATAAAGTTTATTATTATTGTATTTATTATCCTGCTCGGGTCCATGACATGAGTGTGCTGGGAGAGACAGAAGGAGATGGAAAGAGAGAGAAAGAGAGACAGACAGAAAGAGATGCAAATACCTATATCATTAGTATTCGAACCTGAAAAAAACTAAGATCCCTCTATCTAACATGATGCCCTTCTGATGACTCCCACCCACACCCACAGGCCAGGGGCAAATTTACTGTCATGTCTCATGACCGTACACAGCACACTGACAGCACAGCAGTCCACCACCACTTCCTTCCAAGATTACCTGACTGACTCCTACAGTACAGTTACTGTTAAGTGACCAAATTCAGCAACTGGTAAGTATGCCTCAGAATTCTAATTGGAGATGCAGACACATCTGGTGCATCGCCGCATGCAGCACAGTCACTGGGGTTGGTTAATACTTATTTGTAACGTAATGCGATATACTATAAAACTAATGACACTAAGGAGAAAATAATGGGGAATGAGTGATGATGATGATGACACTTTTGTGTAGTTGTACTTTACTTGTGTTGTAGTGTAAACAGCCTGCTATGAGTCACAAAGTCAGATTTTATCCCTGGGCCACCCACAGAAAGCAGCACAGGCACAGCAACTTGTATGTTGTTTGAACAGCATTTTTTTTTAATACATGAAATCGTGAATAAACATTAACAAGTGATTGTGACTGGATGACACAAGCCAAAGATTTCTTTTGCCAGCCTGCTGCCCTTGCCCTGTACACACAGTCACATCGAAGCAGGAAAAAAATATTTGGGATTTCTGGGACTGTTAAATTTCTCATGGGCTGCCCTGCAGTCTCCCTCATTCCCCTCTGGATGGCACATGCCAAAAATTTTATTTGGGATTTCTGGGACTGTTACATTTCTCATGGGCCACCCTGCAGTCTTTCTCCCCTCTGGATGTCACAAGTCATAGATTTATTTTGCTAGCCAGCTGCCCTTGCATTGTACTCACAGCCACACTGAAGCCAGGAAAATTAATTTTATTTGAGATTTCTGGGACTGTTACATTTCCCGTGGGCTACTCTGCAGTCTCTCTCTCTCTCCCCCCCCCTGGACATCACAAGTCATACATTTATTTTGCCACCCTGCTGCCCTTGCCCTGTACACATAGCCACACTGAAGTCAGGAAAAAAATTGGGTTTTTATGTAACTGTAAAATTTCTCTTGGACCCCCAGTAGTCTCTCTCCCTCTCTTCTCTGGATCAGGAATGGCACAAGTCAATGATTTTGTCAGCCTGCTCTTTCTCATATACACAGTCAGCTACACTTTTTGAGGCCAAGAAAAGAAAAAAAATGGTCATTTGGTATTTTCATTAAACTGTTAAATCTCTCTTGGACCCCAAGTAGTCTCTCCCTTTCCCCTCTGGATCTGGAATAGCACAAGTCAAAGATTTTGCCTGCCTGCCCTTTCTTATGTACACAGCTACTCTGACTAATGCCAACAAAACAAAAAAAAAACTTTCTTTAGGGATTTTCTGTAACTGTAAAATCTCTCTTGGGCCCCAAGTAGTCTCTCCCTCTCTCCTCTGGCTCTGGAATGGCACAAGTCAAAGATTTTGTCAGCTTTCCCTTTCTCGTGTACACACAGCTATACTGTCTGAGGCCAAGAAATAAAAAACAACTTTAATTTGGGATTTTCTGTAACTGTAAAATCTCTCTTGGGCTCCGAGTAGTGTCTCCCTCTCTCCTCTGGATCTGGAATGGCACAAGTCAAAGCTTTTGCTAGCCCGCCCTTGCTCACACATACAGTCACACAGTACTGCCACACTGCCTTAGTTTGCACACACACCCCCAGCAGTCACCCAGGTCACCACTGTCTCCCCAGTCCAAACTCCCCGGCCCGCCTTCACCCATCCCCAACAATCGGTTTCTCTCCCCCTCCTTTCTCTCACTGTCCCTAATTTCTTCTCTTCCTTCCCCTCTGCCTTATATATTTCTGGCATGTTTGGGGGGTTTTGGTGCTTTTGTTTGGCAACTCTCTCTGCTGGCTGCCTGGCTCTGCTTAGCACAGCTCCTGCTCCCCCAGTCCTCCTTGCTCAACTGGGGCCAAGTTGAGCACTCAGAATGGTTATATACCATGAGTGTATCATGTGACCTTCTGTTGCCTAATTGGATGCCACTGGCTGCCTGTATGTGCTGACGGCATCCCCATGGCAACAGACAACAGAACTGCAGAAATGGCATCTCCACGGACCTGGAATCAGACTTCTATGGCAAAGACTGTAGTTATCCGGGTCCATGGATTGCAGGTTCAGTTCTGGGGTCTGGATCTCCTGCAGAACTGTCCACTCACCCCAATATCGCTGTTTTGTCACAGACAACAGGATCTGTTGCAACAGACACATTTACTTTCCTGCCTTGATGCCAAGTGCTGTCTCCTGTTTCCTGTACCACTGCTGCCTCTGTCATTTGTCTGTCTCCCTGCACACTCCATCTATTGTGAGACAGTTTGACTTGGCATTGTGGACATCAGGATGTGCTGGTGTCCAGTGCTGGTATGTCCCTCCCCCCTCCATGGATTGGTACCATGGCATACTACCTCAGCCTGCGTCACACTGCATGGTACATTGTCACATGCCATACAGGTCTGTTCACATTGCCAGCTGTGTTGCATGGTGGTCTCCAGTCTCACTGGTGTGCAAGATCTGCCCCCACACATTGCACACATTACACATGATTCATCCAGTGGCGGGTGTGTGTTGTACACATGCATGTGTGTGGTTTCCCTGTCACATGGCAGACTGTGCTGTTCATTATACATCTTGACCCTGTATGTGGACCTTTGTGTCACATTTCCCATAACTGGGCTGGCTCCTGCATGCCCCTTGGCTCTTTTGTACTGTGTGTCTGCTTCTTTTGTACACAGCACACACACACCATTGTTGCCATGGTGTGACACCTATGTGCTGCTGCACATTGTGGCCTCCCCCCCATGGTTTTGCTGTATGTGGCTGTGGCCTACCTGTGTTGCTCTGCTGCCTGAAGATGTCCAGGTTGGTGTCCCCCTGTACAGTTTGGCCACTGATGAATGCTGTGATCCTCTCCTCATGGCTTGTGAGTGGGATTTCCTGGCTTGGGCCTCAGCCAGTTGCCATTGCACATCTACTGTTGTGTGCCAACTTCTCTTTACTGCAGCACTTCAGGTCATTTAGCCTTTTCTGGAGGTCTCTGATGGTATACTTGGAATTGGCCACTGCATTGACCTTGATGGCCACTGCCTCCCAGGCTGCTCAGCTCAATTTGCTCTGTTTCTTGTCCCAACTTTGCCAAGGAGTTGCTGTGCCTCAGCCTCCACCTCATCAAGGAGGATGTCTGTCTCCTCCTTGTTAAAGTTTTTTTTCCATTTGTGCATCTTGCTGCTAGACCGCATCGACCCTTGCATGTTGTCTTCCACCATAGCCTGCGCCTGTCTTCCCACCTGCATTTCTGCATTACTTCTGCACTTTGCATCCATTTTATATGATGTTACTTGTGACATGCACACTTTGGAGCATCTCTGGCACAAGTCCTGCTTCTTTTGGAATATGGTGCAAGTTGCATGTTGTGCTGATTTTGGATGCATTTTGTGACATGGAGTACTTTGTGCCTGCTCTAGGCTTTTTTCAGAATCGGGACTCATGAGTGTTGTAAAGTCCCTTTTCATAAGCCTGTCCGGTGAAGGTACCAAAATCAGTTTGAAGATATAGGGCTCTATTCTCAAAGGGCTTGGATTGCCACAAGCCCCGGATGTGCCCACTGCATGGCGCAGGGGGCTTGCGACAATCCCTGGGCTGTGATTGGGATTCTCAAACCCTCAGCCCTCCGTGAGCCAACTGCAGTGAGTTAGACCAGCTTTTGATGGTCCAACATTGCCAGCCTTTTTAAGGGGCTTGAACCAGGTACTTGGCATAAATCACTGTAAAGAGGGTACAGTGTTGCAAAAGCTCATGACCTACGAGAATCATTGCACCATGCGCCAAAGTGTTGGGGCCAACTGCACCGTCGGCACAGGCCAAGTGTGTGCCCTGCACCATCCTTTGAGAATAGAGCCCATAGAGTTCTTCTCTCTCCCACTCTTGCTTTCATAGTCCTTTTGCAAACAAGATGCTTGATCCAGTAGTGCAAAATATTTCAATCAAAAATTGTTGAAGAAGACTGGAATGAGTTCTCTTCTGGTACGGCAACAACATTTTCAGTTGAAGAAGAAAAAGGTACAAATCCTTCCAATATCCCAGCTCTTTCAGCCAGGGATACATCTCATTTGACATTTTTAAAACATGGCTTAAGGGATTTCTGCTATCCTATGCTTTCATAGGTTGGCTGATTTATGATTTTGTTGATTTTACTTGTGTCTGTTTAAAGTATCAGTTTTTTAAAGTGCTCAGAAATCCAGGATACAAGTGCTAAAGAGATTTATATGCTATTGACTTATTGTTCAAAAAGAAAATTGTAACCTATATAGCAGTCTGAGTTCTTCTGTTTGCCCCCTTTGCAGATTGTATAAGAGGCCCTTTGGCACCATGCATTCCTGCTTAAAGCTGAACCAGCCTAACATTTTATGGTGATTTGCAAATACAGCTCATAATGTTTTGCATTATGGGGGTATGTGTGATTTTGTATTTCTTTGAGTTAGGTGTGACAGACTCACAGAGTTGCTTCTTTAACTCAGTGGCAGAATTCTTGGCATGGAAGCTCATGACTCCAATTTGCTCCCTGATGGAAATTCATCTGAGTACATAATTAATCAATAATCATTCATGTTCTGTAGTCTGCCAGGAATGTGTGACGGTGGCCTCTTGCTGCATGTGATGGGCATAACTGGGGTTTTGTATACAGCAGAAAAAAATAATAATAATTCATGCATAAAAAGAGTTGTAAGCATTTCACTGAAGAGGCTTTCATTCATGTTCTGGCACCAATCACTAGCACAGATTAAAACCCATCCCTTTGGTGCACAATGTTGTCAATAAGCATTCCCCAGGAAGATGAGAGGAAAAAACATGTTTGGTCCTTGGTTCTCACATGACCTTCAATGAGCCTTAGATGACAGAAACCTGGGGGGACATAGTCAGAGCCGTCCGGTTGCATGTGCATATCAATGCGGCATGCAAAATGGATGCGCTGGCCAGCTCCTGTGTCATATTCAACCAGAAAACATGATCGGCACAGATCGCTCAACCCTGCCAAATATCAAACCCTGGATACATGGCACAAAGCAGGCGGCCACCCTATGTGCACAGCGCAACCAGAGTTCTGGGCTGAAGACCGCCTATGGGGGAATGTGCAGTGCTTACCTTTATGCGCCATAGCCCCCAGAGTGATATTAAGCCACAACATACTAATGAGCTCATTGGGCACGCGTGGCGCAGATGGGCCCCATGCATGCCCATAACAGGCTCATTAGCGTGGCTGCACCTGTATGACTGTGCCAGGCCAGCCCCAATTGACAAATGCAGGGCCAGTCCCCCTGCCAGCCCTGGCTTGCATATGGTACTCCTCACCCAGCCTGATCCCTGCATGGGGTGATGACATACGCCCCACCCTGCCAGGAGCCCAGTTCATATGAAACAGAAACCCCCCTCCCAGCCCTGGTCTCCATTTGTACTAAACTCAAAACCATCACCCAGCCCCGATCCTCTTTTGAAGCAATAACCTACACCCCCCCTTCCAAATCCTGGTCACTGATGTCCAGAGGAATATTCACAACTCCCAGCATTTCGATAATGTAGTGGCCCCCCACCTCGTCATGATGGGAACCCCCAACCCCGCTCCCCCCTCTACCCACCCTGAGCCATTGACTGGCTCTGCCCTCCACATACCACCATGACCAGCCACTGACTGAAGTGTCCATGAATGTGTACTGTACATAGAACGTGCCTTTGGCCAACCAGTGGCGTGTACTATGTACAGTACACATTCACTGACAGTTCAGTCGGCTGTTGGAAATGGTGGTGTGTGGAGGCAGAGCCAGCCGTCTGCCTCAGGGTGGGTAGGGGGGAGCAGGGCTAGGGTTCCGCATGATGGGGTGGGGTGGGGCCACCACACCATGGAAATACTGGGTGTTGTGGATATTCCCGGACATAGGTGACTGAGGCCTGGTGGGGGAAGGTTATTGCTTGGAATGGGATCAGGCTGGGTGGGGCCAGTGTTTTACTTAAATAGGGACCAGGACTGGGGAGGTTTGTGGCTAGTAAGGAATGGGCCCAGGCAGGTGGGTATGGTATTACCCTGTACAGAGATCAGGGCTGGGTGGGGTTTGTGTTTTGTATGAACAGGGATTGGGGCTGGCAGGGGCTCCCTGCACTATGGAAAAGGATTAGGGAGGGCATTGGACACAGACAGAGTTCAGAGCAATGTGAGGCGGTCTGATTTTACTACAACCTGGGATGGGGGTTGGGAGGGGGTTACCACTAGCTGACCAGGGCTGGCGGGCTGCCGTGCACCCTACTGCACTTCAGCAGCCTGCCTGTAGGTGGCAACCCAAATTAGGCCACCTATTTCTGGCCTATCTCTGCATGGCACAGTTCTGGCCCTTGTGGGGTGCATTCCCACTGAATATGCCATTTGCGACATATTCATGAGAATGCCCCCTCTACACGGGCCACATACATTATTGTTGCACCATGGTCTATCTGACATTGGTCGGCCCATCTCCCCATTCCAATATTGCAGTTCGGTGCATAGAGTGAGATGCGCAGCACATTTCCATCTTCTGCGGGATGTGCAATGCGTCTCCTTTGAATGTGGGGGCCCTGCACTGGCCAAAGCAAGACTCACTAAAGTGAAGGACTGAGCTACATTTAGACAAAAAATAAATCTCTGTGCCAGATTAATAAGGTCAGAAAAGTGTAGCTTTTACTTCAGTCTGATGGAAGAGAATAACAATGACGACTCCAAATTTTGCAAATGGTAAAGATGATGGGGGGGTGGGGGTCAATACTGAAACACATTTTAGTCAAGATCCTCTCCAATAAAAAATAATTGATCAATTCTGTAGTGTTTGTTTTTTAACCTCCTTGAAAATTTGCATTGCTCAGAGCAGCTTTCTCTTGGTAAAAGAAATAAAATACAAATAAAAACCTCTGAAATGAGAGAACAGAAACATTAAAATGTAATGCTGTACGACATGAAAATAAATACCACTTTGGTGCTTGACTTGTCTCCTTCATTACTTCTCTATGCACCTTGCAGTTGGCATGTATATCCAAAAGTGACAAATATCTGGACAAGATTATAAAGCTACCAGGAAATCCAGCCTTTTGATTGGCAGGTACCCATGTGAATACCACACAAAATCTACATGAGTCATGCATGGCCTCCATGTGATGGCATCCTGTGATAAGAGCTAAGGAATATCAGTGAGGTAATTATAGTGAAGACAACAGCGACTGTGTTTTTGGCAACAAGCGTTTAACAGCTCGTGGTGTATTTAGCGAAGCTGTGAGGTAGTGTAAAATAAGTTGACTGAAATTGAAGTTGGCAGTTTTGTGGCAGAAACATGTGTTGCTCTTTAGCCTAGTGGTTAGAATCACTAGCTGTGCATCTGCTGTCTACCTGCAGCAAACCTGGGTTTGATGCCCATGGTAGTGTTTTTTTCTTTTTAATTTGCCTACTTCCATTCTTTTTTTTTTTCATGTTGTGCTGTGGTTCAGATACCCCCCCAGTTCTGTTCTGTACTCCCTTCAAGTTTATCTCCCTCCCCAATTTGCATGCCCCCAGAGTAGGAATATATAGACTGCACTCCTTGAAAAGGCTCTGCTGATATCTGTTTGCCTCCTTGGCTGCCTTCAGTGGTTACCATGCCCTATTTGCTGCACTTAATATGTATTTTCTATCTGCTTGCACCAGACTGCAGTCTGCTGCCTATTCCTGTCTATACCTTGCTGAATCAGTTACTATCATGTTCCACAATATGTTATTTGCTTTGGCTCTTTGCCTGCACTGGACTGTACCGTATTGACTAATTGTTATCTTGTCTCTGAAGTATTGTTTTGCCTTTGTAATTCTCCCGAGTCGCTCCTGAAAATAGGCACTTGACTGTCTAGTGTGCTTACCTAGTAAACAAAAACAAATAAATAAAATTATCTGCCCCACCCAAGTTTCTCCCCCTCTCTGAAATGCGCTCCCCGTAGAGTTTGTTATTTTTAACAAAGGAGGGCACAGAGGGCATAGCCCCCTGCATAAAAAAGTCAGTACACATCACTCCCCACAGAGAAAGTAAGCAGATGCCACTGTTTGTGGAGCACAATGTAGTGCTCATCATTGTTTTGCACTTGCTGTTTTTCTCAGTGCCATTTTGTAGGTGCTTTTATCACATAGAATCCTTGGTGAGTTGTGCAGGGACACTTGCATGAGAATTGCCAGTAAGATTATTTTTGTTCTTAAAAGAAAAAGTAAAGTCAAAATGCCTTACAACATTTCAAAATAGTGGTAAAGCACCCCAGGGGTGGGTAAGCAATTGGTAATCCCACTGCCGTGGCAAAATGCATTTACTTATAGCACATACATACTGTCATGTGGGGATAGGATTACTTCATGGTAACTAACTCCCCATTCTGTTTTACTGCTCACATAACATGCAAAATCACAAAAAAAATTTAAAACACTGCAAACCCAATGCGGAGGAGAGCTGAGGGCCTGGTACCTCACCTGCTGCCAAGCTGGCAACGTGGTTTGGGGAACATACTAGGGTCACTAGGGGCCAGGTGTGGGAAGAGGACCAAGCATCCCAGGGACTGCAGTCCTCTTCTGGGAAAGGGCGGTAAGCCATCTTGGGCTATAACTGCCACCCAGTGGTAGTGCAGGAGCAAGTAGCTTGGTGGGAGGTGCCATGATTCCATAGTGCGTGTGTGCCTCCACATGCATGTGCTTATGCCACCATGGCAAGGTGTCTAGGAAGAAAAATGGAAATGGAGAACTGCGGGTTACCTGATGACCTGTGTACCCTGAACCTCTGGGGCATCTGGATATGTTCTCTTGGGGGAGAATGGCCTTCCATCCTCTGGCCCCTCCACCAAGGTCAATCTGTGGGGAACCAACTCCAGATATATCTGGGGGAGGTTGATGTTGGTAGGGGGAATAAAGGGACAGGACTGACAAGCTGCTCAAGGGTTAAAAAGCTACATCAGAAAAAAATTAAAAACTCTGAAAATTGCCAGTGTTTTGGATGGCCATTCTAAGTGGCAGAATGATCAGCATGTCAGCAACACCATATACCTGCTTCAGTGTCCCCAGTCCTTTCTGCCTAAAACTGATGATATGAGGGAATAGATCCAGATCAAAATAATGGCCATTTCAGAGTTTTGCTGACCCAGAAGATTGATGATATTTTGAAGTCCCCTAACTACTTTATTCAGCATGCTGACAAGTCCAGCTGAGGGAGAAGTGTTGCCATTGATGTCACTAATGCACTGATGGCTACTATCATCATTGCTCCTGTCCTGCCACCACTAGACCAAGCTGAGGTAAACCTCATCAAGGAATGCTTAAATGAGTACAAATCAACTCCAAATTTTTTTTGATAATTAATGTTTTATTAACATTTAACAAGAAAAACAATAACAATAACTAAGCTATTAACAAGGCATCCACAAACAACATAACAACAACCTGGCCAGAGTGAATCCACTCCTTGGATATACAATCTAAACAGCAAACATCACATCCATATAATACAAAAAGCGAATGAAACATCTACTATTATAAATACAGAATGGAAGGAACATTTAAATCATTACTTTATTTATTTGGTTTTTGTTTACTGGGTAGGTACACTAGACAAGAGTATTGCCTATTGTATATTCAGGCATGGCCTATGTGCTATACTATATGTGAGATAACTCCAGTCCATGTAAATACCCCAAATTATAGTCACATACCATAACAAAACTTAAATATTCCATAATACAGTTGAATATAGTTAAATATAATAAAATAACCTATGCTGCCACCACTAAGGAAGGGGAAAAAAGGCAGGGGAGGAACATACTGCACCCAGGCAAACCCACATATACCTATCAAACCGAGGCCAGAGTCCAGTAAGGGCTCTAGTCCCAAATAATCTAATTTATTTGTGGGGAGGTATAAGTAACCGACTCTGGCTGAGAGAGGCACCACAATAAAACAAGAAATCTTGCCAAATTCACAGAAACTTCCCATATTTCCCAGCAGCAATATCAGATAGCTTCTCAAAACCTGCGAGCCGAAGCATTTCTTCCACCCACTCATCATGAGTAGGAATCCTTGCTGAGCACCATCTACATAATAAAAGTTGCTTAGCCTCCGTAATTGCCACCATGAACCAAGTCACTTCTGGTATGGTAACAGATGGAAGTTTCCGAGTATTACCCAGTACCAAAGACAAAGCATCTGGCAGAATCCTGAACCCCAACACATCTTCCATTGTAGCCAAAATAGAGGTCCACCAAGCTGCTATTCTAGGGCAGTCCCAAAGTAAATGAATTATGGAGCCTCTAGCAACATCACAACACCAGCACCAAGGGTCCTGCGCTAAACCCATAGTGTACAAAGTGGAAGGAATCTGATACCACAAAAGTAAAGTTTATAGCTGTATCAAGTAACCTGCAGTGTCCCTACATTCTGTACTCAGCCCCTCCTCTTAATTCAGATCTTCCTCTCCTTTGCATCACTTGATTCCTAGCTGCAAATTTTTTACATGCCTTTACTGCTTGTTTACCTTCTGAATGTACCGGGCACTTATTGTTCCCCTCTCAATTATGGTTGCGCTATGTCTAGAGCACTTCTTATGTTATTATAATTTCTGTTGTCTTACCTTGAGTCTAATTTTCCATTACCATGTATTATATATTGAACTTCTTTTGCACTGACAATTGTTGTACTCCTCTTATCCCTCCCCCCAGGACGCCCCGGGAGACAAGCAAATTGATTACTCAGTGTACCTTTCCTGGTGAAGCATTTCAATAAATAAGTAAATAAATACAGTCTCCATATGCATTTGCCAAACCTGACTCCAGTCCTCCTCAGAGAGGGAGTAACCTAACAGGCGCTCCCACCTCTGATGCACTTGATGCAAATCCAGGGTAGAGATGGGTGAAGTGGCCCCAATTTGCTCCACAAAGTGATCTGCAGAGTGAAGGTAAGGCAAGGCAAATTTTATTTTTCTGGTGCCCAATCCCAGAGGCTCTGGGCGCCATACAAAAGACACAAACTCAATTTACATATACAAAATGATATCCTCATAAAAATCCCATAAATATATAAAAAACCCTCTAAGTATTAAAAAGGACTAATAATACTAGTGTCAAACAGAATCTGAAAATGCCTGATTAAACAAATAAAACTTGAGGCGAATCTTAAAGACCCCCACTGATGGGGCCTCCCTCACTGACAATGGGAGCGAATTCCAAAATACAGGACAGGAGACACTAAAAGCTCGATCATCTGCAGTTTTTAATCTTGCCCTAGGAATCGTCAGGATGCCCCTCAAGGAAGATCAGAGGGGCCGAACCGAGGCAGCAGGTGTAAGAATGTCAGAGGAGGAAACACTAGCACAAACAGTAAAAGAAGGTGACAAGACTTTCTATAGATACATTAGTGAAATGAGAAAGTCCAGAGGGGGGTATTGCTAAGCTTAATGGAGAAAAGGGAGCATGTGAGGAGGAGGACCCTGTAAAGGCATCTATCCTAAACAGATACTTTTGCTCAGTATTTACTGAAGAGAAGGTAGGGCAGGGCCCACAGCTCAGCATCATAGACACAGGGAGGAGGGAGGTGAGCACTACTCCCTTCACAAAAGAAAGGGTCCTACAAGAGCTTGCTAAGCTCAGGGTGGATAAGGCAATGGGACCCAATGGCATACATCCCAGGGTACTTAAGGAGCTAAAGGTGGAACTATCAGAGCCATTAGCAGAACTGTTTAGTGAGTCTCTGAGCACAGGAGAGGTCCCAGAAGACTGGAGAAGGGCTCATGTGATCCCGCTCCACAAGAGTGGTAGCAGGGAGGAGGCGGGAAACTACAGACCAGTCAGTCTTACCTCAGTAGTGGGCAAGATTATGGAGGCACTCCTTAAGGAAAGGATAGTGCAACACCTGGAATCCATAGGGGCACAGGATCCAAGACAGCATGGGTTTACAAAAGGAAGGTCCTGTCAAACTAATCTCATAGATTTCTTTGACTGGGTAACCAGAGTGGTGGACCAAGGGGAGCAGTTGATGTCCTACCTTGACTTCAGCAAAGCTTTTGACACTGTTCCATAGAAGATTGATAAATAAGCTGGGTAGGCTTGGGGTGGGTCAGAAGTTGGTCAACTGGGTGGCAAACTGGTTGACAGGCAGAAAACAGAGAGTGGTGGTAAATGGTATACAGTCAGAAGAGATGCAAGTTACAAGTGGGGTACCTCAGGGATCAGTCCTGGGGCCAGTCCTCTTCAACATCTTCATTAGTGACCTTGCAGATGGACTAGAGGGTAAGGCTTGTCTGTTTGCGGATGACACCAAGAGCTGCAACAGAGTAGATGATCCAGATGGGGTGGGCAGAATGAGAAGAGATCTGGATAAACTAGCAAAATGGTCAGAAGAGTGGCAACTGGGATTTAATGCAAAGAAGTGCAAAATCATGCACATAGGGAAGAGAAACCCTGAAGCCACCTATAGGCTGGGAGGGGAGTTGCTAGCAGTCACAAAGGAAGAAAGAGACTTGGGCATCATCATCACTGATGACCTGAAATTATCAAGCAGACCTCTAAAGCAGTAGGTAGGTGAGGGGTGTTAGAGTGTATTAGTAGGGGTATCCTGAGTTGTAAGAGAGGAGGTAATAATCCCTCTTTACAAGACACTGGTTAGCCCCCATCTGGAGTACTGCGTGCAGTATTGGAGGCCACACCTTCACAAGGACATTAACCAAATTGAGGCAGTCCAGAGAAGGGCAACCAAATGGTGCAGGGACTGCATCAGAAGGCATATGAGGACAGATTAACAGAGCCCAATATGTATACCCTTGAGCAAAGGAGGGAGAGAGAGGTGACATGATCGAGGCATTCAAACACCTTAAGGGCATTAACAAGGTGAAAGAGTCTAACATGTTTAAATATAAGAAAAATAGCAGGACAAGAGGACACAGCATGAGATTAGAGTGGGGCCGATTAAGGGGGAATGTGAGGAAATTCTTTTTCACAGAAAGAGTGGTGGATGCATGGAATGGCTTACCACAAGAAGTGGTGGCTATGAATACAGTGCAGGGCTTCAAACAGGCATGGGATAGGCATAAGGGAGCAATACAAATGACTATGAATAGATAGGTCACTGACAGAGCAAAGGCCGATGGCACATTTATAAGGTAGAAAAACAAATGGGCAGACTGGATGGGCCTTGTGGTCCTTATCTGCTGTCAACTTCTATGTTTCTATGTTTCTATGTAACAAGGGCCCAGTCCGTGTAGGGTCTTATAGGTGAGCAAGCCCACCTTGAAGAGCACCCTCCATCAAACTGGTAGCCAGTGAAGTTCTCGCAGCACCAGCGTGACATGGCTGTATTTCGACTGGCCTGTCAACAACCTAGTGGCTGCATTCTGCACTAGCTACAGTCAATGGAGGGTGCCTCCAGAGACCCCGAGGTAGAGTGTATTACAGTAGTCTGACCTGGATGTGACAAATGCATGTACCAAGGTGGGGAGGTTCAGGGGTGGAATCAGGTGCCTAATCCCAGCGATATTTCTCAGATGAAAAAAGCTTCCCTTGACAACAGCAGACACCTGATATTCCATCGTCATACCACTGTCAAATACCACACCACGATTACACACCTTAGAGGAAGCCCTCAAAGGAACTGACCCTAGAACAAGTCCAAAGTCTGCCCCCGGGGGCAACCCCACCCATCTCCTGTTTGACTCCACCACCAGTACCTCCATCTTATTGGGGTTCAGTCGCAACCAGCTGGAGGTCATCCAGTTGTTAATCCTTGCCAGACAGTTGTTTAATATATCCACCACATTCGGTGTTCCAGGGGCAAAGGATAAGTACAGCTGGGTATCATCGGCATAGCAATGAAATCCCAAGCTGTACTTCCTAATGATCTCTCCCAGGTGTAGCATGTACACGGCTAACAACATCGGTGACAACACCTAACCCTGAGGTACCCCACAAGACAGAAGGCTAAGAGATGATGAAAAATTCCTCATCACCTCCCTCTGCCTTCTGTTTGTCAAAAAGGACTCAAACCAGTGAATAACAGTGCTGGTGAGTCCACAGAAGTCCCTCAGATGATCCAGCAGCACCCGATGGTCCACCGTGTCAAAAGCTGAGGAGAGATTGAATAGAATGAGAATTGCCCTCTCCCCTCGATCTCTCGCCCTGAGGAGATCATTTTGCACCCGAACTAATGTGGTTTCTGTTGAATGTCCTGCACAAAACCCCGGTTGGAGCGGCTCATAGAAATCAAATGCCATGAGGTGATCACCCAGCTGACACTCCACAATCTTCTCCACTACCTTTCCTAAAAATGGAAGGTTGGATACTGGTCGATAATTCACCTTGATGTCAGGGTCCAATGATGACTTCTTCAGGAGGGGTCTCACCAGTGCCTCCTTCAAGGCATCTGGGACAACCCCCTCCAGCAAGGAACACCGGAAAATCAAGGTGAACACTGGGCCAACAGCGTCGACACATCCCACTAAGAAACGGGTCGGCGCCGGGTCCAGTTCACAATATGTGTGCCTCAGTTTTGAGATCACCTCAATGACATTGGCCACCTCTACCAGCTACACTCCCCCCAACCAGGCAGAGTGCTTTGTCGACCATCCTGGTGACCACTGTCGGCCATATTACGGGCCACTGGTGGAACACCCTGCCCGATGGCAGATGCCCTGTCTGAGAAAAATGGAGCAAACTCATTGCACAAGGCCTCAGAAACTGCTATTTTCGGCTGAAGACAAGCAGGAATTCAAGGTTCAAGGAAAACAAGGTGAATTCTCAGAGTGCTCCGCAATGCGAAGCGGAGTACTACGCGTTATAATGGGTAACACGAAGTCCATTGAAAACAATGACTTTGCATTACTCTTCCTTCCCAAACCACTACTCCACCAATTCTTAAGGCGAAGTACATTGAAAACAATGTACTTCGCCTCACTTCGCCTTGTTTTTAAGCTCCAAAGACGAATTTTGCAGTGATTCATAGGATTTCAGGTTACATGGGCTCTAGATTATTCTGCACAGCCTCAGTTTGGGGTAGTCTGTGTAAGAAGCTGTAGGAGACAATCTGCTCTGAGAGCTCTCTGTGATTCAAACCTTCTAAAAGCTGTTAAAAAAGCCTTTTTGAGTCATTTTTTTTGCTGAAACTTTAGTTCATTGATTATAGGAAACCCTCCTGTGCTCATATCATCGAGCGTTTATTGTTTGTGTGTGGATTTTGAATGTTAATGTACAACATTCAGTCTGTGTACTGAGAGACAGTAGAAGTGTGCTTTGGGGGAGAGGCGTATCTGGGGTGTAGATAGATTAACTTGGAGAAAAAGACAGTGCTTTCTGTTTTTGTGATATTTTTCTTGTATAACTGTGTTAATGTACACACAGTAATATTTTCAATAATTCTTGCCATTTTTTTGCTGATTGTTGTGGTGCAGCAGCGCATAATTTTAGTTTGCTTAAAATATGTGGTTATATTACTGAAGTTTTCAATTTGCTATGCATTACTTAGTGTGTGTGTGAGTATGTATGTGACACGTGTCATCAAATCAGACACCTTTTATTGTGCTGCATAATTTCAGCAATGTGAACCTGCTATCCACTGCAGCTGTGTAATTTTTGTACTTCTTTGTGGTACCTTTACTGGTACTAGTACTAGTGACTGTGACTGCAGCAGTGCAGTACACTGCCCCAGCGGCCGCCCCAACCGGCAAGGTATTCTTTCCAGATTTGAATTTCTGATGATGAGCACTGGTTAGGTGTTGTGCCTTTGCATCTGCATCTCTTCAGTGCGCAGCGCAATTTTAATCTGTCTGTGCATTTGCATCTCTTTAGGGCCCAATCTCCATCTCTAACTTAAGTCACAGTTGTTTCTTTGGCTTCCCATCAGAGTACTGGACAGGTGTGGTGCATAATTCTGCATGACCATTGTATTTATTAATATGCGTTTTTAAGTTAGGACCATCATCATGAGTCACTCGTGATACAAATCACGTTCTTCATCATCATGTTTACAAATGAAGTCACAAATCACAATTTACAATCACGTCACGAATCTCAACATTAATTTTTTTACTAGTTACTTGGATGTATTTTAAGCCTGTTTTGTAGTATCTCTCCATGCTTCACCACCCCACCATTGTACTCATTAATGAGTGTTTTTAAGTCGGGGAGTTTTGTGCCACACCTCATCAGGGCCCGGGGAAGTACAGCCATAGGTATTCGCATTTCTTCATCATCAAGGTCACAAATGCAGTCACAAATTACAATTTATGATCACATCATGAATCACAACATTAATTTTTTTACTAGTTACTTGGATGAATTGTAAGCCTGTTTTGTAGTATCTCTCCATGCTTCACCACCCCACCATTGTACTCATTAATGAGTGTTTTTAAAGTCAGGGAGTTGGACAGTGTCTTCAGTACATACACAGACTGGAAAGAAGACTGACTGCACACATGCAGTTTAGCACAGTATACTTGCACTGCTCAGAATACAAAGTGTCATGCATATGGAAGACAACAAAAAAGGGCATAATTGCATACAAGGGTCGGGAATGGTGAAGGAATACATTTTATAACACAACAAGGAAGGTGTGGGGGGGCACATGGTGTGAGGAAAAAATAACTAATGTGGCATCCTATGGTGATCCAGCAGCAATTCCAGCATGGACATAATTTGCAACTGATGTTCCTCTATGTGAGCCAGCCGCTGCTCCACAGCACTTACCCTCTCATTGTTCTCCTTGACAGCACTCCAGAGAACTGCCAAGTCGGCCTGTGTTACATGCAGTTCTCTGGGGTACACATGTTCTACAGCCTGACCTGTTGCTGGTGGTGGTGGTGGGTGGGGGGTGGGGGTACTGGTGGAGCAGCAGGTGCTACTGTGGCCCTCCTCTTCTTAGGGATGCCGCCATGCAGAGCAGCACCCTCTGCCACAGAACAGCCAGCAGGTGCAGGCATGGTCCATTCTGTGGCAGCCTGCCACTCCAACTGGTGGTGATTGAGCATATGGGTGTGCTAGCCTTCAGTCCCCAGGTGAGTCCCCCGGGGGCCACGGTGCACCTCCACCTCACATAGATGGCACTTGACCACACTGCTGTCCCCCCCAACACAGTCAAAAAGCTGCCAAACTATGGAGGTGTGGGGAGGACCAGGCACAAGCAGGGGAGGGCCAGATGAACTTGCAGCCGGCTGGTCATGGTGCTGAACAGGGATGGGATCCACACCTGGGCCCAGGGAAACAGGCACATCCTGCTCCAGAGGACCTGGTGCTGGACTTGGTGGTGGTGATTCAACTGCCTCAGAGTCAAGACAGGAGGCGGTGCTGGTCCTGCTTCCGGGGGGGCACTCACAAGTTTTGAGCAGTCCAACAGGAATGGGCACCCATGTCCCCCACACATGTGCACAGTATGATGCTTACCACTACCACGCGCTCCCAGATCTGCCCCGCCCCAGATATTCCCTCATCCTGGTCCATCTCTCCTACTGATCTCCCTCAGTCCAAGCAATCACTACTCACACTGTCACACAACTCACACACAGTCACACAGACACAAACAACTAACTACTTATAAAGGTAAGAAACTGGATGCCACACCTCACACCATGCTGGTAACCCAGGTTTGGGAGCAGACTCGGGTCACTGGTGGGTCAGCCAGGGGGAGATATTCAGGAGCATCCAATGACAGCTCGCTTCTCCGGGGAGGGATTCGGCCAATGCCTGACACTTGCATGACCCCGAGCAGAGGCTCGGAGAACTGCAAGCTCCATTTGGGGATGGGATGCGGCCATTAAGCAGCATGGATGTTGGCGCTTGCATCATGATGTCGGGGGAAGTCACTTGCTGCTCGGGAAGGGAGAAAATGTGAAAACAAGCCTGCCTCAGCCAGGAAGATGGGAGAACCGAGGCCATGCCCACGATTTGCCTGTGCCCACCCAGCAGACCTCAGACCAATGAAATGTAAGTTACGGGGTGTCTGTGCCCCCACCTTATCCCTGCCTGGGGGGTAATCCAAAGCTCCATGGGGCCTAGGGGTCTGCTTGGGTAGGGTTCCTGGTAGTGTGATGTCCACTTGTCTCCCTGAAGGGTCGGAGGTGGCAGGCTGGGGAGGAGATAAAATATCAGGGGGAAAAAAATAAAGGTAAGAAAAATAAAATTTACAGAAAGAACAAATTAAGTAAAAAAGAGTACAGAAAAGACAAAAAAATGTAGCTTTTAAAAAAGCTGTTGGGTCTAAATCAAAGTTTAAATCTCCTCCTTGCTCTGATCTCAAAGTATCAGCAGTCACAAAACACACTCCTCTCTTTCCGTCTGCACAGAAGAAAGTAAAAGTGTCTTTTTGTATGACTCACTTCCTTCCTGCCTAGCTAAAGAGTGGGTGACATGCAGTACTGTAAGCCATGTGATGTGTGGTGGGGCTGCCAAATCTGAAACACCAAGTGGATCACTTAGAATCATAATGAGGAAAGCGAAGTCCATTAAAAACAATGACTTTGCCTTACTTCGCATTGCCATTCTGCCTTAATTCGAAGTGGTAATGACAAGGCAGAGTGAGCACTTTGCATTGCCCACTCCACACAGCAGAGTGGCAGCTCGAAGTGCCCACTTCCCGTTCACTTCGCTAGCGGAATTTAAATTCGCTGCATCTCTAATCCGGGGTAAATTCCTCCACTAATAACTTGTAAATCCTCTCCAGTTTAGGAGTGATCAATAGCCTCTGAATACTTCCTAACCTGCCAAATACCTCCACCCACCAAGACTCAAAGGGTAGAGTGAGGTATCTCCCCATCTTGGACTGTAATAAATGCTGCAACTGAATGTCTCTCCAGTGATGTGAGGCAGGCAAGGAATACCACTGTTGTAGTTCCCCAAAAAAACATAAGGCATCTAGAATCCACTGAAAACATGTCTTCCACCCTTTGAAATCCCTCCCATGGACCACAGTGGCCAGTTAATAGTGGTATCCTCAATATTCACCCGGGAGGGTGGTCCATAGATGCCAAAGGTGTGCCAGAATTTCCTGTTCAACTCCTAAACATGAACATGCACCCTTCTAAACATGGAGGGCATATTTCTGGGTGGGGAGAGGCCTAGCAAATCTCACGGTCCAAAAGGATACATTAAGGAGAAACCTAACCTATCTGTTCCAGCTCTAACCCAAGCCAACGCTCAGAAGAGCTGAGCTTTTCAGAATGCAACCACATCCAAGTCTGGCGCAATCCAACTGCAATATAGTAGCCCTTGAGTCATGGGGATAGAAAGCCCCCTTTAGTATATGGGTCCATTAAATGCAAGGCCAAAAGACAATGTTTCCTACCCTCTCAATAAAATTGTGAATAAATGGTCATAAATTGCTTCCGCCAGGAGTCAGCTATTTTAAAGGGGAGATAACAAATGACATACAACACCTTAGGAAAAAATATCATCCGCATCGCTTGAATTTACCCCAAAGAGAAAGCCGAAGATATTTCCATCGAGCTACATCTGCTTTCAACTGAGAAAGCAATGGCTGCAAATTCAAGGAAGGCCAATCAGCCATTCAGGGGACATAAGAAGTCCTAGATATCAGATAGGGCATTAGGACCCACTCAGCTCTAGGACAGAGAATGGGAGCCCCACTGAGGGACCATTCATGGGAATTAACTCCGTCTTGCCCCAGTTGTTTCTCATTCTGGACAATGTGGAGAAACAATTCAACAGATCCAGTAATGCAGGCAAAGATGCTGTGATATTTGTTAAAGTCAACAGACTATCATCAACAAAAAACATCGCCTTATACTCACACTGACCAACCTGAAATCCGGAATATTGGATGACTCTAATTTTTTGAGCCATGGGTTTTATCATCAACATGAATAAAGCTGGGGAGAGGGTACACCCCTGTTGGGTGCCCGTTTCTAAGTGAAAGGCAGGCAAAATGTTCCCATTAATAAGAACTGACGCTTGAGAGGAGGAGTAAATAACCTGTACCCATTGAAGAAAATTGGGATTGAAACCAAATTAATGGAGGACCGCGAAGAGGTACACCCGTTCAAATGAATCAAATGCCTTTTCCATATCTTAGGCAATTGCCACGGACCCTCCAGGGACAGAACCAGACACCAAAAATAAACTCAACAACTGGTAAATATGATCCGCACCTTCCTTTCTCCCAACCACAAAACCAGACTGTTCCAGATGCACCAAGCTCAGCTAAACCTGAGATAACCGCCCTGCCAGGATATTTACTAACACTTTTTAAGCAACATTAATGAGGAAGATGGGGTGGTAGCTAGTACATTGATATGGGTCCTTCCCCTGCTTGGGCAAAACTGTAACCGTAGCATCATACATAGTCTACAAAAGCTCCCCAGCCCTCCATGCCCCTTCTAATACTTCCACCAGCAGCGGTCCTACCAGGTCTCCCACTACTTTATAATACTCAACAGGGAACTGATATGGTCCCATTCTTTTACCCCACTTTAATGGTTGTACTGCTACCGTGACTTTACGGAGCAAAATCAGTCTCTCCAACTCCTGCCTCTGCTCCTCAATAAGACAAGGCAAGGTAACAGAATCCCCCAAATCCTGAATATCCCTCATTGACCCTCCACATTCCCTTTGAGAAGTATGAAGTTGATTATAATAATTACTGAAAGCCAAATGAATCCCTTCTGAATCCCAAAAAAAATGGCTCTCCTTTTTTATCCAAGTATCCTACTCGCGGCTTCCATCTGTTTCAGCTGATATGCCAGCAGATAGCCTACCTTTTACCTCCCCTCCCCTCCCATTAGGTTTGATGAGTCTGAAAGAGACCAAATTCTGCCCACTGAGTGTTGAGGAGGTTAATCTGAAACCTAAGTTCTCGAATACAACTTTTCAAGGATGAGGCCTCAGAGCCTGACTTATGCAGCTTCTCAAGGAGATCCAGCTGAGCTTCCATAGCTTGAAACATAGCCAGATGTTCTTTTTGCGCACAGAAGAATAAGTAATAATACAGCCCTGGAGATACACTTTCAGGCCCTCCCACATCCATTTGGTGGTTGTATCTCCAGTATAGTTAGCACTGAGGTACTCCTGGATCTCTGTTCTAAGCCATGTTTTAAACTGAGGGTCAGCCAGAAAACTGGTATTACAAAGCCAATGTGCATCTTGGTTTCCCACTTAACCCCCAGGAAAAACAAATGTCATTGGGGAATAATCAAAGATAACCATGGGCTCAGTCATAACTGACAATGTATTTTGAAGCAAGTCATGAGAAACCAAAAATAAATCCTGTTATAGGTCTGATGTACTGACGAGTAATACATATAATCCCGAACCTCCGGATAACTAACCCTCCAAACATCCCAGAGCCCATGATCATCCCTCATCTTAACCAGGGCACTAGAACCTGGGATTACTAATCTACCCGAATTGCCAATAAGATCACAAATATACCAAAAATGGCAGCACTCAGCGGGCGACAGCAATGCTGATTTCAAGATATTCAGAAATGTATGATGAAGGGTCATGAATAGACCTGAAGTGCTGGAGTAAGTGCCATGGACTTGGGTCTGACTATTTCACACTGGAAGTGTTTGTTTGTGACTTTATTCTTATGTTTTTGAATATCTTGAAATCAGCATTACTGTTGCCCACTGAGTGCTGCCATTTTTGGTGTATTCGTGTCCATTGTGTGTGGTAAGCACCCACTCAGAGCTTCAGGACGCGGCTCCACATGTTTGTTTTTTTCACTATGATCACAGACTGGATCAAGGACTTCATTCAGGTCCCCCCCCAATAACTCCCCTTCCCATGATCTTGAAGGACTTGTGAAAGCCTATGAAAAAAGGGTGGGTTATCAATGTTTGGACCATACACAGACACCAAAGTATAATGTCTACCCTCTAACATACCCATAACCAAGACCCACTGCCCTTGGGGGTCCCTAGTGACTGACGTGTTGACCCAATTCACCTCCCTAGTCAATAGTATCATAACCCCCTCCATTTCAAGGTAGGCTGTGCTGCATAAACTTGCCCCTCCCAAATAGCCTTTAATATTTCAACTTCTTTCTACAACAAATGAGTTTCTTGCAGTAACACTATTTGCCCCCCCTAACTTTTCACATGAACCAATACCCATTTATGCTTAATGGGGCCATTCATTCTCTGCACATTCCTAGAGACTAACTTATAGGATGACACAAAGCATACTTCTTACCAGTGTGCAGCCATGTCCCCCATCCCTTCCCCCTTGGCAGCATAAATAAGCAAAAAGATGTTCCCAGCTCAATGCTCCCTGAAAACAACTAAGAACCAAAAGGATAACTCGATATAACCAAAACATGTATCAAAGAGAACCAGAATATATATATATATATATGCTTACCTTCCATCTTCATTCACTAGGTATGCGTGGGGCCACTGTATCCACCCCACAGCACCCAACCAAATGTAAGCCCCAGCCCCCCCGGTAATGAGGAACATAACCTCTAGTCCCAAAACCCCCACACTAGAGAAAACCCAACAAGAGAACCCATTCCTGAGGAGACATGTCTCCTGAAGCTCTCAAAAAGAATGAATAACAAATATCAACTGCAGCACCAATGATAAATATTAAATGGCATAGTCAAATCAGAATCCCAAACATCATTCAGCGACTCTTCCAGTGCCCAAATAACTGCAATCCCCACCCCTGCTACTAACTTCCAGATAAGAACCAATGTTCAAAACATAATTCTCATCAGGGGTGCCAGACGAACTGACTAACCAAAAGGAATCCCCCAAGCAACACTAATGGGCCCCTCATCCATCTAATCCACAAGATTTACTAAAATACCTCACCCCCTCATCCCAGAATGATTCCACAATTAAGAACAAAAATAAAATAATAAAATAAATAAATAACCTTCCTCTGGCTACCATTACATTACATTAACTGCCCATCCCATTCCCAACCTTCTAGAACAGTCCAATATTCAGTACTACCATTCCAGGCTAATCAAAAAGAGTTAGCTGTTCCATAGATGAAAAGAAAAAATGATCCACTGCAAAAAGGAAAAAAGTCCTCAATCCATGATGCCTTCATCCTGTGAAAGTGGACAGGGTGGAGAACTCTGATCCATGGCTTTTCAAGTCCTCCCAGGAGCACCTGAGGAATAATCTCACCTGAAGGAATCCCTCAGTTTACAAGCAAACTCCCCCCACCACTTCCACAAGTCTGGGGCAGCAAGTAATACACCAAAATAAGCTGCCCTGTCATCCCTCAGAGGTATCAATTAAAACTCACAAACAAAAGCCAGCAAGTAAGAAAAGAAAGTGGTCCTCCCTGTCTGGTCTCCATACCCAATGGCTTCACTTTGGATAGTGGACATGTGGTTGTTGGTCCAGCAGTTCCCACCCATCTAACCCAGGCTGTGCTTTGCAATGCCAGGTCAATGAGAAATAAGACCACTATAATGGCAGACTTCATTTTCTCAGTAGACCTGGCTTGCATTGCAGAGACCTGGCTGGATGAAAATGCTGCACCTATTTTGGAAGCAGCAATTCCGGCCGGGTACTCTGTATTACATACCCTTAGGAAGGATAGCAGAGGTGGGGGAGTGGCCATTTTTTTTTAAAGCTAGCTTGGGCCTCACAGTGTTGCCAGCAGAGTCTACGAGGTCTTTTGAGGGCATTGCCATGCAGGGGCACCTGGCTTTGGCTACAGAAGCATTTTTATTTACTGGCCACCTGGTGGGGATAGGGAGTGTCTGCAGGAGGTCAGGGAGTTCATTGTTGGCCTGATGCTGGAATCCCTTAGATGGCTAATTCTGGGGGATTTCAATGCTTGGGTTGATGATGGTCTCCCACCATTTGGGCATAACCTTCTCTGGAGCATGGAGGCTCTGGGCCTGGTGCAGGTTGTCACCTCAGTGACCCATTCACATGGTCACACATTGGACCTGGTGTTACACTCGGTCTTGGGGTCAACAACCTCAAGATTGATCTGGTTATTTGGTCTGATCATAACACCATGAGGTTCATGTTTGGGCCCCCCCTGAGGATTTGTCCTCTGTGGAGATTGTCCGGTACCACCCTTTAAGTGGATTGTCCCCAACAGGACTCCAGGTGGTGCTGGACCTATTTAGTGTGGAAGCAGCTTGTGTGGTGGGTGGGGAGGAGGCAGTGGCAGCCTATAATAGGGCTATCACTGCAGCCTTTGACTCTATCATGCCCACTCACATCTGGCCCTTATCTACGCATCTGAGGTCCCCTTGGTTTGATGGAGAGTTCAGAGAGTTAAAGATAAAGGGCAGGAAGTTGGAGTGATGCTGGAGAAGATCGGGACTAAGTGAGGACAAATTGGCTCTGAAGTCACATTATGGTGATTATCAGAGGACAATCTCTTGGAAAAAGGCAGATTTTCTGTCAAGGGAGATTGCTGTGGCAAGAAATAGACCAGAGCAAGAGTTATCCAATACAGCCAACCTCAATAAAAATAAAAATGTATTAAATCGGGGAGGTGCCTAAACCAGTCAAAAGCTATGAACACACTATTGCAAACTGGTATATAGACTCACTCACCACACACATAATTTTAGTATTCAGAAGCTCATTTTTACTCATTCAGTTTTTTAGCTTCACAAAGATACAGGAAATTCATTGCAAACATTTCGGAATTATACTTCAGTGCATTCCTGTGTTTGGTACAGTATAAGTATCAAAATTGTTTGAAAATGCTAAAAACATAGTTTTATAAAGTAATTTACTGAGACCAATAAATTCTATGTATTATAGCTCACCATTAGTTCTCAAAGACAAGGCCATAATTTGTATCTTAAAATTCCATATTCACTCTACAGTCAACAAAAAAGTAACTATAAGTAACTAGTTATTATTTTAAATCTCCCATTTACATTATTTTATGTATGCATTGTTAATTCTCACCTGCTACTGAAGCATAAAGTTCAACTTTGTTGATATTTCAAACCATGTTCCTACTAATCACAATTTGTACCTTATTCTCCTTAAAAAGTAAAGTAAATATATATTCAGAGTTATTTTATACCCTTTTTAAGTCAAACTATTTTTAAAAAATATTTTTTCAGTAGTCAGTGATTCAAGCGTCGCAGTTACCCCTTCATATGTTTACATTTCATGTAGATATTTTTCTAGTCACTGTTTGTATCACATACTCTCCTTGTCTCTAAATGTAAATAGAAAAGTTTTTTAAACTTATTGGGATGAACATAACAGCCCTCCAACTGTTCTTTTATTAGTTCACAATCTTGTAAAAATGTAATTTCTTGTACTCACATTATTTTTTCTGCAGACTTAAGCGAGGCCTCTTGCTCTCTCTATAAGGAGGTGACTCGCTCAATCTGCTTGCTGTTTAAATAGTTCTCCTGGTATGGAATCAGGCGCAGAGCAGTGTGCATCACTGCGGGACATCAAAGAGACTCTCACAGTGATATGCGCTTGCCCTAGGCACCCGACCCGCTACTTAAAGAAATAGCAGCACCAAAAGATTTTGGAATCCTACCAGCTTCTAGTTATAGCCTCACGAAATTTTGGCCATCTATATGTGCTATTCATAGCAGTTTATAAATGTACAAATTGTGCTGCTTGCGAATAATACTCAGGTCCCTGATGTTATTTTATGCTGTTTGTTAATTTACTGGGGAATCTTTCAGATTACAATGTATGTACTTGCTACAAGTTAATTTATCAGTGCCTATTAATTCCAAAGATGTCCATTCTGTGTTTCCTACTAACTAAGCTAGCAGCATCTGTCAGTCAGAGAGGGATAGGAAAGATGGGCTAAGGAGAGGAGGGGGAAGAAACAGGGGAAGGGGGAGAAAAAGGGGGGCAATAAGAGGTCAAAGACTATGAGAAACATACCAAATGAAAGTACCTACAGTTATTGGTTATTCAGTCCTAGTATGTACACACTATTCTTTTCCCTCTCTGCTTCCTGCCTTTTATAAAATCAGTTGACAATCTATATAATCATTTAAACCATATCTTGGATTAATTGCTTTGAATCTTTCAATATGATATGCTTCTCTTTTTAAAATCCTTGTCCTATAGTCACCTCCCCTCAGGTGTTGAGCAAAGGCCTCACCTTCTGCCCACACAGCCAAGTTGATTATTTTCGAATTTAAGCTAGACTTAAATTGTTTCTTTAGGAAAATACAATTAAAATATTTCTTTGGTACACAGCCAGAAAGGGATCAGGATACTCAAAATCAAGAAAAAATGAACACTTTGGGAAAGAAGCTACATCTCAAATCAAGGTTTATTCCACCCACTACTCCACATATGATTGAGACATACATAGCTTTAGTGAATGAGGACATAGAAAAGATTCTTAAAGAAGAGAGAAATACAGATAGGAGAAGAAAATTTAACTTAACAGTAGAAGAATATGCAGCTGTAAGAAAATTAGAAAATGATAGATCTATTATTCTTAAATATGCGGATAAAGGAGGGGCTGTTGTTGTGATGAACTAGTACAATATAAAAAGATCTGTTTAGACTTGTTAGGGGTCACTGACAATTATAAAAAAACTGAAAAGGACACAACTCAAATAATTAAAGATTTGGTTAACACACTACTTGACATACTGTAGCATTTGATAATAAAGAGATCACAGAATGGGAAATAACAGCACTATATAGAAGTACACCTAGTATTCCAATATTTTACACACTTCCCAAAATTCATAAAAACCTCAGAGAACCACCAGGACACCCAATAGTGTCTGGAATAAATTCCATTTTGAACCTTTATCCATCTTTATAGATCACCACATTAGACCCTTTGTGGAAACTACAGAGTCATATATAAGGGACTCAACAGACATAATCACACGTTTAGAACAATTACATGAAACAGATACTAACATAAATGACTGTATACTTGTCACATGGGACCTAAAAGGCTTGTACACATCCATCCCGCATAAAGGAGGGGTGCGATGCTCTTAAAGAATTTCTTGATAGAAAAAAATATGAAGAAAAACTGACAAATGAATTATTGGTTAACTGGGCGGAAATAGTTTTAACACAGAACTATTTTAAATTTCAGAAAGACTATTATCTGCAAATAAAAGGCACAGTTATGGACTCCAGCATGGCACCCTCATATGCAAACATATACATGAGCCAGTTTGAACAAAAATATGTCTTTAATGAGGGAAAACATTTTTCTAACAAAATCACATTATGGAAATGATTTATTGATGATATTATTACTATCTGGACAGGAACAACTGAGGAACTACAAAATGTTCATCAATATTTAAATCAATGTACAGACCACCTTATCTTTGTTATGACTTCAGATTCAGAAGAAATCCTATTTTTGGATTTAAGTATTTATAAGCAAAACAACAAACTGGCTACGAAATTATATTGTAAACAAACTGACAAAAATGCAGGCCTTCATGTTCAGAGTTTCTATCCATGGAAACTAGTAGAATCGATTCCATAGGGACAATCTCTAAGGTCAAAACACAACTGTACACATACTGCAGAATTTGTTAAAGCCAGAACACTAATGTCCCAGAGAGTTCAAAACAGGGGATATGGGTAGAAAACACTAGAAGAAGAAACAGTAAAGGCAGAGACTAAAAACAGAGAGAATTTGTTGACACCAATACAAAAAGAACAGAAGGAGATGGGGGATAGAATTGTCTTTGCAACAGTGTATAATGACATTTACTTTAAAGTCAAGAGAACAGTTAACAAGCACTGGGATGTCCTGCAGACAACACCTTAAAATGACACATATTTTTCAACAGTTGCCAGTAACTGTGGCAAAAAGAAACAAAATACTAGGAAACAGACTGGTAAGAAGTGAATACAAAAGTTACCAGACAATGTGCCACAACATTTTTTGAATTTGAATGAAGTTGTGGCAATTATCCATGTGGCCACTGTGTAAACTGTCATAATACTTACAAAATAAAGCACATACATAACGTATCAAGAAATGAACAAATTCAAGTTAATCAATTTATCAACTGTTCTACCACAGGGGTTATGTATTTATTAAAGTGCCCCTGTGACAGAATCTACAAAGGGAAAACAGAGAGAATGTGTTGAAAAATTGCTTATCTGAACATAAAAGTGACATTCGATGTAATAATGTGACATCACCAGTAGCTAGACACTTTGCTAAATATGGACATCAAGTACGACAATTATGTTTTTTTGGAATTGAGAAAGTGTTACCAGACCCGAGGAGAGGTGACTATAGGACAAGGATTTTAAAAAGAGAGGCATATTATATTGATAGATTCAATGCAATTAATCTAAGATATGGTTTAAATTATTCTATAGTTTGGCAACAGATTTTATAAAAGGCAGGAAGCAGAGAGGGAAAAGAACAGTGTGTACAAGACCCTTCATGGTAATTATAGGCCAGTATCCATACTACCCCCCCGCGCCATTGAATATCTGGTCTCTGACCAGCTAACGGAATATCTGGACAAGTATGACATCCTTTGTAAACAACAACATGGCTTCAGAAAAGGCCACAACACCACATCTGCCTTCCTTGAATTCACAGGAGCAATTCGGAACTCCTTGGACTATAATTACCTCACTGGTTCAGTCTTCATAGACCTGACCAAGGCTTTTGACACCGTCCATCATCAAATACTCCTCACAGAACTGCTAAAAGCTGGACTCTCCCATCAGTCTACAGCTTGGTTTAAGAACTTCCTGGAAAACCGTTTCCAAAGAATGAAAATTGCTGATGTCCTCTCAGATGCTAGACCTGTACGCTCAGGAGTCCCCCGGGGATCCATTCTCAGGACACTCCTCTTCAGCCTGTTTTTGAACAATCTTCCACAATCCTGTCCAGAACAAATCCTACTCTATGCTGATGATGCTGTCATTCATACCACCCAACAGGACCCCCACCTACTCCAAAACAAGCTTCAGAAGGGTTTCACCTCCATTGAAACATGGTTTAGTAGTCAAAAGCTGGTTCTCAACTATAAGAAAATAAAGTCAATGCTTTTCTATAGCTTCCACAACAAACATAGGCTTCACCCCCTTAATATTACAAACTGCTTTGATGCTGTCCTTGAACAGGTTCACTCCTTTCAATATCTGGGAATCACAATAGACAGCAACTTATCCTATGGCATCCACATAAATAGCATTGCCAAAGCTGCAAACACACTCATTGGTCTCATCTACAGGCACAGGCAATGCCTTACCTCAGATGCCTTAAGGATAGCAGTACAGAGCTCAGTAGTCTCTCTAATTGACTATGGTCTGATTATTTATGGCTCTGCAACTGACACAGCCCTCAAGCACTTATCCTTGGCCCTAAACAAAGCCTGCTGACTCATCACAGGATCCCACCGTCTCACCCATATGTGTGACCTCTATGCCCAAACAGGGTGGCTCCAGTTATCAAACCGTATCAAGTACCAAACTTGCCTAATGACTAAGAAAATTATGCTACATCTTGCTCTCCCCGGAGTCCAAACTCTTCTCCATACAGCACACAACCCCCACCTCACCAGAGCTTCAGAAAATCAAATGCTGCACATTCCTTGGTGCCGTACCACACAGGGCCAAAGATCCTTTGTGTACCGAGCTCCTAGCTGAATTAATGGACTCAACAAAGACATCTCTTCCCTGCAAAAGCTGGGCCCATTCAAAGCCAACCTTCATCTCCACCTAGCTGCCTCTAGCTCTTGTGACTGTCCCTCGTAGTCTGATCTCCCTCCTAGCACTTCTACTCCTACCCCATCTCTCCCTCATCCTACAGCCTAACCTCCTGTTTTGCCCCTAGCCCCCAAGCACTTTTTTGAGGCCTGACAAATGCCCAAGGCTGCACCACTCTTTTTGTGTCCATTCCAAGCCTCAGCTACATCTGGCTATCCTGCCCCGCCCCGGTACCCACTTTCCCTAAATCTAATGTATTTCAGCTGCTTAAAAATGTCTGTACACCATTTCTTCATTGTTACTCATCTCTATGCAATGTTTGTATTGTACCTCAATTGACGTGGAACCTTTGTAAAAGAGCCTTGGCTCAAAGGTACTTGTAATCCTAGGCCCAGATATTCAAACTGCGCCATTGTGTGGTGCAAGCCCTTGCGCTGCTCAAAAAAGTTGCGCAGGGATGTGGCCAGGGCGATATTCAATGGAGTTGTGCTATGGCACAACTTCTTTGAATATCGCCCCCTGGCCACACTCACTGTGCATGGCACAGTGGAACTGCGCCACCACAAGTGGTCAGAGTGGAGCATTGAGATGCGGTGGCGCAAGTTCCATTGCGCTATGCACAGCACCTGCGATATTCAAAAGGTGACATGCAAATGGGGCCATAATCTATGCAAGGCGCAGGGAGGGCCATTTGCATCTGATTATGGCCCCATTTTCATGCCATCAGCATGCAGGTGCACCGATCCTGGACGACTTGCGCCTGGCGCCCTGCCAGGCAGCAGCCGTCGGGGATCGACGCCCCTGCAGCCTGATCGCCTGGCAGAACAGTATCCAGTCACCAAGCAGCGTGATCGGGCATAATGTAAACTTCCCCCCATAGCCCGTGCGCGGGTACTTCTTCCTTCCCCCACCCGAATAGCTCGATCACAGGCATAATAGAAAGGGTCCCCCCCAGCAGCCCGATCGCGGGCATAATGACAACATCCCCCACCCCGAATAGCCCGATCGCGGGCATAATGACAATATCCCCACCCCCGAATAGCCCTATCGCGGGCATAATGACAACGTCCTCCCCCACCCCGAATAGCCGATCGCGGGCATAATAGAAAGAGTCCCCCACCCGAGTAGCCTGATCAGGGCGGCATCCACACCCCGCCATGTCTAGACTCCCTGGTGATCTAGTGGCCCCACCCTCCTGCCCATGGGGCCCCACCACCCTGCTCCCCCATCAGCCGCGGGCGTGACAGCCCCCACCCGCCTCACCCGCCCGCCTGGCCGACTGACAGCTCGGTAGGGCTGCACGCCCATTGGTTCAGAGCATGAGCCAATGGGTGTGCAGCCCATACTGCATAAGACAGTCCAGATATGTGAATGAATTCACCTCCCTCCTTCCCTTGCTCCTGAACCTCCTCTCCTGCCCCTTGGGACCTCTGTGTCCCGTCCCCCTGCCCTCCCCTAGCTTTCTCTTCACCTCAGGCACATCTGGGTGTCTTCTTATTCTTGCTTTCCCCTCCTGTACCTCCCTGCCCACCTCCTGCTCCCTTAGCCTCCCTTCCCCTCCCTCTTATGTCAATCGTAGGAAAACCTCTCACCATCTCCCAGCCAGGGTGTTAGTCATGCTACTACACCTGTCAGGGAACATTCATCCAAACCCTGGCCCGGTTCCCAGGAGCTTCCCAACTTGCACCACAGGCCTATGCATGGTCTCCATGAATATCTGTAGCCTCCTAAAAAAGCTTGACTCACTACAATGCCTGGTCACATCAATTAACCCTGTTGTCATCACCCTGGTTGAGACTTGGCTGTCAAAATCCTCCCCTGACTCCCTAGTCTCCCTTCCTGGTTTCACCCTTTTCCGGTCCGACCGTGTTGGGAGATGGGGCGGTGGCTGCGCTATTTATGTCAAGGAATCTCTCCTCGTACTAGCCCTGCCCACTCCCATCCTTGACTCCAGGGCCCAGGCGCTTATACTGAATCTAACCCCTGACCCTTTAAAGGGACCCCTTTATCTGACTACTGCATCGTGCCCCAGGGACCAAAGCAGGCCATTGCCTCTCTTACAGAATACCTTACCTCTCTACCTCCTTCCGCTGATCAAATTCTGGTGGGTGACTTAAATGTCAACTGGCTCAGCCCTCCTCCTCCTCTACCCGAGACTCCTTTTCTGCAATAGACCTAACGCAACTAGTTACCCACCCTACCAGGACTAACTCCAAGAGAGGCTCCAGTACCCTGCTTGATGTGGTACTCACCAACTGCCCTAATCGGATCCCCAATGTACAAGTCCTCCCAGACTCTCTCAGCGATCACTCCCCTATTCTATTCCACTGGTCAACCTCAGTCCCCAAACCCATAGCACAGTCCACATGCTGGCGACGTCTAATACCTGGTGAACTGATAAAACTTAAGGAACTTCTGTCCCAAATTGACTGGTCTCCTATACAGGCAACTCCTGACATCGACACAGCTCTCTCCTTCTTTACCCAAACTTTTAATAATGCCTGTGATATCTTTGCCCCAGTGTTGACCCGCCGTTCTAAAAGGAAGAATGCCCCCTGGGTTACCCCAGCTTTGATCCACCAGCTCAAACATAGGAACAACCTATGGCACCATGCCATTGAGACTGGCCTGCCCAATGACAGGCGGTTATATGCTGCCGCCCGAAACAAGTGCACTCGGGCCATCAGAAAGGCCAAGTCTGAGCACTATCGGTCCTCACTCACTGCCTCATGGGGGAATCCCAGAACCTTCTGGGATAACATTAAACAGTTAAATGGGAGTGCACACCCCACCCACCCAGATCAACATTAATGGTGTGATCTCCTCAGACCCAGCCCTCATAGCCAACCACCTCAACACCTCATTCACTGACCTTAGCCCTATCCTCCCTACAAATTTTTTGACCCTCCTCCCCAGCACCTGCAGTAAATCTTTCTCGCCCTTATTTTCTCCTCCGCTCGTGTTTCTGCCCAAGAACTTAGGCTGCACCTTATCACTGCCCTCAAGAGTAATAGTACAGGCAGTGACACCTGAATCCGTGTATCCTATGGCTGGTCTTAGACACAGTCCTTACCCGATCACATGCCTCATCAACCACTCTCTTTGCCTGGGGAAGGTTCCTACTGCCTGGAAAGTCACCACTGTCACCTCTATCTTTAAAGGTGGTGATAGGACTGTGGCTGGAAACTATCGACCGATCTCCATTCTCTCTCCTCTCTCCAAGGCCTTGGAAAAAGTGGTGGCCTCTCAAATCTCTGACTACCTCTCCACCTACAATGTCCTTTGTCCTGAGCAGCATGGCTTCAGGTGGGCCATAGTACCAACACAGCCCTCCTAGAGTTCTCCAACTTTCTCCACTCCTCCTTAGACACTGGTTCTCTGGCTGGTGCTGTCTTCATTGACCTCTGAAAGCTTTTGACACTGTCTCCACCCCTCCTTCTTGATGCCCTTAGTCTCTCTGGTTTTGCTGCTGGGCCTATCTCCTGGTGCACCAGTTATCTGTCTGACCACTCACAGGCGTGTAAAATTAATGGGACCTACTCAGACATCTGTCCCATCTTTTCTGGGGTTCCCCAGGGCTCCATTCTGGGCCCCTTACTATTCTCCCTTTACCTTAACACCCTTCCACGCTCTTGCTCGGGGAACATTCTATTGTACGCTGATGATGCAGTCATCTTTGCCTCAAGTTGTAACCCTACTGCCCTCCAGGACTCGCTGCAGAAGTCCTTCACTGAAGCCGAGGGCTGGTTCAAGGAACATAGATTGGTGATAAATCTTAAAAAACCAAAAACCATGTTCTTCACTCATCCCCAAAACAAGTCCTGCAACTTCAAACTCCTCATTCACTCTGGGTCCTCATTCCCACTCGAACAAGTTTGCTCCTATAAATACCTAGGGATCCATTTTGACCCCTCCTCTCCTTCCATGCACATCGCTGCCCTAGCCACTGCCACTAATATCCGATTGGGCATCTTACACGAGTATAAACACTGCCTCCCCGGAGGCTCTTCGACTTCATGATCACCTCCTCTATCCTGTCCCTAGTGGACTATGGACTGCCGGTGTATGGTGCTGCTGATCAGACCGCACTCCATAAAATTCGCACTACTCTGAATAAGGCCTGCAGGTTAATTACTGGAGCACCTAGGATGACACACACCTGTCTACTATATGCTAAAGCGCTGGTACTTGATCTCAACGAGCTCCTCAAATATCTTACCTGTACCCTTACAAAAAGGCCCTCCTTGGGCTTTCCCCACCAGGATTGACCACCACCATACGCCGCTCTGTCCCACTAGTTCATACTCGGACCTCTGGGAAAACCTCTTTTGTTATCCCTAGAGCTAGGACCTCTCATGGCCAAAGAGCCTTCAGCTTTAGGGCCCCCTCCTGGTTCAACACACTGCCCCCCTCCATCTCCGAAGCTCCAACTATATCGTGCTTCAAAACTTCCTTACGTAACCACCTTATTAACACCCGATGCTGTAACTGCCACTAGTCAAAGCCGTACTCAATACTTATGACAAAGCTTATTACTAAGCTGCTAAGGACGACATAACTCTGGTATTGTTTGCATCCATCCTACCTGTACCAGCTTGTTTGTAGCTATGTCTTAATTTTACTGTTATACTTATGTGTTGTACTGCTATACTGTGTATTTTGGTTTGTCTTACTGTGTCAAGGTACCTTTGTAAATGAGCCTATGGCTCAAAGGTTTTCCAAACTGCTGTTTAAATAAATAAATAAATAAATTATGCCCGCGATTGGGCTGCTGGGGGGCGGGACCCTTTCTATTATCCTGATCGGGCTATTCGAGGGACACTTTCTATTATGCCCGCGATCGGGTTGCCGGGGGACCCTTTCTATTATGCCTGTGATTGGGCTATTCGGGGACGGTAACATAATGCCGCGATTGGGCTGCTGGGAGAATTACATTATGCCCGTGATCAGAGCATGGGGGGCACCGGGATCAAGTGGAGGGCCACCCACAGGTGGCA
Organism: Neoceratodus forsteri; assembly: GCA_016271365.2. Taxonomy (NCBI): domain Eukaryota; kingdom Metazoa; phylum Chordata; order Ceratodontiformes; family Ceratodontidae; genus Neoceratodus; species Neoceratodus forsteri. Next base: position 62,123,099 of record CM057451.1, read on the forward strand.
GCTGCTGTGTTGCGCCCTGCAATGCGGCAGCTCACCTATGGGTGGCCCTTGACTTGATCCTTTTTTTTTGGCGTAAAGCTATGCAGGTGCAGGTAGGGGTTGCGCCTGCATAACTCTGCACAGCCTGGCTGAATATTGGGCTGTGCAGTTTATGCATGGTTCCTCCCCCTTCAGTTATGCATGCCTTCATTGTCATTGCACTGTTGCTCAGCGTGATTTGGGGGGCGCAACTGCCTCCTGCAGAATATCGCAGAATGGCGCATTTCGGACTTTCACAGGCACAACCCTATTGTGCATGGCTCAACTCTTTTGAATATCTGGGCCCTAGACTCTAAATAAATAAATAAATATAAGGACTGAATAACCAATAACTTTAGGTACGTTCATTTGATATGTTTCTCATAATCCTTGCCCTCTTATTGCCCCCCTTTTCTCCCCCTTTATTCCCTCCCTCCTTAGACCTTCTTCACCATCCCTCTCTGACTGACAGATGCTGCTAGCTTAGTTAGTAGGACTCACAGAATGGACATCTTTGGAATTAATAGGCACTGATAAGTTAACTTGTAGCAAGTACATACATTGTAATCTGAAAGATTCCCCAGCAAATTAACAAAACACATAAAATAACATCAGGGACCTGGATATTACTCGCAATCAGCACAAGCTGTACATTCATAAACTGCTACGAATAGCACATATAGATGACTAAAATTTTGTGAGGCTATAACTAGAAGCTGGTAGGACACCAAAATCTTTCGGTGCTGCTATTTCTTTAAGTAGTGGGTCAGTCGCCTAGGGTGAGTGCATATCACCACGAGAGTCTCTTTGATGTCCCACGGTGATGTGCACTGCTCTGCACCCGATTCCATACCAGGAGCACTATTTAAACAGCAAGCAGAGAGAGCGAGTCACCTCCTTATAGAGAGAGCAGGAGGCCTCGCTTCACTCTGCAGAAAAAATAGTGTGAGTACAAGAAATTACATTTTTACAAGATTGTGAACTAATAAAAGAGCAGTTGGAGGGTTTTGATGTTCATCCCAGTGAGTTTAAAAAACTTTTCTATTTACATTTAGAGACCCCAAGGACAGTCTGTGACACAAACAGTGCCTAGAAAAATATCTACATGAAATGTAAACATGTGAAGAGGTAACTTCAATGCTTGAATCACTGACTACTGAAAAAAATATTTAAAAAAAATAGTTTGACTTAAAAAGGGTATAAAATAACTCTGAATATGTATATGTTTACTTTACTTTTTAGGGAGAATAAGGTACAAATTGTGATTAGTAAGAACAATGTTTGAAATATCAACAAAGTTGAACTTTATGCTTCAGTAGCAGGCGAGAATTAGCAATGCATACATAAAATGTTAAATGGGAGAATTAAAATAAGAACTAGATACTTATAGTTACTTTTTTGTTGACTGTAGAGTGAATGTGGAATTTTAAGATATGAAATATGGCCTTGTCTTTGAGAACTAATGGTGAGCTATAATACATATAATTTACTGGTCTCAGTAAATTACTTTATAAAACTATGTTTTTAGTATTTTCAAATAACTTTGATACTTATACTGTACCAGACACAGGAATGCACTGATGAAGGATAATTCCAAAACGTTTGCAATGAATTTCCTGTATCTTTGTGAAGCTAAAAAACTGAATAAGTAAAAAAGAGCTTCTGAATACTAAAATTATGTGTGTGGTGAGTGAGTCTATATACCAGTTTGCAATAGTAAGTAATAGACCAGCTCAGCTGTTATGGATGGTGGACAGAATGTTGCACCCTGCCTGTCTCCATACTGGGGGAGCGAGTTTAAGCACACGGTGTGATTAGTTTGCTCTGTTCTTTGCTGACAAAGTGTCCTATATCAGGACTGAGATCTCCTTCATAGCCACTCATGGAGCTTGTGGGATTGGGCCAGGGATGTGTCAGGGCATCCCTCCTGTCTGGGATGAGTTTGATCCAGTTGGAGTGGAGGAGGTGGCTGAGATAGTCTTGAGGCTACGACCTACCCATTGTGATCTAGACCCAGGTCCAACCTGATTTTTGGTAGGTTGTGTGGACCTGATAGGATCTGTGGTCGCTTGGATTTCCCAGTGTTCTTTGTGGAGTGGGATCTTCCTGGTGGCCTTGAAAGAGGCCTTGGTGAGGCCCCTTTTGAAGAAATCTTCATTGGACCCAGACTGTCTCACTAACTACAGACCGATCTCAAACCTCCCATTTTTAGGGAAGGTTTTAGAAAAAGTGCTGGCCATTCAGCTCTAGGCTCATCTCATTTCCTCAGCCACTTTTGAGCACTTCTAGTCTGGATTTTGGCCTGGGCATAGCATGGAGACTGCTCTTGTGAAGGTGTTTAATGATCTCCTAATAGGGAGAGATGGGGGAAACATACCATCCTTGTTCTCCTGGATCTCGCTGCAGCATTTATCACAGTGGACCATGAGGTGGTATTGGACTATCTGTGGAACTGGTGTGTATTAACCGACACTGTCATCAGCTGGTTTAGATCATACCTCATGGGCAGCGTGCAGAGGGAGGTGATGGGGTTATCCTCATCTAACCCAATGCCACTGCTCTGTGGAGTTGTGCAAGGTTCGGTCCTGGCACCTCTGTTGTTCATGGTGTATATGCTGCCATTGGGAGATGTTATCAGGTGGCATGGGCTGGGTTTTTATTGCTATGCTGATGATACCCAGCTATACCTGTCCTGTGCACCTGGAAATCAGATGGTAGCTTCTGTGTTTAACACCTGCCTGGTCAAAATCCAGCATTGGATGACTCGACGACTGGCTAGGACTCAACCCAGACAAGACCGAAATACTGGTGGTGGATCCTAGTCATCGACAGGATGGAGGAGGGTTGGGTAATGACCCTGGCTTGAGGCTAGTGGGTGTCCCTTTGATCCCTTCCAATCGGGTTAAGGATCAGGGCATGTTCCTTGATGATGGTCTGACACTTAATGCTCAGGTGTCAGCCATCATCCAAAGCAGTTTTTACTATCTGAGGAACATTGCCTGGATCCAAGTCCTGATACCGGCTGAGGACCTTGCCTCCCTAGTGCATGCCTTCATCACGTCTAGGTTAGATTACTGCAATGCTGTCTACCTAGGGCTATCTGGAGGCAATGTCCATTGTATGCAGTTGGTGCTGAGTGCGGTGGCCAGGCTGTTGACTGGTGTAGCAAGATATGATCATATCATGCCTGTCCTCCGAGGACTGCACTGGCTGCCGATAAGGTGGAGGATTGCCTTCAAGGTCCGGTTACTGACCTATAAAGCACTACATGATTGAGGAACAAACTACCTGCAAGACATAGATACATAGAAACATAGAAGTTGATGGCAGATAAGGACCGCAAGGCCCATCCAGTCTGCCCATTTCTTTTTCTACCTTATAAATGTGCCATCGGCCTTTGCTCTGTCAGTGGCCTTTCTATTCATACTCATCTGTAATGCTCCCTTATGCCTATCCCATGCCTGTTTGAAGCCCTGCACTGTATTCATAGCCACCACTTCCTGAGGTAGGCCGTTCCATGCATCCACCACCCTTTCTGTGAAAAATAATTTCTTCACATTCCCCCTTAATCGGCCACCCTCTAATCTCATGCTGTGTCCTCTTGTCCTGCAATTTTTCTTATATTTAGACATGTTAGACTCTTTCACCTTGTTAATGCCCTTAAGGTGTTTGAATGCCTCGATCATATCACCTCTCTCCCTCCTTTGCTCAAGGGTATACATATTGAGCTCCGTTAATCTGTCCTCATATGTCTTCTGATGCAGTCCCTGCACCATTTTGGTTGCCCTTCTCTGGACTGCCTCAATTTGGTTAATGTTCTTGTGAAGGTGTGGCCTCCCAGTACTGCCACATGATACTCCAGATGGGGCCTAACCAGTGTCTTGTAAAGAAGGATTATTACCTCCCTCTTATGACTTGTGATACCCCTACTAATACACCCTAACATCCCCTAGCCTTACCTACTGCTTTAGAGGTCTGCTTGGATGATTTCAGGTCATCAGTGATGATGATGCCCAAGTCTCTTTCTTTCTTTGTGCCAGCAACTCCTCCCAGCCTACAGGTGGCTTCAGGGTTTCTCTTTCCTATGTGCATGATCTTGCACTTCTTTGCATTAAATCCCAGTTGCCACTCTTCTGACCATTTTGCTAGTTTATCCAGATCTCTTCTCATTCTGCCCACCCCATCTGGATCATCTACTCTGTTGCAGATCTTGGTGTCATCTGGAAACAGACAAGCCTTACCCTCAAGTCCATCTGCAATGTCACTAATGAAGATCTTAAGAGGGCTGGCCCCAGGACTGATCCCTGAGGTACTCTCCTTGTTCCTCATTGCCTGACCCACTATCTCTGCTCCACCAAGGTGTCAGGAGGTCTAAACCTCACTCTCAGGTTCTTGGCAATAATGGGCATGCAAGGAATCACAGACACGCTGCATAAGAGTAATAAAGCTTGTTTATTACTACCAAATGGAAAAATCACAGTTGCCCTAAGCAGTTCTTACCAATTGGAACTGGGAGCCAATGCTAAGCATTCCCTATACCTCGAGGAATCTCCGTATCTCCTGGGGTCTCTCGAGGTAGAAAACGCAATGTCTTACATTATATACCTAGGATAATTACCATGGTTACTGTAAGATAGAAACATTTCTAGTTACAGAGATGAACCCTAGTAGCTAGATTAGCGGTGGCTCCTCAATCCAAGATAACATACAATTTTGTTATAGTCATCACTTTGTGGAGACAAAGAGGTACAGTTAGTACATAGCCATGTAGTAATACAAATCATCAGAAAATGGCAATGCCAACTGATATATCATCATCATTACAAGGACACAGGCAGGGCCATATTAAAATAACCTGGGGCCCTAGGCCCAAGAGAAATCTGGGTCCCCCTCTTGCCATGACTATGCCACTTTTCCACAAGGGGACTCTGTCACAAACTGTAAGGCACCTTGGGAATCCATTTATATACAAACTGTGTCTCATGTTAGGATACAGTTTGTAAGAGACATGGACAACAGAATACGAATCAAAATTCATACCTTTCTGCTCCCCTTTCTCATAGAAGTTGTCGGCAGATAAGGCCTACCTGGCCCACCTAGTCCACCCTGTTAATCCTGTCTATAGCCCGTCCTTAGCCCCCTGTAAGTCATCAGATTTCCTCATGTTTGCCTTGGTGCTAGGATTCCTTCATGACTATCCCACACATTTTTGAAGCCTGTCATCATTTTAGCTTCCACCAGGAGTCTGTTCCAAGCTCCCACCACCCTGTCTGAAAAGGAAAAACTTACTGACATTCCCCCTCAGCCCCCCTCTCCCCCCCAAGTTTCATTGTGTGACCCCTGGTTCTTTTGCAAGTGTTCCTCTGGAAGATACTCCCTTCCTGTACCTTGTTCACACCAGTGAGATATTTATATGTCTCTATCATGTCTCCCCTCTCCCTTCTGTCTTCCAGAAAAAATATATATTTAATTCCCTGAGTCTGTCCTCATAGACCCTTAAGTGCAGGCCCTTCACCATCTTAGTTGCCTTCCTTTAAACCCCTTAAACCCTGTGTATGTTCTTTCAGAGGTAGGGCCTTCAAAACTGTACACAGTACTCAATGTGAGGTCTCACCAACTTTATGACTTCCCTTCTTCTGCTGGTGATAGTAGTAGTAAAAGATTTATTTTTATTCAGGATAAGTTCTTCACATCTTAGGCTGAAGCCTTTTTTCAAGATGATCCTGACAATAGGACTTTAACATTGTTAAAATATAAACACAATACAAACATCACTTTTAATCTCTAAGACCTTACAAACATATAATAAATATACTTATATTCCAACAAGACTTGTACAACTCATTTCACTACATAAAATACCAATTAAAAATCCAAGTGATTTCTTATTCATCCATTGCGCATACATCTAACTTTCAATTCCTCTGTCAGAAACTTGGTAATCAGAGATGGCTTATAGCCTGATTTACTTTTTATATCATTCAACATTTGACTGTTTGAGACATATTCAGCTTTAAATGTCATTTTATTAAAACAATTTTTTATGTTAGGTTTGTAGGGAGTCGCCCCATTATCTCGTAATTTATATTTATGCTTAACATTTTTCTCCTCTATTTTATCCCTAAGATATTTTGGTTCTCCTGTCATTTGTAATCTATGCGTTTGTATGGCCCCTATCATTTTTCTCCTATTTTCAAGTGTTAACCAATCCAGTGTCAAATACAAATTGCAATGGTGGGTTTTATAATCACATTGCAAAATAAATCTGGCTAAATTATTATAAGTAACCTCAAGCTTTCTTAAGAGAAAGCCTGATGCCTTTCCATATATATGACTGCCATAATCTATTATAGGAATTAATAACTGATTTACTACTGATTTCCACATACTAATATCTGTACAAAACCTATTTCTTCGAAAAGCCCCTATTTTTCTATTTACTTTACCCTCCAATACTTCCATATGTATATCAAATTTCAGTCCCTGGTCAACCCAAACTCCTAAGTATTTATAAAATGAAACCTGCTGCAATGTTTTCTGTCTTAATGTTTTTATATTCAAATCCTGTTTATGATTTATCTTATCCTTCTGTGTTGAAAAAAGAAGAGTTTTCATTTTTTTACTGTTTAATACTAATTTTGAATTTACTAACAATTTTTCTAACCCTGTGAAATCTTCCTGACATCCCTTTTCTAGCTCATTAATATTTGTACCACACGCTAGTAAAACTGTATCATCCACATATAATTTAATTTTGGTGTTAATGGCTACTTTTGCCAAATCATTAACGTAAATTACAAAAAGTCTGTCCCAAAATGGACCCCTTTGGTACCCCTCTAACAACTTTAAGCTGTTTTGAGGTTACATCATCAAGTTGAACCAGTTGTGTTCTTTCAAATAAGTAGGAAGAAAAGCATCCAAGAGTTTCACAGTCTAGGCCCAGTCCCTCCAACCTCTGGAGCAAAACCCTGTGGTCCACGGTGTCAAAGGCTTTGGATACATCCATGAACAATGAGCCCACCTCCCACCCCAAGCTGAGAGAAGACAAGATCTATTAGGTCGGTAAGTGCATTGTCCATGGAATGCCCTTTTCGGAAACCTGATTGTGAATCTGAAAGTAAGTGGTATTTCTCCAAATAACCACTTAACTGGTTTTGTATCAGTTTTTCCATTACCTTCAACACCGTGAACAACAGGGCAATCGGCCTATAGTTCAAAGGGTCAGTTGGATCATCCCCTTTAAAAACTGGGACTACCTTTGTTTTCTTCCAACTAGAAGGAAACCCCCTTTCCGTCAAACTCCAGTTAAATAGCTTAGTCAATATAGGGGCCAAAAATTCCACAGCATCCATTAAAAACCTGTTTTCTATATTGTCTAACCTATATGCTTTGTTAACTTTTAATTTATTTAATTCTTTCTGAACCTCATTACAACTAATCTTCCTAAATCTAAATGTTGGAATCTCCAGAGTAGGATCTAATGGAAAATCTAGTAATAAATGTTTTTCTGGAATATCTATACCAGGTAAATCTATAAAATATGCATTCAGAATGTCTGCAGAATTGACTTTACACTGTAATATACCATTTTGTTGAATTTGTGCAGGGGGATTGCTTGTAACTGGTCTTTCCAAGGACTGTATCAAGGACCAGTATTTCTGGGGATCAACTGTATCATCAATTTTTGTTTTATGCTGGGGTGCATAGGTAGTGATCCCACTACCTATGCACCCTAGCGTCCTGCTGACTTTCCCCACCACCTTATCACACTGCTTATCCACCTTCAGGTCTTCAGAAATAATTACCCGCAGTCTTGTGACCATCAGTTCTGCCCCCTCCTGGTTGGTACTTAACCTCAGGGTTCCTGTGACCCAGGTGCATGATCTTGCACTTCTTTGCATTAAAGCCCAGTTCCAAGGCTCTTGACCACTCTTTCAGTTTGCTAAGATCCTCCTTCATTTGCTCCACCCCTCCAGAGTGTCCACCCTGTTGCAAATGTTGGTATCATCCTCAAACAGACACACCTTCCATACCAGCCCTTCAGCAACATTGCAAGTAAATATATTGAAGAGTACTGGACCTAGCACTGACCCCTGTGGCATCCCACTAGCCACTTTGCCTTCCCCTGAGTGCATACCATTTACCACAACTCTCTGACTTTTACATTCCAGCCAGTTTCTCACCCATCTAACTACCTACGGTGCTACCCCAGGGTTATTTCATTTGTTTAGTACCTATCTGTGAAAATTCTTAGAAAATTCAGCCCATTTTTTTCTTTTCTTTCATAACTTTGATCATTGTCATGACACTCATTTCCCCAGCCCAAACTCAACCATGAACTTGGAGTATCTGGAGGTGACTGGACTGCTGGATGACAGACAGCACAGGTTCACTAGGGGCAAGTTATGCCAGTCCAATTTGATTGAATTTCATGATTTTGTGTTGCAGGTAGTGGATCAGGGAGGTGCAATGGATGTGGCTTATCTTGATTTCAGTAAGGCCTTCAACACCGTACCCCATAGGAGGCTGGTCAGTGAATTGGCTAGCATAGGGGTAGGGCTCAAAATAACAAGATGGGTTGAAAACTGGTTGGCGGATAGGAGTCCGAGGGTGGTGGTGATGAATGGTGTGTAATCAGGGATTGGGCAGGTGAAGAGTGGAGTTCCCCAAGGATCAGTATTGGGACCCCTCCTGTTCAGTATCTATGTACATTGTGGACAGACTGTCAGGGAGGGTGGCCCTCTTTGCAGATGACACAAAAAATCTGTAATACAGTTGACTTCCCTGGGGGATGGAGGACATGAGAAGGGACCTGAAATTACTGGAGGAGTGGGCAGACACCTGGCAGCTAAAATTCAACATTGAGAAGTGTTCTGTTATGCACCTGGGGCACAGGACCCAAAAGGTTGAGTATATGCTGGTTGGGGAGAGAGTTGTGGTGTCAGAGTATGAGAGGGATCTGGGGGTAATTGTCTACAGCAACCTCAAGGTAAGGAAGCAATACTTGAGGGCAGTGGGGAGGTTGTATGGGATGCTGGCAGGTATTGGAAGGGGGATCACCAGCAGGCATAGGAAGGTCCTGCTGTCTCTTTATCAGGCCCTCGTAAGGCCACACCTCAAGTACAGTGTCCAGTTTTGGAGGCCATACCTGCACAAAGATATAGACTCAATTGAAAAGGTCCAATGGGGGGTGACCATGATGGTGCAGGGATGGAGGGCAAGTCATATGAACAGAGGTGCAAGGAGTTGGGGGTATATACATTGGAGACCAGGAAGGGGGGGCGTGATTGAGACCTTTAAATATACCAAAGGGATGAACAAGGGAGGCACAGGGAAGTTGTTCCACATGGAGGAATGGAACATAACAAGGGGGCACAGACTGAGACTCAGGGGGGCACTTCAAGAGCAATGTGAGTGGTCAGTTTTTCATGGAGAGTGTGGTGGAGAACTGGAATGGGCTTCCAGAGGAGGTAGTGAATTAATTCAGAGACAATAGAGGGATTTAAGTCTGCTTGGGACAGACACATGGGGCTAAGGTAGGTTTGACTGGGGGGCAAGAGGTAGACTAGATGGGCCATAAGGCTATAGGGTCCTTTTCTGCTGTCACCTTCTGTGATTCCATGAACCCTCCTACTAATTTTCCCTGATAGAATTGCATTTAACAATGATAATCCAATTCTAGTCAAGGACTGTAAAAATTAAAACACTAGGCAGTATTGTATAGCATAGCAGTAACAGCTTCAAGCAAAGAACCTGGAAAACGTGTAGGCTCAGAACACTTGGATTTGTGAACCAAATCTTTGTCTGCATAGTACATGATCCAGGGCCATGGAATGTCACAGAACATCCATGTGCTAATGAGAGGCATCTGGAACAGGCTCTCCAACAAGCTGGCTCTACTGGCTGTCTGATACTTCCAGCATGAATGATAGCCCCCCCCCATGCACAACAGATGAGACAAGTAGTGGACAAACTACTGCAGGGGTTCCCCATTCAAGATTTGCACCACCAGTTATTCTCCCTATCAGGAACACCACCTTGAAGGGGGGTAACAGGGACCTTTTTAGCTACTTCTTCCCACTTGGGATACCAGGGGAGTGGGAGACAAAGCAAAGGAAAATGTCCTATTTTCACCTTAACAATTCAGTCTGGCTGGAGCACCGCATAGCTATCACCTGTACTTAACACCTAATCAGGGAAGTGAGCTTCACAGTTAAGCAAGGAATAGGGTCTGTTGACACCTTAAAGGTTAATCTGGTTCCAGCCCCTGAAGTCATCAGCTATACTTAACACCTAATCAGGGAGGTGAGATTTCCATCACAGTTCAGCTTCTGCCTTGTTCATTTTTTTCAGCTGTCAAGTCCATTACAAAAATAAATTCAGCACAAACAAATAGGTATGTAGTAAATATAGTTGGGGGATTGTAGGGGGCCCAAGGCTGGTGCCTATGTTGCCTATACCTTAATCCAGCCCTGGACACAGTGTCCTAACATCTTGTAAGCAAGGAATACATGTGTATATTGGAAAGTAAGGTGTATAGCAATAATGTGCATACATATCCTGACATCTACTCTTATACGGTAGATGCCCTTAGCCATATATGTTAGTATAACATATTCCTAAATGCTAGCTGTCTGCGTGTGCTTCTGGGGGGTACCAATCAGGGTGCAGGGACCTCGTGTAACAAAGTGTTGCCTCTTAGTGGTTTCTAGTTCTAGGCTGCAGCATTCAGGAGATCAGGCCTTTTCAATGGCAGCGCCAGCCCTATGGAATTCACTGCCATGTTGGTTGATAGAGGCACCCTCAGTGGAAGCCTTTAAAAAGGGCCTGAAAATGTTTTTGCTTAGTCAGGCCTATGAGCTGTATAATTATTAAAAAATTTGCATATTTTTGACTGATTTGTTGTGATAGATAGATATGCTCTATAAAATTAGTTTTTACAGTCTATCTTGATATTATCTAAATTGTTTATCTATCTGCAAGGAGATTGCTGCTGTTTTTACTGTGTTTCAATTCATGTTTTGTGAATTGTTCAGTGCTATGAGCCTCCATGAAGGAGCACTTTATAAATAAAATATCTATCTATCTTCCTCTAGCTGCTCGCTTCCACAGAGACAACATGGCACCCATCTTGAGGCAAATCAGTAGTCATAACTGTTATCAAGGAATGGTTGGATGCAAACTAGAAAGAAACTAGTTGTTCCATAATCAAGGAGAAGAAATGGATCATACCACCAAGAGTAAAAAAAAGACTTCAGTCCACCATATCCTCATCCTGGGTGGGTGGACAGGGAAGAGTACTTGATACGCTGCTTGCCCCATCTTTGATGAGGAATTATTTCCTGGTGATGTCCTCTGGGGTTTAGAAGCTTGAGCTGTACTGGTTCTCATGGTCGATTCCTCCGATGTCTGACATGGTAGATCCAAAAGAAATTGGTGAGCCTTCTCAGGAGTATTAAAGGATTTGACCCAATTCTGTAGAAAAACTCTTAGGATGGCCAGGGTTACAAGAAAACATTTAATCACCTTCCCACATGCTAAGTATCTAATGTGGTCGAAAGCTTTTGCAGCACTCTAACACCCACTTGAGATAATCAGGTCAGAAACAGAGACAGGCTCCTTGTTACTGAATGTCCTTAATTGCCCTGGCACCTTTCAAAATCTTTTCCCTGTCTGTGTACTGGAGCAACTTAAAGATCACTAGTAGATTGTGTGAGCAGATGAGTACACCGGAGGGGGGCTGGTCGGTACCCTATGGGCTCACTCTATTTCTACTACAGCCCCCAATTTTCAATTGAGCCAAGAAGGAAGCTGGGTCTATAAAAACTGAATCATATCTCCCTCTTCAATTTTTCAGGGAGACCAAACCATCACATATTGCTCCTTCGATCCCATGTTTCTTGATTGTCCAACTTGTCCTATAATGAATGGATCTCCCATTCAGCCAAGCCCAAATGTCTCTCCGCAGGATGAGCCAAATCTTCCAGGTTACTAAGCCTTAATTCTGCTTGCTCAATGCGATGACCAAGAGCTTCTACTGATACTCTCAAAGCCATCAGAGTGACCATTAAATTATTTATATCAGCCCTGATTCTGCTCATAAATGCTTTAATTTCACTCAACTCCTGGGCTATCAGGCTTGAGTCAGTCTCCTATTTAATCTGTCTGGACCTGGACCAGGCCCCTCCTCTGGCCATGGGGGAGAAGCAGATAACTTGTATTTCTTCTTTGCTGGAGAACCCATTTGTTTCATTCTCCTGATTCCCTGCCATTCCTGCACTCCAATATGAATGTCCAGATCACCAGATCATCACAGAAGGGGTAAAAATAGAAATAAAGCCAGCAGTGGGATGGAGCTACAAAAGCCTTGCTGCACTCAGCTCGACTGCATCATGTGACCCCATCAACTCAGAATTTAATGAGCTATCTCATCTCATAAGGCTATCCCAGTAGATATTTCATGAAATAAATATTCCCCCCTTCTTATAAATGTTCCGTCCTACCTTTTCAATGTGGTTGCAGAAAATTCTTTCATTCATTTTATTTATTTATTTATTTATTGAATACAATTGTAATTACAATCCTTTGAGTCACAGACTCTTTTGCAAAGGCTCCATGTCAGTTACAGGGAGTGGAGGGTAAACAAATACAGTCAAAGATGAACATAAACAGGCATTATTTACAGTATCAGTACTGACAGAGCAGTCCAGGCTTGAACTTATTTAACTGGTGAGGTAATTAGGTAGCATTCTTGGAATCCCTAGACAGATACTTGTAGGATGCCATTTCATAGGGTCTACAGAGGCCCTGTGTCAGGAAATGTGGAGGATTTGGGAGTAAAAAGGGTGGGCAGCATTAGCCACAGTCACATTTAGCACTCTCCAGTAGTTGAGCTTTAAGGCCTGTTTTGAATAGTGAGATGCTATGGGTCTGGGACAGTGGGGGTGGTAACATGTTGAGCCAGAGTGGGGCACGGTAGCGGAAGGATCTTTGCCCTAGGGATGTTCTACAAAGGGGGACCAGAAATGATGGGTTTGCTGTGAGTCTTGTATTGTGCCTGATGGGGGCTGCACCAATAATGGGGAGTAGGCCGATGCAGGTGTGGTACTTTAGTCTTTGTTGGAAGTTTAGCCAACCAGCCAAAGTATAAAGATCGCAGGTGTGGGTTAGTCTGTCACTGCCTGTAACTAGGTGGCAGGCTTTATTCAAGGCAGTGGTTATACTGCTTAGCGTGGTGGGTTCAGCTAAGCTGTATATAACTATTCCATAGTCAACTAGGGAGAGGATGGAGGAGGTGACTGCAAGTTGCATGGCCTGTGTGGGTAGGCAGTGCTTGAGTCTGTAGATATTAAGTAATTGAATCTTTTCAAGTTTGAAATAGATTTCTTTACTGGCACACAGGAATGAGTCTTGAACAAGGACTGCTGTAGTACAAGAGGTGTGTCCTTTAGAGTTGTGTGAATTTTCAAATTCTGGCAGAACAGAATTTTACAAAATTTCATTAAATTCTGTCATATTTCATTGGAAGCAGAACAGCGGAATCCCATAGCAGAATAATGTGGAATGGGTTTCCACTACATTTCCATGAAATTAAATTCACGGATCTTGATATATTCCCTGGAAATGGTTACGGAAAAATTTTCTGTGGGAAAATGCTGTTCTGTAGAATATAATTCTGTGGATCACAGCAGGCACAATTTTGCAGAATGACCAGTGAAATTCAGACAACAAATCTGCTGTTGGAATGGTCATTCTATGTTCATTCCACCAGCTAAATTCAACATTCTGCACAGCTCTAGTGCCATTAATTACATGCAGAAATCCTTATAAGCTAGTTTGTAATAATACCCAGATTTTAGCCATAGCACACTGTTAATTTCTCGATCCATCATGTCTATGTGGTTACAAAATTACTTCTTGCAATGACTAGATTCCATTATCCAGAACTACACCACAACAGTCATTCTTCTTTAAATAGATTTCAATGCACGGGAATAACGTGGTGATTGTACATTTACTTGTTGTGCTTGGTGCTTACTTAACTTATACTAGTTTGGCCTTACTCATTCCCACCATCAATAGAGGCAGTTTAGTAGGAATGGAGGCCCAGAGTGGAGGGTGAGAAGAGTGCCAGAGAAGGAAGAGGTGGGGGAGGATAGAGGGTGAAATCGAAATGGCTAAGCAACATTGAGCTGGGCATGTCCGGTTAAATAGGGAAGGGAAGGGGCTATTCCCACCCATTGAACTTCAGGTGGAGCTCTCCAATTCAATGTGCAGGAATAACGTGGTGCTTGTGCATTTACTTGTTGTGTTTGGTGCTTACTTAACTTATACTAGTTTGGCCTTACTCATTCCCTCCCTCAATAGAGACAATTCAGTAGGAATGTAGGCCCAAAAAGGAGTTTGTAAATATCACCTCCTCCAACTCACAGAGAGTGTAATTGGTGACACGCAGGACAGGAAAACCCCCTTGAGGAGGAAACCTCTGAGGAACCATGGCCAACAAGCTGCACTTCTTTTGGGCTTACTAAGTGGAGATGATTTGAAAAGCTGAACAGAGTTCTTGTTCTGGATTTGGAACGTGCGTTTCAAATCAGGAAGAAGTCCATCTGCCCAGTCTTTTGATTATATATCCTGGAATGTTGTTCCTAGAGACTGACAAGGCTGCTCTTATGTGAAAAGATTGACCAGAAAAGGATAGTAGATCATGTCCTAGGCACTGGTGAAGAAATCTGACAGAGTCCATGAATTCTTTCATAGGTGGAGGAGTGTGATTTGAGGTAGGCAGCAGAGGAGCAGATGAATTGGAGTTGGTGTGGAATCGGAAGAAGTTGATCAACTACTCGGATAGGACACCAATTATTGAAAGTGGGAAAGTAGGTTATGATGACTCCTTTGTGTAGTCTATCAGTCTTGGAGAATGGAAGGTGAAGGATGTAGTGATTGCCTTGTTTCTTCAAATGAGCCATGGTAAGGAAGGAAGGAAGATATGGATGGTGAAGATACGGTAAATTCACTGGGTGAAGAAATCCCATAGAATGCGAGGCAAAATTGCAGCAGATATGATGATATTTGAGGAAGGTTCCGACAGATTAATTTGAAGCAATTCAAGTAATTTTCTGAATATCGGACTGTCAGTAGGTTGACACTTTGATGGCTTCTAAGTCATTGCTTTGTTAATACTAGTCAATAGTAGCTTAACTGAAGAGTTGGAAAGGATGGAGTTCATGGTGGGACTGAATTGAGTGAGGAAATACTGAATGCCAGCTAGATATTGTCTGATGGTGCTATGAGAAAGACTATGAGCTTGATGGCAGTAGGTAATGAAACCTAATATGAGTTGCAGGGAGTCAGGTACTGATGGACTAGAATGAATGGCACAGAAAGTAGTTTATTTTCTCCAAGCTAAAGTATAGGTAGACTGGGTGCTCAAAGATAAAGCTGACCACATTATTTTCTGCGCTTGGTTGAGATCATTTTCATTTTTTTCCATTTTTTATTTAAAAGGTTAGACCACTGAGCTAACTCATTTAAAATGGTGACCCATGGCATTAACAATACAATTACAAAACAGTTGCTTAACATAAAATAAACATAACATATACTGATAACATATTTTAGAATATGCATTATTAATACAGAATTCACATACTATGCTAAATTAAAACTTTAAGGCATGATCAGATCTTCAAACCTAGGAGGAGGGGTCATGATCAGGTGTGCTGCTGGATGAAGAAGTCAAAATTCCTGAAACTGAAAATGAGACAGATAATCCGCAGAAGTGTTAGCTGAACCTGGGATGTGAAAACAGTGAATTGAGAATTTATGGAGCAGGGAATTAATTCCAAGTCAGTCTCCTCATGAACTGCATTATGGAATGTGATGATGATCTGCCTTTGTTAACAATGTCGACAGTAGACTGGTTGTCTGAAAATATGGATATTGTTTGGAGGGACAATAGATGCCCCCATGTAAAAGTAGGAGCTACTATAGGATAGATTTTGAACAAAGGTGAGGTGGTGGAAAAATCTGGAAGTTTGAAAATAATTGGAGGCCATGGAGCAGCAATGCAAGAATTGTCTAATATAGCGGCAAATTCGAAATTCGGAGAAGCATCCATGTTAATCCTGGAACAGGTCAGGAGAGATGTCCTTGTAAAACATGAAACAACCATTCCAGGTCTTCAAAAAGAGAGCCCACATAGCTAGATTGGATTTGGCAGATGGAGAAATTGAGATGTGGTGATGCAATGCAGAAACGTAAGATGCTAAGTCAAGAAAGTATGATATAAAAGAATGGCATTTGGGAATTATGTGCATTGCAAAGTTTAAATACCTTAAGAGTGAGAGCAGTTCTCATTTCGTACAGGAGGATCTCAAATAAATGGAGCAAATCATGGTGTGAATCCATTGCAGTTTATCTTGGGGTAAGCTGGCTTCCATATTTGCTGTCTCTACAGTAATTTGATGCCTAGAAATTCTAAAGTAGTAGTAGGTCCAGTAGTCTTTTGCCCTGATATAGAGATGGCTAATTCCTGAAACAGATCTTTCAGAGATGAGGTTCCCACTGCTGGAGGAGCATCGTGTGGTTCTGTAAGTAGAAACTCATTGAGTAGGTGTATGACAGCAAGAATGTGACAGGTATTAGTAATAATAATAATATATAATAATATGCTTTATTTATAGCATGCATTTCTAAAAATCAAGGTGCCTTGACAATAAGATAAAACAGGATGCAGTAAAAACAATAAATACAGGGTTTCATAAAATTCAGGATAAAATATCATCATACAGAGTAGGCTCAATGCCACAAATGGGTCTTTAAGGCCCATTAAAATCCCTCCACAGTCACGCACTCCTGCAGCTGATGGGGTAGAGAATTCTAAAGGGCAGGGGTCATGTACATAAATGCATGGGTCCCAGAAGATTTTAAAGAAACCCTTGGAATCTCTAGCAACCCCTCATCAGCCGAGCGATCACCTGGGGCAGTATGGCACCAGAAGCTCTTTCAGGTAGTCCGGGTCCAGTCCATTTAGGGCTTTATAAGTCAGAAGTCTGACTTTAGAGGTGATCCACCACAGCACCGGCAGCCAGTACAATTTGTTCAGCACTGGAGACATGTCACAAGTCCAGGGAGTTCCCGTCAATAGACAGGCTGCAGCATTCTGCACTAGCTGCAAGCGGCAGATATCAACCCCAGGTAGCCCTAGATAAAGGAATTGAGTATTGAGTAGTAACCAACATTGAGTGTCCAAAAATATATCAAGCAATTTGGGGCTGCTTTTACACCCAAAGGTCAAGCGTACTGCAAAATAATAGGAGCACTCTCATTTAATGCCGTAGAGATGCCATAAAGAAGGGTGGATAGGTAAGAGCTTGAAGGCGTCTGAAATGTCAGCTTTTGCTAGCCAGAAACCTTGGCCAGACTGCTTTATGTTGCCATGGCATTGTCAATCTGGGCACATGATAAAGAGAAATCCTCAGAAGATATTAATGAATTGATGCTGGGAGTATGAGTAGCCCCATGGAGTGGAGACATTGATGATAGGCCTCTTCTTGCCTGAAAACTTTTGGGTGGTGACTCTGATAGGACTTATGTGATAAATGGGAAAAGGAGGATACTGGAATGGTCCTATGAGGAATCAATTGTGAAGCTTTCTGCAGTAACTGCTGGACAATATCCAGTTTGCATGTGGCAGACAGCAAATTCTTACATTCATAAGATTCAGATGGGAGAACAGAGACACCAGTATGGAAGCCTTTGGAGAACCTGGAGAGTAGGAAGTTGACTAGAAAACTGGAAGGATAGGTGGAGAGCAGGTGGGCCAAGGCATTTGATGTTAATGGGAGTTGAGGGATGATGTAATTGTCATAGCTTGGGACGAGGAAGTTTAGGACAGATAGCTCTAGAATGTGCCTCTCCACAATGATTGCAAAGATGCAGGTATCGACAGGCATGAGTAAAACAGCTGGACAAGTTGAAATAGTTGCATACTATTTTTTCATTGATGAAAGTAACAGGGTGACCAAGTGTATCATGAGAGGAGTGTGGTAAGGCAGCAGGCTTATGGATAGTGCATATTATGGAGGAAGGGGTGAAGGACAAGGCTGGAGGATGGCTAGAGGGAGAATCGGATACCATTGGTGGGCATAAGGAGGCTGAATGCGAAAATGAGCCACACAGTTGGCATGTAAGGGCTTGTTGACCAGCAAAGTGTCTACAGAATAATTTGTTGTCCAAAACACCCCAGTTGAGCTTCAAGTTAAAATGTGCCAGAGCAGCTGCCGCTTTAGCAAAAAAGGATTTATGATAGTCAAAAAAATTAGGTCCCACCATAACAAACTTCAAGGTCAACCACTAGATACATATAAGAATTGACCTCTTCACACAGAGAAGGAAAGGCAGAGCAAAGTATGTTTCTATAGAGGCTAAAAACCAGGACAAACTCTGGGATGGTACGCTTCTTAGACAGTCTAGTGTCCTTTGATTTCAGGATGACAGAAACATCTCCACAAGAGATGACTCTGTTTTCTATGGAGTCATGAGATGATATGAGTAATGAGATCAGATTAACATCCTTTCCTTCAATGATGTCCTTGTGGAAGTGACTGGGAACCAGATGAATCGGGGATATAGCAACTAAGGCAATGTTTTGGGAGTGTATACCTGGGTCTGAAGGAGATGCTGTATTGGCTGGAGTAACTGAGACTGGATCCAGAAGAGGCTGAATGGCATCTTCTGTAGTAGGAGATAGCTTAATTGTAGGTTGAGCAAGGAGATGGCTTTCCAACACGGAAATGTGAGATTGAACATCGAGCATAGATGTAGCAAGTTGGTTGATAAGGTCTTTGATTTCAGACAGAGCATCAGAGGCTGAGTGAGAAGGTGGATCATACGGAATAGGATTCTCCCGAGATTTGGCTGCTAAGAAAAGGTTGAATAGTTCCTGCTTTTTGTCTGTAGAGGAATATTAGATGCCCAGTTTCTGCAATTCTGTAATCAATCGAGGGACAGTCTAGTCCTTAAGGGAGTATTTGGATTTTGCAGTACTTTTTCTGAAAGAAGGAGGAGGAGCAGTTGAAGGTCCTTCTTCTGGATCAGGAGAAGCCGTGGTGGAGAGGAAAGACTCTGGAGAGATTGATGTTGCATCTGAGGAAACAATGTGGAAAACTAACAATTAGTAGGCTGTGACCTCCACTTAGGTGCAGAACAGTGAAATGAATAAATGCAGCAAGGTAAGAAGCCCTGCAACCTCCACCTAGGTGCATGATAATTGTAAATTTCAGCACGTACCTAGCCCTGTGACCTCCACGTAGGTACAGGACAATGAAATATTTGAATCAAGTAATAAGCCCTGTGTCCTCCATGTAGGCACAGGACAATGTAATATTTGAATACAATAATAAGCCCTATGCCCTCCACATAGGTACAGAACAGAGGAATTAATTGTGATTAATGAGTCTACTGTGACCTCCACGTAGGTGCAGAAGCAAATAGGCTGCAACCTCCACATAGACAGAGCAGTAAAATAATCTGGAATCAGAAAGCTACTAAACTCCCACATGAGTCTGGAAGTGATATTTTATTATACAAGCACGAGCTGCTGGGCAGAAAAAGTATAAGTGATATAGTTGTAAAGTAAAGCCAAGATAAGGTGGTACAGCTTTAAGAAATGGAGGAAGTGGTAGGAACCTGGAAGTGCAGCCACAGATCAGAGAAGGGGACAGAATGGGAGAATGAGAGGTCAACTCTGCAAACTGAAACTGCAAGCCCCAAAGAAAAATGAAAGAGACAAACAAGTGGATATGGAGGGAGCAGAAACAGGTGGGTCACAAGAGCTACGGGGAGGGGTGCAGAAGCGGCAGAGGAAACAATGGGAGACAGTGCCTGAATGGGTGACAGGAAGAACAAAAGGAGAGCGAGAAGGAGGGGATGAACATAGGAAAAAAAAGAGGGAGGCAGAAACTAAGAAACCGGAGGAGGAGGAAGGGGAGCCGAGGGAGAGCGGAGGAGTGCTCTGAAATGGAGTGCAAGGAGGAGAATGAGAGACCAGGAGGAAGGAGAAACAGAGAGACAGCAGTCGGGTCAACAGACAGAAAAGCAAAGGTAAAAGCATGCAGCAGAAGCCCTCAACGCTCGGCTCAGCGTCCCGAATCAAAACAGCAAAGCGACGTTGAGCTGGACATGTGGGGTTAAATAGGGAAGGGGGAGTGGTTATTCCCACACACTGAACTAGTGGCTGAGCACTCCAGTTATGGCTTTGTGTGCATCTGCACCTTTTTTTTCTAAGGGTCCAATCCACAAAGCCCCTTGCACTTCAGGAGGGCTAGCTCCAGTAGTGTAGTGCTCCCTTCGCACATCTGGAGCACTCCACAAAATGCAGATCATACCACCAGTAAGCGTGTGTGCCACCCTGACCCAATCCCACTCAATCTGCAGAGCTACAGAAGTTATTAGGTTGAGGGTTGGACAGTGGACAAGACCATACTCTTCATGACCCAGGATACAGTGCACATCAGAGGCTTGCTGGAGATCCTTGAAGCTATGCCAAGGGGGACCCCCGTAATATTGTCTCCCTGACCAGCTGCTACTGACTACTCAAAGTGCAAATTACCTCTCAAGGAATTGCCCCAGCCATACAAACCAGCATGGAAGACTCGGATGCATTTCATCAGGTGTTTTTTTAAAGAATATCCCATAATCCCCTGCTTGTGCAGAGCAGGAGACCAGCTATGCAGCTGGCCTGTACTTCACGAAGGGCTTTCTAGAGGCAGCCCATTATCCAGCAGTTTCACTTCCGTACCATCCACTGTGCTTGCATGAAGCTCCACACCCATGTACAGGGATGACTGGGATCTGTGGGTACCATCTGATACCAATCAGCATCAGGTATGGAAATGAGTGGACCAGCTATGTGCAGATCACATATATTTGAACCAATCATGGCTCAAACCCTAAGTAGTACAAGTATTCTGAATTTGCATGTGGTCTTCCCCTCACCTTTGTGTCACTTCATTGTCCAGTTGATGTGCGCATGGTCTAATGCATCCTTCAAAACAACTGAAGTCAAGCTGTCTTATTCCAGTTTTGGGTGGTGGGTTAGAAAGAACTATAGGTACCTATGACATGATTCAAACAAAACAGAGGACAACTCCAGCATCTTGCCCAATGCACTATCTCTGCTGCATAATAAAACTAGTTCCTCAGCTGTTGTATGACTGTTTGGGGAATGTCACTTGCAGAGGATTTCTGCAAAGTAACTGGCCATTTTTCACCAAACAGAGTGCATCTGATAGGGTTTGTTTTTCAGCCACATTTGCCCATCTTCAAAACTGCTGATTTTTCTAAGGCCAGATAGTAGGAGACTTCTTTTGACATCTGCCATTGAATCCCCTTTCTGATGTTTAACCAGAGTGTTAAAAAATGTGTTAGAATCATTATTATGGTATTTGAATAACTAGCCATATGCAGGAAAAAAAAACTGCATGATTTGTACACAACCTCAGGAAGGGACTACAGCAGGACTGGTGACCAACATATTGGCGCTTTCAAAACCAGAAAGCCTTATGAAGAAACATTGTCTACTTTGGAGCACCTTTAATACTCTAATTTCAGTCACTCAGCTATTTCACTCAGCACACAGCTACATGGCACCCACACTGGAGTAGTACGGTATCAATTTGGCCATTCCGAGTCATACATATAGAACTTGGTCATTGGCAACTTTGGTGTGGCTTCAATTTGGAACCCATAAATTTGGCATGGTATTATTAATTTAGGCAAACAACTTTGGCTCCCAATGTACTAAATGACATGGGGTAAAGCAGAGTGCAAATAAAGGGTAACAAAAGTCTTGAGGTCAGCAATGAATATATACTACTCTCACTAGAAGTGGTGGTGTTGTGCCAGTGCTGAGAATTTCTGTGTTTGTGGTAGTGTAAATTATTCTTAAACCACTTAGGCCTTAGTGTTGCAGCCCGCTAAGCTAGGGTAATAAATATTCATTGCTGACCTCAAGACTCATACCCCCCCTTGGACTCAGATTTACCTCCATGCAAATTATTATATTCTTCCTGGCCCTATACATTTTCAAATTATATAATAATCTCACATTAAAAAATAATACATCAAAACATACAAACAAATTAAATGTAGTGCATTAAATTATACTTCACTATATTTTAGCATCGATCAGTGGTAATTTTTCTTGTATTTATATTTTACATACAGCATACAGTGCTGCCCACCAGGAGGATGTTACCTTTCCTGCATGACAAATTGAAATAATTGTCAGTGGATTGCATTGTGTTCCTGAAGTATCCTAGGAGATATCATTGGCATACATTCTGATAGGAGTGCTTCATCCTGGCAGTATATGTTTTTTTTTATTTTTTTGTATTGAACACAACAGATAGTGAGGAGCTGTAAAGTGTTTTGGTTACTCATCATGCTCACAAGGGGTCTTACTGATGATGCCTCTGTGTGACATACATTATAATGTGCTGGTTGAAGAAGACAATACCATAGTTATGACATCTTCATGAGGACTTGCACTGGTGTGCACCAGAAGAGTCCTAGTGGTGTTGCTGCTGCTTCTTCTATTGCTGAAGCTGAAGTGATGAACCAGACTCATCAGTCAGTGATATCAGTTCCAATGGAGATCTGTGGAGACTTGCTAGTAGGAAATGTGGGAGAGGAAATATTAGATGACACTTGTTGGACATGTGAATAATGACATGCTTAGTTAAAGCTGATCCTTGGTAAGCTGAGTTTGAGAAAGGCTAAGAATTCAAGATTCTCTAGATCTAGACATGAGTGATGTGGTGAAGCAATATCCCCCAATTGTTCTGACTTATGTTTCTGAAATTACCAATGTTAAAGGGTATATGAAAAATGCAAAACCACTTTAGCCCATGCAGGCCAAATTACATGACTGTCTTTGCAGAGTTAGATTGAATCGGTACAGTATTTCTGTTAAACATTAGCTTTGCTGGATAGGCCTGCAACATATTCTCTGGTGACACAAATAAGTCTTCCTTCAAAATGTCGGAGGGAGAACAGCGTGCGTTATCAAAAAGACCCTAAATGTCCTCAGTTGTGTTGGGATCATCACTGTTAATGTCTTTGATGTCATGCTCATCCCTGGCACTGGCTACATGAGAAGACAGACAGGAGAAGATGGAGCAATATGACAAGAAGAATACAGGGCTAGAAGGTTGTGAAGGTGTGTCTGTACATTGTTGCTGTCTTTTTCAATCTGTTTTTCTGCCCTATTATAAGTGTATGCAATAATTTCTGTTTGATAGACAAAATCCTTTTGGTATGAATGAATGTGTCTTTACTGTAATATTGCTAGTGCAAATCGTGTCCGCAATCTAATGCTGTCAGACTTGTCAAATGCTGTCAAAGTTGTATGAGAAACATCTGTTCCACTTCTTTAATGATTACTGCATCATTATATAGCTTCTGAGAGGACTCAGATGAACTAGAAGTGCCACCTCTTCCACCACCACCATCATCATGGTCATCATCAGCACCACCACAAGTGCCACTTTTGTTTGCCTGCTCACGTGGTCATAGAAGTAGAATAAGCTTTTGCAGAACATATCACTGCATCCATGACAGATATCTAACACATTACTGAATTACATAGCCCAGAACACCTCATCTGTTCCACAGGTTTCTTCAACATATTACCCACCAATGACCCTTTTGAAAAATATGTGTGTAACCACCCAGTCCTCTGGGGTTACTAGAATCCCCCCAGTACCAGTGCTAGGCAGGGAGAGGTGGTTGGTGATTAACTGGTTAAATGGGGTTTTCACCTACTCACTCTTTTATTTGCTTAGCTTCAGCTGAGATGAGAGAGATGAGCTCATTTTGGAACTCTCACAGCAGCAGCATAAGCCACAGCAGCTATAAGGAGGGAGTTTGGAACCTTGAGATGGTAGTCAGTGTGAGTCTGTAGTTGGAAGTGAGAGGAGTGAGAACTGTTCAGCTGATGGCTCTGAGGAGAGCCTTGCTTTTTCACCCTAGTCCTGATATTCTCCAGTTTGCCCAGTGAAGTGGTGGAAACCATTGTCTACAGCAGGATCTCCTGATTTTCATCCCACAAGAGGTGAAAAGGACTGCTAGTGAATGGATTCTAGTGGCAATCTCCTTTTTGATTGTTCAGGACTTTAGTTCTGCTACCAGTGTCGTTATTTTAAATGCTGGATGTGAAACTTTCATTCAATATGCGTTTATCCTAATGTGTTCAAGATGATCAAGGTGAAACTCTGAAGAATGGAAGGGTATGAATTTGGAAGCAAAGGGTGGGCAGACCCCCATCTGGAGTAACCAGTTCAGGACTACAGGTTCAGTAAGGGTGCCTGGTTACTTTAGACATAGGGTCAATGTCTGAAGAGGATTTTACCCCCTGAAGTGGATTGTGCTCGTTATTAGTCAAATGTATGTTGAGTTGTGGCTGTGGCCAATGCCACTAGAAGCACTGTTCAGTTGTGGCCAGTGCCACTGAAGAAATGTTAAATATCCTATGAAAAATGGGAATGCAAGGTGAAAGAGTTCTGTCAGCAAATGTGTGTTCAGTTGTGGCCAGTGCCATACGAGAGAATGTTCTAAAGTCCTATGCTATATGGGAATGCAAGTGCATGATGTTCAATGTCCTGTGAAATATGGGAATACAGAGAGTTTTTGTCAGATACAGTAATTTTGTTGTTCTGAAAGTTCCTAGTACCACGATATGTAAACCTTGGGGTTCACCCTTGCTTTAGAGAACATGTTTTTGGAATAAAGTCACACTCTAGAACCCCAACTATGGTTTGGACAGTTACTTTATTGCTTCTTGTGTGTGGATTTACTGGGTACCTCTCCAGAAGTATAGATCTAGCATAGCCCTAGTAAAAACTTCTCTCCCCAGGACCTGGTTATTTGTAAATACCTTATGGGTCATATTTCTCTTGTACACCCCACTCCTTGATCTCTAGAGTAATGAGCCTGGTATACATACCCAAAGTTAGGGATGGTACCATTACTAAATGTGTTTCTGAAGTCTGTGCCCAATTAAGGGTGCCAGGGGTAGCTAACTGTGTAAAGTATCGAGGGGGTGGTTACAAAAAATGGGAGCTCATCTGGTGATGTTTAATGTGAGGAGAGAATCAGAGATTTTTTGCTGAGGGTATGTCTAGCATCTTTCTGTCTGGTAGTGGAGTAGCCGAAACAGAAAAGAAGCTTTGGACAAGAGGATATTTTTGCCCAAAAAAATGCCATCCAAATGTGCTGCTTGTATGCCTTCTAGTACAGTAAAAGAACAGAGTGCTGCTTGTGTGCCTTCTAGTACAGTAAAAGAACAGAGTGCTGCTTGTTTGCTTTCAACTTGTAATGGACAGTAAAGCATTGAAATGTGTGTGTTCTGGTCTCTGCATCAAAAGTGCTTACAGAATTTTTAAAAATGCAATTTTCACTTGCCAAAAGTATTGTGGACTTTAGGGAACAGACTCAAATATGTGCCTTGAAAGTTTCTTGTGCTTTGTGTGCAAACTGGGGGAGTCGCTAAAGAAATTGTCCAGAAAATGTGGAAAAAATGGTCAAAATGGCACTCCTGCCATTGAAATTGCAACCAAGAAAAAAGTTACAGTTTGCAGTTTAAATTTTCTCCTGCTCAATGATCACCGTGAAGGAAGAGCAAGTGAAGAGAGAGAGAAAGGCTCATTTGCATGGTGTCGAGTGATTGGTGCAACTGCAACCAGTTCTGCCCCGGTCAGCATCTGTGTGCTGCAGAGTGTTAGAGGAAGAGAGAGAGAGAGAGAGAGAGAGATAGTGGCATGCAAGCTGGTTAGACCAGAATCAACCATTGAGGGGCTTGTGAGTATTCTAAACTGTAGCAAACAGACTAGTACGGTGTAATTTCAGGCTCAACCCATTGTTCTACTGACTGGAGAGTGATCAAGGCATTTGTGGCTAGGATTAGCAGGACTGCCAGCCCATTTCTCCCCAGAAGACAATTCTAGGATCAACAGCAGGACAAAATTTTCCATCGGACAGAACCACCTGCTGAATTCAGTGAGTAAACAAGTTAACTGTGCAAGCAAACTGTGTGTGATTATTAAGCTAGCTAAACCTGTGTGTAAGCAGTGTGATTTTTGTGCAAAGGAGGACTGCAAGTTGTAGAAGCAGGTCAACAAACAGAAAGTCTGAACATAGACTGTGAGTAATGATAATGGTTTTAGCAACAGTAAATTTTTTGTAAGTAGCAGGACTGTGAGTTATATATTTAGGATGCAGTAAACAGGCAATCCTGTGCAAAGAAAGACTGCAGGGCTTAAAAGTGACTTTGAGCATGTGTAAATAGTTTTCCTGAATTAATGCTGATCGCAAAGTCAACTTACCAGTTTAAAACTTCATATGAATGTGCTGAAATGTGCTAGCAGATCAATCGATTACAGTTTAAAGTAAATTCAGTAGTCAGAAAGGTTGGAAACATGGTTTTGAGCAAGTGAACAGATTTTGAAGCATGAGAAAAAGTTACCAAAACCATTATAGGGTGGGATCAGCAATGTAAACACAGCAGCAGGGAGCCATTTTGCGAGACAATACGAGACTAGTGAGCAATTCAGTAATGAAACATTTGTGTGTTTGCTTTCAGACATGGCTTCGGGAACTCCCCGCTACCTGGATCATGCCTGAGCTATGATTGCTGAGGAGGTGGCAGCACCGAGAGAGGTTGAAAGAGCCTACTAAGGTGAAAGGCTACCCCCGGATGTAGCAATCCCTAGCTATCCAGTGAGACTATGCATTGTGTGTCTAAAGGCTGGAAGGGATGTTTTTCTGATACCCCATTGCTCAGACTGCCTTGTGAAGTTTGGAATGAGCAGGGGTGCAATGCCAGAGAGGTAAATAAGAATTCAATTGGTTCCCATGTGGACCCTGGCAGGGGACCCCACCAGTAGCAGCCCATAGCACCATGTTGAACATGTTGAGAAAAGTTCTTCACAGTGTGTTACAGAAGGAGCAAGTAAAATTGATGTTGATCCACTGCAAGGGCAGGAACAGAGAAAAGTTTCCAAGCCTGTGTCCTAGATGGATGACACAACAGAGGAATTTGTGGACCTGTGGAATCAGGGTCTGAGTCCTAGCCTAGTGGGAGAGGACAAATTGAAGAGACATTGAAGTGAGAGGTGTCTACCTCTGTGCCCAGTGAGGAATGGAATGTCTCAGGAGTGAGGACATTTGCTCACTCTTGGGCTCAGATAATAAGTGAGGAAGAGGAGGATGAAGAAGAGTATCTTCATGTTGAGTGTTACTGTGAGTTGCCTCAGGCTCTTGCCTCAAAGGAGCCAGAGACAGATGGAGAAGGCTCTAGCAACTTGTCCACAGACATAGTAGGGGACACGTTCTTTTGTTTTTTGAATTTGAAACACTGGCCACCCCCAAGCTGGGCCATGGGCCGCAGACTAGTAAAGAGTATTAAAGAGGAGCGACTGATTCATAGGAGGGCTGATGCCACATATGGGAAGTCCTTTCCTTGCTTTCCTCGCCGAGTCTGGAAGGAAATTGAACAGAACAGGCAGTCCTGGTTAATGGAAAAGGCAAGTAAGAATTTGTACCATGGTGCAGCAGAATGTGTAGTGAACAAAACCATAAGTGACAGCCTTAGATTCTGGAGACTGGACAAGACTCTGTTTGTGGACACCGTGCAAATTGTGGATGTGGCAGGGAATGAGATATTTCACAACATCAATTTGGAATGCCCAGTTGGGGTCATAATCCTCACCCCACACCCTGAGTGGTACTACCTTAATGGTGCCACTCCCTGTGAATATGCCCAGCATGCCTAAAGGAAGCAAGCAGTGGCAGGCCAGTGTCTGTCATCTGAAGCAGCAGTATCTATGGAGGAAGATGCATCTCTTCTGGTATTCCAGGATTTCTTCAAATGTATCCAGATTCATCATCCCAGCAGTTTTCCTGTTCTATCATCTTGCCTTTCAGAGGACATCAAACCAGCAGTTTTCCTGTTTCATAGTCTGGTTTTCTGAGGTCATGAAGCCAGCAGTTTTCCTGTGTCATTGTTTGTTTTCCAGAGGACATCATTCCAGCAGTATCCGAAGATGCCATGTGGTCTGAAGGGAAAAGATCCTCAGCTCATAGAAGTAAGATGATCCTTTGTTTTCATTCTTCAAGGAGCTGGTAAGAAAACTTTTTTATTTACATTAACTGACTTTGCACAACACATGCTACATTTGAAGACTATCCAAGGAACTGTAATTTTCTTCAGAGACTCTCCCCATGGATTGCACTGCTATACAGACCCTTTCCTGTACAAGAATTGTTCTTCAGCAAGCTGTGGCCTAGGAGGGACTCTTTAATGGACAATGCATATGGGCAACAGTGATCTTGCTACTAGTTGGGATATTGTTGGGCACTCCATCTCCAAATGTGTTGTATAAATGTCTTCTTTCCATTTTTTACTTTTGCACTTTGATAGAAAAAATATTTTGGGGGGTTCTTTAGTGTTAGGTGGAGGTTTAGGCACTATGTGGAATTCATAATGTGTTTTCTTCTCTTGTAGGTGTTCCTGGAGAATAAAAGAAGAAAAGAAGAGAAGAAGAGGTTTCAAGTTCCTCTTTTCCTAGTGTTTTTAGAGTTGTTTATGGTTAACAGGGTGTTATCATGTTTTCTTCATATGTGCACAATTTTGGATCATGTAATGTAATGTAGAGTATGTTTCCTTTTGTTGTTCACAGGTACCCTGGGAAGTTTGGGGATAGGTTCTCCAGTAGGTAGTCTAAGTCAGAGAGGTTTCCCCTAGAGGACTAGGGGGATAGGCAGGCTGGTGGTCCTGAGCTGGATAGGGGTCACCAGTGTTATTAGGGCATGCTTCAAGCAGTTTCTTGGAACCACTGAGAATCCAAAGATAGATCATAGGATAGGGGCTGAAGTTTCTTCAGCCGGCCTCTGTTCCTTTAATATTGCCTGCCTGTGCCTGGCATATGGTAGAGGGGGGCCTGATCACCCTTCCCCATAGGTAACACAGCGGGGTAGGATGGCCTAATTCCAGATGGAGATATGACTGTGGACACTCATTCATCTGGTTGCAGTGAGTGTAACCACCCAATCCCCTGGGGTTACTAGAATCCCCTCAGTATCAGTGCTAGGCAGGGAGAGGCAGCTGGTTATTAATTGCTTAAATGGGGTTTTCACTTACTCACTCTTTTGTTTACTTGGCCTCAGCTGAGATGAGAGATATGAGCTCATTTTGGAACTCTTGCATCAGCATGAGCCACAGCAGCTGTGAGGAAGGAGTTTAGAACCTTAAGATGGTAGTCTGTGTGCATCTATAGTTGGAAGTGAGAGGATTGAGAACTGTTCAGCTGATAGCTCTGAGGAGAGCCTTGCTTTCTCACCCTAGTCCTAATATTCTGCAGTTTGCCCAGTAAAGTGGTGGAATCCGTTATCTACAGCAGGATCTCCTGATTCTCATCCCCCAAGGGGTGAAAATGACTGCTAGTAGATGGATCCTAGGGGAAATCCCCTTTTTGATCCAGGATGTTTGAAGCTGCCTGAAATGTCTAACAGTGAGAAGGATCTGACTTTTGCTGCAGAAAGCAAGTACCTGTGCTGTTGTGTTCTCTGTCTAAGAGGGTAATGCACAACTCTTCTGTAAATTCAGAAGTTTGAAACTGTTCTCATTTAAAGCTGGCTGAGGTGTGTGATTTACAGATGTGTGACTTTATTACATTGTTCAGGACTTTAGTTCTTCCACTACCAGTGTAGTGTTTTTAATGCTGGATGTGAAAGTTTCATTCAATATGCATTTGTCCAAATGTGTTCAAGATGTTTAAGGTGTAACTCTGAAGATGGTTGGGTATGGACTTGGGAGCAAAGGGCGGGCAGACCCCCATCTGGAGTAACCAGTTCAGGACTACAGGTTCAGTAAGGGCACTTGCTTACTTTAGACATAAGGCCAATGTCTGAAGAGGATTTTACCCCCTGAAGTGGATTGTTCTAGTTATTAGCCAAATGTATGTTCAGTTGTGGCCAGTGCCACTAGAAGCAATGTTCAGTTGTGGCCAGTGCCACTGAAGAAATGTTAAATGTTCTATAAAAAATAGGAATACAAGGTGAAAGAGTTCTGTCAGTAAATGTATGTTCAGTTGTGGCCAGTGTCATTGGAGAGAATGTTCAAATGTCCTATGCTATATAGGAATGCAAGTTCAAGATGTTTAATGTCCTATGAAATATGGGAATACAAAATGTTTTTGTCAGATACAGTAATTTTGTTGTTCTGCAAGTTCCTAGTGCCACGAAGTGTAAACCATGGGGGTCCACTCTTGCTTTAGAGAACATCTTTTTGGAATAAAGTCATACTCTAGAACCCCAACTATGGTTTGGACAGTTACTTTATTGCTTCCTGCGTGTGGATTTACTGGGTACCTCTCCAGAAGTATAGATCTAGCATAGCCCTAGTAAAAAGTTCTCTCCCCAGGACCTGGTTATTTGCAAATACCTTATAGGTCATATTGTTTTTGTACACCCCCACTCCTTGATCTGTAGAGTAATGACTTGGTATACATTCCCAAAGCTAGGGATGGTACCATTACTAAATGTGTTTCTGAAGTCTGTGCCCATTTAAGGGTACCAGGGGTAGCTAACTGTGTAAAGTAGCGGGGGGGGGGTTACATGTTTCATCTGAATGAGACTATTTTGGTTTGCAACACTCTAAATAAATTACATAAAAAACATATACTGTATGAAAGAGATCTGTCATGTGGAAGTCTCTTTAATTAAGCAGTGTTTAGAAGCATTTGCTTGTACCATTAATGGCAGAGAAGCTCAGCATGTCTGGGAGAATAATGGAAAGATGTAATAATGTGCCATACAATTTCAAGCATTTCTTTTACCTGTGCATTTTTAAGCACATGACCAACACCCAGATGTGTGCCTGTGCAAAACAGTGCACATGACTGAAATCCCTATCATCCAGCATGTTACTTCCACTGTTCATCACAAAGATGCACACATTCAGATCCTGAAGGTCATCCAGATGTTTGGCAGTGCTTGGATGAACTGAACAGTGTTTTCACCGCAGTGCTTCCCTTCCATTACTATCACATTAGGTAAGGCCCATCCTCTACTGATATGCTTAGGGAGGCTGTCAACTTTAATATAACTTCTCTAGATGGTGATGGTGGTGTGGGTGCCAAGATGGGAATGGTGGTGGTGTATGATTTTGAGAGAACCTAGCAAGCAGTGAGATTCAGGAACCTTTGGTTTGCAGTACCGTTCCAGACATCACTAGTAAAGTGCACATTACGACATCTGTTTTCAGCCTTTGAATGTTATTTGAGATGTCATTTTGCATAATTCACTCCTGCTTAAAGCAGTACTAGTCAAAATTCTTTCATGGTGGTTTGCATATATGTACATCAGCCAGGAAGATTAACCACAAGTGTTAGCCATTAGAAAACATTAAACTAGGAGGCATATGCACCAAGACATGCACACAGTTGGTCTTGGTAAAACATGTAGCCTGAAAACATATTCCAGAATAATATTCTGGAAAAAAGACCACAGGAAATGTAATTATAATAATGTAAAACCATAAGTTCTTAGTGTTGCTGCCTCTTCTGAAGTGTTCTATGATCAGCTATCAGTGATTCCCACACAACTTCAAGTCGAGCCATAGCGTGGATGTGCATATGAGAAATTAAGAATTTGCTTTTTAAAGAGGATAATTTACCTGCTTTCTAAAACTGTGATGTGCAGAAAAGTAAAAGGCTGAAAAAGAAACAACACTGACTGGAATATGTTTAAGTGAACAAAATTGAGTTATATATATGGACAGAAGTATGATTAAGAGGCACCTCCTGAGGAAGCCAATGACTAATTGGTGAAACGTAGAGGATATGGGCCTACATTTACAATAAGGAAATAGATATTTTTATTCAAGAGGATCTGTCTACTTGTGAATTCTTCTGGCCTGCGCCCTTCTTCTTCTTTTCCCCTGAAGTTGTGTGGGAATCACTGATAGCTGATCATAAAACATGTAGCCTACCAAAATATTTTCCTATTTAGAAATAAATGACCCAGCTCATAACAGCGGTCAGCTTTTATTCACAATAAATTCAACATGTCACATCCTTTTATATGTTGTACAGTGCTCCATCAGAATTAGCTGACTTCTAAGATAAAAAATATACACAGTATAAATGTTCTCCTCTATATCAGGGTGTGAGTGATGTCATCCTTGCATGCTTGGTTTGGTAGTCAGGTACTTAGATTTAAAACTGAGAAAGATGCTCAGTTAGTTGCTGGCCACCATTGAACAAGGATGCTAAAGTCTGGGTAAGAGTTTCTTAAATCATAATAATGTTTGAATACATAAATGATGAGCTGGCCCAGTTGTGCAGAGGGCTGAGGCACTGGTGCCTTACCTCTAACCACGCTGGTGACCCAGTTTCAGAAATGGAATCGGGGCACCGGGGGTCAGCAGGGGAGGAGAGGATTGAGCATCTGTAGGACTGCTTTCCTTTCCTGGGGTGGGTAGTGTGAATACGTCGCTCTGCAGGGGCCTCCGGTGGAGACCAGGAGCAGTGCATGAGAGTCGCGACAGATGGAGGAACCAAGAAAATGGAAAACAGCCCAGAACTTGCCTGATGACAGCAGCTGGCCTATCAACACCTCTGAAGTGCCTCCCGTGGAAGTTCCAGCTACCTCACCAGCGCCCTGGGACTTAGAGAAGAGTGTGCTGGGTGTCCCCACTGGTGCCTTCCCCCTCAGAGGAGGGGGACCCACCCGGTGAAGGGTTACGCTGAGCTACCCCAGGGGTCAGGCTACAAATATGAGGTAAGGAGGGTTCCCGGAGGAAGAGTAGTAGGGGGACATCCGGGACCATGGCTGCCCGAAGGAGTGGCAGATCCTGGCACATAGGGGAGAAAACAGAAATAATGAAAGAAAAAAAAAAGAATATATAAATGACTAATGACTGGCTAAATTCATCTTGTTTGTTTTCTGCATGGTGTGTGAAGCATGAGAGTAAAAATCTTTCAGATTGAAAGGGGTAGCCAAGAATGCATTTAACATCGTTAAAGTCAATATATTCCCTGTCCCGATCCCGATTTGAAATAAAAAAATAAATACAGCCCGATCCCTTTTTCCTTAGTGTAGTGTCCCCCTCCCCATCCTAATCCCCAATGGAAATAAAAATAACTTAATCCACTGGCCACTTTTCATAATGTAGCGGCCCCTGACCCCATTATATCTTGGGTTTAATAATCCACAATACCCTTATTCTATCACTGGACACACTCTTGATGCAGTCTTTAAAGAAAGAGACCTGGGTATCATTATCAATAACTCCCTTACTTCAGCCTCACATTGTAAAAAAATCTCACAAACAGCAAATAGATTACTCAACTGCGTTAAAAAGACCTTCATTAACAAAAATGCATACTTTATTATACCCTTATATAGAACATATATACGTCCACATTTAGACTGTTCCCCCTTTTGAAACCCCAGTTTAAAGCAAGACATAAAACTGCTTGAACAGGTTCAGCACACAGTAGCAAAACTGATTCCCAAGTTAAGGAGTCAATCATATGAGGACAGACTCAAAGCCACTGGTTTGGTAACTCTCCAAGAGAGAAGAAAAAGGAGAGATATTTTACAGATTCTTAAAATACTTCAGGATCCTACCTTATCAAAAGAATGTGGCTTTCTTTTTCATGATCATCAAGTGTCATTAAGAAGTTATACCAGCTAATTATCCCATATGTCCATACTAATAGAAGGAAGAACTTCTTTTCAATAAGAGCAGCCAGACTCTGGAATGCCCTGCCCCAGGACATTGTAGATTCAGCCAATTTTGACATGTTCAAACAGAGACTTGATAAACACTTAAACTGGGAAACTCAATGATGAACTTCACCCACATTATGGTGGGAGACATTCCCGATGGGCCTCGGCCTTCTTATGTCTACAAATGCTAGTAATCTTAGTAATCTCACAATGACCTGAACCCATAAGACCATCATGGGGCTGGTTCCTCCTTTCTCTGGGCTGAGATACAGATGAGGCAATTGATGAGTCCAGAGAAGGATGAAACACGTCTGTGTCTTCTGTTTTCAGCTTTAGCAAATTACGTGAAAAGACATTGGGCACCATACTTTCCTGATTAAAGCAGAGCTAGTCTAAATTTGTTCATGCTAATTTGCATATTCTTCCCATGTTGTTTGGCATTGTTGGGGTATATGTGATTTTGTACTCCTTTGAAACCTGGCTTTACTGCCAATGCCCTTTCTGGGTAACCCTTTCTTTAGTGCTTTTTTGTGGTGGCCCTTTTTTTGTTGTTGTTTTCTTTTTGCTTTTTTATGCCCCCTGCCTCCTTCAGAAGTGTTACTATGTGCAGGCATATTGCCATATAGATAGTGGGGATAGCTTGCCAAGAAAACAAGAGTGATGCAATGTATTTGTGTTTGACGTCCTGCAAGATTCTTTGAAAGCCAGTGTTTCCCCACCATGGTTCATCATTTAGTTATGTCATTCATACAGAACTTGGGTGATTATGTAACAGTTGGGACCTGGCATGAAATTAATTCAGCAGTGTAATTTGTTTTGTTACTAAGTAATTCACTAATATTGTGGGGCCTGGCTCAATATGGTGGTGGCTGTAATTCTTTTGAAGCAGTGCCAGTACCTGGGTATGCATCATTTGAGTTCTGCCATGGTGGCTGCATTCCTTTAACAAACCATCATATCCCACTTTCCATGCTTGAATGTCCCTGGTGGCCTTCAGCCTGGCTCTTACCTGAGCACAATACGTGCTCCACTGTTAACAGGATGTCATGTTCATATTTTAAAAGATCATCCAGTACATTTGCTCCAATTTTTTCAGTAGACTGACTTCAACTGGTAATTTTATCATCCCGATTGCAACATTTTCAGTGGATTTGTTGTGTCATCAGTAAAATACTTCCACATTGCTGAGGATCTCTTTGAAGTTTTTGTAACAATTGCTAAGAAGGGTACTTCTGTAGGATTTGGACAGCATTTGTCTGATGATTTTTTTTGAGGCACTTTGGAATCACACAGCTGTGGGTGGGCAACAGCAAGTGGTATAGTACAGTGAGGCTTACGTGGATCTGGGGCTTGGCTTTAGATTTCCCTGGCAGGAAAGATTATTTGCTTGCTTTTCTCTTTTTCATTAGCTTTTTTAAATTTCACGTCTTGTCCAGTGATGGCCAAAATTCCTTAATATCATACTGTATTCCCTGACACTGGTAGGTGGTGCAGTCTTTTTCTTCCTAACCTTTCCCGCCACCTCTTTTGAGAACCATAGTGTTTTTTTCTTTCATTTTGATTTGTTTATTTGTTTCAGACACATGCTTGTTGCCTCTGTGATGGCAGATTTGATGTTTTCCCATTGTTGCTCCACCCCTTCACTTTCACTCACTGTTCATCTCACAGCCTAGCTGGCCCCTGGATTGCTCACACACACACAAAAATTAAAAAGATGTATTCTGCACCCTGCTCACAGTCAGACAAACAGAAATTAACAGCAAAGTAACTCCTTTAAAAACACTCCCTTTGCCTGCCTGGTAGCATGGCAGTGGTTCAACCACTCACTATGCTGGCTGCCCGGGTTCAGGAAGAAACTTGTGTCACTCAGGGCTGGCCAGTAAGTAAGGGTGAGAGAAGTGGCCATTGGAAACTTCAGTTCTGCCTCTTGTTCGGACCATAGATTTGGCTTGGCTTTGAGAATTCAGTGAACAATGTTGGCTTATGATGCAGTAATTGGCATATGGTAAACAATCTTACACAGTACAAAGATTCACTTGTAAAAGTGTTTACCCACCAGTTCCTGGTGAGGGATGTAGGGAACACTGTATGGTTGTTCTTTTTGATCATTCCTCAGCAATTGACCCTGTGAATCATGGGATATTGTTGGAATGTCTTGCAGAATACATGGGACTGGGACTCACCAGGACAGCTTTGAAATGTTTTTAGTCCTTCCTATCTAACAGATTGCAAAGGGTTCTGATGGGGATTTTCTCACTGCAGATAGCTGTGTTCAACTGCGGGGATCCACAAAAGTTGTTTTTTTCACCTGTGTTATTTGCAGTATACATGCAACCATTGGGACAGGTCATTAGATGGTACAGAATGAGTTTTATCTGCTGTGCAGATGATACTTAACTGTACATCTGTTTTATACCTGATGGGCAGTCAGCAAGGTATATTATGGAGCTATGCCATAAAACGATCACAAACTGGATGGCCTCCAGCTGACTGAGCTGAAACCCTACAAAGATAGAGGTGTTACTAGTGGAACCAGGGCCTTGAGGGTTGGATGCTGGATGGAGGGC
The DNA here is from genome assembly GCA_016271365.2 of Neoceratodus forsteri. Taxonomy (NCBI): domain Eukaryota; kingdom Metazoa; phylum Chordata; order Ceratodontiformes; family Ceratodontidae; genus Neoceratodus; species Neoceratodus forsteri. The sequence continues at coordinate 62,159,482 of CM057451.1, forward strand.
CATTACATGGTCATTTTTAAAAGGCTTATCTCTGGCATACATGTATAGGTTTTAAGGATCTGAGCATCATTGTGGACTCCAGTCTCTCACTAGAACATCATGTGACAACTATGGTTTTCAGTAGATTTCTTCAATTAAGAAATATTGCCCAGATTAGACCCTATGTGGTGAAAGAGGATCTGATTACTCTGGTTGATGCACCTGTGACCTTGTGTTTTGATTACTGTAACTCTCTTTACTTAAGGCCATTTTCAAGGTTAATGCATCACTTACAGCTGGTGCAGAATGCCACAGCCAGGCTGATCTCCAGATTTTCCTATTCAGAACATATTACACCTGTGTTGTGGTAGCTGCACCGGCTACCAATCAGGTGTTGCACAGCCTTTTAGAATTCATTGTTAACATACAAGGTCATGCACAATTTGAGACTGGGCTACCTAAAAGACCTCTCAGCCTGGTATTCACCCAATTGCTCAGTCTGCTCCACCGAGGAATTTCTTTAGGCTGTCCCAAGTATATGTCTTAAACTTCAGGAGATAGGATGTTCCTGGTGGCAGACCCACTTGTTTGGAACCCTCTCCCTTGAAACCTTAAGAATTTCACCCGGGTGGAGCCTTTTAAAAAGGGTCTGAAATGTCATCTTCTTCAGTAGCATTTACATTATTGTGATAATGCCTTTGTCTTAGCGTTTTAGTAATAGTTTTAAGTTATTTACTGATGTGATGTTATTTATGCTGCTATTTATTTATATTTGATATTGTTTTGATTTGTACAACACTCTGAGCTGCCAATGGATAGGGCAGTATGAAAGTTATAACCCACAATAGGCAATGGGTGTATAGGAACATTAATACATGCCCCAGATGTGTTGTGAGTAGAGGCGGGTGAAAGTTGCTATTTCCACCTTAGCAGAACTTCCTCAAAATTTGACAACTTTTGCAAAAGTTTCCAAACTTCTGCCTGTGGCAGATCAGAACACTTCCTAATGATTTGGGAAACATTTTGTCCCATTCTGCAGGAAGAAAAACAAAACAAAAAACTTTTCCTGGTGTCCAGTACCCCTTCTCAGCCCTTCCTGAAATAAAAATAATAATTCCCTGGTGGCTAGCAGCCCCTCCCCATACCTGATGACCCATCCAGTGAGCAAATAAAAAACCCTGGTGGCTAGCCATCCCTCCCCACCCAATCACCTGCCCAATGTATCCAGTCTAACCCCCCCAGTCCCTATCCCTCATGTAGTAATATATTATAAACATTTTTTCCCTGGTGGTCTGGTGAACCACCCCTCCCTATCCCTGATCCCCAGTATGATAACTTATTCTCTGGTGCTCCCCCACCCTGGAAGGTAGTGTCCCACCACCCTGCTCCCCCCAATCCCAAAACAGTGTGGGTGACTTGCACAGGCCTCCATTCCCCTCCATAGCTGGCCACTCACTGAGATGTCAATGAATGAGCAGGCATGCAATCATTCATTGACAGGTCAGATAATTATGCTGAGAAGGAGGAAATAAAAGGCTGTGCTGGTTGCCCACCCATTTTGAGATCTTGAGGGGTGGGGTGGAGGGACACTAACTGCTGGGGTGGAGGGGCGGGGCCACTAGACCACCAGAGAATAAGTTCTCATACTGAGAATTGGTGATAGGAAAGGGGTTCACTAAACCACCAGGGAAAAAATGTTTGTAATATATTACTATACGAGGGATAAAGATTGGGGGGGTTACACTGGATATGTCAGGTGGGAGATCGGTTAGAGGGACTGATAGCCACCAGGGCTTTTTTTATTAAACATTGAGTAGGTGATTGGGTGAGAGGAGGGACTGCTAGGCACCAGGGAATTACATTGGGCCACTGAGCAGCTATCGACAACTGGTGGGGGATACCACTAGACACAAGGGAAGTAATTTAAGTAAATGGTACTGTTTGGGTGCAGGGCAGGTGGAATTCCTTTGAAAGTTCTGAAATGGATTTTTAAACTTTTGCAGAAGCAAAAGTCTGACTTTCACTTAAATTCCTCTGTGGAAGGTTTTTTTTTCTGCAGACCTCTAGTTGTGAGCTATAACTTAAGGCCAAAAGGCATTTGCCCTTCAGCCACTCAGAATGATTATTAATGCCCCCAACACCCATGGCCTAGATTGGATTATTGCACTTGTAAAATGGGTTAAGTTTATTTAACAACAAAAAAAAAAAAACATTACAAGAAATGGTTTTAATGAATTTTAAAAAATTGAGAAATATAGTAGTGCCCTGCCACATTGTAAAATAGTTCCAGTCAATACAGGGGAATATTAACAGTTTCATTGTAAAACTTAGTTTACAATTTATTAAACAACGTGAACCATACTTTTTTAATTAAAAAAATTTGCCTTACTTATTATGGCAATTTGATCGAACATCGCTGAAATTCAAATAGGAAAACTGAGAACACTTCTTTTTTGCCAGCAGTTAAACTGCAAAGATAGCAACAGCAAAACTGCAGAAGTGAGCACACATATTTTCAAATGTCCTCCCACACATACAATAAGATGCTGTGAGCCCCCTCACCCCACAGTAGTGTTTAAACCCAGCACCCTAGTGCTGCCTGTTGTACCCTGCCTCTCATTAGTGTCACTCAGTTCCCATTGTGCTCTCTGCTATTGTTTGTTGTGTGACTGTTGGCATCCCAAAGACCCTGGTGCCTTGCGTCACACACACACCCACCAGCTCTCTCCCTCTCCCTCTCTCTCTCTCTCTCTCTCTCTCACCTTCTTATGGATCCAGACTCAAAGCTGCTGTGTTGAGGACTTTGGCAACAGCCCAGTGAGTCCTGGCCTTTATGCAAAAAGAATATGGCTTCTAACAATTTTTTTTAGGGACTGAACTGGTGGATTGATTTAACTCATGCACTAATGCAGTTACTGGGTAGATTAACTAACTTTGGTAACAATAGTTAGTTTATTAGGTATTAATGAACTGTCAGGTAGTGTGTTTTAGCTAGTTAGGGTTTCAGAATTTTTCTAACCATTTGATAAATAAAACTCATTTGTCAGTGCTGAATGTTTGCTTGCATGCTTCTCACTTCTTGCATCCCCTGCACCCCACTAGGTCGAAGGCCTTAAATGGAGAGCACCAAGCAGAGTGATATTGACTTTTTTGAGTGGTGTGTGGGTTTTCATGATGATCTAGGCAGAGTGAGAGTGTATGTATTTCTGTTGGAGGTGGCAGGATACAGTTAATGACCATATTGTGTGTGTGGCTGGGGGAGAAGAAAGAAAGGAGAGGTGGGAGAAGTCTCACTTTTCTTACATTTCTTTGTCCCCCCTTTCCAATCACAGACGGTTTAGATACAAAGTACTGCCCCAAACCACACACACACACATGCACACACACTGTGTGGCTCATCACCACAACTCCCCTTCAAAGATATCACTCTGTTCTCAGACTGTCATTTTTTTTGTCCCAGAAAGACTGAAAGAGTCTTCCATTCACAATATATACCAAAATCTGCCCGCTTGCTCTGCCCAGCACCATCACTACCCAAATCTGGATGTGAATAATGGAGAGGGGAAGAGGATTGCATTCACTCTCTTGGCCCCACCATGGGAGCAATACATGGAAGCCCATGCTCCAGTGAGTACTGGGGGAGGTGGATGTCTTTTGGGGACATGGAGACAGGGCTGATAGCCTGCCCACATAGGCCAGGACAGAAAAGACTTTGTGTGGAGGAAGTAAATTTTAACTCTGCCCTCCTGCTTTCCCCCACCTAAGCTGAGCTGGAGCCATGCCTTGTTCCTTCAGTCTGAACTGAAACCATGTTTTGCCCCTCCCATCCCCAATCTGGGCTGGGGTCATCAGGTGTGAGGACTGTGTATGGGGGGGGGAATATTGAAGATAACATGTGCATTTTAATCAAGTGCAGAGAATTCACTCTGTCCTCTATTTTGTACACAGACAGAATAAAAAAGCTGAGCTGGAAGCCTTACTGAATGCCAATAAGAAAATTGATATTGCATTAATTACAGAAACCTGATGGGTTAAGGGAGATACCTGGGATAAAAATATTCCAGGTTACTCCCTATTCAGATTAGACAGAAAAAAAGTCATAGGAAGTGGTTTGCAGTTTACATAGCCCAGTCTGTTCCTTTTAATGAAATAGCTAATAAAATTAAAAAAATGGAATTCAATACTGAGTCTGTATGGTTATGTATAAGCCCCAAATCTGTTAAAAAATTCAATCTTGGACTCTGTTATAGACCCCCGATACCACACCAGAGATAAATGATAATATAATTAGTGAACTTGACATGGCCTGTGGATTAGGAAGGACAGTCTTTGTAGGTGACCTGAACTATAATGATATCAATTAGACACTTTAAACAGCTACAAAAAGGCAAAGTCATGAATTTCCTGAAACTTGTATTGAAAATAATTTACAGCAACATGTTAGGTCATCTACAAGGGGTACATATTGAACATATTGAACTTGGTTATCTCTACAGAAGACATCAGTAACTCATAACTATAAATCCCTAAAATATAGTGAAAGACTTGATGTTTAAAGTTTTATATCTCTGGAGCAGAGGCGTCTTAGGGGAGACCTACAGTTTGCAAGAGCCATTATTATGGATGCATCATTAATGACCGAATGTGGATTAGAATTTAAACAAATAATAGTAAACACCCGAGAACATCCACTACAGCCTATGAGAAAAAAATGTAACACAAAGAAAAGAGTTCATTTCTTTTCTCATGGAATAATTGGATTATGGAATAAATTACCTTTATCAGTTGTTATAGCTGAAAGTAAGATCAGTTTTTAAAACAGACTGGATATTTTTCTTCAGGGTGTAAATGGAAATGTTGATTCTGATTTATCCAGTTATATGTAAGTCTAGGAGTTATATGGGCCTTGGGCTTTTTGCTCCTATTTCATCCTTAGTATGATCCTCAGTATAAAGAATTGCAATGTCACCACCCCTCTAGGAACAAGTGACCATGGAAGTATTATATTTGACATTCAAGGGAACATCTTAAAATCTTAAGGATGTACTGAAATCTATATTTACAAAAAAACCAACAAAGAGTTAATGAATAAAGAAAAAGAAAAAATAAACTGGGGAAACATCTTAACAGGAGATACAGTTCAAGAAAACTGGAACACCTTCAAAACAGTCTATAGTAGTATCATAAATAAACATGTTAAGAAAGTTAAAAAAATATAATCAAAAGGGAATCAAATCTAAGTGGTTGTCAAAAAAAATCAGAAAGCTTATTAAAAACAAAAATAAGCAATTTTCGAAATATCAACAGGACAGAACAGAAGCTAGTTGGGAAATATTCAAAAACATGCCAAAAAAAGTAAGAACACCATTAATAATGCAAAACAGAATATGGAACTACATCTGGCAATGTTAGCAAACAAAAATAACTGTAAACAATTTTATGGATACATAAATTTGCTGAAAAAGAATGATTCAGGCATTACCACTATTATACATAGCGATAACATTATATTAGAGCCCATAGAGATTGCATACATTTTTAATAGTTATTTCTGCCAGACATATTTAGACCCTAAAGAAGTATACAGACCACTAGTACACCAGGCTGAAATTTGCACACACAGCATTACAGAAATAATGCCCCAAATAGATGCTCTCAAACCATATGGAGCTCCAGGACCAGATGGAATATCACCTCAAGCATTAAAAATACTTAAGGAAACAATATATTACCCTTTCAAACTGTTATTCAAACAATCGCTTAACTCAGATCAAATACCACAAGACTGGAAACTAGCTAGAATATCCCCTATTCATAAAACAGGTAATACACAACAAGTAGAAAACTATAGGCCTATCAGTATTATTTCTATTCCTGGGAAACTATTCGATTCCATAATTAAAGACAGCATACTGAATCACATTTCCAGAAATAATAAACAGAATTTAAGTCAGCACAGTTTTACTAAGGGGAGATCCTGTAGACAAATCTAATGTGCTTTTATGAACAAGTTAGCAGAGCATTTGATGAAGAAGAAGAATCAGTTGACGTCATCCTTATTGATTTTAGCAAGGCCTTCGACAAGGTACCACACTGGTCTATAGCTGAAAAATGTCTAAACTTTGAACTACATACAAACATCATAAAGTAGATAATCAACTGGCTAGTGAATAGGAGGCAGATGGTGGCAATTGATGGGTTCCTTCCTAGTGAGGGGAGTGTGACCAGAGGGGTGCCACAGGGGTCTGTCCTGGGACCTATAATATTTCAATTGTTTATAGCGGACCTCAGCCCTAACAGTTGCAACACATTAGTAAAATGCACTGATGACATCAAAATATGGGGTCCATGCACCACCATTGAACAGAGAAAAACCCTTCAAAATGATTTGGATAAAATTACTGAATGGGCATACAATTGGGGAATGGTATTTAACCTTGATAAGAGCAGCATATTACACATGGGACATGAAAACACAAACAATAAATACACTCTGAATAATGCAATTTTAAGAGACGTAGTCAAAGAAAAAGATCTTACGGGTTATATAGATATGGGCTTGAATTTTAAAGAACAATGAACTTCAGCGGTACCCAAAGCAAACAGTACAATGGGTCGTATTCGTAGAAACATAAAAAGTAGAAAGACTGAAATAATTATGCCATTGTATACTTCCTATGTTAGATCCCATCTTGACTACAGAGGGCAACTTTGGTGTCCATACAAGAAAACAGAAATTGCCAAAGTAGAGAAAATACAGCATAGAATAACTAAAACCATTAAAAATGTGGAACACTTACACTGCCAAGAAAGAATAGACAATTTAGAACTGTACCAGCTAGATATCAGAAGGAAAAGAGGGTATCTGATGATGCTATACGATATATTGCAGGATAACAAACTTAAAAACAATGTTCACTTTGTATACAGAAATACAAAATCAGTCAGCAGGGACTCTATCTTCAGTTGCAATCTACATCCTTTATGACTACTAGAAGGAAATATTTTTTTACCCAGAGAATAATTAATCTGTTCAACAGAGTTCCATAGGGGGTGGTAAGCAGTTCAACAAACAATACATTTAAAAATAGGTTGGATACATACATAAAACAAGGTGGTAATATGTGTTATTATCAAGATGAATGAAATGCCACATATGGGCTATAAGTCCTTTCAGCCCTCCAAAACATTCAGTGATATTCAGAGACATGCATGCGTGCACACTCGTGCACACACACGTTCACCAAAGTACCTTCTTTTGTACACATTGTACACATTATACACATTTCACCTTCAAGACTACCCCCCAATACCCTCCTCCATAATATTCCAAGAAATGGAAACATCAACCTCACTATTGTGAATACATTTCGATACATTTGAAATTATAATCTCTTTTGTGCCTGACTGGGTTTCTTTCCTCTGTTCTCTGGTGACTGTGGAAGGCATCACCAGTGTTCTAGTAGCTTCATTAAAGGTTTTGCAGCCTCAGCAAGGTCCAGTGGCTTTAAAAAGGTCAGCAACAGCTGGAGATCTGGCAGCTTCATCAAGAACCAGAGAGTACCTGCAGAGCTTTGGCAGTTTTTGGTAGGTCATTGGCTTCAGATGGATCTGATGGCTTCAGGGGAATTGGGTGGATGAAAGTGGGAGGTCCAGTGGCTTCAATTGGGAGGTCCAGTGGCTTCAATGGGGAGGTCACGGCAAGTGAAAAACAGAAATCCAAGCACAGGCAGTCCATTTTGGGGTTCAAGGAGAAAGATTGGCATGAGGTACCACTTGGATCCTTTTCTAGTCTTCATTGGGATGTGATTTCAATAACGTGGAGATGCCACACTATACGCAAATACCAACAACAACCTTCACTCCCCATACATCATCTAGTGCCATGTGCCCCAACCATTTGTCAGCACAGGTTACAGCTGAGGAGTCACAGGACTAGGGGAGGAGTCTTATTTTTGCAACAATCACACAATACTGTAAATAGCAGGGCACTGTATGTTGACAAGCTTCACCACCCAGAAATTTACTCCCCTTCAGCTTTTTCCCTAAACATTTGAACCCAGCTTGTTCAAATTAGGGTTGCTCAGATATCTGTTTTGTTAAATGGATATCTTGGATTTCAGCAAAAATTTTGGATTTAGGATTTTCAGATAAAGTTGTCAGAAATGTGAAACCCTAAGTATTAGGATACCAAATTGAATTGGGATATGGAAATCCTACCTGATATGGCATCCATTGTGAGTGTCCCCACCATGAATCTGTGAAATCCCCCACCCAAACCACCCCATAATATCCAACCTCCCTACTCCCCAAGCCCCTGCAAGCACATACTTATCTGAATTATTCAATATTGTTCTTCCATGTCCTTCTGAGTCTGCTGACATTTTCTTCTAAGTTAATATATTATTTCTCTAATTGTGTCTTCCTTATAATAAAATAAGCCCCCTACCCACACTACCACAAGCACTAAATCAGGAGTCTTCCCTCCACCCTGTCACAAGCTACCATTCAAATCCCCATGTTTAATTGCCCCTACTTCCCTTCTCCCCTATAGCCCATCCCCCAAAATGAATTCATCTTCAGGTCATGTGATGGTCAGATTTGCTTTGGTCAAAAAGATTTGCAGTCCCACAGAGAAGCAGTTTGCACTCATCTTCAGTCTAAAGTCCCACTGTTCCAATGGGAGCACTGTTCCCAACAGGTCGGTGTTTTGCCTGACTCTGTTTGTGTTTGGCGCTGTTTGACTGCAGCATTTTTAGCTGTGCTGTTTTTGCATGTGGCATAATGACCCTGTGCCGAAAAACTGTTGGGGCCAAAAGTTAACTTGATAGAGGGCGACCAGGAATCAAGGTCACCCCTATCAGTATCAGCAAAAATGAGATGCTGTAAATGTCACAACATAAATATGTCACTGCTGTAATGGTATACCCTTGCAGGGCTAGAGGGAGGAGGGAGGGAGGTTGGGGCTTATTGGGTAGTTTGGGAGGAGGTTTTACTGACATTTGCAGGGGAATAATTAGGTTTTAGGACAGTTGAATCTTAGGATATACAAATTCTATATGTGATGGCATCAGCAGCTAAAATCAGGCATCAGATATGGATACGGATTATCCTAACATTCGACTATCCTAGCTCAGATTGGATTTCCAAATATTCTAGCAAACTTAATTCAAATTACTATCAGCACTGGGAGAGGAGGCTATCAGTTCAGTCTGTCCATCTGTCTTGTCCATCTGGTTGAGTCCACCTGCTCAGTCTTTGGGTTTAAGTATCATAGAACTTTATCTCCTTATACTGTAGTTCCAGTTCCCTTAAAATCCCCAACCATGGGATTGGACTACACCACCAGTGAGTGCCCTTCCCCTCTTTCATACTCCCCTCAAGGAAAGCACCAACTGAGCATAACATAATAAATCAACCTTGATGGGGTCATTGGTTTGAAACACAGGATAGTCACCTCACTAGTCACCACACAGCCCAGTTCCCCATGATCTGAGGAGGAAGAAAAGGTAGAACTGACAACTGCTACAATTACAAGCTTGTGCTGATTGGATGAGTATTATATATAACTGAGCACTCTCTCCAACAGTGGAAGATTTATATCTCAAAGGCAGTACATCAGACCCCTATCACCCAAACAGGTGCCCTGATCCTTGGAACAGACCTGCAAGCTAAGGGGTGAATCACAGAGTTTCTGCAAATGCAATTTACTCAATTATTGCTTTTGGAATTGGTTGTATTATTATTGTGTGTCTGTTTTACAGTTTGTAATGTAATTCAGTGAGGCTGATAATGACGCTGCTGAGCTGCTTGCTGGGCAGCATCATGCAGATGAAAGGATCAAGCAACTCTGCGATAGGAGTGGCTCACTTCCTTCAACTACACAAAGTTACTGCCCTGCAAACAGAGAACAGTGTTACGACCAGCCTGGCTAATCATTGGGCTGTTACTATTGAGCCCCCTGCAGCCTAAGCTCCATGGGATCCAACAGTGACACTCCTCTAAAACCCATTATAGTAACAATATGGTAGCTTTGTGCATGCACAAGCAGACATAAATAAATACAGTGCCTTGCCACATAAGCGCAGCCCTCCATGCTCACACATGTGCATCACTGCATGAATGGGCAGCACTCTAGGGTAAAAGACTAGCTGGAAAGATTCTTGGCCAACAACATGACATTGGAACCCTTACAAGCCCTGCACCAATGATGATAGCACTCACCCACCAGAAGCTAATCTTGCATAAGTGGCGAAGATAAGACTTGAAAAAGGTTGGTGATAGAGTTCACAGATACCAGCAGATGGGGGCAGGCTGGGTGAATGGGGCATAAGCAAATAATGGAAAGAAAACCCTGTCTGCTCCTGACTCTGTATTCCTGTCCCTTGTTGGGTTGTCCATCCCTACTGCAGGCTGCAGCCCACAGCTAGCCCATACAGCACTTTCTTCCTCTCACTAGCAGCCCACAAATGATTGCCCTGCCCTACACAGAAACTAGGTTTTCTCAGAATCTGCTGAATGGAATCAGATTCATCAGATTTCATCTGACTTTTGAATTTAGGATTTCCAGAATTGCAGTTTGAAAATCTTAATTCCAAAACTGAATCCTAATACCTGTCTTTAAATACTCTAGGAATTTAAGATTCAGAAATTCCTAAATACAAATATCAGATCAGAATTGGCCAAATCGGAACATCTCTAACAGAATTCCAGGCTGTAGCTTTTAACTAACTGTAATATTAATAATAAAATTAATATTATTAATAATGAAACATTCTCTGATGATTTGTGTTTTTCAATCAAAAACATGTGTTTTGAAAGAATTGTAGAGCGTTGACTCTCCACACATATGTCTTCTGCTGAAAGTGAGCTAGAAATGGCATTGAGACATGTGTGGGCAGTGTAGCGTGAGAGATCACACTCTTCAGTGTCGCTGATGGGCTGCAGATGATCATGTGATTTGCATGAGCCTGCAAAAGTTCAGTGTGTGATCCTTGAAAAAAATTACTACAACATGCTATTAAACTGCTGAAGAGCCAAAGGCAAGGCAGGAAACATCAGACACCTCTAACTAAAGTCTATAGTGTCAGTTTTAAATCCACCTTATACAGCTTCTACCTCAGCGCAGTATTATATGGGGGGGCAGTTTAATTTTTTCTTATTCTTTGGTAGCTGGGTAAGGCTCACCAGGGAAAAGTACCTGCTTTCAGAGGTGACCCAGAAGCAGTGGGGAATGACTTCTTCAGAGTCAAACAGTTTACAGGTGGATGTTGTGGGAATCAAACCCAGGTCTGCTGGATGTACCAAGCTCACTGCAGCTTGTTACTCCAACTTTTAGGCTATACTACCAGCCCCATTAAAAAAAATTAAAAGAAGGAAGGGACTGAAATAATGGACCCAGACTGAAACAGGAGAAAAAGATAATTTAATTGTTTGGATAGAGGTGTGGACCTCTCTGGGGCAGTGGCTTTGTTGTGGTACATGGACCTATTAATCTTTGAGAATGCAAATAAGAGTCACTAATTTTCTACAATTAAACTATTGTCTGTAAAGTGAAATAATGGAGTTTGCCCTTTAAGGGGCAGACCAAGTTCTCCTGGTGCACCCCTTCCCCTTACCTGAAGATGGTGTGCTCAGAGGGAGGCCGGAAGGGAGGAGCAAGGGACAGTACAATAGGAAGGCAACAGAAAGGGAGGGCTAAAGGAGGTACATAATGGACAGCACAAGAGTGGTTCAGCCACTTTTTGCTGAAGTTTTGATCCCTCCACCACCCTGTTATCTATGGAACATGTGGGAAGACAGTCAATAAGGGACTGTGTGTATGAGGGAAGACAGTCAAAAGGGACTGTGTGTATGATCTATCAAAGGTGGATGACAGAATTTGTCCAGTAGGACAGTACTGGACTGCCAAAGGTGGATGTCAGAGGGGAAAAAGGGGAAGGAGGAGGAAGAAAAAGGAAGAGGATGGAAAGAAGGAGAAGCTGAAGGAGAAAAAGCGGTCTCGGTTCTCACCATTACCTAATAGGAAAAGAGGAGAAGAAGGCACCCAGGTTTTCACCCGGGGAAGCGAGGATCAGAAATGGATATATGGATGCAATAAAATGCAATGGCAAAAAATATAATGAAGAAATGAGATGGAAATGGAATCATGGTATATATAATAAACTGATTGCCAATCCGAGCACAACATACAGTGGTCTACGTCTTTTGTGGGGGAAAAGGGGGGAATCCGGGACAATGACAAAAACAAGTTTGAATAGTACTATAAAGCCACTTGAGGTGAAACCTGGTTCGGAGCTTTGTTTGTCTGCATGGGTTTTATGTATTTTTATATGGAATAAAATGATTTTACAGCTGCAACCTGGTGTCAGTTCATTTTGTTGAATGTTGTAAAAATTATGTGAACCAGGCACGTGTTCTAGTTTAGGTTTAGGGGCGGAACTTTTTGGTTTAATACTAGAAAATACCCGACACACATACTATATAAAATCACTATTGAAATAACTGCTTAGAGGGCTTGTTACACCTCTGAGGAAACTACAGAAATTATACACAGTTCTGTTTTTCCTACTATGTATTTCCTGATTTTATTTTCCCCTTATTTTCTATTACTAAAGAAATTTATATGGAGACAGGATCCCTACCATTTGGATTCCATCTGCTGCTGCTGCTGGCTGTCTGTACTTGATATAATCTCCTGCCTGTGATATCGCAATCATTTCCATGGCAATCAAGTGTAATTCATAAACAAAGGATTATGACATCATGTGTAGACAGACAGAAGGTGCAGATGAAATCTGGGGGACAATGATTATGCATTCTTTTAACCAGCTGTATTTAGTAGGTAAGAACCAGAGGAAGATAAATACAGAAAAATATATGAAATACAAGCACAACTGTAACTAAATATTGTTTTTTTTTAAGTTTTCTGCAGAGATGTCACAAGCTTTTTAATACAGACATCACATCATCTGCTGGCTCAAGAAGTCATTCTCCATCCTCCAACCTTCGTTTTGAGTTTTTAACCACCCTAAACTGTCTGTTCGTGGAGTATGCTGAGCCCCAAAACATTGTTCTAAATGTTCAGAACCTTCTCAGTACATGCAAGCAGGGTTCTAATATAATTATTTTTCAGACAATGGCACAGGTTCTTGAAAATTCTGAAATAATCCAAGTCAGTTCTCCTAGCTCTACCATAGATTGCAACTTAATTGAAAGTTGGAGCTGAAGTAAATATTCTGAAGTAAAACATTTTATTTAAGAGACATTTTGTGAGGAAATCATATAACTCAAACCAGACAGGGATGTACACAACCAATATGCCCCCTGTTTTCCTTATGAGAAAAAATGAGAAATCTTTTTTGTGCAAACAGGAGAACCTACTCAGTGGCAAAATGACCTTAGCAAGCCAGACTGAGATTAAAAGAAGGAAATAAATGCTGTCACTGTGGCTGAATGCTAAGACTTTTTGAAAACAGAGAGGCTGGGTCTCCAGATTCATAGCTTTGAGTTCTAATCATTAAGCTTTAGAGTGCTGCCAAGTGCTTATACCTGTCATTCTCTTGGAAATAACTGCAGGAACTTCATTAGTCATGTATAGTTCATTACAAGCCTGGTTAAAATAAACAGATCACTGAAAGTTTTCTATATTTATTTTATTTAAATGTTTCTCTGCTAGATTCAGGACCTACTGTTTGAAAAAAAATATGTTTAGTGGTTACAGGGAAACAGTAGCTCAACAGCATACAATGTTACATGTAAGATAAAGGAACATTATATACACATTTTGAGTTGTATGTCAAATCTGAAACTGACATTTGAAAGGTAATGGAGAGTGAGGGTCAGCTACAGCATGAAGTAAAATGGATAAGTATGTTCAGGACTATGCTCAGTATAACATGTTGCATTCTTGTGAGTCCACTACAATGCATTAAATCAATTGGGGTTGTGATGATGTCATAAGGCAAGAGAGTAAAGTTGGAGTGGTTTATCATTGGCAGCAGAAGAACCACAAGAGTGATCTACTGCTTTGAGACTAACTCCCTGTTTTTTTATGATATACAGTATACCGTGAAGCAATAGGATACAAAATAGTCAGTGACAGACTAAAACTCAGTTGATATGAGCTATGGGAAGCATCCATCAAAAGGGTGCTTGTGTGTTTGTGTGTGTGTCTGACAACAAAAGGGCATTACATGGTTTTCCAGATTTGCCATTTACTAAATGTATATCATATCATCAGTTATACAGTATTTTGCATCTATGAGGCAAGACAATGATTAAGCAACAAATAAAACAAATCAACAAGAAAAGGTGCTCTGGTTTAGAGATCTATTATAAAATGGTTAAGTAATTTCCTAGGTCTTGATTTGCATGAAAATATTCTGAAGCCATGCTGTTTAGGTAAAGGAACCAATGGCTTTGGATTTCTTCTGGCAAGTAGGATGCAGCACATTTTTAAAACCTTCTGTAATTTTTTTCAAACACCTTTACTAGGCAGCCATGTTTGTAAAGTAAAAGCAAAAGTTGCCTTTATGTTACAAACCAACATACTGTTACATTTTTTCACTACAATCCCACACACTTTTCCCTCACAAAAAAAAAAAAAATTAAACTATGGTAGTTTCCAATATTTTTGGACCTGCACTGTTTGCAGCCATCACTCCGTCTAGTATCTGCAATGTCATTAGCTACTGTCTTGTATAATTTACGCACTGTATTATCTATCACCATGTATAACTTATGCACTGTATTAGCTACCACCTTCTATAGGTCCTCACACTCTTCACACCTGTAGTAGTGTTTAGTGTTTAACTACCAAATTGTTAAGGTTGCCCTGTGTCTTCGGACACACAACACAATGGCTTGTATATAGTTCATCTCTGTGTTTCGCACTATAGTAGTAGTCCTATGTATGAAATGTACTATGCTGATTCGTTCCATTGTCTATGTTTGTTTTATCTGTTGCTTGATGAGAAGCCTTTGGAAATGAGTCCCTGACTCAAAGGTCTGTAATCCGATTGTATCAACAAATAAATAAATAAAACTGTAAGCAAGGCCTTATTTTCTTCATTTTAGATTCAGTTGCAGCCAAAGGTCTCAAATGCTCCGTACTTATATGCAGATGTCACCATCCATTCTAACAGTGTCCATTATAAGTAAAGTGCACTGTATCTACATTCCAGTATTATATTCTATGACTGTGGTTACTTGCGTCCAATCCACATTCTGATCTAAATCTTTATTATTAGAAATCATTCTTTCAGATGGCATGCAAATGACTTCATATGTATGAGAGCATGTTTGACTGCATGATATATGCCATCTATACTGTGACTTTACTGGCTGGTGATTACTTTCACAGTGATGTACATAACCACAACACCCTTTAATATTTCTGCGGTTGATGGACAGCTGGCATGATCTACCAGGCCTCCTCTGAATTGTAAGAGTAGCTGTTTTATTGTTGTTTCTGTACGCATTTGACTCCAAATGTGTGTAATACCATTTGAATGATGTATGCCTCCCTGCTCTTGTATCCTGTATGTAATTAACCTAATGTAATCCCCATCCATTTCTGAATGCACAACATCTGTGCTGTCTATGCCTCTTTATAATTAAACCCGGATCACCCCTGAAAAAGGGACATTTAGTCTCAGTGGGCTTACCCAGTCAAATAAAATTCCTTAAATGACTAAGTCATTAAACAAATAACTAAATAAGCCACCCCAACCTATTTCTACTTAATTGATGAGTCTATGGTCACTCAAATTACTGTATGTGGCTAATGATTCATATTTTGGTTGTCTGATAGTTAACTTTTTCTATTTATGTTTCTAATTTGTCCACCAGTGGTTGAAGTGACTGGGTACTCAGTGGTACACAGTATATGTACTTAACATATGCATCATATGACCTAGTTCCCTTTCCACCACTGAATTCTGGACAGGTGATACCTATTATTTTACCATGTTGTCTGTGCAAGCCACACTCGACCTACTATCGAACCACAGCTTACCACAGAGATGTAGGACCTAGTTCCATCAATTATTCTGTGTCAGTGTAGTCTACATGTGTGTACTCCATGTTTAATTTGGCAGAGCTGTGAAGTAACAGTTTCAGACAGTTCCCTGTACTGATGTTCTGTAGGCAGGACCTAATCAGTCTTTTTCACCCATCACGGATCCTCTATAGAATAAACAACATTCCCTTAGCAGTGGTCCAGCACTATTCAATCAAATGAAGGTTTGACTAATTCTACTTCATTAGATCATTATTCTCCCATCCTCTGTGCCAGATGCTAAATCTGTACTGCATATGTGACATCTTAATGACACACATTCTGTGATCATGACATTCCTGTCACCACCAACAATATGGTTTTATTTTTATTTTTTTTATTTTGACCATAGTAATCCAACAACTGCATGAAATGTGTGGTACTGTTATGTAGTAGCTTCCTTTATTGAACATGGGGTATCTATGTTCCAGAATTGGCCATTTGGATAACATCACCCATTTTAAGAAACATACAGCATGGATTATAATAATGCCAAGCAACCAAATTGAGTGAGTTACCTTTACTTGTAAAATTGAAGTCACAACCTCTAGCTGTTACAATAATTACAATGCTTTGATCTTGATCTTGAATGACTATACATATGTAGTAATAATTTAAATCCATTTTTAATACATTTGAAAATACATCAGTTATCACAACTGGTGTTTAACATACTGTTTGTACTGAATACATTTTTTCTGTACAAAACAGGATTTTCTTTTTGTGTTTATCAATTAGCACTATGAAATATTCAGTCAGAACAATGTAAATATAATGACATTAGAAACAAGAGTTAAAATATAGCATAATGCATGGAGAAGTGTGGTTTATGGGGATTTTATGCACTCCCTCAGTTTGTGATGCCCATATAAACCTCTTAGGGTGAGAACCACACTTCTCCACATTTTTTTATATTTACTGGGTTTTGGTGTTTTTTGGTTTAAATTGTCTTTTTTGTCACTTTGCAAGAGTAACTGTTACCATCAACAAGATTGTCTCACGCCAAATGATCGATTGTGTAGCACTTGTGAACATCCAGTGCGAGGACAGCTCATTCGGAGGTTTTTCTGGTGATGCTGTGGTACTGTTCTGTTCGTAGTTTATGGTGCTTCATAAACCACATATGTGGCTTATGGAACTGTTGGGCACTCTCTGGCAGTGGTTTGTAACCACTAACCAGTAAATATACATACCGTAATTAGTCAATTATCACAGATTGTTTAAGACTTCCCCTAGCCCAAACAAGAGGACAAGTAAATTCCAGGATAAACATTGTGTTTATACAAAAGGATTTGGAGATTGGCAGATTGTCTAAAGCATGCTCAGTGCTAGCTAAAAATAAGAGATCCCACAAATTTGAATTATATTTGGAGATTTTACAAAATCCCAAACACAGAAAAGCTGTTACTAGATTTCACTTTGAATGCTTTTCAAGCAATGTTAGGAAAGGCAAATTTGAGAAAAGTAAAAATAAAGAACTTTACTGTAGATGTGGGTTAAGTGAAGATAACTTATTACACATGGTTTTGCTTTGTCCCTTGTATGAAAAAATGAGGACTCCCCTCTTGGGTGGCCTAATTCAACAACTTACATAACAACCAATTCACATACTTACTTTTTTATTAAAAACTCAAGAGGTAGATGTGCTTGTCCCTGTGGCCTCCCTCTTAAGATATATGGAACTTAAGTGTTTCCATCTAAAACCATGCCCTATGTAAAAGAATCATGTGATTCTTATATAAATGGATGGTGAAAAAAAATGGTGTATATTTAGTACCGTATATCTAAATTATGGCAAGCATAAGAATGATTATATGGCAAATGGATTGAAATTGTAAGGTTAAGACAGTATTGTAATGGGTATGCGATGATTTGATATTATGTGGTTCTTGGGTACTGTAAATGTGATTTTATATTACTGAAAACTGGTTTTAATAATATGTCAAACTTGACATGCCTTTTATTATGTATTTATATTAATTTGATATTTATGTCTGGATTTGTATTGGCACGATATGCCGAGCAATAAACGTGAACTGAAACTGAACATATAGTTATTCACTGTCTGTGTTTTACACAAAAGTTATTATTTTAAAGTTTTTGATATAGAGTTTCACAGATCATATGGAAATCTCTGTTTTTTTGGTTTGTCATACAAACTGGCATATGCAGTAGAAATATTCATCCCACACAACATGTGAATGTCTCAGTTTTTGGTTTGTCATATAAACTGGGTAGAAGCATTCATTTGACAGCTACAGTCTAGTTTTAGTCACCGCTTGGCAAACTGACTAATGTGGCCATCAACAGCAACTTGCGTGTCAGGGTGTATAAAGAAAGAGCAAAGTGGCATTTGTTTCCTGTTTTCCTTGAGTGCCTTCATGTCAAGAAGATGTTCACATCTGTTTAAACCCTCCTCCATTAGGTCATTAACATAGTCAAAAGAAAACTGAAAAATTTTAAATTTCACTTTGAACCATGCAGAACTGTAGCCTAAAACGTATGAAACCATGGGTTCTGAGAAGAGTTTCACACACATACAGCAGTGTTTGAAAAGGTCATGTTAGTTCTCTTTTGTTTTTTTATTTAATAGCATTATTGATCTAATTTGAGAGTTAATACAGCCACAGGTACAACTATTATTGTTGTGAAAGTGTTCGCAATTACATTATTATAGTACTGTATCTAACAATACATTTGTGGTTTTTATATGATAAATCATTACATGGTTGAAACTGAAATCAGGATTGTTAATTTCTAAACAGTCCCATTATTCTTATAACCTTAATATGCATTTCATCTGCCTTGTTCAAAGAATCTGGGGATAGGTTCACACAACTTTGCCCCATCACAAACTCAGTTTGGGCCATGCAAACTGGGCTTTGCCCCTCTGTGGTATGCATATAAACCCAGTTTGCACCCACAAAATGGGTTTGCAACCAGGCAAAGTTTTGAGGGGGCCTCAATGCAAATGAGAGGGAGGGGATCTGTATAAAGGTGCAGTCCTGTTCACCAAGCATTTCTCCATGTAAGGGCCATTTGTGGGGTTCCCTTGCATGGAGAAAATAGAAAATACTGCCAACTGAGACCGGTATTCCACTCAGCCCTTGTGGCTGCTGGTGCTACTGCCAATTGCTGACCCTGTAATAGTGAAAAACATTGTGTCCTTGGTAGTCTAGTGGTCCAACCCTGTCCCAATTGCCATTGCTGTCCCTGAATAAACAAAGAAAATGTCCCTGGTGATTTAACAGTCCCTCCCCTGTACCAATCGCTGACTCTGTAAAAATAAAAATACTGTTTCCTCAGTGGTCTAGCAGTCCCTTCCCTGTCCCAATCACTGATTGCCAACCCTGTAATAATAAATATACTGTTTTAGACTTTAGCAAGGCATTTGACACTGTCCCACACAAAAGATTAATAAACAAGTTAGCCAGCCTGGGTAAAAACTTGGCTGAACAACAGGAAGCAGAGGGTAATTCTAAACGGAGTCCACTCTGAAGAAAGGGGGGCTATTAGCGAGATACCACAGTGTTCAATACTGGGACTGGTCCTCTTTAATGTCTTTATAGGTGACATTGCAGTGGGACTGGAAGAAAAAGTATGACTCTTTGCAGACAACGCAAAGATCTGGAACAGGGTTGATACACAAGGGAGGGTGGAAAGGATGAGAAGGGACTTGGCAAGGATGGAGGAAAGGTCAGAAGTATGGCAGCTTGGATTCAATACACAGAAGTGCAAAGTAATGCACCTGGGAAACAAAAACCCAGGGAAGAGTACACAATCGGGGAGATACTAACAACAACAAAAATGGAAAGGGACCTGGTGGTAGTCATATCAGATGACCTAAAGGTAGGCAGGCAATGTGAGTAGGCAGTAAGGAGGGCTGGGGGATACTGGGATGAATAGGGAGAGACATCAACAGTAGAAAACAAGAAGTTGTTATCCCTCTGTACAGACAGTTGGTGAGATCCCATCTTGAGTACTGCATGCAGTTCTGGAAACCCCATCTCCACAAGGACATAGACAGGATGGAGTCAGTCCAGAGAAGGGCAACTAAAATGGTGCAGAGTCTACACCAAAAGCCATACAAAGAGATACTAAAGAAGCTGAATATGTATACCCTGAAGGAAAGGGGGGGGGCATGATAGAAACTTTCAAGTACCTCAAGGGAAACAACAAAGTCCAAGAGAGTAGCATCTTTCAGAAAAAGAGATGTGCAAGAACAAGGGGGAACAATCAGAAGGTAGAGGGGGATGACTCAGAGACAATGTAAGGAAGTATTTTTTTCACGGAGAGGGTGGTAGACACATGGAACAGCCTTCCTGAGTAGGTTGTGAGGTCAAAAACAGTGGGGAAATTCTAGAGTGCATGGGACAGACATAAGGCAATTCTATTGGGGGATAGGCGGGAGTAGGCTGTTGGTTAACTCAGATCTGCAGCTTATCCAGAAGGTAGAGAAATGGGCAGACTAGATGTGCTAAGCAGTCCTTATCTGCCATCACAGTCAATGTTTCTATGTTTCCTTGGTAGTCTAGTGGTCCCTCCCATGTCCTGATCACTGATTGCTGACCCTGTAATAATAAATATACTGTTTCCTTGGTGGTCTAGAGGTTCCTCGCAATCCTGATCTCGAATCGCTGACTCTGTAATAATAAACATACCATTTCCTTGGAGATCTAGTGGTGCCTCCCCATCCCAATTGCCGAATGCCGACTCTACAAATAGTAAAACTACTGTTTCATTGTGGTCTAGTGGTCCCTCTCTGTCCCTGATCACCATTCCCAGTACTGAAACACAGTCTCCATGGTGGTCCAGTGGTCCTTCCCCACACCGATCACTGCCCTGATATATGGAAACATATGCCCTAGTGGTCTAGTGTCCCCATCCCTTGCTAATCACCATCATGATCACAAAGACATATGCCAGTAATGGTACCCTGGTGGCTAGTGGTCCCTTCACCCACCCAATCACCCACCTGACGATGACAAAATATTCCAGGTGTCCATGGCCCCCCCACCACATTCTGATGCTCTGTATAGGTATGGAAACTTTCCCTGGTGCCTAGCACCACCCAATCCCCGATGTTCCCTACAGAAAAAGCTGAATATCATCCCTGAAGGACTAGTGCCCCCCCATCCCGGATCTTCTGCAACATCACCGAAGCAACACTCCCTGGTGGTCTAGTGTTCCCCCCACCCCCACCCTGGCAGCAGTGCCTCTCCACCCCACTCCCCTCCATTCCAAACCTGGAGCCGGTGACCAGCATAGCCTTCCTCCCACCATCTCAGCTGGCTGCCAACTGAACTGTCAGTGGAATATGTACTGTACAGTACACACTCCATTGACAGCTCAGTTTGCAGCAAGCCATGGTGGTGAGAGGAGGGCTGTGCTGGTTGCAGGCTCCAGGTTCGAGATGGGGTGATATTCAACTTTTTCTATGAGGGACATCAGGGATTGCGGGGTGGGATCACTAGCAATCAGGGTACCATTACTGGCATATGTCATTGTAATTGGGATGGTAATCAGTGAGGGTCGGGACCACTAGATCACAAGGGCATATGTTTCCATACAACAGGGCAGTGTTCAGCGGGGGGAGGGTCCACTGGATCATCATGGAGACTGGGCTTTAGTACTGAGACTGACGATCGGTGATCAGGGACAGGGAGGGACCACTAGATCATCAAGAAAACAGTAGTTTTATTATTACATGGCTGGCGTTCGGTGGTTGGGACAGGGAGGGACTACTAGACCACCAAGGAAACAGTATGTTTCTTTTTACAGGGTCCTCGATCAGGACAGGGAAGGGACCACTAGACCACCAGGTACTGTGGCTTGCATCTGGCAGGTACTAAGGGGACATGGGAAGCCACCTGCAGTACATGCAAATGAGCCCATAATGAGCATGCAAATGACCACCTCTTACCTTGCAAGCCAATGGACTCATTTACAAGCCTGCTTTGGTGAATGGGAAATAGCACCATTTTGCTGTTCATTGTAGGGCCCTTCTTCTGACTGGCTGTCATGGAAGTGCTAGTGGGGTTAGTGGTGGTTTCCCTGGGTTAGCACTGCCCCCTCCAGCCCCAATTCACAGTCGAATAGCTCGGTGCACTATCCAAAGTGAATAGCAAGGTTTCAAATCTGAGCAACTGCAAGGGCACAGTGCAAACTTTTGCAGTGTGCTCTGCACATTTTTGTGAATCTAGCTCCTGAAGTTTTAAATTCAGGTGGCATAATCCATTTCCACTCACAGGAGTTTTATGTAACTTTCCACAAAGTAAAACATTTTAAGTAGGAATGCAAGTTCCATATTTTTAAAACTAAAATTTTCAACATGATTTATTATGTGTTCATATGATGGAAAACTAACTGTGAGTTGGTGCCACAGGTATACTATGAACAGTATACCCTCCTTTCTTATATTTCAGTTAACATATGGAGTATCTCTTGTCCCCGTCAGAAGTAGTTGCCTATTGATTATGCAAGTTCTCTTTGTAGTGTATGCAAGGAGAGCCCTGTACAATGTCATATAAGAAGAATTATTTGTAAAATATGCTCTGGCTTTCCAATATCATCACAAAAGTATGTATTGTAATGCAGCCAACAAGATCACTATTATGATTGTAACAGTGGTTTCACACACATTTTTACAGTATGAAAACTAAAAAAAAAAAGAGCAATTCGGATACTCTGTGTACATGTAAGAGTGGTATCTACACTTCTATTTATGTATTATTGATCAAAGTAGATCAATCATATATTAAACATTTGAAAACATTTTCCCAAATGAGTACATTTCCATGGCAGTTGTGGGTAAGAAACTATAGTAAGACTTAAAAACTTACTTATGGTGCATGGTGAAATGCCGGTCTGCAAGGAAATCTATGCAAACAATAATGTTGTACTGCAGTATGACATCATGATGTTGCTATGCTGCTGTATTGGAGTCACTACTGTAGCACAACCAATTTTAATTCCAGTGAGCATCCAGCAATTTGAACTGGAATTTTCTTTTTCATAACATGAACTTGATGAAGCAGCTGCCACTGCAGTTGTTAGCACACGTTGAATGAGTACCGTATACTACTATGATTCATACTATGAAAGTATAGATGCACAGAAGACCATGTGCCCTTAAGGTACATCTCCCACAAGTGGGCTTAGTTCCCATTTTCAGTCCCTAACAGGAAACTGTCTAATTTATTTTTAAAATTTGCAAAACAAATAGCTTCCACCACATCTTTAGGGAGCATGTTCCACATTGGTATAATTCTTTGGGTGAAATAATTTCTTCTAGTGTTATTTTTAGGATTGGTAAGTTTTAACTGGTAAGAATGGCTCCTAAGTGACATATCTGTATGTGCAAAAACAAGTCCAAGATCTAATAACAAAGTTTGGTATTTGGAGATTTTATACATTAAAAGAAGGTCACCTCTTCATCTCCGGAGTTCTAATAAGTACAAGTTTAGGTTTCTGATTCTATTATCATAAGTTATATTTTTGCAACCATCGACCATTCTTGCAATATGCTTCTGCACCCCTTCCAGTCTGTTCACATCCCTTCATAAAGTAGGACTCCACAGCGGAGAACAGTAATCCAGTAATGGCCGTACATAGGCTCTGTATAATGGTATGCTTCAACCCCTATTTCTTGAGGTAATTGATCTTTTTATACAAGAAATTATTCTATTTGTTTTAATTGCAAGTTCTGTAAAATGTTTTCCAAACTTCAGGTCATTAGTAACAGTTACTCCCAGATCACTTTCACTTGTAACTGAGCTTAAAGTCTTTCCTGCCAGACTATAGTCATAGCATTTGTTGACTTTACCTAAGTGCATAACAACCCACTTTCTTGATTAAATGTCATTCTATTTGTGCTAGCCCAGTTTTCTAGTTTTACAAGATCAGATTCCAAAGTATCCACACACCTTTTTGTACTGAGATCAGCTAGAATTTTAGTATCATCAGCAAATTTTATGGCATAACTATTAATGCTCATTTGAAAGTTCAGAGATAAAAAGAGAGAACAATGAAAAACCAAGGACAGAGCCCTGTGCTACTCCACTTGTCACCATTCCCGTGTTAGACTTAAAACCTCTAATGCTAACTACTTGCTGTCTACCTGAAAGCCATGACTTTATCCATTTTGTTACAGAAGGGTTTAATTCCAACGCAATCAGTTTTTCAATAAGTATAGTGTGGGACTTTGTCAAAAGCCTTGCATAAATCTAGATAGATAACATCAACAGATTTATTTTGTTCTAATAATGCACTCACTCTCTCATAAAATACGAGATTAGCAGTCAGACAAGATCTCTGGGGCTTGAAGCCATGTTGTGAATTATCACAAATCTTCTTCTCAGTCAATTCTTTTGTAATTATGTCTTTTATTATAGATTCCATCAGTTTATCAATGATGCTGGCAAGACTGATAGGTCTGTAATTAGATGGACTAGCTTGATTTCCATTCTTAAAAATGGGTATCACCTCAGCTTGCCTCCGTTTCTTAGGTACATTGCCAGTATTTAAAGATAAGTTGAAAAGTCTATATAGAGGTTTGACCAACCAGGATTTAATTTCCTTCAGAATTCCTGGGTGACGTGAATCAGGGCCTGGGGAATTATTTATTTTAATAGTGTTTAGTTTTCTTGTTATGTCATCTCTACTTTTTTCCAATTTCTGATTATTTTCTGAATTAATCGTGGAACCAGAAGTTGATTTGTTTATCCCTTCAAACACAGAACAAACATATTTGTTAAAGGCATTAGCCATGTCTGTTTGGGTGTAAAACCTGTATATTATCAATAAGTAGGGGACCAATAGTATTTGGTAGACTTTTCTTATTGTTTATATATTGGTAAACATTTTTCCCACTATCCATTAAGTGTGCTAATCTAAATTCAATTAACCATTTTTCTCTATTGATTTGTTATTGTACCATATTGGCACTTTGCCTTTTATATTATATAATTCTTTGTTATGTATACATTTATCAGAGAGCTCTGTAATTTTGATTCTGATATTATTCCAAAGGAGCTCAAGTGAGGTGATATCATTTCCCCAGTCCCATCTTTGTAATTCTGTGATCATCCCTACAAAGTTAGCTTTCTTGAAATCCTTGACCACAGTTCTCCCAAGCTGTCTAGGAACTTCAAGGTTAACAATGAATGTTACTAGGTTGTGATTGCAATTTATCAATGGGTCATGTATTTCTAAGGTATTCATTTTGTCTGGAATGTCGGTAAGGACTAAATCTAAAATATTATTTTGTCTAGTAGGTTTATTAACCATTTGGCATACAGTAGCCCATTCATTATGCTAAACTCTAACAAAATCTGCTTTTGTGTAGTAGTAAAAGTGCTATCTTTCCAGTTTATACCTGGAGCATTGAAATCACCTATAATCAAAATATCTTTGAGATTCAATTTACCTTCCATACTAGAGAATATTTAGTTATGCACAGTCTGATTTACATCTGGTAGTCTGTAGCAAACCCGTATTATTAAGTTTTTACTATTTTTAATGTCAATTTCAATCCAAATTAGTTCATTTTTTTCTAATGAATCATCATTTAGCTGTCTAAAGTTAATATTGTTTTTTAAATAAATAGCAACTCCACCTCCCACTCTTTCTGTTCTGTCCTTGTGAGCCAGGTTATATCCAGGGATGCTTTTATTCCAAGACAAATTACTTCCCCACCACATTCTGGTTACAGCTGCAATATCTGTGTTAAGTTTAGAAATAATTAAATCAAGTTAATCTTTTTAATATAGTGGAGACTTCTTGCATTAGTTAATAAAATATTAAGTTTAGCTTGATTTCTTTGTACAGCTGTGTGGTTTTTATTTTTCCCCTTTTTGAGTTTCCTGTCATTCTTGGCTCCCATTTGCCCCTTGTAGTTTAGTTTTTTTGTTGTAGAGCATACTTTCTAATTGCTTGATGGAAAATGTTTCCCAATGCTTTAGTTCTCAATTTATATAAATGGAGGCCATCGTAGCCGTATAGTGCATAGTTATTGTCAAACAGTTCCCATGTTCTTAAGCAATCTATATTATTTTCAAGGCACCATCTTCGTAACCAATTATTGAATGAGTTTCTGTTTTTGTTTTTGACATTTGAGGCCCTAGGGACAGGCAAAACTTCTTACAAAATGATTTTTGCATTGTAATTTTGTAAAGTTGTTACCACTTTAATCATGTCATTAACCACTTCCTCTACTCCTGATCTATTTAAATTGTTAGTTCCCACATGTAGAATAGCAGTTTTAGGATCATCAACTGTCCTCAAGATAACTGGTAGCATATTATCAATATCTTTTATTTTTGCACTGCCATAGCTGCAACTGGTCACTTTTAATTTGTTATCTTTTGGTGAATATCTGTCTGTAAATTTAATCATTGAATTGCCTAAGATATATATCTGTTCATGTGGCTGATTAATGTCTTCAATTGCATTGAGTAAAGTGGTACTTTTTGTCCCTTCTTCCATACCCATGGGGGGATTTGTTATATTCCCCATAAGATCAATACAATGATTTCTTGTTTGTGAGGACTTAGTAGTAGCATTTGTACTAGATGGATTCATGTCCAAAGAAGTTGGTTGTCCTAGTGCTCTGTCCCTATTGCTGTAAGGGCAGTGGAGGCTTCATTATTAGGATTGCCAATTAGTCTGTCCCCATTAAGTACTTGAATTGATAGTATTTAATGGTTCAAAATTGTTTAATAAGGGAAGTACAAAGTGTTCAACTTTCCTACCCTTTTTGGTTATTCTTTTGCCCTGTATTTGATACTAATTGTCTTTACTACTGTTTGCACCGTCTTCTTCTCTACACCTTTTTTTATGTCCACATCCAGTATTTATTACATTTGTATTTGTATTTATCAGGGATGGTTCATTAGTTTTACTTATTTCATTTTGTTCAGTTCCCTGAGTGCTGAATGATGTCTGTACATTGGCTATTATTTTAATCGCTGTTGAAGTATATCTTCCTGCTAGTTTTTAGCCGTGTCAGTCTGGCTAAGCTCCACTGCTGATAGTCTCATTTCTATTTCCTTTAATTCTTTAATCATTGCCTCATTTTCCTTGCATTTAGGGCAAGTAAAAGGCTGTTTTGGCAAGGGGGGATGCAAGTGCATACATAAAATATATGATACATTTTACCCTCACCTCATCCTCCAGAATCATAATTGAATCCACCATTGTATTTTTATTTAAACAAATTAATAAGCTTTGCAATGTGAACCTTCTACAGAAGATCTTATGTATCCCACCACTCACACTAAACATGCAAAACATGTGCTACATGCACATGTCTTTGCGAGCCTCTTCATATGCGGTGACCACATGCTCACTTCACTCGCATGGAGCTCTCACTTATGAACTGAAAACCCAGAAGCGTAGATGTGAGTCACATGACCATGCTGTGTGCTTCAGCCACCCATTTATTTAGTGTACTAAACAACTAATTGCTACACTATTCTACTAAAGAAACAGGAGTGCTTCTTCCTATTGGGCAGATCCTCCTGTGGTACCCAGTTTAAAAATGTCACACTAATTATAAGTTTAACCACGGGTAGTGGGCAGTATTGTAGTCCTCTGGATGTTTGTAGGACTACAACCCCCAGCACTCATTTAGTGTCCCAGAATATCAGCCTCAGTCAGATAGAAAATTTGTAAATAATCTCAGTGCAGCAATGCACCCAGCCAAGTCTTTCTCATGTTAGTAGTGTCTTACAGCAGATGGACTGGGTGGTGAATGCAGGAGCCGCTCACACAGAGCTCTCGTTTTATGGACTGAAAACCCAGAAACGTAGATTTGGGTCACATGACCCTGCTGTGCGGCTTCAGCCACCCGTTTACGTAGTGTACTAAGCAATTAAATGCTACAATATTCTATGAAAAGAAACTGGAGTACCTCTGCCTATCAGGCAGATCCTCCTGTGGTACCCAATTTAAAAATTTCACATGAATTACAAGTTTAACCATGGGTGGTGGGCAGTATTGTAGTCCTCTGGATGTTTGTAGGACTACAACCCCCAGCACTCGTTTACTCTCCCAGAATATCAGTGTCAGTCAGAGAAAAAATGAGCAAATAATCTCAGTGCAACGATGCACCCTGCTAAGTCTGTCTCACACTAGCAGTGTCTCAAAACAGATGGACTGGGTGTTTGAAGCACACCACCTGTGGTTCATTGGTTCCCCTCAAAATGCCATTTCACTAAAAGAAAGCAGAGTGTCTGAGATGTGCATGGTGCACATAGACTGCAAGCAATTATATATTATAATGTATGGTGGAATGCTGTTCTGCATGGAAATTCTTGCCTAGAACAGGGTTGTTGTGCTCCAGTAATGACACCAATATGTTGTTGTGCTGCACTAGAGATGTCATTACTGCAGCACAGCAACTTAGAATGTCATCACATAGTTGCTTTCCTCTAGGTGATTGAGCTGGAAGCTGGCTTGTTTAAGAAACTTGAACTTACAGAAATGGTCGCAGCTGCAGTCATTAGCCAGAAGACGGATCAGTAATTTGAGTCCACCACCTACCCTCAAGTTCCCCCCAAACCATTGGTTTACCAAAATAAAATGGTGTGTCGTAAATGGGCATGGATGCCCCTACACTGTAAAACTAATGTATGGGCATCTATACACATGCAATCCTGTGTCTTCCTGTTGAGATTTCTATGGCAATCAGGGAACCTTTCAAGCTTTGATCTTAAGGTTCCTGGCTGCTACAGAAACCTCTTGATGCAAACACAAGCTTGTTGTGTATGGCTGCTCATATGTTATCATCTATGGCCCCGGATTCAGAGGTGGCTGGGTGCATTGAACAAGTGAATGTGCCGTGTATATAATTGCGCCACCACAAAACAACAGGACATTCAGAAAGTGCACCAGTAAATATGATCACGTAAAGATGACTGAATATCCCGAGTATGCATGATCCCAAATTGGGATATGAGCGAAGCAGCAGGCCACATTTGAATTTGAGGAACTGCGCACAAAGGGGCAGGTGACAGATGCACAAACAGTGGCTGTGGCACACTGCATGTGTGCATGTGAGAACATGGCTGGCACAAAAGCATGGCAGCCTAGCGGACAGTGGAGGCCCAGTGGCACACCACAGGGACTGAAAAGGCCCGATGAAAGGACTGCGAGGGACCAGTCCTATGTGCTGTACAGACTTGCCCAGGCATGTGCACACCTTTGCACATTGCCCATGGTAGACTCACACTGCTATGTATAGAGGATCATAACAGTGGCAGTGACCCATGGATTGTTGTGATGTTGGAGGACACTGGACACTGCAACAGACATTCCAACCTGATGAAAGGCCCACTGTGTCACCAGAATGCAACCACAGTGGCATGGAGCCTGGGTGGACACACATGGGACACACCCCAATGGCAGTACATGTCCAACGACAGTCCAGGAAACTTGCACATGGGTACACAGGGGTGGATGCCTCAGGCAGTGTTGTCCACACAGTGCATGGCTGGTCCACCACAGTGATTTGGCAGGATTACATGGAAGAACAGATGTGTCACAGGCCCACCATGCAACGTGTGAAGGTGAACACAGTGAAACACATAGTGGAGCCCCCTCCCCTGGGTACAGGGAGTGGTGGGGATGTGAAGGCCAGCAATCACCCCTTCACCTGAGGATATGTAGATGGGGGGTACATCAGTCAACCACCTGTTAAAGATCCCTAGGAAAGAACACACTGCACAAATCAATGTGAAATATGAAAATATATCTCTACTTAGCAAAATATGTAAAAAACAGCTATATACCAATGAACAATAACAAGATGAACAATAATAATAACAACAACAAAAAAACAAGAAAAGTGAAACAGGGAAGGTACTGGGGTGGGGAATACAGTGAATAAGACTGGGAGGGGTAGGACTATTTACAATGAAGGTATGGGAAGAGCAGTGGGAGATGGGTGGGAAAGGGGAAGGGCTATTTACAAATGTGGCTGCTTCATGGAGCTACAGGGTGTGGTGGTTATGCCAGCAGGTGATGCACAGAGTCCAGCTCATGACACACGGTCCCCAAGTGTGGGCCGTAGCCCATACAGTCCTCAGTATGGTCCCCTACCACACAAACTTGGCCTGAAGAACCTTTGATGTCCTGAGTTTCACCACTCTTCAGTGTGGCCCACTTGCATCCTGGACATGACGTACGAGAAAAATACAGCAACTCAGTACAGCAGCAGTGCCAATGAGGCGATATGTATGCACAGATAGAACTCCCCCCCACAGTTGGGATGTGTTGCCATGCATGTGTGGTGTGCCGGCCACAGACTGTGTCACAGTGCTGCATGCAGCAGTGACTACAGATGTGCACTGGACATGTGTGCTAGGAAGCACAACACAAGTGTCGTCGTGACACCATAATAGGCTAATGCAGGATGTGCAGCCCACAAGCCACAGGGCCATGTTGTGGAGAGGCACATGACTGTGTAGGATGCACAGTAGCCATTATCATGGTACATCACTGAATGGCAGAGGTGTGTGTGGGGGACAGGCACAGGTGTCAGACCTATGGGTGAGGGTTGGCAGCAGCCCCCCCCCCATAGTTTGTCTTTACTGCCTCATTGGCACACCAATGCAAGCAAGGATGGACAGGACACAGTGTGAAGCCATGTGGGCAAACAACAACCCCATAACCCAAACATACCCACATAGTCCGGCAGCTCTAGGGACAGCTGTGCAGAGGAATATGCAGGTGCTGAAACTGGCACCAGCATGCTAGACAAAAACTGGTAGACATCATACTGTAATGGGAGGAGGAGGAACTTTCCTGAACTAGTCCTACAGACCTGTAGTGGACAGGGGCATGACTCAGTAGGTACAGCAGCTGGGCTATTTATATAGACTGTGGGCCAGTGCATAATCTCAGTCACTAGCCCTGTTGGGCAATGGTAGCATGACTAAATGATGACTCCACAATGGAAACATGTGAGGTACACCACAGGGCCACACCTATGCACAGACCACATGGTGCAGAAGTGTCCGCACACGAACAAGGCACATACCCATGTCCCCACCACAGAGAGGGCACAGTGGGGCTGACACCTGTCACTGGGTACATCTGGCACATCAGGCTGACATGACAGATCAACACACAATGTGTATGGCAGTGGACAATGCACAGACCAAAGGCAGTGGCAGCATACATGACTTCATGGCACAACTACCTCCTGCACAATAGTTGAGATTATGTATGCAGAAGGTCGCATATGCAGGTGTGTAGCAGAGGAACTGGAGGTGAACATTACCTTCGATGTGCATTACAATCAGGCAGCACATCGACCTGGTGTTGTAGGCCATCTGGAGAGGATGTCAGACAACAGTCAATGACCACACATGGTCAACAGCAACATACCACCATGCCCACAAGCACACAGGACACATGGTCAAAGCTGAGTGCTGTGGTAACACATTCCTCATAGGCAGATGCGAAGAGGTCATGCTTGCCAGCCACTGCCATGGGTGTGACAGATGCTGCACTGGGCATGGCTACACAATGTTGCACTCACAGGAGGTGGCTATGGGCATGTCAATATCCAGGGGTATCACATCTGGGCACAACTGAGTAACATACTATGAAATGCAAACAACATACTGGTCGAGTATAAGGGCTCAGTACCACAACAATGTGATCCAAACCAATGTGAGGGCGATATCTGGGGGTGTGTGGGGGATATATCCAATGAACAACAGCAGCATACTGTGTACATATGGTGGACACCAAAGGGGGCTGGGATAGCTGTGCAAGGGCACACACTTTAATGTGACAACACATCTAGGGGACAAGCAGAACAGATTGTGACAAGTGCATGAGTGTGTGGGGATAACAGTGTAATTGGTGGTCTGTCCAGGAGGTATGACACACTGAACTAAGCAGAGACTCCCTGAAGCTGTAAGTGGTGCAAACTCAAGCCACTGCATACCCCAACTTTCCCAAAGGCCAGATGGGAGGGTTGCCTGGAGGCCACCGTTCACCACAGCCCATGTGGAGGACACATGACCACCCTACCATGACACCTACGGGAAAGTGTGTAGATGGCCCATGTGCAGACCATATGTAGCATGATACATAGGGTGCCTGAAAGCACCATGTGCAGGGTTGCCCTGCAGGTGATGTGATTCCAACACAGAATGAGGCTACACAGCTGCTATGAGCATGCCAACTGGCACAGGACAGGAGTATGATGTGCACAGTGCCAGTAGCATTGGAATAGACATGTATCCCATATGGTGGGCAACATGGTGTGGAAGGACAGCATATACTGGATGGATGCACCACATGTGCGACTGCATGATGCAAACCCACATGTGGTGAATGCAAGGACACAGTGGATGCATCACAGTGAAAGTAAAGAACAGAATGGGCATGGCAATGTGAATCACACATGCATACTTATGTGACTGTCTGCACGGTGACACCAGTGCAGCGCACTGCTGGCTGGCTCCCCCAGCATCCTCAATAGCCCTCATCCATTTCTGCCTGGCGCGTGCCCTGGCCTCTCGGTCTGCAATGAGAACACAATGACAAAAACATATTCAGAGCCATACATTACCACACATGTCCCCACAGTCCACTCAAATGTAATGCAGTAATGTGGATGTCTGCTGTATACCCACATGAGGCCACATGCACCCTCAAAAGTGGACAGAATACAGTGTACCAATGCATAGTCACACTATAGGGAGGGA
Organism: Neoceratodus forsteri; assembly: GCA_016271365.2. Classification (NCBI taxonomy): domain Eukaryota; kingdom Metazoa; phylum Chordata; order Ceratodontiformes; family Ceratodontidae; genus Neoceratodus; species Neoceratodus forsteri. The sequence continues at coordinate 62,192,245 of CM057451.1, forward strand.
CACTGGCCTCCACCCCCAAATACCACCACAATACACAGACAGTACATTGATAGCAAAATGTACAAGTAGTCAGCGGGTGTACAATGTAATGTATGTGACACCCTATATCCACCACCTGACTGTGGGTCTTGCATATACAATATGTAGGCAGCATCCTGTGGACCATGCCCCATGATCATGGGTGACATGGCAGTCAGCCAGGATGGGGACAATGATCCCAGTGGCTGGTGCCATGTGGGCTGCAATGGATAAATGGGTCAGCACAAGGATTATCCCAAGCCTGTATCACACCGAAATGTGTGGCACAGATGTTAATGGACATGTGAGAAACAATGGGAGGCCACAGCAGCATGACAACACTGGATGGGGGTCACTGTCATGGCTGTGTGCCTGCCAAGGTGGTGTATTGCTCCACCAATGTTGTGCCATGTGCAGACACAGGACTGCATAGCTGTGCCATTAGGGTTGGCCATATGTGCCAAAGCACCTAACAGTCACCATGTCCATGACAGGCACCTACATATGTATGTCTACGCAGGTCCACCTGTACATGTCCTTGCAGGACACACCACAGCAACTGTGTACCCATTAACACAGCTACCCCTGTCCTGCAGCAGATACTATTGAATGGATACAGTGTTGCGCACATATGTGCCAGTTACCACATTGTGCCATGTCCAGGAGAGACACAGGTGCAATGCAGTGGTCCTGCATCCATTCCACCATTGCCCATTGTGTGCCTGGTAGTTGACAGCAACATTCCTTGGCAGCATGATGTACAATGTAATGGCTCACTATGTTTCACCCTCAGTAGGTAGGTGTTGCCCTTAGTAGAACATACAATAATATGTGCCACTTAACAACTGCACTATAGGGAGAGTGGTGCGTGTCTGTGCCATACACAACAGAATAGTATGCGGCATGGTGTTCTGCAACTGATGATCGATAACAATACCATGCCCATTCCACACAGGTGACTGTAGGCCACAGCAATACCCCTGACTGAGAGTGACATTCTACCAGTAACACTTTATCATGTTGTACATACCTGGGTGTAGCACAGTGCCCTACTCTACCATGGTATGGAACCGGTCCAGCTGGTCTCTGTCCCTGTGCCTCATGTCACCAAATCTGTGTCTGAACTGCTCCCCCATGCATTGGATTCCCTGTCTTTCTTGTCAGGCGGGATGCTATGGAGGCCCACACCTGGCACCTGGCTCTGTCCAGGTCCTCTGTGCCGTATAGCTAGCACTCCCTGGCAACCACTAGTTTCACAAGGTTCGCCAGCTCCACATCCAACAATCTCTGGTCCCTGTTACCCCTTGTGGATGCCCTCCTGAACTGTGACATGGCTAGATCTGGCCTGTTCACACTCCTGATCCAGCAATATGTCTGCAGGGATGTGAATCTCATATAATGTGCAATTTGTGTACCATAGGCATGCTTACCTCCATGCATATGTGCAATAGGAAACTAGCAGCACAACACTGTGCATGCATGATAGAGATGACCCACGGAGGAAACTAAGGTTGAACCCCCTGCTGCTGTGCATGTATGGTGGCTCCGAGGTACCATACTGTGAAGGGCACTCAGTGCCACGACTCACACCATCCATATCATACTCTGCAAGGGTCATGTGCGGTAAGCTAGTGTCACATAGGACTGACTGGCATTTCCTCTTGCACGATTGATCAATGCTGTCATCACTGAATGGTGCTGTGCATGTCCTGTGTGGAGCAGTGATGTGTGGCATCTGTCGCATAAACGACTGTGACTGTGCGCCATGGCATTCTGCAGAGCAGGCAGAACTGCATGATGGGAAGCCAATTGCACGGCTCACATCTCTGCAATTTCAGCCAGGATATGCAAATACTGTAGCCTCACTGCACAGTCTGTGCCCAAACTGCATATTTGCATCTCATTACTGGAATGTATTCAGCTCATTTGCATGTACATTGCCATAAAAGCAGGGCAGCACCACCACTCAGAGGTGACCAAGAGGTAATGCAGCCTTGAAGATAGGTGTTGTGTCATGTTTGTGTGTGCAGATTTCATTGTTCTGTGGAAAGTGCTTATTTCCATATCATTGTAACTGGGCCTGTCTACATCTGTTTGTTCCACAAGCACCAGAAATGTCCACAGAAAGACACAGATGCTCTAATGTCATGAAAGATGAATTGAGGGCCCTCACCAAGGCCTATGAGGCCCATGAAGCCCTCCTGTGCAGGAGGCTGGGAACACCACCGGAGCAGGAACAGGAACAGGGCTGGAGGGAGGTGGTGGAGGCTATGAATGCCCAGGGCCAATATAAACACACTTCCCAGGAGTGTACAAAATGAGTCAGTGGCCTACGTGTATGGGCCAAAGGCCTACTGGCCCAGGTCTGTGCTGAAAAACAGGCCTCTGGTGGTGGACCCTTCAGGCATACCCAGATGTCAGCACAGGAGGCACTCATGGCCATGACATCCTGCCAGGTGGCTGTGCAGGGAGTTCCTGGTGGGGGCCATGAAACAGAGGTTGGCCCATCCCAGCACTGTAAGAACACATGTTGCATATCTTGTCTGGTCATGCATGTGTTGTCCTATGTATGTGTGTTTCCTGATGACCATGTTTTGTGGCCAACCCAGTACTTTCACTTAATGGTTGTGTGTTCCATAGCATATGTGTGCACCATAGCATGGCTGGCGTGTGCACTGCTCATTATGTCTTGCCTGTGTGTGGTTTCATGAGCAGTCCTGGTACATGCATGTGCACCTACCTGTGTACATTACAGTATTATATACATGGACATGCATCCCTAACCATGATCTATCTTTTTTTCCACAGCATCATCACATCCTGGCAAAGGTGGTGGTCCACAGGTACCACACCTTTCACAGCATTGCCCTGTACCTGTGTCCACAGCCACTGCCAGTGTGGGGCCCTCTGACATGGCCCTGCACACACAGGGCAGGTCAGATGAGGATGATAATGATGAGCCCATCTCCCTTCCTGCTGAGGCACTCCTCACTGCTGATGAGGTGCTTGCCAGTGACACTGAGGATGACAGCACTCTGATTGACAGTGTCTTTCCCGACACTGCCTCCAGTGTGCTCCAGATTAATCACCCACATGCTGCACAAACCACCAGCAGCCACCCAGGGTCAGCCAACAATTGCAGTCAGCCACTGTGCAGCAAGAGGGCAACATATTGTGGCCTACACAGGTGCAGTGGATGGGCACTATTGTCCAGCAACAGGAAACCCATGACCATCCACAGCCTGACCAGGTGCAGGATCAGACAGCCCATTCATGCACAGTAACTGCATGTGCACCATCCCCACAACCCCGGCAGCCAACCATGGGGCCGCCACATGCTATGATGGTCACACGGCAGGGCCCTCCCCCCCAGATTGGCAGCCTGACACCAGCCACAAACACATTGCCCCAGAAAACCAGCTTGCCGACCATAAGTGGCTACAGAGGGCCACCATGGAGAGCCAGGATGCACTCCATGATGCTGTGCAGGGGTTGCAGGCACAGATGTGCCTCCATGGGGAGCGGGGCTTCTGTCCACCATGCAGAACTCATGGGGCCTTTTTGTATGTTCTGTGAGGAAATTACTGCAAGGTTATCAGGTATTGTGGTGGCAATACGGAACCACACCATGGCCTGGGCTGCACTTGGTGGCCATATCACCCCCCACACTCCTCACAACAACACCAGCACCTCCAGAACACCATGCAACACCAGTTTTTCCCCTCACACCCCATCCCCTAGCCTTTCAGATTTCCCCACCCCTGGCCATGGTGTTTGTTTCTCCACACCCACCCCAATATTTAGCCATGCATAGACACGTGTTTCTACACCCTCAGGGTTCGGTGCCTCTCCCCAGGTGGTCCGGCTGTCCCCAATGGGTATGGCTGCATTGTTGGGTCGAGGCCATGTTCATGTCCATGGTGGTCACACCCACAGTTCCTGAAGGGTCCTGGGTCTATGTGGCATGCCCGTGATGTCTCATGGCCGCACGTGGGGCTACCTTTTCCCCATAATGCCTACATTTGTGGATTGTCCACACCCTGTACATCACACTGACCCACTCACAACCCCTGTGGCATTGTCATATTGTATGGATGTCATCTGGGACCTGGATGTGGCTTCTGGTGATGTGGGACTGGCATGGGCATGATGTGTGCGCCTGTGGCTTACCACTGTGGGTATGTGCTCGCAATCTGTCTGTGATCCATGCCAAGCTGCTACCAGTACCTCTAGGTAACCCATGAGGTGGGCGCATGAGGAAGGGTGCCATCTGTAATGACGACTCATTCCTGGTGCAGTCCCTCAGGGTGATGGGAGGGTTGGGCGACCGGATGAGGCTGTGGGAGAACTGGGCAACAGGATTTCGCTATGCGTATGTGTGCGGGGGTGGGTGGGAGCGAGCACGGTGAGTATGGGCTGGGAGGGGGTGGAGAGGCTATAGGGGTGCTGCTGCAGTAGCTAGCCAAGCTGTGTCGTGGCATCGGGGGTTGGCTAGCGATTGGGGTTGATGAGGTACCGGGTTCAGGTCTGGGCGCTGGTGTGATTTTATTGCCCTGCCCAAACCTTTATTTTTTTTTACTGCTTTCACCCCCCAACATGCACCCCTGGAGTTGAGAATCCTTAAGACAGAGGAGGATGCGGGGACAAAGCCCCCATGAGGAGGGATGGGGGGTGTAGTCCCCCCCATAGAAAGCAGTAAAAAACTATCCTGGTACCATTGTCCTGATGTGCCAGGGTTGTCAGAGTGGCGAAAATGTTTTCGGCACTCTGACTGAGCGATAATGGTGATCGCCTTTAGGCGTTCACCATTATCACATAGGCCCTTACCACTATGCATCCTTGACAAAATTGTCTCAGTTGTGGACATGTGCGCATGCCACTTCCTCACACCTGTGTACATATCACGATGGATTGTCCTGTACATACTCACCATTATTGTGAGGCCCAGTGTGCCCTCACATACCTTGTGCCTGTGTTCATAAGTGCAATGTCACACCTGCAGGCTATACTCACTGTCAGGCTCCAAAGTGTTTCTGCACCATGATGTCCCTGTGCTGCCGTCCCCTCAGTGCCAATCTTGGGTCCCTCCTGTCGTGCTGTTGATGCTCACCCTTGTCTGATGGCTCCATGTCATCTGCACTGTTGTCCTCTGGGTCCTGGACTACTATTACATGTTCTATGGCCATGTTGTGTAGTATACAACAGGTCAGGAATATGCCACTGGCCTTGTGTGGGTTATACTGTAGGGCACCCCCGGAACTGTCCAAGCATATGCAACACATTTTCAGCATGCCAAACACATGCTCTAAGATGTTTCTTGTAGCCATGTGTGCCTCATTGTACCTCTCCCACTTTGGATGTGGGCCGCAGTACTGGGGTGAGCAACCAAAGCTGAATGGGATATGTGCTGTCTTCTGTGTAGAGGAAGGTGATATCTTAGTACGCCATTTACTATCATTACATTCAGCTCTCCACACAGACCTGTTCCATATGGTCAGCCTCTTCTGCACATTTCCCCACTTACATTGTCACTGTTACACATTGTTGCCCTCCCATTTCTGGCCCTTTTCCTGCTGTTGATTTTACACTATCACTTCCACTGCCACCTGCATGCTGTTCAGGTTGTGGGTCAGGGCATATCCTCGGAATGTTTGTTCCACACAGCCATCACACCTTCCTCTGTGGCATCTTGCACTTACCTTCCCACAATGTTACAGCCTCCTACTGGCTGGCACCACCCCTGTTTCTTGTGCCTACTGCTTACTGTCACATGTTATCCCTCCAATGCCAGCTTTACATGTCTGTTCAGTGTTAGTCCTCTTCAGGTCCCATCACTCCCTCCTTCCCTCCTGTGTGTCACATAGATGTCTGCCATTCCAACCCTCCTTCTTTCTGTGCTGACACCTGTACCTCCACCATCCCTGTGCCATGTGGAGACCTTGTTTATAGCTGTGGTTGGCCTCACTCACCCACAAGATGACCACTGGGTATTTCCCCAGACTCAAAGCGATGGCACAGGAACAACTGGTGCCAGATAAATGCATCATGTGCACTACCAGGGTACTGGGCAATCACCTTTATAATGTATCCTGTACCCTGTAAAAGTGCTGCTTTACTGCTTTCCGCTCCACTGTTGTACTAGGGAATCAAATGAACTCACTAGCATGGGGCTGCAGAGCATTTAGGAACTGTGTGAGGAAATGTGACATGGCTGACTGGATGATGCTAGTGGTGTCGTCTACTGGTATTTGGAAGGTGCCCTTGGTGAGCAGGCACGTTGGTCTCCACCATCATAACATAACTTTCAGGTGTGAGTGCCAGGAGCTCATTGTGGAGCAGCTCACAGAGCTGTCTCAGAACAGCCCTGTTGAGCCAGTGTCTGCCCATGATGTCTGTGTCACTTAGCTGTTTAAATGTGGTACGGTCTCTGTAGGGTATACCGCCTGCAGGCCCTTCATCATCCACCTAGCTCTTCCCTCAGTCTCCTCATGTCATCCATGATGAAAGCCACATGGAAAACTATCACAGCCATCCTGAATGCAGTTCAGTGGCCTGCCTTTGGGTGTCTGGCTGATTTAGGGTTACTTCTTTTTATGCTCAAGTTTGTGCATCACAAATGTGAGATGTGCGGCACATGCACCATGCATTTCCTCTGAATATACACATGTATGGTTTATGCAGGTGTCTGCCCCCCTTTTCTGTGTGGCATACATTATTTGTGTGTGATCGTGCAATCGGCTATGCACAATGCATTTCACACTTTTAAATATCGCGCCATTGCTCATTTTCTGGGATGCGCTGCTCATTTCCGTTTTGTGCCACACAAGTCTTTTCAATATGGGGACCTATGTTTTCAGTACAAAGACAAGCCTCAGTATTCTTCTTCAGTTTTCTATTGCACCCAGTGAACCTCTTGATATTCGAGCACAATGTTTCCCAGTGCAATATAAATTAATCTATCGTTAGAGACATAAGCTTCTTTTTTATTGATGGCATACAATATCCTCAATTTTGTGCACATGTTCTTATGCATAATTTTGGAACCATTTCATATCATGTTAAAAGAACTTTGTAGGTTTGCTTTGAAAATACTACCTGCACTTCCTGTCATGAAATGACACTTCCACCCTCTTTGTAGCAACCTGTCTCATCAAGCTATGACATACATCCAGGTCCCTTATTTGAACATTTCTTGCTAACTTTGGTATATCTTTGCACAGTCTAGTGCTACAGAAGGCCTTCTCAAGTTGAACTGCAACCTTGGAAGCTCCAAATGATCACACTTCATTATAAAATGAATGAATACACTTCATTATAAAATGGTCACACAAGCAAATATTTATTAGTGTTCAAACATCTAAAGAGCATCCAAGTAACTTAGCACACACAGACATATCTATAGCTACAGCAAGTATTCTTTTTTTTATTTTAATTCAATATACTTTATTCAGTTTTCTTCATAGTACAGAAAAGGATACATGAAGCATTCTTGGTTACATATTCAATAAACAACTGAGATACATGAGGCTACATTCTTGAGACATATTATTCAACTAATAAAATAAATCAAAACCTTACTCCACTCCCCCATTAGTACCAAGTGCGAAAGTCCATTGTTATTTATTAAAAAGGAAAAAGAAAGGAAAAATATTAGGTTGTAAAATAACTTATATCACATTCTAAGGTTTCCATGTTACTAGTAAAGAATCCAGGCTGCCCCCTTTATCTAAATACTTCTGCAGTCTATTGCTCATCATGGCTATATGTTTTTCTAACTGAAGGGCCAGCAGCATTTCTCTGTGCCATTCCAATACAGAAGGTAAGGAATCATCGTTCCAGTGTCTCATTATTATGATCTTATCTACTGCAGATATTAGGGCAACATAAGCCTTCCTTCTTCCTATGGTCCCTGGAGGGAAATAATTAAGCAAGCAAATTTCAGGTACAAATAATGGATCCAACTCCAGTAAAGGATCTAGTGAATTTTAATGGACATCCAAAATGTTTGGATCTTTGGACAAGTCCATAACATGATACAAATCTCCATTTGCACCGAGACACCAGTGACACTGTGGAGAGGGAAGTTTACCAATCTTATTTAACTTTATAGGGGTGAAGTAAAGATTGTGCATAATACTATATTGTACTAGACGTTGTCGGTCTTGTTTAACAAATCTGTATAAATTACTCCACATTTGCTGCCAGACCTTGGGTTCCACTTCGAGAGAAGGTTTGTGTACCCAACAGTAACAGGTACCTTTGGGTAATTCAGAATCCAGGGATTGCAACTCCTTGCAAACCCTGGAAACCGTATATGGTTGGTCCGCTATTTGTAGGAGAGAAAATAATTCTACTTTAGGTGGTTCCAGTCCTACTATATTTTTTAGGAAAGAGACCACTGCATTCCTGACCTGCCAATATTTAAAAGGGCATCCCAATGAGCAATGAGTACATTGTTGGAATTGTAAGTAGGGAAGTACTTTACCATTAGGAGCAATATCTTCAAGCTGAAGTCCCTCTAAGGGGGGCAGGTATGAAGAAGAAATAGGGAGATTCTGAATTTGGAAATGGGGGTTATCGAACAATGGCTGTTCAAGAGATTTGTGCCAGTCAAGATTCGAGTGACACTGCACCTGATGCAAGGCCCTAAGGGACCACCCAATTGAGCTTGCCCATAATTTTCTGGGAATGGATTTCGGGAAAGAGTAAATTAAGGCTGGAAGGATGCAGGAAGTTTTGAGAGCCAGTATCGTCTCGATTTCTAACCAGAGAGGGATATAGGACCCCATTCCACCAGCGGCCGGTATATGAACCCAAAGTGCTAATTTGCTGATGTGGATAGCCCCATAATATGAAAAGAAGGACGCGAGGGAGAAACCACCATGCAATTTTGGTGGCATAAGTTTGAGACAGGCTCTTCTAACTTCTTTCCTCTTCCAGATATACTGATTTATTAACTTTTGAAGGTTAGTGAACCAGGATTTGGGAAAGAATAAACCCAGCATACTCAAGGGATAGAGGATCCAAGGCAAAACATTCATCTTAAGAGTGTTAATCCTCCCCCATAAAGAGATTGGTAAAGCTCCCCATCTTTCAAGGTCTGTCTTTAATATGTTTAGTAAATTGGAAAAGTTTTATTTAACCATTGTAGAGATCTCCATAGAAACCTTAATACCCAGGTAAGTCAAGGACTTCGATTCCCATGCTAAGCCATACTCCTCTATATCGGTTGGTAACTGTTTACCATTCAGGGAAAAATACTGTTTTTTGAAAGATTGAGCTTATAATAGGATACCTTTGAGAAGGAGTCAATCTCTTGCAACAGTATTGGTATACCACCCTCTTGGTCTTCCATATGTAACAATAAGTCAACAGCGTAAGCTGACAGAAGGTGTTGCTGTGACCCCACTTTAATTCCACGAAGGTTCTGGGAGGTAATTAGCTTCTGAATAAGGGGTTCCAGGTAGAGATTAAAAAGTAGAAGGGAAAGTGGGCAGCCCTGTCTAGTGCCTCGATATAGTGGGAATGAGTTGGAGAGGACACCATTGCACCAGACCCGGGCAGTTGGGAAACATATAATAATTTAACCCATTTAATAAATTCCTGTGGGAAACCAAAGCTGAGTAGGGCATGAAAGAGAAAGTCCCAAGATATTCAATCAAAGGCTTTCTCTGCGTCTATCGCGAGGAGGGCAGCTGGGATCTCAGAGGTCTTGCTTAGGGAGAGAAGATGTAGTAATTGACGCATGTGGTCACTGGAGGATCTACCGGACATAAAGCCAACCTGTTCACCACCAATGAGTTTGCCCATCAGTGGTCCCAACCAATTGGCTAATCCTTTAGTTAATATTTTTATGTCCACATTAAGTAATGAGATGGGATGGTAATTTTCTGGGTAAAGGAAATCTCGACCTGGTTTGGGTATGAGAACAATGAGCACCTCTAGGAAACTGTGATCTGAGAGTCCATTCTCAAACCATGAGTTAAAGATGGTTTTCAGAAATGGGGAATGTTCCAGGACAAATGACTTATGGTAATTGGTCGAAAGGCCATCAGGCCCAGGGGATTTGTCTGAAGGGAATTGTTTGGTTGCCTGTATGACTTCCCATTCCTCGATGTGAGAGCCTAATAAAGAGCTTTCATTTGAGGCTAAACCAGGAAGATCCAACGATTCGAAGTATTTTTCAGTGTCTTCCATTGATGGGATTTCCCCCTCAGGAACAGTATAAAGGGCCTTAGGGTCCAAATCCAGAAGCTATTTCTTTTGGATCCATGGTTAAAGGGCCATTTTTTTGTTAGACGTAGAGCGGGTATTAAACGTGTAGCTTCTGCTTATTTAATCTGGATGGCAAGCAACTTGACCGTCCTTTCACCTGATTCCAAGTATTTAAGCTTGGTTCTCTTAAGTGAAAGTTCAGCTTTTTGAGACATTAAGTCAGAGAATTGAGCATGCAAAATATGTAATTTAGTCCAGTCATGTTATCTAATGAATGACGACTGATATTTCATTCAAGGGATTTGATAGAATCCAGTAAATCCTTAACCTGGGACTTTAATTGTTTGGATCTGGTGGATGCCAGGCAGATACATTCCCCATCACTGTACATTTCAAAGTTGCCCAGACTATTTAAATTGTAGAAACTGACCCCTGGTTGATCTCTAAAAAATGAGTAATGAAATCCTTGAGACGGGTTCGACTACTAGTGAATTAGAGTAGTTGATCATTTAAATGCCAAAGGGAGTCTCTTCTAATTCCTGGGCCCATAAGAAAGATAAGGGAGACAGGGGAATGGTCCGATATGACTCGTGCATGTATGCATGCATCCAGGATTCCTGGTAGAATATGGGAACTGACCAGCAGATACTCTATTCTTGAATAGGTGTGATGAGGAGAGGAGAAAAAAGTGTATTGCCTTTCTGTGGGATTTAAAATTCTCCATATATCTATTAACCTGCCCCGTTCATTAAGTTCTTTAAGGCTCTCTGCACTGGAGAAAGACCAGTCCTCCTGGAGTCTGACCCATCCAGCTGCACTTGAGGAGTAATGTTCCAGTCACCACCCAAAAGTAGTGTTCTGGACAAGTTGGAGGTCACTAAATCTAGGAGGGATGTAAAGAACTGAGTGGTTTCTATATTTGGACCATAGATAGAGCCAATCAGGATCTGTTGGGAGCCTAGGGATCCACAGAGTAATAAGTACCGTCCATTGCTATCCCAAGCCTCTTGTTCCAATCTAAAGGGTATAAGTCTGTTAATTAATATAGCAACTCCCCCTGGTTGGTTGAAATGCCCACTCCAAAGACCTGATCAACCCAGCCTTTGCACAGCAAGGAGGTATCTTCTCCTCTGAGGTGGGTTTCCTGCAAACATGTGATACCCATTTTAAGATGCAGTTAATGTTTTAGAATAATTTGCCTTTTACATCTGTCTCAAGCATCCCTAATGTTCCAGCTCACAATGGTGTATATACCACACATTTATCAAAGATAAGGTAGTAACTTAATAACAAAAGGCTCACAAAGATTTGGAGAACTAGACACTTGGTACTTTCCCAATTTCAAGAGAAATAAACCTCCCCTCTCTCCCCTGCCCTCCCACTGAGACCTAATAATTATCCTAATAGCTACCCCCAGTTCTTCCAACTGTACTGACATAGTCACCATGTCAATTGATGTTGTAGTGAAAACCCACAAAACAAACACCCCCTCCCACTGCCTATTAGGCAACACACAAGTAAAATAACATATGTATGTTGGTAGTCTCTCGGATTTGTGTCTGAAGACTAAAATATAAGGCAGCACTAGAAAAAACTATACCAAGATTTAACCTGTGTCTCAATAAAACCCAGATGCCTGTTAAACTCACAGGAGCTGTATCACCTTAGAATGTTCACAGATGGCAGGTGAAGTTCGCCAAACTTCACAGAAATGAGCAGAGAGTCATTTCTCCTATGTAAGGTGGTATTTCTTCCACTTGTTGACATAAACAATAATGGAGACCCATTTGGGGACAACCACTTCCCGAGCAAGCCATAAAAGCAAGCCACAATATGCCAAGCCCCAAAGGACCAAGTATTTTTCAATACCAGCCTAGCCCCAAGCCTCAGGGTCTCTGATATACAAAACAGTCAGGTCTCCTTGCGCCCTTTAGGATAGAAAGGTTTTCGATTACTATCTGCTGGAAGTAGTATTCACAAGCTGATCAGGCAAAATCATTTGAATAATTCTGGTAGCATTTTCTTCAGCTCAGTCAGGGCTTGCTCTTGTGCTTCATAGGTTAGCCTTTGTTCTTCAATCTTAGCTTGTAATACCGCTGGGTATTTCCAGCAGCAATCAGTTTGGAGACAAGAGGATGCAATTCCTGTCGCTTTGTTCTTACAGATTGCAGTAAGTCCTGAGTAATTCTAACTCTTTTGCCTTCCCATTGAACCTCTTACAAGGTTTTTACTTGGGCCAAGATATGCTGTTTATCCAAGAAATTTAACAACTTAAAGATGAGAGGCCTGGGGGACAAGCCAGGTGGTGCTGGTGGGCGAAGTGCTCAGTGGGCTCTCTCTATTACATAGGTAGTTCCATTCGGAGAAGGGCCTGTTATTTTTTCACAAAAGTTTGGGAGAAACAGTATTGGCAAGCTGCCTTCTTCATGCTCCAGTATCCCGATGGCCTGTAAGTTGTTTCGTCGACTTCTCCCCTCTAGGTCCTCCAATTTCTCCTCTAATTTTTTAATTCTCCAAGTGGAAATGATGTGATCGAGTTCTGCTTTATCATGTTTCTTTTCTAAGGATGCAAGTCTGACTTCAGAGTCCTCAACTCTCACTGTTAAGGAGTCAATTGAGTTTGTTACGTGGTGTATATCATCTGTATTGGTTATAATGGAGTCTTGCATTGGCCGCATTATTTCAATGAAGCATTCCTCAGTGAGAAGAGTAGGCTCTGGGGTAGATTTATTAGCCTGTTGTTTAGGCCACTTGGAGGCCTTGTCTTTCTCTGGAGATGGTGTCGGAGAATGCCGCTGTGGCACCATGCACATATAAACCTCCATGTTGTCAGAGTCTGCAGGCAGCGAGAGATCTTTAGTCACAAAACCAGCAGGTTAGAAGATGAGTTCAATAACAATTAAGTAGTTTAGCAGTAGGAATCAGTGGAAGAGGAACGGAGCTACAGGAGCTTGCTGCTTATCGCTAGGATGCCATCATGTGACCCCCCCACAGGAAGTATTCTGTGCAGAGTACAGTTGTGACCCTGGTAAGACTTCCTGTTCACTCAGTGTATAAATACTCACCCCTCTGTGAGCGGGTGTATTTCGAGAGCTTGTTCACCTGCGTCATGGCCAAAAGCCATGGGACTGGTAACAGCAGACTTGTGTTGCAAAACTTCTGCTAGTTTTATATAAATATCAACACTTAGTACGGTCTGTGTGAGGGGAAGTCCCTGATGGTATCTAGGAGGCAGGAGACAGGAAGGGGTGGACACCTGTAGTTCATGGGTAAGCCCCCATGAGCGACAACTCTGTTACTGCTGCATAAATAACTGGTAGGGAGCTGTAACCCTGTGTTAGCTGTACACAAACTCAACGCATGGGTTAGGAGTGTGTTTTAAATGTTTTTAAATGATTTTCAACAAGTATTCTATGCAGACTAGAGAAGTGACCCCAGGAAGACTTCTGGGTCACTCAGTGTATAAATACTTGCCCCTCTGTGAGTGGGGCATAGTTGGAGAGCTTGCTGACCTGTGTGATGGCCAAAAGCCATGGGATAGGCAACAGAAGACTTGTGTTGCAAAACTACTGCTAATTGTGTATAAATATCAACGCTGAGCACTGTCTGTGTGAGGGGAAGTCCCTTATGGTATCTAGAAAGCAGAAGACAAGAAGGGGAGGACACACCTGTAGTTTGTGGGTGAGCTGCCATGAACTACAACTCTGTTACTGCTGCATACATAACTTGTAGAGTACTGTATCCATGTGGTAGCTTTACACAAAAGGGGACCTGAGGAACTGTGGATTCAAAACAGGAGTTGTTTGTGGACTCTGTCTGCTGTAGCTGAGACAGAGAACAGCCATCAGCTTCCTTAAAGCAAGGAGGTGATTTAACAGAGTACACTGATTTGAATTCTTAATTTTGAGGCCTGTATAAGTAAGTAGAAATCAGTGTTTTGGATCTCTGATTTTGGGGTTCGCTTTACTTAATGTAACTTTTATTTGCTGGGGAAGAAATCTAGTTAGGAGAATATTTGCAGTCATTTGTGACTAGACCTGTTACTTAAACTCTGTGAAATAGGTGTCTGAAAGGAAATAAGACACTCACTGGGGTGGTGGGTCAGTGTTGTTGTTGATTGTTTCTGGAGGGCACAGGCTTAGTCCCACCCACCCCGCCCTCACTCCACCCACCCCAAGAGCATCATTTCCTTTATATCTGACATCACTTCCCCAAAAGTGCAAAGGACATACACCTGTTCATATCCTTAACAGCACAGCACACTGAATAGGGGGTAAACACACTCATAAACACTAAAAACAAACATGCAAAAAAAAATCTTAAACAGGAAGGGAGACATACATGTGAGGAGTGGTGCAATGCACTGGCTGTGGAGTGTCAGTCTTCTGGGAGATGTTCTGGAGGCTGTGTTGCTGCCCTATTTGCAGGCACCTCTCTGGTCTGATGGAGGAGGTTGCCCGTCTCCATGTTGGCCTGACAAGGATTCGAGAAACCTCCTCCCTCACCCAGGGACCACCCATGCCACCACCACTGCCTCAGAAGTTGCCAAGAAAGAGGAGTGGTTGGACCATGGTGAGCTCAGGGAGGGTGAGGGTTATGGAACAGAGGTGCAGCCCTCCAGTTGTGCCTCTCCACAATTCATTCACCATTCTGGTGGAGGATGGTTACTGTATGGAGGCACCCACAGTGGAGACCAAGGAGGATGCTGGGAACCTCCACAAAGGAGACCCACAGGAGGGTGGCACAGGACCCCACAGAGGAAGGAAACAACTCCTGGTGGGGGACTCAATTGTTAGGTGGTTAGAACTGAGGGAGGGAGGGGAGAGGGAGGTAAGGTTGTTTCAGCAGTTCTGGGATCCTGCACAGGGTCAGGGGCTCACCCCCCCGGAGGTTGCAAGGGCCATTGTCTCAGTGGACTGGAGGCTCTCCCCAACCCCCAAGGACCAAATTACTCACTGCACAGTTGTTTCAGCAGTTCTGGGATCCTGCACGGGGTCAGGGGCTCACTCCCACCCACTGGAGGTTGTGAGGGCCATTGTCTTTCGGACGGGAGGCTCTCGCCCACCCCCCAAGGACCGAATTACTCACTGCACAGTTGTTTCAGCAGTTCTGGGATCCTGCACAGGGTCAGGGGCTCACCCCCACCCCCCAGAGGTCATGAAGGCCATTGTCTCGGCGGACTGGAGGCTCTCCCCAACCCCCCAAGGACCGAATTACTCACCGCACAGGTAGACGCCATGGCCAGCGCTCCCTGCATCTAGGGGTGCTCAGTGATTTGAATTTTGGTGCTTTTCTTGCATTTGAAAATAGCAAACCCAAAAGACACTAAAATTGAAATGTAATGTAAATCCTGTCCTGAACAGTGTAGCAAGGGGTTTGTCTTTATTTGTGCTGCTCTCAAGTAATCAATTTAATACCTGCTCTTTTGCCATAATTAATTTTAAAGCTATTATTTTGACTGAAAGCCTACTCCTGCTCCCTGTTTGCATGCTAGCAGCCTATTGAGTTGGAAATTGGATCAGCCATGGCCAGCGCTCCCTGCAACTAGGGGTGCTCACCTCCCAACATTTACTCTTTGGACAACTTTAACTTTTCCAACCTACTGGCTTCCTCTTCGCCATCCCCCATCCCCCCTACTGCACTTATTAGCAAGCACCTGTTCCTGTTAACTAGGTTCCGCCTGGTCAGGTCAAAATTCTCCCCCCGAGCTTCTATAAGGGCTTGCTTCAGGATATCACTTTGGACTTGTATCCTCTACCTCACGCTAGTTGGGAATATCGAGGCTAATCCCAGTCCTCCTAGGGCATCCAACCCAGGACAACCTCCCCCATTGCTATACCTCCCTAAATCCAATGGTCTCACCCTGGCCCATACCAATACTAGGAGCCTTCTAGCCAACCTTACCGATCTACAGGTCTGGATGAATATGAACTGCCCGGACATCTTAGCTATCACGGAGACTTGGCTAAAACCCACAGTTACAGACTCACAGTGCTCCTTTCCCGGGTACAATATTCTCTGAGCTGACCGCTTGGGGACAAAAAGAGTCAGTGGGCTAGCGCTCTACTTCAAATCACACCTTAACATCACACTCATACAGGACTTCTCTCTGCCAAATTGCTAGTACCCACGGCCTTCTTTACTTGGCTGTGTAAAGAAACTCCATATCTTCTGTATATATGTCCCTCCCAAAAACTCCAATCAGGGTCTCTCAGAACTCATGGATAACTTATTATCAGGTACAGGCAAAAACGACATTATCTGCCTTGGGGATTTCAACCAAGACTGGTCAGAGACTAACTCAGCCCACCTATCATCTATCACTAGTAAGGCCAACCTCTCCCAGTTCATCCAGGAACCTACGAGAGTCTCTCGGGGGGGTGCCTGCACCACCCTGCTCGATTGGATCCTCACAAATAGGATGAATTATGTGAACATGGCAGGTGTGCTTCCAGACACCATAAGCGATCACTATCCCATTTACTGTGTATGGGACACCTCCACCCCTTCATTTCCCTCTAAAGTCATTTCCTTCCCTGACATATCACACCTAAGGGTTGATGCTTTCATAACCGATCTAGGTCTTGTTGACTGGTTTCCTGTACAGTATACTTAACTGAGGACATAAACCAGGTCACTGACTACTTTAACTCCATTCTTCTCTCTCTCTGCAAAACATACACATCCCCGTCTCTACACGAAGGGTGGCAGGGAAGGTGACCAAGTGGCTCATGCACCCCCTGCTTCAAATGCTGAAATGTAGGGACAAACTCTGGGCTGTGTGGAAGGTCTCTAGTCTGTGAATTGACTTTGAAGCCTACAGGGCTTCTCGGAACAACTGCAAAAAACACATACGCCTGGCTAAAAGCACCTACTTTAGGAATCTCCTAAAGTCCTCTGCTGACAACCCTAAAATGTACTGGGCCCAAATCAAGGAAATTCTTGGCAATAACAAGCCTCAGACTCCTACTGACATGAATATACAGGGCACTCACTGTAACAACCCGCTTACTATTGCCAATGCTTTCAATTCCCTCTTCTCCTCACTTCCAGCTGATGCTTCTGAGGAGACCCGAGGTGATTGGCCCGCTCTCCCAACTTTGAGCCCTACTCATCTCACATTTGCATTGTCACCGACCACGTACCATGAAGTACGTAAACTTCTTAATTCCATACCAGCCCATGGGGGCCCAGGCGCTGATGGCATCCATCCTGGCACTCTCAGGCAGTTTTCTCCCTGGCTTGCCAAGCCAGTCACCAGACTTTTCAATCTTTCTATTGGTACCTCCTCCATCCCGTCAGCCTGGAAAATGTCTAGAACCATCCCTATTCCTAAGAAGGGCGATGTCAAACAAATGACCAACTACCATCCCATCTCTCTCCTGCCCATTCTTAGTAAGCTTCTCGAGAAACCAGTTCATTGTCAACTCTCAGAACACCTCAGCAAGTTCAATCTCCTGACCCCCTGCCAACATGGCTTTAGACCTGGACACAGCACCACCATGGCTCTAACCCAACTTACCAGTGATATTAAAAGCAATATGGATATTGGCCTACTCACCAGCGCCGTCTTCATTGACCTGTCCAAAGCTTTCGACATGGTTCATCACCAACTCATGCTGTCTAAGCTTCAATCCACTGGTGCCTCCAACCCCACTCTATCTTGGTTCCATAGCTATCTGGACAATTGTACCCAGGCTGTAGCTTTTCACAAGGCTATATCCTCACCCAGGCAGATCACCTGAGATGTTCCTTAGTGGTCCATTATTGGTCCTTTACTTTTCTCCCTTTTCCTGAATGACATTCCCTACTCCTCCCGACACAGCTGTATTCTCATGTATGCTGATGACCTGGTTCTCTACTCGGCATCTAAATCGATCGAGAACATCAACCTCTCACTCTCAAATGACTTTCAGGTCCTTCAGCAATGGCTTCTGAACAACCATCAACATCTTAACCTGGACAAAACGCGAGCCATGCTGTTCGGCTCTACTAAAAAACTACTCTCCATGGCTCCAAAGCTTCTGGTTTGGTGCCAGGATGGCTCTTTGGTCACCAACACGTCCTCCTTCAAATACCTGGGGGTCACTCTTGATCCCTCCCTCGACTTTTCTACACATATCAACACAGTCTGTCACTCTGTTAATGTGAAAATTGGTGGTGCCTACCGTGTGCGACACTCCCTCACCCCATCTGTTAGACTATCAGTAGCAAAGGGATTGCTTCACCTGCAGCTCCAATATGGGCTACCTCTTCTATACTCTGCTAACTCCAGTGTGCTCAGCAGATAGGACACTTCTTATAATAATATCTGCAGATTTGCCTTATCCGCCCCATGCCTCACTCATCACTGCCTCCTTTACTCTGGGTTAAACTGGCTGTCACCTACGGAACTCCAGGTCTTCTCCCTGGGCTGCTTTATAGACTCCCTAACTAGACCCCCAAGACCAGACTCCCTGACTCACCTGCTGACCCCGCATCCCAAACTCGCTCCCTCAGATCCTCCTCTTCACTCCTGCTCTCATGTAGACCATGCACCACAAAAATGGGTGAACAGGCTTTCTCGTACTTTGCTCCTAGGTTCTGGAACTCTCTCCCCCCACAGGTCAAAAATGCCACCTCCCACCGGGTTTTTAAAAACTCACTGTTTTCTCACCTACACACCCTTGGTCACTGCTGATGCTCATAATATAACCTCACTTGACCACCGGCCTGTTGCTTGGACCCCTTCCCAGTTGTTGCAACATTAAAGCTTTTTTATGTTTGTATCCTGGAGTACTAACTTGTTGTTTTTCCACTATGTATCCCTGTTATATGTTTGCTTGCAATCTAATGTTTTCTTTAATGTTATTATGTCATGATGTATCACTGTAATTTGTGACACCTTTGTCTTGTACTCTCCCAGGTCGTGCCTGAAAATAGGCAGGATTGTTGCCTAGCGCACTTACCCGGTTACCAAAAGCTAATAAATAAATAAGGTGCCTGCCTGGCACCATGGTTTGAAGGGACAGGAAGGAAATCCTCAGGATCATGGGAGCAGCTGCACGTGGGAGGGAGCTGAATGTCATTGTCCACCAGGGGACAAATGATCTGGCTGGGAATGGGATCAAAGCAATGCAGCAGGAGTTTGTGGAGTTGGGGAGGTGACTTAGACAAGTAGCATGCATGGTAACTTTCTCAGAAGTGCTGCCTGTCTATGGCATGGGTGAGGCTAGTGTACTCCACACAATGGGATTCAATTACTTGTTGAAAAACTGGTGCAGGGCTCAGGGAATTGGCTTCATTGGGGACGGTGGGCCACTTGGAGGGATGCAGGCCTATACCTGTGTGATGGTCTGCATCTCTCCGGGAGGGGAATCAGGACCCTAGGTGATAAGTTTAAATGCTTCATTGGCAAGCATTTAAACTAGCCGGGGGGAGGCACTGAAGAGAGGTACGGAAATCCCAGCCCCCCCAACAAAACAGGGTGGTTAGTGAAGTAGACACAAAGGTAGAGAAGTCGATAAGGAGCAGGACAGGGTAAAGCCAGAAAAATGCAAAGGTGTAAAGACAGGGATGGGCCTAAAAGGGGTAAGGCCATCACAAAATGGAGGGTGATGAGTACCAATGCCCATAGTCTGGGTAACAAGCTCCCTGAACCAGTGGCCTTGATGGAAGAGGGATGCCTGATATCGTGGCAGTCACAGAAACATGGTACACAGAGAACCATGACTGGGATGTCAACATACCAGGTACACAATCTACAGGAGGGATGGGGAGGGTAAAAGATGAGGAAGAGTAGCTCTCTACAAAAGGGAAGGAACCAAAGCAACAGAATTAAAGGGTAAACAGGGAGGGTAGGAGGCACTGTGGGTCACCATGGAGACAGGAAATGGCACCACAATCCGCACAGGGGTTGTTTATAGACCCTCATCTTGGGGGAGGCAATGGACAAGGAAATGATAGAAGGAATTCTTAGAATGGCATAACAAGGAGAGATATTGTTGATGGAGGACCTGAATATGCCAGATGTTAACTGGAGTACCTTTATTGCAGCCACATCCAAGAGCAGGGTCATTCTTGATGCCCTACAGGGGGCATGCCTCAGACAGCTAGTGTTGGAATCCATTCTTAGACATGGTACTCTCAAACAGGGATGGAAACAGGAGCTCAGATTTATAAGTGGGTAGCCATCTGGGAACAAGCAACCACCAAACAGTGTGGTTCACAATAAACACAGCTATAGAGTCAAGCCATAAAAAAGCAGGGGTGTTGGACTTGAGGAGGGCTGACTTTTGGAAAATAGGAGAGTGCCTCAGAAAAGCACTAGCAAACAGGAAAGCAGGAGAGGTGGAAGAACAATGACTAAACATCAAAACTGCCATCACAGAGGCAACAAGCATTTGTGTAAGGTAAATCAACAAAACAAAATGAAGGAAAACCCCACTATGGTTCTCAAAAGAGGTGGCATGGAAGGTTAAGGAGAAAAGGATAGCATTCAGGAAATATGAGGAAACACAGACGGAGCCGGACAGAGAACTATACAGTTAAAGCAGAGGAGGCAGGGAAGGCAGTCAGAACAGCAAAGGCCTAAACTGAAGAAAAGATAGCCAGCTGTATTAAGAAGGGGGACAAAACCTTTAATAGATACATTTGGGAGCAAAAAAAGATAAAGAGAGAGATATTGAGGCTTAATAAAGTGGAGGGAATGTGGGCAGAGGGTGGCAGTGAAAAATCAGGGCTACTGAATGAATACGTCTGCTCAGTATTCACAAAAGAAGAGGAAGAGGAGGTACCTAAACCAAACAATACAAATACTCTGGATAGGGGGGTTGATACCAGCTCATTCACAGAAGAAAGGGTTCTGAGAGAACTCTTAAAACTGAAGATGGACAAAGCAATGGGGGTCTGATGGGATTCACCCCAGAATTCTAAAATAACTAAAGGAAGAACTAGTGACACCATTGACCACTATCTTTAACAAATCATGGGAGGATGGGGTGGTACCTGAGGCAGGAAATTACAGACCTTTTAGTTTGACCTCAGTGGTAGGTAAAATGATGGCATCACTTCTGAAAGAAAGAATTGTTGAGTACCTAGAAGCCAGCGGGGCACAGGACCCAAGGCAGCATGGAGTCATAGTGGGAAGGTTCTGTCATACAAATCTAATATATTTCTTTGACTGGGTGACCAAAGTAGTAGACCAGGGAGGGGCTGTGGACATGGTCTACCTAGACTTTAGCAAGGCATTTGACACAGTACCACACAAAAGATTAATAAACAAGTTAGCCAGCCTTGGAGTGGGTCCCAAGGTGGTAGCCTGGTTAAAAAATTGGCTGGACAATAGGATGCAGAGGGTAATACTAAGCGGAACCCACTCTGAAGAAAGGGGGGTTACTAACGGGGTACCACAGGGTTCAGTACTGGGACTGGTCCTCTTTAATGTCTTTATAAGTGATATTATGGAATGACTGGAAGGAAAAGTATGTCTCTTTGCAGAAAACACTATGATCTGCAACAGGGTTGATACACAAGGTGGGGTTAAAAGGATGAGAAGGGACTTGGCAAGGTTGGAGGAATGGTCAAATGTATGTCAGCTTAGATTCAATGCAAAGAAGTGCAAAGTGATGCACCTGAGAAACAAAAATCCAGGAGAAGAGTACGCAATGGGGATGAGATACAAACAACAATAAAAATGGAAAGGGACCTGGGAGTAGTCATATCAGATGACCTAAAGGTGGGCAAGCAATGTGAGAAGGCAGTAAGGAGGACTAGGGGATATTGGGATGCATAGGGAGACACATCACCACTAGAAAACAGGAAGTTGTTATCCCTCTGTATAGACAATTGGTGAGACCCCATCTGGAGTTCTGCATGCAGTTCTGGAGACCCCATCTCTGCAAGGACATAGACAGGATGGAGGCTGTCCAGAAGAGGGCAACTAAAATGGTGCAAGGTCTGCACCAGAAGCCATACAAAGAGAGACTAAAGGAGCTTTAATATGCATAGCCTTGAGAAAAGGAGGGAGAGGTGGGACATGATAGAAACTTTCAAGTACCTCAAGGGAATCAACAAAGTCCAAGAGGGTATCATCTTTCAGAAAAAGAGATGTGCACGAACAAGGGGACACAATTTGAAGATAGAGAGGAGATGGCTCAGAGGTAATGTGAGGAAGTATTTTTTCATGGATAGGGTTATGGATACATGGAACGGCCTTCCTGAGGAGGTCGTGGAGTCAAACACAGTGGGCAAATTCAAGAATGCATGGGACAGACACAAGGCAATTCTAGTGGGGGTTAGGAAAAAGTAGGCTGTTGGTTAACTAGGATCTGCAACTTATCCATTAGGTAGGAAAATGGGTAGACTAGGTGGGCCAAGCAAATCTGCTGTCAAATTACATGTTTCTATTTTTCTAAAACTGCACTCAGGGGTTAGGAGTGCATTTTAAACATTTCTAAATGATTTTCAAAAAGCATTCTGTGCAGAGTAAAACCGTGACCCCGGGAAGACTTCAGGGTCACTCAGTGTATATATACTTGCCCCTCTGTAAGCAGGGCATATTTGGAGAGCTTGTTGACCAGTATGATGGCCAAAAACCATGGGTCAGGCAACAGCAGACTTGTGTTGCAAAACTACTGCTAATTTTATGTAAATATCAACATGGAGTACTGTCTGTGTGAAGGGAAGTTCCTGCTGGTATCTAAGAAGCAGGAGACAGGAAAGGGAGGACACCTGTAGTTCGTAGGTGAACCCCCATGAACTACAGCTGTGTTACTGCTGCATAAATAACTTGTAGGTTACTATATTCCTGTGGTAGCTGTACACAAAACTCCATACAGGGGTTAGCAGTGCGTTAGTATTCTGTGCAGAGTAGAACCATGACCTCGGGAAGACTTCCGCATCACTCAGTGTATAAATACTTACCACTCTGTGAGCAGGGCGAGCCAAGTGGGGCATGCTAGTCACCATGCATGGAGATGCATGCTGAGATATGCACGTTTGCACATGTCTAGCGGGTTGGGAGGGTCGGAGGCCCAAAAACTGTAATTCAATAAGTTTTAATTGAACTAGGTGTGAAACACCAAGTATTAACCAGTATAGTTTCCAGTTAGGGTTCCCGTGTATGTTTAGTGCCACAGAGATACATTTGGTACTGTGACCCCAGTTTTTCTGAATAGTAAGCTTTATACATAAACCAACTAAACAAAACTGTCTTTTTATTTTTTGTTTGCAACTTTAGTGGCTCTGGGGGTGAGATCAAGTAAATAATGGATAACACAACAGCAGTGTTGAAGGATGGCACCTTAGGTATAAAGTGTGGTAATTGTGGTAACTTTACTGTGGAATCCAGAGAGGAGCTAGGACCTTACACATGTCAGCAGTGCAAAGCAATAATTTATTTATGTATTTTATTTATTTAAGTCTGATAACCGGGTGAGTGCACTGATCCAAAAAACTGTTTTCAGGCACAATCCAGGCCACAAGAATGGGGCAGATCATAAAAGTACAAATATAATTACATGGAAGAAGAAATGCAGCTTACAGGCTGTACTACACAAGTTACAGAGTATACAAACAGTGATCACAATACATAGTAAGATAATAACAAGGCAATACTTATAGTGGAGATAATTGTTGAGGAGATTGAGAAGTGCTGTGAGTTAAGTGTAGGTAGAGCTTTAGTGACACACACTATGTTAGTTAGAAAACATAGGTAGCAGATGAAAATGCAGAAGCAGGGACAAAGGGGTAGGACACTAGGAAGTGATTATACTGTATTACCTATGTATGCTACCTGCTTGTATGTACACATCACTTTGACTATTTCTAGAATGTACTGTTACTGTTGTTTATCCAGAAGTTTGTTTTGTATTCTCCCGGGTCATGACTGAAAATAGTCATTGCTATGGCTAGTGCACCTACCCAGTAAACAAAAACTAAATTAATAAAAAAAAGCCTGGGGAGGAAGAGGTATCAATCGAAGAGATTAGCAAAGCAGAAAGCATCTCTACGATAGAAGTAGGTAAAGAAAGAGGAACAGTGAGCTAGCCTAGTAGGGTGAAGTGGAAAGCAGAATGAGGAAGGGGGGGCAGGAGTAATGGCTCTCCCACAGGGGAGGGGTTTATCCAGGAGAGCAGGAGCAGCTGGACTCAGATATTAGCCAGGATTTGAGTTGGGATTTGAAGGAGTGGTACGAGATGGCTGTGCAGAGGGATGGCGGGATTCTGTTCCATTGGGAAGGGGCAGCTACTGACAGTGCTTTACTTCCTATTACTGTGGAGATTCTGGAGTCCTCTGGGGGGTGACCAATGTTTCACAAAGACACCTGGAAGCATCCCAGACCTTGAGGAGGGATGCATATGGGGACTCAACTCCGCCTCACAGTGTGCCATCTTTGATGCTTCCACGTGCATAATCATAATGGCCCTTAAGCGTGAGCCACCGTAGAGACTGATATAAATCACAGTGGTGAGTAGAGTAAGGAGCCAGTTATGTGAAGTGGCAAACACTATTGTAGACAGAGTTGAGTCTGAGGTGAAGGGTAGAGGACATAGATGAGGAGTAGATAGGTGAGCAGTAGTCAAGGATGGGGAGCAGGTTGCCTTGTGCAATAGCTAACCGGGCATCTGGGGTTAGATCATTCTTTATACGATAACTGGCACCTAGTTTTTGGTTTATTCTGCATACAACAGTGTTTATATGTTCAGTATAGGAGAGGGATGGGTCTAGGGTTACACCCAAGTATTTGAAATTGGGGACATGCTACAAGGCAGACCCAGATGGGGAGAGCACCGAGAGGGAGGAACTGGATTTTGCAGTACTTGTCAGGCTGGGCTTAGACTCAGGGAGCATTGCCTTAGTTTTTTTTTCCCATTTACCAAGAGCATATTTGACAAAAAACAATTGTGGGCAGAGCCATAGTTATGGGTAAGTATGGAGGATATGTTCTGCGGTGACTTATCACTAAGGAAGAGAACTAATTCATCAGCATACAACTGGGCAAAGCAGCTAAGGCTGTTGGTGGAGAGGGAGTTGATGAATATGGAAAATAGTAAGGGGCCCTGGGGGATACCAGTAGAGACAGGAAATTCAGGGGAGGTGGCAGTTCCTACTGTCACCAATTGGGAATGGCCAGACAGATAACTCTGGAACCACCATCGAGTCTCTTTGGAGCAGCCAAGCTGGTGGAGGTTGGAATGCAGTTGAGGGTCACTGATCAGGTCAAAGGCCTTGGTCAAGTCCCCAAACACTGCACTAGTAGCTTTACCCAGATCCATATTCCTGAAGATATGGTCAGTAAGTAGGAGTAGGGCAGAGGTGGTGCTGTAGTTCTTATTTAACTCATGTTGCTGATTCCACAAAAGATTATACTTATTGATGTGATCTGAAAGTTGGCAGTGGACAATCTTCTCGAGTAGTTCATTCAATTGGGGGAGAATGGAGATTGGTCTGTAACTATCAGAGGAGAGAGGGTCTCTGGCTTTAAATATAGGGATGACTTTGGCAACCTTCCAGGGACTTGGCATGGTTGCTGAGGCCAATGCAAGGCTGAAAACTAAAGTCAGAGGTTTGAAGATGGCAGGGCAAAGAGCTTGAGCAGGGATGGGAAGAGGCCATCAGTACCAGGGTTACCATGGGAGGGGAGGCTCTTGTGGAGTTTGGTAGCAATCTTTTGGGAGATAGCCCTGAAGTAGAAAAGTGGAGGGGGCAACGGAGGGAGAGAAAGGAAGGGGTGGGTCACTAGCACAATCTCCTGTAGTAGGGGGTTGCTGTCAGGGGAGTTTGCTAAGGTGGGCAGTGAGGTTAGTGAACTTTATGTTGAAAGCCTGGGCAGCCTCCGACAGATCTGTCCAAGGGCCAGTAGGGAACTTTAAGTTGATTATAGGGCTATGGGATCATGGAGTAAGGAGAAAGCCAAGGGAGCTCCAGAAACGTTGATGGTTTGTGAGGTTTTCTGTTTCAAGTCTCTGGTAAAAGTTGTGTTTTTGAGACTGGGCAGTTTGCTTGCATTTATTACGCAATCTCCTATATTTGTCCCAGAGGTCAGGATTTGGCACCCATGTGTAGGTGACCCATTTGGAATCCCTTTCTTTCACAAGTGCCAGGAGCTACTTTGTGATCCATCTGGTGCAGCCACCTCTCACTCGGTTTAGTAGTAAGTGTGAAGTGGCTGTCCTGAATCCTAAGGAGGGCTTCAGTGGGGAAGTTCACTACCACTGTCACACCGGTCAAGGAGTAAAGAGCTGACCAGTTCACAGCGTGGACATCCTGTAGGAGGTTAATGGTGTTGGGGTTGTTAAAATTATGGAAGGACAGGTATTTGGGGGAAGGGCGCTAGGTTTTGGTGGTCCAGAGAATATATTTAGGGGAGTGGTCGCTGATGGAGTCAGACAAGGTCCCTGCATGGAGTACCTTATCCTCCCTGTCTGTGGCCACTCAGCGAAAAAGTGAGTGATTTTGGGTGTTGTGCCTGGTGGGGCTAGAGTTAATTTGCAACAGGTTGTGTTGTTTGAGTAGATTGGCTTACTTAAGTTCGTGGGAGCTTAACCAATTAAGGTTGAAGTCACCCAAGAGAATGATATCCATGGGAGGATAGAGTTGGCCTAGCCCAGACAGATGATTAAATAAGCCTTGTGTGCCCCTATTTGAGGGGTTGTGGCAACAGCCAAAGTACAATTTTTGGGATAACCCCAGGGTCAGCTCAGAGATGAGTCACTCACAGGGAGAGTTAGGGTCAGATGAGAGAACAAGGGTAGCTGTTAGGAGTTCTCTGATATAGACAGCAATGCCACCACCCTTCTTTTTCCCAGAGCAATCACGGGCACAGTAGAGAGTAGTCCAACAGTTGATAAGTATCATCAGGTATGTGTGGTTTAAGCCACGTCTCAGTGAGACCCAGGACTTGTGACTTGCAGAGGGTTACCCAGGCTTCCAGGCCAGGGTATTTGGATGGATGCTGCATATGTTTAGGTGAGCAATCTTAAGCCCTGGGGAGCTGACCCACATTGTGTGGAAATGGGCAATAGTGATGTTCAAGGGGCCAGGGTTACTCTCCATGTCACCTGCCATCAGCAGCATGGAGAAAAATGAGTAGTAAGGGGGGACAGTAGTGGGGGTGATAGAGAGAGGGAGAACAAGAAAAGACCAAGTTACCATCCTTCGAGGTTAGAGAGAATAGCATAAAATAGGGTGCCTGCCAGAGTTAGTTCCCATCTATGTGACTGGGGAGGGCAATTGGTCATTGGAAGGGTGTGCAGTGGGCCTGACACATTTGCTCTATAGCAAGTACAGAAGCACAGAAATCAAACCACAGCAGAGTGCCTAGAAGAGAGGCTGCCAGCAGAGGGAGCAAGATAGGCTTCATATCGTGTGTTATATCTTCTGATCACCAGTAGCAGTCTAAGAAATACAGTGGGGGGAGAGACAGAAGGGATAAGTGTTTTGACAAGCAAGGTGTAATTGTACCTCTGAAATGGCTTAGCGGTTACGGTCACCACCTCTGGTGTGGAAGGCCTAGGGTTGGAAACCCAAGTAGAAATACAGGGCAGGTGGTGGAGGGCTTCGCTAGAGGTGGGCAGGGACGTAGAGAGGAGCCTAGAAGAGGAGCACTGTCCAGCACAGATAAAGTTAATTATACTAGAGATCTAGGAGGAGAGAGTCAGGCATAACAGTGACTTCTAGTGGCCATGTAGTATAAACTGCTAAAGGGAAACTTGGGTGATTGTTTCAGGGACAACCAGTCACATGATTAATCATGTGACATAGGCAACCTATAAAGGTGAACATGAGCCAGGGGGTGAATGGGGCAGTCACTGTGTCAGCAGTAATGGGCTAACACAGATCCACTGTTGCTCTGTACCTGGGCTGTGCTAGCTGCTTTCCTGGCTGTGGGAGGGAGATGTGAGTGCTTGCTTTCTGTGGGGAGGGAAGAAAAACAGAAGATTTAGGCAGGGAGGTGTTTGCTAGGACAGCAGACAAAGGGATTCAAGTTCAGGGCAGGAAGCTAGACAAACGGAGGGGAAGGGGCTCCTTCTCCAGCTCCTGACCACAGATAGCTGCACATGCTCAGTACAACCCTCAGATAATGTTGGAAAATCCAGGAACAGAGAATCACCTCAGGAGGCCCCTTCATTATCAGGATTACAACATAGTAAGTAACAAGCACATCGCTTGGAATAGGATGATATCACAGTTTATATGGAGGTGAGCTTCCCTGTGGGTCCAGTTATCACTCCCCCAACTTTCAAATGATAAAGGGGGTTTAAATCTTCCAAATTTTTACCAATATGATCAGGCTATTCACCTTCATATTGTGTTACATTGGCTTGCCCCAGAGTATGTGGCACATTGGAAACAAACTGAATTTACTCTTAATGATATGTTTCACTTGGCATCCTATTTATTTGGAAATCCACCTGCATGTAAACCTTTAACTAGATGTTCTCAATATACTGCTGAAACATTATGACATTGGCTAAGAATCCTGGATAAACAATTGACAAGGGTTGAAAGAAAGTTTTTAACTACAATAGCTTATGACCAGGATTTTCCACCTAATAGTGTGGATCAGGTTTTCCAGAGATGGCTGGGGTATAACATTCAATATATCTTTCAGATGGTTGGTCCAAACAGTTTGCTCCCTTTTGTGTCTTTACAGGTGACTTACCACCTGCCAGCTACAGAATTCCGTAGATTTCTGCAACTGAAAACTTATTTGTGCCCTATTGAGGAGCAATTGGTACTCATGATAACAAAACCATCTCCGTTACGTTCCCTGATACATCATTTAAGGAATGCACCCATAACTCATTTTATTAGCTCACTCTATAAGGTGTTGGGATCTAATCCTGCTGATGCTTTTGAAACTGTGCGGTATATTCTACAAAATCAGTAGAGAAAAAGAAAGTTAGTTGGCGTAGTTTTAGGGATTTTGATTATATTGAATTCATGTTGGATTTGGGTTCTATTGATTGGGAGCACTTGTATTTAATTCCTTCAGTGGATGACCTATGGAATTATTTTTTGGGAGAGTTTATGAAAATTTGTAATAAACATGCCCCAATTAAAACCAGAATTATGAAGCAAAACTCTAAGTTATGGTACTCAAAAGAGCTTAGAAAGTTAAAATTATTAAGGGACAAGGCATGGTTTTTGGCTAAAAAAAAGGGGAATAAACAGGATTGGGATAGATTCAAAATGTTAAGGAATAAATATGTTAAAGAAGTCCAGAGGAAAAAACAATGTCATTATACCCATTGTTTGGATAAAAATATTTCAAAAAATCCTAAAGATTTTTGGAAAACAATAAATACTTTGGTCAAGGGTCATGGTTTTGATGAAATAAAAGTATTAAATATGGATGGACAAGTGACACCAATATCACAGAGTGTGTTGGATTGACTGAATGCAAATTTGATGGTAGCCCCAAGTTTGTCTAGACCTTATTGCTCTTCTGGAGTTAGTAATCAAATCCACTCAGAGGTCAAAGGATTTGATGATTTATTGGTATTCGAAGAAATAACAGTTGAGTTAGTGAAAAGTAAATTATTAAAGTTAAATACCGCCAAGGCTAGTGGCTTGGATAATGTTTCACCTAAATTATTAAAATATGTGGCTCCAATTATAGCTTATCCTTTAACGTACTTATTTAATACATCTTTAACTACAGATGAATATCCATTGGCTTGGAAACAGTCCAAGGTTATACCTATTTTCAAGGGAGGAAGTAGAATAGATATGGATAATTATAAACCCATTTCTCTTTTGTCTCATGTATCTAAAGTATTTGAAAGACTGGTGGCAGTACAATTGAAGAAATATTTGGATTCCACCAGGTTAATGAACAACATGCAATCTGGTTTTCAGAAATCATATAGTACAACATCAGCACTTGCTAAAGTGGTAGGGGATGTGCAGGTAGCCCTGGACGGGAGGACACTAGCGGGGGCCATTTTTGTGGACTTATCCAAGGCTTTTGATTCTTTGGACTACGGTGTCCTCCTGTCCAGGGCTGCATCTATGGGGGTGGTGGGTTTGAGTGGAAAATGGTTGGAATCATATTTGCTGAATAGGAGCCAAAAGGTGTCATTAGGGAGTCAGGATTCGGGTTTTTTGCCTGTTGGGTCATGGCTCCCCCAGGTCTCCATCCTAGGGCCTTTGTTGTTCAATATGTATATAAATGGACTGTCTTTTTCAGATTCAGAAATAAAGTATCATCTTTATGCTGATGATACTATTATTTATACTTCACATGAATCCATTAAGGTGATTCAAAAAAGGCTCCAGTTAGCTTTCAATGATCTGCAAACTTTTTTAAAAGATAGCAGGTTGACTCTGAATGTGAAGAAGACACAGTCCATGTTGATACATCGGAAAAGCTAATGGTTGGGAGACATGGCCCTGGGATTGGTTGCCTTTGGGGGGGCCCCAATCCAGCAGACAAATACGTATAAATAGTTGGGTCTTTGGATTGATAGCTTTTTGTGTTGGAATATACATATTGAGAAATTAGTAAAGAACTTAAACAAAAGAATAGGGGCTCTTTATAGAGTTCGATCATTAATGAGTAGGGAGGTAAGGGAAAAAGTGGTAAATATGATGGTTATCCCCATGATTGATAATGGGGATATATTCTATTCTTGTGGGAGAAAGCAGGATTTAAGGAAGTTGGAAGTAAGTTATAATAACCTGGCCAGATTTATATTGGGGGTTCCTAGATTAACACATAGTTGTGTGCTCTATGACCAATTGAAATGGTTGACAATTTATGAACGTAGTAATGAACATGTGCTAGCCTTTATTT
Organism: Neoceratodus forsteri; assembly: GCA_016271365.2. NCBI lineage: Eukaryota > Metazoa > Chordata > Ceratodontiformes > Ceratodontidae > Neoceratodus > Neoceratodus forsteri. The sequence continues at coordinate 62,223,260 of CM057451.1, forward strand.
ATAAAGGATTGCAGGGGAAATATCCACAGTATATGGTAGAAAATTTGATATATAGGGACAAATTGGCTTCATTGAGAAATTGTAAAGCACCTAGTTTGGAATTGCCTAATTGTAATTTAGAGATAGGATGACAACCCTTGTATTATAGAGGAGTCATGAGCTGGAATGCAATCCCTAAATCTTTGTTTATGCCTGATGTGAAAAATCATTGGTCTCTGATTCAACATTGGTATCGTACCAGTTCTCGACAAAAAAGGCAATGTTGTGATTTATAAAGGATTCTTATATTCTAGGAGGTTATTATTTATTATTTATATTATGTAATTTAAGATGTATGTATGTATTTGTGTATTGTATGGAAAAATTAGTATTGTCTGTGTCGTAACATTTTCCTTTTTATTATATATTAATGTTGGGACCTCGTTGAAAATGAGCTATGCTCAATCGAGATTATCCTTTATTCATTTTTTTATGAATAAAAACATTTTACTACTACTACTACTACTAAAAGGGCACAAGCGTTGCATAGTGTAATTACCTCAGGCTCCTGGAGTAAATCTACTTATATAACATTTAATGTAACTAGGGCATCTTACTGGAAGGAATTTGAGTGGAAAAACATTGCTAATTTTTTCTGTACCCCTGCCTTGATCTCTAAATATGTTCCTAATGCCTTTTTGGAATGCTGGAGGGGATGGGGTTCCCCGGTAGCAGACCACGCACATGTCCTCTGGTCATGTAGTCGACTAACACAGTATTGGAGGAAGGTGCTGGAAGTTATAATAAATATTTATAACTGTCCTGATCTCCTCACCCCTGTATACATCTTAACAGCCACACCACCAGAAGACTACCCTATAAACATTTGTGCACATAAACAGATTATGCTTCTACTACTGGCAGCTAAGAAAGCCATTACCCGATTATGGCGCACTGATAAAATACCAACATTGGACTCCTGGAGAAAGATCACCTGGGAAATGTAGGCATTGGAGAGACTTTCAGCTCGGTTACAGAATTATACCCAGGCTTTTGAACTTCGATGGCATTCATGGGTTAGGTATCAACAACAATATTTCCCAGATTTCATTCCTTAAAAATTAAGAATGTGATGAGCCTTGATATTTCAAGGTCAATCCCTGACTCCCACTGCCCACCTTGCTTTAGTGAAGATTCTATATTACTTATCTTATTCCAGTGCACATCTTGTCGTTGGTCCACCTAGTATCTTTCCAAATTGTATAGGTTGTCATAAATTTTAGATATACATTATCTAATATTGGAGTCTCACTTAATGTAATAGTGTCCATGGGAGTGGTCACAGTTTCAATGTGATATATATTAATAACTATGGAGGTGTTCCATTTCACTTTGTTAATTTTTATAAGACAGATCTAATTTTTCATTGTATTTGTTACCCCATTGGAGAAATCATGAATTATCAATGAAGCATCTGCAGGACAAGAGACTATATTTGCCACCTGGATTAAGATTTTGCTACAGAAAGGGTCCTGGCTCCCATTGCACATCAGATGTACAAAGCTGTAAAGCTTCTCCAAGCTTTATGTTTGCTCTCCAATCCTCAGACGAACATATTTAGTGCTCTGGATGGACTCCTAACCCATTTTGTGATAGTCATTTTCCTGTACAATGCATTTTATTACATTTGTACTGTAAGCATTATCTTGTATATGTATCTGATTTTATTAATAAAAAATACTATTATAAAAAAAAGTAAGCACATCAAGCTTAAATCACAGCTGAAACATGCTATAATAGAGGCACAGTACAGATAAAATGCTAACACAGTCTAACAGAGGTTAGAACAGGCATTAAAACCAATGTAAGCACACAAAACTGCTGAAATTATTGCAAACAGAGACCTCTAAAAGTAATACAGAGCAGGTGGACTAAACAAGGCTCCTAGTGAGCAAACACAGTGCATAAAACCAATCAGTAGTTGTCTGCTGACTTTAAAGTACTTTAACACAGTTCCACTGTTGCTCTGTGCCTGGGCTGTGCTAGCTGCTTTCCTGGCTTGTGGGAGGGAGATATGAGAGCTTGCTGCCTGGGCTGTACTAGCTGCTTAAAGGACTTACAATCTAAGATCTTTGGACTAGAATTAGAAATTAAAAGCCTGAAAGAATTTGCAGATGTCAACTAGGGTTACTACCTTTTAAAAATCCCAAAGTGGGACATTTCTTACTGAAACATGATTTTTCACAAGACAATATGTAATCTCAACCAATGCAACAGACTTGTTTTCTCTAAATAATCAGAATTAAGACTAAGTGTTGTATTTTATAGCTATTTCTAGTGTTTCTTATCATTTTAATGTATTTTAGTTAAGGTATTATATTGTTTTGCAACATTTAGAGGAAATTCAGAAAATATTTTTTTCTGCTATAATTTCAGGACATGTAGTATTTTTCATGGTTTTTTTGCAGGACACAGCTGCCCAAATCAGGACTGTCTTGCAAAAATAGGGACAGGTGGTAACCCTAATGTCAACACAGATGTAGAAAAAGGGGCTTTACAAGCAGAGGATACAAATGATTCCACATATAAATGCACAAGGGAAGACAATTTAGAAGATTGATGCATTGTACATAGAAATAAATCATAAAAAAAGAAGAGAACATGAATTTACCCCAGATTTACAAAACAGATGTAGTAACAGAACAGGATATAACACAGGGAGAAAAAAACTGTAAATACAGAAGTAACAGAACTGGAGTCAACAGACGGAGAAAACACTGCAAACATAGAAGTTGTAATGGAAACCACACAAGAAGAAGGAAAAATAAAATCTGATGAAGTGAGGCAAACATTCATATTAGGAGACTCAACTGTAAAATATGTGGATCAATATACAACTCAGGGTAATAAAGAAAATGTGGCTAATTGTAGTTTCTTGGGGGCAACAATTAATGATGTTAGTAAAATGCTACCAAGTATTCTGAAACCAGCTGGGGAGAAACCATTGGTGCTACTACATGCAGGGACAAGTAACACAAAAAATCAGTCAGTAGAACAAATACTCAAGGAATATAATGAATTTAAACAACTAATAGAGAACAGAAACACAGAGTTTATCATTTCTGAGATTTTGTCCACACCAAAGGCAAGCTATAAATGGGCTAGGAAATTAAAGCATATCAATAATCGTTTGAGACAATGGTGCCTACAAGAAAATATCACATATATCAAAACATGGGAATTGTTTGATAGGAAGTATGACTTATTTGCATATGACAGACTGCATTTGACTGAAAAAGGCAGTAGATTGCTGCCAGAAGATTTTTTATAACGCAATTTACAACAGAAATGTAAACTAACTAAACAGGGGAGAGGGGAAAAATACAGTATGTCTCTAACATAGCAACTAATGTAATTACAAATGACAAAACTAGAAATAATACTAAAACAAATACAAGACCACAGAATGAAATGAAAGCAATACTTATCAATACCAGGAGTCTTACAAATACGATAGATGAACTAAGCTGTTTATAATATTATGAGGGCATTCATTTACGTGCCATAACTGAGATGTGGTGGTAGGATGATAATTGGGGGAAAATATATCCAGCTATATGACCTTTCATACAAATAGAATAGGGAAAAAAGGGGGTGGCATTACCCTATTAGTGAGAGACAGATATGAAGCATGTGAAATAAAGTCTAATTTGCAAATGGATACAATTGTCAAACAAATCTGGGAAAATCCATTGCAACCCAAAAATTAAAAAAATCACAATGGGGTATGCTATAGAGCACCAAGATTAAATTCTGAGAAAAATACCAGATTCTTAAATGCCATAAATAGTATTGATTTAAGTGGTAGAGTGTTAATTCTAGGAGATTTTAACTGCCCAAATATTAATTGGGATGAGTACATAGGATCTACTGACTATGAAAAACAATTGATTGACATAATGGTTCTAAATGATTTTGAACAACATGTTTGTCAAGCTACTAGAAGACAATACATACTAGATATAGTTATAAGCAATGGCCCCTATGCACAATTGGGGTGTAGGGATGCATGTAATGCATGTACCCAGCCTGCGACCCTGCACCCCATGGGCAGGTGCTCACATACCGGCATTCACCAATGCCAGTCACCTGTCCACAGCTCCTCCCCCCCATCATGCAGAACTCCACAGGGCAGCCACGAGAGGAGTCAGTGTCCCCAGTGGACATCCAATGGGATGCCCCCTGTGACCCATATTGAATCCCATGCATAGGGTAACACTGATCCAGGGCTGTGCATGCTGATAGCATGCATCCAGACCCATGGGACACCATCCAGTTCCAGTGCCACCACACATGTCTTTGCTGGGTGCTCTCCCATCCAGCTGCCCCTGCTGCCCAGTGGTCAGAGACAGCACAGTGTGCCCTGTCCCAGCCCCCCAATGACTGGATGCCTGTGCTCATGGTGGAATGCACCACATTACTCCTGATCCCAGCTGGAGTACCTGGCACCCCCCCTCTGCACCCCTGTGGCCAGCTCTACATGGCTTTGTGACTGTTCATGTAGTGCTGACACACCCTGGAATGCCCTCAACATGGAGCTGTCTGCAGCCATGGGGGATTGGGTGCAGTGGGTCTGTGCATGCCCCCTTCATGCATGCCACTCAGGGGGCAGAGTGGGTGTGGATTGGCTACTCACCCTAGATATGGGCTTGTAGCCACTCCACCCCAATCATGCATAGGGCCCATTATGAATAATAATATCAAACACTGCAGAGTTAAAGAACAATTAAGGTTAATTGACCACAGCATGGTAAAGTTTAAGATAATAAACAGTATAAACAAAGAAAAGGGTGTTAAGTGCTGGGGTAAGGCAGACTATACAGCAATGAATACATACCTCTGCAACTGGGACTGGATAACTGATTTCAATGAAAAGGGTGTACAAGAAACCTGGAACATTATTAAAAAAATGGAGCACTGTTTCATACAATATACTGTATCCCTGAGAAAATAAAGTACAATAACAAAGGGAAAATTCCATCTTGGTTTACTATTTTTTAAATTAAGGATGGAAATGAAAATGTGGACTCACTGGGATTTGAACCTCAGACCTCCAGTATGCCGTTCCAGCACTCTAACCATTAAGCTACAGGCCCACTGGTTAAAGTGTCTGAGGAACTTCCTTCTTCACAGCACCACGCATTCCTTTCTCTAGTGTTGCGCAATACTGCAACTAGGAACCAATTTAGAAATACCACTTCTCTTAGTGCAGTTTAACCCCTGCAAGGTATATATTTTTTAAATCAAGGATGGAAATGAGAAAAGAAAATGTGAACTCACCAGCATTTGAACCACAGACCTCTGGTATACCATTCCAGCGCTCTAACCATTAAGCTACAGGCCCACTAGTTAAAGTGTCTGAGGCACTTCCTTCTTCATAGCACCACACATCCCTTTCTCTAGTATTGCACAATACTTCAACCAGGAACCAATTTAGAAATACCACTTCTCTCAGTACAGTTTAACCCTGCAAGGTATATATTTTTCTTGGTTATATATTTTTCTTGGTTTATATATTTTTCTTGGTATATCTTGTTTTTCTAGTAAGATTGAAAGATACATTAAAAAGTAAAAGACAGCATATAAAAAATATAAAAAAAAATCCAGAACTGGACAGATTAATGAGATTCAAAGGCATAGCCAAACAATGCAAACTGGTGATCAAAAATGCAAAAAAAAAAATGAAGAAAAAAGAATAGCAACCAAAACTATGGATAATAAGAAAACCTTTTACAATTATATAAATAGCCAAAGACAAGGATAAGATAGGATCGATCCACTTCCTGTTTCTGATACAATTATATCAGATGAACAAAAAATGGCAAACATATTTAATTTCTATTTTTTGAGTATTGCTCAGAATAAATCTGATAATCTAAGCCCAGTAGCAATAATTAAACAATATTCGGAAGATCTCACAAACATCAGTAGAAATAGCGTATTAAATAACTTAAAGAATTTGAAAATAAACAAATATCCTGGACCTGATGGGATACACCCATATTTGTTAATGAAGCTAGCTGAAGAACTTGCAGGCCCATTATCTAAATTACTAATAGAATCGTTGAAAATGGTTGAGGTGCCAAATGATTGGATGACAGCAAATGTTATGCCTATACACAGGAAGGGAGCAAAGACTGATGTTAATAACTACAGATCAATAAGCCTGACATGTATCATGAGTAAAGTAATGGAAGAATACATAAAAGAATGTCTGGAGAATCACATACAAACAATGGATTTTACAGATTATTCAATACATGAGTTTACACAAAAAAGATCACACCAAACAATGTATTTCTATGAAAATGTTAGTAGTGCATTGGATCAGGGACTCCCAGTCATTGTAGTGTACTTGGATTTTTCAAAAGCTTTTGATTTGGTCCCACTCAATGAGTTAATCAACTGCCTAGTAAAATTTAAAGTCAACCCATACATAATTATGTGGATAAAATCATGTCTTGAGAATAGAAAACAAGTACATATTAGAGGCTTTATGTCAGATTGGGGAGACGTGTCTAGTAGTGTCCCCCATGGCTCAGTATTGGGGCCCACTTTGTTTAACATCTTGGTGTCATCACTCAAAACATCAGAAAATACCTGGATTGTTAAGTTTGCTTATGATTACAAACTAGGAGCTATAGTTAGTACCCACCAGGATATTACAAACTTCCAAAATGATTTAGATAATGTCAGAAACTGGGTATTACAACATAAGATGATCTTTAATATAGAAAAGTGCAGTGTACTGCATTTTGGAAAGAACAATTGCTTGCTAGTTTTAAGTTAAACGGTAAAGAACATAGGAGTACAGATTCTGAGAGGGACCTTGGTATCCTATTTACAAATGACTTAACCTTTGCAAAGCACACTTCCAAAGTTGTAAAATAAGCCAGAAAAATCACAAACTGCATATTAAAAAACATAAAGAGTAGAGATAGGTCTGTAATACTACCTATGTATACATCACTTGTTAAACACCTGATGCAGTATAGCGTGCAGTTCTGGAGCCCTTATCACAAGAGGGAAGTTAAACAACTAGAGGGTATACAGAGGAAAATAACCAAAAAAAATACAATCTTCACAATCTAAGTATAAAGAAAAAAGGAACAGATTGGGACTATTTAGTCTAGAGTATTGTAGGCTAAGAGGCAATCTCTGGTGTATGCAGAATTTAGAAATAAGGATCTTTGGGAATATGTGGGTCTGCAAAAGAAGGAGACTGTTAAAAATACTAGGGCACATACCTATCAATTAAAAGGGGAAAATTATAAGACAAGGAGGAGAGGATCATGGTTTAACCAGAGAATTGTAGCAACTTGGAATACACTCCCTCTCAATATTGTTAATAGTGATATCATTACAACATTCAAACACAAGTTAGATGATTACATACCGGATAAGTGAACCATTGATTAAATGGCGAATCTGATCTTGGCGTAAGCTATGGACTGATACTTCTACTTATGATACTTATGATCAGTAATGTAAATATTTAATGTTTACATGTTCGTTAACATACAGAGAACTGCTGTATGCAGCAGTTCTCTGACACAGAGACATTTTGTTGGTTATCTGATGTTACTCCTCTTATGCCACATTCATGACTACACTGAGCTGTCCATATCTAAGAGAACTAGTACACACATCATTAAGCATTGATTTAATAAATCACAAACACTGAGGCATTAATTTCCAAGTGACTATGGAATGATTGTAGTGTGTGTGTGGCATATGGCAAAACTGATTGTAAGTTTAATAGAAATAATAACCTTCTATTTAATAACCTTTTTTTTGCTTTACTTACTTTGTGCTTTGATTAAGTGAAGGCAGCTGAAAGACACATATATCTTTAATTTTCATACAGATTGTTCATTTATAAAATGCCCAATACCTATCCTGTACCCAACCAGGAGCACCAATATGCTCATGAATACTTCATTTCAATTGTAATATTACTTAATTTCTATTTTGAATGACCAGAGCTATCTAATGTTTCATCTGCTCATCTTTACTCAATTGTGCATGAGATCTCTCTGGGAGAAATTCATATTCATGCACACAAAAGATTTTGTACATGAGAAAGAACAGACTTCCATTTTAAAACAATTGTTTTTGTTTCATCCTCCAGACTCGAGACAACATGCCAATATAGATGATTAAAAATTGACCTGATCCATGGAAGTGTGATGAAGAACATGTTGCAAGATATTGCATTTACATTCTTCTTTATACCTTTACAAATTACTTAGGATCCAGAAAAAAAGATGATTTGATTCCTTTTATTGGACTAACATAGATGTTACAAAAGAAAACAAGTACTTTAGCATTCAGACTATGCCCAGTCCTTCATTAGAAATCAAATGCCACTTGTTTTGGCATTAGTTTCTGATGAAGGACTGGGTGTAGTCCAAAACCTAAAGCACCTGTTTTCTTTTATAACATCTATGTTGGTCCAATAAAAGGTATCAAATCATCTTTTTTCTGGATCTTTTGTACAAGGACCAATACGGCAATGAAACTATGTTTTTATGTCAAATTACATAGGTAACAGACTGAACAGTGTGAACAGGTGTTAAATGTCTATATCATGTTTCTTAGATATACATGTATATCGACAGATATAACTAGAACCGAGAAAATTAGGTAATCAAACAGGTTGGAACATTATATGCAGAGGGAGCACTATTTACCAATTGTTTATTTCCACTATGCATCAGACACTCCTATTTTGCTAACAGTGTCGCACACGTGGAAACCCTGAGAACTCACATCCTTGTGTTTTTGGTTTTAATTTAAGACATTATAGCTCAGTCTTGATCAGTACTACATTGATATGGCTGCAGAGAACACTGTTACAGTTGTATTCGTGGTCTGATATTTATTTATTTATTATTTATTTATTTAGTTTTTGATAACCGGGTGGGTGTGCTAGACACAAGCTGTGACTATTTTCAGACACGACCTGAGAGGTTACAAAGTTACAAACAGCATTAAATCAATGTAATACATTTTTAGATTAGGAGCATCAACACAGTACAGTACAGCAAGGTAAAGTATACAAATTAACAATTACATTTGGTCATAGACAAAAATTGACATCACAAAAATTGTACGGCAGGATTTAAAAAACATATGGTAATACAAAGCAATAGGCAGACATAGTAATTAAGGCAAGTGTTATAACAATTGTCAACAGAGGGCCATGTTATACAGCATATATACATGAGTTACCACTGACACAGCGCCAACTGGGCAAAAACAGAACTAAATGGAATAAGAATGGGTTTACAGATAGCATCATAAGTACTGTGAGTAAACCCAGTGGTAGTAACAGTGGAAAGCGAAGGAGATGGGCATAGGTAGGAAGGGGAGGCTATACATCCTTATGTTATCAGGACTGCTAACATTTGGTTCACAATTCTCTTACCATAACAATGAATGTAAGACCATGCTTACAGCCGTAACAGTTTTCTTGTCAGCTGTATAAATAAATGCATAACAGGACTGTCAATTACTTAATCACCAAGCCTGTCTAAGGGGTAATGTTATAGGCCTGTTAATCACAGCCTGGTGGTGTAATAAGGTGTGAGGAATAGCTGAGTGCAACATGCACATAGAGTGTGATTAACCAACCATCTGCATAATCACTGGGCATGCTGTATTGCTATTATAAAAGATAAAAACACTTGCAGACAAAAATTATTTACTTCTTCAGCTGCACACACTGTCATTTGCTACTGTATCACTTACTCGTGAAACTCATAAATGGGTAATAGAGGCTTCATTATTATTTATAATTACTATTTATCATCTTTATGATATATACATATGCTTACAGCAACAAGTAAACATCAAATGTAAATAATAAAAAAAACACATTTAGTAAATTTCCTTTGGGCACATGCCAGTCATTGTAATGGTGGTCTGTATGTACAGTAAGCAATTCGGGGACTGGCACCTGCTGAAAGGTAAAAGTACAACTTACTTGCTTCACTGATGGAAGTAACTCAGGTCTCTGAGGTACCTAGTTCCAAAATTTCCTTATATGTTAAGTGCCAAAACATGTTAGCAAACATGAATAAAACACAGCACTCAGATGCACTTGAAGCAGTCTATGTCCAAATAAATACATGGATCCAACACAAACACACGCAAGATAGCAAACAGGCTTCACAGACTTCCAAAAGCTCCCCCCCCCAACTCCCAAATTGACGTCACCTGATGTGTTTCACAGTTAGTGCTTTCTCAAAGGATCTGTATGTAGCATGTTTTCACAGACCCATTTAGCCACCTGGCAGTGATGATCAGTCACTTAGGCCCTGTCCACACTACACCTCTGTAATGTTACAGAGTGCCTAAACCGTTAAGACAATGGTTTGCGTTTACACCTGTAACGTTACAGAAGGCGTTTTCGTAACCGTTGTTGAAACCACATATGAGGTGGTTTCAACAACGGTTCTGAAACCTTGATCCCATCTTTAAATGCTATCGGTAGTGTGGATGACGGTAACGGCCTTCCTGCAGGGCACGGCCGCAAGTGTGAGCAGCATTGTAGGATCGGGCACCACCATAACGGTCGCCCAGCTCCCGAAGTGTGGACCGCCAGTGCCGGTCCCCTAATAGACACTGCCACGGTGTGGACGCACTGCACCACTCCCTGGCCGTAATGGATTGCATACGTTACTGGGCCAGAGCGGTGTAGTGTTGTCAGGGCCTAACTGATCAATATCAAGATCCCATTTTGTTATCACTTCAGTAGACTTTTTTAATCCATCAAGCTCCATATGTGTACTTCCACCACATTCATTGTTCTAAATTATAAAGGGAATGTCAAATAAAATAGTCTCTATATTTTTAAACAAACAGTCATTTAGAAACAAAAACTCAGTACATAGCAATTGGTTAACTTAGTAGCAAGACCTGCTGACAGAAGCAATCTGTACATATTTCTGCTCAGAAAGTACAATCAATTGAAGAATGTCACTACAGCAGCATTACTGCTCCAGGCAGACAACAAATATGAAGTAGTTTCTCGCCTTAGGAGATAATTTGATCAACAAATTAATATTTATGATTAGTAGTTTACATCTATTTATTCTCAAAAACCTTGTCTCCCAACCTCCGGACAGAAGCCCAGCGACTGCAGAGTGTTGCACCTAGCACCAAAAAATTGCAATTTTATGGTATGAAGTAGGAAATGGAACTACTGGCGCTCTATGGAGGTATGATGAGAATCAATGGAAAGGGGCTGTCCAAGGCCCTGTCCACACTACACCGCTCTGGCTGGTAATGGATGCAACCCATTACGGCCGGGGAGCAGTGCAGTGTGTCCACATTGTGATGGTGTCCGTTATGGGACCGGTACCGCTGGTCCACACTAGGAGTGCTGGGTGACCATTACGGTGGCACCCGTTCCCAGGATGCAGCTCACGCTGCGCTATTGGCCTTGCAGGGGACCTTTACCACATGTCCACACTTTGTCCGGTAACCTTACGGAGGCGTAACCGGTTTCATAACCGTTGTTGAAACCACCTCATATGTGGTTTCAACAACGGTTACGAAAACACCTTCTGTAACTTTACAGGTGTAAACGCAAATCATTGCAGTAATGGTTTGGGCACTCTGTAACTTTACAGAGGCGTAGTATGGACAGGGCCTTAATATACTGTGGGTGTTCTAACCACCATGTATACATGTATTAGGCTCATATATTATATAAAGAGCCACATACTTGTACACATTTTGATCAAGATACGTGCAACACATTTAGATGTCCCCCCCTCCAACGATCCTCAAAATAAGCAGTATAGAGCTATGGTTTAGAGCTCTGAGCTGCAAACCTGGAGACCTGGGTTTGAATCCCACAGCCCCCACTTTCATATGGTGTGACCTTGAGCAAGTCTCTTAACTTCCTTGTGTTCCCACATCACATCTGGAGACAAGCTTCAGCTGGTTCTATGTCATAAGGGCGATCGCCTAAAGGCCATCATCCTTATGGTGAGTTTACATCGCCAAAATTCAATTTTGGCGATACAAACCTGGCAACAGAGAAAATGGCACATAGAATAGTAATTTTTACTTTTATAAGGTGGGCTGTGCCCCCCGCATCCCCCTACTATTAGATTCTTAACTCCAGGGGGGTGCATGTCGGGGCCAGGGGGGTGCAACAGTGAAAAAAAAAATGTCACCTACTCTGGCCAGGTGCAACAAAACATACCAGCTCCTGGTCCTGAACCCTGCATGCCAGACATCCTAGGCCAGCACCGACCCCACCACACCACGGAGTCAGCTCAGTGACTGACCACGGCACCACCCCTCACAAACCCTCCCACCCTCGCTCGGCGTGCTCCCTTCCCCTGTAGCATGTACATGTAGTGATATCCCATCATCATTCACAAACTCTCCCCATCTGGTCACCCTCCCTACTTCCTCGCCATCTGGGTATGCTCCACAATTGGGACGCCGTTTCTGTAGGCGCTCACTTGTGACATGCCCAGATCCCAGGATACCGCTTCAGCTTAATGTGCCTTTTCTGATTAAACACATTCCTGTTTCTGTTTCATAATAGCACCATAAAGTGCCTGTAACCCTGTTCTCTGCTTCACTTCATAAAACTGCTACTTTTTGTAGCATGGCTGCAATTCTTAGCAGCCACTTAACTCATATCAAAAAGTTACAAGCAAAGATTTGCAAGGATAAATACATGTAAACTAATACACATAAAAATACATTTGTTGTCTAAATTATCTCCTAAATAAATACTGTGATACTGTACCATACATGTTTGAATGTTTATACTATGGTTTATACTATGGTTTTTGGATGGCGGAAGGTTATATGCCCATTTAAGCCATACCCACTTCTCAGTGGTTGTAGATTGTTTTTAACTTTTAGATAGTCGTCCAGTTTGCTTTTAAACCCAGTAAAGGTTGTTTGGACAATTATTTCTTGGAGAAGTCTATTACATAGTTTAATTGCTCTTGGGAGGAATCCGTTGTTCCTGTTATTAGTCCTATATATGCAATCTTGAATTACTTTAGTGTGCATCCTTAAATTATAATCAGCTTCTTTATAATTAATATTGAAAGCCAACATGAGTTCTGTATTTTGCAATATTCTAAATAAGGTAAGGATGTTGCCTCTTTGCCTCCTTAATTTCAGTGGCCAAAGTTTTAATTTTCCCACATGGAAATCCATGCCTAGTATAAGGCTGTTGTTCAGCTGTATTGACATCAGTATGTTGTGCTGCAGCAGTGATGTCAGTATTGTAGCAGAATAATATCATACATCTGCTTCATTATACATGCTCAAGATAGAAGCCTTTTTTAATTGAAAGTACAGAAAAATCTGCAGCTGCAATTGCTAGCTGCACGGTGAATCAATAATTTGAGCATGGCACCAACCCTCAAGTGCATCAACCCACCAACTGCCACTTCATCAAAGGGACACTGTCAACCCTTTTTGCTTCATACTATTTCTAGTTGAAAACCCATATTTTATGATTTGTCACCTTCTCTAAAATGTGTTGGTGTTACTGGTTGTTTAATCTGCCTCTTCCCTTAGTAGAACTGAAATGCATGCTAATGGTGTATTTATACCCAACCTTGTTGTGTTTGCAATCCTTGATCTACTTTTATTGCATACTTAACGAACATCAGAAACACCCCCAAACAGAGCAGCCACTCATGGTACAATAGTCTCCTCTCCTCCCACTGCATCTGGAGTGGCTATACTATGTTGGGGGTGTTCTAAGTCCAGGAAAGATAAGGCAGGAGTTGATTAAGGAGTGTAAACAAACACATTTTGGTGTGGTAATACCAGTACCTTAGGCAGTCTATTTTTCACTTTTAGAATGAAAAAAGGAATCAGAATCAAACTACTAGCTATATCAAAACATTATATAGAATGTAAACAATCATAAAATGTGTCTTTTAAACTAGGGACAGTTGGAGGCCTAAAGGGGGTTGACATTGTTCCTTTAAAAGAAGCATAGTGTCTGAAATCGGAATGGATGACTATACACTATAAATTATAATGATCCCCAATATTGAAAAAATGGGGCAAGTACGGTGCAGTCATTTGTGATGCGCTTGTCCCTGCACTTCTGCCAGCCAAGGTGATATTCAGACAGATAGCACTCGCTAACAGATTGGCGCTATCTGACTGAATATCTGTCCATGTTGGCGCAACACTAAGTGAATCTACAATGCTCCAACATAGACCAGTGCTGCATATTGTCCAGAAGGGAAAATGCTGCCTAAAATGGAAGAGTACTAAGTACCTTGTGGCCATTTTCAGCCTGAACATGCAAATGAAACCATTGGGCATGTAAGACACTAAAGGGCCATTTGCATGCCCATTATGAGATCATTTGCTTGTGGCGCTGCAGCCCTTTTTCATCTATTCCTTCTGAAGAATGAAAGCCCTGGTGGTCCAGTGGTTTGCTCCACCTGTGATCTTCCTGCACATCAGCCGTCTTAATATCATGCTAGTCTAGTGGTTCCCCCAATCACTTTGTACATCAGGCTCCTTAGTAACCTTATGGACAAGTGGTTCCTCACACCCCTGACACTATCCATGCACCCCCCACCAACCCAGAACCCCTACACCTCACACTCTGAATACTGGCCCGTGAAAGCTGAAGCCAGCACAGCACTCCTCTCACCTCCTCTGCTGGCTGCCATCTGACAGTAATGGAGCACAATCACACATGATTGGTGATGGGAGCAGCTCAGCACAAATGGGTGGCTGCAGTACAGTCACCCTGCCTTTAGGGCAGAGGGAGCAATTAGCAGGTGGGTAAGAAGTGTTTTTCAGTGGTCATAAACAACACCACTCAGGGAGCTCTTTACTGCCACCGCAAACCACTGAAAATGCAATTGTGCCAGTATGTATAAGGGGACCACCTCATTTGCATTGGTGCAGTGGTATTTTGGAGCCTGGGCACTGCAGGGTTAGGGGAATGTTCTGGGAGCCCATGAATATGGCCTCACCCAGAGGGCTGGTACAAACCTGGGTTAGTATTAGTGTGAACCAAATTTGTGCTGGCATTAACCTTCAAATATGGTGGCCAATTATGGGAATTCACACAGAGACAATCCTCTATCTGTGTCTTTTGTTTTATATGTCAACATGGTAACCTCTTGAGAGTTGATCTCAAGGTTTCTTTTTGCCATAGAAGATGCTTGAGGCAGACATAGACTTGTTGTGTATGGTTGCTCTTATGTTATCCTTTATGTTGTCAAGTGGCCAGAAACACCACTTGTATGACAGACACCACAGCAGTCAACATGCCACGTAACTCAGAAAAACTGCCTGTCTACACTAAACCTGTTATCGTCATTGACATGAGTGGGTTATTAACTAAATATTGATGTTGTTTTCCTTATCTCATTTATTTGTTTATTTATTGAATTTTGTTGACCCGGTAAGCCCACTGGGCCTAGAAGTCCCTTTTTCAGGGGCGACCGGGGGAAGGGGGATACAGATGGTAAGCAACTGAAATTGAACCAGATTAAGCTGTTTTTGGTATTTTTAGTGAATCTTATCTTAAATCTTATCTTATCTTTATCTTAAATGGACTGTGCTATAAACATTGTTAAAGCTGTTTTTGAAAAACTGTTAAGAAATAGTAAATGATGAAACATTTATGTATAAACATGCACTTATCTGTGAAAGCTACACAATCAATAAATATTCCTGCAGACCACCACATCATGAAATTAGTGCCTTACTTTGCACAGTGGCCTAGACTGTCTGAGCATCCATCTCCCCCACAAATTAAGCCTCATGTCTCTGCATGTAGAGGTGTGAGAAGCCAGTCCTGCTTTGTTTCCCAGACTTTAGTGACAGATAGGAGAACTGATGACTGATGTTGAAAAATGATCTGACTGAGCAATGATGAATGCTGATGTTTAAACTTTCTATTGCAACTGATATATTACCTGCAAAGATTTTGCCAGCATGAGGCATTATATTGCTTGCTTCTATCTGTCGGAATGGTACAGTCAGTAAGTACCAAGCTAACCGATAGAAGCAAGCAATACAAACAGCCAGTAGCATTGACATGGTACCAATGAGCCTTTGTTTAATTGTAACCCAATATTTCCATGATTTGGACAGTGACGTTAGCTCAATAGTACCAAAAGGCAACTTTGGAATACCATAAATTTGGGTCAGCATATATTGTTTCTTGTGTATCGGCTCTCTGTTTTCTCAGCATTATCAGCAGAACTACAGGTATCATCATTGCTACCACATGTTGATGAAGGAACATATTCTTCATCTACTTGGTAGTCACATTTCTTTTCTATGTTGTTCCAGTTATATATACTGGATATATCTCAATCACAAACTTTGGAGTCATCAAGTAGAGTACACTGTATGCTAATCTCCTTAGTGATAGATTTGACACAAATGGCTGTGAGGTAGTCTAGCCCCTCCATCCCAACATCACAGTAGTATCAAATCATCCGATATTCCCTGGTAATCTAGTGGACCCCCCTCCATCCCAATATCACAGTAATATCAAAATCATCCCCGATATTCCTAGAGTCTAGTAGCCCCTCCATCCCCAACATCACTGTGTGCTAAAATCTCCCCTGATATTCCCTAGTAGTCTAGTAGACCCCCCTCCCATCTCCAACATCACAGTAGTATTCAAAATCACCCCAAATATTCCCTGGTAGTCTAGTGGACCTCACTCCCATCCCCAACTTCACTGTAGTATACAAAATCACCCTCGATATTCCCTGGTGGTCTAGTAGACCCCTTCCCATCCCCAACATAACAATAGTATCCAAAATCATCCGATATTCCCTGGTAGTCTAGTTGACCCCCCCATCCCCAACATCACTGTAGTGTAATGTTGAGCAATGGCATTGCTTACTGTAAGCTCTCATTCAGTGACAGCTAAGTCAGTGGACAGCCATGGAGGTGTGCAGGTGTGTTTTGGTGCCCGTTGGCTGCATTTTCCATGCTGAAATGGGGGAAGCGGGGTGGGGTGTGGGTGTCTCAGTAGGTGGTAGGTTCCATTGGACTACCAGGGATATATCAGAATTCATTACTATGTTGCGATCAGAGCTGGGAGTTAGTCCACTAGACTATCAGGGTAGTTCAGAATGGGAATATATTAGGAGCATGGTCAGGGACGGAAGGGGAGCACCACTGAACTACCAGAGAATATCAGGGATGGTTTTTGTATACTATAGTGATGCTGGGGTTGGGGGGGCACTAGTTTTCCAGGAAATATCAGGGATGATTTTGGATACTACTGTGATGTTGGGGATGGGAGGGGGGTCCATTAGACTACCAGGGAATATTGGGGTGCTTTTGTATACTACTGTGATGTTGGGAATGGGTGTGGGGTCCACAAGACTACCAGGGAATATTGGGAATGCTTTTGTATACTACAGTGATGTTGGGGATGGAAGGGGGTCCACTAGGGAATATCAGTGATTCTGTATACTGCTGTGATGTTGGGGGTGGGAGTGGGGTCCACTAGAGTACCAGGGAATATCTGTGATGATTTTGGATACTACAGTGATGTTGGGGATGGGAGGGGATCCATTAGACAACCAGGGAATATCGGGGATGATTTTGTATACTACTGTGATGTTGAGGATGGAAGGGGGTCCACTAGACTACCAGGGAGATGTGAGTGTTTTTGTGCTACACAGAATTTCCCACCTGGCACATCTCTGCCATAGACATGTAAATGGAGCCATAATGACATGCAAATGACCCCGTGTGTGCCCTGCATGGCTAATGGCCCCATTTGCATGTTTTAGTCTGAATATCTAGAATTTGTGCTCTTTGCATCCGAAGGTGTGCTGCACATCCCCATTCCACGTATTCAGATCAGGTGGGGATCGTCAGCAGCCCCATTTGCACTGCAGGTATTTTTTACTATATTAAGAAGGGATATGCGGTAGCATATTTCATTTGAATGTAGCACATTTGCTCTCCAGTGCAACTCAGTTGCACAGAGCAAGCACTTGTGCCCTTTCTTGGTGCAGTTAGAATATCTGGGTCCATGTGTTTGTACATATCCCTGTGTTTGTACATATCCCTGCACAGCTTGTTGTTTCATGCTCATCATATATTTACTAGCTTATACTGTTGTTACTGAATTTGTGTAATTGTAATTGTTTCACTTTGTTGTCTGTAAGTTTCCCGGATTGTGCCTGAAAATAGGCAAATTTTTGTCTTAGCATACCCACCCTGTCAACAAAAAATAAATAGATATATGTAATGTTAAAAAATTGGAGTCTTTGGTGATGACTACAAGGAAACCATTTTGTAAGCCTTGTCACAGCAAGGCAACTAAAGAACACCAGAGAAGATGTGTCATTCATTACACTTTCAAACAAAAAATTGAAATAAACTTTTTAGGAGTATTATGGTAAGACACACTAGCTTGGTGGTCACTACTAAACCTCTTCAGGAATATGTGAAACCGATCTTTTGATGACATCCCCACTGGCCAATGATGTTGTGGTTGCCATGGAGTCATTACTACAGATCAATCTTATCTGGTGCCATGTTGTGCAACGTTCTTCAGCATACAACCACATACACTGCTAGCACTGGCAGTCTGGCTTTAAAAAGCTTTATTTGTCAGGCCCATCCACAGCTAGTGAGGAGTAAGCATGAAGTTGACCAGTCATGTTCAACAAGGTGAGAGAGGTTGTTCTCGTCCGCAAGTTGTTGCACCTGGTCATCACACTTCTGTATTCCTGATAGTGGTTGGAATTTCTACTTTCCTTTTGTGGTTTGGTTCTGCTGTGGCTCATCCAGTTTTTATACTTTGTTTCCTTGCAAGCAATGAAAAAAGAAAGAAAAAGGTAGGCATCACCTACTTTGCAGGGCGTGTATGCAGTAGTAGCACATTTGGAAAGGGAGAGGGTGCATCTCCATTATTCAAACCAGCATACAGGTCAGTCATCACGTTAGTGATACATCACAGTACTTCATACATCAAAGCACTGTTGGAACAACTTGTGAATACACAAAAGGCCACAGTTGAGACTAAAATGAGTAGACTGCTTTGGTGATAGGGAAAGCTGAGCATCTGCAGGGAATGCTGGCCCATCAGTGATGTAGCGGGTCAGGACATGCAATGACTTAGGCCAAGGGGGGACCTACCTGTGTTGGGCTGGGACTCAAATTAGTAAATATTATTACAGTTGCTGAGGTCATTGCATGAATGGCAGACATAGAGGGGTCTGGTAAGGAAGTTGTACAGTAGGGTGTGAAGAGAACAAAGGGAGGGATGACTGGAGGGTTTAAGCATGTTGGGACAAAGCTGATGGAGGTGGCTGAACAGGGGGGAGAATATCCATGGTGGAGGGGTTGTTAAATTTGGGCAACAAACCAATGCTCACAACAAATGTAATAAGAGTCTAAGGATGAAGCATGATGCCAGAAAAATACAACAAAAAATAAATTATTGTTGTAATCATAGCAAATAGACAATACCTCATACCTTTATCCCTTTTCATGAGCCTTGTATAGACATTATTTTGGTTTTGTTTTGTCTGATTTGACCAAGACTACCAGACAATGGTATGCAAGCAGACATGGTAGGAACCTCATCCGGTCTTAGATGGTGACAAACTTGGCTAACATCAGCCCCAAGCTGCTTCTGAAGGATGTACTGTATGTGGGTTCAAAACGTTTGATGCTGAAATGATCACTACACAGACAGCTACATTTTAAAGAGCCTTTCCAGTCCAAAAGGGATGTGGCAACTAACACATTCCACTGATTCCCAAATACACCGTTAAAAGGGAAGTGATGCAAGCTAACTTTATTCTTATGCACATCTGAGCAACCATAGGCAATACCTCTATTAAACATGTTGCGATAAGGGGTGTGAATTATAAGTGATGCAGACAACCTGAGTGATGTGGCCAAAAGACCAGTCTGTTATATTACACCACAGCACTGTTCAACAATCACTGCAGAACGCAGTATTACTTCTAATTTAAAATGGATATCCAAAGTATACATGGACTTCACCACACAGTTACATAAAATAAATTTGATGCTACAAATCTGATGTTGTCATAAACATGTAGGCATTTGACTTATACTACAAGACAAAACATTGTACATTCAAAATAAGACTGAATAAAACTATGAACATGCATGCAAAAAGTATACAGTATCTGTCAGCCAGAGCACACAAGTACACAATAAAAGCACTGTAGGCACTAGGCAGACACAATATACATAGATCAGGTCTGTATTTGCTCTTTTGAAATTGTTCTGCAGCAGATTCACAATGACATGGTGCATATGTGCATGTGTCAAATTAGATAAACACATGGGGCCAGATATTCAGACTGTGCTGGGTAGTGGCGCAAACCTGGGCACAGCGCAACTGTGTCAGGAGCAGGGTCAAGCGATATTCAGTGGTGATGCGCCATGGCTCAGCACCTTTGAATATGGCACAGAGGGCACACACACTGCACATGGAACACTGGCACTGAGCCAGTGCAAGACACAGAAAGGGAGCATGGGGATACATAAGTGCAAGTGCAGTTGCGCTAGGTGCATCACCCGTGATATTCAGTAGGGGGCATGCAAATGAGGCCATAAGATATGCAAGGCACAAATGGGGCCATTTGCATGTCATTATGGCCCAATTTGTATGTGATGCGCTGGTTCCCGGTGTATTGTGCCTGGAGCCCTGCTAAGCTGCTGTTGATGACACCTTGGTGGGCTATTGCAGCCCCCCCCACTCCCGTACACCCAATCGTGGGCATCCCAGTAAAGTAAAGAATCCCTGGCGGTCCCCCTGCAGCCCGATCACGGGCATCCCAGTAAAGTAAAGAATCCCTGGTGGTCTAGTGGTCTCCCTGCAGCCCAACTGCGGGCTGTAATACAAGATAATATCCCTGCTGGTCTAGCAGTAACTCCCTCCCATATGCCCGATCATGGGCTGTAGTAAACTTTAAATATCCCTGGTGGTTTAGCGGTAACCCCCCCCACGCCCGATCATGGGCCATTGTGGAGATGAAGTATTACCTGGTGGTCCAGTGGTACCCCCCTTCCCACCCATTCACAGAGGTCCTCGCACACCCAGCCCCCATCATCGGCGTGGCAGCAGCATTCCCACCCACATTCTGCCCGCTGAATGACAGGGTACAATATGATCCTTACACCTATTGGTCCACAGTGTGGACCAATGGGCTTGCAGACCATAATGTACTACACAGGATCAGAAATGTGAATGAACTTGCAAACAATGTAAAGAGTCAACTAAAAACTGACAGTGTCCCTTTAAAAACATTGTTTCCCTTGCATGATGTCATGGTTGGGGTTTGCAGCACTGAGAACAAAAGGGGCAGGGTTATGCAAATGAAGCAGAGTACAGAGCTAAAAGGATTATTTCATGAAAAACAGCACTTTTTGGTTGTTTGAATGGTATGAGACTGATTCACAACTCCAACAGGCTACTACTCCCATTTGCTATGGTAAACCTCAGAAAATCACTTTACTGTATTTGCTTGCTTTTCACTGTTTTAAAAATTGAAACCACAGAAACTTGTTCTCATTATTTTTATTCATTTATACTGATGGACCCATTTCATAATCGCAATAAGGCATGACAGAGAGTGCATTACGGAGAGGTAACCCCTCATGGGAGTGGAAGCAGTCGACTTTGCCTCGTGCTTCAACCTACCTGAGGCAGGCTGTTATCCCATCATAAGATACTCCCTGTCATGCCTTATTACCTAAAAAAACCTTATGGCACAATCATGCTGTATGATTGAGTTTCATACACTACCCACTAAGGTATTTTTTTTTTTTTAACTTTGTTTTCATTGCATTTTTAAATCCTGTACAGATCAAACTGCAATCCAAGGATAAGCATACACAGTGCATGGAAAAATCTGATTCACAAATTTTATTGCAGGATTGATGATACTCTACTATTACTACTACAGTACAACTAACAAGGGTTAAACACATCAATCTTATATACATAGTTACACAATTGGGGCTATACTGCAGCCAATACTTCAAGTACACTTATAATTAAAGTATTCACATGATACTCTTACCAGGCTAAAAACTGCCTCTCTGGTATGATGTCACAACCTACTAGTAGTGAATTCGGCATTTCATGAGCTCAATTGAGGGAATTACAGCAGTACTCCCTGACTGACACCCTTAACTAATCAGCTGAAGTTGTTTTATTAAATGTAAGCTAGGGACTGCTATGACTGATACGGTGATAAACAAAGGTACATACCACTTAGTCAAGCTAAAGAAGTGATGGGTTGCTGAGGAAAAATCAGTCGTCGTACTTGGAAAAAATTTTCTGGCTGGTGTGGTATCCCGCACTTCCCTGACTGCTTGAATTACCTCCAGCTTCACAGCAAGGTTGTTCACACCTAAATCCACAATATGGTGCCATCTCAATGGTATAGTTCCTAATGCCCCAACAAAAGTCACCATGCACCCAAGTCATGAAGTAACATGATGTGAATTTAAAAAACACATTTTAACACATCATTTAAAAACAACCTCAGTACACGGTGCCCATTTGAAAATAAGTGCAGATTATATTAACGTAACTAATAATACCTAAACAACTATAAAAGTACTAGTGCCATGTTTAAATGGCGAGCATAGACAGCACATCTTCATATATTTTTAAAAGTCATCTTTTTCCCCAAAGCATTAGTGAAGATTCACCAAATTCTAACAAAAGTCCATATGGAAGTTTCAATGGAAAAACTCACAAAATGTTTGTATTGGGTCACATCTGATGCTGCTGAAAACCCCCTGTACCACTGTAAATCTTGTCCATACTCACAGTTTTTAGGAGAGTAAGGAAAAACACAACAGTTACTCTACTTCTTCCAATGCTAAGTGTTCGCATTCCCAGTCTCTAGTATTAGTCATTAGGTTTGCTACACAGGTACTGGCTGCTTTTAGGTCAGTAAAAGTGAAAATTTTTTCTGTGAATGTGAACTGGATTCAGCCAGGAAGGACAGACAGTGTATTACTTCCATATGGCAGAGTTGTTGGGTAACCTCCTTGAATGTCTTGCTCATTTTGTGTGTTGCAAATGAGTAGTCCAGGAATAGAAGAATTCTACTCCTCTCCACTGAAATGTGTCTCTGGTCTCTTGCTGCCCTGAGGATCTTATTTCTCATCCACTGTGGAATTTCCTTGCTATTTGTTTTTTCAATCTTCCCATTGTAAAAAGTTGATTTTAAAGATCTCTACCACTAATAGAAAGGATTTCTGGAGACAAAAAGTCACAATCCCAGCCTAAAACAGCACTTTTAGCTGTTTATTTACCGTAGTGAAGAGGAGCTCATAAAAGAACATCTTTCTTGCTGGGCTGTTGGTTACGCCTCTCCCCATTCAAGGTTTTAATATGAAATACTGCAGTCTGTATTGTCAATATTTGCCTCACTTTGCATGTAAAATTTCAAGTCAGTCTGTGAGTGCTTTGATACCTGACAAGAGGGAAAGAGGAGCTGTCAAAGTTTGTGCTGCTGTATTATCGTGCTACGCTCTGCTGCAGCCAAAGCCCTCTCTTCCCTACTTATTGTCATCACATTCAGCAGTCAGGTACGGCAGTGCAAGATGGCTGCAGGAACATGCTTCAGCATGGTGCTCAATAAAAAGGGTTAAGAACTGCGGACGGTGAGGACCACAGATGGTGGTAGCAGCTCTTTATATAGCACTTTTTTTAGTGTCTGCTTTGTTTATTGTTCCAATTAACTATCTTACATTTTTATTCAAATAATGTTTTGTGCTAAATTTAAGTAAATTGTGCTTTGCAAAGGAGATCTTCTAAATGTACATGCATATAGTTTAGTGGTGATGAGACCTGTGGCTGCAAATGGGCATGAGAATCTTGTTCCCAAAAAGATTGCAGACTTCAGCTCTACAGTAAGCTCAACTGGCTCAGATTCTGCCAACACAGGATGTTTCACTGGGACAATCTCCAATAAAAGAGTGTCCATGAAAATGCTTCCCATTGTCTTGAAGATCTGTTTTGGCTGTTTGAGTCTACCCACCACATAACCGGGAAACCAGATGGGGACCCTTCACAGACTTCACAAATCAAGTCAAGGTTGGGGCATTTTTTAAACTGCTTTTCTCACTAGGGGTGTGACTGGTTATGGCACAAATCAGTTAAAGCAATTACATTTTAAAATAGGGACCCAGCCGATGTGTGGCCCACAGTGACATTTGGAGGCTGGGCTGATGACTCACATCACAGCTCTGAACTGAACACTGAAAGACCCCCACTCCCCTTGAACAAGTGAGTAACCATTTCAGGCAGAATTAAAATTGTAGTATTTGAATGATTTGCCATGGGAGGGGGCTGCACTGGGTTCTCTGCTTTAACTGATTTATGCAATCATCAGTTGCACCCTTAGTGAGAAAAGAGATTTAAAGTTTGTGAATGAGCAAGTGTCAAGCTGCTAATTCTGGGTTTGTTTAATATTTAGATGTAAGTCTCTCTTTATTAGTTGAGTCCCAACCAATCACCAGCACATTGCTGGGGACTGCATCTTATTTAAAGTAAGCCAATTAGGTAGTGCACCTTATTTAAAAGGAGCCAACTCAGGTAGTTACATTTTAGAATAGTCATCCAGTTGATGGGTGGTCCACCATGAAAGTTTGGTGGCAAGGCTGACAACTCCTGTCAGAGATCCCCACTCCCTTTTGGAATAAAACAAGTGAGTAGCCATCTTAGGCAGAAAGCAAAGTATAATATTTGAATGATTTGCCATGGGGGGAGAGGGTGTACACTGGGTTCTCTGCTTTAACTGATTTAGTCCATAACCAGTTGCACACCTAATGAGAAAATTTCACGTTTGTGAATGAGCAAGGGTTGAGCTTAACATTCTGAGGTTAGTTTAATGTTTAGGAGATGTATGTCTCTCTTCATTAGCTGGCTCCACACCAATCACCAGCACACTGGCTGGTGACTGCACCTTATTTAAAGTAAGCCAGTTAGGTAGTGCATCTTATTTAGAAAGGGCTAACTCAGGCAGTTATATTTTAGAATACGGAGCCAGTCAATGTGTGATACACCGTGACATCTGCTGGCTGGACTGACAATTCACAGCAGAGCCCTGAACTGAACATTGAAAGACCTGCACTCTTCTTTGGGATAAAGTAAGTGAGTAGCCAGTATTAACAGCTGGTGTGCACGAGGGTGCTGGTGCTTTCTTAATGAGTTCAACATTCAAACTGGAAAGGAAAGAAGCACTCACCCCTCAAATAAGTACAAGAAAATGCAGTTTCTTCAAGAAAGTTCTTTTATTGCACTATTCCATCAGTCCTTAGTAACACCATTGTGCAAAACACACACTATGTACATTTCACCCCCTCTGGGGCTTCTTCACCTGATGAAGCCCCAGAGGGGGTGAAACGTACATAGTGTGTATTTTGCACAATGGTGTTACTAAGGACTGACGGAATAATGCAAAAAAATAACTTTCTTGAAGAAAACGCATTTTCTTGTACTTATTCAAGGGGTGAGTCCTTCTTTCCTTCCCACTTTGATAAGAGAGAAGCCATCTGTGGCAGAAAACATATTGTAATATTTGAATGATTTGCCATTGGGAGGAGAGGTGCACTGGGTTCTCTGCTTTAACTGATTTGTGCCACAACAAGTTGCACCCCAATGAGAAAAGCAATTTAAAGTTTGTGAATGAGTAAGGATTGAGCTGCTAGTAGCAGCATCAGTAGCAGAGTTTACTTATATTTGGCTCCCTTCTCCTGAGACCCAGGGTGTCATTACAATAAAATACAATATAACTCATAAGAACACATAGCAAAACCATAACAATCCACCAAACAATACAATACAAATGAAAATAATCATAAAAATGCTCATTAAAACAGCTAATAAAATAACAAATACTAAACTCAGTTCATAAAGCTAAGGATGGATGTACTGTAGAAATGATATGGCTTCTCCAAAGTCCTGCTGAAACAGATAAGTTTCAATCCCCTTTCTAAAAATGTCCACCGAGGGGGCCTCCCTCAGGATCCTGGGCAAGGAATTCCAAAGTGTTGGGCCTGCTACTTTGAAGGCCCAGTCACCCAAAGTTTTAAGCCTTGCCCTCAGGACCATCAAGAGGCCTTCCTTGGAGGAACGGAGTTGGTGAACTGGGGTGTATGGGTACAGAAGCTCACTCAGGTAGGCTGTGTCTAGCCTCTGCACAACTGCTGGCGCAGAGCCTGTGGGAGACCTGCCCATTATCCAGCTCTGGTAGAAGGTATTTTTCAAAAAAATGTTCCCAGGACCACATGCATGAAATGACGCAATGTGTGTGCTCCTTCTTTGTGATGATTCCACTGGCACCTGTGTGTGGGATTCCTTACCATATAGTCCCACTGTACTGCAACCCAGATTCCTCCAGGTGGTAGCTGACCAGTGGGACATGCTTACCCTCCTTCCCAGTGAGAAACACTCAATCCTCCCATCCCGGCCAGCCCCTCTATGACTCACATCTGTTCCCAATCCCGGGTCACCACTGCAACAGGAAATAGCTTTACCGCTGTGCTACCAGGCTGATTCTACTAACCCTACATTCTTGGTGGAGATGCCTCAAGCATCTCTGTGTGGAGTTCCTTCCCATGTAAGCCTGGTGTGCTCCAAGGTGCATCCAACCTATAGGACAAGTTTATCTCCTTCCTGAGGGAGGAAAGCTGTCTGAGGGACACTCAACCCTCCCTCCCCAGCAAGCCTCTGAGCTACCTGAGTTTGGCTACGTCACCATTGTAACAGGATGTAGCTTTACCACTGTGCTAATGTGCTGGCTTTGGTAATCTTCTATTCTTGGGGAATGGTTGTGTAGAAAGTGGTTGCAGAGCAAGTGACTGATCACCTTAAAAATAATACCATCTAAGAGCCATTTCAGTCTGAGTTCCATAGGTGCCATAACACAGAGACAGCTTGTATCAGTGCATGCAACGATCTTTTCTCCTTCTTGACCTCTCATCTGCATTTCACACTGTTGATCACCTGCTGTTGATAGACTGGCTTGGGGCTTTGAGAGTGTGTCCAGGACTGTTCTCAAATGGTTTTGGTCATTCTTCAAGGGATGACAGTAATCAGTGGTGATTCAATTCTGCTGGTCATGGCCATTGACTGCCAACTGTACAGATCCTTGGGGCTCTGTCTTGTCATCAGTGTTGTTCCTGGAAAATACGCTTTCACCGAGGGGAGCATAAGACAATACAGCATGAAGTTTTATTGCTATGCTGATGACACTTTGCTGTATATGTTCTTTGCCCCCAACTGGACATCTGTGTTGCTATGCTTTGACAACTGCCTTTCAGATATCAAATCCTGGGTGGACCCATCCGGTTGGCATCGGTTGAATCTAGGGGAAACAAACTGCTTCCTATGGGGGAGTGAGTAGCATTTATATCATTTAAGGAAAGCCTGATGTACCCCGTCTTTGATGTTGATGTGCTGTAGGTGGAGAGTGACATACATAGTCTTAGAGTAGTCTTGGATGGGCAAATGACATTTGTGTCCCAGGTCTTGTCTATAGTCAGCAGTTGCTTTTATCATATAAAGAATATTTCCAGGCTGGGCCCCTTTCTAGATTCTGCTGATTTTCACACATTAGTGCAGGCCCTTGACTCATTTTGATTACACTACTGTAATGTGCTCTGTAAGTGCTTGCATTGTGGCCAGCTGCTCTGCTAACAGCCTGCTCAGAATGATGCAGCGAGGCTTCTGACTTCCATTCAGAAGTCAGAAACTCTTATTCCCTCTCTCTGCACCCTGGACTGGTTGCTGTTAGCTGGCAGGTTGACTACAAGGTTCCTTGCTGACCTTTAAAGCCCTTGATGTGTGGAACCTCCATGATCTCAGCACGCTTCTGACCCCCTACACCCCCGCCAGAAAATTCAGATCAAGGAGGCAAGGGTTTTGACCAGTGTTGGGTAAGTTACTTTTTCTATTACTTTCGGAAACTTGTTCCAGAAAGCTCTATTCAGTCACTAGCAAGGATGGAGAAGTACTGGCAAAAGTAATACACCTTACGGTTACAATTACCTATGTCTTTTTATAAAAAACGAAATACATAACTGTAACTGATTACATTTATTTGAAAGTAACTAGTAACTAACCTATTACTTTCAAAAAATGTAATCTGTTATAGTTATTTATCATTTTTGTATTATTTTGTATAAAAAGAAATAAGTAACTATGATTGCAAGGTGTATTACTTTTTCTAGTACTTCTCCATCCTTGCTAGTGACTGCACAGAGCTTCCTGGAACAACTTTCCAAATATAATAGAAAGTAATAGAAAAAGTAACTTACCCAACACTGGTTTTGAAGCAGCAATGCATCAATGTGATGAATCTTTTGACCTATGCATTTTTATTCTGTTTTAGATTGCCCCTTATCTGTTGACTTGTATGATATCCTTCTTTCCATACTGTGAGTCTGCTTTAGTACTTTTTTTCACATATGAAATAACAAACTCTGGTCAGAGCTGATATGGCTGTGGAGAGCTTTTAGAAGCAGCAAGAGCACTGAGAAAAGAACATGCAGTGTTCTCACCGCACCAGAGTCAGCCTGCTCCCTACTGAAGGATGGGTTATAGCATAGCTGAAGCAGCTACAGCAAGAGAAGGTGGGGTTGTGACTGATGTCTGTATAAGACACTGATGAGATCACACCTGGAGTACTGCATCCAGATCTGGATGCCCCATCCGAGAAAAAAGACATAGACAAGGTGGAGGTGGTGCAGTGGAGGGCAACTACAATGGCACAGGGCATATGGGATAAGACCTATGAGGAAAGACTAGCCAAGTCCATATTTAAAATATTTACTTCATTTGGGTAAAGCATTTAAACCATTTTAAAAACTAAATTTTTACAAGATATGCCAGTTGAAATTCAATATATGATGTATCTAATCTCAACTGGTATATCCTGTAAAATATCACATACAGTGTGGTCATGCTTTTACCCATTATTTCTAATGAATTTGCACAATGCAGATCTACTGAGAGGAAGTTTCAATGCGATCTTCCTTTTACACATTTGTACAATGCGTTTTCCTAGAATATGCCTGCTGATTGCTATATACGGTATTTAGCCTGGATAGTTGCCAGAAGACGTGGCATCTTATTTTCAACGGGGCTCTACATCTACACAATATTATGCTGCATTGCATAAAATCAGAACACACTGGAAACAATATTTTATATTTGGATTAGGCTACCCTGAATAAATACATTTTAAAAATGGTAAAATCATGACCACACTGAAAACAACATATTGCATCTAATCTGGGACACCCTGAGTAAATAAAGTTCAAAAATGTTTAAATTGAAGATCCCTGTTAGAATGAGATGTAGCATCTCCCCTGTGCTATCCGGGATACAAAATATAGGATAAGAAATATTTAAAGGAAATCTGCTGTAAACTGAACTTCACTGTGTTCCACAGAGCCAAGACTGACATAAACAAACAGTTTCTTTATTGTTTTATCACATATTAGATTGCAATATTTGTTTCGAATGTTGTGGCCATGAGGATGGTGTATGTCTGTGTGTGTGCGCACGCTCACATGTGTGTGTGGGTGTGCATGTGAGAGTGTGTGTGTGTGTATTTCCTGTATATAATAAACTATGTCTGAGACAGTGCTTATCATATAGTGTCTTAAGATTTAAAAAAAGCATTGAATCTCAAATGGCATATCCTGTAAACTATCTTGTAAAATATCACATACAGTGTGGTCATGTTTTTACCCATTATTTCTAATGAATTTGCACAATGCAGATCTGCTCAGAGGCAGTTGCAATGTGGTCTTCCTTTTACACATTTTACATAGATACATAGACATAGATACATAGACAGTGTTGGCAGATAAGGGCCTATGGCCCACCCAGTCTGCCCATTTGAGCTTGTAAGTTCAGTTTATGTTTTCCTAGAAGTCTGTTACCCCTTATCCCTGACCTCCAGAATTCCTTTATGTCTATCCCATGCATTCTTAAATCCCATGATTTTTTCAGCCCCCACCACTTCCTCTGGCAGGGTGTTCCACTTGTCCACCACGCATTCTGTGAAGAAATTCTTCCTCAAGTTTCCTCTGAATTGTACTCCCTCCAACTTCATCCCATGGCCTCTAGTCCTGGAACATCTTTTTCACTTAAAAATAGTGTATTCCTGCACCTTGTTCCTCCCTGTAAGATACTTGTATGTCTCTATCATATCCCCTTTCTCCCTCCTCTCCTCCAGGGAGTACATGTTCAGTTCCTTCAACTTGTCCTCATAGGACTTGTGATGCAATCCATGCACCATCTTTGTTGCCCTCCTCTGAACCTTCTCTACCCTGTCTATGTCCTTACGTAGGTAAGGTCTCCAGAACTGTACACTGTACTCCAGGTGGGGCCTCACTAGTATCTTGTATAGTGGAATTATGACCTCCCTTTTCCTGCTGGTGATGCCTCTGCCTATGCATCCCAACATCCTATTTGCTTTACCTGCTGCTTTGTCACACTGATTCCCTACCTTGAGGTCATCAGAGATGATAACCCCATAGAAACATTACAATGTGTTTTTCTAAAATATGCCTGCTGATTGCTATATGATGTATTTAGCCTGGATAGTTCACAGAAGATGTTGCATCAATGCCCTACAGAGGGCTGCCTCAGACAGCTAGTGTTGAAACCCACTCAGGAGGCTGCAATCTTAGACTTGGTACTCTCAAACGGGGATGGAGAGAAGATCTCAAATTTAGAAGTGGGTAGCCACCTCGGAACAAGTGACCACCAAACAGTGTGGTTGACGATAAACACAGCCGTAAAGTCAAGCCATACAAAAGTGAGGGTTCTGGACTTTAGGAGGGCTGGCTTTTGTCAAAATGAGAGAGTGTCTCAGAAAAGCAGTAGCAAATGGGCAAGAAGGAGGGGTGGAGGAACAATAGGAAAATACCAACTGTCATCACAGAGGCAACAAGCCTTTGTGTGAAGCAAATAAATCAAAATGAAGGAAGAAAACACTATGGTTCTCAAAAGAGGTGGCGGGGAAGGTTAGGGAGAAAAAGACAGCATTCAGGAAGAATATGGAAACACAGAAGGAGCAGGACAGAGAACTGTACTAGTTAAAGCAGAAGGAAGCGGGGAAGGCAGTCAGAATAGCAAAGGCCCAAACCAAGGAAAAGATAGACAACTTCATTAAGAAGGGGGATAAAGCCCTGTATAGGTACATTAGGGAGTGAAGAAAGACCAAGGGAGGGAGAGTGAGGCTTAATAAAGGGAAGGGATGGTGGGTGGAGGGTAACAGTGAAAAAGCATGGATACTGATAGAATACTTCGGCTCAGTATTCACAAAAGAAGAGGAGGGGGAGGTACATAAACCAATCAATAGAAGCACTATGGATATGGGGGTTGATACTGGTCCATTCACAGAAGGAAGGGTTCTGAAAGAACTCCTAAAACTGAAGGTGGACAAAGCAATGGGCCTTGACGGGATTCACCCCAGAATTCTAAAAGAATTAAGGGGAGAACTAGTGACACCACTGACTACACTTTTTAACAAATTATGGGAGGATGGTGCGGTACCTAATGACTGGAGGAGGGCGGATGTGATTCCCCTTCACAAAAGTTGGAACAAAGCAGAGGCAGAAAACTACAGACCTGTTAGTCTGACCTCAGTAGTATGAAAAATGATGGAATCACTTCTGAAAGAAAGAACTGTGGAGTACCTAGAGGCCAGTGGGGCACAGGACCCAAGTCAACATGGATTCATAGTGGGAAGTTCATGTCAGATGAATCTAATAGATTTCATTGATGGGGTGACCAAAAGAGTAGACCAGGGAGGGGTTGTGGACATGGCCTGCCTAGACTTTAGCAAGGCATTTGACAAAGTCCCACACAAAATATCAGTAAACAAATTACCCAGCCTGGGAGTGGGTCCCAGGGTGGTAGCCTGCATAAACAATTGGCTGGACAACAGGATACAGAGGGTAATAGTAAACGGAGTCCACTCCGAAGAAAAGGGGGGTTACTAGTGGGGTACTGCAGGGTTCAGTACTGGGTCCCGTCCCTTTAATGTCTTTATAAGTGACATTGCAGAGGGACTGAAGAAAAGTATGCCTCTTTGCAGACAACACAAAGATCTGCAACAGGGTTGATACACAAGGGGGGTGTGTGGAAAGGATGAGAAAGGACTTGGCAAGGTTGGAGGAATGGTCAAAAATATGGCAGCTTAGATTCAATGTAAAGAAGTGCAAAGTAATGCACCTGGGAAACAAAACCCCAGAGGAAGAGTACACAATATGGAGGGGGGTTACTAACAACAACAAAAATGGAAAGGGACCTGGAGTAGTCATATCGGATAACCTAAATTTAAGCAATCAATGTGAAAAGGGAGTAAAGAGGGCTGGGGGGGTACTGGGATGTATAGGCAGAGGCATCACCAGTAGAAAACAGGAAGTTGGTATCCCTTGTACAGACAGTTGGTGAGACCCCATATGGAGTACTGCATGCAGTTCTGAAGACCCTATCTCCACAAGGACAGAGACAGGATGGAGGCAGTCCAGAGGACAGCAACTAAAATGGTGCAGGGTCTGCACCAGAGGCCATACAAAGAGAGTCTAAAGGAGCTCAATATGTATACCCTGAAGGAAAGCAGGGAGAGGGGGGGCATGATAGAAACTTTCAAGTACCTCAAGGGAATCAACAAAGTCCAGGAGGGTAGCATCTTTCAGAGAAAGAGATGTGCAAGAACAAGGGGGCACAATTTGAAGATAGAGAGGCAACGGCTCAAGGGTAATGTGAGGAAATATTTTTTAATGGCGAGGGGTGGTGGATGCATGGAACAGCCTTCCTGAGGAGGTTGTGGGGTCAAAAACAGTGGGGGAATTCAAGAATGCATGGGACAGATGTAAGGCAATTCTGGTTAGTGGGCTCAATCCGCTCCATGAAGCGATTCACGGAGCAAAGGCAGATTCGCAGAGTGCTCCACAACATGAAGCAGAGTACTTCGCATTATAATGAGGAACGCAAAGCCCATTAGAAACAATGACTTTGCATTACTCTGCCTCCCCAGGCCACTACTCTGCTAGTTTTAAGGTGAAGTGCATTGCGGGCAGTGCACTTTGCCTCACTTCACTTTGTTTTTGAGCTCCAAAAGCGAATTTTGCAGTGATTCATGGGATTTCAGGTCACATGGGCTCTATATTGATCTGCAGAGCCTCAGTTCGGGGTAGTATGAGTAGGAAGGAGTAGGAGACAGTATGCTCTGATAGCTGTCTGTGATAGGAATCTTGTAAAAGCTGTTCAAAAAGCATTTTTGCTTTTTTGGGGGGGATCCAACTTTAGTTCATCGACTGTAGAAAACCCTCCTGTGCTCATATCATCGAGCGTTTGTTTTTGTGTGGATTTTTGAATGTTAATTTACAACATTGAGTGTGTGTGGTGAAAGACAGTGAAAGTGTGCTTTGGGGGAGGGGCATATCTGTGGTGTAGGTAGATTTAAGTTGGAGAAATAGTTATTTCTTTGTTTTTTAGTTATATTTTTGTTATATAACTGACTGTGTTAATGTACACACAGTAATATTGTCAGTAATAGTAGAAATTTTCTTGCTGTTTGTTGTGTGGATGTGGTGCAGTCATTCATAAGTTCAGGTTGTTTAAATTACAGATTTACAATATGTAATGTGGCATAGTACTGAACTTTTGCATTTGCAGCGCATTCCTAGTTCAGCATTGTACACAAACTGTTCTGTGTGTGAGTGTGTGTGCAGTGTGGCATGCATCAAATAATACACCTTTTATTGTGCCACAGACTAGTGTGATTGCAGGCGCAGCAGTGTGAACCTGCTATCCACTGCAGCTGCCTGATTTTGTACTGCGATCGCGGTATATGTTCTTAGTTTTGCTGCTTGTAGTGCTGTAAAAATCAGCACTGTCTGTATTCAGTGCTCTCCCCAACCCCCACATTCAAAAGGTATTTTTTACCAGATTGGATTGTTTTTGTGACCTCATCAACACCACTGGTTACTGAAGTTGTTTTAATTCTGTGACAGTCTCAGAGTAGTCGCTTATCTGTTGCTGAAGCCACAGTTGTTTATTTGGCTTCACATCCAGCATCCCTCCAATCAGAGAGTGAACGTATCAAAATCTGAATTTGGTTATAATATTTGTGGATGATCCCCCAAAATCCCTTCAAAGAGATGTGCAAGCAAAGCTGTTTCTGGCCATGGCAATGTTGGCAGTAAGATGGTGTGTGGGCCTGGTAGTAGTACGCAGACACAGAAGTGCATTGCTGATGTGAGGAAAGGTAATTCTCCTGCAATGTTTTTCACAGCCCAATCAGTAGCTTCACTCATAGCTGGAGGAGATGATGTTTTCCCAGCTGGTGATGTTAGTGTTACTGGTGTTAGTGGTGGTGGAGGTAGTATTAGTATTGTTGCATCAAGTTCTGATTCTGACCAGTGTACTGTATCCACAAATATTGAGTGTGAAGCAGTGCAAGTGAGTGGCAGTGTAGATGATGTCAAAGTTCCCGGTAACATCCCAGTAATTGAACCTGAGGATTCTGATGATCATGTCAACGATAGCATACAATGTAATATTCCATCCACCGTGGCACTTAACGTCACGCATTTTCCATGCAGTGATTCACAGTGTGGTGAAAAAATATCAGGTGATGGTGGTGTAGATGCTGATGATGAATGTGATGATGATGATGATGATGATGTTGCTGTTGTTGCAACATGCAGTCTACATACTAGCATCCAAGCAGAAGATGTGGATGTGTGTGACATTGATGAATATGATGATGATGTAATTGACCCTAGTTGGGAACTGGAGAAAAAGAAATTAAAAGTGGCTGTGTCTGAGTCTGTTTGCATGAATCCGGCCCCCCCCCATAAAAACTTGTGATCTACCAGTTTTAGTTGATGATGATGATGACCCTGTAATCAATATGCTAGGTAGTCGTGGTGGTCAGTTGTAGTCCAGGTGTGCAGTGCCCGAAACATCACATGCCCCCCCCCAACTTCAGTGCTTAAAATAATGGACTTAAAGAAGCCACATCATGGACATGTTAAAAGCAGAGCATGACAATCCCTTGTTTGGGATTTTTTTTTCAAGATTCAAATGATGATTCAGTTGCAATCTGCCAGGTTTGCCATGTGCGTGTGAGTCGAGGTAACAAGGGGAGCCATCTGGGCACAGGAGGACAGCATACACATCTTAAGAATAGGCACTTGGCACTGTGGAGCTAATACCACAGTGGGGCATTCACCCACATCACCGGCAACCATAGCTAGCATGTTATCCCCTTCCATGACTGTTAAGCCCAGTAGGAAATTAAACATGTGCAGTAGTGCGGTAATAAGAGCAGAGGATTACTACAGGCATGATGAGGTGGAGGACCATAATGACTTTGAAATATTGTCCAGTGCTGGTGAGAAAAGCAGTTTTTGTGGTGGTGGTGGTGAATGCCGTATGTCTAGTGCAAGTGGTACATCAACTACGGTTGGCAAATCTGGCAAAATAACAGCATTTTTAGGTTTGTCGTCATCACCTGTGCAACCGTCTACATCAAATGTCCACACTCCACACCCTGCCAATGCCATTCATCACAGAGCACA
Organism: Neoceratodus forsteri; assembly: GCA_016271365.2. NCBI lineage: Eukaryota > Metazoa > Chordata > Ceratodontiformes > Ceratodontidae > Neoceratodus > Neoceratodus forsteri. The sequence continues at coordinate 62,258,927 of CM057451.1, forward strand.
ACCATTGTGATCAACACACCCCATGTAAAACGTTTAAGTCAGCCCACGTTACAGAGTGTTTTTGCGCATAAACTGAAGTACCCCCCAAATCATACAGTGTCATGTGAACTCAATGCTGCTGTAGCGGAAATGCTGGCAATTGATCTTTTGCCCTTCTCCTTTGTGGAGAATTCTGGGTTCCGGCAGTTTGCCGCACGTGCCTGTCCAAAATGGAAAGTCCCATCCAGGACATACTGTTCTACCCATGCTGTCCCCAAGTTGTTCCGCACTGTGTCCGACTCAGTAAGACATGCCCTTTAACATTCCTCCTCTCCATTCATCCATTTAAGTATGGATATGTGGACAAATGGCAAAACAGTGGGGAGTTCATTTTTGTGTATAACTGCACACTGGGTGCAGGTGCCAGAGGTTGTTTGTGATGTTGGTAGTGTGAATAATCAGTGCAGTGAGGTAGATTGTCATGGTAGCAATCTTCCAGGAATTCGACAGCATGCAACGATTGTTATGCGCAGTGTGACCTGTTCACACACTGGTCAGAACATGTTGGACATGGTACTGACTGAAACTGACAGATGGCTAAACCCTCTGTCCCTGACAGCTGGGTTCATAGCAATGACAATGGGTCAAATGTGGTGAAATGCATCACGAATGGTGGTTTTTCTCATGTTCTATGCATGGCCCACTGTTTAAATCTTGTGGTTCAGGAGTTTCTGCAGCACCCTGATATAAAGGAAATGCTGACTGTTGCACGACGTATCTGCTCTCACTTGTCAAGATCTGGAAAGGCCCATGACCAACTGCAGCAGTTGCAGATACAAAACAGCCTACCTCAGCACCGCTTGAAGCTGGAAGTTGTCACCCGATGGAACTCCACTTTATACATGGCAGAGAGGTTGTATGAACAATACAAAGCCATCTCAGAATATCTTGTTATGCACACTAGCCGTGACAGTTCCGGGGCCTCCATGTCTATGATGACTGAACAGTGGCACCTCATGGACTCTGTAATAACAATTTTGCGGCCTTTTGAACGTGCCACACAGGCAGTGAGTGGCGAGTCTGACTCCATTCGCCAATCAATTCCACTGCTGGGGTGCTGAGGCAGACATTGCTGAATGTGCAGCATATTCTTGATGTTGCCAGAGACGGTGGTGGTAGTAGTATGTTGCTGCAACACATGCTGACAGTATTCGACTAGAATCGTCACGTTGTGAGCATTCAGTGTAGTGATAACTTTGCCATAGCAATAAAGCTGGACCCACAATACAAACATGGAATTGCATCAGTACTGGAGGGAGGGCCTGAACAGGTAAAAAATAGCAGCTGTCAACTGGTGCGCTTGGTTCATGGGGCACAGAAGTCACGTGCCAAGGTCAGCAAACCTCAGCAGCATAATCCGGCTGAAGGTGTACCTGGAGGACCATCAAGCACATCCTGCAAGGGAAGGGACTGCAGTTCCAGGTGGTCTGTCATCCAAAGTGGCTGGCATCAACCCACTTTGGGAGGCTTTGTCCCAAGTGGGTATTTGTGAAATTAATGATTCGGGAGAACAGGATGATGCATCAACAATTGGACTTAGTGTGGCACAGAGAATGGTTGAGTCATATTTGTCTGAAAACAGGCATCTGACAATAACTGAAGATCCTCTTTTGTACTGGAGTGGAAAAGTCAGTGAATGGCCAAAGCTGACTGCAGTGGCACTGAAGTACCTCACATGCCCACCCTCCAGTGTAAGTGCTGAGAGGGTATTCAGCTCAGCAGGTGCAATAGTCAGGGATCGTCAGACAAACCTGTCTCCTGAAATGTTAGTTTGCTAACATTCATTAAAATGAATGAGAGGCACATACCAGCACAGACTGCAACCTCGGTATTCGTACCCGGCCTAGTCATGGTGGTCTTGCTGATGGGAAATGGAGCATCCTGGTGGCACTGGCAGTGGCTGCCTGAAACGGACCACCACTAACGTAGATGACGACATAATGAAGAAAGAATTTGCCAGTGGTCAGACTTTAGACATTGATGACTGTGAGGGTGGCTTTCTTTATGAGGATGATGATGTGGTTAATGTTGGCAGGTTTTAACTGAAGTTTTTAAAAGACGGTGTGCCCCCACCGGTCCACCACCACCGGGACTGATGTTAGCCACTGCTCCCATGAGTCTGTCTGACCCCCGAACCACCACCACCACTGGGACTGATGTTATCCACTGCCACCATGAGTCTGTCTGCCCCACGAACCAGCACCACCACCAGGACTGATGTTATCCACTGCCACCATGAGTCTGTCTGCCCTCCGGACCACCACCACCAGGACTGATGTTAGCCACTGCCACCACTGCCACCATGAGTCTGTCTGCCCCCGGACCACCACCACAGGGACTGATGTTAGCCACTGCCACCATGAGTCTGTCTGCCCCCCCAGACCACTACCACTGCGAATGATGTTAGCCACTGCCACCATGAGTCTGTCTGCCCCACAGACCACCACCACTGGGACTAATGTTAGCCACTGTCACCACTGCCACCATGAGTCTGTCTGCCCCCCGGACCACCACCAATGGGACTGAGGTTAGCCACTGCCACCATGAGTCTGTCTGCCCCCCAAAACACCACTACCACTGGGACTGATGTTAGCCACTGCCACCATGAGTCTGTCTGCCCCCCAAACCACCACCACCACTGGGACTGATGTTATCCACTGCCACCATGAGTCTGTCTGCCCCCCGAACCACCACCACCACCACTGGGACTGATGTTATCCACTACCACCATGAGTCTGTCTGCCCCCCGGACCACCACCATCGGGACTGATGTTATCCACTGCCACCATGAGTCTGTCTGCCCCCCAAAACACCACTACCACTGGGACCGATGTTAGCCACTGCCACCATGAGTCTGTCTGCCCCCCAAACCACCACCACCACTGGGACTGATGTTATCCACTGCCACCATGAGTCTAGGTCTACCCCCCAAACCACCACCACCACCACTGGGACTGATGTTATCCACTACCACCATGAGTCTGTCTGCCCCCCTGGACCACCACCGGGACTGATGTTAGTCACTGCCACCACTGCCACCATGAGTCTGTCTGCCCCATGGACCACCACCACCAGGACTGATGTTAGCCACTGTCACCATGAGTCTGTCTGCCCCTGAACCACCACCACCACTGGGACTGATGTTATCCACTGCCACCATGAGTCTGTCTGCCCCCTGAACCACCACCTCCACCGGGACTGATGTTATCCACTACCACCATGAGTCTGTCTGCCCCTGGACCAGCACCACCACCCCCGGGACTGATGTTAGCCACTGCCACCATGAGTTTGTCTGCCCCCTGGACCACCACCACCACCGGGTCTGATGTTATCCACTGCCACCACTGCCACCATGAGTCTGTCCAGACCACCACATTCATCAGCTAGAGACACAAAGCTTCTTAATATTTAAACCACAAAGTGAGCATGTGTACTCATATTTGTTATGCTGTTTCACTTAGTTTAGTTATATGTTTTGTTTTCTGTAGCTTTTCAGAGCCGCAATGGTAAAACACATACAGTACACTTCTTTTGTTTCTTTTACAGGGTAACAAAAAAAGGCTCCATCGCTAAAACTCGTTGGAAATGGTACTGTAGCTTTACTGTACAGACAGGAAGTGACGTAATATCCATGTGAAATCCATTCTGGTAAGTATGAAGATTTTATTTCATCTGTTTCATTGTTTTGTAAAGACTGCAGCAAATATTACACACAGGTTGTGTTAGTTGACAAGATGTGGGTTTCAAATGTAACTTGACTTTAGGAATTGAGATTTGAGAACCAGGGAGGGACACACAACAATTAGGTTGTAAGAAGTCATTCATTTCTTTTTTTAAGAAACTTCCAGATGCTTTGTTGTTCTGATAACGTGGCCTTCTCCAAACAAGTTCTTCAACATCAGGCCCCCCCTGGGCTGGGGCACACATACAGCATGCAGAAGTCATTTCTTTAGATGACCATGACCATCATTAACAACCAGACTCGAGAAGGATGCAGATGAAATCTGTGAAGAAGTAACAAAATAAGAAACCATTACAGACAAACCTGCAAATATGCATCCCCCACCCAAAAAAAAAAAACACCTTCATGTGCTTGAGAGTTATCCATTGCAAATTTCTACGCAAAAAGTTCTCATCGAGCACTGGAATGTGCACACCAACAGTATCTGTGACCTGTGATACAGAACAATACCATGAGTACATGTTTATGTCAACCCCCCCCACCTACAAAATACAGAAATATATACAGTATATCAACTCACCAAGGCTACAATTAGTGTACAGACAAAGGGCACCCTTCCATCCAGTTGAGATGATCACATTGCATTTGCTTGAATCGCAGCACGCATTGGACCAGCAACAGTTCGCTTACGGTCATCATTTTATTCTGGGGCACTGCACGCATGAGTGACTGCGCAATAAATTCTGGGGGACTTTGTATGTGCTGAAACAGTCTCATTTCACTGTGTTACCACTTGTCAATTTTCTGGACACAAGGCGGATGCATTTTGGGCATGCAGAGAAAATCTGGGGACTCTGTGTGACCACTGCTCGCATGAGTGACTGCGCAATAAATTCTGGGGGACTTTGCATGTGGTGTGACGATCCCATTTCACTTTTTTAGCACGTGTCAATTTTCTGGACAGAAGACAGATGCATTTTATGTGTTGTGATTGTGAGCACATAATGTCATACTTAAATTACAAATTAAAGCAGCATTGCAACAATGTGCTGACAATTTTGACCTATAATTTTTTATGCTATTTTACATTGCCGGCCACTAGTTACTTCATGACTTGTATGATACCCTTCTCTTCACAATTTGTGTCTGCTTTACTACTTTTTCTCATGTCTGAAAATAAAAAAGGAGCACGCCATTTAATATTGTTCTGATCAGGTTCTTATCACTATTTGCAGCTGTTTTTGAACAACTATTGTTCTGTGAGGTCATAAAAGACTGCCTGCTGCATAATTGTTAATTTGACAACAGAGGTAATATATAACAACTGATGGAGAAAAACAGCGCAAAATACTGACAAAGACCTGGTCAGCACCATATTAAAAGGAGTGCTCCTTTTATTATCTCACACATGAAAAAAAGTACTAAAGCAGACTCAAATACTGGAAATAATAGTATCATATAAGTCAGGATGTAAGTAAAGTGGCAATGTAAAATAGCATAAAAAGTATAGGTCAAAATTTTCAACAGATTGTTGCACTGCTGCTAAAAGAGATTCACCAAGTTACATAGTTATGGATGGTATTGCACCCAATATATTGGTGCCTAACCTCAGGAATCTTTCTTGCTCCACATGTCCTTAAATAGTGCAATACTTTTCTGGCAAAATATAGTAATTGCGGTAAGCGTATCCTGGAGGACTTCCTGTTCTGAAGAGTGCAGATTCACCCCAGCGCTCAGCAATGTTGTAGGAAGCGTGGCACGTTTCAACTAACAAGAGCCTTGTTAGTGGAAACGTGCCCACGTTACATCACAAACTGACCATTATAACATAAAGAAACATTCGGAAAGCTGCCGGCCATTCACTATAATAAAGCACACCCCCGTGCTCTCCCTGGCATCATGTCATAACATTGCTGAGCAAGGTGGCGGAACTTGGGCGGATCTTCAGAGCGGGAAGTCCTCCGGGCCCCGGTTTACCGAAATTACAAGAGTTTTTGCCAGAAAAGTATTGACTATGGAATGTAAGGACATGTGGAGCAAGAAAGATTACCCTGGAGGTAAGGCACCCACATAAGGAGCATGTATGACTGTATGTGTATGTATATATTTAAAGGGAAGCAGTCAGCAACAGAAACTCCTGCGTCCTATCCAGTGCAAGTCTTACCCTCCATTTAAGCCTTTTAAGTATGTTGCAGTGTTTTCTCATGCTGCAACATACTTTATTTTAAGGAAGAAAGGTCAGCGATCCAGAAGGATGGTGGATCTATTGGGCCCCATTATGTGTAAAGGAAAAGTGTGGCAAAGATGCACCATGCACTTCAAATACTTTTGTATTGAAGTGCATGGTGCGTCAACGTTGCACCTTAACACATAATGGAGCCACCATAGCATCTGCCATACTTCCATGTTGCTGACATTTCTTTAGTATAATAAAGTATGTTGCGCTATGAGAAAAATGCCACAACATACTTAAAAGGCTTAACTGGAGGGTAAGCCTTGCAGGGGCAGGAAGCAGGATGCAGGTGCTCCTGTTGCTGACTGCTTCCCTTAAAACTAATACTGTGGCCTTCCCTCTGTCTGGTATTAAACAAACAAAACACAAAACAGTACAGCAGTGGGTGGGGGGAGGTGTGCAGAAAACAAAACCTAATGCTCGATCCCATGATGTTCCAGCAGCAGATGAAGCATCGACACTATTTGCAGCAGCTCTTGCTCGATCCGCTCCATCTGCTACTGGACAGCACCCATCCTCTGATTACTTTCCTCCATCGCAGCCCACAGTAGTGCTATTTCTGACTGTGTTGCAGGCATCGTGGTGGGGTCCACTGCTGTGGGAGGAAAGGCAGGTAGTGGTGGTGGTGGTGAGGGTGGTGCTGGTGGCAGTGGTGGGGGTAGTGGTGGAGCAGCAGCTGCTGCTGTGGCCCTCCTCCTCCACTGGTGATGCACAGCAGCAGCACCCACTGCCACTGCCACAGAAGGGCCAGCAGGGGGAGGCCTGGCCTGTTCTGTGGCAGCCTGCCACTCCACCTTGTGGTGGTTAAGCATGTGTGTCCCCTTTCCCCCAGTCCCCAGATGTGTCCCCCGGGGGCCACAGTGCACCTGCACACCACAATGCTCCTGTCCCCCATGACACAGTTGAAAAACTGCAAGACTATCGAGCTGCGGGAGGGACCAGGCACAACAGGGGCAGATGTATTGCCAGCAGCACTGTCACGCACCTGGAGGACTCCATCTGCTGCTGTGGAGTGGGAGGTGGTGCTGCTGGAGCTCCTGTAGCTGGTACAGATGGTGGTGGTGGTGGTGGCAGCGGCGGACTTGCTGGTTGTGGCGGTGGCACTGGTGGTGCTGCTGCTTCCGGAGGGGGCTGGACCAAATAATCTGGAGCGGTCCAGCGACACCCGCCCATGCTGACCCCCATGTGTCCGCACTCTCCTCTGGCCAACACGGGCCACAGACTGTCCCTGATCCATAACTCTCCTTCCATCTCCACTCCGACGTATCATGCAACGACGACAGACTCACACACGCACACAAACACAGTCACACACAGACACACACACACTTACACAAAACAAAACTTATAAAACAAATAAATCAGTCACAAAAAAAGAATTCACAAAACAGTACAACAAAAACTAAAGAATTAGCTTTTAAAAAAGCTGTTGGTTTTTATGACGTTGAAAAAAGCAAGTTAAGCAACAAATACACACTCCTTTCCTACACTATCTTTCCTCCTTCTACCTCTGCAAAAGAGAAAGTGAAAGTATCTTCTGGTATGACTCACTTCCATCCTGCCTGGCTAAAGCATGTGACTTACAGTACTGTAAGCTATGTGATGTGTGTGTGGTGGGGCTGCCTAAAGTGCCTATTGTTGTCATTCCACCTTACTTCGTGCTAAGGTGGAATAACAACGCGAAGTCAAGTCATAATCACAAGGCAAAGTGAGTACTCCTCAATGGCCACTTCAAGTAGCATTGCACTAACGTGAAGTGGCCACTTTGCGTTCACTTCGCCTGCAGATTTTAAATTCGCTGCATCTCTAATTCTGGTGGGTGGTAGTCGTAGGAAGTAGGCTGTTGGTTAACTAGGATCTGCCGCTTATCCAATCCAATAAGTAAGGAAATGAGCAGACTGGGTGTGCCAAGCAGTCCTTATCTGCCATCAAAGTCTATGTTTCTATGTTTTCTGGAGTCACAACACAAGGTGATTTTTGGTGTACTGCCACAACTCATTACCATGGATAGCTGTTAGTGGCAGGTGCACTGGCTGTGAGTGCAACCTACTCTTGCAGTAGCGCGGTGCTGTTAACTTCATGATCACATTTAGAAACATACAGAAACATAGAAACATAGAATCTGATGGCAGGTAAGGACTGCTTGGCCCACCTAGTCTGCACATTTCCCTACCTAACGAATAAGCTGCAGATCCTAGTTAACCAACAGCCTACTTCCTCCTACCCCCACTAGAATTGCCTTATGTCTGTCCCATGCATTCTTGAATTCCCCCACTGTTTTTGACTCTACAATCTCCTCAGGAAGGCTGTTCCATGCATCTACAACCCTCTCTGTGAAGAAATACTTCCTCACATAACGTCTGAGCCATCCCCTCTCTATTTTCAAATTGTGCCCCCTTGTTCTTGCACACTTATTTTTCTGAAAGATGCTACCCTCTTGGATTCCCTTGAGGTATTTGAAAGTTTCTATCATGTCCCCCCTCTCCCTTCTTTCCTCAAGGCTTTACATCTTAAGCTCCTTTAGTCTTTCTTCATATGTCATCTGGTGCAGACCCTGCACCATTTTAGTTGCCCTCCTCTGGACAGCCTCCACCCGGTCTCTGTCTTTGTGGAGATGGGGTCTCCAGAACTGTACACAGTACTCCAGATGTGGTCTTACCAACTGTCTGTACAGAGGGCTAACAATTTCCTGTTTTCTACTGGTGATGTCTCTCCCTATGCATCCCAGTATCCCCCCAGTCCTCCTTACTACCTTCTCACATTGCTTGCCCACCTTTAGGTCATCTGATATGACTACCCCAGGTCCCTTTCCATTTTTGTTGTTGTCAGTATCTCACGCCCCCATTGTGCACTCTTACCCTGGGTTTTTGTTTCCCAGGTGCATTACTTTGTAATTCTTTGTGTTGAATCCAAGCTGCCATACATTTGACCATTCTTCCAACTTTGCCAAGTCAATTTTCATCCTTTCCACCCCACCTTGCATATCAACCCTGTTGCAGGCCTTTGTGTCATCTGTAAAGAGATGTACTTTTCCTTCCAGTACCTCTGCAATGTCACTTATAAAGACATTAAAAAGGACTGGCCCCAGTATTGAACCCTGCGGTACCACACTAGTAACCCCCCTTCTTCACTGTGAACTCTGTTTACTATCACCCTCTGTGTCCTGCTGTCCAGCCAGTGTTATAGCCAGGCTACCACCCTGGGACCCACTCCCAGGCTGGGTAATTTGTTTATTAATCTTTTGTGTGGGACTATGTCAAATGCCTTGCTAAAGTCTAGCTAGGCCATGTCCACAGCCCCTCCCTAGTCTACTCTTTGGTCACCCAGTCAAATAAATCAATTAGATTCATCTGACATGACATTCCTGCTGTGAATCCATGCTGCCTTGGGTCCTGTGCCCCAATAGCCTTTAGGTACTCAACAATTCTTTCCTTCAGAAGTGATTCCATCACTTTTCCTACCACAGAGGTCAAACTGACAGGTCTGTAGTGTCCTGCCTCTGTCTTGCTACTACTTTTGTTAAGGGGAATCACATCCACCCTACTCCAGTCCTCAGGTACTACACCATCCTCCCATGATTTATTAAAAAGTGTAGTCAGTGGTGTTACTAGTTCTTCCCTTAGTTCTTTTAGAATTCTGGGGTGAATCCCATCAGGCCCCATTGCTTTATCCACCTTCAGTTTTAAGAGTTTCTTCAGAACTCTTTCTTCTGTGAAAGGACTAATAACAACCCCCCTATCCAGAGTGCTTCTACTGACTGTATCATGGTAACAGTTTCAAACAGACATTTCAGTTGTCAGGAAGTATCACTTCAGTGAAGGTATTGTTATATGCCAGTAACAGTCCTCCACTCCAGCACTGGATAGTCTTATTTTCAGTGGTTCTCTACACCTACAAAATAGTATGCTGCATTGCATAAAATTAGAATGCACTGAAAACAATATTTTACATCTGGACTAGGCTACCCTGAATAAATACATTATAAACGTGGTAAAATCATGACCCCACTGAAAACAAGATAGTGCATCAAATCTGGGGCATCCTGGGTAAATACAGTGAAAAAATGTGTAAAATGAAGATCCCTATGAGAATGAGATGTAGCATCTCCCCTGTGCTATCCAGGATACAAAATATAGGATAAGAAATATTTAAAGGAAATCTACTGTAAACTGAACTTTATTGTGTTCTACATAAGCAAGACTGACATAAACAATCAGTTTCTTTACTGTTTTATAACATATTAGATTGCAGTATTTATTTCAAAGGTTGTGGCCATGAGGATAGTGTGTACAGTGTGTTTGTACGCATGTGTGTGCTGTATATACAGTAACCCCTCACTATAATGAACCTCGTTATACCGAGTTTCGGCTATAACGAATGTTCATTGTGGCTCCCGCATCCAAAGGTCCATTTTTAAGGCAAATTTAAATTAGTTTTTTTTTATGTTGTGCTTTGCCAAGTCTGCAGTCTAAACACTGTAACCAATTAAATGAACTGATACAAGCTCTCCCATTCAAGTTACAGTACCTTGCAGCTACAGCAGGAGTACAGTATCCTGGCAACCGAATAGGGTGTTGGTCAGCTGATTCTGCTGTTAATCAGAAAGTGTCATGAAAAGGGCACCAGGTAGGTGAATCGGTAGATCTAAAAAAACATCCAGCATTAAAAGGTCTGGTTATTCAGTGGAATGCAAGCTACAGATCCTTAATCGCCTAAAAGGCGGTGAGACCCTTGCCAAAATTAGCCAGAAAATGGGCTTCTTAAGGGGTACAATCTGCACATGGCACAAGCAAGAGGGTGCCTTAAGGGATTTTGAGCTTGAGTGCTGTGAGGGAGAAGCGCTGACCCCTGAGCCCTTTTAACAGTCACAGGCACAAGCACTTCTTGACCACAATATCCAGTGATCAGAAACAAACAATGAAACAAAAGCAAACTAAATGAACATATCTCTGTCTGTCAGTCAGTAGAGTTAAAAAAACATAAAGTATACCCCATGGGACCAGACACTATTGGTGCATGCAATTAAGCATGTCAATGAGCACAATTAATGCTGAAAACAGTGTCCTTCAATGTAACGAAATGGCTTGCTATAATGAACGTTTGTTACAGACCCCAAGGCATTCGCTACAGTGAGGGGTTCTGTAATAAACTATGTATGAGGCAGTGCTTATCAGATAGTGTTTTGAGAGGTTAGAAAAACAGTGAACATCTTTTTTGGAGATTACTGATTGAAAAAGGGTGACATTTATGAGGTATGAATCTTTCTTGAAAGAGAATACATGCCCAACTGAAGCTAATAGCAAGAAAATGTTTAAATGCTAAGTATTTACATGTGCAAGTTGTTGCATTTCTTTGGAGGTGAACAAATCTCCAGTTTAATAGGCAACCAATTTTTAACAAGCTGTTTCAATTTCCTAATGGTCATCTGATAAGCAGCTTAGAGTTCTGTCTACAACATTCTAAACAGAAAGAAGGGAGTATTTAACTGTCATAGTGATTTACTGTTATGGAAGGATACACTGAAAAGTACTAAAAATGTGTTCTTTGATATGCCAATTTTTCCTAGCTAAAGGAAGATGACTGTAGGCTTCGCCCACAGCCATAATAATAGGAGCACTCCTTTTAATATGGCTTGGACAAGGTTTTCATCAGTATTCTCATCCTTTTTTTTTTGCATTGCTTGTTTAAAATCACTTCTGTTGTGACTAAATGAATAATTTTATTTACTTATTTCATTTTTGTTGACCGGGTAAGTGCACTAGACAAATCTTGCTTATTTTCAGGCACGACCCGGGGGGGGGGGGATACAGATGAATGCCAACCGACCTTGAACCAGATTAAGCTGTTGGTGGTATTAATAGTGAATGAGGGAAATTTTGGCCAGGACACTGGGGAAATTCCCTTACTCTGTCGGTAGGGAGCTTTGCTGCCTACTGCAGAGTCAGTCTCTGCTCGGTCTGTCATGGAGACGGACGTGGAGGAGTGTGGTGCGCTGGCTGAACCGGTTGTGCCTGAAGTTGCTACAATGGAGACTATTCCTGTTGCTGATACTACCTTAACGGATGATGTTGTGATCTCTGAGCCTGTTCTGGATAGGGTTGCCATTGCGGCAATGGAGGAGTTGGACTCAGGACCTCCTTTCTTTCCTGTACTAGACGCTGCAAGTATGACTTTATCTTCTACACCACTTCCTGCTTCTAGTTCTCCAGTGAAACCCTTAATGGTGGATATTTCTTCTATGCTGCTCCCAAGTGCACTGAGAGGTCTTTCAGAGTCTGGCGGGAGTTGTCAGGTTACGATGACAGCCTAGAATACTCACTCGATGGGTGTGTCAGAGGAGCGCCCAGGTGCTGCATTCGTGCAAGCGCCAGTGATCTTTCAAACCGAACACCTCAAACAAGACGGTGTTTCAACATTTTCTTTTGCTGCTCCACAATGTACTTTCAAGCCGGCAGTCCCGTGGAAGGGATAAGCGGACTTGGTTCTGGACGAAATGGAGCAGTGGTTGGTGGATCATTCCCTCAGGGCAGCGGGATGGGTGCGTTCACCTGTCTCCCAGCAGTGGACCTCAGGATTTGCCCCAATACGTATCCCAGGAGTGCATATTATTGCAAAATCCTTGCTGCCTGCTACTGTGACCCCTCAGACTGTACAGGGTTCCTCGGGTGATGTATCAGACTTACATTTAGATACTGACTTGGAATTAACCCCTGATCCTAAAATTACTTTTTCATTGCGGGCTGTATTGCATCCTCAGGATTCTAAGTGTGCTGCTTCTTTGTTTCATACTGTCTCTACTGGTTGCCCTCTAGGGTCCCCCCTTTACCTCCTGCTACCTCCTCTGCCTGTTCTTCGGGGGTGATAACGCTACCTCTTCGGGGGGGGTGACAACGCTAGCTCTTCTAAAACATATGCTTCCTTTTTTAAAAAAAATGGTGCTTCCAGCAAAACATCATAATACTGTTCATATTGTGTACAAGGGTGGCCTTGATGTGTTTCCAGATAAGGAATATATGGGGAAAATGCTGCTTAAGCACAGTTTACAATTTTTAGCTACTGAATTGTGTGCTCTCATACATGTCTCTGGAAAGCATTCCTTTGACATCAGCTTTAAAAGGCCTTTTGGAGCAGGTATGGGATGGCGAAGAATACTCCATTGTGGACCCACTTTGAGGTCGTCCTTCTTACAAGACCTGCTCAGAAGTCTGTCACAGTCCTGTTTCACAATGAGGGTATGAGTGTGACTAACTTACTTTTTTGGCTAAACAACGGTGTACTGTTTTGGGAACTCCTGATGCCATTTTCGATAGTGAAAATATTTGGATGGGGGCTGGAGGATTCTGGTTATCCTACAAGAATTGAATGGTTCTTTACAACATTTACCAAATTCCTTTTTCTTGGGGGGTGACCGTGGTGTTTTGTTTTATCTGGGTCAGCCCAAATCATGTTATAAATGTGGTGCTCCAGGACACCTTAGTAGTGTCTGTGATAAAATACATTGCTACATTTGTGGTAAACTGAGTCATACAGTGGTGTGAAAAAGTATTTGCCCCCTTCCTGATTTTCTTTATTATTGCATATTTGTCACGCTGGATGTTTTCAGGTCTTTAGACAAAATGTAATATTAGATAAAGGGAACGTGAATGAACAAATAACACTTGTATTTTTTTTACTTATTTCATTTATTTAATGAAAAAAGTTAACCAACACCAACTGGCACTGTGTGAAAAAGTAATTGCCCCCTAGTTAAATCAACCCAATTAAAGGGATAACTAGAGTCAGCTTATTGAACACAGCCAGGCTTGATTACAGCCAGCCCTGCTCAATATAAACCTCACTTATTTTGATCCTACTATCAGAGTCACGCTTCCAGCACAAAGATTCAACAAGCACATTATGCCACGATCAAAGGAAGTTCCTGAAAAGATCAGAAAAAAGTTGTTGCTATCTATCAGTCTGGAAAGGGTTACAAAGCTATTTCTAAGGCTCTGGGACTCCATCGAACCACAGTGAGAGCCATACTTCAAATGGAGAACACTTGGAACAGTAGTGAATCTTCCCAGGTGGACAGCCTGCCAAAATTACTCCAAGGGCGCAGCGTAAAATCATCCAGGAAGTCTCAAAGGATCCTAAAACAACATCCAAAGAACTGCAGGCTTCTCTTGCCTCAGCTAAGGTCAGTGTTCATGACTTCACAATCAGAAAGAGACTGGGCAAAAATGGGCTTCATGGGAGAGTAGCAAGGCGGAAACCACTGCTAACCAAGAAGAACATAAATGCTCATCTCTCATTTGCCAAGAAGCACCTGGATGATCCACAAGCCTTTTGGGAAAATGTTCTATGGACAGATGAGTCCAAAGTGGAACTTTTTGGATGACATGGATCCCATAATGTCTGGCGTAAAGCAAACACAGCATTCCACAGTAAGAACATCATACCAACAGTCAAACATGGTGGTGGTAGTGTGATGGTGTGGGGATGCTTTGCTGCCTCAGGACCTGGACAACTTGCCATAATTGAAGGAACCATGAATTCTGCTCTGTACCAGAAAATTCTTAAGGAGAATGTCCGGTCATCCGTCCATCAGCTGAAGCTGAAGCATAGTTGGGTCATGCAGCAAGACAATGATCCAAAACACAAAAGCAAGTCCACATCAGAATGGCTGAAAAGAAGTAAAATTAAAGTTTTGGGTGCCTAGTCAAAGTCTAGACCTAAACCCAATAGAGATGCTGTTGCAGGACCTGAAACGAGCAGTTCATGCTCGAAACCTACCAATGTTACTGAATTAAAGCAGTTCTGATGAGGAAGAGTGGGCTAAAATTCCTCCACAGCGATGTGAAAGACTGATATTGAATTATAGGAAGCGTTTGGTTGCAGTCATTGCAGCTAAAGCTGGCATAACCAGTTATTAAGTGTAAGGGGGCAATTACTTTTTCACACAGTGCCAGTTGGTGTTGGTTAACTTTTTTCATTAAATAAATGAAATAAGTAAAAAAAAACAAGTGTTATTTGTTCACTCATGTTCCCTTTATCTAATATTACATTTTGTCTAAAGACCTGAAAACATCCAGTGTGACAAATATGCAATAATAGAGAAAATCAGGAAGGGGGCAAATACTTTTTCACGCCACTGTATGTCCATGCATTGTTCAGAAACTGTCAGTTGTAATTTGTGTGGCCTTTCTAGTCATTCTTATGGGGAATGTGAACAAGCTGCTTCTTCCAAATCTGGTTCTGGGGATTTGGAGGAACAGAGATTGATGGTAGCACTCACTCAGAGAGCACATGTACGGTCTGGGGACACCCCCCCACCATCAGATCCTCGACCATCTTCTGATCTCTCAATGTTGCCCCCCTTCTGAATTCTGTTCTGACCCCCCTGTAGTTCAGGTGACTCGGGTGGCCCCTGTATCAGTGGAGACAGCTGTGTCCTCTCCTATTGTTATGGCCCTTCCTTCGCAGGGACCGAGGACTTTGCTTGTTCCTTCTTCTCCTGACATGCCACCACCACCCCCTCCCAAGGACCCGTTCGTCGACCCCGAACAATGGGTAACACACTGCCAGAGTTGGAGGCAGCCAGCCCCCAAGGTTCATAAAATCTTAGAAACTCAAACTTCCAACCGCTATCAACCACTGCTTTTGGAATCTGATTTCATGGATAAAAGCTCCGAAGTCTCGTTGGAGGGTTCTCACTGTGCTGACCTATGCTCTGATTCAGAATCCAGTGAGTTGGGTGATGTACATGAGAAGGTTGTGGGCTCCCTGAAAGGGAAGCATACCCCTAAAGGGAGGAAGAAACGGGCCTCTGGTGTTGGCAAATCTAAGTCACTTAAACCCCCTTGAATCCTTTAAATGAGCCTTTCCAACCAGTTGACATTTTTGACTATTAATGTCAATAGTATTAAAAACCCACAGAAATGTGGTGAAGTCTTTTCCCATTTGATGTCCACCAATGCAGATGTTATTTTCCTGCAGGACACTAGATTGCACACGGCCCTTGAGGTTAGCCATGCTAAACGCAACTGGTACAGGGGTCCCTCTGACTGGTCTATTGGTTTGGGTGCATGCACTGGGGTGGGGATTCTATTTAGTTTACCTTTTCAGCTCTTAAAATTGGTAGATTTAGTTCTGGGAAGGGTTGTTCTTTTGGATGTTAAGGTGCATAACACTTATTTTCATTTCATTAATATTTGCGCACCACAACTAAAAGCTGACAGAGTGGACATTTTTCTTCAGCTTCGGCCTTTCCTTTTTTCTGCATAAGCTGTGCTTTGGGGTGGCGACTTTAATTGTGGTCTCATGCTTCAAGATCACGGTAGTAGCACCTCTACCAAAAATATTTTTTGTGACATGTCGGCTTTACATTCTAGGGTACATTTGGCTCAATAAAAGGATGTGTACAAATCACTTCACTCTAGGGGGATACCTCATTCCAGAGGGGAACACATGCTACCCATAAAGACTTTTTTTTCTCAGTAAAAGGATTCCTGTACTAGTGGCCCAGGTAGACTCTGTGGCTTATTCTGATCACAAGACTCTTTCCGTGGTAGTGGGTGCATGGGACCCCCCTCATGGCCCGGGCCTTTGGAAATGTAATACATTACTAATCTCCAAGGGATCAATACACCAGCAGCTATTATACTTGATAGGTGGGAAGAAAACATTATTTCAGTTGTTTGATAATCCTTTTCTCTGGTGGGATAGTCTTAAATCTGATTTAAGGACCTTTTTATTGTGTAAGAGCAAGCACGTCTCGGATTCAGAGAAGTTGAGATACCAAAAGCTCAGGCAACAGCTGCAACAATTGATGAGTTTAGCGTATACAACCAAACATGATTATGGGGATCGGATTCAGATTATTAAGCAGCAAATGCAGGAATTTCATGAGAAGCAAATGGCATCTTTAACTATGCAATAGCGTTTTGGTACACAGGGGTCCTTGGCTGAGGTTTGCACTTTTCTTAGTTGCTCCTCATGAATTAAGCATAAAACCATGTCAGCTGTCAAACAGTCGGATATTATATCAGTAGTGTCTAAATATTCAGGGCAGCAGTTTGATAAACAGCCTACTGATGCTGCTGCCTTCTTCCACTGGTTTCCTTTCTTAGATATTCCTGCCCTCTCTGGGTCTGCAGTCGCTGCCCTAACCTCAGCTATCTCTCCAGCTGAGATCTTAGAGGCAGTTGCTGCGTTACCCAAATGGAAGGTACCTGGCCTGGATGGCCCTCCATCGGAATTATACGAGTTAATTGTTCCTTATATTTCTCAAGAATTGGCCCAGGTTTATAATTTTATGTTACATGAGGGATATTTTCCCATTCACACAACTATGGGAGTGGTAACCTTATTATATAAAAAAGGAGCGCGGGAAAATTTAGATAATTGGAGGCCAATTTACTTGTTAAATGTTGATTTTAAAATTCTTATGAAAATATTGGCCCTTCGCTTATCTGTGGCTGCATCTTGTGTTATCTCCTGTACCCAATCCTGTGCTATCCCAGGCAAGGTGATAACAGACCAACTTATAGTACTGAGAGAAGTTTTTGAATCCAGCACATTTGCTTCTACCACTGGCTTGGTGGTTTCTTTGGATCAGAAAAAGGCTTTTGATTCTGTGGACTATGGGTTTTTATGGGTAACACTACGCCGTTATGGTATTCCGGATTTCTTTATTGTTTGGTTGCAGGCTATTTATCGTTGTATTTTTATTAAGCCACTGGTGAATGGGTTTTTGGGGCCTTTGGTTCCGGTAAAAAGGGGTGTCCGTCAGGGGTGTCCCTTAAGTCCTTTGTTATTTGTTTTTTGTATCGACCCTCTACTTCGGTTATTGAATGACATTTGTTTTTTTACTCCAGTTCTGATTTCTGGCCATCATGCCCCATGGACCGCTGCTGCTTATGCAGATGACATTTGTTTACTTCTGAAATCAGCAGCTGATTTGGACAGAGTGCTCGAGTTTTGTACTCTTTATGGTACTGCTTCTGGTATACATCTAAATAAAGACAAATGCGTACTCAAATGTTTAGGGTTGGCCCTTTCCGCCACCCATATGGCCGGTATACCAGTGATGAAGGGTCCTATCTCTATTTTAGGGATCGCCTTCGATATTGGTAAACAGGATCTCTTTAATTTGGATTTGAAGATTGCACAGGGGAAGATTTTGGTTGAAGTTTGGAATAAGTGCACTATGGGGAAGCTTAAACAGGTACACTTGATCAGGACTTATTTGTTGCCTTTGTTTTTATATGTGAGCATGATTTTTTCTCCTCCTAAGGAGCGGGACACTACTCTTTCTGGTTTATTTTTTCAAGCAATTTGGCATAGTAGATTGAACCCTATTAAACGAAACATATTGTACTTAAAGGTATCGGATGGCGGTTTGAATATGATTAATCCAACCTTATTTCTGTTTATTCAATTTTTGTTTACTAACCTTCGTCCTATTTGTGGTGAGCAGTCTACTGGTTGGTCACCTTTATTTAAAAATAAAATTCAGGCCTGGTATGGTGGTTGGGTTTCAAATACCTTGAAAGTTTTTAAATCAGTTCCCTTTTCTCCTGCTTACTATAGACTTATTTTTGTGCACCTCAAAAGCTGGGGTATCACATCTCAACTTCTATTACATTATTCAAAGAAATTGCTGTACTCTGTGGTGCAGGACAAGCATTTTAGGGAGCCCATTACCATGCCTTTATGCCCCCCTTCTTCAACACCTGATCTTATGTGATTGTTTCGTAACAAACAAGTGCCTTGTAAATTCTGGGATGTTCAGTGGTTTTGTTATCATGAAAAGTTAAATATTAAAGCTAATCAAAAGCATAAAGCTTTAGATGAAAGATTTTGTAGCAGGCCTCAGTGTTTGACACAATATGGAGACTATGTATCATTTATTTTTTACATATCACTCCTTTGGGTCTTATGTGGCTGATTGTTGGAATATGTTACCTTTTCATACGGTCTCTTCTGAGACATTGATTTATAGTACCTATGGCAGATAATGGTCTCTTTGGGACTCCGGTACCTTATCCGTGTTATTCTCTATCATTAAATGGTATATTTGGAACACCCGTTGTTTGTTCACATTACAACAAAAATTACTGGCATGTGATGATATTGTTGGAAGTGTTTGTAAGGAAATGCACTGTCTGTATCATAAAGAAAAAGCTTACCAGACTGCTATGTATATTCAAACTGTATGAGACAATCTTCCTTGGATAACTGATCCAGATGTTCCTGTTACTTGAAGTTGTGACTTTTGTTTCCTCTTGTTTTTGTTTGTGCTTTCTGTTGTGATGATGTACAATATTTAATAAAAACAAAATTCCCCTACTCTTTTCGATAAATGCCATGGGCTCTTTAACATCCACCTGAACTACCACTGATCCAGGCAGATGGGACCTCGGTTTAATGTCTCATCCTAAAGACAGCACCTCAGAAGTGCAGCTCCCCTCTGTCAGTACTGGGATAGTAACCCAAGTGCCAGATGTGGGAACTGAACCCACAGCCCTCTGATCTCTCAGCCTCAGAGGCGAGTGTGTTACCTACTGAGCCACTGACACTACTTCATTAATTATGCACTAATTATGCAGCAGATAGTGCTCACTGACCTTATGGAACAATAGGTATTCAAACAAACACTGTAAATACTGATGAAAACCTGGTCTGAGCCATATTAAAAGGAGCACTCCTTTTATTTTTCAGATATGGAAAAAAGTACTAAATGAGAATCAAAATGGAGTAAGAAAGGTATCCTACAAGTCAAGAGATAAGGAGCAATCTAAAATAGCATATAAAAGTGCAGGTCAAAATATTCACCACAATGTTCCACTGCTGCCCTCCAGATCAAAGCCAGTGACCAGCATTTTGTGGTGGTGCCCTCTCACTATGGACCACACTGTCAGTAGAAGTTCATTCTGCACCATCTATGTAGACCCATAATGTCTGACTAAAACAGTGTCTGTTTATCCATGGTTATTCAAGCTGCCCATAACTCTTTCATTGGATGTGTTTATTTAGTTCTAAAGTTTTTCCAGGAAAGTCATACTGAGCTGGTATCAACTCATTTCCAGATGCGTCTGGAAGGGGTGAGAGTAGAGAACAGTGTGAATACAAAGTACAATATACAAAAATAATACAGTGATTTGGGAATAAGTATAACAAAATAAGTAAATTACAGAAAATTCTACTAAGTAATAAAATTACAATACAGTAAATTGCAAAAAGAAGAGCAAAAGAACATTAGGCACTGAGCAAGCACACAATGATATGCGAGACAGGGAGTAGTGACTGATGACTTGGGGAGGGGGCTGCACTAGTTCAAACCAAAGCCAAACTCCCAGCTGTTAGGTGCAGCCTACAACTGCATTTTTCCCTAATAGAAAATTGCACCACAGAAAACAGGATCCACTTCTCCCCAGTACCTGTGGTGGGAGTAGCACGCCGTAGGCTGTGTTATTTCTTTAAATTATATTAAAAACACATACTGTAACTGTGCATCATCCAGTAAGAAGGTCACACCAACACATAAAACCAGGCAAACATTGCTTTTTTGTTACATGTTTTTCAAAATAATTCACTTCTATAAGCACAAACAGCAAAGGCTGCAGAATGATAAATATGTTTGAGGCCAATAGTGTATCTTTATTCACATCTGTTTAGACCTGGAACAAAACAGTTTTTTAAAACCCATTCATAAAAAACTTTGATATGAACATGTACGTATAACCTTTTTATGGTCCTACTGAAGACTTAAATAAATAGTCCAAAAAAAATGATTTTGTTTTTAAATATGCTTCACCAACATTCTAATCATGTTCATGCATTCTTTATAGCAGCATTTATTTATTTACTTATTGAAATGTTTCACCAGGAGGGCACACTGAACAACAATTTGCTCATCTCATGGTGCAACATGGGGTTGGGGGTGTACACAGAGATAGAACACAGAGATTGATACAGAATCACAATATACACATTTGGAATGGCATACAATTAAGAATCAAGTAGACAGCATGATTATACAAATGACATTCAAGGGGAAGGGAAGTAAGAGGGGAGCTAGCAGGCAGTGCATAAAATAGAATGCAACAGTTTGGTCTAAGGTGAGCTGGTGTACAACAGCACCGACAGTACAATAAGCTTCAGTACAACAGAAGTGCAAATTAAATTCAAGTGCATTTTAGATTTAGGGGCTAGCAGTTTAGTGCAGAGGAGTACAGTAGAGGAAGAGTGAGGTGAGTGTGTAGAAGGGGGGAGGAAGGGGAGGAAAGGGAGGGGGAAAGGGAGGAGGGGAAGCATACCAAGAACAGACCTCTTCAGGATGGTGAGAACCCTGCCAGGGGGTGGAACAAGGGAAAGATAGAGGTGAGGGAGAGTAGATAGATAGGTAGGGGAGCAGGAGGGAGGTAGGAGTTTAGTGCAGAGGAGTGCAGTGGAGGAGGAGGGGGTGAGGGATGGGGTTGAGGGGAGGCATACCAAGAACTGATCCCTTCAGGATGCTAAGAACCCTGCCAGAGGGTGGAGCAAGGCAAAGATAGAGGTGAGGGAGACAAGATAGATAAGTGGGAGATGGGGAGGCAGGAGGGAGGTAGGAAGAGAAGGTTGGAAGCAGAAAAGGGGGATAGAGGCAATGGGGATGAAATTAGGGAAGTGGGAGATTTAGGGTGAATACTCAGGAGCAGAATTTGGGGAGGAAGTCAAGGATGATTAAAGCAGGAGCAGCTAGGGGAGAGGTAGTTGTGTATGGCAGATCCAAGGGAGTAGGAGGAGGAGGAGTGGTGTATTTGAGGGGGGATGGAGTTCCAGACTTTGGGGAAGCAATAGGAAAAGCCAGACTGACCAATGATTGTGGAGAGACGGGGGACCTCCAAGAAATGAGTGTCAGTATATCTGAGGGAGTGGGAGGATGGGGGTGGGGTTGAGAGGGATGTGGTGAGGCAAGGAGGGTGTTCACCTAGCCAATATTTATAGGCAAGTTTGGCACAATGGGAAAGGTACCTGTTTGCAAGCGAGGGAAAGGACAGGGCATGCTAGAGATCACAATGATGAGACCGGGAGGGAGCTTTGACAGCAAAGAGACAGAAAGAGTTAAAAAGTGTGTCCAATCTGGACAGGAAGGACTTGGGAGCAGCAACATAGACTACATCACAGTTGTCTATAGCATAAATCTGTGCTTCAACCAGCTCATTTGCAAAATGTCAAGGTAAGGCAGTGGCTACTTCACTAAAGCAATGGAGGTCAAAAAATGGTTAGTGTTTGATTGTATTCCATCAAAGTTCATAAGTAAGCACTTCCATGCATTCCTTATTGCACCATGAACCTTTGCTTCAACCATCTAATTTGCATATTGCAAAAGTAGAACAGCAGCTACTTCACTAAAACAGTAACAGTTCAAAGAACAGTTCCATATGTAATTTTCTGCACTAGTGTCAGTGTAGGGAAGAAAGCAGCAGACAGCAGTCAATCCTAGCATCAGGATCAATTGCAGCAGTGAATAGAGAAATCACAGAGGAGAGATTTCAGAGCATGAAAGGAAGGATCAGACTGAATGTGGGGGGGAGAGATACCCATAGTTTAGGGAAGCAGAACAAGAAGGCAGATTGACCAGCAGATTTCACTGGTGGGAGAGCGAGAGTGAAAGCAAGCGTTGTAGCAGTATCAGTGGCTTAGCATGTTGCTCACTCACCTCTGAGGCCAGAAGATCAGAAGGCTGTGGATTCTATCCTCACACCAGGTACTTGGGTTAAATCCCAATACTGACACTGTAGTGCAGCATGGAGGGGGGGTGCTGCACTCCTGAGGTGCCGTCTTTCGGATGAGACGTTAAGCCAAGGTCCCATCTGCTTGTTCTGGCGGTAGTTCAGGTAGATGTTAAAGATCCCATGGCACTAATCGAAAAGTGCAGGGAATTTCTCCTGTGTCCTGGCCAAATTTACCCTATTCACTAAAAATACAACCAACAGCTTAATCTGGTTCAGTGTCAGTTGGCATCCATCTTTATCCCTCTCCCCCAGGACGAGGCTGAAAATAGGCAGAATTGCCTAGTCTTTGTTTCCCGGTCAACAAATCTAAATAAATAAGTGCTGCAAAGGGTGTAAGAGTTAGAAGAGGGGAGAGAGGTTGTACTGTATATAGATTTTCTTTGAGGATATCTCCCTCCACTGAGCTCCATCAACAAACTGCAAGCCATCAGCGCCACCTGGAAAATTTTGCTAGCAAGGGCCACCCATGTCGATGTGCCCATCACCACCTGTATAACATGGGACTCAGTTCTTTCTTTTGCCATCAACTGCTCATCAGTCCACTGCTGCTGAAGATTGATGCTGAACTTGCAAGTATGGCAAATGCTTCCACTTTTAATTATTTTAAATGTAATTATTTATTTTTATTTATTTCTTAGAGTTTGGTAACTGGGTAGGCTCACTGATACAATCTGTTCCTGTTTCAGGAGCGACCCATAATTAATTACTTTATATACATTGAAGGACTACATACATGCTAGCCATGCTACAGCATGTATATTACCTTTACTGCTAATTTACTGTTGCTTGTACCTGACCAGGCTCCCTTTGAACTGGTGAATGTATGCTGTGTTTTTGCTCATTCGTTGTACTTGTTTGACATGGAACCTTTGCAAAAGAGCACTTGTGCTCCAAGGTGTTTTCCAAATTATAAATAAATAAATTAATTAAAATAACCAAAAACAGTGCATATGTAAATGACACAGTGCAAAGCAGGCAATGGGTATTCATAAGATCGGTAGTTAGATATAGGATACAGGTAAGTATTCAGAGGCACTTGATTCTACAGGACTCGGGCATTATTCACTGACAAGTACAGTGAGTCAGGATTAACAGATAAGCTAGCTAAAGCAGGCACAGGCTTTGGTAACATCATTTGTGCCACTAATGAAAGACAAGGAACCACTGTTCAGTTATTGTCTTTGCAGTAAAATGAAAATCTACAGGGGTGACGGCCATTCTGTGTGCATTCATTGATTAGTCTTTTCCCATGATTTGAAGGCCTGCAGCATTTCCCAGGGCTTTAACCAGGTCATTTAGACATAGTGCAAGAAGGCCTTGGAATTTTACTTAAAACTCAAAGCAATGGAAGACAAACAGCATGCATCTCACAGGTGGCTTCACCATCATCACTTGCTCCTTCTCTACACAGCTCCCCGTTAATCTGTCATTGTCCATGATCGCTGGTGCTGGCTGATGTTTTTACTAAGGAAAAGGAAAAGTCTATTAAATCATTGGATAAACACCACCATAAAGAAAAGGACAAGCAGAGGCACAGGATAAAGAATGGTTCTCCTGAGGGTCCTGCTCTTCTTTTATTTTTTTTTCAAATCAAAGTTTATTGTTTTTTAGAACAAAAAGAACAGATCCAATCATAATAATCTGAATTGTAAATGAAACCAGAAACAGTACTTCACTGCATACACTGGACCTGTTCCCCCCCAAGCCTATTCCCCACCGCTTTCTAAAAGTCCCCCTCCCTATTCAGCACAGCTCAAACTTATTAGGTGAATTATCAAACTCTAAATTTGACAGTAACATGCAATATGCTAAATGGTGAGCAGCGCATGAAAAGGTTCCCAAATTTTCTTATATCTATTCATTCTGTTACTAAGACTTGCCACCATTTTTTCCATCCTGAGATTGGCTAACAATTCTTTAAGCCATTCCGAATATGAAATATCTCCATCATCTTTCCAATGACGGAGAATAACCTATTTTACCGATAGGGAGATCAATGCTATATAATATCACCTAACAATTACTGGAATCAGGGTATAGTCACCTAAAAGGCATACCTCAGGAGTGAAAATATCTGAAAGGCCCAAAAAAGGAATCCATCTTCCGTTTGATGACCTTCCAGAGAGCAGAGGCCTTAGGACATGCCCAAAATATGTGAAACAGTGAACCCTCTGCCTGCTGACAGCGGGAGCAAGTGGTTGTATCAATAAGCCCATACTTATATAATTTTTGGGGGGTATAATATATATTATGTAAAATGTGAAACTGTGTAAGCTGTAATCTATCCTGAGTAATGTATTTATGGCAATTCGACCACAGGGTTATCCAATTTATCTCCAGATCAGGAAAACATGAAGCACAATACCTCTCAGGTGCAAAACTAGTCGGATACTTATAATTGTATAAAATTTTATACATGTTGGACACAGAATGGGCCATACCGGATGTAAGTGAGAGTTCGTCCAGGAAAGTTTTCGTACTTTTTTGGGGTGGGTTCGGCCCAAACACCTTCATTATTAGATGTTTTAACTGGAAAACTTTAAACACAAGTTTACTAGGAATGTTGAAATTATTTAGTATTTCAATAATTGAAAGCCATGAATTGTCCAGTTTAGCGAGCTGAGAGAGCTTAGCACCTTCCAATTGAGGAAGCCACCTAGGCTTGATTGGCTTATTATCTATTTTTAAATTTGGGTTACCCCTGATAGGTTGAGCTAAGTCTAAGGTGTGATTACATTTCATAAAGAGGCATATCTGGGAGTGCACTCTGACCGATGTCGCAATGGGGGTTGATTTCAAAATGAAGGGAAGGGAACCCGGCCTGATATGAAACAGCCACGATGGCAAAAGACCACTCTCTTTAATCAGAGACAACTCAATTTTGAGCCAAATAGGAACAAAGGCAGAGGGATTAACTTCTCTCATCTGTTCCATCCACCTCATGTATTTAACCATGTGACTCGCCCAATAATAAAAAGTCAAATGCGGAAGACGGAGACCCCCTTTGTCCTTAGGAGTCGCTAACTTATAGAATGCAATCCTAGGTTGTCTATTAGCCCAAATAAATTTTATAATCAGGCCATTGATTTTACAGAACCAGGTTAAAGGCATCTGGTTATTAAACAAATACAAAGGGTAAAAAATCCTAGGAAAAACATTCATTTTAATTAAGTTCGCTCGGACCCAAAGTGAAATGGATAGTTTGGTCCACCTCTCTAGGTCTGCACCTATAATATTTACTAGGGCATCCAAATTCAACTTTTGAAGTGAAGCTGGGTTCCTGGTAATTTGAATGCCCAAGTATCTTAAAGATTTCGGCTCCCAGGACATACCTGTCTCTATATAATTGATTTAATCACTTTATAGTTAAGTGGGAAAACAAGGGTTTTTCAATGTTTAATTTGTAATTTGAAAAATTAGCAAATTCTTCTATGATGGATAACATGGCAGGTACTGACTTATCAGGGTACGATAATTGTAATAATAGGTAGTCGGCATAAGCTGATACTTTAACCTCGTATCCCTGAATAGTAGTTACTTGAATCATCGGGGAAGATTTAAGTCAGCGAATAAAGGGATCTAAATATAAATTAAAAAGTAAAGGGGATAGTGGGCAGCCTTGTCTGGTTCCTGAGTGTAACATGAATCTTTCGGATATGACTCCATTAGCCACCACTGAAACCGAGGGGGTATTATAAAGAGCTTTAACCCAATTTTGAAAAAGCAAAGGGAACTTATAAGCATTAGGGGCCCTAAATAAGAAATTCCAGTCTACCCTGTCGAATGCCTTCTCAGCATCCAGAGAAACCAAAACAACTGGAAATGAGCCATCCCTGGATGCCGAAAGGATGTGCGACAGGGTTCGGAGGTGGTCCATCGAAGAGCACTCTTTCATGAATCCCACCTGTTCGGGTCCAATAAGATCAGGCAGCACTAATGCAACACGAACCGCTAACATTTTAGCTAATATCTTGATATCCTGATTCATCAGGGATATTGGGCGATAACTCTTGGGCAATTCTGGGTTTTTTCCTGGCTTCAATATGAGGACTATTAAAGCCTCCCCTAAAGTAGGGTCCACAGGTGCACCCGATAAAATATACTGAAATAAAGGGACTAATAAAGGTAATAACTGTTCTTCAAAAACTTTATAAAAATTAGCCGAGAAACCATCTGGGCCAGGTGATTTGTCTGAAGGTAAATTTTTAATAACCGTGAGAATTTCTTCAGATGATATTGGGGATACTAGCAATTTCTGCTGAGGCTCAGAAAGTGAAGATAAACCGGATGCCCCTAAGTAAGTGTCTAGGCTCCGTTCTGATAATGAATTTATCTTAGAATTGTATCAATTTGTATAATACTGCTGGAATTCCAGGACTATATCCTCCGGAAATGTTTTCAGTGTACCATCTAATTGGGAGCAGATATTCGCTTCCAGTTGTTTGGAGTGCCAACAACCTTCCTGCTTTCTCTCCCTGATCTGAGTAATTTGCCTTAGCTTTCAGAATAGCAAATTCAGCTTTAGCCCTTAATATTTCCAAATAAGCCTCATTTAATTTTACCAGTTCTTGCTGAAGGGATTCTGAAAAATTATAGGAAAGTAGTGATTCTTTTGAACGGATTTGTTCAAGAAGAGAAGTTAGTTCCCTTTCTTTTTCCTTTTTCCTTTGTGTAGCCATACTGATTAATACTCCCCTAATGAAAGCTTTAAAAGCGCCCCATATTAAATCTGGTCAGGAGATAGATTGAAGGTTAGTTTCTATAAAATGCTTTATATGTTTATTAATAGTTTTAACTATGTGGGGATCCTTTAACATTTGATTATTGATCTTCCACCAGGAGGATTTCTTGGGAAGAAATGAAAGGGCAAGCTGACATGTTACCAGTGAATAATTGGAGGGTGGACCCAACTGTATAGAGGCTTCTGTTACTCCCGGAAGAAAAGCTTGAGAGAGAAAAATATAGTCAATACGTGTAGCTGTTTTATGTACTGGAGATAGAAAAGTGAATTCCTTCTCTGAGGGGTGCAAGACCCTCCAAACATCACACAGAGCATAATGTTCTATGAATTCTTGGAGGGCTCTTTGTGCAGGAGAGTGGCCTCTCCTCAGAGGAGAAGAATGATCCATTAATGGATCCATAATGGTGTTTATATCACCCCCTATGCTAAGCGGTAGGGACAGAAATGGGTATAGGAGTTCAACTAGCTGCGTAAAAAAATCGGGAGAATCTACATTAGGCCCATAAAGACTTCCCAGGAGAATCTCGGTGGCATATAAAATACAGTGAATGAACAGAAACCGACCTTGCTGGTCCTTAAGCACCTGTTTAAGAATGAAAGGAATTTTTCTATTAATTAAAATCAATACCCCGGCCCTGTTGGAGGCAACTCCTGCGGAAAATACATAGCTAATTTGCTGTCTTCTCATGCAATTTGCCTCTCAGTCCAATAAATGTGATTCTTGTATTAAGGCGATGTCTACAGACAACAAGGCAAGGTGCTTGAGAACCTTATATTGTTTCACATGCTGTCTCAATCCTCTAACATTCCACATTGCAATCTTGATAACATTAGCCATTATTACTCGTTCTTTGCAATGTAACTTAAACAGATAATGTGCTCCCCAAATTACTTAGTCCTAAGAAACCTAGGAGAGCTGTGCTGAACCCCTACCCCCAAACCCCACTTAACCCCCTCTCACCCTCCCTCCAACAACAATCAAGATACAACACTAATCTACCAACCCACCTCTCCTCCCCCTCCAATCTATCACAAGTCTCTCTCTGCAGCATACCAATGCCATTGCTCTCTCTCCCCAGCCACCCTTGGGTAACCCACAACATAAATTTAGGAATAGTGGGCGAGGTACATACAATCTAAACATCATTCAGAATAACTTCTAAAACTAATACACACCAAAGAAAACATGTATAGGCTTGTTTTAATAAGATCCTAAATGGCTGTGTCCCTCTGAAGGTTATATTTTATGCCGTGGTTCTTTTTGTAGTTTAAAGACCCCTGACAAAATAATCAAAACTGGTTTAATCAACCTACAACCCCTTAAAGATTAAGTTCCAAACTAAATCCTGTTTTATGCCTCATATAAGTAGTGTCAGCCTGCTACGTAAAAGTATAATATGGTCTGCTGACACCCTCTCGCGATTGCAGCGAGCAATACAAACAATGCTCCCTTCCTACCTCGGGAGCTAAAAAGAAATATGATCTTTTGCTTTGAGGTTTTACATAGTTTTTAATTCAATCTGACCCCTTTTAATCTCAAATACTAATGTCCTGCCTCTCTTGTTTTTGTTCTTCCAGAAAAACCAGGAAGCTAACGAGAGGAACCTGCTGGCGTTTCTTCAGCAATCGTTTCTCTTTCTAGAGACAGAGGAGCAGATTTCTGAAGCTGCTTTCTCAACCAAAATATTGTGAAGTAACCTTTAATTTCAAACTTAGGAGTAAAGGTTACTCACACTTAGAACTGATTTGGTATACCTGCAGCCCCTTAAAGATTAAATTCCAGACAAAATCCTGCTTGGTGCCCCATATAAATAATTTCAGCATGCTACCCAAAACTATAGTTTGATCTACTGGTCCCCTCTCAGAATTACAATAAGCAATGCAAGCAATATCCCGTTCTTACATCGGGAGCAAAAACACACATTAGAGCTTTTATTTTGAAGATCTACACAGTTTATTACTTCAGTCCAATCCCTTTTAATCTCAGATACTGATGCCATGCTTCTCTTGCTTTCATTCTACAGAAGAAGCAGGAAGCAAATGGGGGGGTACCAGCTGGCATTACTTCAACAAACGTTTCTCTTTCTGGATAAAAAGGGGTAGAGTTCTAAAGCTGTTTTCCCAGCCAAAACGCCATGAAGTGCTTTTTAACTTCAGAATTGGTGCTAGAGGCAACTTATACTTCATGGAACAACTCAGGCAGCAATTCTTTTAAGCCAGTACGAGCTTCCTCTGGATCGTTGAAGTTATGCCAGACACCCGAGATAAGAACCTGCAATTGCGCCAGATACAGCATCTTGAATCGAATTCCAGCTGCTATTAATTTTGAGACATAAGGATGAAAAGCGGTGCATTGCTGCCTGACAGTAGCTGGGAGATCATGGGCAACTCTTACTTTCCTGCCCTCCCAGGTGATATCTTGTGTCTCCCTGACTTTCTTCAAGAAGTGCTGGTGCTCAAGAAAACTGAGAAACCTGAAGATCAGGGGTCTCGGTGGTGATCCAGATGGGGGAGGTGGTCTAAGGGCCCTATGTGTCCTCTCTATAGAATACTTAGCCCCAAAAGGCGAGGGACCAGTAACACGCTTCACAAATTTCTGGATAAAAATAATTGCATCATGCCCCTCTTCGGCTTCAGACAATCCTATCAGGACTGCATTGTTTCTTCTACTTCAACCCTCGAGGTCCTCCAGTTTAGCTTCGATCCTGGTGATCTTCTGCCTCATGGCTACTAGATCCAGCTCAATTTTATCAATTCTTTTTTCCAGAGAATGAACTTTGGCTTCAGAGTCCGAGGTTCGTCGGGATACTTCCTCCAAAGTAAGCGATAACGCTTTAATTTCAGTAGTCAAAGATGTGAGCTCCTCTTTGAAGGGCCTGAATTTGGCTAGAAACCTCGCCAAGGTTAACAGTTCTTGCTCAGCTGCATTAGCAGATGCTTCCCCTAGGTCAGCTGTACTTGCAGGTCTAAGCTTCTTGGGGCCTTTCTCGGGAGTGGAGGGTGGGGTTCTTTTAGGTAAATTCATCTTCATTTCCACCTCCATTCTGGACAGTATGTAATCTCGAAATGAGATGACCCTTTTAGACATCCTTCCCCCCCTTTTCCAATTACTTGCTTTACTCTAAGCTCAAATATAAATGTAAATAGCAATCGGGTGGCTGGAGCAACCGAGAGAAGCCTGCAGTCGGTACCTACATCACGTGACCTCCTCCTGCTCTTCTTTTAAAAGAGGTAAGTCCTTGGATAAGGTCAGATCCCAGGCTAAGGCCTCTGGTTCTGCTGCCCTCCCCCGACATTCTCTCAGACACAAATATCAGGTCTGGTGCAGGCTCCACTTCTCCACTGGAGGATTCTCAGCCAATTCTGCTTTCAGACACTGTCCCACTGATGGTTCCATAGTCGGTAACCCCTTCAGGGTCCAACGACACATAAATGCTATT
Source organism: Neoceratodus forsteri (assembly GCA_016271365.2). NCBI lineage: Eukaryota > Metazoa > Chordata > Ceratodontiformes > Ceratodontidae > Neoceratodus > Neoceratodus forsteri. The sequence continues at coordinate 62,289,822 of CM057451.1, forward strand.
TTAGGCAATGTCTGAAATGTTCCAAAAGCTTCTGCCCCTGACTCTGCCATTGTTGCAACCCCATTGGCACCATCAGGACAGCTGCCATTGACAATGCTGATGAAACAGGAGTTCCCTCTGCTACTCACAGTACTTGGCAAGGAGCTTCTTCCATTGACTCCTGGCCTGTCCACAGTTCCTCCAAATCATCTTCCTCCTGCCATCAACCTGATACCTATGACCATCAGCAAAGAGAAGAAGAAGCTGGAATATAATACTGAATACACAGAGGAGGCTTTTGAAGATGAGGAGGAGGTCTTTCTCCCCACGTAATGGGCTCCAGTTCCACTTTGTCCTCCTATATTGAAGAAAGTGTATGTTACACGGTTTGGTCTCCTCCTGAGAATGCCTCTTTCCAGGCTTTCCTCTGGCAGGTCCAGTCTAAACTGGGTTTTGCTGCCCAGGAGGAACATTCCTCTAAGAGAAATATTTATGAGTTCTTAGAGGTGTCTGCTTCACCCACTGTGATTATTCCTTCTGTCCACCTAGCTTTGGAAAATGCCACACTGATGACTTGGCACAGGCACTGTGCTTTACCATCTGTGCCACATAAGGTGGGTAAACAATGTCTTGAACCTTGTGAATAAGCCCTTTTATTCCTCTCAACCAGAGAAGGATTCTGTGCTTATCACTGGTGTACATGACAGATCTAAAGCTCATAAACATATGAGTTCTCTCCCTCCTGATAAGGAATCCAGGAAGCTTGATGTCATGGGCAAGAGGACATTTGCTTCGGTGTCCCTTAGCCTCAGAATTGCCAACTTCCAAGCTTACATGATCAAATATCAGAACAGCCTGTGGTCATTTATGGCTTCTATGGCTGACAAACTACCTAACACCCTAGAAAAACTGAGGTCCAGCAGACTGTTGCCAAGGGTTTGGAGGTGGGTAAGCAACTGTTAAGGTCCAAGTATGATGCTTTGAATATAACTGCTCCTGCTGTGACCTTTGCATTTGCCTGCACAACCATGCTGCTAAACTGTTTCTGGTTTTGCCTCTGATGTCCAACAATCAGTCTTTAATGCTCTCTTTAAAGGTAAGCAGCTTTTTGGCACCAGCATTGAGTCTGCCCTGTGGGACCTCCACTCATCTAAAATGACCCTGCAGTCCCTACATACTCTGAATCTGAAGCCTCTGGGTAGCTGCCAGGGTTCCTTTTGCAGGCCCTATGCCTGGATGGGGAGGGCCTACTTTCAGGTTCCCAGCAGTCCCAGGCCTCCCCTCAGGCCCCTTTGCCTCCCAGTGCCTATGCCAGGGTCACTAAAGGTGTGGATCTTGGTGGCAGCCCTGCCACCCCTGAAGCATTCTGACACCTCTTCCCCTCCACCAGCCCCTACAGACCAGGTAGTCCTTGTAGGGGACAGGATCTCCCTCTTCCTTCCAAAATGGAGGGCGATCACAACAGATGCTTGGGTGTTAGAGATAATTCAGTGAGGACATGCCCTACAGTTCCTCACTGTCCCTCCCATATACCTTTCATTGCCAAACAGATATCCTCCAGGACATCTCACCTTCTTACTGGAGGATGTTCAAACCCTCCTCTGCTAGAGGGCCATGGAAACTGTCCTGAATGCAGAAGTGAATCAGGGCTATTATTTCCGGTACTTCTAAGGCCTACAAATGGACGGTTCAGAATGGTCTCTTCACAGTCCTTTCATTTCCTGCTCCTGCAAGGGGACTGGATATGTACCCATGATATGAAGGATACTTACTGACATATAAAAATCTGTAATTCCTACATGCAATACCTGTGGTTCATGCTTCAGAGCTTACACTGTCAGTTCTGTGTCTTGCCTTTTGGCTTGTGCTCTGCACCCTGTGTATTTGCTAAATGCTTTGCAGTGGTTGCAGCTGCCCTCCAGCAGGAAGGTCTCTATGCTTTCCTATACATTGATGATTGGCTTGTAAAATCCCCATCACGGGAGGCCATAGTGAACACCCTATTCCACATCAGACAGCTCTTCAAACAGTTGGAGTTGGGCATTCTGGTGAACAAGCCAGAGTCAATCGTCTCTCCATACCAACATCTCCAATGCATTTGAGTGGTTCTGGACATGGGGCTGGGTCGGGCTTTTTTCTTACTTCAAACTGTGCTATGGCATTAGATGTCTAGGCTCAGCTGGTCTTGTTCAGCAATTAGCCAGCTGTCTCCTCAGACTGACAGACCTCATGGCTGTTGCTATGCTAAAGGTCCCTCTGCCTTGGTTGCACATGAGGATTACACAATTGCTCCTCCATGCCCAGTGGGCTCAACATTCGGATGGCCTGGAGTTACTCATAGAAGTTATGCTCCTGCTCAGCTGCTCACTGCTCTGGTGGCTAGACTGCTCCAGCCTAGACACAGGATCACCTTTTCTCTGTCCATCTCCTGTGCTAGTGATGGCAATGGACACCTAGTGTTCTAGATGGGGTGCCCATCTGGGTGCCTTCTGGACTCAGGGTGAGTGCCCCTCTTGGATATGGTTCCACATGGCAACAGTCTGGAGATGAAGACTGCTCTACTTGGCCTACAGGCCTTCAATACCCTCCTCCTGACCTATCAGCCATTGATCCATATGGACATTGTCTCTACATACTACATAAACAAGCAAGGTGGTGTCCACTCATGTCTTCTCTGCAGAGAGATGATGAGAGTCCGGCACTAGCCCATGGAACATGACATGTTCAGGTCGACTGCCTTCCTGCCTCATACTCTCATTGCCCTTGTGGATTGCCTCAGCCAGTCTCAGGTGCTCTTCCATGAATTGGAGACATTGGACTCTGTCTTGAATGATTTCTTCTTAAAGTGGGGTCTCACAGACATAGACCTATTTGCATCTCCATACAATGTAAAACATGCATTACTGTTTGCTTGCTCCAAGCCCTGGAGTTTTGTGGTGAGATGCATTGTCCCTCTCTTGAAAAGAGAGGTCCATGTATGTATTTTGCCTGTTTCCTCTAATACAGAGTGTTCTGTTCAAGCTGAAGTCCAAGTCTATCTCACTGATAATGGTGGCTCTTTACTGGCCCCGACAAATCTGGTTCCCTTTGCTTCAGCAGTTGTCTTTGTAACCCCCTGCCTCACTCTCTCTATAAGCAGGACTTGTGTCACAGAAGCAGGGCTCTCTGGTGTATCCAGATCTCCGATCCCTGCACCTCCATGCCTGGCTTCAGAGAAGGTACAGCTATCCCACTTTGGGATTACCTTAGTGGTTGCAGCTGTTCTGTTCATGGCCAGAAAGCCATCTACTAGATACACTTACAAAAATGGAACAGTTTTTCTGTTTGGTGTGATGCCTATCAGCTGGACCACTTTAAATGTCCAGTTGGACTGATAGTGGATTACCTCGGGTCCCTTATGGATGTGGGCCTAGGGAATTCCTCTGTTAAGATACACCTGGGCTGTGGTGTTAGCTTTTCATGCCATCACCAAAAGCAAGAAGGTGGTCTGCAGGTTCTCTGGAGGTACTGTACTTCTGCAACCCCATTCTGTGATCTGGTTCTGGTGTGGGATTTTAATTTGGTTTTGGAGACCCTTACTACACCTCCCTTCATACCTGCTGCTACTCGTCAGCTGTGCTTCTTCTCATGGAAGATATTGTTCCTCATGGCTATGGTGTCTGCTAGATATATTTCTGACCTACAGGATCTGGTTGTAGATCCTCCATTTCTTGTTTCTACAGGGATCAGGTTGCTTTTTGTACCAGTCCTCATTTTCTGCCAAACGTCGTTTCTGAGTGAAAACAAAAACAGACTATCGAATTTCCAGTTTATTTTTCAACTCCTATGGATCATTGTCTGCACATGCATGACATCCATTTTATGTTACATTGGTACCTTGATTGTACTAAGAATTATAGAAAATCTTCACAGCTCTTTGTGGCTTTCACCCCAGAATGGTGGGTTCCCCTGTTTTAAAGCAGGGCCTTTCCAAATGCTTAGCCTGATGCATTTCTTTCTGTTACCAGAAGTATGGTAAGCAGCTTCCTGGTCCTCACTGTACTCACTTCACCCATGGGGTGGCTACCTTTGTGGCTTGCTTTCACAATGTTACCACTGCTGCCATATGTGCTGCTGCCACAGGGTGCACTGTGCATAATTTCACTAAGCACTACAGTCTGGATATTGCCTCTCATAGATGTACCAGATTCTGTCTTACTGTCCTGCAAGATCACCTTACTCAGGTTCCCTAGATCCTCTTCTCCTCCCTTGGTGCTTTGGTATTGCTTGGGATCATTCCCTGGCATAGCTCAGTAGAGGGAGATATCTTCGAAGAAGATAGAATAGTTACTTACTGTAATGTTAGAACTTCAAGAGAATTTCCGCCATTGAGACACAGCTCTCCTTCCCCATCTTTTTTTTTCATATGTAGTTTCTGGATTTTTGCTTATTTTCTCCCGGCTTGTACACCCACATTTCCCCGATGTAGCACCTGCATATAGAGGCATGCATGCACATGCCATTCGGAACGCCCCTCCCTTCCAGTCATGCTGTTGACTGCCTGCACCAGCACCAAACCTCCATTCTGCGATGGCGGGACTATGGGCAGGTGATCCCACCCCTTACCCAGGAGAGGAGAGTCAACACTTGATCATGCTCCCCTTCCCCCTGTGCTGGCACCCCGGCAACCCGAGGTCATTCCCAAACTCGGGTTGCCAGTGTAGCGTTAGGTGTGGCGTCAGGTGCCTCAACCCTCAGCTCCACTGAGCCAGCTCCCCCTTTTGAGTAACGTGTGGTTTTCCTACCTGCTGTCTCATGCTGGTTCTCCTCTTATGCCTGAATTTGGCATATTTCCTCAGGTTTCCATATTGTCTCTTGTGTGCCTTGTAAGAGGTCTAAACCTCACTTTCAGGTTCTTGGCAATATTGGAGATGCAAATAATCACAAACAAGTTGCATTCAAGTAATAAACAAGTTTATTACTACAAACAGGGATGAATCACAGTTGCCCTAAGCAGTTCTTACCAATATGAACCGGGAGCCAGTGCTAAGCGTTCCGTACACCTCGAGGTTTCTTTGTAGTCTCTTGGGATCTCTCGGGTCTCCGAGGTGTAAAACCTGTGCATAACATTATATACCTATGATAATTACTATGGTTACTGAAAAATAGAAACATTTCTAGTTACAGAGATGAGCCCTATTGGCTAAATTAGAGGTGGCTCCACGGTCCAAGATAACATTATATAATTCTGTAAAGTCATCAGTTTTAGAACAAAGACGTTCTTATACAAAGTCTTACTTAACAAGGTGAAGTGGTGTCCATCACCAAAAGATGGCAATGTTGCCTTACACATTATAATTACTTCAAGGACAGCAGTCTTGGCATCTGACAAGTAAGAAATAGACAGAAAATACATGATATAATGTGTGTGCATTAGCAAGCAAAGTGAGTTACAATAATATGTATTCATATCCTGACATCTACTCTTATACGGTAGATGCCCTAAGCCCTATGTATTAGTATAGCCTATGCCTAAACATTAGCTGTCTATGGTGTACCCCCAAGGGTATCAATTAGGGTGCAGGGACCTCGTGTAACAGCCTGGTTTGGTCCTAGTTGCTTTGGTCCCTGCTGGTCCAATTATCCTCCAAGCTTGTCTGCGGCTGGGAATTAAGGCATGTTGGGACTGCCCTTGTTATATAGATGGTGACAATGCACAACGCCATGAGTGGTCACAGCTAGTAAATTTTCTGGGTTGTGCTGAGCCAGTGGCTTACAGTTCCATGATGTGGCAGAATGGAGGAGATTGTCTCAAAGAGCTACTGTACAGTAGGTAACTATTCTTTATATAGTGTATAGTGAGGGATTGTTCTTCGTGGATTTCCATGCCAGTTGAAACCTTGTTGAATTACAGTTCAAAGGTCATGAAATGTGATTGTACACTTCTGTGGTACAACAAGATTCCAGCTCATTGGAAAACTTTGAGGCAGCTGGTGTTTTTTACAATGCTGCTAAATGCATAGCAATCAGTTCAAATTCCGAACTGAAACCTCCTACCTGCCACATGAGTGCTGTGAAAACACTTTCATTCTTTTTTAATAAAAACTAAAAGAAAAAATATAGACTATAAAAAAATACTGGTTGGGCAACCACATGCCCAACCAGCCTGAGCTGCCACATCAGGCTTCTGATTACATCAAACCTCTCAAGCTTTTTTCTTGAGGTCTGATGTAATCAGAGCCCCTCTGTGGCAGCACAGGCTGCTTGTGCATTGTTGCCCACATAGTATTCTCTGTCTCTCTAGATATATTATAGGGGTGTGGTCACTTCCCTACATTTAGGTTTATATGGGCATGTCAATGTTAAACCCCACAATTTTCACTTTAATAACTTGTAGCTGTTCCATGGATTTTCATGGAATTGTGCATGCACAGTCTTGTGGGGTAGATCTCTTGATGTGCCAAGTTTTGTTCCAGTTGGACGTGTGTATTCTGAGATACAGATAGTGCAAAAAGTGAATTTTTCTGAAATTTTTCCCATTGGTTAGAATGAATTTTCTGTCAATTTGGCTAGCACCCAAATGGTTTGGAATTTTGGTCGGAAATTTTCTTGGTAGAAAGGGGTTGACCAACAAATGTACCTTTTGCTTGTTTGGTAAAAAAATATTAATCCGTTCCAGAGTTACTTAATTTTGAAATTTTGAATACTTGGTTCTGAGCGTGCTCAGGAAGCACCAAAAAATAGCTGTATGAAATTAAAAAATCATTCTTTTTTCATATTGACCTCACCCTTTTTTGTGTGGGGAAAATAGTGCTTCATTCAACCACCATCTTGTTTTCTGTTTCTCCCTAAACATTTAAATTTCAAAAAACACAACAATGACATTCTGGGGAGAAACAAACAGATGTAACTTGTTTATCAGGACCCCCTTGGCTAGATTCTGCACTTAACTGCTCAAGCAATGGCCTTCTAATTGTTGCTTTTTTACATTGTAAATCCTTTTTCATATCGTATGCAACGAAAAAAGATTCTTTTTTCATACATAAGTGACGAAAAAGGATGCTTGTCTGTGAAGTAAAAATGCTTTCCCTGGTGTTTAGTGGCACCCATTGCCCTCCGATTGCATTCCCTATTGTTTGTGTCCCTCCCCACTAGGCACAATTGCCTGTTTTCAAGGGCCACCCAGGAACTTTGGGCGGGTTAAGTGACTTGCTCACAGTCAGACAGTATGCAAGTGGAGGTCATGGGAATGAAATCCAGGTCTGCTGGTATACCAAGCTCATTCATAGCTTGTTACTCTAACCAGGAGGATACATACAGTCCCTGCTGTCTAGTGGCACCCACCACCCTCTGGTCACAGTATCCATTCTTTTTCTGGTGTCTAGTGGCACCTTTCACCCTCCAATTGTGGTCCTCATTGTCTGAATTGTTTTCCCTGGTGTCTAGTGGCACCCCTCATCCTCCAATTGCCACTCCCTTCTTTCAGTTCTTTTCACTGGTGTCTAGTGGCTCCTCTCACACTTTATTTGCCATCCCTGTTGTTTCAATTGTTTGCCCTGCTGTCTAATGGCCCTCCTGTCCAATCGTTGTCTCCATAATAATTTCATGGTCTAGTTCCCCTCCCATCTGATTGCTGTCTGGTGTCTAGTGGCCCCCCTTCTCTGATTCTTGTCTCTGTATTGTCACATCCTGTAATAAATAAAAAATGGTCCTTCGATGTACTTTTTTTTCAAAACCTGTGAAGAAAGTCCCTCACTAATCTGACCCCCCACCACCACCATGACCTCCCACTCAGGACCCAACACCCTACACCCTACACACCCCTCACACTCTTACTCACATGAACAGGTACCAGTGTGAAGATGAATTGAAACAAAACAGCTCTGCAACTCAAGAAGGGTGAGAGGAATCAAAGTCCAATACTTAGCAGCAAAAAAATGCACGCCTTAGCTGGATTTGAGTGCAAATGGCAAACTATGTTATTTAATCACAAGTTCAAAATAGAGCAAACCACCATGGGGGAGAAGACTCATGGCTGAGCTGAACCCCGACTGGTTTTGTATACCTAGTACATCATCAGGGGATCAACAGGGTTTTCCACTTTGGTGCATAACTTTTCGATTTTTCCATATTTTTACAACAAATTTTTAACATGGCTTTTTTGACACCCCACCTCATAAACAATGTCAGTGGAATAACACAACTCAGGTGAATTGGCAAATCATCAGTCATGATTTCTGAAGGTCAGTCATGACTGATTATTGTTAATCATCAAATGTTACCATAAGATCATCAAAAGAGATCATGGTCTAAGGTCTTCATTTAGCTCATGATTTAATCATCAGACATGAACCTTCAAATCACCAGCTGATGATTATTGATTATTATAAGATTGCAAGTCACGAAGTAATACTTTTTTTATTCGTTAATTATGAAAATATGAATGTCACATATCAGCAAAGGCAAATTAATTATGAATTATAATGTAAATCATGTGAAATCAAGATGTAATCCCATTAGGAAGAGTACATGCAATGTCTGGTATAGGATACATATTTGCATACCTAATTTGCATATTTCAGCAACACAGTTTATGGAACAAAACAATGGTAATTTCTATTTTTAAATTAATTCTGCATTGACAGTATTAGTTTACAGACTATTGGGAAATGTTTTGAGCACAATCCAAGTACATTTAGGAACTCATCACAACCATAAAAGGAAGCATTTAATGGAGATATATAAACCAATATGAGCCTTTTTCACTTCAATAAAATGAGAGGTATCAGAGTAAGCATAAGTGAAAGTAGTGGGCCCCTACAGAAAAAGAATTATAACTCATAATTCCAATAAAATGTCTGAATACAAAATAATTTCCTTAAGTATAGAGAAAAAATAAATTCAATTTTTAAGTTTATTTCTGTAATCTTGACCATGGGCAACCATGACAAATTATTATATGAGATCATCATTAAGCATAATCATCATCTCCATAGGTTCATGGTTTTTGACTGGCGGCTATTGATGGTTAATTATTGTTAATGATGATTGCAATGATGGTTTTTGAAGCTTAAACATGATCTCTGAACATTACTGGATAATGATCGTTCATGATTCAGCATTAAAAAATCATCATCTTTTCGGCTGGGAAATCCTTCCGGAGTGGTGGTTTTGCAGTTGCTTGGCAAAATTAACTTTCCGGTGGAATTTGAAAAATTTCACCACCCTTGTTCATGAGGTGGGGTCATGAAAAGGGTATGTTCAAAATCTGGGGTCAAAATATGTTACAGTGGCAAGGTTATGTGCATCCGTTGAAATTATCATACAGGAGTGCAGTGTGCATATTTATGGAACACATACAAACAGAGATGAGAAAGAAAAAGGTGTCTTAATTAGGACTTGAACCCAGGCCACCTGGAATATCATTCTGATTATACTAACCAGCTGCACCACTGAGACAACTAGAACCTGGGCTCTCCCCAAGCACATTACTCTTTCTCAAATGCACAACCCAATGGCAACACAAATATTTACTTGTAACAATCACACAGGAGTGCAGTGTGCAGTGTGCACTCTCACCCTATTTCATTTACAAGGAAGCTGAGATGGTACAGCATAGGATAATGGGGTGAGAGTTTGGCCCAATGACCCCAAGACACACACCGACACCTGTTGGTCTGTGGAGGGTGGGGGGGGTAGGGTTGGTAACCCTAACATTTAATTTCCAGACCTTTGGTTGTGTGGAATCAACCCTAACTGATGCATTAATAGAGTTTTTTGCAATGAATTTCCCTTCTCTTTGAGAAAGTGAAATGTTACTCATATGATATCTATAGGTGGGAGCACAGGCCCTCCAGGCCCTGTGCTCCCACTCACCCATCAGTGTAGAGGCATAGCTCAGGAGGGCCCTGTGCTCCCAGTTTTGCATAATGGGATGCATATTTTGGAGCCCAGGCCCTCTGGGTCCTGTGCCCCACCAAACTATAAGTGTAGAGACATAGCAACTGAGGTCCCTGTGCTCCCAGTATTGCAAGATGGTATCCATGGTTGGGAGCATTGGCCCTCTGGGTCCTGCATTCCCAACTACCTGTAAGTATAGAAACATAGCACAGGAGGGCCCTGTGCTTTTAGTTTGCATAATCATATCCATAGGTGGGAGCATGGGTCCTCTGGGCCCTTCCCTCCCACCAACCCATGAGTGTAGAGGCATAGCGTAGGAGGGCCCAGTGCTCCCAATTTAGCATAAATAGTATGCATAGGTGGGAGCATGTGCCCTCTGGGACCTGCATTCCCACTTACACATAAGTACAGACACATAGCACAGGCCTAGAGGCATTCCAATTAACCCTTGTAACACATATTTGGCAATATCTCAGTAACCATAGCAACTGCAGAAAAAAATATTTCCCAGTTGTATTCATGACTTATCCACCTCCTCGCATGCTCAGTACACTACGTTTAGCGATGAATCCGTATGTCAAATAATTTTCGAGATATTGGTGCCAAAAAGTGGTGCAGCCACCAATGATTAATGCCTTTTACACCACATAGGCTAGCAAACAGTATTCAAATGTGCACAAAAGGGATGTGCTACCTACTTTTTGACTGGGCTATTCGGCTTCTCCTGTCTGTCCCGATCTTTGCCACAGATATGCATTTAACCCTTTTTATGTGAACTAAAATGATTTTAACATTGATGTCAATACATTGGCATAGAAATATGCATTTAAATAGAAATAAATCACATGATGATAGGGACTTTTAATCTCCAAAAATATTATGGTAAAAAATGTACTGCTTATTTATTCCATTTACCTTATTCTAGTGTTTCTCAAGGTGTTTATTGCACAATGCACTGTGTCCTCTAGCTGTAAGGATCTCAGTATACTATGAGAAAATATGCACAACACAAAAAACTTATAGGACAAGTATAGTCACTACAGTGTATCAATCTGTGGATAATACTAGAAGTTGCTGTTGCTAGCCTTGCTTGTAGAGCAGAAAGCAGCTAACTAAAAAAGCTACATTTTCTTATTAATTTAAAACTTATATCTCAGCAGGAGTCAGTGTCTGTTGAGATTAAGTAGACAGATACTTTATTAGAAGTAGAAGGAGTCTTATTTAGGGTTAAAAAAAGAAAGAAAAGAAAGAAAGTCAGTGTGTGTTCTGTGCTGGGAAGGGTATTGTATCAGCTGACTTTGCTAAACCAGTAGGAGGAAAGAGAGCTTAATTGGGGTTGTGGCTTAGACACTATAAAAGCAGGTGACTCAAATTACAACTTCCTGTTGCTAGCCTTTTTTCTTACTAATTGCCCTCCATCCCACCCACCCTAAGCCAGTTCTACTTTTATAGCCACTGGATCTGACTGTCAACAGGAACTTCCTGTTTGGTAGTAGAAAGGAAAGGATCATAGAGAAACATTGGTTTTGTCAACCCTAAAGGAAAAAAGTAGCTCACTCTCCTCCCCTAGCTGCTGGTGGTCTGACATTGAGCAAGGAAGAAGGAGGCTACTAAAGAAGATAGGAAGTTGCTGTCCCAGAACAGAAAGGGTGAGAGTTGTAAGGAGAGGAGAGAGTAAGCATACAGAGAAACAGGAGAGGGGACACAAAATAAGACATGATAGGAGTGGTGCAGTGCAATGGCTGTGGGGCGGCAGTGTTCTGGGAGACATTCTGGAGGCTACGATGCTGCCCTATTTGCAGGCACCTCTCTGGTCTGAGAGAGGAGATTGCCCATCTCCAGGCTGACCTGGCTAGGATTCGTGAAACCTCCTCCCCCACCCAGGGACCACCAGGGCCAATGCCACTACCTCAGAGGTTGCCAAGACAGAGAAGAGGCTGGACCAGGGTGGGCTCAAGGAGGGAGAGGGTGGTGGAACAGAGTTGCATCCCTACAGCTGTACCTCTCCACAATTCATTCACTCTTCGGGTGGATAGTGGTTCCTCTATGGAGGCACCTGTAGTGGAGACCAAGGAGGATGCCAGGAACCTTCACAAAGGACACCCACAAGAGGGTGGCATGGGACCCCACAGGGGAAGGAAACAACTCCTGGTGGGGGACTCAATCATTAGGGGGTAGAAATGGAGGAGGAAGGGGAGAGGGAGGTAAGGTGCCTTCCTGGCGCCTCGGCTTGGAGGGACAGGAAGCGAATCCTCAGGATCATGGAAGGAGCTGCACGAGGGAGGGAGCTGGATGTCATTGTCCACCTAGGAACAAATGACCTGGCTAGGAATGGGATCAGAGCAGTGCAAGAGGAGTTTGTAGAGTTGGGAGGGCCTTAGACAAGTAGCGCATATGGCAACCTTCTCGGAGGTGCTGCCTGTCTATGGCAAGGGTGATGCTAGGGCACTCCTCACCAGGGAATTCAATAAGTGGTTGAAAAACTGGTGTGGAGCTCAGGGTTTTGGCTTCACTGGGGACTGGGGAGCCACCTGGAGGGATGCAGACCTATATGGGTGCGATGGTCTGCATCTGTCCAGGGGGGGACCAGGATCCTAGGTGAGAGGTTTAAATGCTTCATTGGCAAGCATTTAAACTAGCCAAGGGGGAGGCACTGAAAAGGAGCAGGGAAATCCCAGCCTCCATCCACAAAACATAGTAATTAGTGAGGTAAACACCAAGGTATAGAAGTTATTAGGGAGCAGAACAGAGGTAAATGTAAAAAAAGGTAAAGGCAGTATAGAGATAGATATGTCAATAGGGAGAAGTGCAGGGATAAATGGACAAAATGACAAAGGCAATAAGGACAGGGATGGGGCAAAAAGGGGTAAGGCCATCAAGAAATGGAGGGTAATGAGTACCAATGCCCATAGTCTGGGCAACAAGCTCCCTGAACTGGTGGCCTTGATGGAAGAGGGATGCCTGGATATCATAGCAGTCACAGAAACATGGTACACAGAGAACCATGACTGGGATGTTAACATACCAGGGTACACAACCTACAGGGGAGACAGGAAGGGTAGAAGAGGGAGAAGAGTAGCTCTCTATGTAAAGGAAGGGATAAAAGCAAAGGAACAAATGAGTAAACAGGGAGGAGAGGAGGCACTGTGGGTCACCTTAGAGACTGGAAATGGCACTACAATCCACACAGGGGTTGTATACAGACTCCCATGTCAGGGGGAGGGAATGGACAAGGATATGATAGAAGGCATTCTTAGAATGGCAGAGAAAGGGGGAGAGACTGTTGATGGGGGACATTGAATATGCCAGATGTCAACTGGAGCACCTTTGCTGCAGCCACATCCAAGAACAGGGCCATTCTTGATGCCCTACAGGTGGCATGCCTCAGACAGCTAGTTTTGTAACCCACTCATGAGGGAGCAATCTTAGACCTCATACCCTCACATGGGGACAGTGAGAGGATCTCAGATTTAGAGGTGGGTAGCCATCTGGAAACAAGTGACCACCAAACAGTGTGGTTCACTATAAACACAGCCATACAATCAAGCCATACAAAAGCAAGAGTATTGGACTTTAGGAGGGCTGACTTTGGGAAGATGAGAGAGTGCCTTAGAAAAGCACTAGCAAACAGGCAAGAAGGAGGGGTGGAGGAACAATGGGGAGTAATCAAAACAGCCATCACAGAGGCAACAAGCCTTTGTGTAAAGCAAATCAATAAAACACAATGAAGGAAAAAAACACTATGGTTCTCAAAAGAGGTGGCAGGGAAGGTTAAGGAGAAAAGGATAGCATTCAGGAAATATAAGGAAACACAGAAGGAGAAGGACAGATAACTTTATCAGTTAAAGCAGAAAGAGGCTGGGAAGGCAGTCAGAATAGCAATGGCCAAACTGAGGAAAGGATAGCCAATTCTGTTAAGAAGGGGGATAAGACCTTTTATAGGTACATTAGGGAGCGAAGAAAGACCAAAGCAGGGATACTGAGGCTTAATAAAGGGGAGGGAATGTGGGTAGAGGAGGACAGTGAAAAAGCAGGGATACTGAATGAATATTTCTGCTCAGTATTCACAAAGGAAGAAGAGGGGGAGGTACCTAAACCAAACAAGAGAAACACTCTGAAGATGGGGTCGATACCAGTCCATTTACAGAAGAAAGGGTTCTGAAAGAACTAATAAAATTGAAGGTGGACAAAGCAATGGGGCCTGATGGGATTCACCCAAGAATTCTAAAAGAACTAAGGGTAGAACTATTGACACCGCTGACTACTCTCTTTAACAAATCATGGGAGGATGGGTTGGTACCTCAGGACAGGAGGAGGGCAGATGTGATTCCTCTTCACAAAACTGAGAGCAGGACAGTGGCAGGAAACTACAGACCAGTTAGTTTGACCTCAGTGGTAGGGAAAATGATGGAATCACTTCTGAAGGAAAGAATTGTTGAGTACCTAGAGGCCAGTGGGGCACAGGACCCAAGGCAGCATGGATTCATGATGGGAAGGTCGTGTCAGATAAATCTAATAGATTTCTTTGACTGGGTGACCAAAGTAGTAGACCAGGGAGGGGCTGTGAACATGGCCTACCTTGATTTTAGCAAGGCATTTGATACAGTCCCACACAAAAGATTAATACACAAGTTAGCCAGCCTTGGAGTGGGCCCCAAAGTGGTAGCCTGGATAAAAAATTGGCTAGACAACAGGATGCAAAGGGTAGTAGTAAATGGAGTGCACAGTGAAGAAAGGGGGGTTACTAGCGGGGTACCGCAGGGTTCAGTACTGCGACCGGTCCTTTTTAATGTCTTTACAAGTGACATTGCAGAGGAACTGAAAGGAAAAGTATGTCTCTTTGCAGACGACACAAAGATCTGCAACAGGGTTGATACACAAGATGGAGTGGAAAGGATGAGAAGCAACTTGGCAAAGTTGGAGGAATGGTCAAATGTATGGCAGCTCAGATTCAATGCAAAGAAGTGCAAGGTAATGCACATGGGAAACAAAAATCCAGGGGAAGAGTACACAATGGGGGGTGAGATACTGACAACAATAAAAATGGAAAGGGACCTGGGGGTAATTATATCAGATGACCTAAAGGTGGGCAAGCAATGTGAGAAGGCAGTAAGGAAGGCTGGGGATACTGGGATGCATAGGAAGAGGCATCAATAGTAGAAAACAGGAAGTTGTTATCCCTCTGTACAGACAGTTGGTGAGACCCCATCTGAGTACTGTGTGCAGTTCTGGAGACCCCATCTCTGCAAAGACATAGACAGAGTGGAGGCTGTCCAGAGGAGGCAACAAAATGGTGCAGGGTCTGCACCAGAAGACATATGAAGAAAGACTAAAGGAGCTTAATATGTATACCCTTGAGGAAAGAAGGGAGAGAGGGGACATGATAGTAACTTTCAAGTACCTCAAGGGAATCAACAAAGTCCAAGAGGGTAGCATCTTTCAGAAAAAGAGATGTGCAAGAACAAGGGGGCACAATTTGAAGATAGAGGGGGGATGGCTCAGAGGTAATGTGAGGAAGTATTTTTTCACGGAGAGGGTTGTGGATGCATGAAACAGTCTCCCTGAGGAGGTCGTGGAGTCAAGAACAGTGGGGGAATTCAAGAATACATGGGACAGACATAAGGCAGTCTTAGTGGGGGGTAGGAGGAAGTAAGCTGTTGGTTAACTAGGATCTGCAGCTTATCTGTTAGGCAGGAAAATGGGCAGACTAGGTGGGTCAAGTGGTCCTTATCTGCCATCAAATTCTATGTTTTTATGTTTCTAAGTGTACCATACACTTTTAAGGAACTTACTCTGGGTGCTAGGTATCTCAGATATAATGGTAAGAAAGCACAGTTTATAGAAACACTGAAGCATAGCCTTTGATGGCAGATAAGTACAGCTTGGCCCACCCAGTCTGCCCATTTCCCTAACAATTGGATAAGCTGAAGATCCTAGTTAACCAACAGCCTACTTCCTCCTACCCCCCACTAGAATTGCCTTCTATCTGTCCCATGCATTCTTGAATTTCCCCACTGTTTTTTACCCCACCACCTCCTCAGGAAGGCCATTCCATGCATCCACCACCCTCTCTGTAAAAACATACTTCCTTACATTGCCCCTATAGTTCTAAACATGAACCTGTATATGAGTTCTCTTAGGCTGACAGCACTACACTTTGTGGCAAAGTCCGAATTTAGCTGGAAACTAATGTGAGAGGTGTTTTCAGTTCTAT
Organism: Neoceratodus forsteri; assembly: GCA_016271365.2. Lineage (NCBI taxonomy): Eukaryota > Metazoa > Chordata > Ceratodontiformes > Ceratodontidae > Neoceratodus > Neoceratodus forsteri. Next base: position 62,305,894 of record CM057451.1, read on the forward strand.
TGTGCAGAGTTTAAATGTATCTATCAGCATGTGATTTATTACTATTAAAATGCATATTTCCATGCCATCTCAATGTTAAAATCTTTTTATGTCACATGAAAAGGTTCAAGTGTATATCTGTGGAAAAGATCAGGATGGACAGGATAAGCTTAATAGCCAAGTCAAAAAGTAGGCAGCACATCCCTTTTGTGCACATTTTGTTTATTGTTTATTGTAAAATCTAGGAATTAATACCTTTGAGCCAAGGCTCTTTTACAAAGGTTCCGCGTCAAAAACATTTACAGACAAATAGAGGTACAAGGTTGCACAAATAGCTAAATCTAGTGATATAACTGTACAGCAGATAATAACTTAAGCACTTTCAACAGTATAGAAAACAAATGAGGAGGGAAAGATATGTAAGGGAGGTAGGTAGGCAGTGTAGGTAATAAAAGAGGAGAAAAGGAAAAAAAGGGTGGAGGGTAGGAGGAAAAGAGCAGACCTTAGTAGGAGATGAAAACCCATTACTAGGCCATTGTCAAGTAGGAGGGCAGGGAGGAGGAGAGAGAATAGATTATGAGATTAACATTGAATACTATTTGTTAGCCTATGTGATGTAAAAAGCCATAAAGCTGCACAACAGAGCTTTAAACACCTCTCACAAATGTTTCCAGCTAATTGGGACTTTGCCATACAGTGCAGCACTAACAGCCTGAAAGAGCTCATATACAGATACATGTTTAGAACTATAAAATGTGCTTTCTTATCATTTTATCTGAAATACCTAGCACCCAGAGTAACTGCTTTAAAAGCATGTGATACACATCTAGCATTATACACAGAGTGAAGGTGCATTGTAGTGACTGTACCTGTTCTAAACATTTTTTGTGTTGTGCACATTTGTGTAGTAAATTGAGATCCTTATGGCTAGAGCACACAGCGCCTTGTGCAGTAAACACCTTGAGAAACAATAAAATAAGGTGGTGTTCGGAGAGCAGTAGGGGCACGAGACACCAGGGAAACATATATTAATTACAGGCACTTATAATCCTCACCATTTCACTTATTGTTTGCCTTATTTATTTATTTATTTATTTTATTTATTAAATTCTTGGATTACAAATACCTTTGAGCAGAAACTGCTCATTTACAGAGGTTCCACATCAAAGGATGAGGGTCAACATACATACAGAGGTAGTAAAAGAATGCACACTAAACAACCAAAACAACTAAAAGAAAAAATAAAGATACTCAGTTATAACATATTTTGAGATAATATTCATATAACGAGCAGCTTGAGTAGGCAGCTGGCTGCGGTAACAATAAGAGATAGAGGGCACCATAGGCAGTTAGTATTGCAGGCGTGCGACCAGGAGAGGAAGTTGGCAGGCTAATGGGCCACTGTCCGATGGTGGTGGAAAATGTCTTGTACCAGTGGAGATGCCTTAGGTGGGAAGGTGTTGGTTTAAACTCTTGGGACTGCGTGACAATATTGTGTTGTACGATTAGCTCTGTTTACTGTCTGCAAGTTGTGGTTTTCTACTTGATTGTCAATAATAATGATTTTCACTTAACCACACTAAACAGTGTATTTACACAAAGAAAGACACACCTCTACACCCATGGGAGAACTTACTGTAAGAACTGTATAGATTTCTCAGCAGTTGTGTTCCCTGTGATGCTACTTATTACAATAGTGTGCACAAGAGCTAAGCCCTTGTTTGAGATTTAATTTTCACATGGTCAGCATTTGCAAATAATTGTCAAAAATGATTAACTGCATGCAAGACTCAGGAAAGACAAAACCATAAAGTGTTTTCCTTTTTGCTGCATGTAAGGTGGGCGTGAAGTGTTAGGGTGGAAACCTAATTCCACATTTCCCTACTTTTGTTGATTTAACCCTAACTGGTGCATTAATAAAGTTTTTTTACAGTGTATTTCCTTACATTTTGAGACAGTAGAATCATATTGTCATTCATGCAGGGCCTTTGGAACCTGTGGGAACACATCCATGTGATTATAGAAGCACAGGGCCTCCTGGGCCCAGTGCTTCTGTGCCACAATTTATTCACATGTGTATGTGGGTGTGAAAGCACAGGGTGCTCCAGGTCCTGTGATTCCATTCCTCCAGAAAAGCAATTTATGTGCTTCCTTTTTTTTTTGCAGGGATGGATCATTTTCAGTTCTTTTTCTTGGGGGGCTTAGTATTATAGCAGTCATTAAGAACTTTCTATTGATATAGACATTGTTTGTTAACTACTAAGACTGACAGACTTACAGCTTGTTAAAGTTGCAATGTTATACTGTGTGAATTGTAATTTGTTTAATTTCTATGTTTTTTTTTATGGCCTCCAATGTTTTGAGGGGGGAGTATTTAACACCATGGGATTCAATCAGTGGTTGAAAAACAGGTGCAGAGCTCTGGGATTTGGCTTCATTGGGGACTGGGGGTCCACCTGGAGTGATGCAGGCTTATACTGGCGTGATGGTCTGCATCTGTCCAGGAGAGGAACCAGGATCCTAGGTGATAGGTTTAAGTGCTTTGTTGATAAGCATTTAAACTAGTCAAGGGGGGAGGCACTGGAAAGGAGAAGGGAAATCCTAGCCCCCAAAAAAATCAGGGTAGTAAGTGAGGTAAACACCAAGATAGAGATGTCAATAGGGAGAAGTGCAGGGATAAATGGACAAAATGACAAAGGCAATAAGGACAGGGATGGGGCAAAAAGGGGTAAGGCCATCAAGAAATGGAGGGTAATGAGTACCAATGCCCATAGTCTGGGCAACAAGCTCCCTGAACTGGTGGCCTTGATGGAAGAGGGATGCCTGGATATCATAGCAGTCACAGAAACATGGTACACAGAGAACCATGACTGGGATGTTAACATACCAGGGTACACAACCTACAGGGGAGACAGGAAGGGTAGAAGAGGGGGAGGAGTAGCTCTCTATGTAAAGGAAGGGATAAAAGCAAAGGAACAAATGAGTAAGCAGGGAGGAGAGGAGGCACTGTGGGTCAGCTTAGAGACTGGAAATGGCACTACAATCCACACAGGGGTTGTATACAGACTCCCATGTCAGGGGAAGGGAATGGACAAGGATATGATAGAAGGCATTCTTAGAATGGCAGAGAAAGGGGAGAGACTGTTGATGGGGGACATTGAATGTGCCAGATGTCAATTGGAGCACCTTTGCTGCAGCCACATCCAAGAACAGGGCCATTCTTGATGCCCTACAGGTGGCATGCCTCAGACAGCTAGTTTTGTAACCCACTCATGAGGGAGCAATCTTAGACCTCATACCCTCACATGGGGACAGTGAGAGGATCTCAGATCTAGAAGTGGGTAGCCACCTGGGAACAAGTGACCACCAAACAGTGTGGTTCACAATAAACTCAGCTACAGAGTCAAGCCATACAAAGGTGAGGGTACTGGTCTTCAAGAGGGTTGACTTTGGCAAGATGGGAGAGTGCCTTAGAAAAGCACTAGCAAACAGGCTAGAAGGAGGGGTGGAGCAACAATGGGGAAACATCAAAACTGCTATCACAGAGGCAACAAGCCTTTGTGTGAAACAAATAAAAACATCAAAATGGAAGAAAAAGCCACTATGTTTCTCAAAAGAGGTGGTGGGGAAGGTTATGGAGAAAACGATAGCATTTAGGAAGTATAAGGAAACACAGAAGGAGCAGGACATAGAACTGTACCAGTTAAGGCAGAAGGAAGCAGGGAGGGAAGTCAGAATAGCAAAGGCCCAAACTGAGGAAAAGATAGCTAACTCAGTTAAGAAGGGGGATAAAACCTTTAATAGGTACATCAGGGAGCATAGAAAGACAAAGGGAGGGACAGTGAGGCTGAATAGAATGGACGGTGGGTGGGCAGAGAGGGACAGTGAAGAAGCAGGGATACTGAACGAATACTTCTGCTTAGTGTTCACAAAAGAGGAGGGGGGAGGTGCCTAATTCAAGTAACAGAAGCACTCTGGATAGGGGGGTCAATCCCAGTTCTTTCACAGAAGAAAGGGTTCTGAAAGAAGTCCTAAAACTGAAGGTGGACAAAGCAATGGGGCCTGACGGAATTCACCCCAGAAATCTAAAAGAACTAAGGGAAGAACTAGTGACACCACTGACTGCCCTTTTTAACAAATCATGGGAGGATGGTGTGGTACCTGAGGACTGGAGAAAGGTGGATGTGATTCCCCTTCAGAAAAGTGGGAGCAAGACAGAGGCAGGAAACTACAGACCTGTCAGTTTGACCTCTGTGGTATGGAAAGTGATGGAATCACTTCTGAAGGAAAGAACTGTTGAGTACCTAGAGGCCAGTGGGGCACAGGATCCAAGACAGCATGGGTTCACAGCGGGAAGGTCATGTCACACAAATCTAAATGATTTCTTTCACTGGGTGACCAAAGTAGTAGACCAGGGTGGGGCTGTGGACATGTCCTACCTAGACTTTAGCAAGGTATTTGACACAGTCCCACACAAAAGATTAATAAACAAATTAACCAGCCTGGGAGTGGGTCCCAGGGTGGTAGCCTGGGCAAAACATTGGCTGAACGACAGGACACAGAAGGTAATTGTAAATGGAGTCCACTCTGAAGAAAGAGGGGTTACTAGTGGGGTACCACAGGGTTCAGTACTGGGTCCAGTCCTTTTTAATGTCTTTATAAGTGACATTACAGAGGGACTGGAAGGAAAAATATGCCTCTTTGCAGATGACACAAAGATCTGCAACAGGGTTGATAAACAAGGAGGCATGGAAAGGTTGAGAAGGGACTTGGCAAGGTTGGAGGAATGGTCAGAAGTATGGCAGCTTGGATTCAATGCAAAAAAGTGCAAAATAATGCACCTGGGTATCAAAAACACAGGGGAAGATTACACAATGGGGGGGAGGTACTAACAACAACAAAAATGGAAAGGTACCTGGGGGTAATCATATCAGCTGACCTTAAGGTTAGCAAGCAATGTGAGAAGGCAGTAGAGAGAGCTGGGGGGATACTGGGATGTAAAGGGAGAGGCATCACCAGCAGAAGACAGGAAGTTGTTATCCCTCTGTAAAGACAGTTGGTGAGAGCCCATCTGGAATACTGTGTCCAGTTCTGGAGACCCTATCTCTGCAAGGACATAGACAAGATGGAGGCAGTCCAGAGGAGGGAACTAAAATGGTGCAGGGTCTGCAAGAGAAGTCATACAAGGAGAGACTAAAGGAGTTTAATATGTGTACCCTTGAGGAAAGGAGGGAGAGGGGGGACATGATAGAAACTTTTAAGTACCTCAGTGGAATCAACAAAGTCCAAGAGGGTAGCATCTTTCAAAAAGAGATGTGCAAGAACAAGGGGACACAATTTGAAGATTGGGGAACGGCTCAGGGGCAATGTGAGGAAGTATTTTTTCACAGAGTGGGTGATGGACACATGGAACAGCCTTCCTGAGGAGGTTGTGGGGTCTAAAACTGTGGGAGAATTCAAGAATGCATGGGACAGACATAAGGTGATTCTTGTGGGGGTAGGAAGAAATAGGCTGTTGGCTAACTAGGATCTGCAACTTATCCTGTAAGTAGGGAAATGGGCAGACTAGGTGGGCCAAGCGGTCCTTATCTGCTGTCAAAGTCTATGTTTCTATGTTTCTACTCATTAGGACTTTTATTTTGATATATTGTCCCATAACAGCATACATTGATGGAGTTATGGTTTGTTAAAGTTGAAATGTGGGGAAAAAGTCCAAATCTTTTTTCATATGAAGGGACCTTTTTTCATGAGGTAATGTCATTCATAGACTTAGTTTTTCTCACATTCTGTTTTTGTATGAAGCAACATTTTTTTTTGTATGAATGGCACAACCTCACAAAAAAGATACCCTTTTATGACAAAAAATTGCTTCATTTGAAAAAAAGAATGTGAAAAAACCGAAGTCCAAATTATTCTTTCATATGAAGGGATCTTTTTTGTGAGGTTGCGTCATTCATACAAAAAAAGATCGCTTCATACAAAAAAAGAATGTGAAACTTATTAAGTCCAAATTCTTTTTTCATATGAAGGGATCTTTTTTATAAGGTTGTGTCATTTATACAAAAAATATTCTTTCATATGAAAACAGAATTTGGAAAAAAAATCAAAATTATTTTTCATATGAAGGGAATCTTTTTTTGTCACAAAAAAAGATTTTAAAATATGTCAAAAACACATTGCTGTGTGTTTTTTCCCAAAACTAACTGCAGAATCTACCTATGGGGAGGTGATTAGCAAGATACATGGATTGATGTCACCACGTGATGTCATTTTTATGGCTTTTCAAAAAAACATTTTTTTTAAAAAGTAGAAACAAGATGGCAGCCATATGAAACTAAATAATTGTTTCTCACAAAAATGGATTACCCTCCATATGAAACAGAATCTTTTTTCATATGGGCCAAATTATTTTTTCATATGAAATAGCTATTCAAAAGACTTTACTGAACATGCTCAGAACTGAAATTTCAAATCCTTATAACACCAGAAACATAGAATTTGTCAGCAGAAAAGGACCACCAGGCCCACCCAGTCTGTCCAATATCCCTATCTGAAAGCCAGATTGAAGATGTTAACTGTCTTGATTAACCCCTCCCCTTCCTAGTTCTATAATACCCTTGTACCTATCCCACGCTGTTTTGAATCCTGCCATTGTCCTTGCCCCCACCACCTCCTCTGGGAGTCAGTTCCATTTGTCTATAACCAGCAAAAGGCACCATTGTGGCCCAAACCCTTTCTACTCTGAAAATTTCAGAGCAAAATTCCAAACTATCAAGGCACTAGCTGATGACAAATAAAAATAGCAAAAAAAAACTGATACTTTGTTTCCACTTTTTTTGCTATCTGGATCTTGGAATCTGTGCATCTGACCAGAACAAAACTTGGCAAGTCAAGATACTTTATGCAGAGATCATGCTTGCAAAATATCATACAAGTAAGGATTAAGCCACGAGAAAGCATGGGTCTACTGATGTACATATACTTGAAAACAACTGGAACACACCTATTGGAAATATCGTGGCTGCTATTTCACTTTTGTTAAAATAACTGTCATTACAAGCTTTAAGCTTTCTAACATCAAAACATATTTTACAACTTTTCAAAAACTTGCACTTCACTTTCTATTCTAGGTGCTTTGAGTTTCCTCTCTGTGTATTAGAAGATATGGGCTGCACTGCATGATGGGAGTGTGCTATGGTACATTTTAGTTTTCTTCCTCCTGTTCCTTTGCAGACCAATAGGTGGCTGTCAAACAATCCTAGTAGCACAAGCAGCATTTCTCCAAATGTACTGAATTAAGCCAATCTGAAAAACACTTTATTGAACTACTACTATTTTGCAGAATGTTATTTTCACTTTTTTTCCCTCTAAACTATCTAACTCAGCAGGACATGGAACAACATAACGTTTACTGCTTTCACCTTTCAAATACTGGTTTTGACTACTATTGTTAGTCTGTTTCTTTTATTTCTTTTTGTCAATTTATTTTTCTTTTCACCCATAGAAGTATCCTCTCTCTTTAATTTTGCTTTGTTTATCTCAGTGTCTGTTATTTTTGATTTCGGTTATAGAAGCTGCATGCTCATCTTTACCTCTGTGTATTCAGCAAGAAACGGTTAGGACAGATAATGTTATTCAGTCATCCACAATGCATTGCACCCACAGTTGCTTAGAAAGCAGTACATCAGAAGGGATGGTAACAGTATGTAACTGTTCACTTCTAAAGAAATATTGTTGCAGCATAATTAACAGTATATGTGGAGTTGAAATGTACAATCTTTAGTAACTCCTGAACTTTTGTCGCAGTTACAACATAGAACAATCTTGAAAATGTCAAAAACCCTGTGCCAGGAAAATCCTTAGTAAATACAAGCTGGGACAACTATATACTGCATACTATTTGCATAGTGTTTTTACTTGTATACTGCATCTTGCCTGTAGTGGATTGCCAAGATATTACATCACAAACCATGATCTACTGTGGTATTAGACCATGGTTTCTACTGTACCACATGGTGTGTTTGCACCTATCTGAATGCTTCATTTCATTTTTCTTTTTTGTGCCATGTTACAATACAGGTTTGACACTACACTACAGAAAAAGGACTCAGCAGTTGGGCAACAACAAAAAGGCAAATGTTTTCTATGTATCTATCTTTTACAGTGATGTGATAACACCACTATATTTAGGGTTGAGTAGGCTGTTTAATATTAAACTCTAACTTTGCACTTTAATAGCTTCACCACCATTAAACTGATTTGTAACATGGCACAAAAAATAAAAATGAAATGAAACATTCAGATAGGTGCAAACACACCATGTGGTACAGTAGAAACCATGGTCTAATACCATAGTAGATCATGGTTTGTGATATAATATCTTGGCAATCCACTACAGGCAAGCAACAATATGCAAATAGTTTGCAGCATATAGTTGTCCCAGCTTGTATTTGCTAAGTATTTTCCTGGCACAGGGTTTTTGACATTTTCAAGATTGTTCTATGTTGTAACTGTGACAGAAGTTCAGGAGTTACTAAAGATTGTACATTTCAACTCCACATATACTGTTAATTATGCTGCAACAATATTTCTTTAGAAGTGAACAGTTACATACTGTTACCATTCCTTCTGATGTACTGCTTTCTAAGCAACTGTGGGTGCAATGCATTGTGGATGACTGAATAACATTATCTGTCCTAACCTTTTCTTGCTGAATACACAGAGGTAAAGATGAGCATGCAGCTTCTATAATCAAAAGCAAAAATAACAGACACTGAGATAAACAAAGCAAAATTAAAGAGAGAGGATACTTCTATGGGTGAAAAGAAAAATAAATTGAGAGAGACAAAAAGAAATAAAAGAAACAGACTAACAACAGTAGTCAAAACAAGTATTTGAAAGGTGAAAGCAGTAAACGTTATGTTGTTCCATGTCCTGCTGAGTTAGATAGTTTAGAGGGAAAAAAAGTGAAAATAACATTCTGCAAAATAATAGTAGTTCAATAAAGTGTTTTTCAGATTGGCTTAATTCAGTACATTTGGAGAAACGCTGCTTGAGCTACTAGGATTGTTTGATAGCCACTTATTGGTCTGCAAAGGAACGGGAGGAAGAAAACTAAAATGTACCATAGCACACTCCCATCATGCAGTGCAGCCCATATCTTCTAATACACAGAGAGGAAAATCAAAGCACCTAGAATAGAAAGTGAAGTGCAAGTTTTTGAAAAGTTGTAAAATATGTTCTGATGTTAGAAAACTTAAAGCTTGTAATGACAGTTATTTTAACAAAAGTGAAATAGCAGCCACGATATTTCCAATAGGTGTGTTCCAGTTGTTTTCAAGTATACGTACATCATGTTTAACAGCTCAACATACAGTATTCTAAAAGTAAATCAGTGTGATTGTACTCATTTATTCAAACACTGTTAATCATACATTCATTGTCATGTTACAAGCGGATTAAGCCACTCGAAAGCATGGGTCTGCAGTGGAATTAATCCATGGTTGGTTGGTTGGACCCACTCGGCCTTCGGCCTCGTGGTCAACCCCCAACCATGGATTAATTCCACAGTAGACCCATGCTTTCTTGTGGCTTAATCCTTACTTGATTTTGTACTTACCTTTGTTTCAGGGCTTTCAAAAGTGCACTGGTCCTTAGAAAGACACTCTAAATAAATACAATACTACTACTACTACTACTACTATTAGTACTACTACCACTAACACTACTACCACCATTTCTGCTGCTACTAGTACTTCTATTGCTACCATTACTAGAACTTTTACAACTACTGCACTATTACAGCTATCACTAATACTATTACTACTACTACTACCACTAGTATACTAAAATTACTACTACCAATAATACGACTACTACTGCTATTACTACTACAGTACTACTACTACCACTACTACATCTACTACTACCACTACTACTCCAACTACTAGTACTGTTACCACTACTAGTACTATGAGATCTGAGACCCTCCTCAGAAGTATTTCAATGCCAACTCCCAAATGTCTTTACACAAAAAAAGAAGATTGAAACAAATGAGGAAGGAAGGAAGGAAGGAAGGAAGGAAGGAAGGAAGGAAGGAAGGAAGGAAGGAAAGGAAGGAAGGGAGGGAGGGAGGGAGGGAGGAAGAAAGGAGGTTGGTTTTCACTATTATTTAAAAAGATTGAGTTAGGCTAGCCCATCAGCATGGTGGTAGAGCTACCACCCATGACACTGGTGACTCTGGTTCAAGAATGAGCCTGAGTCATCAGGGACCAGCCAGGGGGAGGATGTTTAAGCATCCCATAGGATGCACTCCTCCCCTGAGGGGTAGAGGGTTTGCACACTGCCCCATTACCATCACAAGTGGATGCATGGGTGGTGGCATAGGATTCATGATGTGGGGAGGGGAGGACACCATTAGGCACTTGGCTGAAATGTCCTCCAACACATCTATGGCCTAGACTTTTTTCTTTCATGCCAGCATCCTCAGGGATGGGGGTTTCAGGGACCAAATAAATTAATAAATACAAAAAAAAATCCAGCCCCCAATGCTGTGCTGCAGGATTCCTGACAAGTTGGAGGGGGGACGAAGCATGGATGGTTGGTACTACTGCCACTGAGCCCTACCGGCAGTGGGAGATAAACTGTGATATATATAAAAAAAGTCTGATATAGAATTAAAAGTATTTGAATTTCCTGGAAATCTATGGGACCCAAACCAGAACCAGACCATTTCTGTGGTTCCCAAACCCTTGTGATAAAGTCTACACAGAGAAAGAATCTTGACCAAACTGTGAAAAACAGAAGTATGGAAAGGCAGTGGGTGTTTGTTTTGGGTTCACAAGGCTATGCTGGCCAGATGTTAATGTTATTTCATTGCTTCATTTCTTTAATTGGATGTGTGTGAATTTTATTTGATCATATAATACAGCACTGGCAACATTTTAATTTGAGTCCCTGTCAAGTGTCTGCCTTAGGCTCTCAGAAAGCAATGAATATTGTCTATTTAAACTGGAATAATTCAGAGCTCTATGAAAGGTCACTCTGGCTACATTTAGAATTTCAACCACACTTTGAATAATACAAGACAACTTTGTTATATATTGCAGTGATTTAAAATTACTGTCACTGGGATTTTCTGCTTTTCTTATCTAAAATAATAGAATAGAAAATCAGCAGCACTGGAAAATATCTTTCTCAGAAACTATAGCAGACAGGTCACAACATTTTTAAACAATGATAGTAACATTTATTATATCAAAGCCATTTTATGTTTTATTTGGAACTCTGGCGCCTTTCAGAGTTCTCAAAACATGACAGTAATTACTGCCATCAAGATGTTCCATGGAAGATACCAGGCCAAAATCCAGATACTGCTTCTTCTCAAAGCATTTGGGTGACATCATGGTGTAGTTTATTTTAAAAGTGCCTGAAGAATGTATAATGATAGTAATTGCAGACAGGAGAAATTAATGTGCAGGGCTGTCACTCCAAGCACTCTGTGTATTAAACATTGCAGCCGCGCAAAAGAATCACTGTCTTGTAAACAAACACAGCAGGATGGAGACTTGAGGAGCACACTTTGTATAGTTCATTTACAGTTTCTCTTTCACAGACTGAAAGTTTATTTAAATGTTCTGTGTACAGCAGCTGTCATTGAATATACACAAGCCCTGCTAAATTGCAGATAAAAAACCTTCCCTGAAGCAGCAACACTTGGCATTACTGCACTAATAAAAACCCCACCACTTGCAATAATGTGGTTCTACTGTGGTAGTGTTGTAAACCTGTAGTGTGATATATGAGTCAGCAATGTTGGTTTGAGCTGTGATGTATGCCATAAACCCCTGGGGAATACAGAAGTTTGAAAAACACAGTGCTGTAGTAGTTTCCGTGGTTCACCCTTCCAACATAGGGATTTTAAAGCTTTAGGACACCATTTTAAAAGATTAATTGCATTTTGGGGTTAAGAATGGAATAGGAGATTTTGTGTTGAAATTAGGTCTCTCAGTATAATGTCACAGTATATAACCACAGTAGATTATATTCAACAGAAAAGAAATGCTGCATTATATAACAGTGTATTACAGATTTAAATCCCTGAACTAGAAAATATGAGTTAATAAGTGGGAGCTATAAGAGAAATCAATCAATTCTACATGCAAGAAATGAACTGCAAATCTGCCTAATGCCACAACTAGCCCAAATTGACCATGCCACATAATTTCTAACCAAGAGTTGGCTAACTACTCTAGGATACCACATAGAGTCACATTTTCAAAATGATTTTTGGTCTTGCAGTCCACACTTTGTTCTTGTGGGTTGCATTCAGGATGTATTTTGTTGGTAGATGAGTATGTAAGTAATGAATATAAATTACCAAAAAAAATAAATAAAATGGAATTTTGAACTTGATTTGAGTACTGAGTATTTTCCTTTAGTCAGTGGTGCTGAGAAAAATATTCAAACCTTCTAAACAAAAACTATTTATCTCCAGGTGGCAAGGTCTAGAGCTTTGACCACCCCTACCCCAACTTCAGCCTTCTCTGGTCTGCCCTCCCTCCCATACTACCACAGTGATTTTATAAAATAAATATATATATAATAAAATCACTGTGGTAGGATGGGGAGGGGATGGCAGATGAGAGAAGGCTGGAGTTGGGGTAGAGGTGGTATACACACATAGATAGTACTCTCTATCTATCTATCTATCTATCTATCTATCTATCTATCTATCTATATATCTATGCCAGTTCTTGGCACTTTGCCAGGACCTGATAGCTCTTTTGAAATCATCCCCCTCTTTCTAGCTTGACTCTTTCATAGTCCTTTTAGATAATTATATGAATTTTTTTGCCCTTCCTAACACCTGATCCATGTTTTGGTGGACCCATGATATTTTAAAAAAATTCTAACTATTTCATTCGTCATCCCTCCATTACAGTTTACATTGACAAAAGATCTGCTTTGCACCCTTAATGATGTACATTGCTCCACCCCCCTCTGAGATTTGTGCCAGATTGTTCCTTCAGTCAGGAAATTGACTGATTAATCCTAGCTAAAGACATAGTACGAGAATGATGACTGGGCTAGCCAGAAAGTTTTACATATGCCCCCTCCTCAAAAAACAACTGTGGATAAGGGTTCATGGAGGCAACACTCATACAATGATTTTTGGGGATTTAGAGGCAGACCTGGGAGTGAGATGATTTCAAAAGATGGTGTTGCCTCCTGGCACAGTGCCAGGAGCCAGCATACATACATATATACACATACATACATACACACATACATATATATCTCTGCATATATATATATATATATATACACATATATAAAGATAGATATCGAGAGAGCTAGAGTATGTTTGATTGTACAGTAGAGATGCAGAGAAATCAAACTTAGAGAGACTGCCACGAAGTTGCAAAACTTCGATTTTGTGAAGCTTTTCAAAGTTCCTATTGGCAACATCAACTTTGACTTTGTTAACTTTGCAACATTTTTTCAGGTGAAATGGCACTTTTTTCTGCAAAGTGGCAAATTCTTGAGCAAGGTTTGATTACTTTGTATAAAAAAAGTGCTACTTCGCCTGGCAAACTAAGTTGCAAAGTCGGCGCTTTGAACTTGGGGAAGTTGGTCAGCTTTGCAAAGTTCTGTCAAAGTGAAGCTTTCTCAACTGTGCACATCTCCACTGTACAGTTCATATGGCTCTTGTGGTTATAACAGTGCATTCTTGAGTTCTTTGTGTGTGGGACCTGCAAAGCGAAGATGAGCAGTTCTTGCATACAAAGGACTTGAGCAGAAACTCATAACCATAAGAGATGCTGGAATTGTACATATAAACATATTTTAAATTATGTTGAAGACTGCAGTTTTTAATAAATTGAACTTGAATTCAAAATCAAAGTATTTTAATTTGTATAAAATTACAGACACCCCTGTGAGTGGAATTGACTATGCCAATTGAACTTAGAACTTCATAATTTTAGAACTGTTTGCTAGAGACACCCTCTTATAGTGATAAGAGTGCCTGGAATATTTAGAAATAAACAATCCTGATAGTCTAAGATTGATGTCATCATTTATATTTTGTTTTACAAAAATCACTGTTAATATAAGACATAGGATATCAGATCATATTGCTTTTTACATAAATATATTATCGCGTGTGATGTGTACTCGTTTGTTTTAATATGTCTGTGTGTTGTTGCTATAAAATGTTCCTCTTTGTATGATATATTATTTGTATTTTATGTAATATGTGCAATATTGAAAATGTTTGGAACCTGTTGTAATTTGTACATAAACATCAATAACAGGATCACCATGTAAACACGCCTTGTATAAGACCTATGGTGTAAACTTTTTGCATTGTCAAGTTGTTTTTTTGCCTGTATAAATAAAAATGTTTTTACTACTACTACACAGTGGGGATGCAGAAGAAGTCTGGGATTTGGAAAAGGAGTGGCCAAGGGACTGGCCCATGCCAGCTTGGGTCACCAGTGTTGCAAGTAGCTGTTCTGCCACTGTACCAGTAGGCTGACTCTTTTGTGGACGGCACTCTATAGAACACATTTACAGGTGTGTCCTAAGAGTGCAGAGAGGTGATATGACTTGTTCGGGGTCATGCCATATGCAGGTGGAGGTTGCAGGCATCAAACCCAGGTCTGCTAGGTCTTTGAGGTCACAGCTTGGTGCCCAAACCTCTAAGCTACACTGCCTTCAAGGGAATGTTATTAAAAATAATGGAATGAGGAAAGAACGTGAATAGCAAAGTGTAAAAAACAACTTTACAATGATTGGCAGGCCCCTTTAAACAGTTTTTATTTGGGGGTGTGCTGGATATTTTCTGTTTCTAATATTGGCCACACACCAATAGCACCATGTACAATAAAGAAATGTATATGAAATGTGATTTACACTCAGTGGATGAGCCAGGGTTGAGCTTGCTATACCTTTAAAAACAAAATGATCAGGGCAGGTGTGACTCTGTCCAATTTGGCATGCTCCCCACTGGTCACCTGTAAGTTCCTTATGAACTAGCACTCTATATAAAAAGAAAGCCAGAGAGTGGACTTCATGCAAACAAAGAAAGTAACAAGATCACATTTCATATTGGCATGTTAAAATAAAAGAAAAGGTACCTCTTATATCATGTCTCCTCTTTCCCTTCTCATCTTAATTGTGTACATGTTCAGATTTGTTATCTTCTCCTCTTAGGTCCTTTCCTGTGTACCTAAATCTTCTTGATTACCCTTCTCTGCACTGCCTCCACCCTGTCCCTGTCCTTCTTCAGATGCTGATTCCCCAGTTACACATTGTCTTCCAGTTGAGGCCAAACTGATGACCTGTACAATGGCAGCAGTGCCACCCTTCTGCTGCTGGTGATTCCTTGTCCTATGTATCACCAGCAATACCCATAAGTTGTTTTTTTTCAATGTTAAAATTGTATGTCTGCATATCTTATAACCTCCCAGGTCATACCTGAGAATAGGCATTTATTTGTCTAGTGTGCTTACCTGATCAATAAAAACAAAATAATACTTTTATTCATCCTGCTCACCATCCTACTGGATTGCAATGATGCCTTTAGGCTGTCTGATATTATTACTCCTAGTACTTTGTCTCAGAAGTTCTTTCCGCTACTGCTGTATCTCCCCATCTTATAGCCAGTGCTTGTCTTTTTTGTCCTTGTGGGCATCATCTTGCATTTTTTGGTATTAAATTTTTAGCTGCATACCTTTAACTACCTTTCCAGTCTAGCCAGGTTCTCCTTCATAAATCTGACCCCCTCCTCGCCATCCACCCAGCCACAGAATGCATCATCCGTGAAATGGCATACATGTCTCATACCCAAAGGAGGTAGGAGAAAGGTAAGAGTCTTGGGAGATTCAAAAGTGAGGGGTACAAGGAGGGAAGTAAGTCTCACACCTGATGGGCAAGAGGTAGAGATACACTACAGCTGACAGACTAGTAGGTGCAGCGTGGTATAAGTCATGTGTAGAGATGCCTCAAATTTTAAATCCGCCGGCAAAGTGGCCACAAAGTGGCCACTTCAGGTTGGTGGGATGCTATATGAAGTGACCAATGGAAAGTGCTCACTTTGCCTTCTCATTATGACTTCATGTTGTCATTCCACCTTAACACGAAGTGAGGTGAAGTGACAACAATATAGGCAGCCCCCCACACATCACATGGCTTACAGTACTGTAAGTCACATGCTTTAGCCAGGCAGGAAGGAAATAAGTCAGACAAGCAGTTACTTTAACTTTCTCCTTTGCAGTTGTAGAAGGAGGAAGCATTTTTGGTGTAAAGAGAGAGAGAGAGAGGAGAGTTTGTTTTCTAGTTGCATCGTTGTGATTTTGAGCAAAAAAATAGCTTTTTTAAAAGCTACATCTTGATTTTTTTTTGTACTGTGTTTGTCATTGTTTTTTACTACTGAATTTTTTTTAATAAGTTTTGTTTTGTGTGTGTGTGTGAGTTTGTGTGTGTGTGTCTGACTGTGAGACTGTGAGTGAGGGTGAAGGTTGGAATATTGAGGCGTCGGCCATAGTCGGGGACTTGTGCGTGATGGACCCAGGATGAGGAGAGTCTGTGGCATGTGGGCATGGGCAGAGGAGAGGAGTGCACACACGTGGGGGTGGTCGGGTGTTATTGGACCACTTCTGACTCTTGGGTATTGTGTCTCCCCCTGTGGAAGCAGCAGCAGTAGCAGCACCAGTGCCACCGGTGGCTGCGCATCCACCTAGTCCGCCACTACCACCACCACCAGTAGCAGCTGCAGGGGCTCCAGCAGCACCCCCTCCACCACTGCCACAGCTACAGGTGGAGTCCCAGGTACATGATGGTGGTTCCAGCAGTATATCTGGTCCCCCCCCGCAGCCCCCCAATGTGCCAGTCTTTTAACTGTGTGGGGGGACATAGTACCATTGTGGTTTGCCATCTGTGTGGTGTGCTGCTGTGCCATGGGCCCGGGGGACACATTTGGGGACCGGTGGCCAGTGCACGCATGTGGTAAACCATCACAAAGTGGAGTGACAGGTTGCCACCGAAGGGGCCAGGTGTCCACCTGCTGGCCCTTCTGTGGCAGTGGCAGAGGGTGCTGGGAGTGAACTTGTGCCTCACTGCTGCAGGAGGAGGAGGGCAACTGCAGCAGCTGCTCCACCACCACCACCGCCACCACAGTCACCAGCACCACCCTCACCACCAACACCACTACCTGGCTTTCCTGCTGCAGTGGACCCCGCTACAGTGCCTGCAACACAGGCTGACATTGTACTGGTGTGGGTGGCCCTCAAGGAAAGCAATGCATGGGTGGGTGCTGTGCAGCAGTAGGTGGATCAAATCTAGCAACAACAGCAGCTGCAAATACTGACAATGCTCCACCTGCTGCTTGAACACCATGGAATCCCCCATTAAGGAATTTTTTTCTGGACTCCTCCCCCAACTACTGTGCTGTACCATTTTTGAGTGTTTTGTTGTTGTTTAATAATAGACATTTGCCCTTCTGTTGTTGCAGTGCCTCAGTAATGTTGACTTTCTGTTGTGGAGTGCTTGTGGACAAGCTGTTATGAGCATTGCAAGTATGATGTGCCAAATTGCATGTGTGCAGTCAGTGTTGTTTCCTCTGTGTGTGTGTGTGTGTGTGTGTGTGTGTGTGTGTGTGTGTGAGACATCAGACATTGTGCAGTGTGTTGCAAACATATATTGCTGTTGATGACTTGTTGTAGTGTTTATGGTATAAAGAATGAGCGAGCAGAATAACGTATATTTTATTGTCACCATCATCATCAGTGGACTAAGTGGTATGATACTTTTTCAGAGATGTCTAGCCAGATTGCACCTCAGTCACATACTGCACACATAACTTTTAGGAGAGCATGTGTTTTTTGTGCTATGATCTCCACAAAGTCATGTGTGCACTGTGAGTGACTGAGGTGCACAGTGACCCGATACCTCTGAAAAAATATCATATCACTTACTCCACTGGTGATGATGGTACCAATAAAATATACATCAGGTATTATTTGTTATCTTTATTCTTGATATTGCAACAAGTCTTACCATATATATGTTTGCATGAAGCCGGACAATGTATGCACACACAGGAAAGAACAGTGATGGCACACATGCAGTTTAGTACAACATACTTGCATTGCTCAGTCTTCATGCTGTTTGCAAAACACTTAAAATCTGATTCATGAGTCCCGACACAAAGTAAACATTAATGAGTCTCTATAACCATTTTTTGTTTGTGAAATAGACATGAAAGAGATTCACCAACTTACAGCATTGCACCCGATATGTGGGTGCCTTACTACGAGGGGAATCTTTCTTGCTCCACATGTCCTTACATAGTGCAATACATTTCTGTGAAAACTGTCCGTAATTTCATTAAAGTGTGTCACGTCATGGAGGAATTCCCATTCTGAAAAGCCACCCAAATTCTACCCCCCTTTCTCAGCAACATTAGGACGTGATGCCAGGAGGAGCGTGGGTGCGTGCTCCGTTATAGTGAATGTCCAGCAGCTTTCTGAATGTTTCTTTATGTTATAATGTTCAGTTTGTGTTGAAATGTGGGCATGTTTCCACTAATAAAGCTCTTGTTACTGGAAATGTGCCCACATGTTTCACCACAAACTGACCATTATAACATAAAGAAACATTTGGAAAGCTGACGGACAATCGGACATTCATTATAATGGAGCATGTACCTGCGCGCTCCCTGGCATCATGTCCTAACGTTGTTGAGAAAGGAGGCAGAATTTGGGAAGCTTTTCTGAATGGGAATTCCTCCATGACACGACACACTTTAATGAAATGATGGGTGGTTTTCACTGAAATGTATTGCACATAAGCAGGAAGCTAGTAAGGACAGAGGTCTGGGGTTAAATTATGTTTTAACTGAAATATTTGAATAGTTTTGTGTGTGAAATTAGTTCTATTTGTTAAAAATTACTACTTTGAGTTAGAACTGTTGCTTGGGCTGTGATATTGTAACTTTTGAGGCTTGGAAACACTTGTTTGGCAGTGATAATTAGAGTGTAATTTAAATGTGATGTTTGCCTGGTGTTGGGGAAGGGGAAATTAGCAGAAATCACCTTGTCTTTCATTATTCACTTGGGAACATAAGCAGGAAGCTGGTAAGGACAGAGATCTGGGGTTATATTCTGTTTTAACAAAAATATTTGAATAGTTTTGTGTGTGAAATTAGTTCTATGTGTTAAAAATTACTACTTTGAGTTAGAACTGTTGCTTGGGCTGTGATATTGTAACTTTTGAGGCTTGGGAACACTTGTTTGGCAGAGATAATTAGAGTGTAATTTTAAATGTGATGTTTGCCTGGTGTTAGGGGAAGGGAAATGAGCAGAAATCACCTTGTCTTTCATTGTTCACTTGGGAACATAAGCAGGAAGCTGGTAAGGACAGAGGTCTGGGGTTATATTCTGTTTTAACTGAAATATTTGAATAGTTTTACGTGTGAAATTAGTTCTATTTGTTAAAAATTACTACTTTGAGTTAGAACTGTTGCTTGGGCTGTGATATTGTAACTTTTGAGGCTTGGGAACACTTGTTTGGCAGTGATAATTAGAGTGTAATTTAAATGTGATGTTTGCCTGGTGTTAGGGGAAGGGAAATTAGCAGAAATCACCTTGTCTTTCATTGTTCACTTGGGAACATAAGCAGGAAGCTGGTAAGGACAGAAGTCTGGGGTTATATTCTGTTTTAACTGAAATATTTGAATAGTTTTGTGCGTGAAATTAGTTCTATGTGTTAAAAATTACTACTTTGAGTTAGAACTGTTGCTTGGGCTGTGATATTGTAACTTTTGAGGCTTGGGAACACTTGCTTGGCAGTGATAATTGGAGTGTAATTTAAATGTGATGTTTGCCTGGTGTTGGTAAGAGCCTCCCACCCACCTCTGTTTTGTAGGCTTTCTTAAATACTGAAAAGCCACTGGGGGTTGGGATTGAAGGGCTGTGTATTTCTGTTTGGGACTGAAATTTGAAGCAACAGGAAATGGTTGGCCTGTGACATCATACGGTACCTGATGTCTGCATACACACACTGTTAGTGGGACTGGACACACGCTGGACTGTATGTGTTTGTGTGACTTGGGAACTTTATTGGTGGGGTTGAAATTGGGTTTGTAAATAACTGCAGTCAGTACAGAGAGAAACTATGTTCCAGGGGGAAGGGACTGAGAAAAGGGGGTGTGCCATTATAAACAGAGGGGGACAAACAGGGTGGCCATATTCCACCATGGCAGGCATCTTCAGAAGGATTGTCGGCTGCACAGGCTGTGGGATGGCAATAATTCTCAATTGGGCCTGGAGGGAGGGAGGCTGCCCACTCTGTAGACAGCTATCTTGTATCAGGAGTGAGGTATACTGGTTAAGGAGTAAGCTGGGGGAGCTGGGGGGGCTGTCCAAGGATAAGGGGTGTGGATATGGGCAGCAGAAGGGTGGGTCTGAGAGGAGGCTGGGGCAACGCTCTGAAATTACAGGACGTTATGTTACAGCAAGCAGGAGGGGGGATATTAGGGACAGAGGACCCTTAGATAGGGATGTTGACGTTAAGGGGAAAGCGTACGGGGTGAACATTCTGAATACAAAGAGAGTGGAGGGGAAAGAGTCAGGAGGGGCTGTTGTGGGGAAGCCTAGTAGAGCAGACATTGAGAAGGGAGGGGGCTGTTGTGGGGAAGCCTAAAACAGCAGACTGTGGGAACGGAGCTCCTAAGGAGAACAGAGCAAGAGGGGAAGAAGAGGGGCAGTTTAGAGGTGCAGTCAAGGGAAACTCGGGTTACTTGATGGAGGCTGACATAGAGTGTCACAATAAATTTGAGCTACTAAGCAACCTAGAGGGGGAGGAAGGGGTTGGTGGAAATGAGGAAACTGATACAGAGGCCGGGGGGAGGGAGTCGGATACCCATAGGGCATCACAGACCAGCAATGGAAAGGATAGAAATAGTCCCAGAGGGAGAAGGGGAAACATAAATGTTAAGCAGATGGGGGAGATGCAACATATTGCAGACATGAGGGAGGAGAGCATGACTGGAGAGAAACTGGGAGACAAGGAGGTGGGAGAGGAGCCCCCCTTCAGCAGGGGGGTCAGTACCAAGGATGGGGCCCTAGCTAAAGGGGACCCACAGAGAGCCTCTGGAGGCAGGGGTACTATTACAAGGGGGGAGGATGGCGGTGTGGGGAAAGGGGAAACCATCAGGGCCAGGATAAATGGTTCGGATAAGAGAGGGTTAAAGGGGACACCTATTCAGAGGGGTCTGAGTTAAGTGGGCAAAATAACGAGAGAGGCGAAAGGGAGGGTGACAAGGGTCTCTAATAAGGCAGGAAGACTTCCATGGAATTGAGATCATGAATAAAGGGGGGATGGGGGCTGAGGGGCATAGTGGAGGTAACCATAAGGATGATGGCGGTGTTAAGGTTCTGTTATTGGGAGACTCGATGATTAGGGGTATCCAGTGGGAGGGACAGGGGGGTGGATGCCATAGCCAGGTGAAGGTAGTAAGTATCTCTGGCTGACAGTGCACAGAGCAAAGTTCATGGTGTATGAACTGGTTAGGGATTGTGGAGGGAAACCGGATTTCCTGGTGCATTTGGGAACTAACGATCTAGAGGGAAATAGCGTTTTGGAAATCCAAGCAAGGTTCCAAGAACTTGCCAGAGTCTGTCGGGATAATGGATGCAACATTTCCTTTTCGGAGATATTGCCAGTACCAAAGGCCTCAGTGGAGAAAAAAATTAAGATCACAGAGGTTAATGACTGGCTCAGGAAGTGGGGTGAAGAGAGTGGGTTGGGGTGTTAGGGAACTGGAAAGGAGTTTGGGAGGATAAGGGACTGTATGCCAGACAGGATTTCATCTTGCCCATTAGGGAAGGAAGTCCTTAAACAGGGGATGGCTGACTACATTCAAGAAAGGTGGGGTTTAAACTTGTGAGGGGGAAGGGATAAGGGAGGGGCTGACCAGAAGCCCTCTCCTCCAGATGAGGGGAGTAGCCTTCAAACCCAAGGGGAGGGGGAAACAGACTGGGGTGGAGGTTTCAGGAGGAGCAGAGGGAGGATGGAAGTATAAGGAACCTGGGTGGGGTTCGACAAAGGGGATCAGGGATAAGGGGTGGGGGTTGGTGTTAGTAAATGCCAGGAGCTTGGGAAACAAGTTGCCAGAGTTCCAGGCCATGCTGTTCGAGGGGGGTGGATGTGGCGGCGGTCACGGAGACGTGAGCCAACAAAAACCATGACTGGGACCTAAACGCAGGGGTACACTATGCTTAGGAAGGATAGAAAGGAGGGCAGAGGGGGTGGAGTGGCTATGTTCATTAGAGATGACATAGAAATTGCTAGGGTAGAAGAGGCAGAGGGAAACGTGGAGGCCTTAAGGGTCACCTTACGATCCCCAGCAGGAGATAAGGTCAAGCTGGGTGTAGTATATAGGCCCCCCGGGATGAGTGATGTTCTAGAGGATGGTTTGCTGGACAACATCATTGCCCAGTGTGGACCAAAAGGGGAAGGAGTGATGTTGATGGGGGACCTTAATATGCCAGGTACAAACTGGGGAACCATGTCCTCTAAGGTGGCCAAGGAGCAGAGGCTGCTGGATGGCTTCCAGGATGTGTTCTTAACACAGCATGTGATGGAGCCCACAAGGGAGGGGCATGTCCTGGACGTGGTTCTGGCAGATGGGGATCTGGTAAGGGACCTGGTTGTAGAGGATCCCCTGACTGGGAGTGACCACAATACTGTCTGGTTTCAAATAAGCATGGGGGGGGGGAGATCTAGGACACTGGCAGTGGACTTCAGGGGGCAGACTTTGTGGGCATGGGAAATATTCTCAAGGATCACTTGAAGGGGATTACATCAATGACAAGTGTGGAAGGAGATGGGAGGTCATAAAACGGGGACTTCATGAGGCAGTCAGGATCTGCGCTAAGTTGAAATATAAGGGAGCAAGGTCACATAAACCATGCTGGTGGTCCAGTGAGGTACAGGTAGCGGTCAGAGAAAAGAAGGCGGCCTACAAAAAATATAAAACAACAAGAGGGGATAGGGATAAGGAAATGTACCATCTTGCATCTAGAAAAGTCACCCGGATGGTGAGGGGAGCAAAGTCCAGTAAAGAGCAGCGGCTGGCACAGGGGATACATGGAGGGGAAAAGGGGTTCTTCCGGTACATTGGGGAGCGGAGAAAAACTAAGGGCCATCTCAGCAGATTGAGATCAGAAGGAGGGTGGGTGGAAGAGGCGAGGGACCAGGCAGAGGTATTTAACGAGTACTTTGCCTCTGTGTTCACTAGGGAGGGGGATGGGATATCTACAAAGCAAGGCACAATGGGGATAGAAGCGGCAGTGAGTGGGATCAGGGGAGCAACAGAAATGGAGCAAGAGGGAGGGAGAGGTACCCCAGGGTGTCACATCTGGATAAGGATAAAAAGGCCAGTAAGGTGGAGGGGACGGATGATGCTATCTCGCCAAAAGGGTGTGGTTAGCCCTCAAGGCCCTAAAGAAAGACAAATCTCCTGGGCCGGATGGCATTCATCCGAGAGTACTATGGGAATTGGCGGACATCCTGGCTGCACCCCTCTGGAGCTCTTCAACAGGTCACTTGAGACAGGGAGGGTACCTAGGGATTGGCGAGAGGCACATGTGGTGCCAATCCATAAAGGGGGTTGAGGGAAGTACCAGGTAACTATAGACCCATCAGTTTGACCTCGGTGGTGGGAAAATTAATGGAGAGTATACTAAAGGAACGATTGGGGTGTACTTGGAGGAGGTGGAGGTCTGGATAGTCGGCAACATGGGTTTGTGCAGGTAGATCATGTCAAACCAATCTTGTGGAGTTCTATGAATGGGTAACATCAGAACTGGACAGGGAAAGCCTGTGGATGTATTATTCTTGGACTTCAGCAAGGCGTGTTGACTCTGTCCTCACAATGGTCTGGTGGAGAAACTGATGGGGTTAGGAGTAGGCCTTTGATGGTGGGATGGATTGAAACTGGCTAGCTGGATGCACCCAGAGAGTAGTGGTCTGTGGGGAGCTCTCGAACCCTAGAGAGGTTGGTAGTGGGCACCACAGGGCTCAGTCCTGGGTCCGATCCTGTTTAATGCATACATATCGGACATCAGGGAGGGTATAGGGTGTGAAATGAGTCTCTTCGCTGATGACTCCAAGATGGGGCAGTAGTTGAGGGAGAAGAGGGGAGGTTGGCCCTGCAAGGGGACCTGGACACCCTGGAAAGCTGGGCTCACACATGGAAATTAAATTTCAATATCACCAAGTGCAAGGTGTTGCATCTTGGTGGGAAACCCTAAACACAGGTACACCCTGGGAGGAGGCGCTGGAGGCCTCAATAGGGGAAAAGACCTAGGGGTCATGGTGGATGCATGTATGAATAACTCTGAGCAGTGCAGGAGAGCGGCTAGCAAGGCAAACAGGATGTTGGGATGCATCGTGGGGGGATCACCTCTAGGAGCAAGGAAGTGATTCTGCCACTGTACAATGGACTGGTTAGACCACACCTTGAGTACTGTGTACAGTACTGGAGACCACACTTGAAGAGGGACATACAGCTCCTGGAGAGGTACAGAGGGCAACAAGATGAATACGAGGGCTAGGGGATTTGACTTATGAGGACAGACTTGAGGAGCTCTGCCTGTTTTCATTGGAGGAGAGGAGAGACAGGGGGGACATGATTGAGGTCTTCAAGTACCTCAAAGGAATAAATAGGGTAAACATGGAGGGGATCTTTAGACTAAAGCAGGAGAGTATCACCAGAGGGCATGGTTTGAAGTTGGAAGGTGGAAGGGTGAGGGGGGAAAAGAGGAGGAGGTTTTTCACTGAGAGGGTGGTGGACCCTTGGAATGCACTGCCTGGTGAGCTGGTTCAGAGATCCACAGTGGAGGGCTTCAAGAGAGGGTGGGACAGACACAGAAAGTGGATGTATCAGATGATGGCCTGTCCCTGGGGGGTGGGGATGGATGATAGGGGTTTCTGGAACACAAGGGAGGGGAGGGCCTCGGCACCCAACTAGGGATCTGAGGTTCGAGCAGACTCGATAGACCGTAAGGCCTAATCTGCTGGCAAATAGTATGTTAGTATGTAAGGACATGTGGAGAAAGAAAGATTGGAAGTAAGGCAGCCACATATTAGGTACAATACCATAACTATGTAACATGGCGAATCTCTGTAAAGCAGCAGTGCAATAATCTGTTGAGAACTCTGACCTATATTTTTTAACTGTTACATTGTCACTTACTTTACTAACATCCTGACTTGTATGATGCTATAATTTCCAATATTTGAGTCTGCTGTACTACTTTTTTTGTCTGAAATAATGAAAGAAGCACTCCTTTTAATATGGTGCTGACCAGGTCTTTGCCAGTATTTTCCGCTGCCTTTCCCCATCACATCAGTTAGTTGTTATATATCACTTTTGTTGTAAATTAACAGTTATGCAGCAGGCAATGTTTTATGACCCCAAAGAACAATATTTATTGAAAAGCAGCTGTAGATAAATACAAACCTGGTCATAACAATATTGAAAGGTGTGCTATTTTTTTTTTTCATACATGACAAAAATTAGTAAAGCAGACAGAAACTGTGAAAAGAAATGTATCATTCAAGTCGTGACTCGGAGGTAACTAGTGGCTGGCAATGTAAAATAGCATAAAAAAGTACAGTTAAAAAATTGTCACCACATTCTTGCATTGCTGCTTTAATTGATAATGTCAGTGACATCGTGAGCTCACAATCACACAACACACAAAATACATCTGCCTTGTGTCCAGAAAATTGACAAGTGGTAACAAAGTGAAATGGGAGTGTTACAGCACATACAATGTCCCGCAGAATTAATGGCGCACTCAGTCATGCATGCAGTGGTGGCACAGAGTCCCCAGATTTTTTTCTGCAGGCCCAAAATGCATCTGCCTCGTGTCCACTAAATTGACAAGTGGTAACAAAGTGAAATGGGAGCGTTACAGCACATACAATGTCCCGCAGAATTAATGGCGCACTCAGTCATGCACGCAGTGGTGGCACAGAGTCCCCGGATTTTTCTCTGCAGGCCCAAAATGCATCTGCCTTGTGTCCAGAAAAATGACAAGTGGTAACAAAGTGAAATGGGAGCATTTCAGCATGTACAAAGTCCCCCAGAATTAATGGCGCACTCAATCATGCGCGCAGTAGTGGCACAGAGTCCTCAGATTTTTTATGCATGCCCAAAATGGATCTGCCTTGTGTCCAGAAAATTGACAAGTGGTAACATAGTGGAATGGGAGCATTTCAGCACATATAAAGTCCCCCAGAATAAAATGATGACCATGAGCGAACTGTTGCTGGTCCAATGTGTGCTGCGACTCCAGCAAATGCAATGTGATCATCTCAACTGGATGGAAGGTGCCCTTGTCTGTACACTAATAGTAGCCTTGGTGAGTTGATATATATATATATATATATATATATATATATATATATATTTATATTTGTGTATTTTGTAGGTGAGAGGGGTTGTCATGGACATATACTCATTGTATTGTTTTGTGTCACAGGTCACAGATGCTGTTGGTGTGCATATTGCAGTGCTCGATGAGAACTTTTTGCATAGAAATTTGAAATGGATAACTCTCAAGCAAATGAAGGTAAGTATTTTTTTAAGGGGGTGAGGGAAGCATATTTGCAGGTTTGTCTCTAATGGTTTCTTATTTGGTTACTTCTTCACAGATTTCATCTGCATCCTTCTCGAGTCTGGTTGTTAATTATGGTCATGGTCATCGAATGAAATGACTTATGCGTGTTGCATGTGTGCCCCAGCCCGGGAGGGGGGGGGGAGTCACCTGATGTTGAAGAACTTCTTTGGATAAGGCCACTTTGACACAACAACAAAGCATCTGGAAGTTTCTTAAAAAAAGAAATGAATGACTTCTTACAACTTGATTGTAATTTGTCCCTGGTTCTCAATCTCCTCAAGTCAAGTTACATTTCAAAACCACATCTTATCAAGCAACACAACCTGTGTGCAACTTTTTCAACACTGTCATGGCCAGGGCTACACAGCTGCAAGTTCAGAATACAGATCATGAATGATATCTTACAGAAATAGTTTTGGTGACGTACACGTCACCTAGTTTATGAATAGTACCCAGTCGCATTTGCTGCAGTCTTTCCAAAAAAATTGAACGGATGAAATAAAATCTTAATACTTACCAGAATGGATTTCAAATGAATATTCCATAGGTTCCTCTGTATAGTACAGCTGCAGTACCATTCCTACCGACTTTCAGCGAAGGAGAGTTTTTTTGTTAACCTGAAAAAAAAAAAAAGGGTACTGTATGTGTTTGACCATTGCGGCTCTGAAAAGCTACAGAAAACAAAACATACAACTAAAGGAAGTTAAATAACATAACAAACATTGGTACACATACTCACATTATAGTTTAAACATTAAGAAGCTTTGTGCCTGTGGCTGATGGATGTGGTCTACTGTTCGACTCCCTCTGCCTTGGCATGGTAAATGTAAATGTAATGGGGAAATATTGTCTGAATGACACTGGTGGTGGGTGCTGGTGGTGATAGCTGTGGCACATGATGACATTCTCTGTTATATCTTCCTGCATCTGGTAGTGGTGGCAGTGGCTAACATCTGTCCCAGTGGTGGTGATCTGAGAGGTGGACAGACTCATGCTCAGTGGTGGCAGTGGCTAACATCAGTCCCGGTGGTGGTGGTGGTCTGGGGCTGGAACAGACTCATGCTCAGTGGTGGCAGTGGCTAACATCAGTCCCGTGGTGGTGGTGGTGATCTGGGGGACAACACTTTAACAACTTCAGTTAAAACCTGCCAACATTAACCATATCATCATCCTCATAAAGAAAGCTGTCCTCACAATCATCTATGTCTGAAGTCTGACTACTGGGAAATTCTTTCTCCAATGTGTCATCATCTACATCAGTGGTGGGCTGTTTCATGCTGCCACTGCCAGTGCCACCAGAATGGTCCATTTCCACATCACCAAAACCACCATGACTAGGCTATGGTATGAATACCGAGGTTGCAGTCTGTGCTGGTATGTGCCTCTCATTCATTTTAATGAATGTTAGCAAACTAACATTTGCAGGAGACAGGTTTGTCCGACGATCCCTGACTGTTGCACCTGCTGAGCTCAATACCCTCTCAACACTTACACTGGAGGGTGGGCATGTGAGGTACTTCAGTGCCACTGCAGTCAGCTCTGGCCATTCACTGACCTTTCCACTCCAGTTAAAAGAGATCATTATTTATTGTCAGATGCCTGTTTTCAGACAAATATGACTCAACCATTCTCTATGCCATACTAAGTCCAGTGGCTGATGCATCATCCTGTTCTCCGGAATCATTTATTTCACAAATCCACTTGGGACAAAGCCTCCAAAGCGGGTTGATGCCAGCCACTTTGGATGACAGACCACCTGGAACTGCAGTCCCCTTCCCCTTGCAGGTTATGCTTGATGGTCCTCCAGGTACACCTTCAGCTGGAATATGCTGCTGAGGTTTGCTAACCTTGGCATGTGACTTCTGTGCCCCATGAACCCAGTGCACCAGTTGACCACTGATATTTTTTACCTGTTCAGGCTCTCCTTCCAGTACTGATGCAATTCCATGTTTGTATCGTGTGTCCACCATTGTTGCTATGGCACAGTTGTCATTACGCTGAATGCTCAAAATGTGACGATTCTGGTCGAATACTGTCAGCATGTGTTGCAGCAACATACTGCTAGCACTGTCTCTGGCATCATCAAGGCCATGCTGTACATTCACCAATGTCTGCCTCAGCACCTGCAGCAGTGGAATTGATTGGCTAATGGAGGCAGACACACCACTCACTGCCTGTGTGGCATGTTCAAAAGGCTGCAAAATTGTCATTACAGAGTCCATGAGGCGCCACTGTTCAGTCATCATAGACATGGAGGCCCTGGAACTGTCATGGCTAGTGTGCATCACAAGATATTCTGAGATGGCTTTGTATTGTTCATACAACCTCTCTGCCATGTATAAAGTGGAGTTCCATCTGGTGACAACTTCCAGCTTCAAGTGGTGCTGAGGCAGGCTGCTTTGCATCTGCAGCTGCCGCAGTTGGTCACGGACCTTTCCAGATCGTGAAAAGTGAGAGCAGATGAGGGGTGCAATGGTCAGCATTTCCTTTACATCAGGGTGCTGCAAAAACTCCTGCACCACAAGATTTAAACAAAGGACCATGCATGGAACACGGAAAAAAACTCCATTCGTGATGCATTTCACCACATTTGACCCATTGTCACTTGCTATGAACCCAGCTCTCATTGACAGGAGGTTCAGCCACTTGTCAGTTTCAGTCAGTACCACATCCAACATGTATCAATAGCATGTGAACAGGTCACATTGCGCATAGCAATCGTTGCATGCTGTCGAATTCCTGGAAGATTGTTACCATGACAATCCACCTTACTGCATGATTATTCACATTACCAACATGACAAACAACCCCCAGCACCTCGCCCAGTGTGCAGTTATACACAAATATGAACTCCCACTGTTTTGCCACTTGTTCACATATCCATACTTAAATGGATGAATGGAGAGGAGGAATGTTGAAGGGCATGTCTTACTGAGTCAGACACAGCAGGAACAACTCGGGGACAGCATGGGTCAAAAATATGTCCTGGATGGGAGTTTCCATTTTGGACAGGCATGTGCAGCAAACCACTGAATCCAGAATTATCCACAAAGGAGAAGGGCAAAAGATCAATTGCCAGCATTTCAGCTACAACAGCATTAGTTCACATTAAACTGCAGGGTTTTATTTAACTCAAAAAATTGATTAGCGTTTTGCTCATAAAAGTTCTAAAACATTGTGAAATTGCATAGCACTTGCCTCACTGTGTTTAACTAACATAACACTTCTAGAAAACCTATATAAATACTTTCTGTACAGTTTGTATTGTCCCATAAAAAAACTGCTAATCAATTATTTAAAACCCTGCACTGTATGATTGGGGGGGTACTTCAGCTTATGCGCAAAAACACTCTGTAACGTGGGCTGACTTTAACATTTTACAGGGGGTGTGATGGCAAATGGTTCTGCTCTGTGATGAATGGCATTGGCAGGGGGTGGAGTGTGAATGTTTGATGAAGACAGTTGCACAGGTGATGATGACAAACCCAGAAATGCATTTATTTTGCCAGATTTGCCAACCGGGGTTGATGTACCACTTGCACTAGACACACTGCATTCACCACCACCAAAACTGCTACTCTCACCAGCACTGGACAACATTTCAAAGTCATTATGCTCCTCCACCTCATCATGCCTGTAGTAATCCTCTGCTCTTATTACCTCACTACTGCACACATTTAATTTCCTACTGGACTTAACACGCATGGAACGGGATGACATGCTCATTATGGTTGCTGATAAGGGTGAACACCCCACTGTGGTATTAGTTGCCATCTTGTGCTGGGTCCACAGTGCCATGTGTCTATTTTTAAGATGTGTATGCTGTCCTCCTGTGCCTAGATGGCTCTCCTTTTTACCTCGACTCACACGCACATGGCAAACCTGGCAGATTGCAACTGACCCATTATTTGCATCTTGAACAAAAAAAGCCCAAACAAGGGATTGTGATGCTCTATTTTAACATGTCTATGATGCTGTTTATTTAACTCTGTTCTGTTAAGCACTGAAGTGGGAAGGGGGCTATCTGATGTTTTGGGCACTGCACACCTGGACTGCAACTGACCACCACAACTACCTATCATTATTACTGGGTCATCATCATCAAGTGAAACTGGTAAATTACAAGTTCTTATGAGGGGGGGTGTTAATGCAAACAGACTCAGACACAGCCACCTTGAATTTCTTTTTCTCCAGTGCCCAGCTGGGGTCAATTACATCATCATCATCATATTCATCAACATCACACACATCCACATCTTCTGCTTGGATGCCGGCATATGGAATGCATGTTGCAACCACAACAACATCATCATCATTATCATCACATTCATCATCATCATCTACACCACCATCACCTGATATTTTTTCACCACACTGTGAATCACTGCATGGAAAATGTGTGACATGAACTGATGCGGTGGACAAAATATCACATTGTATGCTATCTTTGACATGTTTATCAGAATCCTCGGGTTCCGTTACTGAGATGTTACTGGGAAGTATGACATCATCTACACTGCCACTCACTTGCACTGCTTCACTCTCCACTATATTTTTGGGTATGGTACACTGGCCAGAATTCAAACTTGAGGCAGCAATACTCATACTACCACCACCAGCAACAGCACTAACACCACCGGCTGGGAAAACATAATCTCCTCCAACTATGAGTGAAGCTACTGATTAGGCTGTAAAAAACATTGCAGGAGAAATACCTTTCCTCACATCAGCAATGTACTTCTGCATCTGCGTACTACCATGACCACAGACTATCTTAGTTGCAGCAGTGCCATAGTGAGAACCAGCTTTGCTTGCACATCTCTTTGTGGGCATTTTGGGGGATCAACAATAATATTATAAATTTGGTACGCTCACTCTCTGATTGTGGGGATGCTAGATGTGAAGCCAAAAAAACAACTGTGGTTTCAGCAACAGACAGAGACAGTCACACAAATTCACAAGTGAAAACACCTTCAGTAACCAGTGGTGCTGAGGTCACAAACAATCCAATCTGTTAAAAAATTCCTTTTGCTGGTGGGGGTGGGGGGAGTACTGACCGCAGATTTTAATGGCAGTACAAGCAGCAAAACAAAGAACAGATACCACTATCGCAGTACAAAATCTGGCAGCTGCAGTGGATTGCAGGTTCACACTGCTGCACCTGCAATTACACTGTGGCACAATAAAAGGTGCATTATTTGATGTCATGCAACACCGCACACACACTCACACACACACAGAACAGTTTGTCTACAATGGTGAATGAGTAATGCGTAGCAAATTGAAAAATAAATAATATGCCACGTTATGTAAACAACCTGAAATTATGAACTGCTGCACCAGATCCACACAACACACAATCAGCAACAACATTTAAACAATTACTGACAATATTACTATGTGTACATTAACACAGTCAGTTATATAACAAAAATATGACCAAAAAACAAAGAAATCCCTATTTCTCCAACATAAATCTACCTACACCACAGATACGCCCCTCCCCCAAAGCACACTTACCCTGTCTTATACCACACACACTCAATGTTGTACATTAACATTCAAAATCCACACACAAACAAAAACGCTTGATGATATGAGCACAGGAGGGTTTCCTACAATTGATGAACTATAGTTTGAGCCCCCCAAAAACGCAAAAACACTTTTTTAGCAGCTTTTAGAAGGTTTCAATCACAGACAGCTCTTAGAGCACATTGTCTCCTACAGCTTCCTACACACACTACCCCGAACTGAGGCTGTGCAGATCAATATAGAGCCCATGTGACCTGAAATCTCATGAATCACTGCAAAATTCACCTTCGGAGCTTAAAAACAAGGTGAAGTGAGGCGGAGTGCATTGCTTTCAATGTACTTCACCTTAATATTTGGTGGAGTAGTGGTCTGGGAAGGCGGAGTAATACGAAGTAATTGTTTTCAATGGATTTTGCATTACTCATTATAAAGCGAAGTACTCCACTTCACATTGCGGAGCACTCCGCTAATCCGCCTTTACTCCGTAAATCACTTTGCTGAGTGGATTGGACCCACTTCACCCACCACTAGTCATGTGAAAGGAGAGAAGGAAAGCAGATCTGATTGTGCTCATGGGTACACATTATCTGAGTAGCAGGAGGTAAAAGCAAGCTCTCATTCTCTAGGGTAGGTAGGTAGATAGTGAAGGAAAGACCTGGGACAAAAACCTTCTCAAAGGTACTACTTGACCACACCTAAATGAGAGGGAACAATTTCATGTGTTTCAGTTTAATGCATGGCTAAAAGGGTGGTACAGGGATGTAATATTTCATTTCCTTGAGGACTTGGAGGGGGTGGAAGCTATTCAAAGGAAATAACCCATATTCTAATGAGTTGTGGGCAAGCAAGTTCTGTGTCGGGGATGTGCATGTCACATCAAGGAAAGTCTTAACTAGATGGGGAAGAGGTTAGATAGGACCAAAGACTGTAACAAGATGCAAGGAGGTCTTAATGGCCTCTCTACACCAAATACGGAAATTGAAATGGTAAATGGGTGAGGAAAGTAATGGGCAAAGGGGGAATAAAATGTTGGGCAGTATTGGGTGCAAATGCCAGGAGTCTGGGAAACAAACTCCCAGAGCTGCAGGTACTGGTGACAGAAGAGCAGCTGGACAAAGTGGCTGTCATCAAAATGTGGGTTAGTCAGAACCATGACTGGGACATAACCTTACCAGGCTATACATTATGCAGGAGGCAGAAGGAGTAGGGAAGGGGAGGAGGAGTAGCACTGTATAGAAATGAGGGTATGGAGGCCACAGAGATGAATAACCTGGGTGAATCAAGTGATTAGAAACCCTTTGGATGCAGGCAACCATAGATAAAGAAAAGTGAATCATAACCAGAGTGGCGTACTGACCATGATTCCAAAGAGAGAAGGTGGATAGAGAATTAGGGAAGATTATAGAGGACAGCAAAATTTGGGAGGTACTGGAGGTAGGGAATTTTTTTTATTTTACACTTTCCTATTTATCCCCTCCCTGTTCCATTCCTTCAGACCTCTGATCATCCCTACTGGTCCCCCCACAGAATCTGCCGCTAGAGTAAAATACATAGAAACATAGAATTTGATGGCAGATAAGGACTGCTTGGTCCACCTAGTCTGCCCATTTCCCTACCTAATGGATAAGCTGCAGATCCTAGTTAACCAACAGCCTACTTCCTCCTACCCCCTACTAGAATTGCCTTATGTCTGTCCTATGCATTCTAGAATTCTCCCACTGTTTTTGACTCTGCGACCACCTCAGGAAGGCTGTTCCATGTATCCACAACCCTCTCTGTGAAGAAATACTTCCTCACATTACCTCTGAGCCATCCCCCTCTATCTTCAAATTGTGCCCCCTTGTTTTTACACATCTCTTTTTCTGAAAGATGCTACCCTCTTGGACTTTATTGATTCCCTTGGGGTATTCAAAAGTTTCTCTCATGTCCCCCCCTCCCTCCTTTCCTCGAGGCTATACATCTTTAGTTCTTTTAGTCTTTCTACATATGTCTTCTGATGCAGACCCTGCATCATTTTGGTTACCCTCCTCTGGACAGCCTCCACCCTGTCTATGTCTTTGCGGAAATGAGGTCTCCAGAACTGTACACAGTACTCCAGATGTGGTCTTACCAACTGTCTGTACAGAGGGCCAACAACCTCCTGTTTTCTACTGGTGATGCCTCTCCCTATGCATCCCAGTGTCCCCCCAGCCCTCCTTACTGCCTTCTCACATTGCTGGCCCACCTTTAGGTCATCTGATATGACTACCCCCAGGTCCCTTTCCATTTTTGTTGTTGTCAGTATCTCACCCCCCATTGTGTACTCTTCCCCTGGGTTTTTGTTTCCCAGGTGCAGTACTTTGCACTTCTTTGCATTGAATCTAAGCTGCCATACATTTGACCATTCCTCCAACCTTGCCAAGTCCCTTTTGATCCTTTCCACCCCACCTTGTGTATCAAATCTGTTGCAGATCTTTGTGTCATCCGCAAAGAGACATACTTACCCTTCCAGTCCCTCTGCAATGTCACTTATAAAGACATTAAAAAGTACCGGCCCCAGTACTGAACCCTGCGGTACCCCACTAGTAACCCTCCTTTCTTCACTGTGGACTCCATTTACTATTACCTGCTGTGTCCTGTTGTCCAACCAGTGTTTTACCCAGGCTACCTCCCTGGGACCCACTCCCAGGCTGGCTAATTTGTTTATTAATCTTTTGTGTGGGACTGTGTCAAATGCCTTGCTAAAGTCTAGCTAGGCCATGTCCACAGCCCCTCCCTGGTCTACTGCTTTGGTCACCCAGTCAAAGAAATCAATTAGATTTGTCTGACATGACCTTCCCACTGTGAATCCATGCTGCCTTGGGTCCTGTGCCCCACTGGCCTCTATGTACTCAACAATTCTTTCCTTCAGAAGTGATTCCATCATTTTCCCTTCCACTGAGGTCAAACTGACAGGTCTGTAGTTTCCTGCGTCTGTCTAGCTCCCACTTTTATGAAGGGGAATCACATCCACCATCCTCCAGTCCTCGGGTACCACACCATCCTCCCATGATTTATTAAAAAGGGTAGTCAGTGGTGTTACTAGTTCTTCCCTTAGTTCTTTTAGAATTCTGGGGTGAATCCCCATCAGGCCCCATTGCTTTATCCACCTTCAGTTTTAAGAGTTCTTTCAGAACCCTTTCTTCTGTGAAAGGACTAATATCAACCCCCATCCAGAGTCCTTCTATTGACCGTATTAGGTATTTCCCCCTGCTTTTCCATTGTGAATACTGAGCAGAAGTATTCGTTCACTATCCCTGCTTTTTCACTGTCGCTATCTGCCCAACCACCTTCCTCTTTGTTCAGCCTCAGTATCCCTGCCTTAGTCTTTCTTTGCTCCCTAATGTACCTATAAAAGGTTTTATCCCCCTTCTTAACTGAGTTGGCTATCTTTTCCTCAGTTTGGGCCTTTGCTATTCTGACTGACTTACCTGCTTCCTTCTGTTTTAACTGGTACAGTTCTCTGTCCTGCTCCTACTGTGTTTCCTTATACTTCCTGAATGCTATCTATTTCTCCCTTACCTTCTCCGCCACTTCTTTTGAGAACCATAGTGTTTTTCCTTTCATTTTGATTTGTTTATTTGCTTCACACAAAGGCTTGTTGCCTCTGTGATTGCTGTTTTGATGTTTCCCCATTGTTGCTCCACCCCACCTTCTTGCTTGTTTGCTAGTGCTTTTCTGAGGCACTCTCCCATTTTGACAAAATCAGCCCTCCTGAAGTCCAGTACCTTCACTTTTGTGTGGCTTGACTCTACAGCTAAGTTTATCGTGAACCACACTATTTGGTGGTCGCTTGTTCCTAGATGGCTACCCACTTCAAGATCAGAGATCCTCTCTCCCTCCCCAGTTTGAGAGTACCAGGTCTAAGATTGCTCTCTCCCAAGTTGGTTTCCAAAACTAGCTGTCTGAGGCATGCCCCCTGTAGGGCATCGAGAATGGCCCTGCTCTTGGATGTGGCTGCAGCAAAGGTGCTCCAGTCAACATCTGGCATATTCAGGTCCCCCATCAGCAATACCTTCCCTTTCTCTGCCATCCCAAGGATGACTTCTATCATTTCCTTGTCCATTTCCTTCCCCGAGACAGGAATCTGTATACAACCCCTGTGCGGATTGTGGAGCCATTTCCAGTCTTCAGGGTGACCCACAGTGCCTCCTCTCCTCCCTGTTTACCCTTTAGCTCTGTTGCTTTGATCCCTTCCCTCATAGAGACCTACTCTCCTCCTATTCTTCCCTCCTGCCCCTCCTGTAGATTGTAATCCTAGTATGTTGACATCCCAGTCATGGTTCTCTGTGTACCATGTTTCTGTGACTGCCACAATATCCAGGCATCCTCTTCCATCAAAGTCACCATTTCAGGGAGCTTTTTACCTAGACTACTGGCATTGGTACTCATTACCTTCCATTTTTTATGGCTTTATTTCTTTTTGACCCATCCCTGTCCCTACTGCCTTTGTCTTTTTCTCCATTTACCCCTGCCCTTCTCCCTATTGACTGTTCTATCTTGGTGTTTACCTCACTAATTACCCTGATTTTTGGGGAGGCTAGGATTTCCCTTCTCCTCTTCAGTGCCTCCCCCCTTGGCTAGTTTAAATGCTTGCCATTGAAGCATTTAAACCTATCACCTAGGATTCTGGATCCCCTCCAGGATAGATGCAGACCATCACACTGTATAGACCTGCATCCCTCCAGGTGGAGCCCCAGTCCCCAATGAAGCCAAATCCTGAGCTCTGCACCAGCTTTTCAACCAGTCATTGAATCCCATGGTGCAGAGTGCCCTAGCCTCATCCATGCCGCAGACAGGTAGCACTTCTGAGAAAGTTACCGTATGTGCTACTTGTCTAAGGCCCATCCCCAGCTCCACAAGCTCCTGTTGCACTGCTCTGATCCCATTTTCAGCCAGGTCATCCCTAGGTGGATAATGACATCCAGCTCCCTCTCCCTTGCCAATGCTCCCATGATTCTAAGGATTTGTTTCCTGTTCCTCCAAGTCTTGGTGCCGGGCAGGCACCTTACCTCCCTTACCCCTCCCTCCCACAGTTCTACCCCCTAACAATTGAGTCCCCCACCAGGAGTTGTTTCCTTCCCCTGTGGGGGGGGAGGAGTGTCAGGCTTTACTGCTTTCCCCTCTGTCTTCTCTTCTCCTTGGAGTGCCTGCAAAATGGGGTCTGTCCTGCGGGTAGGCAAGCCAAGGTGGATTGGTTGTCATCTTGGCCCAAGAGGGGGGTATGTTTCCATTTTCTCCCCTTAGTCCCTCCTTCCCCTGAGAGCATCGGCACATAGGATGAATGTCCAGTCCTGCAGCATGCTGAGGCATGCCGCAGTCAAGTGCCCACACTGTGCTCCCTTCCCCGACTCTCGAAGAGCCACCTGTGCCTCGATGCCCATGTTTCCACCTGCACTGGTGCATTGGGTGTGTGAGACACCCCAGGATCCCACCCCTGGAGGAGGACAGCATCCATTGGGGCACTCAATCCTCCTCCCCCTCCAACCCCTGGTGACCCAAGTCCGTTCCTGAACCTGGGTCACCGGCGTGGTGTGTGGTGTGGCATCCAGCGCCTCAACCATCAACGCCAAGTGTGTCGACAGATTAGGGAATTTTAATATGCCAATATAGACTGGAGTGTCCCAGTGCTGGCAAGTGCAAAGTATTAATTCCTGGTGGAAATCTGCCAGGAAGCTTTCCTTGCACAATTAGTGCAGGACCCACAAGAGAGGTAGCCATGCTGGACTGGGTTTCTCAGTGGGGAAAGGGTTCACAATGTCATAGGCCAGGAGTCACTTGGATCAAGTGGCTACAGTACTGTGTTGATTTAGATCTTATTAGAAACCATAAAGCAGCACAGTCAAACAAGGTATGGGACTTCAGAACAGTTTTGGGAGGATGTGGGAATTACTGGTGGAAAGCAAGGAGTAAATAGAACGGATTGGGAGAGTGGACAAGAAATTGGAGGCATTTAAGGAAGGGATGGCAGAAGTGGCGGGGTGCTGCATTGAGAAGGTAATTAAAAGCAGAAAGGCTATAAAATGTCGTGTTTCATGATGGAGGAAAGATATGCAGTGAGAGGGAAGAGAAAGGCATTTAGGATATATAAAGAAAGCCAAAGGGATGAGTATAGGAAACATACCTGGGGTTATCTAGGGAAACAAGCAGTATAAGAAATTCAAAAGCCATGGCAGGACTGAGAATTGCAGGGCTGGGGGATGAAGCAGGGGGATAAGACATTATTTGGGTATAGGGGGGAATGCAGAAAATTAAGGAGGGAATAGTGTGGCTGAGGAAGCTGGAAGGATGGAAGAAAGGGGACAAAGTTAAGTCCGTTTTACTGAATCAACATTTTTGTTCAGAATTCACTGATGAGTAGAATGTTCTACTACCAGACTGTGCAGTAAGGGCAGAGCAGGGGGCAGGAGGACCGTTGTCACTCACATCACAGAGGAAAGGGCTGCTGGAAGAGCTAGAAACTGAAAGTAGAAGATAAATGGGACCAGATGGCATGCACCCAAGAATATTAAGGAATGACACAGGTGCTTTCTAGCACCACTAGCAGAATTTTGAACTGCTCGCTGAGCACTCGAGTTTCCCAAAATTCCTGTCCATTCTCTATAACCCCTTCTAAGTGTCCACTCTAGTGCAGGTTTTGTTATCATCTCCTAAAAGCCATACCTTTCCTTCCAGTTCCTCAGCAATGTCACTTATGAATGTTATTTGCCAGACCTGATATATATATGCAGTAGTTTTATTAGTTTATGTTGTGCAGGAATAATAAAATCTATTTCTGTATCATTCTGAGGTTGCCTCAAGCCACTTCATTTACAAATTATAAGGACCTTTATATGCAGTAGGTTGTGAAGGAAAATCTTTTCCATTTTCCATTGTTTTGTATGATCCATGAAGCAAGGGGAAAAAGCTTGAACCTAAGCTTGCTCAGTAAACATTATAAATAACTGATGTTCCAGCCTATTGTTCTGACAAGTTGGCATAGCATAGCAGTTAGTTTTATATTGTATAGGAATAGTAAGGATCTATTTTTATATAATTCTGAGGTCGCCTCATGCCAGGTTCATTTATAGATTGTACTAGATTTTATATGCAGTAGGCCATGAAGGAAAATTTGAGCTGTTTTCCATTGTACATTGTAAATTACTATGCTATGCTATGCTGGGGTGCACATGGAGAGGTATCACCAGCAGAGGTAGGGAGGTGGTGTTACCTCTGTGTAAGTCACTAGTAAGATTTTATCTGGAATACTGTGTAGAGTTCTGGAAACCACATATATGAAAAGACATAGACAGAGTGGAGGTGGTCCAGAGAACAGCAGCTAAAATGGCGCAGGGTGTTCAGCAGAAGACTTATAAGTAGAGTGTGACACAAATCCCTCACCAGGGACTTCAAGTTCACCACCACCACCATGTTTTTTTTACCAGCAGGAACCAGGGAAAACCTGTTTCTTACCTCCTCCTTTGCACAAGGTCAAGAAGGTCAACACAATAACTGTGGGTAGAGTGCCCCTTAGGAGACAGACTGCAAGCAGA
The DNA here is from genome assembly GCA_016271365.2 of Neoceratodus forsteri. Classification (NCBI taxonomy): domain Eukaryota; kingdom Metazoa; phylum Chordata; order Ceratodontiformes; family Ceratodontidae; genus Neoceratodus; species Neoceratodus forsteri. The sequence continues at coordinate 62,345,654 of CM057451.1, forward strand.
GTCCATCAGAAATAGTAGAATTACTGTTTTACATAAAGCATGCTATCACTGATTCTATAAAAACAGAAGCTTTACTAAAAGACTACAAGTATTTACAACAGGATTTATGCACAGTCAGACTGAGGGACTGCAGTTTACTAGAAATTAAAATAAATGGAAGTTATACAAGACAGGTTGCAGACAGAAGAATCTGAGCTATTCTCACTTTAAAAACCTATTCATTTACCTGCTGCTGTCTGAAGAAAACACTATTCCCTAAGTTGTATTTCTTACTAGACCTCTAGCTGCAGGGCACTGGTGTTTCAGATGTTCCAAGTCCAAGAGGAAGAGCTTTCCTACAGCCCCTCGATTTATTTCTTACTCCTGTGGGAAGGGGTCACATTCCCTTTGAGTTTCAGTTCTGTGCTGTCCCATCCCCCTTTGAGTGTGTGTGTGTGTGTGTGTGTGTGTCCTCACCCTTTACCACCTCCTTGCTAACATTATGACATGCACCTGGGTCCTTTGTCCAACATGGGAACATCTCCAGGAAGGACTCCCCTCTGGGGTTATGGGTTTATTGCCTCCTCTCTAGCCTTCCTGTTAGATTTCCCACAAGAACATCAGTCCCTCCTCCCTGGCTGACATAAGCTGTCATATACTAGTTGATCATGTGATCTGGTGCCACCTTGGACCTGAAGCAGATGCATATTCAGAAAATAATAAATGAATCAAAAGAATACATGGCTCTGGTCCCCTTTCCTGTCACAGAGAGATTAATGGAACTAACATGTACACCCTGGAAGAGAAATGATGGGAGAGGGGGATATGATAGAGACATATAAATAACTAAAGGAGGTAAATGAGGTACAGGATGGGAGTGGATTTCAGAAGAAAATGTGCTTAAAAACAAGGGGACATGATATATAGCTGAAACAGGGTAAATTCCAGAAAGATGAACAATTCTTCTTCAGAGAAAGAGTGGTGGATGCCTGGAACAGCTTACCAGCTGAGACAGGTTGGGGAGAAAACAGTAGAATGGTTCAAGAACGCTTGGGAGAAACATAAGAGAATGTTAGGGGAAAGGAATAAAGGGTAGGAGGAAAAACTGGAGATCAAATAGGGTCTGTAGGATTACTGCAGATAGAAGTAAATGGGCAGAGTGGGTGGAACAAGCAGTCCTTATTTGCAGGCAAATTCTCTGTTTCTATGTTTCTTTTGAAGAGGGCTGGTCCCAGTACTGAGCCCTGTGGCACCACACTAATCACTCTCCTATCATTAGCATGAGTGCCACTTACCAGCACCCTTTTCTCCTATCCGTTAACCAGTTTCTAACACAAGTTCATCACTTTGGATTCCACTAGGTAAATCAGTTTCTTTATTTGCCTCCTGTGCAGTACAGTGTTGATTGCCTTGCAGATGTCCAGGTAAGCCACGTCCACTGCCCTCCTCTGATCTATTTCCCTGGTCACCCAGTCAAAGAAATCTATCAGATTTATTTGACATGATCTCCATCTGTGAATCCATGTTGCTTGTGGTCTTGCATGCCAGTGTATTCCAGATACAGCACTCTACCACTCTTTCCATTAGCAGGGTTTCCATTTAAGAGCTAGTGTACTGGTACAGTTTTATATAATTTTGCAAAGAGTACAGTATTAGTGTAGTTAGTTACTGATTTGTACAGTTAAATGCCTTATAATCACGATAGTAATGTTAACAAGGTAATGCTGCGACTGTCCTCTTGCAAGACACAGCTTTGTAATAGGTACAATGAGCAGATCAGAGTGATGCAGTGGAGGAAGTTTTACAGCACTCTTGATACTTTGAGCAGTGAAGTAAGGCCATTATGTTACATAGATACATAGATACATAGACAGTGTCGGCAGATAAGGGTCTGTGGCCCACCCAGTCTGCCCATTTGAGCTTGTAAGTTCAGTTTATGTTTTCCTAGAAGTCTGTTGCCCCTTACCCCTCACCTCCAGAATTCCTTTATGTCTATCCCATGCATTCTTAAATCCCGTTATTGTTTCAGCCCCCACCACTTCCTCTGGCAGGGTGTTCCACTTGTCCACCACCTGCTCTGTGAAGAAATTCTTCTTCACGTTTCCTCTGAATCGCCCTCCTCCAACTTCATCTCATGCCCTCTAGTCCTGGAACATCTTTTTCGCTTAAAAATAGTGCTATTCCTGCACCCTGTTCCTCCCTGTAAGATACTTGTATGTCTCTATCATATCCCCTCTCTTCCTCCTCTCCTCCAGGGAGTACATGTTCAGTGCCTTCAACCTGTCCTCATAGGACTTGTGATGCAATCCCTGTACCATCTTTGTTGCCCTCCTCTGAACCTTCTCTACCATGTCTATGTCCTTACGTAGGTAAGGTCTCCAGAACTGTACACTGTACTCCAGGTGGGGCCTCACTAGTGTCTTGTATAGTGGAATTATGACCTCCCTTTTCCTGCTGGTGATGGCCCTGCCTATGCATCCCAGCATCCTATTTGCTTTACCTGCTGCCTTGTCACACTGATTCCCTACCTTGAGGTCATCAGAGATGATAACCCCAAGATCCCTTTCCTGCTTGGTGCATGCTATATCCTCACCCCCCAACTGATATATTGTGCCAGGGTTTTTGTGCCCCATATGCATTATCTTGCACTTCTTTGCATTGAATTTCAACTGCCAAACCCCTGACCATTCTTCAAGTTTCTGCAGGTCCCTTCTCATTCTGTCTACACCCTTCGGTGTGTCTACTCTGTTACAGAGCTTTGTGTCATCAGCGAACAGTGAAATTCTGCCTTCTAGGTCCTGGCGCAATGTCACTGATGAAGATGTTGAATAGCACCGGTCCCAGCACTGATCCCTGTGATACCCCACTGGTCACTCTTCCCTCTGTGGAGTGACAGCCATTTGCCACCACCCTCTGTGTCCTGCCACCCAGCCAGTTACCTGCCTACCCACCACACTACTGTCCTGCCCACACCCATATTCCCCAGTTTGTGTAATAGTCTTCCATGTGGCACAGTGTCAAAGGCCTTGCTGAAGTCCAGATAGGCCATGTCCACTGCCCTCCCCTGATCCACCTCCCTAGTCACCCAGTCAAAAAATTCAATGAGGTTGGTCTGACATGACCTCCCCCTGGTGAAACCATGCTGCCTTGGGTCCTGTAGTCCATTGACAACCAGATGTTCCACCAATCCTCCTTCAGTAGTGCTTCCATGATCTTCCCCACTACCGAGGTGAGGCTGACTGGTCTGTAGTTCCCGCTTCCTCTTTGTTCCCACTTTGTATAAGGGACTACATCTGCTATCCTCCAGTCTTTGGGTACCTCCCTGTTTCCAGTGATCGGCTAAACAGGATAGCCGAGGTTCAGCCACCACCTCTCTTAGTTCTTTAAGGACCCTGGGTGCACCCCATCTGGCCCCATTGCTTTATCAACTCTTATTACTTCCAGTTCCTTCAGGACCCTTTCTCGTGTAAAGGGACTTGTGTCCATTTCTGCACCATTCTCACCCCTTGTACTCCCTTCAGACCCATTACCCTCCTCTTCCTCAGTAGAGACTGAGCAGAAATACCTGTTCAATATGACAGCTTTACTGCTGTCATCCTCCATGCGGCCCCCATCCTCCTCCTTCAGTCTCACTATCCCTCCCTTTGCCTTTCTTTTTTCACTTATGTACCTGTAAAAGGTTTTGTCCCTTCTACCCACTGATTTTGCAATGTGTTCTTCTGTCTGAGCTTTGGCTTCCCTTACTGACCTACCTGCCTCTATTTGCTTCTCCTGGTACTTCTCCCTATCCCTTTCTGCCTGTGTCTTTTTGTATTGCCTGAATGCAATCTTTTTGGCTTTCACTTTCTTTGCTACCTCTTTGGAAAACCATAATGGTCTCCTCTTCCTTTTCCTCTTGCTAACCTGCTTAATGCATAATTCTGTTGCTCTTGTAATCCCCATTTTAAATACTTCCCACTATTCCTCAACCCCTGATTCCTGTCCCATTCCCCTTAATGCCTCTTTCAAGTATCTCCCCATTTTCCCAAAGTCTTCCCACCTAAAATCCAAGATACGTGTTTTTATGTGGTTTGGTTCTGCTCTGTCTGTGATTTCAAACCACAATGACTGGTGGTCACTGTTCTCCAGGTGCTCCCCCACTGTTACCCCATCACACTGTCCCTGTTTGTGAGCTCAAGGTCCAGTATTGCCTTCTGCTGAGTTGGTTCCATGACCAGTTGCTTGAGGAAGGCACCCTGAAGGGAGTCCAGGATAAATCTGCTCCTAGTTGATGCTGCTGCTGGGATGCTCCAGTCCACGTCTGGAATATTGAAGTCTCCAACCAGTAACGTTGTCTGACCAGCTTGTCTATTACATTACAATACAAGGCATATGGGGGTGGTGTTGAAGTGGATTGACTGTAATAGTCTGGCTGTTTTATAATGATGTTTATTGTGAAATTATTTTAACTATGTACTGCGCCTTGACTTTGAAAGGCGCATTATAAATAAAGTTTATTATTATTATTGTTGTCTAACCACATCACATTCCTTGGAAATACTGTGCCCTAAAACTTGTATTCTTCTGGGTTCTCATGTACTGTAGTAACCTTCATTTCAGTGTTATCTTTTGTCAAATATTCTCTCAAAATGAGAGGTACGAGACACACTGCAATTCTGCTGACAAAAGTCACTCCCCGCGCAACTTGAAGTTTGAACTGTGCTGAACCGAACATGCTCACTGCTGAGCACCCCAAAATGGCAGCATCCATGCCAGGTTCCACATCCCGGTGTGCCTCAACCATCCAGACTATCAATGTTTGGTTCCCTTCTTGTTTTTTTACTTTCTGGGTAGTGAACAAACTTGTTGTCATTTGTGTCTCAATGTAATGTGATACCTGGGTCTAATCTAACACAATTATCTGAGTGCAGAAGTTAAAAGGAATCAAACACTGACAGCCCAAAACATTGAACCACATCAAAACACAGAGCAAGCATGGAAGCTGCCACCCAGAAACACCCAAAAGCAACACACCCAGCCCAGCACACCCCAGTTCACTCCATGCAGTGCAAAGTGTGGCGTTCACTAGCAAAGTCCCAGAGTGTTGGGTCACTCATCCGAGCACTCTTCTTAAAAGGAAATTGAACAAGAATTTAAATAAATGTCACTAAAGAACACAAGACCTTTTTCTACCCCTTTTAAAGTACATAGCATAGACAGAGTCATGTCCTCACATCGATGCCCACCATACTTACAGACCCAACATGGAGAGTTCGGCGGAGAGTACAAAGTACACAGTGTTATCTGAAGAAACAGCAATTGCGATTGCAAACAAAGCCATACAAAAATAAAGACTCCTGCTGCAGTTTACTCCTACTGACTATACTTACAGGCATGCTGCATGATGTGGAATATGTGTAGGCAGCCAAGCATGCAACAATCTGGCGATCAGTGATGCTAGTTTAATCAAAACTTAGCCTATCTTAGTTTGTCCTCAGCCCACCGACTCACCCCAATTCAGTGTTATTAGCCGCTAACAGTACATGCCATTTCCTCCCATAGCACCACAGTGTACACCTCATCGTCTCCCTCTCACTTCGGACGGGCACAGCAGGCATCGATGCAAAGAGCAGCTCCCCAAAAAGACAAAAAAAAAAACAGTAGCTCTTGTAATTTATTGTGACTTATTTACAATCTGAGTGATAACAGGTATGAGCCATTCCTCCCAAAGCATCACTTCTAGTTTTCTCAGCAAGGACTGGAGACCAGAGCATGAGGAGTAAGCACCAATTTGACAAACTGAAAAAAAATCAATGTGTTATCACTAAGGGACTTAAGGAAGCTGCTTACAGGTTGATAATTACCTGAAACAAGCCTCCTGACAGTTTTATTTGCTTATCAGATCCACTAGCTCTTTAATTTCCCCACCAATGAAGTGAGACTGAGCAGCCTATAGTTACTAGAACAGAAACATAGAAACAGAATTTGCTGGCAGATAAGAACTGCTTGGCCCACCGAGTCTGCCCATTATTCCCTGCCTATAGTATCATCGTAGATCCCATTTGATCTCTGGCCCATTCACCCTTCCCCCTTCCCTTTCCCTAAGATTCTCTTATGCCTATCCCATGCATTCTTGAACCCCACAACTGTTTTCACTACCACCACCTCCCTGGAAGATTGTTCCAGGAATCCACCGCTCTTTATGTGAAGTACTTCTCACATTTCTCCTGAATCTACCCGCGTCCATTTTTTTATCATGCACCCTTGCCTTTGAGCACCTTTTTTAAAAAATACTTCCCCCTTTCACCTCATTTATCCCTGAGAGGAATTTAAAGGTCTCTGTCATATCCCTCTCCCTGTTCTCTCTTACACGTTGTACATATTTAGGTCCTTTAATCTCTCCTCATAGAGTTTTTGAGGCACACCCTGCACCATTTTAGTTGCCCTTCTCCGGACTGCTTCCAATCTGTCTATTTCCTGTCTGAGATGAGAACTCTTAAGTAAGCTATGTCCACCACTCCACCCTGATCTAGTTCTTTGTTCACCCAGTCAAAGAACTCTATCAGATTCATTTGAAATGCCCCCCCCCCCAATGAATCCATGCTGCCTTGGGTCTTTCAATCCACTGGATTTAAGATATTCCACAATCCTTTCTTTCAGCAGTGATTCCACTAACTTTCCCACCACTGAAATCAGGCTGACTGGCCAATAGTGCCAGCCTCTTCCCTGCTACCACTTTTGTGAAGTGGGACTACATTGCCTTCCTCCAGTCCTCTAGGACCCGCCTGTTTCAGTGAGCATTGGTATGTCCTGAGAGGAGGGCTGGGTGAGCAGGGAGCAATGAAGGTGACCGACCGATGTTCTACCAAAAAAAAGAAAAAAATAGGGCTTCAGAGGTACAGCCAGTACCTCCCTGAGCTATCTTACCACTATTGGTTAGACCTCTTCTAGCCCCATTGCTTGTTTACTTTCAGATTTGCAAGTGTCTTCTGGACTTTCATCTACAAGAAAGGACTAGTATCCACATCCCTTCCTCCAATGATCCTGTTACATATTTGTGGCCCCTTCCTGTCTTTTTTCTCCGTGGTATTTTTTCAGGATGTCTGCCTTTTCCTGTACACCCTCTGCACTGCCCCCCTTTCCCTTTTAACCTTACAATCCCACTCCTGGTCTTTTTTTCGCTTACATACAGTATCTAGAAAATATCTTGTCCCATTTTGTTGGCTATTCTCTCTTCAGTATGTGTCTTTGTGCTCCTTACTGTTGTCCCTGCTTCCTCTGTTTCCCCGATACACCTCCATATCCTCCTCCATCTGCATCTATTCATACCTTCTGAATGCTACACTCTTAACTTTACCTTTTCCATCACCTCTTTAAGAACAATAGCAGTCTCTTTTTCCTCTTTTTTTTGCTCCATTGCTTAATGCAGATGTTTGTTGTCTCACTATGGCCCTTTTTACTTTCCTCCACCACACCCAGTTCACTCCCCCCCACCGCCCCAAACCAGGTCATCCCTGAGGCATTCAACCATCTTTTTAAAACCTGCCCTCCTGTAGTCCAGGACCCTTGCCTTTGTGTGGTTCAGTTCCACAACCATCCATATACTGAACCACAATGTATGATGATTGGTGGTTGCTGGGTGCCCCCCCCCCCACACACACACACTGATGTCTGCAACACAGTAAAATAACACTAGCATTCCTGAGTTTATTATCCACTGTTTCAGATTTATTTCACACAGTCCCATTGTTGAGCTTAACACAAGAAAACAACCCTAGTGCCTCGATTATTATATCTCCAGGGGATATACCCCTGGAAGACTTAACGGTGGTTTGTTTTTCTTCTGTTAAACTTATGACAGTGGGACTGTACTTTGGAATAAATCCTAAACTTTAAGTGGATTAAGTGACTTCTGGAGTGCTGGTGTTATTTATTTATAAGCATTTGGACTGGCTATCCTTCTTGGCACCCACCATCCTCAAACCTGAGAGCAACAGTAAGCTGTTTACTGTCTGCAACACAGTACCTGTTGGTGAGTACCAGGTCCAGTATTGCTCCATCATGAGTGGGTTTACTGACTAGTTGCCTGAGGAACACTTCCTGCAGGGAATCCAAGATTGCTCTGCTTCTATCTGAAGCTGCAGCTGGGAGGCTCCAATCTACATCTGGCAGATTGAAGTCCCCAACCTCCCCATTTTCTGTCATCTTGCCAATGGCTTCCATCAGTACCTTATCTAATTCCTCCCACTGTGCTGGAGGTCTATAGATCACACCAGTGTGAATAAATGCTCTATTCACTGTCTCTAGAGTGACCCACAGTACCTCTGCACCCCATAATATTCCCTGTATCTCCATTGCTTTAATGACTCCCTCACATAAAGTACCACACACCCTCCTCTCCTTCCTACCCTCTCCTTCCTGAACAGGGTATAGCCTGTTATAGCCATGTCTCAGTCATGGCTAGCAATTCACCATGACTCGGTAATGGCCACATTATCCAGGACGGCCACTGCCATTTTCACCTCTAAATCTGGAATCTTATTTCCTAGACTTCTAGCATTTGGACACATGGCATTCCAGGTTTTGTCGCCACTCCATTTGTTACCCCCTTTTTTCCATTTTGCTTTCCCTCCTTCCCCTTGTCTTTTAATGCACCCACACCCACCTCCCTTAATTACTTATATTCTGCTTGCTGTATTTATTTGCAATCTGGGTGATTCCACTCCTCTCAGGTTCTCCCTACTCTCTACTTCAGCTTGTGGGGGTGGGCAGGTCCTGTCTCCCGATCTCTGTCTGCCATTGCCTCTGGGCTAGTTTAAATGTTCTTCAATGTGACATTTAAATCATCCACCAAAGACTGTGAGCCCTCTTGGATGGATGCAGGCCACCATCCCTGTATACACCCTTATTCTCCTGGTGAGTACCCAGTTCCCAGTGTAGCTGAACCCCTCCTCTCTGCACCATTCCTTCAGTCATGAATTGAAGCTCCTGGTTCAGAGATCCCTTTCCATCCCCATCGTAGACTGGCAGGATCTCAGAGAAAACCACTGAGTATGCTACCTGTCTAACACCCTTCCCCAGTTCCCTAAAGTCCCCCTACACTATCCAAGCTCTATCCTTAGCCAGGTTATTATTCTCTAGGTGGACAATGACATCCAGTTCTGCCTCCTGTCCTGCTGCTGTAATGATTCTTAGGATCAGCTTCCCATCCCTCGATATCATAGAACTGCATAGGCACCTAGCTTCCTTCCCCCCCTTCCTTTTCTATTCCTAACTCTATCCCCCTCATAATGGAATCCAACACCAGAAGTTGCTTCCTCCTCCTCCTTCTCTAGGGTCCTCTTCCACCCTTTGGGTCTCCACTATAGAGGATCCCTACATCCTCCCTTGCCCCTACCACAGGTGCCTCTTCCTGGCAGTCGTACCTCACCAGAGCAGTGTAGAAATTGTGTAGCAGCACCGGTTGAGGAATGTGCCTTTGACCCACCTCCCTCACCCTTCCTGAGCCCACCGCAGTCCAGTGGTTCCTCTTCCCTGGCATCCTCTGAGGCAATGGTGGCATACTTTCTGGATCCTGGGTGAAAGAAGAAGTCACCAAACCCCAGCCAACTTGGCATGGAGACTAGTGACCTGCTCCTCAATCCAGACAGGTGTGTGCAGGTGAGGCAACATCGCAGTCTCCAAAAGTTCTCTGAAAACTGACACCCTACAGCCACTGCACTACAGCACCCTCAGCATTCCCAGCTTCTATTCTCCTGTGTTACCTGAACATATTTTTGTACCCTTACCCCTGTTAGGGTGTTTCTAGTTTTCCCATTTGTTTGTTTGTTTCTATTTGTGGCCCCCATGCCTTGTTTAAATCTCTTTATACTCCTACCTGAGAGAAGGTATTGTTCCTATTCCTAGTTTTGGCCTACCTTTTACCTTCCTCCTCTTCCCAGTAGTGACTGTTACACAGTAGTGAACAGGTGTTTTACCTTAGTTAACTGGCAGGGTCTCACACTTCCCTGCTGATAACTGCAATTGCTTAAGATGCCAGTTACCTGTTCCACTCCTTCACTGCTCCACTCGCTCACTGGGACACGAAAGTGCTGGACACGTTATAGTGGAAGTACTTTTATAGTGCTCTTGCAAGAAGGTACTGAGCCTCTGTCAGCTCCACCCCCCAATTACACACCTGATTCACAAGACTTTCTGAATCTACTCACCCCAAGATTAATCTTCTGAGCTAGTTTCTCCCACACCACCTGCTACAATTTAAAATCCAAGTTTCCAAACACTGCCTGCAAAGTTTCAAGTCCCCACAAACACTGCTTACAGATCTCATCTTTTCTTCCCACTTACCCTGCTACTTTCAATATGAACAGAAATATAAATAAATATTAATAAACAAAACAGGCACAAAGAATTCAAAAAAAGTTTTGGAATTGGGTCAGCACTTCTAATTGCAAAAGCAGGACCAAGGATCTTCTTGCTTAAAAAAATTAATTTATTCACATGGAAGTAGTTCCTAAGCACATAATAAAGAAATGCACATGACAGAGCCACACAGAAAATTCCTGTTTCTTAATCCTTGAGCATACTGTTATATATTCAAACATCAGTGTATAAGTTGCAATGCAGTCAGTCTTTTTGCCAGGAAAAACCAAACAAAACAACAACTTTTCCTAGGTTATTTTCAGCACATTCTCCCTAAATTAAGGTAGAAATGTTAATAACCCTTTTTGGCTAATATTCAAATAATATAAGGAATGAGCAGAGCCTTTGCCTAATCAAAACAAATACAGGGGAAAAAATCTCACCTGTAACAGATGAGCCAACAGCGTGGTTATCGAAAAACTGAAAACAGCATTGCTTACTCAGTGGTGTAAAGGCAGTTGATAAAATCCCTGGCACTTAGGCCAAAACAGTTGAAGCTGATAAGCTGTCCATGAAAGAGTTCTATTTTACCCAAATATATTCACAACAGTGGCAAAAAACTAAAGCGGCAAAAATGAAAGCTCTTTACCTTGCTCGTTGTCTCAGAGTTGTTCATTTGGATATTGCAGCAGCAACGGAAAAAACACACAAACACATGCAAAATGGAGTTCACACACACTTACTTTTCAATATAAAGTCATCATCAGAGCATGAACCAGGTACTCAAAGGTGTGCACTGTGCAGGCTTTAAAGACATATACACATATAATGCACATAGTGGAATACACAGGTAATGACCTGGTAACATGGAACAAAAACATAACAATCTCTAAATACATTTAAGTCAACAGTCTGTTCAAAGTCTTTATCTTGCTCATTTTCATGAGTGACTAAGAAACCACTAAATACTGCTATAGAGATTACTGGCGGTTGTGATCAGCTCATTACTGAGGTTATGCTTAACTTATATGTGGAGATCACCAGAGGTCAAAATAGTGGCTCAATTCTCTAAAAGGCCTGTAGGAGGAAATAGATACATTTTGCAGTCTCCAAGTCATGCAAAATTGACAAACCTCATAACAATTTTTTCCAATCCTTCAAGTCATGCAAAACCGGGTGCACAAAGCATATTCTGTAGCTACCAGAGGACTCCATAAAAAGTTATGCAACCATCTAACAGCTTTTTGCAGCACCTACAAGTTGTGCAAGAAACAATTGCAGAACATTGATATTAGAGTAAACCAGTACAACTACCAACAGATCCATCAAGTCATATTGGTGTGACTAGTAAATCTCTGTACACACTGAAGTACTCTATAAATAATCATGAGACCGCCTAACAGTTTTTGCAAAGCCTACAAGTCTTGCAAAAACATATACAGAGCATTGATATCAGAATAAGCCAGTATACTACCAAAAGAGCCATCAAGTCATATTGGTGTGACTGGTAACTCAATATTAACTCATTAAAGCCCCCCACCAACAGACCCAGCAAGTCATGTTGGTGTAACTCAGGGCTAGTCATAAAAAGAGTTTTATTCAGATTTTATGTCAGAAAACTATACAGAGGGATATCTTCATTCAGGCAACTAGAAGAAAGTGTACCCAAAGTATATATCCAGAATGCTTCTTCTTGCAAAAGATTTTGCTTCAGATTTCCACCTCTGACTCTAAGATCTATTTTTTTCCAGACCAATAAATTTGAGAGATACTGGTGAGTATCTGGCCATGGCCAGACTCAAAATAGTGTCTTGCCATGGAATAATCCAAATTGTTATTTCTGATGGCTGCTTTATATTCTCCAGTTCTTAGCTTTACTATTCGTTTTGTCTGTTCCACATATCCTAGCCAGCAAGGGCATATAAGCAAGTAAATCACTCCACTTGTGCTGCAGTTTATAAACTGTTTGGCATCATTTATTTTATTTATTTAGTTATTACAAATCAGGTTTACAACCTTTGAGTCAGAGACTCATTTACAAAGGCACCTCATCACAGGGAGGGCAGACAACAAGACAGTTATTACAGTGCAGATTAAAACAGAGGATAACATTATAGGTGCAGCAAAGGAACATTTGACATAGATACACTTAGGTTACATAATGTAATGGTTTGTATGTTACTTAGGTTACATAATGTTACAAAATTGTGAGTTACAATCATGGATATAATAGGTCCTCAGAGAAGACAGCGAGTTAACATCCCTATTTGGATCTAGTAGGGAAGGAGTGGGTCTGGGGAAGGGAGGGGCTGTCCAGTGGATGTTGTCAAGCAAGGGGGGGCAAGGCAGGCGGTTACCACAGGTTACAACAGGGGGTTAGTTGCACCTACAACAGCAGGTATTAAAGATGTGGTTCCGAAGGGCTGTTTTGAAGGAGCCAATTTTTGACAAGTTGGAGATGCAGCTAGGGAGGTAGTTGAACCAGGTGGGGCAGGGTTGAGGAAGAATCTCTGGGCAAGCGAGGTCTTAGTTCTGGGCACCTGGAAGATGGCCTTAACAGAGCTGTGGGTGGTGGCAGACGATGATGATCACTGTAGGGAGGAGGAGAACCCTGGAGGTGGGAGGAGTCCTAGCAGAGATTTCTTAGCAAGAAGGCAGGTCTGCTAGAGCAGTCACTCCTCAAAGTTGAGCAGATTGGTGGTAGAATAGAGAAGGCAGGTGTGAGTGTGGTTTGGGGCACCGGTCAGGAGCCTACAGGCCTTACTGATGGAGAGTTGGATTTTGGAGAAGGCAGTGTTGTCAGCTGTGGTGTAGATGGGCAAGCCATAGTCCATGAGGGACAGAGATGGAAGAGGTGATGGCCAGCCTGAAGGCAACCTGAGGCAGGCAGTCCCTGTGCCGTATAGCAGGCCAATCTGGAATTAATGATGGCTGACAGGGCATTAATGTGGGTGTGGAAGGAGAGGCGTGTATCGAACGTGATGCCAAGGTATTTGTATGTGGTCACTTGTTCTAGCGGGGCAGAGTGCTGGGGATAATCAAGAGAGGGTATTGTTAGCTTTATTTTGGTGGTGGAGAACAGCATTGGTTTGATTTTCTTTAGGTTAATGACCAGCCTGATGTTGCTGAACCACCTTTCAGCTTGTTTGTAAGCTTGCTGGATGGATAATTGGAGGGAGGTGGGATTGGGATGTGAGGCAACAAGGACTGCATTATATCTCTTGACAGATCTTGGATGCACAAAGGATTTGCTGCTAAGGGTATTTGAACAGTGGGTACAGTGCCCATACCAAAAATTTCCAACCGGAGGTTGTGGGAGCCATGTGTTGTTTTTTGGTACAGGTAGTAAAGTGGCATGGACAAGTTTGTCCTTGAGATTTCTGCCATGTCTGTATGTAATTCTGTGTCTCTGTTCAAATAGTGGTTTTAGCTTGGGGTTAGTTTCAAGTAAGCTCCAATGAGTTTTAATTATTTTGCCAATTTCTGGAGCCTTTGGATTATATTGTGTTACAAACATAGTTTTTTTTTATGCCTTCTTTCTGATTTATCCTCTGTAGGAGCTCATTTCTGTCCATTTGACTGACTTGATGGTTTGCCTCATTAAAAACTAAAAAGTTGTAGCCTCTTTCAAAGAAATCTGTTTGTTAAACTCGCAGCTGCTTTTTTATACCCTTCCACTGTTCAGCATATTCTTTTTGCTCTGATAAATTTCCCCTTGGGTATGTTTTTTGTGATGTTCGGTGGGTGTCAACTATCATATTTTAACAGAGTATTCCTAGAAAGGGGTTTTCTGTACAACTTTGTCTCCAAATGATTGTTCTCTTTGAATATCAGGATGTCCAGAAATGGGATTTCTTCATAATCAATCGTATATGTGAATTTCAGATGTGGGGACGTGGAATTAATGTATTCCAAAAAACTCATTAAGATATTATTGTTCCACTCCAAATCAATAAACAGTCATCAATGTAATGTTTCCAGATTTTTATATTTTCAGGAATATATTCTGATTTCTATCAAAAATAAATCTTTCTTCCCAAGCCCCCATATAGATGTTTACCAGGCTAGAGGCAAATGTAGTGCCCATAGTTGTACCTTTGTGCTGGGCATAGAATTTGTTTTCAACTAGAAAATAGTTTGCCTGAAGTATGAATCTTGCTAAGTCAATAATATAGTGGTTTGGAGGTAACATTTCATTCCTATATTCCAGTGCTTTTTCTAAAGCTTCTGGACCCCCTTCATGGGGGATGCTGGATGAAAGTCTTTCCACATCAATGGTGACCAGTATGTCCATATCATCTACACGTGTACTTTCCAAAATTGTCAATGCATGGTTTGTATCTTTTATGTAGGACTTTCATTCCAGTACTGGTTTTTGGATGTAAAAATTGACACATTTCGATAACGGTTCTGTCACAGAACCAATGTCCGATACTATAGGTCTTCCCGGTACTGGATTGGTATTTTTGTGTACCTTGGGAAGTAAGTATAGTATGGCTTCCTGGGATTTGTGGCTCATAAAGTCTGCTTCAGTATTTGTTATCCAGTACATGTTCTGTCCCATATCGATCAGCTGATCTGCTTTTTTCTTAATTGCAGCTGTTGGGTCTTTAGTCAATTTTTTGTAAAATACTTGGTTTGACAACTGTCTGTTTACCTCTACAGTATACTCATCTCTTCCCCATACAATGACTGACCCATCCTTGTCAGTTTGTTTAATAACAATATTTTCATTATTACTAAGTTCTTTAATAACCGATCTTTGGGTGGCAATGATATTTTGTTTCCTATTTTTATTGTCATTTTTAAGTAGAATATTTACATCTCCTTTTCTCATATTGCTAAAAGTTGCGATGACTGAATTTGTGGAGGGGGGCAGAAAGAGGATGATTTTTTAAAGCCTGTTTGTTCCTGATTGTTGGATATATCTTGGTTACTGTTGGTACTGGCATCCATTTCATTGTTTCTAAAAAAATTCCTTTAACTATAACTGTTGGAAAAATGTAAACAGATCTACTTCCACTTCAAAATTGTTAATTCGATTTGTGGGGACAAAGGTGAGACCTTTACTGAGTACTTCGATTTGGTCTTTGGATAAATCGATTTTTGAGAGGTTCACAACCTCCAGTTGGGGTTCCTGTTCCTGGAGAATCTCCTCACATGTCCCCACTGGCATCTCCTTCTCTGTTGCTGTCCCTTTCTTCCTCCTCTATTCCCTCTGACACCTCCTCTTCCTCAATCCTATTCTTGTTCTCCCTGTTTTCCTGAATTCCTTGAACCTGGGTCCAGATCTCCTGTTCCCTATGGAAAAAAATGACTATTTGTAGGTCTGTTTCTCCCATTTCCTCTCCATAATCACTTTCAGGGCCTGATGACACATCTTGTCTATCTACTCTAAAGTCAGTGCTCCTATTAATATGTGTTTGTTTTCTGGGACCATGCCAACTGTATACCATCCCTGATTTATAATCATTTTGCCATTAATATGGTTTTGTTGTTTATAGCCTAGAAGCTCTGTTTTATATTTCTCTAATAAAGCATTCAATTTTGTTTTCAGTTCTTCAAAATTAGTAGGAAATTTTTCCCTCAGTTTTGGTTCTAATACTAGAATTCCCTCTGCTGCTTTTTCAGCCTCTTTTTTTGGATTTTTGAATAGTAAACAGCATTAAATCTTGGCTGCACTTGTTCAAAATCTTCTCCCAGTCTGAGAGGTATTCTTGATCATCCATTCTGAAAGATGGAGGCTTTTGTATTCTAAGGCCCTGAGGGATCCTCTTGTCCCTTCAGTATTGGGAAAGGCTTGCTGCATGCAAGTTAAATCTTGTTTATTTCTTATACAGATTTTCAAAAACTCTGGAATCGATTTGCTCTTGTGCACTACCAAAGTTTGCTGCAGACATCAGTAATTCTATCTGGTCAGCAGGTAGTGCTATTTAGTTCCCCATTTCTTCACTAAATGAAAGCACCTCCATTGTGGGTTCATGGATTGGACTAGAAGCCATATTGGCTAGATCAATCCTGCTGTGTGTTGTATAGGAGGAGCTTGACCCCCAAACAAGGTATACCCAAAACTTGGTAAGTTGACAAGTAAAGAACACAAGAAGGGGGCTCACTTCACCACCAGCAGAGTGCACAAATACCCTGGAGAATCAAAATTAAATTGAGCACAAAGAATTCAAAAGGTTTGGAATTGGGTCAGCACTTCAATTGCAAAAGTAGAGCCAAAGATCTTCTTGCTTAAAAATGTAATTTATTCACATGGAAGTAGTTCCTAAGCACATCATAAAGAAATGCACATAACAGAGCCACACAGAAAATATCTATTTCTTAATCCTTGAGCATACTGTTATATATTCAAACATCAGTGTAAGTTGCAATGCAGTCAGTCTTTTGCCGGGAAAAAACAACAAAACAAGATCTGTTCACAGTTATTTTTCAACGCATTTTCCTTAAATTGAGGTAGAAATGTTAATAACCCTTTTGGCTAATATTCAAATAATATAAGGAATGAACAGAGCCTTGCGCGAATCAAAACAAGTACAGGGTAAAATCTCACCTGTAACAGATGAGCCAACAGCATGGCTATCGAAAAACTGAAAACAGCATTGCTCACCTGACAATATCCGAATGAGCAACTCTGAGACAACGAGCAAGATAAAGAGCTTTCATTTTTGCCACTTTAGTGTTTTGCCACCATTGCAAATATATTTGGGTAAAATAGGACTCTCTCATGTCCACTTTATCAGCTTTAACTGTTTTGGCCAAAGTGGCAGGGATTCCATCAACCACCTTTATACCACCGGGTGAGCAATGCTTTTTTCAGTTTTTCGATAGCCACACTGTTGGCTCATCTATTACAGGTGAGATTTTATTTCCCCTGTACTTGTTTTGATTCAGCAAAGGCTCTGCTCATTCCTTATATTATTTGAATATTAGCCAAAAAGGGTTATTAACATTTCTACCTCAATTTAAGAAGAATGTGTTGAAAATAACCTAGGAAAAGTTGTTGTTTTTTCCTGGCAAAAAAGACTGACTGCATTGCAATTTATAAACTGATGTTTGAATATATAACAGTATGCTCAAGGATTAAGAAACAAGAATTTTCTGTGTGGCTCTGTCATGTGCATTTCTTTATGATGTGCAGGAACTACTTCCATGTGAATAAATTCAATTTTTTAAGCAAGAAGATCTGATCCTGCTTTGCGATTAGAAGTACTGACCCAGCTCCAAAACTTTTTGGAATTCTTGTGCCTGTTCTGAATTTTGATACTCCAGGGTATTTGTGCACTCAGCTGGTGGTGAAGTGAGAACCCCTTTCTTGTGTTCTTTAAATATTAATATACCTTAATGTAAAGCTAAGGGTTTCACTCCTCTCTGTCAACAATGTCTAGACTTCCACCCTAGCCTCCTCCCTGCTGCTCTTATGTATTGGGACCACATCAGCTCTTTTTCCAGTTTTCCGAGCCATGCCTGTTTCAGTATTCCAGTAACCGTTGAATACAGCTTTCAGTGGTGTAGCTAGCACCTCCTTGAGTTCTTTTAGAACTCTTGGGTGTATCTCTTTGAATCTCATTGTTTTATCCACCTTCAGAGCTGCAAGTCCCTTCTGGACTATGTTCTTGACTTGTGTACACCTCCCTACCCCTCTCATTCCTGCTACTCCCTGGTGGTTTGTCTCCTTCCTCCACTGAGAAGACTTAGCAGAAGTATCTGTTTAGATGTCTGCTTTTTCTTGGTCCTATTCTGTGCAGTCTCCCCATCTACAGTATCCTTCTAATATGCAATATCCTTTCCTTGCTTTTTCTTCTCACTTATGTATCTAAAGAAAGTCTTATCCCCCTTAATGACCTCATAGAAACATAGAATTTGATGGCAGATAAGTAGTGCTTGGCCCACCTAGTCTGCCTATTTTCCCTACCTGTTCACTTACCACAGATCCTAAATGTTTGGCAGCTTATCCTCTCTTTCCTATCACAAGAGTTTCTTTATGTCTGTCCAATGTGTTTTTTTGAATTCCCCTACCAGTTTTGCCCCTACATTCTCTGCTGGGAGGCTGCTTCATGGATCCACCACCATTTTTGTGGAAAAATACTTTTTTGTGTTACCCATAAGTCTGCCACCCTCTATTTTCATATCATGGCCCCTTGTTCTTAAACATCTTTTTTTTTAAAGATGCTACTGTCTTGTACCTTATTTACACCCTTGAGGTATTTGAAAGTTTCTATCATATCTCCTCTCCTCTCTTCCAAGGAATACATATTGAGATCCTCCAGTCTCCCTCATATGACATGTGGTGCAGCCCTACACCATTTTTGTCGTTCTTCTCTGAGCCACTTCTACTATGTTTGTGTCTTTCCAGAGATGTAGCCTCCAGAACTGGACACAGTACTCTTGATGAGATCTCACCAATGTTCTATACAGTGGCATCATCACCTCCTTCCTTCTGCTGAAGATACCTCTCCCTATACACCCCAGCATTCCACTGGCTCTCCTCACAGCCTTCTCACATTGTTTGGTAACCTTTAGATAATCAGATATAATTATACTAGGGTCCCTTTCCTGTTCTGTGGCCATCAGGACATCCCCCACATCATGTACAGTACTCCTCACCCTGCATTTCTGTGCCTTAAGTGCATGTTCTTGTAATTCTTTGGTGATTCTTTCCTGTGTCTGTGCCTTTGCTTCCCTCACTGCCTTGCCTGCTTCTTTCTGCTTCACTAGGTATGCTTTCCCTTCCTCCTCCATCTGTATTTCCTTTTAGAAAATGGATTGGGGAAATCCCTAAAGCTGATTGGCTTAGACTGCCAGCTACCCAGTCCAGTATCAGGCAACAGAGACTGGGAAATAATGAGTCCCAGTCTCTGCTCTCTGACTACATTCCAAATCCTTGGGCCCAAAAAACTTTCAATTTTAAAATACCACCATCTTTAAAATCTGGTTAGCGAGAGAATGAGAGAGAGCTACCCCCCCACCTCCAGAGATCACAACTATCCATACCACACTGTGATTCAAAAGAGTAAACAGAATAAGCCAAACGTACTGTTGCAGTCAAACATGGAGCTTTGCCTATGCAGGGTTTTTGGAAAGGAGCACATGCAGGTAGTAAAAAGCTGAAAGTTAGATCCCATTACGAGTTACTCCCACTCAACTTAACCTGCCCAGTGTGACCATTAGAATTGGACGTCTTTCCTGTATTTGATTGTGCTCTCACCTGACTACCCCAACTAGGTCAAAACAAACAAACAAAATAAGGACTTTACTTTACAGAAAAAATGATGTTAGGTTTTTCAGCACCTCATTTCAATCATGCAGGTCTGCAGGCTTGATTTTAATCTGCCTCCATCAGCTCCACAACCCAATTGAATGATTCCAGATTCTACTGTGGCAACAGTAAACTCCCTCCAAAAACGAAGTATCTGCTAACCCACTCCATCCCGCAGTAACTAGAAAAAAAGTTTTTCTTTTTAAATAGCACCAGCACAGTCACATGCTCAGCACTATTACCGATTCCCATAACTTTCTCCCAGGCATGCCCTACCTCCTCCATGCTCACTGCAGAAAAAAAGTAAAAAAAAATTGCCTGAACAACACAACAACTCCTAGAGAGCTCACTATGCCCCAGATTGCTAGCTCCCCCAAGAGCCCATAAATAAAAAAAAACACAAGTGGCACAACAGTTTTTGTTAATTTAAATTGTACCTTTTTTAGATCTTTATCCCTAGCATTGCCTCCTACATTTTCAGAGATGGGACTCCCCACCTGATACAGATATGCCAGGTGAGCTCACAATGCTGATAAAGAGCTGTGCAGTTAAATATAAAAAATAATAATCATAACAATTTAGAGTGCTGATGTTTCCTATCAGATTTCTGCATTTCCACTTCCTGGTTTTATGTGCCAGGTCATGCACGATGGCCTAACAGCTTCATCTTCTGACCAAAAGGTAAAAAAAAAAAAAAAATCTTCCAGGAAGGGCAGAGAAGTGTTTTCCTAAACACAAAAGGGTTATCAAAACACTGCTGGGGGGAACTTTCAAAAAAACTCTATCTTTCTTCTGGACATGGTGGTCCAGAGAGGGGATATGTAAAACAGAATGGCTCAGGGGAGATCAACAAAAGATGGAACAGCACAAAAAGAAGAGACTACCTGACCAAAACATGTTTTTTTGTAATGTTTATATTCATTTTCAAAGTCATTTTGTCGGTTATTTTATTTCTTAATTAAAATGTGCACAGATGCCCATTTTCTAAGCACAATAATACCCTCCTGGCTATAAGGCCCTCTGCCTGTAGTGTCTGGCCTCATTACACCCCTGGGTGGTCTGGTATTGCCCAATACCGCCTGCTCTGTCAGGTATTATTGCTTACATACCTCCTGAATGCCACACTATTTTCCTTCACCTCACTTGCCACTTCCTTAGAGAAGCATAACAATCTTTTTTTCTTTTGACTTTTACTCACTTCTTTCATTCAGAGTTTGGTTGCTTTAATTATACCCTCCCTTATGTTTTGCCACTCTGCCTTCATCCCCTCTTGCAATCCCTCCCTTCAAGGTAGTTTCTGAGGCAGTCGCAAATTTCTTTAAAATCTGCCCTTCTATTGTCCAGGATCCTTGTCCTCATGTGTTTGGCTTCTATTCCTGTCTTAATATTAAATCACATGTGCGGTCATGATTGGTACCCAAGGGAACTGTCTACTGTGGTGTTTTCAATGCTGTCCCTATTTGTAAGCACCAGATCCAGCACTGCCCTGTCCCAACTGGGTCATCTGACTAGCTGCCTGAGAAAAGCCCTTGAAGAAGTAATTTATTTAATTTTCTAGTTTTTATACTTGCTGGGCTGATGAGCATAAATACCTGTTTGCAGAAGCTGCAGTTGGAAGGCTCCATTCCACATCCGGAAGATTGAAGTCACCACTAAGCAGTATCTCCCCCTTTACTTGCCATTCTGATTATGGCTTCCCCAAGTGCCTTACCCAACTCCTCTCCCTGTGCTGGAGGTCTGTTCACTACCCCAGTATGGATAGCAGACCCAGAGTCTGTCTCGAGGATGATGCACAGCAACCCTGGCTCCAGCCATTCCATTTCCTCATGGTTCCCCTGTACCTCCATGACCTTGATTTCCTCCATCACACGTAAAACAACCCCTCCTCCCCTCTGTCCTGTACTGTCTCTTCTGAACATAGAGTAGCCCAGTATGAACATGTCCCAGTTGTGGTGCTCAGTGCACCACAACTCCATTATCACCACTAAATCCAGGTCAGACTCCACCATAATGGCTTCCAAGCCCAGAACTTTGTTTCCAAGACTGCTGCACATGGCTCTCCATACCTTCTTTCCCCCATGCCCACTGCCCTGCTTCCCACTTCCATTCCTGCCTGTGTTTTTCCTTGAATCTCTTGCTTTTCCTCTTTCCTTTTTAACTTCTTCATTCCTTGTCTCTTTCAATCCTCTACCCTTGCTTACCTGAGTTTTACCTCCTTTTTGTTCTGTTTTGTCCCCATCCAAGCTTTCTGCTCCCCTGCCCTAGAGGATTTTTCTCCCCCTGGGCCCTCCCTCCCTACTACTTCATTATTTGTGGAGGGGCAATTGTCCTCCCTTGGTTTTACTGCCTCTCCCAGCTAGTTTAAATGCTCATCAGGTAACATCCAAACCTCCCACAAAGAACTGCAGTTCTTCCTGAAAGGATTCAGGTGGTCTCCCTTATAGATGCCCACATCCTCCCAGGCTGGGTCCCAGTCCCCAGTGTAATAGAAGCCCTCCTCCAAACATCACACCTTCAACCAGTCATTAAATCATTAAATGCTCTGGTGCAGAATACCTTTGCATCTCCACAGGTAATATCTCGTAAAAAGTCATTGTGCATGCTACCTGTTTGGGACCCCATCCCTAACTCCTGGAAGTTACCCTGCACAACCCCTACCTTATCTCTTGTGAGGTCATTCATCCTCAGATGGACAGTGACATCTAGCTCCCTCCCAACTCCACTGCCCCAGCTATAGTCATTAGGGTCATCACAAGAATATCAGGTAGGGCTGCCCAGACTTCTTGTGCCAATGGGCCTTTTTCTGTAAGCATGTTCTATGTTTCTGTGCTTCTGTTTTTCCCTGGATCCCTACCCCTATATTGTAGATAAGGAAGATGTAAAAGGACTGGTCCCAATACCTGTGGCACCCTTCTAGGGATCCCCCTGATCTCTGAGTAGTCTCCATTTATTACCACCCTCTGGGTTTTGTCACTTAATGAGTTTCCCACCAACCTAGTGATTTTGTCCCCTACTCCAAGGTCCTGCAACTTCTTAACCAAGTGTTCATGCAGGATGGTATCAAAGACTTTACTGATGTCAAGGTACAGTATGTACACTGCCCCTTCCTTTTCTACTGCCTTTGTCACCCAACTGATGAAATCAGTCAGGTTTGTCTGACACAACCTCTTCCATGTAAACCCATGTTGATTTTTGTCCAATAGTCTGTTTGCCTCCAGGAAAGTTATTGTCCTTTCCTGCATTATTGTCTCTAGCAGCTTATTTATGAAAGATGTTAGGCTTACGGGTCTATAGTTCTCCAGGTCATCCTTGCTCACACTCTTGTGTAGTGGAACTACATCCTCCATTCACTGGGTGCTGTACTATCCTGTCTCCAGTGAGCTATTAATTACCTCAGGTAGTGATTCAGGTAGGACCTGGCCCATCTCCTTAACTACCTATGCATACAACCTATCTAGGCTCATGGGTGTGTCTACATTAAGTGTGTTTAAGACTTCTAGTACCCTTTTGCTTTATTGGGATCAACACTGACCCCTTCCCTCACCCTTTGCCTAGTTGCACAGTCAGACACTGGTTCCTTGTCTTCCCCTGCTAAAACTGAGCAGAAAGATCAGTACAGAATGTTCACCTTTCCTTTATCTTTGTCTTTCTTTCCCACTCCGGGTTTTGCTTCAGCCTGACTATTTCTTCTCTCTTTTTTCTTCTTTCTTATAATGGGGAATAAAAACAAGCATTTGTCAATGCCGAATGTTTGCTTGCTGGCATTGGCAGTGGTAATGTAGAAGTTACAGAGCTGCGTAATAGTAATGGCAGTGAAGTACTGAACTGAAGCCAACCCCACCACCACCCTGCAGAGAGTGACAGGCATTGGGGTGTGCATTTGGGTCATCAGGCATAGCGGCCTCGTCATTTCACCACACCCACCGTGCAGACACTGACAAGTGTCACGGTGTTCCTTAGGGTCTTTGGCCCTTATCGCACTCCATTTCATTAGGAAATGCGGTGAGATGGGTGCGATAGGAGAATGGGGTGAACTTTGGGGCTGAAGAGTCCAAGGCATACCTCGATGCCTCTCACTGGCTGCAGGGTGTGGAATGGTATGAGCATTACAGGCAAGAATCCCAAGTCACACCCCTGATGCCTGTCATTCTCTACAGGGTTGGGCGTTATGGTTGGAAACCCTAATACCTCAGGCATTCGTTGGTATTTTCACTCCAAATTTTCAACATGTTTTTTTTTGTGACCCCACCTCATGAACAGGGGGAATATCAGTTTGTTAGCCGAAAGCTGCTTATGCACAGCGAGTACGGCATTTAGCACCACAGGTGCAAAAACATTCCGAACAGGATGTAAAAAATGACAGCTGTACTGTTCATGGGGAGGTGTAAAAAATGGCAATGTTGCAAATCTGCAGTAAAAATATTTAAAAAAATGGTGAAGTCATGAGCGTACATAGAAACTGTGCAACGCACACCCGTAATATAATTAGGTTGGGGATATTTTACAGCAGATTGTCAACTCAGGCATTTTGGTGCCTCCGATCATGAACAGTGTCACTGTGATTTTCTTTATCTGTGCCGAACAATGATTTCCACAGCGACCATGCATCTCAGCGCTGAAAGTGTGAAACACACTTCAGCCATGTTGTGAAAAATGACAGCTGTACTGTTCATAAGGAAGTGTGGAAAAATGCCACTGGTGAAAATCTGGACTGAAAATATTACAAAGTCATGAACTTACGAGGGTGCGTGGAAACTGACATTGCTCACTCGTAACACAGTCATTTTATGGACTTTTGTCACCAAATTTTCAACATAGCCATTTTAAGACCTCTGCTCATGAACAGTGTAACTGTGATTTTCTTAATCTGTCCTAAACATTGCTTTCGCACACCAACAGCACCATTGTGCGCTTCATGTGCGAAAACACATTTTGGGTGACATATGAAAAATGGCAGCTGTACTGTTCATAAGGAAGTGTAATAAAATGGCAATGTTGAAAATCTGGAGTGAAAATATTAAATTTGCAAACTTACGAGCATGCATAGGAACTGTAACGCGCGCTCGTAAAACAGTCATTTTTAGGAATTTTTTCACCAAATTTTCAACATAGCCATTTTAAGACCTCTGCTCATGAACCGTGTCACTGTGATTTTCTTAATGTGTCCCATACATTGATTTTGCACATACTGCACCATTGTGCACTACATGGGTGGAAACACATTTTGGGCAAGATGTGAAAAATGACAGCTATACTGCTCATAAGGAGGTGTGGTAAAATGGCAATGTTGAAAATCTGGAGTGAAAATATTGAAAATTCGCAAACTTACGAGTGTGCGTAGGAACTGCGCAATGCACCCTCGTAAAACAGTCATTTTTAGGAATTTTTTCACCAAATTTTCAACATAGCCATTTTAACACCTGAGCTCATGAACAGTGTCACTGTGATTTTCTTAATTTGTCCCATACATTGATCTCGCACACCGACTGCGCCATTGTGTGCTACATGGGCAGAAACATGTTTTGGGTGACATGTGAAAAATGACAGCTGTACTGCTCATAAGAAGGTGTGATAAAATGGCAATGTTGGAAATCTGGAGTGAAAATATTGAAAATTCGCGACCTTACGAGTGTGCGTAGGAACTGCGCAATGCACCCTGGTAAAACAGTCATTTTTAGGAATTTTTTCACCAAATTTTCAACATAGCCATTTTAAGACCTCTGCTCATGAACAGTGTCACTGTGATTTTCTTAATTTGTCCCGTACATTGATTTCGCAAACCGACTGTGCCATTCTGCGCTACATGGGTGGAAACACATTTTGGGTGAGATGTGAAAAATGACAGCTGTACTACTCATAAGAAGGTATGGTAAAATGACAATGTTGAAAATCTGGAGTGAAAATATTGAAATTTCGCGAACTTACGAGCCTGCATAGGAACTGCGCAACGCACCCTCGCAAAACAGTCATTTATTGGAATTTTGGCACCAAATTTTCTACATGGGGTTTCTGGGACCCCTTCTCATGAATAATGTCACTGTCATGGCAGTATTCAGGCCCAAAAGGTGATTTCACAGTCACTGCACAGTCACTGCTCGAAATCACCCTTTGGGCCCGAATAACGCCATGACAGTGACATAATTCATGAGAAGGGGTCCCAAAAACCCCATGTTGAAAATTTGGTGCAAAATTTCCCAAAAATGCCCGAGATATGCAATAAGTTGAAACCCCCATGTAACCCATTATACAGCTCACGGCATTTCCTCAGTTCAGCGGTCGGCTTTGAAGAGTGCAGACGTGTTCCCGGTCCACCGAAGATCGTGTGCGGGTCAGAGTAAGTATGGGTTGGGGGTGTGGGAGCTGGGTGCGCAGTGGGTGGGTGCGGGTTGTGGGAGGGGTTGGGAGATGCGCCGTGGGACAGTTTTTATTTTACAGGGTTAAAACAAAAAAAAGCGTCTATGGACGTTTGCCAGCTGGGGTGGGCTCCCAGTGTGGCACAAAGACTGGAGCGTTCAGCCGACGGGGATTGGGCACCCCCATCGGCAAAATAAGAAAAAAAATTGCGGCACCGTTTGCCACGCTGGGGTGGGCTCCCAGCGTGGCACAAGGACTTGGGGGGCGTTCAGCCGACGAGGGATTGGGCACCCCCGTCGGCAAAATAAAAACAAAAAAATCACAGCACCGTTTGCCACGCTGGGGTGGGCTCCCAGCGTGGCACATGGACTTGGGGAAGGGGCATATTCAGCCGACGGGGGATTGGACACCCCCGCCGGCCAAAGGATTACAGTGCTTGCCACGCTGGGGTGGGCTCCCAGTGTGGCACCTACAATTGGGGCGGTGGGGGAAGCAGCTCAGCTGATGGGGATTGGGCACCCCGTCGGCTATACAGTACGGGGGCGCGCGCGTCTGTTCAGTGCATGGGGAGCTGCTGCGTGAGCAGCCGATATCTTATCGGTGCTCACTCAAGCGTAACTCCCCTTTCTTCAATGCCACTGCATTTTGGAGCATGTCATAGACAGCTCCAAAATGCATTGGCTTACAGGGGCCGCGCCAGCCAGCCCACTGACTGAATTGGAGGAGGAGGTGACACGCCTCGAAAACCTCCGATGAAGGCACTATGTTTCTTGCACATACGTGCAAGCAAACATAAAAAGGTATTTTCTCCCTTCTTTGTACCCTTAAAAATGTTCAGTTTCATGTCAGCCTTAGTCCTCTTCACAATCCTGTTGGCCTTTTAGAAAATTCAAAGCCAGTTTAACCAGTGCAGACCAAATGACTTTCCAGCCTTGCCAGAATTTGATGGGCTTACTGCTTCAGCTAGATGTGCTCTGCTAGATAAGCCTCCATCATGTAATCCAGTGAGATGTATGTGCCTTCCTCCAAAATGTCTAAGCAGTGCTGGCAGTCAGTCATACATCTCCCAAATATCCTTTGTTGTCTCCAGAACATCATTATCAAAGCTATCTTCTGTGTCATCCCACAGATGCATGGCACTGAAAGCATGCAAAGTCAACTAAGTAGGAGAGTCATATCAGCAGAAGGTTGATTCTTAGTTGATTCTTCATGTTGTCTGTGATGCTCCAGATTGAGTGTACACAATTGTTTCTGTTTGTTATAATCAATGGGTCTGTGGGGGTAATGCAGATATCTTAATACAGCAGTGCAATGAAAAAAGTTTTTCCAAAAAGCTAATTTTCTGCTACAGTTATGAAAAATTTTGGCAGAACTATAGATTTGGGTTTTCTGGATGCATCCTATGCTGTGCACTGTACATTTGCATTTCTGTCTGGATTCTTACCCTCCTCAGGTCATCAATATTATAGAGCAAAGGCTGATGGTACATTCATAAGGTAGAAAAAGAAATGGGCAGACTGGATGGGCCTTGTGGTCCTTATGTGCCATCAATTTCTATTTTTCTATTATTTCTATGCACAAATGAGGGGGACATCTTTTTTCCTGAGAAATAATTATTTTAAAACTTTCATAAAATTCTTAAATGATAACAGAAACAAAAAATGTCACCACCAAAATAAACTGGAAGACATCTGGTATCGATTAGGAAGAAAAAAAGGTGGGGTCAAATTTTAGCCTATTTTCATTGCACTGCTGCTTTAATATCTAGGATCCAGTAGTACTGGCATGCTGAATTGTGTTCCCGATTTAATACATTCAGCTCTGTCTGCAATTTGTTTTAGAAACATTTCTCTCACTGTCTTAATGAGTACTGCATCGGCTTGTTCTGCTACTGTACTAAGATGATTCAGATTAACTTTTTAAGAATCAATTTTATTATATTTAAATGAACAATGCATATAATGATCACATTCAATACAGGTTTGTGAGAAATCCATTTTACATCTTGTACAATAAGGCAACTACGTAATAATAATTAAATGCATGTTTTATACACCATGTTTTGTGCCATTTGCATTTATATATAAATTTAACCTCATTATAGGAGGAATAACATTATATGGCCCTGCTTATTAATTGCTGGCCATGTGCCTGCTCTGGAAGGAGTGCTGCATAGCAACTAGTGCATTGCCAGCTAGGGGCAATATTTAGACAATATCAGAACAGAGGCACTAACTGAATAGGAGCGATGTCAGTGCAGTGTTTAGTGACTATGCACTGTGTGGACATAGTCGTTCACTGCATATGGCCCACAGGAGCCCAATTGAGATATTGCAGACCAAAATGGATAGCACCAGAGCTACTGTGGGCCATATTCAGCTCTAACATTTTAATCAGCCGTAGGCGGTATGCAAGGCACTATGGGCCATTTGAATGCCAGTTATGGGTTTATTAGTATGGGAGTGTATCCCTCTCATGGACCTATCCTGTTGTTGACTTTAATATTCCTGGTAATCTAGAGACCCCCAGTAAGAGCACCCCACCCCTCCCAACCCACTACTCAGAACCCTCCTCCCTACAACCCCTCACGCTCATCACCTAAGCCAATCTATGCCAGTAGTGATGGTGACCAGCACAGCCCTCTGCTCACCACCTCAATGAACCACCATCTAACTGTCAGTGAGAGATCACAAGTATTGTACTGTAGAAACAGCTGGGGAGGAAACATCTGATTGTGGTCTGCTGCCATAGCACTTCAGTGCCATCCCCAAACAACATCTCCATCCTTAACAATTTCCACATAAATTAAATTATTTTCAATATACTCTGCTGTTTTGCTGTTTAATTTCTTCTAAATGCTGTTAATGTCAGTCATACTATAGCAATATTATTGCATTAGCAGTCACTGTGGCTCTGACCATATTTTCTATAACTGTGCTCTCACTGGAAAGGAAACCTCTAACTAAAACGTTTAAGGAATGAGCAAAATGTTGATTATGATGACACTACCCTACTCTTTTTGCATAAAGTTTTTTTCCTCCAGGTGACATGTGGGCAGTCTATCAGCCCTATCCCCACTCTCCACAACTGGTAGCCACCTCACCTCGTACTTAGTGGAACTGAGTTCTTCCACAGATAGCACCCCCCCAAGGGCACCAGAAGGGGGAGGGTCATTCTCCCTTCTGGAAGACATACCCAAAACTAGTCCTGGTGTTCCTGGGTGGTGACACAGGTTGGGAACAAGCAGGTTGGGCTTCGCAAAGCTGCACATCTTTCCTATATCTGTCCCTTCCATCCCCCACATGGACAGGCAATAATGTGAGCCATGTGAAGGCACACAAGCACTATGCCAAACCCCTCCCATACATGCCCCTTTTATGCAACCCCACCCTACACAACCAACAGGCCTCCACCTTGTGGCAGTCTACAGCAAGGCTAATAAGCCTCACCCTGTGAAAGGAGAGGAGTCCATTGGATGCTCCATTCTCTGTTTCCCAGTCACCTCCCAGCAACCCAGTTTGCTGGTGAGGCAGCTGGTAAGGCATTTGGCACCTCAGCCATCCATGCCACTGGGATGGCACCAAAATCATCATCCTTTAAAGCATAAAAAAGTTGACAATAGTGTCAAAAGTCCAAGATTCACTATCCAGATCAAGAGTATGCAACCATTTAACATTTTCATCATGTAACTCTTCCAAAATGTTGTCTGCAGTGAAATGCTTACCAAACATGACATCATTCAAAGCATCCATGTCTGCAGTTTCCTTTACTCTGATGACTACATACAAACTTACGAACATACAAAGAAGCCAGCAGAAGAAGAACATTTGGTCTATCCAGACTGCTCATATTGCAGGGTCCTCAGCTTATGCTACAGACCCTACCCCTCCCTCTCTTGTCCTTCAACCTCTTTATCTGCCCCAAGCCCATATTATCCTCTTATGCCTATCCAGCCTCTCTTGAAGCTACTCACCAACTTCATCGAGACCACCTCCAGCACATTCCAACTGGCCACCACCCTCTCCATGAAGAAATGCCTCCTAACCTCCGTCCTAAACCTCCCCCCTTTGACCTTAAGACTGTGTCTCCTCATGGTTCGGCTGCCATGTAGCTTGAAGAGACCCTCCTTATCCACCCTATTTCTTTCTTTCAGGTACTTGAAGGTCTCTATTATGTCCTCTCGCTCCCTTCTATCCTCCAGAGAATACATATTCAGGGCCCCCAACCTCTCTTTGTATGTCTTACCCTGCTGACCCACTATCATCTTAGTTGCCCTGATCTGGACCATTTTCAGCAGGCTGATGTCTCCTTTAAAATGTGGATACCAGTATCTTACTCCATACTCTAGATATGTTCACCAGTGACCTGTACAAGGGCAGTATGACCTTCTTCTGCCTACTGCTGAGTCCTCTGGATATAGACCCAAGCATCTTGTTGGCCTTTGTTGCGTCTTTTTTGCACTGCATGTAGTGCTTCAGGTTGCTAGTGATCATCACTCCTAGATTCTTCTTTCCTCCACTGCTTCTACCCAGACGCCCCAGCCCCCAGTGGTATTCAGTCCTTGGATTCCTAATGTGCATAACTTTGCATTTCTTGGCATTGAAGCCTAGCTGCTAAATCCCTGACCACCTCTCAGGTTTACCCAGGTCTTCCTACAGATCTTGTGTCCCTTCCACTGTGTCTACCCTCCCACAGAGTTTGGTGTCATCCACAAATAGGCATATATTGCCATTGATGTCCTCCCAAATGTCACTGATGAAAACATTGAACAACACCAGCCCTAGTAGTGAGCCCTGTTGGACCTCCACTGGTGACTTCCCTGGTGCTAGATAACTCTTCCCCCACCATCACCCTCTGGGGCCTGTCCCTCAGCCAGTTTTCTATCCACCTGGTCATTTTCTCCCTAACTCCAAGATCCACCAGCTTCCTGATCAAACTCTTCTGGGGTACAGAGTCAAAGGCCCTGCTGAAGTCAAGATAAAGGATGCCCACTGCCTGGACCCTGTCCAGTGCCTTAGTGACCCAGACAAAGAAGACAATCAGATTCATTTGTTATTATCTCCCTCCCACAAATCCATGAGGCCTATCATCCTGGAGACCATTCTCCTCTAGATAGCCTTTCAACCTTTCCTTAAGTATGGTCTCCATAAGCTTGCACACTATTGAGGTCAGACTGACCAGTTTGTAACACTCATGGTCATCCCTGGCACTGACCTTATGGAGGGGCACCACATGTGCCATTCTCCAATCCTGTGGCATCATGCCCAACTCCAGGGAACTATTAAACAGGTCAGCCAGCAGCTCAGCAAGTTCATCTGCTGACTCCCTTAGTACCCTTAGATGTATGCCATCTGGGCCTGATGATTTGTCCACCATCAGTGCAAACAGCCTCACCCTCCATCTATCCTCCTCTATCACCCCATCTCTGATCCTTCCCCCACTCCTCTTTCTCCCCCTGCAGGCACCAGTCCATCTTTTTCCCTGGTTATGACAGAACAGAAGTATTCGTTCAGCACCTTAGTCTTTCCCCTGTTCTCCTCTACCCATTCATCCCCTTTTAGAACCCTAACAACTCCTTCCTTCTTGTCCCTTTTTCTCTTATGTAACAAAAGAATGTTCTCTCTCTCTTTTGATTCCTCAGCTATCTGCAGTTTTTCTGAGCCTTAGCTTGTCAGACAGCTTTGATTGCCAATTCTCGCCAACCCTTAGGTAGTTTTCCATTCTCATCTCTATTAATCTTCTTGTATCTCCTGTAGGCTGACCTCTTGACCCTCATTGCCTAGACAATCTCTGAGCGGAACCAGCTGGGTGCCTTGGCCATCAAGTTCTTCCCCTTGAGCCTAATGCACTCCACTGTGACAGCCAGTATTCCTTCTTTGATGATGGGAAAGTTTTAGTCCACCCCCCATGTCCACTCTGACACCCACCAGGTGCCTCTTTAGCACCTCACTCATCTTCCTGAAGTCTACCTTCTTGAAATCCAAAATCTTGGTCTTAGTGGGTCTTAGACTGTTGTATTTTGTCATGTTTGTGTTCAAAGATGATGACTCCACAAATGGATCCCACTGTGTGGTAATGCACATGTACTATATTCAGTGGTTTGACAGTTTATCATTATATCAGTGGAGGGCATACTGCAAACATTCTGTGTCCTTAACAGACAATTTGATTTGGTTTTGCACAGCTCCATGCATCGTTTGCATAACATAGTGCCAAAATATTTATGACGTGCTATTTGTTACTGTAGGGCAATGTACATAGCAGAGTCCTAAAAATGTAGTTTTCACAGCATAAAAGGAATGCAAGTCCTTATCAATCAATTTACCAATTATGTGTGGTTCATAGCTCAGTGCTTATGTAACATATAGTTGAATGATGAATATGGTTGTTGGATACAGAGGCCAGTATAGAGAGGACAATGTTTACTAGGTAATAGTATAGAATGTATTGTGCTTAGGTACTTGGATGCTTGAAATGAGTCATTTGATAATAGTTGATGGTTTTGGCCTTTCTCTGTATTCCACCTGTAGGAAGGAAGCTTGGTTTAGAATTATGAAAGCCCCCCGGTGGGATAAGAGTGCCGCAGAAGGAGGAGGTGTCGGGGAGGATGGCGGGTGAGTTCAACTCGCTCTAAGCAGAGCGGAAGTCAGCTGTCAAGTTTAAATAGGTTGTGGGGGAGGAGCTCTTCCCCCACATAATACTGGGCTACCCTTCCATTATGTGTGGTTCATAGCTCAGTGCTTATGTAACATATAGTTGAATGATGAATATGGTTGTTGGATGCAGAGGCCAGTATAGAGAGGACAATGTTTACTAGGTAATAGTATAGAATGTATTGTGCTTGGGTACATGGATGCTTGAAATGAGTCTTTTGATAATAGTTGATGGTTTTGGCCTTTCTCTGTATTCCACTTGTAGGAAGGAAGCTTGGTTTAGAATTATGAAAGCCCCAAAAAGAATAAAATATCAACGATTGTTCTGTAACTGAATGCTGAAGAATTTGTGCATAACAACTTAATGATAAGTAACAGATGATCACCTCCTCCATCTCCGGAGAGTGTGACCAGTAGCACTCAGGAGAGGAAAAACCCCCTTGGGGGGGAAACCTCTGAGGACCCATGGCTACTGACCTCCCCGTCCTTCTGGGCATACTAAAGGAGACAGATCCTAATTAAACTAAATTAATCAGCTAAATCTGAATTCTAATTTGTGAATTCAATTCAGATGAACAGAGGTTAAGAAAGAACTGAATTGTAAATGTCCAGTGAAGTAATTTCCTCCTAATAAAGAGAGAATCCATGTATACTTTGGAATGATGGAGTAGATATATTGAAGAACGTCTTCCATACTTCCAGTTGATAGAGGGCATAATCCATGGAATTGATTGATGGTGGAGATGAAGTTGATGACTGATGAACTCAATACAGGAGACCAGAAGATAGTTACATCCAAGCATTGCGTCAACAAGGCAGGGCGAATAGAAGTTATATGACTTCAGGTTTCTAATAATAGAGGGCTTGTATAGTACGAGGAATGAGAGAGGCTTTGAGAACAGGCTATCGAGTGACGAATCCAGTTCTGATAAGAAAAGTATAGTCTTTAGGAATTGATATAAAAGCAACGGCTGTAGAGTTGAGCTGGAATAATGGCAGGCTGTATAGGATGATCGAAGACACTGGTGCAAGGTTATGAAGCATCCAAGTAGTAGAATATGGTGAGCCCAAAAAGGAAATAAATCAGTTGGACTGCTAATCTGAAGTGAGAGGTAGTAGGAGCAAGGAGTACACCGAAGAAGGCAGATGAGAAGGAACAGGACGTGGCAACCAGCCCGTGAAGAAAGCACAGCTGAACCGGTAGCAGGTGAGGTGGGAGGCGGCTGATTCCAGTATGTTAAGCAGCCAGACCAGAATGTCTGCTGGCAGAAATCGAGCATGGTAGAGAGTCCTCGACGAGATGCGCAGCAATCCATCAGCTGGAGAGGTAAGTAGAGGCAAGTAACTCCTGAAACATGACTGCAGCTATACCTCTGAAGGTCAGCTAATAGAATAAGTGTGTCATAGAGCCTCCATGAGATGCATCTTGAATCATCTTTGAGCACAGTAGTACTGCAGCTGGAAAGCAGACCTAGAGAATGTAATGATGCTGAGGACCGGTGTATCCAGATCAAGGAAGCAGGGATTGCATGGAAGAGACTGAGGCAGAGAGAAGGCAATTGAACTAGAAGAATAACATCCAAACTGAAGGTATGCAAAGTTCGAGGTAGGAAACCAGACGAGATCCGAAATGTTGAAGAGGCTGAATCAAATGAAGTAGCGGTGTCACAGGGTCTGAATTGTTTACAGCACAATCATGATAATGAAAGTCTGCAGGGGACTCCAACTAAGTGTCCTGGAAAGTGAAGGAGCAGTAATTCCATGGCTGAAGCAGCAGGGCAAACATCTAAGAACATAGGAGGAAGAATAAACGTCAGATGTTATCCAGTAAAGGAGCTTCTGGTCGGCTGAATATGGCAGCAAGTAGGCGCATAAGAAAGTGAGGATCTCCAGGCCTGATCAGGGCGAGGCAGAAGAACAGAAACAGGTACACCTCCCAGCCCGAAGGGAAAAGACAGGTCGAAGCTGAGATCTCAGGCCCAAGCTGAGCGAGCAGGCAAGAGTAGAAGTAGGTAAACCTCCCAGCCCGATGGGAGAAGGCAGGTCATGAAGCAGGCAATTAGTAAAGAAACCTCCAGCCTGATGGGCAAAGGCAGATCAAGCAGGTGATTATGGTGCAATAAAATATATAGGAACAAAGGACTTCTGGCCCATAGGGGCACAAGTCTGATTACATGCAATGTCTAACTTCTGGCCCCTCAGGGAAAGGCATGTTGCTAAGCAGTAGTAGATAAAGCAATGGAAATGTTGAACTGCATGCAATGCAGAGGGTTATGTCCTGGTATGTAAAGATCGCAGTAAATACGTAAACATAGGTAGAATTAAGCCAGTTCATGAGGAACACAGTAGATTGAAATGGTAGGTTAGTCGTAAGAAGCCTTAAGCTCTGGAGGGCGAAGCAGGGAACATGAGCAAGTAAGGTAAAGAAGTGAATCTGTATAAGTTGTAGGAGTAAGCAAGCTGCATGAGGGAGGCATGGTAGCAGAAGCATGGCAAAAGCATTCAAGAAGTGTAAGATAAGCGGTAAAACATCGAAATGCATAGCCATCGTGAGGAGCTCCTGACAGGCTGCCATGGCAGTGAGTAGTCATCCCAGGGGGGGGGGCAGAGAATGACTGAAGCAAGACAGCATGGTAATTGTCCAAGGACAGCGAGGTAAAACTTGAGGCATGGCTTGAATATGATCCACAATTGGCACAGATGACGATGAATTGAAGGAGAGGTGAGAACAAGCAACTATGAGCCCATGGGTGGCCATGGCCGGAAGGAACATGGGCATTGGCTGGAGACATAACACATCAGCCAGAAAGCATGGACGGATGGGTCAGTATTCGATAGACAGCCAGGGCTATATTGAATGAAGCAGGTTGGATGGAGTCACTGGCAGATCGGTTTCTTGTCGTCCTATCCCATGGTCACAACCTTGAAGTAGCCATGTGCCAGCAGCTTATACAATTTCAAGGATCCAATCCAGGAGCATGCAATGTATCGTAGAACTGAAGTCCAAGGAATAATGCTAAGACCTGAATGTAACAGGTTAGTTGAATTAGGGTTTGTTTCATGACTGGAGCAGACCGGAGCTGCCATGACAAAGGGAAGCAGAGCCTGTAAACATTCCCATAACTAATAGGAGGAGATTATAGAGCATAAGCTCACGGATTTGGTTTCAAGCCACATAGTGAATGAGACTACCGAGCCTGGCATGTGAAGGCATTACCTGAAACCAGCATGGCACAGCACAGCTGATGCGGCAGTTTAAACCATCCCCAGAAATGCGAATGCACTGCAACATGAATGTAGGAGTACAGCAGGTAAAGAGGAACAACACAGGTTAAGGTCCATGAGGCAGAAGGGCTAATGTTGCAATAATAACACCCTGTAAGAATGCTAAATCTTGAGGTCCTATGTGTAAGCACAGTGAGTGGCACCCAAACAGAATAAGGTAAAATATACTAGCAAACCTGGGCTCGAGCACAGCTTGTGCAGCTGCATGGAGAGGAAACTGAGAGCGAGAAGGCAAGTGGCAGCAGTTCATTGAGGAGCAGGTGGTCCAGAAGCTGGAACAATGGTGGAGACAGAGCAGAAATCCTTGGAATGCAAGCTGAAGTGCAAGTCCGATGGCAGGCGGCTGCAGTAGAGGAGGAGGGAAGAGCAGGAGTTCCAATGTCCATGGCGGGCATAGCATCTGAGGAGCTGTGTGGCGAACAGTACCCAGAAGCTGAATGAAAGCTGTAAGTAATGTATCCAGGCAGAAAGTCCGAAATGCGGCTGTACAATATTGAGCGAGGGAGAAGAAGGTTACCAGGCAAGCAGCTGAAGATTGCGGTAAGCACCGTTCAAGGAAACTCAGGTCAGTTGTAGTGGGATAGGAAGCAGTAGGATGAGAGCAGGGCGTAGCAGGAGGTCCAGGAAAGTGGGCGGTGAAGCCGGGAAGGTGACATGAACTGCGGAGCTGTCAAGCTAATGGCAGGCAGAACCCTCCCATAAAGAAAACAGAAAAAAACTGCAAGAACAAATGGACAGGGAGGGAAGGAGGAGCAGCACGAGGCAGAGGTAGCAGGGAAAGGCAGGGAGGCGAGGGAGGGCAGGGGAACGACCTGCCTCAGCATGCAGCACTGAATGAGTTCAGTGAGTGCGGCTCGCTCTAAACAGAGTGGAAGTCAGCTGTCAAGTTTAAATAGGCTGTGGGGGAGGAGCTCTTCCCCCACATAATACCAGGCTACCCTTTCATTAACTTGATTTTACTTGACATGATGTGATTGAATGTTCAGTACTGAAAGCCATTCTGCTTTTGAGAATTGGATTGATGGTCTGCTATTTTGTACATGTAGAGAGAAACCACATAACTGCAATGGTCATTGTCTTATAATTTTGCTAGGAGCTAGGAGGTCAAGATGCACCTGCTGAGCTTGCTCTTATTCTTATTTGTTCTCCTGCTTCTCTACAAGAGCAGTATTTATTTCTATTATATTTTCTCCTGAGCTTTTCTGCAGAGGAAATGTTTTGTAAACACTTTCTAAATGTTGCAATAGAGACGATGCACTGAACTGCATGGTGAACTGAACTGACCCTTCAATTGTCCTGTGTTCATTTTCATCTGACAATGTGCACATACAGTAAAACTAAGAATGTAATGCATGCTAAAAATAGAAAATACAGTTAGAATGAATGTGCTGACCATAAGTCTTTAATGCATGTGGTACATATGTATTTAAGAAGAGAGAATAGGTCTTCAGTGCATATGATGCACATGTACTTAAGAGGAGAGAAGATTATTGATTAGTTTAGTTCTTTCCTAACTTCCACTAGCTCAGTGCTAGAGCTGGGTGCAAAGTGAATGTAAAGTTAACCTCTACTCTTTCCTGTGTGGGGAAGTTCATAGAAAATTTACCAAGTGAACAATTGTATATTTGTATTTAGTTATTTTACCAGGAGAAAAAGTTAACTAGAGCAATGCTCAAGAGTGATGTTCATTGTCAAGGGGTCTGGTTAGGACAGGCAAATTAATATAAATACAGGGTCACAGGATCAAAAGCAAAACAGAATACATAGATTCAGAATCAGAACAGGTGCAGCCTATAAGTAACTATGAGTCAAAATAAATCAAGTTAACAGCTGGATTAAAATGTACAGCGTACTGTAAACTGCAGATAAGATGTATACAGGGGTGGGATATTCAGACTGTGCCAGGCAGGGAGCCAGCCTGGGCAGCGCAACTGGGAAGAGCCAGGGCATGGACCAGGCGATATTCAATGGTGCTGCGCCATGGCTCAGCACCGTTGGATATGGCACTGAGGGCACATGCACTGCACCAGCGCCAAGTGGCAGAAGGGAAGCAGGGGGATGCGCCAGCGCAAGTGCAGTTGCGCTAGGCACATTTACTGCAATATTCAGCACTGGGCATGAAAATTAGGCCATTATGCATGCAAGGTGCAAATGGGGCCATTTGCATGTCATTATGGCACCATTTGCATGCTGTGCGCCGATCCCTGGTGACTTGCGCCTGGCGCCCTGCCAAGCTGCAGTCATCGAGGACCGACACCCTGCCCCTCGGCAGGCTCACTCCCTTCACCTGATTGCAGGCATGTGAAATTAGAAGCCCTGGTGGTCCAGTGGACTGCTCCCCTTCGCCCAATCACGGGCTTAAGTCATAACTATCCCTGGTGGTCCAGTGGACAGCTATCCATTGCCTGGTCACAGGCATATGTCATAATTATACCTGGTGGTCCAGTGAACCGAACCCCATCGCCTGATTGTGGGCATAACTGGCATCACCCCGGTGGTCCTGTGGTACCCCCCTTTCCACCCGCCCACTGAGTCTCCCGCCACCCTGCACTCCCTACCAGTCAGCAACGGGCGTCGGCTCCCTGCCCGCAAGCTGCCCGGCCACGTGCTGACTGACAGAGTACGAAGTAGAGGGCTGTCATGAATTATTGGTCCACTGTGTGGGCCAATGGGTGCAGACCATGCTATGCTGCAGTCCCAAATTGTGAATGAGTGCTCATTCACGGTTTGAGACTGTGCGCAATATAGTATGGTCTGCACACCCATTGGCCCACGCAGTGGACCACTCAGTGCACAGCCCTACTGTACGCTGTCAGTCAGCGGGCAGCTGGGTGGCTTGTGGGCGGGGAGCTGCCACCTGCCACTGACTGGGGGGTACAGGGTGGTGGGGTACTCAGTGGGCAGTTGGGGGGGGTACCACTGGACCACCAGAGTGATGTCAGTTACACCCATGATCGGGCAATGGGGTTTAGTCCACTGGACCACCAGGGATAATTATGACATATGCCCATGATTGGGCAATGGATTGTGGTCCACTGGACCACCAGGGATATGGATGTCTTATGCTTGTGATCCGGTGAAGGGGTGTGGTCCACTGGATCACCAGGAATATATACGACATATGCCCGTGATCGGGTGTGGGGGGGCACATCACCCCCTGGGCAGGGGGCATGTGGAATGTGTTCTGGGTGGTCGGGTGGCCACCCACAGCAGACAGCTGCCGCGTTGCACCTTGCAATATGGCAGCTCACCTGTGGGTGGCCAAGACTTGCTCCTGGTTTCACCAGGCTCAACATTGTGCCCCACTGAGTGGCGCAAGGCAGGTATGTGCCAGCATATGCACTGCACATCCCGGGCTGAGTATCGGGATGTGCCGTATATGCATGGGCTTGCCCCGCACTTGCGCTGCGCCATTACTGGTGCACCCCAGCGCTATAAACCCTTCCTTGGCCTCCACTGAGCGCCTGCTCCTGTATGCAGATGGCGCTGTGATCTTTGGCGGCATCCTGACCCTACTAAGCTCCAACAAACCTTACAGGGCTCCTTCACTGAAATTGAATCATGGTTTATCTCCCATAAACTTGTCCTCAACTACAAAAAACAAAGGTCATGCTATTCGCCCACCCTCAACACAAGCACAGCACGACTAGACTATCTATACTAAATTCCAAGGGTGTCATGCTGGAAGCAGTCACCAGTTTTAAATATCTAGGGTCACCCTGGACTCGGCCCTTACATCCTGGGAGCATATAGTGTTGACTTGCTCTGCTATAAACATCAGAACTGAACTCCTACATAAAAATAGGCCCTACCTCCCTCCTGATGCCCTCCATTTAACCATCTCTAGCTCCATCCTTTCCCTGGTTGACTATGGCATAGGCATATATGGCGCAGCCTCCAACACTGCCCTGTCCAGCATTAAGCACTCACTTAACAAAGCATGCCGGCTTGCCACTGGCTGTGATCACCTCACACATACCTGCAACCCATACAAACAGTCATCATGGCTAAATTTCTAGGGGCACCTACTTTATCAGACCCGCTTATTGTCCATGGGATCCAACTAGGATTAGCCCCCAGACTGTCTGTCACTTCTACAAACATGCTCGCCGATGCAGGCTACAAGACATTCTAACTCCACTACCTTTAGCATCCTATTACAGCAGGACCACCGTCTTCCAAAGATCCTTTTGCTACAGGGCGCCACAATGGATGAACTCCCTACCTGACACTGTCCTCTCCATTCCTAGGTTGGGGCTTTTTAAACCTTTGCTGCGTACCCATATTGTATCAAACTTCTACTGTGATTGCATATAACTTCCATATTTGTGCTAGTATCGGTTTGAAACTGTCTACCACTGATTCTTAGCATATGACTTATAATGTATGCACCTGTGGTGCAGTTTCTACTTATGTATTATCCTATTTTTTGTCTCTGTTTATCTATGTGCCTTTTAAAACTCTGTATTGTCCCCATTCTCAATGTATGACACAGAGCCTTTGCAAATGAGTCCCTGACTCAAGGGTTATAATTCCTAAACTTATATAAATAAAAAAATGAAATAAAATACAAAAACTATTTTGCCAAAGTGAGTTAAATGTCTAGGGATATCAAGGAGGATAAAATTATTTTTCTTAGGTTATACTGCCCTTTGGATCTCTTAAGACACCCACACTATATTAAGGCAAGGTGTTTTGAAGAGCTTGTATGACCAATATACAAAACGCTCAGCCTTCTAACACTCAGTGACTACCAACCAATGGCTGTATAGAGCACAATGGTTTGTCCTGGCAGTGAGGTTGGTTATAAAA
The DNA here is from genome assembly GCA_016271365.2 of Neoceratodus forsteri. Classification (NCBI taxonomy): domain Eukaryota; kingdom Metazoa; phylum Chordata; order Ceratodontiformes; family Ceratodontidae; genus Neoceratodus; species Neoceratodus forsteri. Next base: position 62,386,337 of record CM057451.1, read on the forward strand.
TTAAGTGCTCTGTGATAGAGTGCATCCAGTGCAGGAGCTTTGATAACTGATTAGAGTCTAGGTGGTCACCTTATAACTGCTCTTACAAGATGTTAGGCTTAGAGGGCTGATGATGGTTACAAGAGAGGTACAAACTGGGCTAATCAAGTCTGGATGAGGTCATTATTAGCTAATGATAACAGACTAGAGATGGGCGAAGTTGGAAAACTTTGCTCTGTGAATTAATCCACAAATTTAGCGCAATTCATGGATAAATTCAAGATGCATAAATAGCAAACCTCCACCCATGAAGTGCGAATTTTGCCTGCAAAATGTGGAATTTTGACAGCGAATGGCAGAATGTCATCGTTCACGGGTGAAATTCCACAGTTCACAGGTGAAATTCCACTGTTCATGGGCAAAGTTCCACAAAATACCAAAATTAAATAAATAACTAAATAAATAAACTTCACAGCAAAATTCTACCAAAAACAATGGTGAAGTCAGATAGGCAAATTTTTTGCCTAGGAGCAAAACTTCGCGGATTGCTCTGTGAAGGCAAATTTCCTGACTTCGCTGGAACTTCGACGGTGAATTTTAACTTCACTGCATCTCTGTAACAGATATCGGGCTGCTGAGAGATGCTGATGGGGGGGATGGGCAAAACTGGAATCCTGGTCGCTCTTTAGATCCTGAGGTGTGACTGGTGAGCAAGCTGTGCAGGTGATGGGTGATATACAGAGACTATAACAAGACATGCACTGGATGGCATTCGTGTGGTGCCACCACACAGTCAAAACAAGGCTAAGAGGGCAGGAAAGCAAAAGAGTGACACAATCTGCAGCATGATGGAAATACCATGCAAATTGTTGTACTGGATTTGCAGCTGTGGCTAAACATGACAGGTCCTGCTGATGGGTGTAGGTGAGACTGAAACTGGGGATGGGAGGTCAGTTTTCAGCTGCTGAGGTCAAACACACATGTGCGCACACACACGCACACTCACACACACACACACACCCTTTCAATCTTGACCAATCAGACTCACTCATCAGTCACTCAGACAATCACATTCACAAGGCTCATACTATTTAGATAACAGTCTTATATGCAGGGATTCTGACTTGTCACTTCTGCAAGTGACAAAGCCATACGTCAGCTGTAACAGAACCCTATTCAACACAGTCCTTGTACTATGGCAGTGCCCAGTGTGATAGGAAAGTGTCCAGTGTGATTACATTCTCTTTTTAAATGTAAGACAGTCCAAATGAGAAAGATAAAAGTCTACGCAGAGAGAAATTAGTCAGTGGAGCACTGTGGGCCAACCCAATTTATGCAATGGGGTGGAGATAAACAGAGTGTGATAAATCTGTTTATCTGAGTAACTGTGTGTATAACTTTTATTTATACACACAGTTACTCATTTATACACACAGTTCCTACATCTCACTCAACCTGCCAAGCAACCTGCCCACTGGCACTGCTTCCCAGGCTGCTTTCTTTTTCCACTTTCAATTTCACAGCACTCTTCACTTCAACAAAAGCAGCTAAGCATCCCTGTGTGACTTACACCATGTCAGCCCCCCTCCCACATGGCAGCATTACACACACACAAAAGAAATCTTCACAATTAAAGAACAAGGTGAGAAACACTTTCTTTACACTGTATATCTCTTTCACCATTTCACTGCTCCAAGTTACCAGACCCGCTCATGAGCCCATCAGCTCCACTGTTTGATTAATGACAAATCTCATTTTAAAACAACAAAATTCACCCCACAATAACTGTAGCAGTTTTGCTACAAAGCACTTCTCCCTAATAAAACTTGCTTAGACTGTACTCAGTTCCTGATCCCATGATAAGGTACAAGCCACAGGAATTGTTTTTCACACTCCCCCACCTCTGCGCAGACACCTCAGTCTCCACCTCTGGTACCTTTTCAAATTATCTGTCCATGACCAGCAGTTTACACAGAACAGTACCTTGTTTTAAAGCAAAACTCAAATTCTCCCTTTTTCTGTACTTCTCTTGCTGGACCTTGGAATGTACTGCCTGGTGAGCTGGTTCAGAGATCCACAGTGGAGGGCTTAGAAGAGGGAGGTGGGACAGACACAGAAAGTGGATGTATCAGATGATAGCCTGTCCCTGGGGGGTGGGGATGGATGATAGGGGTTCTGGAACACAAGGGAGGGAGGGCCTACGACACCAACTAGGGATCTGAGGTTCGGCAGACTCGATAGACAGTAAGGCCTAATCTGCTGGCAAATAGTATGTTAGTATGTAAGGACATGTGAGAAAGAAAGATTGGAAGTAAGGCAGCCACATATTAGGTACAATACCATAACTATGTAACATGGCGAATCTCTGTAAAGCAGCAGTGCAATAATCTGTTGAGAACTCTGACCTATATTTTTTAACTGTTACATTGTCACTTACTTTACTAACATCCTGACTTGTATGATGCTATAATTTCCAATATTTGAGTCTGCTGTACTACTTTTTTTTTTGTCTGAAATAATGAAAGAAGCACTCCTTTTAATATGGTGCTGACCAGGTCTTTGCCAGTATTTTCCGCTGCCTTTCCCCATCACATCAGTTAGTTGTTATATATCACTTTTGTTGTAAATTAACAGTTATGCAGCAGGCAATGTTTTATGACCCCAAAGAACAATATTTATTGAAAAGCAGCTGTAGATAAATACAAACCTAGGTCATAACAATATTGAAAGGTGTACTATTTTTTTTTCATACATGACAAAAATTAGTAAAGCAGACAGAAACTGTGAAAAAAATGTATCATTCAAGTCGTGACTCGGAGGTAACTAGTGGCTGGCAATGTAAAATAGCATAAAAAGTACAGTTAAAAATTGTCACCACATTCTTGCATTGCTGCTTTAATTGATAATGTCAGTGACATACAATGAGCTCACAATCACACAACACACAAAATACATCTGCCTTGTGTCCAGAAAATTGACAAGTGGTAACAAAGTGAAATGGGAGTGTTACAGCACATACAATGTCCCACAGAATTAATGGCGCACTCAGTCATGCATGCAGTGGTGGCACAGAGTCCCCAGATTTTTTTCTGCAGGCCCAAAATGCATCTGCCTCGTGTCCACTAAATTGACAAGTGGTAACAAAGTGAAATGGGAGCGTTACAGCACATACAATGTCCCGCAGAATTAATGGCGCACTCAGTCATGCACGGAGTGGTGGCACAGAGTCCCCGGATTTTTCTCTGCAGGCCCAAAATGCATCTGCCTTGTGTCCAGAAAAATGACAAGTGGTAACAAAGTGAAATGGGAGCATTTCAGCATGTACAAAGTCCCCAGAATTAATGGCGCACTCAATCATGCGCTGAGTAGTAGCACAGAGTCCTCAGATTTTTTATGCATGCCCAAAATGGATCTGCCTTGTGTCCAGAAAATTGACAAGTGGTAACATAGTGGAATAGGAGCATTTCCAGCACATATAAAGTCCCCAGAATAAAATGATGACCATGAGCGAACTGTTGCTGGTCCAATGTGTGCTGCGACTCCAGCAAATGCAATGTGATCATCTCAACTGGATGGAAGGGTGCCCTTTGTCTGTACACTAATAGTAGCCTTGGTGAGTTGATATATATATATATATATATATATATATATATATATATATATATTTATATTTGTGTATTTTGTAGGTGAGAGGGGTTGTCATGGACATATACTCATTGTATTGTTTTGTGTCACAGGTCACAGATGCTGTTGGTGTGCATATTGCAGTGCTCGATGAGAACTTTGCATAGAAATTTGAAATGGATAACTCTCAAGCAAATGAAGGTAAGTATTTTTTTTAGGGGGTGAGGAAGCATATTTGCAGGTTTGTCTCTAATGGTTTCTTATTTGGTTACTTCTTCACAGATTTCATCTGCATCCTTCTCAAGTCTGGTTGTTAATTATGGTCATGGTCCTTGAATGAAATGACTTATCGTGTTGCATATGTGCCCCAGCCGGGAGGGAGTCACCTGATGTTGAAGAACTTCTTTGGATAAGGCCACTTTGACACAACAACAAAGCATCTGGAAGTTTCCTTAAAAAAGAAATGAATGACTTCTTACAACTTGATTGTAATTTGTCCCTGGTTCTCAATCTCCTCAAGTCAAGTTACATTTCAAAACCACATCTTATCAAGCAACACAACCTGTGTGCAACTTTTTCAACACTGTCATGGCCAGGGCTACACAGCTGCAAGTTCAGAATACAGATCATGAATGATATCTTACAGAAATAGTTTTGGTGACGTACCGTCACCTAGTTTATGAATAGCACCCAGTCAGCATTTGCTGCAGTCTTTCAAAAAAATTGAACGGATGAAATAAAATCTTAATACTTACCAGAATGGATTTCAAATGAATATTCCATAGGTTCCTCTGTATAGTACAGCTGCAGTACCATTCCTACCGACTTTCAGCGAAGGAGAGTTTTTGTTAACCTGAAAAAAAAAAATAAGGTACTGTATGTGTTTGACCATCTCGGCTCTGAAAAGCTACAGAAAACAAAACATACAACTAAGGAAGTTAAATAACATAACAAACATTGGTACACATACTCACATTATAGTTTAAACATTAGAAGCTTTGTGCCTGTGGCTGATGGATGTGGTCTACTGTTCGACCCCTCTGCCTTGGCATGGTAAATGTAAATGTAATGGGAAATATTGTCTGAATGACACTGGTGGTGGGTGCTGGTGGTGATAGCTGTGGCACATGATGACATTCTCTGTTATATCTTCCTGCATCTGGTAGTGGTGGCAGTGGCTAACATCTGTCCCAGTGGTGGTGATCTGAGAGGGTGGACAGACTCATGCTCAGTGGTGGCAGTGGCTAACATCAGTCCCGGTGGTGGTGGTGGTCTGGGGCTGGAACAGACTCATGCTCAGTGGTGGCAGTGGCTAACATCAGTCCCGGTGGTGGTGGTGGTGATCTGGGGGGGCACACCGACTTTTAACAACTTCAGTTAAAACCTGCCAACATTAACCATATCATCATCCTCATAAAGAAAGCTGTCCTCACAATCATCTATGTCTGAAGTCTGACTACTGGGAAATTCTTTCTCCAATGTGTCATCATCTACATCAGTGGTGGGCTGTTTCATGCTGCCACTGCCAGTGCCACCAGAATGGTCCATTTCCACATCACCAAAACCACCATGACTAGGCTATGGTATGAATACCGAGGTTGCAGTCTGTGCTGGTATGTGCCTCTCATTCATTTTAATAAATGTTAGCAAACTAACATTTGCAGGAGACAGGTTTGTCCGACGATCCCTGAATGTTGCACCTGCTGAGCTCAATACCCTCTCGACACTTACACTGGAGGGTGGGCATGTGAGGTACTTCAGTGCCACTGGAGTCAGCTCTGGCCATTCACTGACCTTTCCACTCCAGTTAAAAAGAGGATCATTATTTATTGTCAGATGCCTGTTTTCAGACAAATATGACTCAACCATTCTCTATGCCATACTAAGTCCAGTGGCTGATGCATCGTCCTGTTCTGCGGAATAATTTATTTCACAAATCTCCACTTGGGACAAAGCCTCCCAAAGCGGGTTGACGCCAGCCACTTTGGATGACAGACCACCTGGAACTGCAGTCCCCTTCCCCTTGCAGGTTATGCTTGATGGTCCTCCAGGTACACCTTCAGCTGGAATATGCTGCTGAGGTTTGCTAACCTTGGCATGTGACTTCTGTGCCCCATGAACCCAGTGCACCAGTTGACCACTGATATTTTTACCTGTTCAGGCTCTCCTTCCAGTACTGATGCAATTCCATGTTTGTATCGTGTGTCCACCATTGTTGCTATGGCACAGTTGTCATTCAGCTGAATGCTCAAAATGTGGCGATTCTGGTCGAATACTGTCAGCATGTGTTGCAGCAACATACTGCTAGCACTGTCTCTGGCATCATCAAGGCCATGCTGTACATTCACCAATGTCTGCCTCAGCACCTGCAGCAGTGGAATTGATTGGCTAATGGAGGCAGACACACCACTCACTGCCTGTGTGGCATGTTCAAAAGGCTGCAAAACTGTCATTACAGAGTCCATGAGGCGCCACTGTTCAGTCATCATAGACATGGAGGCCCTGGAACTGTCATGGCTAGTGTGCATCACAAGATATTCTGAGATGGCTTTGTATTGTTCATACAACCTCTCTGCCATGTATAAAGTGGAGTTCCATCTGGTGACAACTTCCAGCTTCAAGTGGTGCTGAGGCAGGCTGCTTTGCATCTGCAGCTGCCTCAGTTGGTCACGGACCTTTCAGATCGTGAAAAGTGAGAGCAGATGAGGGGTGCAATGGTCAGCATTTCCTTTACATCAGGGTGCTGCAAAAACTCCTGCACCACAAGATTTAAACAAAGGACCATGCATGGAACACGGAAAAAAACTCCATTCGTGATGCATTTCACCACATTTGACCCATTGTCACTTGCTATGAACCCAGCTCTCATTGACAGGAGGTTCAGCCACTTGTCAGTTTCAGTCAGTACCACATCCAACATGTTTTCAATAGCATGTGAACAGGTCACATTGCGCTTAGCAATCGTTGCATGCTGTCGAATTCCTGGAAGATTGTTACCATGACAATCCACCTTACTGCACTGATTATTCACATTACCAACATGACAAACAACCCCCAGCACCTGCGCCCAGTGTGCAGTTATACACAAATATGAACTCCCCACTGTTTTGCCACTTGTTCACATATCCATACTTAAATGGATGAATGGAGAGGAGGAATGTTGAAGGGCATGTCTTACTGAGTCAGACACAGTACGGAACAACTCGGGGACAGCATGGGTCAAAAAATATGTCCTGGATGGGAGTTTCCATTTTGGACAGGCATGTGCAGCAAACCACTGGAATCCAGAATTATCCACAAAGGAGAAGGGCAAAAGATCAATTGCCAGCATTTCAGCTACAACAGCATTAGTTCACATTAAACTGCAGGGTTTTATTTAACTCAAAAAATTGATTAGCGTTTTGCTCATAAAAGTTCTAAAACATTGTGAAATTGCATAGCACTTGCCTCACTGTGTTTAACTAACATAACACTTCTAGAAAACCTATATAAATACTTTCTGTACAGTTTGTATTGTCCCATAAAAAAACTGCTAATCAATTATTTAAAACCCTGCACTGTATGATTGGGGGGGTACTTCAGCTTATGCGCAAAAACACTCTGTAACGTGGGCTGACTTTAACATTTTACAGGGGGTGTGATGGCAAATGGTTCTGCTCTGTGATGAATGGCATTGGCAGGGGGTGGAGTGTGAATGTTTGATGAAGACAGTTGCACAGGTGATGATGACAAACCCAGAAATGCATTTATTTTGCCAGATTTGCCAACCGGGGTTGATGTACCACTTGCACTAGACACACTGCATTCACCACCACCAAAACTGCTACTCTCACCAGCACTGGACAACATTTCAAAGTCATTATGCTCCTCCACCTCATCATGCCTGTAGTAATCCTCTGCTCTTATTACCTCACTACTGCACACATTTAATTTCCTACTGGACTTAACACGCATGGAACGGGATGACATGCTCATTATGGTTGCTGATAAGGGTGAACACCCCACTGTGGTATTAGTTGCCATCTTGTGCTGGGTCCACAGTGCCATGTGTCTATTTTTAAGATGTGTATGCTGTCCTCCTGTGCCTAGATGGCTCTCCTTTTACCTCGACTCACACGCACATGGCAAACCTGGCAGATTGCAACTGACCCATTATTTGCATCTTGAACAAAAAAAGCCCAAACAAGGGATTGTGATGCTCTATTTTAACATGTCTATGATGCTGTTTATTTAACTCTGTTCTGTTAAGCACTGAAGTGGGGAAGGGGCTATCTGATGTTTTGGGCACTGCACACCTGGACTGCAACTGACCACCACAACTACCTATCATTATTACTGGGTCATCATCATCAAGTGAAACTGGTAAATTACAAGTTCTTATGAGGGGGGGTGTTAATGCAAACAGACTCAGACACAGCCACCTTGAATTTCTTTTTCTCCAGTGCCCAGCTGGGGTCAATTACATCATCATCATCATATTCATCAACATCACACACATCCACATCTTCTGCTTGGATGCCGGCATATGGAATGCATGTTGCAACCACAACAACATCATCATCATTATCATCACATTCATCATCATCATCTACACCACCATCACCTGATATTTTTTCACCACACTGTGAATCACTGCATGGAAAATGTGTGACATGAACTGATGCGGTGGACAAAATATCACATTGTATCTTATCTTTGACATGATTATCAGAATCCTCGGGTTCCGTTACTGAGATGTTACTGGGAAGTATGACATCATCTACACTGCCACTCCACTTGCACTGCTTCACTCTCCACTATATTTTTGGGTATGGTACACTGGCCAGAATTCAAACTTGAGGCAGCACATCATACTACCACCACCAGCAACAGCACTAACACCACCGGCTGGGAAAACATAATCTCCTCCAACTATGAGTGAAGCTACTGATTAGGCTGTAAAAACATTGCAGGAGAAATACCTTTCCTCACATCAGCAATGTACTTCTGCATCTGCAGTACTACCATGACCACAGACTATCTTAATGTTGCAGCAGTGCCATAGTGAGAACCAGCTTTGCTTGCACATCTCTTTGTGGGCATTTTGGGGGATCAACAATAATATTATAAATTTGGTACGCTCACTCTCTGATTGTGGGGATGCTAGATGTGAAGCCAAAAAACAACTGTGGTTTCAGCAACAGACAGAGACAGTCACACAAATTCACAAGTGAAAACACCTTCAGTAACCAGTGGTGCTGAGGTCACAAACAATCAATCTGTTAAAAATTCCTTTTGCTGGTGGGGTGGGGAGTACTGACCGCAGATTTTAATGGCAGTACAAGCAGCAAAACAAAGAACAGATACCACTATCGCAGCACAAAATCTGGCAGCTGCAGTGGATTGCAGGTTCACACTGCTGCACCTGCAATTACACTGTGGCACAATAAAAGGTGCATTATTTGATGTCATGCAACACCGCACACACACTCACACACACACAGAACAGTTTGTCTACAATGGTGAATGAGTAATGCGTAGCAAATTGAAAAAATAAATAATATGCCACGTATTGTAAACAACCTGAAATTATGAACTGCTGCACCAGATCCACACAACACACAATCAGCAACAACATTTAAACAATTACTGACAATATTACTATGTGTACATTAACACAGTCAGTTATATAACAAAAATATGACCAAAAAACAAAGAAATCCCTATTTCTCCAACATAAATCTACCTACACCACAGATACGCCCCTCCCCCAAAGCACACTTACCCTGTCTTATACCACACACACTCAATGTTGTACATTAACATTCAAAATCCACACACAAACAAAAGCGGCTTGATGATATGAGCACAGGAGGGTTTCCTACAATTGATGAACTATAGTTTGAGCCCCCCAAAAACGCAAAAACACTTTTTTAGCAGCTTTTAGAAGGTTTCAATCACAGACAGCTCTTAGAGCACATTGTCTCCTACAGCTTCCTACACACACTACCCCGAACTGAGGCTGTGCAGATCAATATAGAGCCCATGTGACCTGAAATCTCATGAATCACTGCAAAATTCACCTTCGGAGCTTAAAAACAAGGTGAAGTGAGGCGGAGTGCATTGCTTTCAATGTACTTCACCTTAATATTTGGTGGAGTAGTGGTCTGGGAAGGCGGATGTCTGAGTAATTGTTTTCAATGGATTTTGCATTACTCATTATAAAGCGAAGTACTCCACTTCACACTGCGGAGCACTCCGCTAATCCGCCTTTACTCCGTAAATCACTTTGCTGAGTGGATTGGACCCACTTCACCCACCACTAGTCATGTGAAAGGAGAGAAGGAAAGCAGATCTGATTGTGCTCATGGGTACACATTATCTGAGTAGCAGGAGGTAAAAGCAAGCTCTCATTCTCTAGGGTAGGTAGGTAGATAGTGAAGGAAAGACCTGGGACAAAAACCTTCTCAAAGGTACTACTTGACCACACCTAAATGAGAGGGAACAATTTCATGTGTTTCAGTTTAATGCATGGCTAAAAGGGTGGTACAGGGATGTAATATTTCATTTCCTTGAGGACTTGGAGGGGGTGGAAGCTATTCAAAGGAAATAACCCATATTCTAATGAGTTGTGGGCAAGCAAGTTCTGTGGCTGGGATGTGCATGTCACATCAAGGAAAGTCTTAACTAGATGGGGAAGAGGTTAGATAGGACCAAAGACTGTAACAAGATGCAAGGAGGTCTTAATGGCCTCTCTACACCAAATACAGAAGTGAAATGGTAAATGGGTGAGGAAAGTAATGGGCAAGGGGAATAAAATGTTGGGCAGTATTGGGTGCAAATGCCAGGAGTCTGGGAAACAAACTCCCAGAGCTGCAGGTACTGGTGACAGAAGAGCAGCTGGACAAAGTGGCTGTCATCAAAATGTGGGTTAGTCAGAACCATGACTGGGACATAACCTTACCAGGCTATACATTATGCAGGAGGCAGAAGGAGTAGGGAAGGGGAGGAGGAGTAGCACTGTATAGAAATGAGGGTATGGAGGCCACAGAGATGAATAACCTGGGTGAATCAAGTGATTAGAAACCCTTTGGATGCAGGCAACCATAGATAAAGAAAAAGTGAATCATAACCAGAGTGGCGTACTGACCATGATTCCAAAGAGAGAAGGTGGATAGAGAATTAGGGAAGATTATAGAGGACAGCAAAATTTGGGAGGTACTGGAGGTAGAATTTTTTATTTTACACTTTCCTATTTATCCCCTCCCTGTTCCATTCCTTCAGACCTCTGATCATCCCTACTGGTCCCCACAGAATCTGCCGCTAGAGTAAAATACATAGAAACATAGAATTTGATGGCAGATAAGGACTGCTTGGTCCACCTAGTCTGCCCATTTCCCTACCTAATGGATAAGCTGCAGATCCTAGTTAACCAACAGCCTACTTCCTCCTACCCCTACTAGATTGCCTTATGTCTGTCCTATGCATTCTAGAATTCTCCCACTGTTTTGACTCTCGACCACCTCAGGAAGGCTGTTCCATGTATCCACAACCCTCTCTGTGAAGAAAGACTTCCTCACATTACCTCTGAGCCATCCCCTCTATCTTCAAATTGTGCCCCTTGTTTTTACATATCTTTTTCTGAAAGTGCTACCCTCTTGGACTTTATTGATTCCCTTGGGGTATTCAAAGTTTCTCTCATGTCCCCCCTCCCTCCTTTCCTCGAGGCTATACATCTTTAGTTCTTTTAGTCTTTCTACATATGTCTTCTGATGCAGACCCTGCATCATTTTGGTTACCCTCCTCTGGACAGCCTCCACCCTGTCTATGTCTTTGCGGAAATGAGGTCTCCAGAACTGTACACAGTACTCCAGATGTGGTCTTACCAACTGTCTGTACAGAGGGCCAACAACCTCCTGTTTTCTACTGGTGATGCCTCTCCCTATGCATCCCAGTGTCCCCCCAGCCCTCCTTACTGCCTTCTCACATTGCTGGCCCACCTTTAGGTCATCTGATATGACTACCCCCAGGTCCCTTTCCATTTTTGTTGTTGTCAGTATCTCACCCCCATTGTGTACTCTTCCCTGGGTTTTTGTTTCCCAGGTGCAGTACTTTGCACTTCTTTGCATTGAATCTAAGCTGCCATACATTTGACCATTCCTCCAACCTTGCCAAGTCCCTTTTGATCCTTTCCACCCCACCTTGTGTATCAAATCTGTTGCAGATCTTTGTGTCATCCGCAAAGAGACATACTTACCCTTCCAGTCCCTCTGCAATGTCACTTATAAAGACATTAAAAAGTACCGGCCCCAGTACTGAACCCTGCGGTACCCCACTAGTAACCCTCCTTTCTTCACTGTGGACTCCATTTACTATTACCTGCTGTGTCCTGTTGTCCAACCAGTGTTTTACCCAGGCTACCTCCCTGGGACCCACTCCCAGGCTGGCTAATTTGTTTATTAATCTTTTGTGTGGGACTGTGTCAAATGCCTTGCTAAAGTCTAGCTAGGCCATGTCCACAGCCCCTCCCTGGTCTACTGCTTTGGTCACCCAGTCAAAGAAATCAATTAGATTTGTCTGACATGACCTTCCCACTGTGAATCCATGCTGCCTTGGGTCCTGTGCCCCACTGGCCTCTATGTACTCAACAATTCTTTCCTTCAGAAGTGATTCCATCATTTTCCCTTCCACTGAGGTCAAACTGACAGGTCTGTAGTTTCCTGCGTCTGTCTAGCTCCCACTTTTATGAAGGGAATCACATCCACCATCCTCCAGTCCTCGGGTACCACACCATCCTCCATGATTTATTAAAAGGGTAGTCAGTGGTGTTACTAGTTCTTCCCTTAGTTCTTTTAGAATTCTGGGGTGAATCCATCAGGCCCCATTGCTTTATCCACCTTCAGTTTTAAGAGTTCTTTCAGAACCCTTTCTTCTGTGAAAGGACTAATATCAACCCCCATCCAGAGTCCTTCTATTGACCGTATTAGGTATTTCCCCCTGCTTTTCCATTGTGAATACTGAGCAGAAGTATTCGTTCACTATCCCTGCTTTTTCACTGTCGCTATCTGCCCAACCACCTTCCTCTTTGTTCAGCCTCAGTATCCCTGCCTTAGTCTTTCTTTACTCCCTAATGTACCTATAAAAGGTTTTATCCCCCTTCTTAACTGAGTTGGCTATCTTTTCCTCAGTTTGGGCCTTTGCTATTCTGACTGACTTACCTGCTTCCTTCTGTTTTAACTGGTACAGTTCTCTGTCCTGCTCCTACTGTGTTTCCTTATACTTCCTGAATGCTATCTATTTCTCCCTTACCTTCTCCGCCACTTCTTTTGAGAACCATAGTGTTTTTTCCTTTCATTTTGACTTGTTTATTTGCTTCACACAAAGGCTTGTTGCCTCTGTGATTGCTGTTTTGATGTTTCCCCATTGTTGCTCCACCCCACCTTCTTGCTTGTTTGCTAGTGCTTTTCTGAGGCACTCTCCCATTTTGACAAAATCAGCCCTCCTGAAGTCCAGTACCTTCACTTTTGTGTGGCTTGACTCTACAGCTAAGTTTATCAGTGAACCACACTATTTGGTGGTCGCTTGTTCCTAGATGGCTACCACTTCAAGATCAGAGATCCTCTCCTCCCCAGTTTGAGAGTACCAGGTCTAAGATTGCTCTCTCCCAAGTTGGTTTCAAAACTAGCTGTCTGAGGCATGCCCCCTGTAGGGCATCGAGAATGGCCCTGCTCTTGGATGTGGCTGCAGCAAAGGTGCTCCAGTCAACATCTGGCATATTCAGGTCCCCCATCAGCAATACCTTCCCTTTCTCTGCCATCCCAAGGATGCCTTCTATCATTTCCTTGTCCATTTCCTTCCCCGAGACAGGAATCTGTATACAACCCCTGTGCGGATTGTGGAGCCATTTCCAGTCTTCAGGGTGACCCACAGTGCCTCCTCTCCTCCCTGTTTACCCTTTAGCTCTGTTGCTTTGATCCCTTCCCTTATATAGAGACCTACTCCTCCTCCTATTCTTCCCTCCCTGCCCCTCCTGTAGATTGTGTACCCTAGTATGTTGACATCCCAGTCATGGTTCTCTGTGTACCATGTTTCTGTGACTGCCACAATATCCAGGCATCCCTCTTCCATCAAAGTCACCATTTCAGGGAGCTTTTTACCTAGACTACTGGCATTGGTACTCATTACCTTCCATTTTTTATGGCTTTATTTCTTTTTGACCCATCCCTGTCCCTACTGCCTTTGTCTTTTTCTCCATTTACCCCTGCCCTTCTCCCTATTGACTGTTCTATCTTGGTGTTTACCTCACTAATTACCCTGATTTTTGGGGAGGCTAGGATTTCCCTTCTCCTCTTCAGTGCCTCCCCCCTTGGCTAGTTTAAATGCTTGCCATTGAAGCATTTAAACCTATCACCTAGGATTCTGGATCCCCTCCAGGATAGATGCAGACCATCACACTGTATAGACCTGCATCCCTCCAGGTGGAGCCCCAGTCCCCAATGAAGCCAAATCCTGAGCTCTGCACCAGCTTTTCAACCAGTCATTGAATCCCATGGTGCAGAGTGCCCTAGCCTCATCCATGCCGCAGACAGGTAGCACTTCTGAGAAAGTTACCGTATGTGCTACTTGTCTAAGGCCCATCCCCAAGCTCCACAAGCTCCTGTTGCACTGCTCTGATCCCATTTTCAGCCAGGTCATCCCTAGGTGGATAATGACATCCAGCTCCCTCTCCCTTGCCAATGCTCCCATGATTCTAAGGATTTGTTTCCTGTTCCTCCAAGTCTTGGTGCCGGGCAGGCACCTTACCTCCCTTACCCCTCCCTCCCACAGTTCTACCCCCTAACAATTGAGTCCCCCACCAGGAGTTGTTTCCTTCCCCTGTGGGGGGGGAGGAGTGTCAGGCTTTTACTGCTTTCCCCTCTTGTCTTCCTCCTTCTCCTTGGAGTGCCTGCACAATGGGGTCTGTCCTGCGGGTAGGCAAGCCAAGGTGGATTGGTTGTCATCTTGGCCCAAGAGGGGGGTATGTTTCCATTTTCTCCCCTTAGTCCCTCCTTCCCCTGAGAGCATCGGCACATAGGATGAATGTCCAGTCCTGCAGCATGCTGAGGCATGCCGCAGTCAAGTGCCCACACTGTGCTCCCCTTCCCGACTCTCGAAGAGCCACCTGTGCCTCGATGCCCATGTTTCCACCTGCACTGGTGCATTGGGTGTGTGAGACACCCCAGGATCCCACCCCTGGAGGAGGACAGCATCCATTGGGGCACTCAATCCTCCTCCCCCTCCAACCCCTGGTGACCCAAGTCCGTTCCTGAACCTGGGTCACCGGCGTGGTGTGAGGTGTGGCATCCAGCGCCTCAACCATCAACGCCACAGGGTCGACAGAGTTAGGGAATTTTAATATGCCAATATAGACTGGAGTGTCCCAGTGCTGGCAAGTGCAAAGTATTAATTCCTGGTGGAAATCTGCCAGGAAGCTTTCCTTGCACAATTAGTGCAGGACCCCACAAGAGAGGTAGCCATGCTGGACTGGGTTTTCATCAGTGGGGAAAGGGTTCACAATGTCATAGGCCAGGAGTCACTTGGATCAAGTGGCTACAGTACTGTGTTGATTTAGATCTTATTAGAAACCATAAAGCAGCACAGTCAAACAAGGTATGGGACTTCAGAACAGTTTTGGGAGGATGTGGGAATTACTGGTGGAAAGCAAGGAGTAAATAGAAACAGATTGGGAGAGTGGACAAGAAATTGGAGGCATTTAAGGAAGGGATGGCAGAAGTGGCGGGTGCTGCATTGAGAAGGTAATTAAAAGCAGAAAGGCTATAAAATGTCGTTTTCATGATGGAGGAAAGATATGCAGTGAGAGGGAAGAGAAAGGCATTTAGGATATATAAAGAAAGCCAAAGGGATGAGTATAGGAAACATACCTGGGGTTATCTAGGAAACAAGCAGTATAAGAAATTCAAAAGCCATGGCAGGACTGAGAATTGCAGGGCTGGGGATGAAGCAGGGATAAGACATTATTTGGGTATAGGGGGAATGCAGAAAATTAAGGAGGAATAGTGTGGCTGAGGAAGCTGGAAGGATGGAAGAAAGGGGACAAAGTTAAGTCCGTTTTACTGAATCAACATTTTTGTTCAGAATTCACTGATGAGTAGAATGTTCTACTACCAGACTGTGCAGTAAGGGCAGAGCAGGGGGCAGGAGGACCGTTGTCACTCACATCACAGAGGAAAGGGCTGCTGGAAGAGCTAGGAAACTGAAAGTAGAAGATAAATGGGACCAGATGGCATGCACCCAAGAATATTAAGGGAAATGACACAGGTGCTTGCAGCACCACTAGCAGAATTTTTGAACTGCTCGTTGAGCACTCCTTGAGTTTCCCAAAATTCCTGTCCATTCTCTATAACCCCTTCTAAGTGTCCACTCTAGTGCAGGTTTTGTTATCATCTCCTAAAAGCCATACCTTTCCTTCCAGTTCCTCAGCAATGTCACTTATGAATGTTATTTGCCAGACCTGATATATATATGCAGTAGTTTTATTAGTTTATGTTGTGCAGGAATAATAAAATCTATTTCTGTATCATTCTGAGGTTGCCTCAAGCCACTTCATTTACAAATTATAAGGACCTTTATATGCAGTAGGTTGTGAAGGAAAATCTTTTCCATTTTCCATTGTTTTGTATGATCCATGAAGCAAGGGGAAAAAGCTTGAACCTAAGCTTGCTCAGTAAACATTATAAATAACTGATGTTCCAGCCTATTGTTCTGACAAGTTGGCATAGCATAGCAGTTAGTTTTATATTGTATAGGAATAGTAAGGATCTATTTTTATATAATTCTGAGGTAAGCCTCATGCCAGGTTCATTTATAGATTGTACTAGATTTTATATACAGTAGGCCATGAAGGAAAATTTGAGCTGTTTTCCATTGTACATTTGTAAATTACTATGCTATGCTATGCTGGGGTGCACATGGAGAGGTATCACCAGCAGAGGGTAGGGAGGTGGTGTTACCTCTGTGTAAGTCACTAGTAAGATTTTATCTGGAATACTGTGTAGAGTTCTGGAAACCACATATATGAAAGACATAGACAGAGTGGAGGTGGTCCAGAGAACAGCAGCTAAAATGGCCAGGGTGTTCAGCAGAAGACTTATAAGTAGAGTGTGACACAAATCCCTCACGGGACTTCAAGTTCACCACCACCACCATGTTTTTTACCAGCAGGAACCAGGAAAACCTGTTTCTTACCTCCTCCTTTGCACAAGGTTCAGAAGGTCAACACAATAACTGTGGGTGAGAGTGCCCTTAGAGACACAGACTGCAAGCAGAGTCCATCAGAAATAGTAGAATTACTGTTTTACATAAAGCATGCTATCACTGATTCTATAAAACAGAAGCTTTACTAAAAGACTACAAGTATTTACAACAGGATTTATGCACAGTCAGACTGAGGGACTGCAGTTTACTAGAAATTAAAATAAATGGAAGTTATACAAGACAGGTTGCAGACAGAAGAATCTGAGCTATTCTCACTTTAAAACCTATTCATTTACCTGCTGCTGTCTGAAGAAAACACTATTCCCTAAGTTGTATTTCTACTAGACCTCTAGCTGCAGGGCACTGGTGTTTCAGATGTTCCAAGTCCAAGAGGAAGAGCTTTCCTACAGCCCCTCGATTTATTTCTTACTCCTGTGGGAGGTCACATTCCCTTTGAGTTTCAGTTCTGTGCTGTCCCATCCCCCTTTGAGGTGTGTGTGTGTGTGTGTGTGTGTGTCCTCACCCTTTACCACCTCCTTGCTAACATTATGACATGCACCTGGGTCCTTTGTCCAACATGGGAACATCTCCAGGAAGGACTCCCCTCTGGGGTTATGGGTTTATTGCCTCCTCTCTAGCCTTCCTGTTAGATTTCCCACAAGAACATCAGTCCCTCCTCCCTGGCTGACATAAGCTGTCATATACTAGTTGATCATGTGATCTGGTGCCACCTTGGACCTGAAGCAGATGCATATTCAGAAAATAATAAATGAATCAAAAGAATACATGGCTCTGGTCCCCTTTCCTGTCACAGAGAGATTAATGGAACTAACATGTACACCCTGGAAGAGAAATGATGGGAGAGGGGGATATGATAGAGACATATAAATAACTAAAGGAGGTAAATGAGGTACAGGATGGGAGTGGATTTCAGAAGAAAATGTGCTTAAAAACAAGGGGACATGATATATAGCTGAAACAGGGTAAATTCCAGAAAGATGAACAATTCTTCTTCAGAGAAAGAGTGGTGGATGCCTGGAACAGCTTACCAGCTGAGACAGGTTGGGAGAAAAACAGTAGAATGGTTCAAGAGCAGCTTGGGAGAAACATAAGAGAATGTTAGGGGAAGGAATAAAGGGTAGGAGGAAAAACTGGAGATCAAATAGGGTCTGTAGGATTACTGCAGATAGAAGTAAATGGGCAGAGTGGGTGGAACAAGCAGTCCTTATTTGCAGGCAAATTCTCTGTTTCTATGTTTCTTTTGAAGAGGGCTGGTCCCAGTACTGAGCCCTGTGGCACCACACTAATCACTCTCCTATCATTAGCATGAGTGCCACTTACCAGCACCCTTTTCTCCTATCCGTTAACCAGTTTCTAACACAAGTTCATCACTTTGGATTCCACTAGGTAAATCAGTTTCTTTATTTGCCTCCTGTGCAGTACAGTGTTGATTGCCTTGCAGATGTCCAGGTAAGCCACGTCCACTGCCCTCCTCTGATCTATTTCCCTGGTCACCCAGTCAAAGAAATCTATCAGATTTATTTGACATGATCTCCATCTGTGAATCCATGTTGCTTGTGGTCTTGCATGCCAGTGTATTCCAGATACAGCACTCTACCACTCTTTCCATTAGCAGGGTTTCCATTTAAGAGCTAGTGTACTGGTACAGTTTTATATAATTTTGCAAAGAGTACAGTATTAGTGTAGTTAGTTACTGATTTGTACAGTTAAATGCCTTATAATCACGATAGTAATGTTAACAAGGTAATGCTGCGACTGTCCTCTTGCAAGACACAGCTTTTGTAATAGGTACAATGAGCAGATCAGAGTGATGCAGTGGAGGAAGTTTTACAGCACTCTTGATACTTTGAGCAGTGAAGTAAGGCCATTATGTTACATAGATACATAGATAATAGACAGTGTCGGCAGATAAGGGTCTGTGGCCCACCCAGTCTGCCCATTTGAGCTTGTAAGTTCAGTTTATGTTTTCCTAGAAGTCTGTTGCCCCTTACCCCTCACCTCCAGAATTCCTTTATGTCTATCCCATGCATTCTTAAATCCCGTTATTGTTTCAGCCCCCACCACTTCCTCTGGCAGGGTGTTCCACTTGTCCACTACCCGTTCTGTGAAGAAATTCTTCTTCACGTTTCCTCTGAATCGTCCTCCCTCCAACTTCATCTCATGCCCTCTAGTCCTGGAACATCTTTTTCGCTTAAAAATAGTGCATTCCTGCACCCTGTTCCTCCCTGTAAGATACTTGTATGTCTCTATCATATCCCCTCTCTTCCTCCTCTCCTCCAGGGAGTACATGTTCAGTGCCTTCAACCTGTCCTCATAGGACTTGTGATGCAATCCCTGTACCATCTTTGTTGCCCTCCTCTGAACCTTCTCTACCATGTCTATGTCCTTACGTAGGTAAGGTCTCCAGAACTGTACACTGTACTCCAGGTGGGGCCTCACTAGTGTCTTGTATAGTGGAATTATGACCTCCCTTTTCCTGCTGGTGATGGCCCTGCCTATGCATCCCAGCATCCTATTTGCTTTACCTGCTGCCTTGTCACACTGATTCCCTACCTTGAGGTCATCAGAGATGATAACCCCAAGATCCCTTTCCTGCTTGGTGCATGCTATATCCTCCCCCCCCAACTGATATATTGTGCCAGGGTTTTTGTGCCCCATATGCATTATCTTGCACTTCTTTGCATTGAATTTCAACTGCCAAACCCCTGACCATTCTTCAAGTTTCTGCAGGTCCCTTCTCATTCTGTCTACACCTTCCGTGTGTCTACTCTGTTACAGAGCTTTGTGTCATCAGCGAACAGTGAAATTCTGCCTTCTAGGTCCTGCGCAATGTCACTGATGAAGATGTTGAATAGCACCGGTCCCAGCACTGATCCCTGTGATACCCCACTGGTCACTCTTCCCTCTGTGGAGTGACAGCCATTTGCCACCACCCTCTGTGTCCTGCCACCCAGCCAGTTACCTGCCTACCCACCACACTACTGTCCTGCCCACACCCATATTCCCCAGTTTGTGTAATAGTCTTCCATGTGGCACAGTGTCAAAGGCCTTGCTGAAGTCCAGATAGGCCATGTCCACTGCCCTCCCCTGATCCACCTCCCTAGTCACCCAGTCAAAAAATTCAATGAGGTTGGTCTGACATGACCTCCCCTGGTGAAACCATGCTGCCTTGGGTCCTGTAGTCCATTGACAACCAGATGTTCCACCAATCTCTCCTTCAGTAGTGCTTCCATGATCTTCCCCACTACCGAGGTGAGGCTGACTGGTCTGTAGTTCCCCGCTTCCTCTTTGTTCCCACGTTTGTATAAGGGGACTACATCTGCTATCCTCCAGTCTTTGGGTACCTCCCCTGTTTCCAGTGATCGGCTAAACAGGATAGCCAGAGGTTCAGCCACCACCTCTCTTAGTTCTTTAAGGACCCTGGGGTGCACCCCATCTGGCCCCATTGCTTTATCCACTCTTATTACTTCCAGTTCCTTCAGGACCTTTCGTGTAAAGGGACTTGTGTCCATTTCGCACCATTCTCACCCTTGTACTCCCTTCAGACCCATTACCCTCCTCTTCCTCAGTAGAGACTGAGCAGAAATACCTGTTCAATATGACAGCTTTACTGCTGTCATCCTCCATCTGCCCCCATCCTCCTCCTTCAGTCTCACTATCCCTCCTTTGCCTTTCTTTTTCACTTATGTACCTGTAAAGGTTTGTCCTTCTACCCACTGATTTTGCAATGTGTTCTTCTGTCTGAGCTTTGGCTTCCTTACTGACCTACCTGCCTCTATTTGCTTCTCCTGGTACTTCTCCCTATCCCTTTCTGCCTGTGTCTTTTGTATTGCCTGAATGCAATCTTTTGGCTTTCACTTTCTTTGCTACCTCTTTGGAAAACCATAATGGTCTCCTCTTCCTTTTCCTCTTGCTAACCTGCTTAATGCATAATTCTGTTGCTCTTGTAATCCCCATTTAAATACTTCCCACTATTCCTCAACCCCTGATTCCTGTCCCATTCCCTTAATGCCTCTTTCAAGTATCTCCCCATTTTCCCAAAGTCTTCCCACCTAAAATCCAAGATACGTGTTTTATGTGGTTTGGTTCTACTCTGTCTGTGATTTCAAACCACAATGACTGGTGGTCACTGTTCTCCAGGTGCTCCCCACTGTTACCCCATCCACTGTCCCTGTTTGTGAGCTCAAGGTCCAGTATTGCCTTCTGCTGAGTTGGTTCCATGACAGTTGTTGAGGAAGGCACCCTGAAGGAGTCAGGATAAATCTGCTCTAGTTGATGCTGCTGCTGGGATGCTCCAGTCCACATCTGGAATATTGAAGTCTCCAACCAGTAACGTTGTCTGACCAGCTTGTCTATTACATTACAATACAAGGCATATGGGGGTGGTGTTGAAGTGGATTGACTGTAATAGTCTGGCTGTTTTATAATGATGTTTTATTGTGAAATTATTTTAACTATGTACTGCGCCTTGACTTTGAAAGGCGCATTATAAATAAAGTTTATTATTATTATTATTGTCTAACCACATCACATTCCTTGGAAATACTGTGCCCTAAAACTTGTATTCTTCTGGGTTCTCATGTACTGTAGTAACCTTCATTTCAGTGTTATCTTTTGTCAAATATTCTCTCAAAATGAGAGGTACGAGACACACTGCAATTCTGCTGACAAAAGTCACTCCCATAACTTGAAGTTTGAACTGTGCTGAACCGAACATGCTCACTGCTGAGCACCCCAAAATGGCAACATCCATGCCAGGTTCCACATCCCGTGTGCCTCAACCATCCAGACTATCAATGTTTGGTTCCCTTCTTGTTTTACTTTCTGGGTAGTGAACAAACTTGTTGTCATTTGTGTCTCAATGTAATGTGATACCTGGGTCTAATCTAACACAATTATCTGAGTGCAGAAGTTAAAAGGGAATCAAACACTGACAGCCCAAAACATTGAACCACATCAAAACACAGAGCAAGCATGGAAGCTGCCACCCAGAAACACCCAAAAGCAAACACACCCAGCCAGCACACCCAGTTCACTCCATGCAGTGCAAAGTGTGGCGTTCACTAGCAAAGTCCCAGAGTGTTGGGTCACTCATCCGAGCACTCTTCTTAAAAGGAAATTGAACAAGAATTTAAATAAATGTCACTAAAGAACACAAGACCTTTTCTACCCTTTTAAAGTACATAGCATAGACAGAGTCATGTCCTCACATCGATGCCCACCATACTTACAGACCCAACATGGAGAGTTCATGGAGAGTACAAAGTACACAGTGTTATCTGAAGAAACAGCAATTGCGATTGCAAACAAAGCCATACAAAATAAAGACCTGCTGCAGTTTACTCCTACTGACTATACTTACAGGCATGCTGCATGATGTGGAATATGTGTAGGCAGCCAAGCATGCAACAATCTGGCGATCAGTGATGCTAGTTTAATCAAAACTTAGCCTATCTTAGTTTGTCCTCAGCCCACCGACTCACCCCAATTCAGTGTTATTAGCCGCTAACAGTACATGCCATTTCCTCCCGATAGCACCACAGTGTACACCTCATCGTCTCCCTCTCACTTCGACGGGCACAGCAGGCATCGATGCAAAGAGGCAGCTCCCTCAAAAGACAAAAAAAAAAAAAAATCAGTAGCTCTTGTAATTTATTGTGACTTATTTACAATCTGAGTGATAACAGGTATGAGCCATTCCTCCCAAAGCATCACTTCTAGTTTTCTCAGCAAGGACTGGAGACCAGAGCATGAGGAGTAAGCACCAATTTGACAAACTGAAAAAAAAATCAATGTGTTATCACTAAGGGACTTAAGGAAGCTGCTTACAGGTTGATAATTACCTGAAACAAGCCTCCTGACAGTTTTATTTGCTTATCAGATCCACTAGCTCTTTAATTTCCCCACCAATGAAGTGAGACTGAGCAGCCTATAGTTACTAGAACAGAAACATAGAAACAGAATTTGCTGGAAGATAAGAACTGCTTGGCCCACGAGTCTGCCCATTATTCCCTGCCTATAGTATCATCGTAGATCCCATTTGATCTCTGGCCCATTCACCCCTCCCCCTTCCCTTTCCCTAAGATTCTCTTATGCCTATCCATGCATTCTTGAACCCCACAACTGTTTTCACTACCACCACCTCCCTGGAAGATTGTTCCAGGAATCCACCGCTCTTTATGTGAAGTACTTCTCAATTTCTCCTGAATCTACCACGTCCATTTTTTATCATGCACCCTTGCCTTTGAGCACCTTTTTTAAAAAATACTTCCCCCTTTCACCTCATTTATCCCTGAGAGGAATTTAAAGGTCTCTGTCATATCCCTCTCCCTGTTCTCTCTTACACGTTGTACATATTTAGGTCCTTTAATCTCTCCTCATAGAGTTTTTGAGGCACACCCTGCACCATTTTAGTTGCCCTTCTCCGGACTGCTTCCAATCTGTCTATTTCCTGTCTGAGATGAGAACTCTTAAGTAAGCTATGTCCACCACTCCACCCTGATCTAGTTCTTTGTTCACCCAGTCAAAGAACTCTATCAGATTCATTTGAAATGCCCCCCCCCCAATGAATCCATGCTGCCTTGGGTCTTTCAATCCACTGGATTTAAGATATTCCACAATCCTTTCTTTCAGCAGTGATTCCACTAACTTTCCCACCACTGAAATCAGGCTGACTGGCCAATAATTGCCAGCCTCTTCCCTGCTACCACTTTTGTGAAGTGGGACTACATTTGCCTTCCTCCAGTCCTCTAGGACCCCGCCTGTTTCCAGTGAGCATTGGTATGTCCTGAGAGGAGGGCTGGGTGGCAGGGAGCAATGAAGGTGACCGACCGATGTTCTACCAAAAAAAAGAAAAAAATAGGGCTTCAGAGGTACAGCCAGTACCTCCCTGAGCTATCTTACCACTATTGGTTAGACCTCTTCTAGCCCCATTGCTTGTTTACTTTCAGATTTGCAAGTGTCTTCTGGACTTTCATCTACAAGAAAGGACTAGTATCCACATCCCTTCCTCCAATGATCCTGTTACATATTTGTGGCCCCTTCCTGTCTTTTTTCTCCGTGGTATTTTTTCAGGATGTCTGCCTTTTCCTGTACACCCTCTGCACTGCCCCCCTTTCCCTTTTAACCTTACAATCCCACTCCTGGTCTTTTTTTCGCTTACATACAGTATCTAGAAAATATCTTGTCCCATTTTGTTGGCTATTCTCTCTTCAGTATGTGTCTTTGTGCTCCTTACTGTTGTCCCTGCTTCCCTCTGTTTCCCCTGATACACCTCCATATCCTCCTCCATCTGCATCTATTCATACCTTCTGAATGCTACACTCTTAACTTTTACCTTTTCCATCACCTCTTTTAAGAACAATAGCAGTCTCTTTTTCCTCTTTTTTTTTTTGCTCCATTGCTTAATGCAGATGTTTGTTGTCTTCACTATGGCCCTTTTTACTTTCCTCCACCACACCCAGTTCACTCCCCCCCACCGCCCCAAACCAGGTCATCCCTGAGGCATTCAACCATCTTTTTAAAACCTGCCCTCCTGTAGTCCAGGACCCTTGCCTTTGTGTGGTTCAGTTCCACAACCATCCATATACTGAACCACAATGTATGATGATTGGTGGTTGAGGTGCCCCCACACACACACACACTGATGTCTACCTTGCAGTAAATAAATAACACTAGCACTACACAAGTCACTTAATCCATTAAAGTTTAGATTTATTCAAAGTACAATTCCTGTTGAGAGTTTTACGACAAGAAAACAAATCCCTAGTGCCTCGATTAGGATCTTCCAGGGGATATACCCCTGGAAGACTTAACGGTGGTTTGTTTTTCTTCTGTTAAACTTAGACAGTGGGATCATTGCACTTGGAATAAATCTTAAACTTTAAGTGGATTTAAGTGACTCTGGAGCGTTGGTGTTATTTATTTATAAGCATTTGGACTGGCTATCCTTCTTGGCAGCACCCACCATCCTCAAACCTGAGAGCAACAGTAAGCTGTTTACTGTCTGCAACACAGTACCTGTTGGTGAGTACCAGGTCCAGTATTGCTCCATCATGAGTGGGTTTACTGACCAGTTGCCAGGAGGAACACTTCCTGCAGGGAATCCAAGATTGCTCTGCTTCTATCTGAAGCTGCAGCTGGGAGGCTCCAATCTACATCTGGCAGATTGAAGTCCCCCACCTCCCCATTTTCTGTCATCTTGCCAATGGCTTCCATCAGTACCTTATCTAATTCCTCCCACTGTGCTGGAGGTCTATAGATCACACCAGTGTGAATAAATGCTCTATTCACTGTCTCTAGAGTGACCCACAGTACCTCTGCACCCCATAATATTCCCTGTATCTCCATTGCTTTAATGACTCCCTCACATAAAGTACCACACACCCTCCTCTCCTTCGTACCCTCTCCTTCCTGAACAGGGTATAGCCTGTTATAGCCATGTCTCAGTCATGGCTAGCAATTCACCATGACTCGGTAATGGCCACATTATCCAGGACGGCCACTGCCATTTTCACCTCTAAATCTGGAATCTTATTTCCTAGACTTCTAGCATTTGGACACATGGCATTCCAGGTTTTGTCGCCACTCCATTTGTTACCCCCTTTTTTCCATTTTGCTTTCCCTCCTTCCCCCTTGTCTTTTTAATGCACCCACACCCACCTCCCTTAATTACTTATATTCTGCTTGCTGTATTTATTTGCAATCTGGGTGATTCCACTCCTCTCAGGTTCTCCCTACTCTCTACTTCAGCTTGTGGGGGTGGGCAGGTCCTGTCTCCCGATCTCTGTCTGCCATTGCCTCTGGGCTAGTTTAAATGTTCTTCAATGTGACATTTAAATCATCCACCAAAGACTGTGGTTCCCCTCTTGG
Organism: Neoceratodus forsteri; assembly: GCA_016271365.2. Classification (NCBI taxonomy): domain Eukaryota; kingdom Metazoa; phylum Chordata; order Ceratodontiformes; family Ceratodontidae; genus Neoceratodus; species Neoceratodus forsteri. The sequence goes on from CM057451.1 coordinate 62,412,065, forward strand.
ATGGATGCAGGCCACCATCCCTGTATACACCCTTATTCTCCCTGGTGAGTACCCAGTTCCCAGTGTAGCTGAACCCCTCCTCTCTGCACCATTCCTTCAGTCATGAATTGAAGCTCCTGGTTCAGAGATCCCTTTCCATCCCCATCGTAGACTGGCAGGATCTCAGAGAAAACCACTGAGTATGCTACCTGTCTAACACCCCTTCCCAGTTCCCTAAAGTCCCCCTACACTATCCAAGCTCTATCCTTAGCCAGGTTATTATTCTCTAGGTGGACAATGACATCCAGTTCTGCCTCCTGTCCTGCTGCTGTAATGATTCTTAGGATCAGCTTCCCATCCCTCGATATCATAGAACTGCGTGAGGCACCTAGCTTCCTTCCCCTTCCTTTTCTATTCCTAACTCTATCCCCTCATAATGGAATCCAACACCAGAAGTTGCTTCCTCCTCCTCCTTCTCTAGGGTCCTCTTCCACCCTTTGGGTCTCCACTATAGAGGATCCCTACATCCTCCCTTGCCCCTACCACAGGTGCCTCTTCCTGGCAGTCGTACCTCACCAGAGCAGTGTAGAAATTGTGTAGCAGCACCGGTTGAGGAATGTGCCTTTGACCCACCTCCCTCACCCTTCCTGAGCCCACCGCAGTCCAGTGGTTCCTCTTCCCTGGCATCCTCTGAGGCAATGGTGGCATACTTTCTGGATCCTGGGTGAAAGAAGAAGTCACCCAAACCCCAGCCAACTTGGCATGGAGACTAGTGACCTGCTCCCTCAATCCAGACAGGTGTGTGCAGGTGAGGCAACATCGCAGTCTCCAAAAGTTCTCTCTGAAAACTGACACCCTACAGCCACTGCACTACAGCACCCTCAGCATTCCCAGCTTCTATTCTCCCTGTGTTACCTGAACATATTTTTGTACCCTTACCCCTGTTAGGGTGTTTCTAGTTTTCCCCATTTGTTTGTTTGTTTCTATTTGTGGCCCCCCATGCCTTGTTTAAATCTCTTTATACTCCTACCTGAGAGAAGGTATTGTTCCTATTCCTAGTTTTGGCCTACCTTTTACCTTCCACCCTTCCCAGTAGTGACTGTTACACAGTAGTGAACAGGTGTTTTACCTTAGTTAACTGGCAGGGTCTCACACTTCCCTGCTGATAACTGCAATTGCTTAAGATGCCAGTTACCTGTTCCACTCCTTCACTGCTCCACTCGCTCACTGGGACACGAAAGTGCTGGACACGTTATAGTGGAAGTACTTTTATAGTGCTCTTGCAAGAAGGTACTGAGCTCCTCTGTCAGCTCCACCCCCAATTACACACCTGATTCACAAGACTTTCTGAATCTACTCACCCCAAGATTAATCTTCTGAGCTAGTTTCTCCCACCACCTGCTACAATTTAAAATCCAAGTTTCCAAACACTGCCTGCAAAGTTTCAAGTCCCCACAAACACTGCTTACAGATCTCATCTTTTCTTCCCACTTACCCTGCTACTTTAATATGAACAGAAATATAAATAAATATTAATAAACAAACAGGCACAAAGAATTCAAAAAAGTTTTGGAATTGGGTCAGCACTTCTAATTGCAAAAGCAGGACCAAGGATCTTCTTGCTTAAAAAAATTAATTTATTCACATGGAAGTAGTTCCTAAGCACATAATAAAGAAATGCACATGACAGAGCCACACAGAAAATTCCTGTTTCTTAATCCTTGAGCATACTGTTATATATTCAAACATCAGTGTATAAGTTGCAATGCAGTCAGTCTTTTTGCCAGGAAAAACCAAACAAAACAACAACTTTTCCTAGGTTATTTTCAGCACATTCTCCTAAATTAAGGTAGAAATGTTAATAACCCTTTGGCTAATATTCAAATAATATAAGGAATGAGCAGAGCCTTTGCCTAATCAAAACAAATACAGGGGAAAAAATCTCACCTGTAACAGATGAGCCAACAGCGTGGTTATCGAAAAACTGAAAACAGCATTGCTTACTCAGTGGTGTAAAGGCAGTTGATAAAATCCCTGGCACTTAGGCCAAAACAGTTGAAGCTGATAAGCTGTCCATGAAAGAGTTCTATTTTACCCAAATATATTCACAACAGTGGCAAAAAACTAAAGCGGCAAAAATGAAAGCTCTTTACCTTGCTCGTTGTCTCAGAGTTGTTCATTTGGATATTGCAGCAGCAACGGAAAAAACACACAAACACATGCAAAATGGAGTTCACACACACTTACTTTTCAATATAAAGTCATCATCAGAGCATGAACCAGGTACTAAAGGTGTGCACTGTGCAGGCTTTAAAGACATATAACATATAATGCACATAGTGGAATACACAGGTAATGACCTGGTAACATGGAACAAAAAACATAACAATCTCTAAATACATTTAAGTCAACAGTCTGTTCAAAGTCTTTATCTTGCTCATTTTCATGAGTGACTAAGAAACCACTAAATACTGCTATAGAGATTACTGGCGGTTGTGATCAGCTCATTACTGAGGTTATGCTTAACTTATATGTGGGAGATCACCAGAGGTCAAAATAGTGGCTCAATTCCTCTAAAAAGGCCTGTAGGAGGAAAATAGATACATTTTTGCAGTCTCCAAGTCATGCAAAATTGACAAACCTCATAACAATTTTTTCCAATCCTTCAAGTCATGCAAAAACCGGTGCACAAAGCATATTCTGTAGCTACCAGAGGACTCCATAAAAAGTTATGCAACCATCTAACAGCTTTTTGCAGCACCTACAAGTTGTGCAAGAAACAATTGCAGAACATTGATATTAGAGTAAACCAGTACAACTACCAACAGATCCATCAAGTCATATTGGTGTGACTAGTAAATCTCTGTACACACTGAAGTACTCTATAAATAATCATGAGACCGCCTAACAGTTTTTTGCAAAGCCTACAAGTCTTGCAAAAAACATATACAGAGCATTGATATCAGAATAAGCCAGTATACTACCAAAAGAGCCATCAAGTCATATTGGTGTGACTGGTAACTCAATATTAACTCATTGTAAAGCCCCCCACCAACAGACCCAGCAAGTCATGTTGGTGTAACTCAGGGCTAGTCATAAAAAGAGTTTTATTCAGATTTTATGTCAGAAAACTATACAGAGGGATATCTTCATTCAGGCAACTAGAAGAAAGTGTACCCAAAGTATATATCCAGAATGCTTCTTCTTGCAAAAGATTTTGCTTCAGATTTCCACCTCTGACTCTAAGATCTATTTTTTTCCAGACCAATAAATTTGAGAGATACTGGTGAGTATCTGGCCATGGCCAGACTCAAAATAGTGTCTTGCCATGGAATAATCCAAATTGTTATTTCTGATGGCTGCTTTATATTCTCCAGTTCTTAGCTTTACTATTCGTTTTGTCTGTTCCACATATCCTAGCCCGCAAGGGCATATAAGCAAGTAAATCACTCCACTTGTGCTGCAGTTTATAAACTGTTTGGCATCATTTATTTTATTTATTTAGTTATTACAAATCAGGTTTACAACCTTGAGTCAGAGACTCATTTACAAAGGCACCTCATCACAGGAGGGCAGACAACAAGACAGTTATTACAGTGCAGATTAAATAAGAGGGATAACATTATAGGTGCAGCAAAGGAACATTTGACATAGATACACTTAGGTTACATAATGTAATGGTTTGTATGTTACTTAGGTTACATAATGTTACAAAATTGAGAGTTACAATCATGGATATAATAGGTCCTCAGAGAAGACAGCGAGTTAACATCCCTATTTGGATCTAGTAGGGAAGGGTGGGTCTGGGGAGGAGGGCTGTCCAGTGGATGTTGTCAAGCAGGGGGGCAAGGCAGGCGGTTACCACAGGTTACAACAGGGGTTAGTTGCACCTACAACAGCAGGTATTAAAGATGTGGTTCAAGGGCTGTTTTGAAGGAGCCACTTGACAAGTTGGAGATGCAGCTAGGAGGTAGTTGAACCAGGTGGGGCAGGGTTGAGGAAGAATCTCTGGGCAAGCGAGGTCTTAGTTCTGGGCACCTGGAAGATGGCCTTAACAGAGCTGTGGGTGGTGGCAGACGATGATGATCACTGTAGGGAGGAGGAGAACCCTGGAGGTGGGAGGAGTCTAGCAGAGATTTCTTAGCAAGAAGGCAGGTCTCTAGAGCAGTCACTCCTCAAAGTTGAGCAGATTGGTGGTAGAATAGAGAAGGCAGGTGTGAGTGTGGTTTGGGGCACCGGTCAGGAGCCTACAGGCCTTACTGATGGAGAGTTGGATTTTGGAGAAGGCAGTGTTGTCAGCTGTGGTGTAGATGGGCAAGCCATAGTCCATGAGGGACAGAGATGGAAGAGGTGATGGCCAGCCTGAAGGCAACCTGAGGCAGGCAGTCCCTGTGCCGGTATAGCAGGCCAATCTGGAATTAATGATGGCTGACAGGGCATTAATGTGGGTGTGGAAGGAGAGGGCGGTATCGAACGTGATGCCAAGGTATTTGTATGTGGTCACTTGTTCTAGCGGGTGCAGAGTGCTGGGGATAATCAAGAGAGGGGTATTGTTAGCTTTATTTTGGTGGTGGGAGAACAGCATTGGTTTGATTTTCTTTAGGTTAATGACCAGCCTGCGGTTGCTGAACCACCTTTCAGCTTGTTTGTAAGCTTGCTGGATGGATAATTGGAGGGAGGTGGGATTGGGATGTGAGGCAACAAGGACTGCATTATATCTCTTGACAGATCTTGGATGCACAAAGGATTTGCTGCTAAGGGTATTTGAACAGTGGGTACAGTGCCCATACCAAAAATTTCCAACCGGAGGTTGTGGGAGCCATGTGTTGTTTTTGGTACAGGTAGTAAAGTGGCATGGACAAGTTTGTCCTTGAGATTTCTGCCATGTCTGTATGTAATTCTGTGTCTCTGTTCAAATAGTGGTTTAGCTTGGGGTTAGTTTCAAGTAAGCTCCAATGAGTTTTAATTATTTTGCCAATTTCTGGAGCCTTTGGATTATATTGTGTTACAAACATAGTTTTTTTTTATGCCTTCTTTCTGATTTATCCTCTGTAGGAGCTCATTTCTGTCCATTTGACTGACTTGATGGTTTGCCTCATTAAAAACTAAAAAGTTGTAGCCTCTTTCAAAGAAATCTGTTTGTTAAACTCGCAGCTGCTTTTTTATACCCTTCCACTGTTCAGCATATTCTTTTTGCTCTGATAAATTTCCCCTTGGGTATGTTTTTTGTGATGTTCGGTGGGTGTCAACTATCATATTTTAACAGAGTATTCCTAGAAAGGGGTTTTCTGTACAACTTTGTCTCCAAATGATTGTTCTCTTTGAATATCAGGATGTCCAGAAATGGGATTTCTTCATAATCAATCGTATATGTGAATTTCAGATGTGGGGACGTGGAATTAATGTATTCCAAAAAACTCATTAAGATATTATTGTTCCACTCCAAATCAATAAACAGTCATCAATGTAATGTTTCCAGATTTTTATATTTTCAGGAATATATTCTGATTTCTATCAAAAATAAATCTTTCTTCCCAAGCCCCCATATAGATGTTTACCAGGCTCGAGGCAAATGTAGTGCCCATAGTTGTACCTTTGTGCTGGGCATAGAATTTGTTTTCAACTAGAAAATAGTTTGCCTGAAGTATGAATCTTGCTAAGTCAATAATATAGTGGTTTGGAGGTAACATTTCATTCCTATATTCCAGTGCTTTTCTAAAGCTTCTGGACCCCTTCATGGGGATGCTGATGAAAGTCTTCCACATCAATGGTGACCAGTATGTCCATATCATCTACACGTGTACTTTCCAAAATTGTCAATGCATGGTTTGTATCTTTTATGTAGGACTTTCATTCCAGTACTGGTTTTGGATGTAAAAATTGACAATTTTGATCAACTGTTCTGTCACAGAACCAATGTCCGATACTATAGGTCTTCCGGTACTGGATTGGTATTTTTGTGTACCTTGGGAAGTAAGTATAGTATGGCTTCCTGGGATTTGTGGCTCATAAAGTCTGCTTCAGTATTTGTTATCCAGTACATGTTCTGTCCATATCGATCAGCTGATCTGCTTTTTCTTAATTGCAGCTGTTGGGTCTTTAGTCAATTTTTGTAAAATACTTGGTTTGACAACTGTCTGTTTACCTCTACAGTATACTCATCTCTTCCCCATACAATGACTGACCCATCCTTGTCAGTTTGTTTAATAACAATATTTTCATTATTACTAAGTTCTTTAATAACCCGATCTTTGGGTGGCAATGATATTTTGTTTCCTATTTTATTGTCATTTTAGTAGAATATTTACATCTCCTTTTCTCATATTGCTAAAAGTTATGATGACTGAATTTGTGGAGGGGGCAGAAAGAGGATGATTTTTAAAGCCTGTTTGTTCCTGATTGTTGGATATATCTTGTTACTGTTGGTACTGGCATCCATTTCATTGTTTCTAAAAATTCCTTTAACTATAACTGTTGGAAAAATGTAAACAGATCTACTTCCACTTCAAAATTGTTAATTCTGATTTGTGGGACAAAGGTGAGACCTTTACTGAGTACTTGATTTGGTCTTTGGATAAATCGATTTTTGAGAGGTTCACAACCTCCAGTTGGGGTTCCTGTTCCTGGAGAATCTCCTCACATGTCCCCACTGGCATCTCCTTCTCTGTTGCTGTCCCTTTCTTCCTCCTCTATTCCCTCTGACACCTCCTCTTCCTCAATCCTATTCTTGTTCTCCCTGTTTTCCTGAATTCCTTGAACCTGGGTCCAGATCTCCCTGTTCCCTATGGAAAAAAATGACTATTTGTAGGTCTGTTTCTCCCATTTCCTCTCCATAATCACTTTCAGGGCCTGATGACACATCTTGTCTATCTACTCTAAAGTCAGTGCTCCTATTAATATGTGTTTGTTTTCTGGGACCATGCCAACTGTATACCATCCCTGATTTATAATCATTTTGCCATTAATATGGTTTTGTTGTTTATAGCCTAGAAGCTCTGTTTTATATTTCTCTAATAAAGCATTCAATTTTGTTTTCAGTTCTTCAAAATTAGTAGGAAATTTTTCCTCAGTTTTGGTTCTAATACTAGAATTCTCTCTGCTTTTTTTCAGCCTCTTTTTGGATTTTGAATAGTAAACAGCATTAAATCTTGGCTGCACTTGTTCAAAATCTTCCTCCAGTCTGAGAGGTATTCTTGATCATCCATTCTGAAAGATGGAGGCTTTTGTATTCTAAGGCCCTGAGGGATCCTCTTGTCCCTTCAGTATTGGGAAAGGCTTGCTGCATGCAAGTTAAATCTTGTTTATTTCTTATACAGATTTTCAAAAACTCTGGAATCGATTTGCTCTTGTGCACTACCAAAGTTTGCTGCAGACATCAGTAATTCTATCTGGTCAGCAGGTAGTGCTATTTAGTTCCCCATTTCTTCACTAAATGAAAGCACCTCCATTGTGGGTTCATGGATTGGACTAGAAGCCATATTGGCTAGATCAATCCTGCTGTGTGTTGTATAGGAGGAGCTTGACCCCCAAACAAGGTATACTCCAAAACTTGGTAAGTTGACAAGTAAAGAACACAAGAAAGGGGGGCTCACTTCACCACCAGCAGAGTGCACAAATACCCTGGAGAATCAAAATTCAGAACAGGCACAAAGAATTCCAAAAAGGTTTGGAATTGGGTCAGCACTTCTAATTGCAAAGGTAGAGCCAAAGATCTTCTTGCTTAAAAAATGTAATTTATTCACATGGAAGTAGTTCCTAAGCACATCATAAAGAAATGCACATAACAGAGCCACACAGAAAATATCTATTTCTTAATCCTTGAGCATACTGTTATATATTCAAACATCAGTGTATAAGTTGCAATGCAGTCAGTCTTTTTGCCAGGAAAAAAACAACCAAAACAAGATCTGTTCACAGGTTATTTTCAACGCATTTTCCTTAAATTGAGGTAGAAATGTTAATAACCCTTTTTGGCTAATATTCAAATAATATAAGGAATGAACAGAGCCTTTGCCGAATCAAAACAAGTACAGGGGTAAAAATCTCACCTGTAACAGATGAGCCAACAGCATGGCTATCGAAAAACTGAAAACAGCATTGCTCACCTGACAATATCCGAATGAGCAACTCTGAGACAACGAGCAAGATAAAGAGCTTTCATTTTTGCCACTTTAGTGTTTTGCCACCATTGCAAATATATTTGGGTAAAATAGGACTCTCTCATGTCCACTTTATCAGCTTTAACTGTTTTGGCCAAAGTGGCAGGGATTCCATCAACCACCTTTATACCACCGGGTGAGCAATGCTTTTTCAGTTTTTCGATAGCCACACTGTTGGCTCATCTATTACAGGTGAGATTTTATTTCCTGTACTTGTTTTGATTCAGCAAAGGCTCTGCTCATTCCTTATATTATTTGAATATTAGCCAAAAAGGGTTATTAACATTTCTACCTCAATTTAAGAAGAATGTGTTGAAAATAACCTAGGAAAAGTTGTTGTTTTTTCCTGGCAAAAAAGACTGACTGCATTGCAATTTATAAACTGATGTTTGAATATATAACAGTATGCTCAAGGATTAAGAAACAAGAATTTTCTGTGTGGCTCTGTCATGTGCATTTCTTTATGATGTGCTTAGGAACTACTTCCATGTGAATAAATTCAATTTTTTTAAGCAAGAAGATCTTTGATCCTGCTTTTGCGATTAGAAGTACTGACCCAGCTCCAAAACTTTTTGGAATTCTTGTGCCTGTTCTGAATTTTGATACTCCAGGGTATTTGTGCACTCAGCTGGTGGTGAAGTGAGAACCCCCTTTCTTGTGTTCTTTAAATATTAATATACCTTTAATGTAAAGCTAAGTGGTTTCACTCCTCTCTGTCAACAATGTCTAGACTTCCACCCCTAGCCTCCTCCCTGCTGCTCTTATGTATTGGGACCACATCAGCTCTTTTCCAGTTTTCCGGAGCCATGCCTGTTTCCAGTATTCCAGTAACCGTTGAATACAGCTTTCAGTGGTGTAGCTAGCACCTCCTTGAGTTCTTTTAGAACTCTTGGGTGTATCCTTTTGAATCTCATTGTTTTATCCACCTTCAGAGCTGCAAGTCCCTTCTGGACTATGTTCTTTGACTTGTGTACACCTCCCTACCCCCTCTCATTCCTGCTACTCCCTGGTGGTTTGTCTCCCTTCCCTCCACTGAGAAGACTTAGCAGAAGTATCTGTTTAGATGTCTGCTTTTTCTTGGTCCTATTCTGTGCAGTCTCCCCATCTACAGTATCCTTCTAATATGCAATATCCTTTCCCTTGCTTTTTTCTTCTCACTTATGTATCTAAAGAAAGTCTTATCCCCCTTAATGACCTCATAGAAACATAGAATTTGATGGCAGATAAGTAGTGCTTGGCCCACCTAGTCTGCCTATTTTCCCTACCTGTTCACTTACCACAGATCCTAAATGTTTGGCAGCTTATCCTCTCTTTCCTATCACAAGAGTTTCTTTATGTCTGTCCAATGTGTTTTTTGAATTCCCTACCAGTTTTGCTCTCTCATTCTCTGCTGGGAGGCTGCTTCATGGATCCACCACCATTTTGTGGAAAAATACTTTTTTGTGTTACCCATAAGTCTGCCACCCTCTATTTTCATATCATGGCCCCTTGTTCTTAAACATCTTTTTTTTTAAAGATGCTACTGTCTTGTACCTTATTTACACCCTTGAGGTATTTGAAAGTTTCTATCATATCTCCCTCTCTCTACTCTCTTCCAAGGAATACATATTGAGATCCTCCAGTCTCCCCTCATATGACATGTGGTGCAGCCCCTACACCATTTTTGTCGTTCTTCTCTGAGCCACTTCTACTATGTTTGTGTCTTTCCAGAGATGTAGCCTCCAGAACTGGACACAGTACTCTTGATGAGATCTCACCAATGTTCTATACAGTGGCATCATCACCTCCTTCCTTCTGCTGAAGATACCTCTCCCTATACACCCCAGCATTCCACTGGCTCTCCTCACAGCCTTCTCACATTGTTTGGTAACCTTTAGATAATCAGATATAATTATACTAGGGTCCCTTTCCTGTTCTCTGGCCATCAGGACATCCCCCACATCATGTACAGTACTCCTCACCCTGCATTTCTGTGCCTTAAGTGCATGTTCTTGTAATTCTTTGGTGATTCTTTCCTGTGTCTGTGCCTTTGCTTCCCTCACTGCCTTGCCTGCTTCTTTCTGCTTCACTAGGTATGCTTTCCTTCCTCCTCCATCTGTATTTCCTTTTAGAAAATGGATTGGGAAATCCTAAAGCTGATTGGCTTAGACTGCCAGCTACCCAGTCCAGTATCAGGCAACAGAGACTGGGAAATAATGAGTCCCAGTCTCTGCTCTCTGACTACATTCCAAATCCTTGGGCCCAAAAACTTTCAATTTTAAAATACCACCATCTTTAAAATCTGGTTGTAGAGAATGAGAGAGAGCTACCCCACCTCCAGAGATCACAACTATCCATACCACACTGTGATTCAAAAGAGTAAACAGAATAAGCTAAACGTACTGTTGCAGTCAAACATGGAGCTTTGCCTATGCAGGGTTTTTGGAAAAAGGAGCACATGCAGGTAGTAAAAAAAGCTGAAAGTTAGATCCCATTGCGAGTTACTCCCACTCAACTTAACCTGCCCAGTGTGACCATTAGAATTGGACGTCTTTCCCGTTACTTGATTGTGCTCTCACCTGACTACCCCCCCAACTAGGTCAAAACAAACAAACAAAATAAGGACTTTACTTTACAGAAAAAAAATGATGTTAGGTTTTTTCAGCACCTCATTTCAATCATGCAGGTCTGCAGGCTTGATTTTAATCTGCCTCCATCAGCTCCACAACCCAATTGAATGATTCCCAGATTCTACTGTGGCAACAGTAAACTCCCTCCAAAAAACGAAGTATCTGCTAACCCACTCCATCCCCGCAGTAACTAGAAAAAAAAAGTTTTTCTTTTTAAATAGCACCAGCACAGTCACATGCTCAGCACTATTACCGATTCCCATAACTTTCTCCCAGGCATGCCCTACCTCCTCCATGCTCACTGCAGAAAAAAAGTAAAAAAAAATTGCCTGAACAACACAACAACTCCTAGAGAGCTCACTATGCCCCAGATTGCTAGCTCCCCCAAGAGCCCATAAATAAAAAAAAACACAAGTGGCACAACAGTTTTTGTTAATTTAAATTGTACCTTTTTTTAGATCTTTATCCCTAGCATTGCCTCCTACATTTTCAGAGATGGGACTCCCCACCTGATACAGATATGCCAGGTGAGCTCACAATGCTGATAAAGAGCTGTGCAGTTAAATATAAAAAAATAATAATCATAACAATTTAGAGTGCTGATGTTTCCTATCAGATTTCTGCATTTCCACTTCCTGGTTTTATGTGCCAGGTCATGCACGATGGCCTAACAGCTTCATCTTCTGACCAAAAGGTAAAAAAAAAAAAGGAAAATCTTCCAGGAAGGGCAGAGAAGTGTTTTCCTAAACACAAAAGGGTTATCAAAACACTGCTGGGGGGAACTTTCCAAAAAACTCTATCTTTCTTCTGGACATGGTGGTCCAGAGAGGGGATATGTAAAACAGAATGGCTCAGGGGAGATCAACAAAAGATGGAACAGCACAAAAAGAAGAGACTACCTGACCAAAACATGTTTTTTTGTAATGTTTATATTCATTTTCAAAGTCATTTTGTCGGTTATTTTATTTCTTAATTAAAATGTGCACAGATGCCCATTTTCTAAGCACAATAATACCCTCCTGGCTATAAGGCCCTCTGCCTGTAGTGTCTGGCCTCATTACACCCTGGGTGGTCTGGTATTGCCCAATACTATCTGCTCTGTCAGGTATTATTGCTTACATACCTCCTGAATGCCACACTATTTTCCTTCACCTCACTTGCCACTTCCTTAGAGAAGCATAACAATCTTTTTTTTCTTTGACTTTACTCACTTCTTTCATTCAGAGTTTGGTTGCTTTAATTATACCCTCCCTTTTGTTTGCCACTCTGCCTTCATCCCTCTTGCAATCCCTCCTTCAAGGTAGTTTCTGAGGCAGTCGCAAATTTCTTTAAAATCTGCCCTTCTATTGTCCAGGATCCTTGTCCTCATGTGTTTGGCTTCTATTCCTGTCTTAATATTAAATCACATGTGCGGTCATGATTGGTACCCAAGGGAACTGTCTACTGTGGTGTTTTCAATGCTGTCCCTATTTGTAAGCACCAGATCCAGCACTGCCCTGTCCCAACTGGGTCATCTGACTAGCTGCCTGAGAAAAGCCCCTTGAAGAAGTAATTTCATTTAATTTTCTAGTTTTTATACTTGCTGTGGGCTGATGAGCATAAATACCTGTTTGCAGAAGCTGCAGTTGGAAGGCTCCATTCCACATCCGGAAGATTGAAGTCACCACTAAGCAGTATCTCCCCCTTTACTTGCCATTCTGATTATGGCTTCCCCAAGTGCCTTACCCAACTCCTCTCCCTGTGCTGGAGGTCTGTTCACTACCCCAGTATGGATAGCAGACCCAGAGTCTGTCTCGAGGATGATGCACAGCAACCCTGGCTCCAGCCATTCCATTTCCTCATGGTTCCCCTGTACCTCCATGACCTTGATTTCCTCCATCACACGTAAAACAACCCCTCCTCCCCTCTGTCCTGTACTGTCTCTTCTGAACATAGAGTAGCCCAGTATGAACATGTCCCAGTTGTGGTGCTCAGTGCACCACAACTCCATTATCACCACTAAATCCAGGTCAGACTCCACCATAATGGCTTCCAAGCCCAGAACTTTGTTTCCAAGACTGCTGCACATGGCTCTCCATACCTTCTTTCCCCCATGCCCACTGCCCTGCTTCCCACTTCCATTCCTGCCTGTGTTTTTCCTTGAATCTCTTGCTTTTCCTCTTTCCTTTTTAACTTCTTCATTCCTTGTCTCTTTCAATCCTCTACCCTTGCTTACCTGAGTTTTACCTCCTTTTTGTTCTGTTTTGTCCCCATCCAAGCTTTCTGCTCCCCTGCCCTAGAGGATTTTTCTCCCCCTGGGCCCTCCCTCCCTACTACTTCATTATTTGTGGGAGGGGGCAATTGTTTCCTCCCTTGGTTTTACTTCCCTCCCCAGCTAGTTTAAATGCTCATCGAAGTAACATCCAAACCTCCCACAAAGAACTGCAGTTCTCTTCCTGAAAGGATTCAGGTGGTCTCCCTTATAGATGCCCACATCCTCCCAGGCTGGGTCCCAGTCCCCAGTGTAATAGAAGCCCTCCTCCAAACATCACACCTTCAACCAGTCATTAAATCATTAAATGCTCTGGTGCAGAATACCTTTGCATCTCCACAGGTAATATCTCGTAAAAAGTCATTGTGCATGCTACCTGTTTGGGACCCCATCCCTAACTCCCGGAGTTACCCTGCACAACCCCTACCTTATCTCTTGTGAGGTCATTCATCCTCAGATGGACAGTGACATCTAGCTCCTCCCAACTCCACTGCCCCAGCTATAGTCATTAGGGTCATCACAAGAATATCAGGTAGGGCTGCCCAGACTTCTTGTGCCAATGGGCCTTTTTCTGTAAGCATGTTCTATGTTTCTGTGCTTCTGTTTTCCCTGGATCCCTACCCCTATATTGTAGATAAGGAAGATGTAAAGGACTGGTCCCAATACCTGTGGCACCCTTCTAGGGATCCCCCTGATCTCTGAGTAGTCTCCATTTATTACCACCCTCTGGGTTTTGTCACTTAATGAGTTTCCCACCAACCTAGTGATTTTGTCCCCTACTCCAAGGTCCTGCAACTTCTTAACCAAGTGTTCATGCAGGATGGTATCAAAGACTTTACTGATGTCAAGGTACAGTATGTACACTGCCCCTTCCTTTTCTACTGCCTTTGTCACCCAACTGATGAAATCAGTCAGGTTTGTCTGACACAACCTCTTCCATGTAAACCCATGTTGATTTTTGTCCAATAGTCTGTTTGCCTCCAGGAAAGTTATTGTCCTTTCCTGCATTATTGTCTCTAGCAGCTTATTTATGAAAGATGTTAGGCTTACGGGTCTATAGTTCTCCAGGTCATCCTTGCTCACACTCTTGTGTAGTGGAACTACATCCTCCATTCACTGGGTGCTGTACTATCCCTGTCTCCAGTGAGCTATTAATTACCTCAGGTAGTGATTCAGGTAGGACCTGGCCCATCTCCTTAACTACCTATGCATACAACCTATCTAGGCTCATGGGTGTGTCTACATTAAGTGTGTTTAAGACTTCTAGTACCCTTTTTGCTTTATTGGGATCAACACTGACCCCTTCCCCTCACCCCTTTGCCCAAGTTGCACAGTCAGACACTGGTTCCTTGTCTTCCCCTGCTAAAACTGAGCAGAAAGATCAGTACAGAATGTTCACCTTTCCTTTATCTTTGTCTTTCTCTTCCCACTCCGGGTTTTGCTTCAGCCTGACTATTTCTTCTCTCTTTTTTCTTCTTTCTTATAATGGGGAATAAAAACAAGCATTTGTCAATGCCGAATGTTTGCTTGCTGGCATTGGCAGTGGTAATGAATAGAAGTTACAGAGCTGCGTAATGGTAATGGCAGTGAAGTACTGAACTGAAGCCAACCCCACCACCACCCTGCAGAGAGTGACAGGCATTGGGGTGTGCATTTGGGTCATCAGGCATAACGGCCTCGTCATTTCACCACACCCCACCGTGCAGACACTGACAAGTGTCACGGTGTTCCTTGGGGTCTTTGGCCCTTATGCGCACCCCATTTCATTAGGAAATGCGGTGAGATGGGTGCGATATAGGAGAATGGGGTGAACTTTGGGGCTGAAGAGTCCAAGGCATACCTCGATGCCTCTCACTGGCTGCAGGGTGTGGAATGGTATGAGCATTACAGGCAAGAATCCCAAGTCACACCCCTGATGCCTGTCATTCTCTACAGGGTTGGGCGTTATGGTTGGAAACCCTAATACCTCAGGCATTCGTTGGTATTTTCACTCCAAATTTTCAACATTGTTTTTTTTTGTGACCCCACCTCATGAACAGGGGGAATATCAGTTTGTTAGCCGAAAGCTGCTTATGCACAGCGAGTACGGCATTTAGCACCACAGGTGCAAAAACATTCCGAACAGGATATAAAAAATGACAGCTGTACTGTTCATGGGGAGGTGTAAAAAATGGCAATGTTGCAAATCTGCAGTAAAAATATTTAAAAAATGGTGAAGTCATGAGCGTACATAGAAACTGTGCAACGCACACCGTAATATAATTAGGTTGGGGATTTTTTACAGCAGATTGTCAACTCAGGCATTTTGGTGCCTCCGATCATGAACAGTGTCACTGTGATTTTCTTTATCTGTGCCGAACAATGATTTCCCACGGCGACCATGCATCTCAGCGCTGAAAGTGTGAAAACACACTTCAGCCATGTTGTGAAAAATGACAGCTGTACTGTTCATAAGGAAGTGTGGAAAAATGCCACTGGTGAAAATCTGGACTGAAAATATTACAAAGTCATGAACTTACGAGGGTGCGTGGAAACTGCACATTGCTCACTCGTAATACAGTCATTTTATGGACTTTTGTCACCAAATTTTCAACATAGCCATTTTAAGACCTCTGCTCATGAACAGTGTAACTGTGATTTTCTTAATCTGTCCTAAACATTGCTATCGCACACCAACAGCACCATTGTGCGCTACATGTGCGAAAACACATTTTGGGTGACATATGAAAAATGGCAGCTGTACTGTTCATAAGGAAGTGTAATAAAATGGCAATGTTGAAAATCTGGAGTAAAAATATTAAATTTGCAAACTTAATAGCATAAGAATTGGCGTAACGCACGCCAGAAATAGTCATTTTAGGAATTTTTCACCAAATTTTCAACATAGCCATTTTAAGACCTCTGCTCATGAACTGTGTCACTGTGATTTTCTTAATGTGTCCCATACATTGATTTTGCACATACTGCACCATTGTGCACTACATGGGTGGAAACACATTTTGGGCAAGATGTGAAAAATGACAGCTATACTGCTCATAAGGAGGTGTGGTAAAATGGCAATGTTGAAAATCTGGAGTGAAAATATTGAAAATTCGCAAACTTATGAGTGTGCGTAGGAACTGCGCAATGCACCCTCGTAAAACAGTCATTTTTAGGAATTTTTTCACCAAATTTTCAACATAGCCATTTTAAGACCTTTGCTCATGAGCAGTGTCACTGTGACTTTCTTAATTTGTCCCGTACATTGATTTCACACACCGACTGTGCCATTGTGCGCTACATGGGCGGAAACACGTTTTGGGTGAGATGTGAAAAATGACAGCTACACTACTCATAAGAAGGTGTGGTAAAATGGCAATGTTGGAAATCTGGAGTGAAAATATTGAAAATTCGTGAACTTACGAGCGTGCATAGGAGCTGTGCAACGCACGCTCGTAAAACAGTCATTTTAGGAATTTTTTCACCAAATTTTCAACATAGCCATTTTAACACCTGAGCTCATGAACAGTGTCACTGTGATTTTCTTAATTTGTCCCGTACATTGATCTCGCACACCGACTGAGCCATTGTGTGCTACATGGGCAGAAACACGTTTTGGGTGACATGTGAAAAATGACAGCTGTACTGCTCATAAGAAGGTGTGATAAAATGGCAATGTTGGAAATCTGGAGTGAAAATATTGAAAATTCGCGACCTTACGAGTGTGCGTAGGAACTGCGCAATGCACCCTCGTAAAACAGTCATTTTTAGGAATTTTTTCACCAAATTTTCAACATAGCCATTTTAAGACCTCTGCTCATGAACAGTGTCACTGTGATTTTCTTAATTTGTCCCATACATTGATTTCGCACACCGACTGTGCCATTCTGCGCTACATGGGTGGAAACACATTTTGGGTGAGATGTGAAAAATGACAGCTGTACTACTCATAAGAAGGTATGGTAAAATGACAATGTTGAAAATCTGGAGTGAAAATATTGAAATTTCGCGAACTTACGAGCCTGCGTAGGAACTGCACAACGCACGCTCATAAAACAGTCATTTTTTGGAATTTTGGCCAAATTTTCAACATGGGGTTCTGGGACCCCTTCTCATGAATAATGTCACTGTCATGGCAGTATTCAGGCCCAAAAGGTGATTTCACAGTCACTGCACAGTCACTGCTCGAAATCACCCTTTGGGCCCGAATAACGCCATGACAGTGACATAATTCATGAGAAGGGGTCCCAAAAACCCCATGTTGAAAATTTGGTGCAAAAATTCCCAAAAATGCCTGAGATATGCAATAAAGTTGAAACCCCCCTATGTAACCCATTATACAGCTTACCGGCATTTCCTCAGTTCGCGGTCGGCTTTGAAGAGTGCAGACGTGTTCCCGGTCCACCGAAGATCGTCGCGGGTCCAGAGGTAAGTATGGGTTGGGGGTGTGGGAGGCTGGGTGCGCAGTGGGTGGTGCGGTTGGGAGGGGTTGGGAGATGCGCCGGGACAGTTTTTATTTTACAGGGTTAAAAACAAAAAAAGACGTCTATGGACGTTTGCCACGCTGGGGTGGGCTCTCAGTGTGGCACAAAGACTGGGGGCGTTCAGCCGACGGGGATTGGGCACCCCCATCGGCAAAATAAGAAAAAAAATTGCGGCACCGTTGCTGCCACGCTGGGGTGGGCTCCCAGCGTGGCACAGGGCTGAGGCGTTCAGCCGACGAGATTGGGCACCCCGTCGGCAAAATAAAACAAAAAAATCACAGCACTGTTTGCCACGCTGGGGTGGGCTCCCGCAAGTGGCACATGGACTGGGAAGGGGATATTCAGCCGACGGGATTGGACACCCCCGCCGCCAAAGGATTACAGTGCTTGCCACGCTGGGTGGGCTCCTGCGTGGCACCTACAATTGGGGCGGTGGGAAGCAGCTCAGCTGATGGGGATTGGGCACCCCGCCGGCTATACAGTACGCGGCGCGTCTGTTCAGTGCATGGGGGGCTGCGCGTGAGCAGCCGATATCTTATCGGTGCTCACTCAAGCGTAGCTCCCCTTTCAACTGAGCACTGCATTTGGAGCATGTCATGACAGCTCCAAAATGCATTGGCTTACAGGCCGCGCTCACAGCCCACTGACTGAATTGGAGGAGGAGGTGACACGCCTAAAACCTCCGATGAAGGCACTATGTTTCTTGCACATACGTGCAAGCAAACATAAAAAGGTATTTTCTCCCTTCTTTGTACCCTTAAAAATGTTCAGTTTCATGTCAGCCTTAGTCCTCTTCACAATCCTGTTGGCCTTTTAGAAAATTCAAAGCCAGTTTAACCAGTGCAGACCAAATGACTTTCCAGCCTTGCCAGAATTTGATGGGCTTACTGCTTCAGCTAGATGTGCTCTGCTAGATAAGCCTCCATCATGTAATCCAGTGAGATGTATGTGCCTTCCTCCAAAATGTCTAAGCAGTGCTGGCAGTCAGTCATACATCTCCCAAATATCCTTTGTTGTCTCCAGAACATCATTATCAAAGCTATCTTCTGTGTCATCCCACAGATGCATGGCACTGAAAGCATGCAAAGTCAACTAAGTAGGAGGAGTCATATCAGCAGCAGAAGGTTGATTCTTAGTTGATTCTTCATGTTGTCTGTGATGCTCCAGATTGAGTGTACACAATTGTTTCTGTTTGTTATAATCAATGGGTCTGTGGGGGTAATGCAGATATCTTAATACAGCAGTGCAATGAAAAAAGTTTTTCCAAAAAGCTAATTTTCTGCTACAGTTATGAAAAATTTTGGCAGAACTATAGATTTGGGTTTTCTGGATGCATCCTATGCTGTGCACTGTACATTTGCATTTCTGTCTGGATTCTTACCCTCCTCAGGTCATCAATATTATAGAGCAAAGGCTGATGGTACATTCATAAGGTAGAAAAAGAAATGGGCAGACTGGATGGGCCTTGTGGTCCTTATGTGCCATCAATTTCTATTTTTCTATTATTTCTATGCACAAATGAGGGGGACATCTTTTTTCCTGAGAAATAATTATTTTAAAACTTTCATAAAATTCTTAAATGATAACAGAAACAAAAAATGTCACCACCAAAATAAACTGGAAGACATCTGTATCGATTAGGAAGAAAAAGGTGGGGTCAAATTTTAGCCTATTTTCATTGCACTGCTGCTTTAATATCTAGGATCCAGTAGTACTGGCATGCTGAATTGTGTTCCCGATTTAATACATTCAGCTCTGTCTGCAATTTGTTTTAGAAACATTTCTCTCACTGTCTTAATGAGTACTGCATCTGGCTTGTTCTGCTACTGTACTAAGATGATTCAGATTAACTTTTTTTAAGAATCAATTTTTATTATATTTAAATGAACAATGCATATAATGATCACATTCAATACAGGTTTGTGAGAAATCCATTTTACATCTTGTACAATAAGGCAACTACGTAATAATAATTAAATGCATGTTTTATACACCATGTTTTGTGCCATTTGCATTTATATATAAATTTAACCTCATTATAGGAGGGAATAACATTATATGGCCCCTGTATTAATTGCTGGCCATGTGCCCTGCTCTGGAAGGAGTGCTGCATAGCAACTAGTGCATTGCCAGCTAGGGGGCAATATTTAGACAATATCAGAACAGAGTGCACTAACTGAATAGGGAGCGATGTCAGTGCAGTGTTTAGTGACTATGCACTGTGTGGACATAGTCGTTCACTGCATATGGCCCACAGGAGCCCAATTGAGATATTGCAGACCAAAATGGATAGCACCAGAGCTACTGTGGGCCATATTCAGCTCTAACATTTTAATCAGCCGTAGGCGGTATGCAAGGCACTATGGGCCATTTGAATGCCAGTTATGGGTTTATTAGTATGGGAGTGTATCCCTCTCATGGACCTATCCTGTTGTTGACTTTAATATTCCTGGTAATCTAGAGACCCCCAGTAAGAGCACCCCACCCCTCCCAACCCACTACTCAGAACCCTCCTCCCTACAACCCCTCACGCCATCACCTAAGCCAATCTATGCCAGTAGTGATGGTGACCAGCACAGCCCTCTGCTCACCACCTCAATGAACCACCATCTAACTGTCAGTGAGAGATCACAAGTATTGTACTGTAGAAACAGCTGGGGAGGAAACATCTGATTGTGGTCTGCTGCCATAGCACTTCAGTGCCATCCCCAAACAACATCTCCATCCTTAACAATTTCCACATAAATTAAATTATTTTCAATATACTCTGCTGTTTTGCTGTTTAATTTCTTCTAAATGCTGTTAATGTCAGTTAATGTTTTGTTCGAACCATTCAAGCTTCCTTCTCAGTAGAGCTATGCAAAATGCTCCATCCACTGTTGAAATTCCAGATTAGATTTTGGAATTTTTTTGTAATTCCACGGGTAACCCCTGGGAATCCCTTGATTCCCTGCTGGTCTATGGGCCAGTAAGGGGTTTTATTTATTTTGTATTTATTATTGTCTCAGATTATTAAACCCCTTGAGCTAGAAGCTCATTTACAGAGGTTCCACATCATATGATTACAAACATTGCAGACAACATACAATTATAACAGATAAAAGCAATTACAAACACATGTTCTAGCACAGTATAACATATACAACATACTATAGCAATATTATTGCATTAGCAGTCACTGTGGCTCTGACCATATTTTCTATAACTGTGCTCTCACTGGAAAGGAAACCTCTAACTAAAACGTTTAAGGAATGAGCAAAATGTTGATTATGATGACACTACCCTACTCTTTTGCATAAGTTTTTTCCTCCAGGTGACATGTGGGCAGTCTATCAGCCCTATCCCCACTCTCCACAACTGGTAGCCACCTCACCTGTACTTAGTGGAACTGAGTTCTTCCACAGATAGCACCCCCCCAAGGGCACCAGAAGGGGGAGGGTCATTCTCCCTTCTGGAAGACATACCCAAAACTAGTCCTGGTGTTCCTGGGTGGTGACACAGGTTGGGAACAAGCAGGTTGGGCTTCGCAAAGCTGCACATCTTTCCTATATCTGTCCCTTCCATCCCCCACATGGACAGGCAATAATGTGAGCCATGTGAAGGCACACAAGCACTATGCCAAACCCCTCCCATACATGCCCCTTTTATGCAACCCCACCCTACACAACCAACAGGCCTCCACCTTGTGGCAGTCTACAGCAAGGCTAATAAGCCTCACCCTGTGAAAGGAGAGGAGTCCATTGGATGCTCCATTCTCTGTTTCCCAGTCACCTCCCAGCAACCCAGTTTGCTGGTGAGGCAGCTGGTAAGGCATTTGGCACCTCAGCCATCCATGCCACTGGGATGGCACCAAAATCATCATCCTTTAAAGCATAAAAAAGTTGACAATAGTGTCAAAAGTCCAAGATTCACTATCCAGATCAAGAGTATGCAACCATTTAACATTTTCATCATGTAACTCTTCCAAAATGTTGTCTGCAGTGAAATGCTTACCAAACATGACATCATTCAAAGCATCCATGTCTGCAGTTTCCTTTACTCTGATGACTACATACAAACTTACGAACATACAAAGAAGCCAGCAGAAGAAGAACATTTGGTCTATCCAGACTGCTCATATTGCAGGGTCCTCAGCTTATGCTACAGACCCTACCCCTCCCTCTCTTGTCCTTCAACCTCTTTATCTGCCCCCAAGCCCCATATTATCCTCTTATGCCTATCCCAGCCTCTCTTGAAGCTACTCACCAACTTCATCGAGACCACCTCCAGCACATTCCAACTGGCCACCACCCTCTCCATGAAGAAATGCCTCCTAACCTCCGTCCTAAACCTCCCCCCTTTGACCTTAAGACTGTGTCTCCTCATGGTTCGGCTGCCATGTAGCTTGAAGAGACCCTCCTTATCCACCCTATTTCTTTCTTTCAGGTACTTGAAGGTCTCTATTATGTCCTCTCGCTCCTCTATCCTCCAGAGAATACATATTCAGGGCCCCAACCTCTCTTTGTATGTCTTACCCTGCTGACCCACTATCATCTTAGTTGCCCTGATCTGGACCATTTTCAGCAGGCTGATGTCTCCTTTAAAATGTGGATACCAGTATCTTACTCCATACTCTAGATATGTTCACCAGTGACCTGTACAAGGGCAGTATGACCTTCTTCTGCCTACTGCTGAGTCCTCTGGATATAGACCCAAGCATCTTGTTGGCCTTTGTTGCGTCTTTTTTGCACTGCATGTAGTGCTTCAGGTTGCTAGTGATCATCACTCCTAGATTCTTCTTTCCTCCTGCTTCTACCCAGAGCCCCAGCCCCAGTGGTATTCAGTCCTTGGATTCCTAATGCATAACTTTGCATTTCTTGGCATTGAAGCCCTGGCTGCTAAATCCCTGACCACCTCTCAGGTTTACCCAGGTCTTCCTACAGATCTTGTGTCCCTTCCACTGTGTCTACCCTCCCACAGAGTTTGGTGTCATCCACAAATAGGCATATATTGCCATTGATGTCCTCCCAAATGTCACTGATGAAACATTGAACAACACCAGCCCTAGTAGTGAGCCCTGTTGGACCTCCACTGGTGACTTCCTGGTGCTAGATAACTCTTCCCCACCATCACCCTCTGGGCCTGTCCTCAGCCAGTTTTCTATCCACCTGGTCATTTTCTCCTAACTCCAAGATCCACCAGCTTCCTGATCAAACTCTTCTGGGTACAGAGTCAAAGGCCCTGCTGAAGTCAAGATAAAGGATGCCCACTGCCTGGACCCTGTCCAGTGCCTTAGTGACCCAGACAAAGAAGACAATCAGATTCATTTGTTATTATCTCCTCCCACAAATCCATGAGGGCCTATCATCCTGGAGACCATTCTCCTCTAGATAGCCTTTCAACCTTTCCTTAAGTATGGTCTCCATAAGCTTGCACACTATTGAGGTCAGACTGACCAGTTTGTAACACTCATGGTCATCCCTGGCACTGACCTTATGGAGGGGCACCACATGTGCCATTCTCCAATCCTGTGGCATCATGCCCAACTCCAGGGAACTATTAAACAGGTCAGCCAGCAGCTCAGCAAGTTCATCTGCTGACTCCCTTAGTACCCTTAGATGTATGCCATCTGGGCCTGATGATTTGTCCACCATCAGTGCAAACAGCCTCACCCTCCATCTATCCTCCTCTATCACCCCATCTCTGATCCTTCCCCCACTCCTCTTTCTCCCCCTGCAGGCACCAGTCCATCTTTTTCCCTGGTTATGACAGAACAGAAGTATTCGTTCAGCACCTTAGTCTTTCCCCTGTTCTCCTCTACCCATTCATCCCCTTTTAGAACCCTAACAACTCCTTCCTTCTTGTCCCTTTTTCTCTTATGTAACAAAAGAATGTTCTCTCTCTCTTTTTGATTCCCTCAGCTATCTGCAGTTTTTTCTGTGCCTTAGCTTGCCGCACAGCTTTGATTGCCACCTTGGCCAACCTTAGGTAGTTTTCCCTATTCTCATCTCTATTAATCTTCTTGTATCTCCTGTAGGCTGACCTCTTGACCCTCATTGCCTAGACAATCTCTGAGCGGAACCAGCTGGGTGCCTTGGCCATCAAGTTCTTCCCCTTGAGCCTAATGCACTCCACTGTGACAGCCAGTATTCCTTCTTTGATGATGGGAAAGTTTTAGTCCACCCCCCATGTCCACTCTGACACCCACCAGGTGCCTCTTTAGCACCTCACTCATCTTCCTGAAGTCTACCTTCTTGAAATCCAAAATCTTGGTCTTAGTGGGTCTTAGACTGTTGTATTTTGTCATGTTTGTGTTCAAAGATGATGACTCACAAATGGATCCCACTGTGTGGTAATGCACATGTACTATATTCAGTGGTTTGACAGTTTATCATTATATCAGTGGAGGGCATACTGCAAACATTCTGTGTCCTTAACAGACAATTTGATTTGGTTTTGCACAGCTCCATGCATCGTTTGCATAACATAGTGCCAAAATATTTATGACGTGCTATTTGTTACTGTAGGGCAATGTACATAGCAGAGTCCTAAAAATGTAGTTTTCTACAGCATAAAAGGAATGCAAGTCCTTATCAATCAATTTACCAATTATGTGTGGTTCATAGCTCAGTGCTTATGTAACATATAGTTGAATGATGAATATGGTTGTTGGATACAGAGGCCAGTATAGAGAGGACAATGTTTACTAGGTAATAGTATAGAATGTATTGTGCTTAGGTACTTGGATGCTTGAAATGAGTCATTTGATAATAGTTGATGGTTTTGGCCTTTCTCTGTATTCCACCTGTAGGAAGGAAGCTTGGTTTAGAATTATGAAAGCCCCCCGGTGGAGATAAGAGTGCCAGAAGGAGGGAGGTGTCGGGGAGGATGGCGGGTGAGTTCAACTCGCTCTAAGCAGAGCGGAAGTCAGCTGTCAAGTTTAAATAGGTTGTGGGGGAGGAGCTCTTCCCCCACATAATACTGGGCTACCCTTCCATTATGTGTGGTTCATAGCTCAGTGCTTATGTAACATATAGTTGAATGATGAATATGGTTGTTGGATGCAGAGGCCAGTATAGAGAGGACAATGTTTACTAGGTAATAGTATAGAATGTATTGTGCTTGGGTACATGGATGCTTGAAATGAGTCTTTGATAATAGTTGATGGTTTTGGCCTTTCTCTGTATTCCACTTGTAGGAAGGAAGCTTGGTTTAGAATTATGAAAGCCCCAAAAAGAATAAAATATCAACGATTGTTCTGTAACTGAATGCTGAAGAATTTGTGCATAACAACTTAATGATAAGTAACAGATGATCACCTCCTCCATCTCCGGAGAGTGTGACCAGTAGCACTCAGGAGAGGAAAAACCCCCTTGGGGGGGAAACCTCTGAGGACCCATGGCTACTGACCTCCCCGTCCTTCTGGGCATACTAAAGGAGACAGATCCTAATTAAACTAAATTAATCAGCTAAATCTGAATTCTAATTTGTAGAATTCAATTCAGATGAACAGAGGTTAAGAAAGAACTGAATTGTAAATGTCCAGTGAAGTAATTTCCTCCTAATAAAGAGAGAGAATCCATGTATACTTTGGAATGATGGAGAGTAGATATATTGAAGAACCGTCTTCCATACTTCAGTTGATAGAGGGCATAATCCATGGAATTGATTGATGGTGGAGATGAAGTTGATGACTGATGAACTCAATACAGGAGACCAGAAGATAGTTACATCCAAGCATTGACGTCAACAAGGCAGGACGAATAGAAGTTATATGACTTCCAGGTTTCTAATAATAGAGGGCTTGTATAGTACGAGGAATGAGAGAAGGCTTTGAGAACAGGCTATCGAGTGACGAATCCAGTTCTGATAAGAAAAGTATAGTCTTTAGGAATTGATATAAAAGCAACGGCTGTAGAGTTGAGCTGGAATAATGGCAGGCTGTATAGGATAATCGAAGACACTGGTGCAAGGTTATGAAGCATCCAAGTAGTAGAATATGGTGAGCCCAAAAAGGAAATAAATCAGTTGGACTGCTAATCTGAAGTGAGAGGTTGTAGGAGCAAGGAGTACACCGAAGAAGGCAGATGAGAAGGAACAGGACGTGGCAACCAGCCCGTGAAGAAAGCACAGCTGAACCGGTAGCAGGTGAGGTAGGAGAGAGGCGGCTGATTCCAGTATGTTAAGCACAGCCAGACCCAAGAATGTCTGCTGGCAGAAATCGAGCATGGTAGAGAGTCCTTCGACGAGATGCGCAGCAATCCATCAGCTGGAGAGGTAAGTAGAGAGGCAAGTAACTCCTGAAACATGACTGCAGCTATACCTACGAAGGTCAGCTAATAGAATAAGTGTGTCATAGAGCCTCCATGAGATGCATCTTGAATCATCTTTGAGCACAGTAGTACTGCAGCTGGAAAGCAGACCTAGAGAATGTAATGATGCTGAGGACCGGTGTATCCAGATCAAGGAAGCAGGGATTGCATGGAAGAGACTGAGGCAGAGAGAAGGCAATTGAACTAGAAGAATAACATCCAAACTGAAGGTATGCAAAGTTCGAGGTAGGAAACCAGACGAGATCCGAAATGTTGAAGAGGCTGAATCAAATGAAGTAGCGGTGTCACAGGGTCTGAATTCGGTACAGCACAATCATGATAATGAAAGTCTGCAGGGGACTCCAACTAAGTGTCCTGGAAAGTGAAGGAGCAGTAATTCCATGGCTGAAGCAGCAGGGCAAACATCTAAGAACATAGGAGGAAGAATAAACGTCAGATGTTATCCAGTAAAGGAGCTTCTGGTCGGCTGAATATGGCAGCAAGTAGGCGCATAAGAGAAAGTGAGGATCTCCAGGCCCTGATCAGGGCGAGGCAGAAGAACAGAAACAGGTACACCTCCCAGCCCGAAGGGAAAAGACAGGTCGAAGCTGAGAATCTCCAGGCCCAAGCTGAGCGAGCAGGCAAGAGTAGAAGTAGGTAAACCTCCCAGCCCGATGGGAGAAGGCAGGTCATAGAAGCAGGCAATTAGTAAGGAAACCTCCCAGCCTGATGGGCAAAGGCAGATCAAGCAGGTGATTATGGTGCAATAAAATATATAGGAACAAAGGACTTCTGGCCCATAGGGGCACAAGTCTGATTACATGCAATGTCTAACTTCTGGCCCCGCAGGGTAAGGCATGTTGCTAAGCAGTAGTAGATAAAGCAATGGAAATGTTGAACTGCATGCAATGCAGAGGGTTATGTCCTGGTATGTAAAGATCGGTAAATACGTAAACATAGGTAGAATTAAGCCAGTTCATGAGGAACACAGTAGATTGAAATGGTAGGTTAGTCGGAAGAAGCCTTAAGCTCTGGAGGGCGAAGCAGGGAACATGAGCAAGTAAGGTAAAGAAGTGAATCTGTATAAGTTGTAGGAGTAAGCAAGCTGCATGAGGGAGGCATGGTAGCAGAAGCATGGCAAAAGCATTCAAGAAGTGTAAGATAAACGGTAAAACATCGAAATGCATAGCCATCGTAGGGAGCTCCTGACAGGCTGCCATGGCAGTGAGTAGTCATCCCGGGGGCAGAGAATGACTGAAGCAAGACAGCATGGTAATTGTCCAAGGACAGCGAGGTAAAACTTGAGGCATGGCTTGAATATGATCCACAATTGGCACAGATGACGATGAATTGAAGGAGAGGTGAGAACAAGCAACTATGAGCTCATGGGTGGCCATGGCGGAAGGAACATGGGCATTGGCTGGAGACATAACACATCAGCCAGAAAGCATGGACGGATGGGTCAGATTCGATAGACAGCCAGGGCTATATTGAATGAAGCAGGTTGGATGGAGTCACTGGCAGATCGGTTTCTTGTCGTCCTATCCCATGGTCACAACCTTGAAGTAGCCATGTGCCAGCAGCTTATACAATTTCAAGGATCCAATCCAGGAGCATGCAATGTATCGTGAGAACTGAAGTCCAAGGAATAATGCTAAGACCTGAATGTAACAGGTTAGTTGAATTAGGGTTTGTTTCATGACTGGAGCAGACCGAGCTGCCATGACAAAGGGAAGCAGAGCCTGTAAACATTCCCATAACTAATAGGAGGAGATTATAGCATAAGCTCACGGATTTGGTTTCAAGCCACATAGTGAATGAGACTACCGAGCCTGGCATGTGAAGGCATTACCTGAAACCAGCATGGCACAGCACAGCTGATGCGGCAGTTAAACCATCCCCAGAAATGCGAATGCACTGCAACATGAATGTAGGAGTACAGCAGGTAAGAGGAACAACACAGGTTAAGGTCCATGAGGCAGAAGGGCTAATGTTGCAATAATAACACCCTGTAAGAATGCTAAATCTTGAGGTCCTATGTGTAAGCACAGTGGTGGCACCAAGACAGAATAAGGTAAAATATGCTAGCAAACCTGGGCTCGAGCACAGCTGTGCAGCTGCATGGAGAGGAAACTGAGAGCGGAAGGCAAGTGGCAGCAGTTCATTGAGGAGCAGGTGGTCCAAAGCTGGAACAATGGTGGAGACAGAGCAGAAATCCTTGGAATGCAAGCTGAAGTGCAAGTCCGATGGCAGGCGGCTGCAGTAGAGGAGGAGGGAAGAGCAGGAGTTCCAATGTCCATGGCGGGCATAGCATCTGAGGAGCTGTGTGGCGAACAGTACCCAGAAGCTGAATGAAAGCTGTAAGTAATGTATCCAGGCAGAAAGTCCGAAATGCGGCTGTACAATATTGAGCGAGGGAGAAGAAGGTTACCAGGCAAGCAGCTGAAGATTGCGGTAAGCACCGTTTAGCGAAACTCAGGTCCAGTTGTAGTGGGATAGGAAGCAGTAGGATGAGAGCAGGGCGTAGCAGGAGGTCCAGGAAAGTGGACGGTGAAGCCGGGAAGGTGACATGAACTGCGGAGCTGTCAAGCTAATGGCAGGCAGAACCCCTCCCATAAAGAAAACAGAAAAAGAAACTGCAAGAACAAATGGACAGGGAGGGGAAGGAGGAGCAGCACGAGGCAGAGGTAGCAGGGAAAGGCAGGGAGCGAGGGGAGGGCAGGGGAACGAACCTGCCTCAGCATGCAGCACTGAATGAGTTCAGTGAGTGCGGCTCGCTCTAAACAGAGTGGAAGTCAGCTGTCAAGTTTAAATAGGCTGTGGGGGAGGAGCTCTTCCCCCACATAATACCAGGCTACCCTTTCATTAACTTGATTTTACTTGACATGATGTGATTGAATGTTCAGTACTGAAAGCCATTCTGCTTTTGAGAATTGGATTGATGGTCTGCTATTTTGTACATGTAGAGAGAAACCACATAACTGCAATGGTCATTGTCTTATAATTTTGCTAGGAGCTAGGAGGTCAAGATGCACCTGCTGAGCTTGCTCTTATTCTTATTTGTTCTCCTGCTTCTCTACAAGAGCAGTATTTATTTCTATTATATTTTCTCCTGAGCTTTTCTGCAGAGGAAATGTTTTGTAAACACTTTCTAAATGTTGCAATAGAGACGATGCACTGAACTGCATGGTGAACTGAACTGACCCTTCAATTGTCCTGTGTTCATTTTCATCTGACAATGTGCACATACAGTAGAGCTAAGAATGTAATGCATGCTAAAAATAGAAAATACAGTTAGAATGAATGTGCTGACCATAAGTCTTTAATGCATGTGGTACATATGTATTTAAGAAGAGAGAATAGGTCTTCAGTGCATATGATGCACATGTACTTAAGAGGAGAGAAGATTATTGATTAGTTTAGTTCTTTCCTAACTTCCACTAGCTCAGTGCTAGAGCTGGGTGCAAAGTGAATGTAAAGTTAACCTCTACTCTTTCCTGTAGTGAGGGGAAGTTCATAGAGAA
This sequence comes from Neoceratodus forsteri, assembly GCA_016271365.2. Classification (NCBI taxonomy): domain Eukaryota; kingdom Metazoa; phylum Chordata; order Ceratodontiformes; family Ceratodontidae; genus Neoceratodus; species Neoceratodus forsteri. The sequence continues at coordinate 62,441,341 of CM057451.1, forward strand.
ATTTACCAAGTGAACAATTGTATATTTGTATTTAGTTATTTTACCAGGAGAAAAAAGTTAACTAGAGCAATGCTCAAAGAGTGATGTTCATTGTCAAGGGGGTCTGGGTTAGGACAGGCAAATTAATATAAATACAGGGTCACAGGATCAAAAGCAAAACAGAATACATAGATTCAGAATCAGAACAGGTGCAGCCTATAAGTAACTATGAGTCAAAATAAATCAAGTTAACAGCTGGATTAAAATGTACAGCGTACTGTAAACTGCAGATAAGATGTATACAGGGGGTGGGATATTCAGACTGTGCCAGGCAGGGAGCCAGCCTGGGCGCAGCGCAACTGGGAAGAGCCAGGGCATGGACCAGGCGATATTCAATGGTGCTGCGCCATGGCTCAGCACCGTTGGATATGGCACTGAGGGCACATGCACTGCACCAGCGCAAGTGGCAGAAGGGAAGCAGGGGGATGCGCCAGCGCAAGTGCAGTTGCGCTAGGCACATTTACTGCAATATTCAGCACTGGGCATGAAAATTAGGCCATTATGCATGCAAGGTGCAAATGGGGCCATTTGCATGTCATTATGGCACCATTTGCATGCTGTGCGCCGATCCCTGGTGACTTGCGCCTGGCGCCCTGCCAGGCTGCAGTCATCGGGGACCGACACCCCCCTGCCCCTCGGCAGGCTCCACTCCCCTTCACCTGATTGCAGGCATGTGAAATTAGAAGCCCTGGTGGTCCAGTGGACTGCTCCCCTTCGCCCAATCACGGGCTTAAGTCATAACTATCCCTGGTGGTCCAGTGGACAGCTATCCATTGCCTGGTCACAGGCATATGTCATAATTATACCTGGTGGTCCAGTGAACCGAACCCCATCGCCTGATTGTGGGCATAACTGGCATCACCCGGTGGTCCTGTGGTACCCCTTTCCACCCGCCCACTGAGTCTCCCGCCACCCTGCACTCCCTACCAGTCAGCAACGGGCGCGGCTCCCTGCCCGCAAGCTGCCCGACCCGCGTGCTGACTGACAGAGTACGAAGTAGAGGGCTGTCATGAATTATGGTCCACTGTGTGGGCCAATGGGGTGCAGACCATGCTATGCTGCAGTCCCAAATTGTGAATGAGTGCTCATTCACGGTTTGAGACTGTGCGCAATATAGTATGGTCTGCACACCCATTGGCCCACGCAGGACCACTAGTGCACAGCCCTGCACGCCTTCAGTCAGCGGGCAGCTGTGGCTTGTAGGGAGCTGCCACCTGCCACTGACTGGGGGTACAGGGTGGTGGGGTACCTCAGGTGGGCAGTTGGGGGTACCACTGGACCACCAGAGTGATGTCAGTTACACCCATGATCGGGCAGTGGGGTTTAGTCCACTGGACCACCAGGGATAATTATGACATATGCCCATGATTGGGCAATGGATTGTGGTCCACTGGACCACCAGGGATATGGATGTCTTATGCTTGTGATCCGGTGAAGGGTGTGGTCCACTGGATCACCAGAGAATATCTCGACATATGCCCGTGATCGGTGTGTGGGGGAACACATCACCTGGGCAGGGGCATGTGGAATGTGTTCTGGGTGGTCGGGTGGCCTCCCACAGCAGACAGCTGCCGCGTTGCACCTTGCAATATGGCAGCTCACCTGTGGGTGGCCAAGACTTGCTCCTGGTTTCACCAGGCTCAACATTGTGCCCCACTGAGTGGCGCAAGGCAGGTATGTGCCAGCATATGCACTGCACATCCCGGGCTGAGTATCGGGATGTGCCGTATATGCATGGGCTTGCCCCCCGCACTTGCGCTGCATACATTACTGGTGCACCCCAGCGCTATAAACTCCCTTCCCTTGGCCTCCACTGAACGCCTGCTCCTGTATGCAGATGACGCTGTGATCTTTGGCCGGCATCCTGACCCTACTAAGCTCCAACAAACCTTACAGGGCTCCTTCACTGAAATTGAATCATGGTTTATCTCCCATAAACTTGTCCTCAACTACAAAAAAACAAAGGTCATGCTATTCGCCCACCCTCAACACAAGCACAGCACGACTAGACTATCTATACTAAATTCCAAGGGTGTCATGCTGGAAGCAGTCACCAGTTTTAAATATCTAGGGGTCACCCTGGACTCGGCCCTTACATCCTGGGAGCATATAGTGTTGACTTGCTCTGCTATAAACATCAGAACTGAACTCCTACATAAAAATAGGCCCTACCTCCCTCCTGATGCCCTCCATTTAACCATCTCTAGCTCCATCCTTTCCCTGGTTGACTATGGCATAGGCATATATGGCGCAGCCTCCAACACTGCCCTGTCCAGCATTAAGCACTCACTTAACAAAGCATGCCGGCTTGCCACTGGCTGTGATCACCTCACACATACCTGCAACCCATACAAACAGTCATCATGGCTAAATTTCTAGGGGCACCTACTTTATCAGACCCGCTTATTGTCCATGGGATCCAACTAGGATTAGCCCCCCCCCAGACTGTCTGTCACTTCTACAAACATGCTCGCCGATGCAGGCTACAAGACATTCTAACTCCACTACCTTTCGCATCCTATTCGCCAGGACCACCGTCTTCCAAAGATCCTTTTGCTACAGGGCGCCACAATGGATGAACTCCCTACCTGACACTGTCCTCTCCATTCCTAGGTTGGGGCTTTTTAAACCTTTGCTGCGTACCCATATTGTATCAAACTTCTACTGTGATTGCATATAACTTCCATATTTGTGCTAGTATCGGTTTGAAACTGTCTACCACTGATTCTTAGCATATGACTTATAATGTATGCACCTGTGGTGCAGTTTCTACTTATGTATTATCCTATTTTTTGTCTCTGTTTATCTATGTGCCTTTTAAAACTCTGTATTGTCCCCATTCTCAATGTATGACACAGAGCCTTTGCAAATGAGTCCCTGACTCAAAGGGTTATAATTCCTAAACTTATATAAATAAAAAAATGAAATAAAATACAAAAACTATTTTGCCAAAGTGAGTTAAATGTCTAGGGATATCAAGGAGGATAAAATTATTTTTCCTTAGGTTATACTGCCCTTTGGATCTCTTAAGACACCCACACTATATTAAGGCAAGGTGTTTTGAAGAGCTTGTATGACCAATATACAAAACGCTCAGCCTTCTAACACTCAGTGACTACCAACCAATGGCTGTATAGAGCACAATGGTTTGTCCTGGCAGGTAGGTTGGTTATAAAATTAAGTGCTCTGTGATAGAGTGCATCCAGTGCAGGAGCTTTGATAACTGATTAGAGTCTAGGTGGTCACCTTATAACTGCTCTTACAAGATGTTAGGCTTAGAGGGCTGATGATGGTTACAAGAGAGGTACAAACTGGGCTAATCAAGTCTGGATGAGGTCATTATTAGCTAATGATAACAGACTAGAGATGGGCGAAGTTGGAAAACTTTGCTCTGTGAATTAATCCACAAATTTAGCGCAATTCATGGATAAATTCAAGATCGCAAATTGCAAACCTCCACCCATGAAGTGCGGAATTTTGCCTGCAAAATGTGGAATTTTGACAGCGAATGGCAGAATGTCATCGTTCACGGGTGAAATTCCACAGTTCACAGGTGAAATTCCACTGTTCATGGGCAAAGTTCCACAAAATACCAAAATTAAATAAATAACTAAATAAATAAACTTCACAGCAAAATTCTACCAAAAACAATGGTGAAGTCAGATAGAAATAAATTTTTGCCTAAGGAGCAAAACAGCGGATTGCTCTGTGAAGCAAATTTCCTGAATCCGCTGGAACCGCCGGTGAATTTTAACTTCACTGCATCTCTGTAACAGATATCGGGCTGCTGAGAGATGCTGATGGGGGGGATGGGCAAAACTGGAATCCTGGTCGCTCTTTAGATCCTGAGGTGTGACTGGTGAGCAAGCTGTGCAGGTGATGGGTGATATACAGAGACTATAACAAGACATGCACTGGATGGCATTCGTGTGGTGCCACCACACAGTCAAAACAAGGCTAAGAGGGCAGGAAAGCAAAAGAGTGACACAATCTGCAGCATGATGGAAATACCATGCAAATTGTTGTACTGGATTTGCAGCTGTGGCTAAACATGACAGGTCCTGCTGATGGGTGTAGGTGAGACTGAAACTGGGGATGGGAGGTCAGTTTTCAGCTGCTGAGGTCAAACACACATGTGCGCACACACGCACACTCACACACACACACACCCTTTCAATCTTGACCAATCAGACTCACTCATCAGTCACTCAGACAATCACATTCACAAGGCTCATACTATTTAGATAACAGTCTTATATGCAGGGATTCTGACTTGTCACTTCTGCAAGTGACAAAGCCATACGTCAGCTGTAACAGAACCCTATTCAACACAGTCCTTGTACTATGGCAGTGCCCAGTGTGATAGGAAAGTGTCCAGTGTGATTACATTCTCTTTTTAAATGTAAGACAGTCCAAATGAGAAAGATAAAAGTCTACGCAGAGAGAAATTAGTCAGTGGAGCACTGTGGGCCAACCCAATTTATGCAATGGGGTGGAGATAAACAGAGTGTGATAAATCTGTTTATCTGAGTAACTGTGTGTATAACTTTTATTTATACACACAGTTACTCATTTATACACACAGTTCCTACATCTCACTCAACCTGCCAAGCAACCTGCCCACTGGCACTGCTTCCCAGGCTGCTTTCTTTTTCCACTTTCAATTTCACAGCACTCTTCACTTCAACAAAAGCAGCTAAGCATCCTGTGTGACTTACCATGTCAGCCCCCCCACATGGCAGCATTACACACACACAAAGAAATCTTCACAATTAAAGAACAAGGTGAAACACTTTCTTTACACTGTATATCTCTTTCACCATTTCACTGCTCCAAGTTACCAGACCCGCTCATGAGCCCATCAGCTCCACTGTTTGATTAATGACAAATCTCATTTTAAAACAACAAAATTCACCCCACAATAACTGTAGCAGTTTTGCTACAAAGCACTTCTCCCTAATAAAACTTGCTTAGACTGTACTCAGTTCCTGATCCCATGATAAGGTACAAGCCACAGGGAATTGTTTTTTCTCACACTCCCCCACCTCTGCGCAGACACACCTCAGTCTCCACCTCTGGTACCTTTTCAAATTATCCTGTCCCATGACCAGCAGTTTACACAAGAACAGTACCTTGTTTTAGAAGCAAAACTCAAATTCTCCCCTTTTTTCTGTACTTCTCTGCTTCATTCACTTCCTGCACTGCTCACATCTTGCCTTGCTCTCTCCACTGACTTCTGCAGCACCGATTCAAACAAAAACTGCATCTGCCAAATGAATGATCAACTAAAAAAATTCAGGTAGAGGCAGGATCAACCAGATATTTAAAGCACACTAAATAATAAAATAAAATAAAAAGGACACAAAAGGCACAGTAAAAACAATACCAGGTTCTCACTAAGTGAGACAAGGAGCGGCCATGTTTTTGAAAATGTCTGGCCTGCCCACATGAAAGCAATAACCAGCCACAACATGCACTGTCAACCTTGTGACTTTGCCTCCCTATCAGTCATCCCAGCTTCCCTAGGAACAAGGTTTAAAATGTATAGTAACACACAGAGGACCATAAAAAATGTCAATTTAAAATCCCATTTATTTTACATAAATATTAATAAAAAACAAAATCAAAATGAAAAAAAAAATACAAAATCCATAAAAAATTGGATCCATACTGCATAAATCGAATATGCAGTGGGGTCTAGTGGAACAAATAATTTATCTGCATGTGCAGTTTGACCTCGGGACACCTCACTCATGGCTTACACCACTCATGAGGTAACCCGAGGTCAAACTGCTCTTGTAAAGATAAATCATTTATTCCACTGGTCCCCATTGCATATCCCTTATATATGGAAAATTTATCATAAGTCATATCATGTATCATGTATCACATATAATATATCAGTGGCATGCCATTACAATGCAAACACACAATCACACATAACTGTAGTAGTCTGTCAAGTTTTTTTTTTACTTTACTACAGAGTGCAGAGGCTAGGTTTCACATGAAAATCAGAGTGAGATACAATATGTGCAAAAGATGACTGAGATGAAAGTGTGGGAATACAAATTGCTTTGCCAGGGCCATGTGAAAAAGCCAGAGTACAGGGGTGATGGTTTGAATGTTAAGTGTGCATGTACACTTTATTTATTTTTTTATTTAGTTAAACATCAGTTTAGAAACCTTTGAGCCAGAGGCTCATTTACAAAGGTACCTCGTCACAAAGAGGACATCAGAACAGTAGTACAAGGGACACAGTACTTACAAACAAAAAAGTTACAGTTCAATTACAATTTTGTTACAATAGAATACAATCTTCAATGAAGCAAAAGATAACAAAAGGTGCAAAATTTATGGTCAGGGGAGAGCTGGTGGGAGTAGAAGGGAGGGAGATAGGGGAGGAGGAATTAGTAGGGAAAGGAAGGGGGGCCACTCAGTGAGCATTGTCAAACAGAGTATATATATATATATATATATATATATTTTACACTAGGCTAGCGGCAGTTGCATTTGCGAGGCTAAGCAGGAAGTTTCTGAGCCTGGGCTTAAAGCAAGCTAAGGTTAGTGAGTTTGAGACACTGGCAGGGAGGAGTTATACCAGTTAGGCGCATGGTAGGGAATGCCCTCTGACCTTGAGAGGTCCTGCCTCTCGGAATAACTGGTAGCTCTTGGCAGGCTGCAGCGTGATCAGGAATCGGTGCAGTGCGGCGAATGGAGTTGGATAGACCTATGGGGATAGGCCACGAGGGGCTTTTAGAGGTGAGCTGGCATGTCTGATACATGAGTCGCTCTTCCAGGTTGAGTAGGGTAGCCAGGGTGTACAGCTCACATGTGTGAGTGAGTCTGGGAGCACCAGTGATAAGTCTGCAGGCCTCATTAACTGTGAGGCGAACCTTGTTGAGGGCAGTCTGATCTGCTGAGCCATAGACCGAAGGCCATAGTCAATAGAGACATGACAGAGGAGGTGACAGCCAGGCGGAGGGCATCAGGAGGGAGGTATTTCTTGTGCCGGCAAAGAATGCTCAGTCGCAGTGTTGGTGACAGAATTTAGGGCAGATATATGTCCATGGAATGAAAGTGCAGGGTCAAAGGTTATACCAAGATATTTATAGGACTGCACCTGGTCAATGACGAGATTGGTGTGGAGTGGACAGCTAAGGGAAACTTGCTGTACTTATTTTGGGGGTGGAGAAGAGCATCGTTTTTGTTTCTTAAGGTTGATAACAAGTCGGTGCTCAGTGAACCAGGTAGCTGCAGAGTCAAAGACTAGTTGGAGGGAGTTCTGTAGCAGCATGGGGTCATTGTGGAGGCAACGAGAACAGCATCATCAGCATAGAGAAGCATCTTACCCGTACAACTGCTGGGTAGGGAGTTAAGAAAGAGTGAGAATAGTAGGGGTCAAGAATTGAGCCCTCGGCACCCCAGGCGAATGGGGCATGTTTCAGAGAGAGTACCGTTGACTTTCACACATTGGGGAATGGTGGAGAGATAGCTGGTGCACCAGGAAACAGGTCCTGAGGCAAAGCCTATTAGGTCGACGGTGGAGCAAAAAGAGGATGCAACGGTATCGAATGCTTTAGACAGGTCAATGAATATAGCACCAGCCAGGGCACCAGAGTCCAAGGAGGCATGAAGGAAGTTGGAAAATTCCAGGAGTGCTGTATTGGTACTATGACCTGCTCTGAACCACGTGTTGTTCAGGGCAGAGAACATTATACTTACAGAGGTAGTCAGAGACTTGGGCGCCACAATTTTCTCTAACGCCTTAGAGGGGGAGAGGATTGAGATGGGTTAGTAGTTACCGGAAGAGTCCTGTCACCACCTTTATGGACAGGGGTAACTGTGGCAATCTTCCAGGCAGAGGGAATTGTCCGAGACAGAGTGATTTGTTGAAAATGCACGTAATAGGTGAGAGGAACTGATCCAGGACCTACAGCGTAAAAACTGAGGGATCAAGTGAGTCATTACCGATGGTGTTACCTTTAGGGCTTTTATCAAATGAAGGCCTAGCTTCTTTGCATGGTGACACGGATTGAGGTGGAAAGAGGGGCGGGCAATGGTGGTGGTACAGATGGAGGAGGTGGACTGAAAAGTTACCAGGAAGTACTGAGCTAAGGTCGGTAAAGGAGTTATTGAGGTGGGTGGCAATGAGGGCAGGGTCAGAGGAGACAGTACCATTGATGTTGAGAAGAGAAGGAGAGGGGACTGGGGTGACCATTCAGTTGCTTGATGTTGTCCCAGAAGCACCTGGGGTTCCCCAGGAGGAGGTAAAGAGGCTTGGTAGTATTCCGCCTTTGCTTTGAATGACCCAGGTGCACTGGTTGTGGGTGGCAGCATAGGGACTGCCTGTCAGCTGAGCGGCCAGTAGCAACAGCAAGGTGCCAAAGATTGTCGTTGCTTGCTGCCACAGTAGGGCAGGGGTGATCCAAGGGCATGTTTCACTTTGGACCCCTAGCAGTTATGGGAACAAAGATATCACAGGCAAAGTTGAAAGTGCTTACAAGAAGGCCAGAGGCCAAGTCAATGTTGGTTGCCCTCGTCAGAAGGACCAATCAGTGTGGGCAAGGAAGTGCTTAAGGCCTATGAGTCCCCCAGGCCTAAGCCACCTTCGAGAGGTGGTTTTGACTGGGGATGAGGGCCGAGGGGTTTCCCAGTTGAAAAGCACAGGGGAGTGGTCACTGAGGCAGTCAGGGAGGATTTGGATGTTGTGGATGCGGATTGGCCTGTTGGTGAGGACCACATCCAGGAGGGTGCTTGTCCCCCAGGGTTTTTCTAGTAGGCTGTGTGACCAGTTGAGTTAGGTCAATTGAATCGAAAGCCTCACGGTGGGAGGGAGGGACGAGGCAGAGCCAGTTTATATTCAAGTCGCTCCCCACCAAGATTTGGTCCGACGAGTTGGGTAGGGAGGTGAGGTAGTCAATTAGTGGGCCCAGGGCCTGGGATTGGTTCTTGGGGGGTATGTAGGCTACGGTTAGGAATAATAGGCCTCTAGCTGGGTCAGGGGACAGCTTTAGATAAGATATGTTGACCATTATAATGAATGTTAGCCTGTCCACATTTTTTTTTTGGAGGGGGGGAGAAACCTGTCTTTCAGTCCCATAAAATGTCTGAGAAGACACTGGAAGGAGGGAAAGATAGATGATTGGTATGCTACTGGAATTTCACATAATTATGTCCATTCTTGTCTTTTTTGCTGCCAAAACAACATGGGTTCCTCATGTAGCTGAAGTTGGACTTCAGAATCCATTTAACCCTGTACCATGTCATGTGCTGTTATGGACGGGTCATCACAACCTTTGTTTTTGCCTACTGCCATTCCAAAAGTGGCAATGTTGTACCAGATTTGGTTTGATGATGCTGGAGGTGATTGCCTTTTAGAGTGAGCTGTGAAAGTGGCAGGGTATGGAGGGCACATGGAAGTGGAACCACTTTGGAGCAGAAGAAGTTGATGGTACATTACTAATGCTCCTAGCTTTATGCTCTCCACCAGTCATGTACTGTAATCTGAGCTCTCCTCACTTTTATGAGTCTGCCGTTGATGATGGGGCTCAGGTTATCTGGCCTTCCCAGTCTGCCTCTGTTTTTCAACTGTTTTAACGGGAATCCAAATGTTGTGCACCACACCATCTCTTCCAATGCCCAGTAAAAAGTGAGGCCAGGTTTGAACCTTAGGTGTAACAGAGCTGCAAAAAAAAAAACTTTTAAAGACTTAATTGTGGTGAAATGTTTGTCTTTGTCTAGTCATGAAATGAGTGTCTGCACTAACATGGCAGACTCAGCATCATCACTGTCCTTACCTTCCTCATGTACATTATCTAGCTGTTGATGCAGCACACAACAGAGGGGTGGTCTGTCTTAGTGCATCATTATCCCCATTAACCTCTTTTGTATAATACTTGAATGGTGTTAGCATCTCAGTCATCTTTTCATTAGTCAATATTGCTATGGTGCTACTGATATTCCTTCCCACTTCTGCTGCATAACAAAGTCGTTTATTGCCTTGTACTGATTTCCAGTGGTTCACTACCACCTGTTTCATCTGATGTAGTGGTAGATTTGTTTTTATATTAAGTACCTTAAAATGTGATAGGCTTTAAAAGACTGGCTGAACAGTAGTAGTGTTTTGTTGCTGTCCAGAGCGGTTGCTCAACATTTGTCTTATGAGGTAAACAAATGCACTATGAGATTTAAACTTTGATTCAGACATGAAAGACGTGCCAGTTTCCCTTCCCTAAAATAAGAGTATCCATAATACTGTATCTGTACCATTAGCTGCTGTAACAAAGCCAGGATACAGTGACCATAGAGTTAACCACTACGCTAATTTAGCATGCAGTTCAGTAAGAATATAAGGACTAAAAGTAGTATGTGACCTCTCCATCTTACATGTGTTATGTGTGGCATGCTGATAAATTGTCTGGGGGCATTCTTCTTTTAGGGTATGAAGAGGAGAGAACATGGTCCATGTGATGTCAGACAAATATAGTCTGTTGTTTAACCACTGATCCACATATCTGCTCCTCTGCATCCATTAATATGTAAGTAGATGATACAGTACTTTTTACCTCTGGTTCCTCTTCCTCTGATCTCATAAGCTAGCTCCAACTGGACATTAACAGAAACCAGCAGGGTTCTGAGAAAATCATTTATCCCTCAATGCAAAGAAAATTGTCTCTATGACCTTTGGCACCAGGCAGAGGGCTGCTATAGTTTCCCTCCTTCTTTCCATTCATACCCTAAATTGTGCATCTATTGAAGATGTCACCTCCATCAAGTACCTTGGTGTTTGTTTGGATCACCATCTTGATTTTTCTGTTCATGTGGATCCTATCCACCAGAAACTCCACTTCAGACTTGGAGCACTTTACAGAAAGAAGAGTTTCATTCTGCTTCCTGTTCAAACAGAAATCCTCATTAAGAGTATTCTCCCTATTTTTGACTATGGAGGCATTGTTTACAGTGCTGCTCCAAAATCCACTTAATTTAGACTGGACCCCCTCTTTCACCCCTTCTGTTGATTTCCATTGACAACACCCCCACCACTGTTCTTTGTATACCTCCTTTTCCCCTTCCCTAGCTTGATGCCAGGTGCCTTTCCCACTGTTCCTCATTTATCTCCATATTTTGGTTTGCCTCCCTTCTATCATATCTTTCTTCTCTCCTGTCTTTCTCCCTTCTACCTGTTACTCCCTTTGCAACATTTGCATTTGCTCTCTTGCTTTTCCACCATTGAAATCTACTGCTGGCCAAGCTGCAGTTTCATTCCATTTCCCTGAAATGTGGGTCTCTCTCTCCCCCCTCTTCCATTTGCTCTGCTCCTTCCATTCTCACTCTGAAACCTCACCTCCATGATTTCTCTACTCACTCCTTTATGTGTTACTGATAGTGGGGTGGAGTTCTGGTCCCAGCCTTCCTTCCTACATTGACACAAGCTTATCACCTCTCCCCAGTTAATTAGCCACTACTCCCTACTCCTCACACTATTGTTTTTTTCTCGAAGTTTAATGTTCTTTTGGCAGTTTCAAAATCTATTGTACAGTAATTTACTGTATGTCAATTTTTATTCTGAAGTGTTTATTGTAAGTTGTATATATTGTTTTACTTATTTCCATGTTGCTATGTTTGTACTATGTTTGTACATTGCTCCTTGGCTCTGTTCTGTTCTGTTCTCTTCCCCTTCCTCCCAAGACACTTCTGAAAACAATCTAATAGCAACTCAGTGTGACTTGCCTGGTAAAACTTTTGAAATCAATCAATCAACAAATAGATGTATGTCTGTTGTCAAATGTACTACTGGGACAGCTGACTCACTAACAACTTTGAAAACCTTCAACCACAATGCATTACATATTGTAGCTGTGGTCCAGCTTCTGTGGAGAGGTATGTGCAGCTTGAAAGACTGTATTTTGGCAATGCCACCTGTTAAAACCTATGGAAGCCCTTGCCCTCTACATATAAATAGGCTCATAGATCTATGGACAACGTTTACTCAATGTGTGTGCTAAAACATTGTGTTATTCATTGTTTATGAGACTACTTTGCTTTTTTATAAACTTGTATGGAATGGTTGATTCATGGAACACTTTCTTCATAACCATGGGCGTTTATGTAACTCCACCCCATGGGTGCTTTCTCTTTGAGGCTTTCTGCACTCATGGCATCAGCTGTCACTGACAGAGCTATTGCATCAGTGCTCCAGATTGAACTGAGAAGCTCCCAATTATTGCCTTGACCAAACTAGACAGGTAAGCACATCCACACAGGACTAGTTTGAGTAGCACACTGTTGTTAAGCTGCAAACCTTTGTGTAAATTATGAGATTGTGGGAGAACTGCATGTGAACTACAATTTGACTGCCATCTTCATCATCTCTAAATCAAGCTGGTATGGTGACGGGGTCAGCAGTTGATTGGCTGACCAATCAGGGTCAAAATACCCATGGAGAGAGCCTCAAGGACTTCTCGGCTTCTACTGTACTTAATTAATTTAGATGCCTTTGCAGCAGTCAGTTGGTTGTTGTGTGACAAACCTCCATGCCTGCTAACTTTAACTGACAACAGCTAGTCATCAGCTGCCAATCCCCAGAAAACAACAGGGGCTTTTCTAGAACCAGTTCAGTCTGCTGGGATTCTGCAACTGAGAGAAGTCTGCATGAGATCCTGAAACTAGTGGTGCCTGTGTGCTGTTAAGAGCGACAGCTTGCTGCTGCAGACAGACTGCACATCTGCCAGAGGCAGAGTGAGAAGTTAGAAGCCTAAGTCCTCCTGTAATAAAAGTAGGTAATTTTGTGCAAGGTCAGCATGAAATTGAAGCTGAAGGCTACAACAATATTTGAAAAACTGCTGCTGTGCTGCAACCCTTAAACTGTGAAATGTGACTGCAGCTCTATAGGCTGGGAAGGATGCCTAGCAAATTCCACAGCCTGGCACTGATTACTGCCACACACTAGGGACAGGATATCAAAATGTGGTGTGTTGGGCAGGTAGGATTTTTTTTAAGGCAGAGCTGCCCCCGTGTGCGTTGAAGAATTGAGTGCTGAATGCTGAGGTCAGGAGAGGCCTGACGTGGACAGCAGAAACAGTCATTTGCCAGCTGACACCAGAGATATCAGAGGAAGGTGAGTAAGTGAAATCAGTCAAAGAGGGACTCTCTGCAAACTGCCCCATCACCCCTCTATGTCAAGGAAGGATCACCCTGGTATGGGAGAACTGTGAGTAACTTCAGGGCTTGCTGTGCACCTGTTTTGTTTTTGTATCATATTTGGGAAAGCATTTAATGGACTAGGCCATTCATCTGGCATTTACAAATACCCCTTGTTGTTTATAAAGCATGTTGGTTTGGGGTTTTAAGTTGAAACAAAGCATTGCTATAATTTAAGTGCACCGTTGCTGGCCAGCCACAAGCAACATCAACTGGCCTGCTTCATTTCTATGGCTGGATACTCAGTGAAGCACCGGGAGCTTCCTAAGAGATTTTAGGGTTCATACTGGTACCAGTGGGGAGAGGAGAGGACAGGAGAGGATAGGACCCTCCAGTGCAGGTCAACAGGAAAATAAACTTGACTGTGAATGCATAGTGTGATGGTAGGCATAATTATAAGGCTGAGCTTGGAAGGGCTCTTGAAGTACAGCCCCAGGTTACCCTTATTATGTAGCTGCACCTAGAAAAGCAATTGAAGAGCAACTCAGTGTAATTTAGGTTGGACCTGGAAGGGCACGGAATAACTTTCTGAGACTGTTCAAACTGCTTCATTCTGATAACCCCCTGTTTTTCTTTTAGAGCAGATACTAAATAAAATCCACTATTTGTTTCTGATCACTATCTAAGCACTTGTTATTTGAAAGCATAAGTTGCATACTTTATGGGAACTGTCATGGCACTGTGCTGGTTCATGGTTAGGTTGATCCAGTGGGGAGGTGGCAGGTACTGTATCCCAGGGAGTGGTATTATACTTACAGCAGGCCCATGTAAACCTTTAAAAGCTCTGGGTGGAGGCACTGCACTATTTAATTTTAATTTTGAATAACCCCCCAATGAGTAGTTTAACAGACTCAGACCCCTCAACCATGTTACATCCTCAAGGCAGGGGCATCTGCAGCACCATCAATGGTGATCCAGTGGCATCATAAAAACAATTGCAGCCCCTTAGTCTTTCAGTAAGAGACAGAGTCTAGTCCCCCTTTGGTGTTTAAAATGAACTGATGCCTATTCTTGTTTGCTTTTCACTCTCACCCAGTGGCAGTGGTGAAGGACATTGTTGTGAGTCTAATGGTCCTCCCACATCTTCCCTGTATCAGTACCATAAAGAATGTATTTTTTCACTTGCTGCTTTTTCTGACCACACAGCAGCATGCCTTATTGTAAGGTGGGTTTGTTACCCACCAGAGCCATTTATTTATTTATTTATTAGGATTTGGATTAATACCTTTTAGCTGGGGGCTCTTTTACATAGGTTACATGTCACTTAACAAGGACAAGTAGAAAAAAGAATAATTGCAAAACAAAACATTCAGTAAATATACATAAAGGATCAGCTATTGGCATTGTCTAGGTTTGTAAAGTGACTAACTTAGGCAGCAGAACAGTACACCAGGCACTGTATAATGTATGCCTAGGGAAATTGCATGAGAAGTTAGTGCAGGAAGCAGGAGTTACTGGTACAGAGAGCAGTACTGGATTCTATAATACAAGGACGGAGGTAGAGAGCAGATCAAAGGCATTGTCCAGGAGGGGAAGGATGAGAATAAAAGGGTATATGGGGTTAGGAAGTGGTGGAGGCAGAGTGGATATGTAGGGTAAACAGAGATAGAGTGAGAGGGGGAAAGAGTAGGGGGAATGGGAAGGTTAGGGGGGATCAGGGTAATTGAAGAGAGAGTGATAGAGAGGATATGTTTGGTAGGGGTGCAGGGAGTTAGAGGTGGAGGGAGGGGAGTAGCATTAGGGTAGAAATGCAGAAGAAGAGGGAATGATGTACAGGGAGGTTATGAAAGCTGGGGAGCAAGCAACGTTTTTGGGGTAGGTAATATACAACAGTGGGTAGGGGAGGTGGCAGGGTGGCGGGTGTGGGCCATAGTGTTGACCTACATTGCCCTGAGTGATTCATCAATTCAGCTTTGTTGACCTGGTAGGTCCACTGAGACTAGAAGTCCCTTTTTCAATGGGCAACCAGGGGGAGGAATATACAGATGGTAACCAACTGAAACTGAAGCAGATTAAGGTGGTGGTGGTATTTTTTTTTAGTGAATGGGGGAAATTTGGTCAGGATACTGGTGAAATTCCTCTACTCTTTTCAAAAAGTGCAATGGGATCTTTAATGTCCACCTGAACAACCACCAGAACTGGCAGACAGGACCTCAGTTTAATGTTTCATCCGAAAGATGACACCTCAGGAGTGCAGCCCCCCTCAAGCCACACTACAGTGTCAGTATTGGGATTTAACACAAGTGCCTGGTGTGGGGATAGAACCCACAGCTTTCTGATCTTCCAGCCTCAAAGGCAAGTGTGCAACCTGCTGAGTCACTGACACTGCGTGATACATGATTTACATAGGTGACAGATAACATATTTGGGATCAGGACTGTTTATACAGAAAATAAAATCCTACACCAAAGATATTGTGTGTGTCATGCAGTGGTGCATCAGGTTACTTTGTGTCAATCAGTATCTTGAGTGAAGAACAGTTGACATTAGTCAGGGCCATCACTTTGCACTTGCCTGTCCTTTTGCAATTTACAAGCTGATTAGTGGAGTCCACAGGCTAAAGGGCTCCTGTAGGCACATACATGAACAGCACTGTTTCTGTATGATGCCACCAGTTAACTCTTTAGCAACCCTTCAGATGACGATTTATATTTTTGGCATTTTAAAATGGCTACACTAAACATTACAACCAGCACAGGTCTGCACTCATGGACAGGTGCACGGTGGCTGGCATTCACGATCACTGACCACTGCAGGGTGCCTGCTCTCTCCACACCAACCAAGCACACTGTTGCATGAGGGGCAGATCAGTGGACACAGGTAAGCATCCCATCAGATGCCCATCCTGGTCCCATAGTTAATCCCCTGCTCCATGCAGAGCAGGGGAATGTGGGACATCAAGGGTCCCAAAATTCAAAATGATCAGGTGGGTGCCCAAATGGCTGTCCCACCCTTTCCTGTCCAACCAGAGGGCTGGGCAGCATGGTAGAGGGGGTCCCAGTTGTCTCATGGCTGGTGGGTGTACTCTGTAGGGGGCATGCAAATGATCTGGCTGTGTCCCAGTTGCCTTATCTTGCACTACCTCGGCCAGCACTCAAAGCTTTTGTGAACTGCACAGAGTGTGGGCACGTACCTGACACTCCCCTGGACCATCCGCATGAATAGCCACACGACTGGCTAGGGGATCAAGTGTAGAAGGAGTGTGTGCTCCTTCTGTAAATGCTGTTTGGGTCCACAGGATCCCTGGTGTGCAACTTACACTTGTTGGACTGCCTATACACTACGGATATGTGTTGCATAGGCAGATACTGTTTTCATGCATTGCCCCCATTGTGAGGGCAGTATACAGATATCTTTATTCATTTTCACATGAAGTACTGCTCAGTCATTTTCTTAAAATGTGACCAGTATCAAAACAGAGTGCACCTTATCATGTGGCTGCTCAAGCGTTTGGATGGCTTAAAGTCTGAGGGATATTTGCACAAGTTTGCTTTTCTTTTAAAAAAAGCACTATTGGATTAAGAAATTAAATGAAGTTTTGAGCCATGTGCCAGTGCTTTTGAGAATGGCTGCTGCTGCTGTAATATTTTCTAAAAGTATTAAAGAAAGAATTTTGAATATACAAAGAGAGCTGACCAGTTCCTTCTATTGGACTGTGGTGTGATATCTTTATTCATGTTGGAACCTGATACTAGGCAGAGAACACTGTCACAAAAGAAGGGTCGCACTGGGAGGGTGCTGCTTCCAGACTGCAGAAGATACAAATCACAAAATGTTGAGCACTCACCACCTGTTTCTAGAAAAAACACTCCGAGCTCGCATAAAGTGTTTCATGTCATTTATTTGACACACAAAGACTCAAGCAGTACCAGCCTGATGCATTTCAGAACTTCAGTTCCTTTATACTTTGATAAAGCAACCGGAGTTCTGAAATGCATCAGGCAGGTGCTGCCTGAGTCGTTGTGTATCAAATAAATGACATGAAAAACTTTAGGGAGCTTGGAGTGTTTTTCTGGAAACAGGTGGTGAGTGCTTGACTTTTTGGTGATTTGAACCTGATATTGGGCACCACTATATTCGCAGCACCTTTGATGCATGTTGCTTTAACTGCTTAGAGACACAATAGGTTGTGTTATCGATAATGATGGAGAAACTGGGACTCTTCCCATTTTTTTTTTATCCTTCTCTCATATTTTCCACAAAAAAAGTATTTATTTTAGTTGGGGTAGTCTTTCTATTACTGCAACTATTTTATTTTTGATCCCAAGTCCCTAGTCAAAACTTATAGTTCCTTACAGCAATATCATAATCTGCAGAAGAATGATGCGATTCACTCTTATGTGGGTTTACTTTTTTCATTTACAACCACCAGATTTTTCCTCAGGGACCCATGTGTGATCAGTCACTTTGTAATTTATTAATTCAGGTTCATTTTCACTTCTACTAATATCAGTAGTATCTGATGCAGTCCCCACAATAACTTTTTGATTTCTCTTATCATGCTTTCCTCCTACTGTCGCAAGCCTCTGTGCTTCCAGTGCCATGTCTGACTCATTGTTGGTCTGAAGTTCATCCACAGTCTTTTTCTCCACCTTATCATCATCACCAACATGGCATGCACCTGACTCAAGCTCCACTTTTCCCACTTCAGTGTCTGACTCATGCTCTTTCTCAAGCTCATTCACACCCTTTGCCTCCACACTATTTTTCTTTTCGAATTTTCAATACATATCCATATATATTGCATAGCATACTTCCATAATGCTCACACTGGACAGAAACAGAAAAAAAAATGCAATTTATTATTTTAGATTTTATCAAGTGTATGAAAAATTACTTACAGAAAGAGAAGGAGAGCAATATAATGTCAATAATCAAACACAAGTAAAACACAACACAGTGACCATTAGAGGTGCATAAATAAGGACATACTTCACTGAACAGATAATACTATGACATAAAGAGCCTGTATACTAAGGAGCATATCAAAGTGGACAAGCTATAGTTATATGGTAGTAAGGGAAAAATACATAGTAACCCTCCACATTACTTATTGTACCCATTACTTAAAGTGATGTTGCAAGTTTACCATAGCAAATGGGAGTAGTAACCTGTCGGACCTGTGAATCAGTTTCCTACCATTCAAACTGCCAAACAGTGCTGTTTTCCATGAAAAAATCCTTTTATTTCAGTGCTCTGCTTCACTTACATAACCTGTTCCTTTTTTCTCTGTGCTGCAATGCCCAACCATGACAAAATACAAGGGAAACAAACTTTATAAAGGGACACTGTCAGTATTTAGCTGCCTCTTTACTTTGTTTGCAGGTAGCTGTATCTAGCATTACAACATGTGTAGGAAATGTCTAGTTCTAGTGATTTGATTGGCTGAAAGCAGCTCAGAGTCATGTAATCATTGACCCATAATTATACTCCTGAACTACATACAGCCATTCAAGCCCTATAACATAAACATAGAAAAGTATCATCACATTCCCACATTCTGACAGGAGCTGTCACTTCAGACCTGTCACTTCACCAGCAGGCAGTAAAAGTGAAACAACATCTACACAGAATGGCAAATGAACTTTGTGGCCTACCTGCATCGCAAAATATTTTCCAGAAGCTTTTCTACAGATTGTACTGCTGTAAACACTACCAAAATAGGAGCCTGCACTCTGATTAGGGAGATAGAAAAATCTGCTATTTACTGTACCCACAATATCGCACTATGTAAATGAGTATACATACTATTATATATCTGTGCTCTCTACAGAAACAGGAGACTATAGTACATATCTCAGTAAAGAAGTCTTGCAGCTAGATACAGTATGCACAATGCCTTGTTTTGAAAATAAACATACTAGAGATTATATTGTTGATGCCACTACTGAAATACCTGACTGCACCTCACATTATGGAAACTGGAAAATAGCTTCTTATTGTATCCACAATGCCTTGAATAGATATCTTCATATTGGGTGCTATGCAGCAGTCATCACAACCAACATACGAGACTGCACTTCTAAGTAAGGCACATTTAAGTCAACGTTATACATTACCAGAATTCCTTGTTACTGTATGTAAAAGTTTGACTGCTCCCTTGTATGACATCATTCTGGGGGTGTGGCCACACAGAAAAACTGGAAGACAGCCAGAAACAAAGCACTGATAAAACATAATAAAATTATTATAACAGATCTTTTTTAGAAAACAAATTGCAGCTTCAACATCTGAAGCATTGCTGGCAATAGCATACATGTGAAAAAGGCATTTGGGGAACCTTCAAATATCACTTTAAATTATCCTGCAATTTTAAACTGAACTTATCAGTAGGGTGTTTTCCCACACAGGTAATTATAGAAGTATTATTGAACCTTTTACCCCCCCCCCATTAAGCTCGAAAATAAGAATATAGAATGATCAAAAACTTAGAGATGTTAATTGAAACAAAGTAAGACTGCTGCAAGACATAAGCATTTTCAAACTGTTAATATATAAATCAATAAACCAAAGTATTATTGGTACTCCAGTAAAGTTTGTAATAAACCCTGGAGAACAGGCCATTTCAGAAGGTCATGTTTTCAACAGTTCATAAGGCGACTAAACTGGAAGAGAATGAGTTGTTACATTATGTTGTGTGTAGCTGGTATCCATGCCAGCCTTAGATTCCAAACACAATGGTAAGGCAAAGGGCAGCAGAAAGGTTTTTATAATTGTTCATAGCACTCATGGCAGTCTGAAAAACCTGAGATAAAATAAGTAATTTTAATAGTTAAAAATTCCACTGTAACAGACCTCTTAAAGTTCCAACTCTGGCACATCAATGTCATTTTCTGATTCTTCCAAACCAATAGAAGAGTTCTCTTTTTTGTATAGTTTTGTGATTCTTAGTGAATTCCATCAGCTGATTGGGATCAAAGAAGAGGAACTTTATGAAGTTTAAAACAACACGTGCCTTACACAGGTATAACAAAGAAAACTTGCTGCTCATCTCTTGATTTCTGATCTAAACTGGAGAAATCTTCTCCACTCCTGAGTCTGTGAGCTAACATCACGGTATATGTATACCTTGGTTTGATGAAAAAAGAGTGTGCCATCAGCTCAGTGGCACAGACCTGAGGTGCCATGCACCTTACCCCTCACTACACTAGTGACTCCAGTTCAGGAAAGAACTTAGGTTACAAGGGATTGGTAGGGTGGGGTTTGGGAGAGGATCAAGTGGCCACTGGGCAGCTCTCCTATCCCAGACTGGGGTGGAGAGACTTCCTGGCTCTTAGCTGCTACCAGATGAAGGAATGGTGGTAGCGCTGATGCACAGAAGATGACATAAATCAGGGAGGGTGGAAGGAGCAGCAGTTTAGGACCTCATTCACTTTTCAAAGTTTATCGCATGTATCTTCCATGTCATTGCTGCACCAGGAACCTGGGTGAAAAAAATGTGGCAGAAAAAGTTTGAACTAAGGGCTCTGTGAAGCCTTGCCTGAGTCATCCTAACCTGCCCTACCACCTCAGATTCAAGGGGGTGATTCTGGATTTGAGTATCTGGGAGGGGTGCCTCTTTCTGGCCCCATCTGGGGAAATCAGAGGGAGAACCCAGCCCCAGACCTAGAGAGATGGGGTGAAGGACAGTTGATGGTGCCAAAAAATGAGCCTGATAGCCACCCAGTCTGACCACTGAGAATAAAAACCTTGATAAAAAAAAGAATAGAAAGTGCACCTTTCAGTCTTACCTTCTTAATAATTGCTTCCTGATCCAACTCCAAAGCAAACTGAACCAGGACTCTAGGCAGTTTCGACGATGCAGCAGGTGTGGCAAGCATAACAAAGAGATTAGGGCTTTCAGGCAATACAGAAGAAGAAGATACAGTGTTGGCTAAAGTTGCAGGTAAACTTTTCCCTCTACTGGGAAGACAAAAGGCTTTTACTAAAGGCAGCAAGGTTTCAGGTGTATATCCTAAAGTAGCAATAAGGAGATCCTGTACAAGGTCCCCAGTTATTTTGCAAGATGTTTCAAGACATGGTAATCCAAGTATTTTGAGATTGGTCTTTCTCATGTTCTTGAGATTTTAAATTTGTTGTGCCTGCAAACTACTGTCTCAGAGGACTAAAGCATGAAGTGTTGAGTTGGCTTTAACTTTATTATAGAGCTTGATCCGGTCTTTGTTAAGAGTGGTAAATCATGTTTCAGTTTCAACCAGATGACATTCATTTCATTCAGCTTTAAAAGGTACCACTTCCAATTTAGACTCCAACTTATTTATTGTCAGCAATAATGTTGAATAGGATTTGTTGATGACTTCAAAATGAGTCCAATTTTTCATGTGTTGATATAGTTAATATTCTTCCAGGCTCTGCAGTTAGTGCTCTAACTTCAGAATCTTTTTGGAAGGGTCCAGGGGGTTGTGACCTCAGCTGCAGCTGATGGGTCAGCTTTCTTGGGGCTCCCTGAGAATGAAGAGTTCAGGTACTAGTTGATAGGTTCAGTACACTGTTCTTTATCAGGCTGTGCCTGATCTACAGGCAAAACATTAGCTAGTTTTCTTTTTTCTTTTCTTTCCTGTTCTAGCAACTTTTTGCACTCCTTTTCTAACACATTTGTCTCTTCTGTGGTCGTGAAATACATTCCTCACAAAAAGGGGCAAATATTCAAAGTTCAAAAGGAGTTTTATAAAGTTTTCAAGTGCAGCTTTCACAGCACCTAAGAAAACACACACGTCTGGTTGGCCAGTGTGCTCTTCAAAGCAACTACCTCTACATTCTTATTCTGTTTAGCATTCTACATGTTATACTCCTCTACATCTTCATCTTCATCCCCTGATGTCTTGCTTTGATTCTGCTCCCTTTCTCTTCCTCACTACTTCTGTTCAGACATGCTGCAGTATCAGGAGCTCTTAAATTGTCATGCCACTCCCACTACTTCAAACTTCCACTGATACCTTTGGCAAAGTAATCACCCTCTGACTCACTCAAGGTTCAAGGTTAAGTTTATTAACAGATGTATAAAATCACATAGAATTTGCAACATCTCACAATTTTAAAATCATCAGATCAAATACAATCACATAAAATATCAGTTTTACAATAATCCATTCATAAATATATAAAGTGCTAAGTCCGTGTAAAATCTTTAGCAAGTCCACCGCTTATCTGTAGTAGACATTTACAAATTTTGCAACCTCATAAATAACATTTATTTTATCCAAACTTAGGAGATATTTCATATAATCATCCTCATTCATCGACTTATATTTTTGAATGAGCGGTATAATCCATCTCTTCCTCTCTAACATTAAAGTGTCACATCCCAGAAGCATATGAGTTATAACTGAAGATTTTATATTTTTACAACCGAAAGCGGGTTTATTTCCCTTTCCCCATGTCTTCTTCTTCTGCAAGTTAACAATTTCCAAACTTTTCAATCGCAACCTACACAAATTATTTCTGTGCCATTTATTGTCACAATATAATAAATAATATTCTTTGCCCCAGTTTTGCTTTATGCTGGAGTAAAGGCCACCTATGTCCACATTATGAATTTGTTCAGTCATTCTGCATTTCAGTGTCATATACTCTCTGCGTAATTTCTTTTACAAATTGGTTCACATTTGAATTAGCTTTAGTAGATGTTACACGAGGTCCCTGCACCCTTACGTGAGTCATGCAGAATGTGAATCCAAGATGGAAAAACTGTGCCATCAGCGGGAGGTTCTGGCTGGACATGTTAAGGTGATGAGAGGCGTAGCCCCAGCCTTACATATGTCATCTGAAGGGGCAGTCTCAGATGATGACATCTCTCAGTACAATGCCCAGTCACACCCCTACTATGATCCAGAAACCCCACCCAGCCATCCACAACATAGCAGGTCCCCACTCCACCCACACCATGTCATACGTTGCCAACGTCATGATGCACATCATGGGAGATGCCAACATGGCAGCCCCATGATGGGGGGGAGCAGCCCCAAGCCTGGTCCCGACGGCAGCACCAATAGTCATTATTAATGTGGAAGACAGGCAAGAGATAGAAAAAATGATTGATAATGTGGTGAATAGTGTGTCCATTCCGGAGAGGAATAAGTGAGTTTTGAAAGGCCAAATTAGGCAGCTTATTCATGAAACTGATACTCAGGAGGGCATAGTCTGCTCGGTAGTGGAGGCCACAGCTCAGGCAGCCCTGGATGGTGCCAGAGGAATTGTACCTCCACCTGATCATCCCACTAATCTCCTACAAATGGCCTACTCTGTCCAGCAAACAGCTGACAGTATTGGTCAGATGAGCTCATCCCACAGTCTCAGCTGCCACTTGGAGAAGGTGCATTCCAAATGTGAGATGCTTAGCCTCACTGCAGATTATCAGGTCCAGATCCTAAGCCAGACCATCGACCCTGGCTTGTGGGCCAAACTCCCCAATGCCATTCACCAGGCCAGTAACACCACCTTTGATGAGGTAGCAGCTGAACTCATTTCTGCACACAGCCCAGGTGTAGTAGGAGTGATGCTTGCATACCCTGTGAAACAGAATGCAAAGGAAAGTCCAGCGACTTACCATCAGAGACTTTGGATGGCCTACCGAGCAGGTAAACAACTCGCACAAGAAGCTGCAGATATAGATCTTATAGAACATAAGACTTTGTTCCTTAGGAACATGATCCCTACAGTAAGAGATAAGGTAGAGCCAACCACATATCCCACCATGGAAAGGTTTGCCAACATCCTTTGGAAAACTGAGAGAGTTTACCAACTATACAGTACATCCGTGATATGGGCTCTGGTTCCAAGAAAGTAGCTGCCGTGGAGCCTACTCAAGAGGCCGCGATGCATTACACAGAGGAGGGGCAGGACCAACATAAACAGCCCCTCCCCGTGGACAACCAACACCCCCAACAGGCCCAACAACAACCACAACAGCAACAGCAACATTGGGGTGGGAACCGGAACTATCACAAGAATAAAAAGCACCATAAGAATAAGGGCAAACAACAACAAAGACCAGGCCCTTCATATAGGGAGATAGCTGAAGAGAACCAGAAGTTTAGAGAGCTCCTGGGGCAAGTTCATTCTGTAGCGGATGCTGTTCCTGCTCAGTCCCTTGCAGCCATAAAACCAGGAACCCAGGCCCCAATGGGCCATGGCAGCACTGGAAGTACAGGCCCTCAGGCCCATACAGACCTGAACCCAGAAGCACCTCCCTATATAGCATCAGTGCAGCATGGTGAAGGGGTTCAGAGGAGCCAGGACCAACCTCTCCATTCTTCCACCAGCACAGATTGACAATTACAGGCCCCAGTCTGGATTATAAACAAGCTGGTCTTGGATACAAACAGAAGGCCCTGCACTGAGGCCAAGGTCGGGGGCCTCCTACTTACAGTGTTATTAGATACAGGTGCTGCCGTGCCTGTATTACATGATGACCACACGGACACATCTCCTTGGTCCACCAGATGGAGGACCAACATGTCAGGAGTAGATGATACTAGGTTACCTGCATACTGCTCTCTACCTTTACCTGTAGAGTTGGGTCACCTGAAGACCTCACACACCTTCCAACTGATGGTATTGCATGATCATCTTAGTATCATTGGAATTGACTTTCTTGCCCTACACAGCTGTGTGGTAGACCTAGCTAATATGCTATTAACACAGATTCAGGGTCAATATCATACCATCTTGATCCCTGACTCACACGTTGTGGCAACAGTATCTGCCAACAATAAAGAGTATGACATCATAGATTTGTTCAAGAACCATGAGCTTTTCCCGAAGCTTCTTCCCATTTTGCAAAGGCATTTGGAAGTATTTGCTATTAACAAGCATGACTGTAGCAGAATTCACACTGTCATCGAAGTGCCAGACCCAGCACATGAGAGGCAAAGGCTGTATCCTTTCCCATCTGAGGCCTTGTCTTCTCTCAGAGAAACAATAAAATCACTCCTCAAACAAGGGGTAATCAGAACATGTTTGGCAGAAGACAGCAGGAGAAAGGACTGCTGTGTGACTGAACTTCTCTACTGGGACTATATTGCCCTCCTTCCCTTCCCTCCTCCCCCCCCACCCAAAGCTAGTTCTATTTTTATAGGCACAGGATTTGACTGACAACAGGAACTTCCTGTTTGGGAGCAGGAAGTGAGTGATTACAGAACCACCAAAGACCCACCATCCTAGAAGGGCAAGAGTAGCTCTCTGGCCCCATCTAGCTGCTGGAGGTCTGCCTCTGAGCAAGTAAGTGGTCTACTGAGAAATATAGGATATTCTTGTCTCAGAACAGGACAATCAGGAGCTTAAAGGGCACACAGGCAGAAAGTAAGGATAGAGAGTAAAAAAAACAGAGGAAAGAGTAAGGATTGCAAACAGTTAAGGGGCCAGAAATAAGACATGATTGGAGTGGTGCAGTGCAGTGGCTGTGGAGCAGCAGTCTTCCGGGAGACGTTCTGGAGGATGTGGTGTTGTCCCATCTGCAGGCACCTCTGGGCTGAGGAGGAGGTTGCTCATCTCCAGGCTGAGTTGGCCAGGATTTGTGGGACCTCCTCTTCCATCCAGGGACCACCAGTGCCACTGCCGTTGCCTCAGAGGTTGCCAAGAAAGAGGAGCGGTTGGACCACAGTGGGCTCAGGGAGGGTGAGGGTGGTGGGACAGAGGTACATCCCTCCAGTTGTACCTCTCCACAATTCTTATGCCATTCTGGCAAAGTGTGGTTTGTCTATGGAGGCACCCGCAGTGGAGACCAAGGAGGATGCTGGGAACCTCCACAAAGAAGACCCACAGGAGGGTGGCAGGGGACCCTGCAGGGGAAGGAAACAACTCCTGGTGGGGGACTCCATTGTTAGGAAGGTAGAAATGGGGGAGGAAGGGGAGAGGGAGGTAAGGTGCCTGCCTGGCACCATGGCTTGGAGGGACAGGGAGCGAATCCTCAGGATTTCCAGAGCAGTTGCACAGGGGAGGGAGCTGGATGTAATTGTTCACCTAGGGACAAATGACCTGACTAAGAAAGGGATTAGAGAAGTGCAGGAAGAGTTTGTGGAATTGGGAAGGGGCCTTAGTCAAGTAGCACGCACGGTAACCTTCTCGGAGGTGCTGCCCATCTATGGCATAGGAGAGGTAGGTGTTCCACACCATGGGATTCAATCAGTGGTTGAAAACCTGGTGGAGCTCAGGGATTTGGCTTCATTGGGGACTGGGGTCCACCTGGAGTGATGCAAGCCTATACTGGCATGATGGGCTGCATCTGTCCAGGAGGAAACCAGATCCTAGGTGATAGGTTTAAATGCTTCATTGGCAAGCTTTTAAACTAGCCAA
Organism: Neoceratodus forsteri; assembly: GCA_016271365.2. Classification (NCBI taxonomy): domain Eukaryota; kingdom Metazoa; phylum Chordata; order Ceratodontiformes; family Ceratodontidae; genus Neoceratodus; species Neoceratodus forsteri. The sequence goes on from CM057451.1 coordinate 62,467,873, forward strand.
GGGGGGAGGCACTGGAAAGGTGCAGGGAAATCCTAGCCTCCCCAAATAATCACAGTAGTAAGTGTGGCAAACACCAACATAGAGGTGTTGATAGGGAGAAGGGCAGGGGTAAATGGAGAAAGTGACAAAAGCAAGAAGGACTGGGATGGGGCAAAAGGGAGTAAGGCCATCAGGAAATGGAGGATAATGAGTACCAATGCCCATAGTCTGGGCAACAAGCTCCCTGAGCTGGTGGCCTTGATGGAAGAGGGATGCCTGGATATCGTAGCAGTCACAGAAACATGGTACACAGAGAACCATGACTGGGATGTTAACATACCAGGGTACATAACCTACAGGAGAGACAGACAGGGGAGATGAGGGGGGCTCTCTATGTAAAGGAAGGGATAAAAACAACTGAATAAAAGAGTAAACAGGGAGGAGAGGAGGCACTGTGGGTCACCTTGGAGACTGGAAAGGGCACCACAATCCCCACAGGGGTTGTGTACCAACCCCCATGTCAGGGGGAAGGAATGGACAAGGATATGATAGAAGGCATTCTTAGAATGGCAGAGAAAGGGGAGATACTGTTGATGGGAGATCTGAATATGCCTGATGTTAACTGGAGCACATTTGCTGCAGCCACATCCAAGAGCAGGGCCATTCTTGATGCCCTACAGGTGGCAGGCATTAGACAGCTAGTTCTGGAACCCACTCGTGAGGGAGCAATCTTAGACCTCATACTCTCAAACGGGGGCAGTGAGAGGATCTCAGATCTAGAAGTGGGTTGCCATCTGGGAACAAGTGACCATCAAACAGTGTGGTTCATGTTAAACTCAGCTACAGAGACAAGTCATACAAAAGTGAGGGTACTGGACTTTAGGTGGGCTGACTTTGGCAAGATGGGAGAGTGCATCAGAAAAGCACTAGCAAACAGGCTAGAAGGAGGTGTGGAGCAACAATGGGGAATCATCAAACTGCCATCACAGAGGCAACAAGCCTTTGTGTGAAGCAAATAAACAAATTAAAATGAAAGAAAAAGCCACTATGGTTCTCAAAAGAGGTGGCTGTGAAAGTCAGGAAGAAAAAGATAACATTCCAGAAGTACAAGGAAACACAGAAGGAGCAGGACAGAGAGCTGTACCAGTTAAGGCAGAAGGAAGCAGGGAGGGAAGTCAGAATAGCAAAGGCCCAAACTGAGGAAAAGATAGCCAACTCAGTTAAGAAGGGGATAAAACCTTTATAGGTACATCAGTGAGCATAGAAAGACAAAGGAGGGATAGTGAGGCTGAATAGAATAAACAGTGGGTGGGCAGAGGGAGACAGTGAAAAAGCAGGGATACTGAATGAATATTTCTGCTCAGTATTCACAAAAGAGAAGGGGGAAGTGCCTAATCCAATTAACAGAAGCACTCTTGATAGGGGGGTCGATCCCAGTCCTTTTACAGAAGAAAGGGTTCTGCAAGAACTCCTAAAACTGAAGGTGGACAAAGCAATGGGTTCTGATGGAATTCGCCCCAGAATTCTAAAAGAATTAAGGAAGGAACTAGTGAAACCACTGGCTAATCTTTTTAATAAATCATGGGAGGATGGTGTGGTACCCGAGGACTGGAGGAAGGCGGATGTGATTCACCTTCACAAAAGTGGGACCAAGACAGAGGCAGGAACTACAGACCTGTCAGTCTGACTCTGTGGTAGGGAAAGTGATGGAGTCACTTCTGAAGGAAAGAATAGTTGAGTACCTAGAGGCCAGTGGAGCACAGGACCCAAGGCAGCATGGGTTCACAGCAGGAAGGTCATGTCAGACAGAATCTAATAGATTTCTTTGACTGGGTGACCAAAGTAGTAGACCAGGAGGGGCTGTGGACATGGCCTACCCTAGACTTTGTAAGGCATTTGACACAGTCCCACACAAAGATTAATAGTCAAATTAACCAGCCTGGGAGTGGGTCCCAGGGTGGTAGCCTGTGTAAAACATTGGCTGCACAACAGGACACAGAAGGTAATTGTAAATGGAGTCCACTCTGAAGAAAGAGGGGTTACTAGTGGGGTACCGCAGGGTTCAGTATTGGGTCCAGTCCTTTTTAATGTCTTCATCAGTGACATTGCAGACAGACTGGAAGGAAAAGTATGCCTTTTGCAGATGACACAAAGATCTGCAACAGGGTTGATACACAAGGAGGCGTGGAAAGGATGAAAAGGGACTTGGCAAGGTTGGAGGAATGGTCAGAAGTATGGCAGCTAGGATTCAATGCAAAGAAGTGCAAAATAATGCACCTGGGAAACAAGAACCCAGGGGAAGAATACACAATCGGTGGGGAGGTAGTAACAACAACAAAAAAGGAAAGGGACCTGGGGGTAATCATATCAGATGACCTTAAGGTTAGCAAGCAATGTGAGAAGACAGTAGGGAGGGCTGGGGGTATACTGGGATGTATAGGGAGAGGCAACAGCAGCAGAAAACAGGAAATTGTAATCCCTCTGTACAGACAGTTGGTGAGACCTCATCTGGAGTACTGTGTCCAGTTCTGGAGACTCCATCTCCACAAGGACATAGACAGGATAGAGGTAGTCCAGAGGAGGTCAACTAAAATGGTGCAGGGTCTGCAAGAGAAGCCGTATGAGGAGAGACTAAAGGAGCTTAATATGTATACCCTTGAGGAAAGAAGGGAGAGGGGGGACATGATAGAAACTTTTAAGTACCTCAGTGGAATCAACAAAGTCCAAGAGGTAGCATCTTTCAGAAGAAGAGACTTGCAAGAACAAGGGGACACAATTTAAAGACAGAAGGAGGGCAGTTCAGGGGCAATGTGAGGAAGTATTATTTCACAGAGAGGGTAGTGGATGCATGGAACAGCCTTCCTGAGGAGGTTGTGGGGTCTAAAGTTGTGGGAGAATTCAAGAATGCATGGGACAGACATAAGGCAATTCTTGTGGGGGGTAGGAAGAAATAGGCTGTTAGTTAACTAGGATCTGCAGCCTATCCTGTAGGTAGGGAAATGGGCAGACTAGATGGGCCAAGCGGTCCTTATCTGCCATCAAAGTCTATGTTTCTATGTTTCTATGTTATGTATTTCTACTGCCAACTCCCCAGTGTGGCCCATGAAAAAACCTACAGGCACCTGGAGACTGACTATTGACTACAGGAAACTGAACCAGGTCACCCCCAGTTGTGCGCAACTGTGGCATCTGCACCTGATGTGCTATGACTCTTGACCCCTGACCTAAAATGGTTCAGTGCTCTGGATATCTCCAATGGTTTCTGGTCATTGCCATTGGCCCCCCAAAAGTCAATATAAGTTCACCTTCACCTTTGAAGGTAGACAGTACATGTGGACCTGCTTACCACAGGGATTTCATAACAGCCCATCCCTGTTCCATCTGCACATGATGGATACCCTTGAGGGGTTCTCTACTCCCCACTGTCTCTTGCAGTATGTGGATGTCCTGCTGCTGGCAACTGCCACACAGGAACAACACTTGGATCTCTTAGATGAGCTACTGACTCTCATCTAGAGATCAGGCCTTAAATGTAACCCAGCAAAAGCACAGCTATGTCAGAAAGAGGTACTCTTTCTGGACCTAAACATAACTGACCAAGGCCACAGCCCTTCCTGGAAAAAGATACAAGGATTCCAAGACTTGCCATTGCCTACCAGCGTGGCAACTCTTAGAAGGTTTCTGGGTAAGGTAAACTACTCTAGAGATTTCATCTGTGATTTTGCTCAAAAAGCTGCTCCTCTGTATGAGCTACTGAAAAAGGACATTCCATGGACTTGGGGCCCTATACACACCCAGGATGTGACGTCACTGAAGCAGGCATTGACCTCCGCCCCAGCTCTGTTCAACCCTAATCCAGCACTACCATTCCATCTGGAATATGCCACCTCTGACATTGCCATGTCAGCATTGCTGGCCCAGAAGGTTCATGGTACTCTGAGACCCATTGCATATGCATCACAGCTTTTGACTCCAGTGGAACAGAAGTACAGCTTTTGTGAAAGGAACCTTCTGGCCACATACTGGGCTGTCAAACACTTCCTGTATATCATTGGGTACTCTCCAGTGATTATCAACACCAACCACACCCCAACTACTTTTCTGCTGTCAGACAGAGTGAAGGATGGCTCAGTCTCTAACACCAGACTGACTCACTGGTCACTTCTTCTCCAGGATAGAGACATACAGGTGAACCCTACCAAAATTCCATCCATGCTGGCACATGGACTCCTTTTCCAAGGAGAACCCCATGACTCTACACTGCAGCCACCTGATCATCCAGATCCAGGTTCTTTCCTCCCTGCCATGCCACAAATACTTGAAAACACCTCTTTGTGTCATATCTTTACTGATGGTTCAGCTTTCTATTACCAGGGAGAACAAATCGCAGGCATTGGTATTTTCGTGATTTACCCTTATGGTAACGCTGTTAAAATCTCCAAGTGATGCAGTGTGGCATCATCACAGTATGCCGAAATGGCAGCGGTGGCCTGCTCCCTCGAGTTCATCCAGCATGGGACTGAGGATACAATCATTTTTACAGACTCTAACTGGGTTTGTTGTTCTCTTACAGAATTTCTTCCTTTCTGGCAGAAGAACTCCTTCCTCTCTTCCGATGGCAGCCCAATGAAGTACAAAGAACTGGTAATATACATACATTCACTGGCACAAAGATTTGCACACAAACTCTATGTACACAAAGTTAAGGCTCATTCTCTAAATTACCCCTACCATGCCTTCAATGACACAGCAGACACCCTTGCCAAAGAAGGTGCCCGAGGGAAGGACACCTGGATGATGGACCATCCAGAGGCCAGTGCGGCAGTACACATTACAGCAGTCAGGAAAAAACCTGAACCCTTTTCCCCCTTAGACCTCTCAGCAGCCCAACATGCTGATACTGAACTCAGAGAGGTGTTCAGATTCCTTGACAAGAGTACCGAAGAGAAACTTCCCACACATAACCCATATCAGAGGCATGAAGGTAAGTTACACTTGTCACCAGATGACAAGCTCATTTGGTACCAACCAGATGATTCTACCACTAAGTTGTGGGTGGTCTCCAGGCACCTTAGGTCCAAATTCTTGCACCAAGTGCATGATACACCCACTGGTGGACACCAGGGAGCAGAAAATACCCTCCAGAGGCTTAAGACTACTGCCTGGTGGACTCGTCTCGCCAAAGATATTAAACAGTACATAGATAACTGCCTTGTTTGTGTGCAAAACAATCCCATTCCCACCAAACTAAATGCCAAACTTCTACCTCAAAGACACTCTGGCCCTTGGCATGCCATACAAATTGATTTTATTGGCTCCCTGACCAACACAACCAGAAACAACAAGTATGCTCTTGTGGTAACTGATCTCTTCTCCAAGTGGGTTGAAGCTTTCCCCACTAAAACATGCACTGCTAAAACCACTGCCAAAATCCTGGTGGAACAAATTTTCTCCAGGTGGGGCCTACCTCTTACGGTAGACCCAGACAAAGGAACCCGTTTCACAGGTGAGTTGATGAAAGAATGCCTTGAACTCCTTGGAGTTCAACAGAAGTTCCACATACCTTACCACCCTCAATCTTCAGGTCAAGTAGAGAGAGCCAACAGACGGATTAAGCAAATGCTTTCAAAATTCATTAAGGACAATCCCAAAACCTGGGATTCCCTATTACCATTACTCCTTATGGCAATCAGGGGCACACCCTCAGCCACCAACCAGTTGACACCCTTCAAGGTGATGACTGGAAGACTGATGAGACTACCTGAACACCTGTTGTTTGACTTGCACACCCCCACTGCAAACCGTGTGTCTGTAGACCAATATGTGGAAAAACTAAAAAAAGAACTCATACACACACACACACTTGTATGCTGCCAATTGCATGGGTAAGGCCCAGCAACAGTCCAAGATTCAGTCTGACAAGAACGCACTAGAAGTGGATTGGCAGGTTGGAGATCAAGTTATGGTCCTCCGATTTGCACATCCCACACACTCCTTCTCCGATAAGTGGGAAGGCCCTTACCCCATTGTCAACAAGCTCAGTCCGGTAGTCTATCAAGTTAGACTCCTAACAACAATAAACTGACTGACAAATGGTTACATACAAACCAACTAAAACCTGTATAAAGGAGCTTAACTACGTTTCCTCACCCCATTGGGTGGAATAGTACTAACCTACTAATGTTTGATTTTGCTTTTCAGATACACTGACAAGATGGTTATCTTGTTCCACATTCTCCTCATCTCAGGAGTTATCCCATGCATCCAAGGCACGGTACTGAACCTTCTACCTCACTTTGATCATCCAGCATCTGCTCCAGAGGGAGTATCAATCAAAATGCCCAATAGTTTGATTACTGTCCAGGAAGGTTCTGATGCTTACCTCACTGCCTCGTTGCCGCTCCTGATAAATCTACCCTACAAATTGAGTGGCAAACCACATCGCAAGGACAAATCCTCCCTGTGGCCAAACTCTCCAAGGGAACTTTCCAGGGTTGGCCCAATGCTAAATTATCCCCAAATGGTTCTCTGTCCTTGCTACAAACTGCTTTTTGACATTCTGGTTTATACAATATCACTGCTTCAATTGATCCCTCATATTGTAATTCTTTGTCTAAAGACTCGGCTTGAAAATGTTGTGTCATACACAACATGGCCTCTGCTTCCATGTACCTTTCTATGTTACCACCCACTGACAAACAGCTTTTGGAATGTCCAAAGCACACCCCTCATCCCCGCAGTGGTCTAACAGCTACTGCCCTACCTAGTACACTGATTAACAATTTACAATTTATACATAAACATGTGTGGTTTAATCTTACTTACTGGAAAATGAAAGAATTTGGTATGTGTCACAATACTAATACTTCAGCATTTTATAGGACGTTATTGCTTGATAGTTTAGCAGCATTTCAGATTCGTAATCAAGACCCTATTGCTGGGGTACATACCACCAAGCGCAGAGGCAACTTCAGGAGGAAGCCAAATCCTGACGACCAGAGTCATAAATGTAATACACGTGAAGTTGACAGTTCTGATGTCACTGGCGCCACAGGCACTGTCACAGGTCTCTTTGGTACAGCTATGCCTATCTGGAATAAAGCAGACATTGCTGCTATCAAATCTCAACAGCTATGCCTATCTGGAATAAAGCAGACATTGCTGCTATCAAATCTCATTCAGCCAAATTCCAAACTGGTTTGGTAAATAATATACTACCCCCATTATTGCATGGTGTGGATGGCCTTAGTCAGGAAGAAAGATACACTGTTTACAATATGCACGATATTGCTAAGACATTTTCAGATTCTAAATATAAAATTAACACACTCATTGCACAGAATAACAAAGAAGCAGATAAACAACACATTGCTAGAGAAATCTTATGCTCAGCCTATGGCTCATTCATTGTCACTTTCATCAATAATCTCTTCTGTGATCTAGAATCTGGAAGAATCCCTGATATCATACATGACAGATGTATTTCCAAATGGTATTGTCCACGATGTAAAATCCCTGGCTGTATTGCTATGTGTATGCAATCATTTCTTACCATTCCTCTTTCTACAGCTAGAAATTTGGGTTTCGTGACCAGACACCCTAACACTGGTCCCTGTTTTACTTCTAAGAAATGTTCTGTCAAAGATACAATGTTTGCTTCTTTTACTGTCTCTTTAACCATGTTTTGATCCCACTACAGCTTTGTTCGACAAGCTCACATCTGTACACTCAATTGGGCACCTTGATGATGACATCTATAGAGAACGCCTGGATTTGCCTCTTCTATTGGTCTTCCATCCTTTCCTGGACGCCTGGGTTGCTCCGCACACAGACTGCTGTGTGAGGAAACAATATATCTACTTGTGTCGATGTGGCGTATTTGATGTTATTAAACCTGTATGTGGTTATTCTCCCGACAGCATAGATTGGTCCTTTTCCATGGATGATGACATCAGCACCAACAACACTGCCTTTCCGGACTCAACATTGGCTCCAGAAAAACTTTACCAATCTTATAGGGAGGAGGTTCATCACCTGTCAACATGGATTTCCAAGACAACCTTCACCTGCCCAGTACAGTAGCAAAAATGGCGTCTCCCCACTGTTAAGATGCAGTATAATTCAGATGGGGAGTACTGTGTGGTAACTAATCATAAGTCGTGTACATATGGAACAATAACATGTGTTATTGATTTCCCCAACTTCTGCTTTGTCCCATTTCAAAAGTCTGTTATTGGACAAACCGTTATCACCCCCATTCCTCTTATGGATGCGGACATCATTGAAGGTAACCCCGATTATCTGCTCACCCTTTCTGAATATTTACCATATTTTAATGTACACCTAGATCCACTATCACTTACATTAAAATCACTTTTAGAAAGGAAAGACACACACCTCATCCACATCAGCAATAATATTACTAAGGCCAATTAAGCTATCCTCTCATTGATTAATGATGGTGACATGAACGATGCATTAACTAACACATGGTTAGAGATTACTTTTAAAGGTTTTGTTATTATACAAGCATTTTTGATATTTTTCTTGGTTATTATGCTATGCTGCCTACGGCGCACACTGCACCAACACCATGAGCAGCTGGAGTTCCTTTACAAAGCTCACATGTTGGGTTTGTAAACAACCCCTGTTCCCTGACCTTTCCCTAGATTTGCCTGTGTTGCCCTTGGAGGCGACAAGGGGGGAATATTACATGAGGTCCCTGCACCCTTATTGGTACCCCCAGAGGTACACTGTAGACAGCTAGTGCTTAGGCATATGTTATACTAACATATAGGGCTAAGGGCATCTACCGTACAAGAGTAGATGTCAGTATATGTATGCATATTATTGTTATACACTTTGCTTGCTAATACATATATATTTTCTATGTACTTTATGTGTATTTCTTGCTTACAAAATGATTAGGACATCTGTGTCCTTGTAATGATTATAATATATAAGTCGGCATTGCCACCTTTTAGTGATATGTACTACTACACTGAGTTATGTAAAACTCTGTAAGTACTGTACCTCTTTTGTTTCACAAAGTGATGACTATTGCAGGTCAGGCTCCAAGCGCTTCTGAGCATGTCACTGATGTCATTGACAGTCAGGTGACTATGCTGATTGCCTAGCACCTGATTCTGATCTCACTCTATAAATAGAAGGGCGTGGAGAGGATGTGCTACCTCCATTACACTAGAGGAAGCAGGAGGTCATGCACCACCCAAGCAGCACTCTCTGTAAGTTTAGAACAGTTTTGAAATGTTCTTTACTCACTACAATAAAATGTATCTAGTTTGAAAGGCTCTTTAATGCTTTACAAGTTGAGAACTATTGTGAAACGCCTTAATTTAATGCAGAGAATTACCTTGATAAAAACTTAAATAGTCTGAAAAAAGTCTCACAATGTTTTAGAAGAGGGTAGCTGAGTACTCAGTTAATGCACTAAAAATTGTGTGAACACATGAGATTTAAAGATAGTTACATTTAAAACTGGTGAAGTTTAAGTACAAAAGTTTAAAATGTTTCAGTGTTTCAGAAGAGGGCAGTTGAGTACACAGTTGATGCGCTAGAGATTGTGTGAGCACATGAGGTTTAAAGACCCTGTACATTTAAAATCGGAGAAGCTCAAGTACAAAAGGCTACAATATTTATAAAAATAGATGCACAGAAACAACTCAAGAATGTATAAATAAGGAGAAAAGGATACAATTACGATACTGAGATTTGGTTTGTGTTATTTTACAGAAATCCAGGTCATGGAGAAAAAGATGTTTATATAAGGTACTACATATTTTGTGTTATGAATTCAATGGAACATAATTAATGGATTTATGAATTTATATTTAAGGAAGAAACATAACATATACCTAAACAGGTTTTTACTTATTTGTCTTTAGAAAACTGGATTCGTTACCTAAAACAAAAGGAGTTAGAATATGATTTAAAAAGGCGAGCATGCAAAAGTGCTGTCTAAATATTGTTGATTTACAATTTAAATAATTATTTTGGGCTGAATAGTAGTATATTTATAATTAGAAGTTAATTAATTATTACATACTGCATACACAAGCTGAGGATGATTCTTTTTGATATGATGAGATTTATTAGTGAACTTAATTAAATATTTTTAAATGTTTATATGTTTTTTGAATAATGAAGTACTAAGACTTATATGTATACATATTTTTTATTGGTTGCAAGGTGTGATACAGACAAGCACTGATGAAGGAGTCTGATCCAAAACATTGGCATTATTTGACTGTATCACCTATTCATATGTACAATGGACTGGATATTCAGAACAGCGCCAGAGCCCAGCGCAAGTCCAGTGCAGTGCAAATCTAATGCACACCGGTGCAACAGGAGTGATATTCAGAGATTGTGCATGCCGTAGTGCACTGCACAACCTGGCTGAATATGGGACAGTTGCGCAATGGCACAACTGGGAATGCACCATGGCGCAAGGAGAGGTGAGCCATGGCACAAGTAGAGGTCCGCCATGGTGCACACACACACAGTTGAGCCACAGCAGCAGAGTGAAGGGGAACATGGCACAGAGACATGACCCAGGGACAGAACCAGAGAGGCACAGTGACAGGCTACAGGAGGCTACCACCAGCTGGACACAGCAGAGTGTGAACAGGCACCCACATTCCCTTCCCAGATCAGAACAGTGGCACCAAAGTGAGGCAACAGGAGATTCCAATGACCAACTGAGGACCACCAAGGGGAACCCTGCAGGCTGCCATGCCCCCCTAACATAGCTAGACCAGAGCAGGGCACACCCAGGACCATGCTGCCAATCACACACACCCACAACATGCCCCTGACAGCCCACCCATGAGTACCCCACAACACGCCCACTGACCAAGGGGGGACACATCACAGTGAGACACACCACAGCACATAGTAGGGAACCACAGCAGCACAACAGGCACCCTGACACATGCACAGCATACAGACAGGCACTGGGCCACTGCAGCATGGTGCCGCATGCCACCTGCAAAGCAGACACTGACATAGGCAGGTAAGTCAAAATAATGTAATAGAGAAAAGAACAGTAAATTATGTACAGAACAATGGGGAAGGGAAGGCATAGGAATGTGAGGGATGGGGACAGGCAACAGGGACTGTACAGTGAGAAGGGGAACTGTAGGAGGAGGTACAGCAGGGGAAACAGGAAGGTAGGGTGCACATTAGTGGCAGCCATGCCGTACCGCCCGCATCGTGCACGGCGTCTACCTCCCAACACCCACCGGGGATCTGGAGCACCACCTCCATAGTGGTCGACACAATCAAGATGATCTGCCACAACAGCCTGCAGTACAGGGGCAGCCTCCCACAGCTCCAGACACCTAGGAGAAGGGACAGGACAGGTGATCAGTGCAGTGTTCCAAGGAACCATTCCCAACCACTGCGTGCATAGAGCAGTGGGAATACCCCCCCAGAGGGCCTAAACAGGCCACACGCAGGGGGATGGGCCAACATCTGCGAGCAATGCAGCACACCACAACAGTGCACAACAATGGTCCCTGCCACACAGTAGTCACCCAACTGCACAATGCCAGTCACATGGCACAGTGCCCATGCAGCACCACAGCACTGACAGTGGCAGTTGGGTGCACACCCACCCCACCAACAGCTGACACATGAGTACAATGGATGCGCCACAGTGGCAGGCACCATGCACAGTGCAACACACACAGCTACCATGGCACATGGCACAGGTAGCCATGCCCGGACACATGCCCCTGCTAACCCCCAATACAAGTGTGAATGCCCATGACAGTACCTACCTTCCCTCTGTGACCCTGCTGGTGCTGAGGCCACTCTGTTGCCACCTCAGAGTCCTGCTGCAGCCTGCTGTCCTGCTGTGGTGGTCACCACTGCTACTCTCCAGTGATTCTCAGGGCCTGGGAATGGAACATAGACAGGAACACATCACTATACAGTCACAGCAGCTGCCCCCTCCGCACAGTGTGGGCCCCTGCCTGGCACGGTATGCACAACAGCATGGTAATGCAAGTGGTGGTGGGTGATGCATCCCCACGATGCATACAGTGACAGCACACCATGCTGCAGGACATGCCAGGCAGCCCAGCCAACACCTCAGTACAGCACCAGGGCACACATGCATGCTGGGCCTACTCTTCTGACTGTGGCACATGCCCATGCCTGACATGCACCTGCAGATGTCAGCGGTGACCTGGGTCCCTCCACAGCAGGTCCCCATACTGGTGCTAACACTGCTTGCCAGTCCTGGCCACCCCAGTACACTGCACTGGTGTGGCTGCAATATCTTGTCATACAGCCGCACGGGGCTGCTGAAGTGGGGCCTGTCCAAACAGCTGAGGTGCATGGGGCTGGATGCAGGCCACGAGGTTGGCCAGCTCCACCTGCATCTAGTTACTCACCTGATGAGCCCTGTGCTGCTCCATGTCCCTGCTGAGAGCCATGGAGCAAAATGGTGGCCATAGTCGCACATGGTGACAACATGTGCCAGATGCATGGGCTGAGGGGATATGCGCTGTGTCCACCAATCGCACAAAAGCAGGGATGCGTGACATGGGTGTGGCTGGGTGTGGCCATGTGTGCTGAGTTAGCTAGGGTCAGAGGTCACTGCAGGGGTTGGAGCAGGGCTGTGCACTGTGTGCTAACTGTGCACAATAGGTGGCGGTGCACCACACGGCACCTGCACACAGTGACAATGCGCACCATGCATGCGTGCGCATTACACCATGTCATGCTCCGGAACAATCATATGACTTGCTCTGGAGCACTCTCATTGCACACATCACAAATACAAGATATTCAGCCACCACATGCAAATGAGCTCATCAGCCAATGCATGGCACAATGAGAGCATTAGTACTTCATTACCGTTGCACCAAAGACCATTTGCATATGATGCGCCATAAAAGCACCACGGAGTGGCACAGGCCATGGACCGGTATTGCATCCTTGTGAGGTAAGTTGTGCATGCTGCTGGAGCACACTGAGCACAGAGAGCACAGCAAGGGGGATGGCAATGGGTGTCGCTGCCACTGACACACTGTGCTGTCCATTTCCACAGGAAGCTACATGTTGGAACCTGAGGAGTTTGGGGAGCGTGGGTCTGCTCGCAAGTGCAGGCCCAACTTCACAAAAGCAGAGACAGAGGCCCTGTTCAAGGCCTACCTTGACAGGGAGCCACTCTTGAGCGGTACCACAGGCCAGGGCTGGGGCCTGAGTGGAGGTGGCAGAATGCATCAACCAGCAGAGCAGCCACCAGTGGTCAGTGCAGGAGTGCCGTAAGAAGGTGGGCACTGACAAGAGGCAGATCAAAGAGAAGGTAGTGGCCATCCATGCAGCCCAGAATGCCACCAGAGGGGGGCCTGTGGATGCACCACAGCTCATGGCTCAGGAAGTTGCTGGTGGCGGCCACCCTGTGCCGCAGCACAATGGAGGGTGTGCCTGGCAGTGGATTTCAGACAGGTGGCAGCCCATCCCTGCATGGTACTGTACATATGGCTGCAAAGCACAGCATGCTGTAGCATTGTGGGGCAGACACGTGTGGCCATTGCTTAACTGACACACCTGTTTTATCTTCCAGCACCAGCACACCTGTGAGCAGAGGATGGGGTGCTGGCAGCAGCCGTTGAGGCAGGAACAGTCCCGGATGACCAGCCATCCACCTCCATGGGCATCCGGGGGCCTGAGAGGCCTCAGCACACCACCACTATCCCGACAGATGTCCTGGACATGGGGTCGGACAAGGCTCTGGATGTGTTTCTACAGGATGCCAGACTCGGCATCCTGTGCATGGAGACACAGATTAGGGCTGGGTCTGACACCAGTGACTACCTCACCATAATCCTGGACAGCATGGACAGTGTTGTGGAGGGAACACCCATACCAGGGACAGGCAGCGTGTTCAGTGACTTGACAGCGGAGGAACAGCTGCCTGCCGCCACTGCGGGTGCTGCTGTGTGCACTGCCACAGTTGTGCCATGTGGTGGTGGTGGTGCAGCTGTGCAGGCGCTGGGCAGTGTACAGCAGCTAGAGGGGCAATGGCAGCAGGCTGTTGGTGCCACAGGGCAGCCAGATGCATGGTCCACCTCTGTGGTGCTAGCTAGGGACACACCCCAAGTGGACCCCACTGTGCAGCATCCACCTGAGGGGGGGGCTGTGCAGCATGGCCGGTCACCACAGTAGGGTCAGCATCCCACCCAGATTCCCCAGGATGCCAACCCAATGGCAGAGCACACCCGTTTGCTCCGGGCCTCCGTTGAGCAACAGGTGTGGGTTGCCACTGGGCTTCGTGCACTGCACACGGAGGTGCGCCAGCTGGCTGAGCAGTGCAAGAGGGGCATTGAGCAACTCCTGGCAGGGATGCAGTGCATGCAGGAGGCTACAATGGCTTCCATGGATTGCATTGCTCACTGCATGCAGGAGGTCATGACTACATCCATGGATCGCATTGCACAGGCAGTCACAGATGGCTTCATGCTGCTGGCTGCCACAGGGTATGGCCAGCCACCATGGACCCCATGCAGTGCATTGTCCACCCCATGATCCCAGCATCGGGTGACACCCACACTGTTGATGCCAGGTTCTGATGTTGGCATCCCAGGCATGCCTGGGGCAAGCTTATTGGGTGCCTACACCCCCTGCTTGGACTGGTCGCAGTCCCACTGGTCAATCCCTGGGGAGCTGTTGTAAACATCTCCTGTGGATGATGAGCAGCCTGTGGCTTTTGATCAGCTCCGGCATGACCAACCCCCATGGCCGTGGTGGCCAGGGTTCTGTGTGCCGGCCCTGATGTGTAGCCCACCCTGACTTCAGTCTGCTGCTGCTGCCCTGTGCATGCATGGGTGATGTGTGCGTGTGCACCTGTGTGTCATGCCACATGCTGCCTGTGTGAGTGCTTGCCTGGCCACTGGACTATGTGGTGTGGGCATGATGAGGGCTGATCTGCACCGGCTGCGCCTGTGCACCAGTGCTATGCATCTGATCCTCACCACATACCAATGCCTGGGCATGTGTGTGTGTGTGTGTGTGTGTGTGTTTGTTTATTTGTGTGTGTGTGTGTGTGTGTGTGTGTGTGTGTGTGTGTATATGTGTGCATTGCTGTGTGCTGCTCTGTGCAGCTGTGTGTGGTAGTGTGCCAGCAACTCCCCTGATCCTACACCATGCCTCTGTGTGTGCATTCCCATTGCCATGCATACCACTTCCTGTGTGCTGTACCTGTGTGTGGCTCATGCATGAGTTTAGCACCACCTACCTTCGTGCACCATAGTGCTCCTCTCCAAAGATATTGCGGTGTTGTCGGGCCTGCCTCATCAGCTGTGAATCCCTCCACCCAGAGGGGCTGTCCACCTCCCTCCGGCACATTGTCTCCATTGTCTCCTCTACTGTCACCCTCATCAGCCTCAACAGCTATCCCACGATCGATGGCCATGTTGTGCAGTATGCAGCAGGCCAGGAATAGGCCACAGACTTTCGAGGGGCTGTACTGTAGGGCACCGCTGGACCTGTCTAGGCATCGGAATCGTGCCTTCAGCATTCCAAATACACACTTAATGATGTTCTGTCTGCTGGCATGTGCCTCATTGTAGTGTTCTTTGGCTGGGAACAATGGGCACCAGTAGGGGGTGAGCAGCCAGGGCATCATTGGGTAGGCACTGTCACCTGTGTGCATAGTGACATGATTAGCTCTCTGCCTTCCCTTGCTGTGCCCCTTGCCTGCCCTGGCACCCTCACCTGCTTGCCCACCCTGCCCTTCCCCATTCCATGGTCTGCCCTGGCCGTCAACCCTTGCCCGTCCCATATTCACCCACTAGGTGGCCTGTGGGGATGTCCCCATGTTAGAATCTGTGGCACAGCATGGAGCTGTGCCAGAATAATGCATCATGTGCACTCCCAGGGTGTGTGACACAAACACTGGTGATGCACCCCGTAGCATCACCACCACCTGGCAGTTGACACTCAGGCTCCCCTTCCTATTGATGTATGCTAGGCCCTCAGGACCAGGTGGCATGTGGATGCCCGTGTGGGTGCAGTCAATGGTCCCAAGCACAGCAGGCACACGTGCTTCCCTGTGGAAGTCCTGCATGGCTGCTGTACTCTCCGCCTGTGTGATGGGGAACTTGATGCATTCTGAAGCACGTGGCAGGAGGGCATTGAGGAACTGTGTGAGGAGGCATGATGTGGCCAACTGGGTTATGCCTGTGGTGTCCCCTGTTGATCTCTAGAAGGTGCTCATGGTGAGCAGGCACATGACTGCTGTGATTTGCATCTCCATAGACATACATGGCTCTGTCTTGTGCCTGCATCTCCTCACTGCACAGGTCGCAGAGCTGCCTCAGAATTGCCGTATTCAGGTGGTTCCGGCCCGCTAGCTCCATATTGGTGAAGGTCTCAAAGGTGGTACAGGCACTGTACCACCTGTGTCGGGCATACCGCCGACTGGCCCTTCCTCGGCCACGTCGCTGTTCCACCTGCCCCTCACACCCCTCATTACGGCCTCCATCATGTATGGTGCACTGTCCATGGCCCCTGTTTTCTCATCTCCCCCTGGGTAGTTGGCTGCTGTGGGCTGTGTGGCACCCAGGTGCACTGCCTAGCACTGTGCCTGCCTGTCCCTCTCACGCTCTCTCTGCCCCTTCTCTCTTTCCAGTGCTACCTCTGTCACTCTCCCTTTGTGGCTACCTCTGTCTGTATCTCTCTGTCTTTTTTTCCTTCTGTCTTTCTTTCTTTGTTTTGGGCTTTCTCTCTCTTTCTCTCTCTCTGTCTCTCTCTCCTTCCCTCTCTCTCGCCTGGCGCACATGCTGTCTGTGTGCTTGTTCCTGGTCTTTATAGGCTCAAGTCTGCTTGTCACATCTTAGTTTTGCTCCACACATGCGCCATGGTTCCACTGTTGAATATCGCACTGTGCTGTATATTCATGGGCACGCCCCCTGTGGTTGCACCTGCATTCATTATAGTTGTGCATTGGTGCAATGGTGTTTGTGCTGCGCAGTGGCTCCCACTGAATATGGCTCCTTGGCACAATTACGCACTTGTGCCGGTGCAACTCAGTTGTGCCATGTGCAAGTGCTTTTACTATCCAGGCCAACATGTATATTTTTTAAATAAAAAAAAGATTTACATTGTATACATACATTTGGTGAGTGGGCTGCTTGTTTATCAATCTGTGCATATTAATCTTTTTAGTTATGATTGTTAGGGGCGCCTTCCTTATTTAACCTTTTTCTTTTTACTGAGGTTGGCTGGACTGGACTTTCTCCAGCTCTTATAAAAATCCCCATAAGATGTTGTTATAGTTTTTTTCTTGTTATAAATTAAGTTCCTGTATCTTGACTTAAGGTTTTTAAAGGTGATCAATATAGTAGAAAAAGTTGTCATTATTCTTAATTTGCCTAGAATCTTTATCTCCTGCCTCAGTTTATCACATTCTTTATCAAACCATGGTTTATCAAATCCAATTTTAACCTTCACTGAGGTAATTTTCCTAGTGCCCAGCGCCTCTTCTATTAGTTTCACATACTCTTCAAAGTTTTTTAGTTTGTAATTAGCCTCAGTCTCATTATTACAATTTGGAGTGTTAAACAATTCCATCTTTCTATAATTTTTTTAAAATCTCATCAACTGTTTCCTTTGAATATTCATTCCAGATTATTTTTTTCCCCATACCTGATGCTCATATTTTGTTTGGCCTCAGGTTCTTGCTCTGGATTTTTAATAGTCTGCTTGAAAGGAGATTTCGAAGCACAGTTCACAGGGAAGCGATCACTGTCCCATAACTTATGAACCCTGAGATAACTCACCTTAGGATATTTCAAGGCATCAACTATGCATAAATCTATGACGCTGCCTTCATTTGCTGTAGGGAAAGTTACCCCCCAGTTACCCAATGAGAGTCCATTTAAGATTCTAAGTCAAATCTATTTAAAAATTGTATGAATATCTTATTATTTCTATTTAGAGTTTTATCTTTTGAATGCCTTATGAGGATATTTAGGTTATCCTCAATACCCCATTCTAAAAAGAGCTCCTCAGTACTGGAGCCTATGTGCATGTTACGATTACCAAATAGAAATATACAAACCCCTATGAATCTGGACCTGAGTGACTCTATGTCATTATCTATTCTTCCTAGGATAGCATTAAATTCCTTCTGCTTAAGGGCTGGGGGGCATAGATATTAAATAGTGCTATAATTTGTGCATTCCCAGCAATTACTATGTACATGTAGAATTCATTATCTATACTGTCTTCTAGATTTACCAAATCCAGTGTTATGTCAATAAGGAGAGGTAAACCACCTTTAAATCTACCATAATTACAATTTTTATAAGTGGGAGTTACCCAGTACTTATACCCTTTCATCCATAGTTCATCTGATTTTCGTAACCATGTTTTCTGTAAAAAATAACATTGTAAACTTCGACATCCATTCCAAACAGGCTTTATCTTCAAGTTTTTCCTTAAGGCCAGCTATATTCTAAGTTACCATACATAAGTGATTGTTATAACCCTTCAGTCAGTTAGTTTCCTCAAAAATTTTATTGTACTAACCATGGAGCTCAATATACTACTATCGCCCTCACAGATCTCCTCCTTTGATAATGATAAATCAGAAGCAGTTGAGTCAGCCCGGCTCGGTGGCGCTGAGGGTTGGGGTGCTGGTCACCACACCTCGTGCCACTCCTGAGACCCGGGTTCAGGAATGAGCCCGGGCCATTGGGGGTTGGCAGGGGAGGACTGGGATTTGAGCATCCACAGACTGCTCTCCTACTCGTGGAGTGGGCTGGGGAATCTTTGCCGCACTGTAGTGGCTCCAACTGTAAGAAGACCAGATTCAGCCTCATTAACATTTTGTTCATATTTCTCCACATTTTCCTCACAGGATTCAGGTTTTTTTTACATAATATTCAATAAAAGCATGGAAGAGTGTGACCAGCTCCAAAAGCTGTGTGTTACCAAAGCAAATCTCTTTTTAAGTTCCCCAATTTTATTTAATAATGTGTCATTATTATGATTTACTTTATGATCCATACAGAACGCTATTTCAGTGTTGGTAGTTACTTTTTTATCCTCTTTGATGGATTGTCCATCTGACCACAAATGTGATACTTTGTCATCCCTCTTTGACAGAGGGTCCAAAGTATGTTTATTTATATAAGGGGTCAGAAATGAATCAAATCGGTTAA
This sequence comes from Neoceratodus forsteri, assembly GCA_016271365.2. Taxonomy (NCBI): domain Eukaryota; kingdom Metazoa; phylum Chordata; order Ceratodontiformes; family Ceratodontidae; genus Neoceratodus; species Neoceratodus forsteri. The sequence goes on from CM057451.1 coordinate 62,487,054, forward strand.
GAAATGATCCAATATAATTATTTTGTTTACTTACTTGTGAACTAGCCACTCAATTGTCAATTTGTACAACAGCTTCTGGAATTGGCATTACCTTCATTCCCCTATTTACCATACAGTCAACAACTTGTACATTATTCATATTAGACAGTTTTGAAATAAGGCAGATTACAGCATCATCTTTAGTTTGTACATTGTGTAGACTGTTATTGTTATTTGACACTGGAATCTCAACTTGGTTAATATTCTTATTTTCCAGGTCTACATTCTGCTGTTTGGGAATATCTAGGTCAGACATGTGTGACTTGAGACCTGTAATATCAATTAGATTGCTGGACTGCAATTTATTTGGTCACACTAAAACATTTTCTTCTAAATTTCTGATTTCTTCCAATAATGGATATATAGATTGGCTGCTTGTTAAGCTTTTACTAATCATTTTCACTGGGGATGAGGTCAATTTGTGGTTGAAGTTCTTTGTAATTTTTTTATTTCCTCTCAATTCAATTTGACCAAGATTAGGTCATTGAAATTGTGTTATTTTTCCAGCTACGGAAGCTTCTTGTCCTTTAGCATCAGATTTTTCATTTTTTTTACAGTCTTGCGGTTATAAGTTCTCATTTTTGGGGGCACTGTGTTAGACATATTCACAGTGCAAACCCAAAATTACTTGGCTAGAATAAATATATCCTTCCCTTTTTAACAATATACCAGTAAAATTGTAATCCAATAAAATGTTGGGTTATATACACTCAAAATAAGCACACATAAAATTAGGAGCAAGCTGACTGGTGATAATACATGATATAGAATCTATAACTTTTTAAACACCATTTAGGACTTAATAGAAAACAATACCAACATGAGGATAAGACCAAGACCACTTAGCACAACTTGTCTAATCTTTTATAAAATACAGAGGTATTATTTAGATAATGGAAGAATCACTTCTTATCTTTTACTCCTTATCTGGTGCCAACTTTTAATTCAGTAGTCGATAATTACCCCTTATAAACTGCACTGCTGGAGAGTTCCTTCAGTAAAATCTCAATGGGATAAGCCACACTCTGTGGGTAAGTCTTATAGTTCTTATAGTTCAAGATAAACTTTCCAGGTTAAGAATAAACAAGTCCCCATGCGCTCTTCTATGCAATCAATTATAAAAAAACACTGCTTCTATTCTCTCTCAGATGGACACCAGAGACACCCAAAATCATTGTATAGTAGGCACTAAGAGAGAAAAAAAGCAGGAAAAAAAGAAAAGTAAAAGCTTATCTACACAAGAGTATAAAATACATAAGATAGTCTTTGCTAATCAAGCCTACATATGTAAAATCAGAAGCAACCGATACATAAAAGTAGTTGGTGGAAGAAACAAAGGGGGAGGTTAGGGTAAACCAATATAACTTAATAATAGCAACAAAAAAGTATAAGAAGGCAAAAAAAACACCTCCACATTTTGTCAGCAATGGGCAAGCTATATTTAATTATCTGTTTACACTCGTTAAGTGCAGTCACTACTGATACTACTGTTGACAAGGGGCACTCAGTCGCAGCCCTTTTCGTGGACTTCTGCAAGGTTTTTGACCTCAAGGAGCATATTCTGCTCCCCTGTATCCTGGACAAATTGTAATTTTCTTGTGAAGCAATTAAAAGGTTTTCCCAGTACCTCATGAACAGGACACATGTGACCAGCATTGATGGTCATTATTCTTCCTCTAAGTCAGTCAAATGTGGTGTCCCCCAGCGATCCATCCTGGGGCCACTCATTTTTTTCTCTCTACATGAATGCCGCTCCTAGTTAATGTATTTCTAGTTCTATTATAATGTACACAGATGATGCAGTCATTTATGAGGTAAGCCAAATACCAAATGAGGCACTTCCTAAAATTCAGGTTAATTTTGACTCTTTTCAGAATTGGTTGTCTACTAATACTCTTGTGCTTAATTCAGTTGAAACTAAAATGATGCTGTTCTCTAACAAAAAGAGCAGCATAGGTGACTTCCTATCTGTTTGTGATGTAAAGGGAAATACCATTGAATTGGTTGATACGTTTAAATACTTGGGGCTTGTATTTGACACCAATCTTACCTTTGAACATCATGTTACACATATCATCAAAATAATTCATCAAAGGCTTGGCTGTCTATACAGAGTTAAGTCTTTTTTAAAAGTAGAATCTAGGAAGTTATTGGCACATAGTTTTCTCTTTAGTGTTTTGGACTATTGGTTGGCGGTCTATGCAGCCATGAACCGTAAATCCTTAGAAAAATTGAGTGTCACCTATAATTCCTTTTTAAGATTCATTCTCTGTGTCCCTGTTAGAACTCATCACTGCCATTTTTTCAAATCTTCTAACTGCCTTTCTCTCACAAATAGGATTCAGTTTAAGATGAGTACCTTCTTATTGAAAATCAGATCTGGCCTTTTACCAATTTCAGTAAGCACATACTTTTCTAGGTATGTAAATTCCAATTGTACCAGAACTTAATCTAAATTTACATTTGACTTACCATTTTTTAAGAAAGCATTAGGTCAACGTTCTTTGTTATATAGGGGTCCACGTTTCTTCAACTCTCTTCCTCAAGATGTGTTGAACTGTAATTCACTGCTGACTTTTATGTCAAGGCTAAAAAGGCACTTACAACTTTCCCAGGAATGTACTTGTTGATCCATAACTGTACTTTGTCATGTCTGTTCTGTACTTTGTTACTGTATTTACTATTTATTGCTTGTCGTCTGTTTTAATGGGCAGTTTGCTCATCAGACTTACAAGGATAAAAAATAAAATGAAATAAAATGAATGAATGAATATTTTATGTTGTTTTTAAACTGTTTTTATGCTGAGATTTACATGGGTACTAGTCTTTTATATTCATGCACTCGCTATGCTTACTTACATAGATACAGAGACAGTGTCAGCAGATAAGGGCCTATGGCCCACCCAGTCTGCCCATTTAAGTTTCTAAGTTCAGTTTATGTTTTCCAAGAAGTCTGTTGCCCCTTACCCCTGACCTCCAGAATTCCTTTATGTCTATCCCATGCATTCTTAAATCCCATGATTGTTTCAGCCCCCACCACTTCCTCTGGCAGGGTGTTCCACTTGTCCACCACCCGTTCTGTGAAGAAATTCTTCCTCATGTTTCCTCTGAATCATCCTCCTTCCAACTTCATCCCATGCCCTCTAGTCCTGGAACATATTTTTCGCTTAAAAATAGTGCATTCCTGCACCCTGTTCCTCCCTGTAAGATACTTGTATGTCTCTATCATATCCCCTCTCTTCCTCCTCTCCTCCAGGGAGTACATGTTCAGTGCCTTCAACCTGTCCTCATAGGACTTGTGATGCAATCCATGCACCATCTTTGTTGCCCTCCTCTGAACCTTCTCTACACTGTCTATGTCCTTACATAGGTAAGGTCTCCAGAACTGCACAGTGTACTCCAGGTGTGACCTCACTAGTGTCTTGTATAGTGGAATTATGACCTCCCTTTTCCTGCTGGTGATGCCCCTGCCTATGCATCCCAGCATCCTATTTGCTTTACCTGCTGCCTTGTAACACTGTTTCCCTGCCTTGAGGTCATCAGAGATGATTGCTGCAAGATCCCTTTCCTGCTTGGTGCATGCTATATCCTCACCCCCCAACTAATATATTGTGCCAGGGTTTTTGTGCCCCATATGCATTATCTTGCACTTCCTTGCATTGAATTTCAACTGCCAAACCCCTGACCATTCTTCAGGTTTCTGCAGGTCCCTTCTCATTCTGTCTACACCCTCTGGTGTGTCTACTCTGTTACAGAGCTTTGTGCCATCAGCAAATAGTGAAATTCTGCCTTCTAGGTCCTGCACAATGTCACTGATGAAGATATTAAATAATACCGGTCCCAGCATTGATCCCTGTGGTACCCCACTGGTCACTCTTCCCTCTGTGGAGTGACAGCCATTTACCACCACCCTCTGTGTCCTGCTGCCCAGCCAGTTACCTACCCACCACACTACTGTCCTGCCCACACCCATATTCCCCAGTTTGTGCAATAGTCTTCTATATGGCACAGTGTCAAAGGCCTTGCTGAAGTCCAGATAGGCCATGTCCACTGCCCTCCCCTGATCCACCTCCCTAGTCACCCAGTCAAAAAATTCAATGAGGTTGGTCTGACATGACCTCCCCCTGGTGAAACCATGCTGCCTTGGGTCCTGTAGTCCATTGACAACCAGATGTTCCACCATCTCCTTCAGTAGTGCTTCCATGATCTTCCCCACTACTGAGATGAGGCTGACTGGTCTATAGTTCCCTGCCTTCTCTTGTTCCCACCTTTGTATAAGGGGACTACATCTGCTATCCTCCAGTCTTTGGGTACCTCCCCTGTTTCTAGTGATCGGCTAAACAGGATGGCAAGAGGTTCAGCCACCACCTCTCTTAGTTCTTTAAGGACCCTGGGGTGCACCCCATCCGGCCCCATTGATTTATCAACTCTTATTACTTCCAGTTCCTTCAGGATCCTTTCTCGTGTAAAGGGACTTGTGTCCATTTCTGCACTATTCTCACCCCTTGTACTCCTTTCAGACCCATTACCCTCCTCTTCCTCAGTAAGACTGAGCAGAAATACCTGTTCAATATGTCAGCTTTACTGTTGTCATCCTCCACACAGCCCCCATCCTCCCCCTTCAGTCTCACTATCCCTCCCTTTGCCTTTCTTTTTTCACTTATGTACCTGTAAAAGGTTTTGTCCCCTCTACCCACTGATTTTGCAATGTGTTCTTCTGTCTGAGCTTTGGCTTCCCTTACTGACCTCCCTGCCTCCCTTTGCTTCTCCTGGTACTTCTCCCTATCCCTTTCTGCCTGTGTCTTTTTGTACTGCCTGAATGCAATCTTTTTGGCTTTCACTTTCTTTGCTACTTCTTTGGAAAACCATAATGGTCTCCTCTTCCTTTTCCTCTTGCTAACCTGCTTAATACATAATTCTGTTGCTCTTGTAATCCCCATTTTAAATACTTCCCACTGTTCCTCAACCCCTGATTCCTGCCCCATTCCCTAATGCCTCTTTCAAGTATCTCCCCATTTTCCCAAAGTTTGCCCCCCTAAAATCCAGGATACGTGTTTTTGTGTGGTTTGGTTCTGCTCTTTCTGTGATTTCAAACCACAGCGACTGGTGGTCACTGTTCCCCAGGTGCTCCCGCACTCTTAACCCCATCACATTGTCCCTGTTTGTGAGCACAAGGTCCAATATTGCCTTCTGCAGAGTTGGTTCCATGACCAGTTGCTTTATTAAGGCACCCTGAAGGGAGTCCAGGATAAATCTGCTCCTAGTTGATGCTGCTGCTGGGATGCTCCAGTCCACATCTGGAATATTGAAGTCTCCAACCAGTACTACCTCACCCTTGTCTGCCATCCTCTGGATGGCTAGCATCAGCTCCCTATCTGTTTCTTCCTCCTGGGCTGGTGGTCTATAGACCACACCTGTGCAGATGGCTGGCCCCATTTTCCTTTCCAGCTTAACCCACAGTATCTCTCCTCCATTTTGTTCCTCCTGGATCTCTGTGGCCCTTATGTCATTTTTCACATACAGTGCCACTCCTCCTCCCTTCCTGCCTGCCCTGTCCCTTCTGAATATGTTGTAGCCAGGTATGGTCAGAGGGATAACATGATCTCGGATACCCATGAAATTAAAAAAAAAACAGGACTTAACTTTAAATATCCAGATACCCAAATATCTGGTAACCCAAAGGCTATTAAAATACTTGGTTAGTACTTAGTTAAATATACATGCAGTGCAGTGCAATAGTAAAAAATTAAAAAAAGAATCACATGGCGAGATCTTGTTTGGGGCTATTAGGGTTTGCAATTTTTAATGCTTTTTTTTCCTCTGGGGAGCTAGGCTCCTTCTATACCCTATAATGTGTCCTGGAACAAAAAAAAATTAGAAAAATTCAACAGTTCAGCAATGGGGGTACAATTAACTATGAACTTGACAAGTCTATGTAAGACAAGAATGAAATAAAGTGTAGTAGAATAAAAACAAATATACTTTAAGCAGATATAAAACCTCACTCTCCAATAGTGAGTAAAAATTCTGTTGCTGAAGCTGAGGAACTGAATCAAAAAGGTTCAAAAGGAGTTCCCAATCAAGCAATAACCAGTATACAATAGGCTTTTTTTTGGGAAAAAAAATAAAATGAGTCACTTTGTTCCAGTCTCGCTGCAAACTCTTTTGGCTCCGCTGTCTCTGCTAGACCGGACCACAGCAATTTTCTAGCAACTTTCTGGCAGTGACTCACAGAAGTTGCTTTAACTTCTAGGTCCTCGCTCCTCGCTGCTCACTCTTCACTCCACAGAAAACTTTCCAGCACCTTGCTGCTCACAGCTCCTGCTGCTCCTTACTCTATCCTGCTTCTTGTCCTCAGCCTTCCCGAAGGGCCTCCTCCACCCAGGCAATCCCGACGCTCCCACCTAGTGGCCATCCTCTTGTGCTAACCTGGAGGTAAATAAAACAAAAAGCAGGAGCCAACACTGCAGACATGCTTTGCTTAACATACGATAAACTGGAAAGACCACAATTCAGGCAACGGTGGTTTACCTGTTATAAAACAAAATTTCGCAAAAGTGGTCCTACTTCTTTCCACTACTCCACAACAGAAAGAAGGCTAGTTTTCCATTAGCAGGTTATACAGACCTGCCACTAGAGGGATTCTTGGTCTTCTACATAAATCACTGTACTCACTTGTTGGCAATATGGCCTGCATTCTCATTTTTGCAGCCTCACAGCCGATTGGTCCCCTTACTCCATTCACTTGCATTGCTTGATTTTTCATGGCAAAAGCTGTTGTTGGGTTAAGTTTAATTTGTTAAATCCTGCCAAAAAGAGCTGTTTTCATGTACTTGTGAAATCCTTGGGGCTTTTTCTTAAGTGTAACTGTGGTTAAGTGATTACAGCATCCTGTTGTTAACTTAAAGTGGGCCAGAAGCTCAGGCGCCGGCCCCCACAGCCTTTTGTTGTGATAATTTTAATCTGAATTGCCCAGCAGAAATGCTTGTTCCTGCCTAAATATTAACTCCTGTGCCATCCTCTGTCTCTTCCCAGTTGAAGGTCCCTGTTGTAAGCCCTCGTTGTGAGCCAGGGCTACGCGCTCTGCCAGCCAGGCGGGCAGCAACCACCTAGCCCTCCAGGGACCAGAAAACCAGGAGGGACAGCCAAGGAAGGTACAGGAAAGCCGCAGAATTTATGCCCACCCACCCTGCCTCCTCCTCGGATGTTATTTTTATAGGCTTTTCTCCGCCAAATTACAATTCCTGCCCCCAACGCACGCTATCCAGTAATCTGTCTCATTGCCACTGCTGTACTGCCAAATCAGCAACCCTTCCTTATTGTTCTCCCTGCTACTACACTGTTGTTCCTAGTTCCATTTAATCATCAACCTTGCTTTCATAATGGGGATCCCTTTGGATACTCCTGGCTATGTTCTTCATGTTGTTCAGGAAAAAGACATCCTCCTGCCACTGTCACACTGAAAAGTGAGTCCCACCTTCCTAGTCTCGCTATTTCACCATTATTAAAGAAGGACCAGATCCTTATCTATGCACTACCTATACCACAATTTAACCAGTGGGTAACCTCCATGTAGGGACGCAAATTGCTCCATCAACATATCGCCGGTATTCCCATTATTGGGTATACAGTTCCCCATTATGCCTGACCACCAGATTGCTATTGAGTGTATTACATGAACCCATAACCCTGACTGGCTTATCTTTAAAACAGAAGCCCTGAATAGAAAAAGGAGGACCAAAGATAGTCTCCTCATTTTCTCTCTTGAAGCCCTTATGAAACTTTTAATTTTTTCCTGATCTGTGTTGGAAATGTGGAAATTAACCCGGACCTCCACAGTGCATTACCTCACCAGCAGACTTAGCCTCGACCAAAGGTCTAAGCTTTCTACATATCAATGCCTGCAGTCTGCTAAAAAGCTCATGTTGATACAATCCTGGGTTGCCCATACTTTTGCCAGACTTTCTTGTGGTATCAGAGACATGGCTCAGACCCGCCACAGCAGACAGAGACATAAACTTACCCAATTATCAAATATTCAGAGCGGATCGCCAGACAAGGGGTGGGGGAGTTGCTATATATGTCAAATCCAATATATCTGTAACTTGCTTAGATGCAACATCTATGCCCAAAGAATTCGAATGTCTATCCCTCAAAGTGGCTCTCTCCAACACTGCAGCATTTCGGCTAGTTGGCTGCTACAGGCCCCCTTCAGCGGATCATAAGCTTCTAGCCCACCTGGGGAATCAAATCAAGATGGATACTGAAGAGACCATAATCCTAGGTGATCTAAACTTTAATTGGCTATCCAAGGCCGCAGCTCCTTTAGTATCATTTTGTGATACATATGGTTTTTCACAACTTATATATGAACCAACAAGAATCAACAAAAAAAATCTGAGCAACAGCACATTACTTGACATCATGCTGGTGAACAAACCCCACCTCTTCACGCATGCTGGAGTGCTGTTCAGTGACATAAGTGACCACTGCCTTATTGCTGGAATAAGGTCATCCGGTAAACTAATACCCCCAGCTAAATTCCTACTGAGGAGATCCAAGAAAACTTTCAACTCTGAGGCATATCTCCATGATCTAAATCACTTTACAAGATGGCAAGAGTTCTGCCTAGCAGACTCAGTGGAAAAAGCTCATCAGGTGTTAAATAGCATAATACTAGATGCCCTTAACACTCATGCACCAATTACTAGAGTTCGAATTAAAAACAAATCTTGTTGTTGGTTTTCACCTGACCTTAAATCAGCCCTGCTTGAAAGATATAAGCTTTGGAAAAAGGCAAGAAGACTAAGAACCCAAATAACTGGTTGATATTTAAGAAAGCCAGGAATAGCTGTACCAAGAAAGTACGGGATGCTAAGGCTGCCTACTACATGGCTGAACTCGACTCCTCATACCACAATCCTGCCAGGTTCTGGAGCACTATTAAGGGCATAATGGGACAAGATCCTAGCACTTCACTACCAGCTCAAATACACCACAACAAGGTGACAATCTTGGACAGAATGGAAATACTGGATGCATTCAATAATCATTTTAAAACCGCTGGCCTTGCATTTGATACCTCTCCAGCCAATCTGCTACGTGCTCAGTTAAGCTCCCAGTATACAGGATCTCAGTTAGCTGAATCCTCCTTCTCCTTCAAACAATTCTGTTGAAACAAGTGGAGGATCTAATCTCGCAGATGGATATAAAAAAAAAGTGCAGGTGCTGACTCCCTTGACCCCTACTTTCTAAAGATTGCAATGCATGCACTTGCAGTTCCTTTAACACACTTTTTAACTTGTCCTTAAAATCTGGTTCTATTCCTGCAACTTGGAAAACAGCCAAAGTTTTCCCTCTACTGAAATCAGGGGACCCCATGGACCTTAACAACTATAGGCCAATCTCTATCCTTCCAGTACTATCTAAGCAGCTAGAAAAACTGGTAAGCATCCAATTAAGAGATTACCTTGAAGAATCTAATCTTTTAAATCCAGCACAATCCGGGTTTCGGTCTAAGCATAGTACTATTTCTGCACTGGCTAAAGTTACAAATGATTGGCAAACCGAACTGGATAAAAAGAATAGCGTTTGTGCTGTATTCCTTGATCTAAGCAAGGCATTTGATACGGTGGACCATGAGCTGCTACTCTCTTCCTTGCACTCCATAGGCTTGGATCCATCCTCCCTTACATGGTTCAGGTGTTACCTAACAGGAAGAACACAGCAAGTGAAAGCTGAAGGAGACCTATCTCCACTAAAACCACTTCTAAGAGGAGTTCCACAAGGATCTATCCTGGGTCCTATCCTTTTCGCCATTTATATTAACAATATTGATTCGAATCTTACCAAAGCCACTGTATACTTGTTGGCAGATGACACTGTTTTATATGTCAGCAACCCATCGCCTGCTACAGCTTGTGAAGTTCTACAAACAGAATTCTCTATACTACAACATCAATTATTGGAAAAAACTGCTTTTAAATGCAAAGAAAACAAAAGCAATGTTTTCTCCACCCAAAGCCATACAAATCCCTCATTACTAAACAACCTCCCCAGCTATCCACTATCCTTGGTGAAAGCCTTGATTATGTAGATAAATTCAAGTATTTGGGGTTTGGATAAACAACAAACTTGACTACACAGTTCATGTTGAAGAACTTTTAAAAGCTTCGCCAGAGACTTGGTCTATTTTTTAGAATAAGGCACTTTCTAAACAGAGATTCCAAATGAGTTGGTCCAGGCCACATTTCTCTCAGTAATTGACTATGCAGAATTCCTCTATAGTCACTGCCCTATCTCCTACCTATGCAAATTGGATGCACTATACCACAGAGCTCTGAGGTTCATAACAGATCTACCACTAACACTCACCATTGCTCTCTCTATGCAGCAGTCGGTTGGACATCTCTACATCTCAGAAGAAACAGAAATACTGCAGTGTGGACATACAAAATTTTGACTAAGATGCTTCCAAACTATATTAGACTGCTTGGCACAGGCCACAGCTGGCACCTCGCCCTAGAAGCTACAATTTCATTATGCTCAAAGTGCCTAAAGTCAACACCCGGCATGGGAGATCTGCTATCAGCTATAATCTAGCTATATCATGGAACACTATTCAAAAGTCCTTGAAGCTGATCAACCGGGTATCCTTAGCATCCTTCAAGCATCTATACCTAAGTCTCTTCCCTGAAAAATGCAATTGCTTCCACAAGTTCTAGTTTATTCGCAGTTCTTTCCTTCCCCCTCTCAGGCTGCCATCATATCATGGCAATTCACTTCCCTAGAATTCATCTCCACAGATACCTCACCCCCTGGCTATAATCTTCTCCCATTAACTCCAGGCTCCTACCTTAGCCCTTATCACTGCCTTTCACCTCCCAGTTCTAGCACCAGCCCCTGCTCTAGTCATGAGTACCCCTTCCTACCATGTCACTTGTCTCAGTCTATGACCACCTCTTTCAGTCATCCAATCACTATTTCTCTTTGTCCACATTGACTTCCCTTGGATCTTTGGAATCTTGGGTATATCATGTTGAATGTATGCCATGTTTACTGCCAATGTTGATATGTATATACTGGTTTACCTAGAGTGCATCTCATATGTTCCTACCATATCCTGTTATGTTTAAACAATTTCTGTTCTTGATTTCTGTATATAAGTGTTTTAATTATTCATGTACATATACCAATTATTGAACCTTGATTACTGTATATAAGTATATAGGTGTTTTAAATCTTCCTATACATGTACCAATTATTGAACCTTGACCTTATCAGGTCCATCTTGCAAATGAGCTGTGCTCAATGATGTTCGCCCTGAATAAATAAAGATTTGATTGATTGATTGATTGATTGAAAGAGTGAAGCATCTTGTGTGACGTAGCAGCAGTTTTCTGACTCACTCCCTTTTTAATGGCTCCAAGAGCCATGGTCTGTACATTTACCTTTTAAAATTGCACCTTTTTTATTCTCTTTACCATGATATTGGCCACCCCAGAAGTCCCACCTACAATGTCAGTGTTAGAACTATCACCATCACCGGCAGCACCCTATCCCTGACTGTTGTCCATACCCTTGCCACCATGAACACCAGCCCCTTGTTTCCCAATACCAAGGAACACACTTGAGAGTCCAGCAGATGCAGTGGCTTTTTTGGCTATTTGAAAATAGCCCACAAACATTTTGGTGCATTTGCCATGATGCAAGCTGCACCTGAAACTGGGAACTGGGCTTGTGTCATGAGCTTTGAAAATCAGTCTTTGATGTTTCATTTATGGACATGGGGGGCATTTGTTGGGACAAATTTGAAGAACTGTGCTGACCTTGAAAATCAATGTTGCTAGTAGAAATTGTTTGTTTTTTTTTTAAATGCTGATTCCAGTTCTGTTATTGCTCCATCTATGTTGGCGTATTAATAACCTCAGTGGGAGGACTTTGAGTACATCTACTTCCTTTCACTGTCAGTTCATTTTTTTTAAGTAAGTTTATTCATGAGGAAGTCTGTGATCTTCATGAAGAGAGATTAGTTTGCACACTTACTTAATATGCTGGTGCAGTCATCATCTCGGTGCTGTGTCTGATTCTTCTGGTTGACTCATCATGGTGGCTGAATCCTCTAAAGAAGCTGCGCAACTAACTAATGCAGCTCTGCTGGCCGAGATTAGAGCATTTAGAGATGAATCTCAGTCTCTCTATCGGAGCTAAAGCTTTCTATTTTGCACATCAAAGCTAAAACACAAGAACTGGAGAAGCAATCTTCTGAAACTGATTCCCAAGCCAACAGGCTTGAGTGGCTATTCACTAGGCTGCTTCAGGACACCCAGGCTCTCACGGACAAATATGACAATTTAGAACACCAATCTAGGTGTAACAACATATGCCTATATGGAGTGCCTAAGGGATCAGAAGACAGCTCTGATTTCATTCATTTTGTCCAAGACCTTCTTAATTCGATATTGGATTTGGAGGACTTATCCTCTTGCCAGTTGTGTGCACCCACAGATCTTTGGCTGCACCTCCCCTTGGTGCAGGAGTGAGGTCTCACTCGATAATAATTTGTTTTTATAACTAGGCAGTTAAGCACGCTATTTTAGTAAGGGCTTGGAGACGGAACTCCCTTACTTACCAAGGATATTGTATCTCTGTGGACAATGATTACTCCCCCTCCTTCCAGAAATGGCAGAGAGCTTTCTCCCCTTTGTTCCAAACCCTCCAGGCACATAACCTGAAATTTCAAATGCCGTAACCTGCTCATTTGAAGATTTTTCTCCTGTGGGCCCATGTATTTTTGATAGTTATGCCTCTACCCTGCAGGATTTACAAGAATGGGGTATCATTCAGGAGGAAGAGATGGAGGTTCAGGAATCAAGAGATAAAAGGGCTCTACATAAGGACAAGTGGACTAAGGTTTTCCCAGCTGGTAAAAAACAGCAGAAAGAGCAGACCCTGCAAGAGATAAAATCACTTCTGCAAAACTTTCAGAGGGAACCAACTGATTAAGCATAAAAATCTAGCTTCAGTCCCTATTGTTTAACTTGCCCTTTTTGAGTGGTGCTTGCTGATTATTGGGCTAGTTGTTCATGACCTAGGAAAGTGAGGTGAATAGGGTTTCCCTTTCCATTTATGGTTTTCTGATAGGGTGATCTGCAAACATTGGGCCCTATGCACAAATTGGACTGAGTGGCTACGCACCCGTATCTGGGATGTGTAGCCGCCCTGCACTCATTGTGCCCCCATGCAGCATGCTCAAAGGGGCGGTGCGCAGACCCACTGCACCCAATCTCCCATGTCCATGGACAGCTATGCACTGGGGGCATTCTGGGAGCATGCCAGCACTATGTAGTGTTCACTAACCTGCATAGTGCTGGCCACATGAGTGTGGAGAGTTGTGCAGGGTATGCCAGGGTAGACGCTGTCATAACCTACTGTGCACCCCTACAGACTCAGGCCTCCAGTCACTGGGGGACCAGGACAGGGCACACCATGCTGTCCCTGACCACTGGGCAGCAGTAGGTGGCAGGGGCAGGTGGAAGGGAGAATGGCCAGCAATTTCTGGAGCAGTGGCACCAGGGCGGGATGGTGTCATGCGGGTCTGGGTGTCTGCATTCAACATGCACAGCCCAGGACCCATGCCACCCTACATGTGGGACCCACTATGGGTCCCAGGTGGGCATCCCATTTGATGCCCACTTCGGATGACATCTCCTCCCCGGCTGCCCTGCAGAGTCCTGCATGCCAGGGAGAGGAGCCACATACAGGTGGCCAGCATTGGTGAATGCCAGTATAGGCACACCTGTCCACAGGGTGCAGGGTCACGGGCGGGGTACGAGACTTTTCCACATACCCCCACCCACTTAGTGCATAGTGCCTGATGTTAGCGAGCATCTAGGGTTGTTGGGACAAGTAAGCTGCAAATACTGTAAGACCCTTTGTTTTTGGAGGGTCCTCTGAAATTTGTTCTGTTTAACTCCTGACCTCTTCTTCATAAGATTCAGCAGTACTTACATACTATTTGCCAGCAGATTAGGCCTTACAGTCTATCGAGTCTGCTCGAACCTTAGATCCTTAGTTGGGTGCCGAGACCCTCCCATCTCTTGTGCTCCAGAAACCCGTATCATCCATCCCCATCCCCCTGGGACAGGCCATCATCTGATACATCCACTTTCTGTGTCTGTCCCACCCTCTCTTGAAGCCCTCCACTGTGGATCTCTGAACCAGCTCACCAGGCAGTGCATTCCAAGGGTCCACCACCCTCTCAGTGAAAACCTCCTCCTTTTCCCCTCACCCTTCCACCTTCCAACTTCAAACCATGGCCTCTGGTGATGCCTCCCTGCTTTAGTCTAAAGATCCCCTCCATGTTTACCCTATTTATTCCCTTGAGGTACTTGAAGACCCCAATCATGTCCCCCTGCCCTCCTCTCCTCCAATGAAAACAGGCAGAGCTCCTTAAGTCTGTCCTCATACATCAAATCCCCTAGCCCTCATATCATCTTTGTTGCCCTCTTCTGTACCCACTCCAGGAGCTGTATGTCCCTCTTCAAGTGTGGTCTCCAGTACTGTACACAGTACTCAAGGTGTGGTCTAACCAGTCCATTGTACAGCGGCAGAATCACTTCCTTGCTCCTAGAGGTGATCCTCCTTATGATGCATCCCAACATCCTGTTTGCCTTGCTAGCCGCTCTCCTGCACTGCTCAGAGTTATTCATACATGCATCCACCATGACCCCTAGGTCTTTTCCCCTAATGAGGCCTCCAGCGCCTCCCCTCCCAGTACAGCTGTTTTTTGTTCTGTTTGCCTGAATAATTGAAATCTTTGCTTTCATCTACCACTTAATTTCATGTGTTTGCCGGGCTTCTGTGAAGTAAGTTTAAATCCTGATACGATCTGTGAACTTTTGCTTCAACGATGGCTGTATTCACTTTCATCATGCAGAAAGCTTCTCCCCTCGGGAGGCCTCTTTGTAATAGTTCAGGATAGTGGCACCCAGATGGACTTTCTTGTGATTGGCTCTTCATTTGTTTGTGCATATGTCTAGCCAAGAATTGATATTTATGGACTGTATTAGTGACACAGGAAACCCACAGGAGAATTCTGTTTTGCCCCCTTTTTTTTGGATTCGGAGTAGGACATCTTTGCTTCTGTGGACAGACCTGCACCTGCTAATTATTAACTGCCTGCCTGCATTCTTTCTTTATTTGTTTATATAACTGTTCTGTAAGAGACTTGATTTTGGACTATAGACTATTTACCGGAGCAGGACATTACTGAAATAGTCTAATTTTGTGTTTTGTATGATTAATTTAGTTTGCATTTACTTTTCTTCATTATTTGTTCATTGTCAGGACTGGGTTATTGTTATTGTATTTCAGATTATGTGTATTAAGCAGATACTCATTCTTTTCTATTCTCCCTGGGCCGGATATTCAAACTGCGCCCAAAATGTGCGCAACAGCAGGAGCAAGCACAAATCAATTGCGCATATGAGCAACAGATGCGGTATTCAAACATGGAGCAGAACAAAGTGCGCAAGCAGCCAATGTCTGAATATCGCACAAACTGCGCCATAGCGCAACCAGAAAGGGGAAGCTGAGCAGAAAGGTTGCGCCATAGCGTAACCAGGAAGGAGAAGCTGAGCAGAAAGGTTGCACTATAGCGCAACCAGGGCAGCCCAGCTGAGCAGTCCAGAGGTGCCATAGCGCAAGCAGAGCCCCCCCCCCGCAGAGCAATGGAACTGCACATCCAGGGAGGCAGGCTGGGGCCCACTGCAGCCATGCCACACATGGGCACAGGAACACACTGCAGAACCAACAAGACACCTGCACACCCCAAGCACAGCATCACTGGGGGTTGGACGGATGATCCACTGGCCCCTGGGGACAAGCCAACAAAGCACAGCAGGGCCATGACGCCCCAGCACAACCACTGGCAGGCTGAGACTGCCACACATAGGGGGATGACAAGCACAGTGCACATCAGCCCTCCCGTTCGCACAGCACACCCTGCACCGTGACCCCAAGACACCACCCATGTGCAGTGACTGGCACTGCAGGAAACACCATGCATCCCGCTCGGCACACATCAACCCCGTGTAGCAGAGAAACATACAAGCCAGACCCACCCTGTGCACCCAGCAGTGGGCGGCAGCAGATGGCAAGACCAACAGAAAGACACTGCCACACTGGAGACACCTCCCCATGCACACACACGCGTGCACACACACACACACACACACACACACACACACACACACACACACACACCCAGGACCATACCACCCCAGATGGCATGCACACCACTGCAACTGAGCAACCATAGCCAGCTGCAAATCAGAGACCAACACAGTATTCATATCAAAATATCAATGTATTATAAAATGTAAATGACAAAACCAACAAGAGAACTATTTACAGGAGGGGGTAGGGTACAAGGTAGGGGTGGGCAAGGGGTAGGGATGAACAACTTGGAGAGGGAAGGGAGGACGGGAGGGATGGGTGAAGTGGGAAGGGGAATCTGGCTTAAGGCCTAGCAGGCCGGTCCTCCTCCGCCTGGTGCTGCTGTGGTTGGCTCCGCCTCCTCCTGAGGCCATGGCGCTGGATGCTTGCCAGTATAGCCGTGTTGTCTGATGACACTTGGTGGATCCGCTGCAAGGCACGCTCAATGCGGCATAGCACAGTCAGGCCTAGGAAAACAGGAACACAGTCAATGGCTGTGACTGACCACAACCCTGAACACCACCCAACCTGCAAGCCATATAGCCCAATGTCCCGCACCTGTGATGGTATGCACCCACCTACAGTGGACATGCACATGGCCAGCCCAACCAGGCGGCACCAGCTATGTGCACCACTGCACACACACACACTGGCCATGTACATCACAGCACAAACAAGGCTGTCAAGTGACGTGGCAACGTGGTGCGATGCCAGTCCCACAGCCATGTGCCCAGTGCATGCATGGACCACCAGTGATGCATACACAGACGTGCTGTGACACTGGACAGTGATGAATTTCGCTTGTGTCGTGCATGGTTGTGTCAGCATGGCTGGTGGTCATGCCCCCAGCATGCAATAGCATCCATGAAGTAATGATACTCACACTCCTCAAGCAGCTGTGTCTGCCACTGCTGCTGCTGCTGCTGCTTCTGGGGGCACCACCCACAGCACCACCGACCGGCACCGGGACCCTGGCACGGCCCTCCTCACCCCGTGCCTGCATCCTCTCCGCCCGTCCTGTGGGAGACAAATGTTGAGAAAAACATCAGTGTGACTCCAAAGCAGACTGCCCCTTGCCCCAGTGAGAGTGCCTGCCCACACAGCCAGACCCATGCATCTCACACCTGCACACACTGACACAGCCAACCATGGCAGAGCCATCACCTATGCACAGCCACCAAAACACACTCACACCCCTACAGAGAATACAGGTGCATAGATGGTACACCCACCTGGCCTAGGCACCACGCCCCTCCTGGCACATGACCGTAGCCACTCATGAAGCTCAGGATCCCTCCTGCGGAGGTCACTGTACCAGTGCCGGCACTGCTCAGCTGACCGGCGTCGCCCAGTGACCCCCACCAGGTCATTGGCCACTTGCAGCCAGACCTGTAGTTCTAGCCATGGTGAGGGGCCTCACCATACAGTGCCCCATAGTGGGGCTCTCTACCAGCCACCAGGTTGGCCACCTCCACCGGGCTCCATTGCACTGCCCTCCCGTATGCCATGCTTCCAGGTTAACAGCAGGCAATATGGCGCCCCACAGTGCGGTAACCCCCCGTGGCACTGTTGCGCAATAGAACACCATAGGTTGCAATCGCGCTGTTCATACAGCGCCATTAGTCCATATAGCGCTGTCACTAGACAGCGCAATAGGGCCGTACACATGGCAGCCGAATAGTGCAAGGGGGCAAAGGTTAGGCTGCAGGTCATGGGTCAATGACGCAAGGCCACGCACAGCGCTATCTGACGTCTACGCATCCTGCGTGACCGACCACCTGCGTGACAGTGCCACAGTGTACTATTGCGCAGTAGTGCCACAGCGCCATATAGTGCCCAGTGCTGTAGCACCACTGGCACAATGGTGACAGCGGCCTGAATTGCCAACGCGCACAGCACGCCAGCAGCGGGCAGACGTCTCGTGAAGCTACCTGGCATGCGCAATGCAGTGTACTGCACAGTCACAGATCTGCACTATTGGCTCAGCTGGCTCAAAATGACTTGCGCAAAGCGCAACGGGCGTGATATTCAGACGACACATGCAAATCATCTGATCAGCCATTCAAAGCGCTAGTAGCGTAGATTAGCATGTCATTAAAGTTATGCTAACACCTCATTTACATGCATTGCGCTATAAATAGGTGACATACTAGCTGCGCTGGCCAGATTCAGTTACTGCAGGTGAGGTGAGTTGCATGCTGTGTGATGTTCTGGACAATGGTCATGGGAAAATGCTGTAGACTGCACAGTGACAGGTGTCCACTTCCCCCCATACAGATCGCCATGACCGAGCAGAGACAAGGTGAGGGTGAGGATGGTGGGCATAGGAGGAGGCCCAACTTTACCACAGCAGAGACAGAGGCCCTCTTACAGGCCTTCCTGGAGGAGGAGGCACTACTGAGTGGACGGCGGGGCACCCCTCAGTACCGTGCGGCTGCATGGGAGGGGGTAGCTCGGGCAGTGAACCTGCACAGAAGCCACCAGCGCTTCATGCAGGAATGCAAGAAGAAGATGGGGACAGACCGCAGGAGGGTGAAGGAGAAGGTGGCAGCCTTCAGGGCGGCACGTGCTGGCACTGGCGGGGGCCAGCCAGCGGTGTTGGAGCTGACCCTGGCTGAGGACAGACTGGCTGCATCAATGCAGCGGAGTGCTATTGAGGGCGTAACAGGAGGTGGATTCCAGACAGGTGGAAGCCCATCACTGCACGGTATGACATGGTGGTGGTGTTGGGGGTTGGGAGGTTGTTCACATGCACTCACATGTACTCTCTTTCTGTTACAGATCCTGTTCGTCTTCAGGAGATGGTGGTGGTGGGTCCAGGCAGTGATGATGACCCACTGGACATGGAGGAGGGTCCATCCACCTCTGTCACCAGCCAGCATGCACTGCAGCAGCATGCATGCTGGGCCGCCAACTCTGGTGTTGGTGATTCGGGTGTAGGGGGTGCACAGCCTGTGTCTCAGCAGTCTGGCATGCAAGCATGCCAGCACGCTGTGACTGTGGCTGTAGCACGTACCTGCACCATTGATGATGCAAGGACTGCAATGGGCAGTGATATGTGTGTGTCCCATGATGGACACACAGCAGGCCAACACGTGCCCCTGGGCCTTTCTGGTTCCAACTTGTGTACCAGCATGTCGGCACAGTCCCAGGCTGTGCCTGTCAGCACCGGTTGGGCAGCACCGGTGGCTGTGCAGGTGTCTGGCACTGTTGCAGCCACAGCAGTGGAACGAGTGGACCCTGGGGCACAGCGGTTGGAGGGGCAGCAGCAGCAGTCACCCACCAGGTCTGGTGGTACAGTGTCAAGCGGTGGCACATGTCCGCCGCCCTTTGATCCACCCATTCCTGGTCCTGGCAAACAGTGCCCACCCTCAAGGGGTGTTGTGCATCAGGACCTTCCACACCCTGGGGGACAGGATGCTGTTGGGGCACAGTACCCATTGGATGAGCACACCCGCCTGCTGCAGGAATCAGTACATCAGCAGAGGCGGGTTGCAATGTCCGTGGAGGCACTGTCTGTGGCTGTGGAGTGGCAGAGCAGGGAGTGTGCTCTGGACCATGCAGAGATGGTTCATATGTGGACGGATGTGACCGCCGCCATTGACAGGCTGACCCAGGCAGTGGTCTCTGTCGTGGACGCATTGGGCACACAGTCAGGTGCCCCTGTACCGCACACCCCACACAGTTCACTCTCCACTCCCCATTCCCGGCGTTGAGTGACACCAGGCCTGTTGACTCCGGGTTCTGCTGTGGGCATCCCGAGCACCCCTGGTGCAGGTTTGTTCGGCATGCTGCAGACCCCTGTGCGGGCAAGGTCGCGTTCGCGCAGTGGGACCCCTGGTGGTCCAACAGTGCCACCCCATGTGGCCCCTGCTCAGCCTGCCAGGGCTGTTGGGTCACGGCGGGGCCGCCCACACATCTGCGGTGGCCGTGGGACAGTGCTACATGACTGACCTGTCTCCCAGTGTGGGCCCTGTCTGGTGCTGCCCTGTGTGCAATGTGTGTCATGGTGGGCAGTGCACTGCTGGGTGCTCTGCTCAACACGCCGACACACGGACCACCTGCACACCCTCCCAACTGCTGTCCACAGGTGCGTGTGCATGATGATGCCTGCATTGTACTGTACACCTAGGTGCAAGGGTGCCCAGCATCTGACACACGATTTGGACAGTACAGGTGGTGTGGGGTGGTCGGTGGTTCTGTGTGTTAGCAATGTCGATTCTGCTGTGCTGTGCATCTGCCCATGTACGCTCTGTGCCTGGTGTGTGCGTGTCCATATGAGTGTTCACCCCTCCCTGATGGTATGTTTGTATGCCTGGACCCTTCCACTCCCCTGGCCGTCATGCACTTCTGGTGTGTTACCCTGTGTGCCTGTGGTTTGCACCTGGACAGTGTTGGTTGCACATGGCCCCTTGACTTACCCGTGTCATGCATAGTGCTCCTCTGTGATAGTGTCCCAGTGCAGCTGGGCCTGCCGGATCAGTCGGGGTCCCGCCGTCCTAGGGGGGGCTGCTCATCACCATCAACACCGGCGCCACTGGCATCCCCATCGCTGTCCCCCTCTTCAACCTGTAGGGCTATCCCACAGTCTTTGGCCATGTTGTGCAGGATGCAACAGGCCAGGAATATCCCACAGGCCTTTTGGGGGCTGTACTGTAGGGGACCGCCGGAGGTGTCTAGGCATCGGAAGTGTGCCTTGAGCATCCCAAACACCCGCTCTATGATGTTGTGTGTGGCGGCATGTGCCTCATTATAGCGTTGCTGCGATGGGGTCATGGGGCACCGGTACGGTGTGAGCAGCTAGGGATGGAGTGGGTACCCGCTGTCACCTGTGTGGAGATAGTGGAAATCAGTGTCATGTTCAGGTCCATTTTGCCCATATCCCTGTGTGCCACTACCATGGCACCTGTGGCATTCCCACCCTTGCCCCAAGTTTGCATTCCATACAGAAGACTTGGTTTGCTGGCCAAGGCACCTAGCTTCACCTGAGCTCTTTCCTTCTAAGACTGCTTGAAAGGCAGAGTAGAAAAATTTACCAGAGCAAGGGAGAAGGATTAAGACTTAGTTTGGCTAAGCAGATTTACTGTGTGGTGGTGTTTTGATTTTTTACTCACAGGGATTGCTACTGTTTGTTGCTAACATTTCATTGCTTTATTTTTTCTCTGATTCAAATTGTTGTTGCTGGTATACCTTCTTCTGCATTATTACAAGGTGTGCTACAGGTGTGTGTAACAGATTACTGCTGTAATCTTCTGATTCAAATTGTCTTTTGCAAGGTATATCTTCTGTTACTGCTTTATTTTTCTCTGGAGCAAAGTGTTTCTTACAGGGTATATCTTCTCTGAAATTACTGTATTACAGGTGGAGCTTACATTTTGTGACTTTTATCATTGGGCTAAGCAAAATTACTGTTTGACACTGTGTTTTATTTTATTCTTGTTTGTTGAAAAGGTTTGTTGTCTCAGAGGTGTTTCAGTCTCCTTCTCACATTGAAGGAGCTAATTGCTTTTCCTCCCACAGCTCTTCCAAAGGATTAGGTGTGTATGGGGGGTGGAGCTGGCAAACTGTCAGTAATTTCCAAAAGAAAGAAGGGTTTAAAAGTCAGGTTAGTTGATATCTTGTAGGTAGAAGACTTGGTTTGCTGGCCAAGGCACCTAGCTTAACCTGAGCTCTTTCCTTCTAAGACTGCTTGAAAGGCAGAGAGAAACTTACCAGAGCAAGGGAGAAGGATTAAGACTTAGTTTGGCTAAGCAGATTTACTGTGTGGTGGTGTTTTGATTTTTACTCACAGGGATTGCTACTGTTTGTGGCTAACATTTCATTGCTTTTATTTTTTCTCTGATTCAAATTGTTGTTGCTGGTATACCTTCTTCTGCATTATTACAAGGTGTGCCTACAGGTGTGTGCTAACAGATTACTGCTGTAATCTTCTGATTCAAATTGTCTTTTGCAAGGTATATCTTCTGTTACTGCTTTATTTTTCTCTGGAGCAAAGTGTTTCTTACAGGGTATATCTTCTCTGAAATTATTACAGGTGGTGCTTTACAGGTTTTACAGTTTTATCTAACATTAGGATAAGCTTTCAGGGTTACTGCATTTGTTGTTGACTGATTGTTTCTGCTCTTACCTCCTTGTTCTTTCAGTCTGTGGTTCTTCTTTTAGGCAGGAAGGGCCCAGCCACCCACCCCATCCCAACCACCCCACGCTACACTCCTTTTATAGGGTACCACAGTTGTGACATTTACTGTGGCAGAGCAGGAAGGGCGGATCAGTGGGGCCTCCACAAGGTGATCTCATTTACAGGGCACTAGTTATTTAACTTGTTATAACAAGTTAAACAAAGCACAATTAAACCATTACTTGCATTTTTTCCTTTTTTTTCCTTCTAATTACTCTGACTAGGTTACAAACCCAGCAACTTATTTGGAATGGATTTCATTAACTGCAGGTACTGTGGAACAATTTTCAGAAGGACAGTCTTACAGGATTTAGGACACTGTCCCACATGCTGGGCCTTTGGAGATCTTGGTCTCAGCTCCGGGCAGCATGGGCAGAGATTGCACGCCTAAATTTCATATTGAAGAGGAAATACATTATAAGAACCACCCGCCATTTCCCCAGCATCCAACAGAAAAACCTCGATCAAGAGAGGGTAGTTGGTCCAGGAGGTTGGCAGGTGGTTAGGAGGAGCAAATCAGGTGCCCCATCACCTCTGCTCTCCAACACATTACCTCCAAAACCATATAAACGCTACAAACAGGTATCTGCCTCATCTCTGAAATCAAATAAAGAGGCAGAAGACACTGCAGAGCAGGACACTGCGGCACAGGAGCTAGCACAACAATACTCCACCAAATCAGGAACCAAAACTAAACAAGCACAAAGGAAATCCAAAAACTTCTGATCATAGGAGACTCCATGATTCGGGAGTTGATACCCATCTCCAGCCAGGGGTGATGGTCAGATGTCTCCCAGGTACATCAGCATGGAGAGACACTGATCGCATTGCTAAAATTGTTCACAAAGCAGGAGAAAACATTGATGTCCTAGTACACATAGGGACTAATGATCTCGCCAGCGGTCAGTTGTGGAGACCAAGGAACACCTGACTAAGCTGGGTGACAAACTATCATCTATTTCGTCGGCATCTCCTTCTCTGAGATCCTGCCAGTCTGGGAGAAGGGAGCAGATGGACGGAAGGTCAGAGAAGGGAGATAGGGGAGCTAAACACGTGGCTCAAGGACTGGTGCCAGGAAAAGGACACAGATTTGTAGGAACTGGCAACAGTTCTGGGAGCAAAGTTCTTAAATTTGATGGACTGCATCTGACTAAAGAGGGAGTCAGTGCATTGGGGCAGAAGTTTGACGTCTTTGCAGAATATTTAAACTAGCAAATGGGGAGAGGGGTGCAGCACCCCATACGTCGAATGGGAAGAACACCCCTCCCCCCTCAGCTAGTGGTCAAACAGGAATTCAGCGTGTTTGCCATTCATTTGCATCACCAGGTAAGAAAAAAGGTTTGTCTCCCCATACGATGCACAGGTGTAATGCCAAACTTCACCCAACAACTAACACACCAAAATCTGGCCAATGGAAAATCATGTACACAAATGCTCACAGCCTGGGAAATAAGATCCCAGACCTGCAGGCAATAATGTCAGAGGCTAAACTGGACATAGTAGCAATTAGTGAGACGTGGTTTACCAGTAACCACACTTGGGAGACTTCAGTACCTGGCTATGTATTGTTCAGAAGAGACCGAGGTGCAAAAGGGGGGGAGAGTGGCCCTGTATGTCAATGAAAATATCAAAGCTACAGAAATTCAGAATACACATAAGGAGCCAGAAGAACTGTGGGTCACCCTGGAAACAGGAAATGGGACAGCCATAAGAACTGGGGTTGTCTACAGGCCCCCAGACCAGAGGAGGACATAGACACATTACTGTTAGAAGATATACAAAACATGACAGCTAAAGGGAGGTTCTGATAATGGGAGACTTCAACATGCCAGATATAGATTGGTCAATACCAGCAGGAACATCTGCCAGAACTAGACTCATAGTGGATTCCTGCAGGGGAGGGCCTCAAACAACTGGTACAGCAACCCACAAGAGACAGGGCTATCCTAGATCTAGTACTGACTAACAAAGAAGGGATCACAGATCTCCAGGTAGAAGGTCACCTGGGGCCAGTGACCATCACATGGTATGGTTCAATTTGGCTACTACATCTAAATCATCCCATTCCAAGGCAAAAATATGGGACTTCAGAGGAGCTGACTTTGATAAGATGGCCAACAGAGTTAAGCTAGCCCTGGCAAAAAGAAACACAGGTGGGGAGGTACAGGCAAAGTGGGCAAGCATTAAGGATACAATACTTGAAGCAACATCCCATTGTGTTAGACAGAAAGGAAGTGCAAAGAAGAAGGAAACCACTTTGGTTCTCAAATACAGTAGCAGAAAGGTCAGAGCCAAAGGCTGGCCTTCAGGAAATATAAGGAACACAGCGGGATGAAGATTGGGAGGCATACCAAACTGCCCTAAGGAGCAGGTAAGGAGTAAGGCAGGCAAAGTCCCAAACTGAGGAAACACTAGCACGAACAGTAAAGAAGGTGACAAGACTTTCTATAGATACATTAGTGAAAGGAGAAAGTCCAGAGGGGGTATTGCTATGCTTAATGGAGAAAAGGGAGCATGTGAGGAGGAGGACCCTGTAAAGGCATCTATCCTAAATAGATACTTTTGCTCAGTATTTACTGAAGAGAAGGTAGGGCAGGGCCCACAGCTCAGCATTATGGACACAGGGGGGAGGGAGGTGAGCACTACTCCCTTCACAAAAGAAAGGGTCCTACAAGAGCTTGCTAAGCTCAGGGTGGATAAGGCAATGGGACCTGATGGCATACATCCCAGGGTACTTAAGGAGCTAAAGGAGGAACTAGCAGAGCCATTAGCAGAATTGTTTAGTGAGTCTCTGAGCACAGGAGAGGTCCCAGAAGACTGGAGAAGGGCTCATGTGATCCCGCTCCACAAGAGTGGTAGCAGGGAGGAGGCGGGGAACTACAGACCAGTCAGTCTTACCTCAGTAGTGGGCAAGATTATGGAGGCACTCCTTAAGGAAAGGATAGTGCAACACCTGGAATCCATAGGGGCACAGGATCCAAGACAGCATGGGTTTACAAAAGGAAGGTCCTGTCAAACTAATCTCATAGATTTCTTTGACTGGGTAACCAGAGTGGTGGACCAGGGGAGCAGTTGATGTCGCCTACCTTGACTTCAGCAAAGCTTTTGACACTGTTCCATATGAAGATTGATAAATAAGCTAGGTAGGCTCGGGTGGGTCAGAAGTTGGTCAACTGGGTGGCAAACTGGTTGACTGGCAGAAAACAGAGAGTGGTGGTAAATGGTATACTGTCAGAAGAGATGCAAGTCACAAGTGGGGTACCTCAGGGATCAGTCCTGGGGCAGTCCTATTCAACATCTTCATTAGTGACCTCGCAGATGGACTAGAGGGTAAGGCTTGTCTGTTTGCAGATGACACCAAGATCTGCAACAGAGTAGATGATCCAGATGGGTGGGCAGAATGAGAAGAGATCTGGATAAACTAGCAAAATGGTCAGAAGAGTGGCAACTGGGATTTAATGCAAAGAAGTGCAAAATCATGCACATAGAAGAGAAACCCTGAAGCCACTTATAGGCTGGGAGGAGTTGCTAGCAGTCACAAGGAAGAAAGAGACT
Source organism: Neoceratodus forsteri (assembly GCA_016271365.2). Classification (NCBI taxonomy): domain Eukaryota; kingdom Metazoa; phylum Chordata; order Ceratodontiformes; family Ceratodontidae; genus Neoceratodus; species Neoceratodus forsteri. The sequence continues at coordinate 62,513,044 of CM057451.1, forward strand.
TGGGCATCATCATCACTGATGACCTAAAATCATCAAGCAGACCTCTAAAGCAGTAGGTAAGGCTAGGGGGTGTTAGGGTGTATTAGTAGGGGTATCACAAGTCGTAGAGAGGTAATAATCCTCTGTACAAGACATTGGTTAGGCCCCATCTGGAGTACTGCGTGTTGATTGGAGGCCACACCTTCACAAGGACATTAACCAAATTGAGGCAGTCCAGAGAAGGGCAACCAAAATGGTGCAGGGACTGCATCAGAAGACATATGAGGACAGATTAACGGAGCTCAATATGTATACCCTTGAGCAAAAGGAGGGAGAGAGGTGATATGATCGAGACATTTAAACACCTTAGGGGCATAAACAAGGTGAAAGAGTCTAACATGTTTAAATATAAGAAAATAGCAGGACAACAGGACACAGCATGAGATTAGAGGAGGCCAATTAAGGGGAATATGAAATTCTTTTCACAGAAAGGGTGGTAGATGCGTGGAATAGCTTACCACAAGAAGTGGTGGCTATGAATACAGTGCAGGGCTTCAAACAGGCATGGGATAGGCATAAGGGAGCAATACAAATGACTATGAATAGATAGGTCACTGACAGAGCAAAGGCCGATGGCACATTTATAAGGTAGAAAAAGAAATGGGCAGACTGGATGGGCCTTGCGGTCCTTATCTGCCGTCAACTTCTATGTTTCTATGTTTCTATGTTTCTACATGCGTACTCACCCACTAGCTGTTCTGTGGGGATGTCCCCACTCTCGAATCGATGGCACAGTGCGGACTGATGCCATATGAAGGCATCATGTGCTCCACCAGGGTGTGTGGCACAGACATGGATTATACGCCCAGTGGCATCACACACCACCTGGCAGTTGACACTGGGGTATCCCTTTCGGTTTATATACGCTGCACCATCGGGGCCAGGTGGCGTGCGAATGGCCACATGGGTGCAGTCTATGGCCCCTAGCACGCCAGGCATACGTGCTACCCTGTGGAACTCCCGGATGTTTGCTGTACGCTCTGCTGCGGTGCTGGGGAAATGGATGTGTTCCGCGGCATGTGGCAGCAGTGCGCTGAAGAATTGGGTGAGGATGCGTGGCGTGGCTGACTGTGTGATGCCTGTGATGTCCCTGTCGGCCTCTGGAAGGTGCCCGTGGCGAGCAGGCACATGCAGGCTGTCACCTTGGTCTCCACTGACAGGCGTGACTCCGTCGTGAGGGTGCCTGCATCACATCACTGCACAGCTCACAGAGCCGCCTCAGTATTGCCCTGTTCAGGCGGCACGCCCCCACGATCTCTACATCTGTGTACAGCTCATAGCTGATGCGGCATGGTACTGCCTGTTGGGCGCATCACGACAGGCCCTTCCATGGCCTCGTCCCCTGCAGCTTGCATTCTCACCCCCCTCATTACAGCTTCCATGTGGAAGCTGGCACTGTCCATCTCCCTGGCTTCTGACCCCCCCTGGCTGGTGTTGCTGTGTTACCCCCGCTGTCCTGACTGCTACTTCCACTGCACCGGGCACCCCCTGCTGGCCTCTGCAGCCTATGGCCCACAATGCTTGCCTTGCCTGCCCTAGCCTGTCACTGTCTGTATTTCTGTCTGTCTCTCTCTCTACCCCACTTGGTATCCTTGTAGCATTCTTGCGCCGCTTCCTTGAGCCTTTTTATTTTGGCTCATTTCCGCTAGTGCACAATTTCCGGCAGTTCCACTATTGCGCAATGCGCAAGTCTTTCAATTTCGCATTGCGCTCTTTATGCATGGCTCCACCCACGTCGGTTGCGCATGCCTTCCTTTACTTGTGCTGTTGCTCAGCATGTTTTGGTGGCACAACTGCCTCCTGCTGAATATATCGCAAAAATAAGCGCGCATCGGACTTGCGCATGCGCAACCCTATTGAGCATGGCGCAACCCTTTTGAATATCCAGCCCCCTTTTTTCTACAGGTGCAGATGAGAACTAGACTCCTTTTTACTGGGTTTTGGGTTACACTTTTACTTGACATGTTTTCTGGCTGACATATGCATGTTTTTAACTGTCCTGCCATTATCTGCTCATATTCTTGGGTTTTTCTTAAAATCCTAAGGGGCATTTAATTTGGCTCTGTTGTTGTTATTGTTATGCATAGTGGTCGATTTTCTCTTCCTGATATTTCTTCTCTTTTTTATATCTACTTTTACATTTGCCCTAAGCCCGACTGGGTGACTGACTTTTTTGGGGGCACTTCCTTTACTTTTTTTCCTTTTTCCTCTCTATACTGGGACTATCTATTTTCTTATCTTACCTGGTATTGCATACTCTCTTTTTCCTGCTCCCCTTATCTTTCCTGTTCACCTCCTTTCCCTTTTGAGGTAACCCCCTTTTTTTTGGGGGGGGGGCTCACAGAGCGAGTCCCTTTTTTTAGAGACATTATGTCTTTCTCTCTCTCTCCTTTCTGCTTCTATTTTACCAGCTTTTTTCTGGACAGGATTAGGGGCCTTTTTTATGGACTCCCTAGATTGGAAGTGTACTCTTTCTACTTCTTCGATGTATATAGTTATAATATTGCTTGGTTTTTGGATAACTGGGTCCTTGTTTTTCTCTTTCAGATGGCATGGTTTTATTCCTCCTATGGGTTTCAAATCAGGTCCAAGTTTTTTCTTACATTTAAGATACAGATGTTGTGGTTTTGCTTCTAGTTTATGGACACTTTAACAGCTGTTTGCTATTACAATGTTAATGGTCTGACTAATCCTGTTAAGAGAAGTAAAGTGTTGAGTTTCTTGTGGAGAGCGGGTGTGTACTTAATTTTTTTACAGGAGACTCACCTCTCTTCTCTTCTCAGGAACGTAATAAGTTAGCTCGATTTGGATTTGGAGCCACCACCTTTGCTTCTTATAAAAAGGGATGGAGAAGGGGGAGGGGGTTGCTTTTTTAATTCCCTCAAGAGTTTCTTTTGAGTTGATAGATAAGGTTTTGGATAGGAAGGGTAGATACGTGTTTATGAAAGGCCACTATCATGGTCTGCTCCTCACCTTAGCCTCAATTTTTGTCCCACCAGGGTCTGATTATTCGGTCTACCAATCTATTTTGTTTTCCCTTCAAAGTTGGGCTGAAGAGAAGGACATCTGTGGTGGTGATTTCAATTTTTTGTTTAATTCACAGCTTGATGCTACTTGATACTGTTTTATGCCGAGACCTCAGGCTCTCCTCTAAAGTTGGTAAATTGTTTGGGCAATTAAGTTATGGGGATGTTTGGCGGCACTTAAACAGGACTCAAAAACTTTACACTTTTTACACTCTTTCCCATAAAATTTATTCTCGGCTCAACTATTTTTTTCTCCCCACAGAAACCTTAAATTCTGTTCATCGGTGTTGGGCAGGACATATGGTTCTTTCTGATGATGCTCCTTTATTTTTGTCTACTAAATTTGACATTTTTAAACATAATACTTTTTGGTGGCTGAATATCTCCTTGTTACAAGACCAGGAGGTACAGAAAATCATTCAGGAGACTTATAATCAGACCCTTTTGGATAATTATAAACCCACTATTTCCTCTGCATTGTTATAGGATACAATAAAGGCAGTTTTTAGAGGGAATTTCATTTACCTTTCAGTTTATAAGAAACACCAGATGAAAGCCAGAAGAGTGATTTTATTGGCCCAGATATCACAGTTAGAAGAGCTGCAACAATTGAAGTTCGATAAACAGAGAGATAAGGTTCTGACAAATCTTAAAAAAAGAGCTTAATAATATTTTAGATTATTCAGTAGAACACAAACTTCTTTTCTTAAAGCAGAAATTTTATGAAGGTGGTCCTCAAGCTACTAGACTTTTAGCCACCTGTTTGCATATTCAAAGGGCGAAGACTACCATAAGCTCTATTAAACACCCCTCTACTCGGGATTCCTTGCACTTGACCCCAGATATTGCAAATGCTTTTTGGCAATATTATATGGATCTGTATGCCTCTGGCCCTTCCCCTGATTCTACTCATATGTCTCAGTTTTTAAATTATTTATCCCTACTGTCACTTACTAATTCAAATATTCAATTTTTGCTGAACCCTCCAACAACAACTGAAATTTTAATGGAAATCTACCACCTTAAAGCAAATAAATGTCCAGGGACTGATGGATTACAGGGGTAATTTTATAAGTACTTTAAGGATTTGGTTTCCCCATTGCTATTGAAGGTATACCAAGCTGCTTTCATTTGAGATGTCCCCACCCCTGTCTTGGTCTCAAGTGATAATTTCTATTATAACCAAACCTGGCAAGGACCCCTCTAATTGCTCTTCGTATCGACCAATCTCACTTTTAAATACAGATTATAAGATCTTAACTTCCATAATAGCTAAAAGGCTGCAACATTTGGTGCCAAGATTGGTTCATTTAGACCAAATGGGTTTCATCCCCTGCCATTAGACACAAGACAATCTTCAGAGGATGGTTTATATTATGGACCATTTACAAAGGTCCTGGCAACCTGCACTTCTCCTTAGTCTTGATGCTGAGATGGCCTTTGATAAGGTCTCTTGGTCCTTTTTACAGGTGTCCTTGTCCAGGTTTGGGTTTCCAGAGGATTTTCTTCAATTTTTGTTTAAGTTATACCACAAGCCGATTGGGTATATTAGAGTGAATGGACATATTTCTCCTCATTTTGATTTAGGTAGGGGAACACATCAAGATTGCCCTCTGTCACATATTTTATTTGCTCTGTACATCAAGCCCCTTGTTCAGAGTACTAGGGAGAATCCTGACATTTCTGGTGTTGTTCTTGGGGGAGTTCAACACAAACTGGCCCTCTACACTGATGATGTATTGTTATACTTAACAAATCCTGATACTTCTCTTTCAGTAGTATTTTCTCATATTGTTATCTTTTCGGCTTTGTCTGGATATACCTTAAATGCCTCTAAAATGGAAGAATTACATTTTTATTATATAGTCCCCCCTTATATACTGCAATCTTAACCTCTGAAGTGGGACTGCCCTTCCCTGCGTTATTTGGGAATCTGAATATCAAACCATGTATTACAATTATTTCAGTTAAACTACCCTCCACTTCTTGTTCAACTTAAATCTGATATTCAGCACTGGTGTTTGCTACCTTTTTCTTTACACTGTCGTATCCAGGAATTAAAAATTAACATCTTGCCCTGTTTTTTGTTTTTATTTCAGTGCGTGCCTTATCCAGTTTCAAACATAGACCTTGAAACTTGGCAAAAGCTTTTGATGGACTATTTCTGGCAGACCAAAAGACTGAGTATTTCCAGTCAAGTTTTATTTTTACCGAAACGATTGGGTGGTCTATCGGTTCCTTGGTTGTTGGGCTATTGGACAGCGGTCCAGACCCATATTGCCATATTATTGAGACATACAAATTACTGTGCTCATTGGGTGAGTAGTATAGCCTAGAGGTTAGAGGAATGAGGTGTGAATGAGCTTGATACATCCAGCAGACCAGACCTGAGTTTGATCCTCACAACCTTCTCTTGCATACTGTGTGACTCTGAGCAAGTCACTTAACCACCCAGTGCTCCCAGATCACCCCTGAAAACAGGCATTTGTGCCTAGTGGACCTTACCCAGTTACCAAAGACTAAAATAAAATTTAAAAATAAATAAATAAATAAAATCAATAGATTTATCTTTTCCTCTTTCTCTGCCACTTATGCTGCAATGTTTTTTACCTACCAGACCCCTGAAGTAGGATAGGTAAATTTTTATGGGCATGGATGTCCTACTAGAGAGATCACAGAAGGACATAAATCGTGGCCTCACCGGGCTTCATCTGTGGAAATACAGCATTTGGATGGTGGATTCAGATTTTTTTCCCACTCAGGCAGACCCCTGGTATTCTCATATGTTTTGTGGAGGTACTTATGCACCTTGGCACCTCCTGTCTGGAAACATTATTATTATTTTTGAAGAAGCTCAAGTTAAGTTTGGTTGGTTAGAAAGGGACAGGCTTCGTTATTATCAGCTCCGAGACTATAGCAATTATATTTTGCAGACCTCTAATAGTCATAGGGAACTATATATGCCTGGGCCACCACTTGATTCCCCCAAGGGACTCAATCGGGCAAGAAAGCCATTTCTTTATTATATTCTAATGATTTATTTGACTCTCTCCAAACTATGAATACAATTTGTCATAAATGGGAATGGGAACTGGCTTTTCATATTGATGAGAATCAATGATTACAAATGTGGCAGGCCACGTGGCAGACTTCTCCCTCACCCAATTGGAGGGAATTCCTTTGTAAGCTCCAGATTAGATATTTCCAAGTACCAGCTATTGTTAATAAATGGTCACCATTGGTTTCCTCTGTTTGCTGTAGAGGCTGTGGGGTTTGCCCTGCTACATAAACTCATGTATTTTGGACTTGTGAGGTCTTACATCCTTACTGGTTAGAAGTAAGGAATCATATGACTAATATTTTTGGCCTTACACTGAACTTAGGATCAGAACACTTTATTTGGGGCTTTTGACCAACTGAGCTTAAAGGACACTTAAACACAGCTCATTTAAAAGTTCTATTTTGCCTGATTTGGCAGTAAATTTTGATAGTTTATAGGCTATTTTTAACCAAAAAACTTGCTTTCATGTTTGAATTCAGCTTCCAAAGTACCAAAAAAGGGTTTGTTTGTCTGTTGATATTCCCTTTATTATTCATGAAAATAGAGCTCAGCCACAACCCCAGGGATTTCCTGTGATGCCACACTGGCCTGAAGCATTAGTTCATGCTGTGCATGGCTGTATAAAAAAGCTTGGTTCACAAAGCTTTCAGTGTGCCTGTGATCAATATCTAGAAATGTTAGAAGTTGAAGAATTTGAAGATGTGGAGGACATTGATCTAAACATTGGTATTGGTATCCGACCATACCTCTAGCATCCAATGTTATTCCTAGTGAGAGTGCTCAAGCTGCCTCTAATTCAGACACTGACAGTGACAGCTCCGATTCAGAAGACAAACATCACCAGTGTAACTTGGATTGATGAGTTTTTCATAATTGCCTAATAAATCTATAATCATTCCAGTAAATTTCCTAATAAATACATAATAATTCCAGTATTTTGCACTGACTGTTTCTCCCACACAACTCCTTACAAATCTAACGCAAATGATTGATTCTGAATTTCATAGTGCAATCTGGTAAAAATGTACAGTTCATGACATCATGCAGAGTCCTGATAGAACAGAGCATACCCAAATAAAATAAAGGATGCACAGAATCCAGTATTATTGTCTGCATTAGACAACAGATAACATGGCAGAGCATTTCTGTGTAGGGCTATAGCCACCCGGTGCCAACTGAGAACAGCTGATTTTAGCTCCTGACAGCAAAAAGCATTGTCTTGGCAGCAACACTGACCCACTGGCTTCTGTACCCTAATCGACCACTGGCACACCATAAATTACTCCCTTCTATTGTTTTGCAATTTTGTGGCATGTAAAAAAGCAAAAGAAAATACAGATTGCATAATTTGCTGAGTGGCAGCATCCAATGCAGATACTGAAATCTGCCAGTACCAGTCTGTATTATTCCCAGTTTCTCAGCACCATCTCCCCTGGTTGCCTGCCCCTTTCTTACTTATCAAATGCAGAATTTCTATATGTCCATTTGTGGCAAAAGTAATAGAAGTTGATAGAACACCACACAACTCCTCAGAAATCTAAGTAAACTGAATATTGACAGCCAGACCATTGGCACAGTGGTTGGATTTCTGCTTGCAATGCCGGTGACCCAGGTTTGTGAATGGACTTGGGTCACTGGAGGGCTGGCTGGGAAGAGAAAGCTGGAGTATCTGAGGATGGCTCACCTTCTCCCAGGGGAGGGAGGGGATATGGCCCAGCACAGGTTGACTCCTGGCAGAGGCTAGGAGAACAGCAGTGTGTCAGATCCCATTGTTTGGAGGGTGGCAGATGTCAGCATAAACCTTAACATCTGTGACACACCACTTCCCAGGAAGAAAATGGGAAAATGGCTCCCTGGCCAGCCAAATTATGGTTTCTGGCCCCTGCTGCCACCAAGCCCTGGACAGCCAGTCCACCTCAGTGGCACTGGGCCAATTGAGGAGTGCTCTGGTCACCCCATCAGTGCCCTCTTCCTCGGAGGAGGGACCCATCTGGTGAAGGGTTATGCTGGGTTACCTGAGGGGGCCGCAATGTGAGGTGGTGGATGGCAGTGGGGATAGTGCTAGTTGACTCAAAGGAATGGCCAGCCTGGGGGCATGGGGAGGCGCATAAAAAAATGAACACTTAATTTCATACTGCGGTATGATAAAAGATACAGTGCTTGACAATATGCAAAGTCCTGATAGAATTGAGCATTCCCAATTTTTTTTGCCATTGTGAACAAAAACATTTCAATTGTGTAATCAATAAGCATAGGTGCTATGACACGTGCGCAGGGTGCTATAGTACCCTCAATTTTTCCAATGGAAATGCAATGGCCCCCTTTGCTTGCACAAACTTCATTCTGTACCTTGTGCCCTTTCAAACTTTAGCACCCACATTTTTCCTCAGTATCCAGCACTTAATTCCAAGACAACTATTATTTTACTCATTTCCATTTTGTATAAATCTTGGTTCAATAGCATGTATTTTGTTCACAAGCAAGCACTTATCTGAAATGGTGCACACACATTTTGAATTGTGTCTCTTGCATTACAGAAATGTATTATTGCATTGACACACACAGAAATGTATTATTGCATACACACACACACACACACACACACCTAGATATATTTCTAGGCTGTGCTGAATACTGTGCCAAAAATATGGTGTCATAAATGCTGCTTAGTATATTGCTCTAGAAGAGCTAGAGATGCTTTAAGAAATGTTGCTTAGTATATGGGTGTAGGAGTGGGAGTCCTGCAACTTATTCTGGTACCAAAGGTTCAGTGGGAACTGATGACCTTTCTTAAATAGACAAGATCTGAAAAACAACAAGCTGGAACAACATGTAAAAAGTGCTAGTTTTTAAAAATCGATTGGGTAGTACCTCCTAGGTCATGTTGTCAGCACATCACATTTTTAATGTGGCTCTTACACCACCCTCTCTGTAAAAAAGTGTCTCCTCAGCCCATCAGTGTGGTGGTTGGATTTCTGCTGGTGACACCAGCAACCTGGGTTCAGGAACAGACCAGGGGAGCTGGAGGGCTGGCCGGGGAGAAGGATCTAGCTCCCCAAGGGCTGCTCTCCTTCTTCAGGGGGGAGGGCTGGGAGCATCTCTGGTGCACGTATGACTCCTAGCGGAGGCTGTGAGTCATTGCATGCACAGGCGCCTAGCACAAGTGGGGTAGGGGTGGATGCAATACATCATTGCACGTCTCCACCCTTGGGGTCAAACAAGAAAAACAGTGTCGGCTGCATCAATGATGTGCACCTGGCACCATGGCCTTCATGGCTCCCCACCTCCACTGACCTATCATGGCTTTGTTGTGCCATCCATGCCCCACACCCCATCATGGGGGGGCAATCCAGGGAGGCAATGTTGGTCACTGCCAGCATCTTTCCCATTGGAGATGGGCTGTACACAGGCATCGGCCCCACCTTAATGGGTAAGTCAAGGGGTATCAGTGGAGGGGGAGCAGTGAGGAAGTTGTTGTGCAGGATAGGGCTGACTGCCTGCCAGCCAGGGCAATAAAAAGAGCATAAAATTAAAACAAAAAAGTGTCTCATCAATTCCCTCCTGAACCTCCCCCTTACAATCTCAGATCTTGTCCTTAAGTGCACCTCCTTCATTTGAAAAGCCTCTCATTGCCAGCCTCATTTATTCCTTTCATGTACTCAAAGGTTTCAGTCATGTCCCTCCCCCCATCCCTCCTCTCCTCTCCTCCAGTGAGTACATGTTCAACTCACTTTGCTCTCATAGGGTAAGGCCCCATAACCCCTGGATCATCTTTGATGCACATTGCTGCACCCCATCCAACAACCTAATGTCCTTTTTCAGGGATGGTTGCCAGTACATCATGCAGTATTCCAGGTGTTATCTAACCAGTGACCTATATATTTATTGTAATGTGCATGTAATGCATCATATGTAAACAATAAAATAAGCCAGGCTTGCATTAACACCCTACTGAAGTCCATAAATGGTGTTTTTGCAGATTTTGAAGCACAAATATAAAAGCAATGCTTCAGCACTGATCCTGTATATTGAAAGGTTTAAACAGATATCCTTGCAGAAAAAGTATCAGATACTGTTGTACAAAGCCACTCCTGAAATTTTTGACCCCAACATTTTCTGTTCTGACCCGTAGCATTGGACGCAGAGGGTCAAACTGACTCTCACTTTACTAGTGCTAATCGAAGCCCTGCATATGACAGAGTGTTCCTTCAGCAAGCAATAATACAAGGCCGGGTGGGTGGAATTATGTATTTTCAGATGCACCAATGTCCATGAGTGATTTACATGTGTTCACAGAGGTGACAGTACAGGAACAGACAATCAGGACCACCCTCGCAGTACACACACACACACACACACACACACACACACACACACACACATATATACACACACACACTCAGAATAGGTAACATCCACATGCACATATCATAATAGGTAACATATACACTGAGAAAAAAAAACACCAATATACTTGTACTGTAACACAAGATGAAACCATGTCCAAACACAACCCCTAATAAAGTAATATAAAGCACCATCAAATTATGATTACAGTGGGTACACTTGGGCACCTCTAAAGAGCCCTCTGCCCCACACACTTGCAATAAACAGTATGACTTGATATTAATTATTTATTTAAATTTTGGTACCTTGGTAAATCCACTGAGACCATGACAGTCCTTTTTTCAGGGGCGACCCGGGATTAAACACAGGTAAGAATATTTCATGAAGTTACAGAACATATACAGGCTGACAGTTACATAAGTTAGCAGAGAAATCAACAGACAGTATTATAAAGGGCATAGAATGTTGTACATGGCAAAGCTTATCATACAAATTCAGGTGAACATTAAGTCAGATTCTAAGATTGCAACCCTCGCTTACAGCCTAACAGTCATAGGTTGATAAATAGGTGACATTGAAGGTAACAGATAAGTTGGTAATCAGGACACGACTGGTGGCAGGAGGGGGATTCAGGCATCAGCGATTGCAAGTGCAATTGTTCAGCTCTATCAGATGAGCCTTAAGTTCCTTCTTGAAACCCCCTAGGGAATTACATGTTTACACATTTCCTGGGAGAGTGTTCCAGAGGGGTGGTATGTAAGCCAAGAACAACTTCTGCCCCGGGAAGACCTAACTCTAGGCATTGTGAGGAGCTGGTGGCTGGAGGATCTAAGGGGCCTGCTGTTGTGTTTAGCCGATAGTGTTTTCACAAGGCTTGGTGGAGCATTTTCTGACCTTAGCTTATAGACTAAGCATAAGGATGGATACTCAAGACACCTTTTCAGTGGTGGCCAGGACAAAGCTTGGAGCACCTGGCAGTGGTGATCCCTTGGCTGAGCTCCCGTTGTGAACTGGCACATCCTGTGGTAAAGAGTAGCAAATGTTTTCATTTCTACAGCTTTTGCTGTGAGTAGGACTGGTGACCCATACAGTAGGGTGGGCAGTAGGGTTTCAGTTGCAATCCTTTGCCAGGAATCCTGAATAAGAAAAAGGCTAAGACAGTACAGTACCCCCAATATATGATTCAGTGTCTTGGTCAGTAGTTGGATATGATTTTTGTAAGAGCAGTTTTGGTCTAGTGTAATGCCCAAGTACTCTATTATGTCTATGACCTCAATCCTGGTGTCATTTGAGAGGCTTGGGGTTAGGATTGAGCTCCTATCTTGCCCTAGGCTTGAGGGGCCAAATAACATGGCCCTAGTTTTTTTGCTATTGAACACAAGTTTACTGCTGGTCAGCCAGTCCTCGAGGAGTTGCAGGTCCTTTGTTAGTGCAGTGTTCAGAGAGCTTAGGTCCTTGGTGGACCTGTAGAGTACTGCATTGTCCATATATAGAAGTATGTTAGGCTCACTGCAGTGATTTGACATGTTGTTTATGAAAATAAAGAATAGTAGGGGCCCTAGGATGGACCCCTGAGGGACCCTGTTGAGAATTTTACAGTTTTCAGATTGCGCCCCTTGCCATCTGACAGATTGGAATCTCCCTTGGAGGTAGTCCATAAACCACCAAATTGTCAGACTGTCAAGGCCTAGGAGCTTGAGTTTTGCTAGGAGTAGCTGATGGTCTACCAGGTTGAAGGCCTTAGTTAGGTCTATGAAGATTGACCAGGTGGACTGGCCTTTGTTGAGAGCTGTTAGAATATGATCAGTGAGACAGACTAGGGCCATATCAGTGCCATGTTTTTTTCCTAAAACCATGTTGTCTAGGTGTGAATAAACTGTTCCTCTCAATGTAATCTGTTATTTGATTATAGACGGCCCTCTGTAGTACCTCGCTAAGGATGGAAAGGATCGATATGGGATGATAGTTTTCCACCTGTTCCTTGATCCACCTTTATGGATGGGAATGCCCAGGGCAACTTTTCAGAGTGCAGAGACCTTCCCTTCAAGGAGGGACCTGTTGAGCAGCCATGAGACTGGAGCAGCTATGGCTGGGGCTGCAGTTTTTAGTAGTCTTGGTTCAAGCTTGTTGTAACCAGTTGAACCGTGGGGTTTAATGTTCATAAGTAGTTTTAGGACCTTGCTTTTAGACAGCATCTTAAAATGGAAGCTAGGGTAGGGTGGAGTGTTGTATGAGTCTGATATATTGGGTGGGAGAGCACCCGTATAAAGAGTCTTGAACTTATTTAAGTCTGTGAAGAAGGAGTTGATTGCATTGGCAGCATCGTCTGGGCTCTTTAGGTGGGTGCCATTTGCTATTATATCACAGTCACCCTGAGTAGGACTACACTCGATGAGGGTGTTGATTTGTGACCAGAATTTTCTTGGATCAGATAGATTTTTTCTTTGGAGATCTCTGAGGTATCTTTTTTTGCCAATATGAGCTCTTTTTTACATTTGTTTTCACAATTTCCTGAATTGCTGCCAGGCGTTGGGTTCATGAGTGTGTTTATAATTTCCCCAGGCCCTGTCTCTTTACTTCATGAGTTTTGTATGATCCCAGGACAACCACCTTGCATCCTGACCTTTTACTCTGATTTTTTTCAATGGAACATGTTTATTGGCTGCAGAAAGGAAGTTGTTTATGAAGAATTCTACGGTGGCATCAAGGCTAGGAGCTTTCTTGATGAGGGTCCAGTTCACCTCCGGTAGTGTGACTAGGAAGGCATCTGTGTCAAAATTAGAGAAGTTACATGTCCAGAGTATTCTGGGTGGGGGGGGGCTTTAAAATTAGTTTTCCAAATGGAGAACACTGGCAAGTAATCGCATAGGGCATCAGAGAAAACACCTGCCAGTCTTATGCTATCCGGCTTAGAGGCCAGGATATAGTTCAGAACTGATGAACATAAACACATATTAAAAATATATAGATATACAATTTGTGACACAGCATACTGTAGGTCACTGAGTTGCTATAGAATATAATGGGGGGCTATCACAGATGATATGAAGGACTGGAATACCATTGTGTTGCTAAACAAAACAGACAATGACCTCTAGATTACAGATAAAGCAATAATTAGGTATTTATAATTAAAAATACTAACCAATCCAAGGTAAGTCTCCGATTTGTGTCATCTGAATCAGAACGGTCAGTTTCTATGTCAGAATCAGATGCAGCTTGTGCCCCCTGACACTGATTAACACTGGATACTGTGTGCTCAAATTGGTAAGGCTGGATACCAATATAAAAGTTTAAATGTATGTCTTCAACATCTTTATATTCCTCTACCTCAAGCGTGATGAATAGTGAGCACAGGCACAGAAAAGAGAAATGAAATCCAAAGGTAAAAAACACACTCCCTGTAAAACAGCTAGGCACAGCTGGGACATAATGGAAGGCTGTCTGGCAAGTCTGGCATCATTGGAATGCAGTGGGGGTGGGACTGATTTCAGTTTTTAAGAAGAAAGCACATAACCAGCACAGACTAGCAAACTCCTTTTTCAGTACTTTAGCAACAGAATTTCAACAGCATTGTAAGTTTTAAGATGAAAAGTGCATATGAACAGTACATTTCAAACCTCCATTGTAAAAAACTGTAACTTTAATGAGCTGTATTTAAGTATCTTTTAAGGGTAATTACACTAAATATCTTTGGTGCATTCTACTTGCTGCCTCATTCAAAGCCATTACCAAAAAATGGTGTTCGATAACTGCACTGACTGTACTGGATTGAATTAACATTATTAGTTTTATTTATTCTATGGAGAGAATTACTTTTTTCTTTGCTGCAACAGTATTCCTTGTTTCAGCACAGATGGACTCGATGGCTTTTATATGGTGGTTATCAGTTTTCATAAACAGAAGTTAGTTATCTTTTCCTCCCTCTATGTTCTGGTGTGTTTTTTGTTTTATTTTTTTATGGCAAAGGCTCTTTGATGTACATTTGATATTTGCTTGAACCTGCTTGACACTACTATTGGAAAGAGTCGGTTATTATACTTCCGGCTCTAACCTTACTCCTGTACTTGATGTCTCATTTTTTTTCCCTAGGAGCTATTGTTTTGGGAGGCTTTCCTAGTGGTTGTAGGACTCATTTTTCTTTTTTTTTTTCTCTTTTTGGATATCTGCAGACTTATGTTTTTTAGATATATAGTCGTTGATAGTTTTAAATTTTTTGTGTAGTTTAGATATTGTTGTATGTATTCGCTTTTACCATTACAAAGTTCTTTGGTATTGTTATTTACAACAACTTGGTTCAATAATGTTTGAGTATAAAAAAAAATAACCTCAGTGGGTATTTCCGATTTACACAGTGGTTTTAACTAAGTGCCATTTTAGAACTCTATGATGTAGTTTATGTCCCTCTCAACCACAGTGTTTTATAATAGAACATGGATGCATTATACCATCAATGGAAAAGCTGAGCAAGGGATATGAACTTCATTACACAGTTCTAAAATGGTACCAGCAACTAGTGTGTAGATTACAAACATCCACTGAGACAACTAAAAATCCTGTAGAGATAGAACCATACCAGAAGTGGGACCAGTATTTAAAAATTAACTTCAACAGGGAAAATGACTTACAGGTTCAGTGCTGTTTTCCTTTAAAACCAAAGTCTACATAATGTCTTGAGTTTGTACAAAGTTCTGCCATTGAGGATTTTCATTATTTGGTACAGAGACATTTGGCCCAATTTTCAAAACCCCCAGAGATTGACACAAATTGTGCCAAACTCCCACTTGAGGCAAACTCTGGGTGTGTCAGGGTCCCTGTGCCGGATTTTGGTACAAAGGGGGTTCTGGCACCAATTTTGCCAGAGCTGCCACATGCCATGCCTTGGGCCCAACAGATAGCATGCTGGAGGGGAATGATGAAGGCTGCAATCAACCCCTGCCCCCTTGAAAATCCAGCCCACAGTATGTTATGTTTGACAATCACAGACTGCATGCATTGTTTTAGGATGCCCTTGCTGTCTATATTTCATTGCCATGTATCTCAAATACTAGTCTCTGTGCCATTCAAGGGTTTTCTTTCATGGAATTGCAGAATTTCTACAAATATTTATGTAAACATTTTGTTACAGATTTGGTTTCACAGTAACTGTGTTACTTGCTGGTCATTCTAGGCAGATGTAAATAAAGGTTAACGGTTTGATTAGTTGTTGTCTGTGTAAAACTGTGATATATCAAAGTGCACAGTTTGCTGTATAAGGGTTAACCAAAATAAATTCTACAAACTGATGCTTTATTGAGATGTTTATGTTGGTCACAGTTCAATTATTTATTTCACAACAAAACAAAACTGTAACTGTATATTGTGTCTTGCATGGAAATAAGGCATAGAATGCTGCAGAAACATACAGTAAGACATATTTAAGAACATAAGAACATAAGAATTTGATGGCAGATGGGGACCAAGTGGCCCATCTAGTCTTCCCATGAACCTAACCACATCTCCTATATTTTGTTGTTTTTGTTTATACCATAGTGCTGGTCCCACGCATGTTTCAATGCATTCACCATCTTTGCTGCAACCACCTCTGGGTACAGTCTGTTCCATGTGTCTATTACCCTCTCCATAAAAAAGTACTTCCTGATATTGCCTCTGAGCCTTCCTTCTCTTAGGCATAGGTTGTACTGTCTTGTACACACCTCTCTGTTTGTATGGAAGAGTTTGTCTACCTGAATAGTGTTTATACCTTTGATGAATTTGAATGTTTCTATCATATTCCCCTTGTCCCTTCTCTGTTCCAGGGAGTACAAATTTAGGTCTTGGAGTCTAGACTCATATGGTTTGTGATGGAGGCCCTGCAGCATCTTTATGGCCCTTCTCTGAATTGATTCCAAATGTTCTATGTCCTTCTACAGGTGGGGCCTCCAGAACTGGATGCAGTACTCCAGGTGTGGGATCACCAGGGATCTATAGAGTGGAATGATCACTTCTTGTTTCCTGCTAGTCATTCCCCTGCCTATGCATCCAAGGATGCTGCTTGCTTTGCATGCTGCTTTTTTGCATTGATTCCCTACTTTAATGTCAAGGTCATCCAGTATAATTAAGCCTATGTTCCATTCAGTCCTAGTCTCTTCAAATCAATGCCTATCTAAGAAGTATTGAGTTCTTGGGTTCTGTTTTCCCAGGTGCATCATTTTGCATTTTTTAGAATTATATCTCAGTTGACAGTCGTTGGACCACTGTTCATGTTTCTGGAGATTCTCCTTCATACTGGAGGCTCCCTTCCGATTGTCCACCTTATTACATAGTTTTGTATCATCTGTGAACAAGAAGACTTTACCCTCACTACCATCAGCAATGTTGCTGAAAATATGTTGAAGAGGACTGGACCCAGCACTGATTCCTGAGGGACTCCACTGGTCACAAAACCCTCTTTCGAAATGGCACCATTTACTGAGACTTTCTGATTTCTATTCTGCAGTCAGTGCACTACCCAGCTTACTATTTTATGACCGACACCTGTGTGTTCAAGTTTATTGATCAGCCTCCTGTGTGGGATGGTGTCAAACGCCTTGTGGAAGTCCAGATACACCACATCCACTGCCCCTCCCGGTCCACTGCTTTGATTTCCCAGTATCACATGTCCAATTCTCCAATTCTTTTTCTAAGTAAACATGTGGCAAAGTTTCAATGTGAACAGTTTCCAAAGAAACATGAATATAATGGCAGTACCTAATATTGTGCTAATTCATGTTATAACTAAAACCACATCACTCCAGACATACCCAAGATTTATTAATGAGTGCCTGATAGATTGCATATGGCTGCTTGTACAGGTCTCACCCTCAACAATCCCTACAGGCTCCTATTGAGTATGTCCCATCAATCATGCTGCATTGTCTCTGTTCACAATTCACCATGCCCTGTACCCCTGTCTGCACTCCAGTGATCAAACCCCTGACAGTAACCTCTTAACCCAACACCCTACCCTGCTCTACCTAAATCCTTCCTACAATCCATGCATGCCAAATACATGTTTGTCTCCCTTCATGCAGGGGGTTTTGTGGGTCTCAGAACAGCTACAGAAGTGTGCCTGATGTAGCATGCCACAGGAGAATAGAGTACACTGCTACAACTCTGCCAAAGCAGCTCAGCTTACAAATACCCCTGCAGTGCCACCTGCAAGCCCAATGCTCCAATCTCCCTATAGTCATTGAGCATGGGAGGAGATTGCCAACAAGCCATGGGACAGGCATGCAGCTTGGTGGCCAGTGGCAGAGACCCACCAGTCATGTACTCAGGTGGCCAGAAGGGATCCATTATGGGACATACTTTGGCTGATACTGTAGAACCATTGGCAGTGCTGCTGCTGCTGCTGTTGCTTTATGTGGTGCCTTTGTGGCAGCCACTGCCTCACCAAATACTGTTGGTCCTGCTATGGTCCTGGCTCAGCTGTGTACGCAAGATGGGAAATGGCACAGAAGGTGTAGGATCCTTGCAGGGATCACACCCCCTGCCATCACCTGGTGCACAAATACTCCACCCCTACCCTGTATTAAACACTGGCTCAACCATAGCTGTCACTGATGTGGTAGTCTGCACTGGGTTGCACTGATTTCCATGTCCAGTGGTGCTGCACCAGGACATGCTAGTAGTGCCACTACCACTCTTACATTTGGAAACCTGGTGACTGGTGCTGCAGTGGGTAACCACTGTGGTGGCTCTGGGAGTGGCCTTCCAGCAGGTGGGTGTGGGAGCACTTCCCACCCAACACCATCTCTGGGGTGGTGCATGGGCTGGTAGACCAGCTCTGGCTAGTCTAAAACCTTGTGAGCTATGTGCCCTTTGGGAGGATTTGAGAATCCCAAATGAGGGGGATGGTGCAGCCCTGTGGTGGTGCAAGCCACCTTCTGCCATGGTGTACCCCCTTCGCAGGTGCAAGGCTGATGCAGGGCCAGTTTGGTGCAATTTCAATATCACCTACATTCAAAAATATGGAATGCCACAAGTTTTGATCCAAGGTCCACTTGCATGGATGCTGTTTGGTGCAGGCACCTTGTGTCAATTTCAAGGCTCTGAAAATTGAGCCCATTGATTTTTTGGTCTCTCATGCTGCATCTTCTTTTTATCACTTTTAACTAGAGAGGGACATACTGTATAGCACTTAATGACATGAAAAATAACCATCTGTAATAATTAAGCCCTCTGGTGGAGGGGCAATATAGTATTATAAACAGTGCTGCACTGAGGGTAGTACACTGAGGGGTCACCGCTGTATGGTTAGCCAGCTATCTCAATTAGGTATTAGAACTTTCTCCATTCTTGACATCTGTTACACAGTTCAGTGTGGTGCCTTTCAGTAACATTGGTACTCTGATTTTTTATTATATTTAAAGACATATGGACACCTTGTTAAGAAATTTCAAAAATGTAATATTTAGGCACAGAACAGCTTGTGTTTTTAATTAGCTCTGTATTTCTTGTCCCAGTTATTTACTACTGAGGCGCATGGGACAGACATAAGACAATTTTTGTGGGGGGTAGGAAGAAATAGGCAGTTGGTTAAATAGGATCTCAGCTTATCCTCTAGGTAGGGAAATAGGCAGACTAGGTGGGCCAAGCGGCCCTTATCTGCCATCAAAGTCTATGTTTCTATGAGGTGAAATGCATGAAAACAGGATAGTTGTTCCTTGAGGGTTCATCAGATCCTATTGCCTCTTCCCAACATGATATCATAATACTCCGCTTGTGACATCACATTTATTCCTATGGTGACAGATTTTGATGTCACAATAAAGCATTATAATTTCAAGTAGATAACAAGTCACAGAGGCAAATGAACTCTAAGGGATAAAGAACTTGTTTTTGTGGGAATTTATTCAGTAATAAGCAATGGTGATGAGAACTCTGTAGAAGATGTATGAAATCAAGCTGAATAGTGTCTAAATATTATGTTTTCCAAAGTTTTCCCAAAAGTGTAAGCTGCTCTTTAAAGCTTAAAGGGGGAACCCGACCTTTTCAGGGAACTACCGTCCAATTTCCCTTCTCACTACTCTGGCTATGCTTCAGGAAAAATGTGTCTTCTCCCAGCTCCCAGTCTTCCTTGACTCCTGGTGTTCTTTCCTTTACCACTCTGGCTTTAGGAAGGTCCACTATAACGTCTTCTCCCTTCTTCAATTCACTGATTCAATTCTGATGGTGTAGCACCAGAGATACGTTACCACCACTATCTTCATTGACCTTGACAGACTTTGATGTCCTAACAGAGCATTATAATTTCAAGTTAGTAATAAGTTATAGAGGCAGATGAACTCTAAGGGATAAATAACTTGTTTTTTGTGGACATGTATTCAGTAATAAGCAATGGTGATGATAAACCTATAGAAGATGCATAAAATCAAGCCGAATAGTGTTTAAATATTGTTTTCTAAAATGTTCCCAAAGATGTCAGCTGCTCTTTAAAGCTCAAAGGGGTCACCTTACCTTTCCTGGGAACAACTGCCCAATTTCCCTTCTCATTACTCTTGCTATGCTATAGGAAAAACTTGTCTTCTCCCAGCTCTCAGCCTTTCTTGACTCCTAGTGTCCTTTCCCCTACCACTCAGACTGTCTCCATCCTTCAATTTACTGATTCCATTCTGATGGTGTAGCACCAGGGATACATTACCACCCCCACCTTCACTGATTTTGCCAAGGCCTTTGATACTATGTCACATCCCTTCTACTGGTAAGTTGAGGGGAACTGGACTTTCCGACATGATGGTCAAGTAATTCCACTCCTCTCTCACTGACCAACACCAGTCAGTTCAGGTAGGTGATGCCTTACCCCCTTCCCTTCCCATGTGCTCTAGTGTAGGGGGTGTAATTTGGGGGAACAGGGGGCTGTTACACCCCACAGTGCAGGCCATTGTTTTTTTTTTTCTCAGCTTCTGGCTTCACCCCCATAGCCCCTTTGACCAGTTGTTGCCTCCCCGCTGAAAGCTGAAATGGTCCCCCCCTTGCTCTAGTGTTCCCCATTTTTAAATCTTGGACCCCATTCTTTTCTCCTTCTTCCTTAATGATCTCCTATCTGCTTGTGTTAGTGCAAACATTCTCCAGGGGTGCCTAGGTCACTGAACTGGAATTATCACCTCAGTTTGACATTGGTAATGTCCATTGCTGGTTCTACTCAAACCAGCTAACACTGAAAACTAAGAAGAGTGTGTCTATGTCCTTTGGTACTAGGCAGAAATTATGAAGACTCACCACCATCCCTGTCTTTTCAAAACTAGATGATGTGTCCCTTGAGGTGGTCTCATCCTTCAAGCATCTCAGTGTGCAGCTAGGTGGTAACCTGGTTTCTCTTCTCACCTTGATGCCATTTGCAACAAGCTCCACCCCAAGCTAATTGCCTTTTACCACAACAAAGCTTTCATCCCACTCCAGGTCTGCCATGAGATGATTCTTTAAATTATCTTGCCAGTGCTTGACTATGTGGATGTACTCTAGGATGCTATCCTTCCCTAGCCAGAATTGATCCTCTCTTCCATTCCAACTGTCATTTTGCCACAAACTCCCACCCACTTATTCATCACATCACCTTTATCAGTGCCTCTCTTTCCCCTCCTTAAACACTTGGCACCTCTAGCATGGTGGTCTCTTTCTATTCAAGTACTGTCTTTCTTCCCTTCCTTCCTACCTCCACTTTTCGTTCTCCTTGCTTTTCCCCTCCACTTATTGGCTCCACTCCTCCAACTCCCATACTTTCTCCATTCCTACTTTTGGATCTCTACAGATCAATCTGTATTCTCTGAATGTCTTCCCTCCATGTGAAATAATCTCCCTGCCCCTATACACCTCTCCTCTTTTGGTTCTCAGAAATGGCCTCTCTAGCCCTATCTGCATGAAGACTCAGCCACTCCTATCTTAGCATCTCCCAGTCCCTGGCTTTCCAGACCATTTATATTTCACTTTTGTATCTTTTCTGCACTGTTATTATGTATGTATTCACCATTGGTAAATATTTTTGCTTTCATATTTTATCTTTCCTGCACTGTTTATTACATATTTATGTCCCATATGTAAATAATGTACATTTGTATCATTATATTTCCTGTAATTAATTTTACCAAATTTTTGCTTGTTTGCCTTACTGTTACCCCTCCCCCAAGAAGCATCTGAAAATGAGACTTGGCTAAGTCTGCCTTTCCCGGTCACCATTTTTCACATAAACAAGTAAATTATATTTGACTGGAAAAGGGAAAAGAAAAACATCCTACGATAGAGATGACATACACTATAATAAATTAATCAATTATTAATTTCTTTATACAAGTGCATTGATTTCAGTATAAACAATATGCCAAGAAGATCCTTCAGAAGATTATAACAATTCCAGCATAATGTTTAGACTGACTGTGCACAGAAATTGTTATTGTGCCTCATATAAATAAATTGAAACAGTGCGTGATATAGCAGAAACCTGCTACTGCACTAGAATACTTAGTTTAACAAAAGCAGTGCAGGTAATAGCAGGTAATATCAGCAGCTGCAGCATATGAAAGTAGCAGCAAAGTAGCAAATTGCAGCAACACACTGTAGGAGCAGAAATAATTTGTCTTCATATCAGTGCAACAACTGTGAGCAAGACCTCAGATAAGCACTAGATCACAACCAACTTGTCTAGGTTATTGTATGAAATTGCAACTGCTTAAAATAGCAGCACAAGTACTGTTGGCTCTTGTTAGTAGAGCAGTTGTTTTGATTAATATCAAAATACTCTTTAACATATATAGAAAAGTAATTAAATATTGCCCCACTCACTTTAATGGAGCAAGCTCCCTTCCTCTCATTTGTTAGATGTCATAAGATGACAGATTGCAGGCACAGGGCTGGTAAGTCAGTAAGTGAAAAGGATCAGCTGGCTGCCTCCTTGGGTTCAAAATATGATCCCTCCACTCCTGAAAGGGGCTTACCCAAAAAAAATGTAATACTTGCTTAAAGGACTATTGCAAAGGTAAGGAACTTTATCATAAAAGCAAAATTGGCCAAAAAGAAATCTTACATAATTCCTTTCAGCAAACCTTTACTGTGAAATCTGCTCTGTATTTATACTGGAAAGCAGTTTCAAATACCCACTGATCGGAAGATTTTTTAGGAAAATAATTGACTCACTGCCTGGTCAGTTCACTGGTGTGGTAAGATCTTCTTCTTTCCAATTGCTGCCAAAAAGTACTTACAGTGGCTTTATGGTAATTATTGCAAAAGGGAGAGTATTACTGCTAAACGAAGACTCAAATGAAGTGGATGTTTAAAACTGTAATCCAGTATAAACACAGAGCTGCTCTCATAGCAGCAGTTTACCTATTTTTTTGGATTCCAGTCAAGGTCTGTAAATTTAGGTGGCAAGTCAATTGCTCTGCTAAAAATATCCTGCCTACTGTATAGCTTTGTACCACAGCTCTCTAAAACCAAATAAAAATGAATGGCAACAACAGGCTTTCTTCACTGTGACAGTCATTGGGTTATTGTGCTAAAGATACTAAAAATAAAAGCAGTACAATACATCATTTTAGTCTACTCAGTAGATTTAATAGTATACTGCTCCCAGATACAAGAAAATGTTTGCTTTGAAAGTTTGGCTGTCCTGGATAATGAACTTTGTTTTGTGTTTCTCCCTCAGATGCTTCACTATTGAGAGGGAGAGCCTTGTATAGTAACATGACTCATTAGCAAAGGAGGTTGGTAGCATAAAATTCATGGATGGCTTCAAGAGGGGGTGGGATAAGGTAACAAGCATTTGTGAATGCCAAATGTTTGCTTACTGGCATTGGCATTGGTAGTGTAGGAGTCAGAGAGCTGCATAATAGGAAAGGCAGTGAAGTATTGAACTGAAACCAGCCCCACCAGCACAATGCAGAGACTGACAGGCATTGGGGTGTGCCTTTGGGTCATCAGGCATAAAGGCCATGCCATTTTGACACACCCAACCCTGCAGACACCAAGTGTCACGGTGTGCCTTGGGGTCTTTGGCCCTTATGCTCACCCCATTCCATCAGGAAATATGGTGAGATGGGTGCTGTATAGGAGAATGGGGTGAACGTTGGGGCTGAAGAGTCCAAGGCACACCTTGATGCCTGTCACTGGCTGCAGGGTGTGGAATGGTATGAGCATTATAGGCAAGAATCCCAAGTCACACCCTTGATGCCTGTCACTCTGTACAGGGTGGGGCATTATGGTCGGAAACCCTAAAGCCTCAGGCATTCATTGGCATTTTCACTCCAAATTTTCAATGTGGGTTTTTTTGTGACCCCCACCTTATGACCAGTGGCAATATCAGTTCATTAGCCAAAAGCTGATTTTGCACAGTGACTATGCCATTTGGCACCACAGGTGCGAAAACACATTTCAAACAGGATGTGAAAAATGACAGCCGTACTGTTCATGGGGAGGTGAACGAGGGAAGGTTTTTTTCTTTTCAGGTGCTTTTCTTTTTAGGAGGATGATGCAGGACTTGTGCCATGCTGGGGTGGGCTCCCAGTATGGCAGCTGGAACTCTGTTGGGGGAAGCGCAGCAGAGCCGACGGGAGATTGGGCACCCCGTCGGCCATACAGTGTGTACGTGGGGAGAGGGGACACATGAGCATGCAATATGCATGTGTCTGTGTGGGAGAAGTGTATGAGCAGGCATGATCTTATCGCTGCTCACTGAAGCCTAGCTCTCCCTTTCAACTGTACGACACTGCATTTTCAACTACTGTCATAGACAGCTGCAACATTCATTGGCGAACTGTGGCCGCGCCTGCAAACATACTGACTGAATTGGAAGACAGGGTGCCACACCTACGAAAACTCGGATGATGGCACTACATTTCTTGCACATGCGTGCAAGCAAACATAAAAAGGATGGTTCTGGCAATCAGGGGAAGGGCAGAGTGAAAGGTAACCTTAAGGAGCATGTGGCTCTGCATTGGACAGACTTGATGAACTACAAAGTCTTTTTCTGTTTGGTACATTTCTGTTTCTATGTAACCCGTGATTCAGCTAGATACTGCCACTCTTTAGGCTGGCCCAGTGGTGGAGAGGGCTGAGGTGCTGCAAAGCACATTACCTCTCCCACTCTGGCTACCCAAGTTTGGGAACAAGCTTGTATCACTGGGGGTTTATTGAAGGGGGATGGGAGAAGGACAGATGGCTGTCTGGCAGCTGTCCTTTCCTGAATCACGGAGGCAAGCCATCCTGGCTGTTGGCTGCAACAGGGTGGAGGTCCAATCGTAGTGCCAATACCTGGGAGGCTGGCATTACACCTGGTGGATGGATCAGGGCTGGTGGTTCCGGCATGCATGTTTGCCTCCATGTGCATGCACAACTGTGTTTGCCATGGCCTTGGGGGAGTGAAAACCAAGGTGGAAAATTGGATGGTGGGACAAGGCTTTAATGAAGCCCTGCCTGTGATGACGAGACCTGTCCTACCAGAAGATCAGCAGGAGGAAGGAGGATGGAGGTAGGTGGCTGATCAGTGGCTCAAGTGACAATGCTGATAGCCTACCCAGTCCCAGCTGAGCAGGATAAAAAATCTTTATATATATAAAAAAAGAAACCACCACTATAAATTGTAAAACCCCATTATGGTGACTTCCCCAGACAAAACATTTAGTTATTTTGCTGCAACAATTCTGAAGAAAATCTCACTACGTGTTATTCCATCATCTCAATGTAATCTTTTGCAAACAGTAAGACCATAACTCAGCACTAAAGCTGTTTCAAACAACATTTTTTAAAGGAGAACTGCCTTGAATCTGTAAACATCTATTTTTTGTAGAAAGTGTTTTTTTTTCATAATTCATATTTTATTAGCAAATTTTTTCATTACAGGGGACAGAGAGTTACAACATATTTTGCATACACTGCGAATGTTACATGAGCTGTCCCCATCTCCCCCTTCCCCCCACCCCATACAGCAGCAGAGTCCGTACAAAAAATAGAAAAATATTATATAGTATCACAAATCAAGGATAATTGGTTATAATGATTCATTTACCTAATCTGGCCATGATTAGCATGTGAAGGGGATCCCAAGTATTCTTATACCACTGCAACTTGTTATGGAGGCTCGCTATCGCTTTCTCTGTACGTAGATTAGCCAAAATTTCATTAACCCATTCCTGATATGTTGGGCTTACAGTATCTCTCCAATGCCGAAGCACACTTTTTTTAACAGATAATGCAATCATGGAGATATGAAATCTCCTGAGTGTCATCTTGATAGAGGATAGATCTCCAAACAAACATATGTCTGGGGTGAAGTAATCCTGCAAACCCAATATAGGATCTAGGTTAGTCTGTATGGCTACCCACAAAGACTTTATCTTGGGGCACGACCAAAAGACATGAAGAAGTGTACCATCCTCTTGATATCCTTTGGTACAAGCCCCCGAACTTATCAGACCCCATTTCCTCAGCTTCACATGGGTATAATACATGTTATGCATAATGTGATATTGCATAAGGTGGAGTCTATCCTGAGAGACGTATTTATGGCAGAACTTCCATGAAGCTGACCAATTGGGAGCATATTGAGGAAAAAAAGACACCCAAAGCCTAGGGGGGCCTTCAGGTTTCACATATTTCCAATAAAATAGGACACAATATATTTTGGAAATAGCGTCTGGTGACCCCAACAAGGAGGAGTGATCAGATACAAACAAAAAGGCAGGTGGGCGAGGAGGGATGTTACCAACTACTGTAGAGAGGAGATGCTTTAAGTGGACCACCCTGAACTGAAAAGCTAAGGGAATGTCAAATTTATGAATATTAGAAACTGAGAGCCATTCCCCTGCTTCATCCAGAAAAGTAGAGATTATCCCATTCCCAATTTGGGGTAACCATTTACGAGATATCATCATTTTATTTATTGTGAAAGACGGGAAATTCCAAATAGACTGAGACAGATCCAAGTTTGGGGAATACCGCAAAAATGAACAAAGCTGCATGTGAACTCTAAGGGACATTAGAATAGTGGTACAGCTAACGGTGTCAGGAAGGGACGCTATTTTAAGGTAGAACATTGTCTGGGGGTCAGTGTTCTCAGAATGAATAAGGTCTAACTCAATTTTGAGCCAGACCGGTCTTAAGTATTCCGGACCAGGATTCACCCAATGCATAAACTTTGCAATATGACTAGCCCAGTAATAAATTGCCAGATGGGGGATCCGCAGTCCTCCATCTGCTTTCTGAGTGGCTAGCTTATAGTATGCTAACCTGGCTTGTTTATTAGACCAGATGAAACGTGTGAAAATTCCTTGCATTTTCTGAAACCATGATAACGGAGTAAAAGAGTTAAGGAGTGAGAGGGGATAAAACAAGCGAGGAAAACCGTTCATTTTAATTATATTAATGCGACCCCAGAGAGAGATAGGGAGTTTAGACCATCTATTGAGATCCTGAACTATCACTTGGTAAAGAGGCTCCAAATTTTCTTTAAACCAGGAAGAAGGGTTACGCGTCAAATTAATACCAAGGAATCTGAGAACACGAGGAGACCAGCCGAGACCAAAAGGAGACAAATCGTTTTTGAAAACCTTATGATTAAGAAGGAAAATGGAGGATTTATTTATATTCAGCTTATAGTTTGAGAGAGTACTGAACTTGGCGATTTCCCTTAGCATGACGGGTGTAGATGTTTTTGGGTGAGATAAATGAAAGAGGAGATCATCAGCGTAAGCCGTGATCTTCACCACTTGATTACCTATCGGGATACCTCTTATCTCCGGGTTATTGAGAATGTTTCGGATAAGGGGATCTAAGTATAAATTAAATAAGAGAGGGGAAAGAGGGCATCCCTGCCTGGTACCAGAGGACAAAAGAAAGGGTTTGGAGAATGTTCCATAGGCGGAGACTCTAGCAGAGGGAGATTGATATAAGGCCCGAATCCAGTCTATAAACTTGGCCGGGAAACCAAATGCTTTAAGGGCGTAAAAGAGGAAATTCTAGTTGACACGATCAAACACCTTCTCGGCGTCCAAGGAGACCAGTCCTTATTGCTGGAATAAGATCATCCAGCAAACTAGCACCATACTGAGGAGATCAAAAAAGAAGTTCAACATTGAGGCATATCTACATGACCTAAATCACTCTACAAGATGGCAAGAGTTCTATCTAGCAGACACAGTGGAAAAAGCACATGAGGTGTTAAATGGCATTGTCTTAGGTGCCCTCGACACTCATGCACCTATTACTAGGGTACGAGTAAAAAACAGAACTTGCCGCTGGTTTACAACTAACCTTAAATCTGCCCTCCTTGAGAGGGAAAAGCTTTGGAAGAAGACAAGGAAGTCTAAGGACCCAAATGACTGGCTGATGTTCAAAAAATCTAGAAATAGCTGTACCAGGAAAGTGCGGGATGCAAAGGCTGCCTACTATATGACAGAACTCGACTCCTCCTATCACAACCCTGCCAAATTCTGGAGCACCATAAAGGACATAACAGGACAGGAACCTAGTACTACATTTCCAGCCCAGATACACCACAACAAGGGGAATAACCTCAGATAAAATGGTAATACTGGACTCATTCAACACTCACTTTTCAACTGCTGGTCTCGCATTTGACACCTCCCCAGCTAATCTTCTGCACGCACAGCTAAGTTCCCAGAGTACTGGATCTCGGATATCTGAATCCTCCTTCTCTTTCAAACCAGTTTTGCTGAAACAAGTGGAGGACCTTCTTTCTCAGATGGATGTCAAAAAAAGTGCAGGTGCAGACGCCCTTGATCCCTATTTTCTAAAGATTGCAACACACGTACTCGCAGTTCCATTAACACACCTCTTTAATCTCTCTTTAACTTCTGGTTCTATTCCCGCAACCTGGAAAACAGCCCAAGTTATCCCATTACTGAAATCAGGGGATCCAATGGACCTTAACAATTATAGACCAATCTCTATCCTTCCTGTGCTATCCAAACTACTAGAAAAACTAGTGTGCACCCAACTTAGGGAATATCTTGAAGAGACTAACCTTCTAAATCCAGCACAATCTGGATTTAGAACTAGGCATAGTACTATCTCTGCTTTGGCCAAAGTAACAAATGATTGGCAAATAGAACTGGATAAAAAAAATAGTGTTTGTGCAGTATTCTGACCTAAGCAAGAGCGTTTGATACGGTGGACCATGAACTGCTCCTCTCTTCCTAGCATTCCATAGGCCTAGATCCTCCCTCCCTTAGATGGTTCAGATGTTACCTTACGGGAAGGACACAGCAAGTGAAAGCTGATGGAGACCTCTCTCCACTCAATCCATTGCTAAGAGGTGTTCTACAAGGATTCATCCTGGGTCCCATCCTCTTTGCTATCTATATTAATAACATTGACTCAAACCTTACCAAGGCATCTGTACACTTGTTTGCAGATGACACTGTTTTATATGTCAATAACCCTTCACCTATTACAGCCTGTGAAGTCCTGCAAGTGGAATTCCACATCCTGCAACATCAGCTATTGGAGAAAAAGCTCCTTCTAAATGCAAAAAAAAAAACAAAAGCTATGTTTCTCTTCACCCTAATTCAGACAAGGCCCACCTCACTAAACAATCTCCCCCAGCTCTCCACTATACTTGGTGAAAACCTTGAATATGTGGAAAAATTCAAGTATCTGGGGGTATGGATAGACAGCAGACTTAACTACATCATTCACATTGAAGAGCTTCTAAATAAACTTCGACAGAGGCTTGGTCTCTTTTTACAGAATAAGGCACTTCCTAACCAGAGACTCTAAGAAGAGGTTGGTCCAGGTATCTTTTCTCTCAGTACTTGACTATGCAGATTTCCTCTACAGTCGCTGCCCTGTTTTCTATCTAAACAAATTGGACACTCTATACCACAGAGCACTGAGGTTTATAACAGACCTACCCTTCAATACTCACCACTGCTCTCTATATGCGGCAGTCAGAGGGACATCTCTCCCAGTTCAGAAGAAACAGAAATGCTGCAGTATGGACCTACAGACCACTGACCAGAATGCTCCCAAATTATATCATAAACTGCTTCACACAGGCCAAAGCTAGTACCTATGCCCTAAGAAGCCATAATCTCATCATGCTTAATGTGCCTAAATTCAACACCCAGCTCGAGAGATCTGCTATCAGCTACGTACTAGCCTCATCATGGAATATGATTCAGAAGACCCTGAAGCTGAACAACTTTATATCATTGGCATCCTTTAAGCATCTATACCTATGTTTCTTCCAAGAAAAATGCAACTGCTACCACTAGTACTAGTATACTCAAACTCCTAACCTTCCACTCCTTAGGCAGCCAACAACAGATGACATTACACCTTCTAATCATTCAATTCCATAGTCCCCATACATCCTGTCTATAGTCCTCTCCCATTACTTCTTGGCTCTTACTGTAGTCCTCATCCCTACTATACATCACCTGGGGCTAGCCCCAGCCCCTGCCCAGGCCACCCCTACATCTTATCACTGTGTCTCCTTGTCCCTTATGGTCCCCAACCCCTTAGTATTGAAATATTGGATGCTTACTTAAGAGACTTACTAATGAACATCCCTTGTTGATATGTATATATATATATATATTATGTTAGATAGTGTACATACATGTGTCCCTACTTGTCGTTATGTTTAGGCAACAATGTTTTGGTATATTGTATATAAGTGTTCTTAACATACCTGTATGTGTAATTACTATTGAGCCATGACCTTATCAGGTCCATCTTGCAAATGAGCTGTGCTCAATGATGTTCGCCTGAATAAATAAAGATTTGATTGATTGATTGATTGATTGATTGATTGATTGAATCCTGCAGGAAAGGCAGCATCTCTGAACACTGAGACAATGTGTGACAGGGTACGTAGATGGTCAGCTGATGAACGTCCCCTCATAAACCCCACCTGAAACATATTAATCAGTTCTGGAAGGACCCGTGTTTTTCTATCAGCCAGTATCTTTGAGAGAATTTTAACATCTTGGTTCAATAAAGAAATTGGTCTGTAGCTTTGCACTAGTTCTGGATCTTTATCGGGCTTAGGAAGGAGAACAATCAGCGCTTCAAACAGATGTGTATCTATTCTTACACCAGAAAGAATGTGACAGTACAACTGGTGAAGAACCAGTAAAAATTATGATTGAAAAGTGAAAGGAAAAAACGTCTGGTCCTGGGACCTTGTCTGAGGGCAAAGCCTCGATGACCTCTGATATTTCTTCCAGAGATACTGGGGAAGATAGAAATTTCCTCTGTGGTTCAGATAAAGAGGGTATAGAAGAATCCCTCAGGTAG
Organism: Neoceratodus forsteri; assembly: GCA_016271365.2. NCBI lineage: Eukaryota > Metazoa > Chordata > Ceratodontiformes > Ceratodontidae > Neoceratodus > Neoceratodus forsteri. The sequence goes on from CM057451.1 coordinate 62,543,788, forward strand.
GCCTCGAGCTCTTCTAAGGAAGGAGGGTTGTCCATGTCCCTATATAAGTGCTCACAGTGTCAGGAAAACTCTTGCTCAACCTCAGAAGGGGACACCTTTGGGGATCCATCTGCCTGGACCCTAATTGGAGGTATGAACCTAGCAGATTCCTGCTGCTTTAACCTCAAGGCCAACAGGCGACCTGCTTTTTCCCCCCTGATTGGTATAACTTGCTTTGGTGCAAATAATAGATAACTCTGCTTTCTCCCTCAACAGATCTAAGTATTTATCTTCTTTAGCTACTGAAAGCCTCCTCTTATCCTCTTCTGAGGCATTAGAGGATAACTTGGTTTCCAGAGACCTAACTAGAGATAATGAAGCTAGTAGTTCCATCTCTTGACTCTTTTTTCTTTTTGTGGCTAGGCTAATAATAATCCCGCTCATGTACGCTTTGAAAGCACCCCACAACATATCAGGTGCCATGCCCTCAGAGGAATTAGTAGAGAAAAAGAAATTGATCTGCTCTTTTATTAGGTAACGGTATTTGATATCTTTGAGCAGTTGGCCATTTAATTTCCATTGGGTTTCTTTATGGGGAATATTAAGAAAAGCCAAATTGGAAGTTACCAGAGAGTGATCTGACACTGGACCTGGTTGAATCAAGGCAGTTAGCACCCCGGGCAGAAGAACCTGAGAGAGAAAAAGATAGTCGATGCGAGACTGGGTTCTGTGCACAGGCGAATTAAAGGTATACTCCCTGTCCTTAGGGTGTAGTACAAGCCACACATCACACAGCCCGCACTGATCCAGAAAGTCCCTAAGCGTCCTCTGTCCGGGTGACAAACCCCTCGACCCACTACCAGACCTATCCACTTCAGGATCAAGAACCAGGTTGAAGTCCCTGCCCATAATTATACCAATGGGAAGCATAGGAAGGAGTATGGAGATAAGCTTCATTAAGAAGCCTGGATCATCTGCGTTAGGCCCCTAAATGCTACCAAGTAGAATTGGCATCGACCAGAGACTCCCCTGGACCAGGACATATCTACCATCCGGCTCCCTGAGAACTTGTTTAGGGATAAAGGGAATGCCTCTATTGACCAGAATCATAACCCCAAAGCTATTAGTGGACTCCGAGGCAGTAAACACCTGCCCAATTTGTTGCCTCCTAAGTTGCAGAGATTCACTTTCCAGTAAATGAGATTCTTGCAAAAATATGATCTGAGAAGATAATAAGCTTAAATGTTTTAACACTTGGTATTGTTTAACTTTTTTCCTTATCCCCTTCACATTCCATGTAGCAAAATGTAAACTACTGGCCATCTAAAAAAGAAAAAGGAGACTCTTATGTGAGATCTAGGAATTACAACAATCAGAACCCATGTTTGCTGCTGTGTGCCCCTTCCAACCCAACACCAACTTCCATCCCACCCACATTCCCCCGCCCCAAGATATTCCAAACCCACCCAACAAACAAGTAAAATGGAAATCATGACCATAATATCACCCCCCCACCCCAACTGCCATGAACAACATTCAGCACAATACCATTTTCCTTCCTCCCCCTCCAACCTCCCAAACATGTACCCAAAAACCCTTCCCTAATATGTGAACCTTCTTATGCAAACAATGGTCAGTAATATCAAATCAAAGGTAAAGATAAAGTAAGTGGTAATAGACAAATACTGGACTCCTGACATCCAGGAAAGCAGAGAGCTAGAGCGAAAGAGGGAAGAGAGAGCAGCCACCAATTGGGAGCAGTCCAGAAAACCCGAATACCTGAGAAAGAAACAAGCAATGTAAAGCATAATAGCAGAATATGCTATCGTAACTGCTGCCACTAGCAAGATTGAAAATTTTCCCAGTGACATATATTAGCCAAAGAACTAAATGCTCCCAAGTAGTGGATCTCCCTCTGTTCCCTAACCCCCACTGTTATCTTTACCCAGGAAAGGTAAGTTCCCGAGACAAATAAAGGGGTTGATCCATCAAAACTACTGCAAGAGCGCCCTCTGGTGATATTATCTTGAAAGCGCTGATACCAAAAGGTTGCTCTCTCAACTAGTGCCCCAGCAATCTAAAACACCAAGCCTGAGGGCCTTCTCTATATCAACCAGATCATGAGAAATAATTTGGTGTCCATGTAAAAGAGAAACCAGAGAATGTGATCCATGTGAGAAAAAAGGGAACTTCATCCCAAACAAGACACAACCCCCCAGAGACAAAATCCTGAGACACGAAGCTGCTCCAAAACACTGAGCACTGAGATGCAAAGCACAAAGGATCAGAGTTCCAATGAGAACAGTCCCCTCCGTCGTGACATTCAGGAACCTTCGAGACCAAACAGTTATTCATTCCTCTTTCTGCACAGTAGCATGAGAAAATTCCTCTCCCTTCCCTTGCAGGACAGGACGAGACCAACCAACCAGATCAAGTGTCCCGAAACAGATCAGGCAAAACAGCCTTAAGTCCCACAAGAGTAGTTTCAGGATTCTCTTATGTTGACCAGGTACTATCCACTTGTACCTGCAATCTAGCTGGATACCCCATTCTAAAGCAAAGGCCTGCTGCTATAATTTTCAATACAATAGGGTGAAAAGTAGTGCACTTTGCCCTGACTGACCCCAGTAAATCTTGGGCAATTCTGAGCCTGGCATTTTTCCATTTCACTTCTTGTAACTCCCTCACTTTTGCCAGAAAATGTTGTTGCTCCAGGTAATTTAAAAAATGACAAATAATGAGATGTGGCATTGATCCTGGAGATGGCTTGGGTCGCAAGGACCTATGCGCCCTTTCAATGATGTACTTAGCCCCGAAGGGAGAGGGACCAGCGATCTTTTCCATCAGCTTCTGCACAACTATGAGCATGTTCTGGCCTTCCTCCCCTTCTGGAGGGCCCAAGATAACAATATTGTTTCTTCGGCTGCGGCCCTCTAAATCTTCCAACTTAGCTTCCAGATTAGAAATCCTTTGCCGCATAGCTACGAGACCGGGATCGATTTTTTTCCACTTGCTTCTCAAGAGAGGAGATTCGAGCTGCATTATCTGAAGTTTTCATTGTGATCTCTTCAAGTTTTTTGGAAAGGGATTTAATTTCAGCTGAGATTTCTTTGATTTTCTCCCAGAAGGGTTTAAACTCTTCCAAAAATCTGCTCAAAGTTAAGGGTTCTTGCTCAGTGATCAGGCTTTGAAGCTCAGGCTTATCCACTGCACTTGAGGCCCTAGATTTTTTCCGGGCCTTCTCGGGAATGACTGGCTGTGTGTGATTCTGCAGAGGCTTCTTCATGTAGACCTCCATAATCGGTGAAAACAAGCAAGCAGGAGCCAGGGATATTTAGAAGACGATAATCAGTAGTCTTTCTGGTTTTTAGGGAGGAATAATGATCAAAATAGTGATTATTTGCAGTTAGGAGGTTGGAGCTATGCAGAGAAGCTTCTACTTGGTACCCTGCATCATGTGATCCCCCAGAAAGTGTTTTTAAATACTGCAGCAGTTTGCAGTCTGTTCTATCTTTACTTGCCTTTTGGTAAATTCAGTGAATGTTTCTGATTAACAAACTGCTGGTCAAGACCATTTTAAAACAGAATGTTGTGGTTTATGTTCTTGTTAAGAACTTAAACCCTATTCACAATGTAGCACATTACATGCTGGTAAGGGCACATACCAGACTACACAACTGCGGATCACATAACAGGCCAGGCATTTATAGGTACATCAGGGAGTGAAGGAAGACCAAGGGAGGGCTAGTGAGGCTTAATAAAGAGGAGGGAGGGTGGACAGAGGGTGACTGTGAAAAGGCAGAGATACTAAACAAATATTTTTGCTCAGTATTTACAAAGGAAGTGGGGGAGGTACCTAAAACAAACAGTAGAAACACTCTGGATACAGAAGTTGATACCAGCCCATTTACAGAAGAAAGGGTTCTGAAAGAACTCTTAAAACTGAAGGTGGACAAAGCAATGGGGCCTGATGGATACATCCCAGAATTCTAAAAGAACTAAGGGTAGAACTAGTGACACCACTGACTACCCTCTTTAACAAATCAGGGAGGATGGGGTGGTACCCGAGGACTGGAGAAGGGCAGATGTGATTCCCTTCACAAAAGTGGGAGCAAGGCAGAAGCAGAAAACTACAGACCTGTTAGTTTAACCTCAGTGGTAGGGAAAATGATGGAATCACTTCTGAAGGAAAGAATTGTTGAGTATCTAGAGGCCAGAGGGCTCAAGACCCAAGGCAACATGGATTCACAGCAGGAAGGTCATGCCAGACAAATCTGATAGATTTCTTTGACTGGCTGACCAAAGTAGTAGATCAGGGAGGGTTGTGGACATGGCCTACCTAGACTTTAGCAAGGCATTTGACACAGTCCCACACAAAAGATTAATATACAAGTTAGCCAGCCTGGGAGTGGGTCCCAAGATGACAGCCTGGGTAAAGAATTGGCTGGAGAATAGGACACAGAGAGTAATAGTAAATGGAGTCCACTCTGAAGAAAGGGGGTTACTAGTGGGGTACCGCAGGGTTCAGTATTAGGACCGGTCCTCTTCAATGTCTTTATAGGTGACATTGCAGAGGGACTGGAAGGAAAAGTATGTCTCTTTGCAGATGACTCAAAGATCTGCAACAGAGTTGATGCACAAGGTGGGGTGGAAAGGATGAGAAGGGACTTGGCAAGGTTAGAGGAATGGTCAAATGTATGGCAGCTTAGATTCAATGCTAAGAAGTGCAAGGTAATGCACTGGAAACAAAACCCAGGGAAGAGTACACAATGGGGGGTGAGATACTAACAACAACAAAAATGGAAAGGGACCTGGGGGTAGTCATATCAGATGACCTAAAGGTGGGCAAGCAATGTGAGAGGGCAGCAAGGAGGGCTGGGGGGATACTGGGATGCATAGGGAGAGGCATCACCAGTAGAAAACAGGAAGTTATTATCCCTCTGTACAGACAGTTGGTGAGACCCCATCTGGAGTACTGCGTGCAGTTCTGGAGACCCAATCTCCGCAAGAACATAGACAGAATGGAGGCTGTCCAGAGGAAGGCAACTAAAATGGTGCAGGGTCTGCACTGGAAGACATATGAAGAGAGACTTAAGGAGCTGAAGATGTATAGCCTCGAGGAAAGGAGGAGAGGGGGACATGATAGAAACTTTCAAGTATCTCAAGGGAATCAACAAAGTCAAAGAGGGTAGCATCTTTCAAAAAAAGAGGTGTGCAAGAACAAGGGGGCACAATTTGAAGATAGAAGGAGGGCGGCTCAGAGGTAATTAAGAAGTATTTTTCACAGAGAGGTTGTGGATGCATGGAGCGGCCTTCCGGAGGAGGTTGTGGAGTCAAAAACAGTGGTGGAATTCAAGCATGCATGGGACAGTCATAAGGCAATTCTAGGGGGTGGGGGTAGGAAGAAGTAGGCTGCTGGTTAACTAGGATCTGCAGCTTATCCATTAGATAGGGAAATGGGCAGACTGGGTGGGCCAAGCGGTCCTTATCTGCCATCAAAATCTATGTTTCTATGTTTCATTGAGGGCTGGGATTCACAAATCCCAGCAGGCCTGATGTACAGTCACATAGTTTAGCACATGAAGTGGGGCCAGCTGAGGGTCCAGACTTGGACCAAACCATGGGCTTTGAATCAAAAGCTCAGAATGCTCCCACTGTAGATCCCCTGTTCCACAGGAGTAGGGGATCATGGAATGTGATAAAACAAGCAGAAGGTGCTGCTGCACTCAAATAGCCACACAGGACAAGGCTATTCCATTGCAATACATTTTTTATTAAAAATCCAGTAAGTAAAACCACCGATATTTCTCAGCTAACTGCCACTCAGACTGCCCCAGTGCTTCAACTCTTGTGAGTCTTCCTTAGGACCCCCCTAAAGAAGACTCACGAGAGTCAATGTGCTGGGGTAGTCTGAGTGGCAGTTATATGTGATATGTCAGTGGTCTTACTTATTGGACTTACTGGACTTTAAAATAAAAAACGTGTTGCAATGGAATAGCCTTGTCCTGTGTGGCTATATGAGTGCAGCACCATCTTCTGCTTGGAAGTGTTTGTGTTCTGAGCAGGCAATCTCCGAGGAGCTGCACCAGTCCATTTTCTTGTTGGTCGCAGACGACACCTGTTTTGAATTAAAGATCATGGGATGTGGCAGTCTGTGTACAGACTGCCTTGCCTGCCACTGCCAGCTGATGTTCCACTGACACCTGTACACTGTGTACTGCAGCCATCCTCCTCCCTCTGCTCTCTGTGGCATGGAAGAGTGCTGGGGCCATGGCAATATGGTGGCATGTAGGCATTGTGTATGGTGGGGGAGTTTGGATATATAAGAACTGGGGGAAAACCTGGAATGATAAAACCATCTACACATCTGAAAGACTGGGGTCATGCACAATAGGGAGAAAACAAACTGTCCACAGAAAAGCAGAGTGCAGCAAAATGGCCAACAGCAAGGTATGTGACATGCAATTTGGTCACACACCTGGTTGGTTGCACCACATATTGGTACCATTGTGGGGGGGGGGCAAAGCCCCTCAAATAATATAAACATCCCCACCTTCCACATATTGGAGGTGTGGACACATGATTAGGGCCCCATGTTCCTGTCACTCACAATTGCCACCACCCAGAAGTTCCGACCACCCAGAACACATTCGCGCTAATCGCGCTGCTCACATTTCACCTCCCTGATTTCCACACCCAATTGACGAGATACTGATAGGCTGCACCGTAGCAGGAGAGGAACTTGGCTGCATGGGAAAAAGATTGGAGAACATATCAACAACAGTTTAACTTTAAACTGAATGTGAGTACTAGCAAATGTTGCAGCACCCAGGGGTGGCAGGAGGTGGGGGTGGAAGGCCCCCCCAGGCAGAAACCATAGAAAAGTTAGAAAGGGAAGGGGATAGGGTGAAAGGAAAGGGGTTGAGATGGGGCTTTCAGGACAAAGGGGCAATCAACTGCCACATCAGGTAAGAAGTACAGTGGGGTCAGTTAATGGGGCGGTGGAAGGAATAGGATGGAGCTAGGGGAGAGCAAGGGGGGGCAAGCTGTGAAACAAGGGAAGAAGGAGGTAGGGACTTGGTGGAAAGGAGGGGAAGGAATCAGAAGAGGTGGAGGCACTATGTCCCTGAATGCTAGAAATGTAGAAACATAGACATACAGATGATAACAGTAGAAAAAGTCCAATGGTCCCTCTAGTCTGCCCATATTACCTGACCTTTTGTCTCTGTGGGGTTTATGCTTACCCTGTTTCCCCCTTTGTTCTCCATGCTATCTCCTCCCTCATCCTGCTGAGTAACTACCATGGCTTTAGCTCTGTCCCAGCTCTGTTTGAAGACTTTTATGGTTTGGGCAACCATGGGCTGCACCTGCAGACTATTCCATAGCTCAACCACTCTTTCTGTAAAATAATACTTCCTCACATCCTTTTTAAATCTTCCCCTTATTAACCTACGCTCGTGACCTTGTGTCCTAGCTTCTCTGTTCCTGGTAAACAGTTTTTCACAGTTCACTTGTTTATTCCTTTTAGAAATTTGAAGGTCTCATTCATATTCCTCCTTGCTTGTCTGCTTTCTAGAGAATACATGTTCAATGCCATTTGCCAATTCTTATAGGATCTGCCTTCCTAGCCCTGAATCATCTTGGTCACCCTGCATTTTACGATCTCTAGCCAGTCCCTGTCCTTTTTCAGGTGAGGACTCCAGAAACTAGCACAGTACTCCAGGTGATGCCTGGCACTCACTGCCACTACCACTGCCACTGCTCAGGGAAGGCTGAAAGGGTCCACCCTGTGTCATATCACCCTCCTAGTCCACTGAAACTTGCAACTCCAAGCCAACCCAGGAGACTTCACTGACACAGCAAGCCACCTCTTCCTGATCATATACCATCCACTCAATGGCCAGAGTCTCAACCGCCTTGACTCCTTGGACTCTTTCCACTTATCAGGAGCTGCCATGGTGGATTTAAATTGTGGACCTGCCTGTCTCTTCCTGGCCAGCTGTAACTCACTTGTGGTACTTACTGCAAGAGCCACTGCTCAGGTAGGGCTGATAGGGCGTACCCCTTTGCCAGATCGCTCTTCTATTCCACCACAAATCGCTGCTCTAAGTCAGCCCTGGGGAATTCACCGACAGAGTAAGTGGCTTCTTGCTGATCCCGTATATATGGGGGGATGGATATACGTATAGGGGAGAGAAAGAGCTGTAGATCAAGCACAGTCTGCGGTAATAATGTAGGTAGGAAACATGGGCAGACTGAGTGGGCCAAGCGGTCCTTATCTGCTGTCAAAGTCTTTGTTTGTAAACAGACCATTCAGTGGCCAGGGTCTTGAAAGCTGCACCTCCTTAGATGCTTTTCACCTATCTGGAGCTGCCTGTATTGTTCCTGGGACTGCCATGGGGGATTTCAATTGTGGACCTGCTTGCTTCTTCCTGGCCAGCTGTAACTCACTTATGGTACTCTTTACCACTGCTGCTGCTAAGGAAGGGCTGAGGGTCTGTCCCTGCACCAGACTGTTCTATTATTCCACTGCAACTCACCACTGCAAGCTAGTCCAGGGGTCTTCACTGGTGAAGAAAGCCACTTCTTCCTGAGCATATACCATCCAGTTAGCAGCCATAGTCTTGAAACCAGTGCCTCCTTGGAGTTTTTCTGCTTATCCAAAGCTGCCTATTTTGTTCCCGGGACTGACAACCTCCTTTTAAAATGTCAACCTCCTTAGCAGTCCTCTATGCTGCCATCTGGAGTGCTATGGCCCACAGCACAAAGGACATCTTAAAGGAGGAGTCTGCCTGGAGTCATTTGAATGTCAGCCATTGGCCAGCCAGTGTTTTCATTGACTACCACCAATATCCCTACCAACAGACTACTCATGAACTGCAAGTTGTTGATAATCTTGTCATTGCCCTTAATAAACTTAACTCTTGTAGGCCATCACCTGCATCTGGAGCACTTAGACTGCTTCCATTAGCCTGTCTGCTCACTTTACTTGCTTGTCAATCTGTGTTAATATTAAGATAACCTTTCTTTACTATATTCTACTAGTGAATTTGTGTGGGCCCCATGCCTGCTTCTGCTACCATTTCCAACCTGCCTTAAACTGTGTGATTCCTAGTTACACCCTACTGTATCTGGGTACATCTTTATTTGCCATTTCACATGTATTTATTAACTGTATTGTTTATCTAATTCCTCTCATGGATTTAGTTCAGCCTGCCTTATAGTGTAATCCACAATTTACAGTATAGTGCCCTAGGCCTGATACTATGTCTTGTAGAACTTACTAGCCTGCTCATTAGGTAGTTTCAAATATTGCTGCTGTGTTACTTTGCTGATGGTTGTTTGCTCTCACCTCCTGGCCACTATGCACCTCTCTTCTGCCTTTTCCTTTAACCTCTCCTCCTCCTGCCCCTTCCCCTCTCCCTCCTCCCTCCAACCCCTCTACTCTCTCTTTACCCTTCCTCTACCCGACAGAACCCCAGTCTACCCCTCTCCCATCTTTCCTGCATATCCACGCAGGTCTCCGCTCCTCCCTCTTTCTTATCCTCGAGTTTCTCCATCATACCCTACTCTTCTTTCCCCAACCTCCCTGCTCTTCTTCCAATTCTAAGGCACAGAAGTCCTATTCCATCTTCTTGCTCCTCCTTCTCCTGCCTGGAGAAATGGATACTAACCTTGGCCTCTCCCCTCCTACTCCCTTTGACTCCTGAAGTATCAAAGGCCTTGGCATCTTTCACTTCAGTGCTAGGAACCTACTCCCAAAACTCAACCTCCTCTTTGTCTGGGTTTCACGGATCCATGTCATAATTATAATCACCAAATCCCAATTGCCGTTACAGCGAGTGAACATCACTGAAATGAAAAATGTCGATGTACATCCCCAGCAAGGACCGGGCAAAAAACATAAATTGTATTTATGCAGGGAAGCTCCCACACACCTAACTATAGATTATTAACTCCGGGAGTGCATGTCAGGAAGGGGAGACAGTCATAAAAAGCATAAAAAATCCCACCCGCACAAAAATCCCTCTCCCCTCCAGCCCTGAACCCTGTGCCTAGCGCCCTATAGCTGGCCACACTCACCACCACACCATGTGGGCAGCATGGTAACACCACACCATACTACCTTCCACATACTGTCTTCCTCATCCCGCCCTTCCCCTTACACTGGCTGTCCAACCTTGTCGCTCTTCTTCCCTAGCTAATCTGTATCTTTACTATTCTTCTGTTGCTACTCTTTCAGGGTAGCTCACATTACAGGCACTGAGACGGAGTCACTCATACAGTATGTGAGTCGTTCAATCTCAGTTACACATGTAACAGGTTACCGGGTTTCATAACACTGTCCTGACATCCTTTGTATCTCCAAATACTTGCTCTCCTCCAGAACTCCTGACTCTCACTTGTCCCTTCCTGACTTCCATCTCTTCAGGCTGGACAGGGGAAAACATTGCAGTGGTGTTGCCATCTATGTCCACCACAGCCATTCCTGTACCATTACTGTCAGGGAGGATGTTCCCTCTTGCTGTAAGTTTCTTCTTGTCAGGCTTTCATTTCCTTCCACTGTACCCATCTTCATTGGGGTTTTCCGTGCCTCCCCCAAAATCTCACCCTCCTCTCTTGTTGAATCTCACTCTGCCATTACCTCGCACTCCTCCTCTAGAGCAGCCATACTCTTTGGGGATTTTAATATTAGTTGTCTCTCTATGGCCTCCAGGTTGATCTTCCTCATGAGTTAGTCCCTTAATCTCTCCCAGTTTATTACTGAACCCACCTGACTCAACTCCCACTCCCCTAACTACACCCTCCAGGGTTGGGTTCTCTCCTCCGACCCCAACTGCATTATTGCAGCAGGTGTTCTGACAAATGCTTTCAGTGACCACTGCATGATGTTCTGCATCAGGAAGGTTCAACACCCTCCCTTCCTTCTCCCCTAGCTACATCTGGTCCAGGTGCCTGTGGTTGCTTAATATCACTGCTTTTCTGAGTGACCTTGCTGCAATAGATTGATCAGCTGTCCTCTCAATCCCTGATATTGATGTGGCCTTATCCCTGTTTCACTACAAATTTTCATCTGTCTGGGACAAGCACGTAGCCTCAGAAAGTCCAGGGTCAGATCTTCCCACTACCCCTAAATTATCTACGAACTCACAGATCAATGCAAGTCCCATTATCTCACCTGGGCCCACTACAATTTATCCCACTCCCTGCCCCTACCACCCCTCTTACAGAGCACTTAGAAATTTATGTACTAAGGCTGCCCCAGCTGTGGAATTCTTTTTCAAGGCCAAACTTCAGAACAGCCTTAACTCCCCAGCCAAATTCTGGAAGGTAATTTATTCCATCTTTGACCCTCCTACATAGTCCACTCCCCCAGTCCTCATGCTAAATGCTTCTGTTTCTAACCCTCCCTCTGTAGCAGCACACTTCAATGAGTTCTTCACTACCTGTGCCCTCCTCCCAGTTCCTTTCCTGTCCCACTCCTCCCTCCTTTCTGTGTGACTCTTCCCTGGGTTTTCATTTCCCCCATCACTGCTAGAGAAACCCTGCTGGCCCTTTCCTCCCTTCACCCATGCAAAATCCAGCCCAATGACTGGATCCTAAACTCCTCCACCTTTCGGCTCCTGTCATTGCCTCACCCCTCACTCATCTCCTCAAACTCTCCTTCTTCCTCTGTGCTGTTCTTTAGTCTTAGAAGATTGCCAGAGTTCTTTCCCTTCACAAAGGGGTGAATGCTCCTCCCTTGTAAAATATGACCTATCTCCCTCCTCCCCTCTCTTGCAAAGTTGCAAGAGGAACTTTTCTATTCCAGGCTTGCGGACTTCCTCTATTCTTCCAGATTCCTCTTCCCCTTCCAGTCTGATTTCCATTACCACCTTTCCACTGTCTGCTCCCTGCTGCATGTTACGGATGACATCTTCTCCTGTGTGGATCAGGGGCATGTCCCAGTGACCATTTTCATCAATCTGACCAAAGCCTTTGATTTTATGTCCCATCCATTTCTCCTGGACATGCTAAGTGCTGCTGGCCTGTCAGTTCCTGCTGTTGAATCGTTCTTTCCTAACCCACAGGCTGTCAATAGTCAGTACTGGTAGTAGGTTTGCACCTCTACTACCTGTCCAGGCTGTGGTCCCACAAGACTCTATCCTGGATCACATCCTCTTCTCCATTTTTCTGAATGACTTCACCTCTACCTGTGCTAACTCACATATTCACATGTATGCAGATGATGCAGTCGTCATTACCTCCAGTCCCTCTACCACAGCAGTGGAAGGCTTGCTACAGCAAGACTTCCACAAAGTCCAGCACTCATTCCACTCCAACCAGCTCTGGATCAACACTAAAAAAAGACAGTGTTCCTGACCTTTGGCACCAGCCAGAAACTGGCCAAGTTTCCTACCCTTCCTGTTTACTCTACCTTGGATGGCACCCTTATTTAAGTGACTCAGGCCCTCCAGTAATTCAGTGTGTGGCTAGAGCATAAACTTGATTTCTCTGCCAACATTGGTGCCATCCATGCCAAGCTCCACCGCAAACTCTGTGTCTTGTACTCCAACAATGACTGTTTGTCTCCTTAGGTCCAGTGGGAGCTTATTATCAAAATGGTACTCCTGGTCTTGGACTATGTGGACATGGTCTACAGCACCACCCCATCAACTTTTCTTGCCAGACTGGACACTCTCAGTAATGTCTTTTATCACTTTGCTACCAACTCCCCACCTCAAACTCACCCATGCTCCCTCTACTCCTCCCTATCAATCCTCCCCCTATCCTCACATCACCAGTCACATTGTGCCTCCTTTATCCTTTCCTGTAGAAGTGAAGCAGACACACTCACTGGAGCTGTGAGGTGTCTTATTAGTTGTGCAAAATCACATCAGTGCACAGGGTGGAAACAGCCCCATATGTATTCATCTACTTGGGCTTCATCAGGTGGGGTGGTGCTACATTGTCACACATGAACCTAAATAGTCAATGCTCATGCATAATAACACCAAATTAATGAATTTACTTTACATCACCTGTAACTGTGTAATGTAGAGCACAGTGAAGCATAAAAGTGTTGTGTCAAACAGTGTACAAATAATGCCTAAATAAATAAAACATAAATGCATTAACAATAAACAATGTCAATGCTTTCACACTCAAAGCAGGTCTGTATATTGAGAGGATATAGACTGAGTGATGCTAGTTGGATACTCCTACCCTTCCTAACTTCTCTCTCCCATCTCCCTTGCCTCATACTCCCTCCACTCCAGGGATCATCACACTTTCTCCATTATACAGTACATCCTTACTCCTCTGGTGGGCAATCATCCGTCTCCTATTACCTTTTCTCCATCTAGAACCTGATCCCCTCCTTCTTCCACCTCTCCCCCTTCCTTAGCTCACTCAGGCATCAACCAAAACTCCTCCCTACCCCAATCTGCTCCTGTCACCCTTCTCCCTGACTCTCCTCTGTCAGGATCCCCTACTGTCCAGATATTGGGTGTCCTGACTTCTGCCTCTGTCTGTATCAGACTCCCACCTTCTACTTCTGCACTGCCATCATTCTACTGCACAGGTCTCTGTATTAGCACAGTACATTATTTTTGCTTACTGTGCCTTGCTGCTTTTATTTAGCACTTACCTTGTTACATTGTACTTTTGCTTTGTTTTGTACTTAGCATTTATTGTGTGATTGCTTTAAGAGTATTTTCTGTTCCCTTCCCATGAGTCACACTTGGAAACAAGCCTTATCTCAGTATGCCTTTCCCAGTTAACAATTTTTAAATAGATAAAAAATAAATAAATAACTGTCAAATCCACTCTTAATGTGCCCTTGCATACCACTAGCCTTGCTTGAAAGCCTTGTTACACTGGCTGGATTGTTTAATGGAGTCACTGATGATGACTCTAAGTCTTTTTCATCTGATGTTGTGTCCAGCTGAATCTGTCCCATCCAGTAATCTGTTCTGGGGTTTTTGTTCCACAAGTGCATCACTTTGCACTTCTTGGCTTTGAATTTCAATTGCTGACTTTGAACCAGTTTTCCAGCCTGTGCATGTCTCTCTGCAGTTCCCTTATCTCCTCCATGTTGTTAACTGTATCACAGAGTTCAGTGTCATCTGTGAATAGACACAGCCTGCCCTGGATTCCCACTCTTATGTCACTTATGAACATATTGCAAAAGACTGGGCCCATGACAGATCCTTATACTACTCTGCTGGTGACCTCTCCTTCCACTGACCTGACTCCATTTACTACAACTCTTTGCTGTCTCCCATCAGCCAGCTCCCTACCCACTTTACTGTTTCCCTAGCTATTAGCAGGTCCTCCATCTTCTTCAGAATTCTTTGATGTGACACTGAGTTTAATGTCTTGCTGAAGCTGAAGTATAGTAAGTTTACTGCATTTTCTTTGTCAACTACCCTGGTTGTCCAATCAAAGAATACTATTAGGTTTGTCTGACAAGACCTCCTTGCCACATACCTGTGCTGCTTACTATCCTGAAACCCATTATTCTCCTGGTATTCCATTAGGATCTCTTTGACTAGTGTCTCCATTAGTTTCCCTAACTCTGAGGTATGGCTGACTGGTCTATAACTTCCTGGCTCCTCCTTGTTCCCTCACTTGGTTAGCGGAAATATGTCTTCCATCCTCCAGTCCTTGTAACTCCCCACCCTTGCTGCAAAGAACTATTGAATAGCCTACCAGGTGTTCAGCTAACACTGTTATCAATTCCATTAGTACCCTCAGATGCATCCCATCCAGCACCTGGGCCTTGTTTACCTTCAAGGCTGCTAATCCTTTTCAGACTCTTTCACTAGTAGACTTCTGCTGTCTCATTTCTGGGACCCCTCTCTCAGCTGCCTTTATGCCACTCTCTGGCAAGGACCTGCTGTTCTCTTTATTGAATACCAAGCAGACACAGTCATTCAGCATGACTGCTTTCTTTCTGTCTTCCTCTGTTACCCTGCCCCCCTCCTTTGGCCTTCCCACTGTAGTCAGCCACCCTCACCACCCCACTACAGTGCCAGCTCAGCAGCTTCATGCTACACTTCCCCTTATATACCGTCCCTTCTCTTCTGGTCTCCTTCCCATTCTTCCCGTTGCCCTGTTCTTCACCTGTCACTACCCTTGCAGGGCAGCCCACATTACAGGCACTGAGATTGAGTCGCTCATATTTTAGTCAATCAATCTCAGTCACCTTTTCAACGGTATACCATTTCTTTTGATAACTGTTCTTGTGCACGTTTGAATTGCCACTCCCATCTTTCTCCTTCTCCCTCAGTGCTGTCTACCCCCAACTAACCTGCCCAGGACTAGTTCCCGCATTTGGCTGAAGTCCAACCTTCTGAAGTCTAGTACCTCTGCATTAGGCAAGGGCTTACCAGGAACTCAAACCTTATAGTATTGTGGTCGTTGGACTTCAGTGGTTATACAGCCCCCAATCCATCTACTGTTTCTGAGTTGGTGAGAACCACATCAAGAATTGTTGATTGTCTAGTGGGTTCCCTAACCTGCAGCACCAGCATGCAGTCTTGTAAAGTTGTTGGAGTCCCAGGATTACTTGCTTCATAATGTAAATGAGATAGAAGGCCAACTATTTAGCCAAACTGCCCTACCTGGACTGTTGGAAGCTGAAAAGGAGACAGATATAAATAATGAAGAAAACATGGTTGATTTAAGCATGGAAAAAAGATTAAAGATTCTCTAGTACAGCCATGTTCCTCAAAAAAAAGGTTAAGACAAGTATTAGTAACTTGTTCTTGGGGAGAGACCTCTCAACACCAGTATATGGCTGAAACAGAATAAACTAAAAGTGATACTAGGTAATAAGGCCCACTCACCCAACTAAAAAATGAGTAAATTAAAGTGTTCTTATACTTCAAATACAGATTTTAATCATGTGACATACAGTTATACAATGCTGATTGATGTTTCGGGTAAACCCTTCATCTGGAAACTTGTTTACTCTAGAAAAGTTTATAATAAAATTCACAAATTATTAAAAAAATGAAAAAATATAAAATATATATATATATATATATTGATTTTCATTCATATTACTTAACTAATGACCATTATAGATAAATTTATCAAAATCTAATAAAGAAAACTGTCTTTACATTTTAATTTTCAGTTCATAATTTCTATCTTCTTACTTTAAACTAGGTTTCAGGTTTGACTCCTGCTTACAGCCACTGATAACACAAAACCAGAAGAAATCAAATTGTATTAAACTTCTTCTGCATGAACTAACTTTAAATTGTAGTCATATATATCTTCTGATAAATAAAAAGCCCTCAAATAATGATTTAATATGTCAAACCAATAAGACAAACTCAATAGATCTTCGATTAAAGCTCAGTATACATGCTTGGATATACATTAAAAGGTATCAAACAATAACATATAACATATATCCATTCTTCATTAGACTCTCAAACATCTAAATTCTCCATGTGTCACTATATTGTTCACACTATTGTACATATGGAGGTTCATATATACTAAGGACAAGAACAAGTTTAAAGTTGTGAATCAATCAGCAACTGAGTTCTCCTTGTATCACTGTGTTAAATAAGTACGTACAAATTCAACACAAAACACATTCTAACTGAAGAGATTATACTCTCTGCAATTATGTTTTTCAAATATCACCTAGCTATTCACATTGTGGTATGTCTGTGGCTATATACTAAATGAGTAACAAAGTGCTGAATAAGAATCATGTCTGATGTACAGTGGAAAATAGAAAGAGGTGCCAATCTGCTGTCTAAACAGTTCAATATTATCCAGCTTTGTATACTGAATGTTGTCTTTAAGCTTTTCGTTTTTTTCCGTCTTTGTTTTCTAAGAAAAAAAAAACATCCACTATATTGGTACCCTTATTATAGAGTGCGATATATGTCATGAGACAAAGTAAAGAACTTTCATTTCAACTTACAATATCCTTTTGGCATCTGGCATCTGTTTCAGCTGGAGTAATGTGCGGCCTATTCTACCTGTGTTTTAAAAGGAGGGAGAACTCCACCCCCAAATCCAGCAACCAATACAAAGCATTAACATAAACACTGATGTGCCCACCTGTGTGCTGGATGGCACCGAGTACCATATTTCTTGGTGTTGAGGGTTCTAAATCTTTTACAATTGTGACTGAAGCTAACTCGATTATATTCCTTTAAAGCAGAATAAATTAATTTAACAAAAAACTGCCATGTTTTCATTCTAAGGAAATTACAGATGATAATACTGCCGCAGTCACAGATCACTCTGCTATGGTTCTTGTCTATTAGTTTTATAACAAACTAAATGTTACTCTCATATGGGTTGTCAAATGTAGTCTCTGACTATAATACAATCTCATAAATACAAAAAGTGTCCTTGTGGATACTCAACCCATCACTACAATATATTATTCTATATAACAATTTTAAGTTTTGATTTGCTTAGACTCTTTCCCTTTTTACAGAATCGGCTGCCATTCTATCATTTCATTCAAACCAAACTTAGGATTATTGGTTTGGAAATAATTTATGAATCTTGCTTCTCTTAATAATAATTTAGTATTGTAGTTTAATCCTCTTAATATGGCTGATGCAGAATGAACTAAAAGTGATACTGTGTAATAAGGCTCACTCACCCAACTAAAAAATGAATAAATTGAAGTGTTCTTATATTTCAAATACAGAGTTTAATCATGTGACATCCAGTCTTTTTCTTTTTGAAAAATGACAAACTATACATTAGGATTTTTAGAAAAACAACTGATAGGAATACTATACTTCATGCAGAAAGTTTTCACCCTAAAAATTAATAAATTCAATACCATATAGTCAATTTTTAAGGGTTAAAAGAAATTGTACAGAAACAGATGATATGGTTGCATTCACTACTAAGATGACAGAAAGGTTTATGGAGAGAGGATATAGTGGTGAAACTTTACAGGAGGCACATAATAAGACTCAATTAAAAAACAGAAAGGATTTATTGGCAAAGAAAGTAGTAGTAGAAGATAGTCTATTAGATAACAAGATAATTTGTTCTCTCAGATTTAGTGACATTTTTTATGAAATTAAGAAATCAGTAAATAGAAATTGGAAGATGTTGGAGTCCACACCGATGGGAAATAAAGCTTTTCATAAAGGGGTTCAGGTGGTAGCTAAATAAGTAAAATCAATATCTACCCATATAGTACATACAGAACATAAAATACCTGAAATAAACAAAAATGTACTTTTTACAAGTGAGAATTAAGAGGCAATTATAGTTGCGGTAGATGTGTCCATTGCCACAATACCTATAGAATAAAAACTATTAGAAATAGTAGCAGGGGTGAGGATTTTAAGATAAAAGAATGTATCAATTGCCAGACAGAAGGAGCGATTTATGGCATCAAATGGCCATGTGACTTAATGTATGTAGGAAAAATGAAAAGACCTTTAAAACAATGAGTAGGAGAACATAAGGGATATATTAGAAATAAAGACTTAACATCTCCAATAGCACAACATTTTTTGGAAAGAGGACACTCTATTGCTACATTAAGATTTTTTGGCATTGAAAAAGTACATAGGGATACGAGAGGAGGAAACTACAATACTAAATTATTATTAAGAGAAGCAAGATTCATAAATTATTTCCAAACCAATAATCCTAAATTTGGTTTGAATGAAATGATAGAATGGCAGCCGATTCTGTAAAAAGGGAAAGGGTCTAAGCAAATCAAAACTTAAAATTGTTATATAGAATAATATATTGTAGTGATGGGTTGAGTATCCACAAGGACACGTTTTGTATTTATGAGATTGTATTATAGTCAGAGACTACATTTGACAACCCATATGAGAGTAACATTTAGTTGGTTCTAAAACTAATAGACAAGAACCATAGCAGAATGATCTGTGACTGTGACAGTATTACAATCCATAATTTCCTTAGAATGAAAACATGATTGTTTTTTGTTAAATTAATTTATTCTGCTTTAAAGGAATATAATCGAGTTATTTTCAGTCACAATTGTAAAAGATTAGAACCCTCAACACCAAGAAATATGGTACTCGGTGCCATCAGAGGCAGGTCCAGCACACAGTTGAGCATGTCAGTGCTTACGCTAATGCTTCGCTTTGGTTGCTGGATTCGGGGGTGGAGTTCTCCCTCCTTTTAAAACACAGGTAGAATAGGCTGCACATTACTCCCGCTGAAACAGGCACCAGACACCAGAAGGATATTGTAAATTGAAATTAAAGTTTTTTACTTTGTTTCATGGCATATATCGCACTCTATAATAAGGGTACGAATATATTGGATTTTTTTTTTCTTAGAAAACAAAGACGGAAAGAACCGAAAAGCTTAAAGACAACATTCAGTATACAAAGCTGGATAATATTGAACTATTTAGACAGCAGGTTGGCTTCTCTTTCTATTTTCCACTGTACATCAGACACCATTCTTATTCAGCACTTTGTTACTCATTTAGTATATAGACACAGACATACCACAATGTGAATAGCTAGGTAATATTTGGAGAACATAATTGCAGAGAGTATAACCTTTTAAGTTAGACTGCGTTTTGTGTTGAATTTGTATGTACTTATTTAACACAGTGATACAGGGAGAACTCAGTTGCTGATAGATTCACAACTTTAAACTTGTTCCTGTCTTTAGTATATATGAACCTCCATATGTACAATAGTGTGAACAATATAGTGACACATGGAGAATTTAGATGTTTGAGAGTCTAATGAAGAATGGATATATGTTATATGTTATTGTTTGATACCTTTTAATGTATAACCAAGCATGTATACTGAGCTTTAATCAAAGGTCTATTGAGTTTGTCTTATTGGTTTGACATATTAAATCATTATTTGAGGTTTTTTTTTACTTATCAGAAGAGATATATGACTACAATTTAAAGTTAGTTCATGCAGAAGTTTAATACAATTCAATTTCTTCTGGTTTTGTGTTATCAGTGGCTGTAAGCGGGAGTCGAACCTGAAACCTAGTTTAAAATAAGAAGATAGAAATTATTAACTGAAAATTGAAATGTAAAGACAGTTTTCTTTATTGGATTTTGATAAATGTATCTATAATGGTCATTAGTTAACTAATATTCACTTGGGAACATAACCAGGAGGCTGGTAAGGACAGAGGTCTGGGGTTATATTCTGTTTTAACTGAAATATTTGAATAGTTTTGTATGTGAAATTAGTTCTATGTGTTAAAAAATTATTACCTTGAGTTAGAACTGCTACTTGGGCTGTGATATTGTAACATTTGAGGCTTGGGAACACTTGTTTGGCAGTGATAACTAGAGTGAAATTTAAATGTGTTGTTTGCCTGGTGTTGGGGGAAGGGACATTAACTGGAATTATCTTGTCTTTCATTGTTCACTTGGGAACATAACCAGGAGGCAGGTAAGGACAGAGACCTGGGGTTATATTCTGTTTTAACTGAAATATTTGAATAGTTTTGTATGTGAAATTAGTTCTATGTGTTAAAAATTATTTCCTTGAGTTAAAACTGTTACTTGGGCTGTGATATTGTAACATTTGAGGCTTGGGAACACTTGTTTGGCAGTGATAATTAGTGAAATTTAAATGTGTTGTTTGCCTGGTGTTAGGGGGAAGGGACATTAACTGGATTTACCTTGTCTTTCATTGTTCACTTGGGAACATAACCAGGAGGCTGGTAAGGACAGAGGTCTGGGGTTATATTCTGTTTTAACTGAAATATTTGAATAGTTTTGTATGTGAAATTAGTTCTATGTGTTAAAAATTACCTTGAGTTAGAACTGTTACTTGGGCTGTGATATTGTAACATTTGAGGCTTGGGAACACATGTTTGGCGGTGATAATTAGAGTGAAATTTAAATGTGTTGTTTGCCTGGTATTGGTAAGAGCCCTTCCACCCACGCTGTTTTGCAGGCTTTCTTAAACACTGAAAAGCCACTGGGGGTTGGGATTGAAGGGCTGAGTATTTCTGTTTGGGACTGAAATTCGAAGCAACAGGAACTGGTGGGCCTGTGACATCATACGGTACCTGATGTCTGTATACACACACTGGTAGTGGACTGGACACACACTGGACTGTATGTGTTTGAGAGACTTGGGAACTTTATTGGTGGGGTTGAAATTGGGTTTGTAAATAACTGCAGTCAGTATAGAGAGAAACTGTATTCCAGGGGAAAGGGACTGAGAAAAGGGGGTGTGCCATTATAAACAGAGGGGGATAAACAGGGTGGCCATATTCCACCATGGCAGGCATCTTCAGAAGGGTTGTAGGCTGCACAGGCTGTGGGATGGCAATAATTCTCAATTGGGCCTGGAGAGGAGGCTGCCCACTCTGTGAGCACAGCTATCTTGTATCAGGGTGAAGTATATTGGTTAAGGAGTAAGCTGGGGGAGCTGGGGGGTGTCCAAGGATAAGGGGTGTGGATATGGGCAGCAGAAGGGTGGGGCTGAGGGGAGGCTGGGGCAACACTCTGAAATTACAGGACGTTATGTTACAGCAAGCAGGAGGGGGGATATTAGGGACAGAGGACCCTTATATAGGGATGTTGATGCTAAGGGAAAAGTGTACTGGGTGAACATTCTGAATACAAAGAAAGCGGAGGGGGAAGAGTCAGGAGGGGCTGTTGTGGGGAAGCCTAAAACAGCAGACTGTGGTAAGGGAGCTCCTAAGGTGAACAGAGCAAGAGGGGAAGAAGAGGAGCAGTTTAGAGGTGCAGTCAGGGGAAACTCGGGTTACTTGATGGAGGCTGACATAGAGTGTCACAATAAATTTGAGCTACTAAGCAACCTAGAGGGGGAGAAGGTTGGTGGAAATGAGGAAACTTATACAGAGGCCGGGAGGGAGTTGGATACCCATAGGGCATCACAGACCGGCAATGGAAAGGATAGAAATAGCCCAGAGGAGAGGGAAATATAAATGTTAAGCAAATGGGGAGATGCAACATATTGCAGACATGAGGAGGAAAGCATGACTGGAGAAACTGGGAGACAAGGAGGTGGGAGAAGAGCCCCCTTCAGCAGGGGTCAGTACCAAGGATGGGGCCCTAGCTAAAGGGGACCCACAGAGAGCCTCTGGAGGAGGGTACTATTACAAGGGGGGGAGGATGGCGGTGTGGGGGAAGGGGAAACCATCAGGGCCAGGATAAATGGTTTGGATAAGAGAGGGTTAAAGGGGACACCTATTCAGAGGGGGCTTGAGTTAAGTAGGCAAAATAACGAGGGAGGCAGAAAAGGGAGGGTGACAAGGGGGTCTCTAATAAGGCAGGAAGACTCCCATGGAATGGAGATCACAAATAAAGGGGGGAATGGGGGGCTGAGAGGGCATAGTGGAGGTAACCATATGGATGATGGCGGTGTTAAGGTCCTGTTATTGGGAGAATCAATGATTAGGGGTATCTAGTGGGAGGGACAGGGGGGTGGATGCCAAAGCCAGGTGAAGGTAATGAGTATCTCTGGGCTGATAGTGCACAGAGAAAAGTTCATGGTGTATGAAATAGGGATTGCGGAGGGAAACCGGATTTCCTGGTGCATTTGGGAACTAACGATCTAGAGGGAAATAGCGTTTTGGAAATCCAAGCAAGGTTCCAAGAACTTGCCAGAGTCTGTCGGGATGTTGGATGCAACATTTTCTTTTCGGAGATATTGCCAGCACCAAAGGCCTCAGTGGAGAAAAAAATGAAGCTCTCAGAGGTTAATGACTGGCTCAGGAAGTGGGGTGAAGAGAGTGGGTTGGGGGTGTTAGAGAACTGGAAAGGAGTTTGAGAGGATAAGGGACTATATGCCAAGGACAGGCTTCATCTTGCCCCATTAGAGAAGGAAGTCCTTAAACAGGGGATGGCTGACTACATTCAAGAAAGGTGGGGTTTAAACTTGTGAGGGGGGGAAGGGATAAGGGAGGGGCTGACCAGAAGCCCTCTCCTCCAGATGAGGGGAGTAGCCTTCAAGCCCAAGGGGGGGAGGGGGGAAACAGACTGGAGGTGGAGGTTTTAGAAGGAGCAGAGGGAGGATGGAAGTATAAGGAATCTGGGTGGGGTTCGACAAAGAGGACCAGGGATAAGGGGTGGGGGTTGGTGTTAGTAAATGCCAGGAGCTTGGGAAACAAGTTGCCAGAGTTCCAGGCCATGCTGTTTGGGGGGGGTGGATGTGGCAGCGGTCATGGAGACGTGGGCCAACAAAAACCATGACTGGGACCTAAACGTGCGGGGATACACTATGCTTAGGAAGGATAGAAAAGAGGGCAGAGGGAGTGGAGTGGCTATGTTCATTAGAGATGACATAGAAATTGCTAGGGTAGAAGAGGCAGAGGGAAACGTGGAGGCCTTATGGGTCACCTTACGATCCCCAGCAGGAGATAAAGTCAAGCTGGGTGTAGTATATAGGCCCCCCGGGATGAGTGATGTTCCAGAGGATGGTTTGCTGGACAACATCATTGCCCAGTGCGCGACCAAAGGGAAGAGTGGTGTTGATGGGGACCTTAATATGCCAGGTACAAACTGAGGAACCATGTCCTCTAAGGTGGCCAAGAGAGAGCTGCTGGACGGCTTCAGGATGTGTTCTTAAAACAGCATGTGATGGAGTCCACGAGGAGGGCATGTCTTGGACGTTGTTCTGGCAGATGGGGATCTGGTAAGGGACGTGGTTGTACAGGACCCCCCGACTGGAAGCGACCACATTACTGTCTGGTTTCAAATAAGCATGGGGGGAAGGGTGGAGATCTAGGACACTGACAGTGGACTTCAGGGGGGCAGACTTTGTGGGCATGGGAAATATTCTCAAGGATCACTTGAAGGGGATTACATCAATGACAACTGTGGAAAGGAGATGGGAGGTCATAAAATGGGGACTTCATGAGGCAGTCAGGATCTGCACTAAGTTGAAACATAAGGGAGCAAGGTCACATAAACCATGCTTGTGGTCCAGTGAGGTACAGGTAGTGGTCAGAGAAAAGAAGGTGGCCTACAAAAAATATAAAACAACAAGAGGGGATAGGGATAAGGAAATGTACCATCTTGCATCTAGAAAAGTCACCCGGATGGTGAGGGGAGCAAAGTCCAGTAAACAGCAGTGGCTGGCACAGGGGATACATGGATTGGAAAAGGCAAGACGGGAGGGTGAGCTAGATGTCATTATCCACCTAGGTACTAATGACCTGGCAAATGGGGAGCCAAAGGAAGTTCAGGAAGAGTTTAGGAAACTGGGGAGGGGTCTCAAGCAAGTAGCTACTTCTGTCACTTTCTCAAGTACTACCTGTGAGAGAACAAGGGAAACATAGGAGTGTATGCAGAGAACTTTAACTCATGGTTGAAGAACTGGTGCTGTGAGGAAGGGTTTGGATTCATTGGTGACTGGGAGAGCCACCTGGAGGGATGGAGGTTTGTTCAAGCCTGATGGCCTGCATCCATCCTGGAGGAATCCAAGCACTCATAATGAGATTTAAATGCTACATTGACAAGCATTTAAACTAGCAAAGAAGGTGGCTGGCCAGCAAGGAGAGTACCTACTTGCTCACCCAACAGCAAGCAGTGGAACCAGTGAAACAGAGGGTGGCTATCTCTGCAAAGCAGTGTGCAAAGATGGAGATTAGTGCCCAAGAGGTGGATAAGCAGAAAAGGGCAAAATTCAGAAGGGCAGACAGCAAGGAGAACCAGGATAAATGACAACTAAGGAAGGGGCTGGAGTAGAACAGTGAAACAGTCTAGGAGGTCAAATCATGGAAGCCATGTGTGCAAATGCCAGGAGCCTTAGTAACAAGATGGAAGATCTGGAGGCTGTCATGGTACAGTCAGACCTGGACATTGTGGCCATCACTGAAACCTGGTGTAATGATAACCACGACTGGGAGATGGCCATACCTGGCTACAACATATTTAGAAAAGACAGAGCAGGCAGGAAGGGAGGAGGTGGCACTGTATGTGAAAAATGACATAAGGGCCACAAGATCCAGGAGGAACAAAATGTGGGAGGTACTGTGGGTTAAGCTGGAAAGGAAAATGGGGACAGCCATCCGCACAGGTGTGGTCTATAGACCACCAGCCCAGGAGGAAGAAACAGATAGGAGCTAATTCTAGCCATCCAAAGGATGGCAGAACAAAGTGAGGTAGTACTGGTTGGAGACTTCAATATTCAGATGTGGACTGGAGCATCCAGCAGCAGCATCAACTAGAGCAGATTTATCCTGGACTCCCTTCAGGGTGCCTTCCTCAAGCAACTGGTCATGGAACCAATTCGGCAGAAGGCAATACTGGACCTTGTGCTCACAAACAGGGACAGTGTGACGGGGGTAACAGTGGGGGAGCACCTGGAAAACAGTGACCACCAGTCATTGTGGTTTGAAATCACAGAAAGAGCAGAACCATACCACACAGAAACACGTATCCTGGATTTTAGGGGTGCAGACTTTGGGAAAATGGGGAGATACTTGAAAAGAGGCATTAAGGGAATGGGACAGGAATCAGGGGTTGAGGAACAGTGGGCAGTATTTAAAATGGGGATTACAAGAACAACAGAATTATGCATTAAGCAGGTTAGCAAGAGGAAAAGGAAGAGGAGACCATTATGGTTTTCAAAGAGGTAGCAAAGAAAGTGAAAGCCAAAAGATTGCATTCAGGCAATACAAAAGGCACAGGCAGAATGGGATAGGAGAAGTACCAGGAGAAGCAAAGGGAGGCAGGGAGGTCAGTAAGGGAAGCCAAAGCTCAGACAGAAGAACACATTGCAAAATCAGCAGGTAGAGGGGACAAAACCTTTTACAGGTACATAAGTGAAAAAAGAAAGACAAAGGGAGGGATAGTGAGACTGAAGGGGGAGGATGGGGCCGCGTGGAGGATGACAACAATAAAGCTGACATATTGAACAGGTATTTCTGCTCAGTCTTTACTGAGGAAGAGGAGGTAATGGGTCTGAAGGAGTACAAGGGTGAGAATGGTGCAGAAATGGACACAAGTCCCTTTACACGAGAAAGGGTCCTGAAGGAACTGGAAGTAATAAGAGTTGATAAAGCAATGGGGCCAGATGGGTGCACCCCAGGGTCCTTAAGGAACTAAGAGGGTGGTGGCTGAACCTCTGGCTATCCTGTTTAGCCGATCACTGGAAACAGGGAGGTACCCAAAGACTGGAGGACAGCAGATGTAGTCCCTTATACAAAAGTGGGAACAAAGAGGAAGCAGGAACTACAGACCAGTCAGCCTCACCTCGGTAGTGGGAAGATCATGGAAGCACTACTGAAGGAGAGATTGGTGGAACATCTGGTTGTCAATGGACTACAGGACTCAAGGCAGCATGGTTTCACCAGGGGGAGGTCATGTCAGACCAACCTCGTTGAATTTTTTGACTGGGTGACTAGGGAGGTGGATCGGGGAGGGCAGTGGACATGGCCTATCTGGACTTCAGCAAGGCCTTTGACACTGTGCCACATAGAAGACTATTACACAAACTGGGGAATATGGGTGTGGGCTGGACAGTAGTGTGGTGCGTAGGTAACTGGATGGGTGGCAGGACACAGAGGGTGGAGGTAAATGGCTGTCACTCCACAGAGGGAAGAGTGACCAGTGGGGTTCCACAGGGATCAGTGCTGGGGCCGGTCCTATTCAACATCTTCATCAGTGACATTTCGCAGGACCTAGAAGGCAGAATTTCACTGTTCGCTGATGACACAAAGCTCTGTAACAGAGTAGACACACCAGAGGGGTAGACAGAATGAGAAGCGACCTGCAGAAACTTGAAGAATGATCAGGGTTTGGCAGTTGAAATTCAATGCAAAGAAGTGCAAGATAATGCATATGGGCACAAAACCCTGGCACAATATATCAGTTGGGGGTGAGGACATAGCATGCACCAAGCAGGAAAGGGATCTTGGGGTTGTCATCTCTGATGACCTCAAGGTAGGAAACAGTGTAACAAGGCAGCAGGTAAAGCAAATAGGATGCTGGGATGTATAGGCAGGGGCATCACCAGCAGGAAAGGGAGGTCATAATTCCGCTGTACAAGACACTAGTGAGGCCCCACCTGGAGTACAGAGTACAGTGTACAGTTCTGGAGACCATACCTACGTAAGGACATAGACAGGGTAGAGAAGGTTCAGAGGAGGCAACAAAGATGGTGCATGGATTGCATCACAAGTCCTATGAAGGCAGGTTGAAGGAACTGAACATGTACTCCCTGGAGGATAGGAGGGAGAGAGGGGATATGATAGAGACATACAAGTATCTTACAGGGAGGAACAGGGTGCAGGAAAACACTATTTTTAAGCGAAAAAGATGTTCCAGGACAAGAGGGCATGAGATGAAGTTGGAGGGAGGACGATTCAGAGGATACATGAGAAAGAATTTCTTCACAGAATGGGTGGTGGACAAGTGGAACACCCTGCCAGAGGAAGAAGTAGTAGTAGTAGTAGTAAAATTTTATTTATACAGAAAATATGCCATTAGGGTTTCGAAAATCCCTGTTTACAAGGCATCCCTGTGTAAACAATCATACTAGTTATATAACACTGATCATTTCATAAAAAATATATTTACATACAATTAACTCACAAACATTTCATTTATAAGTGCATCCATTCTTCATGAAACATTAACACTCATGAAATACATACAAACATTACATTTAAGAATTCATTCGTCAGTAATTGATTCAAATATCACCTATTACACAAACATTTAAAAAGTAAGTCTCTTTTCACTGCCAATTTAAATCCTGATAATGACAAGCCAGGGTCCCTGAGAGAAGGGGGTAACTTATTCCATGTTTTCGATACTTTATACTGGAGGGTCATTGTACCATATTTATTTTTAATTTTAGGGATAAGATACACTCTTTCTCCACAATTTCTTAAATTTAATCCATGTTCTGTTTTTTTTAGGTTACACAATAAATAATTTAGTGATTCATTCTTATGTAGACCCTTTAGTTGAATTAACCAGGAGATCTCAGCCCCTCTGTTCCAAAGAATTCCACCTAATCTTGGTACATGTCACAATGGTGAATACCAAAGTCACACCTCAAAACAAATCTAGCTAATCTGTTGTATAGAACATCTAAATTATGTTCTTGTTTTTCAAGGTATGTCTATAAATATAGGAGCCATAATCGATCACAGGAAGAAGTAGTTGATTTACTATATTCTGTCCATCTCCCTTGTTAAACGCCGATATTCGTCTCATAACCCTAATTTAGAATTAACTTTTTTATAAGTTCAGTCACATGCTGATTAAAGTTCAATTCTTGATCAATTATGACCCCAAATATTTATAGTACCTGGTTTGTTCTAGTATTTTCCCTCCTGTGTCCTAATTAACAAATTTGTTTCACACTATCCTTCTTAACTGTACCAAAGTACATGGTTTGGTTTTTTATTATTAATCAATAAACCAAGTTCAGTGAAATGTTTTGCATATTTAAAAATCTCTCTGTAATTTTGTTTCTAATTCACCCATATTTTGCCAGATGTGACTAAAACAGTATCATCCGCATACAATCTAATATGAGCTTTAATTACACCAGGTAGATTGTTCAGGTATACCAAAATAAAAGGGGACCCAGGATCGATCCCTGGGTACACCCTAGTAACCAAACCCAAGCTAGAATTTTTGCCGTTTACTGTTACAAACTGAGTTCTTCCTCTACATAGGATGAGAAACCAACCACCGGATACATCTTCCACTCCCAAACATCTTAATTTATCAATCAGGATGTGGTGATTTACTAAGTCAAATGCCTTAGATAGGTCCACGTATACCGCGCCCACCGATCTCCCCTCCTCCAGGGGGGTGGCAACTAAATCCAAAAGATGGGTGAGCGCAGTAGCCGTGGACCTACCTTGTCTAAAGCCCGACTGAAAATGGGTGATCTTTTGATACTTCTCCAAGTATGTGATTAGTTGCCCATGGACAATCCTCTCCAGTAATTTTGAGATTGTTGACAATAATGCTATTGGGCGATAGCTCGAGGTGTCCAGTGAATCCCCCCCTTATAAATTGGAATTATTTTAGCCTTCTTCTATGAGGTAGGATATACTCCCTCTTTAAGACTCCAATTAAAAAGATCTTTTAGGACTGGGGATATCACTTGGGCAGCTTCTTTTAGTAACCTATTTTCTATCTTGTCAGGACCAGATGCTTTGTTTATATTTAGGTTTCTTATTAATTTACATACTTCAGCTCTGGTCACTATTTTAAATCGAAACTTTGGGGTCTGACAACTTTCTACATCAATTTTTTGTTCTACTGACTGAATTTTCCCCTGGAGGGTTTCAATTCCTGCCTTTAGATCTGGGAGGTCTATAAAATAGTTATTTAAATGTTTGGCAACAATATCTACATCTAAAAGTTTACCATTATGTTTCAATTTAGTTTCTACTTGACTTTTGACCGGATCTACTAAATTTTTTATCATTGTCCAGTAGGTCCTGGGATCTGTAGCTTCTTTAATTTTCTGTTTATAATAATAGGCCTTAGATTTCCTTATTTCTTGGACAACTCTAT
Organism: Neoceratodus forsteri; assembly: GCA_016271365.2. NCBI lineage: Eukaryota > Metazoa > Chordata > Ceratodontiformes > Ceratodontidae > Neoceratodus > Neoceratodus forsteri. Next base: position 62,573,249 of record CM057451.1, read on the forward strand.
TCCTAACCTTTTTAAATTTTTCCCATACGTCAGGACTTAAAGATTTATTTGCTTTTTTCCATAATCGTTTTTTGATCTAATTAACTTTCTTATGGTTACAGTAACCCAAGGTAAATGAGTTTGTCTTTGGTTAACTTTTTTCCATGGAAAAAACATATCACATGCCTCATTAAACATTGTTGTGAATTCCTGAGTGGCTAAATTCAAATCAGGAATCAAAAAGAGTCTATACCATGGTAATCTCTTTAAGTGCTCACAAAACAAGTATCTATCATACTGGGCATAATTTCTTTTATATACTACAGATGTTTTAATTACCGGTTCTTTTTTCAATTCTATATTTACTATACACCTTACTACATTGTGGTCCCCTAGATTTGGCTCTCCTATATCCTTACTTAATATGACCAATCTGTCGAAACAAAACACAAGTCCAATATGTTTCCCTTACTGGTTATTTTCCCTTTCCTTGTAGGTAAGTCAATTATTTGCAGCAGATTCAAACAACTCATTGAATTTTCCAAAGCCCTCCCTCTTGGGCAACCCCAAGCAGCATTAAAATCACCCATTAATACAACATTTGTCTGACCTATATATTCCATAATAACATGAGAGAATTTTTCAAAGTGTTTGGTATTTGTTTTCGGTGGTGAATATACAGCACCCACAGTCAGGTTTATCATCTGAAATTTTAATAGTAAACATTCTATCCTTCTATTTTCCAGAATGGATTATTTCTGAGGGACCTAATTTGTGCTTAAGGTAAATTGCAATCCCCGTGACCCACGATCCTGTCTAAAACAATAAAATCATGCAATTCTACCTCTGATTGAGGAATTGCCTTTGTTAACCAAGTCTCGGTTAAAATTACTATGTCGGGATTTTCTGATTCAACCCATGTTCTAAATACATCCATTTTTTTAACTAAACTTCTGGCATTGTCTAAAATGATCGTAATAACACCATCCCCTGGTCCTGGGTTCAGTTCTATATCCCCACATAGTACTAGTGATATAAAAACAGCCTGATCATAAGAAAAATCTTTGCCAGGAAAGACTGGCCTATAAGTATTAAAAATTTGCTGCCTTACCACCTTAAAACAATTTCTCCCTCTTGTTAACTTGTTTATACTTAAAGTATTATTCCTCAACTGACTGCATTTTAAGTATAAACTATTAGTATTCTCCATGTCCCCGGATGTTTCTGAGCCAATAAATGACAAAAAGTGTACCACACATGACAGGAATACCATTGACTTTACAAAAATACCCTTCATTTTTTAATCTGGGGGAACGACTCTTAATTATAGAATCTAATGCAATCACAACCCTTTTGAATATTAAATTTCCCTCCTTAATAGCTAACTCTAACTTTATTTTATTTTAAGGAAGAAATACTACTAGTAGAGGTTGTAGTTAACAGAAAATGCTACCTTAATAACACTTTCCTATATCTGAAGTGGCTTGGTTAATCTTAAGTCCAACACAGTTCTGGTAGTATTTTGCAACTCCGATGGCGCTCGCGCCACTCAACTTTCTTGTTGCCCCTGTCGGCGCTCGGCAGCAACAGCGGGCTTTCCTCTGGTGCAGCCCCTCCTCATTTGATGACGTTCATTTTGTTAATTTCACTTCCTCGTTCCCCCGATAATTTAACAAAACAACATGCAGGCAGTAGATGGAAAACAGCTAATTCCTTCAGTCAGGGCAGTAAGGCAGTTCTCTTTACCTCCGAGCAGCAGTGTCACTTTGCTAATAACTCAGCGTACCTGACCGGTCCAGTAACAGCGCGGGCTTTTATCTGGTGCAGCCCCTCCTCATTTGATGACGTTCATTTTGTTAATTTCACTTCCTCATTCCCCCGATAATTTAACAAAACAACATGCAGGCAGTAGATGGAAAACAGCTAATTCCTTCAGTCAGGGCAGTAAGGCAGTTCTCTTTACCTCTGAGCAGCAGTGTCACTTTGCTAATAACTCAGCGTACCTGACCAGTCCAGTAACAGCGCGGGCTTTTATTTGGTGCAGCCCCTCCTCATTTGATGACGTTCGTTTTGTTAATTTCACTTCCTCGTTCCCCCGATAATTTAACAAAACAACATGCAGGCAGTAGATGGAAAACAGCTAATTCCTTCAGTCAGGGCAGTAAGGCAGTTCTCTTTACCTCTGAGCAGCAGTGTCACTTTGCTAATAACTCAGCGTACCTGACCGGTCCAGTAACAGTGGTGGGGGCTGAAACAATCACGGGATTTAAGAATGCATGGGATAGACATAAAGGAATTCTGGAGGTCAGGGGTAAGGGGCAACAGACTTCTAGGAAAACAAACTGAACTTACAAGCTCAAATGGGCAGATTGGGTGGGCCATAGGCCCTTATCTGATGACACTGTCTATGTATCTATGTATCTATGAAAAGGGGTTCTTCCGGTACATTGGGGAGTGGAGAAAAACTAATGGCCATCTCAGCAGATTGAGATCAGGAGGAGGGTGGGTGGAAGAGGCGAGGGACCAGGCAGAGGTATTTAACGAGTACTTTGCCTCTGTGTTCACTAGGGAGGGAGATGGGATATTTACAAAGCAAGGCATGAAGGGGATAGAAGCGGCAGTGAGTGGGATCAGGGGAGCAACAGAAATGGAGCAAGAAGGAGGGAGAGGTACCCCAGGGGTGTCACATCTGGATAAGGATAAAAAGGCCAGTAAGGTGGAGGGGACGGATGATGCTATCCCTGCCAAAAGGGTGTGGTTAGCCTTCAAGGCCCTAAAGAAAGACAAATCTCCTGGGCCGGATGGCATTCATCCGAGAGTACTATAGGAATTGGCAGACATACTGGCTGCATCCCTGGTGGAGCTCTTCAACAGGTCACTTGAGACAGGGAGGGTACCTAGGGATTGATGAGAGGCACATGTAGTGCCAATCCATAAAGGGGGGTCAAGGGAAGTACCAGGTAACTATAGACCCATCAGTTTGACCTCGGTGGTGGGAAAACTAATGGAGAGTATACTAAAGGAACGATTGGGGGTGTACTTGGAGGAGGTGGGAGGTCTGGATAGTTGGCAACATGGGTTTGTGACAGGTAGATCATGTCAAACCAATCTTGTGGAGTTCTACGAATGGGTAACATCAGAACTGGACAGGGGAAAGCCTGTGGATGTATTATTCTTGGACTTCAGCAAGGCGTTTAACTCTGTCCCTCACAATGGTCTGGTGGAGAAACTGATGGGGTTAGGAGTAGGCCCTTTGATGGTCAGATGGATTGAAAACTGGATAGCTGGATGCGCCCAGAGTGTAGTGGTCTGTGGGGAGCTCTCAAACCCTAGAGAGGTTGGTAGTGGGGCACCGCAGGGTTTCGGTCCTGGTCCGATCCTGTTTAATGCATACATCGGACATCAGGGAGGGTAGGGTGTGAAATGAGTCTCTTTGTGGATGACTCCAAGTTGGGAGCAGTAGTTGAGGGAGAAGAGGGGAGGTTGGCCCTGCAAGGGGACCTGGACACCCTGGAAAGCTGGGCTCACACATGGAAATTAAATTTCAATATCACCACGTACAAGGTGTTGCATCTTGGTCGGGGAAACCCTAAACACAGGTACACCCTGGGAGGGGAGGTGCTGGAGGCCTCAATAGGGGAAAAAGATCTAGGGGTCATGGTGGACGCATGTGCAGGAGAGCGGCTAGCAAGGCAAACAGGATGTTGGGATGCATCGTAAGGGGGATCACCTCTAGGAGCAAGGAAGTGATTCTGCTGCTGTACAATGGACTGGTTAGACCACGCCTTGAGTACTATGTACAGTACTGGAGACTACACTTGAAGAGAGACATACAGCTCCTGGAGAGGGTACAGAGGAGGGCAACTAAGATGATACGAGGGCTAGGGTATTTGACGTATGAGGACAGACTTGAGGAGCTCTGCCTGTTTTCATTGGAGGAGAGGAGAGACAGGGGACATGATTGAGGTCTTCAAGTACCTCAAGGAATAAATAGGGTAAACATGGAGGGATCTTTAGACTAAAGCAGGGAGGTATCACCAGAGAGCATGGTTTGAAGTTGGGAGGTGGAAGGGTGAGGGGGGGGAGAGGAGGAGGTATTTCACTGAGAGGGTGGTGGACCCTTGGAATGCACTACCTGGTGAGCTGGTTCAGAGATCCACAGTGGAGGGCTTCAAGAGAGGGTGGGACAGACACAGAAAGTGGATGTATCAGATGATGGCCTGTCCCAGGGGGGTGGGGATGGATGATATGGGTTTCTGGAGCACAAGGAATGGGAGGGCCTCAGCACCCAACTAAGGATCTAAGGTTCGAGCAGACTCGATTGACCGTAAGGCCTAATCTGCAGGCAAATAGTATGTTAGTATGTAATATAAATGAAAATCAATATCTATTTTTTTTTATATGTTTTCATTTTTTTTTTATAATTTGTGAATTTTATTATAAACTTTTCTAGAGTAAACCACTTTCCTGATGAAGGGTTTACCCAAAATGTCGATCAGCATTGTATAACTGGATGTCACATGATTAAAATCTGTATCTGAAATATAAGAACACTTCGATTTAATCATTTTTCTGTTGGGTGAGTGGGCGTTATTAACCAGTATCACTTTTAGTTTGATTTAAGCATGGGCAAACTAGAAGAACAGATTGTTAATCCCTTATGAGGACCACAGACATTTAAATGACTATAAAAAATTCTTAACACCATATTTAATAAAGAAAACTAAACTAGACCACCTTCAAATGGTCCTGACTTACCATTCATTTGGTCTAATCAAGTGACTGATATACAGCAAACTAAGCTAAATCATGAGAAATGTCACTGTCTGCTAAAGCTAGAGTCTACTATTAAAACAGAAATGCAAGATATTAAAATGGTGTTTATTCAGAACAATTTTTTATTAAGGGAAATTTTGGAAGCAATTAAATCTCAAAAAAGAATGGAACAGCCAGCACAAAACAAGATAGTTAAAGAGGTGGAAGAAACAGTAGATCCCACCTATACAAACAACAATAGCAATAAGGAAAACAAGCATTTATCAATGCCAAATGTTGTCTTGCTGGCATTTGCATTGGCATTGGTAGTGCAGGAGTTAGAGATGCATAACAGGAATGGCAGTGAAGTATTGAATTGACACCAACCCCACCCTCACCCTGCAGAGACGGACAGGCGTTGGGGTGTATCTTTTGGTCATCACCTATAAAACTCATGCCATTTTACCTCACCCTACCCTGTGGACACTGACAAGTGTCATGGTGTGTTTTGGGGTCTTTGGGCCTTATACTTACTCCATTCCATAAGGAAATATGCCGAGACAGGTGCAGTATAGGAGAATGGGGTGAACTTTAGGGCCGAACACTGCAAGGCACACCTTGATGCATGTCACTGGCTGCAGGGTGGGGATGGGGGTGGAATAGCGTGAGCATTACAGCCAATGATCTCAAGTCACACCCCGGTGCCTGTCAGTCTCTACAGGGTGGGGTGTTACAGTTGGAATCCTAACGTCGTAGGCATTTGTTGGTATTTTCACTCCAAATTTTCAACATAGGCTTTTTGTGACCCCACCTCATGAAAAGTGGCATAATCAGTTTGTTAGCTGAAAGTTGGTTTTGCACAGAGGCTATGCCATTTGGCGACACAGGGACAAAAACACATTTTGGGCAGAATGTGAAAAATGACAACTGTATTGTTCATGAGGAGGTGTAAAAAATGGCAACGTTGAAAATCTGGAGTGAAAATATGAAAAATTGGTGAAGTCATGAGTATGCATAGAACACACGTCCATAACCCATTATTGTTGGAATTTTTTTTTATCATAGATTTTATTGTGGTTTATAGTTTTTTCACAAGAGGTACATCTCTGACAGCAATTACTTAGTATTTTAAAACAGTCCAGGAAGCATGATAGGCAAACATTACATAGGCTTCTTATAATAGTGTCATACAAGCCATACTAGAGTAGGAGTAACATAGCAATACACATAATAGCCTCCCACACACCAGCAGTGTGAAAATTAAACCAGCCTTATTCTATGGCTATCCTAACTAGGAGGGTTTCTGGTGGGGGGATTTTGCAAAGAGGTGAGTGGAGGTAAGCTCTCCATTTCTTGCAGAAATATTCGAGATGACCACGGTGGTAGTAGGACAGTCTCTATAAAAGAGCCGGGTCGAGCCATGGCAGCCTGCCACTGACTTACTGTTGGGCTGTTACTCTGCCTCCAGTGCATTAACAGGAGCTTTTTGGCTCCAAGCAACACTAACAAGATCCATTCTCTATGCACCAGAGGCAGCGGGGCTAACCCAGTTGAGTCACCAAGGAGCAGTTTAGGGTCTAAAGATGGCAGCGTGTTGCCCAGGATCATTGAGCACTGGTGGACAATAGTCATCCGGAAGGCTGTTATCTGCTGGCAAGCCCATAGTATGTGGATCAAATTTGCATCAGGTTGTTGACATCTCCAGCATCTAGAATGGGACAGAATTCCTGCTGAGTAAAGGGCAGCTGGGGATCTGTACCAATGCAAGAGAATTGTAAATTGTAAAAATCTGCTCTTGGCATCCTTATACACCATATGGAAGTCCTTGAGACAAAAAGACCACACAGCTGGGGAAATAGCCACACTCAGATCAATCTCCCATTTGGTCCTACAGTGTTCAGTAGGGTCATTTTGACTGTCTCGAAAAGTGGCATACAACATACTAATACGGCCCTTAGAGGAGGAGGATTTATGTAGAGATGCAAGCCATTGCCATTTCTTATTGGGTCTTGTCTGGGAAAGAAGAGTAGTGAGGATGCTGCACATTTGGAGGAATTTTCAAAAGTCAGTTGTAGGGAGATGAAATTACTGCTGGAGATGATTGAAGGATAACATAGTATCCGAGTCAGGAAATAAAGGGTCCTGCACACAGCGGATTCCCTTGGCTTCCCACGTGGACTAATGAACAGGTTCCCCCCAATGTTAATGAAGTTGTTTCACCATAGAGCAGCATAGTGTAAAGAGGACTCCAAGCTTCTTTAGGGGTGTGCAAGATGTTCATACAATGATGCCAGGCATGGCAAGTCTTGCAGATAGTAGAGGAAAGTTTGTGGACAGAAGGGGGGCCAGGTCCTAGCAGGGACTGTAGTGGAGTGGGTGCCACCATGCTAGATTCCAGACTGACCCATAGTGGGGGTGGATTCATCCTAAGGAATAAACCTTTTCATAGCTTGCACAACCATGCTCACCATGTGGTACCCCTGGAACCATGGGACCCCCAAACCACCCTTGGACCAATGTGCTTGCAACTTCTGTTTCCCCCATCTATGCCTCTTACCTTTCCATATGAAAGAAGCTAATAACTTCTCAAGCATGGAAAAAAGTTTGGGAGAGAGATGGATTGGAAGATTACTAAACAAGTACGTGACACTGGGGAGGAGAAGCATATGAATGGCTGCCAGTTTACCTGGCAAGGATAAGTGCAGTCTATGCCAGTGGTCCATTTCTGTAGCCAGCTGTTTTAAGAGAGGGGCAAAACTGGAGGATTTGAGGTCTGCCCACTCAGTGGGGATATAGATCCCGAGGTAAGTGAAGCCCTGAGCTGCCCAACTCAGTTCAGTGCCACAGAGACACTCCTGTGTACAGAATGGGTTAAGGGGAACCAGAGTGGTTTTCCTCTGATGCTCCCCATTGGCAAATGAAGCAGGTTGGGGCATGCCAAAAGAGGGATTGAGCCCCCTGAAGTCAGCTCTCCATGCAGCGCCAGTCAGTGCTACCATGTTTATTGAAGGGCTTCACCAGGAAAGGCATGTAGGGAGGCCGTGTTTTGGTGCCACTGCATGACGAGCTTGTCTGTCATTGCAGTGGACCTTTTCTTAAATGTGCTCACCACATTATATACTGCTGGTGTGGGGCCTGCATGCTGGCTTGTTGGGGAATGAGGGACGCACCTATTGATGTGTGCCTTGCATTCTCCCACAGTGACCATGCCTCCAAATCTGCTACTAATGCAATATGTTGGCTGGCATGCAAGTGCAAGCCAACATAATAAAAAAGAGCAGAAAACATCATGGGCAGGAATAGAGGCTGATAGTAGAAGAGTAGAAGTAATAAGAACATCTATGGAATTAATTCAAGAAAAGGAAGGTAAAGAAATAGAAACAGTAGTATTAGATTTGAAAATAAAGAAGCAGGGGGAGCTCCAGTCTGAGAAAAAAGCAAGCAAGATTTTAAAAACAACAGAGATACTGACGGAGCCAATAAATAAACAATTGTGACATACTGTAGAACCAGCAGGTTTAAGATATCAAGCAGTCTAGAGAGTCACAAGAAAAAAAAGATGAAGGACAAGATAGCAGAAATGGATAATAACGTAACCAAACAAATGTTAGAAACCATGGGCAGGATATTCAGACCACGCCAGACAGTGGCACAAGCCTTGGCACAGCACAACTGGTCTGCATCGGGGCCAGAACCAGGTGATATTCAACAGTGATGCACCATGATGCAACACTGTTGAATATGGCAAGGTCAGCACACATACTGCGCATGGTGCAGTGGCATTGCACCTGCACAAGCCACAGAAAGGGAGCATGGGGATGCACCAGCGCAAGTGCCATTGCACTAGGTGCATCACCTGCGATATTCCGCCAGAGGAATGCAAATGAGGCCATGATCTATGGAAGGTGCAAATGGGTCTATTTGCATGTCATTATCGCCCCATTGTAATGCGTTGCTCTGGGTGTCCTGGTGAAATGTGTCTGGCACCCTGCCAAGCTGCTGTCATTGGGAATTGGCTCCCTGGTGGGTTAATGTAGCCCCCCCCCCGTATGCCTGATTGTGGGCTGTAGTAAGAATAAAGAATAACATGGTGGTCTAGTGGACCCCCTCCTTCCCCGTATGCCCGATCGTGAGCTGTAGTATGAAGAGCTGTCAACCTGGTGGTCAGTGGTACCCTCCACCCGCGGGGTCCCTGCCTGCACCCCCTCCATCATTGGCGGTCGGCCTTCCGCCCACATGCTCCGGCTGCCCACTGAATGACAGCTTACAGTATGATATGTATGCTTATTGGTCCACAGTGTGGACCAATGGGCTCAGACCATACTGTACTACACAGGACCAATGTTCATTCACATATCTGGTCTGTGTAGTACAGTATGGTCTGCAAGCCCATTGGTTCACACTGTGGACCAATAGGCATACAAATCATATTGTATGCTCTCATTCAGCTGGCAGCCAGGTGGTATGAGCTATGTTATGAAAGAAAGTGGCATCATCCTTGTTGGGCACATAAATATTGCTGAAAAGGATGCGTCCTTTAGGGGTTTTCATTAATGCAAATACTCACCTGCCCTGGTGGTCACTTTCCGTTTGAGTGGACGTTCATCCAAGGGCTTTATGTATGAGAATCACCACCCCATGCTTACGAATGGGGGCAGAGGCATGGAACTCCTGCCTTACCCAGTCTTTAGTCAGCTTGGCATGATCTGCTGGTGTCAGTGTGGCTTCCTGCAAGAAGGCCAATTGTGATGTAAGATTCTTTGGGTGGGAAAGAACCTTTTTTAATTTTATGGGGGTGTTTGGTATCTGTATATTCCATGTATGACATATACGTTCACCCATTATCATTGAAGGGATGTTTGGTGATCTTGTAAATGTTGGCCATGTTGCAAGAAGTTAGTGCCAGCAGCGGGAGTATGACTAGTGGCTGGAAGGTACTATCTGGAGAGGGGCATTGCATTGGGGGAGTTTTGCATTTTAAGACTAGTGAAACAGCAATTTCTGAGATATTTTGGCTCTGCAAAAGATACTGGTACTCAAATTTAAGATCTGAAGTAAAAAAATCCCAACTACCATTCATATCCCTGTGGTGAGCAAACCTACCTACTACAAACATGTTTACATCTATAGTTTCTGAAAAGCAATATCTGAGGGACCATAAAAGGCTAAGGGCCAGCAGCAACAGGCTGAAAAAGGTCTGCCTTTTTGTCCATCAGAGCGTGATGTTGAGACATTTACTGACTGAGGGTGCGAGCCAAACTGGGTGAGACCTGGGGGATTTAGAAACACAGCTGTTGTTGCCCAAACAGGCCTGCTATGCCTAGAGGGTGTCTCATGGTAGGAAAAGAGACAGCATAAACTATGGTGCAAGCATGTTTTTTGCTATTCTTATGAAACAGTTCTTAAACCAGCAGCATTCACTACCTGGATGAAAAGTAAAGGTTACTTGTAAAGTTGCAGCTTAAAATAAAATATCATTTCAATTAGATGCTTAGCCTAAGCGTTCTCAAGTGCAGCTAGCATGATTGGCAGCAGTCACCTTTCCAGATTTAATTTCATGCTGCTTCCAAGTCCATAATTGTCTTTTCTTTTGGGTGCAATATCACATCCAATAAGACTGAGGCAATAACAGAGACCTGCACCAAAATATTGGCAATGTGAAACACTTTGAGGGCTATGGGTGGGGAATACTCAGGAGGAGAAGTAATAACCTTCCCAAAGCAATTACTATTGCTTCAAGTCCAGCAAACAACATACACTACCTATTTCTATAACCATAGAGGTTGCTGAACTAATAATTACTTTTATCATGCAGCAGGGCATCAGGGTTTTTAAGACAATTTATGTATTACCAGCGGCATAGGATTTAGAAAAGCAGACCTGTACTAAAATGCCATATATAAAACCCCACCACTCCTACACTATTCTCCTCTCCTGGCCTCCACCTAGGTGAGATGTGGGGGAGGGGGGTAAGTAGCCTAAATGGGCTAGTGAGACATTCCCAATTTGCCCAGTTCAGGTGAGTGTAGCTGGCAATCAATCTTGCGCATTTAGTAGTGCACATTGGTTATATCTACTACTGTCTTTTTATAAGCATTTACATATATGGGTACGTCTATGATACTCTATAGCCTTAAGACATCAGTACCTATAATAACCAAAAAAGTCACATATTTTTCATGTTGTACCCCCTCATTTTCCAGCAAGATAACGTCACCAGAGAGGGAAAGGGTTGGAATGTTACCAGAGAGGCAAGGGGTTGGAAGGGAAAATATTCAAAATATAGCAGGTGTTCTAGTATTCCCCATGTTTGATGACTGTGATGGGGAGAAATGATTGTCATGCAGAGTCTCCAGTTTGGCCTTCGAGGGGAGCCCCGGGAGTTCAGAGATTAATGATTGTCAAAAGCCTGCAAAACAACTCTGTTCTTTACACCACACATCCTGATCCTCTCTCTCTCCAGTGTACCTTACAAAACTCATTCTCTCAGGGTAAACTCTGGTTTGCTGAACACAGATTTGTGGTCAACATTAAAAAAAACTAAGATAATACTCTATGCCCGCCGCCAAAACAGATCAAAGGATTTCCCCCTCAAAATAATCTCCACCTCTCTCATCCCACTGGAACAGGTCCAAAAATGTAAGTATCTAGGTATTACATTTGACTCTTCCCTCTCGTTCCACAAACATATAAAAATACTCACCTCCACCACCAACACCCACATTGGTCTCCTGTACAGACATAAAGACTGCCTGCCACCTGAAGCACTTCACCTAGACATTACCTCCTCAGCCTTATCGCTGGTGGACTATGGCCTCACAATCTATGCTGCCGCCGGCCCTAAGGAGCTTTCTCAAATATAAGTAGTCATTAATAAGGCCTGCCAGCTCCTCTCTGGTGCAGACAGAAATACACATACCTGCACCTTATATGCGCTCACCAATATCCTCTCTCTTGAGGAAAGACTATTATACCAGACCTGTCTCTTCACCAAACAAATCCACCCGGGTTTAACCCCAATAGGTGTCATGGCTTCTCTTCAGGCAGCCATCATCTCAGTGTCCACATGGGCTGCCCCAAAAACTATCTGGAAGGTAGTGGAACACCCTGCCAGAGGAAGTGGTGGGGGCTAAAACAATCACGGGACTTAAGAATGCATGGGATAGATATAAAGGAATTCTGGAGGTCAAGGGTAAGGGGCAACAGACTTCTAGGAAAACATAAACTGAACTTACAAGCTCAAATGGGCAGACTGGGTGGGCCATAGGCCCTTATCTGCCGACACTGTCTATGTATCTAAGTATCTATGTATCCTTCCCCCTTAGAGCTCCATCCTGGTACAATGCCCTCCCACCAGCCATCACATCAATCACCAATCTAGATCTTTTTAAAGCTGCATTAAGGGCCCATGTCCTCTCCTCACATCAATGACAGTGTAACCAGTAACCTGTGGATCCTGCACCATGCCGCTAGGCCACGCACCCGCCCTTGGCCTGGCAGTGGAGAACCCTCACTATTTCTAGCCTACAGGCTCCTCACCTCCCTGGGTTACCATATAGTTGCACTGGACTATGAATGCATTTTACTGTGTATGAGACAAGACCTCCCTGAGACGGCTTACTACCAACTCATGTCATGCATTGCTTTAGCTACCAATTCTATGGGTCTTAACCGCTCATTAGGTAAATATGTCGATAGCTCAGCCCTGTTTTAGCTACCAAATGTATAGGCATTAACCAGTGCTCATTGTTCTTATACTCTGTATGATTGCTTACCCACATTTATTCTATGTATGTACTATATGAATGTCTATGTTTTATTCTGCCGTGGAGCCTTTGGAAATGAGTCTATGACTCAAAGGGTTGTAATTCCAATTTCCTAAATAAATAAAAAACACATCTCTGGATCAGAACTCAACTTTATGCAGTCTGTTAGCACAAAGAGCCAACCATCATAGCTGAGTGGGATGCAGAGTGAGTAAAGTCATTCTGCTTGCAGCCCTCTCAACAGCATGTGCTATGGAGGTGTAGTGTAGGGGGAAGGAAGAGGTACTACCAAACCATGCAGTCAGAGCCATTGTACATCCCCTTTTTGAGTTTGTGTATGTGCTGCGAACTCTGTGGGAGAGTAGACTTTGAGGGGTGTGATACTGCCTGTCCATTGCAGAGTCCTCTGCATGGGGCTCGACAGTATCACACCAATCCTCGGTCAGGCTGGTCCTGATGCTGTTTGCCTGCAATGGTCTGCACATGAAAAGAAAAAGCCTCACGAATCAGGAGCCGGCTTTTTCCTTTCATCTGCAGGGCACCGCAGTGCAAACAGCTGTTTGTGTCATGATGAATTCTCCCACCCATGCGGAGCAGGCCACAGCCTAAGCTCAGTGTGGGCTGGGAGTATTGTGTGAGTGATCCAATCACGCTGGCTGGGAGGAGGTGCTTCCCTCGCCTGCCTCCTCCACGTCCCTGTCATGCCATTAACACCTCCTGAACTTAACTCAGGGGACAGTGACCGATGAAGCTGACAAATAATTCACATCATTTGACCCTCTGAACAGTGATTGCCATGTTGTCACTGTATTTGCTGCTCGCATGTACTCACCATTCCAGATTGGATCAAGCGTGACTCTTCTTTATGATACAATACTGCATTGCAGCTAGGAAATCTGGACATAACTCCTCGGCTTCCAGTTGCTGAGAATCTGAGATCTTCAATTAGCTTGCTGCCTTTCTAGGTTTACAAACCTTGCCAGCATTATTGAACTAGTCAGAAAATGCCTGACTTGGTCACAGTCTAACTCATAAGAAATAATCACGGACACTAGGTCACCAGTGGAAGACGATTGGAGGACCCTTATGTCTGGATTTATAGTAAAAAGTCAGTCAGCCACCTATACTGAAGCTGGTGTCTCCTACACTGAAGTTAACAGCCAGCTTTTCTGTTTCTGAAGCAAAAGGAATTAAAATAAAGCACAAAGCCAACATCTATAAACTACATATCCCTCTCTCATCTCCTTTACAGCAAGTATATCTTAAAACAAACACACACACACACACCTGAACTTCCTATTCATCATTTTAGGTCTGTACGACCAACAAGTTATCAATCACTGCACCTTCTGCCAGTACACAGAGAACAAGCCCCTGAAAGCAAGCCCTGCACAATCTGCTTATGGTACCGAATGCACACCATGGTTCTGCAGATTAAATGCATTCTCCTTGATCTGGTGCACAGCGAGCATGCAGCAATGAATACTTTTCACCCTAAAAACTAGATAGTTGCAGGAGCAGCTGAGCAGCACTTTAGTAAGGCAAAGTTCATCCTGCAGCTCACGCAAGCAATAATAATTCCACACTGAAAAACATAACTGGAACTGAGAGAAATGTGACTTACCCACTGGATTGGACCAGAGAAGGTGCTAGGTTATCACACCCCATGCCTGACGTTTACAGATTCACAGAGAAGATGGTTTAAAAATAATAATACAAGTCCCATTTTCCTACCTTAAAAGTCAATGTCTATGTTTCTCTTCTAACAATTCCTGAACTAAGCACAGAACTAACAGTGCCGACTGTGGTTTTTAATGTATTCCACAGTCAGCATCTGGAAGTGGGATGCTCCTTACTCCTTCCTTCACAATAGGTTGTTTAAAATATGCCAAGGACAATGGATCTCAGGGTAGTTTACAAGCATAGCTGTGTTACAACTGTGCAGTACTCCCTGGCGGACCACCTCCACCTGCCTGCCATCATCGGGCTGCTCAATCTCCAGGTAGCCTGTATCCCCAAACCCCTTATCCTTTAATGTGGCACACTGGAAGCCCACCCCAGTGTGCCAAAACCCTGCTGTGGTGTTTTCCAACTCCAAGATACCCACTGCCAGTGTCAGATTTGCCCCCCCACATAAACTCTGACAGTTGGGTGCCCATTCTCCAAGTTGGCATTGATCCCCACCCCTTGCACCTACGCGTACTCTGGCACACTGGGAGCCCACTCCAGTGTGCCAACTCCATAGTTTCCCTTTAAAAAAAGAAAACAGACCCACAAAGTCTTTTTATTTTTTTTAAACCTGAAAAGACAGAAAACGGTCCCTCATGGTTGCCTCCAGCCCCCTCCCCCAACCCGCACACTCCCTCTTTGCACCCCAGCTCCCTTCACCCCCCTCACCCACACTTACCTGCAGAGGTCAGGAGCAGCAATCTTCAGTAGACCGGAAACATGTCTGCACTCTTCAAAAGCCAACCACAAACTGAAGAAATAATGGTAAGACCTATAATGGCAGTGAATGTTTTTTTTTTTTCAATCTAGGTTGATATCTTAGCCTTTTTTGGGAGTTTTGGTCCCAAATTTTCAACATGGAGTTCTTGGGACCCCAACTCATGAATAGGGATGTAAGTTTGTCATGACAGTCATACACATCATTGATTCCATGATGTTTGATCTTTATTCAGGACTTCCATGACTTTCACTAGTGTCATCAGAATGTAGCAATGATGACAGTGCCACAATATTTACTACTGTTTACTAATTATTTCATGAACAATGAGTCATTAAAACCTCATCCATGGCAAACTTACATCCCTACTCATGAACACAGTCACTGTCTTGTCATTTCTCTGTCCCAAAAGGTGATTTTGTGGTCACTGCACAGAATCGCCTTTCAGGACCAGTTAAGAAAATTACAGTGCCTCTATTCATGATGCGGGGTCCCAAAAAGCCCTTGTTGTAAATTTGGTGAAAAAACTCCCCAAAATGACTGCGTTATGAGCATCCATTGTGCAGTATCTATGCACACTCCTAACATCATCAATTTTAAGATTTTCACTCCATATTTCCAACATTGCCATTTCTTCATACTTCCTTATGAACAGTACAGCTGTCATTTTTTTATCCTTCCCAAAATGTGTTTCTGCACCTGTGGCACAGAATATCGTGGTTGCTGTGTGAAATCAACTTTTGGAACAGATTAACAAAATTCCAGTGCCACTGTTCATGAGGGGAGGTCCCAAAAAGGCCATGTTGAAAATTTGGTGAAACCATTCCAAAAAATGACTGTGTTATAAGCGTGCATTGTGCAGTTTCTACGCACACTTGTAACTTCACCACTTTTTCATATTTTCACTCCAGATTTTCAACATTTCCATTTCTTCACACCTCCTCATGAAAAGTACAGCTGTCATTTTTCACATCCTGCCCAAAATGTGTTTCTGTGCCTGTGGCACTGACTGGCACATTCGCTGTGTGAAATCACCTTTGGGGATTGAGTAACAAAATGATACTGGCACTGTTCATAAGGTGATGTCCCAAAAAGCCCATGTTGGAAATTTGGAGCAAAAATACCAGCAAACGCCCAGGGCATTAGGGTTTCCAACTATAATGTCCACTCTTAAAATGCAAGACAGAAGAATATACAGAAAAACATACAGGAAGCATGTACAAGAGCAATGCCAACAGCAAACTTTCAGCATTGACAAATGCTTGTTTGCTATTAATGCAGCTTCCAAATCATCTCAATAGTGAAACAGTGTGTAAAGTTAGAATAATATATAAAGCAAAGAGGAAAAAGATAGAAATAACTGTAGTCACCTTAGCTGAGTAAGGGAGTTTTGAGCAGATTAAATAGGGAGGTACTGGAGAGGAGATGTGTCTTCTAATATATGTTCACTGGGGTTGCACACAGTTTAGGAGGAGGGAGGTTGTTAGTTCACCCTAGACTCTAACCCTAGACATTGCTTTTACTCAGGGTTTATTTTTATTTATTTTTTTTTTTATTGGTTTTAGGATTACAATTACCTTTGAGCCAAGGCTCTTTTACAAAGGTTCCATGTCACTGGTTACAATTAGACAAACCTTAGTGAAGTTAACATCATATAAAAGAGAATAAAACAAAGTTACAGTTGAACATATTGTGAAACTTGGAGTGAAGAGAGGGAAATGAGGAGCGGGGGTAGTCATGGACATAAGGAGCAGGGAGGGGGTAAGGGAAGTAGGGTTTGAAATTGTGAAGGTGAGGGTGGGAGAACAGAGAGAGGAAAGGGGGTATGGGGAATAAGAGAGAAGCTGAGCAGGTGGGTGGCATTGTCATGGGCAGTTGGGGGAAAGTGCATAAGATGAGGCCGGGTGCATGGCAAGTGCTGGAGGAGATAAGTATCCACTAGGGCATCTTTAACTAAAGAAACCAAACAACATGCTTAGCCACAACAGTCACAGGGGCTGGAGGCAATAAGTGAGAGGTGGAGTCGGGACTTAAATGTACCGAGCCATAGCATGGAGGAGATGTCACAGGGTAGGCCATTGTACCAACTGGGGGCCTGGTATGCAAAGGATCTTTGGCATTGTGTGGTGTAGCAATGGGGGATTTGAAGAAGCTGAGGCTTCAATCCCCTGGTGATGCGGTTGAGGTTTCTCAGTTGTATGAGATCACAGACTCTGGGGGAGCAAGGCCCAACATTATTTTCTTGGTAGTAATACAAGTTTAGTGTTTTATTCGATTGGCAAGATTCTGCCATCCAGTTTGAGAATAGTGGTCACAAGAGTGCGTTAGACATTGGGAGCGAGTGACAAGTCGACAAGCCTTATTGAGGGTGGTGGATACATATTTGAGCGTAGTAGCTGTAGCAGAGTTGTAAATGATAAGGCCATAATCAATGATGGTGATGATAGAGCTCTGGACAATGATAGCCAGTGTTTCGGGAGTTATATGTTTCCTGTGATGGAACAGCAAGCCCAGTCGGGAGTTAACAGCTTTGGCAACATTATTTATGTGGGCAGTGTAGGAGAGGTAATGGTCATGGGTAATCCCAAGGTATTTGAAGGTTTGGACCTGTTCCAGAGTGGCACCTTGTCTGGTGATAACGGAGAGTTGGTGGTGCTTATATTTATTATGGGAGCTGCTAAAAATCATGGCCTTGTTTTTTTGGTTTTTTTATAAAGAATCAGTTTGTGCTTTGTGAACCAGTTCTCAACAGAGGAGAAGCCAAGCTGGAGGTTATCCTGCAGTTTCTTTGGGTCCTGGTGGGAGGCAAGGATTACCGCATCATCAGTGTACAGTATGATTTGTTCAATACAAGAGTCTGGTAGTGATTTAAGGAACAAGCTGAACAGGAGAGGGCCCAGGATAGAGCCCTGGGGAACTCAGGAGAGAACAGGTTTAGAATCAGAGAGCAGATCCGCAATTTTTACACACTGAGTGCAGTTTTTGAGATAGCTTTTGAACCAAGAGGTTGATTCAGTGGAGACACCGGTGTTTTTTATTTGGACCAACAGGAGGCAATGGTGGACAGTATCAAAGGCTTTGGATAGGTCGATGTAGATAGCATCAGTAAGTTGTCCATTGTCAAGGGAGCTGTAAATGGCGCCAGTGAATTCGGGCAGGGCTGAGGATGTACCACGAACTTTTCTGAAGCTGTGTTGCTGTCTGCAGAGAATGTTATATTTGTCCAGATACTCGGTAAGTTGGTCCGCTACAATACGTTCTAGTGCCTTTGATAGGGGAGGTAGAATGGAGATAGGGTGGAAGTTTGCATGGTCGGTCTTTTGTGGATTGGGGTAACTCTGGCCATTTTCCATTTGTCCAGGAATTGGCTGAGGGAAAGGGAGAGGTTAAAAATCTTGGTGAGGGGCCCGAGTACCTCGTCAAGCGTGAGGACCAACAGCTTGCAGTCAAGCGTGTCATTGCTTGTTCTAGATTTGCTAATGGCTTTAGCGATGTAATTTCAGACTTGATGCTTCTTTACCGCTTTAAAGTAAAAGGATGGGTGACTGGCATGGGTGGAGGAGTTGGGGGGAATGGGGGTATTAGAATCTTGGAAGAAATCAGAGGGGAGAACACTGCTTAGGTCAGTGAAAGTGATGTTAAGAGTGTTAGCAATAGTTTTCGGGTCAAGAGTAGTAAGCCCATTTATGTTGAGCATGATAGGAGAAGATTTGGACTGCTTCTCAGTGACATCTTTTATGTTTTTCCAGAAATCCCTCCCATTTCTCTAGGAGTTGGTGAAGGCATTCTTGTAGTATTCAGATTTCTGTTGCCAAATGGATTTGGTGCAGTTGTTCCATGCCCGCTTGTAATTTTGGATGTCGACTTGCTTGCCGGAGTTTCTTGCCAGTTCCCAAAGATGGTCTGTGGATTTAAGTCTCCCTAGGAGGTCTTCTGACAGCCATGGGTTACTGAGCGATTTAACTTTGTGCTTTTCGACAGGAGCGTAGTTATTACAAACTTCATTAAAAATGTGGATAAATTGCTACAGTGCAGTATTAGTATCTATTGCCTTAAAGATGGGAGACCAGCCCTGCAGGAGGAGATGTGATTTGAGATGGGATAGCTGACCACGGGGTAGGACTCTGCTGGTGATGATTTTTTGGGGGGTTTACATAATTTGTTTGACCAGGTACAGCTGTTAGGAGAATGGTCACTGAGTGAGTCAGGGAGGACTGTGGTATTCGTGATCCAAGAGGGGTGGTTGTTTAGAATTCAGTCGAGTAGGGTGCTGGTCCAAGTTCTGTAGTTCTTTCTGGTTGCAGAGTCAATCATCTGAGACAGGTTGGCTGATATAATGGAATCCTTAAATGACCCATCCTGTGCCGTGAGCTAATTGATGTCAAAGTCCCCAAGAAGGATGAGTTCAGAGTCTGTTGGCTGATATTTAACAAAGTCCAGGACGGCGGT
The DNA here is from genome assembly GCA_016271365.2 of Neoceratodus forsteri. Lineage (NCBI taxonomy): Eukaryota > Metazoa > Chordata > Ceratodontiformes > Ceratodontidae > Neoceratodus > Neoceratodus forsteri. Next base: position 62,592,644 of record CM057451.1, read on the forward strand.
TAGTCCAGGTCCTTGTTCCTTAGGTGGTATGTAGACAGTGACAACTGTGAGGGCTTTATTGTGAACACCAAATAAGATTCTGATGGGAAGAAGCTGTGCAGGAGTAGCCAGAAGAATGGAATCAATGGGATGTCCCACGAAGTGTCTTTCAAGTATAAGGCACACCCTCCACCTCTCTTGGACTTACAGTCAAACTGAAAGACATTATAGCCAGGGAGGGTGATTGCCTGGTCAGGTACTTGGGGGGTGAGTCAGGTTTTGACCACTGTCAAAATATCCGGGTTGTGTTGGGTGGTAAAGGCTTGCAGTGCGTCCAGCTTTGGGAGTAGACTGCAGATGTTCAGGCACATGATTGAGAGAGCGCCTGTTGGTTTGTTGCGGTTGGCGGGCTTTGGTCCAGAGTTTGGGTAAATAGTGCCCAATAGCAGCAGGAGGAGGAGCATGAGCTTCAGGGTGCATAGGCATAGTTCTGTCAGGGTATATGTGGAGTTTCTCTGCCCGGATTTCTACACCCCTTCCCCATTTCCTTCTCCCCAAAAATCAGCATAAAAAATCCACTTATCTGTCATAAGCCTTGGCCTTAAATGTTCATCCTGGGTTTGGATCTGGGTGTTGGCTGCTGAAAGCCCCACCAATTGGATCAAAGAAGGTTGCTTCATACTGCAAATATAGATGTTTGGTTCATCCATGTCATTTGAGACAATTTTCACCCAAGATTTCACTGGAGGAGTCCCTTGAAATATACCCTTCTCTGCCACAGTTTCAGTATCTACTGGGTCAATTCTCTACAGGTCGAGAGATACTGGTCAAAGTGGAGCAGACCTGTTCTGGGAAATGAGTGGGCTCAAGTCATTCTGGGGGGCATCGGCAGTCCTATTACCACTATGTCTTGTGATCGGCTTCTGGTAGAGGGATGATGCCATTTATAGTGTTTGGAAGCTTGGTGCCATTTGCAGGTATGCAGCGGGAGTCACAGCCATCTTCAGCACAGTTCTCTCAGCATTCCATTTCTTCTTCTGACTGTGCTGAGGCCCTGTCTCCATGGGATCCAGTATGTGGGGAGCTCGATCTGCGAGGGCTCCTTGTGATATGCTGCATTTTTGAGACCAGTATTTTTGTAAAAAGTTTGTTAAGGCTTCTGGGGTGGAAAACATCAGGGGAACCCTGTTGTGGATCACACATGAGGTCGATAGATAACTGAGTGAAAACTGTAATCTGATGTAGTGCATTGCCTGGTGTGCCTCTGTATAAGCCCTCCTCTTATACGAGAGGTCCAGGGAAAAGTCCTGTTAAATATGAATTGGGTGTTCTTGGCAAGTTAACTGACCCAGCTTTCTTGACCGTGCCAGTATATTTTGCCTCATAATATAGCTGAGAATTTTTACCAGTATAGGCCTTGAGTTTTCTCTCTTCTGTGGTGCTGGTGCTAGTATGCAGTGAGACATTTCAATTGTGAACTGACGGTCCCCTTTCAATTGAAGCATCATCAGCAGGGCATGCTGGAGGAGTGCAACAGTGTCCCAGAGCTCCATACCTTTGGGGATCCCCAAGATACACAAGTTGTTCCTCGACCAACAGCTTTCAAGGTCATCAACCTCATCTTGAAGTTACTGGATGGCTCAGCCTTGCTCCCGAATTGTGGTGATAAAGTCTTGAATAGCCACGTTGTGCAAGGTGACTTTCCTTTCAGTTTGGGAAAGCCTGGTTTCAACTTTATTTATGGCCTGTGTCATTTTCTGTGAGCCTGCGCTACTTCCAACATTTGTAGAAGCAGCTGGGCAAACATTTCTTCAATGGCTGACAGGTCCCATTTGCTTTTACTTCCCACCACCATGATGCCTGTTAGAAGTAGGAATCTGTCCTCTTGATTTAATAAGTGTGGCCACGGTTTTCAGATATGGTATTTACCATGCCTTGTAGAGCAAGAGAGTAGCTACCTGCACACCTGTCTGTATATGTGTGTGTGTGTGTGTATATATATATATATATATATATATATATATATATATAGACATGTATCTTTTAATAGGAACGGACAACGCCAGATGATATCCCTTGAGGTAAGCAGAGTGAAAAATCTAAGCAGCCATCTTGTCAATTGTTTCAGAATTTGAACATACCCTGCCCAATTTCAGACCCAGTTTCCCACTGACAGCTGTGATTGTCATATTAAAACATTTGTAGTTTGTGCATGCAAATGGGTGTGAATGCTGCTACACATCTAGGAAATTATAAGCATTTAGATTTTTTTCAGTTAGAAAGTTTTTATTGAGAAATGCTCAGATACACAATAGTAACTTTCTTACATCTCACATTTTCTTTTGTTTAACTTTAAAAAAAAACATATAGAAGCCCCATAGTTAATGGTAGGCAATGGACTTACTCTCTTGGATGGTCTGTATTCCTAACTTTGGCTAAGACACCAGTTGTGTGCTACTATGTATCAGTGAGCAGCTCTGATCAATGCCTCTATGCCACTGAATGCACAGAGGGATTGTGAACAGCTGCAGTCACCCCAGCTTTCACCCAGTCTCTGTGTGAAGTACAAAAACATCCTTGGTGCTAGTGGTACCCCAGTCCACCACTGATGATAGTGGAACCCCATACCACCACACTTCCCATTGTAATGTATTACATATCCCTAGTAGTTCAGTACCTCCCTCCCTCACCCATTCCCCATTGTACAGTACAAGTTGTATTAAACAGTTCCACCAATGAGTTGGTTTAGCATTGTTTTTTACAATCGGCAATGCATTGACAACTCATATTGCACTGTTCTTCAGTGCTTAACCAGCTCAAGACCAATGTTTGTAAAATGTTTTTGCAAATCATTTGGATTGCATCAGCAGTCCATTCACAATGCAATGGAAAACTGAGTTTTAACTCTTAAGAAACAGTTTGTGCAGGGCTTTGTACTGGATCCAGCAACACTTATGCAACTCAGTCAGAAAAGCTAAAACAACTCATTGGAGGAACACTTGAATGTGACTTGTACTGTACTATTTTAATATACCCCTAGGAGACCTGTGATACCCCCTCCTTCACTCAAGCCCCACTGTTATGTATCACATATCCTTGGTAGTCCAGTTGTCCTTTTCCGTGGATGGTAGCCTCCAACCCCCCATGCCAACTCCTCCTACCCACAGAGGCCAGCACTTACCCACCACTCTTCTTCCTATCCAGCTGCCATCTGCCTCACTCCAGTCCTGTAGTAATACACACAGCTATATATCACAACAAAACTGGTCTGGAACTGAACTATGGGTCAGTGAAGATTCTATAAATAAGGAGGTTTATATTGCAGAGCAGGTATCCATGTCAGGATATGCTTCCATAAACAATGCTTTAGCCATTATGATTTACTATAGAATGCCATTTTTAAATTGTTTTCCTTTTTATAGTTTGGAAAACAAGCAAGTAGCCTACCAAGGACAACTACATAATAAACCTATTGGACTGCCTCCCAACTGACCTAATAGAACTCCTGTCCATGATATTATAGAGCTTCCCAGTGCTAAAAAACTGTGATGCCACAAACATAGCAAATGTGAAGTCAGTTGGGGAAAGTTAGATGAATTTCAAATGGCAGTCAAATGACTAAAAGCAAGAGGAAAAATAGACTACTATGGTTCTCAAAAGAGGTGGCTAGGACGGTAAGGGCAAAAAAGTTAGCATTCAGCGGGTATCAGAACACAGAGGGAGGAGGATAGGGAGGTGTATCAGGAGAAAAGGAGGGAGGCAGGGAAAGCAGTGAGGAGTGCAAAGGTGCAAATGGAGAAAAGAATAGCTCAGGCAGCAACAAAATGGGACAAGGCATTTTTCAGGTATGTAAATGAAAAAAGGAAGATCAGGGGAGGGATTGTAAGGCTAAGAAGGAAAGGAGGGATTGGATAGAGGGGGACCAGGAAAAAGCAGACACCCTGAACAAATACTTTTGTTCAGTGTTCGCAAGGGAAGAGAAAGGTGAGGGGCAACAGAAAAGTAACAGGAACACTGAAGAAAGGACAGTGGACACTAGTTTATTTTTGGAGGAGAGAGTCCTGAAGGAACTAGCAAATCTGAAAGTGGACAAGGCAATGTGGCCAGATGGGGTGCATCCAAGGATACTAAGGGAGCTTGGGGAGGTACTGGCTGCACCTCTGACAGTCCTGTTCAACCACTCACTGGAGATGGGAGTGGTTCCAGAGGACTGGAAGAAGGCAGATATAGTTCCACTTCATAAAACTGGTAGCAGGGAGGAGGCTTGCAACTACAGGCTAGTCAGCCTGACTTCTGTGGTGGAGAAATTAATGGAATCACTACTGAATGAAAGGATTGTGCAATATCTTGACTCAAGTGGCTTACTAGATCTGAGGCAGCATGAATTCACAAGGGGGAGGTCATGTCAAATGAATCTGATAGATTTCTTTGACTGTGTGACCAGGGAATTGGATCAGGGTGGAGCAGTGGATGTGGCCTACCTAGATTTCAGTAAAGCCTTTGACACCATTCCACAAAGGAGACACGTAAGCAGGCTGAGCAGCCTAAGAGTGGGTCCAAAGGTGGTAAACTCATTAAGAAATTGGTTAGGGGACAGGCAACAGAGGGTGGTGTGATTAGGGGATAGGTGACAGAGGGTGGTGGTAAATAGAGTTCACTCCGAGAAAGGGAAGGTGACCAGCAGGGTGACACAGGGATCAGTACTGAGGTCGGTCCTCTTTAATGTCTTTTTTGCAAAATTGCAGTGGGGTTGGATGGGAAGGTCTGCCTTTTTGCTGGTGGCAGTAAAATCTGCAATATGCTAGACACTCCAGGAAGGGTGGAAAAAATTACTAGTGATCTCAGAAAGTTAGTGGCATGATCAAGGGTATGGCAGCTAAGTTTCAATGTGAGAAAGTGAAAAACATGCACTTAGAGCAAAGAAAGCCTGGGGCAGATTACAAAATGGGGGAACTGCTATTGATGACCACCAAGCAGCAAAGACACCTGGGGATAATCATATCTGATGACCTAAAGGTGGCCAGGCAGTGTGACAAAGCAGTTGGGAGAGCTACGGGGATGCTGTGGTGCATAAGGAGAGGTATCACCAGCAGAAAGAGGGAGGTGATGTTACCTCTGAATAGATCACTGGTGAGACATCACCTAGAGTACTGTGTCCAGTTCTGGAGAGCTCATCTCTGGAAGGATATAGATAGAGTAGAGGCAGTCCAGAGGATGGCAACTAAAATGGTGCAAGGTCTCCATAAAAAGCCTCATGAGGAGAGACTGAAGAATGTCAATATGTACAGCTTGGAGGAAAGGAGGGATGAGATAAGCCAGAGACTTTAAAATACCTCACGGGTATAAATAAGGTACAAAAAGGAAACATATTTCAGAAAAAAAGATCCTCAAGAACAAGGGATCATGCTATGAAGCTGAAGGGGGTAGACACAAGGGAGATGTGAGGAAGTACTTCTTTTTTTTCTTGACTTTCTTTTAAGGCCCTCCAAATCAGAACTCTCTTGGGAAACTGCTCTCGCTGACTCACTGTACCGCCTGCTGTGTTCCACCGCCGTCTTCAAGTTTATCACAGTTCCCCAGGTCAGGGGAGGGCAACCCGGGGAGACCACAGGGGGCAGTGGTGGGAAACCAGCATTGGGCATGTGGTTGTGGGACTGACAGGGCCATTGCCTATCTGATCTGGAGGGGTGTTTCTCTTATTCTCCTCCTGTGGTGTACAGAGCCCCCACCATGCATGTTACACATCTGACACTTGGCACACAGCAACACTGCCTGCATCAGCCACACTCCTTTAAGTGCAGCTTTGGCACTCTGTGGCAACCCCAGTCTCCACCAGGGGCTGCCAGAGCACCAAGCAATCCTGTACCCTCCCCCCAGGAGAGGAAAGCGGCCCTGCGGGTACTCAATCCATCTTCTTCCCAGCTGACCCCCGACACCCGAGCTCACTCCCGAACTTGGGTCATCAGCATGGCAGGAGGTATGGCATCCAGTGCCTCAACCCTCAGTACCACCAGACCGGTAGAGGAAGTACTTCTTCACAGAAAGAATGGTGGATTCTTGAAACAGCCTTCCAGCAGAGGTGGTGAAGGCAAAAACTGTAGTTTGGTTCAAGAATGCATGGGATAGGCATATGGGAACCTTGGTGGTTAGGAAAGGGAGGGTAGAGCTAGAGATCAAGTAAAGTCTGGGGTAATATATTAGGTAGGAAAAAATGGACATACTAGGTGGGCCAAGAGGTCCTTATCTGCTGTCAAATTCCATGTCTCTGTTTCTATGTGACAGTGAAATAAGTACCAAATTATCAGAGCTATTTAGTAAACTAATAGCAAGACAATGTGAAAAAGAAAATAGAAAATGTTAAAGTTACATATACCTGTTTTAAACAGAATAGTTTCAATCATTATATTTTAGTAGACAATTTATTTTAAGCCACTTAAATCTATTACTTTTCTAAAGTTGAGGCATACAAATTCTGGTGCTATTCAAAGTTTTTAGTATGGTCAATGCAACTAAAACAGCACACTTTTAATATAGGTTCAGGCAGGTTGGATGTAGCCAAGAATATAGAAGTATGATGAAACACAGAAGCCACGGTTTAATGAAAATTATATTTAACAGGAAAGAGAAGAACAAATGATATTAGGTGTTCTCTGTTTTAATATGCAGATACCTGATAATACATTCTATAAATGTAGTTTAGTATTCAAATGCATTCCTATGACATTACTCAGCTTCCCCCTGCTGTGAGTTTCTTACCAAGAAATTGCATGTTGAATTATATAACAGTACAAAAACCAGTTTTCAAACTTTTTTCCTTTTGTGGCTAATGGAAAAAAACTATTTACGTGGGTTATGATTTAAAGCCACAAAAATCCCAACAGGTGTAATTTCTCAGGATGTAATGCTCTTCATTTCTCATTCACTTAGAATGACTCTTGAGTTTTCCAAAAGCAAATGCACAGCAGACACTACTGTACTACAACAGTTTCCAGAAGAGCTAGAACTGGCAATAGGTTGGAAACTACAGTTCATGTTCTGACCCAGTAGGGAACAGAATATGTTAAAAATGCTTCTGTGTTGGGGCAATACCTTATGTAAGTACAACATTTCCATTCCAGAAGTAGTGAGTACTGTATGTCTCTTACTGGTTGACTCATCCCTCTCTGAAATAATAAAAAAAAAAAAGTGTGTACATTTTGAGTTATGGAGAGCTTAGTCCCCAGGCAGTCTTTAACTTCAGTGGAAAGTGTGGAAAACGGAAGAACAAACCCTGTAGTATAACTTTAACTGTATAATGAATGTTGTGAAAACTTATGAAACCATACCCCTTCTATGACTTTTTGCTCCCATCATTCCTGGTTTTCTATCATTGGACATGCCCTGTCAGAATTAGGTATGAAAGATCAGTGAATATCCACATTATTTGACTTTTCTGCAGTTAAGCATTATGGACTCCATGCTCAAAGCTGGCTGTGAGCACTGCAGACAGTGGAGCACTGTACAGAATATAGCACATGGCCAGTTCTGGGGATATAGTCACACAGTTAGTGTGCTTGAACCAGAGCACACTGCCTCAATATGAGGTTTTGTCACTGCAGTGCACAGTGACTATGTGCTGTGCTGGCACAGCCCTCAACTGAACATGGCCCATAGAAGCTGAAAGAAGATAGGATATACTGAACAGGACAGCACCAGTGCTCCTGTATGCCATATTTAGCCCACACATGCAAATGAGACTGTGGAAGGTGCTAAGGGCTATTTGCATGCCCATTATGGACTCATTAGCATGCCACACAATGCCACTGTGCAGGCAGCATGGCAGCATTGTGCTGAGATGTGCAGACCGCACCCTCTGATTACCATATCCAAACAAGAGAACCAGCATCCTGGCACACCATGGTCCCTCACTTCCGACTGCCATCCCAGATGCCCAGTATGGACTTCACAATAACAGTGTGTATGGTAGATACAGTCATCAATACAACTAAGCATGCTGCAATGCAAGATGTGTACGGAAGGTGACCCAAAAGTATACCAGTTCAATACATTCCAAACTTACATAGTGAAAAACATAGTAATGAATCATCCATATGGGCATATGTATGTCAAAACTATACCCCTGCCAATAACCCAAAGAAAACTCAGTATATGACAAGAACCCTTTTGGCAGCTCATGGACTTTCCCATCCCCAATCATTGCACCCCAAATGTCCAACCGACCCACCCTTCCTTCTCGCCTGCTCAGGACGCTCCACCCCACATTCCTTCATTCACCAGTGCTGCTATATGGCCATAGAGACAGTAAGTGGCACATCCACTCCATTCTCCAGCTCAGCCAGCTGCCACATGCTCACTTCTGGGGCTACAAGATCAGAAGGTCCTGGGATCAAGTCTCACATCAGATACCTTGTGTAATACCCATAACTGACACTAAAGTGCAGTATGAGGTGCACTGCTGAGGTGCTGACCTTCAGATGAGACATTAAACCAAAGTCTCTTCTGACCCTCTCTGGTCCCTGTCTGGGTATAAGTGAAAGATTCCGTGGCACTTATAGATGAAGACTAAAGGAATTTTTATTAAAATAAAGAATCATACAGAAACGGAATGAAAACATTATCTACAAGAGAAAACTGAAAGAAAAAAGAATAAATACTGATAAAAGAACAATGCTTTAAAAGAAAAACAGAAAGAACAAAGGCAGTAAGTAAGCCCTAATCATTACATATGCCAAAACATTATTTCATGTCATTGTCAGAACAAAGAAAAGGTAATATGAACATCAAGAAAAATATGTATACAGTAGCCTTATCCTGTCACCCTGTGTGTAGAGATGTTGCAAAATAAAATTTCACCAGCGAAATTGCTGTGAAATTGCCAATTTAGCCATGTGAAATCTTTTGTGAAATTTTGCCATTCCATAAAATATTCTGTGAGGTACTAACGTGCAAAATTTTGCCCTGAAATGTGAAATTTCACCCAAAAATGGCAACATTTCACCCATGAGTGGTGATTTTTGCCATTCCATGGGCGAAATTTCAACATTTTTGGTGAAATTTTGCATTTCACACCGCACAAAATATTTCACGAAATGTGCGAATTAGCAAAATATTTCACGTAACAAAATTTCTTAATTTCGCACAACAGTACCTGTGTGCAAGATCTCCTTGCAGAGCTTTCAGCATTGTTGAACTTTTGAATATTGCATTTCTGATACATCTTTCTGATAGGATTTCTGTAAATCATTTATTACCAACCTTGCAACCTCTTGAGGGAGAATATGTTTTGTTGAATGGTGAGGGCACATTTCTTTTGCCATAAATGATCTTTAGCAGTTCATCTTTTTATTGAAGTTTCCAGGAACATAAATACAACAAGGACAATCTATTAACACAATACTGTTACTATAAAGAACCAACATATATCACATATCAGGATAAAAGAATACAAATGTTATCTGAAAAAGAAGTATAAGCCATTTGTGAAAAAATTAGAACAGTAATATGTGTAAACCCAAACTGTGTTCCTTAAACCACCATAAACTGACAAGGCATAAGGAGCGAAATTACCTCTATGATAATAACAAGATATTACTGAACCTGATAACAAAAATAAAATTATGTACATTCTAGCAACTTCCATGCAGGATTGTATCTGGCAGTTCTATACAACCTTCCAAGTGCCCATCTCCTTTAAGGGTGCGAGAACAAGGGGTGTCTTTATTGTCGAAAATGTGAGCCCCTGAATCTGCCCAAGCTTTAATGCTGTTATAGGAAAAGAAGAGAAGGGATTTCATTCTTCATGTGGGTATTTCAGCCAATGCCCTCTTTTGTTGGTAATTGGGGAGTTATGTTCCCTAAATATGATATGGCTATGAAATGAAGGAAAGGATTCCAAACCGAGTAGTACTTTGTCAATGTATTACTACCCAGATGTGATAGATGTTCATATTTTGCCAAGACTGCTAGTCTGTTAAGGAATTTGACCATAGTAGGTATTTTCCTAGTGTGCCATTTCCATACAATCAGTCATTTGACTTCTATTGATTCTGCTAATACCCAATGTAGGAGGTTGGTTGGCAAGTGTTTAGCTAGTTCTGGTAAAGCAAGGACCAGATGTTCTGGAGACATAGGGGTAGGTTGGGTCAGCACCTGACTGAGATATTGCTTGACCTGCTTCCAGTAGGGTCAGATTTTGGGGCATTGCCAAAGAATATGATAAAGGTCCTCATATGCGGATCTACAATGCCAAAAATCTGGGTGAGCGGCAAGCTGAGCAGCATACAGCCCCAAGGGAGTCCGGTACCAGCGGTGCAGTATTTTGTTTTGACTCAACCTGGCTTTTGGATCCCGAGTGACTTTGTGGGCTAACCTCCAGCATGATGACCAATCCATGTCTGAGGTGGATCACCTCCGATTAGCTGCCTATTACTGGTGGGTGCTGTGTAGCTGGTCAGGGATAGTATCTCTGATGTGTTGGTAAATCCATCCAGCTCCCTGTTTGGGTGCTTGAGTCACTGCAGTATTGGATGCTGAGGGGCAGCTGTGTTTATTGGTTTCAGCCACCTAAGAAGTATCTGCGCTGCACTTCTTATTTAAAGGAGATGCCAGAAGTCTGTCTTAGACAGCTGATATCTAATTGAAAGACCCTGAAATGAGTCCAAAGTCATGATGCCCAGGATTGGCAGGTCAGGGATCTTGTAGATTCCCTTATTGTGTCAGGAGCTACAGTGCACAGTATGGTTTGCTAAACAGATGGTGGAATTTCCCATGGGGGTCTTCACGGGATGGGCTAGAGTTATGCTGAGCCTGTACTACTCTTTCTTCCATGTAGCTAGTGATGTTCCCATCGTGTGATGAGAGGGTGGGAACTTGACATGAGGTGCAAATAAGGAAGAGACAGGAGAACCTTCCATCATAAGTGCAGACTCGATGGCTAACCAAAGAGGGGGAGCTTGGTCCAGGGTAGATAATCATTTGAACATCTGCTTAATATGGCAGGCCCAGTAGTAAGCCTGGAACCATGGAAGGCCCAATCTGACTTTGTTCTAGTGTCACCGCAGCTTTGCATGACCATATCTAGGGTGACACCCCCACCCCTCCAGAGAAAGTTCCCGATCATCTTATTGATGAGCTGAAACCATTTGGTATCAATGCATAGTGGCAGATGAGCAAGGACATGGAACAGCTTTGGAGCCATGACCATTTTGATGGCTTCTATCTTCCCAGACATGGGGAGTTTTATAGGTTTCCACCAGCTGCATTCAGTGAGAAGTTCCTCTGTCAGGGGTGCTAGGTTTCATGGCAATCATCCTAGACAGTTTAGAAGGTACCAATATGCCCAGATATCTTATTTTCTCTGGCACCCATCTTAACCCAATCAGAGTGAACAAAGAGGGTTTGCTTAGATTATTCAGAGGCAAAAGTTCTGTTTTGGACTTACTGATTTTGAGTCCTGAGGTGTGTGAAAAATTAGAAAGGAATGCAGCAGATGGGCTACTAAGGAGAGGGCTTGATCTGTAACAACTAGCAGATCATCCGCATACAGGACACCTTGTGCACTTCATGCCTCACCTGGAGACCTGTTGTGAGTGGGTTGATATGGATTTCTAGGGCTGGGGACTCAATGGCCAATATGAAGAGCATAGGAGAGAGCGTACAGTCCTGTTGGGTACCCTTCATCAAATCAAAGGTTCAAATAGTGTCAAATTTATCAACATTCTGACCATATGGTTGGATTACAAGGTGCGTACCCCACTGAGAAATTGAGGCCCAAACTCAATACATTGCAAGACTCCATATAGGTAACTGCACTCAACCGAGTCACAGGCCTTCTCAAAGTTGATTGCCATGTGTACTTCGGGGGATTTAGCACCTTTTGCAATATGAATCAGGTTGACAAGAGTGTGGCTGTGGTCTGTGAGATGCCTTCCCTTGGCAAAACCCCACTTGTGAGTGATGTATTAGGGAGGGTAACATAGTTCCTAATCTGGCAGCCAAAATCTTAGCAAACACTTTGCTGTCCATAGCGATCAAAGGGATCAGTCTATAGTTGACTGAATCTGTAGGGTCTTTCCCTTTTTGGGGAAGCACCATCATTTTACTATGGCCATGGAAGGTTAGAAAGAACCCATGGACATGGCCTCTTGATAGAGGCATTCCAAAGTAGGGCATATGGTAGGAGATAGAAATTGTAAGAATTCAGCAGGGAGGCCATCACCAGCTGGAGCCTTGCTCGGGTTAAGCATTCTGAGCACTACTTTGATATCCTGAAGCTGAAGGGGACATCCAGTGCTTGATTTTGAGTTTCTGTGAGTTTATGGAGTGGTACAGGCCACAGAAAGGCCTCAGTTTGTGGGCCTGATGGAACGGAGGTTGAACTATATAGTTTTTTACAATGCCACCTTCGTCACATTAATATCATTCCCTAAGGATATCTATCCTTAAGTCCTGCAATATAACATTCCGCTTGTTGCTTTTTCAATTGGTAGGCTAGAATCTTGCTGTATTTCTCACTGCTCTCCCAGTATTTATGTTTACGTCATAGCAGTGCCAATTCACCTTTCCAGGCTAGCAGGTTATCAGTCTCCATGTGGAGCTTGAGAACCTCCTTGTGGAGCACTGAGGCTGCCACTCTATTAGTTATGACCTTATATTCTGCCTCCTTGATCTTAAGCTTGTTCTCCAGTTCTACTAGCAGGGTTTTCCTTTCCCTGTGTCTGCACACAGAGTAGCCTATGATTAGCCCCCTCATAGTGGCCTTGAAGGACTCCCAGAGGGTGCTAACCATGCTGTGCCCCATATTATTAGCCTGGAAGAAGGCCTTATAGTCCTCTTTAATCCTTGCTGTGAACTTTTTATCATACAGATGTAGCAGGTCTATTCGTCAGGAGTGAGATTAGCACCTGGTATGCCCATCAGCACCTTTATCTGTAGAGAGGCATGATCAGAAAGTACAGTATCATGGGACAGATGTTAACTACCATAACAGCGGGGAGAAGGTTGTGGGATGCTAGCTGAAGGTTCAACCTACTGTAAGATTTATGTGCTGCAGAATAGCAGGTATTATCCCTAGTTCTGGGATGGTGCAGCTGCCATATATCTGTAAGAGCCAGGTCTGACATCCAGAGTTTAACTGCTTGCTTGCTTGCTGTGTCTTCAAGTGTGGTTCTACATTAAAGTTGGCACAGGGTCATAATGTTGCAAGACATTATGCCACTACAATATACCAAGCTGCCAGTACAGCACAATATATTTGCCAGTGGCATAAGTCTTTGTTTTGCAGGGGGGGTTGAACCCTCCTAACTAAACAATCTAACTCGGGGGAGGGGATTAACAGTTAAAATTGCACAAAGTGTGAAAAATGTAAAAATTTATGCGTCTGGGACTGGGACTCGAAATCCAATCCCAAACGCACTGTTTGCCTCCCTTGCTGCCAGTGGCTCATTCCGTTGAGCCACTGCAGCTGCTCAGTGTACTCTGGCCCAGCAGAGGTCTTATCCTCTGCCTGGAAGAGTGAGAGGGTGCTCTACCGCAAATACTGCCTTTCACAGTTTTGTACACTCTCACTCATCCCCTCCGCATTGTTACTGTTGTGCGGTTTTGTCATACGCTGTAGAGCATATGACAAAGGGATCAAGTAGGTTTAAAGTTGCTGCCACCCGCACAACAGCCCCCCTGTCATTAAAGTCTTGCAGTTTGGTGGCTAGCTGATGAAACAAAGATGGGGAGTCCTCATTGAGATCATACAGATTGCCTAAAAGTAGGGGGCCTGATCCAGTATCAATCATAGCCGGCACCCACCTGACATCTGAATTCAGTTCCATCTTCAGTGCTTTCCAGTGCAAGGATTTATTAAAAAGTATGGACACTCCTCTTTTTTTAACTGGCACTGAGCTGTGTAGTTCCATCCCAACCCACTCTCATTGAAGTTTCCAAGCATCCGGGGAAAGCAGTTTAGTTTCCTGCAATAAGGCCACCTGCATTTTGGATCACTTCAAATGGGAGAGTACTTACTTCCATTTCACTGGGGAATTCATTCCCCTGACATTCCAGCTAACAAATCTTATATCTGTCATTGTGCTTAAACCGTCGAGAGTAGAAGTTCGGATGAGGCCTTGGTGATGCAGAAGCAAGTACCCTTAATGACATTTTTTGGTCTAGTATATGCAGCAAAGTGAGTGTCCAGACTGCAGGGGGAGGGGGAAGGATAATCCTTAAATGGCAGGTCCTCAGTTTGAAGGAGGACAGCTATTTGTAACAAGTTAAGTTGATAAAAGGTACAGTTAGAAATATACAAAATTAAGTATGACATAATACATAAACTATAAAAACTATGTACTGTGACATTTTGGTCTGAGGCAATAGGGAAATTACCGGACATCCTTTGGTGTCCCAAGGTTGCCTACTTGCTCTCATGGGCAAAAGCCCGGGTGGCATGTACAGCCAATGAAATACAGTTTGATCCACTGTCTCTAGATATATAGTGACTGGAGATCTGGGTTTCTCATATGTCAATAGAAACCTTTTGTCATGTTAGTCACTGAGGTCATAAGGGGGAGGAGAGAAAGAGGCCTTCATGTCAGGTCTCAGGGCCTGTCTTCTGCTTAGTAAAAAAGGTGGAAGGGACATAGGTACACCTTGGATCATGTAGGATAGCTACGGCTTGAAAGTTGCAAGTCTTAAAGGTGGCGGTAACTGACCTCTGTCTCTTGTGATGAGGCTGACACCATGAAGTACAGCAGTGCTAACATGAGAAACACTTGACTTCGGCGGGGGAAGGATGCAAGGATGGGCTGTTTTCTGTAGCCCCCTTTGATGGAATCATTTGCCATGAGCCCAACAATCAATGTTGCTCATTGCAATTGTTTCCCCCATGTCTGGGCTCCCAGGGCATATTAGGGTAAGGGCTGGCCAGGCCATTGGGGCATTGCTTGTGATAGGGCACTGGTGTTGCTTCCATTCAATGCAGCTCTGAAAAGCTACTTTGCCCCCCCACCTCTTTCACACAAGTAAGTGTGCCTACTCTCATGTTCAGCAGTGTCTGAAACCACACCAACATAGACAGGTCAGGTAATGAAATCCTGAAACTCACACCTCTATTGCAGTGGTGAAAGTTAAAGGCCATCCTGTGTCCAACAAAATGTGAGGTAGGGCTGTAATTTACATAAAGAAACATCTGCTAATATGTACATGAGCTGGAGGTGCAGTGCACTGCCCCAGTGATATTAGAAAGAAAACTGTTCTACCTTGGATAGGCATTAACAGTATGTTGAATGCAGGGGAGCACTGTGATAACAGAATGATGTTCCCAAAAAATAAGTGGGGATAGGTGGATGTGGGTATGCCCTTAGTCCTAGGGAAGAACAGTTAGACCATAGCAGCAGGGAGTTTACTATACTGGTAACACTTATACATAATAACTGAGGAGCATAAAACATTAGAGGCAGCCATAGAAATAGAGTTTTACCCATTGTCAACTTCTGCAGGACGGGGGGGACCTTTTTCCAGACATGAACTGATCAACTGTACCAACAGTGCACTTAGTGGAGTCATGCTCATGAATAAATAGAGCTGTACAGGAAGTGAATGTAGAAACTCATATCAAGCATCTGGTGGCTCTGCTAATTAGCCTGAAACTTTGACTCGTGTGGCTGCCTTGTGAGGTAAGCATGCACAATGTGGTGAGCGCTATAGCAGCAAATTCTAAAACCCTCTCTTTTTCCCTTAAATTTAAGCACAGTTCACATATGGTGCTCTTAGTGCAGCATCAAGTGTGATTTCTGGAAGCCAGCAGACAATTTCTCTGCAGGCCAGCTAGCACTGAAAGTGCTTTGAAAGACCAGCTTCAAAGCATGTAGAAGCACTGTGATCTATCAATTTGCTGGAGGTAAGTGTTTTGTCCAACTGTATTGCTGGCAAGGGGGGTTAAGAGTTCCTAAACATTAGCAAATAGTGTGCATGCAGCAGCCAGTGATGGTAAGATTGTGGAAAGTTATGATATCTGTCCAGGGTGAGAGGTAATGTAGTGTGTGACAATTCGTTGTGAGAGTACTTTATGTCCTGAGAGTGTTGTAAATTAATCAGCAAGGGGGAAAGAGAAGCCAGCCCACATTGGTAAAGAACAGGCCAGCAGAGTTCTAAATATATTGTGCGCTAGATCAGTGAGTTTAGAACAGCTTAACTTTAATTTTTTCAAGAGAAGTAGTGAGGTTGATTTTAAATTAAATCATTGAAAGTAATGTCTCACTTCAATGTTGAGCATATGAGCTCGGCTGACTTTTCACTGTAGTTGCTTAGCACAACCATGCGAGATGTCCCACATAATCCCACAGTCACGCAGCTGAGAGGGCTGGCTCAGATAGAGATGCAGGCGGGAAAGTGACAGAGGCCGTTAGTGCTCTGGTGAAAGGGAGATTAAGGAACACATTTTCCTTGAAGTAGATGATGGGCAGTGAAAGACAAAGAAAGTTGCACCACTCTCCGTAGATATGTACCAGTCACAGTGCCCCTCATTGACTCAGTTAGGCAACCCAGTTCATAAAAGCCATTGCGAAAGCACTCAGCCATAGCCTGAACACAAGTAGTCTCACAGCAGCAAAGCTTCAACCTCGGCCCCCTTTAGCTGAGGTTTGTTCCCGTGTCCCAGGAGTAGAGTTATCATGTCTGGAGGAGAAAGAGGATGGGAGAGAGACTGTTGAAGCCACAATTTCAGCCCATGAGACTGCAGATTCTACCAATGGGGAGGCTGTTGTATTCTGTGATGATCTTTGAACAACCCATAAGGAGACATCCCTTCAGAAGAGGTGCCAGCCACACTTGCCTCTTTCCATGGAACAGTATCACTGTCATCAACCAGAGTCAGCATGGCATATTTATTAGCCATATAAAAAGATTTAAAATCTGGCTCACCTTCCTCTTCTGACTCCATATAGATACAGCTGTGGCTTTGGGATTGGATGAGGGGGGCAGATTTACCTTTTCTGGTCCTCGCGTGGAGTCAATTCTGCTGCCTGGATCTGGGGGGCAATGACCACTGCTCCTCCTGAAGGTCATAAGAAAGTGGGTGATTGCCTTGGGGCACTGGGGTGTCCATTGGAGTCACTTTGTCACTAGATTGAGGGCCCTCAATAGTGCTGGTAAGCTTGGGATGCACTTCAGTGTCTGTCCTTGAGGGCCAGTGTGCCTACAAATAATCCGTGGCAGCTTCAGGTATGTTAAACGGTTATTGGGACCCCATTGGTGATAGTTCAGAGAGTGGCAGGGTATCTGAGGGGAAAAGGGGATGCCCAGCTGGTGAAGTCTTTGATGGACCACTGTATATGCTTTGTGGTGGCCTGTAAGATCCTGTGAAAAGTCCTGAAAAATAGAAAGGATGCACTTGCCATTCTAATTAATCAAGTTTCCTTGCTCACCTCAGGATATCTTCTTTGACCTGGTACATTAAAAATCTGGCTATGACCATCCAGGGCTTTTCTCCTTTCTTGGGTGGGGGTGCCAGGGTTGTGTGGGCCCTTTCAATTTCTAACCAAAGATGTCCAGGAAGCTTCAAAATAGTAGGCAGAATATGACAAAGAAAGCTGATGGTGTCATTCAGTTCATCTTTTTCCAGTAGAAATCACAAATATTTCTGGTGCCCCCTATTTTCAACCTTTTCTTGGAGCCTTTGAATTATCCTTGTCTGTTCTCTGAGCTGCACCTGAAGGTCATGGGCAGTGGTCTCTAGGCTTGTAAAATTAAGTTCAGTGGTGGTAACTCACTGCCCTAAGTCTTGGATGTCTTTTTTGTTTTGGCAGTCACAGCTCTTATTTCTTCCAAACCAGCCAGAAGTCATGAAAACATTTGCTCCGCAGGATCGATACGGATTATTGAGGCCATTATGATAAGGCAGGAAGTGATTGAGTCTGACATGATTTACATATAGAGTGCCGGCAGCGATCGGTAACTCTGATACAAAAAAATAAAAACACCAGAAGCAGGCTCATACTGTACTGTGTCAGGAAAGACAGTGAAAGACTAGGGGATCAGAGAAATTGATCTATTTTGAAGGATAAAGTATCTAGTTCAGTAGAGTAAAGAACCTAAGCTGCCATCTTGGTCGGGCTCAGACACCCTCCCCCAAATAATCGTTACATGCAGCAAAACATGTGTAGGGTTCCTTTGTCATATTTAGACCAACCATCTTGCTATATACCCAAGGCAACAGGGAATGGGCAACCCCTCTGAACAAAGGTTCTCACCCAGCATGGCTTAAAATGTGCCACAATTGCTTACTATATGGACAGTTTAGAAAAAATAATGACTCTGTGTCTCTGGTGTCCTTAAATAAGAGACAGTGGGGCAATCTGTCTCATCTAATTTTTTATGTTTTAGGGAGCCCGTAACCAATATTTTCCCATGTATGCCTAATCAAACTAGATCCAACATTGGTTTAGGGGCTCTAGGATTAACCAGTTGACTAGTGGTGTCCAGTAAATTGTATTCTATTGGCGATGTTTTAATTCCAGGGAGGATAGAAATGCTTTTCTACAATTATCTCATAGAATTGTTTCCTAGACTTTACTGTAACATCTGCAGGGGTCAACTTTGATTTGTTAATTTTCATGAAGTTGTCTCTGATGTACTGGGGCAATCTATAAGAATATTCTTTTCATATGCAAGTAAATTTACTGATGTTCCAGTCTTGAGTTGGCACTTGTTAGACCTCTACCAGTGTGGTCCAGGAATTCTGACAGTTACATAGGACAAGGGCAAAGTTACTATACATAAAAATGCTGAAAAAGAATGTCAATAGGTTTATCATTTTAACTCCATCTTGTTCAGGTGTTTTTGAGTCATTTCCCTTTTCATGGGATTTAACCTGGACCCCATAAACCCTGGAAAAATATACTGTATTATAATTTTGTGCTTCCACTTCCACAGGGAGTGGGAAAACATAACTTAGAAACATAAAACAAGGAAGCAATAAGGTCTTGATCAAGTACACTTCTTCAAGTTTAAAAGACATCTGTTATTCCAAATAGCTTATTTTCTTTCTGCCACCTGAATGCATATTTGCCAGTTAAGTAAAGCCTCATTTAAATAGTTAAACACGACACCCACAATTTTTCTAGGGTCTAAGGTTACTTTAATTCCAACTACCTGTAAGGGAATAATGCCCTCCTGTAGGGAGCTCATTCTTATTGCAGAACTCTTGCCATAATTTATGCATGAACCAGATACTAAGCAGTAATGTTTTCTGACATTTCTAACTTCCTTCCCTGACTTATGGTCCTTCGGTATTACATATAAATCATCTGCATAGGCTAAGCCTTTTAGTTCTATAGAGTCTGTGGTAAGGTGTATTCCAGAAATGTTCTGACTGACTCAGATTAGTCTAAGGAAGGGTTCAATAGAGAAGATATATAGACTATGGCTCAAAGGACAGTCTTGTTTTACTCCCCATAACACTGTAACAAGAAGACCTAGAGTTTACATGTGGTATCATCACCACATTATTATGTAAGGTCATAATCCAGTTGATAAAACTTTAGGTATACCATATTTTTCCAGTATTGCAAATTGAAAATCACAGCTGACATGGTCAAAGGCTTTAGCCTGATCCAAGGAGCACAGGAAGCTTCCAGCTGAACCCTGTCTACCCCTTTCCAGTAGTTCCCTTATTACTGTCAGGTTGCCTTGTATATGTCTTTGTGGAATTGCACATGTTTGTTGGGAGGGTAGTGGTGGGGTAACCATAAACAATCTTTGTGCTAACATTCTGGACAGGATCCTTAAGTCCAAGGCTCAGATATTTAGAAATGTGCCAAAGGTCGGCATAAGTCTGGCACAGTGCAAATCCAATGCACTGAGGCGCAACAGAAGCAATATTCAGAGGCTGCACTGGCCGCACTGCGCTAGTGCAACTCGGCTGAATATGGCACAATTGTGCCATGGTGCAACTGTGGATATGCAATGGTGCAACTGTGGATGCGCCATGGTGCAACCACAGGTATGCCATGGGCAGACAGAGAAGCCCCAGGGCAACCATAAGAGCAGAGCAACAGAGGGGGGCAAGGCACAAAGAGGTGACCCAGGGACAGAGCCAGGGAAGCACAGTTACAGGCCACAGGAGGCCACCACTAGCTGGGCACAGCAGGGTACACACAGGCACCTAGACCCCCACCCCAGAACACAACAGTGGTACAGACAGTAGGCAACAAAGGGTGCCAATGGTGGATGGAGAGCCACCAAGTGGGCTTCCTGCAGGCTGCAGGCCATGTCTCCCCTGCACATCCAGACCACAGCAGGCCACACACAGGACCATTCAGCCAAGCACACACACCCACCACACACCCCTGACAGCTGCCGCATGGGCACCCCAAGTCACAGCCACCAACCAAGGGGAGGGACACCACCACAGTGGGACACTCCTCTGCACACAGCAGTGATCCACAGAAGCACAACATGCACACTAACACAAGCACACCACACGGAAAGACACTGGACCATTGCAGCATGGCTCCTCAAGCCACCTGCAAAGCAGACACAGACACAGGCAGGTATGTCAAAAGATATATAATGTGGAAAACAACTATTTACAAGAGAAGGGTGTGGGGGAGGGTAGGAAAGTGAGGGGAAGGTATAGGGAACAGGGACTGTACAGTGGCAAGGGGGACTGGTGGGGGAGGTACAGCTGAGGAAACAGAGGAAATCAGGGCCCAACTAGTGGCAGCCATGGCCTGCCACCACCTGCAGTCTTCGCTGCCTCCTGTCTGCTAACAGCATCCAATGGACCTGCAGCACTGCCTCTATGGATGTGGATATAATCAGGATCAACTGGCACAGTAGCCGGCAGTAGAGGGGACTCCTGCACTGCCGCTGGACACCTAGGACAAGGGACAGGTCACCAGTGCAATGTCCCAAGGAACCATGCTCATCCACAGCATGCACTGGGCAGTGGGAACACCTCTCCCAGAGGGCCCGTACAGGCCACCCACAGGGATGTGGGTCAATGCCTGCCAGCAACACAGCACACCACAAAAGTGCACAGTGGTAGTCTCCACCGCACAGTGGCCACCCGACTGTGCCATGACAGTCACATGGTACAGTGCTCCAGCAGCACCACAGCAACATCAGTGGCAACTGGGTGCACACCCACCCCACCAACAGCTGGCATACGTGTCTAATGAATGCACCACAGTGGCAGGCACCACGCACAATGTGACACACACAACTGCCACAGCACACAGCACAGGCAGCCATGCCCTCAGCCACCGCCCCACCACCCCCAGGTACAGTGCGAAGGACAAAGTCAGTGCCTACCTGCTCTCTTTGTCCCCACTGGTGCTGGATCCGCTCTTCCACCACCACCCTGGCCTGTTTTGACCTACTGTCCTGCCAATGCTGCCCTCCATCTGTCCTCAGGCCCTGGGAATATAACGGAGACAGGTACACATCAGTAACCAACCACAGCAGCTGCCCGCCACCCCCACCCCTGTGCACAGGGTGAGCCCCTGCCCGACACATCCTGCACAGCAGCATCACAATGCAAGCAACGGAGGGTGATGCCACCCTGCGATGCACATGATGGCAATACACCACCCTGCAAGGCATGTCAGGCAGTCTAGCCAACATACAGTACAGCACCAGGGCACATATGCATTGTGGGCCTACTCACCTGGCTGTGGCACAACCCTATGCTTGACATGCACCTCAAGCCTCCTGAGGTACTTTGGGTCTCTCCATGTGAGGTCGCCATAGTGGTGGCAACACTGCTCACCTGTCCTGGCCACCCCTGTGTGCTGCCACAGTGTGGCAGCAATGGCCTGCCACACAGCCATCTGGGGCTGCTGCAGTGGCACCTGGCCAAACAGTTGGGTGCATGGGGCTGGACGCAAGTGACAAGGTTGACTAATTCAACCTGCATCCAGTTGGCCGCTTGTGGTGCTCGCCACTGTGCCATGCTTCAGGTGTGAGCTTATGAGCAAATTTATGGCAGTAGGTGCACGTGGTGACAGCATGCGGCAGATGCATGGGCTGAGGGGACATGAGCTGTGTCCACCCATCAAGCAGCCTCAGAGATGTGTGGCATGGGCGTGGCTAGGTGGGTCATGGGTGCGGAAGTCACCCAGGGGCAGAGGTCACAGCAGAGGTCAAGGGTCGGCCACTGCACAGTGTGCACATGCACAATAGCAGGCCTGGTGCACCATGCGCCATGGCCCTCATCATGCAGTCAGTGCGCAGTGCACAATAGGTGACAGTAAACCATCCGGTGCATGTACACTGTGGTCCTGCACACCACGCATTTGTATGCATTGCTTCACAACTTGCTCCAGAGCAATCTCATTGCACATGGAGCAAAATCGCAATATACAGCCGCCACATGAAAATGAGCTCATCAGCCAATGCATGGGGAACTGGGAGAATAAGCATGTCATTACCAATGCGCCAAAGCTCATTTGAATGCAATATGCTATAAAAGTGCCATGGATCAGCACAGACCAGGGACTGAGATTACATCCTTTTGAGGTAAGTTGCGCATGCTGGTGGAGCACACTGAGCTCAGCCAGCACAGTAGGGGGATGGAATAGGATGCTGCTGCCACTGACACACTGTGATGTCCATGTCCACAGGAAGCCACATGTCAGAATGTGAGGAGGGTGAGGAGCGTGAGCCTGCTCGCAAGTGCAGGCCCAACTTCACTAAGGCAGAATCAGAGGGTCTGTTCAAGGCCTACCTCGACAGGGAGCCGCTGTTGAGTGGCGCCATGGACACAGCACAGGCCAGGGCTGGGGCCCAGGGAGGAGGTGGTGGCATGTGTGAACCAGCAGGGCAGCCACCAGTGGTCAGCACAGAAGTGACACAAGAAGGTTGGCATGGACAAGAGGTGCATAAAGGAGAAGGTGGCGGTCATCCATGAGTCCCAGAATTCCACCGAAGGAGGGCGTACCGATGCACCACAGCTCACAGTGCAGGAGGAGTTGGTGGCAGCCACCATGAGCCACAGCACCATGAAGGGTGTGCCTGGAGGAGGGTTCCAGATGTGTGACAGACCATTACTGCATGGTATGTATGTCGGCCACACACAGCCAGTGGCACAGAGGGTGCATACACAGGCATGCCAGTGTGCATGCTGCTGCCATGCATGTCCTGTGCAAGTGAATGCATCAATGCACATGCCATGCCACCAGACACATGCAGTGGATGTGTGTGAGGGGGGGAACATGTGGGCAATGCATCACTGACACACATTTATTCTTTTTCAGCACCGGCACACCTGCTTGCGGAGGATGGGGCACCAGCAGCAGCAGTGGAAGCAGGACCAGCCCTGGAGGACCAGCCATCTACCTCCTTGGGCATCCAGGGGCCTGATAGGCTGCAGCACACCACCACTGTCCAGCTGGATGTCCTGGGAATGGGGTCGGATGAGGCTCTGTATGTGTTCCTACAGGATGCCAGTCTCGGCATCCTCTGCATGGAGACACAGATTGGGGCGGGGTCCGATGCCGATGATGACATCACCTTAGTCCTGGACAGCATGGGTGCTGTTGTGAGGGAGATGCCCATGCCAGACACCAACACAGGCAGTGCACCCAGTGACCTAACAATGGGTGAACAGCTGCCTGCTGCCACTGTGGGTGCAGCTGTGTGCACTGCCACAGCTGTGCCATGTGCTGGTGGTGTGGCTGTGCAGGTGCTGGGCAGCGTTCAGAGGCTGGGTGGGCAACAGCAGTAGGCTGCGGGTGCCACTGGGCAGCTGGACACAGGGTCTGCCAGCTGGGCACCAGCTAGGGACATACTTCATGAGGACCCCACTGTGCAGCATCCACCTTAGAGGTGGGCTGTGCAGTGTCGCTGGTCACCACTGGAGGGTCGGCATCCCATCCAGGATCCCCAGGATGCCGACCCATTGGCTGAGCACACCCATTTGTGGCAGGCCTTCATGGGGCAACAGGTGCGGCTTGCCACTGGGGTGTGTGCACTGCACGTGGAGGTGCACCAGTAGGCTGAGCAGTGCAAGAGGGGCATTGTGCAGCTCCTGGTGGTGATGCAGTGCATGCAGGAGGCCATGACTGCATCCCAGGATCGCATTTTCAATGTGATCATGGATGGCCTTGCAATGCTGGCTGCCACAGGGCGTGGCCGGCCACCATGGACCCCACACAGTGCACTGTCCACCCCATGATCCGAGCATCAGGCTACACCCACACTATTGATGCCAGGCTCTGATGTTGGCAGGCCTGTTTGGGCAGCTATGCACCCCCACGTGGACCCGGTCACTGTCCTGCAGTTCAGTCCCTGGGGAGCTGTTGCAAACATCCCCTGTGGCCGATGAGCAGCCTGTGGCTGCTGATCGGCCCCAGCACAGCTGCTCCCATGACTGCAGTGGCCATGGTTCCATGTGATAGCTCTGATGTGTGTACTGCCCTGACTGTAGTCTGCAGCTGCTGCACTGTGCATGCATGGGCGGTGCGTGTGTGTACATATCACTGGTGTGGCACCTGTGTGTTGCACCGCACGCTGCCTGTGTGCATGCTTGCCCAGCTTCTGGACCATGTGGTGTGGGTGTGATGAAGGCAGTTCAGTATTGGTTGTGCCTGTGCACTGGTGCAATGCATCTGATCCCCACCACATGACAACGACTGGGTGTGTCGGTGCTTGGGTGCATGTGTGTTCCTGTGTGATGCTGTGTGCAGTTGTGTGTGGTTGTATGCCACTGACTCCCCTACCCCTTCATCACACCTCTGTGTGTGTATGCCCATTGCCATGCATGCCCCTGCATTTGTGCTGTACCTGTGTGTGTGGCTCATTCATGGGTTTTGCACCATCTACCTGTGTGCACCATAGTGCTCCTGTGCAATGGTGTCACAATGCTGGTGCACCATCCGTTGCAGCCAGGGATCCTTCTGCCCCTGGGGGTGTCCACCACCCTCCAGCCCATTGTCTCTGTCGTCCCCACTACTGTCACCCTCATCAGCCTCGACAGCATTCCCACAGTCAATGGCCATGTTGTGCAGTATGCAGCAGGACAGGAATAGGCCACATGCTTTCAAGGGGCTGTACTGTAGGGCACCACCGGACCTGTCTAGGCAATGGAAATGTGCCTTCAGCATGCCGAATACATGATCAATGATGTTGTGCTTGCTGGCATGTGCCTCATTGTAGCATTCCTCTGCTGGGGATGATGGGCACCGGTAAGGAGTAAGCAGCCAGGGCCTCAGTGGATAGACGCTGTCTCCTGTGTGGATAATGACATGGTTAGCCCTCTGCCATCCTTTGCTGTGCCTCTTGCCTGTTCCAGACACCCTTGCCAGCATGTCCACCCTGCTCTCCCCGATCCCATGGCCTGATCTGCCCATCACCCTTTGCCCATCCCATACTCACCCACTAGGTGACCCATGGGGATGTCCCCATGTTTGAACCTGTAGCACAGTGCAGAGCTGTGTCAGATGAATACATCATGTGCACTCCAGGATGTGTGGCAGAGACATTGGTGATGCACCCTATAGCATCACACACCACCTGGCAGTTGACACTCAGGCTGCCCTTCCTATTGATGTAGGCCACACCCTCAGGGCCAGGTGGCATACGGATGCCCACATGGGTGTAGCCAATGGCCCCAAGAATGCCAGGCACATGTGGCTACCCTGTGTAATTCCTGAATGGTTGCTGTACAGTCTGCCTGTGTGCAGGGCAAATGGATGTATTCCAAAGCATGTGGCAGCAAGGCGTTGAGGAACTGTGTGAGGAGGTGTGATGTGGCTGACTGGATTGTGCCTGTGGTGTCCCCTGTTGGTCTCTAGAAGGTGCCAGTGGCAGGCAGGCACATGACAGCTGTCACTTTGGTCTCCATGGACATTGCATGACTCTGTCTTGTGGGTGCCTGTATCTCCTCACTGCACTGCTTGCAAAGCTGCCTCAGAATGGCCCTGTTCAGGTGGTACAAGCCCACAATTTCTGTGTCAGCATGGTTCTCAAAGGTAGTGCAGGCACGGTACCACCAGTTCCAGTCATACCGATAAAGGGCCCTTTCTCAGCCATGTCACTGTTCCTCCTGCCCCACCTCACACCCCTCATTATGGCCTCCATCATGAAAAGTGCACTATCCATGACCCCCTGATGTCCTAAATCCCCCTGGGTGGTTGGCTGCTGTGGGCTGTGTGCCACCATGGTGCACTGCCTGGCACTGTGCCTGCCTGTCCCTCTCACTCTCTCTGCCCCTGTCTCCCTCTCCACTGCCACCCCTGTCCCTCTCCCTCTGTGGCTGCTTCTGTCTGTCTCTTGCTCGGTCTGTCTCTCTGTCTGTCTTTCTTTCCTTCTTTCTTTTTCTCTGTCTCGCTCTCTCTCTCTCTTGCCTGGTGTAAGAGCTGTCTTTGTGCTTGTGCCCTGTATTTATAGGCTCAAGTCCACTTGGTGCATCTCAGATTTGCTCTGCACTTGCGCCATGGATCCATGGTTGAACATCGCACTGCACTGGATATTCATGGGCATGTCACCTGCACTTGCACCTGCATTCATTATCATTGCACATTGGCACAATGGGATTTGTGCTGCGCAATGGCTCCCACTGAACATCGCTCCTTGGTGCAAATCCAGACTTGCACCAGCGCAACTCAGTTGCACCATGCACAACTGCTTTAACTATCTGGCCTCATGTTCACAAGACACAGTGGCCTCCAATTTTACAATAATGTCTTATCCTCATTCTTAAAGAGAAAGATTAAAGTGGTTTGCAGCAAGGATGAAGGGATGGATTATGTACAGAAGAAATGATTATACTCCCTGATTATTTATTTTTTTTATAAAATTCAGTTGGCAGTCCATCCAGGCCAGGATTTATATCAAGTTTTTTTTATTGCAGCTTCAGTTTCTGTCAGTTGGATTGAACCATTTACGGTTGCCAGTTACTTGTCATGAACACTAGAGACATAGCAGTGGGTGATTATATATTGTGGTAGATGGAATGCCATCACTGTCATGTACAAGATCATTAACAATATTCATAAGGCACGGGGTCATTATGTTGCAAGACATAATGCTGCATGGCGCTATCGCGCTATGTGATTAATGCCATGAGGCATCATGTCTTTGTTTTAGGACTAATAAACTAGAACTAAGAGTAACCTGCTAAAACTAGAACAATCATTTGTTACTGTACAGTCAGAGTAGAGCAGCCTGAAAGCATTGTTAAGGCAGGAAAGAGAAATAAGGGGTAGTGAGAAATTGGGTGACGAGGGAGTGAGTAGAGAGTGAGGGAGAATCGAAAGGAGGGGGTAGGAGAGTTTGGGTGTAAAGTGGGAGTGGGAATAAGAGTAGTGTGGATGCAGGTGGGGTGGAAAGGGGAGGAGAGGGGAGAGATTGGGGAGGCGTGATAGCATATAGAGGCATGGTGTATCAGTGATACACGGAAACTAGAGTGGTGGATGTCGGAGGCATGGGGTGAGGGAGGGTAAGGCGAGGAAATTAGATAAAAGATGTAAGCAGAAGGGAGCAGGCCTACACCAGTTTAAGTGAAGCAGTCACAGGTGACATTAGCCACAAGGAGTTGCCAAAGTTTATGTTTGAAAGGGCCTATTGTAGAAAGCGTTGGCGACATCACAATAAAGTGAGTTAAACCACTTAGGGGCTCTTACGGCGAACAACTGCTAACCTTGGGAAGTACAACAATGGGATACTTGAAAGGTGAGGTTTTCGGGACTTCTTGTTCGACAGGAGTTGCAGTATGGACTGAGGATCCTC
This sequence comes from Neoceratodus forsteri, assembly GCA_016271365.2. Taxonomy (NCBI): domain Eukaryota; kingdom Metazoa; phylum Chordata; order Ceratodontiformes; family Ceratodontidae; genus Neoceratodus; species Neoceratodus forsteri. The sequence goes on from CM057451.1 coordinate 62,620,340, forward strand.
TGAACTACTGGAGGCATAAGACCAAGGGATACTTTCTTTGCTAGTAGGCTGGTTTGATAAGAGACTCTGCCTTTTAGATGGAGCCAGTCAGTTTGAGCATAGATGTCACAGGTATGAGAGAGGCGCTCAGCTCCTATAAGGAGTCCGCAGGCCTTGTTTAGAGCTATAGTGATACAACACAGAGCAGTGTCTGTGGTAGATCCATAGATCACAAGCTTGTAGTCTATGATGGGGACTAAAGAGCTTTGGATTGTCAGATTGAGAGCTTCAGTGGTCAGGCAATGCTGGTGTCTGAACAGTATACCGATATGAATGTTCACGGCTTTGGCAACATTGTCAATGTGATTGATATAAGATAGAGTGCTGTCTAAGGTCACTCCTACAGTAGGCATTTGAACTGTTGTATCTGTTCCAGAGCACTGCCCAAGCAGTTTCTGATTGCTAATTGTTGTGCTCTATGTTTGCTGTGTGTACTATTAAACAACATTACTTTTATATATAGTTTAGGAAGAGCTTCTGTGAATTGAACCAGGCATCAACATTCACAAGGCTGCTCTGGAGTTGGTTCTCCAAAAGTAAGGGACCAGGGTTGCAGGTGTAGATTGGGGTGTCATCCACGTAAAGGAGTATCTGGTTATGGCAGGAGTAAGAGAGCTTGTTTAAAAAATGCTGAAAAGGAGGGGACCCAGGATTGACCCTTGGGGAACACCTGAATGGACAGATTACTTGGTTGAGAGGACATCTCCAATCCTCACCTATTGTGACTGGTTACAGAGGTAATTATTAAACTAACTTGTGGTTAGTTGTTCAATCAGCAAAGAATGTTTGACCGTATCAAAGGCCTTGGTATGGTCAATATACGTGGCGCCAATGAGCTGGCCTTGGTCAGGTGAATTGCAGATGTAGTTCATGAATTCAAGCAGGGCAGTGGCGGTACTGTGCCCTTTTCTGAATACGTGCTGCTGGGGACATTGCAATTGGTATTTCTCCAGATAATCTACCAGTTGGTCAGCCACCATTTCTTAGAGAGCTTTGGAAAGTGGAGAAAAAATGGAAATTGGCCTGTAGTTACCATGTTGTGCCCTGTTTCCTCTTTTTGGACTGGGGTCACCAAGGCTGATTTCCACTTTAGGGAGAATTGGTAAAGCATGAGGGAAAAGTGAATAATCTTGGTCAGGGTAGACAAGACTTCTACCAGAATATGAGCAATGAGTTTAAGGTCTAGCGAGTCACTACTTGCTCTGGTTTTCCTGAATACCTTAAGTATGTACTTTTTAGCTTCACCTTCTTTTACCACTTTAAAGTAGAAAGGTGGATATGCCTGCTTCTATACCAGTTTCACGTTGTGATCAGTGTCTGAGGGGGTGACGAAGAAATTTGTGGGGAGTACTTGACTAAGATCCATAAAAGTAGAGTTAAATGTATTAGCTATGGTTAAGGGGTCTAGCATGATGGTGCTATCTACTGTATGTCAATCATTGACAGTGTCACTTTATGGTCCTTCCTAGTAACTTCCGTGAGGTTACTACAGAATCTCCTACCATCATTCCAGGTGTTGGCTAGGGTATCTCTGTAGTACTGGGCTTTTTCAGAGCAAATTTGTCTGGTTCAGGCATTCCTATCTTTTTTTGTAGGCCTGAATATCTACTTGCCTGCCTTTGGCCCTTGCCCAATACCACAGATGGTCACAGTATTTCATGAGTTCTATGAGGCCTGGTAAAATCCAAGGATTACTGCTGCCCTGACACTGTGATTTTTGTAGGGTAAATGGACATCACAAGCTGCATTGAAGCTAGTGATGAAGTAATCCAAAGCAGTATCCATGTCATCAGTGGTATCAATTTTCTCTCTGGTGTAACTAATTAATAACTAATATCAGATGTGGACACCCTTGTTACGGAAGAGTATGGTGATTGTTTTCATTGCAGGCCTGGACAGGGGATTGGTTTTCATTGTAGGCCTGGACAGGGGATTGGAGTCCAATGAGCATTACCACAAAGCTGTTCATATTTTACCCCAAAATGGTCCAGAGCCTTCTTTAAATCCTAAAATTAACATCAAAGGTGCTCTCTTCAGATATATGTATTACGGTGTACAATTTAGACACAAGGAAAAACATAGAGTCCTTTTGCAGTTTTCTAATAACATGTACACTACCTAGATGTGGATCCAAGCCACCTTTGTACTTAAGACTTATGTTGTTGCAGCTTTGAGCCAGTTCCCAGACATTTGGAAATTTTTGTTTGGTTCCCCTGGTAGCCTTGCTGATGTTCAGATTGAGAAGGGGGGGTGGCCTCCATAATTTCTTGTCCGATTCACTCCGAGGTCCCTTCCTCTGCATCAAGGCATTGTCTGATGCAATCTCAGTGTCTAGTTCAGAGTCATTCCCTGGAGATGTTGGGGGGGGGAGGGGGCTGTATACCAGGGAGATAAGAAGTAGTCGCCTCCACAGGTTTAGGTGCAGGTATCACATATATAGTGCTCTTGGATTTGGTATCTGCAACAAGGTGTTTATCTGAATTATACTGGGGCTTAGGTATATGGAAGGACTCACCCCAGTTTCAGTGTTCATTAGTCAAAGCTGTGGGCATAAGATGGTTTACCTCCTTTTTTCAAGAGCAGTTCTTGTCTTTCTTTTTATTTTAGTCTTTGGTAACCGGGTAAGGCCCACTAGGCACAAGTGTCTGTTTTCAGGGGCAACCTGGGAGCACTAGGCAGTTAAGTGACTTGCTCAGAGTCACACAGTATTCAAGTGGAGGTTGTCAGAATCAAACCCAGGTCTGGTCTGCTGGATGTACCAAGCTCATTCAAAGCTCACTACTCTAACCTCTAGGCTATACTGTCAGTCTGTCAGAACCCAGGAGATATCATCATCCACATTCATCCAGATGGCAGTCATAAATGAGGTTTTGAGTGAAAATTTCATCAGGAATTTTCTGGTGGGGGTGCAGGCAGAGGTCAACATCAAGATCTAAGTAAGCCACTCCTGCTGCATAGGTTCTCTGCTCCCATCTTTGGCTGTTTCTAAACTTTGATGGTCTGGTTTATGCATTTCAGGTTTGTCAGCATTCTCTGTTGCAAATGTGGTGCTGCTTCTCATGCCTTTGAATACAACCAGCAGTGAGCATAGTAAAGACAACAAACCTCTGTCAATCAAGTGAGCAAAAGTAAGAGGAAAAAGAGACCACTATGGTTTTCGAAAGAGGTGGCAAAAAAGGTAAAGGCTAACAAGGTAACATTCAGAAGGTCTAAGAAGACACAGAAGGAGAATAATAGGGAGGTGTATCGGGGGAAACAGAGGAAAGCAGGAAAAGCAGTAAGGAGTAGAAAGGCACAAACTGAAGAGAGAATAGCCAAGGAGCTAATGACAGGGGAGAAGACATTTTTTATATATGTAAGAGAAAAGAGGAAGACCAGGGATGGGATTGTAAGGTTAAAAATGAAAGGTTGGGGGGGAACTGTGAAGATGGGGACAAGGAAAAGGCAGACATCCTCAACAAATACTTTTGTTCAGTGTTCACAGAGGAAGGAGGAGGGGGATACAAAAAAGTAACAAAAGCTTTGGGAAGAGGGAGGTGGACACTAGTCCTTTTTTGGAGAAGAGAGTCCTGAAGGGACCTGCTAATTTGGACAACGCAATGGGGCCAGATTGTATGCAGCCAAGGGTGTTGAGGGAGCTCAGGGAAATACTGGTTGAACCTCTGTCCAGTTCTATTTAACAGCTCACTGGAAATAGAAATGGTTCCAGAGAACTGCAGGAGGGCAGATGTAGTTCCACTACACGAAAGTGGTAACATGGAGGAGGCTGGCAATTATAAGCCAGTCAGCCTGACCTCAGCGATTGGAAAGTTAATGGAATCATTGCTGAAGAAAAGGATTGTATAATATCTTGAATTCAGTGGTTTACAAGGCCCGAGGCACCATGGTTTTACAGGGGGTGGTCATGTCTAACAGACCTGACAGACTTCTTTGATTGGGTGAAAAAGGGGCTAGATCAGGGTGAAGCAATAGACATGGCCTACCTAGATTTCAGTAAGGCGTTCAACACTGTTCCACATAGGAGACAAGAAAGCAAGCTGGGTAACTGAGGAGTGGGTCCAATGGTGGTAAACTGGATAAGAAATTGGTTAGGGGATGGGTGACAGAGGGTGAAGGTAAATGGAGTTCTATCTGAGGAAGGGAGGGTGACCAGTGGGCTACCTCTGGGATAAGTGCTGGGTCCAGTCCTCTTTAATGTCATTACAAGGGACATTGCAGAGGAGCTTGAAGGAAAGATCTGTCATTTGCAGAAGATACCAAAACCTGCAATAGGGTGGACACTCCACGGGGGTTAAAAGGATGAGCAGATACCAGAGAAAACTAAAAGATTGTTCAAGGGTATGACAGCTGAGTTTCAATGCAAACAAGTGTAAAATAATGCACTTAGGGCACAGCAACCCAGGAGTGCAGTACCAAATTGGTGGAGTGGTATTGATTACTACTACACAGCAAAGAGATCTAAGGGTAATGATATCACATGATCTAATGGCCTGGCAGTGTGACAAGGCAGTAGGGAGGGTGAGTTGGATGCTGGTGTGCATAGGGGAAGGGTTTCACCAGCAGAAAGAGGGAGATGGTGTTGCCTCTGTATAGATCACTGGTAAGACCCATCTAGAGTACTGTGTGCAATTCTAGAGATCACATCTCTGGAAAGACAGACAGAGTGGAGGTGGTCCAATTGAGGACAACTAAAATGGTGTATGGTCTGTATCAATAGCCTTATAAGAAGAGACTAAAAGTCCTCAGTTTGTACACCCTGGAATACAGCAGGGAGATGGGGAGATAATAAAGACATTTAAATGCCTCACAGGGTAAATAAGGTACAGGAGGGGAGTATTTTTCAAAAGAAAAGGTGCTTAAGAACAAGGGGACATGCTATGAAGATGGAGGTGGGTAGATTCAGGAGAGATTTGTGTAAGTTCTTCTTCAGAGGAAGAGTGGTGGATTCCTGGAACAACTCTCAGTAGAGGTGGTGGGGGCAATAACAGTAGTGTGGTTCAAGAGTGCATAGGATAAACACAAGGGAATCATAGTAGAAACAAAGGGAGGAGGTAGAAAGAGCTATAGATCAGGCACAGTCTACAATATTAGTGTAGGCAGGGAGAAATGGACAGACTGGATGGGACAAGCTATCCTTTTCTGCCATCAAATTCTATGTTTCTATGTAACTACAGGTCAGAATCCAATATTGGTATAGATGTGCAGGGTGCAGTCAGTTGGGTCATATGGAGCTCCACTTGAGTAGTGTCATGGAGTTCAACTGTGCTGGCATTCTCAGACTGGGAGTCGGAAATTGTGCTAGGCATGTACTGGAAAAAACAAAGCCTGTAGTTAGATAAGAAACTGCTTTTTCAGCAGTTTTACACATCAGAACTGTTTCAGCAACCCGAACTAGAGGGTTGGAAGGTGCTGGAGACTGACAGTAGTTGACAGCATTTTTGACAAACCCAGCCTTTGATGTTGCCTCATCACTGTTTGTAGACTGCATCAGTTGTGCTGGCTTGACATTAGAATGAGGGACACCAGATGAATCTGCAAGTAACTTTCTATTGTGCAACAGTTCTGCAGTCAATTGTTCTTTCTTGTACACATATTTAGCCTCCTCTTTAGCCAAAGGAACAAAAAACAGTAGTTTATTTTTCTTTTCCACCATTGCTATGTTTAACTCTTCTTCCTTTGCTAACAATTTTTGTTGAATATCTTGTTCTTTAAATGCACTGGGGCTACCAACATCAGGCACAACCATTTTAATGTCATCTGTTGCAGACATCTCCATGTTGTCCTCAGAAATGGTCTCTTGGTTTACAGATGCAGGGAAGGAGACTGGCTCCCTTGCTCCATTGGCACCCATCCACTCTCCTCCAGGGTTAGTCATCTTGGCAGACTTCCAGATAGCCAGAGGTTCCCCATACTAGAATAGGAACATTTGTGTTTTTTATTAAAATCAAATAGAAGCAAACACAATAAACTATCACATTTGCAAATAGTATAAAGGGAGAAAACAAAACTGAATACACAGTTTTCCCACTGTTAAAGGCTAAGGAACACAAACTAAATGAGAAAAAAAAAAAGAAAAGAAACCTAATCACAACCTCTAAATACCCAAACCATTACATAACACACAGTACAAAAGAAAATAACTTGATCCGTTAATACCCAATTATGCAGACATTTGACAGGCTTGCTCCGTATTAGTAAACCCAAGGCATATTCTTTAATCTATCTTGTAAGGCAGAAAATGATGGCTGGCTATCCTCTGCCTGAAATATAGGCTTAATCTGACATTCATTTTTAGCCAGTAGATCTTGCATACTGCGCTCTTTTTGTTGTAAGGTAAACTGGCATCTAGCTAGACATGTGTGTCATTTAAAACATGCAAAAGTCACAAATAAAGTACTGCGGTTCCACTTATTCCACTGACCTAAGAATGAACCATGTATCAAAACATCATAAGCAATACTATCAAGCAATGGTTCCTTCCATTCAGTAGCCACAACTGACCAACAATGTTTAATGAAAGAGCAAGTAAAATAGAAATGGTTGATGATCTTGGCTCAAGCAACACAAGAACCCCTGGAGCAATTCCTTTCTGCAGTGTTCTTGTGCTTTTGGCTGCTTTTAACATTGAGACAAGAGTGACAACAAAACCACAACGTGACCCACATTTTTTCAGGCACTCATTTCTCTGATAATTGTTCTAAAAGGTGTTTTTCATATTCCTAGGGCTATTTTCAAAAAGAATAGGGTATGCCCAAAACAAAAACCTCTATTATAGTTTAAAAAATGCTTTGTGTGTTGCTATCTGTAAAGTATCAGCCATGGTTCCTCAACTACACAGTTTCTGAAAGGTTTCCTTAAAATATGATGGGAACATAGTAACATAGTATTTGATGGCAGATAAGGACAGCTAGGCCCACCCAGTCTGCCTGTTTTCCTTGCCTGCATCAGTAACATCCCATTTTTTTAACAATGTTCAACATGCCTTCAACCCAAGCAGGTAACCACAGGGGGCATGACAACTCTACCCACCATATCCATTGTTTTATGGAAAAAGAAATTAGAGGTCTTAAATCAGAAAATAAAAATATACTAAAAAGAAAAACAATGGAGTAAATCATTGCAAGCCCCCCTTTAGCAATGGGTAGGTTATATTTTGTTTCACTGGGTTGAACCTGCTTCCCCATAGAACCTGAGAAAATAAACTCAATATAGTTGTTTCCATTAATCTTAAATACCAATCTCTCCTTGCTCATTTACCATTTTTAAGGTTATGCATGACTTATTGCTATGACTTAGGAGAGTAGAACTGTGGGAGCAAGTGACCAAATACCTAGAGAGTGTACTTGAATCAGTGGAGGTGAAGCACCAACTTCAGTGCTGTTTCTTTCTTTTCCACTGCCCTTCTCCTCCTCGTGCACATAACTTTGTTGCCGCCCATTCACTTCTGGTTCCCTGCTGAAGCCAAAAATTAAAAATAATAAAAAAAAAGATCTGTGTGTGACCCACTGTCTGATCACCAGTCCCCCGCTTATATAAAGTTTCCCTGGTGCCTAGTGCCTACTCACCCTCCAATCCCCTTTCCCTTACAGTTCCCCATTAAGGATGAAAATATATAAAAAAACATTTTATAAGAGAGAACTGTGTCTGCTCCACTGTCTGATCACCAGACCCCCGCTTATGTAATGTTTCCCTGGTGTTTAGTGACACCCCCACACCCTCCAATTGTTATAATGTTCTCCCTAGTGTCTAGTGGCAACCCCCACCCTCTGATTCCCATTCCCTATAATGTTTTCCCTGGCATCTAGTGGCACCTCCACCCTCCGATTTCCATTCCCTATAATGTTTTCCTGGTGTCTAGTGGCACCCCCACTCTCCAATCCCCTATCCATTATATTGGGTCCGATTCAAGAAGGTTCATGCAGGGCTTGCACCAAGCCCTGTACCATCCACAGTGTTTGACACAGCTCTGCCAAAGCCCTTTGGTGCAACACAGTCTGATTCATGAAGAGCTGGCATAGTTGCAACAGTTTCATAACTTTACAGCAGCTTGCAACAAACCTTGACTGCCAATGGCGCAAAGTTAGACTGGGGGGAGATGGTCTATCTTATCGGCTTTGGTGCAAGGGACTTGGAGCAGGGGTTTGTGGCAAGCATTGTTCCTGAATTGCACTTACACAAAGTCGTTTAGCCACCCTTGCTTCAAACCCTTTGCTGCACGTCTCTTGTGCCAATCCAAAATGCTTCATGAATCAGGCCCAATGTTTTCTGATAACAATGGCACCTTGAACATTTTGAAATACTAACTTGCTGCCTGATTGGAGTTATAAAGATGAATGTGCTGTGATTAGAAAGCGAAAATGTAAAGACCTCAATTTAAAATACAGTAAATTCAGTTCCCTATCCTGATAAGTAAGTTGTACTTTTCATTAAAATATATTCATGTATCTGCATGCTACTTAATGGTGTTACTCTAATGATTTATTCTATGTTATTGGCATGCAGTAGCACCACTATTAAAATTGATGAGTAAGAAATTCTATGTTAAATCCTGATTTTTATACCTTAATACAACGACTGTCTCTGGATGCAGTAACTTAAAATCTCAAATGCACGTACTTTGTGCCAAGATCTATTGGTCCTAAGCATTTGTTAAAGATTGGTACAGTGGTTTAAAAGTTCAAGATGATTGAGAATATGAAAATATATATATATATATATATATATGTAATGAATATATCACTCTGAAGTGTGTGATCGGCGCTCTGATATATGCACTGGTGTGCATCAACCGCCAAAGGCGTGCGTATATCAGAGCGCGACCGCATACCTCAGAGTGGTATATCTATCTTATAAATGTCAAAATTGTTTTGGAGGGGGGGTTAAAGTGCAGGTGTGTGGTTGCGCTCTGATATACGCACGGTCATGTGATGGTGTTTGTCCAATGCTATGGATCGGATTGACTCCTTTTTTCTTACCCATTTTATAAATATATATATATATATATATATGTGTGTGTGTATCTGAAATACTTTTTTTTCTCACTGTTAAGCAAAACATGGCACTAAGTTTATACCTGCAATTTTCAGTTTAGACTTTGGCCCAAGGATGATTCTTTGGTCAGCGACTTTATTGAGGGTTTTGTAAATTTAAATTAAGAACATAAAATGCATTTTCCTGCACCTCATTTATTTTATTAATTGTTTATAAGGTGTTTCTTTTTTAATACAGCTGTGTTTTCCCTTTTGGTGAGATGATAGTCTATTTTTATCAGTCTTAACAGTCAGTTAAAAGGGTAACAGAAGGGAAAGCTGTGCCTCAGATACAAAACAAAAATCATGGAGCAGTAGTCTGAAACCTTTCTGTTGGACAGAGTGAGGTGTATGATTTATTCTTCATGTGTTTTTTTAAACATAAAAGCTTTTAAATTTTATTAAATTAAGTTGTTCAGTATCATAAAAATAGCAAGAAAAAAACAGAACCTGCTTTCCTGACTCAAAAAATTATCTTCGTGTCTTGCACGGTCATTTTTAGTAGCACCCCCTAACTTCCAATCCCTGTGCAATATAATGTTTTCTGACAACAATGGCAGCTGGAACATTATGAAATGTTAACTTGCTATTTGATCGGAGTTATAAAGATACATGTGCTGTGGTCAGAAAGCAAAAATGTAAAGGCCTCAATTTAATATACAGTAAACTTGGTTTCCTATCCTGATAAGTAAGTTGTACTTTTCATTAAAATATATTAATGCATCTGCATGCTACTTAATGGTGTTACTTTAATGGTTTATTCTATAATGTTGGTGTGCAGTAGCACCCCTGCTAAAATGGTTGGAGTAAGAAATTCTATGTTAAATCCTGATTTTTATACATTAATACAAAAACTGTCCCTGGATGGAGTAATCTAAAATCTGGCATACACATTCTTAGTGCCAATATCTATTGATCCTGAGTATTTGTTAATGATTGGTCCAGTGGTTTAAAAGTTCAAGAAGGTTGAGAACATGAAAAATATACAGTACATATTTTTGAAAGGCTTTTACTTTTGCTCACTAATAGGGAAAAATGGCATTGAGTTCATACCTGAAATGTTCAGGCTAGAATTTGGTCCAATGATGATTGTTTGGCCAGTATCTTTACTGAGAATTTTATCATTTTAAAATTAAGAAAATAAAATGCACTTCATTATTTTTTAATGAATTGTTTATAAGGTTTCTTTTTTTAAGACAGCTGTGCTTTCCCTTTTGGTGAGATAATAGTCAATTTTTTTGAAAGGCTCTGCCTGCAGTTCAATAGGTGAGCAACCAGTCACCCTACTTCCTGCACTATATAAGCAGTTCCTCCCAGCCTACATCTCAAGCACTTTCTCTTTGCTGGCTGGAGGCTCTGTTGGTGTGTCTGCTCACTTGGGACTGCTGCAGGACTTGCCTGGGGCCTTGACCCCCCATCTAGTTTTTTTGTGCTGTGGACTCTGCTGGACGTTTTCCTGTGTTTCTCCTACTTTGGTTAGTATTTGTTTTGCTTCCAGCTGCTGAGTGCTTCCCTGTGTGCTGTTTTCTGTTCTGCTGCATTTGTGCTTTGGTTTTGTGTTTTCTTTTTGGGCTTTATAGTTGCCCTTTATTTGGGCTATGTTATTTCTTTGCAGTGCTCTTGCTCCCTTTCCTCCCTAGCTACCTGGCAAACTCAGTTTTCCTGCATTCATTGTATGTTTCAGCTCCCATTCCAGCCCTCTACTGCTGCTTCCAGTTAATTACCTATACCTGGTTTAAGCTCATGCTCTCTGCTACCAACAGCAGCAGGCACTGCGGCATTTCTGTTGCAACTCCTGGTAATATATGTTGCTTTGCTCCTTCCTTCCTTTCTTTTGGGAATTTCTCGTTACAGTCTTCATTATTTTTACAAGTTTATTCTGCCTGTACAAACATACCAGTTCCCTTTCCTTATCAATATATTTGCTCAGCTGCTGCTGTATTTAATCAGCATGCATTCACACTTCATTATTATTTGTGCATATTGACCTATTTCAATTTGTTTGGCAATTCAGTTCTACTAGCTATGCAACAGAATCTCACCAAGTCTCCTGCCCTTCCATGTTGCTTTCCCCTTGTGAACAGCCCTTTTGGGGGTTTTAATCTGCTCAAGTATGTTTATTGGTACTCAGTGGGGCTCAACCCAGAGGCTAAGTAAGTGTATATTATGTTCACCATATGGTTCTCACTTGCTTAAATGCATTTGCACTCAGCAATTACTGTATTCTTGTTGTTTCAGTGCATTACTGCCCATACAGTACCTACAAAGTCCCTTGCTTGTTAAGCTCAGCTTCTGCTGAACACTATTCACTATTTGTACACTGCTTTATTATACTCTGGAAGTCAGCACAGCTACAGCTGTTGCTGAAAACTAGTTTTAATAAATCTGCATGTAGATCAAGGTGCTTTACCATGGTTTCTTTGTTTTGCCTATGGTGGAGACCTGAGGGGTAATAGTGGAGAGTTGTGGCCCCATGTGATTCATTAACCTCCTCTTCATATACCTCCTTCATCACTAAAATCCTTTGGGTATTTGTCACCTATAATTGGCACTTATTGATGGACTGGTTAGCTAGCCTGGCACTGTCTAAAGGCCAAGATAACCTGAGCTGGGTGTGCAATGCCTACACTAGTAGATTGGTAGATCAAGCTACCATGCTTCTGTGAACTATTTGTTTACAAGACCCATTGCTACAGGTGTTTACCATGCTACTCATTGCCTGTAACTCCATGCCTTACTATGTATGGCCTGTACCGCTCCAAAGGTGTTTACTTTGCTGTGTAGTACCTGATGTTCTCTGCATTACATTGTATAGTCTGCTCCATTGCCACAAGAGATTAGTTGACCATGCCCATAAATTTATTGGCTTTGAACTCTCTCTCAGCTGACGGTCTCATTTTGCACCCTAGTCTGCATCTTGAGCATGTGATGCCTGATGGGTCCTTCCTTTCTGTCCCATTGTGGGAATGTCCTTATTTCAGGTGGAGCTTTTGTCATTTGTACTCAGCGGCGCTTCTTGATGAAGAATTTATGACTAGCTGCGAAGGGAGAATATAGTGCCATCCATTAGCTATAGTATCTACTACTGAGGCACCTTAAATACATTCTCCCTACAACCGCTCTTGGTTTGCTTGATCTAAATAGTAGATTGGTATGCCAAGTGAGTGCCTCAGTGGTTGTTCTCTCCTCCTCCCACCTTCGAGGTAGTTTGTTGCAGAGGCCAGTACTCTCAACCCTTCATGGCATTGCTGTTAGAAGGAAAGAGTGAGAGTTTCCTCTAAATTTTAATATTTTCTCTCTATTTTTGGGGGTTTCTAAAAGGCAGTGGTGGAGCCATCACTACATACAACATCCCAAGCCTGGAGGGGAGGTAATCTTAGCCTTGGGTGCCCAGAGATTTCCACCTCAAAGGGGGATTTTTCTCTGCTTGGTGCTGCAGGTCATAATACTAGCTAGTTTAGTGATATTCCCTAGCTCACTTAGGTAGGTTCTGCTGTTGGATGGAGATGGATGGTGGCCCTACTAGCCATTCCCTCTCTCCTTAGGAATCCCGTTGCTGTCATCAGTGCAAGCCATATCACTGAAGATATCCTGCTAACTTGTGTGTCTCATTTATGTTTCATTCAGCTATCTGTTGCTGTCAGTCTGCTTCTGTACCTCCTAGTCATTGATCGCTGCTTCAATTAGTTTGGGGTTCCTTCCTAACGTACCTTTAGCCAAGGGTCTCTTCCCACTGCTCCTCTAGGGGTGGAATCCTCTTACAGGGTTCCTTGCTTTCAGTACCCCTACAAGGTGGTAGTTGTACTGAAATAGGAGTGAGAACAGCAACAAATGTTATTCAGTTGCACAAGCATAACATATTCTTTGTACCTGTTTTACCCTGTGTGCCATTTCAATGCTCCATAAGAAATTATGTTGGTCAATCATACTGCATTTTTTTCATTTCATTTTAATATTCTTTAGCTGTTTATCATATTTACCAAAAGTGGAGTGATTTAAGGAGATTAAAGTCAAAAGTTGTGACCTAAGAGACAAAATACAGATGCAGTAATTAGGACTAGTAGTTAATACTAATAGTAGGCCTTGAGACAGCATTATTTGAGGACAGCCTCTTCCTCTTAGGTACAGCACAAGGTGAGAATACATTTCATGTTAAATAAACACTGATTCATTCAGGCTTTCATGTGGACACATGCATTCATGTATTCTTCAATGTGTAAATCAATCCTTGGCATGGATCAAGTGTAAAGGGGTTGGGGGAGTGAGCCCAAGGGTCCAATGAGGGGCACAAAGCCAGCAAATTAAACAAAATCAAGGTGGTATGGACAATGAGGGTTCCCTACCAGATCAGTAGGAGTTAAACTGTTCTAGAGGTTTTAGTATGGAGTCTCTGCTCGTGGCATAAATAAGCCATCTTTGCCAATGACTGGAGCAAAGGTGTGTTCGATCATTAAGGGAGAAAGTCATTTTCTCCATTTGGTATATTTGATTGATTAATGTCCTGCAGGAAGTTACTTTGGTGGGGGGTTGGGGTCAGCCACAATTTAGTAATTACCTTTTCAGCAACAGTGACTGTGGTTCCCAGAAGGTAGTGGGAGGAAGGATATCTGTGTCACCTGGGGTACAGCAGCAGGAGGTATAATTGCCAGGTGAGTTGTAGGGATAGGTCAAATATTTCCCTAAGTTCAGTTTGAATAGTATTGAGAAAAGGTCCAATTATTGACAGTCCCACATTATGTGTTAGTGTGTCACTCGTTGTTCTCCATAATTCCTCCATGAGGAGGTAGACAAAGGGAGTTAGTGTGTGGTGATCACTGGGATGCAAAAGAATCTAGTGAGTTGCTTCCAAGCATACTCCCTTCAGTGATATGAGCCAGTGACCTTCGCTGAGGACCGGCATGCATGGACCTACATCTCGGGTTAATAGGAGAATTCAGCACAGATTCCCATTTCTGGGTAACATCCATAGAAGATATACTGAGGGTAGTCATGTGTGATTGTAATCCCATCTGAAAGAAGGTAATACAGTAGGAGATAATACAGGGATAACTAGTTAGGTTGCAGGCTTCTAGACATAAAGATGTGCTGTGGTGCCTAACTTGGAGGAATCTAAAGAAGTCTGTGTTGCAAGAGATGTCTCATTTGTAAGTTTGTAAAAGATAGTATCACTGGACCATTGAAAAACTGGTAGATGTATTTCAGGGAAAGTCTTTCCCGTAATTGGAACCCATGGTCTTACAGGGAAGGCGTGAAATGCTCCATATGTGTTATTGGGCATGGAAGTGGAAGGGATGGCACTAGGCTTCAACAGCATAAGTAAAAACAACAGTGGCATGAACAGCACAGTATAGACTGCTGTCAACAGCAGTGCCAGGACATAATAAAGTGGAACAAAACAGCTCCGATGGTAGCGGTTATACACCACACAGATGACCGCTACCATTGCTAACAACTACATTGTACTCATTCATTTTGTGGTGTGCTCTGCCCCCACACCACCCTAAATTAAATATCCAACTCTGGTGGGGGTGGATCTCAGGGAAAAGGAAAAACTTGTGGGATGCTGAGATTACTATTGCGATTGTTAGTAAAATAAATTATACTTCAGGCAGAGGGAAAGAGAACCTGCTGTATCGGTAAACTAGGAACAGAACCCGGTTCTCTGTTCTGTCCTGACCAAGCTGCTGCAGTCTAAACCCTCTCCACCATGGAAGCAGCTCTGCCAGCAACCACACTCTTCTGTTACTTGTAAATCATTACCATTGCCTGAATAACCACAGGGGTAGCATTAGTTAACATTTGCTATTCTACCCCTGCTGCTATTCGGGCATGACACGGTTCCAGAAGGGCACTTCAGATGGTGCTGTTCAGGAATCGCTATTCTAACTGTACATCAAAGCAATGGAGTTAGGTAAAGAGCATGTCATATAGAATGCCATATCTTAATTTGGAACGCCAACCAGGGGTTACTGTGATGTGCAATTTGAGAGGTTGTAGTGCAATGGTACATTACTTGTATAAACTTCTGTAAGGGGAAAAAGAGTTCTCTCTATGTTTAGCCATGTATCATGTTGACCATTTAGGTGTCTGAATAAAAAGAAGTGAATATGTGTGTCACAGTAGTATGATCTAAGAAATGGGTAGAATAGGCATCCCAAACCCCTAGCCAGGCTTAGTTGCTGTAGCATAGTTTGGGAACTTTGACTAGCCCAGATAAAGAGTTATATTTCCATGTGCCATTGGTTTCAGGTGTGGGCAGAGATTTCTGTTGGAGCATTTTGAAATAAGCATAGGGCCTGTAGAATGGTAACCATTCAAACTACCTCCACTCATCTAGTAAGACAGAGGGGGCGCATTCCTCAAGTTCTAAAATCTTGTATCATATTTTGGGTGAATGGGGTGAAGTTGTGTTTAAAGGCCAGAGATGGGTCTGGTGATATGAAGATGCCAAAATACTGTATCTTCTGCATGTGCAAACAGAAGGGGTGTCTAGTTCTAATGTCTGGGCTTGGTCCAAAATGAAATTGCAGAGTTTCACTTTTTGCAGTGGTCAATCAGTATCCTGCAACTCTGCTAAACTGCACAGTGATATCGAAGGTTCATAATAAAGAGGCTTCTGGGTGCTGTAGATAGAGTAGGACATCATCCGCTTATACAGTAGGGCAATTCGCTGTTCCTCCCTACCCATGGGAACCCCTATGATGGTTTCAGATTACCTGATAGCCTGAGCCCCAGCAAAGCACAAAATTAGAGTGTTGTCCACTGATCTTGACACAGGCCAGCTGGTAGTGATATATGTTTTGCAACAAAGAGATGAAGGAAGGGGTACCCCAATCAGCCAAGGACTACACAAAGTAAAGGCCAGGAAACCCAGTGAAAAGCTTTTCTGGCATCAAAACAGAAGGACAGGGGGATTGTTGCATCTGATGCACAATATGCAAGTTGCGATGAGTGTTATCCATTGTAGTGCGAGTCTGAATAAAGCAATTTTGTTTCCAGTGGATCATGTTAGTCATAAGTTCATCAATTTGTCCAACAAGTATGGACATACAGTATATAATTTGTAATCAGTATTTAATACTGAAATGGGGTGATATGAAGAACAGTGGAGAGGGTTTTTTCCCAGTTTGGGCATTACGGATATTGTGACATATGCCCAGGTTGGTGGGATCAGCTCACCATTAGACACATCATTAAATACTGACAGCAATATGAGTTGTAGGTGTTCTTTTGTTAAGTTTATAAAATTCAGCTCCATAGCCATCCAGGCCAGAGGCCTTCATAGTTTTAGTGTGAGTAATTGCTAAATTTAATTCTGCTGGAGAGCTTGACCTCAATAGATGCTTACCTTGATCTTCAGTTAAATGTGGTAGAGTCAGATTAAGCAAACAATCATCAATCTCCTTCTGTGGGGGGTATGTTCAGGAATACATAACATCTTGTAGTAGGTTTGAAAGGCCTGGGCTCTGTCTTGGTATTTTGTTAGTCTGGCATCCATATAGGGGTGAGGTACCACAGTTACAGTTGCTAAGCAACATTGCTTGTGAAGTTGGTATGCTAATAAGAGAGATGACCAGGTGCCAATCTCATAAAATCATTGGCGTAAGAAAGTAAGGGCTATTTCTGTTTGTTCCAGGGCACAGTTATCTAATTCAATTTTAGCCTGGGTTAGCTATGTTGTGACCAAGTGGTCACCTTGTTGGTGGGCAGGTTGCAGAAAGTGTAGTGTCTTACAGCAGTCTGCTCTCTTGACGCTGTTTCTTGAGACATGAGGCATATTGTATAAGGTGGCCCTCTGGACTGTTTTCATTGTGTCCCAGTGGATAGACACCAAACTACCATTGGGGGATTATTCTGCAATATCTCAAGCAATTTATCATTTATAAAAGCTTGAAACTGAGCTGACTTTAGGAGATATGGGTTAAGGTGCCATTGTGTAGATCTTTCATCTGGTCCAGACTCCTAGCGTGTGCCAACAGATGCATGATAAGAGAGATAAATGTCTCAAATTGTGCTACTGGAGACCTGCACAAGATGCTCTACTTATGTAAAGCAGTAATCAATCCTTGCATAACTATAGTAGACTGCAGAATAATAGGTATAGTGTCAGGTTCTAGGATTTAGGACACGTCAGGCATCAACTAGTCCCATCTCCTTGGTAAGGTTTTAAAAATATTTTTGTGAGGCAGTCTGATAGGGAGGACAGACTGAGGAGGAGTCCAAATGGGGATTAAATGCCATATTAAAGTCACCTGCTTGTATTAGGATTCCTTTAGTGTGGGTTATAATCTTATCGAATAAGGCCCTAACATTTGGGGTGTTTATACCTAGAGGGATATAAATGTTTGCTAGAGTGACTTCAAGACAGGGCAGAGTGCCATGTACCAAGACAAGTTAACCTTCTGGGTCTTGCCAAACCCAAAGTTAGTGCATTGGGGTATTAGAAAAATTACCCCTTGCCCTTGGCCAGATGGGGAAGAAGATGAGTAGTGAGCCATAAAACCAAATTTAACTAGCTTAGTATATTCTGCCAGTGCAAGGTGAGACTCCTGGAGAAACACCAAGTCAGGCTTTAGTGTTTTAACTTGGCTTAAAATCTTTGCCCTTTTTACAGGGCTGATTAGGCCATTCACATTCCATGAGCAGAGATGTATGTTAGAGGGACCCGTTATATAAAATCAAAAGTATTATGATCCAGGACCCACCCATCAACCCCAGGCCACCTTCCCCCTCCAACCCAAGCCATGCTATCTAACAGAGTGCATAAGTGGACCTAACGTATACTGTACCTGGGAACTAACTGGGAGAAACTAACTGTAAAAACTGTAACATTTGGTAAACTAAGAACAGTGACCATTGCCTAAGGATCCAAACATGGAACCAGAAATAGCATAACGAAGACCGCACATGCTACCAGTTGTATGGATCAAAACTAGGGTTCAACTGGGACCTAAAGCAAGCGAGCATCCAAGGTAAGGACCAATGAGGGCCCTAGTGCAAATATAATCTGCAGAGAGGTATATCCCTCAGTAGAAGGGGCCTCTAGCCTCTACAAAGAAAAATGAAAGACTAAGGGAAGGAAGTGTAAGTGGAGAGCAGAGGTCATGCACTTCAAGGGATCCAGAAAGTAGGCAGGGAAGTGAGATGTAAAAATATCAAGCAGATCTAGAAAACCACATGACCCGAGGGGACATTAATGGAGGGGATGTTTACCACTTGTACTGTTTACTATAGCAGACAACATCCATAAGACCCCAGTTAACAACTCCTCCAAACAGATATTAGAATTTAAAATAATAATAATAATAATAGTAATAATAATAATAATTCTTTATTTATAAGGCACCTTTCAACAAACCAAGGTGCCTAACAAACAACTAAATAAACAAAAATCATAAATTCACATATTATAAATACAAAAAAATGCAGATGAAACAGATAAAAGACAGTATTAGATCATTCATCATATGCTTGAGTCCATAAATAGGTTTTGAGAGCCTGTTTAAATCCCTCCACATTCGTGCACTCCTGCAACTGATGCAGTAGAGAATTCCAAAGGGTTGGGACCACATGCATAAATGCCTGGGCCCCAGAAGATTTTAAACAAACCCTTGGGATCTCTAGCAACCCCTCATCTGCCGAACGGAGTGATCACTAAGGGCAGAAAGGAACCAGATGCTCTTTCAGATAGTCCAGGCCCTGTCCATGTAGGGCTTTGTAAGTCAGAAGTCTGATTTTAAAGGTGATCCGCCACTGCATTGGCAGACAGTGGAGCACCAGAGGAATACGACAGGACCGGGGAGTCCCTGTCAATAACCGAGCCACAGTGTTCTGCACCAGCTGCAGGCTGCGGATATCCACCCCAGGTAGCCCTTAGTAAAGGGAATTGCAATAGTCCAGGTGCAAAGGACACAAAGGCATGGACCAACATAGGGAGGTCACCAGATGGAACAAGATGCTTAACCCTGGAGATATCCCTCATACGCAAAAAAGAGGATTTGATGACCACCGACACCTGCGAATGCAGTGTCAGCCCTTCATCAAAATTACCCCCAGGTTTCACACCCATTCAGAGGTAAAGAGTGGCAGGCCCCCAAGGAAAAGTCCTGAAGGTGAACCTACCCCAACCCCCCCATCTTGTGCCCCGGGTCCACAACCAGCACCTCGGTCTTTTCTGAGTTGAACCTCAACCGGCTCAAATTATCCAACCCTGGATTTCCGCAAGGTAGTTGTTAAATACTGACAGAGCTTTATCCTGGTCAGGTGCAAAAGAAAGGTACAGCTGGGTATCATCAGCATAGCAGTGAAACCTCAGCCCCTACCTTCTTACAATATCTCTGAGGGGTAGCATGTATACTGTGAACAACATGGGGGACAACACCGAACCCTGAGCAACCCCAAAAAGCAGATGAACTGGGTCAGAGGAATGAATCCCCAACACCACCCTCTGAGTTCCTCCAATGAAGAAATGAAGAAATTTAGGGGGTGCTGTGGAGCCGAGCTGAGAGGATGCAGTTTTTATAATTCCTGTATTTACCTCTCAAATAACATTAAAATCTGCCCTTTGCTCTGTTCTAAATGCATTTTAGAGCTTGTCAGTGATAAGAAGGACTATTGTTTGTCTAATATGGGTAATCCTAAGTGGGACAAGACTGCTGGAGGTTTAGAAAAAGGGAAAGGAGTTGCTGGAGCACTGACCTCATGATCTGGTGTGGTGACCCAGACCATGGCTGAACAGAGTTAGGAGGAAATGTTGTCATCTTTGGGTCTGAAATTACAAAACCTTATATAATCTGTGACTGATCTTTTTCCAAAGGTCAGTGGCTTTAATAGCCACATGTTGGATCTGCAGTCTGCAGTGGATGGCCTGAAGGGTGATATGGCAGAGGTCCGCAAACAGACTGATTCCTTCATGGCCGCTATGGCCCTTATGGTAAAGGAGACCCAGTATTTGCAAGCTAGGTTGGAAACTCTAGAAAACCAGGCTTGATCCTCTAATGTTCAGTTGCTGGGATTATTGGAGAGGAGTGAGGGAAATCACCATGTACTGCTCATCATGGATTGCTTATAGAGAAGTTGGTGCCAGCAGGAGCAGAAGCCATCACTGCAATTCAAAAAGTTTACCAAATTACTCCCCAGGGTTCACAGCAGAACTTAGAAGAGCATCGCACTCTGTTGGTGGTGACAGTGGGGATCGGCTTTCTGGACCGTATTTTGCAGCTTGCTCATAGATCAGGACTGATTATGCACAATACTCATCAGATTTATGTTTTTCAAACATAAGCTACACTATGAGACAACACAGGAAAAAGTCTGATGGGGTCCAACGAACACCGCGAGATACTGGGGTCTCACACTCCATGATTTCCCCTGCAAGACTCTGGATTGCTTTTGAAAGTAGGGTTTATATTTTTTCTGACCCTATGGAGGCCAGTAAATGGGTCACTCATCATGCAGCTGCACATAGATATCGCCCTGAGTACAACAATCCCAGTGAGACTCTAGGGAACACTTGAAGGGAATGTTGTGATCCCTGTCTTTTTCACACACAATTTATAATTATTGTGGGCTTGTTCATGTGTGACCTTTAAGTTTGTTGTAGCCTTCCTTGAGGTGGCTTGTTGCCATCATGTTTGCTCTGTTTTGTACTCATGCAGATTCTCTTTTCTACTGTTCCACTAAGTTATAAGTGTATTTTGCACTTTGCTTAGACTGTTTGCTTGGAGTGTGCTTGGGGTGGGATTTGGGGTTTGGAAGGAAGGGGGATTGATTTTCCCATTTCTTTAAAAACAATATGCTGCTTAAATTATTTTAGTAACTGTATCAATCTTTAGGTATTAAACATGGCACCATTAGTCCCACTTGGGATGTGATATCTTTGGGTCTTGCTGGACATTTTTTAAATTTTTGAATTAGTCATGTTGCTCTTGATCTCAACAACACGGCCTAAAATGTTTTATGTGTGGCAGTTTGGCCACCCCAGCCATATTGATTTCATATTTATCTGTATTTTTTCTGTTTAATTTCCAAAAAGGCCAGAACCTAAGGTTTATCACAGAAAATGCCCATTTTTCTGCAAGGATACTTGGGAAGAACTGATGTGTATTTCAGTGTCTGACATCTCCCCCTTGCCTAGGACAAAGGCTTGCTTGCAGGTAAACAGGAATTAAATTTCAATAGGGGATTGGAATTTCCTGTTAGATGACCAAAGAGTGAGATTCCATAAATGACAGGAGATGGAAGAGCCATCTCCTCTGTTTATAAGACTTTGAATTTCAAGGAGAAAATAGCCTTATAGCAGGGTTCTGCAGACACCCAGTATAGGAAGCAATTGTTATATTTCCTAGCAACTGCTAGTCTATTTCTATTTCAATAAGTATCAGGAAGGGACTGTAGATCAAAGCCAGCCCAGGGAGGTGGGCTGGGGAAAGCACAATACTGTTAATGTTGGTTCACTTAATAAAAAACAAGAGAGACATCTGCTGGCCTAGAGACGAACAGTTGAACCTGGAAATATTAAATCCACTAGCCAATCACAGGCCAGTTTTGTAGAGAAAAGAAAAGAGCTACATAAGCCCTTTCAACCACAGACTCTAGGCAGAATCCAAATTTCCTGACACCTGGAAACTGCCAGACATACTGAAGACCACTGCAAGAAAAGCTGGGACTCTGAGACACAGCAGAGAGAAAGAGACACTTTGCAAAACTCATTTATTTTCTGGACTCTGATTCTCTACAGAAAAGGTAGAAATTATCCAATTATTTCACCAGTTTGTTTTGTATGTATTTTCCCACTTTTTTGTAGTTATTATGTAACTAAATATCTAAATCATGTGTCTGTATGTTTGTATGATAATTATTTAAGTAATCAGTAAAAGCTCTTGCTTTTAATTTTAAAGGATTACTGCCTCAGAGTAATTTTGTTGTGTGTGAAGGTTTATTCAATCTGTAACATGCCTGTTTAATGCTAAGTTGCCACACACTTATGAAACTAGGATCCTGGAAGGGAATCTGGGGCCCTACAGTAGGGTAAAAGTACACAAGGTTTCCAGAGGGCATCTGAGGGGTTTAAATTAGGTTCCTGCACTCCCTGCAGGAGAAGACACAATCAGGGTTATGAGAGCTGCCCCGAAAAGCTCATAATGCCTGGGTTTTCCCCCAGCACAGCAACCAAAGAGGGTTATTACCTGGCTACAGACTTGAGACTGTATTTTACTGATACCCAGAGAAAGGAAGCACTGGGCAGTCATGGCGAGTGTTCAGTTGTGAAATCAGTGAGCACTCTAAAGGGATGCTAGGAGGGTATTTCCTGACCTCCCCATCAAGGGTTGCTGTTAGGGGAGGGCACTGTGAGCTAGGTGGACCCAGTCCCCAGGAGTGGGATTGTGACATTATTTATCTGGGGTTCTTTTCTATTGTGGATTCTCTCCAATGTAACATCTCTGTCTAGTGGATGCATGTCTCTTCTATGATTAATGGGCATTAGCCCTGTGTCATCTCATTTTCTCAGCGGTCCTGACTTTCATAGTCTAACTACCATTATAGTATGCATATTATTCTTATATTCTGGACATGTATCATTATAGAGTGTCAAACCTCCAAATGTTCTTTTTTCTATTTTATTTTATCAGATTAGCATATTTCTGTCCACGTATATATATATATATATATATATATATATTATGTGTGTAACTTTTGTATATGTACATTTATTCTCCTTATGTTTATTTTACTGTCATCTCATTTTATATTGGAATCTTATATTCATGTTCTGAATAATATATTTCTTATTTGTTATAAATGTCCAACTTTGCACACCTAGAATAATGTATCTAGTATATCTAATGTCCATTCCTGCTACCTTTACGGCTCCTTAAAAAGAGGCTTTGTGATGTCAAAATTATTGCTTTACCAACATGCTTGCCAGTTTACATCATCGTTAAGGCCCTATTTTTCAATGATCACTCCCATTTGGTACATCCACCACATTTCTCTGTTCTCCACTAACTTATTATAATCTCCTCCTCTGGGAAGCTCTGGAACTTGCTCTTAGCCCCATAATCTTATTTGTACCAGTGTGTGTCCTCTCTCCATGAAATGTCTTGCTAATGGGGAATTTTCATCTTTATTTCATATCTTACTTTTGTGTTCATAAATCCGTGTTCTAAGGTCTTACTGTTTTTTCAATATATAACTGATCACATGGGCACTGTAGGATATACTGTAGATAACTCCTTCTGTTCCACAGGTTATATGAGATTGGATAGCATATTCTCTGCCTGTGTGAAGATGTTTATATATTGTCTTTTTTTTCATGTGCCTACATGCTGCACATTTTTCACGGGGGTGCATCCCATTTTTTTAATGGGCCCAGGAGCAATTGTGTTCCTGGAGATTTTGTTTGATAGTGTTGTGTGTGAACTATTTTATCTTTCATAGTTGGGGTTTTTTGGAAACCACAAATGGCTTTTTTTGAAAAGTTTGTGATGTTGTAGGATTTTCTTCTAAAATCTTCCAGTTCTTTAAAATTACTATTTTAATGTCTGGCATATATACACTGTGTTGTGTACTAAATGTGATGTTTTTGGTTTCAGTTCCTTCTTTTGCTACTAATATCGGTTGCCTTGATATTTGGGCTACTTTTTCTGCTGCTTTGTTTAGTGTTGTTTTATCATAACTCCTTTCTTTGAATCTTTTTTCAGTTACCTTTTCTTCTTTTTTATAATATTGCAATTCCTCTTTGCTTTCAATAACTGAGAGTATGGTATTCTTACTTGAGAGTGTCTATAGACAAGAAATTGAAGGAAACCAGACTTTGTGAAAATTTTCTTCCATTTTTTTTTCTTTAGGCCTGATGTTTCGCATGAATAGTGCTTTTTCAAAGAGCTTTCTAAAAAGATTTTTTAGAAAATATATATGTTATA
Organism: Neoceratodus forsteri; assembly: GCA_016271365.2. Lineage (NCBI taxonomy): Eukaryota > Metazoa > Chordata > Ceratodontiformes > Ceratodontidae > Neoceratodus > Neoceratodus forsteri. The sequence goes on from CM057451.1 coordinate 62,644,332, forward strand.
ATAATCCAGTAATATATTTGCTTACATTTATAGAAATATCTTTGTAGAATCTTATTCACCAAAGTGTTCACAAACCACAGTTCAAAGACACTCGCGTTCATGCCATTCATTTAAGTACTATTTTGTTCATTATACTGCTTAATTACTCTACATGAGACTTGCCATTAAATTCACTTATTTAGCCCAGCATTGTAATTCTTATATTATAGCCCCACTAAAGGCTTTTCACCACTTTTGTCACTACAGGGGCACCTGATTACCAGACTTATGTTAATTATCTATCAGCTGGCCATTAGATGGTCACTGATTTTCTAAACTGTGTTAAGAATAAGCCTGATTTAACATTTGTATCTGCTACTTTACTATTGCACATTGAAAAAACTTACTTTCCAACATACTTTTAAAACTCTGTTGTTGGTTGTTGCCCATCTTAATGTTCAAACAAGTAGTTTCCCCAGCTATCAAAAAAGAGAGAAACCATTTTTTTCAATACTCAGTGCTGCTACCAGCATTTCATTTTAATGCTACTTTGTTTGGAGCCATGTGTGAGCCTTTTAAGTTTTGTTCTAAAATATAACAGTCATTTACAAGGAGCTACAGCACCCTTCTAAATTCAAGAAACCATCTGGAACCATGCAGAATGAAAAAATATTATTTTTATACTTCAAATGTTCAGTGCTCTAAATTTTTAAGAAATATTTCAGGCAGCTGCTCAAACTTTATTAAATGTTTGTTGTATCTGATAGCCATGTGCTTGTGCCTTTCTTGATAGCATGACTACTTGCTTGTACTGAATGGTTGGAAGATATAAACAATAAACTTAAGGAATACGAAAAAAACATTAAGAGAAACTAAAATTTGAAAATTCTATACAGATACTGGTGATTACAAAAATATTAGAGTATATACAGTACATACAAAAAGATACAGAAAATATTCTTTTCAAACAGAGATACACGCTCAGACAGTTCAGACAGCTACACTAAAAGAAGCAATAGACCTGATAAATTACAACAGAAAGAACCTTTTTTAGAGGAGGACAAAACAGGACAATATATCTCCCAAGCAGATATACAGAGGGACAGACAGAATCTAGATATAGAACAGGAAACATCGGACAGATACGATTTAAGGAGAAAAGAGTCAAATCTAGAAATTAGAGAAACAGACGAGCAGTGTGGAGAAGGAAGAGGCAGAGGTACAAGAAGAAATTAAAGGGGAAGGAGACAGTAATTTTCCATTTAAGTCAGCAACCTTTAAGTCAAGATGAGATGAAAGTACTATCTTTGGGACCATCCTATTTGGTAACCAAAGAAGTAGATAAATTCCAAATAGAAGCAGATATGCAGAAATTTTATCATAAACTGAGATTACATTCTCAGTTTTATGACAAAATAGATTCAAATAAGGAACAGATGAACTTAAAACAAGCTTTAAACACCAAATCACAATGTATGCCACTTATTGGACATTCACATGCAGTAGAGAACTATATTGAAATGGTAAAGCAAGAGATAATACAGATTTTAAAAACTGCCATGTCTCTAAATAGCTCCAACCTATCCAAATGTGAATAAATAGCATTAGCATCATTAGAAAATGATATTTTCATAATCATAAAGCCAGCAGATAAAGGTGGAGCAATAGACATTCAAGACATGAAAGATTACAGACAAATGTGCCTTGATTTATTGGATGTATCAACAAATTATGTTAACCTAGAGTATGATCCCTTGGAATCTATAAAGGAACTAGTACAAATAACATTATATGAAATGGAAGTAAATGGATGGTTAAGGAAATGGGAAGTAGAGGCAATGGAAAATAAGTTTCCCAGGATATCTTTGTTTTATGCATTACCAAAAATACATAAAACTGAGATAAACCACCAGGAAGGCCTTTTGTCTCAGGGATAGGTTCAATTTTAGAACCAATATCTAAATTTATTAATTACCATTTACAGCCCTTAGTTGAAACAATTCCAACCTATTTGAAATATACAACACATATATTACAACTGATTCAAGAATTAAACTTGATAGGGATCTCTTTGGATAGTTTATTAGTGACTGTAGATGTTAAAGATTTGTAACTTCTGTTCCCCATGATAAAGGCATAGAATCTATGGGTAAATGTTTAGACTCTAGGCCATTGGATGTAAGACCTAAAACATGAGTTTTACAAGATTTGGCAGAAATAGTTCTCAACAAGAATTATTTTAAGTTTGAAGAGTAATTTTAAAGGCAAGTAAGAAGAACGGCAATGGGGAGCACTATAGCCCCAGGATATGCTAACGCATACATGCATGATTTTGAAAGTACATTTATATTTGATGACACAGGACCAGGACATAATTTTAAAACTTATATCCTGTTCTGGAAAAGATTTATTGATGATATAATACTTATCTGGACTGGAAGTGTTGCAACATTGGACTTATTTAAACGGTACATGAACACTATAGATCCTGATATGACCTTTGTTTTCACTTACGATAAAAGACAGCTAGATTTCTTAGATATAACGATTTATAAAAGTGGTAATTAGAAACCAAATTATACAGGAAAATGACAGATAGGAACATGATTTTACACTGTAAAAGCTTTCATCTTAAAAAGCTTATTGAAAGCATCCCATATTCACAGTTTCTGCGGGCACAACGCAACTGCAGTACAGATGAGAGCTATTAAGTAGAAGCTAAAAACATAGAAGAGAGATTTAGAGAGAGACAATATTATAGAAATAATTTGAAACAAGAACAGAATAAAGTCTTAATGAAACCTAGGCAACACCTTTTAAAATTGTCAATACAAGAAGGTAATAAAGATAAAAGTCCATTAACATTCAGTTCAGTTCATAATAAAATTATGCCACAACTTAAAAAAGTCATTTTAAATAACTGGAGTATTCTGTTGTCTATTCCTACAACCTCTCAAATATTTCAACAAAATCCATTTGTGGTTTCCAAAAAGGCACCCACAATCAGAGATAAACTAGTTCACACACAACACTGGCAAGGAACTCAAACAGGACCTCAATTACTATTAGGTCCATTAACTAATGGAATGCATCCTTGTGGTAGATGTACAGCATGTGGTAATACATCCAGGAAATAAGTTACAAACATCCACATACTGGAAAAGAATACACAATTAGGTCCCATATCACATGTATGACACCAGGGGTAATATATTTAGTTAAATGCCCCTGTGACCAACTTTAAGTTGGCAAAACAACAAGATAATTAAAAGACAAGGATTTCAAACATAAAAGTCATATTCGCAATAAAGATGAAAACTCTCCCTTAGCTATACACTTTAATTCAAGAGGACATTCCCCTATACAAATCAAATTTTGGGGACTGGAACAGATTCCACTACCTGACAGAGCTGGTAACTATAACTATCTACTTTTAAAACGTGAAATGAATTAGATGTATGAAATGGGCTTGATTTATGAAAAATGGAGCCTAAATGAAGATGTTAACTGGCAAGTATGCTGGTAGAAAATATAGTGTGACATGTAGGACAAGGTTTTAAAGATACTTAGTGGACTAGGAACAATTTGAAAGTAAAGTGTAAGATAACGATTGCCTACCATTTCACTTGAGGGCACATTTGGTTGCTCGTACATCCCCCATTTCATTTTTTGTTATAGTTTTTATTTAAATTAGCTTAGGTAAGATAGAGTTTGATTAAAAGAAGAAATTGAATGTGACAGGTTTAACATTATAAATGCAAAACCAGGAACAGTGAAGCTTTAATGACTGAATTATGTCAAGGAACGGAGTCATTGGTTGCCAGGGTAACTACTTAGCTTTGGTTAAGTTTGATGACATGCACATGTTGTAATATGACTCCCCTCCTCGACATAAAGAGGTAGCCAAATGGGGAACCAGATGTTGCCAGTCAGACCTTGGGAGAGCATGGAACGTATCATGTGCAGTGGAGCCTCTACCTACAGTAAGTTATAAAGTTTATTAATGTAATGTGGTGTATGTTTTGAACAGCCTAATGGCTATAGAGAGCACAAACAGAAGGTGAAGCACAGAATAGGAAGCCCAAGTAAAGCCTTTTAATGGATGGAGAGCACTGTATTAAATGTTAAAAGTTTCAAGATTGAGTAGTAATACATTGTGGTAATGAATGGAGCATGGGGCGCTATATGCCATAATCACTCGAGTGTTTGAAATGAGTTGCAAGTTGAATGAAGTATGGAGCATTAAACGCCAGAATCACTCGAGTGTTTGAAATGAGCTATAAGTTGTTACGGTATTTAGAAGTTCATAGAAAGAATATACTTTAAGTAATATGTAGAATGAAAGATAATATGCGTCGTGATAGACGCTAATGAATTTCCAGCTCATTAACGTGAGCTGAAATGTTTTATAGCAATGAGTAAAGTATGAGATGTTGGATGTCAGGCTCTCATTGCTATAACATGAATTAATTAGAATGATTAGAATGTAAATTAAGCTGAATAGCAGTACAGCAATGAATGAAAGGTGGAAAGTTAAACGCTTGGTGTGTTCTGTTATGTTTTGAAATGACATCACATGAGGAGTACCTTTAGAAACAAATATATTTATCATGATTAGAGTGTAAATTAAGCTGAATAGTAGTATAGCAATGAGTGAAAGGTGGAAAGTTAAACACTTGGTGCATTCTGTCATGCTTTGAAAATACATTACATGGGGATTACCTTTAGAAACATATATTTATCATAACGAGTAAAATATGGTGTGAAAATTCAGCAGTACATTGTAAACAAAAATCAATTCAACTACATGGTGTGTTAAACATAGAGTAATGATAAGTTCTTGATTATTAGTTGAACTTTTTCATATCCTCTGCCTGTTGCAAACAAAAATCAATTGAATTAAATGGTGTGTTAAACGTAGAGCAATGATTAGTTTTTGATAATTAGTTGGACTTTCATATTCTCTGCTTGTTCTTTTTTCTGTGCGCCTCATAGATTGACAATAATATGAAGCTATTTATCTATATGATCAAAAATAATATAATCAATAAAAAGAGGTAAATCTTAAAAATATAAACACATAAAAATATTTTTATTTTTTATTTAGCTTTTGTTGACCGGGTAAGTGCACTAGACAAATCCTGCCTATTTTCAGGCATGACCCGGGGGAGGGGGATACAGATGCATGCCAACTGACCTTGAACCAGATTAAGCTGTTGGTGGTATTTTTAGTGAATGAGGGAAATTTGGCCAGGACACCGGGGAAATTCCCCTGCTCTTTTCGATAAGTGCCATGGGATCTTTAACATCCACCTGAACTACCACCAATCCAGGCAGATGGGACCTCGGTTTAATGTCTCATCCGAAAGACGGCACCTCAGAAATGCAGCACCCCTCTCATGCTGCATTAAAGTGTCAGTACTGGGATATTAACCCAAGTGCCAGACGTGGGAACTGAACCCACAGCCCTCTGATCTACCGGCCTCAGAGGCGAGTGTGCTACCTACTGAGCCACTGACACTAAACAATATATATTTTAACCAGAATTTAAGTGATTTCATTATACAAACATGATATTATGAATATTTTTCATTGTTATTTTTCTTATTTTTATCTTTATTTTTATTTTTTGTTTAAAGTGAATACCTGAGATAGCCTTATCCCAAGAAGACATGGCAATTGTTCTTTGGCCCTGATTGGCAGTGTTATAAAATAAGGAAAACATAGTAAATTAAATTCGGTGGTCCTCATAATAGGAGAAGCAGTAAAAAGTTATAAAAAGTTATGATTTAACAATCTATATATGCATATAATTCAGAATCTTAAATTAATGTTTATCAGCGGATGTACAAATACTATAATGTATAATAGTACTAAAATGCAATTGTTCAAATGCATGTTAATAGTTCTATATAAAAATTAATCAGAAACATAATTATGTATATTTTACACATTTTTACAATTCCCCTGAAGAAGCCTAATTCATTAGGCGAAATGTTGGGACTACTTAAATCTAATAAATTATTCATTTCAAGAATCAATGGTGTGAGAGCCTTTGTTGCTTTCGAGCATGCCATCCAATTTTGTTGTGAACATTATGATGGGCAATGACCAACAATAGAGTTTTAAAAGTACTTTGGAAAGTATGTTTCTTTTTTTATGTGCAATAGTAAAGCAGTATATACAAATGTTAAATCAGGTTTATTCTTAACACAGTTTAGAAAATTAGTGACCATCTAATGGCTAGCTGATAGTTAATTATGATAAGTGTGATACTCAGGTGCCCTGTAGTGACAAAAGTGATGAAAAGCCTTTAGTGGGGCTATGATATAAGAATTACAATGCTGGGCTAATTAAGTGAATTTAATGACAAGTCTCATGTAGAGTAATTAAGTAGTATGATGAGCAAAACAGTACTTAAATGAATAGCATGAACTCGAGTGTCTTTGAACTGTGGTTTGTGAACACTTTGGTGAATAAGATTCTACAAAGATTTTTCTATAAATGTAAGCAAATATATTACTGGATTATTATAACATATATATTTTCTAAAAAATCGTTTTAGGAAGCCCTTTGAAAAAACACTATATATGCAAAACATTAGGGCTAAAAAGAGAAAAAATAAAATGGAAGAAATGTATCATAAAGTCTGGTTTCCTTCAATTTCTTGTCTGCGGACACCTTCAAGCTATTATTAGACCCTTGAAGGAGCAAACAAATGACTTAGAACAGCAACCATTCCCCATAGTGACTAGCTTTGGCTACTCCTTCACAGCATAGTATACACTTTCTACCAATCTCTTCACATGAAAATTCTTGGCATGTAATGTTGTATTTCTATCTGGTTTTTTTTCCTAAACAGTTTTGTTTCTAGCATCTGATTTTCCTTAAAAATGGTTATATCCAAAAATTGTATTTGTTGTTCACTACTCATGAATGTGAAAAATAAATTTTGATCTCTGGTATTAACATGGGCCCAGATATTCAAACTGCACCCAAAAAGGGCGCAATAGCAGGAGCAAGCACAAGTACACTGCGCCCATGTGCAACAGACATGATATTCAAAAAAGGAGCAGGCCAAATTGTGCCTACAACCAATGTCTGAATATTGCACAACCTGCACCATAGCGCAACTAGGGAGGGGATGCTGAGCAGATATGATGCGTTATGATGCCACAAGGGATGTTCAGCTGTGCAGTCCAGAGGTGCCATAATGCAAGCAGGGAGCCCCCCAGCTGCAGAGTAATGTAACAGCACAATCAGGGAGGTAGGGACCCACCACCCATGCCACATATGGGCATAGGATCACACAGTGGAACAGACATCACCACCTCCCACCCCAAGCACTGCACAACCAGGGGAGGGCTGGAATAACCACTGGTACATGGAGTCAAGCAACCAACCCACAGCCTGGCCATGGTGCCCCATCACACCTACCAGCAAGCTGTGACTAGCACACAAGGAGGGCGGACCACTCTGTGCCACACCATCTCCCCCAGTGCACAGCACACCCTGCACCATGACCCTCAGACAACCCCCCATCAGCGGTGACCAGCACTGCAGGAATCCCCATGCATGCCACCACCCCCACAGTGGCAATGCAACCCTGTGCACCACAGAACCATGCAAGCCAGCCCCACCATGAGCACCCATCAGCAGGTTGCAGCACACTGCAATGCAACAATGGCAGACAAAGTGCCACCACACACAGTCCCCCGATGTACTGCTGAGAGACCGACCATGTGTTGGCACAAGAGTGACCCCATATTGGATGGTTGTGTAAGTGACACCTCCCCCAGTGGTACAGCGCTCCGCACAGTATTCCAGTAACACACCCTGCCCCACCACTGGCCACAACAGCCAGCACAGACACCCACAGTGGTGTGTGCACCACACCAGATGCCACACAGGGTCTGGACAGACACCCACCTATACCCAAGGGCACAACAACACAGGGGCGCAGTGGTGGGGCAACCAAGCCCCCATCGTCGGCCCATTTAAGCCTTGTACACACAACCTGCAGTCCACCATGGCACTGGAGTGCCAACCACCCAGCGCCAGCACCATGGGCCAATACCCCACCATGAGTCACCTGGAACACAAGCCACAGTCAGTGGGGCACATCCCCTGCAACATGCACAAGACACAGCGTGGAAGTGGGACAATGACCGTGTTGTCCACAGTGCCACCTGAGCCAGGCATGCACCACACCAGTGACATGGGAAACTCAGCAAAGCGATGGGTACAGTGTCCGCCATGCAGGGAATGCCATCACTGACATGCCAGCAGATCATGCAGGTCACAGACAGGCATGGGTGTCAGCTGCACAGGCCATGGACGGGCCAATGGGTGCACCATGGACACACAGCACGCACCATGGACCACTGCACACAGTCATAAAGTGCACGGGGAACAACACACACAACACAGACACTGACTGATATCTACCCCCACACCATAGACACCTCCACACGGACACAAACACATACCCATGACTGCACTACCCCTGATGCCATGCACACCACTGCAGCTGAGCACCTATAGCCCACTGCAAATCAGAGACCACCACGGTATTCATAGAAAAGTTAAATGTATTATAAAAATAAATAAATCAACTATTTACAATAAGAACAACTATATACATGGGTTGGAGACACAAAAAAGGTGGGGGTGGTCAGGGGAAGGGGTGGACAAATGGGATGAGGTAGGAAGGGTGGGAGGGTGGGTCCAAGGGGATGGGAGGTCAGGGACAAGGGACTAATGTTGGCCACACTGGTCCAGGCTCTGGCTCCACCCTCGCTCGGTGCCTCCTCAGGACCCCAGCCTCATCAGTTCTCTGCAGGATGGTCACCGTTTCCTGGGCCAGGGCCAGTAGCTCCCTCAGGGTGTCTCTAATCTCCCTCAGATGTCTCACACCTAGGACAAGGGAGCACAGTCAATAGGTGTGAATGCACAGCCCCATACAGCCCACCCACTATGCATGGAATATGGCCATGGGACATACCACTGTGATGGTGTGTGACCAGCCGCAGTGATCACATCCACAGGTTATGCCCACCCAGGCGCATACAGCCATGCAGAATGCTGCACACACCCACCAGATAAGTCATGCACAGCACCACCGTGGCCATCCAGAGACATGGCTATCTGGTGTAAAGGCAGTGGCACAGCCATGCACCACCAGTGACACACACCCAGGCATGCATTGCCACTGGACAGTGTTGACCGTAACCAGTGGCATGCATGGCAGTGATGTCAATGAATGGTGGCCATGCCCCGCTTCCCACCTTGTCACACAGTATGCAATATTAATCATGGATGTCTGTCACTCACCCTCATCAGGATGGTCAGGTGGCCATTGTGGACCCTTGGCCTGTCTGGCTGTGGCTTCCACTACCCTGCGCTCCACCCTCAAGCGGCGTACCTCTTCCAGGCCTGTGGGGACAAAAAGGGGAGAAGAACATCAGTGCAGTCCCGAAGCAAAGTACTCCTGCCCCTAGGAGTGTGCTCCCCCACCCAGCCAGACCCACCCACCCCACACCCTGTGAAGACCGCCACAGCCAACCTCATACAGTCTCTCCCCTATGTGCTGAACACAAACAACAATGTGACTCACATGGACGATAACAGTGTGTTGATGGAACCCCTACCTGGTCATGGTACCATGCCCCTCCTGGCACGTGACCATAGTCTGGCCAGTAACTCCAGCTCCCTCCTCATAAGGTCACCATATTGGTGCCTGCACTGCTCCACCATCCTGCCCCTGCCAGTTACCGCTTCTTGGGCTGCAGCCACCTCTTGCCACACCTGGGACCTAGGCCTATCCAGCGGGGCCTCCCCAAAGAGATGCCCATGATGTGGCTCCACTGTGGCCACCAGGTTTGCCAACTCTATTGCAGATCAGGGAGCAGACCTTCTCCATGCCATTGCGAATGCTATAGTAGGCAATATGGCGCTATGCAGCTCGGTACCCCACATGCAGATGCTGCGCGGTACAGCGCTGCCATTCCCTATCACTCTGTTACCGAACAGCATGATATAGGTGCACCTATGGCTGACACATGATGCCAAGGGGGCAAAGGTCGGGCACAGGGTCAAGGGTCCCTGGCGCAAGGCCATGCACAGCGTTATTGGATGACAATGGGTGTAGCACGATTGACTGCCTGTGTGCCAGCGCCACGGTGGACTATCACGCAGTTTTGCCATTGCACCTATGAAGGCCCATTGCCACAGCGCCATGTAGTGACCTTCGCTATAGCGCCACTGGCACAATGGTGGCCATTCCCTGCATTACCTACCATGCACAGCACGTCATCAGCATGGCAGATGCCTGTGTCAGCAACCTGGGCATGTACAGTGAGGTGTACTACGCATGCCACAGAACTGCTCCATTGGCTCAGTACCTTCAACACAATTGCGCAAAGCACAACAGCGTGATATTCAGCCGTCATATGCAATTCATCCGATCAGCCATTCAATGGTGCAGCACTGCAATTTGCATCTAATTAAAGTTGATCCTCACCTAATTTGCATGGATTGCGCTATAAAGTTGCAGCAATGTGCTGCAGTGGCCATAGTCAGTTACCGCAGTTTATTGGTGAGTTGCATGCTGTGTGGGAATGTGGAATGTGGATTCATGGACATGCAAGGGACTGCACAGTCACAGGTAACAACTGCCATTCTTACAGGCTACATAATGACCGAGCATGTTCTAGGAGAGGAGGACAACAGTGGTGGGAGGAGGAGGAGGCCGAATTTTACAAAGGCCGAAACCGAGGCCCTTTTCGAGGCCTTCCTGGCTCAGGAGCCACTGCTCTGTGGACAGTGGGGCACCACTCAGGCCCATGCTGCTGCATGGGAGGAGGTGGCATGTGCCGTGAACCTGCATGGCAGCCACCAGCGCTCCGTGCAGGAGTGTAAGAAGAAGATGGGTACAGACAGGAAGAGGATAAAGGAAAAGGTTGGTTGCCATCAGGGCGGCATGTGTTGCAACAGGTAGGGGACAGCCAGAGGTGGTACAGCTCACCCCAGCAGAGGACAGGCTTGCTGCAAGCATGCACTGAAGTGCCATAGAGGGAGTTCCAGGCAGTGGCTTCCAGACGGGTGGTGGCCCATCTCTGCATGGTAATTCATGGTCTGTGTGTGGGGGGGTGGGTAGGTCACAAGCAGTAATGCGGCTTTGCTTTCTCTTACAGATCCTGAGGATCTGCATGGGTCAGCAGTGGTGGGCCTGTCTACTGTGGACAGTTGGACAGAGTCGGAGGTGGGACCATCCACCTCCACAGGTATGTGTGGGTCTGTACGACAGTGGAGTTGCCTGTCTGTCCACACTGATGTCGCTGAGACAGGTGTGGAGGAAGCCCTGCCTGTGTCCCAGTGTGCTGGCATCCATGGATGCCAGCACTCTGTGGCTGTGGCCAGGGTACAGTCCGACACCAGTGATGATGACACGACTATCATGGGCAGTGACATGTGTGAGCCACAGGATGGACACACAGCAGGGCAATTTGCACCTATGGCTGTGGCTGGTGCCACCGTGGGGGCCTGCATGTCAGCACAATCCCAGGCTGTGCCTGTCAGCACCAGTGGGGCAGCACTGGTGTCTGTTCAGGACAGTGGGACTGTTGTGACCACTGCAGCAGCACCACTGAGCTCTGGTGTGCGGCAGCCAGAGGGACAGCATCATCAGTCGCCCACCGGGCCTGGGGGTACAGGGTTCAGCCACGGCATCTGTGCACTGCCTGTGGACATGTCCATACCTGGTTCTGGTGCACAGCACCCACCCTCAAGGGGTGCTGAACATCAGGCCCTTGCATACCCTGAGGGACAGGATGCCAAGGAGGCTGATGACCTCTAGGATGAGCACACCCACCTACTGTGAGCATCGGTCCAGCAGCAGATGCGGCTTGGTCGGTCTCTCAGCAGTACATCGGGGGACTGTGCATGGAAGCACTGTGTGTGGCTCTGGAGCAGGCAGAGGAGCATTGCAGCAGGGACACCGAATGGATCCTGGTGCAGATGGACTGTTTGCGGGAGGATGTGACCGATGCCATTGACAGGCATGCACAGGTGTTCATTGCTGTCATGGCCACAAAGGGCACACAGTCAGGTGCCCATGCCTCGCTCACACCACACAGTGCACTCTCCACCCCCCATTCCCGGCATTGTGCGACTCCCACCTGTCGATGCCGGGTTCAGCTATGGGCATCCCGAGCACTCCTGGTGCAGGCATGTTCGGTGTGCTGCAGACCCCTGCGCAGGCAGTCATGTTCATGCAGTGGAACCCCTGGGGGACCATTGGTGCCACCCCATGAGGCCAGCGGTCAGCCTGTCAGTGCTGGCAGGTCTCGGCAGGGCTGCCCACGCATCTGTGGTGGCCATGGCACTGTGTTGCAAGACTGACCTGTCTCCCAGAGTGGCTACTGTCTGGTGCTGCCCTGTGTGCATTGTGTGTTTCGGTGGGCAGTGCATGGGTGGGTACCTGGCCCTGCACGTGGACACACAGTCCACCTGCACACCCTCTCGGCTGCTGTCTGCAGTTATGTGTGCATGATGATGCTTGCATTGCTCTGTACACCAAAGTGCAATGGTGTTCAGCATCTGACACATGCACATGGACAGGCAGTGGGCATGGTGGCCTGTGGACATGTGTGTTGCTAGGGTTGGCATTCTGGGTCGGTGTGCCTCCTGCCCTCTGTGCAAGTTTGGTGCATTGTGTGTGTGCATGAGTATGTGTCCATCCATGTGGCATGTTAATCCTCACCCATCCCTGGTTGTGTGTGTGCTTCTGTGCCCTGCCACTTCCTTTGATGGCATGCGCCCCTGGTGTGTGTCCATGCATGTTTGTGGGTTGAGCCTTAGCCACTGGTGGTTGCACATGTCCCCATGACTTACCTGGGTTGGCTGAAGTGCTCCTCCGTGATGGTGTCCCAGTGCAGCTGTGCCAGCCGGATCAGTCGGGGGTCCCGTCGGCCAAGGGGGAGCTGCCCATCACCATCATCACCGGCATCCTCATCGTCCCCATTGCTGTCCCGCTCTTCAACCTGTACAGCTATCCCACATTCATTGGCCATGTTGTGCAGAATGCAACAGGCCAGGAATATCCCACAGGCCTTTGAGGGGCTGTACTGTAGGGCACCGCCAGAGGTGTCCAGGCAACGGAAACGTGCCTTCAGCACCCCGAACATCCACTCGATGACATTGCATGTGGTGGCATGTGCCTCATTGTAGCATTGCTGGGATGGGGTCATGGGCCGCCAGTAGGGTGTGAGCTGCCAGGGATGGAGTGGGTATCCACTGTCACCTGTGTGTAGAGGGTGGGGATTAGTTTGGTGATCAGCATCGGCCTGTTGCCAGCCATGTAGACCACTACCCATGGCACCTCTGGCCATGCCCCCCCAGGCCCTAGATTTGTCCATTTGGTTTGCATACTCACCCACTAGGTGTCCTGTGGGGATGTCCCCACTCTCAAATCTGTGGCACAGTGCCGACTGGTGCCAGATGAATGAAGTGTGTGCTCCCCCAGGGTGCGTGGCACAGACATTGATGATGCACCTGGCATCTCACACCACCTGGCAGATGCTGGAATAGCCTTGCGATTCATGTATGCATCCCCCTCATGGCCAGGTGGTGTGCGTATGGCCACATGGGTGCAGTCTATTGACCCTAGCACGCCAGGCATACGTGCTACCCTGTGGAACTCCTGTATGTTTGCTGTGTGCTCTGCTGCTCTGCTGGGGAAATGGATGTACTCCTCAGCATGTGGCAGCAGTGCGCTGAAGAATTGGGTGAGGTGGCATGATGTGGCTGACTGAGTTATGCCTGTGGTGTCCCCAGTTGGTCTCTGGAAGGTACCCGTGGTGAGCAAGCACATGCAAACTGTTACCTTGGTCTCCACTGACAGGGCATGGCTCCGTCGTGTGGGTGCCTGCATCACATCACTGCACAGCTCACAGAGCCACCTCAGTATTGCCCTGTTTAGGTGGTACCAGTCCACAATCTCAGTATCTGTGTACAGCTCAAAGCTGGTGCGGGCTTGGTACTGCCTGTAGGGGGCATACCGCCGACGGGCCCTTCCATGGCCACGTCCCCCTGCCGCCCACCTTCTCACCCCCCTCATTATGGCCTTCATGTGAAAGGTGGCACTGGCCATATCCCTAGCTTGCTTCCCCCCAGCTGTTACTTTATTCCCCCCCGCTGTCCTGGCTGCTACCTCCCCTGCACTGGGAACACCTGCCTGTGCTGGCCTCTGAGCTGTGTGGCTCCCCACACCTTCCCTGTGCCTGTCTGTAGCTGTGGTCTTTCCCTGGCCTGCCCTGTTCCTGCCACTTGCCCTGTCTGTACCTCTGCCTCTGACGCATGTGGCTTCCCTGTAGCATTCTTGTGCCTCTTCCTTGCTCCTTTTTATTTTGGTTCATTTCCGCTATGGCGCAACTTCCACTTGATCCACCGTTGCACATTGAGCAAGTCTTTGAATATCACACTGTGCCATTTATGCATGGTTCCTCCCCCTTCGGTTGCACATGCCTTCATTAACATTGCGCTGTTGCTCAGCATGATTTCGGGGGCACAACTGCCTCCTCCTGAATATCGCAGAATGGCGCAAATTTGGACTTGCGCAGGTGCAACCCTATTGCACATGGCTCAACTCTTTTGAATATCTGGCCCATAGTTTTTAAAATTCTCTAGGCTTTTCAAATCACCAGTCCAGATTAGAAGAATATTGTCTATAAAGCATTTCCAATATTTTACATATTGTATCTATGAGTTTTCAGATGAAAAAATAGTTGTTATAAAGGACCAATTATTCTAGACTCTGCAAAATCTTTGTCTTTTGTTTTTTTATCTAGTGGTCTTGTGTTTAGCAGATGTCCCATTGCTTCCAGCCCTTTATCATGTGGAACAAATGTATGCAGATCCTTAATGTCAGTTGAGACCAGGATACAGTCATCTATTGTTGTATTGGAAATTAATTCCCCTAATAATTGTAGCACATGTGTGGTGTCTTTTATATATGTCGGTATACTTTCAACTAGAGGTTGAAGACAAAAATTCACAAATTTAGAAAGGGGTTCCAGGATTGAACCAATGCCTAACACTATTGGCCTACCAGGTGGCTTAACCAGATCTTTATGTATTTTTGGTAATGAATAGAAGAGGGGTGTTCTGGGGAAGCTCAAATCTATTGTCTCAACCTCCCGCTGTCTTCACCAGCCATTTGTTTCCATTTCTAATATTTCTGTTTGTGTCTTCCTTGTTATTACTGGTAGTGGGTCTGAATTTACTTTAGTATAATTTTCTTCTACTGTACTTCTAGTTAATTCAAACACATTCTTCTGTAATCCTCCCTATTTTGTATAACTGTTGCTCTTCCTTTATCTGCTGATTTTATTATGATAGTGTCATCTTCCAAATTTCTTAGAGTGATTTTTTTTTCTGTTTTTTGATGCTTGGTTTTATTGTTTTATTATCTTTTTGCAAAATTTCTCTTAGTTATTTTTTAACTGTTGGTATATAATTCTCTATCTCATGATTTAAGCCTGTTGTTGGCATATATTTTGATGTTATTCCCATCACTGTCTTCAGGTCTCTTCTTTCTTGATTAGATGCTATTCAATTTGCAAACTGTACTTGTAGCCTTGACTTTCTAAAACATTTTTGTAAATCTGCTTCTACTTGAAATTTGTCTGGATCTTTTGCTCTCAAAAAGGATAATCCCAATGATAGGACTTTAATCTCATTTTGTGATAATTTTCTATTACTTAAATTAAATATCACGGCCTCCCTAGGTGACCTCTCTGCAGTTTGCACTGTCCCCTTTCTCTTCCTCCTCCACTTTGTTCTTCTGTTTCTCTTGTTTCTATGTTTGATGGGTCTCTGCTCCTTAGATCGTATCTCTCTGATGTACCCTGACCTGGGTTGTCCATATTGGTTTGCTGATTCTGTGTTTGTCTTATTTGTTGTTCCCTTTTGCTTGAGCAGGCCACATAAACTTTTGTTTGGACTTTGATTTACCGATACCAGGTCAGCTCCACCTATTACAGCATTGATTAACAGGAAAGAATTGAACTGGCGATTTCCCTTGGGTACCAACATTGGTTTTCTTACTATATGTAATGACCATGGTTTTCATCTGTGGAAAGTTATAAAAATAAAGTATAAAATGAAGAGGTAAGGATAGGGCAAGTATTTCACTGGATGTGGAGCTGGGGACCAGGGGGACTAAAACAGGAGGTTTGGATGGTTTACATGCATGATTTCAAACATACAAACATATGAATTTGCCAGCAGATACAGGCCTTGGGGTCTATCAACACTGTTCAATTGTGCAGCTAGCAACTTTTATTCTGCAGCTGCCCCTCCCCCTCCCAATACCCCCTTATCCTGTGCCATCCCCTTTTAAAACTGCCCACCATCGTACAAGATGCCACTTTCTCCTGCAGAGTGTTCTACATAGACACCACCCTTTCCATGTAAAAATGTCTTGTCATTTCTCTCCTGAATCTTCCCTCCTAGAGCTTCATCCCTTGTCCCTGCTTGTCCCTCCCCCCCTTAGCTTAAAAATCACCTTTGGTTCCCATTTTGTTTATACCCTTCATGTATTTAATGGTCTCAATCACGGCACCCCAATCTCTCCCCTCCTCCAGGGACTACGTGTTGAGCTTCCTCAGCCTCTCTTCATAGAGTTTGTCCACCAACCACTGGATCATCTTTGTTGCTCTTTGCTCACTCCCTCCAGCAATTTAATGTCATTATTCAGATATGGGTGCCAGTACTGAACGCAGTACTCCTGATGTGGTCTCACCAATGACCTGCACAGAGACAAGATCACCTCCCTCCTCCCGGAGGTGATTCTTCCAGCAATACACCCCAGCATTCTGTTGGCCTTTGCTGCTGCCTTCCTGCACTGTACTCAGTTGTTCATTTTGCCCTATAATGATTACCTCTAGATCCTTCTCCTTCTCAATGATGGCTAATTGTATCCCTCCCAAATGGTAGCTTTTCCTCAGGTTCCTTGCTCCGAAGTACATCACCTTGCACTTCTTAGCATTGAACCCCAGCTGCCAAGTATGCAACCATTCCTCCAGTCTTGTCAGATCATCCTGCAGCCCCACCACCCTCCCAGTACATCTACCAATGCTCTGATCTTGGTGTCATCAGCAAACAGGCTGATCTTGTTGTTAATACCTTGTGAGATGTCTGCTATGAAGATGCCAAACAGCACTGGGTACGTACAGAGCCCTGCAGTACCCTTGGTCCCTACCCCCATGTTTTTCAGCTTACTCTCCAACCTCCTGTGTGCCACTGAATCAAAGGCCTTGCTGAAGTCCAAATACAGGACATCCATTGCATGGCGTTTGTCCAGCTCCTAGTCTATCACTAATAATAGTCAACCAGGTTGGTCTGGCAGGATCTGCCAGAGACAAACCGATGTTGCCTGCTGTCATGGAGCCCATTTCCCTCCAGAATGGTTACCAATCTCTCTTTCAGGATAGTCTCCATCAGCTTACCCACAATGGATGTGAGGCTTATTGGCTTATAGGTTTCCCTTCATGCTTAGGGAAATTTTTGTGGCGGGGCACCACGTGACCCATCCTCCAGTCATAGGGTACACAATCTGTGTAAAGAGTGGTATTGAACAGGTCTGTCAGAGGCACTACCAGGACACAGAAGAAGGTAACAGTGAATGGAACACATTCTGAAGAAAGGGGGGTTACTAGTGGAGTACCTCAGGGCTCAGTACTGGGCCCAGTTCTCTTCAACATTTTTATAGGTAACATTGCAGGGGGTCTGGAGGGAAAAGTATGCCTCTTTGCATTTGACACAAAGATCTGTAACAGAGTTGATACACAAGAGGGGGTAGAAAAGATGAGAAGGGACTTGGCAAGGTTGGAGGAATGGTGAGACATATGGCAACTTAGATTCAATGCAAAGAAGTGCAAAGTAATGCACCTGGGAAACAAAAACCCAGGAGAAGAGTACACAATAGCAGGGGAGGTACTAACAATAACAAAAATGGAAAGGGACCTGGGGGTAGTCATATCAGATGATCTAAAGGTGGGTAAGCAATGTGAGAAGTCGGTGGAGAGCGAGATATACTGGGATGCATAGAAAGGGCATCACAAGTAGAAAAAGGAAGTGGTTATCCCTCTATACAGACAGTTGGTGAGACCCCATCTGGAGTACTGTGTGCAGTTTTGGAGACCTCATCTACACAAGGACATAGACAGGATGGAAGCAGTCCAGAGGAGAGTAACTAAAATGGTGCAGGGTCTGCATCAGAAACCATATGAAGAGATACTGAGAGAGCTTAATATGTATACTCTTGATGAGAGGAGGGACGGGGGGCATGATAGAAACTTTCAAGTACCTCAAGGGAATCAACAAAGTCCAGGAGGGTAGCATCTTTCAGAAAAAGAGATGTGTAAGAACAAGGAGGCACAATTTAAAGATAGAGGGGGGACGGCTCAGGGGTAATGTGAGGAATTTTTTTTCATGGAGAGAGTGGTGGATACATGGAACCGCCTTCCTGAGGAGGTCATTGGGTCTAAAACAGTGGGGGAATTTAATCATGCATGGGACAGACATAAGGCAATTATAGTGGGGGGTTGCAGGAAGTAGGCTGTTGGTTAACTAGAATCTGCAACTTATCCAGTAGGTAGGGAAATGGGCAGACTGGGTGGGCCAAGTGGTCCTTATCTGCCATCAAAGTCTATGTTTCTATGTTTCCAGGACTTCCAGCAACTCATTCAGCACCCTGGGGTGAATGCCAAATGGCCCTGTTGCCTTATTGACCCTCAGTGCCCTCAGGCTCTCTAGTACCCTGTCTGCTGAGACTTCCCCATCCATCATCTCCCCCCATGACAACCATCCCCACCTCTTGAGGTACAGTCCCACCCTTCTCATTGGTGAATACAGAACAGAAGTACTCATTTAGTGCTTCTGCCTACTCTGGCCCTTTCTCCACTCACCCACCCCCATCCTTCTTAATCCTTACTATTTGGTCTTTGTAGATCCTACTCTCCCTTATGTACCAGAAGAATTCATTTCCCCTTCCTTGATCCCTTGTGCCAACCTAAGCTCTCGGGATGCCTTGGATGCCCTTACTGCTCTCGTCACCTCTTTTGACTTCTTCCAATACTCCTCCCTTTCCTTCCCCCTCCCTGGTTTCTTGAAACTCCTGAAGGCTGCCCTTTTTTTCCTCACCTACGCTTAGGAGCTGATATTTTGCCCCACCCCATGATAACTTATCTCTTTAACTGGAGCTTGAGTAGTGCAATTTCCTAGAGATCTGCAAGGTCTGGAACATAGTCCCAATAAAGGGAAGGGAAAATACTACATTGACAAATTATAGACCAATAGCTCTGCTATCAGTAATGTCTAAAAACATGGGGAAAGTAAGTACAGAAAAAAGTTTTCAACACTTAGAACAATATTGATTATTATCTGAACATCAACATGGAATCAGGGTCAGGAGGTCCACAGACACTGCCCTAGTGGACTTTAATGATTTAGTAACATCATCACTGAACTGGAGTAGGAGTACTGGGGCAGTGTTTGTGAACCTTAGTAAGGCATTTGATTTGGTGGATAACAGGATTAAGTTGAAAAGACTATATGGTCCAGTTCAGTTCAGTTTTATTATGAAAAAGCGATGTATAAAATCTAATGATTTATTACATACAAGTATATATAAAAACATACAAATTAGAAGACATACAAACTAACAAGGACTATTACATATATTAAAATTCATTTATCCATATTAAAGTGCATCAATAAGTATTTTTCCAGCTCTTACAGTCACTGAACAATTTTGTCACCGCAAACATATTGTTTATCTATATGGGATTGAGGTTAATGAAGAGCCACTGCAATAGTTTAAGTCATATTTTTCTGAAAGAAAACAGTTTGTGCAGTATGGAAATTCAATATCATCACTTAAGAAAGTAAAAAGGGGAGTCCCTCAGGGCTTGATATTGGACCCTCTGATGTTTAATGTGTATGCAAATGATTTGGCAAAAAAGATTTCAAACTGTGGGGTTCATCTGTATGCAGACGATATCACTTTAGTGGCATCCGCAGACAGCCATGCCACCTTGGAGCAAAACCTCCAGGAGAATATACTGAGTAATATCCATGTAAACCTGGTTTAAGGAATCAGGCCTGATACTCAATGAAAACAAAAGTGTAACTTATTTTCACTGGGTTCTCAAAAGAATTCTAAAAAAGGATTATATCTAAGATTATCAAATTGTAGTAAGATAGAAAATATCAGTAATTATAAATATTTAGGTGTTTTGATTGACATTGGAGTAACATATTCTGATCACATAAATAACACAGTTAAAAGAGTGAATCAAACACTGGGAGCATTGCAAAGAGTTTCTTATTGTCTGTCAAAAGAGACAAGGAACAAATTGTTACATAATTATTAGTTCAAATTCTAGAATATGGCTCTAATGTATATCTTAACTCACCCGAAATCTCATTTCCCACCAGACTGAGTGGCAGGCAACCAGAGGGGCTGCACTGTCCACCAATCCCCTAAGGGTGGTGCTTTGCAATGCCAGATCGGTTAGAAACAAGACTGCAATTATAGCAGACTTGGTTTCTTTGGCAGATCTGGCTTGCATCACAGAGACCTGGATCGGTGATGATGTTGGCCCAGTTCTAGAGGCCACTGTCCCACCCAGGTATACCATAGTGCACTGCCCCAGAGTGGAATGCAGGAGCGCGGGGTAGCCATCTGTTTTAGATCTGAGTTGGGCTTCACCCTGCGCCCAGTGAGAGCTCTATTTATTTGAATGTGTTGCCATCCATGGGGGCCCAGGCACAGGTTGCTTGATTCTCCTGATTTACCGCCCTTCTGGGGTGGTGGGAGATTTCTAGCAGGAGGTGGATGATTTCATCACTGGGGAAACATTGGAGGCCCCCAGATGTTTAGTGCTGGGGGACTTCAACGTTTGGGCCGAAGATGAATCTTCTCAGCTTGTTTGCAACTTCCTCCAGATGATGTCATCTCTGGGCTTTGCACAAGGAGTTTCCTCTGTGACCCATCAGGGTGACCACATGTTGGATTTGGTGTTTTCACTGGGGCTTGAGATAAATAGTCTCAGCATTGATCGGGTCATTTGGTCCGATCATTGCATCATGAAGTTCTGGTTTGGGGGCCCCCCTTGATAACCCTCCCCCTGCAGAGATGGTCAGCTATCACTCTTTGGGGGGGGTTTGGCAGTGACTGACCTACCTAGTGTGGACAGTGCATGTGTTGGGGGTGTGTCCATGGCATTGGATGCCTATAACAAGCCACTGTCTGGTGCGCTCTACTCTCTTGCACCATCCCGTGTATGACCCAGGTCTTCTCACTTGAGGTCTCCTTGGTATGATGGGGAGCTCAAGGTAATGAAGACTTTGGGTCAGAGATTAAAGCACTGCTGATGGAAGTCTGGCCTGGAGGTAGACAAACTGGCCCTATGTGTGCACTATGGTGCATACCAGAGGGCAATCAACCATAAGAAGGCAGAATTTCTGTTCAGGGAGATTGCTGCCTGGAGGATCCGACCAACTGTGCTCTTTTGGACTGTGGACAGGCTTCTTCATCCTTTCTGTCTACAGCTGAATGTAGCCTTTTGGAACACATTGTGTGAGGAGTTTGCTTAGTTCTTCTCTACAGGGTGTCTGCCATCACGCAGGGGTTCCACCAGTGGACCAGACTTTGGCCAACAGTGGTCGCCATGGGTGACTGGAGAGTACTCCACCTGGTTAGTGTGAGTTTAGACTGGTGGAGGTGGCTGAGGTCAGTGAGATTGCCTACAAGCTTCGGCACACCTTTTGTGAACTGGACCCGGTGCCAACTCGTTTCTTAATGAGATGTGTTGACTCCGGTAGCCCAGTGTTTGCCTTGATTGTCCAGTGTTCCTTGCCAGAGAGGGTTTTTCCCAATGTCTTGAAGGAAGTATTGGCGAGACCCTTCCAAAAAAACACCGTTGGACCCTGATGACAAGGCAAATTACTGTCCTATCACCAATCTCCCATTTTTGGGTAAGATTGTGGAGAAGGTGGTGGTGCTTCAGCTTGAGGAGCATCTCGTGGCCCATGATCTGTACTTGCCACACCAGTCTGTGTTTTGTGCAAGGTATAACACAGAAACTGCACTGGTTCAGGTGCATAATGACCTCCTTAGGGCTAGAGATCAAGGGGAAGGGACAATTCTTGTTCTCCTCGATCTCTCTTCAGCATTTGACATGGTGGACCATCGAGTGTTACTTGACCACCTAAGGGAATTCTGTGGACTCACTGGCACTGTCATCTGCTGGTTTGAGTCTTTTCTATTTAACAGGAGGAAGAGGGTAGTGATGGGGAATTTCTCCTCCTCCTCCCCTGGCCACCCATCATGTGGAGTTCCCCAGGGTTCGGTCTTGTCACCGATGTTGTTTGCCATGTATATGCTGCCCCTTGGAGAGCTCATTAGGAAGCACAGTCTGGGTTTTCACTGCTATGCTGATGATACCCAGCTGTATCTTTCCTTTGCCCCAGAACATCTTGCACAGTGGAAGTGCGTAACAGCTGCCTTGCTGAGATCAATGACTGGATTGCCTCCAGCTGGTTGCTACTGAACCCCAGTAAGATGGAGGTACTGGTGGTGGAGTTGAACAGATGGCATAATAGGTTGGCCTTTGGTGCAGAGACAGGGCTTTGTCTTGGCTCTGTACCATTGAAGGCCTCCTCTAGGGTGCGTGATCTGGGCATTATTCTTGACAGCAGATTGACACTTGAGTTTCAGGTGGCGTCTGTTGTCCATTCCAGTTTTTATCTTCTGAGGAATATTGCCAGGATAAAGCCCCTAGTTCCACCACTGGACATCCCCACTTTGGTGCATGTTTCATGATGTCCAGGCTTGACTATTGTAATATGCTCTGTCTTGGGGTCTCTGGGGATACCCTGCACTGACTGCAGCTGGTGCAGAACATGGCAGTGAGGCTGTTAACAGGACAGCCTAAGTATTGTCACATCACTCCAGTGCTGCATCAACTGCACTGGCTGCTGGTTAGGTAGAGGGTCCTCTTTAAGGTGGGTTTGCTCACCTTTAAGGCCCTACATGGCCTGTTCCCTGGCTACCTGAAGGACCTTCTTGCACCTGCTGTCCTGGTCCACTCCCTCTGCTCCTCCTCTAGGGGCCTCCTTGTGATTCCCAGGATGAGGTTAAAAACTGCTGGTGACTGAGCATTTAGTGTCACTGCTCCTATCCTGTGGAATTCACTTTCTTTAGCTGTCAGGGAGGCCCCTTCTGTGGAGGTATTCAAGGCTCACCTCAATAATCAGGCCTTTCTGAACTATGTTTCATAGTCCCTACCTGTCTTTTAGAAATGGATGTTTAATTTAGTCTCTACCTATTCTGAATTTAGTTGCTGTCAAGGGTAATAAATTATGTTTTAACTGTTTGGAATATTATATATAAATGTTTATTATTATGTTGTTTTGTATTTATTTTGATTGTTGTACGGTGCCCAGAGCCTTCAGGATGGGTGTCTCTTAAATAAAACTTGCCTTGCCTTGTCATTAAAAAATATAGATCAAACATATTATAGACTAGGGTGATTCATAACTAGAAGCAAGTCCAGAATCCATCACTGTATGCTGCATGTATCATTGGAATGGCTGAATCTGGTGGCCAAAAGAAAATATAACTGGTTGATTTGGTGTCACAATTTCCTAAATAATATAGTGACCCATCCATTATGTAATTTGGTAAAACTGGATTTGCAAAACAAAAATAAGTATAACTTGAGACACTATAGTTTAAATTTGCCATTGCATAGGACCAATAATAGATGGGGCAATACTACCTTGCAAATGAATATAGCCAGGTTTTGGAATGAGTTAGCTAATGATTTGAAAACTACAGATATGCTTACAAAGTTCAAACTGCATTTGAAAAAATACTTGCATTCCAATTGTACGTTTCTCTTGAGGAGAATTCTATCTAATTTTGTATGTACAGTATATGTGAAACAACAATTGAATATAGTGTGTCACTATATGTTTTTAAGTGTATTATACAGGACATTGTTGAAAATAGGGATACAATCCTAACAATTTGTATCCTGGTTAAAAATAAAATGTTATCATCATCATCATCACATTAAGACTAGTAATTTAAGGACTAAGTAAATTTAACCAACCAGCTTAACAGACATTGCTAGTGCCCTACTGTAGGAAGGGCTAATCATGTATGTTAAATAGCATTCTCTAAGAGGTGTTAGCAGATAATGAGAACATTCATTAGGACTAGCATTTTAAAGAACAAATAAACAGACATTTGTATTCAGTGTGTGTTTGACTCGCCATTGTGGATAAATGTACAGCATTTGCTGTTGTTGTTTGCTGTGTGGAGTCCAAATTCCTTAACTTATTTTCCTTTGTTTAGAATTGGGCTTTATATTTTATTGTTGTTGGGTGCCTGTCTTCAAGTCTGCGCTAATGAGGAATCTCCGGTCGTGAGTCCCGTGCACGTGCATTGTGAGACGATGATGTCATTATAGCTTGACTTGAATGGGAGGAAACAGTGCAAGTATAGCCGCGATGGATGTTCCTGACCTTAGTGAGGAATTTGATTTGTTAGCTGTTGCTCAACCATACATGTTTGAGTCCTGTGGTCTGAAGTTTCGGCAGATGCTGCTGCTGCCAATGCAAGTACTTCTGAACAGGAAACAGACAGCTCTGAAGTAGCTGCGGGTGGCTGGACTATTGAAGAACCAAGCCAATGGTGGGTGAATGACTGCTTTGGCTATCCATGCCTTACTGTTCATGGCAGTACCCTTTTCTTATTTATCTGAAAGATTAGGGTTTGTGATGTTCTGTGCAAGCATGTATTTCAGTGATGGTAGAGTTGATTCAGAAAGCAGCTGTAATGACAAGTATGTTGTCTGCAATGGCTATAGCCCCCATATGTGTCTCCTTTCCCAAAAGCAGGGCCACTGGAAAATTGCGGGTGCATTTTTTCCGCAATTTCCGCAATTTTCACCCTTCACCGCACAAAATCCGCAATTTCTTGCAATTTCTTACATTTATGGAATTTTTGACTGAAATTGTATAAAAATATTTAAATTCTCAAGGAAATCTACTCAGATATGGTACATAGACTTGGATTTGACCAAAACAGTACAGTGTGAGGTGAGAAGGAGTCAAATGTGACTCTGCTTTCATGTGATTCACTTCCCTGCTTTGGTTTCAGAATCCTCTGGTCATGCATATGTAGACTTGAACACTTAAAATCTGTGTTAAAGCAGACTATCAGAGAACTTTTTGCTGACACAGAGACTGAAACAATAGTTGTGAGAAGAGGTGCAAAGTGCCCCATTCACCTAAATGAAGCCTTGACCACAATGCTTGTCATTGAACGGTAGGATAGATTTTCCTTGTATAAATACTTTCAATCTGAAAGGATTTTGATTCAAATGTGTCAAGAGTTTGGATGGCCCTGCTGTTTATAAATTTGAATGTGCTTCTGAGGGGATTCGTGACAGTGATTCCCTACATGTCAGTCTGCCACAACTGTATACTCACATACAAAGCCTACACAAAGCAAACATTTCTGAAAACATGCTGAACAGGTTAAATATAGTTAAACAGTTCCCTTCAAATAGACAAAATAATTGCAACCTAAGTAAAATCACTGCAAACTGAGTAACAAAAGTACAATGTATTAAAAACTATTGTATGGTGTAATGAAAAGCTAGTGGTATGATTTGATACTTTTATCATGTGATTTTAAAATGTACTTACAGTGCTGATTAAGAAGAGTAATCCTTTTAAAGAAAATAAATATTTTTCTTACTAGACCTTTATTAGGCACTCTGGTTATCTGTTTATTGTTTTTTTGCACCAAAGCAAGTAGTTTAAACAGGCTTTATTATTTAACATCTAGAAACTGGCAAAATATGTTGTTTCAGGGTGTATTCAGTACAGACTAACTGTAAATTACTGAATAAAATCTAGTTAGCACTGCATGACTTAGATGTCTTGATTTTTAGAAGATATGCTACATAATGATTAGTTTACAATGCATTTCAAAAACAGACATCTTTCTTCATATTAAAAGCATTTACAAGTGGCAATACATTTATCTAACAATTTATGTGATCAATACATGCTGCAACAAACAATACAATATTTATTGGGGGCAGTGGGGATGTATAGTGAACCCCCACAATTTTCCCGCAATTTTTGCAAGAAAATCCCCGTATTTTTGGGTAAAATTTTCTACAATTTTCCAGTGGCCCTGCCCATAAGTGCTAGTTCACATCAGGAATGACATTCTTTCATATCCCACCTCACAGCAGTACCCTCACATATGCAGTATATGTGTTGATTATGGTAAAAAATGCATGTAGACTTTATTTGTGTTGGTGTACTACATAGCATAGGGACACAATGCCAACACATTTAATTAATGTTCTTGGTATGTGTGCAATGATTTATTCAGTGCCTATGATTTGTATAGACATCCTGTTCATTTTTTTCCTGTTAGGATGTACTGTGTAATTCCACAAGTTACTTAGCCTGTGTTTCTCTTTCCATTTATTTTCTGTAAAGAAACACCTGATACAAAGTCTTGTGGTTGTTGTTTCTTATTGTGGCACCCCTTTTTTTTATTGCACATTGACCATTCACATTCATTTACATGTGTTCACATTGTTTACCTATGGAATGCAATGCCATTTCCTAACAGTGCATTGATGTTCACAGTGTTAGCAAGTACTCCATATTTACCACATACTCGTTACATATATGTAGAAATTCTCAAATGAGATGTGCTCCTTACATCGCATCTGTACCAGGCCCCTGAGATGTGCCTACACAAAACTGTGGTATTCACAGAGCATGTGCTGGAAGATGCCCCTTGGTGTATCTGCACTGCGCATACCATGATTGTGCCCATCCCTAGATGTGGCGCTGCTTCCCCAGTCATGTTGGGAAGATATTTGTATTCACAGCCCCAGACATGTAAATGGGTCAATTAAGCATGCAAGGCTCAGTGTGTCCATTTGCATGTTATTATGGCCCCATTTGCATTCCCCTAGCAGGGATGTACCTGGCCGAATGTATCGTGCTCCCTGCAAGGGCTGAATGCACCAAACATCCCCCTTCCTGCCTGTATTATGTTTGGTGATACACAAGCACAAACCATTCCCTGGTAGTCTACAGGTCACCCCTCCCTGCCTGTATCCTGTTCTGTAAGTAATCCACCACACCTAACCATTACCTTGTAGTCTACTGCCCCTCCCTGCCTGAATCCTGTTGTGTGATAACTACATGACTAAAAAACATTCCCTGGTAGTGTAGTGGTTGAAGCACCTGGGAGTTGTTATATGTGTGTTTGAATAAATTGTTCATTGTGTTTTTTCATTTGTTCTGTGTGAATCTCCTTATTTTGGGTTCTTTCGTATAGTGGTCCCCCATCCCTGCTCATATTCCCTTCTGTAAGAAATTAAGGACATCTAACCAATATCTGGTACTGTAGTGGATTCTCTCCCTGCTCGTAGTCCAGTAGTAATAATAATATACTGTAAATACTCTATGGTACAGTAGTGCCCCCCAACCCTGCCATAGGCCAGTTCACCCACCCATGTAGGCAACACAAAGACATTCACCATGATGTGAAGGACAGCTTACGTTACACATTGATAGCCCATTGGTTGACAGCTGTACTATATGCTGTCATTCACTGACAGCTTAGTCGGCAAGCAGCTGAGAATGGCTGAGGGAGGGTTTTTGGTGGGCGCCTACAGACATCCACTTTTGGGACGTGGAAGTGGGGTGGGGTTGGGTTGCCTACATGGGTGGGGTAGTGTAGGGGGCACTTGACTATGATGGACTGGGTGTTTTAATTGTCACAGTGATATGGTATGGACAGGGAATGGGGCACCGATGAGGATCGTTGCTGTTGAGTTACATGAAGCAGGATATGGGCCGGGGGGTCATCTTTAGTACGGTGCAATGGGCAGGACTGGACACTGTACTGCCATGGTAACTAGGCAGCCATACTGCTGTCTCCAGTACATCAGACTGCCTGTGTCAGTCAAGGCAGTTAAGTGTACATTTGTAGACTTATGTTTTTTAGGTGCAACTTCGGACTTGCTCTGAAGATGCACCTTCATGGTGGGTCATGAATTGTGGTGCACCTCCAAAAGTAATCAGCATCTGTTAATCCTGTCCATCACATGTATAAATCCATCCAGTGTTCTGTATAATACCACCATATCATTCCATTCTTCCTCCAACCTTACTTTGACTAAGCCCTTGGCAGAGCTTCATATTGTGATCCCTTATATAGTACAATTTCATGTTAGGTGGAAACTGTCAATCATCTGCACATTTTTGCCATGGGGGTTATTGAAATGTTACATCATGGCACCCCTTAGACACAGTGATCTAAGTAGTCCTTATTACTGTGTCCACCACTGACATTGTGTACAGTGTCACTACCATGTGTGTTTCATTCATCATGAGAGTTTTTTCAAACTGAATGTCCCAGCTCAAGTGTAACAGTACGAATGGCACATGTCACTTGAGGTCTCACAAAAATTTTTATATAATCACTTTATGGTCTATCACATTCTGCTGTTGATACCTTGGTCTTTACACACCTTGCCTGCTGTATGTCACATGGCCTACTTTCACTCCAAATGTTTCAGTTTGTCATGGTCAAGTGTCACAGCAGCAATGATCATGCAGTACAACGGCATGTATGGCATTCATGTTTAGATGTGGTGCTAATGTGCATAACACTTCCATATCCGGTTGACAGTTATATGTTCTGTGTACCCAGAACAGTGTTGAGTGCAATGCAGTTTGATGCAGTAACTGGACCCTAAAATCTGATGTCATTCATTCTATCGGTACTGTGCCCTAATACATCTCACTTTTGGTTTTTCATGTGCCAGTGTGGCAACTGTACTAGAATGGAGACATTGGTGGAGTGCATTTGCTGCCATGAGGTGACTGCTGTGGTGGCCACATGTGAAGAGGAAGAGGTTGCCTGCATCACTGAACTGGATTGCTTCAGGGAGAACTGTCTCAGTCAAAACATGATCCTGGTATCGTATTATGAATATGAATTTATGGAGGGACCTCTAGACGATGCCATTCCTCTGAACGAGTGAGTATATGAATTTATTACATTTCTACTTTTTTCCCTATACAGTATATATTTTGTAAGCAATAACCCATGACAGGGTGTGTGGTTATTGGGGATTAATGAACACCTCTGGTGCATTGTGAGGCATGAGGCCACAGGCAGAGTGTCCTCACAGCACCTGAGGTGTTGATTAATCCCCTATAATGGCACACTCTGTCTTGGGTTACTGTGCTTATAATGTTGACCATATGTGGAGAGAAATAGAACAAAAATTGTGGAATTATAGTCAGAAAATGTGGGAACTATTTTGTGTTCTTCCACTATTTCTGGCTGCAGTACCACAGTTTTTGGTGTTCTGCCACAGTACAACCACCTAAAATAGCTCCACTAACATTACTTAATAGTAAACAGGCCTACTACTGTAAATCAAGCAGCAGGTCAATCTTGCTATTGTGCTTTTAATGTGTTCCTGCTGTCTTTCTCCCTCATTTTAATTATTTCCCTGTGCTTTTTACAGGTGCAGGAACACTGCACATCCACAGTCTCTCTATGGGGGGGGCAGAAACACACATATAGAGCTGCATGATGCCTGTTCATGCTCTGGCTTGCTTCAGACACAGTACATGTAACCTGTAAGACTGATCTCAGTGTACCTTTTCATGCCGGGTGACTGGGAAAAACACACAGCGATACATAACATTGCAGCCCCTCCCTTCCAGTCACTCTGTTGTCTGCCTGCTCCATCTCCAAACCTTCATTCGGTGATGTCAGTAATACAGGCAGGTGACTAAACCCGTACTTGGGATTGGATACCCAGCTCTCTCTTCTCATTATCACACACCCTAGTCGTGATTGCACCCCAGCTACCTCATTTGTTATCGAACCCTGGTTGACGGTGGTGCACAAGGGGAAGCATCATTCACCTAAACCCTTTGTGATATTGGCCCTTTTTTCTTTACTTTGTATGTATGACCAGGAGTCCCTGCTGACCTACATCCAACACAACATGTCCCACTATACAACAACCCCCCACCACATCAACCACCATTTAGCCGCAGTTATAAGCCATCTGCTTGTTACTGTTTTATGTAAGCACAACAACAGTTTTGTTTTGTTGGAACCTTGTTTGAGTCCTCTGCATTACCCAATGCCCTCTATTGATCACCGCCTCAGTACTGAGTCAGTTTGGTATTGCTTGATCCTCCACCCATGGTCAGTACAGCACCGCTGAAAATATGACCTTCAATGAAACAGTATGCGAGCTGCCCATTGGAATGTCAAGCATCCCTTACATGTCCTTCAGTCTCGTTACCCCACGTAAGTAGATAACCATTGTAGTTCATGACTGAAGCAGAAGCGTTACTGCAGTTGTTTTGTTCCTTGCCAACATCATTATAATTTTCAGTCCTTATTGGTCTACTCACCGAATGTTAAATTGAGTATGTTGGTAAAATGTACCTATATCTTCAACAACGTCATATTTTTAAATTATTGTATTCTTAGTAATACCGATGTATGCTTCATGAAGATTGTGAATTATAGACGTTGTAATATTCTAGGCGATTGTAGAACTCATTTGAACAAACAATCATACAAAACTGCCAGCAAATAAAGTCATTAATTAACCTGCTGGAGAAGGTCCACAGTAGGGCTACAAAGATGATAGCGAGTCAGAAAGGTAAGGTTTATGAGGAGAAGTTGAGGGCACTGAACATGCACTCACTGGAAGACAGGCGAGAGAGAGAGAGAGAGACTGGGAGAGAAAACATGATTGGGACCTTCAAGTACTTGAAAGGGATAAATAAGGTGGATAGCTGAGTGTCAACCATAACATGAGGGGGCACAATTGTAAGCTGGAGGGTGGGAGGTTTAGGACAGAGGTCAGGTAGCACTTCTTCACAGAGAGGGTGGTGGACACTTGGAATGCACTGCCAGAAGAGGTGATCTTGTTGAAGACAATGGAGAGCTTTAATTGAGACTGGGACAGGCATAGGGGGAAGGTAAGGATCATGGGTAGGGAGGATGGGAGGAGTGGGGATGGAGGGCAGAGACAGTACTTCAAACTGTGGATGCTGCAATATGAGCAGACTAGACAGACCAAATTGCCTTCTTCTGCTGGCTTCTTCGTATATTCCTATTAATGTTCATTCTAGTGTGCCCTATTGAGGGACTTGTAGCCCTTTACTGTAGCTTGCAATTCCTAAAATCCCAATCCACCCCATGTTATCCTTTACCCCCAATTTTGAAAATGCACAATGTCATACTGAATAGCACTTCTAGATGCAACAGGTACCACATAATCAACACCCCCATGTAAGAAAGTGGATTAACATTTGCCTCTGAAACTTTCACCATTATGATCACAGATGTGTTCAAAAGTGCTTCCTGACGTCCCTCTTCATGCTGAACACTGTGCCCCCATCGTGTTCGGTTTGTAACTCAAGTTTCACCAGTGTCAGTATCTCAGCAGGTAGCACACTCACCTCTGAGGCTGGTTGGGCAGAGTCTTGTCAGAGGGCCATGAGTTCAATTCCTGCACATGACACTTAGGTTGTGAGATGGCTGTGTGTTCCATTTCCACACATCACAATATTCACACTGTGGTGCAGCATTACGGTGATGCTGCACTTCTGTTGTGTCATCTTTGAATGGCACGTTAAACCGAGGTCCCATATGCATGTTCTGGTGGTACAGTAGTTCAGGTGGGTGATAAAGATACCATGGCACTTGTTGAAAATAATCTGGTAATGTGCCAGTGTCATGGCCAAATATCCCCCATTCACCAACAGCGTTATCTAGTTCAAGGTCGGTTGGCATTCATCTGAGTGCGGGGGGGGACGGTGAAGTGGGTGGAGCAATAGCTAAAAAAAGATAGGTGCTAGCTGCACACTCCAGCAGATTTGAAAGACTGTGTGGCCTGTTTCTGCTGTCAAGTAGCAAGTAAGTAAATTATGTAAAGAGATTGTCATTATCCACCTTTGTTATTCCTTTCAAGTACTTGAAGGACCCAATCATGTTCCCTCTGTGTTTAACTCTACTCCCTCACAGGTCATGACTGTCCTTTATTGGTAGTTCCTCATCATTCAACCACTGTAGTCCACTCTCCATGTGTCATGTTCACTCTACGTATGTTTCTTATTTACGCTACACAGGTCATTTCGCTTTGTGGCATATCTCAAATTTGTGTGGTGGATCTGGCACAGGCTCGGAAGACATAATCGAAGAGTCCTGCCTGCCTGTATCGTGTCTGCAATTAGGGCTGCATTCCCATCAGAAGAGTGTACAGGATTCAAAGAACCATGCCATGCTGCTGAGGACTAACTGTTATCAAAATACATGTTATTAGTTTGTTATAAATTGTAATGTAATGTTCAGTTTATTGTTAAACTTGGGTCAACAGCTGATGATATTATGTGTTGTGTGGCATAGCAGACCAAATGATACTACTGTTTTGTTGTAGACAACATATCCATTTAATAAGGTTAGTGATCACAAAGAAGGCCACAGCCACTGTTACAATGAATGAGCACGTACCCTGAGCATGGGAACATGCTTATTCATGGCAGCTCTGTTGTGTATCCAGCTGCTGAGGATTGTTGAGTGCTGTGCTTTTTGGCCAATACCGGTCATGGTGGTGGTTTGAGCCGGGTGTTGAGAGGACTGGGGGGGGGCAGTACATCCAAGGGTTATGTTGCACTGTACAGCCTATTGTGCGAGTGGTGGCGGATGGCATAAGATCAGTGATTGTTGATGTTGGGGTAGGGGGACCATTGTAGAACAGAAACTGCTGTACCATTGCTGGTACCGGAATTCAGCAGGTGTGCTGTGGGACACAGGACACTATGGTGTCCATACCTCATACTGCATGCTGCCTGTCTGCATGATTCTTTTTTTTTATTTGTTTGCAAGCTGACTTTGTAGGCTTCAATGTTAGCACAACTTTGTTTCATGGGCAGTTTATTTTCACACCATGTTACTTGCCGGATCCGATGACTATTGTAATGGTTACTTGTATCACAGAATCCAGTCAAATTCTGCTGGCCATCCTATTACAACAGTTGCATACAGTTAGCCTGATGGTTTTCATTTAATTTTACACAGATTACACAGAAATTTGAAGGCAGAAAATGGCGACATTGGCCCATCTAGTCTGACCTATTACATACTCCCTTGCACTCTCCCCCTTTATACAGGCTCTGGACTTTCTCCCCTCCTCCCAACCATGTGTCTGTCTTATGCTGTCTTGAATCCCTCCCCACCATTGCTGATCCCATCACCTCCTCTGGCAGTCTGTTCCAGGCCTCCATCACTCTCTCCATGAAGAACTGCCCTTTGACACTACCTCTGTATTTCCCATCTTCCAATTTGAGGCTATGCCACCTCGTGTTGGCTCCATCCATCTTTTTGTTCAAGCTCCCCTCCTTAACTGTATTTATCCCTTTTAACCACTCTAAAGTCTTAATCATGTCCCCCCTCTACCTTCTAGGCTGTAATGGGTACAGATTCAGCTCCCTGCACCTCTGCTCATATGGCTTGCCTGGCATCCCTCGCACCACCTTACTTGCTTTTCTCTGAATCCACTCCATCATCTCAACATCCCTCCATAGATGTGGTCTAGAGAACTGCACCCCATATTCCAGCTACAGCAGCACCATAGTTCTGTACAGCAGCAGCAGTACCTCTCTTCTTCAGCTGGTAAAGGCCCTTGCAATGCAGGCAAGCATAACATTTCCCTTCCCTACTGCTTTACTACACTGGTTCCCTATCCTCCCCATTCGACCCCTCCCTGTTGTCTCTAGGTTCCCTCAATTTCTACCTTGTCCATTTTAATCTTCAACACAACTACTGGCCCTTCGTAGCTCAGATGCAGTCTATCAAGGGCAAAAAAAAACCTCTTCTTCCCTCATTGCACCGCAGTTACCCCACCAAACCCCATCTGCCCACTCCTCCATTCCTTCTTTTTCCAAACTCCTCTGTCCTCCATATGTGCACCTAACCCCCTGGTGGAACCCTCCAATTCCTCTCTCTCTTTTCCCAGCTGGTACTGTCCCTGTCGCTCCACCTCAGTGGCTGGCAGATTCGTTCGACCTCCTTTACTCCCAATCACAGCACCCTCACTCCCTCAGAGCTGTCCCGTACTGTTTTCACCACAGACAGCAGTGGACCACTTTCCACTGTACTGCACCTCCATCCACACTTCTCTTCCCTCTGGTTGTCCTGCCCTTGCTGCCGATGCAGCCAAACTCTCCTGCCTTACCCCCAACAGTGGCCTGAAAACAGACCCACATTCGGCCCACCAGCCACCGATGCAGCCAATGTTCTCTTCTTGCCGCTGACTGTGGCACGAAACACCAGCCAGCATTGTGCCCAAAAGTGATTTGTAGAGACATGGTTATCAGTTACATAATATTTACTGGTCACATATAAAGTGGTGATCATTTGTTATCTTAATAGTTACTAGTCAGACATAGTGATTTGATTTTCAATGAAAAAGACTGCACTAATTATGGTTACCATCTAAAACTGTACGTTAACAGGCACTGTAATCATTGAACTGTGTATTGTTCCACTGTGTGATCTGACTTTGAATATACGACATGTTGATTATCTTGTTCCTTTATTGATCAAGTGTACATTTTGTGCATTAATTGTCAACAAATAATACAGTTGCTTTACTCATCTGTATCTAAATCAGCATAAGTACTAAGTCTAATAAACTGTATCAGTGACAAGTGTAATCGATTTTAATGTGCCTTTAGAAAGAATAAAAAGTTAGTACAATGGTTTTGGTCACACTCAAAGAACACTGTGATGAGTCCAGCCCTGTGGTGCTGAGGGTTGAGGTGCTAGACGCTACGCCTCACACCATGTCGGTGACCCAGGTTAGGGAACGAGCTGGGGCCAACAGTGGCCTGCAGAGAAGGGAGAGAATCAAGCATCCAGAGGACTGATGTCCTCTCTTAGGGAGGATTCCAGGGTCAGCCCGGCATCCCAGCAGCCATTGGTGGATACCGGAGGCACTGCAACATGCAGGGCTCACACGTAGGGGAAGACATTGGACGACTGCCTTCCAGATGTGGGTGGGAACATCTAATTGCTTCATCACCTCCACAAACAAATCACTGATACAGTTCATATTCAGCAACAGCAAAGAGCACCACAGATGATATCACATTCCCAATGGGGGGATGGGGGTGAGAAGAGACATGCACATTGCTAATGGCAGAACCCCCTACTGGCAACGGCAGCACTATATACTGGCAACTATGCTAAAGGAAGTACTTTACAACAAAACTGACTTGCAAGTTCTTTTTAATGTTTTTTTTTTCATTTTTTTTAAACATAACATAAAACTGTTAACTACTGCTCATTTTCTAACTGTAATAATACCCTCCAGGGTTGGTGTTAATGGGATATAATGGACCTTTCAGGGTCTATACGGCCCTCTGCCTGCAACGTTGGGCAACATTATGCCCCTTGGCGGTCTGTAATATCCCAAGAACACTCACCCTGTTGTGTATTATTGCTTACATCAATGATATAGTGGAAGGTCTGGAGGAAATGGTGTGCCCATTCATGTATGATATGAAAATCTGCACTAGGGTGGACACCCTGG
The DNA here is from genome assembly GCA_016271365.2 of Neoceratodus forsteri. Taxonomy (NCBI): domain Eukaryota; kingdom Metazoa; phylum Chordata; order Ceratodontiformes; family Ceratodontidae; genus Neoceratodus; species Neoceratodus forsteri. The sequence continues at coordinate 62,680,070 of CM057451.1, forward strand.
GGGGGCTGAGTCCATGAGGCATGACCTGGAGATTTAGGAGGGATGGTCTGAAGCATAACAACTAAAATTCAATATCACAAAGTGTGCTGTGATGCACCTGTGACATAAAAACCAGGAAACAGCTTATACTGAAGAAGGGGAGGAAGTAAAAACAAAACAGCAGGAATGGGACCTTGGGATTCTAATATCAAGTAACCTCAAGGTGGGTAGTCAGTGCAGCAAGGCAGTGAGGAAGGCAAATGGAATGTTCGCATGCAGTGGGTGGGGCATAACTAGCAGGAGGAGTGAGGTGATGATGCCGTTTTAGAAGGCCATGGTGAGGATGCACCAGTACTACAGGGTTCAGTTCTGGAGACCACACCTACGAAAGGACATTGAGCAGATGGAGACGGTTCACAGAACAGAGAAACCAAGATGGTGATGGTATGCAGGGGGAAACCGTAGGAACAGAGGTGTAGGGAATTGGATCTGTTCCCACTGGAGACTAGAAAGGATCTGAGCTGCAAACCTTGAGACCTAGGTTTGAATCCCACAGCCACCACTTGCATACTGTGTAACACTGTGCAGCTCCAAGGTCACACCTGTGTAGTGGTCAGAGAAGTGTGTTCATTAGGCAGAAGCACTAACTAAGTAATTATGTTCTGTATTTATGGGGCAGCAAAGAGGGCAGGTACCTCAGGTGGTGGGGAGGTTGGTCACTGGTGGTGTGGATGTGGTAACTGATGGGGTGATCATTCAGGGTAGGGTACTGAATGCATTAAAGGCTCTGAGGGCGGGTAACACATCAGGACTGGGTGGCATAAACCCACGGTCATTTAAATAAATGTCAGAGGTCCTGGCTGACACACTGGTGAAGTAATCAAGACCTCCATATACACAGGGTTAGTCCACCATGACTGGAACATGGAATTCAAAATACACTATTGTTATGACAGTTCATGTCTGTCAATGTAATGCCTGAAAGGGTTATATAGATAAATTGGAAAACATAAGCAAAGACAAATAAGTAACACAGCTGAGAAACATCCAGATTGTGGATGTTGTACCAGTACCGCATGTGTGAAAGTTCATGTAATGCATCATTTTTTATGACACTTGCCCAGATGGCAAGTGCACTGCCATTTGTAGCATGGCCCCTAACCTAGTCTCAAAGTACAGTATTGCCACTGATACATAGTCCAAAGTATATGTTTCATAACACTGTAACGTACAGTGGCATTATTAGAAATGCTAATCCCTCGAATGTTACTGCAACACAGTTTTATGTAGATGACTTCAAAGGCAATTTGAAAAATAACTGCGTAGCATTGAGATTATTTCTCCAGTCACAGGGTCAATTTTGTTGTTGCACACTGAATCTGGTACAGTGACGTTCTATGAGTTCCTGCTTGCTGGGGTGATTGTATTTCGACCATACAGGTGGTGGTACAGAAACTTCCTCATACAATGCCCTTGCCAGATGGTATGACGGGTGTTCTCTTTGGAGTCTGATAACTTCATGCCATATCTCCAGCACATAGTCTGGTAAATGAGAGACACACAATGAGGCACATGTGCTACTTATGACAATAGTTACTGCTGACCATGACAGTAAGTAATCACCTTCAAGATTATGAAGTCATTACCACATGCAATTACTGTTTTCATACTTCAGCATCATGTGCACTACATTTGGAGCAGTGGGTGGGGCATGCACCTATAATGTATAAGCTATTTTTGAAGTCAATGAACCTAAAAAAATTTATTGTTTTTAAACATTTTGGGACTGAGTATGAGCGACAGCCATTCATATCCGCGGTAACACAGCGAGACACGGCTGTGTAGACATCAGGTATTTTTCTTGCTGTACCCATGTTTAATGTGCCACAGTGCACCAATAAGAAATGCAGTGTTGAAACTTGCTGCACAGATCTCTGTCTGCATCTCAGTCCTTGGTGCTGAGTGCTGATTAGTGCACCACCCACCCTCCAGTTTATGTGATTATGTATTCGCAGTGGGAAATGACAGAGAGAGAGAGTGAGCAATCAGTGGGGAAAACAGCAACCTACACACATTGTACTCATGTCAGCTATATCCCCTGCCCCACCGACAGTAGACAAGTCAGTTTTCTGGGATACAGTTACCCACCCCTCAAATACCCTACTTTTCCTGCCACAATCTGTGCCCCACCCCTTTTACCGTAAGTAGCTGCAGTCTTTATTGGTTTTACAATGGCTTCTTCTCCTTTCTTCATCTTGGGAAAAGTGATGCGGTACTGTGGTGTACCATCTATGGTTCCTGCCTGCTTTCTTGTAATGTTCTCATTGAAGTGTAACACAGCGAAGATGTGCCTGTTACAGAAAGTGAAAAACAGTGTTGGGGAAAGTCAATTTCCAAGCCCCCATTTCTGAAAAGTAGGTATACTTTGCAGTACAGTTACAAGTGTTGCAAGGTCAAACAGTTGACCTATTATAGGGTTGTGACATAAGAAAATCCAGAATCATGGACAATCCATTACTCAACAGCCACACTCATTAATAACTGTTACCATTAATCAAGGTCAGTTCAGTCATGTTAATATACAACTTCTTGTCTAACATAATAATAAACCATCAGATTAGGCCAGATGGTGTATTGAGTCTGCTCGGGGATCAATGCATACCCAGGGCACCATTATATCACCTGCTTCCTCCCTACAAGGTCTCCCACCCCCAACACCCAGTGGTGCTCTGGGATGCACTGTATACCTATCCTAGCCCTTCTTAAACAATCTCCACAGTTCTGGCAGCCACCAATTCCATGGGCAGAGCATTCCAGGGCTCCACCACCTGTCAGAGAAGTAGCGTCTCCTTGTTTGACCACCCTTAATCTCCACCCAACGCCCAGCCTCATTGAGGGTACCCTGGTGTCCCCTACCTCATTCCGATGAAGCACACCCTCAAGGTTCACCCTATTCATTCCCTTGAGATGTTTGAAGACCTCAATTGTATCCCATCCCCAGAGATAAAGCAAGCAGTCTACGGACGGTCAAGCCTTCTCTCCCTGGCTGGCCCTCCAGCTCCCCAAGTCCATTCTGGAACCATGGTCACTGGAGGTGCAACCAGAAATCCAAATGCTGCACTGATGGAGAGAATTCATGCACCAGAATTGTAAAATAATGCATCATGTCCACGCCAAATGCAAGAGGATGGAAATATGCATAATGTTACCTATAACAGAGATGGTCTGAGGATAGCAGCCATATTGTTCTAACATAACTTCTACACAGCAATCAATGTACAGTACATGAGTAATACCTTGCATACAATGCTGAGTAGAAGAAGTGGAAAAATTTTGGTGCAAAATGGCACACAACACTGTGATACACTTCAAGAGCGTAGGTTTGGTAGGCTGGCGAAACATGGCGTATATCACGGGTTAAGTATGGAGTGCTGACAATGTTTCGGACAACCTTAAGTACCACACTGCCTATAAAGAAAGATTTGTGTGTTACAAACATTTGCCATTAACCATTGGATTGGTTGTTTGGACTATAAGGGTACTATCACTATTATATCTGGTTGCAACCAAGCTTTATCACTGTCTGTGATGGGAGGATGTAAGCATTCCTTAAAAATGTCACCATGATTTGAGTGAACATTCGAGAGATGATTGGAGACACTTAACCAATGCTCAATGGTTCCATCGGTATTATCGTTGTTGAGTTGTGCCACCCAAAACATGGTTTGTAATGGACTTAATCCATGGTCTTATGATGCCACAGTCCTTCTTCCTTGCAGCTTGCTCCAATTTCTTACCCACTCATACATAAGAATCATAAACACTCCATTAGGAGTGAAAACATCTCAGCAGCTTATCTGTTCAAGCAAGCATTCATTTATATATATATATATATATATATATATATACACACACACACACACAACATATGTGTTTGTATAAATGCAGGGGTAAAAAGTGATGTCTTCACATTCCTATATGCCATCATAGTGAAACAAAGAATTTCCCACTTGCAATCTACTGCCTGTGGCTGTTTCTCTACGCCGCCACCCCATGCAGCTCTCAGGTCATCTGTGTAATTATCTGGTTGATCCTGCCATTATTTTCCAAAAATTAAACATTTGAAATACTTCTCTGGTTGATCCTGCCACTCTGAGCACTTTCTGTCTCCCTCTGCATGTAGCGTGGCCGAGCGCTATCTACACCAATGGTTGTTATAGTGTTAAACATGTTCTAGAATGCACCTTGAGTTCACAAAGTCAGAAAACACTGTGCTTTATGCACAGCTTAGAGTTCTTTGTTGAAAAAAGCTGCTGACTGCACACAGACTGCAGCAAGTAAGTCGGCAGTTTTGGAACAGTAGAGGGAAGCGCGAGCATCTGTTGCTAGGCAACAAATGCTCATGCTTCCCTCTGGTGTTCCGAAGCAACGAACTTGATAACTGAAGTGCGTCTACAGTCAGTAGCTTTTTTTTCAACTACGAACACTAAGCTGTGCATAAAGCACAGCGTTTTATGAGTTTTTGAACTCAAGGTGCCTTATAGAAAACATCTGATAATAGAACAACCATCAGTGTACAAAGTGCTCAGCCACGCTACATACAGAGGGAAAGAGAAAGTGCTCAGAGTGGCAGGATCAACCTGATAAGCATTTAAAATACCATTTTTTTTATGTAATAGCAGGATCAACTAGATATTTTTAATAACTTTAAAGTTAACATGATAAACCAGATATTTGAATACCCTATATAATCTGTTGTGTTGGGGGGCATGGCAGGATAACTCTTTTTATAAAAAAAAACATGAATACCAGGATACACCAGATATTTTCTTAAACAACAAATGACATCTGTTGTTTTCACAGAGTTTCTGTAAGGGGATTGTATTGCTAGGGCCATCACCTTTATGTCACCCATTGCATTGAGAGGGGCATGTGGTGGGTTGTGTTGATGGGTCAAAACATAAGATGTATAAAAAGAACAAATCATGGCGTGACTGAAGACATCATATTTATCTTCACTCGAGTTCAGTGACATCAAGATATGTCATTCGTGGCTTTGCCACTCATGAGATTTCATGATATCACTGGCCTCTCATGAAGATAAATATGATATCTTCAGTCAGGCTATGTCATATCCCATGTATGTGTATATATATTTCAATGCATGGGGAAAAAGGTCTGGGAGTAAAAAGGCAAATATCTATAAGCCATGGAATGTCATGGAATGCCAGGGGCTAAAGGAACTGGGCCAGGCCTCGTGCCTTATTACACATATGGATGTGTTGGAAAATATGTTTCATGAACACCCTGTCATGTCTTATTGCTTACATATGCAATAGGTGTGAATGAGTAAACAGTAAAATAAATGTGTTTATTGTCACTGGTGTTAAATAAATCTGAAAATCAACATTTAGTTAACAACCCAGTGTCAATCAAACACATTTATTCAACACCCATCCATCAATCATCACCCACCCCCAATGATGAAAATACAGCTTGACACCCACTATATACAATATGGCAGACATGATGTACACATGAAATAGGTAGTTATATTTAACTTTTGACATGTGCCAGATATCAAAATTGTGTTTTATGGTTGACTGTGACTTGCGCATGTATGCACAGACTTGGACATGCCTGTCCGTGACCAGCTGGGATATGTTGCATCCACGATCTTGCAGGAACTTCAGACCCCGTGTCAGATCTTATAACTCCATCGCAGATGAATTCTTCACCTCTGAACTCTATTCAAAATATAGAAAAGAAGACAAAATCAGTATTTCAGCTTTTTTACATTTCACAACAGCAACCACTGGTGTTTGCTGTTATTATGCACCAAGGCCAGATCCTTACATAAAGGACAACGGACATAGTCAACTACCTAACTCGATCACCTCATTATCCATAATAGCAAAAGAAAAATTACCTGTATCAGGCTGATGCTGATGACTGTCTTTGTCTGAAGATCCATTAAAGAGTACAGACCATATCTGGCCGAATGGCCAGGCGAATCACCCATTGCATCTCCGCCAAGAATCAATGGCCGATCACCTATCTCCTGAAGAATGGCTTCTTGATGGCAGTGCCACACACTCTGAAAGGCTGGAACAATGTAACTGCGCTGAATATTATGGTATGTTACCAATGATACTACGGGCATGTGCATTTGGGTGACCATCCGCAAAGCTTTACTTTGAGGTATTCCAGAACAGAAGACAGCATTACAGCAAAGAAGATTACCAACGGGCATTGTGTCATGCATCTGCTGGCTTGACCATCTTCTTAAGTGACCACGAGTGCACATTGCCAGTACCTCAATCATTGAGGTAAAATAGGCAGGATTTGTCTAGTGCACTTTCCCGGTCAACAAAAACTAAATAAATAAATTGTTCCAACAACTCTATTTATGATTGTGGTGGTAGATGATTTGCAAACATTATAGGTCTGGAAAAGTAATGTGAGGCAGCTCTCGGCAACCATGAAATATTTCTCATCTTCATATGTTGCATCAGTGCACATATGCACTTGTTTTTTTGAGTCTCGATGGCTTGTTTTGGTCTTTCATTCATGAGGCATTGCTGGATCATAATCAGAATCTACTGCGATACAGCTGGCATCAGGCAATGACTCGATTTCACTATCTGATTCACATTCAATGTCATCAAAATTCATTTCCCGGCACCCATCAACAGCATCTACTGTAAATGTTCAATGTTGCACTGTATGGCAACAGACACCATGCAGCACTTTGCTTGTGATCCACCAGCTGGCAAAGATGTCTGAATACGTTATGCCCTCTGCTGTGGTCTGATACTAGCTTTTGTCTTTACACTTGTAACAGATGAGCGACTGTTAAGAATTTGCAAAAAAGAAGAAGAATCAGACATGGAGTTCGACATACCAGGAACATACAAAACCAGGCTCCTTTCTTGACACTCGATGCAGTCAGATACAAGGTATGAACTGTTTGGGTTCTCATAAATCAGTTCCATTGTTCCACCTTGGTAATCACCGGTAACATCACACATAATATCCTCAATGTGCATAGGCAGTACATCCATGAAAGTGGCAATATTGTCACTGAGTACATCCATCATAATTTCTTGCGACTCGATCGCAATGCTAGGTGAAGCTACAACATACGTACCAGAAGTAGACTGGGAACAGTCTTCTTGCAAAGTCAGCATTGGAATGCGTGTCAGAACAGATTCACGGAAATGTAAAGCCAAGAAAAGAAACATGAATGCCATGATAGTAACATAATAAAGTAATTTTTTTTAAATTCACAATTACAAGCTTGGCCATACACAAACTTTGTAACATTTTCGTTTAACAGGAGTGTAAGACTTAAGAAGGTGGTTTGCGCCAGCCCATTGGTGCAGCAGTTGGATTTCTGCTTCTGATGCCGCCAACCTGGGTTCAGGAAAGGACTCAGGTCCTCAGAGGGCCGGTGGGGAACAGAAGGATTGAGCATCCCTTGGATTGATCTCCTTCTCCGGGAGGAGGGTGGCATCGTGTTTGGTGCAACAGCGTTACCTGACGTAGGCAGGGTTGTCGCAATGCACAGACACAGTACAACTGTCAGGGGCGGGGTAGACACTGGCCATCATTGCACATCCCCACCCCTGCCTATAGGGATAGAAAAATCCTGCAGTTAAAGGACCACCTCTATGAAGCCTTACCTATGGCTTCAATTATCGTCCTGTGGCTCACTCTCCCGATAGTTACTAGACTTGCGGCACTTAAAGGAGGTGCGTGCCGTAACCCCGCCCTCTAGGGGGGTAAGCCAGGGGTGGCTTGGAGAGGAAGGGTTGATGACAGGAGGTGGGAGTTGGAGGTCCGTGACCATGGTGGATGTTGGCACCCCCTGCAGCCAAAAAGGATAGTAAACAAAATTAAAAAATAAAAAAAAATCAGGCTTTGCACAAAACCAGAAACAACAACCAGTGCATTCCTTATTAAACAGTTAGTAATGAAAGGTGAAATAACAAATTGCCACTTGGCAAAATGTTTCAGTTGACCATTCATTAATGCAACAGTACACTAACAGTTGGCATGATGATTATATACTGCTTTGGACTGCATCCACATCAACAGACGGCATTACCGGTAGCTATCTTTACCGGCTGCTACACCAGGTTCCAGCTTTCCATGTGGTGGCCCACTGTATCCCCCTTTCTAAGTGACAATACCCTGTATGCACATTAACATGGCGATACCACTATCAGCACTGCTAAGTTACAACCACTGCCTCCACCTTTCCTTGTGAGGACACCCAGTAGACACCTATCCAGGTGACAACCCCGTGTATCCACATTACCATGTCAATACTGGTATCAGCACTGTCAGGCTACAACCACTGCCTCCCCTTTCCTTGTGTGGACACCCTATATACAACGATCCAGGTGACAACACCCTGGATCCACATTGACAGACAGCAAAAGTAATATAAACCGTGCCAGGCTGCTACACCAGGATACACTTTTCCATGTAGAGACACCCTGTATCCCCAAAGTTCCAGGTGAAAAACAGCATTATCCAAATTGACAACTGGTAGTCATGGTAGTCACCATGCCAGGCTGCAACAAATGTATCCACCTTTCAGTATGGGGCAGCCCTGTATCCAGCTTTCCATGTGAGAACCCCCATCATCCACATTACCATGGCAATACCACTATCAACACTGCCAGGCTACAACCACTGAATACACCTTTCCTTGTGGGGACACCCTATATCCATATATCCAGGTGAGAACACCCTGCATCAACACTGACAGGCGGCAGTACCAGTAGCCACCTTTACAGGCCTCTAAACCAGAACCCACCTTTGCATGTGGAGACACCCTGTATCCCGCCTTTCAAGGTCACTATCACCCTGTATCCACATTTCAAGCCATCAATAATAGTAGTCAGCTTGCCATGCTGAAACACATGTATCCACATTTCCATGATGGAACCAACTGTCTCCACCTTTTTCAGGTCACAACCACCTGTATCAACATTAACATGACAATACCAGTACCAACAATGCCATGCTACAACCACTGGATCTACCTTTCCATGTGGGGACCCCTGCATCACACCCTTACCAGCTTTCAACCACCATGAAGTACATTTCAAGGTTGCAGTAACAGTACTCACCTGTCCAGGATGCAACCCATGTAGCCACATCTCCATGCGTGCATGACCTGTATTCACCTTTCCAGGCATAGACCCACTGTCTACACCTGGCAGGAAGGCAAACCCTGCAGACGCCTTGCAAGGCCGCAACCTCTGGATCCCCATTTACAGACATGGACCACCTGTATCAACCTTGCTAGGTGAGAACCTCCTGTATCCAGTCTGACAGGAGTTGACCAGTATTTACATGTGGCAAACCACTGACGACACCTTCTAATACATCAAACCCTTCATCCACCTTGCCATGCCATAAACACTGTCTCTAAATTTTCAGGCATGGCTTTCCCCCTGTATCAACCTTTACAGGTGACAACCCAGTGTATCAACCTTGCCAGGTGACAATCCCTGTCGACACCTTTACAGGCAGAGACACACTGTCTGCACATTGGCAAGCGGAGAGTCGTGCATCCACCTCTCCTTCTTTCAACCCCTGTATCCTCATTTCCCTGCCTGGGCAACCTGCAACAACCTTGACAACTGGTATTTCCTGTATCCACCTTTCACAAATATTGGAACACAGTAGCATACACAAACAAGCTGACAAGCACAAAGACAACACACACATACACACACACAAACACAACTGTATGTACATTTCCATTATGGCACACCCATATATCCACCTTGCCAGGTGGCAATCAATGTATACAGTATTCCAGGAGGATACCACCTCTACCCACCTAGCCAGCTGACAGCACCTATATCGGACTTGCCAAACTTTAACTCCTGGATTAACATTTCCAGAACAAAAACCCTTGTATCCACACTGGCCAACATAAATACCTGTATCCACCTCTCACAAACATACTTACACAGACTTGCTCACACTTTCACAGACATCAATCACACACACACACACACACACACACATACGTGACCATGTGACAACTTTCCCATGATCACACCTGCTACCACTATGCGAAGCTCATTGACACATGCTACAAAGTGCAGTAACATGACAGAAAAGTAAAAATTCAGAAAACTCACCTCCAATCGTTGATGATTCTGAAATGCAAAACGTTTCTTGGGCAATGAAGTGGTCACTGACTCAGATGATGAGGAACAAATAGTGGGCACTGCATCAGGATGTAACTTCAGTTTTGCTCCAGTCCATCCAAGTGCCTCGAGCTTCTGTGGGTCATGTTCATATGCTGAGCGCTCAAAGTGAACAGAGCAAATGCAGCTATACTTTGAGGGTTTGAAATCTTTACATTTACAAAAATGTACCCATACCTTACACTGTGACTTGACATGTGGAAATTTGAAAAAATGAATACCACAACCATGACTGCTTTTGTTTTTACACCCAAATACTACACAATATGGCATGATTGGTAAGCTAATTACAGATCTCAGAAAAATAGATGGCTACCTGAAGTACTGTCACAGAACAATACCTAAAGCTGACAGACTAGAACAGCTATTTGACTAAAAATTACTGTTTTTCTTGTTTAGTCTTGATTTTCCCTCCAAAATTATGTGATACAATAAACATTCCATTACCACCATCCAATCAAATGACTGAACACACTCCATTCACAGTACACAAGAAGACATGACACTTGAGGGCTTACAAAACAATGTTTTTATTACAAAACCTAAAGAAAACGGGAACACATTGCCACACAGACTTTATTATAATAGCTTTATTTCAGTCCATGAAACAGATATCTATGCCAATAAATCACTTTTCCTCCATGATGCCAACCTGAGATGCAGAGAAACATGTCATAGGTGACTGGGGGGGGGGGCATGTAAACAATAAAACATTTAAAATAAAAATAATTAATACAGATGTAAAGAAACAGGGGTGGTAGAATGCAGGTGTACAGAACACTGACTGTACATGCCAAAGGACATTCAACAATGATGGTCAAAGAAGGAGTCACTCTCGTTAGTGATAAAATAAGTACAAAATCCACACGTGCACATCACATATTGTATCCCAAACAGCAATACATACATCGGGCACTTGATCACGAACAGACACTTTGCAAAAAAAAAAAGGAAAAACAGGTATCATGGTCATGATGATGTATCTGTGTGCAAGGGAGTGGGGGAGCACCAGGTAAATTGATAACAAACATAGAACTGCGCAAAGTGTAACTGCAAAGAATCGCCAAATAATCAGCAAAGAACTGTGCCTCTAACATCCGTGAACACATTGACAGATGCTGACCACATATTCAGGGAAAATTACATGACATACAGTGGTCAGTTCACTGATGTACGGAAACATGCATGAGCAGTCTTGCAGAAGCAGGTGAGGAAATGCATAAATATGTTTAGACTGTTATGGAGCATCTTACTGGAAAAATAAATGGCAGATTTACACCAAAATTCACAGGCAGCCCTTTCAGTGGGTCCTACATCTAGACAATGAATTGGAACAAACACAACAGGTACCCCCAAACACCTATTTATTTGTCCTTTAAGGATGTAGAATATTTATCTATACAGCCCAACTAAAGTGCCGATGTTCCATTGCTGAAGGCCAATCCTGTATACCTAAGTGCTTACTCTAAATGATGTAAACAAGCAATGAGAACTATCAATAGAACTAGCATTCTGAGGGTTAAGTATATCTGTCTGGACAGCCCAACATGCGTTGCAAACATTCCACTGTAGGGGGATTAGTCTTATATTTTTTGGAGCTTATTCACAAACAGGGATTGAAGATACTGTATTCATTAGGACTAACATATTATGATCTGAGCTTATGAGTCTATACAACCCAACAGCAGTGCTAGTGGTCTACAGTAGGGGAGCTAATTTAATATATTTAAGTGCTTACTGTAAGAAGCATTAACTGAATAATTGCAACATTCATTAAATCTGGCATTGTAAGGGTTAATAATATATGTCTGTAAGTCTAACAAGCAGTATAGGCATTCTACCATGACATTAATTACTCAAATAACTTTATAATAAAGTTTATAATACCTGAAAAACTGTATTTAAGTCACACGCCAAGAGGTAGTGCTACAGTATTCTGGTAAACTAAGCTGTACCATTGCTGTCTGACAAGCAATCATTTCAATAACATTTAATAGACATTTATTAAACTATGTTAAGATGAGGTAATGGTAGTTTTGTGGTAAGTCTGTGTTGCTGTTAAGTTGCTGTCAATTCTGCCTGAGCGCAGACAGAGAGACAGCTCAGTGCTCAGGGGAAGGAGTCTGTGCCCATGCATGCTGACAAGCTCCACCCATCCCTCCCCCCCTTAGCAACCCGATCCTCTCCCCTACCCAAAGTCAAACAAGAGATGTTAGCCAGCCCACCAGTGCAGCAGTATGGTTACCACTCGTGGTGCCAGCAACCCAGGTTTGGGAATGGACTTGGGTGGCTGGAGGGTCAGCCAGGGGGAGGAGGATCGAGCACCCAGAGGCTGCTGTCCTTCTCCAGGGTGGGTGGGCTGCTTCTCCCACCACTATACCACCACCTGGGTCACCATGGTTGGAGGTGCAGTGGAACAAATGGAAAAAAGGGAGGGAGGATGTCAGCTTGGAGCCGGAGTATATGCACATCCTGATGTTCTCCACACCTAGGCTCTCCCAGTGAGCCAACGTCCTGGGTGGACCAGAAAAACAGAAAACACCCCTCAGCACTCCCAGTAGATGGAGCTCCCAGCCCTGATCTCCAATGCCTCTACTGATGCCAGCAACTGCATCCCTGAAGATATACAGACACATCGGGGTGTAGAGGGCCCCACCCCATACCTGCCTGGGGGATATAACCAAGGCTCTGTGGGGGGATGAACTGCACTGGCAGCCAGCTAAAGGAGTAGAGATGTACAAGGCCACTGAAGTCTCCCAAAGAAAAGGAGTACTGAGGAGAGAATGGGGCATAAAGAGAAAATAAAAAAAAAAGAAGAGGTGTTGGTCTCCACTCTCTGCTCCTCATTGCAAACTTTTACTCTTAGGAATCCTGATCACATCCCCCCCGCAATGTGAAAGGTGCCATGCAACACACCTTTTCATTCCAAATTTCACTTCATATCTGGGTCTTCCAATAACTATCTGAGGTGGTCTAGCTCTGGGGAGTATTACTGGTATGACCCTCCCAGAGCAGCGTAAATACCCTACAGTGCAGAGGGCAGGGAAGATTTGCATTCAGCTGAGTAGGAGGGGGCACTCCCTGCAACTTTATTTTCCATTTTGGCATATGATAACAATATTTAATAGATGCAGGAGTATTCCAACAACCAGTCTCCCACCCGGCAGGATACCCATAGAGAAAACTGCATAAAGTTTCATCACACTGCACCGGAGATAACATCTAGTCTGGAGGAGAGAGAGGGGGAATAAGACAGTGAGGGCATTGGTTCACAGGAAATTTATCAGTCTAATAAGGACAACGGTACTCATTGTTTTTGTGTATAATTACTGTTAGTCGAATGTTGTAAGTGAGAATGGAAACTCACAGAAATGTCTTTGTAAATCACACTGCTGCTTGTAAATGTATTGCTACTGTATGTAAAATAACTCCGGGTCACCCCTGAAAAATGGACCGTCATGGTCTCAGTGGGCTTACCCGATTACCAAAATTAAATAAATATATTAAATAAATTACAGTGGGAGAGGAGTCAAAGAACCAACTGGTCAACGCTCTTTGGAGTATAAGCTTTGGGGTATAAGCTTTGGCTATGTGGGCAGGGCATTCCATCCACTCACGTAGAATAAATAAAAAAAATCCTTGAATGGGAAATAGTACTGTGTCAGAGAGGGTTAGGCCAGGCAGGATCCCTGAATCTGTGTGGGTAGTAGCAGCAGCGCATGCACCATCGCCCTTAGCATAGGTGGTGTGTGAAATAAATCTGTGTGTGTATGTGTGAAATATAAAGTCTGCCAGCCAGTTGTCAGTGCACCAGTGCCACTTCTTGCATACTGCCACATCATGTGGAATAAATGAAAAAAATAAAATCATTGAAGGGAAAAAGTACTGTGTCAGAGAGGGTTAGGTCAGGCAGGGTCCCTGTATCTGTATGGGTAGCAGCAGTGCCTTCAGCATCGCCCTTAGCATAGGTGGCGTGTGAAATAAATTCTGTGTGTGTGTGTGAAATAAAATCTTCCAGCCAGTCGTCAGTGCACCAGTACCACTTCTCGCATACCGTCACATCACATGGAATAAAGAAAAAAAATAATTACCACTTTTTGACCCTGAACAAGTGGCAGACTGGCATTATGAGTAGTCCAGCAAATAGTAAAGCAAAAGCTGGGGGTAAAGGAAGTAATAAACATAAAAAAAGTTTATTCAAGAGACCAGAAAGAAGTGGCCCAAAAAGTAAAGTACAACAAAAAGCACCACAGTCTGTTGACGGGGCTGAACTAAATGCTACTACTATCCATGTGCAGGCTACATCAAAATACTGAAAACCCAATGAGGGTTGGTGGACTGTCTATGTCAAAAGGGCTTAGTAGTATAGCCAACAAAGTGTAGAAAGACAGTGGCAATAGCTAGTTGTCTGAGAAAAAAAATGCAAAAACAAAGAGTAACCCAATTGTACATAACATTAAAACACTTACAGGTACAACTCGCAGTGGAGTTGCTCTATTTGCAACACATGCATATTGAATAACTCAATCTGTGACTGCAAATATTAGCTCTACTGAGTCTGACAATGATGATGGTGAGACTGATGATGGTGAGTTTGTGACTTTACCTTTAGCCATGTCTCATTCTGTTTCTGTCAGTGACAATGAGGATAAAAATGATGACAGTAGTAGTGTCAAAAGGGGAGAAAGAAAAAAATCAAAGGCACAAGCCACACAAAGTGAAACAAAGTCTGACAGTAGTGGTGATGATGATGATGGCAATGCTGCTGCGGAAGATTCTATGATTGTCTCACCTGATGAACCTGAATCCTCTGCTGCTATGTCTTCCCCATGTAAACCCAGCCACTCGACTCCTAGTCCTACTGAGGTTGTTACTACTACTAGACAGACAGTCCACCTCTACTGTTTTGAATCATTTTTATGTAAACCCCAAAGATGCTTGCCAAGCTATATGTGAGCATTGCAACATGTGTTAGTAGGGAAAAAAATAAAGGGCATCTTGGAACCACAACAATGATGCAACATCTTTCTTGAATTCAATCATATTGCTTTATGTGGTTCAAAAAAAAACAGTCTAACATTGGTGGCTGGAAATATAGCAGGGCCTCAGTAAATAAGAACATTCTGCTGAAACAGTGGGCGTGAGTACCAGGCAAGATCCAAAAGTCCACTTTTGCCTCATGGTCACGATAATTCTGTAAGGTCCTCTGTTTCACCAGGTATGGTATGTAGTTGTACAACACCACCAGCCAAATGTAAGTTTACCCCGATAAGAGGCAGTTGAAGCAAAAGAAGCTTTTGAAAGAAAGTCTAAATATTTATGAAACCATCCCATAGCACTGGCAATAGACAGTTCTGAGAAATCTAGGAATCATAATCTCAGATGACTTTAAAGTTAATAAACAGTGTGAGAAGGCAACAATGAAGGCCAACAGAATGCTGGGCTGCATTGGGAGGAGAATCACAAGCAGGAAGAGAGAGGTGGTACTACCACGGTATAGATCGCTGGCCAGGCTTCACTTGCAATAGAGTTCAATTCTGGAGGCCTCACCTCAGGAAGGACATTGACCAGGTAGAAACAGTTCAGAGAAAGGCAACAAAAATTATTCAGGGTCTGCAGTACATGTCCTATGAGGAAAGACTTAGGGAACTGAATATGTACTCCCTGAAGCAGAGAAGAGAGAGAGGGGACATGATTGAAACATTTAAGTACATAAAAGGCATTAACAATTTACAGGCACAAGAACTTTTTCACTTCAAGAAGAGCTCCAGGACCAGGGAATATGACCTCAGGCTGCAAGGAGGGAGGTTCTCTACCAGCACCAGGAAGTTTTTCTTCACAGAAAGAGTGGTGGACACTTGGAACAGCCTGCCCCAAGAGGCCATGGGAGTCAACACAGTGGGGGAATTCAAGAATGCATGGAATAGACACAAGGGAGCTCTGACTACAAAGAGCAACTGGAGTGCCAAAATAGGTCTCAAACAAATGGGCAGACTAGATGGACCTAGCGGTCTCCTTCTGTCGTAAATGTCTATGTTTCTATAAATTGTAAAATAGCAGAAATTATTGTACTTGATTTACAGCCATGATCTATTGTGGGAGATATGGGTTTCAGAAGGCTTACGGAATACTTAGAGCCATGATATTTTATGCCAAGTAGAAAATACTTCTCATTAACTGCTGTGCCCAGGATGTATGACAGCTTAGTAGTTCAAGTAAGGCATGCTCTCTGAGAGGCTGAGGATAAGGTAGTTTACTTCACTACTGATATGTGGACCAGCAGCCAAACCATTGCCTAACTTTCTTTTTCTGCACACGGTCAGTTTTGTGGGCAGCTCATCATCATCATCCTTACGTACTACTAGTCTGTCTACTACCACTTCAACCAGTACTACTACTACCACTACTATCTTTCAGAGCTCAAAAATCCTGCCACATTTTAGAAAATGGCAGTTCTCCATGTTTGTCACTTTCAAGTCACACACAGCACAGCACATTTGGCAGGAAATGGAAAGATTACTTAACGGTTGGGAAACTTTAAAGGGTTTGATAGTGGTTGTTTTTTTTGTTGTCGACTATGGTTCAAATATTTAAAAAGCACTTCACAATGGCAACTATGTAAATATGTGCTGTTTTGCCCATTGTCTTAACCTAATCATTCAAAGCTTTCTGGATAATGACCACAAGTATCAACCACTGTAGTTACAGTGAGCAAAGTGTGTTGCCACTTCAACCATTCAGTAAAAGTCCAAGACATCCTTGGTGATATCCAGAAGGACAAAGGACTTCCTAATTTCCAGCTTGCTCAGAAAGTAGCAACAAGGTGGAATTCAACTTACTTTATGATTGAACGCATCCTTGAGCAAAAGGTAGCTATCATTGAGTATATCATGTACAATGACATCGGAGAGGGCATTGTACTCCATTCTACTCAATGGTCTCAGCTGTGTCACATTCTGAAACCATTCATGAGTGCTACAAAAGAGGTCAGTGCAGAATAGGCATCCCATAGCCAAGTTATTCCACTCATTCCACCTCTCAAAAAAGGTTAGAGAAACTGAGGAGCAACTTAGATATGAACCAATTTCTAGTTAATAACATGCTTATCAGACTTAGCAATGATGTGAAATTATCAGCCATGACACAGAGCAGGAGTATCTCTTAGCAACATTGCTAGATCCAAGTTTTCAGAACAGACACTTTCCTGATGTGTCTTCTGATGATATGGAGGAGTTGAACTACAGGCAACTTTTAATTGATGCAGTAGATGAGGTTTCATTAGGCAGATTGGCAAGCAGTACTACAATGACTCCACCTCAAATTCAAAAGAGTGCTCCAAAAACCAGTACAGAAGCAGACAATGAGGAGGATGACATTTGGGGCCAGCTGCAGGACATTGAAATTTCAGAAGGAGAAAATGCATGCTCAGTAGTAAGCATGGTAGATGCATATCTCTCTGAGCCCAACATTAGTATCAGCAATGACACTTTAGCTTACTGGTAACACAAAAAATCATGCTGGCCAAAGCTGGCTGCCCGGGCTTGTAAGTATGTTGGATGTCCACCCTCCAGTTTCTGTTCTGAGCATTTATTTAGCTCTGCTGGGGATGTTGTGTCTAATAAACAAACAACATTAACACCCGACAATGTGGAGAAACTAACATTCTTGAAGGTTAACTTGCCAAACTTTGGCTACATATGTGACACTGATCTTGAAGAAGATGACACTAACAGCAGTATCTGTGCTGCAGCGGTGGAGTGACATATTAGTTTTCAATTTTGAGACCCACTGGACTGCTTAAAAGTAGAGATCTGGGCTTGCTTGCCTTTTGACCACATCATCATCATCCTGGGGGTGGGTGGAAGGGCAGCCAGTACCTCATGTTCACAGCATCACAAACTTGTAGCAACTGTGGCAGACAAGTCCCTGATCTCACACACAGTACCTTTCTCATTCTGACAAGATCATTTATTTTATTACATAATGCACCTAAGAATAATTATTTCTTATATAGCCATAGCTCTGTCCCCCCCCCACCGATAGTAGGGGTAGTAGAAGTAGCAGTGGTGAAGTTGTCACTATGGACTGTCTGATGCTTTTGTTCTTTCACATTGCTTTGTGTTGTGTTCCATACTGAGAACCATTGCTATGCTAAAATACAGTAATTTGTGACCTACAAAAAACACACTGATCCCTTCTACAAAAAGTCAGACTCAGGAGACTGGTTTAAAAAAAAATAGAGATTTGGCATTTGCCTGCTTTTTGACTGCATTATTGTCATCCTGGGGGTCGGTGGGAGTTGCAGCCAGTACATCACGTTCGCGTCATCACATACTGGTAGCAACGGTGGCAGACAAGTCCCTGATCTCACACACAGTTACTTTCTCATTCTGATGAGATCATTTATTTTATTACCTAATTCACCTAAGAATAATTATTTCTTATATAGCCATAGCTCTGTTCCCTTCCCGATAGAAGGGGTAGTAGAAGTAGCAGTGGTGAAGTGGTCACTTTGGACTGCCTGATGCTCTTGCTCTTTCACATTGCTTTGCATTGTGTTCCATACTGAGAACCATTGCTATGGTAAAATAATTGGTGACATACAAAAAACGCACTGACCCCTTCTACAAAAAGTCAGACTCAGGAGACTGGTTTAAAAAAAAATAGAGATCTGGAACTTGTTTGCCTTTCGACCCCATCATCGTCATCCTGCAGGTGGGTTGGAGGTGCAGCCAGTACATCATGTTCACGTCATCATATACTGGTAGCAACTGTGGCAAACAAGACCCTGTTCTCACACATGGTTGCTTTGTCATTCTGATGAGATCATTTACTGAAATGCGCACAATTAAATAATCAAATTGATAAATGCTGCTAGCTCTGTTTTTCTTTCCCCGGTGGAAGTGGTAGTATTACTACAAAGTACAATTATTTAAGCACACTATTATCCCCTTTAATAAAATCAGACTCAGGAGGAGACCATTTATTTACAAACAAGGGATCTGGGGCTTGATTTTCAGAAGCACCCTGGGAACAGCATATCGTGTGGCAAAGGTGAACCATGCGCCAAGGAACCTTGTGGCAATGTGCTTACATTTGAAAATCAGAAAACAGGTGAAACAGCAGCAAAGTCCAAGGACAGGACACAGTGCAAGCATGCCCCATAAAGATGATGCATGGGATCATGACAGACGTTGGCTGCGACAACGCGAAAGGAGGAACAGAGAATGTCACAGGACGGTGGAAGGCATGCGACCAAGGACCAGAGAGGGGGAGAGAAGGGTGCCAGGGGAACAGAGGAGGGCAGGAGACAGAGAGAGGAGGATACCAACAGTATGGAGGATGGGGGCAGTACTGCAATGGTGGACTGCAGGCAACGGGGACTGGAGGATAAAAGGAGAATCACTGATCACAGGGCACAATGGGCAGAGGATGCCAGTGCCACAGATGCGGATGGTGGGAATGCCCCGGCAATGGTCAGGAGATGAAGAAGATGGCCAGAGCTGGAAAGGGGAACCATACACAGAGTACAGGGCACAGAGGGCAGAGGATGCCAGTGCACCAGAGGAGGATGGTGGGAATGCCCTGGCAACAGGCTGGAGATGGAGAAGATGAGTGGAGGTGGAAAGGGGAACTGCAAAGCACAGGGCACAGAAGAAGAGGATGCCAGTGCAACTGAGGAGGATGGGGGAATGCTCAGGCAGCAGGCAAAAGAAGGAGATGGAGAGCTGAGGAGGGGGGAGGGGGAACGGAGCAGGGCAGGCCAAGGAGAGCCAATGACAGCACTGCACCAGAGGGTGGCAGAGGCACTGGAGCACCACAAGTCAGGAGTAGGAGAGCAGACACCAGCAGTGGCATGAAGGAGGGAAGCACAACAGGATTGCCAGAGGGCAGGCGAATGGATAAGGGGACACAGGCAAGGTCCCAACGGCCAACTGCCCACACCAGAAAGCAGAACTTCACCAGGGCAGAAACAGATGTACTAGTGGAGGAGGTGGAAGCCCAACGTGAGCTGCTGCTGTTGTCCAGGGAGTTGACAAGGAGCTGAGGGACAGGAGGAGACTGGCATGGGAGGGTGTAACCACCAGGGTGAATGCCATGGGCCCTGTGAGGTACAATATCCATGAACTCCAGAAGTGATATAATGGTGTGAAGCATCACAGCAAGTAAAAGTTTGCACACAACAGGCAGTGCAGCACGGGCACTGGCAGTGGATCATCACAACTCCTGACCCTGACTGGGCCTAATCAGCAGGAGGTGTCCCACCTGAAACCCTGCACAGTATGGGGGGACATAAATGTCAACCTGTATAGGCTACAGAATACAGTGCTAGCTGTGCAGTCATGGGATGTCACAGGGACAAACAAGCACAAAGGCCATGAGACAAGCTGCACACACCACCCCAACACATGTGTGGTGCAGAAGTGGCATGGCGGACACAGGTGTGGAGTCACAACACCGTTGTGCATGCCAATGCCAGCGGAGGGCCCCATTGGACCCCACCACTGCACCCACATGCAGGTGGAGCAGCACAATGTCCATGGTCTGACAGCAGAGCAACCAATGCTGGCAACAACAGCACACAAGCATTGACACGTGGCACCCAATAGCATGTGTATGGCCTGCAAGCCAGGCATGAGCAATGCCATAGGAACACCGCAATGCCTCCATGCCACACAAATGGCCATATGTAAGACATGTCAGGTACACATGCTGGTGCCACATTATACTACTGTGCTGACATGCACAGTACGGGTGGAATGGAGGGACACACAGAACAAGGCCACACATGGGTGCGACCGTAAACATACAGACAAGTAATGCCATCTCCCCTCCCTTGTAGATGGTCCTATGGATGATGACACCAGCACCTCAAAGGACAACAACAGCAGCAGGGGCAGGAGCACAAGTAGGCACCAACAACACCAAGAACAACAGAAATGGCATGGCAGACACAGTTGTGGAGACACAACACTGTTGTGCATGCCAATGCTGGCAGAGGGACTCCATGGACCCCACCACTGCACCCACATGCAGGTGGAGCAGCACAACGTCCATGGTTTGACAGCTGGGCAATGCAATGCTGGCAACAACAGCACACAAGTATTGACACATGGCACCCAATGGCATGTGTATGGCCAGCAAGCCAGGCACGAGCAATGCAATAGGCAACACCCCAACACCTCCATGCCACACAAATGGCCATATGTAAGACATGTCAGGTACACATGCTGGTGCCACACTATATCACTGTGCTGACATGCACAGTACAGGTGGGACGGAGGGACACAGAACAGGGACATACATGGGTGCGACCTTAAACATACAGACAAGTAATGCTGCCTCCCTTCCCTGTAGATGGTCCCATGGATGATGACACCAACACCTCAATGGACAGCAACAGCAGCAGCAACAGCACATGTAGACACCACCAACACCAACATCACCAAGAACAACAGCAGGCAGGGGCAGTGCACACCAACACTGACAAAGAGTCAGGAGGTATGCTTGCAGATGACCAGTGCAATGCAGGTGCCATGAGTGACACATCATGCCTGGATGAGGCCACCAGCCCTACTAGCAGTGTGCATAGCACTACCCAGCCCATGCACACAGGAGCGGAGATGCCAAACAACAGCACTGATGTGGTGCCCAGCATATGGAGTGCAGTGGCATGCACCAGCCCAATGTCACCTGAACAGCACGAGGCCACACCACAGCAACCATTGGGAGGTGAGACGCCATCCCCACTACTGTACACCAACCTAGGCCAGTACCGCCAGGAGGTGATAAACGCCGAGGTGGCAATGGCATCAGACTTGAGGGAACTACGCGGTTCTGTCAAGGCACAGAACAATGCCACTGCCAAACACCTCTTCAGCATCAGGGAGGTTGTGTCTGGCGTACAGGACACCATGGTGGAAGGCAGCTGGAACACACAAGACTGCAACATGGAGCTCCTCACAGTACTGCATGGTGTACAGGTCTGTTCCCAGTGGCAGATAACCACCCTGAAGCACATGGCCACATTG
The DNA here is from genome assembly GCA_016271365.2 of Neoceratodus forsteri. NCBI lineage: Eukaryota > Metazoa > Chordata > Ceratodontiformes > Ceratodontidae > Neoceratodus > Neoceratodus forsteri. Next base: position 62,702,319 of record CM057451.1, read on the forward strand.
CTGGAGCACAACAATGAACAGCAATAGGAACTGATGGAGCTGCATTGAACCAAGATACAAGCCACAACAATCATGGCCAGTGCACTACAGGTCATAGCCACAGTGATGCGACACAGGCAGGCACATAGTGCAACATAACATGGCCCAGATACACAGGCATACACAGATACAAGGGGCACACATGGATGAGCACCACAACGCAGCATCGGCAAAGCCATAACAACATACCACTGACCCATACACCTACAAAACCTGACACCAGGCATCCCTGACCATAGTGGCACTGCCATACACATGTAGATATACAGCAGCATAAGCAGTCTGTGCAGCAATAACAGGGGCACCCATCAGGTGCCAGACACACAGGACCCCGTATATGGCAGGGGTCACAGTGTGCAAACACACATCACATGAACATGGAATGCCACAGCAGACCATGGCAATGGTATGGGTGCACATGCATGCACCATGCACAGCATGTACAGGCACAGCTTAAACAATGCACAGAGGCCACCAGGACACGCTGGGCCTGTGAACAACATGCCAGTAGAGCATTGGCAGGCCATACACATGGGAACACACATAACCATGATGATCACCACAAAAGACCATCACTGGAACAGCACACATGGATGTGCCATAACAGACACCACCAGACACACTGTCATGGGCGGGGGCAGACAGTTGAAGGCACCCATGGTGGACCACAATGTGAAAGGTCACACAACCCCCATGGACCAGCTCCTTGATGGTGGCCACAGACAATCAGGCATAATACACACACAGCAACACAGATGTAACAGAGGTGCAACCAGCGAGCCACACAACAGTACCCATAGCAGCAACAGTACCCATAGCAGCAATGCAACCCTATGAGATGGACAGACAGCACCACACTGAGTGCAACCAGACACCAAAGAGCAATGCAACAGTCCAACACCACAGTGGGAATGAGACCCACAGTGGTGACAGAGGTGTGCAGATGAATGATGTGGAGGGACAGTGAGGGGCACTGGGGAACACCGCACAGCTGACCACATCACTATGGACACAAGGGACCATGGTCAAATACACAACAGTGGGCACAGGCACCACATCTGCATGGGAACAGAAACTCATAGCTGAAGGTGAGCCATCCACCGCTGGATGGACCAACAGTACAAAGCATGGCATCCATGGACTCCTCTGGTAAATTGACATGCTACATGAGGGGTAGGTCCTGCAAGGTGGCATAAGAGGGGAGTATGACATCTGGAGAGTACAGCAGCACACAGGCCATGTCCCAGGCTAACCCCACCATGGGTGCACAACCGGGACGCTCAGGCCATGGACGCAACAGGAAGAGGAGGACTGAGCTGACTGCAGACAGCACACATGGTGCAGGACAGTGCATGATGGAGCGGAGGTACAACAGACACAGACACTGATGTGGGGGGGGTCAGGTCTACCACCACCAAATACTGTCCAGTAATATGCAACCTCATCGATCAAAATGGCTGGTGGTCACCACTGATCAGTGCGAGGTGGCATCCAAAGTAACAAAGTCAGAGAGATGAACACAACACAGGCCAGGATGACCAGTGCGCTGCATAGTGGACCAACACACACACACGGTACACAATGGCATGTGCAATCAGAACAGCTCGCCCCCACAGCATGTTTAATCAATCAGGATGATAGCAGTGCACAGTGTCGAAGAACAAGCATCAATGCCCACCCATGGCAAACACTAACACGGGTGCACACACATGTGATGTGTGTGCCACTTGCAGTGAACAGCATTGCACATGCCCACACCAACAGCAGGACATGCCACCTCACCATGGTGAATACAGTGGCACAGTAAACAGCACCCAATAACATCTTACAATCAGCCACAACTGTTACACAGGACAGACCTCACTGGACAGTGTCTGCAGCATCACAGTGCCCTACACACACACACACATGCGCGTGCATGCAACCATTAATACACACATGCATTGACCATGACAGGCCACGGTTACACATCACCCATGTAACACACCCATCCAAGGGCACACATGTAGCACACTAGAATGACACACACTTTGACATTTTCTCAGAAGAAGCCAGAAGGGGAAGGAAGGAAACATATTCAATTCAGTGCTTTAGAGTAACTGGTAATTGCTATTTTTCTTTTTCTTTTAAACTTAGATTGTGGGCTTTTAGTGACACTGTACTTTCTTTGTTGTCTTTACTTAGAATTGTTTTTGGGCTGTTGAAAATTTTAAAATGTAGTGGTGGTGTAATTCTGTGCTGTCTTTAATTGCTGCAAATTTTTGTCCCCCCCTCCCCTTCCCCCAACTCTTAATTATATGCCCTGTTAAATCTGATTGACAGGAGCTAAACACAGGGTATAGTAAGGGGTGTGAAGTAGGAGGGGCATAAGGGGGAAGACGCCCACCCTCAGCACGACAAGTGTTTTGACTCATTTATTTATTTATTGGTTTCTTTTTTTTTTTTTTTTTAAACAAAATTATATGAGGATCAGTGGCAGGATTTTTAGGACAGTAAATTAATAAAAAGATTCAGGCAGACCTTCTGGACACTGAGGTGCTGCCCTATCTGCATGCATCTCTCTGGACTGCGGGATGAGGTAGCCAGACTCAGAGCAGAAGAAAACTGGGCCAGGAGTACCATCACCCCTATCCAGAGACCACCCAGTCCAATGCAACTGCCTCAAAGGATGCCGAGAACGAGGAGCACTTGGATGACAGTGGGCTCAGGGAGGGTTAGAGCGGTCAGCAGAGGCACATCCCAGATCCTATTCCACTCAAGAACTCATATGCCACACTGGCAAACGAGGACAACCAAATAGAGGTACCCAGAGAAGTGGAAGGAAAGGATGTGGAGGTTAGCCAAGAAGGTGACCTCAGCGGGAAAGCAGTGGACCCCAGAGGAGGAGGAAGCGAATCCTGGTGGGGACTCCATCATAAGAGGATCCAGCTAGGAACACAGGAGGGGAGAACAGGAGGTGAGGTGCCTACCAGGTGCCACGGCATGGAGGATGGAAGGAAGATCCTGGGGATCACTGGGAAGGCAAGACAGGAGGGTGAGCTGGATGTCATTATCCACCTAGGTACTAATGACCTGGCAAATGGGGGCCAAAGGAAGTTCAGGAAGAGTTTAGGAAATTGGGGAGGGTCTCAAGCAAGTAGCTACTTCTGTCACTTTCTCAAGTACTTCCTGTGAGAGGCAAGGGAGAGCATGGAGTGCATGCCCAGAACTTTAACTCATGGTTTAAGAACTGGTGCTGTGAGGAAGGTTTAGATTCATTGGTGACTGGGGACCCACCTGGAGGATGGAGGTTTGTTCAAGCCTGAAGGCCTGCATCCATCCTGGAGGAATCAAGCACTCAATGATAAGTTTAAATGCTACATTGACAAGCATTTAAACTAGCAAACGAGGGTGTGCAGGCCAGCAAGGAGAATACTGCTCACCCCCACAGCTAGCAGTGGAACCAGTGAACCAGAGGGTGGCTATCTCTGCAAAGCAGTGTGCAAAAGATGGAGATTCGTGTCCAAGAGGTGGATAGGCAGAAAGGGACAAAATTCAGCAGAAGGGCAGACAGCAAGGAGAACCAGGGATAAAGGACAACCAAGGAAGGGCTGGAGTAGAACAGCAAAACAGTCTAGGGAGGTCAAATCATGGAAAGCCATGTGTGCAAATGCCAGAAGCCTTAGCAACAAGATGGAAGATCTGGAGGCTGTCGTGGTGCAGTCAGACCTGGACATTGTGGCCATCACTGAAACCTGGTGTAATGATAACCACGACTGGGAGATGGCCATACCTGGCTACAACATATTTAGAAGAGACAGAGCAGGCAGGAAGGGAGGAGAAGTTGCACTGTATGTGAAAAATGACATAAGGGCCACAGAGATCCAGGAGGAACAAAATGGGGGAGAGATTCTGTGGGTTAAGCTGGAAAGGAAAATGGGGACAGCCATCCGCACAGGTGTGGTCTATAGACCACCAGCCCAGAAGGAAGAAACAGATAGGGAGCTGATGCTAGCCATCCAAAGGATGGCAGACAAGGGTGAGGTAGTACTGGTTGGAGACTTAAATATTCCAGACGTGGAATGGAGCATCCCAGCAGCAGCATCAACTAGGAGCAGATTTATCCTGGACTCCCGTCAGGGTGCCTTCCTCAAGCAACTGGTCATGAAACCAACTCGGCAGAAGGCAATACTGGACCTTGTGCTCACAAACAGGGACAGTGTGTTGGGGGTAACAGTGGGGGAGCACCTGGGGAACAGTGACCACCAGTCTCTGTGGTTTGAAATCACAGAAAGAGCAGAACCAAACCACACAAAAACACGTATCCTGGATTTTAGGGTGGCAGACTTTGGGAAAATGGGGAGATACTTGAAAGAGGCATTAAGGGGAATGGGACAGGAATTAGGGGTTGAGGAACAGTGGGCAGTATTAAAATGGGGATTACAAGAACAACAGAATTATGCATTAAGCAGGTTAGCAAGAGGAAAAGGAAGAGGAGACCATTATGGTTTTCCAAAGAGGTAGCAAAGAAAGTGAAAGCCAAAGAGATTGCATTCAGGCAATACAAAAAGACACAGGCAGAAGGGGATAGGGAGAAGTACCAGGAGAAGCAAAGGGAGGCAGGGAGGTCAGTAAGGGAAGCCAAAGCTCAGACAGAAGAGCACATTGCAAAATCAGTGGGTAGAGGGGACAAAACCTTTTACAGGTACATAAGTGAAAAAAAAAGACAAAGGGAGGGATAGTGAGACTGAAGGGGGAGGATGGGGGCCGCGTGGAGGATGACAACAGTAAAGCTGACATATTGAACAGGTATTTCTGCTCAGTCTTTACTGAGGAAGAGGAGGTAATGGGTCTGAAGGGAGTACAAGGGGTGAGAATGGTGCAGAAATGGACACAAGTCCCTTTAACAGAAAGGGTCCTGAAGGAACTGAAAGTAATGAGTTGATAAAGCAATGGGGCCAGATGGGGTGCACCCAGGGTGCTAAGAACTAAGAGAGGTGGTGGCTGAACCTCTGGCTATCCTGTTTAGCCGATCACTGGAAACAGGAGGTACCCAAAGACTGGAGGACAGCAGATGTAGTCCCCTTATACAAAGTGGGAACAAGAGGAAGCAGGGAACTACAGACCAGTCAGCCTCACCTCGGTAGTGGGGAAGATCATGGAAGCACTACTGAAGGAGAGATTGGTGGAACATCTGGTTGTCAATGGACTACAGGACCCAAGGCAGCATGGTTTCACCAGGGGAGGTCATGTCAGACCAACCTCATTGAATTTTTGACTGGGCGACTAGGGAGGTGGATCAGTGGAGGGCAGTGGACATGGCCTATCTGGACTTCAGCAAGGCCTTTGACACTGTGCCACATAGAAGACTATTCACAAACTGGGGAATATGGGTGTGGGCAGGACAGTAGTGTGGTGGGAAGGTAACTGGCTGGGTGGCAGGACACAGAGGGTGATGGTAAATGGCTGTCACTCCACAGAGGGAAGAGTGACCAGTGGGGTACCACAGGGATCAGTGCTGGGACCGGTCCTATTCAACATCTTCATCAGTGACATTGCGCAGGACTTAGAAGGCAGAATTTCACTGTTTGCTGATGACACAAAGCTCTGTAACAGAGTAGACACACCAGAGGGTGTAGACAGAATGAGAAGGGACCTGCATAAACTTGAAGAATGGTCAGGGGTTTGGCAGTTGAAATTCAATGCAAGGAAGTGCAAGATAATGCATATGGGCACAAAACCCTGGCACAATATATCAGTTGGGGGTGAGGATATAGCATGCACCAAGCAGGAAAGGGATCTTGGGGTTATCATCTCTGATGACCTCAAGGTAGGGAAACAGTGTGGACAAGGCAGGAGGTAAAGCAAATAGGATGCTGGGATGTATAGGCAGGGCATCACCAGCAGGAAAAGTAGTCATAATTCCGCTATACAAGACACTAGTGAGGCCCCACCTGGAGTACAGTGTACAGTTCTGGAGACCATACCTACGTAAGGACATAGACAGGGTAGAGAAGGTTCAGAGGAGGGCAACAAAGATGGTGCATGGATTGCATCACAAGTCCTATGAAGACAGGTTGAAGGAACTGAACATGTACTCCCTGGAGGAGAGGAGGGAGAGAGGGGATATGATAGAGACATACAAGTATCTTACAGGGAGGAACAGGGTGCAGGAATACACTATTTTTAAGCGAAAAAGATGTTCCAGGACTAGAGTGCATGGGATGAAGTTGGAGGAGGACGATTCAGAGAAACATGAGGAAGAATTTCTTCACAGAACGGGTGGTGGACAAGTGGAACACCTGCCAGAGGAAGTGGTGGGGGCTGAAACAATCACGGGATTTAAGAATGCATGGGATAGACATAAAGGAATTCTGGAGGTCAGGGGTAGGGGGCAACAGACTTCTAGGAAAACATAAACTGAACTTACAAGCTCAATTGGGCAGACTGGGTGGGCCATAGGCTCTTATCTGCCGACACTGTCTATGTATCTATGTATCTATGACACCATGCCATGCCTGACAGTACGCGGGTGGACATGCATGTCCTTGCCGGTGTCATGCAGGCCATATGCATCTGTCTGAAACAGCACCCAGCCAAAATAGCTATGGAAGGATCCAGGTGTTACATGTGGCATATGCTGTCACAGCTGCTGCACAGCAGTGTGGTGCTTACAGGCTTCACAACACCCTGATGCACATAACACAGACTTAATCCGGGACAACAATGCTGTTGTGGCTACACATGCGACTCCTGTGGTATGAATCTGCCCCTGCACATAGCAGTACCTCAACTGTGATGCAACACTGACAATAGCACTCCAGTTGTGTCACACTGTGGCTTCCCTGCAGTCACTAACACACACAGCAGATGTCCAGATGCACTAACGGCAATAGCGGACCTCCTGCGTATCACTGTGGAATCCACACATTTACCGATGCATTCCGCACACACCCAGTGAGCTACTGTGCCACACTACCATCAAATGCAGTGCAGTTGCATCACACAGTGGAAGTGATGCATTGACAACATGCTCTGCAAATGGCTAATCCACTACTAGATCACAACCCAACAGGTGACAGCCCTGGGGCGTCTACATGTGTCACATATGCAGTGATGGCTGGACATGTGTTGAGGGATGGCCAAGCAGTGTCAGCCACATGCCACATGGGACGCATGTGCCCCATGGAATCTGCACAACGAGTTCCATATCAACATTGCTGTCCACCAATGGTGCTGCATGATACATCAGCCAACCAAGCAACTGCAGTACATAGTGCTACCCCTGGGTGCACCAAGCTATACCGGGTGCTGTCAGGGTCAGAGCATCGTGTGTATACAGACCTCACCTGTACCCCTATCCATGTGCATCACAGAGGTCGTGTTGTGATGGTGATAGTGCAGGGGTGCAGCGCCTGTGTATCTACACACACATATTGCCCATGCCAGACACATCTATTGCTGTACTGCCCTGTGTTGGCTGCCTCACTCATGGCTGCTGTGATAGCCATGGGGCTGTCATGTTCACATACTAACTGCCAGCATGTACTGTACTGTGCAGGTATGCCACACCAAGCACTGTGGGTATGGTCCCAGATGTGTGCAGGTGATGTGTGGCAGGGAATGGATGTACGGGAATGGGGAAGGTTTGCCATGGCATTATGATACCTCTCCAGCATGCCAATACACTGTTTCATTGACCACACATTTGCCAGATGGTGGGCAACTATGTGTGGTGTGCTCCACCTGACAGTAGTGATGGCCTGTATAGGATGACACCCATGTGGTGTATGACCATGTATACAGTACAAATGTGTCATGTGGTGCCACCAGGGTGGTGCATCCAACTGCATCCCATGTGAATCTAGTGGGAAGTCAGATGGTTAATGCACCTCATGTACATTGCCATCTGTCCATCCCACCTCGCCATCCATAAGTAGCATGACAATGGGACAGGGATACATTCCTGTGTACTGACAACTTAGCCCACCTATCTGCAGGATCATTGTGTAGGACCAGGGTCTGGTGGTACATGTCAGTCACTTCCATCATTACAAGATGGCTGACATATGACTGTATACCAGTGGGACAAGGATGGATAGCACTGCGGCATGGACTGTTGTACCTATGTGACCATGTTACGGCAGGGAATGTGTAGTGCCCATATACAGTGGTGTACATTGCCATCACAGTACTCTCCAGTCTGTTACATGTGTGGCACAGATACAGTTTGGTCCAAACATTTGCCAGCACACCTATTGGGATGGCTGTGCTGGGGCCCTGCAGTGACGTTCTGCGATTCATACACGTTGTGCCCCTGTTACTATACAGGTTGTGTGACAGTGGCACAGGAGGTGTTCCCTCTTGTTGAGCTCTGTGCACATGGCTGCATGTGCCAGTGCCATCCTACATTGTTTGATGTGTGAATGTCCAGGGGACTGTCAGCACCACACATAGGCGTCAGCTTCATTGTAGTCAGACAATGCATGGTAGGGAGTGTAGTGCTGCCACCTGGGTACAGCTGTCATGCAGCACAAATGGATCTTTTTGCACAGATTGATGCTGTGTGATTCCCATCCCAGGTGGCAGCGGGTCCCTCTGCAATGCATGTGTGCTTGTAATTGGCATGGTGTCTTCCCCCTGGGTGTCTGCTGTTGCTGCTGTGCATGCATGCATTATGCTTGCACCACTGTTTCATTGGTCTGTGTTGTGTGTTCTGGCTACATTTGGCCCATCCTGTTGTTGTCCTGTGACATATGTGGGACACTGATTGTGCCTGCCTCACTCAAAGTGGTTTCGAACAAGCATTGCCCTTGTACGTCACCCTACGGCCATGCACCCTGCAAGTGTTGTGACACTTCCACACATCGCTGCATTGTTGACCTCTGCATCATCATCTTGTGCATCATCAGCATTATTGTCATCCACATCGCTGCCAACATCAGGCATGTACTGTATATGTGGTGTGCAATTGTGATGTTGTGCAATATGCAGCATGCCATGAATATCCTGCAGACCATGGCTGAGTCATACGGTAGCATACCTCCAGACCAGTCAAGACACTGGAAGCACATTTTTAGTAGCCCAAACATCCTCTTTATCACAGAGCGCATTGTTGCATGGGCCTCATTGTACCATCTTTCCCTTTCTGTGAGTGGTGTCCTTATCAGTGTCATCAGTCAAGGCTAGAGTGGGTATGCACTGTCACCTGTGGAGACATATGCTATTGTTAGCATTCATATGCCATGTGGCTTATTCACCTTGTGTGTGTCACTGTACATGGTCTGTTCCAGTCATGCATGCATGCTGGTGTTCTATGCTGCTGTATGGATTGTGTACACACTTGCATGTGTGCCATGCTGTGTGCCTGTTCCATATCCACAAGGGCGTTTGTTGCCTGACAGATCACTGTGACTGTGTCAGAGGCCCAACCAGCACAGACCATTCATATGTGTTCTGCTGCCATGTGGCAGGAAGTGCTTGCGCTGGACTGCCCACTGTGGCATGTTGAGCCGGCATGCCGGGGTACAGGTGGCCATTCATGTCACTGTGCGGCAATGCATTTGGCACCATACCCCATCCACATGTGCATATAGGTGACTGTGTCCCTGGCATGTGTCAGATGCTATGGCAGTATGCCCCTACATGCCAACTGGCAACAGCTGTGCATGCATGGCTGCTGTGTGAGTGTGTGACATCAGGCTGTGACTCTGCAAAAACCATCCAAATACTTTGCGGAGCTGTACAATCATAGGGTGCCCTTGTGCATTGGTGTGTGGCCACCTTGCCATGCCATATGCCAGTGGCTCTGTGCACTGGTCCTGTCATCACCCATGTGGGACATGAGAACGTGTGTGCATACTATATCGTCCAGTGTCTGCTTGTGAGTCTGTTCACAATGCCATCCCTGGCTTCATGCCAGGGTATACTCCATTCTTCAAAGTCAGCATGTACACCTCTGTGTCCACCACATGCAGGCAGCTTTCCCTTCTCGGTGCCCTGCTCATATCCCCTAGCCCCGGTGCAGCGCAATGATTACATGTTGCTGTGCTGTGCATGTGTGGCAGGTGTGGTGGCACACATGTGCCAGTGGGATGTACCTGCACCTACCTATCAGCCAGCCATTCATTATTTCCCCATGTTTGAATGCCTCACATATTCCTCAGTGACTGAATATGTAGGCATCATGGGATGATCCTGGGTACTTTGCAACAACATCAAAGGATCCGGTTGTTGCTGTCACAGATGACCTGCATGTTCATGCTGTGGTGCCTCTTCTGGTTAATGTGCACCTCCTCATCCTGTGCCAGTTCCTTTATCACTATGTGTGTGCAGTCGATTGCACCAAGCATGTGTGGGAGCTGTACTATGTTATAGAAGCTCCTGCTGAAGTGTCTGCTGTCCATGTTTGATATGGAGGACTGTGATATCCCCAGTGTGTCACCAGTCAGGGTTTGAAAGATTCTGGTGGAAAGGAACCATAGTATGATGCTTATCTTCACCTCTACTGATATTGGGTTGCTTCTCCATATCCGGCTGGTGATATCCGCTCTTAAGTCATTGCAGAGACCCGTTGTGGCCACTTTTTGATGGGCGGCATCTGGCCAGACACTGTTCTTCACTGAGGTCCAGGTATAAAGTTCTAGTGTTGTACACCCTGGGTGTGTATTGCCTGTGGGCTACTGCCTGTTGCTGGGGTCCTGCTTGGTGCATCCTTGCAGTGGCCCTCCACTGTTGCCTAGCATGATGCTGCCTCTGCATTGCCCTGACTACCATTATAACAAAATAGGGCAGCTGCTTCTGGCATTGTAGTGCCATTCAGCTCCCCCTGTTTGTCTGCACAGTGCCATGTCAAGTTATCCGAGTGAGTGCTGCCTCTGGTGTGTGTGCCTTTATAGTAAGTGCTAAGCTGCTTAGATCAGCCCTTCTACACCAATGGCATTTGAAAGTTGCATTTCAGGGGCTCTGGTTGCCTTTCCACAATGTAACCATCCCTGTACCATGTTGCAGCCTGTTTTCTGGCACAGTAGTGGCGTTGCCACCTTTGCTGCATGCCACTTGTCCTTTGATGCAGATGCACGTTGAAAATAGGGTTCAATGCAATTCCCGACACATGCTGCTCTTGCACCATTTTCCTTTGACTCAGGCATGACGTGCATCAATGTTTATTGACACTGGTGTCTTACATCCAACTGTGTGCATCAAAAATCCTGCCCCTGGTCTGGGTCTTTCTTGTCATCACAGTCACTTTCTCATTCTTTTCTAAGCAGTAATTTTTGATAAATGTGCCTTAACCATATTGATTTCAGTGCTGGTAGACCATGTCTGGTTTTCCCCTGATTGTAGTAGGTGGGGGTAGTAGCAGACTGCAATTTTGAAGAGTTAGTTGGTTGACTGCTCTCTCTAACTGGATGCCTTCTGCTCTGACCTGGTGCTGTTTTTGTGTTCCTGACTTTTTCCTTACACTTAACTGTCTAAAACACATCTGGTGCCTGCTTGTAGCTGTTGATAAATAGAAATCATTACTGTTAATAATATAACTTATACACAGTATTAGTATTACTTTCTTAAATGTCAGAAACAGAAGAGTGATCAGGAAGCATTCTGTACTTCTAAGTGCTTTCATTGTTTTTTTTTCTACAGATATTTTGATTAAAAGCAGTTTAAAATGATTTTTTCAACATATGGTTACCATAAAAGAATAAAGGTCATAAAAGGTTTGGATATGGTTCATATACGGATCAGAACTTTTTTTGTTTATCAGAATCTTTTAGAACCTCAGAACCTTTTGAGCTCCTCCCAACACTAATATACATACATATATATATATATATATATATATATATATATATATATCATAGATAACCCACTACAACATGTGCATGCAAGGCATGCATATGTCAGAGCACGACAGCATGCCCTGTAGTGGGTTATCTATCTTATAAAATGCCCACAAATATTGTGGGGGGAGAAAAGGTAGTCCCTGTCTGTATAAGTAAATATTTGATTTACTTTTGGTAGTCAAATATTTGGGGAGGGGGAGAAAAAGTAGTCCCTGTCTGCATAAGTAAATATTTAATTTACTGTTGATCTGGCTGATGCTGTGTCAACTGTGATAGGTTTTATGTTATATGTGGGAATGGGCGTTGCTATAGGAATGCTCCATCCCACTTGTGTCTTCCCTTCTGAAGCCACCAACTTGCTCACTCTCCTCTCTGTACAGTCGGAAGCTTCACTTACAAAAATCTCAGTAACCTGAAGTGGAAAAGGGAATTACATACTTTTTTAAGACACAATACCTTATTTAAAACATCTGACAGCACATCCATCACCAGAATTAAGACCGATCAGTCACACCATGGTAAAAGTACAAAAGTGAAAGTGCTTAGCATTAAACCACAAAAGTGAAAATCACAGGATCAACAAGACACATTTTTTAATATAACTTTTGTTGAAAAACTAAAAAAAAATATTGCAGGATATATACAGTTTGGGAGTGGCATTTTTATTTGCTTATGGCTGTGGGTGTTCCTCTTTGGCAGCCTATCTGTACCAGGTCTGTGTGGGGCAGCCTGTCTATGGCAGGTCTGTGTGTGGCAGCCTGTTCCAGGTGTGGAGTGATCTCACTACGTGTGAGAAGAATGTGATGGCTGGAAGGGGCTGGAAAGTAGTCCAGGTATGTGGTCGTACTGGCAGGCATGCGGTCATTGTGAGATAATGCACTGTCATGTGACCTGTGTTTTCCAATTAGGGAACTCAATTTTGAGTGATTTATCTTAACCATTTTATAAATATGCAAATATGTGTGTGTGTGTATATATATATATATATTATGGTAGCACGGTAGTGCTACCATAGTTAGGGTTGAGTAGCACTTTTAAGGTTAAAGGGTAAAATTTTGCACCTTAATAACTTTGCCACCATTCAACGGATTCGCCTGACATTTAGTATGAACAATTGGGCATGGTAGTTCTTGGGATCTACCAAGTTTTGTACTGGTCGAATATACGGCTGCGGAGTTATTAAGCAATGACCAAATGTGCAATTATGCTTTTTTGTGAATTCTTTGCTCTCACCTACAGGTCGCACGGTTTGTGCGACCAGTCCAAAATCTTCAGGAACGTGCAGCCGGGGTCCCTAATGTGCCTTTTGAAGATTTCGTGAAAAAATATTGAACAGTTCAAAAGTTATTCAAAAAACAAATTCCCATTATAAGTCAATGGGAAAAGTTAACAAAAAGTTCAACACTTTCGTAAATGCACTTTTTAGTGTTGCAAATGACCCTATTAGTGTCGCAAATCTGCCATTTTTTTCAATTGGTGATCATAAAAATGCTTGGCATTTAAAATTGGGACCCTCTAGGAACACAGTTTTTTTCTGTGTTCACCTAGTCAGACCCTGAGGATGCTAACCATGTCTTTATTTTGGGGTTAAGCACCCCAGAAATATGTTTTCAAGTTTCTGGAAAAAGTAGTGTCACAAAGTAGTGTCGCGCTACTTTTCCAGGCTTTTCCAGGCTATGGCCAAAATGACAGGTATTATTTGCCACCTTGCTGCAAAAGAACGGTTTGGTCTTTTGGGCTGAAATTTGGAGGGAAGATAGCCAACATCTTACAAATGTGCCTTTTGGTGGTTTGGTCAAAAATATTGCAAGGCTGCAAAGTTACAGTACTCCGCAGTTGGCATTTTTTCCCATAGACTAACATGGAGGCATACGCCGCGTATTTCAGGGTTCTTATCTCAAAAACAATGTGAGATGTAGATTTTCTGTTACAAGCTAAAATCCTAGCCAAGAAAATCATGATTTTTGTGAAATTTAAATTGTTTTTCTACGTCATGCAGTTGCTGAGATATTAGCAATTAAGTACTTCCAATGCTCATTTTAAGCTTTGATCCCCATTACAATGCATACAGTACATTCTCCGTACACACTGTGTTTCTGCATGCACCTGTTTGGCAAAAACAGGGTATGCGCTTCCTTTACTGTTACAGTTACTGTTTCCACTTGTGTTTATGTCCCCGTTTGCATTACCGTTCCTGTGTACACCACTGTGTGCGTTACCCTTTGCGTTGTCATTCGCGCTTGCATTTTCATTACTGTTACCATTTGCATTTCCACTACTGTTTGTGTTTGCGTTTTTCTTTGCATCACTGTAAGCTTTGACATTTGCATTTCCGGCAGCCCTTTCATTTGCATTTCCATTTCTCTTTTGTTTTGCGTCTTCCTTGTTGTTACTGTTACCATTTGCATTTGCAATTACATTACTGTGCCTGTGCACATTACGGTTTGTGTTTCCATATGTGCTCGCATTTCCTTTTGAGCTTCTGTTTACTTTGCTGTTATTGTTGCTGTTACTGTTGCAATTTGAGTTTACAATTGCGATACTGTGCCCATGCTCATTTCAGTTTGTGCTTCCAGACGTGCTTCTGTTCCTGTTACTTTTCTCTTTCCTTTGGCTTTATTCTTCATGTTAATTTTACCATTTGCATTTACAATTGCGGTACCATGCCTGTGCACGTTGCGGTTTGCATTTACGTGCTGGCTTGCTTTCACATTTCTGTTTCTGTTCCCTTTCACGTTCTTTTTGCTGTGACACTTAACATTTATATTTAAAATACCATTGCCATCACTGTTCGCATTACTAGTTGTGTTTTCGTATGCACTTTGATGTCCGTTTGTGTCGCTGTTTGCTTCGGCATCACTTTGCGCTTGTGTTTCTATTAATACTTCATTTATCATTTATGTTTGATTTTCCATGTGCACCACTGTTCACTCTTCTGTTTGAGTTGCCGTTCCTGTTACTGTTACTATGTCACCAGACATCACATGGAGGGCACTCCCGCCACCGCATTACATTCTCTATTTCTCATCATCATTCTTAAAAAGAAGGGAAATTAGAGGCAAAAAACTCAGTTTAATGCATTAGTTAGGGTTGTTCCACAGTGACAAAAGTGAGGAAATTCGGTGTTAGGGTTGAAAGCCCCCCTTGAACCCCCCAAGTCGACCCCACCAACCGGCATCAGGGTGCTCATTGGGGTCATCAGTCCTAATTCTCACCCCATTCTCCTATACCTCTGCTTCTTTACACATGTGATGGGATGAGAGTTAGCACCTATGACCCCAATGCACACCCCGATGCTGGTTGGGGAGTGGGCTGGGGGTATCCAAGTGGGGCTTTCAACCATAACACCGAATTTCCTCACTTTTGCCGCTGAGAAACAACCCTAACTAATGCACTAAATGGAGTTTTTTGCTCTATATATATATATATATATATATATATATACACAATATATATTCAGAACCTTTTGAGGTTCTCCAAACCATAATATATATATAATGCAAAAAACTTTGTTAATGCACCAGTTAGGGTTATTCTACAGTGACAAAAGTGAGGAAATTCAACATTAGGGTTCCCACCCCTTGCACCCCACTCCCACCGTATCCCCATCAACAGGCATCAGGGTGTGTGTTGGGGTCATTGGACCTAATTCTCACCCCATTCCATGTCCAAACAAGCTCAGGTGGTGCAGTGCAGGAGAATGGGATGAGAGTTAGGGCCAATGACCCCAACGCACATCCCAATGTCTGTTGGTGGGGGCACGGTGGGTGTGGGTTGCAAGGGTATTGAACCCTAATGTCAAATTTCCTCACTTTTGTCACCATAGAATAACCCTAATTGATGCATTAACAAAGTTTTTTGCATTTAATTTCCTTACTTCTTAAGAAAGAATAGAAAAGTAGAAAGTTATGCAAGTTGGTGGGAGAGTGGGGCCTGCTCCCACCAACTTGTAAGTGTTGGGCCACATTATAGAGCTAATGACTAAAAAGTTCATTGGCAACAGCACAACCAGCCACTAAACGAATGTTAATGTAGCAGGACAATAGAAAACGTTGTCCACAAAACGTAAACTATGCCACACAATATTGTCCAACACATAAACACCTCTATTACAATATACAGGACATGCCGTCAACACACTCCAAATTTGAAATAAAAAGACCACACCATGTCTAAGATATGAAATGTCAAAATTTGAAATTTTCATTTGTCAGAGTGCCACAGTTCCACACCTGTTGACATTTAACATACACAACAGAAGAAAACGACACCCATAACACTAAGGCTAGGTATCCTATGAATTTCAAGCCACCACCACAAGCAAAACGCCGCCGGCAAAACATAAACTGCACCACACCATATGTCCACCCAAAAATATTTTCTGAGTGAAAACACTTTAATTTACATCCACAGGACATGCCGTCAACACTCTCAAATTTCAAGTGACAAGACCAAACCATGCCTGAGATATAGCATTTTAACGTATGAGATTTTCATTCATCATACTGGCATAGTTCTGCACCTCTTGACATTTAACAGACACAATGACTGAAAACTACATCCATGACAGTAAGGCTACATATCCTATCAATTTCAAGACACCACCACAAGGAGAACACTGTCCACAACACGTAAAGTGCGTCACTCAATATCCCTGAAAAAAATGTTTTCTCTGGCACATAAACACAATAATTCACATCTACAGGACATGCCATAAACACCCTCCAAATTTCAAGTAAAAAGACCAAACCATTTCCGAGATATTCAATGTTAAAGATTGGTAAAAATTCCCTATCTATTCAATTATAAAAAATCTGGCCATCTTGTCCCTATCTTGCGATCAAAGATAGTGATCAAAGAATCTCATTATCAAAGAATTTGCAGGCTCATGAATAAAGAATAAAAAATGTTATAAATCCAGAAATTGATAGAACTGTGGTATACCACCACCATGGTTCGACAAAACGAAGCCCCCTGAGTAAAACCCATCCTCATTTGTCTTCCTAGGTCACCCCTGGGTTGAGAAAATCAATTTTTTAAACTGGCCATCTCATCCCTTGCTCATGATGCACGATCACCATCGAACAATCTTATGATCAAAGAATTTGCAGGGTCACAATCAAACAATAAAAAGTCTTCAAATTTAAAAAATTAACAGAATTGCTGCAAACCACCACCATGGTTCATCAGAACAAAGCCCCCTGAGTAAAACCCACCCTCATTTGTCTTCCTAGCGCACACCTAGACTGAGTTAATTGATTTTTTCATCTGGCCCATCTTGTCCCTGCATTTCGCGATGCATGATCGCGTTCAAGAATCTAAG
Organism: Neoceratodus forsteri; assembly: GCA_016271365.2. Lineage (NCBI taxonomy): Eukaryota > Metazoa > Chordata > Ceratodontiformes > Ceratodontidae > Neoceratodus > Neoceratodus forsteri. The sequence continues at coordinate 62,719,503 of CM057451.1, forward strand.
CTGTCAAAATATTTGCCAATTCGCCAATCAAAAAAATTGCTCACTTCATAAAATAAAAGGCGAGGGATGAGATGTGAGATTTCTAAATGCATTTCTGTAGCCCGGGGTGTCCCAGACTGTTATATTAGGGTGGGTTTAGCTGAGGGGGCTTCGGTGTGCCCCATTTGAATAAAAACACTTAATTTTTCATTGTACCTGGTAGTCTAGTATCCCCCTCCCCCGATCATGATAATATACATTAAGATATGGTTTCCCTGGTAGTCTAGTGGCCCCCCATGTGTATCTGATTAATATGTCATTATTTTATCCCTGGTAGTCTAGTGGCCCCCATGTCTATGTATTCACGTTTGTTGTTTATATTCCTGGTAGTCTAGTGGGCCCCCATCTGTATTTTATTATTATTAATATCCCTGGTAGAATAGCCCCATCATTTGTAAAAAATAAGCATTTGCTACTTCCTGGTAGTTTAGTGCCCCCATGTGTATCTGATTAGTATGTCATTATTTTATCCCTGGTTGTCTAGTGGCCACCCATGTCTATGTATTCATATTTGTTGTTTATATTCCTGGTAGTCAAGTGGGCCCCCCCATCTGTATTTTATTATTATTAATATCCCTGGTAGTCTAGCGGACCCCCCATCATTTAAAAAAAGCATTTGCTACTTCCTGGTAGTCTAGTGGCCCCCACCCCACCCTGCCATGCCAGCACACCCAGCACCCCCCTCCATTTCCCAGCCTGCAACTGGAATAGCCCACCTCTCACCTCCATGGCCAGCTGCCAACTGTGTATATTATGAGGGCTAATTCAAATAGGCACTCTGAAATTATTTCAGAGTGCCTGTTTGAATTAGCGCTCATAATATACACAGTCTGTGGCTGGCCATGGAGGTGAAAGGTGAGCTGTACTCATAGGGATTGCTACTGTTTGTTGCTAACATTTCATTGCTTTATTTTCTCTGATTCAAATTGTTGTTGCTGGTATACCTTCTTCTGCATTATTACAAGGTGTGCCTACAGGTGTGTGCTGACAGATTACTGCTGTAATCTTCTGATTCCAATTGTCTTTTGCAAGGTATATCTTCTGTTACTGCTTTATTTTTTTCTGTAGCAAAGTGTTTCTTACAGGGTATATCTTATCTGAAATTATTACAGGTGGTGCTTTACAGGTTTTACAGTTTTATCTAACATTAGGATAAGCTTTCAGGGTTACTGCATTTGTTGTTGACTGATTGTTTCTGCTCTTACCTCCTTGTTCTTTCGTCCGTGGTTCTTCTTTATTGGCAGGGGAAGGGCCCAGCCACCCACCCCCATCCCCAACCACCCCACACTACACTCCTTTTATAGGGTACCACAGTTGTGTCATTTCCTGTGGCACAGCAGGAAGGGGAGGATCAGTGGGGCATCCACAAGGTGAGCTCATTTACAGGGGCACTAGTAATTTAACTTGGTATAACAAGTTATACAAAAACAAAACACAAAATCAAACCATTACTTGCATTTTCTTCCTTCTAATTACTCTGACTAGGTTATAAACCCAGCAACTTATCTGGAATGGATATCATTAACTGCAGGTACTGTGGAACAATTTTCAGAAGGACAGTCTTACAGGATTTAGGACACTGTCCTACATGCTGGGCCATTGGAGATCTTAGGGCTCAGCTCCGGGCAGCATGGGCAGAGATTGCGCATCTCAAATTTCATATTCAAGAGGAAATACATTATAAGAACCACCCACCATTTCCCCAACATTCAACAGAAAAACCTCGATCGCAGAGGGTAGTTGGTCCAGGAGGTTGGCAGGTGGTTAGGAGGAGCAAATCAGGTGCCCCATCACTCTCTGCTCTCCAACATATTACCTCCAAAAACCATATAAACACTACAAACAGGTATCTGCCTCTGTCTCTGAAATCAAACAAAGGGGCAGAGGACACTGCTGAGCAGGACACTGCAGCACAGGAGCTAGCACAACAAAACTCACCCAAATCAGGAACCAAAACAAAAAAGCAAAAAGGAAATCAAAAAAACTTCTGATCATAGAAGACTCCATGATTCGGGGAGTTGATATCCATCTCCAGCCAGGTGTAATGGTCAGATGTCTCCCAAGTACATCAGCATGGAGAGACACTGACCACATTGCTAAAATTGTTCACAAAGCAGGAGAAAACATTGACGTCCTGGTACACATAGGGACTAATGATCTCGCCAGCCGGTCAGTTGTGGAGACCAAGGAACACATGACCAGGCTGGGTGACAAACTATCATCCATTTCGTCCGGCATCTCCTTCTCTGAGATCCTGCCAGTCTGGGAGAGGGGACAGATGGATGGAAGGTCAGAGAAGGGGAGATAGGGGAGCTAAACATGTGGCTCAAGGGCTGGTGCCAGGAAAAAGGACACAGATTTATAGGGAACTGGCAACAGTTCTGGGAGCGAGTTCTTTAAATTTGATGGACTGCATCTGACTAAGGAGGGAGTCAGTGCATTGGGGCAGAAGTTTGATGTCTTTGCAGAATATTTAAACTACCAAATGGGGAGAGGGGTGCAGCACCCCATACGTCGAATGGGAAGAACACCCCTCCCCCTCAGCTAGTGGTCAAACAGGGATTCAGCATGTTTGCAGTTCATGTGCATCACCAGGTAAGAAAAAAGGTCCATCTCCCCATACGACGCACAGGTGAAATGCCAAACCTCACCCAACAACTAACACACCGAAATCTGGCCAATGGAAAATCATTTACACAAATGCTCACAGCCTGGGAAATAAGATCCCAGACCTGCAGGCAATAATGTCAGAGGCTAAACTGGACATAGTAGCAATTAGTGAGACGTGGTTTACCAGTAACCACACTTGGGAGACTTCAGTACCTGGCTATGTATTGTTCAGAAGAGACCGAGGTGCAAAAGGGGGTGGAGTGGCCCTGTATGTCAATGAAAATATCAAAGCTACAGAAATTCAGAATACACATAAGGAGCCAGAAGAACTGTGGGTCACACTGGAAACAGGAAATGGGACAGCCATAAGAACCGGGGTTGTCTACAGGCCCCCAGACCAGGGGGAGGACATAGACACATTACTGTTAGAAGATATACAAAACATGACAGCTAAAGAGGAGGCTCTGATAATGGGAGACTTCAACATGCCAGATACAGATTGGTCAATACCAGCAGAAACATCTGCCAGAACTAGACACATGGTGGATTCTCTGCAGGGGGAGGGCCTCAAACAACTGGTACAACAACCCACAAGAGACAGGGCTATCCTAGATCTAGTACTGACTAACAGGGAAGGGATCACAGATCTCCAGGTAGAAGGTCACCTGGGGCCAGTGACCATCACATGTTATGGTTCAATTTGGCTACTACATCTAAATCATCCCATTCCAAGGCAAATATATGGGACTTCAGAGGAGCTGACTTTGATAAGATGGCCAACAGAGTTAAGCTAGCTCTGGCAAAAAGAAACACAGGTGAGGGGATACAGGCAAAGTGGGCAAGCATTAAGGATGCAATACTTGAAGCAACATCCCATTGTGTTAGACAGAAAAGGAAGTGCAAAAGAAGAAGGAAACCACTTTGTTTCTCAAATACAGTAGCAGAAAAGGTCAGAGCCAAAGGCTGGCCTTCAGGAAATATAAGGAACACAGCGGGATGAAGATGGGAGGCATACCAAACTGCCTAAGGGAAGCAGAGAAGCAGTAAGGCAGGCAAAAGTCCCAAACTGAGGAAACACTAGCACGAACATTAAGAGTAGGTGACAAGACTTTCTATAGATACATTAGTGAAAGGAGAAAGTCCAGAGGGGGTATTGCTAAGCTCAGTGGAGAAAAGGGAACATGTGAGGAGGACCCTGTAAAAGCATCTATCCTAAATAGATACTTTTGCTCAGTATTTACTGAAGAGAAGGTAGGGCAGGGCCCACAGCTCAGCACCATGGACACAGGGGGAGGGAGGTGAGCACTACTACCTTCACAAAAGAAAGGGTCCTACAAGAGCTTGCTAAGCTCAGGGTGGATAAGGCAATGGGACCTGATGGCATACATCCCAGGGTACTTAAGGAGCTAAGGGTGGAACTAGCAGAGCCATTAGCAGAACTGTTTAGTGAGTTTCTGAGCACAGGAGAGGTCCCAGAAGACTGGAGAAGGGCTCATGTGATCCCGCTCCACAAAGTGGTAGCAGGGAGGAGGCAGGGAACTACAGACCAGTCAGTCTTACCTCAGTAGTGGGCAAGATTATGGAGGCACTCCTTAAGGAAAGGATAGTGCAACACCTGGAATCCATAGGGGCACAGGATCCAAGACAGCATGGGTTTACAAAAGGAAGGTCCTGTCAAACTAATCTCATAGATTTCTTTGACTGGGTAACCAGAGTGGTGGACCAAGGGGGAGCAGTTGATGTCGCCTACCTTGACTTCAGCAAAGCTTTTGACACTGTTCCACATAGAAGATTGATAAATAAGCTGGGTAGGCTCGGGGTGGGTCAGAAGTTAGTCAACTGGGTGACAAACTGGTTGACGGGCAGAAAACAGAGTGTGGTGGTAAATGGTATAGTGTCAGAAGAGATGCAAGTCACAAGTGGGGTACCTCAGGGATCAGTCCTAGGGCCAGTCCTCTTCAATATCTTCATTAGTGACCTTGCAGATGGACTAGAGGGTAAGGCTTGTCTGTTTGCAGATGACATCAAGATCTGCAACAGAGTAGATGATCCAGATGGGGTGGGCAGAATGAGAAGAGATCTGGATAAATTAGCAAAATGGTCAGAAGAGTGGCAACTGGGATTTAATGCAAAGAAGTGCAAGATCATGCACATAGGGAAGAGAAACCCTGAAGCCACCTATAGGTTGGGAGGGGAGTTGCTGGCAGTCACAAAGGAAGAAAGAGACTTGGGCATCATCATCACTGATGACCTGAAATCATCCAAGCAGACCTCTAAAGCAGTAGGTAAGGTTAGGGGGATGTTAGGGTGTATAAGTAGGGGTATCACAAGTCGTAAGAGAGAGGCAATAATCCCCCTTTACAAGACACTGGTTAGGCCCCATCTGGAGTACTGCGTGCAGTACTGGAGGCCACACCTTTACAAGGACATTAACCAAATTGAGGCAGTCCAGAGAAGGGCAACCAAAATGGTGCAGGGACTGCATCAGAAGACATATGAGGACAGATTAACGGAGCTCAATATGTACACCCTTGAGCAATGGAGGGAGAGAGGTGATATGATTGAGACATTCAAACACCTTAAAGGCATTAACAAGGTGAAAGAGTCTAACATGCTTAAATACAAGAAAAATAGCAGGACAAGAGGACACAGCATGAGATTAGAGGGAGGCCGATTAAGGGGGAATGTGAGGAAATACTTTTTCACAGAAAGGGTGGTGGATGCATGGAACGGCCTACCTCAGGAAGTGGTGGCTATGAATGCAGTGCAGGGCTTCAAACAGGCGTGGGATAGGCATAAGGGAGCAATACAGATGAGTATGAATAGATAGACCACTGACAGAGCAAAGGCCAATAGCACATTTATAAGGTAGAAAAAGAAATGGGCAGACTGGATGGGCCTTGCGGTCCTTATCTGCTGTCAACTTCTATGTTTCTATCTATGTTTCTATTGGTTGGGGAATGGTGGGGGGTGCTGCTGGGTGGGCTGGCATGGCAAGGTGGGGTGGTGGGGGGCTACTAGACTACCAGGAAGTAGCAAATGCTTTTATTTTTAAATGATGGGGGGGGGCGCTAGACTACCAGGGATATTAATAATAATAAAATACAGATGGGTGGCCCACTAGACTACCAGGAATATAAACAACAAATATGAATACATAGACATGGGGGGGCCACTAGACTACCACGGATAAAATAATGACATATTAATCAGATACACATGGGGGAGCACTAGACTACCAGGGAAACCAGATCTCAGTGTATGTTATCATGATCGGGGGGAGGGAGCCGCTAGACTACCAGGTATGATGAAAAATTATGTGTTTTTATTCAAATGGAGCACAATGAAGCCCCCTGAGCTAACCCCACCCTAATATAACAGTCTGGGACACCCCAGGAATACAGAAATGCATTTAAAACTCTGGCCATCTCATCCCTTGCTCGCGATGCACGATCATGATCAAAGAATCTAGCGAACAAAGATCGATAGAGAGCCACAAAACGAAGATTACAAAAGTTCAAAACTCTATTTTTGGACCACTTTGGAGAAAACCAAAGCCACGGCTCGATAGATTGGGGTTCCCTGAGTAAAACCCATTCAAGTTTTACTTCAGAAGTGACCCTGAGCTAAGATTTGTTTTTTTCCTATTGAAAAACTGAAAACAAAATGGTGGACCTTGTGATCAAAGAATTTGTAAAATCCTTGGGGACAAAGATTCTTGAACCTCGAGGCTGCAAATTCTTTGACCGCCAGGTGGGACCAGATGTCCAGAACCCCATTCTTTGTTTGCAAAACATACATGTAAATTTTCCCATTGAATTACAATTAGTAGTGGGTGAAGTGGGCTCAATCCTGTCCGCGAAGCGTTCGTGGAGCACAGGTGGATTCGCGGAGTGTTCCACAATGCGAAGTGGGGTATTTTGCACTATAATGAGGAACGTGAAGTGCATTAGAAACAGTGACTTTGCATTACTCCGCCTCCACTGGTCACTACTCTTTCAATTTTTAAGGCAAAGTACATTGGTGGCAGTCCACTTTGCCTCACTTCGCCATGTTTTTGAGCTCTGAAGGTGGATTTTGCAGTGATTCATGGGAGTTCAGGTCACATGGGCTCTATATTGATCTGCACAGCCTCAGTTCGGAGTAGTGTGAGTAAGAAGGAGTAGGAGACAGTGTGCTCTAATAACTGTCTGTAGGAATCTTGTAAAAGCTGTTCAAAAAGCATTTTTGCTCTTTTGGGGGGGATCCAACTGTAGTTCATCAATTGTAGAAAACCCTCCTGTGCTCACATCATCGAGTGTTTTTGTTTGCATGTGGCTTTTGAATGTTAATTTACAACATTGAGTGTGTGTTGTGAAAGACAGTGAAGTGTGCTGTGTGGGGGAGGGATGTATCTGTGTGTAGGTAGATTTAAGTTGGAGAACTAGTGATTTCTTTGTGTTTTGGTTATATTTTTGTTATATAACTGACTGTTACCGTACACGTAGTAAAATTGTCAGTAATAGTAGAAATTTTCTTGCTGTTTGTTGTGTGAATGTGGTGCAGCATTTCATAAGGTTAGGTTGTTTAAATTACAAATTTACATTAGGTGGCAGTACACTGAATGTTTGCATTTGCATTGCATTCCGCGTCCAGCATTGTACACAAACTGTTCTGTGTTGTGTGTGCAGTGTTGCATGCATCAAATATAATACACCTTTTAAAATTTGTGTCACAGACTAGTGTAAGTGCAACTAAGCACAGCAGTGTGAACCTGCTATCCACTGCAGCTGCCTGATTTTGTACTGCAGTCGTGTCCTGTTGTTAGTTTTGCTGTTTGTATTGTAGTGCCATAGAAATCAGCACTGTCTGTATTCAATGCTCCCCCCAGCCACCACCCTCATGTTCAAAAGGTTTTTTTTACCAGACTGGATTGTTTTTGTGAGTTTGTGACCCCATCAGCATCACTGGTTACTGAAGTTGTTTTCATTCCATGACAGTGTCACAACACAGTAGTCTCTTAACTGTTGCTGAAGCCACAGTTGTTTATTTTGCTTCACATCCAGCCAGCATCCCTGAAAGTATTTGCTGCTGCTGTGCTTCAAGTCTGGTAACCTGCTGCTCCAAAGCACTGAAATGCTTGTTGTTTTTTTCTCCAGTGCTTCCCACACCAGGAAGAGGTCAGACTGGCTTACAGGGACTGTGCCGGGGTCCACTGCAGAGGGTAATCCAGGCGGTGGTGGTGAGCACCTGATGTAGCCCTCCTCCTCCTGCTGCGGTGGTGACTGCTGTGAGACACATCTTCCACCCCAGCAACACCCTCAGCCACTGCCATGGAAGGGCCAGCAGGTGGATGCCTGGCTCCTTCCATGGCAGCCTGCCACTCTGCCCTGTGGTGATTCATCATGTGGGTGCGCTGGCCACTGGTCCCCAAATGTGTCCTGGGGGCCCATGGTGCACCAGCACACCACACACATGGCACTCCACCACTGTGCTGTCTTCCCCTGCACAATTAAAAAACTCCCACACTAGGGAGCTGCAGGGGGGACCAGACACAGTATGTGCTTGTCGGACCCGAGTCCCACTACCACCTACAATTGCCAGGGCCACCTCCTGTGACTGTGGAGGTGGTGGAGGGGGGGTGCTGCTGCAGCCCCAACAGCTTCTGCTAGTGGTGGTGGTGGAGCAGGTGGATGAGCAACAGCCACCGGTGACATTGGTGCTGCTGCTGCTGCTGCTCCTGTTGCTTCCACTGGGGAAGCAACACTGGCCAGGAGTCTGGAGTGGTCCAACATCACACGACCACCCCGCCTCCCATGGGTTTGCACTCCTGCCCTCCTAATGCTCCCACGTGCCAGTAACTCTCCTTTTCCGACTCCAACATGACCCTCCATCCTCCTGGGTCCATGGAATGACATACACACACACACACACACACACACACAGTGGACACACACATACATATACACACGCACCCACACACACGTACACAGAGTCAGTCACACACACAAAACAAAAACAAAACTTATACAAAAAATTCACTAACCAAAAAAACACTAACACAATACAAACATTAAATAAAATAGCTTTTAAAAAAGCTGTTTGATTGTTCTGGCAGTAACAAGAAATAAGAGCCAAGCAAACTCCGCACCTCTCACAATTTTGCTTTCTCCCTGTAAAAATGCAAAGGAGAAAGTGAAACTGCTTCTCTGACACACTTCCTTCCTGCCTGGCTAAAGCATGTGACTTACAATACTGCAGGCCATGTGATGTGCCTATTTTCTTCTCACTTCGCCTTATTTCGCGTTAAGGCATAATGAGAATGCTTAGTGGTAATAATAACACAAAGTGAGCACTTTACAGGGTCCACTTCGTGTCTCGCTCTATGGACGTGAAGTGTCCACTTCGGTCCACTTCACGGCCAGATTAATAATTCACTGCATCTCTACTTATAATGGGAAATTAAAAGTGGCATAACTTTTGAATGCCTTAATATTTTTTCACCAAATGAAAAGTGGCATGTTCAGCCACCACAGCTCTTTCAAACAAGCCATCTCACAGAGCACCGCACCACACAATGGCCAGGACCACATCCAGAATCCCAAAAGGTGCCTCCAAAAACAGATAATTTTGCATTATTCAGTGCCTTTGTATGCAAAGACCGTAAGTCCAACCAAAACACAATTTGGCAAATCAAGAGATCTACCATGCCACACTGCGCAAATCTGTTGAACGGGTCAAAAGTTACTAATGCCCAAACTTTTGACTTTTGTATGTAACTGACCACTGAACCCTAACTATAGTGGCGCGACTGCACCACTAAAATATATATATAGGGGGAGAGAGAGAGAGAGAGAGAGTCATTGCAACAAACTTTGTTAATGCGTCAGTTAGGGTTAAAGTGACAAAAGTAGGTGAATGAGATGTTAGGGTTGAGTTCCTAACCCCTGACCCTATTACCCCACCCCCCTCCACACACCAATAGGCATTGGGACATGCCATGGGGTCGTTAGGCCCAATTCTCACCCCATTTCATGTATAAACAGGCTGACATGGTACAGCATCGGAGGATGGGGTGAGAGTTAGGCCTAATGACCCCATGGCACACCCCGATGCCTGTTGATGTGTGGAGGATGGAGAGTGAAGTAGTAGGATGGGGGGATTAGGAACTCAACCCTAATCTCTGATTTCCCTACTTTTGTCACTTCAACCCTAACTGATTCATTAATAAAGTTTTTTGCAATGAATTTCCCTGCTTTTTGAGAATGTGTGATGTAACTGGTAACTGGGATGTGTTGGTCGGGCCTCCAGGCCCCACGCTCCCTTCAAGCTGCCCATTTATGCATAATGATATGTGTCTGTGGGAGTGCATGGCATCCCACTTACACATAACTACAGAGCTACACAGCAGCCCTATAGGACTGAAAAGGAACCCTTGTAACACTAATTTGCCAATATCTCAGTAACCGTATCAGCTATGAAAACAATTCCACTGCAGCTGTAATCATGACTTCAAAGCCTCCATGCATGCATAGTTCACCCAAAGGTGAGCTAATCTGCCCAGAGTGAAAAATCCATATTTTGCATAATTTCTGAGATTCGGGCACTGAAAGGCCCTGTGGGCACCGCAATGTTATTCTACGGGAAAAATCTCAACTTTGTAATGGTATATCTACGGAACTGATTATATTTTTGCACCTAAACAACATAATTCACATCTCTGGGACACCCCCTTTATACCCTGAAAATTTCAAGCCAAAAAACCAAACTGTTTATTTACAGTGCACTGGGAACATTTTTAAAATTCCTAGTTCGTGAGGTGGCAAAATACCCATTCGCAAGGTCAATCCCCCTTTGTGAGTTGTCAAAATCGCCATTCACAAGAAATCCTTGTTTGTCAGATTTTGGCCATCTTGTCTGGAAGTCGCGATCAAGGATTTTGTCATCTCGTAAAAGGGGATTTTGACAGCTCATGAACAAGGAGTTTGTCACCTCATGAAAGAGTATTTAAAAAACAATCCCCTTTTGCGAGCTGTCAAAATCCCCTTTTGTAAGCTGATCCCCTTTTACAAGTGGACAAAATCCCCATTCGTGAGCCAATCCAATTAACAATGTTGACACTGCACTTAACCTGTTCATTAGCCAGTTCAACGCTATCTGTGATAAATATGCATCTCTAAGAACTAGAAAAGTAAAGGGGACCAGCAACCCATTGATCACCCCCGATCTCATCGAACTTCTAAGAGCAAGGGATCACCTCTGGCACAAGGCTTGGCCTCAGGAACCCATACAAACCTACAAAACTATTGAAGGGCTGTAATTGAGTGCACCAAAGCAGTCAGGGTGACGAAAAGCCAATATTACAAGGATGCCCTCAATAACAGGTGGAATAACAGCAGGTCATTCTGGAAAAACATAAATGACATCACATGGAAGGACCACAAGACCATGTCTCACATGGTAAATCTTTAAGGAACCCCAACCAAGGAGTCAAAAGTCATTGCGGACACTTTCAATAAGGCGTTGTCAGACCTGAGCAGTATTCTCCCCCTTGACTACTTCAACCCTACCCATCCAACAGACAATGTAGGAACATCAGACCTACAACATCATCACCCTCCATTCTATTTCAAGTCTGCATCTGAAAATGTAGCCAGACACTAACTTGTGAGTGCCCTGGGGAAATCAAGGCATAGTGGTGACTCTTTGGGTCTTAAATTTATCAATCTCGCTCTGGATGAAGTCCTTATGCCGCTTAGCAAAATAATCAACTTCTCTCTTAACCTCTCACAATTCCCACAATGCTGGAAATCCGCAACTGTCATTCTGGTTCATAAGAGTGGGGATCATGCACTTCATGGGAATTACTGCCCAGTTGCTATCCTACCACTGTTTTCAGAAGCCCTGGAGTGCATGGTCATTGACCAGCTTGTGGAATACCTAGAATGACACAATCTTCAATCTACGCAACAACACTGTTTCAGGAAATGTCATAGTACTATCACAGCATTATTGGAATTCACCGGTTACATACATAACTCTCTGGATCAAGGGATCTTGGTTGGGGCAACATTCAATGACTTTACCAAGGCCTTTGATATGGTAAACCACTCACTCCTCATTGACCAACTTAATGACATTGGACTCTCCTCTGACACATGAAATGGTTCGCTAGCTATCTTACTAATCAAATTCAGCAAGTAAAAATTGAGCACGTCCTCTCAGACAGTAGACCAGTATGCTGTGTGGTCCCACAAGGATCCATCCTGGGTCCACTTTTATTCAATATCTTTTTAAACAAGCTTCCAAATTCCTGCCTGGGCAGCATCCTCCTGTATGAAGATGACACTGTTATCTTCACTAGGCACTCTCATCTTCAGGATCAACTCCAACAAGGCTTTGCGTCTGTTGAAAAATGGTTTACTGATCATAAGCTCATAATGAATTATAAAAAAAAAAACAAGACCATGATGTTCACCAGCACTCATAGTCAGCACAAGAGCTTCCCACTAACCATTAAAAATGATGTTGTTCCCCCCTGGAGCTAGTACAGCAATTCAAATACCTGGGTATAACAATTGACTGTACTCTGTCCTACACACAGCACATAGACAATACAGCAAAAGCCATAAACAGAAGAATCGGTATGCTGTACAGACATAAGCGAAACCTAACCCAGGAAGCGCTGCACCATGCCATACATAGCTCAGTAACCAAACTCACTGACTATGGTATGATCATCTACGGATCTGCCTCAAAATAGCTTTAAATAAAGCCTGCCACCTTCTTACTGGTGCTGCACAACAGACCCATACGTGTGACCTTTATAGCCAGGTAAATTGGTTACAGATTGACAGTAGACTCAGATACCAATCCTGCCTGCTGACAAAAAAAAAATAGTCTAAATATGATGCCTCCTGGAGTTCAAGCCATTCTAAATCCTCAGCTAAATCCATGCACTACCAGAAGTTCCAGCAATCAGATTTTCAGAACTCCTCGGTGAAATACTGCACTTGGACAGTGAGCTTTCGCCTACAGAGCCCCACTCTGTATCAACTCGCTGCACCCAAGGTTTCAAAGTTCAAAGATTTATTACATATAGATGTATAAAAAAATTCACTAATTATTACATCACATCACAAAACATAAAACACAATGGCCCAGATATTTAAAAGGGTTGCACCAGCGCAAGTCTGAAAATGCACCATTGTGCGATATTCAGTGGGAGGCAGATGCACCCCCCCAAATCACAATGCGCAAGAGTGCAATGGTAATGAATGCATGTGCAACTGAAGGGGGAGGAACCATGAATAAAGAGGGCAGTGCGATATTCAACAACATGCGCCACGCGCAATAGGGGAGCAAATGGAAGTTACGCAATAGCGGAAATGATTCAAAATAAAAAGGAACATGAGAGAGGCACAAGAACACTACAGGGAAGCCACATGTGGGAGAACTGCAAGCAGGCACACAGCAACTGTGAGCAGGACAGGGCAGGAGCAGGTTGGAGCACCTGGAACCACCAGGAACAGGGAAGGAGTGGGGAGCCGTGCCACTGCGCAGGACAAAAGGGGGAAGTGCCACACAGGACAGAGGGCACGGACAGTGGGCAGTACGTACAATACAGGGAGGTGTTCCCAGTGCAGGGGGAGTAGCAGTAAGGACAGCGGGGGAATGGTAAAACAGCTGCTGGGGGGGTAACACAAGCCAGGGACATGGCCAGTGCCACCATTCAGATGGAGGCAGTAATGAGGGGGGTGAGAAGGCAGGCAGCAGGAGGGTGCGGCCGTGGAAGAGCCCGTCGGCGATATGCCCCCAACAGGCAGTACCGAGCCCACACCAGTTTTGAGCTGTACACTGACACTGAGATTGTGGGCCGGTACTGCCTGAACCAGGTGATCCTGAGGCAGCTCTGTGAGCTGTGCAGTGATGTGATGCAGGCACCCACACGATGGAGCCATGCTCTGTCAGTGGAGACCAAAGTGACAGCTGTCATGTGCCTGCTCACCACAGGTACCATCCAGAGACCAACAGGGGACATGACAGGCATAACCCAGTTGGCCACATCACGCCTACTCACCCAATTCCTCAGTGCACTGCTGCCACATGCTGCAGAGTACATCCATTTCCCCAGCACACTGGCAGAGTGCACAGCAAACATACAGGAGTTCCACAGGGTAGCACATATGCCTGGCATGCTCAGGGCAATAGACTGCACCCATGTGGCCATCCACATGCCACCTGTCCCGAAGGGTCTGCATACATAAATCGGAAGGGGTATGCATGCATCAACTGCCAGGTGGTGTGCGATGCCAGGGGGCGCATAATCAATGTCTATGCCATGCACCCTGGGGGAGCACATGATGCCTTCATCTGGCACCAGTCTGCACTGTGCCACAGGTTCAAGAGTGGGGACATCTCCACTGGCCACCTAGTGGGTGAGTATGCAAATCACGAAGAAAGACATGGATCTTGGGAGGGGCATAGTCAGAGGTGACATGGTTACTGGTCTAGATGGCTCATGGCAGGGCGACGCTGATCACCAAACTAATGTCCACCCTCTACACACAAGTGACAGTAGATACCCACTCCGTCCCTGGCTGCTCACACCATACCGGCGGTCCACGACCCCATCGCAGCAACGCTACAATGAGGCACATGCCACCACATGCAATGTCATCGAGCGGGTGTTCAGGATGCTGAAGGCACATTTCTGTTGCCTGGACACGTCTGGCAGTGCCCTACAGTACAGCCCCTCAAATGCCTGAGGGCTATTCCTGGCCTGTTGCATCCTGCACAACATGGCCAACAACTGTGGGATAGCTGTACAGGTCGAAGAGGAGGACAGCGATGGGGACAATGAGGACACTGGTGAAGATGGTGATGGGCAGCCCCTTCTTGGTTGAAGGGACCCCCAACTGATCTGGATGGCGCAGCTACACTGGGACACCATCACAGAGGAGCACTTCAACCAACCCAGGTAAGTCATGGGGCCATGTGCAATCACCAATGGCAAGGGCGCAACCCACAACCAAGCATGGACAAACCCCAGGGGTGCATGTTGTAAAGGAAATTGACTGATCATGGAATCACACATGCCATCAGGGATGGGCAAGGTCTAACATGGCACGCGGTCACACACACACACCCCCCACAAGACATGCACAAAGGGTAGGAGGCAGGCCGACCCCTACTGCTGCCCCTAGCCACACATACGTCCACAGACCACCACGCCCAGTGCCTGTCATTGTGCATGTGTCAGAAGCTGGACACCATTGCACAGTGGCAGACAGCACAAAACAGGCATCATCATGCACATGCCACAGCTGACAGCAGTCAGGAGGGTGTGCAGATGGAACGTGTGTTTGTGTGTGTGTGCAGGGCCGGGTACCCCACCTGTGCATTGCACGTTGAACAACACACTGCATACAGGGCAGCATCAGACAGTAGCCTTGGTGGGAGACAGGTCAGTCACGCGCCACAGTGCCACGGCTGCCACGGATGCATGTGTGGCCCCACTGAGACCAGCCAGCAGTGACAGGCTGACCAATGGCCTCATGAGGTGGCACCAACGGTCCTCCAGGGGTTCTGCTGCTTGAACGCGACCGTGCTTGCACAGGGGTCTGCAGCACACCGAAAATGCCTGTGCCAGGCATGCTCAGAATACCCACAGCTGAACCCGGTGTCAACAAGGAGGGTGTCGCATGACGCCGGGAATGGGGGGTGGACATTGCACTGCGCAGTGTCTGCAATGCATGGGAAAATAACTGTGTGCCCACTGTGGCCATGACAGCTGTGATTGTCTGTGTCAGCCTGTCAATGGCAGTGGTCACATCCTCCCACAGCCAGTCCATCCCTGCCAGGAGCAGACCGGTGTCCCTGCTGCACCACTCCTCTGCCTGGTGCAGGGCTGCACTGAGTGCATCCACCGCCGTCACATGCCGCAACTGCTGATCGACTGAATCTTGGAGTATGCCGGTGTGCTTATCTAAGCGGTCATCCACCTGATCGGCATGCTGTCCCTCACGGTGTTCATGGCCATGATGGGCAGCACCCATTGAGGGTGGGCACTGCACACCAGGGCCATGCCTGGGCATGTCCACAGGTGGTGCACTGACACCACCCCCCAACACTGTACCCCCATGGCCATTGGCTGACTGCTGACACTGCCCCTCCGGCTGCCACTCTCCAGGGCTCAATGGTGCCACTGCAGCTGCTGCAACAGCCCCACTGTCCTGGACATACACCAGTGCTGCCCCACTGGTGCAGACAGGCACAGGCTGGGATTGTGATGGCATGCAGGCCTCCACGGCGGCACCACCCATGGCTATGCCCATGCTGTAACCTGCTGTGTGGCCATCCTGTAGCCCACACATATCGCTGTCCATGATGTGAGCTCCATCATCATCAGTGATGGATCCGGCACCAGTCTGAGTCTCAGCATGCTGGCATCCATGGACTCTGGCATGCTGGGACACGGGCAGGGCCTCCTCCTCACCTGCTTCACCAACATCATTCCGGACAGCCAGGTGGGCCCACTGTTGCCCTGACCCTCAGACACCTGTGGAGGTGGACGGGCCCTCCTCTATGTCCACGGTATCACCCCAGTGGATGAGCCCACCACTGCTGACCCATGTAGATGCTTAGGAGCTGTAAGGGAACACAGTAGCATTAATGTATCTGCACTACCCTGTCTCATCCCCCCCCAGTGACAGATCAGAACCTACTATGCAGTGACGAGCTACCACCTGTCTGGAATCCACCACCTGGAATACCCTCGATGGCACAACACCACATGCTACCAGCAACCCACTCTTCTTGTGGGGTCAGGCATTGCACGGCCGGCTGTCCCCCACCGGTCACAGCCTGTGCTGCCCTGATGGCAACCACCTTATCCTTAATCCTCCGCCTGTCCGTGTCCACCTTCTTCTTGCACTCCTGCATGGACCACTGGTGGCTGCCATGCAGGTTGACGGCACGCACCACCTCTCCCCATGCAGCAGCATGGGCCTGTGGTGTTCCCCGCTGTCTGCTGAGCAGTGGCTCCTGGTCAAGGTAGGCCTCAAACAGGGCATCTGTTTCTGCCTTGGTGAAGTTTGGCCTCCTCTTCTTCCCACATCTCTGTTCCTCTTCCTCCACCTCACAATCACTCATTATTGATCCTGTGGGAATGTCGGGTATTATCTGTGACTGTGCAGTCCCATGCATGTCCCACACTCCACAGTCCACACTCCCAAACAGCATGCAACTCACCACAATAGACTGTAATACCAGACCATGGCCTCTGCAGCCAAATGTCGCATTTATATAGCGCAACGCATGCAAATGAGGTGAGACGCAATTTTAAATGGATGCTAATGCAGTATCTGTGCCATTGAATAGCTGATTAGCTGATTTGCATATGCTGGCTGAATATCGCGCTGTTGCACCTTGCGCAATTGTGCTGAACGTGCTCAGGCAAGGGCGCATTTCAGTGACATGCGCAGTGGACACTGAACAGCGCATGCCCGTGGTGCTGATGCCGATGCCTGCCACACTGTTGATGTGCTGTACATGAGAGGCAATGCAGGGCACGACCACCATTGCGCCAGTGACGCTACTGCGCTGTTCACATGTATGGTGCTCTGGCACTGGGACGCCGTAGGTGCAGTGGGGCCACAGCACAGTAGGACACTACAGGAAGTGGCACATAGGCACCCTACCGCACTCCACGTGGTGAGTATGATGAGTACCAATC
Source organism: Neoceratodus forsteri (assembly GCA_016271365.2). Classification (NCBI taxonomy): domain Eukaryota; kingdom Metazoa; phylum Chordata; order Ceratodontiformes; family Ceratodontidae; genus Neoceratodus; species Neoceratodus forsteri. Next base: position 62,736,868 of record CM057451.1, read on the forward strand.
GCGCTGTGGCAGTTTGTGAACGAGAGACCACTGACCCTGTGCTGACTTTTGCCCCTAGGTGCCATGCGTCCACATGGGTGCACCTCTATTGCACTTCTCGGAGACAGAGCAATGAGAAATGGCAGTGTAGTACTGTGCAGCATCCGCACGTGGCAGATGTGCACTACAGTGCCATTTTGATACTGAAAGATTGCAAGATGGCACGGAGACGGGCACCGATCTGAAGCCAGGTCAAACTGGCCAATCTAGTGCAGTTGGTGGAGCCCCATGCTGCTGCCCTATTTGGGGAAGCACCCCTGGACAGGGCCAGGAGTGCCATGTGGGAGGAGGTGGCGGTGGCCCTGGAGGAGGCCAAAGGCATGGAGCACACAGTGGAGCAGTGCAGACACCACTATGGGGACCTGCAGCATCGGGACCCAGACTTGCTTGCCTGCCTGTGGTCACGCGCCAGGAGGGGCACGGTTCCATGGCCAGGTAGGTGTCCCATCCACACACTGATAACGTCCATATGGGTATCATGGTGGCATGTGTCCAGCACATGGGGGGGTTGTCCAGTGGGCCGTGGTGGTGCTATAGGAGTGGGGAGCCAATGGGTATGGCTGTGTGGGATTGCACACACACAGGGGCAGGGGGCCTTTGCTACCAGATTGTACTGATGTTCCTTTCTCCATGTTTGCACCCAAGGCCCAGAGGAGCACTGGCATGCCGGGGGGGAGGCTGCACCGTGAGCCACAGCATGCAGCAAGGGCAGCCAGACCAGACCGGTGCAGGAACCATCCTGATGATGGTGAGTGCCTTACATCCATGATTACTTTTGCATGCTGTGTAACAGGGCGGACAGCGGGGCATGGCCACCATCCATTGACACCACTGCCATGCACACAACGTGGTACAGTCAGCACTGTCCAGTGGCACTGCATGTCTGGGAGTGTGTCAATGGTGGTCCATGTGTGCACCAGGTACATGGCTGTGCCACTGCCTTCGCACCGCATAGTCATGTCACTGTACAGCCACGGTGGTGCTGTGCGGGACTTGGCCGGTGGGTGTGTGCAGTGGTCCACATGGCTGTGTGCACCTGGGTGGGCAGGTCTTGTGGAAACAATCACTGTGGGTGGTCACACACCATCACAGAGGCATGTCCAAAGGCCATATGCCATGCACAGTGGGTGGGCTGCAGGGGGCTGTGCATTCACACCTATTGACTCTGCTCCCTTGTCCTAGGTGGATGGCAGTTGCAGACGATACAAGAGACACTGTGGGAGATACTGCAGGTTGCCAGGGCCTCCCTGGAGATCCTCGAGCGACTAGACCGTCTGGGAGTCTGATGGCGGAGGCGCAGCCAGAGCGGGGAGCAGGGCTCCAGCTGAGCATTCTACAGCCCATGATTTCCCCTACCCCCCTTGACCCACCCTCACACCCCTCCTTCCCTCTACCATTTGTTCACCCCTGCCTCTACCCACCCCCACCATTTTTGTGGCCCTCCCACCAACCTTTTGTAAATAGCTGTATATAGTTTGTTTTGATCTTTTACAATACATTTGCTTTGTTATGCCTACTGTGATGGTCTCTGATTTGCAGCAGGCTATTGGTGCTCAGCTGCAGTGGTGTGCATTGCGACAGGGGTGGTGCAGTCATATGCATGTGTGTGTGAGTGTGTGTGTGTCCGTGGGGAAGTGACTATGGTGTGGAAGTAGCTATCAGTCACTGTCTGTGATGTGTGTGTTGTTCCCTGTGCACTGGATGACTGTGTGCAGTGGTCCATGGTGCATGGTCTGTGTCCATGGTGCACCTGTCAGACCGTCCATGGCCTGTGCAGCTGACACCCTTGCATGTCTGTGACCTGCACGGTCCACTGGCATGTCAGTGGTGACTGTCCATGCTGGACAGCCACTGTACCTGGCACAATGCTGGGTTGCCTCCTGTCACTGGTGTTGCGCATGTCTGCCTTGGATGACACTGTGACCTCCGCTGTTGTTGTCCCACCTCCATGCTGTCACTTGTGTGTGTCACAGGGGATGTGCACCACTGTCTGTCACTTGTGCTCCGGGTTCATGCTGGTGGCGTACAGCTCCATGGTGCCTGTGCACGGTGGCTGGCACTCCTGTGCCATGGAGGGGTGCTAGCCATGTGTACACTGTTTCTGTGGCCACATGCTGGGGCTTGGTTGCCCTGCTACTGTGTCCCTGTGTTTGTGTGCCCTCGGGTATGGGTGGGTGTTTGTCCATGCACTGTGTTACATCCTGTGTGGTGCATGCTTCCATGCACCACTGTGAGTGTCTGTGCTGACTGTTGTGGCCAGTGCTGGGTTGGGGTGTGTCCTTGGGAGGGTGTGCAGGGTGATGTACCACTGGTGGTGGGGTCCGGGGCATGCCCTGTCACATGTGGGGTACCTTGTGTGCCGAAGCATGGTCGGTCTCTGAGCTGTACCTCTGGGGGGATGTGCGTGGTGGCACTGTGTATGCAGACATTGCATCGCTGTGTGTTGCCACCTGCTGATGGGTGCTTGTGGTGGGGCTGTCTTGCATGGTTCTGTGGTGCACAGGCTTGCATTGTCACAGTGGGGGTGGTGGCATGCATGGGGTGTCCTGCACTGGTGGACGCTGCTCCTGGGCAGGGTGTCTAGGGATCACGGTGCAGGGTGTGCTCTGCATTGGTGGGGTGGTGTGGCATGGGGTGGTTGGCCCTCCTTGTGTGCCAGTCACAGCTTGCCAGGTGGTGTACTGGGGCACCATGCCCTGGCTGTGGGTTTCTTGCTGGTATCCATGGACCGGTGGTTTTTCCAGCTCTCCACCAGTTGTGCAATGCATGGGGTGTGGGGGGCGATGTCTGTTCTGCTGTGTGCTCCTCTGCCCATCTGTGGCATAGATGGTGGGGCCCTGCATCCTGTCACTGCGCATCCCTGGTGGTGCTGTGGCACTGCTGCCCTGCTCCACTGAGCATCCCTGGTTGCGCTATGGTGCATCTGAACTGCTCCACTGAGCATCCCTGGTTGCACTATGGTGCACCTGAACTGTGCCACTGCACATCCCTGGTTGTGCTATGGCTCATGTGGCATGATATTCAGTCGTGTGCTGCAGGCGCATCTTGACCTGTGCAGTTTTTGAATATTGCGCTTCTTGCACATGGGTGCAGTGGATTTGCACTTGCTCCTGCTGTTGCACACATTTTGGGCGCAGTTTGAATATCTGGGCCAATAAATACAAATTTCAATTTCACATCAACAAGCAATATAAAGTGCAGAATGCCTCAAAATTCCCACAGGACCATATTAATCATTTTTTCAGCTGACTTGCAAACATTTCCTAACCATAAATTACCTTAATTTTGTCCAAGCATAATAAACATTTCATACAATTTTCCATACTTCTTGGATCACATAACTGTATCAGTGGAGTAATCCATTTCCTTCTTTTAACGCCCAGTTCATCACATTCTAATAACCTATGCCTTAAACTCAAGGTTTTCACATTTTTACACTTGTAGATCAGTTTATTTCCAGACTGTTCCCACCATCTCTTACACTGCAAGTTTATAATTCCCAAACATTCTAATCTCAAGTTGCACAGCATATTTCTATGCCATTTGTTCTCACAATGTGTTAAATAATATTCGGTCTCCCCATTTAGCTTTATACTGGAATAAAGCCCTCACGTATCTATCTCCTGTATTTTTGCAAAATCATTCTGAGTCTCAGCCAGAAGGATGCCACACAGAAGCCGCTCAGCAGTAAGTTTGATGAAGAAAACTAAGATGAATACACCAACAAAATATTTTTTTCCCTGAACAAGTGGGGCACTGTTAACTTGGCAGACTACGGAGAATGCAAAATCCTGACTGGTCCGCGGCTGCCTGAAAACCAGTCTATTTGCTTATTTTCTATAATTGCTAAGGCGAAAAAATGCACGCCAGCAATTATAAAAAATAAAATATGGGGTGGCCTGTGTAAAACTCAATTTCACACACACCCTCGTTGTGGGATGCTTTTTACAAACCCCTCGGGCTTCGCCCTTGGGGTTTATGTAGCATCCCACAACTCGGGTGTGTGTAAAATCTCATTGCACATGCCACCCCACATATTATTCTCTAATGCATCCAATAACTCCCGTAATTTGCTCCTATTTACTGAGTCAAATGCTGCTCTTATATCTACAAAGCATACATAAAGCAAGCTTTTTCCCCCTTCAACATATAGTTCTACCTAGTAATTTAATGTGAAGATCAGGTCCAAAGTGTTAAAATGTTTTCTAAAACTGCACTTTAATTTAGATATCAAGTTGTTTTTCTCTACCCAAGTTGACAATCTTTGAGGCAATAGATGTATATACATTTTTTGCACAACTGGAAGCAATGTAATTGGCCTATAACATGTGAGATCATGCTTTAGACCCTTTTTAAAAAGAGGGACAATCACCCCTTTATTCCAGTTTGAATAGTGCGGTCAACACATCTACCCAGTGGTCAATGTTATGCAGAAACACTTCTGATGGAACACCATCCACACCAGGGGTCTTGTTCCTTTTGTGCTTATATTGCTTCTTTGATTTCAGCTGGTGTAAAAAGAAGCAGACTAGAGTCTATATTATATCCTTTCATGTACCTAGAAGGAACTATATCACACTCATTGCGATAAAGTTTGTTAAAATGACATATCCATTGATCTTCTGAAGTCATTCCCAACAAATAATACAGGATATTTTTTTCACTACACCCATATGCCACAAGGGACCAGAATGTCTGACTATCTTTTTGCCAAATTGCCTCTTGTAAATTATCCCAAAGCGAGTGCTTACAAGTCTTTTTCTTTTTGTGTATCATGTTCCTATATTCATATAATTTACATTTCTAAATGGTTTCGGTACAATCAAGGATGTATTTTTGGGCAAAGTTTTCCTAGTAGCTTTATTTCTTTCCTTACTTGGACACATTCTCTGTCAAACCATGGTTTGCTAGAGCCAATACTTGACTTTACCAAACCCTTTTTCCTAGTGCACAGAGCTTCTCCTGTCTCTCACATATATATTTTGAAGTGTTTTACTTTTCGAGCTGCCTCATAGTTGCTAGTTATAGCAGTAGAGTAATCTACCATATTATGGTTCTGAATAATCTCATCTACTACTCCCTTTGTATATTCATTCCAAACAATTTGCTTTCATATCTGATACACATATTTTAATTAGCCTCCTGTTCTTGTTTGTGATTTTTAATTGTTTGCTTAAAGCACAAATTCAAAGAACATTTCACAGGATAGTGGTCACTATCCCATAGTTCAAGAATCTTTAAATGATACACCCTAGAATATTCCGTAGCTTCCACTATACATAGGTCTAATATACTACCACCTTAAGGTGTGGGAAAAGTCACTTCCCCATTCCAATCCCCTCTTGTTCTCCCATTCAGTATTCTTATGCTAAATTTATTTAACAACTTCAGTAGCAGCTTGCCATTTTGATTTATTACTTTACCCTTTGATTGCCAAATACGAATGTTTAACAAATCATCAATCCCCCAATCGGGGGAGGAATCCTCAATACCAACTCCAATGTGTACATTAAAATCACCAGATAAAAGTATACACACTCCAGGAAATCTAGACTTCAATGATTCTACATCCTGCCCTATTTTGTCTAAGATAGCAGCAAATTCCCTCATCTTAAAGGGACAGTAAACATTGCAGGAGTCACTCAAATTGTGAAAGCTCATAAAAAGATCTTTCTAATGAGGTGTTGGGCTTACCTGTAGGTGTCAGGAGTCCTGACTATATGAATATAAAAATCAACTGTAAATCAAAACAAGGCGGCAGCCATTTCATTGAATCATGAGACCAACAGTGAAGTCACTGAGGAGAAAGCTGTAATTAACAACATGCAGCTTGCCCCTCAATTACATCACTTCTGGTTTTAAAATGGCTGCTGCCTTGTTTTGATTTACAGATTAATTAGATAGTCTTATCTCAGGACTGCTGACACCTACTAGGTTATACAGTGCCTCATATGAAATTTCTTTTTATGGGCTTTCACAATTTGAGTGACCCTTGCAATGTTTACTGTCCCTTTAATAGTTGGTGGAATATAAACATTAAATAGAGCCATGCTTTATGCCTTCCCTATTATAACTATGTACATATAACACTCATTGTAAATTCCAATTTCTGGATTCACAAAATCAAGGGTTACATCAATACAAATGGCCAGCCCCCTTTACATCTACCATTCTTGGATTTTTTATGTTTTTATGGGCTGGGATTACCCATACCCTATATCCTTTCATCCCAATCTAATTCATTTTACCCATCCATGTTTCCTGCAGAAATAAAATTGTAAAATTTGACATCCATTCAAGACATGCTTTGTAAACCATCTTTTCTTTAAGGCCTGCAATATCCCAGGAGACTATTTCTATCTGTTTATTATGCTCCTTCAGTCAGTTTGTTGTCTCCAGACTGTTCACACTGGTATCCCCTAAACTCAATATACTGCTGTTCCCCTCCTCATTCTCATTCTCTGTTGAGATGGTATCTGATTCAGAGTCAGAGAATTCCTCGGACTCTAAAATTACAGTGGCATTTATTCTCTGCCTCATCTGCTACCTGCATCTTCTAGTAATACCCTCTAGTTCTTCACCCTCTAATGAATGGACCATCTCAATTGGTTTTAAAAATGCTGTGATTCTAGGTTGTTTGACTGAAACTTGTTCTTTCTTGCCCCTCAAGTCTTCTGTTACCAATTGTCCCTCTTGATGGGTTATTTATAACTTCTGCTTGATATTCTAAAAGTCACATCTAAAAATAATCCCAATTCTGTGAAGCTGTCTTTTTCATTCAAGATACACTTTTGTTTTTCTATATTTCTTAGGACTAGACATAGCCATCCTTTATAAGGGCTTGCTTGATATCTATAAACCGATCAAATATCTTGCCAGTTAATTTTGTTTCCCAGTATCCCTTTAACGAGATTATAAGCAGTTAGCTTCACAGTGTAGGAATTTTCTTTTTTTTTTTGTTTTGGGACACCTCTTATATTAATGGCTAGTAAAAGTTTTCCCTCTAAAATTAGTTTCTCTTTCTCCACTTCCTCCATACAATACACAACTGGAGGATTACCATTTACATTTTTCTTATTCCATTTTCTTTATCAAATCTGACCTCGTTTTGGGATTTTGTTGAGGGCTTTTCTGCCTTATTGCATACAACACTTATTTACTTTATTACATTGTTTCTTCTTTCCTTCTTACTTTGGATATTACTATTGTCCCTCCTTAACTGATTTGTACTACTTTTCCCTCTCTTTGATTTATTACATTTTTGGGGGTTTAATTCATTAATCAATAAATCTATTTATTTAACCTACTTATTAGCAATATCTTCAGTTCCAGCTTTAATTGATTTTTTTCTTTTATATGTAATTTATCCTTTTTTTATTTGTTGGACTTCTCCTAACAGGGTTGCTATCAATGGGTGGGTCTCCATTTTTTCCTGGAGAACTTATTGTTTTTCCTTTTCCACAGACTTCTTTCACCAGAATATTTCCATGTTATATCCCAATATTATTATAACCCACTATTTCTACAGTTTCCACCCTTAGATTAGATTTATCCACATACTGTAATATTCAATAAAGGCATGGACGAGGGTGACCAACTCCAACAACTGTGTATTACCTAAAGAAATCTCTTTTTTTCAGTTCACCTATTTTAGCTAACAGAGAATCTCTGCTATTGCTTTATTTGTTTTTAATACTTGATGTTTCCAAATTGCTGGTATTTATTTTCTCATCCTCACCACTGGGATGGTTTTCCATCCCCAGATGTCAGCCTTTATCATCTTTCTTTGGTGGAATTTGTAGTTTTGTCTATGTCACTTTATGGGTTCAGAACTGTGGGCACTGTACTGATGAGTTCATGCTCACATTTCTGAAAGCATGAAGTGACATAGTCAAAACTCCAAATTATTGGTTCCATGAAAGGAACTGCACAGAATGTTGTCCATAGAAAGAAAACAATACAAAACACAACTGACAGCTTCAGCTTTTATTCAGGCACAGTTAAATAGGGATCCTTTAGAGGTACGAATATAATTTATGAAAATAGAGATATTTCAAACAGCTGCACATAAGTAATCAATTCCTGTCCCCTTTAAGGACAGCTGTCCTACCACTTACCTACCCCAACAGCACCCAACACTTTCAGTAGCATTCACCTCTGTTTATCTACTTCCCCCTTTGAGCTTCCCCCTCACTGCTACTCCACCCTTGTGCTACTCCATCCTTGTACTCCCTCTCCCAACCCCTCTTCACCCCCTCTCTTCTTTTCCCCTTTCACCCTTCTGACTTTAGGTAAGTTAACAGTTACTGACTCAGGCATTCATTGTACAATACCTCCGTTACTTATAAAAAGAGTTCTGTTAATTGTCTTTGTCATTTATTTATGCCATATTTTCTGACTAGCTCTGTACCCATTCTGCCTCTATCTTTGAAAGATTGTACTAGTAGCCTACTACTGTTATTTTCTAGTGATCTAGTGACCCTTGCAATTTTTTTCAGCTGTAAAACTAACTGTACTCTATCTATATTGTCCTTTGATGTGAAACCTATTGAATGAGCTTACGCTCACAGGTATCAATCCAAGATTTCAATAAATAAAATAAAAATAAATCCTTGTTTACGAGATAGGGCCATCTGGTCCTAAAATCAGGATGAAGGATTTTGCCAGCTTGCAAAAGGGGATTGGCTCGCAAAATGGGATTTTGACAGCTCACAAAAGGAGATTTTATCAGCTCACAAAAGGGGATAAAAAAAAGTCCCCTTTCACAATCTGTCAAAATCCCCTTTTACTAACCTATCCCCTTTCACGAGCTGACAAACTCCCCATTCACAAGCCAGTCCTTGCTTGTGAGATAGGGTCATCTGGTCCCAAAATCACAATCAAGGATTTTGTCAGCTCGGAAAAGGGGATCAGCTAGCAAAAGGGGATTTTGTCAACTCACGAATGAGGATCGGAAGTGAGTCATGGACGAGGAATTTTTTTTAATGTATTTATTCTCCCTCCTGACCAGCCCCCTTCCATGGGCTCCCCTAGCCACATCTCCCTGGCACATACTGGACTCATCTCTGCTTCCACAAGGTGCCAGCTGGCTGGGTGCGGTGCCTGCAGGAGGTTGGCATCATCTCACTAGTTGGGGTTTCTTTTCCTCTTTTGCTTCCAGGCCCCGAGTGCAGAGAGAAGGTGTGCAATGACACCAATGGCCACACAGCACATGCTTACACTTGCAGCAAACCTGGCATTTGCCCCACATCCACCCTCTATGTTGTGGGTCCATTGCACCAGTCCCAAACCACTGCCAGGGGCCAGTCATACAGTGGAGTCTATCCCCACCCCTCCCTGGGAGAGGAGAGCAGTTCTTTGGATGCTTGATCCTCTCCCTCCCTGGCTGACCCCCAGTGGCCCGCTTGCACCACAAACATGGATTGCTGGCATGGTAGGAGGTAAGGCATGGATGCCTCAGCCCTCCATGACAATGGACCAGCTTAGAATGAGGAATTTTTAAATTTAAAATGGCTGGTTTTGATCAAAACAAAGCAAAACAAAGCTATGAGTTTGTAGAGGGCATAACCCTGAACAAAACCCATGCTTAATTTACAAAAGAACATATCCATGGAGCAAGCTACAACATTTTGTTTGTGGGGAAAAATCAAAACCAGATGGTGGTTTGCTAAAGGGGAATTTTTCCTCATGAATGAGGATTTTATAAATCCCCATTTGCAAGGTGACAAAATCCTCTATCATGAACCCAATCCCCTTTCACAAAATATACAAATAAAACTCATACTGAACTGAACATGCCCAGAACACATGAATTCAAAATTAAATAACTTTTGAGCAGATTAATATTTTTTCACCAAACCAATGCTGGATTGTTCTTTCAGCAAACCACTTTCTACCCTGACAAACAGTGTGCCTGCAGTGAGATGGGCAAAAATCAGCAAAAGTGGGGAAAAAAAGCAGAAAATTCATTTTTGGTGCTTTGCTGCATGGAAACTGTAAATTCAATCAAAACACCACTTTGGAAATCAAGAGATCTGCCTTACGAGACCACGCATTCCAAATTTCGTGCAAATTCGCTGAACGGTTGCAAAGTTATTAAAGTGCCAAATTTGGGGTTTAACATTAAACTGCCTACTCAACCTTAACTATAGGAGCATGACTGTGCCCCTATAAAATATGCATATATATATATATATATATATATATGTATATATATATATATAATAGTGATGCAGTTGTACCACTATAGTTAGGGTTCAGCAGTCACTTCTATGTTAAACTCAAACTTTTGTGCTTTAATAGCTTTGGATCCGTTTAATGGATTTGTCTGAAATTTGGCATGCATGGTTGGGTACAATAGATCTCTTGATTTGCTAAATTGCATTTCAGTTGGACTTACGATCTTTGTGTACAAAAACACTGAAAAATGCAAAATTATCCATTTTTGGAGACAGCTTTTGTAATTTTGGATGTGGCCTGTAAGGCTGTTGTGTGGCATGCCTCTCTGCAAGATGGCTTGTTTGAACGATCCTTGGTGGCCGAACATGCCGCTTTTTGTTTGGTGAAAAAATATTAAGCCATTCAAAAGTTATGCCACTTTTAATTTCCCATTGTAAGTCAATGGGAAAATTTATATGAATGTTTTGCGAACAAAGAATGGGGTTCTGGCCATCTCTTCCTGCCTGGCGATCAAAGAATTTGCAGCCTCGTGGTTCAAGAATCTTCGTCTGTAAGAATTTTATAAATTCTTTGATCACAAGGTCCGCCACCTTGATTTTAATTTTCCAATCAGAAAAACACAAATATCTCAGTTCAGGGGTCACTTCTGAAGTAAAACTTGGATGGGTTTTACTCAGAGAACTCTGATCTATCAGGCCATGCCTTTGATTTGTTCCAAATCAGTGAGGGACGAGATGGCCAGAATTAAATATGTATTTTCTCAGCCCAGGGGTGCCCTAGAAAGTTAAATGAGGGTGGGTTTTTCTCATGGGGCTTCATTCTGCTCCATCTAAATAAAGAAAATTGTGTTTTGAATATCCCTGGTAGCCTAGTGGCCCCCCCGATCATGATAAAATAGATAATGATCTGTAATTCCCTGGTAGTCTAGTGGCTCCCCAATGTGTATTTTATAAATATTGCTTTTCGATATCCATGGTAGTCTAGTGGCCTGCCCGATCTGTATAAAATTACTATAGTTGTTCATATCCCTGGTAGTCTAGCAGCCCCCTGATCATGATAAAATAGATTACGATGTGTAATTCCCTGGTAGTCTAGTGGCCCCCCCATGTATATTTTATAAATATTGCCTTTCTATATCCCTGGCAGTCTAGTGGCTCCCCTGATCTGTACAAAATTATTATAGTTGTTGATATCCCTGGTAGTCTAGCACCCCCCCATCATAGTAAAATACATAAGGATCTTCAATTTCCTGGTAGTCTAATGGCCCCCCAACCCTTCACCCAGCCGTGCCAGCCCACCCATCACCCCACCACCATTTCCCAGCTGGTGACTGGCACAGCCCATATCTCACCTCCATGGCCAGCCACAGACTGTGAGTATTAGCAGTGCTAATGCAAAGAGGTGCTCACAAATTATTTCTGAGTGCCTCTTTGCATTAGCACTCAAATACACACAGTAGGCAGTGGGCCATGGAGGTGAGAGGTGGTTGTGCCAGTCGCCAGGTGGAGAAGGGTGGGGTGCTGGGTGGCTGGCATGGCTGGATGGGGGTGGGGGACACTAGACTACCAGGAAGTTGAAGATCCTTATGTATTTTACTATGATGGACCACCAGGGAAAAGGAATCTTCTTTTATTTTACTTAAGCCCACAATCGGGCTGACAGCAGTCAACTGGACCACCAGGGAAAAGGAATCTTATTTTATTTTACAAATGCCCATGATCAGGCTGACAGCAGTCGACTGGACCACCATAGATATTGGAGTCTATTATTTCATACCAATGCCCATGATCGGGCATTGGGGGCACCACCACTGAGGTGTTCTGGAGCTCGGGTGGCCACCCACAGGTGGCAGCTGCCATGTTGTGCCCTGCAATACGGCAGCTCACCTGTGTGTGGCCGGCCATTGCTTCTTTTTTTTGGATCAACTTTGTGCGGCGCAAGTAGGGGTTGCTCGTGCATGGCTCAGCTCATCCCGGGCTAAATATTGGGATATGCAGAGAATGCATGGGCACACACCCCCACCTGCGCCTGCAAACATTACTGATGCACTCCAGCACATCAGGATTTGTGCCAGCACAATTCCCGTTTGAATATAGTGCGGGGGACATCAGTGGGTTGTGCATGGTGCAACACTGTTGTCTTTACCAGATTTTCAACACGGGTTTTCCATTAAGTGCAGCTTAGGTGTACTAAGCAGGCATGTGGGTTACTAGGACATGATTACAACTGTTTTGGAAATGTTCCCAAAGTTCCTATGGTTGCTGAGATATTGCCACTTTTGCAGCCTTGGGGTTGTCAGGCATAACTCTCACCCCATTCATCTATACTGTACCATCTCAGCTTCCTTACAAATGAAATGTGGTGTGAGTTAGGCCCGACAACCCCAAGGCACACTCCATCCATAAGTCTAGAGACAGTGTAATGAACTGTCTTCTCCCTGAGGGACTGCACTCCCAATACTATAGAATGGAGGGCCCTGCAGTCCCATTACTGCAAAATGTTACCCATATGAGACTCAGCACAGACCTAGAGATATTCCAAGTAACCCTTGTGATGCAAATGGTGCAATATCCTAGTAACCATAGCAACACTGGAAAAAATTCAACTGCAGTTGTACTCATGTTGTGGCAAACTGCATGCATGCTTAGTATATCTAAAGGGTGTACTAAGCAATGTGTAGTGAAAAATCCATATCTTGAAATGTTTTCAAGATATGGGCACCAAAAGGTACTGCGTCTGCTACAATGTTATCCTAAGGGAAATTTCCAAACTTTGAAATGTTATAACTATGGAAGTTATATAAAGGTTATCACCAAACCAGCAAAAGTCACATCTGTAAGGCAATGCCTTTCTACCCTGAAAATTTCAGCCATTAATTCCAAACCGTTTCTTTGCAGTGAAGTGTAAAAGAAACAGTAAAGTTTAGAAATTCATATTCATGAGCTGTCAACATCCTTTTTAATGAGATTAATCCCTTTTTGCGAGCTGTCAAAATCCCTTTTCGCTAGTGAATCCCTTTTCGCAAGGTAGGGCCATCTGGTCATCCACTCATGAAAAGGGATTTGACAGCTTGCTAAAAGGGATTCGCTTGTGAAAAGGAATTTTGACAGCTCACAAAAAGGGATTATAAAAAGTAATCACTTTTCGCGAGTGGTCAAAATCCCTTTTTGCAAGCCGATCCCTTTTTGTGAGCTGTCAAAATATCATTAAGCAAGCCAATCTGTTTTCATAAGGTAGGGCCATCTGGTCTTCATTTCACAAAAAGGGATTTTGACAGCTCATGAAAAGGGATTTTTAAATTAAAAAATAAGCATTGTTTGACTAGTCTAAAATAAACCAAAGCCACAGAAGTGTGCAGGATGTCCCCAGGAACAAAACCAGTTCTTGGATGTCTACAGGATACATCGCTGGAACAAGTTATAACATTTTGTTTGGGCACAAAAATTGAAAACAAGATGGCAGCTTGTGAAAAATATTTTTTTTTTCTCATAAAGAGAGATTTTATAAATCCCTCTTCGTGAGCGGTCAAAATCCCTTTTCATGAGCCCAAATCCCTTTTTGCAACTGTGCAGCTATCCAAAAGATTGCTCTGATCATGCTCAGAACCTGAAATATCAAAATTGGATAACTTTGGAACGGATTAATATTTATATTTTTTTTATCAGACCACCGCTGGCTTGTTCTTTGGGGCAATCTCTTTCTACCCTAAAAATTTCAGACTAAAATTCCAAACAGTATGGCCACAGTTTAATGAGGAAAAAACAGCCAAAGCAGGCCAAAGAAAGTGACTTTTAGACTTTTTTCACTATGTACAGCACTAAAACCACAAATCTGATCAACACAAAACTTGATCTACCCACAAAACAGTGCATACCACATTTTGTGCAAATCTGCTGAACAGTTGCAAAGTTATTAAAGTGTACATTTTGAGGTTTAACATTAGACTGCCAACTCAACCCTAACTATTGGACTAGATATCTGTAACTAATCTGTCTCTCTTGCTTACATCTGAGAGAAGTTTTCCTTACTTTTACATTGGTATTGCTTTGTGTTTAATTATTTTAGTTTTTAATTCAGGAAGGGAGTTTTCAAAACTGCTCATCTTGTCAGCATCTTCGGAAGGGCTGAAATAACTGCATATTTGATTTTCCTTTGTGGCTAACTGGACTGATTACTAGAATTCTGTGACAATCTGCATCAATATATTTTGCAATATTTGCTGGTGGTGGTAGTGTGATTTTAAAATAGCAAAGGCTGCAGTTTGTAATTGGATGCCAGACATAGCCTGAGGTGGGGGAAATTGTCTTCACAAGTCAGGGAAACCTGCATCACAGCCAATTGTTCTAGCTTGATCATTTCAGCATTGATCAATTACTATAAACTACTGGTGTGATTCTGTTTCAGACAGAAGTCCATCTTCTTCCAAGTTGTGTACTGGGTGTGCTTTGAAACAACTGAGAAGCTGCATGGGATATACTATATTGGATTAGATATCTGTAACTAATCTCTCTCTCTTGCTTACATCTGAGAGAAGTTTTCCTTACTTTTACATTGGTATTGCTTTGTGTTTAATTATTTTAGTTTTTAATTCAGGAAGGGGGTTTTCAAAACTGCGTATCTTGTCAGCATCTTCAGAAGGGCTGAAATAACTGCATATTTGATTTTCCTTTGTGGCTAACAAACCACCAGGCTGTTTTGGGGCTGGAGAGGTTTACCTGTGTCTGACTTGGATGTCTGGATTTTCTCTGTTTGATTAGCAGGGTATTTTCTCTGTCAAATTGTTGTGTAGGGCATCTTGCTCACAGGAAGGCACTCATCGCAGCAGTGGGTGAGAGCTTTAGCTGATTGTTTGTGAGGGCACTTTTAGGCCCAACCCTTCCCACCCTCACCCCACCCACCCTGGAAATAGTTCCTTTATACCTGAGGTTCTGACATCATTTCCTCAAGAGTGCAAGGTGCATATCACTGTCATATCCTCTCTAGTACACTGCAATGATAATATAAGCATACACATTGTATAATATATATTTCTATATAACAAACCAATCACACACATGCACACACACACACAAACAAACAAGCAAAAAAGTAGATAAACATGTGGAGAGTAGTGCAATGTAATGGCTGTGGGGCAGCAGTCTTCCGGGAGTCTTTCTGGAGGCTGAGATGCTGCCCTAGTTGCAGACAACTCTCTGCCCTGAGGGAGGAAGTTGCCCGTCTTCAGGCTGCACTGGACAGTAGTAAGGAAACCTTCCCTCAGGCCACACTGGACAATAGGAAGGGAACCTCCCCCATCCAGGGAGCACCAGCGCCACCACCACTACCTCAGAGGTTGTGAAGAAAGCACAGCAGTTGGACCACAGTGGGCTCAGGGAGGGTGAGGATGGTGGAACAGAGGCACACCCAGTCAATTGTTCCACTCCACAATCCATACATAGCTCCCCTATGGATGCACCCGCAGAGAAGACTGATGACAACTGTCACAATGGAGGCCCACAGGAAGGGGGCAGAGGACACCACAGGGAAAGGAAGCAGCTCCTGGTGGGGGACTCAATTATTAGGGGGATAGAACTGGGGGAAGCTGGGAAAACTGAAGTAAGGTGCCTGCCTGGTGCCATGGCTTGGAGGGACAGGAAGCGCATCCTCAGGATCATGACAGCAGCTGCAAGGGAGTCTGAGCTGGACGTAATTGTCCACCTAGGACAAATGACTTGGCTCATCATGAGATTAGAACAGTGCAGGAGGACATTGTAGAGTTGGGGAGGGGCCTAAGACAAGTAGCACACACAGTATCCTTCTCAGAGGTGCTGCCTGTCAATGACATGGGGGAGGTGAGGGTAATTAGCACCATGCAGTTTAATGAATGGTTGAAAAAATGGTGTGGAGCACAGGGGTTTGGCTTCATTGGGGACTGGGGTTTCACCTGGAGGGACACCAGCCTATACTGGCAGGATGGTCTGCATCTGTCCATGAAGGAGCAAGTCTTTTGAGCAATCAGTTTAAATGCTTCATTGGCAAGCTTTTAAACTAGTCAAAGGGGGAGGCACTGATAAGCAACAGGAAAATTCCAGCCTCTCCCTACAAAACAGGGTACTAAATGAGAAAAAGACCGAGGTAGAAGGGTCAGTGGGGGATGCTGCAACAGAAGGTAAAGCCATCAAAAAATGGAGAACAATGAGTACCAATGCCCGTAGTCTGGGCAACAAGCTTCATGAATTAGTGGCCTTGATGGAGGAGGAACATCTGGATATCATGGCAGTCACAGAAACATGGTACACACAAAACCATGACTGGGACGTAAACATACCAGGATACACTATCTACAGGAGGGACAGGGAGGGTAAAAGAGGAGGAGGAGGAGTAGCTCTTTACATAAGGGAAGGAATAAAAGCAACAGAACAAAAGGGTAAAAGGAGGAGAAGAAGCACTGTGGGTAAATTTGGAGACAGGCAATGGCACCACAATCCGCACAGGGGTTGTATGAAGCCCCTTCTCAGGGGAGGAAATGGACAAGGAAATGATAGAAAGTATACTTAGAATGGCAGAAAAAGGGGAGATTTTGCTGATGAGTGATCTGAATATGCCAGATGCTAACTGGAGTGCAGTTGCAGCAGCCACTTCGAAGAGTGGGGTTGTTCTAGATGCCCTACAGGGGGCTTGCCTTAGACAACTAGTATTGGAGCCCACTCGAGAGGGAGCAATCTTAGACCTGGTTCTCTCAAATGGAGATGGAGAGAGGATCACAGATGTAGAAGTGGGTAGCCCTCTGGAACTAGCAACCATCGAACAGTATGGTTCACAATAAACACAGCAATAGAGTCAAGCCATACAAAGGCAAAAGTATTGGACTTTAGGAGGGCTGATTTTTCCAAAATGGGTGAGTGCCTAAGGAATGCACTAGCAAATGGGCAGGAAGGAGGGGTGGAAGAACAATGGGGAATAATAAAAACTGCCATCACAGAGGTAACGAGCCTTTGTGTGAAGCAAATAAACAAAACAAAACGATGTAAGAAACCACTATGGTTCTCAAAGGAAGTGGCAGTGAAGGCTCAAGAGAAAAAGAAAGCATTCAGGCAGTACAAGGAATCGCAGAAGGAGTAGGACAGGGAACTGTATCAGTTAAAGCAATAGGAGGCTGGGAAGGCAGTCAGAACAGCAAAGGCCCAAACCGAGGAAAAGATAGCCAACTCAGTTAAGAAGGGGGATAAAACCTATTATAGGTACATCAGGGAGCGAAGGAAGACCAAGGGAGGGATAGTGAGGCTTAATAAAGGGGAGGGAGGGTGGGCAGAGGAAGACTGTGAAAAGGCAGAGATACTAAACAAATATTTTTGCTCAGTATTTACAAATGAAGAGGGGGAAGTACCTAAAACAAACAGTAGAAACACTCTGGATACAGAAGTTGATATCAGCCCATTTACAGAAGAAAGGGTTCTGAAAGAACTCTTAAAACTGAAGGTGGACAAAGCAATGGGGCCTGATGGGATTCATC
Source organism: Neoceratodus forsteri (assembly GCA_016271365.2). Classification (NCBI taxonomy): domain Eukaryota; kingdom Metazoa; phylum Chordata; order Ceratodontiformes; family Ceratodontidae; genus Neoceratodus; species Neoceratodus forsteri. The sequence goes on from CM057451.1 coordinate 62,754,578, forward strand.
CAGAATTCTAAAAGAACTAAGGCTAGAACTAGTGACACCACTGACTACCCTTTTAACAAATCATGGGAGGATGGGGTGGTACCCGAGGACTGGAGATGGGCAGATGTGATTCCCCTTCACAAAAGTGGGAGCAAGGCAGAAGCAGGAAACTACAGACCTGTTAGTTTGACATCAGTGATAGGGAAAATGATGGAATCACTTCTGAAGGAAAGAATTGTCGAGTATCTAGAGGTCAGAGGGTCACAGGACCCTAGGCAGCATGGATTCACAGCGGGAAGGTCATGCCAGATGAATCTGATAGATTTCTTTGACTGGGTGACCAAAGTAGTAGATCAGGGTGGGGTTGTGGACATGGCCTACCTAGACTTTAGCAAGGCATTTGACACAGTCCCACACAAAAGATTACTATACAAGTTAGCCAGC